>JADMNL010000030.1:210830000-213330000 GCA_016271365.2 Neoceratodus forsteri | reverse complement strand
AAGGCATGTCAGAGGGATGAAGACAGAGAGCTTTACCTTCAGAAGCTGAAGGAGGTGGGTAAGGTAGTGAGGAGAGCAAAAGTGCAGATGGAGGAAAGGATTGCAGAGGAGGTGAGGGAAGGGATAAAACATTCTTTAGATACATCAGAGAGTGAAAAGGAAGGCAAAAAGGTGGCAGTGAGACTAAGGAGCAGGTCAGAATAGGTGGAGGGAGACAGGGAAAAGGCAGGAATACTGAACCAATGTGTTTGCTCAGTATTCACAGTGGATAGGGGGGCATTACCAGTCAGCATACATGGGCAAAGGGGAGGCAGGCAGGGAGATAGACACTACACCATTTTCAAAGAGAGAGTTTTGAAAGGGTTAAAGGTGGGCCATGGGCCCCTGACAGATTGCACCCTAGGGTGTTAAGGGACTAGGAGAAGTCCTGGCAGTCCCACTGATGGATTTGGTCAACAGCTCTGGAATCAGAATGGTCTCAGAGAACTGGAGAAGGATGGATGTTGTCACCAACACAAGAATGGTAGCAGGGAAGAGCTAGGGAATTACAGACAAGTGAGCCTAATCACTTAGGTGGGAAATAATGGAGGAAAGAGATTAGTAGAATTCCTGGAATATAATTGATCACGTAACAGTAAGCAACAGGGGTTCAGCAGGGGAAGTGGTGCCAATCATGCCAGATGAATCTAATAGAATTTTTGTCTGGGTGACAAGGAGGAGGACAAGGTGAGCTGTCAATGTGGCTTATTAAAGGGCCTGTATGGCCTTTGACACAGTGCCAACTGGCAGGTTACTACATAAAATAAGAGACTTAGGGATGGGGAACACAATAACCCAATTGGTGGGAAATTGGTTACAACATAATACAGAGGATATTACTAAATGGGGAATTTAGGGGAGATGGGATCATCAGTGGAGCACCCAGGGTCAGCACTGGGCTCCATACTTGTCAATATATTCATGGGGTGGGACTAGATGGAAAGGACAAGTCTGTCTGTGTGCAGATGACACCATGATGTGCAACAGAATGGATACAATGGAGAGAGCTTAGGCCATGAAAAAAACGCTTGGAAAGTCTAGAACAGTGATCCAGAATTTGACAACTGGGATGCAATTTCAACAAGCATTTGTCAATGCTGAATGTTTGCTTGCTGATATTAGCATTGGACATGCAGGAGTTAGACAGATGCAGAATAGGAATGGCAGTGAAGTACTGAACTCATGCTAACCCCACCTCCACCCTGCAGAGATTGACAGGCATTGGAGTGTGCCTTTGAGTCATCACGGCATTTCACCTCACCCTATCCTGTAGAGACCGACAAGTGTTGAGGTGTGCCTTGGGGTGTCCGGCTTCACAGTCACCCCAATTCATAAGGACATACGCTGAAATGGGTGCAGTATAAGAGAATGGGGTGAAATCTAGGGCTGAAGAGTCCAAGGCACACCTCAATGCCTGTCACTGGCTTTAGGGTGGCGGGAGTGGGGGTTGAATGGTGTGAGCATTACAGACGGCAATCCAAAGGCACACCCCTGATGCCTGTCAGTCTGCACAGGGTGGGATGTTATGGTTAGAAACCCTAACGCCCCGGGCATCTGTTGGTATTTGCACTACATATTTTCAACATGGCCTTTTTGTGACCCCCACCTCATGAAAGCATTTGGGACCTCTGCTAATGAACAGTGGCACTGTGATTTTGTTAATGTGTCCCAAACTTTGATTTCCCACAGTGACCGTGCCATTCTGCGCCAGATGTGCGAAAACACAGATTGGGCAGGATGTGAAGAATGACAACTGTACTCTTCATAGGGAGGTGTGAGGAGTTGGCAATGTTGAAAATCTGGAATGAAAATATTAAAAATGCATGAACTTCTGAGCGTACGTGGAAACTGCGCAATGCATGCTTGTAACACAGTCATTTAGTGGAATTATTTTGCCAAATTTTCAACATAGGCATTTTGTGACCTCTGCTCATGAACACTGTCACTATGATTTTCTTACTCTGTCCCAAACATTGATTTCTCACAGCAACTGCGCCATTGTGTGCACACACATGTTGGGCAAGATGTGTAAAATGACAGCTATACTGTTCATAAGGAGGTGCGCAAAATGGGCAATGTTGAAAATTTTGAGTGGAAATATTACAACTTTTTAAAAACGAGAGTGCGTGGAAACTGCGCAATACATGCTTGTAACATAGTCATTTTATGGACTTTTGTTACCAAATTTTCAACATAGGCATTTTAGGACCTCTGCTCATGAACAGTGTCACTGTGATTTTCTTACTCTGTCCCGAACACTGATTTCCCACAGCAACTGCGCTATTCTGTGCCGGAAGTGCGAACGCAAATTTTGGCCAGGGTGTGAAAAATGACAGCTATACTGTTCATAAGGAGGTGTGAAAAAATGGCAATGTTGAAAATCTGGAGTGAAAATATTACAAATATGCGAAGTTACAAGTGTGCGTGGAAACTGCGCAACACACACTCATAACACAGTCTGTTTTTGGAATTTTTTCTCCAAATTTGCAACATAGGCTTTTTGAAAGCCCACCTCATGAACAGTGACGTTGTTTCATTAATTGGTAAAGGTTATTCCATGCAGTGAGTGAGAAATCACCTTTCGGGACCGAATAATGCCATGACAGTGACTGAATTCATGAGGAGGGGTCCCAAGAACCCCATGTTGAAAATTTGGTGCCAAAAGTCAAAAAATGGCTGAGATATCCACATAGTTGAACCCCCATTTATGCCATTATACAGATTCCCACCACTTTAGCTCGTGGTCAGCTCTGAAGAGTGCAGACGTGTTCTTGGTCCACTAAAGATCTTTTGCACTGGCCTCCAGAGGTAAGTATGGGGTGAGGAGGGGTGTGGAGAGGTGGGGTGCACAGAGGGTGGGTGCAGGTTGGGGAGGGGCCATGAGAAACAGTGAGGAACCATTTTTAATTTTACAGGGTTAAAAAAGAAAAAAGATGACATGGGACGCTTTTGGCACACTGGGGTGGGCTCCCAGCGTGCCACGGTTGCCACCTGGGTGTTTGTTGGGGGGGGCTGAAGCTGAAGGGGATTGGGCAGGGCTGTGCCAATGACTTTAAGGGCCCCCCTGCAAAACATTTTGTGGGGCCCTACCTCCTCACCAATGAGCGTAAAATAACCATTGGCTCATACATTTATAGCACAGATACTTTTGTCTCAGTCCTGCAGAGCATCTGTAGTTTGTCGGTGTTGCCCCCATTTCTCCTTTACAAGATTAAGAAGCTGAACAATGTAATTTGTCCCTACTCCTCTTGGTGACTCCGGCACCAAGATCAGCTGTTTGAGTAACAGGCCTTATTGAGGAAGGCACTACTGAGGAGGCAGTATAGTGTAGTGGTTGAGGACACTGAGCTACATACCTGGTGAACTGGGTTTGAATCCCATAAGCCCCCACTTGCATATGGCGTGACTCTGATCAAGTAACTTAACTTCCTTGTGCTCCCAGGTCACACTTAGAAACAAACTATGGCTTAGTGTGCCTTTCCTGGTTAAACAATTTTCCCTTTCCCCTACTGCTTCTTTGTTCTGTACCCCACCTACCCCTTGAAACTGGAGTAGAACTCTACAGCACAGACCCCACAGCTGCCACTGCTCACAGACCCAATTTCAAATGATAAACAATGTACAAAAAGAAAGTTACAAGTTTGTCTCTGACAATAAAAGGTTTTCTTGCTGATCTGTGAGGTAGTAGGCCCCCAGACAGCAAGGGCCTTACCGCAACGGCATCTCTTTCACCCCCCAGTCACTGCCCTGGGATTGGGCACCCCCGTCAGCCATACAGTGTGCTTCGAGTGCATGAGCCGAGGATTGGGAACCCCCTCAGCACACAACAAATGGGGGGGCATCATGCCAACGGGGATTGGGCTACCCCGACGGCAAATAAACTATGGAGGGGGCATCCTGACAGGGGGATTGGGCACTCCTGTTGGCTTTAACAGGGACTGTGAGAGGTGGCGGCTGTCCGTAGGCTTCATGGGGACTGAGAGGCCGACGGAGAAGCCATCACCATGTTTATTGACAGGGGACACCAGACAATGCAGCTGTAATTGGCTGCTATAGTCAGGGACCTCCCCACAAAAACAGCTGATTGCCAATGACGGGGCACTCCCTGATTGCAGCGGCCAGTTTGTTTCAAGTTGATGACAAGCTACACTACTGCTGTCACGGACAGCGTGATTTTCTATTGGTGCCACACAGATCGGCCCCAAAATGGGCTGCTGGCATTGGCAACAACACTGCCATGTCTCCACAACTTGCTACTGCAGCAAGCTGTCCCAATATGTTTCTTGCACATGCGCACAAGCTAACATAAAAAGTACAAAGTCTTGCATATCAGACACAAAAACCCTAAAGCCGAGCAAGGATGGGACGGCAGGTCATGGCATGTACCTCAGAAGAAAAGGACCTCAGATTGTCATTATGGACAACCAGAAAGCAGTGACCTAGTGTTTAATGTAGCATGTAGTGTGGTCCGAATACTCCTTTAAATCAACAATCAAGCTGTTCGTTCTGCAGAAGTTCATTTGAATGTGCTTATTCCAGACTCCAGGAGTGCAAACTGTTTTGGACTTTGCCCAGTGTTTATGGATTGTGAGGAGAACAAATAAGATGAATACACAGAGGGGGTTAGTAATTAGAATGAGGGAGGTTATGCTTCCCTGTGCAAGTTATTGGTTCGCCCCCACCTTGAGTACTGTGTGCTGTTTTGAAGCCCTCACCTTAGAAAGGATATTAACAGGGTGAAGGATGTGCAGAGAATGGCAACCAAGATAACAGAGGTAATACAATGCAGTATGGCACATTTGTGTGGTGACTTATATAGCATTGGCCCCACGTTGGGTGACAACTTTTTAAAACACACACAGCACACCAAGGTCACACCTCACCCACCAGATGCAGTGAGGTAGATGTACCTGCAGTTATACTCTAGGTAGATGCAGTACCTTTACAGGGATTATCAGGGTTGCACCACCAGTAGGTTCTTTGCCTCTCTTCCCACCTACAACCACTGATTGAGTACGCACAGGTATCTTTACGATTACCTCCACAATCGAGTAGCTGCAGAACCTGTGTAGGAGAGAGAGAGAGAGAGGAGAGAGTGAGAGAGAGAGAGACAGAGGCTGCGCTGGACTGACTTAGGAGACCATAGGAAATGTGAGACTTGGACAACTGGAAGCACAACTCTGACACAGTTTCAAAGTGAAAAGAAGGTACAATTTTACTGACTGCTGTGCGATGTGCGGAGACAGTTTGCATGAAAAGCATTAGCATTCAGTAATAAAATATTAAACTTTAAAATAATTGAGCTTGCAAAAATCATTAACATGACACTCTGTTTCTCTTATTCACCCACAGGTCTGTACCCACTAACCCATGGAGAATGTAGGCTATTTCACCACCCACCAGCCCTCCACTTAACCAGTATCAGCACCCAGCACTAGGCTGTACCTCAGACCTCAGTCACAGCACATTCACTTGATTTAATGGTGTGCAGTTTAGGCCCATACCCACCTCAGTCAGCCCACTCAACCCTTAAAACCAGATGCCATTTCCTGGTATCTATTACTGTAACTTATACTTTAAATCACTTAAATGCTGTATACACTCATACTATATAAACTGACATTCACTGTACTTGCATCACATAGCATTTCACATTAACATTACAGAATACATTCCCCCTACAATCTTTAGAAATCATAATCTTTCAGTAGATGGGCGGTAGTCCTTGTAGTTAGAAGGATTCCAACTCAAAACACAGAAGTGTCACTCTTGAACTAGAGCCAAGATAACAAATTGTACTGTACCACATCCCTTTTGGGCTTGAAGAAAATGATGTTGTGGACCTGATAGGCAGTCGATTCGATGATGGCAATCGCTGAGACACCTGGAAACTGAAAACTGAAGAAGCTGCAATCTTCATGGCTGGAGCTGAAAACGCTTGTGGGAAAATCAGGTACTTGAAGCAGCAAGCTAATCTAAACACTGGCCTTGCTCTCACTTACTGTCCTACTATCCCTAACACTGGGCTACAGGTGATCCCATATATCTGTTTACTTTAACTGAAGGTTAGTCCCCCAGGCGCTATCAAAATAGTAGGCCTCTGTAGGCTGGACTCCCTCTGGTCTGGTCTGGTCCCTTTAGGTCACTCTCCTTGCTCAAATTCCCTTCAATGGAGTTGTGCAGCTCCTTTTATGCTCTCTGAGCATTCCATTTTACCCAAATCCTGGTCTCTGAGTGGACACAGCCCTGTTCCAACCCTCAGCACCAGTCACATACAATTCCAGCTTGGAATTCTGCAGCAGCATAAGCCACAATGGAATCCTGACTTTTGAATCCCAACCCTAAACATTCTGAGGCTGCCTTGTCCTGTCAGCCTGGACTACATGGTTTGCATTCATAACTTTTCACATAAATAAATCCTTATAGCACAAAGTCTAAGCATTTTTACAGTTTCCTCATGAGAAAACCCACTTTCCCAGCTTTCTCCTGCATATTGTTCTCATATATTCAGTCAGAGGAACACAGAGTTGCTAAGGCTTGAAGTTCACCCACTATCAGAAAACAAACAGCCTGTAGTGACTTCTCCCACTGACAAGAACTAAATAACCATTAAAATGAGCCGTTTCTCCTATAAATAACCTCCTACACTAGTCTGGAGCCTAGTCTATTTGAATATTCATCATTTTGTTTCAAACTCCTCCCTGAGGTTGTCCCATGGGCTCTTGTAACACCTTCTGCCTGAAATCATACACTCTCTCCCGGCTCCTCCTACTCTCTGCTTCCCTGCAGCATGGATCCTGAATTCCAGTCACTCCACCTTCCTAGGTTACCACCCCCCCCTTTCCTGAAACTTTATCCATTTGAAAACATTTTCTTCAGTTAGAGCACATCTTAATCTATATTACTGCCAGGTTTGGTGAAAATCCGACACGTAAATGGCTTGGCAGGTTACGGTGACATCACCGTCGAGATGGCAGCCTGAATTGGAGCTCCATGACCATGGTGCAAAATACCTCAACATCTGGCATTCCACTACTGCTTTTCACTTACTAAACCATTCATCCAGTGTATAATAAGCCAAATAACTAAAAAGCAGAGGCGATCAGCGGTGAAAAATGCTGGGCAGCGGCATTTCGGTTGGATCGAAGGCCTAGTCGTCCCTCTCATGGGCCTCTGAATCAGCGGCTGGCTCGGTGGAGAGGAGGAGGATATGCCTTCACGCCAGGGTTCCCTGGATTGCAGGGTGACAGCTCACATTTTAAAGCTGCTTCAACGAATTGACACAAATGTAAAAGACATTAAGTCTGACCTGAAATATCTGGAGCGACGACCTCTGATCTTGAATCCAGCCTTGATACGCTCGGGATGACTCGAAAACTTAGCCGTGTGGTACTATACTTAGCCAAAAGGGAGCGGGAGCTCACAATTTGAGCTGAGGATGCTGAATCAAGGGGTAGGAGAAAGACTATTCGTATATTTGGCTTCCCGGAGGGAAGTGAATTGGATGACCCCCTTGAATTTGTTCGATCCTGGTTAAGGCTCAAATTAAATATTTCAGATACTGAGCCACTGGGGCTGGAGAGAGTACACCATGCACTGGGCCCACGTCCTAAAAGCAATGCCCCCCCAGGTCAATACTAGTGAAGTTTAATAGATACCCTGTCAAGGAGATGGTACTGAGGAAAGCATGGGCCAAAAAAAGATTTGAATTTGAATGGGAAGAGAGTGTTCGTGGACCAAGACTTCCCACCCACCACAATGCAGCACCAGAAAAAAGTGATAGTGGTGATTAAACTGCTCAGAGAAAAGCAAATTAAAGCTCAATTGCGATATCCTGCGAAAATCCTGATCCACTGGGAAGCCGGGAGCAAGTTATGAGTCTCTAACCGAGGCAAGCAAACAGCTGGCAAAAAGCGGCATAGAAATACCGGACTGCCAGCTTGAAATTGCGAAGCAAACTCTCCTTCAATTGCAATGGGACGTGGCAGGAAAAAAGGGACCCAAGATTGAGAATAGAGGGAGTGCAGAGCCGGATGATCAGCTTTGGAAGGACCTTACACACACATCAGCAAATCCCTGCTCAAGCAAGTAGCTACCTGACTTTCTTTGACTGCCTTTTGCATTGCTCAGTTAAAATGGAAGTTAGTCGTGGTTTATATTCGACAGAGCTGCCCAGCTCGTATAAAGCTGGGTGAGAATGGGACATTGTGACTGTACTCGCTTTAGTGATGCCTATGTTTTGTTGTTACAATTCCGAATCAATCCCGTACTCCTGCTTCAATATTTTTTGGAACCCCTGAATGACTATTGAATTCAGCCAGATAGCTCAAAGAAGTTTGATTATTGGGACAAAGAGGACTGCTTGGGACCTGCAATTGTCTTTGTTTTCTTCTTTTTAGTAAGGATGCCCAATTGGCCTTATGGCTGGAATTTCTCTGGCCAGGCTTACTTATTGGAAGGGGTGGCTGGCCCTTAGCAGGAAAACCAAGATATCAGGCACTCCAGAATTCAGATAAAGTAACACGTCAGTTTTCACGGTGCAGTCTATCTGATGAGAAAGCCGGATGTTTGCAAGTTGGTAATGGGGGCCCTGGAGGCCTAGTATTGCCCAGGATCTTCCCCCCTCTAGTCATATATGTCACCAGTTACCGGGGGTTAATGTATCAGTTCTAGTTCTCCCTCACTGAGTTGCCTCCAGTTGTATACAGAGTGAGGGGAGTGTCTAGCTAACTGGTACGCGTATTCCTGGAGACCACATTCTGGAAGCCCAGACTAAGGAGTCAGGGAAGCGAGGAGCTCTCGCAGCTCGTACTCTGGGTCAGAAGGAGCTTCCTTTTGTTAATGACCTCTGTGGAGATCCCATCTGGGATGGCGGGGGAGGAGGGGTATTGGGTTAGTTACTATGTACATAGTTTGCACTTGTTGGGGGGGGAATAGTTCGGGAAGTTACTGTTTGGATAAGAGATGGGGGGCTTATGCAGCAAGAACATCTCAGGTTATTCCATTTGCTGGTCCAGATTGCAACAGGACATGGAGTTATTATGGGGCACAAGGTGCTAAATAAGGGGGCAGATCACTGGGAGTTTTGGATGCAAAACAGGCAGGGTTGGATTCTATATGTTGACAAATGGAGTTGCTCAGTATTCAATCCCTAAATGTTAGGGTCTTAATACCCTGTGAAGAGGTATGCCATTTTGCAAGATTTAGATAAGTCAAGATGTGATATTGGTTTATTACAGGAGACGACCTATTCCCTTGATTATACAAAGCTGAGATGTATGTGGGTGGGTGAGGTGATTACGTCATCACACCCTAAAGCCAAAAAAGCCAGTCTCGCTATCCTCTTGAGAAGAGGCCTCAGTTTTACAAAGTTAAGTACCCTCACGGATCTTGAGGGTAGACTGGTGGCTGTCTCTGGGAGGATTACAGACAGGGTGCTTCATATTATTAATGACTATGCTCCCACACCATGCAACCCGCAATTTTTCCAACAGGTCTTCGGATATTTGGTGTCTCTGGAAGAAGGTCAAATCATTGTAAGAGGTGATTGGAACTGTGTAGAAAATATGAATCTGGATAGATCTGGAGGGGAGAAGGCAACGGAGAGAGTGGGACCCAGGACCCTTTCTAATTTAAAAAACGAGGCTGATTTGGTAGACACATGTAGAGAAAGGTTTCCCACTAGTCGCGATTACACTTTTTATTCACATTCTCAAAACTCCTATTCTCGGCTAGATTGGTTCTATACCCAGAAATCCTGTCTACATACAATTTTAGATCAGGAAATCTATCTGATCTGCCTGTCAGACCATGCTAAGGTCGTGCTGAAGGTGGAACTAGGCCCTGCAGCTAAGCAATCAGTCTGGCGCCTTAATGCCAGCCTGTTAAAAGATCAGGCATTCAAGAATAAAATTAAATACGTTATCATCAATTACTTGAATGAAAATACAGGTTCGACCGCCAAGGTCAAATACTTATGGAATGGCCTGAAGGCCGTGATGAAGAGCGAGGTTATTGCCTACGCAGCCTACAAGAAAAAATCTCTTCAACAGCAACAAGAAGGCCTGGAACTGTGGCTCAAAGACTTAGAAACATTACACAAACAGGGGGATGCAAAGAATTCCTTAGCAGAGCTTAAGAAGATCAGAGGCCATTTACACCAAATCATTTTAGCTAAGGCAGAGAAATCTTTAAGATTCATAGCTCAGAAATATTACGAACGAGGCAACAGAGCTGGCCAGCTACTGGCCTTCAGACTCCGGAAATAGATGGCCGATAGATTCATCCCGTTAATTAAAAACCCTCAATCCCCAACAACACTTGAGACTAAACCACATGGTGTAGCTCAATGTTTTCAGTGGTTTTATAAAAATCTTTACACTGCAGAAGCTAGCTCCACCCAAGAAGGGAAAATTAAACATTTCCTGGACAGGCTGAATGTGCCCAAGCTCTCGAACTCCCAGGGACAATAACTAGACCGCACCTTCTCCAACGAGGAACTGAAAGAATTTGTTAAAAACTGAAAGCATAATAAATCCTCAGGACCTGATGGGTTCATTGATGAATATTACCAAAAATTTCTGGGAGAACTTTCTCCTCTTCTATTACAGATTTACAATATAGCACATGAACCCCAATAAGCCCCAGAATCCTGGATGAAAGTTTTAATATCAGTAATTCCCAAACAGGGTAAAGATAACACTCTATGTAGCAGCTACTGGCCCATCTCATTATTAAACGTGGATGTTAAAATTTTTGGCAGGCTGATTGCCAATCGCCTCCAGACAGTGGCCACACAACTGGTGCACCCAGACCAGGCTGGATTTATGCCAGGGAGACTGTTGCACGACAATGTCAGGTGCTTACTGACCATTCTGTCCCTGTCTCAGGGAGTGCTGGGGGGAAGTCTGCAGTGGTATTCACACTAGATGCTGAAAACGCATCTGACTGCCTGGAGTGGCCATTCCTGGCAGAGGTCTTGCAGAGATTTAATTTTGGCCCGAAGTTTAGAGCATGGGTAGTGGCGCTCTACTCCAACCCTCAAGCACAGTTCAGATTAAATGGGACCCTTTCGCAGCCTTTTTCCATTGGCAGGGGAACAAGACAGGGGTGCCCCCTATCACCCCTGCTATTCACACTGAGTATGGAGCCCTTGGCCAAGGCCTTTAGGTCCTCACCTGATATTAAAGGCATAAAGATAGGCTCAGTTGATAATCGTATTTCCCTTTATGCGGATGACACCCTTCTTTACCTCTGAGAACCAGAGACTTCTCCCTAAAGCTATGGCCCTGCTGGCGGAATATGGCACCATTTCGGCTTTAAGATCAAGGAAACAAAATCAGAAATAATGTCCATTGGACGTGATGTTCCTCAAAATGTCAAATTCCTTACCAACCTTAAGTGGGTCACTGGGAGTTTCAGATACCTAGGCATTCAGGTACCCAAAGACACCAGTAAATTATGCCAGCTGAACCATCATAAGTTGCTAGAGGAAATCAGGAAGAACTGTAACAGATGGTCAGTACTTCCCTTGTCTCTTTCAGATTGGGTTGAAGCGGTTAGGATGAACATCCTACCCAGGGTATTGTTTCAATATGACTCCATCCCTGTATGCCTACCCAGAAAATACTGGAAAGACATACAGTACATAAAATACTTTTGAAGTTTATATGGACAGGGAGGAGACCGAGACTAAAATGGGCAGTGTTACAATTAAACAAAGGAAAGGGGGGACTTGGAGTACCAGACTTTTGGAGATACTATAGAGCAGCCCCGCTGCAGCATCTGACCACGTTCCAAGCATCTGGGGTGAAACCAAGCTGGGTCAAAATGGAAGGGGAGTTATTGCTGAACTATGGGGCTTTGGGCCCTATTCTTTTTAATGAAGGAACACCCGGGATGCTAGGAGCTCTACCAATGCCCTGGCTCAAGAACACAGTGAACACATGGCACTTATTGATTAAGGATTTAAAACTAGCAAAGGTCATCCCCTTGCATGGAGAAATAAATACTATAAAGTTTCTTCCAGGGAAGGAGAACCCAATCTTTAAGAACTGGAAAGATAGAGGCCTTAAGTTTTTTCTCCAAATGTATGAGGGACCTACCTTAAAGAGCTTTTCCCACTTAAGGCATGAATTTAATCTTCCACGAAGAGATTTCTTTGCATACCTACAGTTGTGGCATTTCCTACAGTTGGGGACCCTGAAGGGTCTCCCCTTGCCACACCCAGGACAACAGGTGATAGAATTTCTCTTGAGTGTCACAAGGGGCTTGGTTCTGAAATCTCACCCGATTTCAACAATTTATAAGGTCTGTAGGGGTCCACAGGACCAACACAGACTACCCATCCAACAGGCCTTGGGGAAAAAGAGTTGCAGGTACCCGAGGGTCTTATAGGATGGGATCTGGTCTGGGGACTGGCACAGAAAACTTCCTCCTCCTCTTTCTGGAGATAGTTCAGATGGCTGGGATTATCCAGATTCTTCAGAACCCCAGTAACAATGAAACACCATGGGGGGATGGCATCGGAGCAGTGCTGGAGAGGGTTGTGGCCTAGAGGGGGTCACATGAGCATATTTTCTGGAGCTGCCCTAAACTCAGTAGATTCTGGGAAGAAGTGTCTGAACATATGAGTGCTATCCTCCATGTCTGGGTCCCTAGGGACCCTCGGTATTTGCTACTAGGAGAGCCACCTCCAGGGGTGTGGGGCTCCAAGGCAAAGTATTTGTTCCCCATCCTGGTTGCGATGGCACAGAAATCGATTACAAAGTTATGGCTTACTGACAAGTCCCCGACTGGGGAGATGTGGTTAACTGGATGCAATCAGATAAAAGTAATGGAAAAGTCACTGCTGGTTTGCACCTTCAGTTTGACCTTTACTGGTGTAACCCCCTTGCAAATGGGGTTCCTAGAAATGCCAGTCTGGGTTTACCTTAGCCCGTTTTGTTCTGTCCTTCTCCTGACTTGGCTTCTAATTTTTCTGGCTTCCCAGGTCCTGTTTGCCCTCGTGTGTGCCCCAGCTTGCAGTCAAATGAAAATCCAGCCCCTCGGGGCTTAAACTGCTGACCGTGAGCTCCCGCTGCAAAAGTGCTGCCTCCAGGGTAGCTATGTTCAGCTCCAGCCGAAAAGTAAAGAATTAAAATGTTTTAAATAATGGAACTGTTGCTGCTTGTTGGGAATATGTTGTACATGTGGGGAAAAATGTTTAAAGTTAAAACTAATACTGTTTCCTTGGCAATTCCAGTATTGTGGGACTCTATGTGTCAGTCTGTCAGCTGCTGCAGGAGGAGCTTTGCAAGCGCAGTAGCGACAGAAAAGTAAAGGCCACATTCTTTATCTGTTCAGCGACTGCAAGTGCAGCCTTTAAGCTATAGAACTGTGTGGCATTTGGGGCAAATAATTACTTATTTCTGGCTGCACCAGGACATTATTCAGGACTGTATCTAATCTGCTATAAGGGACAGTGGGTTAAGCAGCCATTGCCAGCAGTACAGCCAATTGGAATTGCAGCAACAGAAAGCCAGAACTTGTGGGACATTCACTGCATCTCATGGGAAAGCACCCAAGTGCTTATGGGGGCTTACAGGGACATTATTTTGGGTGCAAATTCCACAGCCCAACTGTGCCTCGAGTGTTCTGATTGACAGGTTCTTCAGCAACTTGGAGACAAGTCACCCCATCCCTGCTACTAATCAGGAGTCGAGCTAGGAGCTCTATAAAGCGACAATGTTGCCAGTTTGTCTGGTAGATTTATTCAGAGATGCAGAGCTGAGAGAACAGCAGAGCAGGCTCCAGCCTGCTGGGAGCCCCCCATGGGGGAAGGGCTCAGGCTCCAGCCATGCCATCAGGCCTGGGCCACTTAATTCAAGCCCTTTCAGTCTTCAGAGGGCATTTGTTATTTTCATCAGTTAACAGTTAACCCATTACAATAACTGGGTTTTCTGCAACAGCTAGTCTGGAGGTTGCCAGTATTGTCCTCCAGAGGCTAGCCTTCCCTCCCACGTCAGGGAAAGATGTGGACCGAAGAATCAGATGTCCAGCAGCAGTGAGAGCGCTGACCAGACCAGATGACATCATGCAGTGGTGAGAGCACTGACCAAGTACCTCAGCAGTGAGAGAGCTGAAGAAGTCTTCAGGATGCCTTCGATTGTGGATGAGACCCGTGGAGGACCTGAGTGGTACCTCATGCCCCCGGTCGGTAATAAGTAATCTTGGGGGCTACGCCCCATTAAGGAATGTGTGCTGTTAAGTGTGAAGTACTGAAGTCATCAGTCCGGGCTACTAACCCCATAAGAGACTGCCTAGTTCAAGTAATGGATGCATCTTGTCTGTGGCCCAAATGGCTAAGTTGCAGATGCAGCAAAATGCTGGGCTTAGTGAATCATATAAATGTGTAGCTATGGGTTAGAGTCCTGCCATCGTGGAGCTGTCTGCCAAGACGTGCTTGCCACTTCATGAGACAGGAGGCCCTAAGGCATGTTAATGTCAAAGATACCTTAAAGAGAATGTACCTGTGTCTGCACAGAATTTCGTCTAAGAGCGCTTGATATAAGTGTTAAATGGCTAGACGTGCTGGATAGAACTCCGCTTGTGGATAATGTTCTTGGTATACAGAATGTACTGGGTGTGACTGCCTGTGACTAAAGTATGGGATGCTTGATAAAAGTGTCGTTGCCAAGTTATTCTGGATGGATGCCTTTTGGTATATAAAGTACTGGATGTGACCGTGTTTAAACAGCATTTAGGATGCTTGACAGAAGCATCACCCTTATGGCTTTGGATGGGACTTCCAAATATTGTGCTGAATGTTCTGGATGTAAGATCCACATAGTTTATTCTGAATGTTCGAAGTCTGCAAGTGCAGGGCAATCCCTGATTTGTCTCGCTAAGTGCAGGGCAATCCCTGCTGTGGTTGTAAATAGTAACTTTCTGCTTTACAAAATCTATTTCCAAGTTGCCCCACCCTCAAATTAATAGCCGTACCTCGACCAGCTGCAACTCTATCATGCCTGCAACATCTTGGACTGTGGTATCTGTTTAACCAGTATGGTATGAGATTGCGGGGTTTCTGCTGTATCTGGGACTGGTACCAGTGTGGGTATTATTAATAATTATGTTTAACATCTGATTTATCAGCAGCTAGATAGCCAGGGCTCTGGATGTCTTAAGTCGAATGGTAAAATGTGATTTATGTCTGCCTTTAATATGTAGCCACCCAGGTGGAGGGTTCACCAGCAAAATTCCGAAATGATCTCTGTACATGTGTAAATATGGTAAGATAACCTCTACCTCCTGTTTCCCTTCCTAGCTCCTTTATTACCCCTGAAATAAATATCTTGTTGTTGTTGTTTGAAATCCTGTGTGAGCATATTATTAGAGAGTCTTTAATTCAAAATGTGGAAATGGGGGAACTGTGTATTGGGGCATGTCTGGGGAAGGTAACTGGTCATTGTGGCTGGTGTAGCAACTCAGGGGGCTACACCCAGTACCCTCTCACCCACGTAAAGCACCCTGAGTGGAGGCACTGCGCAAAGGTTTTAAAAATGTTATAAGTTAGCGAACCCAACCCCCTTAGCCTATGTTCGGGGTAGTAGGCAGCGGTGTAACACTGGGGGTGGTGCCGCCCAGGGGTTACACTGGTCAAGGTGGTTGCCATTCCATGAGTTCAAGAGTCAAAGGGAGGGAGTCTCAATTGTAGAGATTTTAGTTAGAGAAACCCTAGATAAACAGTAAACAATAAGTTTAAATTCTATATACAAGTAACTGTACCACCTAGATTGGGAAGAGAGTTCTGCTGCTTGGGGGGCTGGGAGGTTCGTTTGTATGTTAAGTTATTTTTCTTTGTTTTAATTAATTTTTGACAGACTCAGTTACCTTCAAGAGTCTGTTGTCACTATGACTTTGGAGATATTAGCTCCCCTTCAGAATTGTTCATCAACTCAAGTAGTTAGGTTTACACCTAAAATTGTATTTTATTTAACATGTATAGAACCATCATAGTGTATTCAATTAAGTATGGCAGCCTGTGATGTTCTTCTGTCATGGTTAAAGTTATGTAATATGTATTATTTTTCTTTGTGGAAAAAAATTTGGAAAATAATAAAATTGCAATTTAAAAAAAAGAAATGGCTTGTCAGCGCCACTTAGTAAAACAGTTTGCATATTTGACAGTTTAAAATGGCTATTCCGGTTTCTCTGCACTAGCTTTTTTTTTTTGCTCTGTTTATTAAACTCTGCATTTCTGTGTTATAAAACATACATGACTGTGTTTCTTGGACTGAGCACTAGCCCCCTGTGACTTTTTATTATAAACATAATCAGCATTTACATATGTTTTGGACAAGAGTATTTCTATGCGTGCTTTGTACTCCAGGGCAGCTCTCCTGCTGCTCTAAATGGCACCTGGCTTGTGTTTGCTTTATGTATATGGAGCTCTCCCATTTACTTCATGTACCCCTTTATATTTATTTTAATAATTAAACCAATTGAAGCTGGTCCCTAGTTGACGATCCTGGGTTGCTGCCTGCCAAGTAATGTATTTTTGAGTAAAATATCTGGCCTCCTTGCCAGTGAGAGGCGCCCCTACTGTGTCTCACTCTGTCACTGAAACCTGCTTCAGTTGGACTTGGCTTGCTCTGCCACCGCGAAGTCGCAGTTTCACACACAGCCGCCGAAGTTGTTGTTGAGAGGACTTCTGCAAGCGCCTCCTAGAGCTTCGCTGTGGAGCTGTGGAACATTTTCTTTATACATCATGAATAAAGAATGGAACTCATTAGCATGTAATCATTGATGTTAATAATATTGCTACATTTAAACATGCTTACAGGAATCATTTTACTAACAATCCATGTGAATGTTTTCTGTAGCTTTTTCATTTCTTATGTTATTTATGGAATCACACATTCTTGTGACTATTTTAAGTATGGTTGTCGCTGTCACTTTATCCTGATTTAACTTATTACTTGATACTTGATGACGGGGTCTCAGGCTGGTAGCCTGGGTAGCAAACTGGCTGCACAACAGGACATAGAAGGTAATAGTGACTGGATCATATTCCGAAGAAAGGGGGGTTACTAGTGGAGTACCTCAGGGCTCAGTACTGGGTCCAGTCCTCTTTAACATCTTTATAGGTGACATTGCAGAGGGTCTGGAGGGAAAGGTATGCCTCTTTGCAGATGACACAAAGATCTGTAACAGAGTTGATTAACAAGAGGGGTAGAAAAGATGAGAAGGGACTTGGCAAGGTTGGAGGAATGGTCAGACATATGGCAACTTAGATTCAATGCAAAGAAGTGCAAAGTAATGCACCTGGAAAACAAAAACCCAGGAGAAGAGTACACAATAGCAGGAGAGGTACTAACAACAACAAAAATGGAAAGGGACTTGGGGGTAGTCATATCAGATGACCTAAAGGTGGGTAAGCAATGTGAGAAGTCAATAAGGAGAGCCAGGGGGATACTGGGATGCACAGGAAGGGGCATCACAAGTAGAAAAAGGGAAGTGGTTATCCCTCTATACAGACAGTTGGTAAGACCCCATCTGAAGTACTGTGTGCAGTTTTGAGACCTCATCTGTGCAAAGACATAGACAGGATGGAAGCAATTTGCTGATGTTACACAGGCCAATTTTATGTAGGTCACTAATAAAGATGCTGAAGAGTATAACATAGAAACATAGAATTTGATGGTAGATAAGGACCATTTGGCCCATCTAGTCTGCTCATTTCCCTGCCTAATGGATAAGTTGCAGATCCTAGTTAACTCACTGTCTCTTAGCAGATGCCTGTAGTCATCAGTAAGATACACTGGTGTGTCACCAGGCCCAGATGGCATCCACCCCAGGGTACTGAAGGAGCTGGCAGAGGTCCTTGCAGGACCTTTGGCAGACCTATTTAATGCCTCACTACATTCGGGGTGTGTACCTCAGGACTGGAGGATGGCTCATGTGGTGCCCCTCCACAAGAGTGGCCCCAAGGATGAACTGGGAAACTACAGACCAGTGAGCCTCACATCCATCGTGGGTAAGCTAATGGAGACTATCCTGATGGAGGACTGAGGCCCTCCTAGAGGCCAAAGGACTACAGGACAGCATGGCTTCATACATGACAGATCCTGCCAAACCAACCTGGTCGAGTTCTGTGACTGGGTAACTAGGCAATTGGACAGGGGCCTGCAGTGGATGTCCTGTATCTGGACTTCAGTAAGGCATTCGACTCAGTGCCACATGGAAGGCTGGGAAGGAAGTTAGTAGGCACAGGGGTGGGTGCAAAGCTGGTGAGATGGGTAGGAAACTGGCTGCAGGGAAGGCAACAGAGGGTGGTGGTGGGGAACTCTCACACCCAAGAGCAGTGACGAGCGGTGTTCCACAGGGCTCAGTGTTGGGACCAGTGTTGTTTGGGATAGTCATTGCAGACATATCATGGGACATCAAGAGCAAGATCAGTCTGTTTGCTGATGATACCAAGGTAGGCGCGGTGGTGGATGACCTAGGGGGATGGCAGGGATTGCAGGATGATCTGGCAAAGCTTGAAACCTGGTCAGACACCTGGCAACTGGGCTTTAATGCTAAAAAGTGCAAGGTGCTGCATTTTGGGATGAAGAACCCAAGGAGGAGTTACCAGCTAGGGGGTGTGCAGCTAGCCCAGACAGAGGAGGAGAAGGATCTGGCTGTGCTCATTACAGGGTCAATGAACAACTCGGCACAATGTAGGAAGGCAGCTGCAAAGGCCAACAAAATGCTGGGTTGTATTGCACGGGTATATCCTCGAGGAGGGAGGAGGTGATTCTGCCACTGTATAGGTCATCAGTTAGACCACACCTGGAGTACTGCATGCAGTACTGGCGTCCGTATCTGAAGAGGGACATTAAGTTACTGGAGGGGGTGCAGCCCAGAGTGACAAAGATGATCAAGGGGCTGGGGGACTTATCATACGAGAGGAGGTTGAAGGAGTTGAACATGTACTCACTGGAGGAGAGGAGAGACAGAGGTGACATGATTGAAACCTTTAAATACTTGAAAGGAATAAACAAGACGGGTACAGAGGGCTGTTCAAAGTAAGGGAGGGGAGGGCCACCAGGGGCCATGATATGAGACTGGAGCGAGGAAGGTTCAAGAGGGAGATGAGGAGACACTTTTTTACAGAGAGGGTGGTAGCTGGGTGGAATGTGTTACTTGCTGAAGTGGTGTGCAGTAGAACAGTGGACTGCTTCAAACGAGGATGGGACAGGACAAGGGGGAGGGTTAATGAAGGGGAAGGGTGAAAGGGAGGGGCAGCTGCAGAATAAGGGGTGCTAGCTGCACATTCGAGCAGACTTGATAGACCTCTAGGCCTTTATCTGCTGGCAAATTTTGTATGTTCGTATGTATGCCTACAGATGTCAACTACTGACTTTCTGTGTGTCCTTGCAATGTCTGGAGACATCACTTATAAATTTTAATATATAATATAACAGAATATAATATATATTTGACTGCATAGCACTGTTGGAAAGGTAATTTTGTGCTGAACAACTTTACCACTGATATTTTGTGTATATCATGTATATTTTAGGAGTTATTCACATTTGTTTATGCTATGGTGTGTATGGCTTATGTTGCCTATTTTAGTGGAAAAAATAGTTTTTTGCTGTTTCAACCAGCATAGAAAAAAAACAAAATTATGTATTATTATTTGCATACCACCACTGAAAGGTAATTTTGTGCTGAATAACTTTGCCATTCATACTTTGTGTCTAGCACTTATGGTTCTTGAGCTACTGGGATTTGTTTGTGGTATGCTGACTATAGCTTGATTTTGCTTAGAAAGGCCCAGGATTCATTGTTAACAGTATACAGGAGACAAGTGCTGCAACTTCAGAGAGCTCCGTGGAGGCAACAGCCTACTTTCTCCTACCTCCACTGGAACTGCCTTATGTCCCATATGCATTCTTTAATTCCTCACTATTTTTGACTCCACAACCTCCTCAGGAAGGCTGTTCCATGCATCCACAACCCTCTCCATGAAAAAATTCCTCACATTACCTCAGAGCCATCCTCCTTCTATCTTCAAATTTGCCCCTTGTTCTTGCACATCTCTTTTTCTGAAAGATGCTACCTCTTGGACTTTGTTGATTCCTTGAGGTACTTGACAGTTTCTGTCATGTTCCCTCTCTCTCCTTTCCTCAAAGGTATACATATAAGCTCCTTTAGTTTCTCTTTGATGCCTTCTGTGGTGCAGACCCTGCACCATTTTGGTTGCTCCTCCTCTGGACAGCCTCCACCCAGTCAATGTCTTTGCGGAGATGGGGTCTCAAGAACTGCACACAATACTCCAGATGGGATCTCACCAACTGTCTGTACAGAGGGATAACAACTTCCTGTTTTCTACTGGTGATACTTCTCCCTATGCATCCCAGTATCCCCCCAGCCCTCCTTTCTGCCTTCTCATGGGCTTGCCCACCTTTAGGTCATCTGAAATAACTACCCTGAGGTTCCTTTCCATTTTTGTTGTTGTCAGTATCTCACCTCCCATTGTGTACTCTTCCCCTAGGTTTTTGTTTCCCAGGTGCATTACTTTACATAGATACATACATAGATACATAGACAGTGTCGGCAGATAAGGGCCTATGGCCCACCTAGTCTGCCCATTTGAGCTTGTAAGTTCAGTTTGTTTTCCTAGAAGTCTATTTCCCCTTACCCCTGACCTCTAGAATTCCTTTATGTCTATCCCATGCATTCTTAAATCCCGTGATTGTTTCAGCCCCCACCACTTCCTCTGGCAGGGTGTTCCACTTGTCCACCACCTGTTCTGTGAAGAAATTCTTTCTCATGTTTCCTCTGAATCGTCCTCCCTCCAACTTCATCCCATGCCCTCTAGTTCTGAAACATCTTTTTCGCTTAAAAATAGTGTTTTCCTGCACCCTGTTCCTCCCTGTAAGATACTTGTATGTCTCTATCATATCCCCTCTCTCCCTCCTCTCCTCCAGGGAGTACATGTTCAGTTCCTTCAACCTGTCTTCATAGGACTTGTGATGCAACCCATGCACCATCTTTGTTGCCCTCCTCTGAACCTTCTCTACCCTGTCTATGTCCTTACGTAGGTATGGTCTCCAGAACTGTACACTGTACTCCAGGTGGGGCCTCACTAGTGTCTTGTATAGCGGAATTATGACCTCCCTTTCCTGCTGGTGATGCCCCTGCCTATACATCCCAGCATCCTATTTGCTTTACCTGATGCCTTGTCACACTGTTTCCCTATCTTGAGGTCATCAGAGATGACAACCCAAGATCCCTTTCCTGCTTGGTGCATGCTATATCCTCACCCCCAACTGATATATTGTGCCAGGGTTTTGTGCCCATATGCATTATCTTGCACTTTTTGCATTGAATTTCAACTGCCAAACCCTTGACCATTCTTCAAGTTTCTGCAGGTCCCTTCTCATTCTGTCTACACCCTCTGGTGTGTCTACTCTGTTACAAAGCTTTGTGTCATCAGCTTAACAGTGAAATTCTGCCTTCTATATCCTGTGCAATGTCACTGATGAAGATGTTGAATAGGACCGGTCCCAGCACTGATCCCTGTGGTACCCCACTGGTCACTCTTCCTCTGTGGAGTGACAGCCATTTACCACCACCCTCTGTGTCCTGCCACCCAGCCAGTTACCTACCCACCACACTACTGTCCTGCCCACACCCATATTCCCTTTGCAGTTCTTTTGCATTGAATCTAAGCTGACATACATTTGACCATTCCTCTAACTTGCCAAGTCCTTCTCATCCTTTCCACCCCACCTTGTGTATTAACTTTGTTGCAGATCTTTGGGTCGTCTGCAAGTGGTATACTTTTCCTTCCAGTCCCTCTGCAATGTCACTTATAAAGACATTAAAAGGACCGGACCCAGTACTGAACCCTGCCGTACCCCACTAGTAACCCCCCTTTCTTCACTGTGGACTCCGTTTACTATTACCCTCTGTGTCCTCTTGTCCAGCCAACATTTTACCCAGGCTACCACCCTGGGACCCACTCCCAGCTGGCTAATTTGTTTATTAATTGTTTGTGTGGGACTGTGTCAAATGCCTTGCTAAAGTCTAGGTAGGCCATGTCCATAGCCCCTCCCTGGTCTACTACTTTGGTCACCTAGTCAAAGAAATCGATTAGATTCATCTGACATGACTTTCCCGCTGTAAATCCATGCTTCCTTGGGTCCTATGCCCCACTGGCCTCTAGGTACTCAACAATTCTTTCCTTCAGAAGTGATTCCATCATTTTCCCTCCCACCTGAGGTCAAACTAACAGGTCTGTAGTTTCCTGCCTCTGTCTTCTTCCCGCTTTTGTGAAGGGGAATCACATCCACCCTCCTTCAGTCCTCAGGTACCACACCATCCTCCCATGATTTGTCAAAAAGGGTAGTCAATGGTGTTACTAGTTCTCCCCTTAGTTCTTTTAGAATTCTGGGGTGAATCCCGTCAGGCCCCATTGCTTTATCCACCTTCAGTTTTAGGAGTTCTTTCAGAACCCTTTCTTCTGTGAAAGGACTGATATCGACCCCCCTATCCAGAGTGCTTCTATTGACTGGATTAGTTGCCTCCCCCTCATCTTTTGTAAATACTGAGCAGAAGTATTTGTTCAGTATCCCTGCTTTTTCACTGTCCCTTTCTGCCAACCCACCCTCCCTCCTCTTTATTCAGCCTCAGTATCCCTCCCTTTGTCTTTCTTCACTCCCTAATGTACCTATAAAAGGTTTTAGCCCCCTTCTTAACCAAGTTGGCTATCTTTTCCTCGGTTTGGGCCTTTGCTATTCTGACTGCCTTCCCCACTTCCTTCTGCTTTAACTAGTACAGTTCTCTGTCCTGCTCTTCTGTGTTTCCTTATACTTCCTGAATGCTATCATTTTCTTCCTAACATTCTCTGCCACCTCTTTTGAGAACCATAGTGTTTTTTTCTTTCATTTTGATTTGTTTATTTGCTTCACACAAAGGCTTGTTGCCTCTGTGATGGCAGTTTTGATGTTTCCCCGTTGTTGCTCCACCCCTCCTTCTTGCCTGTTTGCTAGTGCTTTTCTGAGGCACTCTCCCATTTTGACAAAATCAGCCATCCTGCAGTCCAGTACCTTCACTTTTGTATGGCTTGACTCTACAGCTGAGTTTATCGTGAACCACACTGTTTGGTGGTCACTTGTTCCCAGATGGCTACCCACTTCTAGATCTGAGATCCTGTCTCCATCCCCACTTGAGAGTACCAGGTCTAAGATTGCTCCCTTCCAAGTGGGTTCCAACACTAGATGTCTGAGCATGCCCCCTGTAGGGCATAGAGAATAGCCCTGCTCTTGGATGTGGCTGCAGTAAAGGTGCTCCAGTTAACATCTGGCATATTCAGGTCCCCCGTCAGCAATGTCTCCCCTTTCTCTGCCATCATAAGGATGCCTTCTATCATTCCCTTGTCCATTTTCTCCCCCTGAGATGAGTGTCTGTATATAACCCCTGTGTGGATTGTGGTGCCATTTCTAGTCTCCAGGGTGAACCACAGTGCCTCCTCTCCTCTCCTCTCTGTTTACCCTTTAGTTCTGTTGCTTTGATCACTTCCCTTACATAAAGAGCTACTCCTCCTCCTCTTCCAACCCTCCCTGTCCCTCCTGTAGATTGTGTACCCTGGTATGCTGACATCCCAGTCATGGTTCTCTGTATACCATGTTTCTGTGACTGCCACAATATCCAGGCATCCCTCTTCCATCAAGGCCACCAGTTCAGGGATCTTGTTACCTAGACTATGAGCACTGGTACGCATTACTCTCCATTTTTTGATGGTCTTACCCCTTTTTTGCCCCATCCCTGTCCATACTGGAGAAGAGATTAGGTTTTGCTTTAAGGTGTCTAGAAGAAGAATCAGCATTTATATAGCGCTTTTCATACACAGTATCCCAAAGCGCTTTACAATCAATGCTAACTGGTAGTGAAGTGACTGAATGTGTGGTGGCGGCCATATCGCACATTATCACCCACACACAGCCTGGATAATTGCATGAACCAGTTTATGGGAGGGGGAATGTTGGCCAGGACACCGGGAATGTTCCCTGCTCTTTGTGAAGAGTGCTCTGGGTTCTTTTACTTCCACCTGGACACCCACCAGGACAACACCAGGATGGGGAGAAGGGACCTCGGTTTAACGCCTCATCCGAAGGATGGCACACCCCAGCAGTACAGCCCCCAATACTGCACTCGGATGCCAGAGATTTTTAGGTGCAAGTTCAATCCTGGTGTGGGACGAGAACCCACGACCTTCTGGTCCAGAGGTGAATGTGCTACCAACTGAGCCACGCTGACACCTCTTTACATTCAGAAGTCCAGATATACTCACATCCCTTCTTGGTGAGGGCATACAGTGGAGCTGCAGTCTTGGCGTAGTTGCAAATGAACTTTCGGTAGTAGCCAGACAATACCAGAAAAGCCCGAAGGTGTTTGAGATTGTTAGGCTCTGGATAGTGTTTGACTGCTGAGAGCTTGTCTGTATATGGAGAGATGCCTTGAGAACTAACCACATGTCCCAGGTAATGAATTTGATGCTGTGCAAAACATCACTTTTCTGGGTGAAACTTGAGATTGGCTTGTCTGAGATGTTCGAATACTTCTTGAAGATGTTGGAGGTGCTCTGGCAAAGTTCTGCTGAAGATTATTACGTCATCCAGGTAGACTAGGCAAGATTTCCAGGACAACCTATGTAGTACGGCTTCCATAACATGTTGAAATGTGGCTGGACTGTTCCGAAGACCCATAGGCAGATGTTTGAACTGGAAAAGTCCCAAGTGGCAGTGCCATGCAGTTTATGGATGAGAAGCTGGATCAATGAAAACTTGATAGAACCTACTCTGAAGGTCTAGCGTGGTGAAGTTAGCAGGACTGGCCGCACCAAGACTCTCTAATGCATCTTCAGTTGTAGGCAAGGGATGAGCATCCTGCACCGTGTAGGCATTGAGTTTTCTGTAGTCTACCACAAAATGATGCCCTTTGTCCTTCTTTACCGCCAGCAAGCAAGGTGCACCCCAGGGACTTGTAGACTCTTCGACTATGTCTTGGTCAAGCATGTATTTGATTATGTCCTCAAGGACTTGTTTCTGTTTATGTCCCACTTTGTAGGCGCGCTGACGGATTGGTTCTGGTTGGGCTGTACTTCGATGGTGTGTTGCAGGATATCACAGCATCCGAGCTTGTTATCTGAACCAACAAAGACATCTGGGTAATTTTCCAGGAATTTCAAAAGTTGTTGCTTTTCTGTTGGAGATGCTGAAAGTTTGGAAGAGGATAGACGCTGACTGAGGGTAACTCTGTTGAAGTTGGAGTGGTCGTGATAGTATTGACAGGAGTAGAGTTGGTGGAACCAGGCTGAGGTTCTTGCATGAGATGGAGCTGGTCCCTGAAGAAAAGTAGACAAACTTCCGATGTTGCCACCCTTTGAAATGACCACTGGCTCATCTGTGAAGTTGCAGCATTTTTGGAAGACTGCGCCATCATGCACTGCTGATAAGGTATTTCCTGGAAGGAGACCTGACGAATGCAGTGCAGGGGATCCTGTGACGATACCAACAACACCTTGTGGAAGTGGTTCACCTCGAATCTTGGCAATCAAAACCATTTCTGACTGAGGAGGCACAGTGACTGAGTCTATAGCTACGAGTTGCCTCTGAGGATCTAGCGACAATTTGCTTGAGGCAAAGTCTAGGATGGCTTTGTGAGCTTTGAGAAAGTCCAGACCTAGAATTATTGCAGGTTGAAGATCAGGCACAATATAAAACTTGACAGTGACTTGCTGTGAGCCAAAGTGGAACTTGAGATGGACCATGCCTGTGATACGTACTGTATCTGTACTGGCTGTGATAATGAACTTTATGTCGGCTGGAGAGACATTAGGTATGTGACGAATAGCTTGATTGTTTAAAATACTGCTATTGATAACTGAAATTTCTGCTCCAGTGTTGACCAAGACATGAGTAGACCAATCTCCGATGGTTACAGGTACATAGTTTGCTAGGAGAGGTGAGGGGATGACAGTCACCTTTGCCCCTGGAAGTGAGAGTGTGCCAGAGCCTGCAGCCGGAGGAAGCGTTTTGCCCGAATCGTGAGAGTGAGAGGGGCGGTCAGTTGCTGTGTTCCCCTGCCCAACAAAAGCCCCTAGTCTGTTGGGTGGCACTCGTTTCCCTGATCCTGGGAGTAGCTGAGTGCGCTGTGGTGGGCGTCCATGGTCCATTTGCATCCTGTGGTAATATTTTAACTTTCGACAGACAGTGGCAGTGTGTCCCCTGAATCCACACCACTGGCAAGTCACTGGATCTCGAGAAGGTGGAGGTGGATCCGGTCGCTGTCGAGGTGGTTGCATAGCATTAGGATTTGCCACAGGGGCAGTTGAGCTGATGTGCAAGGTATTGACAGTAGAAATAAGCTTGTCGATCATTGCTTGTTGCTGTTGGACACATGTGGCAAGTGCAGCCAGTTGTGAGGTTTGGGACGCCTGAGCACCGGCAGACTGGAACATTGAAATGGACTCTTGAGCTAGCCGTGCAGCTTGGATGGTATCTGTCCAGGTGGTTGGTTTTTGCTGTATGACATAGGTACAAAATTGAGGAGGCAGTCCCTGGACAAAGGCTGTTACTTGATCTTTCTCTGATTTCTGTAGGCATTTGCATCGAGTCTCAATGTCCACAATGAAGGCTTCGAGAGATTCTGAGGGTTGCATGGTGCGTTCCCACAGCTGTTGCTCTAATAACGAGGGTGGATCTGCATGGAGAAAATGGGCTTTGAAGGTTGCGTACAGTGTGGCAGCATCTGCTTTGACTTGGTCTGGAAGTGCGTTGAACCAGGAAATGGCAGTCCCTCTCAGAAGCAAGCGCAAGGCATTGGAGATGTGCAAGGGATTAGTCGACAGTGTCTTCATGAAGCTGGGCTGAGAAGGGCACTGGTTGTAGGCTGGCATGGACCGTGGACTGTGGTGAAAAGCCTTTAATGTAGGCCAAGTCATCTTGAATAGCTTGCATAGCTGGTGCTCCTTGAGCAGAAATAGAAGACTGGATGTCATGGAGAATTGTTTCGATTTTGTAGCCCCAAGCCGTAGAGGTGGGTGAAGGTAAGCCTCCGGATGCTCCGGCGCCCATATCTGTGTCGTCGTCAGACATTGTGGTTGGAGATGAGCTTCGTTTCACTGAGTGAAGGTCGTACAGGTGAGAAGGAGTTGCCGTCATGCAGGAGACAGGACGTCGTGTCGTAGATGAATTGCTGAGCAAAAATTTATTTTGTAGACAAAAGAACAAGTTTTTTTTTTGTAGCAAAGTTCATCAGTGATGTCTTAATAAAGGATTTCCCACTCAATTCTGTGTCGTTTGTTATTTAAACAAAAGTTTCGTTGTAAAAATCAGCTTTTTGTAACAGTGTCCATTCATTTCAATAGGACTCCATTGTTTTCAATGGAGGAGGTCCATTTGTGCCTTCACAAGATGGTCACGAACTGTGACATGCAGTTCCTGTGGGTTTTGACTGCCTGACTGTAGCAAGATGGCCACCAGCAGGGAGTGTCAAAGTTCACTTCCTGTCTTGTTGTTTTGCTCTGCACAAGATGGAGGATTTCTTCCACGAGGCTGCCTAACAGTGTTCAAAATGGCTATTGCCACCCTGAGGTGCTTCTTCCCCAACCCTGGCACTGAAAAATGGTGGGCTTTTGGTGTCTTTGGTGAGTGGCAACTTGCTGAGTGAGAAATTACTATATTTATTTGCTTGCTGCTCATTTGTTTGCTGTTGTTTTTATTTTCTGTTGTACTGGTCTCCCAGCTGTCCTCTGTATTTTATGTTGTGCCCCAGTATTTGTTTGTTGCTGTGCCCTGCTTTAAGTTCTGGCGCTATGTTTTATGTATATATATATATATTTTTGTTGTTTGTTCCCCTGCTCCAGATTTATTTTCTAAAATTTGCTCGATGTGGTGGCTCTCTGTTGTATCGCTTTCTGAATTGAGCTTTGTTTTATTTATTTATTTATTTAAATTGATGCAGGGCTGCTTTGGAGCATGACCAGAGAAGAGTGGAGAGTCTGGGAGCAGCTTGCTCCGTTTGCAGTCCTTTATTTTATGTTTTGACTGGGCAGCTTGTTTGAGCATGGCCGAGGGGTGAGAGGAATGCTCCTATGGTGCAGGAGCGAGATGAGTGCTGTGGCAGTTTGTAGGGTTGCTGAGGTGCGCCATGGTCAGTTGCGGCCTTGAGTAGAGCAGCTGAAAAGTCAGTGAGCTGCAGCTGCAAGGCAGGCTGAGTGGGCGTGCTGCAGGGACTGTCAGGGATGAAGTTGGGGCCGCTGTTGCTGTGCAGCTACAGGAAAAGGCAGAACTAAGCCACAGTTTGGATGGAGCGTCCGGCAGTGGCAGTGGCAACGAAAAGCCGCAGGAGAGGAGCAATCGGGCGGCAGGGCTGAAGAAAGCCGGTTGTATGGTGAGCGCAGGGCAGCTGCTGCAAGTCAGGAATGGCTCTGCTGTGGCTCAGTGCTGTCCGTGGGAAGAGCGTTTGACTGCTGAGGCGGCATTGTGTAGCCACGGTCGGAGAGAGAGAAGGCAGTCTGTTTAGGATCGCCGTGAGAGAAAAGGCTGCTCTGGGGGACCTTGATGTGGGTCTGGAGACTCTGTTGTAGCGTGTCCCTGCCTGGGGGAATTTCAGGAGGCCGGGCCAGTCAGATCAGATCTCTCCGTGGTTGCTAAATGCTTGTTAACTTAATTCAAACAGTTCTGTCAGTCAGCGGTGAACAGTTTTACTTTTGATAGTCTCAGTACAGGAGTACTGCAGGTTGCTGCACGAACAGGATACAGTTCCTTTTTTTTTCCTGCAGCCAAGGTTATAGTTTGTTAGCATTCAGACAGTTCAAGCATACGGGAGTGATGACATGGGGTAACCAGTGGCGCGGAGCAAGCGAGATGGGGGTCTGGACAGAAGAAGGGTCGCATTCTCCACCATGTGTGGCGTTTTTGTATGGTCCACCACTAACAGACCCTCTTACCTTCTCTGTGGTCTGCCAGCCCCTTTGGTTGCTGCTGGTGAGGACCCCATCTGGACCTTGCGAATAACTAGCCGGACGCATAAAATAAAGAATAAGGCAGGTTTATTCAGCTCAGTAGGTGTTCTCTTCATGAGGACAAGCCCCACACTGACTAAAACTCTGACTGACAGACCAACATGGCACTGCCAGGCAGTGCAACAATTAGATACATGCAGTTCTACGTGCTCTTAAAGGGGCGGCAGCTAAACAGTAAGCCCCATGCTTAATGTGTGCTTCACACTTACATTATACCCTCAATGCTACTTTCCAATGTTTTATGTGCCTGCATTTTCTAAGAATTACATTGTATAATTAGATCAAGACTGTATTTCCTATAATGTTATTTGTCTCTGCCATCATGGGAAATTGTATTATTTACCTCATTTTTGTACTCTCTCTGTATTGTATATTCTCTACTTTGTAACCTCCCAGGTTGTGCCTGCAAATAGTCATCTCTATGGCTAGTGTGCCTCACCCAGTCAACAAAAACTAAATAAAAAATAAATAAACAAGATATTGCATCTCATCTCTACTATCCTGGGAAATGCAGTAGACATCAGAACCCAATTGCAAATGACATATCATAGATTACATCTCATTTGGTCTGTTTTGGTTAAATATATACTAAACGTATGCACAAGCTAGCAGGACCCACCAGCACAACAGCAATGCAAGTGGCAAACATTTGGCAGTGACAAATGCTTGTTATTTTTTTATTTTGCACAGCTGTTAATTCATTTTAACACAGAAACATAAAATTTGATGGCAGATAAGGACTGTTTCACTTGACTTACCCAGTCTGCCCATTTTTTCCTACCTACATTACCACCATGGTCCATAGACCCAACTTGATCTACAGCTCTTTCTCCCTTCCCCCTTCCTTTCCATAATGACTCCTTTGAACCATCCACCCAGACCCACTTGCAGGGTAAGGGTTTGATTTTTTTTTTATTGACGGCTGAGGGCTGGCTGGAGTTTAGTGGGAAGAGCAACAAACCACTCCCCCAACCAGACCTTAAAAGGCCGTCCCCCAGGCCAGTCCTCATTCGTTTTCTTCGTTGGGGCCGGAGGCGCTGCTCCTCATACCTCTTCTCCTGTTATCTTGCCTGTTCTTTGTTTACTGCATTTTAGCAGCACCTCAGACCACTGGCTCCATTCCATTTCCTGCTATTCATCCTATGACTCGCTGCCACTGGCCTCGGCTCTCTCTCCTCTCTCCCTCCCTCCCACCGACCCCTGTTCCCCATGTCTCCTCCAGTCCGGTGTTCATTTTTCCTCACTTGCATACCTCCATCCTGTTCCTGTCCCTGGTCTGGTATGCTGAGTAGCCCTTTGCTAGTTCTACCTTCCCACCATGGCTCTATGCAGTTCCCCCTTGTGTTGCCTGTGCTCCTCCTCCTGTCTTGCTGCTCAGTGGCTGTCTGTGGCTGCTTGGTTCTCCCATCCTCCTCCTTGCTCTGTTTCCTCTGTAACTTTTTTCGTAGTTTCATTTCCCTTCTCTTTCTCTCTCTCTCCCATTTGCTGCTCCTGTCTCTGTCACCTTCCTCTTCCGGGTTTGTGCTGGTGTTGCCACTGCCCAGCTTTCCCTCATACATTCCCTGCTTCTCCTTCTCCCTCAAGCCATCTTCCTTTGCTCTCTCTATCCCTTTTGCCCACTGTGCTCATCCCCACTGCTATGGAGGATGCCTCGCTCCTCTGCTTTAGTTCTCTCCACAGCGACTTCCTGTGCCCTGTGGTGTTGAGCTCCTCAGTGGTTCCTGTGAGCTGGGGGACAGCGTTTACTTCGCTCCTATTGACTTCTGTTCTCCCCTTGGTTGATGCTCACCTCCTGGCGTCTCATACCTGTTCCAGGACTTCATTTTCAATGGCCTGTCTTGATGTTTGGACCACATCTACTGTTATTGCCCTGTGGTTCAGATCCCGATCTCCCATACTGGTTCCTGGCTCCCTTTTAAAGGGGCAGTTGCTCTCTGTGGGGACTGAGACTCCTACTGTCGGTTATCATCTGGTCTCCTCTTACCTCCCCTTATACCTTGTTTTCTTCTTGGTACTCCTACCCTTCCTTTCCTCAACCTCACCCCAACCTGTTTGCCACCCGTCCTGTTTCACATCATAGGACTATGAATCCGACTGGACTGTACACCTGGCTGGCGTGCTCTGCAGCCTTCCTCTGGGATTTGCCATTTGTCCCTGCCCCTGCTCTCCCTGGCCTTTGCCACTCATTACTTTAGATTACACCATGACACACTTTCTTAATTTCATCCCTGACTGTGCTTCCCCATGGTGGGTGCTCGCCCTCCTCCTCCCATTCCCTTCATCCTCCATTCCTCTCTTTCTATGGCCTCTGCTTTCTTTTGGGGGCTTCCCTATCCTGCCATCCCGCTATACCAACATACCCTACTCATTCACATCGCCTAATATTCCCTCCAGCATAGCACCCTGCCTACTCATCTCCTCCTCCTCCAACCCTATTTCCTCATTCTAATCAAACCTAGTCAGATGTCCTCCTGGTACTACCTACCTCACCATCAGCTGCCAGCTTCACCTGGCCACTCTTGCTCCTACTTTCATGCAATTCTATCCATTCCTAATTTGGCTCTCAATGGACCCGGTTGGCATGCACTCCATGGTTACCAATCATGGGTAGCTTCTCTGACATGAGTCTGGTTCTCCTTCACCAGTCCGATCGCGGGGTCTACTCATTCACATTGATTAATCAAGCATACTTCTCATTGGGCCTTATGCTACCTCATCAAGCTGCTCTCCATTCAGAGACATGCCTTCATGTCCATTGCTCCTTGGCTCAGGGCTAACCTGTAGCCGATGGTCTCGTTCTGCACCCATGAAGTCTGCATCTAGAGCATGCAAAGCTCAGAGCAGGGTTCTTCTCCCTGGCCCATAGTGAGAATGTCTTTGCTCTGGGTGGACCTTCAGTCATCCCTCATCTCGCAACACCTCTGGATGTAGAATTTATGCCATCCAGCTGTCGCCGAGGGATGGGGATCTCATCATCAAAGGCCCCTTTGGCTGCCTGAGTGGGTTCGGAGGCACCCTCTATGCTATTCTCCTTCAGGACCACCTCTGGTTCACCTAGTCTGTTTCGTAGGCTCGCATTGTCCAGCTGAGTGTCTTAGCAGTCATCTCTCTCCTCTCTTGCTTTTGAGCATCTAGTTGCAGAGACATCGCTCCTAATCCTCAACAGTTGTCCATTTAGAAGGACAGAGTGAGAGCTTCCTCTAAATTAGAATGTTTTCCTTCTCACTCGATCTTGACTCTAAATTGCAGTAGCTGAGCTGTCACTAATCAAAACATCCTTCAGCCTGGAGGAAGGTGACCTAGGCCTTGGATCCCAGAGGCTTCCTCCTCAAAGGGTTTCCTCTCCTCCATGCCAGTGGTCATAATATGAGATAGGGCTGGAGTTTCCTTAGGTTCCGTAGTTTAGTTCCGCTGTTGGATGGAGTCGGATGGTGGCCCCGGCTGTTCCCTCTCTCTTTAGGAAGTCAGCCCTTCTGCATCTTGTCTGCTTTCATTTCATTCATCGTCCTCTTCATATCTCATTCTTCTCCTGTCCTTCCCATCTATGTCTATCACCTTAATTTCCAGTCTCGATATATTCTGATTTCTCGCCTCTTAGATGCTCAACACCCTTTTGGGCATTCTTTTTGGGCTTCTTCCTAAGTTACCTTTAGCCAAATTAATTATTCCTGTGGCACCTATGGGGAGGGGGGAATCCTCCTCTAGGTTTCCTTGTGTCATACCCCTACAGGGTGCTATATCCCTTGGATAGCGTGGCAAACAGCCACAATGTACCGAAGTCACACAAGCATACATCTCAACCAGTTGCACAAGCCAATTGAAATTACTTTAACTTTGGTAATACAAAGGAAAACACTGGAATTGCATGCTAGGCTAACCATATAACCCCTCCCCCCCAGGCAGCAGATCCCTGCCCCTACCAAAGCAGGCAACAGTTAGGCTCAGGTGGCACACAGGAGAGACACTAGCCAGCACAGCATTTTAAATCAGACACTAACTGTAGACAGTACAGACACTAGCAACACAGCAAAGCAGAACAGACCACCAATGAACATAATTAAACAGAAACATCACCTACCCTTGCCTTTTGTACACTATTAGAGCTATGTTAGCTCAAGTTGAGCAGTTTTGTGCTAATTGCTGATTGTGTTTGTCACAGTCTACTGGTAGAGCCACTGGCCCACTCCAGACACAACAGTAAAGAGAATGCCTCGCAGATTGCAGCAGGCTTCTTTTCCCAGGCACTCCCTGACCCTGACCGGTGCTGAATCAAATGGCCAATAGTGTGTGGCCCCTGTCAGTTTAGAACTGCCCTGTGCAAACTGGAATTCCCTTTCACCACCTCTGCTTGTTTACCAGTGTCTTGTTTTTCAAAGTTGTGCATACAGTATTGTGAGTAAATGCCCCTGTGGCATGATGATGATGTTGCTGGCTCGCTACCCCCACCCACTGCACTGCCGCACCACCAGTCAGTCCTATCTCCCAGGTAGTTGTTGCTTTATCATTGCTTGTAGCAGCTTCCAGCAGTCCATATTCCTCTGTCCTCTGCTCTGCCTTCCAAACTTCCACTGCAGGCTCAGACCGACTGACGCACCGACTGATCCAACCATCTGACGCTCACAGTCACTCACTGGTGCCCACAGCCCTGAACCACTCAATCCCAGGCCATAAAAACCCAGCCCCCCCCCCCAAACTCCCAGGCTGGAAAGCAAAGCAGCAGCTCCTCCACAGGCATCATTGGAGGGCAGATGCAGCAGGAGTCGCAGGACATGACAGTCACAGTCAGGAGGAGAGAGGAGGGGAGGTGAGGTAGCACCAAGCAGGCAAACACGTCAATGGTAGCACCGTAGTTTTTCCCCCTCGATGCAAGCAGTCAGTCTCCCACCCACTCCTCCCGACTCCTCGCTATTGACGGTGGCACGTGCTTATGCTACTTCCAGGTGTGATGTGGTCCATCGCTTTCTCCCTCCCTGTTACAATTCACTTTCTTCCTCCTGGTTCTGGCCAGGCTACCTATGTAATGCTGGTCCCCCTCTGCTATCTAACTGTCTGGCTGCTGTAGCTCACTGCACTCTCTTGGATCTCTCACCCCAGGACCTGACCCAACCACCAGTAAAATCCAACCCCCCCCACCCATAGAACAGCAGGCTCCTGTGTCCCTTCCAGCTCACCAGCAGGCATCAACAGCATACAGAATGAATGTTGGGGGTGACAAATGTGCTCACCCAAAATGTTGGGGGGGACTTGTACCCCCCCATCTCCCCCTATAATTACTCTCCTGCTCAATGTTCACATGTCTCCAGAACCTCTTGATTGTATTATAACATTGTTACAATGTACAGACACAGCCAGATAGCCTGGCTGAGATGCAGTATGTCATATTCGGTAGGGTCATACTTTTATCCATTTTGGCAATGTACTGACACAGGATAGCTTTGATGAGATGCAGGATCTCATTTTCAGAGGGGTCCTAATTTTACCCGCTTCTACAATGTACTGATACTGCATCTTAGCCAAGCTAACCTGTATCTCATTTTCAGTAGGGTCTTACTTTTACCGGTGCTGACTTCAACTATGCATATGTGAGTATAGCGCATATGTAGTCATGTCAGTGCTGCCATGTTACGGCAGACTACGGGGCAGACTGCACATGCGTGAGTATCACGCATGCGCAGTTCTGTAATCACAGCAGTAACAAGTTACATCTGACTTTGGTGCAGCGAGAGCACTGCATATTCTTTTCAATGCTCTTGCTGCTCATAAAAGCTCTCCACAGCCGTATCAGCTCAGTGCTGGCAAAAGCTAAGGGATGGGCAACACTGGGGACTGCTCTACTGTCTTCATGTCCACAGTCTCTATTGGCAGGTCGTTTTAGAAGGCCATCACCTTCTGGGACAAAATACGCTTCCTAATGTTACCCCAAACTTGCCATCTGTGACCTTCAGAGCATGTCCCTGTGCCCTGCTGGAGAACATATCCATATGTTCAGTCCTGTCAATACCCCTGAGAATGTTAAGTCTGAGCTCATGTTCATCTCAGCCTGCTGTTCCACAGGGACAAGCAAAAGGATGAAGCACCCACATATGCAAAGCACGAGGACCACAAAATATTATTCAAAGTCCTTTATTTAACTAAAATGCATAGTGTACCCACACATAGTGAGCATAAAAGTGGCGGCTAAGCCTTTGTGCAACTAACATTTCTCCTGACCCCTGCCAGGTGTCATCACAGTGATTCACTCTGATGATGCCTGGCAGTGGCCGGGAGAAGCATAATGTTCAGAGCGGCTTAGCCGTCACTTTTTTATGCTCACTATGTGTGGGTGCACTATGCACTTTAGTTAAATAAAGGACTTTGAATAATATTTTTGCAGTCCTGGTGCTTTCTGTATATGTGACGCTCCTCATCCTTTCGCTTGTTTCAGTTTTTTCATTGCTGAGCACCATATTACTTGTCCCGCCGCTCCGAATCCATTTTGCTTTGTTCCACAGGGAGAAGGCGGAAACAACTACTAGTAAACATAAATGTGGATATTATCAGAGAGATCCTTCCAGGTACTCCTGTTTTGAAAATGCAGCTTCTCTTAACAGTGGTATCTAAACAGAAAGTCCACCAGCCAATTTCTTTTTATTTTTAGTACTAAACACATTCTCTTTACAGCTACAGTAAATGTAAACACTGGAGGAAATATGAAGAAACTGATAGAGGGAAGCTTACAAAGGGTGTCAGTTGGCATTTTATGTGACTGTATAAATATGCAGAACTAAAAAATGCTACATAAATTCACTGCCACTAAGCAAGTTGCAGACGGTGGTGGGGGGGGTTGTCAACACAAAAAGGGGGCTTGGTTTGAACTCAGAGAGGAGTCAGAAGGTTAGTTTTCCTATGTGGGACATTGACCCACAGGGTGTAAACAGTTGGGGTTATTGAAAATATAATGGATTATAATGGTCTACATAGCCCATTTTCTTAAAGCAGCAGTTTTGTCATCAAAGAAGAAAAAAGGTGAGTCAGAATTGACAATCATCTGACATTTTTCACACTCTCCCACTCAGAAATGAATACGGACACAATTTAACTTGCTGCACTATTTTTTTTTTAACTGTATTTTGCTCCTCGTGAGCCCACCAAACTCTCTGGCGCCTCCTGGTCCTTGGTCTCACCTCCCTTCATGACCCGACCTAGCTCTGCCCCACCCTGGCCCGGCACATCCCCCAGGTCTTCCCTCTAGGGAAAGGTCACCCCTACCCAGGGCACCCTTTCTACAGTATTGAGCTCCAGGCTGGAGGGGGGGTAGCGGAGAGCCGAGTCTGACTCTGGGAGTGTGGACCATGGGCGGGAGGCACCTTCACCTATCAGTGGGAGGAGGGCATTTGTATTTTTAGAACCACTATGGAGCCCAGCCAGCAAAGCAACGTACTGTCTTGGCTCCACCCCCAGGCATACGCCATGCCGATATGTTCGGCTACCTCCAGCCACCAACAGAGGTCACTACCTGAGTGAGCGTTCTCCCAAGCCCTCCCTGGGAAGAGAGAGCAGTCCCCTGGATGCTCAATCTCTTCCCTCACCTGCTGACCCCCGACAACCCGGGCTTGTGCCTGAATCTGGGTCGCCGGCGTGGCGTGCCCAGCGCCAGCCTCAGCGCCACCTGGCCAGCTAACTTGCTGCACTATAAGAATGCACCAAAGAATTCAGCATCTGTGCCAATCTGTTTTTTTTCTGCTTGACATATGTGTTGCATTGTTTCGGTAGGATCTTTACAGAGTATAGTACCACAATAAATTTTCTTTACCTCATCCTCACTTCCGTCTGAATGCACCCTAACCCCCTTTCTGCCCTGATGTGATATTTAGGGCTTGATTAAGTAAAGCTGTATCCAAATTGCCTCCCTGTGGACCAAGTTGAACTTTTTCAATGCCAAAAAAAAAAAAACTAGCAATGCATTCCCTGCCTTTGAATAAATTTAATATGGGGTGGTATAATACTTTGTACGTTCTTGTGTTCTATGATTCTAGTATGGTCATATATTAAAACAGCAGTGCAACAATCTGGTGAAAATTTTGACCTATGCTTTTTTTATGACATTTTAGATTGCCACTTACCTTTTGACTTGTATGATACCCTTCTTTCCACAGTTTGTCTGCTTTAGTACTTGTTTTCATGTCTGAAATAATAAAAGGAGCACTCCTTTTAATACGGTGTGGACCAGATCTACATCACTATTTTCAGCTGTTTTTGTCCATCTGTTATTTATATATCACATCTGTTGTGACTAGAATTAGCTATTATGCAGCAGACAGTGCTCTCTGACTTTACAGAATAATAGTTGTTCAAAAACAGCTGCAACTACTGATGAAAACCTGGTCCGAGCCATATTAAAAGGAGCTCTTTTTATTATTTCAGACATGAAAAAGGTACTCAAGCAGACTCAAACTGTGGAAAGAAGGGTATAATACAAGTCAGAAGGTAAGTGGCAATCTAAAAATAGCATAAAAAAGCATAGGTCAACATTTTCACCAGATTGTTGCACTGCTGCTTTAAGTTATAAGGCTATGCAGAATTTTGCAAATGCGGGCTCATAACTTTGGTAATATTCAGTATTTTTACCACAACATTTCAACATAGCCATTTTGGTACAGTGACTCATTAATATGACAGCTGTCATTTATCAACTTCTGCCCAAAATGTGTGTTTGTAGCCCAGAAGTTGATTTTGCAGTCCCTACATGACATCACCTTTAGGCTAGGAGCTGAACTTTTTCTCTACCCTTCTTTATGAGGCAGGTTCATCACAAGGCTGTGTTGAAAATTAGGTGTAAAAAGATTTAAAAAAAATAATAATTTTCAATATTTTTAACCCAGATTCCTCTCCTGCAGCCCTATCAGCTCTGGCCAGAGCTTGCTGTGAATAGGGACCACCACAGTGTTTTTCCAATCACATGGGCTAGTACACGAGCAGTATGATTTATTAAATAGGATGGTAAGGGGAAAGATCAGTTGATCTGCTTCTTCCTTGATAAACTTTGAGTTTAGGTTGTCAGGCCCTGATGATGAAGTTTTCTTTAACACTTTTATAGCCTTATTCACTTCTTCAGGCAGAAAATACTGACAGCCTACTGCAGTATTAGGAATTGTTACCTTTACCGGATCCTTTATTGAAAATACGGAACCAAAAATATCTATTGAATGCTTTGGCGACTTCTCCTTGGTTTCTTGATTTCGCCCCTCGCTGATTATTGGTCCTAGCCTATTGTCCTTATTATGTGTTATAATTAATATATGCAAAAAGGATTTCTGACTATCCTTAAAAGTGGTGAGCTTGAACTCCATCTTCTCCTTTCATTCCTGAGCAGTTTTTTGATTTTTTTTTCAGCTCAGCCTTGTAAATTGTCTTAGTTCATTATTAGTCTTTTATGCTTATTAAAGACTTTTTCCTTTTTTTTTTTATCTGCAGCCTGATCTTAGATCTAGCCAGCTAGGTAGAATTTTGCCTCTAGCATTGTGGATCTGCTTAAGCAGGATATATAAACTTTCTAATTCTTTAATGATTGATTTGAGAAGTATTCAACACTCATTCACATTCAGGTCAGCCGTTAATGTATCCCAATCATAGGACTGTAGGGCTATATTAATGCTAGGGTAGTTTCCTCTAGAGTAATTGCACCGGTAACTGGATTGGCCAGAGTAGGTTTTCAATCTAGCAAAGTTGAAAATTACCCATTTATGGTCGTTATTCCCTATTGGGGTAATGACTGAAACATCAGTGATGTCAGAAGCCGAATTAGTTAGTACTAGGTCAAGAGTATTCTTCCCCCCAGTAGGTTCAGTCACAAGTTGCTCAAGCCCTGTCATTAGGACAGTATCAGCAAACAGTGATTCCATAGCAGTACTTGCTGTTAAACTATCCCATAGAATACCTGGCATGTTAAAATCCCCGACTATCACTACAACAGAATCTTTTGTAATTTCAATAAGTTCTCTAAATAAATATTAATCATGTTCAGGGGTCGAGGAGGGTGACCTATAAAAGTTTCCTATGAGAACTTTTTTTTACCATTCTTCATCCTTATCTGTACGCAAACACCTTCCATTTGTATTTCTGTATTATTGTTAAATAAATACACTGTTGAATCTATGTTATCTTTTACATAGATAAAAAACACCACCACCTTTCCTGTCATTCCTAGTTTCGTAATAGAGAGAATAGCCAAGGATTTCCTTATACCAAACTGGCTGAAAAAATATGGCCGCCATGCTGGGTGTGCCTGTTAGATCTCAGTAGAGTAGCAGAATGTTTTAGTGTTTTATTTAGTGTTTATTTTGCTTTATTTGAAGGTTTTAGAGCTTTAAGTTTAGTGTTGGGGTCCTACTTTTAGCATAGCAAGTCAGGGCTGTGCAGTGAGTTAGATAGTGTAGGATTGAGCATCGTCGGGGTTGTGAAACATCTGAGTGTACACAATGGTAGTTAGGTTCAGCCCCGAAGATGCCCATTCCGTGATGTACTAGGGGGCCTGAGTAGCTGCGCCCTGAACACTGTGGACGCATTAGCAGGGAAATAAAAAACTATCTCCTATCTGATAGTTCTCGCCTGTGCCAGGAAAAGGAGTGCAGAATGCCCTGGAGCATCTAGAGAGGGGAGAGAGTCATTGGTGGGGAGACCTGCCGGAGGATCCGGGATTTTAAAGCCAGCATAAGAGAGGACTTGTGTGGAAATCAGGGAAAGAGGACCAAACGGAGGAATGACTGTAGTGAGGTGGCATGTCTAACTGGAATGAGAGGCCAGCCAGAACGCCAAAAGGAAATGTATCAGCCCCTTTTCATGATCGAACTGTGTGGAAGGAAGTGGATGCAGGGTAAGTATCTACTGGAAGGAAACTGCTAACCCCTGTAAGGATGGATTCGAGGGCAGAACTCTGCCTGATGTGGGAGGACGAGCACCAAGACCTACCAGAGGGGAGTGTGTGGTGGTCAATGCCTTTTAGGTGGAACAAGGAGCTAGCCATATAGGTTGGCCATTTTGGTCTGCTGGCTTGAAGGTCCAGGGTGCCTTATAACCGAATCTGAGATTAGAGGGAAGGCCCTCACAGAGTGGAGATCTATGTGGAAAGCAGTGGAGGAAGGACATCTGGGGTGAAGAATCCTGGGATTATACTGGTGGATGGTGATGGACTGTTTTTATCTATTCAATGGCAAGAATTGTTGGAAGGGAATAATAAACTGAATGGACAAATGCTCTTATAAGAATTTCAAAAAGTAAAACTGAGTGCAATACAACGAGCCCAGTGAGAGTGGGCTGAATAGTATTTAAGTGTGCATTTTGCAGAGGTGGGAGCTCTGCATGTCATGTATCGGATTTTGTGACAAGAGTGCCCCCAGAATGACGCAGCCCGAAACGACGAATGGAAAATGGTGACTACATGGGCGATCTGACCGATCGGATGAACTACACAGTGAGCGACTGCAGCATGAGGTGGCCTGAAGGGCGATGCCCACATAGTGAGTGCTGCAGGGAAGAGTAGGCAAAGCACACTGCAATAAGGGCAGCAAGGGAAGGGCGCCACGGACAGAGCAAGTGGCAGGGGAGCGGTTGAGCAGCACCGCCCTGGTGGGCTACGGGCAGGGTCACAGCAACAGGCATGGCACAGTGGTGGTGGTACAGGGCAGCAGTACCACAGGGACCAGAGATGCATACCAGAGTGGTCTGGCATGCTGGGCATGGGTGGACGGGAGGCATACGAGAGGGCACAGCCAGGAAGAGCCCATGGGGCCGGCAACGCAAACCGACAGAGCCTGCAGCCCTGAAGGGGAGTGGTATGGGCAGACAGTCCCCCGATGGATGAAGAATGTCCCATGGCATGCAGCCCGGGTCAAAAGGGCGACTTCAGGAGATGTGGTGGATGAGCGAGCCCATGGCAGGGTGAATCCGCAGCGGTAGGGAGGAAAGTGCACACTGTTTGCCATGGTGCTGTATACGGCCATGTAGCCAAGGATGGATACAGGCCACAGGGGGTGGTGCATGCAGGCTACCAAGCGGATGGTCAAATATGGAATGCGTAAGTTGTGCCAGTCCGTGCAGGTAGGCATAGTGGCTCCGGTGCTGTACTCTCACAATAGCATGGATCCGGCATCCTGGTCACGGTAACGACACGGGGCTGTGGTGCCTCTGCCCTGACACCAGCATCTCTGAACGGATGGCGGTCAGATGCTTCTCCTCCCTGAGGCACTCTAAGAAGCACCAGATGTTGGGGTGGTATGCACCAACCCGGGTGTTAAAGGCCCTGTGCCACCCCTCCACCGCATTGTTGGTACATGCCAGGCCCTGGATGGTCACCTCATAGCAGTTCCACTGCTCGACAGAGAAGACAACACGCCGGTGTCCTGAGCACCGTGGGCAACCTATTCAGTTGTCCTCCATATAGTCCAGCATGGGCTGGAGGACCTCCCGTTGGTGGCCACATACTCCCACCCTGCAGCTCATCAAATACTGCTGACACATCTGCTAGTGGGAGGAATGGCAGTGCCAGCAGCATCCACACATGCAGGGGCGGTCGGGTAGGTAGAGTACTGTGCCAGGACATCTGGCAGCTGTTGCCTTGCGCCACGGGGCCTGGGAGTAATGGAAGAAGCATCCCTTGACGTGGGCCTCCGGGAAGATGGTGCCAACCCCACGCCAGCTGGCACACTTGAAGTCGAGCAGGACTGTGGCAGGTGCAATGCCAGTGTTGTGCAGCTTCAGCTGGCCCAGCAGATGGACGTAGATCTGTGTCTGCCTAGAACATTTAAGGGCATAGATGGCTGGCAGGACTGTACTGGACTGGATGGCGTAGACGGTGTAGAGTTGTCTGAATAGGGTAGGACATGCCCTGAATGTGCTATCCATGAACCAGTCTGTACTGGTGGCCAGTTGCTGCAGACCGAGGTCCGTGGCATACACCACGATGCGGTCCCACTCCCTCCTGCTGTTATATAGGAGGAAGTGGGTCCCGTTGGAGGCAAGGGTGTACTCCTCTGGAATTTCAAGGTCCTCTACCGACTGTAAGGTGGTAGGCCAGCTCCGTGCCACATGCCACACCTGTTGAACTGTCCACCACAGTAGCCGCACTCCTGCAAAGGCGACTGGCCATGGCCGCAGGGATGCCCGATGTGCTTGCCACGACGACCTGGGATGCACTGTCCATTGTCCACCGCGCCCTGTCCTGTAGCATTCTTAGGACCTGCCACACACCTGTGTTGGCTGCATCAGGGGCATGATTGTGTTCCTTGATGGTGGCTACCACCGTATTCTCCACTATGTGCAGGTGGGCTAGGCAGTGGTACCTGTGCACCTCTGCACACCTCCAATATACCTTTTCAGGCCCTTCCTTGTCTCACTTATAGACAAAGCTGTTATGGACAGCCATGGGCTTGCCCGTCTGGCTTTGGACGTAGCGCACCTCCATGTCTAGCGATGCAGTCCAATCTGACAGTGCTGCAGAGCATGGCTGTCATATAAGTGCTGTGTGCCCCACCTTGTGTGCACCTGGCCATGCCCTCTTCCTGCCTGGGGCCAATAACTGGCAACGTGTACTGTGCCCCATCCCCTATGTCCCTGTGGCCTGTGGGTCTCACTCATTGCGGTCCTTCACTGATGGTCATCATGCCTCCTGTGCCTGTGCACTGCCCAGTGGCCCTGCCAGTCGTGGTGCTTATGCGGGTGAGTGTTTGTTACTGTTGTGGGCCTCTGTTGGGGAGGGTGCTCTGCCTGTTCTATGGGTTTGGTCCTGTATGTGCTCAGGTCTCACCTGTGTGCTGTGGGGGTGGTGCGGTCTCCCACTGTTGCCCTGTGTCCCTGTCTGTGCTCCTGTCCCTGTGTTCCCCAGCGCTGCCGGCTTCACTGTCCCCCTCTGGTGCCAGATGCCTCTGCCTGTCGTGGTCTACTGTTCGGGCTGACCTGTTCTTGCTGTTCTGTGCAGCCTGTGTTGTGTACTCGCCTCCCCTGTGTGTAGGCCTGCTATTGCTCGTGGTCTTGCCGCCGGTGTGTGTTGGAGGCACCCTTAGTGTCCGGAAGAGCTTTTTTGTTCTTCCACTACCATTCTACCCTTCTGTGCACTCACTCTTTGTGCAGCAGCGCTTTCAGGATCTCCCCCACAGACCACACCGTTGGAGAAGCGCTCTTCCTGGCTGCTACCCATGTATCATACTGGACATTAGTGATTCAGTAAAGAATGATTATTTAAACATTTTGACTCTGCTGCTACTTAGTGCTGGGAATTGGTGCTAAGGTTGGGAATGAGGAGGGAGTAGATTTTCTTTGGGTTGGGTTTTGGAGAGTGTATGTAATATTAAATTGTAGTGGAAGTGTGAGTGGGGTGAGTGATTGAAAATGTGTTGAGGTAAGACTGAGATGGTCAGGCAGTACTCCCCTCGAGACTCAGGGACCTCTGCCTTTTGACTGCCCTCCACTTCCTCCTGAGGTGGTAGGTGCAGAGTGTTGGGCATAATGAGGAGGCAAAGGGAGGAGGGGGTCTTGGGGTTTAGAGGGGAAGGGAGAGGAGGACTGATAGTGACAGTGGAGTCCAGGAGGCACCCTGGGGTGAAATGGTACAAGATCGAGGGTCTCCTTGTCTTGTGCCCATACCCAAGGGCTCTGACTACTGCAGGCAGGTAATACGGTCATCTTCGGATTCTCATCCTTCTCGGGCAGTGTTATGTAATGCCAGATCCGTCAGGAACAAGACCGCAGTAATTGCAGATCTTGTGACTTCTGTGGACTTGGCATGCATCACCGAGACCTGGTTGAATGATAATGGGGGGGCCTATTTTGACAGCCGCATTCCTCCTGGATTCTCGGTGATACACCGACTGAGAGTGGATCGTTGGGATGGGGGGGGGTCACAGTCTGTTTTAGATTAGAACTGGGACTCAGGGAGGTGCCAGTGGGAGCTACCAACTCCTTTGAGTGCATTGTGGGTGCAGGTGCAGGTTGCAGGATCCTTCTCATCTACCGTCCACCAAGTGATGGGTGGGCTTTTCCTGCAGGAGGTGGTGGACGTTGTTGGCGATCTGGTGTTGGAGTTCCCCAGGTGGTTGATTCTGGGGGATTTCAATGCCTGGGTTGATGACAAACTCTCGCCATTTGGACAAAACCTCCTCCAATTGATGGAATCATTGGCCTGACATGGGTACTTACCTCGCAACCCATTGGGGGCACTCATTGGACTTGGTGTTCCACCTGGGATGGAAATCTCTTATATGGAGGTGGATCCTGTTGGATGGTCTGACCATCATGCCCTGAGATTCAGTTTCATGCACTTCAGATTAGGCCTGCCCAAAGAAAATGGTATAGTACCATCCTTTGAGAGGAGTTACCTCAGAAAGCCTAATGACAGTGCTAGACATTTCAGGAATTCTGATTGATAACAGTGACCCAGGAAACCTTGTTATCGCCTATAATAGGGCGGTATCAGAGGCCCTGGATATCATTGCTCCGGTGCGTGTTTGTCCTTTAACTCTTCGCCCTGGTGCCCCATGGTATGATGAGTCATTGTGGGAGTTGAAGAAGTTAGGGCTAAGGCTGAAGAGACACTGGCAGAAAACTAACCTGGAGGAGAACAGGCTTAGACTGTTAGACCATTACAAGGTTTACCAATTGACAATTTCCTGTAAGAAGGCAGAGTTCCTGTCCTGGGAAATTGCTGCAGCTAGAAACAGACCAGCTCAGCTCTTCCATACTGTGCACAGACTGTGCAATCCAGCCTGCCTACAGTCTGGGCGAGCATTGTCACAAGGAAAGTGTGATGAGTTTGCCCAGTTTTTTGCTGATAAGATTGCCTCCATCAGGGATGAACTCAGCCAGTGCCTTCCCGTTGGAGCTTGCAGTGATCAACCGTGTGGTACTAACACCCAGATGACTTGGTCTACCTTCAGCCAACCAGCTATCATGGATATAGTGAGGATCATCCAGACTCTGTGGCCAGCTTGCTGTAGCCTGGACCTGGGCCCAACTCACCTTCTTGTAGGGTGTGTTGAGATGATCGCCCCAGTCCTTGCTGGAATAGTAAGGGTTTCATTGGAGAGAGGGATCTTTCCAGATTCCTTGAAGGAGGTGGTAGTTTGGCCCCTCCTGAAAAAGCCCTCCCTTGACCCTGACTGTCCAGCAAACTATAGGCCTGTCTCTAACTTATTTTTTATAGGTAAAATTATTGAGAAAGTGGTCACTTTGCAGCTGGAGGATTATTTATCCAGCCATAATATCTATGATCCTCTTCAGTCGGGTTTCAGAAAAAGGCATAGCACCGAGATGGCCCTGGTTTGGGTACTAAATGATCTTCTGATGGCTAGAGATCAGAGAGCCTGTACCATCTTGGTTCTCCTTGATCTCTCAGCAACGTTTGACACTGTAGACCATGATGAGTTGCTAGAGCACCTGTGATTTTTCTGTGGACTGGGGGGGAGGGCAGTCCTCAGCTGGTTTTGATCCTTCCTCAAGGGCAGAACTCAGAGAGTGGTGTTGGAGATTTATTCCTTGGCCCCTCACTGTCTGTCCTGTGGGGTGCCGCAGGGCTCTGTGCTCTCACCCATGTTGTTTGCAGTGTATATGCTGCCATTAGGAGACATTATAAGATGGTACAGTTTGAGTTTTCACTGCTCTGCAGATGACTCTGAGCTGTACATGTTTTTTGTGCCTGAGCGGGTGACAGATACTGTCTCAGTGTTTAACAACTGTCTCAATGAGATAGAGGACTGCATGAGTGCTAGCTGGCTGTGGCTAAACACATGAAAAATGGAGGTGTTGGTAGTGGACCCAGATCATAGGATGGCCAGGGCATGTGTGGGACAACCCACTGGGTTAAGACTTGGGGGAACCCCATTATGTGTCTTGAGTCAGGTGCGTAACCTTGGCACAATTTTTGATGAGAGCCTGACCTTGAAACCTCAAGTGTCGGCAGTAGTCAAATCTTCTTTTTATCATCTAAGAAATATCACCAGGTTGAAGCATCTGGTTCCGTCCGAAGATCTTTCTACCTTGGTCCACACCTTTGTCACCCTCCATCTTGATTATTGCAATGCCCTCTACCTAGGGCTACCGGGATGGACATCCACTGATTGCAGCTGGTGCAGAATGCGATGCCCAGGTTGTTAACTGGAACCCGAGATCCAGTCATATGACACCTGTGTTGGCGTGAACTGCACTGGCTGCCAGTACAGTGGTGGATAGCCTTCAAGGTCATGTTGTTGACCTAGAAAGCCCTACATGATCAGGGACCCCATTATCTGCAAGGTCTTCTGCACTCCTACTGCCCTCCCCCACTCCAATCCTTCAACGAGGGATTGCTAGAGATTCCCAGGTATGTTTAAAGACATCTGGAGCACGATCTTTTGCCTTTATGGCTCCTACCCTGTGGAATTCCCACCTCATTGGATATGAGAGAGCCTGACTGTCAAGGGTTTTAACACATCCCTTCTTCAAGCATTTTGGGGGCCTGAATGAGATTGTGAAAGTTTTTATGGTAAATGTATAACTGTATTTAAGTTTATGTTTTATGCTGACTGTAATGTTTTATGAGGTATTAATTGTTTGGGTGCCCTGAGCTTTGAAGGGCTTTTACAAATAAAATTGATGATGATGATGATGAAGCTGATGATGAAGCTGAGTCCCACCATGTCTCACCAATTGCAGTGATGTCAACTTGCTTTTGATTTAAAATTGCTGCTAATTCACTTCTTTGACTAAGCTCAGGCTTCTTGCATTTGAGACTATAATTTTGTAGCCACAATTTCCTAAAGTAGTGCAGATTTTATTTTAGAAGCCCTATTGCCCCCTCTTAGATAGTTTAAATGGTTGGTAATATAGTTGTCAATGGTTTCCCCAGGAAAGTGCTTCCCCTTCTATTAAAGTGCAGGCCAACCCAACTACACAGGCTCGAATTATGACTGAACCTTTCCCAATGTGTAAAACATCCGATATTTTTTCTCAGACATCATTTCCTCATCCATTCATTCACTGTTTTTATTTTAGCCTGATTTGTCATGCTGGCCCTTGGAATGGGGCAGAATCTGACAAGCAGATCTCACATCTCCTATTTTCCAGTGTTTTAACCAGGGAAGAGAAGTCCTTGGTTTAAGTATTTATGGTGTACTGTGTCTTTAAAATTAGTTTAGCTTAGATAGAGATATTCTTAATAGGGCTGCACTCCTGATAATGCTTTTAATGGGTGAAACCAGTTGGAGTTTGAAAGGTGCCTTGCCGTTTTCTCCATGAGGGGCAACCACTTCTATGGGCTTTATGATTAGATATTTTTGCACAATAAAATTCTCTGCAGCAGTTTTGTTTATAGCCCATTTATTAGTGTGACAGTGGTGGTGCTTTTTATTTCTGTTTTGCTTATTTGTTTTTTTATTAAACACACCTTGCTTGGGGCGGTCTTTCTTGTTATCTTGTATTACTTATTTACTTGTTTTTGTGTCTGTCTGTCTGCTCTCCTGGACCCCCTCTTGAAAATGGACAGTTCTTGTCCTTGGGTTCTTACCTGGGTAACAAAATATTAAATGAATAAATGAATGAATAAATAAAGAATCAGGCAGTTTGGACTGAGGCATGGTTCCAGTATGATTAGAAGGTTCAAACGGAGGCATTCTCCCAGTATGATCTGTTGGCTCTGACTGAAATAGTCTCCCAGAATAATCCATTCATTCAGACGGAGGCATGCTCCCAGTACAAAGAGGTAGTTTGGACAGAGGCATGTCCAGTTTGATTAGCGGGTTCTGACTGTGGCATTCTTCCAGTATGATTAGAGGGTTCTGACCATGGCATTCTCCCAGTATGATTAGAGGGTTCTGACCATGGCGCCTCCCAGTACGATTAGAGGGTTCTGACTCATGCCTCCCAGTACGATTAGAGGGTTTTGACTGTGACATTCTCCCAATATGGCTAGAGGGTTCTGACTGTGGCATTCTTCCAATATAATTGGAGAGTTCTGACTGTGACAATATACAATGGGCAAAGAAATCCCTGTGTCCTGATTGGCTGAGACTTGTTTCTAGCCATTGCAGTAAGAGAGTGCCACCACTGGCTTAAACAAGTCCCTGCCAACCAGGGCAACTCACAGAATTCATAAGCCTCCTATTTCCTAGTTTCCATCACAAACATGGCTACAGCCTTTACTCATATATAAAAAAACTTCAACTAGGCCATACAAATAAAAGTCAGTTAAATAAAGTAAGTAAATAATTTAATGTTATTTACACTCATGAGCCCTCCTTACACACATACACAAATTAAAAAACTCAAGTACTATTTAGAGTTTCCATTGCTGGTGTTTCTTTGATGACCAAGAAAAATCCCCCACCTATCCCTACCACTTTGCTGGAGAAATCCCTGCTCCTTACTTGGCAACAGATAAAATTTATGTTCTGGCTCCACTTCAGGTCTGTTTGTATGTCTTTGTTTGTATGCCAGTTGAGCTCTGAGAATGCTGAATTCATGTATTCCGTGTTACCATTTTGTGTGTGTCTGTGTGGGGGGGAGGGCATTCTACTACTGGAATAATTCAGAGCTTTGAAGTCTTCTATTCCATGGTAAACAATCACACAATGTATTGAGTGTGAAGAAAGATAGATGACTGACAGGTGAAAAACATCTGTGGAAGGATTATTTTACATTATTTAGCAACATTTTAGTATATTTTTTGTGACTTTGAAAACTTTTAGAATGTGCTTTTTTTCAAAGTTACCTATGGGCCCATTTTATATAAACAGTAAGACATGGCTGGGTGTTGGTAGTACTGAGATACCCACACACCCAGTGGCTGAAGGCACTCGACCTGCGGTCTCTGCCTTACTACACCTCTGGGTGTGCGGGTACTTCAGTACTACCAACACCCAGCCATGTCTTATTGCTTACTTCACCCAGTATGATTAGAGGGTTCTACTGTGGTGTTCTTCCAGTATGATTAGAGGGTTCTGATTGAGGCATTCTACCAGCATGATTGGAGAGTTCAGACTGAGGCATGCTTCCAGTATGGTGATAGGGTTCGGACAGAGGCATTCTCCCAGTATGATTATAGGGTTTTGATTGAGGCATTCTACCAGTATGATTAGACAGTTCAGACTGAGGCATGCTTCTAGTATGGTGATAGGGTTTGGACAGAGGCATTCTTCCAGGATAATTAGATGGTTCGGACTGGGGCATACTTCCAGTACGATTAGAGGGTTCATATTTTTTTTAATTTTTTATGTAGCTATTTATTTAGTTTTTGTTTACCAGGTAGGTGCCCTAGAAAATACAATGCCTATTTTCAGTCACAACCCGGGAGAGTACAAACAGTATATAACAGTAGCACAGTGGCACAGGAGTACAGGACACTCTTGCTTACAGTAGAAGTAGAAGTCGAACAATACTCAAGTCCAGAAACCGAAGAGCAGAGTCCATCCAGAGGATAACTGAAAATCAAACAAGAGGCACAAACTAGTAGTGGTACAAAGCATCACGTACAACAGCACTTATGCAAGGTCCATAGGAACTTACAGAGCTCATTCCTGAAAACATGGTGTGTCAGAGAACGTATGGATTGGCCTCCCTTGTCTCCACCTCCTACACTCCTCTGATGCGCGATTTCTTTGCGCTCACTTTGTGAGTCTGAGAGACCCTGCGGCTAGTTGGAGTGAGTTCAGAACTCGGCAAAGACACAGGGTTTGTAGAGGTGCAATTCCACAGTATCTTTTAAATCTGTTAGAACTGAAATCAAGTAACAACTACAAGTTTAGATCCACAAAGCCATTAAAGTACTCACTACCTGTATGTTGAACAAAACCTGGGGAATTTACCCTTGCAGTATCTGTGCCATGAACATGGTATGAAATTCAGAAAAAAGTTAAAAATGAATATCTTTTTACCAATTTCTCACTTTTAGACCAGTATCAATAGATTGTTGTTCAGTCGGTGTGATTGTTTTAGGTGAATTTTATCATTGTAGAGTACTTAGTATCATGTCTAACATTTGTATTGTGTGTCATGTCATAAGTGTTTCTATGTTTTGTATGCAATTGTAAAAGAGAGTTCACTCTCAATTTGCTTTCAATAAATATTGATTGGTGATGGAAAGAGAGAAAGCCTGCTCACCCATATTTGGGGTGCATTTGAGCACTGAAAGACGTGACAAACCATTAGATCTCAGGGAGTAAGCATTGTCAGTTTTAGTGAACATATTGGCCAGTGTCCAGTTCTATCACAATATTGGGCCGTAACACAGCAACGCCTCATGCAAATTTTTTCGGCCCTGAACACTTACTCCTGGGCATCACCCCGAGAGAAATGAAGGGCAGGGAGACGAAGTACATCTGATTGGTTCTGGTCACCGCTGCTCTAAAAACCATTACGAGGCAGTGGTGGCAAGAGGAACCTCCCACAATAAAGGACTGGAGAGCAATAGTTGAACAAATCCATCAGATGGAAAGGCTGACCTTCAATCTGAGACAGCAGTCTCACCTTTGTCAAAACAGATGGACTAGATGGCTGCTTTATGAAGATTCACTGGGGGAGGAAGGGGTGAAGCATCTTAAGGGCTAAAGAGATGAGAGATCCAGAGATAGACGAAAAGTCAAGAGATGAAAAGTAAATAAGGGCTGGACCCATGTAGATACAAGCTAGCCAGATCTAACAGACAAAGTTAGATAAACGTGGACTTACAGGTTAATTTGACCCTACGCAACTCCTAGTAAGACCCGAATAAGTGAGCTGACACACAGTACCCAAATGCAGTTCTTTTTTTTCTTATCGTTACTTTTTTCTATCATTCCTTCTTGACTGTTATTATTCTGTAAAAGCAAAATAACTGCAATATTGATACTAAGCAACAAACACTCAGTTTGGGCTACATAGCCCAACAACAGTAGGAATGTTTTTAATAATGGATATAAGCAGGAGATAATTGAACATCCTTAATCTGTTATAAGTACTATGTTACTAGTGTGAAGATATAGAAAATTGTATGGCTGTAATGATTAACTGAACATATACCTAATGGCCCAGATATTCAAAAGGGTTGCGCCATGCGCAATAGGGTTGCGCCTGCGCAAGTCCGAAATTGCACCATTCTGCGATATTCAGCAGGAGGCAGTTGCGTCACTGAAAACATGCTGAGCAACAGCACAATGCAAATGAATGCATGCTGAACTGGAAGGGGAGGAACCATGCATAAACTGTACAGCCCGATATTCAGCTGGGCTTTGGAGAGTTGTGCAGGCGCAACCCCAACCTGCGCCTGCACAACTTTGAGCCAAAAAAGAATCAAGTCGAGGGCCACCTACAGGTGAGCGGCGCATTGCAGGGCACAACACAGCAGCTGCCACCTGTGGCTGGCCCTCAACTTACTCCCTGTGCCCCTGCAGCCCGATCGTGGCAAACGTAAAAAGTCCCCCACCTCCCGACTGGCCCGATCAGGGCAAAAGCAGAAAAGTCCCTCCCCGACTGGGTCGATCAAGGGCATAAGCTTAAATCACCCCACCAGCCCGATCGCTGGCAGCAAAAAGTGTTCCCTCCTCGGTCATATCCCTTGTGGTCCAGTGGACCGATAAGCCCGATCGCTGGCTGCATTATTTTTTTACACACCCCCCCAAAGAACACATCCCTGGTGATCTAGTGTCCCCCACCCCACCCACCACGAAGCCCCCCACCCCGCCTCCCCGCAGCCGGTGGGCGGCAGCATCCACCCGCCTGCCGCCCGCCTCCTGCCGACTGACTGCCCAGTAGGGCTGCATGCCCATTGGTTGCAGAGCAAGAGCTAGTAGATTCATTCATTCACAGATCTGGACTGCCTTATGGTATGGGCTGCCGCGCCCATTAGCTCTTGCTGTGCACCAATGGGCGTGCAGCCCTACCGGAGCAGTCAGGCGGCGGGCGGGTGGATGCTGCCAGCTCACGCCGCGGGGAGCGGGGTGGTGGGACTGTGGATGGGTGGGGTGGGGGACACCAGATCACCAGGGATGTGTTCTGGGGGTGTCCCAAAACAATGCAGCCCGCGATCGGGCTTGACGTCCACTGGACCACCAAGGATATGTTCGGGGTGTGTGTTTTAAACATTTCCAGCCTACGATCGGGCTTATCGTCCACTGACCACCAGGGATACGCTCGGGGACACTTTTGCCCACGATCAGGCTGGTGGTGTGGGGTTATTTCAACTTTGACCGCGATCGGGCCAGTCGGGGAGGGGAGTTGAATGCTTTGCCCGCGATCGGGCCAGTGGGGGGTGGAGTGGGGATTTTTGATTTTGCCCGTGATCGGCTGCAGGCGTCGGTCCTCAACGGCTGCTGCCTGGCAGGGCGCCAGGCGAAGTCCTCGGATCGGCGCACCTGCATGCTAATGGCATGCAATGAAGATCAACAGATGCAAATGGCCCCCTGCTACCATGAAGAATTATGGCCCCATTTGCATGTCACCTTGAATATCGGAATTTGGCGCGATGGCGAATGGCATTTCCGCGCCACTCAGCAGTTGAATGCTCCACCTGACCGACTTGTGGTGGCGCCAGTTCCACTGCACTGATGCAGTGGCTGGTCGGGTGATATTCAAAGGAGTTGCTCAATAGCTTAACCTCCTTTGAATATCGCTCCGGCCACACCCTTACACAACTATTTTGTGCAGCGCAAGGGCTTGCGCCACAAAATAGCGCAGTTTGAATATCCGGCCCAATGTGTGTATATTGGTGACTATTAAGCAATAATGCAATAAACGAAGTATAAAAAAAAGAACATATTGGCCAGAGCAGCAGGTTTATCTGTTTTAATAGGCTTGTCTGTGGTACACCCAAAGATATGTAGCTGGCGTGAGGCTGGGGAGAGCCATCCTAGGCTCAAGTGAAGAGAGCAATGGTGAGTCAGCCTGGGCACAGATAAGGCAAACGACAGAGATTGTTGTAACTGGTGTCCCATTTATGATACCTTGCTTGCCTCAGAATAAGGTATAAGACCATAAGTGAGTATAGGCAACAAAACACCTCAGCTATAGCTAGCCTGGCAGAAGGAGTGAGGGTATGCATGATATTACAGGCAAGTCCATGCTTTGAATTAACAGACTTGCAGACATTAGATATGTGCAGGCCAAAGTAAAGGCAGGGTCTAGAGTTAAACCAAGATATCTGAAGGAGTCAGCAGCAGAAAGGGGAGCAACATCAAAGCAGTGGATAGCTATGGCAGGGGAACAAGCCCTTACCCTTGGTGCTGAACCAAAGACCATGAAGCATTTTTTTTTAGTTCAGGAGAAGCATGTTTTGAGTTAGCCAAGACTCAGTACTCCCAAAATCTGCATTAAGCTGCAAGTTAATATGAGTAGTTTTCTTAGAGCTGGTATGTAGCACCATATCATCAGCAGAAAGCAGGGTGGAGCAGGAAGCTGTGGCCCTGGGCAAGTTATTGATAAAGAGGATAAAAAGCAGCAGACTCAGAATGGAGCCTTGAGGAACACCAATAATAACGATGGAGAGGTCAGATTTGGATTGGTTAAATTTAACAAGCTGTTGTCAATCACTTGGCTAGTTTGAAACCCAGATAATATCTGGGGTGAAAAACCAAGGGCAGACAATTTAGTTTTGACCAGGTAATGGTCCCAAGGTCAAAGGCTTTTGTAAGGTCGATAAACACAACCATGTTTACATGCCCTGGCCACTTTGACAGCATTAGTAAATGGGATGAGGGCAGTTGATGTACTGTTCACTTGCCTGAAACCATGCTGGGCTAGGGACAGAAAATTGTATTTATGAAGGTACTCAGTAACCTGAGAGGCCACTAGCTTCTCCAGTAGTGTGTCAAGCATGGACAGGAATGCAGTTGGATGATAGTTATCAGTACACTTAGGATCTTCTTTTTTGTACCCAGCACCACTTTAGCAACCTTCCAGAGTTTGGGCACCATACCAGAGGAGATGGACAGGTTAAACAGCTGACTTACTGGAAAGGTTAGCTCTGATGCAGCAATCTTGAGAAGCCTAGGTTCGAGGCCATCATGACCAACACTACTGCAGGGAGATATAGTCCTCAAGAGGTGTAAAACCTCACTGTGAGTGACAGCCTGAAGGTGGTGGCAGTGGGGGGTGGAGATGTTTGCTGTACTAGGGAGTGCTGGGCAGTGGCACCATTAGACATCTTTATGTATTGGACAGCCAGAGGAGTGTGAATTAAATGCATTTGCAATAGTCACAACATTGTTAAATTTGTACCATCCAGTATCATGTCAGATACTGTGTGGTTAACACTTTTACCCATAAAATCATTGGTACTGTTATGTCTTCCTGTGGTTCATTACCCCAACACACAACTGCCCGGGCACTATTGCCTGATAGATGTAGTGTCCTGATAGTGAGCATCCTGGTGTTTTCAACAGATTTTTTACAGGGGTAAGGTAGCGGATGAGACGGGTTGCTACATTACCCCAGTTAGTGCATGTCAAGGGATCGATGAATCGGGGAGTTGGCCGAGCAGCTCCGGTGGTATAGAGGGCTACACCAACGGCAGCTGTGCCAGCGTGGCTCCCTTGTGACCCGGTTCTGACTGGGTCACATCCTTTGTGGAACTTGCCCTCAGACTCAATATTCGGGTCCACTCCCTCAGAGTTAGTTATTTTAGTTATGGGAGATGTGGGGACAGAGCCCCACACACGGGTGGTGCAGGGGGAGAAGCCCCCCTCATTTTACACTTAGTTTCGATGTAATGCCCCAAATTTTCCCTGTCAGGCATACGATTGATCGGGGCTGTGGATTTGGGGTGATTGAACTCAGCATGCTGAGGATCTGCATGCCGAGTTTAGGGATACTGTAGCATATCTAAATCATTAATATACCTCCAGAACCTACAGAAGTCACTTACTGAGAACTGATGGAACTCTTTACAAAAGTTACTCTTAGCAACCTGCATTGCTTTTTATATTCATTCCTTCACATTCTATAATCCTGCCAGTCAGAGGATAACCCTGAAACTTTAAATTGAGATTGGGGTATTCTCCCAGTATGATCTGTCGGTTCTGACTGAGGCGTTCTTTCAGTGTGATATAATGACTTAGACTGAGGAGTGCCTACTTTCCTGTTCTTCCTGTATCACTCTCATGCTGGTAGTGGGTAGGGTACTGGACTAACCTATGTTTGTAGCCCCTCATCACAATGTATATTGTTAGTATCTGCCAAATACTATTTACCAATCTGTGAACCTGCCTTCTCCTGCTCCACCTCTCACTATTGCGTTTACTACATCATCCTTTCGGAGTGATACTTGCCTTTTTTAAAACAAGATTTCAGAATTTGCATAAGAAGTGTTTTTGGAGTCACCCAGTCTATTTATTCATTCATCGAGATTGCATTATTTTTGTGAAATTTCCATCATGTCACCTTACCAGAATCTATACTTCTCTACTGGAATCACTGAATTTAGCTCTGCACATCTTCTTTTCCTACTCACAATTGGGGTCATGCTCTCGATCTTGTAATTTCATCTGGGCTCCATCTCTGTGCTTTCCAGGTCACTACACTTCCTGACCCAGACCACAGTTTTATTACACTGTAAATGACTCTTCCCCACAACCTGTGCACAGAAACCTCATATAATCAGGCACTATGTTGTTTATTGAGCTGTGCCTCATTTTATGCACGGCTCACTGCTTTGTTTAAAGAGATATTTTACCCAAGGCCTGATGATGGTGTGAAGAATTTTTATCTCTATTCCTACCTATGTTATGTCAATGACTTGGAGACTGCTCCTTCAAGCCTGTCCTACAGTACTTCTTTCATTCATAGTTCACCCTGGTTTACAGATAAACTCAGGGCAAGAAAAGTCCTGGGTAGGAGAGTAGAGTGTTGCTCATGGTGTGGGTGACAACCAAACAGACCCAGAACCAGAATGCCCTAAAATACCATACCAGAATGCTCCTGAGGGTAATCACTAGGTGCAGCATTCTGTCAGGAGCAGTAAGTATGAGGGAATTCCATCAGGAGTGGATATTCAGTTTGGGACACAATTCCAGTTTAAACCAGAATGCATGTGAAAGTGGAATGCACTCCAAATTTGAAACAGTGCGCTGAACTGAATTTCCCTCCTACGAAATGCATCTGCCAGAATGCTCCTGTAGTTACTTTCCCTACCAAAACACCCCACATAATGATTGCCCCATGGGTTGCCAAAGTGCTCTCTCTTGTGATTGCCCCAAAGTCATTTTGGCAGGGGATTTGGGGGCATTCTAGTTTTGGGTGTGTTACAGTGTTTACCCAGTCCCCACTGCCGGTAGGCAGGCATTTGCACATGTTTACTCTACTAGGGAGAACAAGCATGCCCAAATACCTGCCTACCAACAAAACAGCTGAGAATTACTGCTGTATAAGTATAATATCAATTGTGTGTGAAATAATAGAAATATGTGTCAAAGAGAGACTCAAAGCTGACTGTAAAAACAAAAATACTAACAATAAACTTCAGCATGGATGTAAAGTAGGTAATTTCATGTATAACAAACTTACTCTACAAGTATCTTAGTCATGAGTTGGATTAGGAAATGCAGTTGATTAAATATTTCTTGTCTTCAGCAAAGATTTCATCATCATCCCACATGGCAACTTATTAGATAAAATGACATTGTTTGGTATAAATAAGACTCATTGATTGGTTATCAATCTGGCTCAGTATGTGGACCCAAAAAGTAAAAGTTAACGGAGATTCATCTTTAGAGCGTGATGTACTAAGTGGAGTGCTATGGGGCTCTGTTTTGGGGCTGGTCTTGTCTGGTATATTTATTGGTGACCTAGGTATAGGCATTACTAGTAAGTAGTAAGGTACATTGTATTTATCTAGTGCCCCATCCCAGAGGCTCTGGACACTGTACAGGAAGGCAAGAATTGAAAAGATAAACTACAAAAATATATCAATGACTACTACAAATGAACAATATCACATAAATAAAATCCTTTGTTTCAAATCAGCAGTTCAGCAGTCTATTTCTAAAATTCATAGGCAGGTCACAAATGCCTCTTTAGAAAGATATGCCTTCAGACTCTGCTTCAATACCTCCATCGACGGGGCCTCTGTCAAAGATCTTGGAAGCATGTTCCACAGAGCCAGGAATGCCACCTCAAATGATTGATCTTCTGAGGTATTCAGCCAGGCCCTGAGAACTACCAGGAGGCCTCAGTGGAGGAGCAGAGTGAGCACACAGGGTGGACAGGAGTCAGGAGGTCACTCAGGCAGTCAGGGCCTGATTTACATAGGGCCTTATAGGTGAGCAAGCCCACCTTGAAGTTGATTCTCCATCTCACTGGCAGTCAGTGCAGGTTACACAGGGCCGAGGTCACAGGACAAGACCTCGGAAGGCCCATGAGCAACCTGACTGCTGCATTCTGCACTAGCTGCAGGGGACGGAGAACTCCTCCACTGACACTGAGGCAAAAAGCATTGTAGCAGTCGAGTCTAGATGTTACAAAAGCATGTACCAGCGAGGGCAGGACATCAGGTGAAATTAAGGCTTTGAGCCAGACGATATTCCTAAGGTGGTAAAAACCACTCTGGATGATGGAAGACACCTGAGCCTCAAGTGTCAAACCATCATCAAGGATAATGCCCAGATTTGTCACCTTAGTAGATGCAACCAAAGGACCAGGGCCCAGGAATAATGCTGTTCCCATCCTGGTAGCATCTATATCCTGCCGATGACCAGGCTCAATCACTAGCACCTCCATCTTGTTGATATTGAGTCTCAGCCACCTAGAGAACATCCAGTTTTGAATCTTGCCAGACACTTGTTAAGCACCTCCATAGCATTACTCATCCTGGTGCAAATGACATATGCAGCTTAATATGTGAAATACATTTGCAGATAGCACAAAACTAGGTGGAAAGGCTAACAAGACATCAAACACTGACACACTGCAAAATTTCCTAGATAAATTGGAAAACTGGTCCAAACAATGTGATATGAAATTTAACAGTAACAACTGTACAGAAATGCATTTAGGCAGGAACAATATAAACAAAGATTATTATACAGATAATATAAAACTCAACATTGACTCTTCCCTTGACCTCTTCACTAGCATCCTCGCTCGGATCTGGAACCTCCATACCTCACTTAAAAAAAAAAAAAGTCAGGGTCAAACACCTTCACCACCCTTAGATCTCATCTGACCTTATTGCCATGTGCAAAGCCCGGGACTGAACTTGGACGAAATTCAAATTCCCCCATTTGCAGGCAGACCAGCAATCATACAGCTCTTATAGAAATCCTTATACGAAGGTGGTCCGCTCAGCCAAGGCTGAATATTTCAAGTCCCACCTTCAAAACAATCACAACTTGCCCCCTCACTTTTGGCATGTCATTCACTCCCATCTTGACCCCCTGTCCCAGTATGCTCCTCCAATCCTTGCAGTGGATGGTTCACCTGTCTTTGACCTCTTTCTGTTGCTGCGATCCTCAACAAATTCTTAAAACTTGCACTCTTCTTGATCATCTCCTGCCTACCTTCTCTGACCTCCCTCCTCCCTCATCCGGAAGCTGCAGTTCCCCCCCCGATTTCCCTCAGGAGGATTACCATGAACTAATGTCCTTAAATCCTACCAAATCCAGCCTTGATAGACTCCCCCGCCAAGCTCCTCCATAGCTTTGCCCTGGCAATTATCCCCCCTCTTGCACACCTTCTAAACCTCTCATTCCACTCCTGCACAATCCCACTGGCCTGAAAATTTGCTAAAATACTACCCCTTCATAAAGGGGTGACCTATCCTTCCCTGGCAACTACTGGCCCATATTTCTTCTTCCCTTCCTCGCCAAATTTCAAGAGTCCATTGTCTATACCAGGCTTGTAAAGTTCCTATCCAGACCAGGCTTGCAGAGTTCCTATCCAGTACTGACACTCTGTCCCCCTTCCTTCAGGAAACATCACTCAACCATCTCCTTCCTACTAAGGGTGACAGATTCCATCCTCTTGGGGATGGACCAGGGTCACATTACTGCTGCCATCTTTCTTGACTTGGCTAAAGCATTCGACTCAGTGTCTCATTCACTCCTGAAAAAGCTACTCTGTGTTGGCTTGGTGGCTCCAACAGTTGACTGATTCTCTTCCTACCTATCTGGCCAACAGCAGTCAGTCCAGGTGGGAAATGTCCTGTCATCCCCACTTCCTATCCTTGCTGGGGTTTCCCAAGGGTTCATACTTGGCCCCATCCTATCCTATCCTATCCTATCCTATCCTATCCTATCCTATCCTATCCTCTCCTCTCCTCTCCTCTCCATTTATGACCTTCCTTCTATCTGCTCTGGTATTCATTTCCACATGTATGTGGATTATACTGTCATCTATACTGTCGGGACCATCTTCCACAGACATGCAATCCCCTCCCCAGCATGATTGTAACAAAGTCCTAAGCTGGTTCCATGCCAACCAACTGAGAGAAAACATAAAAAACTCTCTAGAATTTTTAGTGCCAGGCAAAAGCTGGCAAGGCTTCAGACTATCCCCATGTTCACCACCCCTGATGCCCCGTGCCCCGAGGTGGTCCCTGCTTTTAAATACCTAGGAGTCTGGCTGGATAACATCTCGATTTTTCAACTCACATTGATGCAATTTACTCTAAACTGTGCCCCAAGTTAGACATTCTATATAGGAACAAAGACATGTTGTGAGTTAGCAACTAAAATGATACTTCTAGTATTTTACTCTGTTGATGTAGTCTATGGCACTACCCTCGATGTATCCCTTGCCAGGCTTGACACCCTCCTAAACTTCCCTTGTCACTTTGCTACCAACTCTCCTCTTAGCACATACCACTTCTGTCTCTACTCCTCTCTCTCTGTCACTCCCCATACCCTCCAGAGACTGACCCACTTTTGACCTTTACTGCCAAATATTGGTTTGGAACCCTTCCCTCTTATGTCTCCTCCCTACTATCTCCTGCCAACCCCTCCTCTTACCTTCTGCACTCCAGGGACTCCGCTCTTTCTTCCTTTCTCATCCCCACTCAACTTCTGGACAGTGCTCTATTCCTGTTGCTTCCCTTTCCTCTGGGATCAGTTGTCCTCTGTCATTCGCCTTTCCCCATCGCTTCCTGTCCTCAAGCGCCTACTCTGACTCACTCCCATTCCCCCTTGCTCCTGCCCCTCCACCTCCCCCGCACCCGCATCCCTGCCTCAACCTACCTAGCCTCGTTGAGGCTCTGTAAACAGCCTCCTGACTCATACAGTCTATGCTGAAAGCTGCTTGTTGTTGTAACTTTGCACCTATTATGTTTGCTTGCACGCATGTGCAAGAAACATAGTGCCATCATCGGAGATTTCGGAGGTGTGTCATCTCCTCCAATTCAGTCAGTGTGCTGGCAGGCGCGGCCCCTGTAAGCCAATGCATTTTGGAGCTGTCTATGACACGCTCCAAAATGCAGTGGCATACAGTTGAAAGGGGGAGTTATGCTTGAGTGAGCAACGATAAGATATCGCCTGCCTGCGCGCAGCCTCCCCCACACACACACACACGCCGCTGCCGCTACACATGTATAGCCGACGGGTGCCCAATCCCGGCCGGCTGTGCTGTGTTCCGGCTCCCCTCAGGCTTTGAAAATGCACGCCGAGCCCACCCCAGCGTGGCAAGTAATCACAGGCCGACGGGTGCCCAACCCCGGCCGGCTGCACTGTCCCCCCGAGTAGTGAGTGCCATGCTGGGAGCCCACCCCAGCGGCAATGACATTAGGGCCGACGGGGTGCCTAATCCCCCGCCGGCTGAACAGCCCCCAACGCTTTATGCCACGCTGGGAGCCCACCCCAGCGTGGTAAACGCCCCACGCCGTGTTTTTGTTTTTTCTACCTGTAAAGAAAAACGGCCCAACGGCGAGTCTCCCCCGCCTCCCACAACCCGCACTCCACCCACTGCGCACCAGCCTTCCCACACCCCTCACCCCAAACTTACCTCCGGATCTCGGCGGCGATCTTCGTGGACCGGGAACACGCCTGCACTCTTCAAAGCCGACCGAACTGAGGAAATGCTGGTAAGCTGTATAATGGGCTAGATAGGGGGTTCAACTTGTTGCATATCTCAGGCATTTTAGATTTGCATCGTTAACATGGGTTTTGGGACCCTTTCTCATGATTGATTCATTAGTCATGTATGTTCAGGTTCAAGGGTGATTTCGCCGCAGTGACTGCTAAATCACCTTTGGCGTCCAATAACGCCATGACAGTGACATCAATCATGAGAAGGGTCTCAAAACCCCATGTTGAAAATTTGGTAAAAATTCTAAAATGACTGTTTTACGAGCCGCATGCTAGCAGTTCCCACGCAGGCTCGTAAGTTCGCGAATTTTCAATATTTTCACTCCAGATTTCAACATTGCCATTTTACCACACCTTCTTATGAGAGTACAGCTGTCATTTTCACATCTCACCCAAAACGTGTTTCGCCTATGTAGCGCATACAATGGCACAGTTGGTGTAGATCAATGTACGGGACAATTAAGAAAATCACAGTGACACTGTTCATGAGGTGAGGTGTTAAAATGGCTATGTCAAAAATCTGGTGAAAAAATTCCAAAAAATGACTGTTTTACGAGCGTGCGTTGTACAGTTCCTACGCACGTTCGTTAGTTCGAAATTTTCAATATTTTCACTCCAGATTTTCAACATTGCCATTGTACCACACCTTCTTATGAGTAGTACAGCTGTCATTTTTCACATCTCACCCACAACGCAGCCTACCATGAAGCTATGCCAATGGCGAGTCGGTGTGCTAAATCAATGTACAGGACAATTATTAAGAAAATCACAGTGACACTGTTCATGAGCAGAGGTCTTAAATGGCTATGTTGAAAATTTCCAGAACAAATTCCTAAAATGATTCTTTACGAAGTATGCTACAGTTCCTATGCATGCTCGTAAGTTTGCAAATTTAATATTTTCACTCCAGATTTTCAACGTCCATTTTATTAAACTTCCTTATGAACAATACAGCTGCAATTTTTCATATGTTGCCCAAAATGTGTTTTTGCATTACGAAGCGATAGTGGTGCTGTTGGTGTGTAAAGCAATGTTTAGGACAGATTAAGAAAATCACAGTTACACTGTTCATGAGCAGAGGTCTTAAAATGGCTATGTTGAAAATTTGGTGATAAAAGTCCATAAATGACTGTGTTACGAGTGAGCATTGCGCAGTTTCCACGCACCGTTAGTTCATGACTTGTAATGTTTTCATGACTTTGTAATATTTTCTGTCCAGATTTTCACCAGTGGCATTTTTCCACACTTCCTTATGAACAGTACAGCTGCCATTTTCACAACATGGTCAAGTGTGTTTCACACTTTCAGTGCAGAGATGCGGGTCGCTGTGGGAAATCATTGTTCGCACAGATAAAGAAAATCACAGTGACACTGTTCATGATCTGAGGCACCAAAATGCCTGAGTTGACAATCTGCTGTAAGAAATCCCCAACCTAATTATATTACGGGTGTGCGTTGCACAGTTTCTATGTACGCTCGTGACTTCACCATTTTTTTTAATATTTTTACTACACATTTGCAACATAGCCATTTTTTACACCTCCCCATGAAAGAGTACAGCTGTCATTTTTTACATCCTGTTCGGAATATTTTTGCACCTGTGGTGCTAAATGCCGTAGTCACTGTGCATAAGCAGCTTTCGGCTAACAAACTGATATTCCCCCTGTTCATGAGGTGGGGTCACAAAACAAACATGTTGAAAATTTGGAGTGAAAATACCAACGAATGCCTGAGGCATTAGGCTTTTCAACTATAATGCCCAACCCTATAGAGAATGACAGGAATCAGGGGTGTGAGTTTGGATTCTTGCCTGTGATGCTCATACCATTCCACACCCTGCAGTCACTGAGAGGCATCGAGGTATGCCCTGGACTCTTCGGCCCCAAAGTTCACCCCATTCTTCTATATCGCACCCATCTCACCATATTTCCTAATGAAATGGGGTGCGCATAAGGGCCAAAGACCACAAGGAACACCGTGGCACTTGCTAGTGTCTGCAGGGTGGGGTGTGGTGAAATGGCGTGGCTGTTATGCCTGATGACCCAAACGCACACCCCAATGCCTGTCACTTTCTGCAGGAAGGTGGGGTTATTTAGTTCGATACTTCACTGCCATTCCTATTACGCAGCTCTGTAACTTCTACACTACCACTGCCAATGCCAGCAAGCAAACATTTGGCATTGACAAATGCTTGTTTTTTGTCATGTTTTATTCTGTTTTTTGTTACTATGTTACAACTTTGTCTCTTGCCATTGTTTGTATTGTTTTCCTGTTTCCCCGGATCGCACCTGGAAATGAGCTTCAGCTCAGTGTGCCTTTCAGTTACGAAATTTTAAATAAAATAAATATAAAAAAGACCTTGGTCTGTACATAACCAGTGATTTGGGTAATAATTATGCCTGGTTAAATAAAGTGATTGATTGAGTGATTGAAAAAGCAAGTAAACACTGTGACTCAAAAAGCAAATCGACTAATAAACACAGTAAGAAGGCATTTCACACACAGATCAGAACACTCTATTGTGCTTATGTTAGGCTGAACACTGACTATGATAACAGGTATGGGAAGGCTTGGGAGTAGGCGGCACAGTTAAGATAGAAAAGATACAACACAGGGCAACCAAGAAAGATGATCAGAGGTTTGGAGAATATATCCTATGAAAACAGATTATAACACTTGGGTTCACACAGCTTAGAGCAGAGATGATTAGGGGTGATCTACTTTAATAAACACAGGGATCAGGATTTATTTAATGATTTAAAATTTAGGCAGGGACAAAATCAACATATGGTAAGAAGGCACAACAAACAGAACCTGTACACTACAAAACAAACAATAGGAAAATAGTTTATTTACAATTATAGAACATACTACCATTACATGTAGTAAACTGCAGTACAGCCAAAATGTTAAAAAAAAAATCTGAATAAATGGATGAGTGATGGAAACTGTAAAAGTTATTTGTATTAATTTTGAATCGGGCAAGCATGGATGGAGAGCATGGCCATGTTGTCTAATCCTGCTTCAACAACCAGAGTATTAACCAGAGAGTAATGTTACCCAATGTCAACCGTGGAAGCACTACACTGAATAACATACTGAAACCTACTGAGTGATCTCACTAGTGTGACAGTTAAAGATGAAGTGCCTGTCTCTGTTTACTAAAGACGTTTGTTTCAGATACTGGTTCACAATCTGTTATTGTCTTCACTAGCCTCTTAATCAATTCAAGTTGGTGTTTCTTTTTTTCTTTATTTATTTATTCTCCTTGGCTGGGGGTGTACCTATGGTTCTCCCCATCCAGCTGTCTTACCGCATTGCCCCAGCCACAGCCAGAGCTCTCCGACTCCATGTCCCGGCCATCCTAGTCAACATCATGGGGTGGACTTACCTGTACACTGTGGAAGGCCAGGGAGTGGACACCAGGGGAGCTAACTTAGGTGCATCTGAGGCGATATCGGATCTACCTTCATTGCGTCCGTGGAGGTTTTCTGTGTTGGTCCCCCCCCCCACAACGCGGGTGTGCAGTGACACCAAGGACTTTGCCATGCAGCACATCTGACATCGTCCCGTGTTGCTCCCACAGCTGACCACGGCATGTACCAACCCCCCAGCCACCGTCAGGAGCCAGTGCCTCTGTGGTAGTCCCTTCCTACCCTCCCCAGAGGAGAAGAGCAGTCTCTGGGACACTTGATCTTCCTACCCTCAGCTGACTGTCCAACACCCGAGGTTGCTTCCAACCCTGGGTCACTGGCGTGGCACGAGGTGTGGTGTCCAGCACCTCAACCCTCAGCACCATTGGGCTGACAGTTGGTGTTTCTGATTTACAAACTGATGGTACAGAACTGTATTATATAGGTTGGTATAGAACTGTATTATAGTGTATGGTACAGAACTGTATTATATAGGTTGGTATAGAACTGTATTATAGTGTATGGTACAGAACGTTATTATATAGGTTGGTATAGAACTGTATTATAGTGTATGGTACAGAACTGTATTATATAGGTTGGTATAGAACTGTATTATAGTGTATGGTACAGAACGTTTTATATAGGTTGGTATAGAACTGTATTATACTGTATGGTACAGAACTGTATTATATAGGTTGGTATAGAACTGTATTATAGTGTATGGTACAGAACTGGATTATATGGGTTGGTATAGAACTGTATTGTAGTGTATGGTACAGAACGTTATTATGGGCTGAATGCAGTTGAAAGCTATCCTTGTTGTACCATCGATGTGATTAACTTGCTGTTGTACCATCTTGAGTGTCACATTGATGGTACAACAGCATCGGATGTGTTTGCACATGTGTGTCAGTAATGGACTGCACCTTGGGAAACGCTGCAGCAGTGAGGCAAGCACCTAAAAGTGGTCAGTGACTATTAAAAGAAAGCAAAGTAAGGGCATATTATTGGATAACCAAAGAACTGTTACTTCAAATGAAAGCCAGAGACTCTAGTAGAAAGCTTTCAAAGCATCCCCTTCCCCCACCTATGGAATGGCTACAGGCAGCTACGCAATGCCTGTAAGCAGATGACAAAATCACTCAAAAAGAAATACTTCACTAACCTCCAGCAAAACAACTTGAGGAATCCCTGGAGCTTCTGGGCATCAATTGGGTCCATACGAAACCCAAAGACCAATAAGCAGATTATACAACTAACATCTCCATCCGGCAAAATCAGTGACCCCAAGGACATCGCAGACCTTTTCAATGCCATGTTCACCGACCTGACCCCGTACCTTGGTAAGCTTCCTCAACGTCCTCCATCCCACCAAACAAAATACAGGTGCACCCCCACTCCTTTAAACGCTGAAGCCTCCCACCCCCCTTTCTACTTCAGAGTGATTTGCACTGAAACCACCATAAAAATCCTGAAAACCTTACCTTCCAGTGGCAGCCCCAGTAGTGATGGGTTCTACCCAGTTTTCCTGAAGATCATCTCCTCAGCCCTTGTAAGGCCACTAACACACATTTTAACCTGGCGCTGCCCACTTCATCAGTGCCTGACACCTGGAAACATGCTAAAGTGATTCCCATCTTCAATGCAGGAGACCCTCTATCCCCGGAGAACTACAGACCAATCTCCTTGCTCCCACATCTTAGCAAACTGCTAGAGAAGATCGTCCATTCCCAGCTGTCAGATTACCTAAACAATTACAACCTTCTATGTCCCCTCCAGCATGGTTTCCGTAAACATCACAGCACCTCCTCTGCCCTGGCAGTTTTTTCAAACCACGTCCTTAAAAATATGGACATGGGTAAGACAACGGGAGTTGTTTTCGTAGACTTATCAAAGGCATTTGACCTTGTAGACCACCATCTCTTCTTTCCACTCTTAGACAGCTAGGCTGTGCCCTGGGCCTGTATCCTGGTTTCAAAGCTACCTCTCAAGCATGACCCAGTCAGTGCTTATAGGCAAAGCTGCCTCTGCTTCCCTTCCCACAAGTACCAGAGTTCCCTGGGATCAGTCCTGGCCCCTACTCTCCATGTTTGTCAGTGCCTTACCGACAGATACTAAACTGCAATGCACTTTTACGCAGATTATCTAGTCCTATTCCACAGTGATAACGCTCTGGAATCTATCTCCTCCACCATCACTGGTAAATTTGCTGTGGCTGACAGCTGGCTTGCAGCCAGAAAACTCTTAGTCAAAGGGGAAAAAGGCAAAGGCCATGCTCTTTGGATCTAAGCCATTCCTTAACAAAGCTGCAATTTCTGACTCCTCCCTCACCATATGTACACACGCTGCCCCCCCCCCCCGAGCAGGTAACCTCTTTCAAATATCTCGGTGTCACCCTTGACCCCTCACTCACCTTCAAAGATCACATAACCCAGACGACAAGAAAGATAAACCAGAAGTTAGGGGCAGCATACCGCACAATTCACCTACTCTTACCTGAAGCTTGCCTCGCCATTGCGCAAGGCAACCTTCTCCCCCTCCTGGACTACTGCTCCCCCATCTATTCTCTAACATCCTCAAAGCTACACTCCCAGCTAAACATGACATATAATGCTATCAGACGCTTTGTTCTCAAAGCCCCCCCACTAACCCACCACTGCACTTTACCAGGCTCTAGGATGGCTCCCCCTCCAGCATCGCCTTGACTATGCCATAGGCTGCCTGGGGGATGATGCTCTCAGGAGTAACCAACTATCCCCCTACACTCCCTACTCATAAATAGAGTGACCACTAGACCTCTTGGGCTTCCTTCGCTCCAACCCTTGAAGTACCTCGGTCTCTACAGTAATGGGCAGCAATGCCTCTCTGTAGCTGCCCTCCTCTGGAACAGGTTTCTCAACCATTCGCACATCTCTAGCCCATGCATCTTTTAAATCCAATCTAAAGGCATGGCTACTGAAAGAGTCCACCTGCAAATGCTCACTGGGCTTCACAGGGAACCATAAGCCACCATAAGCCTTCCATAACGATAAGCATCCCCCATGTGACTCTCTTGCTGTCTCACACAGCCCCCCCTCTCCCTGAGCAAAACCCAATCACAACCCATATTGTCTCGCACAACCAGCCAGCCTAGCTTCTAAATCCCGACCAGTGCTGGCTACCTGCCAGGGCAGGCGTGCTTACCTAGATTAAATGTCAACAGTCTGCTGCTGTTCTAAGAGGCACCTTGCCTGGCTGTATAAACACTAAACCCACTTTTCCTCTCTACTGGTGACTGTATTTCTCTGATATACCTTTATTTTACCACACCTGTACAAAAATGTACATAACGTCTATTCTGTCTTCAGTGTGTACTTGCAACTCTACAAACCAAATGTAAATATCTGTATACCAAACTGTAAAGATGTCCACTGCATGTGTTGATCTTTCGCCACCTTGTGGCCCAGGTCATGACTGAAAATGGTCCATTGGATCAGTGCACTTACCTGGTTACCAAAAACATACATAAATAAATAAGTAAATAAATAAATGAATAAATTCACCTTTGCCTACCAAACAGCTGGCATGTGTACGTTTATTACAAAAAAAAAAAAAAATTGTCTACAAGATCAGGGACTGGGGACAGAGTTTGGCTCATTCTGTGGTCGTGGGGGGCAGTGTCTGAAAGCATGTCGCAACGTTCCAGAAGTGGACAGCCATTGATTTATTGTTGCTCATACACTACACAAGACAATGGATAAGAAACAGTAAAACAACAATACTGAGTTCACTTCTTGAGGTTGTCTGATAACCAAAAACCTCTTCAGCTTTGCTCTTGAAGTTTACTTAGTTGTCATGACAACTCCCTCAAGTGAACACAACATTGTTCACTGTTGCCCACCCATTATCCTCTATATATAGAGTATGTCCTTATAAAGCTTTTAATGCATCTGTGTTGTAATGTGGAACTCTTATGTTGAAAAGAACATGAACTACTTCATACTGTCCTAAATGATACTCATCGCTGGTGTGTTAGGGTCAGAAAACACCTTTGAGTTAACCAGAAGATCAGATGGTGCAATAACAGAATGCAAACCAGCATTTACAAAATCACTTCTACAGATGAAAAATCACTTAGAGGTTTAACATAATTTTTAAAATTATGTGTCTATAGTGGAACAAAATGCATTGAATGTCATAAACCAGTAGTATATAAATTGTATCCCAGTCTGTAAAATATTCAAAGGCCAAGTAGTTTATCAACAAGGCATTTTTAATGTCTGCTTTTGAGTTCGACATGAGGGATGTGACACTGTCTGTCCAATTCGAGTGCTCTGCCAGAGGCTCGACAGAGCATACACCAATCATCAGCTAGACTGACCATGACGCTGTTTTGCCTGAAGTGGTCTGCACTTGAACAGAAAAAGGCACACCAGTCATGTGGTGGCTTTTTCCTTTCATCTGCAGATCACCGTGCAGCAAACATCTGTTTGTGTCACGATCAGCCTGCTTGATGTCTCTGCCCCCCTCACTACCCCACCAGTCCCTTCCTGGGAAGTGGGAGGAGGTGCTTTCCTCCCCTACCTCCTCCACTTCCCGCTGACTCTTTTTGCTTGTTTTCTCCCACCCTTATGGAATAGGCCACAGCCTAAGCTCCATACAGACTGGGAGTATACAGTGCCCAAAGGCACTTTCACTTTAAGCACGATTGCACTAGCAGATCCCCCTGCCGACATCGAGGTGCTCAATCCCCGTGTCAGCATGTGTCCCCCCTCCCCCTTTAATATGGCACACTGTGAGTCCACCCCAGTGTGCCAAAACGATCTCTGCTGGTGTTTCAACACCAGGATGCCCACTCCCCAGTGTCGATGCACCCCCCATGCCCCTCATATTCTCAGCCGACCTGGGGTGCCCAATCCCTGTTGGCACTGATACCCTCCACCCCTGGCACACTGGGAGCACCCAGTGTGCCAAAACCCATGTTATGAATATTTTAACCATAAAAAGAAAACAGTCCCAGAAGATCTTTTTTTTTTTTTAATACCTGAAAAAAAGAAAACGGTTCCTCGTCATTCCTGCTGGCCCCCTCCCCAATCCACACCCCTCCTCTGCTGCATCTCATCTCCCCACACGCCCTCACCCATACTTACCTCTGGAGGTCAGGAGCAGCGATCTTCTGTGGACCGGGAACACGCTTGCACTCTTCAAGAGTCGCACCACAAACTGAAGAAAATCACGGTAAGGCCTATAAGGGTTTCAACTTATGTTGATATCTCAGCCACTTTTGAGTTTTGGTCCCAATTTTCAACATGGGATTTTTGGGACCCCACCTTATGAACACAATCACTGTCATTTAGTTTCTCGGACCCAAAAGGTGATTTCATGGTCACTGTGGGGAATCACCTTTTGGGACCAATTAATGAAATGACAGTGCCACTGTTCATGAGGTGTGGTCCAAAAAAGTCTTTGTTGCAGATTTGGTGAAAGAACTCCCCAAACTGACTGTGGTACGAGTGTTCACTGTGCAGTTTCTACATATGCTTGTAACGTCATAAATTTTAATATTTTCACTCCAAATTTCCAACATTGCCATTTTTTCACACCCTTATCAACAGTACCTGTCATTTTTGTATCCTTCCCAAAATGTGTGTTTGCACCTGTGGAGCAGAATGGTAAATCAACTTTTGGGACAGAGTAGCAAAATTCCAGTGCCACTGTTTGTGAGGGAGGTCCCAAAAGGCCATGTTAAAAATCTGGTAAAAAATTCCAAAAATGATTGCATTATGAGTGTGTTGCACAGTTTCTATGCTTGCTCAAAACTTCTCCACTTTTTCATATTTTCACTCCAGATTTTCAACATTACCATTTCTTTACACCTCCTCATTAACAGTACAGCTGTCATTTTAAACATCCTGCCCAAAATGTGTTTTCACGCATATGGTGTGAATGGCATAGTCGCTCACCTTTTGGAATTGAATAACGAAATGCTACTGCCACTGTTCATGAGGTGGAGTCCCAAAAAGATCATGCTGAAAATTTGTAGCACAAATACCAACAAATGCCTGGGGCATTGGGGTTTCCAATCAGAAGTCCCACCTGTACTGACTGACAGGTGTCAGAGGTGAGACTTACGGTCGCCAGCCATAGTGTTTCACTCATTCCACCCCCACCACCCTGCAGCCACTGACAGGCATCTAGGGTGTACCATGGGGTCTTAGACCCTAATGTTCACCCCATTCTCCTGTGCTGCACCCATCTCAGCTTATTTCCTTGCGGAATGGGGTGAGCGTAAGGGCCAAGACCTCAAGGCACACTACGACACTGGTCGGTATCTGCAGGGTGGGTGAGGTGGGAATGGCTTGAGTGTTATGTCCATTGCCCCAAAGGCACACCCCTAATGCCTGTCAGTCTCTGCAGGGTGGGGGCGAGGGTTGGCGTTATTTCAGTACTTCAGTGCCATTCCTATTATGCATCTCTCTCTCGAACTCCTGCACTACCAATGCCAATACCAGCAAGCAAACATTTGGCATTGACAAATGCTTGTTTTTCTAATGAAGTAAACCAGTGCTGAAAGAATATAAGAAATTTGTGTTGAGAGTAATATCTTAAAATGTAAGGCAGAGGAATGTAAACAGAAAAATATGGGAGGCATGTGCAACAGCAATACCAAAAGCGAACGTTCGGCATTGACAAATGCTTGCTATTATATATTTCTATTTTATATCATATTTACAACAGAATCATAATATAGATAGTACAGTTTGTTCTCTGGGTGTCTTAAAAACAAACACACTATAATTCCAAGGGTTTCTCAGTAGGTGAAAGTGTTGGCCATTCTTCTTTAGACACCTTCTTGTATTGTTTAAACATGGAGGGGTTCCACAACAGGAGCAAAGTGGGCAATAATTGCCTTATGTTATACCACAGTTCATCTATAGATTTTATCCAGACATGCTAAGTCATGATTTAATTTTAAGCAGAGTGTCTGTGAAGATTAGAAGCCATTTCTTCTATCAAGGTTTTCTAACGTTGTGCCATTCTGGTTTTAAAGAACTAAATCTTTGGCTGCCATCCTCTCTAAACCATCAGTCTTTTTCATTTTATTCAGTTTCAAGTTAAATGTATCCTTTATTATTGAAGTTTCATAATTAAATGGTATCCATTTGTTCATCAGCTGTTCCAGTTCTTGTTTTGTTTTTAACCACCAATCATTTATTTAATCACAGTCCAATATATTATGGTACAGGATACCCCATCTACCACATTTGTGCCAACATCTATCACTTTGCTTATACCCCCCATCCTAAACAATATGGCTGGGGTTAAATATGCTCAATGCAAAATGTTCTGCTGAATTGTTCTATTTTTGGTAGCAGTGTAACAGTTCACAGCTTGTCAAATATTTAACTGCTGTGTATTTGTAAGAACCTTTCTGTATTCTCAATCCCATTCTTGTGTGTCCTGTCCAGTATCTCTGGTAGCAACTACCACTGATATGTATACTTTGGCTATCAATTCTTTTAAATATTCTAATTTTTCTTTTCTTTAGTAGTCATTTTCTCAATCTCTAATTTGTTCCAAGCCGCATTTCTAGAAGCTAGTCATATTTGTTTTAAGGGTGTTCATTTGGATACTCTTCAACTTTATTTCTTGTTTCTTCAGTTTTTTTTAGTAGCACATAAGTAGTAAAGCCTAAATCATTTATCAGATCTCTCCAAATAATTATTAATTTTTTTCATAAATTTTGAACCAATTTTCTCTATTTTCCGCAGTGTCTCAGATGTCGGCATTCCTCCACATGTTGTCAGTATTCCCCCAGATGTTGACATTCAGTCATAGGTTTTCAGTTTTCCTCCAGATGTTGGAATACCTCCATATGTTGTTGGTATTCCCCCAAATGCTGATATTTCTCCATACGTTGCCAGTATTCCCCCAGAAGTCAGTATTCCACCATATGTTGGTGTTCCCCCAGATGTCAGTATTTCTCCATATGTTGGTATTCCCCTAGATGTCAGTATTCCTCCATATGTTGTCAGTATCCCACCAGATGTTGGTATCCCACCAGATGTTGGTATTCCTCCACATGTTGTCAGTATTCCCCCCAGATGTTGGTATTCCACCATATGTTGTCATCATTCCCTAGTTGTCTCTGTCCCACCATATGTTGCCTGTATTCCCCAGATGTTGGTACGAAACCATATGTTCCAGAGAAAATGTTTGTACGACCATTCTGGCTAAAAATAGCCCAACACAAAAGTTATTCTTTCGGGTTCTTTTTTTCTTTTATTCAGATAACATGGCCCCAACGTTTCACCATATTCGGCTTCTTCTGGGGAACTGTAATCATTTGATAAATCATATTTTTAATATACATTTTAATCACGTTATCAAGCATGTCTCGTATGAAAAATTATATCTATTATTGCTCCTGGCTTCTCATAACAATCACTGTGAACTTCCTATAACACCCCACACATTTAAATTATATTTTTTGTATTTATGTTCATTTTATATTACCATTCAGATTTGTTGGCTAGTTCTACTAACTTACAGTATTCAAGTGTGCCCAAAAGGCTATCTACATTTTTATCCAGGCTTCTGCCTCTGTGGCTGTCACATGTCTAGCTTTCTTTCTTGTAGCACCTTGTGTTAGAACATATTACAAAAGTAGTCGTTCCCTGCAACGTGTTTTCTTTTTCTTCAAGTACTATAACTCTATATAGTAACACATTTCTTACTGTAATATGTATCATAATCTCTTCTCTGACATGTTCTACCAAAATACTCTATTTCACTATTTATTCAGGAATCTCCTTGCATTTCATACACTTTTCGTTTTACTTATCTCTATTGCATGATTTTCTGATCCTCCACCTTTTTTCACATGTACACGTTAAGTTTATTTTTTATTCTTAACCCTACTGATGCACCAAGATTTTATCCTGTATATCTAAAGGCCCTCCTTCTTCAGCCTTTTAGAATTCCATTTCTTCTAGTAGTACAATATAGACACTGTCCCTTTAAGAAAAAAACTCATTAAGCTCTTAGTTCAAAATGTTTTTTCTTTTCAGAAATGGATATTCTATGGCTTTTGATTTATTTTCTTTAGTCTAGTGACATCAAAACATAAAAAGGTGGTTATCAAGTGTTTTCTTGATTAAATTGTAGTTTTTACATTTCTAGATTGTTTTAAGTGCTTGCTTATTTTTACCACCATTCCTGATACACTCTGTTGGTATTCATTATATAATGTCATCTGTTAGAGAAAGACATTCACTTTAAAATATTGTACATGGTTATCTGCTGTTTAACATTTGCTTAGTTCTTTTAAAACCAATGCTTAAACTTCTTACTTGAATGTTCAGCTTCTGTTTGTGTTCTGCTGCTTGGTTCCCTACAAGTGCCAGCAAGAGAGCACAGTGAGCCCTCCCTCTTATACCTGTGTTGAGTCACATGCTGATTGAGTCAGCAAATGTTGCTAAGCAGCACTTTTGCTAGGCAACTGCTTTTCCACACAGGTATATAAGCTGGTGGCATTCCAAGCTCCACCCCATACTGTACTATTTTATTTATTTATTTTATTTAGTTTTTGTTAACCGGCAGGTGCACTAAGCCACAAAATGACTATTTTCTAGCATGACCCGAGAGTACAACAAAGGAGAACAGTTGAACAACAGCAACATGGGTACAATAGTACAAATAGAGGAACAGTACAGCAGTGCTACAAAAATACAATGGGTAGAAACAACAAAAATAATGGCAAGCATTATACAGATAATGGCAGTAAGATATATAATAAGTGCAGAAACCATGGACCTGACCTGTGGAGTGAAAGGGTTAATAAGATAGTAAGGTTATATAGAGAAATGTGAGGAATGTTCAAATATAACAAGAAAGACTGACAGAAGGAAGGTCAGGTGGTAATTGGCAAAACAACAGTAGATGGACAGCAACAAGGTTCAAGAAGGAAGAGAGCTAGTAGTCAAGAAGTTATTTACAAAGAGAAGGAAAAATATGGGGAGCAGAAGAGGAGACAGTCTTGGAGCTGGATTAGAGCAGGGGTGACATTACTGGTAAGTCTCAGGAGCTTCAGGTTGGGTCAAAGCATGTACAAGCATCAGCTAAGGATAGATAATGACGATATTCACTTTTAAATCCAAAGTGAGACTGAGACAGCTGGAGGTTGAGTGGAAGAGCATTCCATAGCGTGGGAGCAGAGAATTGGAAGGCCCCTGTGCCTTTAGTCGTCCGACATCTCGGAACATAGAGCAAGGATTTGTCAGCTGATCGCAGGCCATGGGAGGATGGTTGAGGGACCAGCAACGCTGCCAGCTGGGACGGTTTTTTTTCCCAGATGATCGAGTCCATTAGTGATGCAAGGTAGTATTGTCTAGTGGGAGAGGGTGAGAGCCAATTCAGATCCTTATAAAGAAGGCAGTGATGTTTGAGTCGAGGTGACGAAGAGGCAAATCGGCATATATTGTTATAAGTTACATCCCATTTTAGTAGGAGGTTTTCTGGGCAGAGAGTAAGAATAGAGGCACCATAGGTGAGGGTTGGGAGCAGAATACCTCGGAAATTGCTAATTTGGCTGAGGGGTGTAAGCATGTAGCTCGTTTTGTAAGCTACTCCTAGTTTCGGGTTTACAGCTTGCACGAGGACCGAATGTGAAGATTAAAACTAGGACTGGTCCAGGAGGATCCCAAGGTACTTGAAGGAAGTAACATTTTCAAGTGGAAACCTCCTGTGAAGAACCTCCAGCAAACTAGAACAGGTCTTAATCTTGCGTGCAGAACCTAGGAGCATGGCTTTTGTTTTCTTTTCATTTAGTACAAGCTTACGGTCTAGTAGCCAGTCTAAGACCTTATTGAAGTCTGAAGTAAGCGATGTGTTTATGCAGGCAATACTAGAAGAACTAGTGTAGATGATCAGGTCATCAGCAGAGAATAGCTGAGCAGGATTCCAAGACCTCAGCTGCATTGTTGATAAAAATTGAGAACAGAAGGGCCTGGATAGAGCCCTGGGGACCCCAAGGTTGATAGTAGACGTGTTGGACAGGGAGGAGTTAAATTTGACAGCTTGAGACCTGTTTGACAGGTAGCTACAGAACCAGTCCACAACAGGGGTAGAGAAATGGAATTTATGGAGAGTGGAGAGAAGCAGGGGATGGTCAACAAGGTCGAAAGCCTTAGTGAGGTCAATGGAGATGGCACCTGTGAGTTTTCCAGAGTCCATGTTGGACAGAATATCAGTAGTTAGTTGAAGAAGAGCCGTGGTGGTGCTATGGCCTTTCCTGAAACGATGCTGAGTGTCTGAGAGGAGATTGTAGCGTGTAAGGTAGTCAATGGTCTGTGATGCAGCTATTTTCTCTAGGATCTTGTTAAGGACACAGAGAATTGCTATAGGTCTGTAATTGGCCATGTCCTTTGGGTCACCTTTTTTAAAGACAGGCGTTACTCTTGCAGATTTCCATAGGTCTGGCACAGTGCTATGGATAAGGGATAAAGTGTAGATTCTGGCAATCGGAGAGGCAATGAGTGGAGCAGCCAGCTTAAGAAGACGAGGTTCCAGTGAGTCAGAACCACAGCTGGTATTGGCAGATATGGATCTCAGTAATTTCAGAACTTCCGCTCTTGATATAGCCGTGAAATAGAATGGTGGCGCTGGAGGAGCATCATATGATAGGGCAGTATGGTTGTCTGATGGTAGTGTGGTAGGTAGATTGGAGTGCGATCCACTAGGTTGTAAAGCCAAGGTATAGTATGAAAGATCAGAGAAAAGATTGTTAAAACTGTTTGAGATGGTCCTAGGGTCATTACAATGTGCCCGATTTATGATAATTTCATCAGGAGTGACCGACTGCGAGGTACCGAGAAATGTTTTGACATGGGCCCAAAATTTCCTCGGGTTGCAGGCTGAGCTTTGTAGAAGGTCCTTGCAGTATTTGCTTTTAGCAACTCTAACTTGTCTCTTACATCTGTTCCTTAGTTCACAATAGACAATAAGATCTGACTGTAGGCCAGTTTGTTTGTAGCGAATCCAAAGCTTGTCCCTCTGGCACAGATTAGGAAGGAGGTCTTTATGCAGCCACCTCATCTGTTTTCCCTCTGACCCTCCTAGTAGTCTTGGGGGCATGTTTATATTGAATGGTAAGAAATTCATTTATGAATATCTGTAGAGCAACCTCCACATCCTTTGTTTGATAGATACCTGCCCAGTCGATATTGGAGACATCATAGAGAAATGCATCCTGGTCAATATGAGCTAGATTTGTAAACGTGATTAGTCTTGATGGAGGAGATGGAGGTGCAACCATAGATAGGATACAAAAAGTGGGTGAGTGGTCTGTTAGTGCATCTGCAAGGATTCCTGCTTTTGACACATGTTCTATACGGTTAACCATCACCCAGTCTAGGAGTGTACCCATTTGATGGGATGACGTGGCTCTAGTTGCTTCAGAGATCAACTGGTGAAAATTATAACTAAGCGTGAGTGATTGCAAGGATATTTGAGCTGACCCTAACCAATTAAGGTTAAGATCACCTAGGATGACAGCCTCATTATGATTTACAGTCTGTTATCCTCGGACCCTTTGTATCATGAAACCATATGTTGTCAGTATTTCCCTGGATGCCAGTATCCCACCATACATTGCTGTTTAGTGAGGGGATCTCTTTAGAGTCTATTGACCTGATTGTCAGTCACAATTTTGTACATTGGAGAATAAGGCAAAAAAGCATGCTTTGTTGTGCAGACATGATAACTTGCTAGTATGAGAGCCTAGCTTCTGCACTGGTGTATGCGTGAGTGTGTGTGTCTGGTGAGATCTGCTACAGATCCTTATATTCAAATGAAGGTGTCCAGGTGTTACTATGCACAAAATGGCTTGTGCACATTAATAGAGAATTATACCGCCACATCATATATATTTTTTGTAAAAAACTTTGTTAATGCACCAGTAACGGTAAATTAATGCCATGAAAGTGGTGAAACGCAGTGTCAGTGTTTCCAACCTTAACTCCCACCTCATCCCCAAGCAACAAAAAGGAAAACATTAGGATTTTAAGTCTCCGGAGTCTTGGTGAATCAGTAGGGTCTTCCTTGGCATTGTTAACCCTAATGCTCACCCTCCCCAACTGTAGCCTCTAGATTGAAGCACAAGGTACAGCTCCAAGCCAGTGCCTCATAGTGATACACTCTTTCAAGGTAGAGAAGTGTCTTGGCTCATGTTGCCAACACAGTTTGCTGTAGCTTTCTTCACTCAGGGCCTGCATGAAGAAAGAAGATCATGAGATGTTGTTTGCTCAGAGAATGGGCAGGCTTAGGTTTGATAATCCCAAAGAAGACCTACCACTGATTCACCAAGATCTGGAAACCCAAACCTGATGTTTTTCCTTGTTACTTGGGGGTGGGGGTGGGAGTTGGGCTGGAAACCTCTAATGCCACAATTCCCTACTTTCGTATGGCATTACTTTACCCTAAGTAGTGCACTGACTAAGTTTTTTTGCACAGAATTTCCTTTCTTTGAGACAGTGGAATCATATCCTCATTCACACAGGTCTCAAAGGACCTGCATAAACAGGTGTAGATGTGCAGAGCCCTTTGGGCCCTGTGCTATGGGAAGACTCTGTCTGCCTACAGACGTGCAGGGCCTGGCACATTTACTCTTACACATCCAGAAGCACTGTGGGTAATTTGAGACTGGCAATGGCACCAATAATCCCACAGGTTATAGAGATCCTTCTCAGGGGGAGGAAATGGACAAGGAAATGATAGAAAGAATATTAGAATGGCAGAAAAAGGGGAGATATATTGCTGATGGGTGATCTGAATATGCCAGATGTTAACTGGAGTGCAGTTGCAGCAGCCACTTCAAAGAGTGGGGTTATTCTAGATGCCCTACAAGGGGCATGCCTTAGACAACTAGTATTGGAGCCCACTCGAGAGGGAGCAATCTTAGACCTGGTTCTCTCAAATGAAGATGAAGAGAGGATCACAGATATAGAAGTGGTAGTCATCTGGGAACTAGCGACCATCGAACAGTATGGTTCACAATAAACACAGCAATAGAGTCAAGCCATACAAAGGCAAAAGTACTGGACTTTAGGAGGGGCGGGTGGTCCATCATCCCTCTCCTTGGCTGCCTCCTGGTGGAGGATAGGGCAGTGCCAGACAATGGAAGATGCAAGAACGTGACATCAGGGCACACGTGCATTCTCGGCCACAGGAGCAGGGACATCAGAAAAGGGAAAAAATGGCTGCCAGCTAGGCGAAGCCTCTGCAGTATTCCATCTCCAGCGGTTTGTGACACTCCCAGGTCCACTGCAGATATCACTTTGGGGAGGCCAGCCTCCTCCTTTCACCCTGCCATGGGGTAATCCGTGGGGACATAGGGGCCTGAGCGTTGGGGTAGCATAACGGTCAGAGACTGGCAGAAGGCTGAGATATGCCGCCACGTTGCAGGAGGAAAACATCTCTATAGAAAAAAAAAAGTTCTAGAGGCACAGATAGAGGGAAATCTGAGGTTTTCGAAACAAAGATACTATGAATTGGAACAGCAGGTGTGGCATTTCCTGGCCTGGCAGCTCCTCAGAGAAGCAGCAAGCCGGATAGTATGACGCATGCAAAAACTTGGCTCAATCAAGACAGTGTGATACAGACCCACTCGTGACCTTGCAACATTTTGCGGGGTTTTACAAGGAGCTGCACAAGCAGGGACCAATCCCTGACCACAGGAATAGGCTTGATGAGTACTTCCAGAGGGTATGGGTACCGAGACTCTTGAAGGTACAACAGGAGACTATTTCTGCCCCCCCCTTACACACTCAGAGATTCAGGGGGCAATAGCCCAGTTATAAGTTATTAAGGCTCTGGGACCAGATGAGATAGGAGCTGAATTCTATACAAACATATGAAGAAGCCAGCAGAAGAAGGCCATTTGGTCTATCGAGTCTGCTTGTATTGCAGTGTCCACAGCTTGAGCTACCGTCCAGCCCTCCCTCCCTCCCCACACCTCCCATCCTCCCTACCCATGATCCTTACCTTCCCCATGCCTATCCCAGTCTCTCTTAAAGCTGCCCACTGTCTTTAACGAGATTACTTCTTCCGCAGCGCATTCCAAGTGTCCACCACCTTTCAGCGAGGAAGTGCTTCCTGACCTCCCTCCTAAACCTCCCACCCTCCAGTTTAAGACTATGCCCCTCCTGTTATGGTTGCCACTCAGCTTAAAGAGACTCTCCTTATCTACCTTATTTATCCATTTCAAGTACTTGAAGGTCTCAACCATGTCTCCTCTCTCTCTCTCTCTCTCTCTCTCGTCCCCTCTCTCTCCTGTCTTCTAGGGAGTACATATAAAGAAACTTTAAGTCAAGCTGGCCCTAGTGCTGCTGGAAGTTTGCCAGGGGAGTCAGGAAGTGGAAACAGCCTTGCCCCCGTGGCAATACGCTCAAATCACAATGTTCCTAAAACTTGGTAAGGACGGAATGCTGTGTGACTCTTATTGTCCCATCTCACTTCTGAACTCAGACCTTAAGATTTTTTCATTCATACTGGCACTCTGATTACAGAATTGTGTGACTTCCTGGTTCACCAGGACCAAACTGGTTTTATTAATGGCAGATTTATACATGACAATATTAGGCGTCTACTTACATACTGGCCAGGGCTCAATGGGGAAAGGAGTTAGCACTGGCTATCTTCATGGACACTGAAAAGGTGTTTGATCAGATGAACTAGGGATTTTTATACAGGACTCTGGAGGACATGGGACGGGGGGTGGGGAGTTTCTTACGTGTGTACAGGAACTTTATGTCTCCCCTTAAGCCATGGTAAGGGTTAATGGATGTCGGATAGATTTTTCCTTACCAGAGGCACCAGGCAGGGAAGCCCACTATCAGCACTGCTCTTCGATCTATGCATAGAGCTGTTAGCACAGGAAGTTTGGACAAACCCCAAGATTAAGGGAGTGAAAAGTCGGGATAGGGAACATAAAGTATCATGCTATGCAGATGATTCCCTATTCTTTCTTACTCACTCTGAGGACTTGGTGCCAGAATTGCTCAATGAATTGGAGGTATATGGCAACATATCAGGATATAAGATCAATTTTTCTAAATTAGAGGCCATCCAGCTAAATGGTTTAGTTCCTCCCCAGCTTCGAGAGGACTTTCCCTTTCATTGGGCTACAAATGGGGTTGTGCACTCTCTGGGCATACGGCTCTCGGCTAGGCTCAGCTCTCTCTTTAGCCTAAATTATGGAAAGCTGGAGGGGGAGGTAAGGGCAGATATTGCACGATGGAACCTCCCCCCATTGTGGGTGGCAGGGCAAGTGGCTACGATCAAAATGAACGTTCTGCCCAGATACCTCTTTCTTTTCCAGGCCCTGCTAGTTAAGGTCCCAGAGACCTTTTGGAAAAAACTACTTTAGACCATTCTTTCGTTCATTTGGGCTGGCTGTCGACACCGGATCAGAAAATGTATACCAACCTTCCCCAGAGAGAATGGTGGGCTGGCACTGCCAGATTTGTGTCTCTATTACATTGCAGCACAACGTTCTCTAATCGTGATGTGGGTCAAACAGAATCCAAACTTGGCTGGCCAGACCTAGAGGAGGATATCGGACTCCCAGAGCCCTTGTTTACATTGCCCCATGTCTGAATAACTCCAAATTTACTGGCTTCCACTAGAAATCCACTCACAAGGCATACCCTCCACATGCTTCTGAAGGCTAGGTTGATTTCTGGAACGCCCAATGAAATTGGACCGCAAACAACAATAATAGGGGGATCCAGACTTCACTCCCCCACCCCCCAGCTGGAGTTGCAGGATTTAAATGTTGGAACCACAGCTCTTTAATAAGATTTAAACAGTTCCTACACAACAGGTCTTGCTCTGTTTCACAGACCTACAGCAACAGTTCAATTTGCCATGGCAGGACATCTACCATTTCCTGCAGGTCTGTCATTACATGCAAACCCAAGGGAGATATGCCCTAATTAATAGGGATCTCACAAAACTTGAACAAGTCTTGTATTGGGCTGTTAAGCTTGTAGGTAGATGAGGCAACGCTGCGTGGCCTACAAGATGCTACAGGGCTCGGACCACCTTGAGTTCCAGATGGTATGGGAGGCTTGGAAGCGAGAGGCACAGATCACAATAAGTGAGAAAGACTGGAAATACATGTGGAGAATTGGTTGGCAAACCACCTAATTGCCCATGTGGTGAGAATTTCAGTGGAAGTGCCTCCTTAGGTATTTCCGTACCCTATGGTCACCAAGCACATTCGACCTAGAGGCTCTGAGCTGTGTTGGTGAGACTGTGGACAAGTGAGTATGCATCACCATATCTTTTGGGGATGCCCTCACTTACAAGCATATTGGTCCTAGATACACAGAGCACTGGAGTGCATTTGGGGGGTGGGTATCTCCACACCTTTGAAATTTGATCTTGGGGAAAAAAATCCCAGGTGTAGGACACTTGCCCCAACAAATGCTTTTTCCAACCTTTTGCCTGGCAGCTTTGAAGTGGATTACGTCACATTGGTTCATGGAAACAATACCGAACAGTCGAAGAGTGGCATATCAGGGTGCAGGAGCTTCACACAGTGAAGGGCATTGCTACAACATTACGCCTCAGTCTAGAGAAATTCAGAGAGTTGTGGCATATATGAAAGGTTTATAAGATGAGGGGACAAGAGGCACTGGATGGAACATAACAACAAGACTAGGGAGCAGCCCATTGTCAGTTGCCAGCAGGCCTCTCGTGAGAATGGATCTCACTGAAGTGGGGAACACATGCTGATGACGCGAAGTGGGACACATGTGGCTGGGAGTCCGTGGTACAAGAGTAGGAGATGGGTCTTAAACAAGTTCCTTTGCTCACCCACCTCAGAAGTGCTTCTCCTTCTTTCCCTCTTTTCGTTGGCCGTCCTTTCACCTTTTCATAAGTATCTCAGTAGACAGTGGCTACAAACTAGATTTACAGGGGCAGACAGTCACCTTTGTGTGTTTAACAGTTATGTTATTCAAAGTGTGTTCGACAAATAATGACTCAAGACAGACTACAGTGATTCCTTAACATAGTTTTATTGTCTTAGCAATTCTTTTTTTTAATTTTTATTTTAAAATTTGTTAAATGGGTGAAAAACACTGGGTCCACACGGCCCTTTTACAGGCTTGACCCGGACAGACACTACATAAAAACAAACATGTATGCTTAAAAATACATATTATACCTCAAGAACATAATACAATACTTAAAAAAGTTCACTAATATATACAGTTTCCTAAACATACCTTATTTACACAAATTTAAAGTGTGCACAGATTAACATGAATAGAGAACAATCCACAGCCAATAAACGTTTCCATTTCCAAAGTCTATAAATATAAAAGAGCAACTCTACACTTTTGTATGTGCTTTCATAAGAAGATGTTTCCACTGTTACAGTTTGCTAGAATACAATTTTTCATTTTCAGTGTTCCTTTCTAAGATTTACAACACATCTCGGTAATCCATCTAAAAAGCTGAATAGGGGGCGCTAATGAGCAGCTAGCTGAACGGACGCATAATCCCGCGCTGCTCCCTCCAAACAGCCTAAAATTAAGTTTTAAAATAATCAGAGAGTACCTAAGTCCGTAAAATTGTGTACCTTGTGGTGAAGGAAGACAGGATGGACAAATATTTATCCCTGGGCTCATCAAAAAGCCAGAGGATTGCCTCGAAAAATGCAAAGAAAGGTGGAGAATGGCGGCTTGGTCTTTGCTGTCAGCGGCCGTGGTTGCCGCTTTGGTGGAGTCACAGGGCAGGTCATCGCAGCCCCTGGAGCCACGGCTAATCAAACTGAGGTGTTGGACCTAAGCCCAAGAAATACAGGAGCAGCAAGTGGCACAGGCAAGTCGGATAACGGAGGTGGAGGAGAGGGTCTCACATATTGAGGATGAATGTTGGCGACCCCGGAGCAGGTGGCAGCTCTCCAAAAAGAATTAGCTGAATTAAAGGAAGCGTTCGACTACCAGGAAAATTACCACCGGCTCCTTAATTTACGGTTGAGAGGATTACCGGAAGGCTTGGAAGGGGACAGCGTAATGGATTTTTGTGCAAGGGTGCTGCCTGATCTACTGGGCCTTCAACTCCGGAAGGGAAAGCTTAAGCTCGAGAGGGCTCACAGGGCCGTGGTGCCGAAACCGCCAAGGGATCAGCCGCCGAGACAAATAATTTTTCGATTTCACCACTTCCAGGATCGAGAATTGGTGCTGAAGGCTTTTCGAGAAAAAGGTACAGTGGAATATGAGGGACACCAGCTCTATAGGTAGCAGGACTACTCGCCCGCCTGCTAAAAAGAGAAAGATGTTTAATAGCACCATGCAGCAACTACGGGAGCTTAAGGCTCGAGAATTTACTAGTGTATCCAGCCACAATGAAAATAAAGCACGAGGGGCAACGTATTCGTTCTGGGAGGTGGAGAAGGCCAAGGGAGTTTATGCAGGCCTTAACTCATTGCCTCTAGAAACGTCTGTAGAGGCTCAGCAAATCTAACTACAGTGTGTCCCAGAACGCCACAGAAGTCACCTACAGACTTCCTGTGTGCCCTAGAAACGTCTGAAGAAGTCACCACATATTTTAATATTACTTGCCAGCCAGAATTGATTAGAATTTACTGCATAGTACCATTAGAAAGGTAATGTTGTGCTGAACAGCCTTGCCACTGACACTTTCTGTGTATCATGTTCACTTTAGGAGTTATTCGCATTTGTTTATGACATTTTGTCAATCTAGAACCACCTAAGCACTTTGAAGAAAACACATTCTGGGTATCTTAGCCAGTATAAAAGCGAAAACCAAATTGAGTACAGTTGATTGCATAGAACCCGTTGGAAAGGCAATTTTGTGTGGAACAACTTTGCCACTGATACGTTGTGTGTCATGTATACTTTAGGAGTTATATGCATTTGTTTATGGTATGGTGTGTATGGTTCAGATTTGTCCTCAAACCTCACCAATACACCTTGACTCAAATGGGGAAAAATTATGTTTAATACTACAGAAATAGCTGTTTGTTTTACAAACAAATTATTAAAATTACATCTAATGTCTGGATGCTTAATTTGGTGTTGATATGTTACATATTTCACAACAAAAAAGGGTTTATGGTGCATTTTTAGTGGAAAAAATATTTTGTTTTGCTGTTTCGACCAGCACAGAAATAAAACTAAATTACCTGCTATTCCTTGCATACCACTGTTGGAAAGTTAATTTTATGCTGAACAATTTTGCCACTTATACTTTGTGTCATCTAGCACTTATGGTTTTTGTGCTGTTAGCATTTGTTTGCGGCATGCCAATTATGGCTTGATTTTGCCCAGGAAGGCCCAGGATTAACTGTTAACAGTATACAGGAGACAAGTGCTGCAACTTCAGAGAGCTCCTGTGAAGGCATTGAGTTAAAGCAGAAAACGCATTGATCTGGAAAGTTGGAACTATGTGCTGCCTGATTACAAGCATCGGAGAAGGGAGGTTTGTTTATTGTGTTATGTTTTTTCCTACCCTAGCTCCCATTAATCGAAGAACTGTGCTGGAAAGAGAAGGGGGCTTTTGACCAGGTGCTTAGTTGGTTGTGACGCACATTTTATTGACTGGCTCACTCAATGACTTCCCCAATCATATTCGGCATGGACTGAGGAACCTGAGTACTTTAGGAAGGAGTCGCTTTGTGGATGGTTGGATGTGAAGCAGCAGGACTATTCAGAACCAGGCAGAGAAAGGACTGAAGAGGAAGAGAAGGAAGAGGCTGCTGCAAGCGTGGTTGGGTGAAGGTAGGAGGGCAGGTGGGGAGCAGGGCCTAGCGTGTTGGTTTTTTTAGCGTGGCCTAATCTCCCTGCTGGCCTTAGCTTGTAACCCTGGTAGTCTAACTCAAGGGACGTGGTGTCCTCACAGAAATGGGGAAAGCTGACGTGGAGAGAGGCAGAGGACGAGGGGGTCTCCTGTCAAAAGGGCTGGGGAGGGGGAGGGATGAAGCAGAGGAAACAGAAGCTGCTGGGGGTGGGATGCCGCAAGGGGAGAGAGAACTAGTTCAAGTCAGCAGGACGAGGGAGGAATGAAGTTAATGGCTGTGGAGGGAGGGCAGGGGAGCGTCTTTGCCAGTAATTGGGGATGAGGCAGACACTCGAGTCGGGGAGACTACTAGTGTCAAAGGGGAGAATGGAAGGACAAGGGAGGGTGGGGGAAGAGGAGTACGGTTCTATAAGGAGGAATGATGGGGAGGGAGGGTGACTGCAAGAGTGGGGAAGTAATAGGTGGATGAGACAGGATGTTGGAAAGAGATGCTGGGGAAGAGTTATAATAGAAGGGGGTAAGGAAGTGAGTGGTGGGATCGGGGGTGGAGGAAGGGGAGAAGCGGGCCTGGGGGGAACTGGGGTCGGAGAGAGGGAAAGACAGAGAGGGATGTACAAAGTTTAATGCTGAAGTTGAAGTTGATATTGTTCATGTTGTTATGTGTATTATTTTGTTAAGGTGCAACAAAATGAGTCATTCTAGTGGAAGAGTTATGCTCGCATTCAAAATATGGGACTGGGAAGGGAAAAGAATCATAGTTCTCAATGTCTGTAATGAAAAGTATTAATGTGACCACTTGGAATGTTTGGGGAATCATGAATCCAGTAAAAAGGACTATGTTGTTAACAGTGCTTTAAAGAGTTGGGACCAAGGTAGCATTGCTGCAGGAGACACATTTGACAGAGGTGGAGCATGTTAAACTGGTTCGAGGGTGGGTGCGGAAGTGTTGCTCGGCCTCTGCTTCTGTGCGAAAATGAGGCGTTGCTATTCTGGTGCACAAGGCCCTCCCTTTGGAAGTGCAGAGGGTGGTTAGAGATCCAAAGGAGTGTAGATATATCTTTATATCGGGAACCCTGGGGAGAGCAGATAACTTTGGGGTCAGTGTATGCCTCATGGTCTATGACAACAATTCTACATGTCCTTGCTGGATTTATTGATCAAGGAGCAATGTGGGGGTTAATATTGGGGAAGACCTAAACTGGACAATGGATTCATGCATGGACCATTCCAAGGGAAAGGAGGAAACAGGGTGTATGCAACAATGGCAAGGGGCATGGCAGAGTTAGATTTAGTAGATGCTTGGCGACGGCAAACTCAGGGGTGAGAGAGTATACATTTTATTCAAACCCCCATAAGACATGGTCATGGCTGGATTACATTTATGTCACAAGAGAATGGCATTCCCAGCTTTGGGATATTCGACATAGCCCCATACACGTATCGGACCATGCGATGGTGGTGATGAAACTTCAAGGTAGGGAACAGCGGGTAATCCCCCCCTTGGAAATTCCCCCCTATTTACGGCTCAGAATGAGGAGTTTAAGAAGCACCTAGAGGAGAGGTGGGATTTTTTTTTGACAACAAATGACAAGGAGGAGACCTCAAGGGACGTAATATGGGAAACGGGTAAGGTCTTCATGAGGGGTGCAATAATTGAATATATGTCACGGATAAAGAGAAAAAGACAGGAACAGAGAAAAGATTTGGAAAATAAATTGAGGGAGTTTTAGATGAGGGTAGCACAGGGGGAACAGGGGGAGGTTGCCCATTCATTGATTATGGTGAGGGAAGCCCTGAATGCCCGTGTAAGAACAGAAGCCGGGAGGACCTGTTTTTTCAATAGGAGACATGTATTCAAGTGGAGGAACAAACCAGGACCAATGCTAGTCCGCCTGATGAAGGGTGGGAAAGGACGAGTTAGAATTACAGTGGTGAAGGATGAGTGGGATCCTACAGCTGGACGCTAAGGGATGCAGGGGGCATTTTGCTCTTTTTACCAACAACTATATCGAGCGGAGGGCATGGGGACACGGGCACAGATGTTAGAGTTTCTGGGGAAAATTAAAGTCCCGGAGGTCACACAGGCTCAGAGGGATATGCTCGGACATCTGATAGTTGTGGAGGAGTTGCTAAAGCTACCCAAAAGTTACAGAAGGGGAAGGCTAGTGGACCGGATGGTTACCCAGTGGAATATTACAAGTTGGTGGGAGCCCGGACTGCCAGGGTGTTAAGTGAGGTATTCCAGCAGAAGGAAGAGTTAGGGGAAATTGACTTGCCTGACAGATGCTACGACGCCGATATATGCCCAATTCTAAAGGAGGGGAAGGACCCACAGGCTTGTGCCTCATATAGGCCAATATCAAACTCTGCAACTTGACTATATTTACTTACTCTTGAAATGCCTGTTATATATGCTGTTTGTGTCTCACCTGTGCTGTTCCCACTGTCTTGCTTCACAATTATATTGTCTCCCCTCCCTGCGATGAGGTGCCTTTGTAAATGAATCTCTGACTCAAAGGTTGTAAATCCGACATGAATAAATAAATAAATAACTGTGATCTTAAAATATTAGCCAAGGTATTGGCGCTAGTAGATTAGAGGAGATCCTCCTGTGGGTGGTCCACCCAGGCCAGACTGGGTTCATAAAGGAGGCAGTCCTATCATAATATGAGGCTCCTGCTTAATGTGATTTGTAGAGCGAATGGGGAAGGAAGATATAGGGATTATCTCAATGGACGCTGGAAAAAGCATTTGATAGGGTGGAGTGGGATTAGCTGTTTGAAGTGATGGGGCGGTTTGGTCTGGGTGGAGCATTCCTGGGATGGGTACAGGTGATGTATCGGCGGTCCGAGGCGCAGGTAATAGTGAATGGTAATAGGTCAGAGAAGTTTAATTTAGGGAGAGGCACGAACAGAGCTGCCCACTTTTTCCCCTGTTCTTTATTGGCGATCGAACCCTTGGCTATTAGCATAAGGGAAAATGTGAGACACGGGGTGGGAGGGAGAACGAGCATAAACTTCATGCTATATGCAGATGATATGCTGCTGTTCTTGGAAGGACCCAGGCCAATTGGTTCCCCTCTATTACTGATGGTGGAGGAATTTGGAATCTTCGGCTATAAGATCAATCTAGGAAAATCGGAAATAATGTGGCACAAGGGTTCAGGGGTGAAGAAAGGCAATGGGGCTAAAATGGCAGGAGTAGGGTTAACGTGATTCGGGGCACAGGTGGGCAGATCTTTGGGGTCCCTGTACAGGTTGAACTACACCAATTTGGTTAAAACTGTCGAGGCGGATCTGAGGAGGTGGATGCAACTGCCTATATCATGGCTGGGAAGAATTAGTCTTATCAAAATGAATGTTCTGCCCAGAATTCTGTACTTCTTGCAAATGCTGCATATAGGGCTGAATAAAGAGGATACTCAGGTTAAAACCTTTCCTCATTTCTCTGTAAGGGAAGCACCCGAGGATAAGCCTGGGCAGGCTGAAAGCAGAGAGAGGGGAGGTTTGAATTTCCCAGACTTGGAAAACTATTTTCTAGCCATTCAACAGAGGTATGTGCGGACTGGGTGCATAGGCCTAAGGTTGCCAATTGGGTTGAGTTGGAACAGGAACGGTGGAAGGGTACGCTAACAGCATATCTTCACAGTAAGGGCTTAAGGCATATAGAGGAGAGGTAGTGAACCCTTGGTAGTGCAGGTACTGTTAGCCTGGAGAGTACTAAGGAGAAGAGGATGGATGCAAGGTAATGAGACTGCTGCTACCCGTGGCAGATAACCCATACTTCCTACCAGGGTTAGAGGACAGGGGTTTTAGAGACTGGGAGCACAAGGGAATAAGGAGCTTGGAGCATTTACTGACACAAGGATGGTTTTACTCCTGGGAAGCCCTACAGGAGGTAGTGGGTGGAAGTGGGTGAGAAAGGTTTAGGTACCTGCAAATGAGGGCGTTTATGGGATGTCTGGGGAAGGAGGCTAAGGGATATACGAAATGGACCCAGTGGAAATATTGATCTACCAGGCTCAGGACCAGGGGAAAGGGTTTATAGGTCAGGCGGTGAAATGAGGGAAACATATTCTCCCCGATAAAACCTTGAAGACGAAAAGGCTATGGGAACAGGACTTAGGCAGGCGTACTACGGAAGAGAACTGGGGAATGCTACTTCCTATGCATTCTGGGATTATGGCTTGCAATAAATATAAAGAGTCGTACTTCAAGTTTATCCACAGGTTGTACCACCCGCCGGTTATTGTGCACAAGGCACACCTCGAAGTGTCGCCTCAGTGTGGGAGATGTGGGAGGGACAGGGGAACTTATATGCACTGTTTTTGGACTTGTCCAGTACTACAGAAATATCGGAGGGTGGTGGTCTCTGAGGTGGGGAGGATTGCTGGTAGGGAGCTACTATTGGACCTCTTGAGCTGTCTGTTTGGGATGGAGGCTGGAGAGGAAGAGGAGTGGACCCTGCTCCCCAGATGGATTAGGGTGCTGTTTGTTTTAGATCGTCATGGGATCCAAGATACCTGGGTCTCACAAGCCACGCCAAGTGTGCAAGTCTGGTGGAGGATGGTGTCACAGACTTTGGGATTGGGGAGGCTGACTTATGTAATATGGGGGAGAGAGGACTGCTTTACCAGGAGCTAGGCCCCGCTTTTAGCTTCTCTATCAGTTGAGGAGGGATAGATTCTGAGGGAAGGCATCATAAACTGAGGAGGTGGAGAGAGGGAAGGGAAAGCCCATGGAAGGGAGAAGGAATGAAAAAGGAGTGAAAGGGTTAGCCCCGTAGATGGGAAAGGGAATGTAAATAAAAGGAATGGCCCAGTTGGATTATAGAGGGGAAAGATATTTGGGAGCATAATTAATGAATTGGTTGCACCATGATTTTGTGTTGTATGATTATGTAAATGCAGTGAAATTATTGATTACAATTATATGTTTTTTCTTTGCAATTTGTTGTATTTATGTATGACTGTTGTATATATGAAAAACAAATAAAATATTATACAAAAAAAAGGACTGAATAGAAAATGCTTGAACATTTTTGCCTCTCCTGTTAACCTCACAGTGCCTTTGTTTATGACGTCATAGGGCTCACCATGACAAGGAACTGTGATGTCATAAACAGGAATTGCATGGTTAGCAGGGAGAGTCAGATTCTTTGTGAAAGACTCAGTGAAATAATGGCTGCATTATCTACAATATTTAGTAGACCAGCAGCAGGAAAGTAGAAAAATAAACTAGAAGAACTGAAGTTAAAACACAATTGGTGTAAATCTAGTGTTTTTAAGCTTTTTATTATAATAGAGAGTTGCTCTTTAAGTATGGTTGCTTGAGTCCTGAAGTGGGATATTCAAAGCGGTTGCACATGGCGCAACTGAGATGCGCCTGCACAAGTCTTGAAATCGCCAAAGAGATATTCAGCAGGAGCCAATGCCACTAAATCGCAGTGCGCCCAGTGTGCAACCCTAATGAATGTATGCACAAGTGCAGGGGCATAGCCATGAATAAGCGGGCAGTCACGATATTCACAAGCAAATGGCGAAGCGTGGAGCAACAGGGACATGCGTGAGCAAACTTGAGCCCATAAAAGAGGGAGCAAGCAGGGATGGAGGCATGCCACAGGGGAGCAAGAGAGAGAGAGAGAGAGAGAGAGAGAGTGCAAGTGGGCAAGCAGGACAGCAGGAGGGGTGCAAGACAGAGACAGAGGCAGGTGGAAAGAGCAACAGAGTGTGGGACTGGGTGTGTGACACTGAATGAGCCTGCATATGTGTGTGTGTGAGACAGGCGCAAGGGCAACTACAGCAGCGTGAGTCTGCGACACCGGGCAGAGGAGTAGCAGTGAAAGTGCCCAGATGGGTGGGAGGTGGAGGCCACAGCCAACAGGCCGCCAGCTGGGAACCCCAAACACAGATGCGCCCAGCGCGAGACATATGCAGCGGCACACAGCTGGGGGTGCCTGGGGAGACAGCCGTCCGGGGGCAGGACAGCCCAGGCCATGGCCAGTGCCATCTTCCAGATGGAGGCAGTAATGAGGTGTGAGGAGGCATGGCGCACGGCCGTGGAAGAGCGCATTGGCGGTATGCCCAGAACAGGTGGTACTGTGCCTGCACCACCTTTGAACAGTACAGTGACAGAGACTGTGGGCCAGTACCACCTGAACCGGGCAATCCTGAGGCAGCTCTGTGAGCTGTGCAGTGATGAGATGCAGGCACCCACAAGACGGAGCCACGCACTGTCGGTGGAGACAAGGTCACGGCTGTCATGTGCCTGCTCACCACGGGTACCTTCCAGAGATCAACAGGGAACACCACAGGCATAACCCAGTCGGCTGAATCATGGCTCCTCACACAATTCCTCAATGCACTGCTGCCACATGCTGTGGAATACATCCATTTCCCCAGCACACAGGCAGAGCGTACAGTGAACATGCAGGAGTTCCACAGGGTGGAACATACACCTGGTGTGCTAGGGGCTATCGACTGCACCCACGTAGACATCCGCACACCACCTGGGCAGGAGGGGGTAGCCTACATCAACTGGAAGGGCTACCCCAGCGTCAACTGCCAGGTGGTGTGCAATGCCAGGGTTGCATAATCATTGTCTGTGCCACACACCCTGGTGGAGCACACGATGCCTTCATCTGGCACCAGTCAGCACTGTGCCACAGATTTGAGAGTGGGGACATCCCCACTGGCCACCTAGTAGGTGAGTAAGCAGTTGGAATGGGCAGCCTGGCACAACAGGGTAGGGTATGGGGATGCTAGGCCAGGGGCATCAGAGGGTGTGGCCGGGAAGGCAGGGGGGTGCAGCTACACAGACCACTATGATAGCCATACATGTCAACGCACAGGTGAAAGCGGATACCTACTCTGGCCCTGGCTGCTCACCCCATACCAGCGCCCATCGACCCCAGCGCAGCAGCAATACAATGAGGCACACACCAGCACACGGAACATCATTGAGCATGTGTTCGGGCCCCTGAAGGCCCAGTTCTATTGCCTGGACAGGTCTGGTGGTGCCCTACAGTACAGCCCCATAAAGGCCTACATCCTATTCCTGGCCTGCTGTATGCTACACAACATGGCCACAGACCATGGAATAGCTGTCGAGGTTGAAGAGGGGAAAAGCAGTGGGAACAACGTGGCCGCTAGGCCAGGTGGTGGTGGGCAGCCCCCTGGGTGAAGGGAACCCCGGCTGAACAGGATGGCCCAGCAGACCGGGACACAATTGCAGAGGAGCACTACAGTGCATGCAGGTAGGTGAATATGACCACACACATATCCCAGGGACCATGGCACAGTAGTCAGGCATGCATGGCCGGGCCCCATGACAGAAACGGCTAGTGGGCAGCGTGGACGGGCATGGGACTGGACCCCATGGAAGCACCCTGTACAGCACAGTAAACCCCACCCACACACCTGCACACACATGCACGTGCACACTGGCACCCACCTGCGCACGCCAGAGACCACCAGCGGGCATGTGTCAGACGCTGAACACTGGTGCACAGTAGCGGCCGGTGTTGTATTGGCATCATTATGCACATGCCACAGTGGCCAGCGGCCGGGTGGGTGTGCACAAGGCGGGTGTGTGGCGTCGACCATGGATGACATGTCCTTGGAATGCACATGCACTTGCCACACCAATGTGCACACAGGGCAGTGGCAGACAGCAGACAGGGAGGATGGCGGCTCAGGACTGCCGCTCAGTTACACGGCTGCCGTGGACACGTGGACGGCCCCGCCAAGACTGCCCAGCAGACGCAGCCTGTGCGACGGCCACAGGAGGTATCTCTGATGGTCCCCCGGGTGTGTCACTGCAGGAAGCGACCGGTCCCTCACAGGGGGTCTGCAGGCTCCCGAACATGCCCGCTTCAGATGTGCCTGGAATGCCCACAGCAGATCCTGGCATTGACACTGAGGAGGTCACATGACGCCCTGACCGAGGGGTGGAGAATGCACTCCATGAGGTCTGCGGTGGACAGCCATGCACCAGGGTGGCCAGTGGTGCTAGGCTGGCTGTGACCGCAGCGGTAATCCAATCCAGGGCTGCGATTGTGTCCTCCCGCATACCTGTGGTCTCGGCCAGGAGCTGCTCAAAGTCCCTGTCATGCCTCCCTGCAGACTGGCACAGCTCTGTGTGGAGTGCACGCACCCCTGCCATGACCAGCACCTGTTGCTTCACGGATGCCCATAGCAGACGGGTGTACTTGGTCAAGGAGTCGGTACCGTGCTGGTGGGGGCTGCACAGCAGGGCCCCTTGGGGCTGATCAGTCTGTGGTGCTTTGTCGGCGGCCACTGCACCGGGCCCCCCATCGACCTCATCTTGCTGCCGCTGCTGCCCCTCCAGCCACTGTGCGTGGATTGGTGCCAGTGTGGCTGCACCACCAATGCCACCCTCTTAAGACTGCGCTGCAACAATGGCGCCCACAGCATCGCTGGGTGTGGTGGCCGGTGGGCGGACAACCACCACCAGGGCACCGTCTGTGCTGCTGTCGTGGGTGTGTGGTATGGGTGCCTCCCCCTGAATGGCAACACCACTATCCAGGATACTAGACACATCGTCGTTATCGTTATCGGTCCCGGACCCCGCCCTGATCTGTGTCTCGGCATACTGACACCATGGCTGGCGTCCTGCTGAACACAGCGAGGGCCTCGTCAGCGACCACGCTGCAGGCATCTGGATGAACAGTGGGTTGGGTTGCCCGTGGTCCGGACCCGGACACGGTGGAGGTGGACAGATGGTCCTCCAGGTCCTGGACTGCCCCCATGGTGGACATCCCCACCCCTGCAGCTGCATGCAGGCGCTCCGGAGCTGAAAGGAAAAACAATCACATTAATGGCACTGGCACACACCCCTGCCCCCCTTCCCCAGGTGCTGCCATACCCACCATGCAGTGACGGGCTGCCCCCATCTAGAACCCTCCGCCGGACACCCCGTCGATGGTGCTGCGCCGCATGGATGCTGCCATCAACTCCTCCTACAGTGACAGCTGTGGCACATCAGGCTGTCCACCGCCCATGGCAGCACGTCGCGCCCAGATGGCGGCCACCTCTCCTTAATCCTCCTCTGGTTGGTGCCTACCTTCTTGCACTCCTGTGCTGTCCTTGATGGCTGCCCTGCTGGTTCATGGCCCTGGCCACACCTCTCATGCTGTTGCCCGGGCCTGTGAGATGCCTGTTGAGCCACTCGGAGAGGCTCCTGGTCCAGGTAGGCATCAAACAGGGCATCACTCTCTGCCCTCATGAAGTTTGGCCTGTGCTTCCATGCAGGCCCACGCCCTCAACCTCTTTATGTTCCATCATGCTTTGTTCTGTGGGTATGAACATGTGGTCAGTGATGGCTGCAACCCACACCGCCCTCCCATTCCACTGTCCCAATAGGCCCAAGGCCTGGTGGCTTACCCCTGAAGGATGCAATACCAGTCTAGTGCCTGTGCAGTCACGTGGCGCATTTATAGCGCATCACATGCAAATGAGGGGATGCGCAACTAAAATGAGATGCAAATGCCTCTGATGTGCTACCGTTATGCTGAATAGCTAATCTGCATATGCCAGCTGAATATCACGAAACTGCGCATGGCGCATTGGTGTTGTGCATGCACAAGCCATGGTGCAACAGTATGACGTGCGCAGTAGGCCTGGCAGTGCGCATGCACGCAGTGCTGTCGAGTATGTCACTGGTGCATCCTACGCACACTGTGCCATATGCAGTACAGTGCTCTGCCGCTATTGGGCATGTGGCACTTGTGCGCTATATGCCCTATGGTGCTTGTGCGTGATTGGCTCATGGCCCATGGGGCCCACATGCCCCTATTGTGCACCATGCATGGTGTGGCCAATCATGCTGTCGCGCACGGTTTGCGTGCCAACCCTTGACCCCATGAGTGCCCTTTGACCCTCCAGGTGCCCTGCAGCACGTGCCAGTGCTGCACCAGCTGTATCACGCAGCACCGTGGATGTGCGATTGGAGATGGCAGTGCATCACCAAGCGGGTCGTGCACCCACAGCACGTGTGGATCGTGTGCTACTGGGCGCCATTTTGGTTGTGCAACTGCAGGAATGACCATGCCATGCCATAGCACTGCAAGGGCACCCAATTGGTCACAGGTGGAGTTGGTGAATCTTGTGGCCCTTGCGGAGCCACATGCAGGCAGTCTGTATGGCCAGGTACCCCTGGATTGGCCACGAACAGAGGTGTGGCAGGGGTGGCTGAGGGCTTGAGGAGGCCACTGGGGCACAGTACAGTGGTGAGCAGTGCCACCACCACTATGGTGACCTGCGGAGGAGGGACCCTGAGAGGCTACGGGCACTACTGGCACGCGGTCTGGAGGGGCCATGCCACGCCCAGGTAAGTGCACTACGCCCATGTCCTTGCCATTCCAGTGTTCTGTGGGGGCCAGCAGGGTGTCACACCATACCGCGGGGGCGCTGTGGCTGTGCATTCTGTTGGCTGTGGCTGTGCCACCGCTTACTCGCCCTGCACGGGCCAGGGGCATGCTGTGCTACTGGGGGGATGTGGTGTTGCTAGGTACTGATGTGTCATTTCAATGTCTCCCTACTAGGCCCTGAGGATAGAAGGCGTGCATGGCTGGCTGGCGCTGCAGGTGGACGAGGGCAGGCCAAAGCAGAGGCAGGCGCAGGATGCAGGCCACATGGGTAGTGCCGCCAGACAGGTACAGGCGTCTTGCCGCAGCAAGCAGGTGGGTACTCTTTCAAGGTATGATGTTATGCAGGGTGGGGGTGGGCCACAGCCCCTGTGCACGCTATTCCAGCTGTGCACCGCCAGCAGTGTCCATTGCACCATGCTGTGTCTATCGCACATGTGTGTGGCTGCTGCAGGTGGGCTGTGGGTGCACCCGGATTCCAGCTGTGCCACTGCCATCCCGCTGCTTAACCCTGTCGCCTGGCTGCCATGGTTGTGGTGTGCAGCACATGGGTGATGCTGGTGTGCAGTGCTCTGCGTGGCTGTGGATAGTTAGGTTGGTGGCTTGTGTGGGCACACACGCTGCAGGAGGCTGCATGCCATCTCAGGGGCTCATGTCACCGCTGTCCGCTGTGCATGGTGGGTGGGCTATGGTCATATGGACATGCACTCATACCATGTCCTCTCCTTTGTCCTAGGTGTCCATCGCCCTGATGTCCACACCAGGCTCCTGAGGAGGATCCTTCACGTCTCCACTGCCATGCTCCGTGGTGGCACGTCTGATTCAGTGGGCCCTGTGCAGGCCACAGCGATGACGTCGGCGTCAGGCACCAGTGGGGCATGGACACCTATAGGGCCCATTGGCCTAAACCCACTTCCCTTCCCTGTCACCTCTTTCCCTCCCTTGCACCCTTGTACAGCCATTACCCCTGTCCCCCTGCCTCCATTCCCCAGCCTACCATTTTGTTTGTGGCCTCCCCATTCCTTGCTGCCTGTACCTGTTATTTGTTTTGCTGTATATAGTTGTTTCCTGACTGGTTTTAATACACTTTTCCATGGTTAGCCATCTGTGTCTGCTTTGCAGCTGGCGTGTGGAGCATGCTGCAGTGGTGTGCATGGTGGCCGAGTGGTACGTCTGGGGTTGACTGGGGATTGTGCCTGGTGGTCTCTGCCCAGTGGCTGGTGGCTGTGCTCTGGGGTGGCCATGTGCTCTCTGTTCATGTTGTGTGGCATGTGCGTTGTGTACTGTTGGCATGTGTGTTGCCAGCTGTGGTCCATGTGGCATGTCCCGTGCCTTCCTGTGGGTGTTGCTGGTGGTTGTTTGCCAGTGGAGATTGGTGCCACCCTGCCTCCATGCACCACTGTGGTGTGCATGGTCAGGGGCCTGCTGCCCTATGCCTGCTATGCCTTCCTCCTGGCATCCTCTGCACCCTGGTGGTGGCCTATCCCACCCTGGTGGCGTGCTCCTTGCTGTGCCTGTTGTCCTGTGTCCTGACGCATGCACCTCTGCCCCTTGCGCAGCCCTGGTTGTGCTATGGCGCATGTTGGTTTGCCTCCTGACGCAACCCTGGTTGTGCTATGGTGTATGTGGGTTTGCTCCCTGGCATAGCCCTGGTTACGCTATGGCGCATCCCTATGATATTCAGCCGTGTTGCACTGACGCTTGCCATCATGCACTCGCTTTGAATATCGCGTTTGGTGCACCATGACACAGTGTACTTGCGCTGCACCGCTACTGCACCTGCCTCTGGCGCATTTCTGAATATCCTACTCCTTGTATACAAATGCTAATTCCTAGTCTTGAAGAGCATATATGGTGCAACATTTGAAACTTAAGATCACCGGCAGTGTAATAAAGTGTAATGGTGCCCACAAGAGGTGTCACAACATGACAGTAAAACACTCTGTTACATGGTCCAGGTACTAGGTCAAGCTGTGTAGTTGTTATGGTGTTATATTTGGTTGTACAAATCAATACTTCTAAATAAAGATGAGTTTTTTTTTTAAAAGAAAGTAGATTAAGCTATGTGACCTGATGGCTTACACCCGAGGATACTACGTGAAATAGCAGGGGTTATAGCAGGGCCGCTAGCTTACATTTTCAATAGCTCGCTAGACATGGGGATAGTCCCTAGGAACTGGAGGGCAACAGATGTGATTCACCTACATAATAGGTGGAAAGTGGGACAAAGCAGGGAATTATAGGCCAGTCAATTTGACTCCAATAGTGAGGAAGATCACAGAGTCTCTACTGAGGGAGCACCTTGTGGACTTCCTCAAAGGGAATGGGCTGAAGAACTCCAGACAGCATGGATTCATGAGGGAAGCTCTTGCCAGGCTAATTGGCTCTAGCTCTTCAACTGCGTTACCACAGCAGCAGGCACAGGGCAAGCAATTGATATGGTATACCTTGACCTCAGCAAGGCCTTTGCCTCAGTCCCTCACAGGAGTCTGGTCTATGAAATTAGAGGGAGGGAGGTACAGAGGAAATGTGAGGAACTGCTTCTTCACTAAAAGAGTGGCAGATCAGTGAAACAGCCTACTGGCAGAGGTGGTGGGGTTGGAAACAGTTACAGGATTCAAGAAAGCATGGGATAGGTACAGAGGGATCTTGGAAGTAAAAAAGGGGGGGAGGAACTGGAAGAAGAGTAGCGTCTACAGTGTCACAGTAGGATAAAGGTGATAATAGGGCAGACTGGGTGGGCCATGTGGCCCTTATCTGCCGTCACTGTCTATGTTTCTATGTAAAGACTAGGGACACTGGGGTAGAGCAAAAGATGGTGAATTGGGTAGAGAGCTGGCTGGAGGTAGAACACAGAGGATGATAATCAATGGGGTGTTTTTAGAGGTCGGGGTAGTGACCAACGATATACCTCAGGGGTGGTACTTGAACCGGTCCTCTTCAGTAGTTTCATAGGTGAAGGTATCAAGGTTAAGAGCTGTCTCTTTGCAGGTGACACAGAGATCTGTGCAAGGGTAGACATGGAGTAGGGGAAGGGAATGAAGGGATCTGGGCAGATTGGAGAAGGTCCACGATTAGGCAGTTGAATGTTAATGCTACAAAATGTAAAGTAATGCACATTGGAAAAGGAACCCTAGGCTGCAATACGAAATGGGAAGGTGGTGCTGGGGCATCTGGTTGTCCACGAACCTTAGCGAGTAGATCCCTGTATGCTGTTTTGAGGAACTACCAAATACAACTGAATTTATGAGCAAGAAACAGACTACGAGTACCTTCATTGGGGTTACCCACCAACTCCTGGCTCTGGAGTGCTGGTGCATTCTGTTGGTTCTTGGTGCTGGATAACACTCTGGAAGAAAAGTATTTAGGGAAATTGGTGACCTAAAACATCTGCACATTGCAACAGGCCAGTGAGCAAAGCAAACAGAATACTGGGATGCATGGGAGAATAAGCAGTAGAAGGTGGAAGGATTCTCCTCTGTACTGGTCACTGGTGCGGCTGTACCTGGAATACTACGCAAGGAACCAGGCTCACACCTGAGGAAAGACTGCAACAAGGTGGAGCAGTACAGCACAAGGCAACTAAGAAAGTACATGGCCTTGCAGAGTTAACACATGAGGAGAGGCTACAGGACTAAAACATGTATACCTAGAAAAATGAGGGAAGGGTGACAAGACCAAGACATACAAGTACCTGCATGGGATAATAGACACCAAGGAACTACTCTCCTTGACTTCAAACACTGGAATAAGAGGAATTCATTAAGTCTGGCAGAGGAAGATTCCAAAATGATGCCCAGCAGCACTTCTTCATGGAAGGGTTTAGGGTAAAATGAATAAGCTACCAGATGAAGTGGTACAGGCCAAGTCAATCAACAGTTTCAACCAGAGATGGGACAGAAAGGTGGGTTTAGTTAGGAAAAGGAGATGGTGCAAAAGGCGGGATGGTTACTAGGGCAAAGCAGAATAGTTAGGTTGGGTAGGTACACTGGATGGGCCAAGAGACTTTTCTGCCATGAATGTCTATGTATCCATTTATCTACGTAATAAAGGCAGGGAATACAAGCTAAATGTTGTTTAAATATTGTGTTTTTTAGAGTTTTCCTAAGGCATCAGTAGCAATTTAAATGTCTGGATGACTGGCTGGGTATAGCTAAAATGCATAGTTCTGACACAGGACCACTTGGACCAGATTCTTCATGACCTGGAGAACCACAACAAAGTGCTGCACCTATTGCAGTCCAGGGCTAAGACAATATGGAAGAAGGTACAATATCTGAACTCTGGGGGTCACAGAAGTGCAGATGGCCCCTGTGCAGAGGTCTTTCTCATGGACATTCTTGCCAGATTGGTGGGTCTGGAGTGGAAAGGCCCCCTCAAAGTAGAGGAGGCCCACAGATCTCTTGTGACTCTCTGCCTCCCAGTGGCTGGACAATGCTCACTATTGCTTACAATTTGCACTTTTCTGTCAAAGAACTGCTACACAAGCAGGACAGGGAGAAAGGGCCTCTAGTGGAGGAGCTCACAAATCTCACTGTCCCGTGATTCTCCCCTAAAGTAGGGGCATGGCCAAAGGATGATGCAGAGCTGCAGGTGGCTCTTTTACAAGCTGGCATCTGCTACCAGTTCCAGAGACTTACTGGGTTCGGCATCACATGAAATGGGATGGAACATGGGTTTTCATCCCCAGCTGAGACCTGGATGTTTTTCCTGATGCACTCGCTGAATCTCTCCAGCTACAGTGCACTTTACTACTCCCTCGAGGCATTCAAAACAAACACAATCTGATCATGAACTACCCCCTGGAAATACTTCCTCAGTTCTGGCCTCACTTCTGGTTTGCCTTCTCTTGAGGGTTTCTCTGAAGATGCTCACCTGCAGCTGTTATCACCACAGGTATACCTTTTTAAAGGCAATTACATTAAGCCTTGTCAGATGTAACAAATGTTTCTGCCAGTGTTACAACTGCAGTACCACCATCTTGAGAGATACCCTCTGGAAAAGGCAATGCTGCCCATTCTGAACACATGGGGGCTCCCAGTGCACAACTCCACTCTGTGACGCATGACCTGGTGACAATAATCATTCCACCTCCCCTCAGAGTTGTCAGGCCCCCCCTCTTTGAGTTGCTTATATAAAGAAACGGGGGGGGGTAAGGGGCATTACCTTACATAAAACATTAGGTTTGGGGCTCCATAGAGTGTCGCGGCTGTGGTTGTCAGCGTAGTGCACAGTCACCGTATCTGTTTTTGGTGATGTGCACTCACTGATCTGTTCTTTGCTATTCAGAAATCACCCTTATGACATGGAACCATTTATGATATATCCAGGGATTGGAGGGCAAGCGCTACGAGGAAAGACTGAGCGAGCTGGATATGTATTAATTGGAGGAGAGGTGGGATGGGGGGACATGATTGACACTAAGTACTTGAAAGGGATGAACAAGACTTGAACAGATGGGATCTTCTAATTAAGAAGAGGAAGGGACATGAGAGGGCACAGTCTCAGACTAGAGTTGGGGAAGATTCAGGAGGGAGGAAAGGAGACAGTTCTTCACAGAAAGGGTGGTGGGAAAGTGGAACACTCTACCACAGGAGGTGGTGGCCTGTAAGACAGTGGGCAGTTTTGAAGGGATGGGACAGGGTGAGGGAGGGTAAATCTTAGGAGGGATGAGTGGGAGGGGCAGCTGTGAGATGAGGGGCTAGCTGCACAATCGAGCAGACTCGACAGACCGTAAGCCCTATTTCTGCTGGCATTTTCATGTGTTCGTATATTAAATATATCAGTCACATATATTCTGCAAATAAACCAGATATTCCAAAACCAGCCAATCTGAGATATTTTGTACATACTTTAAGCATATGATCAAACATATATTTGAAATATACTTTTATAAATATATCCATATGGAGAGCATAGCAGACTACTGCCCATATAGCTCACCTTTTATCTATTGTCTATAGCCCTTCATGGTTTTGGAAATACAATGATTATCTAACTTCTTTTTGAAATCACTAAGATTCATGCTTCCTCTACTTTTTCTGGAAGGCAGTTCCAAAATGACACCACTCTTTGACTGCACCAATAAGTACGTTTATTTGTATAGCATGACTCCCCTACCAACTGTAGGGAGTGAGCTCTCATGTAACGAGTTTGATTTTTCATAGCAAGACCCAAACACTCCCATAAGTCATTATCTGTTAATGCCCTATACAGAAGACACATATTGCCCCTCAGTCTTGGTATTCCAGGAAACATCCCAGCTCACTCATCCTCTCATTGTATTCCAATCCCCTTAGGTCACCTATCATTCTGGTAGCTCTCCTTTGTACCATCTCCAGGGACTCAATCTCTGTTATGGTGCCTAGTGACCAAAACCATGCACAGTATTCCATGTGATCACTCACCAGTGATGTATACAATGGGACCAAGACCTCCCTCCTCCTACTCCTGATATGCCTTCCAATACTGTTTAGTATCCCACTTGCTTTCTTAATGACTTTACTGCAATGATTTTTAAAACTGAAGTCATTTGTTACCATTATCCCTGGTTCCTTTCTTCCAATTCTATCCTTAAGTTTTGCCCATCAGCGAGTATCGTACTTCTGCATTGTGTTTCCCAGGTGCATAACTGTACATTTATCTAAATTAAAATTCAACCTCTGTGTGTTTGCCCAGTTCTGTAACCTCAGTAGGGCTCTCTGAAGTTTTGGGCTTCTCTGCTATTTACAATCATACCAATGTGTGTATAGTCAGCGAACTCGACTCCCAGATACCTTTGCCACACCTTGTTGACTCAATGTATAAATTAAACATGGCCCCAGCACTGACCCCTGCAGAACTCCACTTGTCACCCCAGACCAGTCAGAGTATATGCCTCTTATGCATACCCTCTGTTTCCTGTCAGTCAACCAGGATGCAATCCATCTAGTAATTTTCCCATGTATCTGTTTTAGGGCTGTGGGTGGAGCCTACTGCACTATTGTGATCACTCAGTAGCTCAATAAATGGCCGATCGCGGAACCTTCCATTGGACTTTTGGAAGTATCCTTCTGAAGAAAGTCCAGCGGAGCTAAAACCCTCGACCATGATCGGCCGCCACAGAATAATAGCCACACTATTTTTGGCTGTTGCTTCTGCATTCTGTGTATAGAACTGTGCATGCATGACATGCAGTGCAGTTCTGTTAGGCGCCATCATGTTGTGAATGGCACAATGCCATTCACCACAATTGGTCATCTTGTGAGTGCCACGCATGCGCAGTGGTGTTGCTAGCTCTGTGGCATTCTGTGCCCCCCAAACTCATGTGGCACACTAGAAGCCCACCCCAGTGTGCCCAAAGATCTTCCTTTCACCCGCCGACATCAGAGCGCTCAATCCCCATGTCGGTCTGCCGCCAGCTCCGTGGCTTTCTGTGGCCCCCCCACTCATGTGGGACAGTGGGAGCCCACCCCAGTGTTCCCAAATATTTTCCTTTTACCCACTGACATCGGGGTGCCCAATCCCTGTGTTGGCATTATGTGACCCCCCACTCATGCGGCACACTGGAAGCCCACCCCAGTGTGCCTAACAATTTTTTTTTACCCCAGCCAACATCGGGGTGCCCATTCCCCATGTCGGCACCATAAACTAACCCCACTCAGTCATGTGGCACACTGGGAGCCCACCTCAGTGTGCCCAAATGTATTTTTTTTGGTTTCCTGTAAAAAGAAAACCGTCCTTGCGTCCTTCAGCCCCCCCCATCCCACTCCCACTGAGCACACACCTCCAACACCCCCTTACCCCATACTTACCTCAGAGGTCGGCACCATCTTCTTCTCTGGACCAGAACACATCTGCACTCTTCAAAACCGAACCGTAAACTGAAGAATCAAAGGTAAGCATGCCATAATGCCATTCAATGGGGTTTCAACCTATGCTGATATATCAGCCATTTTTTGGAATTTTGCCCCAAATTTTCAACATGGGGTTCTTGGGACCCCACCTCATAAGACTGTCACTGTAATTTTGTTACTCAGACCCGAAAGGTAATTTGCGGTCGCTGCATGTGGAATCACCTTTCAGGACTGAGTCACAAAATGACAGTGTCAAAATGTTGCAAATTGGTGAAAAAATTCCAAAAATAACTACATTATGAACGCATTGCTCAGCTTCTATGCACTCTCCTAACTTCGCAAGTTTTAATATTTTCACTCCACATTTTCAACATTGCCATTTTGCTGCACGTCCTTCAAAACAGTACAGCTGTCATTTTCTACAACCTGTCCAACATGTGTTATCGCACTTATGGCACAGAATAGCGCATTCCCTCTGTGAAATCACCTTTTGGGACAAGTGAACAAAATGACACTGGCACTCTTCATGAGGAGGGGTCCCCAAAAGGCCATGTTAAAAAATTTGGTGCAACACCTCCAAAAAATGGCAGTTACACCTGGGCATTGAATAATTCCTACGCACATGTGTAATTTTGGTCATTTGGTAGCTCTTCACAACCCTATCAGCTCTGGCTAGAACTTGTTCTATTAATGCATCAACATTAGGACAAATGAGCTAGTCAATGGAAACCATAGGAGAAGTGGAGGACAGTTTTAGGGGATTGAGGGGCAGCCATAAGCAGGTAGCATCTTTGGTGACTTTTGTGCAGGTGCTACCTGTTTGGGGATGGGAGCATAAATTTCTACCCTGCACACACTATGACTGTCTGAGGCAGTGGTGCAGAGAAGAGGGATCTGACTACTTTGGGAACTGGAGCCAGACCTGGAGGAGTGATAGACCACACAAATGGGATGACATTCACCCCTCCTGAGATGCCACCAGTTTTAGGTGGAAGTTTTAAAAAGTACATAGATGAGCTTTTAAACAAGTCAAGGGAGGAAGTGGCACCAAAAGAAAGAAAAAACAAGGAAAAGGAACCAACCCAGCTGTAATGATTGCCTCCCTCAGGACTAGTTAGCTCAAAGGCGGACAATACAGAGGCACAGGGAAGGAGTAAAGGCTAGCAGGAATATGATGGCGGTCAGCACAGAACCCAGGAGGGGGTTAGAGACCAGTCAGAGAGGAGAAGAGCGTGAGGAGCAGGATGGCTGGAGAGCCATATATGCAAATGCCGTGAGCCTGGGTAACAAAATTTGTGACCTGGAGGCTCTAATGGCAAAGGCATAATTGGACCTGGTGGCAATCACTGGCTACAGGTAGAGACAGGAGGAGGGAAAAACATAAGAATAGTGGTGGTGTACATGCCACCATAACATGGAGAGGAGATGTGCAAGAATAAGAGGAAGAACTAGGGAGCATGGCTCACTGGGCAGAGGTGGTGGTACTGCTGCTGGGGAACTTCAGTATGCCTGAAGTGGATAGCAGCAAATGTATAGCAGTGTCTGTTAGGAATCAGGCCATGCTGGATCATTTCCAGGAGGCCTTCTTTAGTCAGCTATTTATCTACTAGAGAGGGTACAGTGCTGGACTTAGTACTGACTAACAGGGACAGTACTGGGGAGGTCACTGTAAGGAAAGCTCTGGGGAAACAGCAAACATTGGATAGTGACAGACTGTGGGTCAACATCAAAACTAGGGTGAAGAAGGACCACACAAGGTCCAAGGTGCTGGACATTAGAGGTGAGGGCCTCCAGGCTATAAGGGAGCTGCTGAAGGACAAGCTGAGAGGGGAGAAGCTGGAGGAGGGTGGTGGAACAGAAAAGGGCGTATGATCAAGGAAGGGCTACTGCAGATGCTTAGTCCATGCATCATGGAGGTTAGCAAAAGGAAATGGAGAAGGAACCTCTCTATGGCTTTCATGGAAGATGGGGGTTACAGTGAGAGAAAAGGGGTGGTCTTCAAACATACAAGGCATGTCAGAGGGATGAAGACAGAGAGCTTTACCTTCAGAAGCTGAAGGAGGTGGGTAAGGTAGTGAGGAGAGCAAAAGTGCAGATGGAGGAAAGGATTGCAGAGGAGGTGAGGAAGGGGATAAAACATTCTTTAGATACATCAGAGAGTGAAAAGGAAGGCAAAAAGGTGGCAGTGAGACTAAGGAGCAGGTCAGAATAGGTGGAGGGAGACAGGGAAAAGGCAGGAATACTGAACCAATGTGTTTGCTCAGTATTCACAGTGGATAGGGGGGCATTACCAGTCAGCATACATGGGCAAAGGGGAGGCAGGCAGGGAGATAGACACTACACCATTTTCAAAGAGAGAGTTTTGAAAGGGTTAAAGGTGGGCCATGGGCCCCTGACAGATTGCACCCTAGGGTGTTAAGGGACTAGGAGAAGTCCTGGCAGTCCCACTGATGGATTTGGTCAACAGCTCTGGAATCAGAATGGTCTCAGAGAACTGGAGAAGGATGGATGTTGTCACCAACACAAGAATGGTAGCAGGGAAGAGCTAGGGAATTACAGACAAGTGAGCCTAATCACTTAGGTGGGAAATAATGGAGGAAAGAGAGATTAGTAGAATTCCTGGAATATAATTGATCACGTAACAGTAAGCAACAGGGGTTCAGCAGGGGGAAGTGGTGCCAATCATGCCAGATGAATCTAATAGAATTTTTTGTCTGGGTGACAAGGGAGGAGGACAAGGGTGAGCTGTCAATGTGGCTTATTAAAGGGCCTGTATGGCCTTTGACACAGTGCCAACTGGCAAGTTACTACATAAAATAAGAGACTTAGGGATGGGGAACACAATAACCCAATTGGTGGGAAATTGGTTAAGCAACATAATACAGAGGATATTACTAAATGGGGAATTCTAGGGGGAGATGGGATCATCAGTGGAGCACCCCAGGGGTCAGCACTGGGCTCCATACTTGTCAATATATTCATGGGGTGGGACTAGATGGAAAGGACAAGTCTGTCTGTGTGCAGATGACACCATGATGTGCAACAGAATGGATACAATGGAGAGAGCTTAGGCCATGAAAAAAACGCTTGGAAAGTCTAGAACAGTGATCCAGAATTTGACAACTGGGATGCAATTTCAACAAGCATTTGTCAATGCTGAATGTTTGCTTGCTGATATTAGCATTGGACATGCAGGAGTTAGACAGATGCAGAATAGGAATGGCAGTGAAGTACTGAACTCATGCTAACCCACCTCCACCCTGCAGAGATTGACAGGCATTGGGTGTGCCTTTGAGTCATCACGGCATTTCACCTCACCTATCCTGTAGAGACCGACAAGTGTTGAGGTGTGCCTTGGGGTGTCCGGCTTCACAGTCACCCCAATTCATAAGGACATGCGCTGAAATGGGTGCAGTATAAGAGAATGGGGTGAAATCTAGGGCTGAAGAGTCCAAGGCACACCTCAATGCCTGTCACTGGCTTTAGGGGTGGCGGGAGTGGGGGTTGAATGGTGTGAGCATTACAGGACGGCAATCAAAGCACACCCTGATGCCTGTCAGTCTGCACAGGGTGGGATGTTATGGTTAGAAACCCTAACGCCCCGGGCATCTGTTGGTATTTGCACTACATATTTTCAACATGGCCTTTTTGTGACCCCCACCTCATGAAAGCATTTGGGACCTCTGCTAATGAACAGTGGCACTGTGATTTTGTTAATGTGTCCCAAACTTTGATTTCCCACAGTGACCGTGCCATTCTGCGCCAGATGTGCGAAAACACAGATTGGGCAGGATGTGAAGAATGACAACTGTACTCTTCATAGGGAGGTGTGAGGAGATGGCAATGTTGAAAATCTGGAATGAAAATATTAAAAATGCATGAACTTCTGAGCGTACGTGGAAACTGCGCAATGCATGCTTGTAACACAGTCATTTAGTGGAATTATTTTGCCAATTTTCAACATAGGCATTTTGTGACCTCTGCTCATGAACACTGTCACTATGATTTTCTTACTCTGTCCCAAACATTGATTTCTCACAGCAACTGCGCCATTGTGTGCACACACATGTTGGGCAAGATGTGTAAAATGACAGCTATACTGTTCATAAGGAGGTGCGCCAAAATGGGCAATGTTGAAAATTTTGAGTGGAAATATTACAACTTTTAAAAGCAGTGTGGAAACTGCGCAATACATGCTTGTAACATAGTCATTTTATGGACTTTTGTTACCAAATTTTCAACATAGGCATTTTAGGACCTCTGCTCATGAACAGTGTCACTGTGATTTTCTTACTCTGTCCCGAACACTGATTTCCCACAGCAACTGCGCTATTCTGTGCCGGAAGTGCGAACGCAAATTTTGGCCAGGGTGTGAAAAATGACAGCTATACTGTTCATAAGGAGGTGTGAAAAAATGGCAATGTTGAAAATCTGGAGTGAAAATATTACAAATATGCGAAGTTACAAGTGTGCGTGGAAACTGCTCAACACACACTCATAACACAGTCAGTTTTTGGAATTTTTTCTCCAAATTTGCAACATAGGCTTTTTGAAAGCCCACCTCATGAACAGTGACGTTGTTTCATTAATTGGTAAAGGTTATTCCATGCAGTGAGTGAGAAATCACCTTTCGGGACCGAATAATGCCATGACAGTGACTGAATTCATGAGGAGGGGTCCCAAGAACCCCATGTTGAAAATTTGGTGCCAAAAGTCAAAAAAATGGCTGAGATATCCACATAAGTTGAACCCCCCCCCCATTTATGCCATTATACAGATTCCCACCACTTCTTTAGCTCGTGGTCAGCTCTGAAGAGTGCAGACGTGTTCTTGGTCCACTAAAGATCTTTTGCACTGGCCTCCAGAGGTAAGTATGGGGTGAGGAGGGGTGTGGAGAGGTGGGGTGCACAGAGGGTGGGTGCAGGTTGGGGAGGGGCCATGAGAAACAGTGAGGAACCATTTTTATTTTTACAGGGTTAAAAAAGAAAAAAGATGACATGGGACGCTTTTGGCACACTGGGGTGGGCTCCCAGCGTGCCACGGTTGCCACCTGGGTGTTTGTTGGGGGGGGCTGAAGCTGAAGGGGATTGGGCAGGGCTGTGCCAATGACTTTAAGGGCCCCCCTGCAAAACATTTTGTGGGGCCCTACCTCCTCACCAATGAGCGTAAAATAACCATTGGCTCATACATTTATAGCACAGATACTTTTGTCTCAGTCCTGCAGAGCATCTGTAGTTTGTCGGTGTTGCCCCATTTCTCCTTTACAAGATTAAGAAGCTGAACAATGTAATTTGTCCTTACTCCTCTTGGTGACCCGCACCAAGATCAGCTGTTTGAGTAACAGGCCTTATTGAGGAAGGCACTACTGAGGAGGCAGTATAGTGTAGTGGTTGAGGACACTGAGCTACATACCTGGTGAACTGGGTTTGAATCCCATAAGCCCCCACTTGCATATGGCGTGACTCTGATCAAGTAACTTAACTTCCTTGTGCTCCCAGGTCACACTTAGAAACAAACTATGGCTTAGTGTGCCTTTCCTGGTTAAACAATTTTCCCTTTCCCCTACTGCTTCTTTGTTCTGTACCCCACCTACCCCTTGAAACTGGAGTAGAACTCTACAGCACAGACCCCACAGCTGCCACTGCTCACAGACCCAATTTCAAATGATAAACAATGTACAAAAAGAAAGTTACAAGTTTGTCTCTGACAATAAAAGGTTTTCTTGCTGATTCTGTGAGGTAGTAGGCCCCAGACAGCAAGGCCTTACATAGCAGCATCTCTTTCACCCCCAGTCACTGCCCTGGGGATTGAGCACCCCGTCAGCCATACAGTGTGCTTCGAGTGCATGAGCCGAGGATTGGGAACCCCTCAGCACACAACAAATGGGGGGCATCATGCCAACGGGATTGGGCTACCCGTCGGCAAATAAACTATGGAGGGGCATCCTGACAGAGTTGGGCACTCCTGTTGGCTTTAACAGGGACTGTGAGGTGGCGGCTGTCCGTGGCTTCATGGGGACTGAGAGGCCGGAGAAGCCATCACCATGTTTATTGACAGGGGACACCAGACAATGCAGCTGTAATTGGCTGCTATAGTCAGGGACCTCCCACAAAAACAGCTGATTGCCAATGACAGGCACTCCCTGATTGCAGCGGCCAGTTTGTTTCAAGTTGATGACAAGCTACACTACTGCTGTCACGGACAGCGTGATTTTCTATTGGTGCCACACAGATCGGCCCCAAAATGGGCTGCTGGCATTGGCAACAACACTGCCATGTCTCCACAACTTGCTACTGCAGCAAGCTGTCCCAATATGTTTCTTGCACATGCGCACAAGCTAACATAAAAAGTACAAAGTCTTGCATATCAGACACAAAAACCCTAAAGCCGAGCACAGGATGGGACGGCAGGTCATGGCATGTACCTCAGAAGAAAAGGACCTCAGATTGTCATTATGGACAACCAGAAAGCAGTGACCTAGTGTTTAATGTAGCATGTAGTGTGGTCCGAATGCACTCCCTTTAAATCAGCAATCAAGCTGTTCGTTCTGCAGAAGTTCATTTGAATGTGCTTATTCCAGACTCCAGGAGTGCAAACTGTTTTGGACTTTGCCCAGTGTTTATGGATTGTGAGGAGAACAAATAAGATGAATACACAGAGGGGTTAGTAATTAGAATGAGGAAGGTTATGCTTCCCTGTGCAAGTTATTGGTTCGCCCCCACCTTGAGTACTGTGTGCTGTTTTGAAGCCCTCACCTTAGAAAGGATATTAACAGGGTGAAGGATGTGCAGAGAATGGCAACCAAGATAACAGAGGTAATACAATGCAGTATGGCACATTTGTGTGGTGACTTATATAGCATTGGCCCCACGTTGGGTGACAACTTTTTAAAACACACACAGCACACCAAGGTCACACCTCACCCACCAGATGCAGTGAGGTAGATGTACCTGCAGTTATACTCTAGGTAGATGCAGTACCTTTACAGGGATTATCAGGGTTGCACCACCAGTAGGTTCTTTGCCTCTCTTCCACCTACAACCACTGATTGGTGCACTTTGGGTATCTTTACGATTACCTCCACAATCGAGTAGCTGCAGAACCTGTGTAGGAGAGAGAGAGAGAGAGAGAGGAGAGAGAGAGAGAGAGAGACAGAGGCTGCGCTGGACTGACTTAGGAGACCATAGGAAATGTGAGACTTGGACAACTGGAAGCACAACTCTGACACAGTTTCAAAGTGAAAAGAAGGTACAATTTTACAGCTGCTTTTGTGCGTTATATGGAGACAGTTTGCATGAAAACATTAGCATTCAGTAATAAAATATTAAACTTTAAAATAATTGAGCTTGCAAAATCATTAACATGACACTCTGTTTCTTATTCACCCACAGGTCTGTACCCACTAACCCATGGAGAATGTAGGCTATTTCACCACCCACCAGCCCTCCACTTAACCAGTATCAGCACCCAGCACTAGGCTGTACCTCAGACCTCAGTCACAGCACATTCACTTGATTTAATGGTGTGCAGTTTAGGCCCATACCCACCTCAGTCAGCCCACTCAACCCTTAAAACCAGATGCCATTTCCTGGTATCTATTACTGTAACTTATACTTTAAATCACTTAAATGCTGTATACACTCATACTATATAAACTGACATTCACTGTACTTGCATCACATAGCATTTCACATTAACATTACAGAATACATTCCCCCTACAATCTTTAGAAATCATAATCTTTCAGTAGATGGGCGGTAGTCCTTGTAGTTAGAAGGATTCCAACTCAAAACACAGAAGTGTCACTCTTGAACTAGAGCCAAGATAACAAATTGTACTGTACCACATCCCTTTTGGGCTTGAAGAAAATGATGTTGTGGACCTGATAGGCAGTCGATTCGATGATGGCAATCGCTGAGACACCTGGAAACTGAAAACTGAAGAAGCTGCAATCTTCATGGCTGGAGCTGAAAGCGCTTGTGGAAAATCAGGTACTTGAGCAGCAAGCTAATCTAAACACTGGCCTTGCTCTCACTTACTGTCCTACTATCCCTAACACTGGGCTACAGGTGATCCCATATATCTGTTTACTTTAACTGAAGGTTAGTCCCCAGGCGCTATCAAAATAGTAGGCCTCTGTAGGCTGGACTCCCTCTGGTCTGGTCTGGTCCCTTTAGGTCACTCTCCTTGCTCAAATTCCTTCAATGGAGTTGTGCAGCTCCTTTATGCTCTCTGAGCATTCCATTTACCAAATCCTGGTCTCTGGTGGACACAGCCCTGTTCCAACCCTCAGCACCAGTCACATACAATTCAGCTTGGAATTCTGCAGCAGCATAAGCCACAATGGAATCCTGACTTTTGAATCCCAACCCTAAACATTCTGAGGCTGCCTTGTCCTGTCAGCCTGGACTACATGGTTTGCATTCATAACTTTTCACATAAATAAATCCTTATAGCACAAAGTCTAAGCATTTTTACAGTTTCCTCATGAGAAAACCCACTTTCCCAGCTTTCTCCTGCATATTGTTCTCATATATTCAGTCAGAGGAACACAGAGTTGCTAAGGCTTGAAGTTCACCCACTATCAGAAAACAAACAGCCTGTAGTGACTTCTCCCACTGACAAGAACTAAATAACCATTAAAATGAGCCGTTTCTCCTATAAATAACCTCCTACACTAGTCTGGAGCCTAGTCTATTTGAATATTCATCATTTTGTTTCAAACTCCTCCCTGAGGTTGTCCCATGGGCTCTTGTAACACCTTCTGCCTGAAATCATACACTCTCTCCCGGCTCCTCCTACTCTCTGCTTCCCTGCAGCATGGATCCTGAATTCCAGTCACTCCACCTTCCTAGGTTACCACCCCCCCCTTTCCTGAAACTTTATCCATTTGAAAACATTTTCTTCAGTTAGAGCACATCTTAATCTATATTACTGCCAGGTTTGGTGAAAATCCGACACGAAATGGCTTGGCAGGACTTCCGGTGACATCACCGTCGGAGATGGCAGCCTGAATTGGAGCTCCATGACCATGGTGCAAAATACCTCAACATCTGGCATTCCACTACTGCTTTTCACTTACTGAACCATTCATCCAGTGTATAATAAGCCAAATAACTAAAAGCAGAGGGCGATCAGCGGTGAAAAATGCTGGGCAGCGGCAATTTCGGTTGGATCGAAGGCCTAGTGCGTCCCTCTCATGGGCCTCTGAATCAGCGGCTGGCTCGGGTGGAGAGGAGGAGGATATGCCTTCACGCCAGGGTTCCCTGGATTGCAGGGTGACAGCTCACATTTTAAAGCTGCTTCAACGAATTGACACAAATGTAAAAGACATTAAGTCTGACCTGAAATATCTGGAGCGGACGACCTCTGATCTTGAATCCAGCCTTGATACGCTCAGGGATGACTCGCAAAAACTTAGCCGTGTGGTACTATACTTAGCCAAAAGGGAGCGGGAGCTCACAATTTGAGCTGAGGATGCTGAATCAAGGGGTAGGAGAAAGACTATTCGTATATTTGGCTTCCCGGAGGGAAGTGAATTGGATGACCCCCTTGAATTTGTTCGATCCTGGTTAAGGCTCAAATTAAATATTTCAGATACTGAGCCACTGGGGCTGGAGAGAGTACACCATGCACTGGGCCCACGTCCTAAAAGCAATGCCCCCCCAGGTCAATACTAGTGAAGTTTAATAGATACCCTGTCAAGGAGATGGTACTGAGGAAAGCATGGGCCAAAAAAAGATTTGAATTTGAATGGGAAGAGAGTGTTCGTGGACCAAGACTTCCACCCACCACAATGCAGCACCAGAAAAAAGTGATAGTGGTGATTAAACTGCTCAGAGAAAAGCAAATTAAAGCTCAATTCGATATCCTGCGAAAATCCTGATCCACTGGGAAGCCGGGAGCAAGTTATGAGTCTCTAACGAGGGCAAGCAAACAGCTGGCAAAAAGCGCATAGAAATACCGGACTGCCAGCTTGAAATTATGGAGCAAACTCTCCTTCAATTGCAATGGACGTGGCGGGAAAAAAAGGACCCAAGATTGAGAATAGAGGAGTGCAGAGCCGGATGATCAGCTTGCAAGGACCTTACACACACATCAGCAAATCCCTGCTCAAGCAAGTAGCTACCTGACTTTCTTTGACTGCCTTTTGCATTGCTCAGTTAAATGGAAGTTAGTCGTGGTTTATATTCGACAGAGCTGCCCAGCTCGTATAAAGCTGAGTGAGAATGGGACATTGTGACTGTACTCGCTTTAGTGATGCCTATGTTTTGTTGTTACAATTCCAATCAATCCCGTACTCCTGCTTCAATATTTTTGGAACCCTGAATGACTATTGAATTCAAGATAGCTCAAAAGTTTGATTATTGGGACAAAGAGGACTGCTTGGGACCTGCAATTGTCTTTGTTTTCTTCTTTTTAGTAAGGATGCCCAATTGGCCTTATGGCTGGAATTTCTCTGGCCAGGCTTACTTATTGGAAGGGGTGGCTGGCCCTTAGCAGGAAAACCAAGATATCAGGCACTCCAGAATTCAGATAAAGTAACACGTCAGTTTTCACGGTGCAGTCTATCTGATGAGAAAGCCGGATGTTTGCAAGTTGGTAATGGGGGCCCTGGAGGCCTAGTATTGCCCAGGATCTTCCCCCCTCTAGTCATATATGTCACCAGTTACCGGGGGTTAATGTATCAGTTCTAGTTCTCCCTCACTGAGTTGCCTCCGGTTGTATACAGAGTGAGGGGTGTCTAGCTGACTGGTATGCATATTTCTGGAACCGTATTCTCGAAGCCCCAGACTAGGGGTCAGGTAAGCAAGGAGCTCTTGCAGCTTGTACTCTGGGTCAGAAGGAGCTTCCTTCTGTTAATGACCTCTGTGGAGATCCCATCTGGGATGGCGGGGAGGAGGGGTATTGGGTTAGTTACTATGTACATAGTTTGCACTTGTTGGGGGAATAGTTCGGAAGTTACTGTTTGGATAAGAGATGGGGGGCTTATGCAGCAAGAACATCTCAGGTTATTCCATTTGCTGGTCCAGATTGCAACAGGACATGGAGTTATTATGGGGCACAAGGTGCTAAATAAGGGGGCAGATCACTGGGAGTTTTGGATGCAAAACAGGCAGGGTTGGATTCTATATGTTGACAAATGGAGTTGCTCAGTATTCAATCCCTAAATGTTAAGGGTCTTAATACCCCTGTGAAGAGGTATGCCATTTTGCAAGATTTAGATAAGTCAAGATGTGATATTGGTTTATTACAGGAGACGCACCTATTCCCCCTTGATTATACAAAGCTGAGATGTATGTGGGTGGGTGAGGTGATTACGTCATCACACCCTAAAGCCAAAAAAGCCAGTCTCGCTATCCTCTTGAGAAGAGGCCTCAGTTTTACAAAGTTAAGTACCCTCACGGATCTTGAGGGTAGACTGGTGGCTGTCTCTGGGAGGATTACAGACAGGGTGCTTCATATTATTAATGACTATGCTCCCACACCATGCAACCCGCAATTTTTCCAACAGGTCTTCGGATATTTGGTGTCTCTGGAAGAAGGTCAAATCATTGTAAGAGGTGATTGGAACTGTGTAGAAAATATGAATCTGGATAGATCTGGAGGGGAGAAGGCAACGGAGAGAGTGGGACCCAGGACCCTTTCTAATTTAAAAAACGAGGCTGATTTGGTAGACACATGTAGAGAAAGGTTTCCCACTAGTCGCGATTACACTTTTATTCACATTCTCAAAACTCCTATTCTCGGCTAGATTGGTTCTATACCCAGAAATCCTGTCTACATACAATTTTAGATCAGGAAATCTATCTGATCTGCCTGTCAGACCATGCTAAGGTCGTGCTGAAGGTGGAACTAGGCCCTGCAGCTAAGCAATCAGTCTGGCGCCTTAATGCCAGCCTGTTAAAAGATCAGGCATTCAAGAATAAAATTAAATACGTTATCATCAATTACTTGAATGAAAATACAGGTTCGACCGCCAAGGTCAAATACTTATGGAATGGCCTGAAGGCCGTGATGAAGAGCGAGGTTATTGCTTACGCAGCCTACAAGAAAAAATCTCTTCAACAGCAACAAGAAGGCCTGGAACTGTGGCTCAAAGACTTAGAAACATTACACAAACAGGGGGATGCAAAGAATTCCTTAGCAGAGCTTAAGAAGATCAGAGGCCATTTACACCAAATCATTTTAGCTAAGGCAGAGAAATCTTTAAGATTCATAGCTCAGAAATATTACGAACGAGGCAACAGAGCTGGCCAGCTACTGGCCTTCAGACTCCGGAAATAGATGGCCGATAGATTCATCCCGTTAATTAAAAACCCTCAATCCCCAACAACACTTGAGACTAAACCACATGGTGTAGCTCAATGTTTTCAGTGGTTTTATAAAAATCTTTACACTGCAGAAGCTAGCTCCACCCAAGAAGGGAAAATTAAACATTTCCTGGACAGGCTGAATGTGCCCAAGCTCTCGAACTCCTAGGGACAATAACTAGACCAGACCTTCTCCAACGAGGGAACTGAAAGAATTTGTTAAAACTGAAAGCATAATAAATCCTCAGGACCTGATGGGTTCATTGATGAATATTACCAAAAATTTCTGGGAGAACTTTCTCTCTTCTATACAGATTTACAATATAGCACATGAACCCAATAAGCCCCAGAATCCTGGATGAAAGTTTTAATATCAGTAATTCCCAAACAGGGTAAAGATAACACTCTATGTAGCAGCTACTGGCCCATCTCATTATTAAACGTGGATGTTAAAATTTTTGGCAGGCTGATTGCCAATCGCCTCCAGACAGTGGCCACACAACTGGTGCACCCAACCAGGCTGGATTTATGCCAGGAGACTGTTGCACGACAATGTCAGGTGCTTACTGACCATTCTGTCCCTGTCTCAGGAGTGCTGGGGGAAGTCTGCAGTGGTATTCACACTAGATGCTGAAACGCATCTGACTGCCTGGAGTGGCCATTCCTGGCAGAGGTCTTGCAGAATTTAATTTTGGCCGAAGTTTAGAGCATGGGTAGTGGCGCTCTACTCCAACCCTCAAGCACAGTTCAGATTAAATGGGACCCTTTCGCAGCCTTTTTCCATTGGCAGGGGAACAAGACAGGGGTGCCCCCTATCACCCCTGCTATTCACACTGAGTATGGAGCCCTTGGCCAAGGCCTTTAGGTCCTCACCTGATATTAAAGGCATAAAGATAGGCTCAGTTGATAATCGTATTTCCCTTTATGCGGATGACACCCTTCTTTACCTCTGAGAACCAGAGACTTCCCTCCCTAAAGCTATGGCCCTGCTGGCGGAATATGGCACCATTTCGGGCTTTAAGATCAAGGAAACAAAATCAGAAATAATGTCCATTGGACGTGATGTTCCTCAAAATGTCAAATTCCTTACCAACCTTAAGTGGGTCACTGGGAGTTTCAGATACCTAGGCATTCAGGTACCCAAAGACACCAGTAAATTATGCCAGCTGAACCATCATAAGTTGCTAGAGGAAATCAGGAAGAACTGTAACAGATGGTCAGTACTTCCCTTGTCTCTTTCAGATTGGGTTGAAGCGGTTAGGATGAACATCCTACCCAGGGTATTGTTTCAATATGACTCCATCCCTGTATGCCTACCCAGAAAATACTGGAAAGACATACAGTACATAAAATACTTTTGAAGTTTATATGGACAGGAGGAGACCGAGACTAAAATGGGCAGTGTTACAATTAAACAAAGGAAAGGGGGACTTGGGTACCAGACTTTTGGAGATACTATAGAGCAGCCCAGCTGCAGCATCTGACCACGTTCCAAGCATCTGGGGTGAAACCAAGCTGGGTCAAAATGGAAGGGAGTTATTGCTGAACTATGGGGCTTTGGGCCTATTCTTTTAATGAAGGAACACCGGGATGCTAGGAGCTCTACCAATGCCCTGGCTCAAGAACACAGTGAACACATGGCACTTATTGATTAAGGATTTAAAACTAGCAAAGGTCATCCCTTGCATGGAGAAATAAATACTATAAAGTTTCTTCCAGGAAGGAGAACCAATCTTTAAGAACTGGAAAGATAGAGGCCTTAAGTTTTTCTCCAAATGTATGAGGACCTACCTTAAGAGCTTTTCCACTTAAGGCATGAATTTAATCTTCCACGAAGAGATTTCTTTGCATACCTACAGTTGTGGCATTTCCTACAGTTGGGGACCCTGAAGGGTCTCCTTACCACCCAGGACAACAGGTGATAGAATTTCTCTTGAGTGTCACAAGGGCTTGGTTCTGAAATCTCACCCGATTTCAACAATTTATAAGGTCTGTAGGGGTCCACAGGACCAACACAGACTACCCATCCAACAGGCCTTGGGGAAAAGAGTTGCAGGTACCGAGGGTCTTATAGGATGGGATCTGGTCTGGGACTGGCACAGAAAACTTCCTCCTCCTTTCTGGAGATAGTTCAGATGGCTGGGATTATCCAGATTCTTCAGAACCCCAGTAACAATGAAACACCATGGGGGATGGCATCGGAGCAGTGCTGGAGAGGGTTGTGGCCTAGAGGGTCACATGAGCATATTTTCTGGAGCTGCCCTAAACTCAGTAGATTCTGGGAAGAAGTGTCTGAACATATGAGTGCTATCCTCCATGTCTGGGTCCCTAGGGACCCTCGGTATTTGCTACTAGGAGAGCCACCTCCAGGGGTGTGGGGCTCCAAGGCAAAGTATTTGTTCCCCATCCTGGTTGCGATGGCACAGAAATCGATTACAAAGTTATGGCTTACTGACAAGTCCCCGACTGGGGAGATGTGGTTAACTGGATGCAATCAGATAAAAGTAATGGAAAAGTCACTGCTGGTTTGCACCTTCAGTTTGACCTTTACTGGTGTAACCCCCTTGCAAATGGGGTTCCTAGAAATGCCAGTCTGGGTTTACCTTAGCCCGTTTTGTTCTGTCCTTCTCCTGACTTGGCTTCTAATTTTTCTGGCTTCCCAGGTCCTGTTTGCCCTCGTGTGTACCCAGCTTGCAGTCAAATGAAAATCCAGCCCTCGGGGCTTAAACTGCTGACCATGGCTCCTGCTGCAAAGTGCTGCCTCCAGGGTAGCTATGTTCAGCTCCAGCCGAAAAGTAAAGAATTAAAATGTTTTAAATAATGGAACTGTTGCTGCTTGTTGGGAATATATGTTGTACATGTAGGAAAAATGTTTAAAGTTAAAACTAATACTGTTTCCTTGGCAATTCCAGTATTGGGGACTCTATGTGTCAGTCTGTCAGCTGCTGCAGGAGGAGCTTTGCAAGCGCAGTAGCGACAGAAAAGTAAAGGAGCCACATTCTTTATCTGTGCAGCGACTGCAAGTGCTACTTTAAGCTATAGAACTGTGTGGCATTTGGGGCAAATAATTACTTATTTCTGGCTGCACCAGGACATTATTCAGGACTGTATCTAATCTGCTATAAGGGACAGTGGGTTAAGCAGCCATTGCCAGCAGTACAGCCAATTGGAATTGCAGCAACAGAAAGCCAGAACTTGTGGGACATTCACTGCATCTCATGGGAAAGCACCCAAGTGCTTATGGGGGCTTACAGGGACATTATTTTGGGTGCAAATTCCACAGCCCAACTGTGCCTCGAGTGTTCTGATTGACAGGTTCTTCAGCAACTTGGAGACAAGTCACCCCATCCCTGCTACCAATCAGGAGTCGAGCTAGGAGCTCTATAAAGCGACAATGTTGCCAGTTTGTCTGGTAGATTTATTCAGAGATGCAGAGCTGAGAGAACAGCAGAGCAGGCTCCAGCCTGCTGGGAGCCCCCCATGGGGGAGGGGCTCAGGCTCCAGCCATGCCATCAGGCCTGGGCCACTTAATTCAAGCCCTTTCAGTCTTCAGAGGGCATTTGTTATTTTCATCAGTTAACAGTTAACCCATTACAATAACTGGGTTTTCTGCAACAGCTAGTCTGGAGGTTGCCAGTATTGTCCTCCAGGCTAGCCTTCCCTCCCACGTCAGGGAAAGATGTGGACCGAAGAATCAGATGTCCAGCAGCAGTGAGGCGCTGACCAGACCAGATGACATCATGCAGTGGTGAGAGCACTGACCAAGTACCTCAGCAGTGAGAGAGCTGAAGAGAAGTCTTCAGGATGCCTTGATTGTGGATGAGACCCGTGGAGGACCTGGTGGTACCTCATGCCCCCGGTCGGTGAATAAGTAATCTTGGGGGCTACGCCCCATTAAGGAATGTGTGCTGTTAAGTGTGAAGTACTGAAGTCATCAGTCCGGGCTACTAACCCCATAAGAGACTGCCTAGTTCAAGTAATGGATGCATCTTGTCTGTGGCCCAAATGGCTAAGTTGCAGATGCAGCAAAATGCTGAGGCTTAGTGAATCATATAAATGTGTAGCTATAGGTTAGAGTCCTGCCATCGTGGAGCTGTCTTGCCAAGGCGTGCTTACTCACTTCATGAGACAGGAGGCCCTAAGGCATGTTAATGTCAAGATACCTTAAAGAGAATGTACCTGTGTCTGCACAGAATTTCGTCTAAGAGCGCTTGATATAAGTGTTAAATGGCTAGGCGTGCTGGATAGAACTCCGCTTGTGGATAATGTTCTTGGTATACAGAATGTACTGGGTGTGACTGCCTGTGACTAAAGTATGGGATGCTTGATAAAGTGTAGTTGCCAAGTTATTCTGGATGGATGCCTTTTGGTATATAAAGTACTGGATGTGACCGTGTTTAAACAGCATTTAGGATGCTTGACAGAAGCATCACCCTTATGGCTTTGGATGGGACTTCCAAATATTGTGCTGAATGTTCTGGATGTAAGATCCACATAGTTTATTCTGGAATGTTCGGAAGTCTGCAAGTGCAGGGCAATCCCTGATTTGTCTGCTAAAGTGCAGGGCAATCCCTGCTGTGGTTGTAAATAGTAACTTTCTGCTTTACAAAAATCTATTTCCAAGTTGCCCCCACCCTCAAATTAATAGCCGGCCACCTCGACCAGCTGCAACTCTATCATGCCTGCAACATCTTGGACTGTGGTATCTGTTTAACCAGTATGGTATGAGATTGCGGGGTTTCTGCTGTATCTGGGACTGGTACCAGTGTGGGTATTATTAATAATTATGTTTAACATCTGATTTATCAGCAGCTAGATAGCCAGGGCTCTGGATGTCTTAAGTCGAATGGTAAAATGTGATTTATGTCTGCCTTTAATATGTAGCCACCCAGGTGGAGGGTTCACCAGCAAAATTCCGAAATGATCTCTGTACATGTGTAAATATGGTAAGATAACCTCTACTCCTCCTGTTTCCCTTTCCTAGCTCCTTTATTACCCCTGAAATAAATATCTTGTTGTTGTTGTTTGAAATCCTGTGTGAGCATATTATTAGAGAGTCTTTAATTCAAAATGTGGAAATGGGGAACTGTGTATTGGGGCATGTCTGGGAAGGTAACTGGTCATTGTGGCTGGTGTAGCAACTCAGGGGCTACACCAGTACCCTCACCCACGTAAAGCACCCTGGTGGAGGCACTGCGCAAAGGTTTTAAAAATGTTATAAGTTAGCGAACCCAACCCCCTTAGCCTATGTTCGGGGTAGTAGGCAGGGGTGTAACACTGGGGGTGGTGCCGCCTAGGGGTTACACTGGTCAAGGTGGTTGCCATTCCATGAGTTCAAGAGTCAAGGGAGGAGTCTCAATTGTAGAGATTTTAGTTAGAGAAACCCTAGATAAACAGTAAACAATAAGTTTAAATTCTATATACAAGTAACTGTACCACCTAGATTGGGAAGAGAGTTCTGCTGCTTGGGGGGCTGGGAGGTTCGTTTGTATGTTAAGTTATTTTTCTTTGTTTTAATTAATTTTTGACAGACTCAGTTACCTTCAAGAGTCTGTTGTCACTATGACTTTGGGAGATATTAGCTCCCCTTCAGAATGTTCATCAACTCAAGTAGTTAGGTTTACACCTAAAATTGTATTTTATTTAACATGTATAGAACCATCATAGTGTATTCAATTAAGTATGGCAGCCTGTGATGTTCTTCTGTCATGGTTAAAGTTATGTAATATGTATTATTTTTCTTTGTGGAAAAAAATTTGGAAAATAATAAAATTGCAATTTAAAAAAAAGAAATGGCTTGTCAGCGCCACTTAGTAAAACAGTTTGCATATTTGACAGTTTAAAATGGCTATTCCGTTTTCTCTGCACTAGCTTTTTTTTTTTGCTCTGTTTATTAAACTCTGCATTTCTGTGTTATAAAACATACATGACTGTGTTTCTTGGACTGAGCACTAGCCCCCTGTGACTTTTTATTATAAACATAATCAGCATTTACATATGTTTTGGACAAGAGTATTTCTATCGTGCTTTGTACTCAGGGCAGCTCTCCTGCTGCTCTAAATGGCACCTGGCTTGTGTTTGCTTTATGTATATGGAGCTCTCCCATTTACTTCATGTACCCCTTTATATTTATTTTAATAATTAAACCAATTGAAGCTGGTCCCTAGTTGACGATCCTGGCGGTTCCTGCCTGCCAAGTAATGTATTTTTTGAGTAAAATATCTGGCCTCCTTGCCAGTGAGAGGCGCTCCCTACTGTGTCTCACTCTGTCACTGAAACCTGCTTCAGTTGGACTTCGCCTGCTCTGCCACCGCAGTCGCAGTTTCACACAGCCGCTCTAGGTTGTTGTGAGAGGACTCCTGCAAGCGCTCCTAGAGCTTCGCTGTGGAGCTGTGGAACATTTTTCTTTATACATCATGAATAAAGAATGGAACTCATTAGCATGTAATCATTGATGTTAATAATATTGCTACATTTAAACATGCTTACAGGAATCATTTTACTAACAATCCATGTGAATGTTTTCTGTAGCTTTTTTTCATTTCTTATGTTATTTATGGAATCACACATTCTTGTGACTATTTTAAGTATGGTTGTCGCTGTCACTTTATCCTGATTTAACTTATTACTTGATACTTGATGACGGGGTCTCAGGCTGGTAGCCTGGGTAGCAAACTGGCTGCACAACAGGACATAGAAGGTAATAGTGACTGGATCATATTCCAAGAAAGGGGTTACTAGTGGAGTACCTCAGGGCTCAGTACTGGGTCCAGTCCTCTTTAACATCTTTATAGGTGACATTGCAGAGGGTCTGGAGGAAAGGTATGCCTCTTTGCAGATGACACAAAGATCTGTAACAGAGTTGATTAACAAGAGGGTAGAAAAGATGAGAAGGGACTTGGCAAGGTTGGAGGAATGGTCAGACATATGGCAACTTAGATTCAATGCAAAGAAGTGCAAAGTAATGCACCTGGGAAACAAAAACCCAGGAGAAGAGTACACAATAGCAGGAGAGGTACTAACAACAACAAAAATGGAAAGGGACTTGGGGGTAGTCATATCAGATGACCTAAAGGTGGGTAAGCAATGTGAGAAGTCAATAAGGAGAGCCAGGGGGATACTGGGATGCACAGGAAGGGGCATCACAAGTAGAAAAAGGGAAGTGGTTATCCCTCTATACAGACAGTTGGTAAGACCCCATCTGGAGTACTGTGTGCAGTTTTGGAGACCTCATCTGTGCAAAGACATAGACAGGATGGAAGCAATTTGCTGATGTTACACAGGCCAATTTTATGTAGGTCACTAATAAAGATGCTGAAGAGTATAACATAGAAACATAGAATTTGATGGTAGATAAGGACCATTTGGCCCATCTAGTCTGCTCATTTCCCTGCCTAATGGATAAGTTGCAGATCCTAGTTAACTCACTGTCTCTTAGCAGATGCCTGTAGTCATCAGTAAGATACACTGGTGTGTCACCAGGCCCAGATGGCATCCACCCCAGGGTACTGAAGGAGCTGGCAGGGTCCTTGCAGGACCTTCTGGCGAACCTATTTAATGCCTCACTACATTCGGGTGTGTACCTCAGGACTGGAGGATGGCTCATGTGGTGCCCTCCACAAGAGTGGCCCCAAGGATGAACTGGGAAACTACAGACCAGTGAGCCTCACATCCATCGTGGGTAAGCTAATGGAGACTATCCTGATGGAGTGACTGGTGGCCCTCCTAGAGGCCAAAGGACTACAGGACAGCATGGCTTCATACATGACAGATCCTGCCAAACCAACCTGGTCGAGTTCTGTGACTGGGTAACTAGGCAATTGGACAGGGGCCATGCAGTGGATGTCCTGTATCTGGACTTCAATGGGCATTCGACTCAGTGCCACATGGAAGGCTGGGAAGGAAGTTAGTAGGCACAGGGGTGGGTGCAAAGCTGGTGAGATGGGTAGGAAACTGGCTGCAGGAAGGCAACAGAGGTGGTGGTGGGAACTCTCACACCCAAGAGCAGTTGACGGTGTTCCACAGGGCTCAGTGTTGGGACCAGTGTTGTTTGGGATAGTCATTGCAGACATATCATGGGACATCAAGAGCAAGATCAGTCTGTTTGCTGATGATACCAAGGTAGCGCGGTGGTGGATGACCTAGGGGATGGCAGGGATTGCAGGATGATCTGGCAAAGCTTGAAACCTGGTCAGACACCTGGCAACTGGGCTTTAATGCTAAAAGTGCAAGGTGCTGCATTTTGGGATGAAGAACCAAGGAGGAGTTACCAGCTAGGGGTGTGCAGCTAGCCCAGACAGAGGAGGAGAAGGATCTGGCTGTGCTCATTACAGGGTCAATGAACAACTCGGCACAATGTAGGAAGGCAGCTGCAAAGGCCAACAAAATGCTGGGTTGTATTGCAAGGGGTATATCCTCGAGGAGGGAGGAGGTGATTCTGCCACTGTATAGGTCATCAGTTAGACCACACCTGGAGTACTGCATGCAGTACTGGCGTCCGTATCTGAAGAGGGACATTAAGTTACTGGAGGGGGTGCAGCGCAGAGTGACAAAGATGATCAAGGGGCTGGGGGACTTATCATACGAGAGGAGGTTGAAGGAGTTGAACATGTACTCACTGGAGGAGAGGAGAGACAGAGGTGACATGATTGAAACCTTTAAATACTTGAAAGGAATAAACAAGACGGGTACAGAGGGGCTGTTCAAAGTAAGGAGAGGAGGCCACAGGGGCCATGATATGAGACTGGAGCGAGGAAGGTTCAAGAGGAGATGAGAGACACTTTTTACAGAGGGTGGTAGCTGGGTGGAATGTGTTACTTGCTGAAGTGGTGTGCAGTAGAACAGTGGACTGCTTCAAACGAGGATGGGACAGGACAAGGGAGGGTTAATGAAGGGAAGGGTGAAAGGGAGGGCAGCTGCAGATAGGGGTGCTAGCTGCACATTCGAGCAGACTTGATAGACCTCTAGGCCTTTATCTGCTGGCAAATTTTGTATGTTCGTATGAGCCTACAGATGTCAACTACTGACTTTCTGTGTGTCCTTGCAATGTCTGGAGACATCACTTATAAATTTTAATATATAATATAACAGAATATAATATATATTTGACTGCATAGCACTGTTGGAAAGGTAATTTTGTGCTGAACAACTTTACCACTGATATTTTGTGTATATCATGTATATTTTAGGAGTTATTCACATTTGTTTATGCTATGGTGTGTAAGGTTTATGTTGCCTATTTTAGTGGAAAAATAGTTTTTTGCTGTTTCAACCAGCATAGAAAAAAAACAAAATTATGTATTATTATTTGCATACCACCACTGAAAGGTAATTTTGTGCTGAATAACTTTGCCATTCATACTTTGTGTCTAGCACTTATGGTTCTTGAGCTACTGGGATTTGTTTGTGGTATGCTGACTATAGCTTGATTTTGCTTAGAAAGGCCCAGGATTCATTGTTAACAGTATACAGGAGACAAGTGCTGCAACTTCAGAGAGCTCCTGTGGAGGCAACAGCCTACTTTCTCCTACCTCCACTGGAACTGCCTTATGTCTGTCCCATATGCATTCTTTAATTCCCTCACTATTTTTGACTCCACAACCTCCTCAGGAAGGCTGTTCCATGCATCCACAACCCTCTCCATGAAAAAATACTTCCTCACATTACCTCAGAGCCATCCTCCTTCTATCTTCAAATTGTGCCCCCTTGTTCTTGCACATCTCTTTTTCTGAAAGATGCTACCCTCTTGGACTTTGTTGATTCCCTTGAGGTACTTGACAGTTTCTGTCATGTTCCCCCTCTCTCTCCTTTCCTCAAAGGTATACATATAAGCTCCTTTAGTTTCTCTTTGTACGTCTTCTGGTGCAGACCCTGCACCATTTTGGTTGCCCTCCTCTGGACAGCCTCCACCCAGTCAATGTCTTTGCGGAGATGGGGTCTCAAGAACTGCACACAATACTCCAGATGGGATCTCACCAACTGTCTGTACAGAGGGATAACAACTTCCTGTTTTCTACTGGTGATACTTCTCCCTATGCATCCCAGTATCCCCCCAGCCCTCCTTTCTGCCTTCTCATGGGCTTGCCCACCTTTAGGTCATCTGAAATAACTACCCTGAGGTTCCTTTCCATTTTTGTTGTTGTCAGTATCTCACCTCCCATTGTGTACTCTTCCCTAGGTTTTGTTTCCCAGGTGCATTACTTTACATAGATACATACATAGATACATAGACAGTGTCGGCAGATGAGGCCTATGGCCCACCTAGTCTGCCCATTTGAGCTTGAGGTTCAGTTTGTTTTCCTAGAAGTCTATTTCCCTTACCCCTGACCTCTAGAATTCCTTTATGTCTATCCCATGCATTCTTAAATCCCGTGATTGTTCAGCCCCACTTCCTCTGGCAGGGTGTTCCACTTGTCCACCACCGTTCTGTGAAGAATTCTTTCTCATGTTTCCTCTGAATCGTCCTCCCTCCAACTTCATCCCATGCCCTCTAGTTCTGAAACATCTTTTCGGCTTAAAAATAGTGTTTTCCTGCACCCTGTTCCTCCCTGTAAGATACTTGTATGTCTCTATCATATCCCTCTCTCCTCCTCTCCTCCAGGGAGTACATGTTCAGTTCCTTCAACCTGTCTTCATAGGACTTGTGATGCAACCATGCACCATCTTTGTTGCCCTCCTCTGAACCTTCTCTACCCTGTCTATGTCCTTACGTGAGGTATGGTCTCCAGAACTGTACACTGTACTCAGGTGGGGCCTCCTAGTGTCTTGTATAGCGGAATTATGACCTCCCTTTTCCTGCTGGTGATGCCCTGCCTATACATCCCAGCATCCTATTTGCTTTACCTGATGCCTTGTCACACTGTTTCCCTATCTTGGGGTCATCAGAGATGACACCCCAAGATCCCTTTCCTGCTTGGTGCATGCTATCCTCACCCCCAACTGATATATTGTGCCAGGGTTTTGTGCCCCATATGCATTATCTTGCACTTCTTTGCATTGAATTTCAACTGCCAAACCCTTGACCATTCTTCAAGTTTCTGCAGGTCCCTTCTCATTCTGTCTACACCCTCTGGTGTGTCTACTATTACAAAGCTTTGTGTCATCAGCGAACAGTGAAATTCTGCCTTCTATATCCTGTGCAATGTCACTGATGAAGATGTTGAATAGGACCGGTCCCAGCACTGATCCTGTGGTACCCACTGGTCCTCTTCCCTCTGTGGAGTGACAGCCATTTTACCACCACCCTCTGTGTCCTGCCACCCAGCCAGTTACCTACCCACCACACTACTGTCCTGCCCACACCCATATTCCCCTTTGCAGTTCTTTGCATTGAATCTAAGCTGACATACATTTGACCATTCCTCTAACCTTGCCAAGTCCCTTCTCATCCTTTCCACCCCACCTTGTGTATTAACTTTGTTGCAGATCTTTGGGTCGTCTGCAAAGTGGTATACTTTTCCTTCCAGTCCCTCTGCAATGTCACTTATAAAGACATTAAAAAGGACCGGACCCAGTACTGAACCCTGCCGTACCCCACTAGTAACCCCCCTTTCTTCACTGTGGACTCCGTTTACTATTACCCTCTGTGTCCTCTTGTCCAGCCAACATTTAACCCAGGCTACCACCCTGGGACCCACTCCCAGCTGGCTAATTTGTTTATTAATTGTTTGTGTGGGACTGTGTCAAATGCCTTGCTAAAGTCTAGGTAGGCCATGTCCATAGCCCCTCCTGGTCTACTACTTTGGTCACCCTAGTCAAAGAAATCGATTAGATTCATCTGACATGACTTTCCGCTGTAAATCCATGCTTCCTTGGGTCCTATGCCCCACTGGCCTCTAGGTACTCAACAATTCTTTCCTTCAGAAGTGATTCCATCATTTCCCTCCCACCTGAGGTCAAACTAACAGGTCTGTAGTTTCCTGCCTCTGTCTTCTTCCGCTTTTGTGAGGGAATCACATCCACCCTCCTTCAGTCCTCAGGTACCACACCATCCTCCCATGATTTGTCAAAAGGGTAGTCAATGGTGTTACTAGTTCTCCCTTAGTTCTTTTAGAATTCTGGGGTGAATCCCGTCAGGCCCCATTGCTTTATCCACCTTCAGTTTTAGGAGTTCTTTCAGAACCCTTTCTTCTGTGAAAGGACTGATATCGACCCCCCTATCCAGAGTGCTTCTATTGACTGGATTAGTTGCCTCCCCCTCATCTTTTGTAAATACTGAGCAGAAGTATTTGTTCAGTATCCCTGCTTTTTCACTGTCCCTTTCTGCCAACCCACCCTCCCTCCTCTTTATTCAGCCTCAGTATCCCTCCTTTGTCTTTCTTCACTCCCTAATGTACCTATAAAGGTTTTAGCCTTCTTAACCAAGTTGGCTATCTTTTCCTCGGTTTGGGCCTTTGCTATTCTGACTGCCTTCCCACTTCCTTCTGCTTTAACTAGTACAGTTCTCTGTCCTGCTCTTCTGTGTTTCCTTATACTTCCTGAATGCTATCATTTTCTTCCTAACATTCTCTGCCACCTCTTTTGAGAACCATAGTGTTTTCTTTCATTTTGATTTGTTTATTTGCTTCACACAAAGGCTTGTTGCCTCTGTGATGGCAGTTTGATGTTTCCCGTTGTTGCTCCACCCTCCTTCTTGCCTGTTTGCTAGTGCTTTTCTGAGGCACTCTCCCATTTTGACAAAATCAGCCATCCTGCAGTCCAGTACCTTCACTTTTGTGTGGCTTGACTCTACAGCTGAGTTTAGTGAACCACACTGTTTGGTGGTCACTTGTTCCCAGATGGCTACCCAATTCTAGATCTGAGATCCTGTCTCCATCCCCACTTGAGAGTACCAGGTCTAAGATTGCTCCCTTCAAGTGGGTTCCAACACTAGATGTCTGAGCATGCCCCTGTAGGGCATAGAGAATAGCCCTGCTCTTGGATGTGGCTGCAGTAAGGTGCTCCAGTTAACATCTGGCATATTCAGGTCCCCGTCAGCAATGTCTCCCTTTCTCTGCCATCATAAGGATGCCTTCTATCATTCCCTTGTCCATTTCTCCCCTGAGATGAGTGTCTGTATATAACCCTGTGTGGATTGTGGTGCCATTTCTAGTCTCCAGGGTGAACCACAGTGCCTCCTCTCCTCTCCTCTCTGTTTACCCTTTAGTTCTGTTGCTTTGATCACTTCCCTTACATAAAGAGCTACTCCTCCTCCTCTTCCAACCCTCCCTGTCCCTCCTGTAGATTGTGTACCCTGGTATGCTGACATCCCAGTCATGGTTCTCTGTATACCATGTTTCTGTGACTGCCACAATATCCAGGCATCCCTCTTCCATCAAGGCCACCAGTTCAGGGATCTTGTTACCTAGACTATGAGCACTGGTACGCATTACTCTCCATTTTTTGATGGTCTTACCCCTTTTTTGCCCCATCCCTGTCCATACTGGAGAAGAGATTAGGTTTTGCTTTAAGGTGTCTAGAAGAAGAATCAGCATTTATATAGCGCTTTTCATACACAGTATCCCAAAGCGCTTTACAATCAATGCTAACTGGTAGTGAAGTGACTGAATGTGTGGTGGCGGCCATATCGCACATTATCACCCACACACAGCCTGGATAATTGCATGAACCAGTTTATGGGAGGGGGAATGTTGGCCAGGACACCGGGAATGTTCCCTGCTCTTTGTGAAGAGTGCTCTGGGTTCTTTTACTTCCACCTGGACACCCACCAGGACAACACCAGGATGAGGAGAAGGGACCTCGGTTTAACGCCTCATCCGAAGGATGGCACACCCCAGCAGTACAGCCCCCCCCAATACTGCACTCGGATGCCAGAGATTTTTAGGTGCAAGTTCAATCCTGGTGTGGGACGAGAACCCACGACCTTCTGGTCCAGAGGTGAATGTGCTACCAACTGAGCCACGCTGACACCTCTTTACATTCAGAAGTCCAGATATACTCACATCCCTTCTTGGTGAGGGCATACAGTGGAGCTGCAGTCTTGGCGAGTTGCAAATGAACTCGGTAGTAGCCAGACAATACCAGAAAAGCCCGAAGGTGTTTGAGATTGTTAGGCTCTGGATAGTGTTTGACTGCTGAGAGCTTGTCTGTATATGGAGAGATGCCTTGAGAACTAACCACATGTCCCAGGTAATGAATTTGATGCTGTGCAAAACATCACTTTTCTGGGTGAAACTTGAGATTGGCTTGTCTGAGATGTTCGAATACTTCTTGAAGATGTTGGAGGTGCTCTGGCAAAGTTCTGCTGAAGATTATTACGTCATCCAGGTAGACTAGGCAAGATTTCCAGGACAACCTATGTTAGTCGGCTTCCATAACATGTTGAAATGTGGCTGGACTGTTCGAAGACCCATAGGCAGATGTTTGAACTGGAAAAGTCCCAAGTGGCAGTGCCATGCAGGTTTATGGATGAGAAGCTGGATCAATGAAAACTTGATAGAACCTACTCTGAAGGTCTAGCGTGGTGAAGTTAGCAGGACTGGCCGCACAAGACTCTCTAATGCATCTTCAGTTGTAGGCAAGGGATGAGCATCCTGCACCGTGTAGGCATTGAGTTTTCTGTAGTCTACCACAAAATGATGCCCTTTGTCCTTCTTTACGCCAGCAAGCAAAAGGTGCACAGGGACTTATGTAGACTCTTCGACTATGTCTTGGTCAAGCATGTATTTGATTATGTCCTCAAGGACTTGTTTCTGTTTATGTCCCCACTTTGTAGGCTGACGGATTGGTTCTGGTTGGGCTGTACTTCGATGGTGTGTTGCAGGATATCACAGCATCCGAGCTTGTTATCTGAACCAACAAAGACATCTGGGTAATTTTCCAGGAATTTCAAAAGTTGTTGCTTTTCTGTTGGAGATGCTGAAAGTTTGGAAGAGGATAGACGCTGACTGAGGGGTAACTCTGTTGAAGTTGGAGTGGTCGTGATAGTATTGACAGGAGTAGAGTTGGTGGAACCAGGCTGAGGTTCTTGCATGAGATGGAGCTGGTCCCCTGAAGAAAAGTAGACAAACTTCCCGATGTTGCCACCCTTTGAAATGACCACTGGCTCATCTGTGAAGTTGCAGCATTTTTGGAAGACTGCGCCATCATGCACTGCTGATAAGGTATTTCCTGGAAGGAGACCTGACGAATGCAGTGCAGGGGATCCTGTGACGATACCAACAACACCTTGTGGAAGTGGTTCACCTCGAATCTTGGCAATCAAAACCATTTCTGACTGAGGAGGCACAGTGACTGAGTCTATAGCTACGAGTTGCCTCTGAGGATCTAGCGACAATTTGCTTGAGGCAAAGTCTAGGATGGCTTTGTGAGCTTTGAGAAAGTCCAGACCTAGAATTATTGCAGGTTGAAGATCAGGCACAATATAAAACTTGACAGTGACTTGCTGTGAGCCAAAGTGGAACTTGAGATGGACCATGCCTGTGATACGTACTGTATCTGTACTGGCTGTGATAATGAACTTTATGTCGGCTGGAGAGACATTAGGTATGTGACGAATAGCTGATTGTTTAAAATACTGCTATTGATAACTGAAATTTCTGCTCCAGTGTTGACCAAGACATGAGTAGACCAATCTCCGATGGTTACAGGTACATAGTTTGCTAGGAGAGGTGAGGGGATGACAGTCACCTTTGCCCCTGGAAGTGAGAGTGTGCCAGAGCCTGCAGCCGGAGGAAGCGTTTGGCCCGAATTGCGAGAGTGAGAGGGGCGGTCAGTTGCTGTGTTCCCCTGCCCAACAAAAGCCCCTAGTCTGTTGGGTGGCACTCGTTTCCCTGATCCTGGGAGTAGCTGAGTGCGCTGTGGTGGGCGTCCATGGTCCATTTGCATCCTGTGGTAATATTTTAACTTTCGACAGACAGTGGCAGTGTGTCCCCTGAATCCACACCACTGGCAAGTCACTGGATCTCGAGAAGGTGGAGGTGGATCCGTCGCTGTCGAGGTGGTTGCATAGCATTAGGATTTGCCACAGGGGCAGTTGAGCTGATGTGCAAGGTATTGACAGTAGAAATAAGCTTGTCGATCATTGCTTGTTGCTGTTGGACACATGTGGCAAGTGCAGCCAGTTGTGAGGTTTGGGACGCCTGAGCACCGGCAGACTGGAACATTGAAATGGACTCTTGAGCTAGCCGTGCAGCTTGGATGGTATCTGTCCAGGTGGTTGGTTTTTGCTGTATGACATAGGTACAAAATTGAGGAGGCAGTCCCTGGACAAAGGCTGTTACTTGATCTTTCTCTGATTTCTGTAGGCATTTGCATCGAGTCTCAATGTCCACAATGAAGGCTTCGAGAGATTCTGAGGGTTGCATGGTGCGTTCCCACAGCTGTTGCTCTAATAACGAGGTGGATCTGCATGGAGAAATGGGCTTTGAAGGTTGCGTACAGTGTGGCAGCATCTGCTTTGACTTGGTCTGGAAGTCGTTGAACCAGGAAATGGCAGTCCCTCTCAGAAGCAAGGCAAGGCATGGAGATGTGCAAGGATTAGTCGACAGTGTCTTCATGAAGCTGGGCTGAGAAGGGCACTGGTTGTAGGCTGGCATGGACCGTGGACTGTGGTGAAAAGCCTTTAATGTAGGCCAAGTCATCTTGAATAGCTTGCATAGCTGGTGCTCCTTGAGCAGAAATAGAAGACTGGATGTCATGGAGGATTGTTTCGATTTTGTAGCCCCACGCCCTAGGGTGGGTGAAGGTAAGACTCCGGATGCTCCGGCGCCCATATCTGTGTCGTCGTCAGACATTGTGGTTGGAGATGAGCTTCGTTTCACTGAGTGAAGGTCGTACAGGTGAGAAGGAGTTGCCGTCATGCAGGAGACAGGACGTCGTGTCGTAGATGAATTGCTGAGCAAAAATTTATTTTGTAGACAAAAGAACAAGTTTTTTTTTTGTAGCAAAGTTCATCAGTGATGTCTTAATAAAGGATTTCCCACTCAATTCTGTGTCGTTTGTTATTTAAACAAAAAGTTTCGTTGTAAAAATCAGCTTTTTGTAACAGTGTCCATTCATTTCAATAGGACTCCCATTGTTTTCAATGGAGTGAGGTCCATTTGTGCCCTTCACAAGATGGCCGCCGAACTGTGACATGCAGTTCCTGTGGGTTTTGACTGCCTGACTGTAGCAAGATGGCCACCAGCAGGGAGTGTCAAAGTTCACTTCCTGTCTTGTTGTTTTGCTCTGCACAAGATGGAGGATTTCTTCCACGAGGCTGCCTAACAGTGTTCAAAATGGCGATTGCCACCCTGAGGTGCTTCTTCCCCAACCCTGGCACTGAAAAATGGTGGGCTTTTGGTGTCTTTGGTGAGTGGCAACTTGCTGAGTGAGAAATTACTATATTTATTTGCTTGCTGCTCATTTGTTTGCTGTTGTTTTTATTTTCTGTTGTACTGGTCTCCCAGCTGTCCTCTGTATTTTATGTTGTGCCCCAGTATTTGTTTGTTGCTGTGCCCTGCTTTAAGTTCTGGAGCGCTATGTTTTATGTATATATATATATATATTTTTGTTGTTTGTTTCCCCCTGCTCCAGATTTATTTTTCTAAAATTTGCTCCGATGTGGTGGCTCCCTGTTGTATCGCTCTCTGAATTGAGCTTTGTTTTATTTATTTATTTATTTAAATTGATGCAGGGCTGCTTTGGAGCATGACCAGAGAAGAGTGGAGAGTCTGGGAGCAGCTTGCTCCGTTTGCAGTCCTTTATTTTATGTTTTGACTGGGCAGCTTGTTTGAGCATGGCCGAGGGGTGAAGGAATGCTCTATGGTGCAGGCCGAGATGAGTGCTGTGGCAGTTTGTAGGGTTGCTGAGGTGCGCCATGGTCAGTTTTGACCTTGAGTAGAGCAGCTGAAAAGTCAGTGAGCTGCAGCTGCAAGGCAGGCTGAGTGGGCGTGCTGCAGGGACTGTCAGGGATGAAGTTGGGGCCGCCGTTTGCTGTGCAGCTACAGGAAAAGGCAGAACTAAGCCACAGTTTGGATGGAGCGCTCCGAAGTAGTGGCAGTGGCAACGAAAAGCCGCAGTGGAGAGGAGCAATCGGGCGGCAGGGCTGAAGAAAGCCGGTTGTATGGTGAGCGCAGGCAGCTGCTGCAAGTCAGGAATGGCTCTGTGTGGCTCAGTGCTGTCCGTGGGAAGAGCGGTTTGACTGCTGAGGCGGCATTGTGTAGCCACGGTCGGAAGAGAGAGAAGGCAGTCTGTTTAGGATCGCCGGTGAGAGAAAAGGCTGCTCTGGGGGGGGGGGGACCTTGATGTGGGTCTGGAGACTCTGTTGTAGCGTGTCCCTGCCTGAGGGGAATTTCAGGAGGCCGGGCCAGTCAGATCAGATCTCTCCGTGGTTGCTAAATGCTTGTTAACTTAATTCAAACAGTTCTGTCAGTCAGCGGTGAACAGTTTTACTTTTGATAGTCTCAGTACAGGAGTACTGCAGGTTGCTGCACGAACAGGATACAGTTCCTTTTTTTTTTTTCCTGCAGCCAAGGTTATAGTTTATTTAGCATTCAGACAGTTCAAGCATACGGGAGTGATGACATGGGGTAACCAGTGACGCAGGCAAGCGAGATGGGGGTCTGGACAGAAGAAGGGTCGCATTCTCCACCATGTGTGGCGTTTTTTTGTATGGTCCACCACTAACAGACCCCTTACCTTCTCTGTGGTCTGCCAGCCCCTTTGGTTGCTGCTGGTGAGGACCCCATCTGGACCTTGCGAATAACTAGCCGGACGCATAAAATAAAGAATAAGGCAGGTTTATTCAGCTCAGTAGGTGTTCTCTTCATGAGGACAAGCCCCACACTGACTAAAACTCTGACTGACAGACCAACATGGCACTGCCAGGCAGTGCAACAATTAGATACATGCAGTTCTACGTGCTCTTAAAGGGGCGGCAGCTAAACAGTAAGCCCCATGCTTAATGTGTGCTTCACACTTACATTATACCCTCAATGCTACTTTCCAATGTTTTATGTGCCTGCATTTTCTAAGAATTACATTGTATAATTAGATCAAGACTGTATTTCCTATAATGTTATTTGTCTCTGCCATCATGGGAAATTGTATTATTTACCTCATTTTTGTACTCTCTCTGTATTGTATATTCTCTACTTTGTAACCTCCCAGGTTGTGCCTGCAAATAGTCATCTCTATGGCTAGTGTGCCTCACCCAGTCAACAAAAACTAAATAAAAAATAAATAAACAAGATATTGCATCTCATCTCTACTATCCTGGGAAATGCAGTAGACATCAGAACCCAATTGCAAATGACATATCATAGATTACATCTCATTTGGTCTGTTTTGGTTAAATATATACTAAACGTATGCACAAGCTAGCAGGACCCACCAGCACAACAGCAATGCAAGTGGCAAACATTTGGCAGTGACAAATGCTTGTTATTTTTTTTTGCACAGCTGTTAATTCATTTTAACACAGAAACATAAAATTTGATGGCAGATAAGGACTGTTTCACTTGACTTACCCAGTCTGCCCATTTTTCCTACCTACATTACCACCATGGTCCATAGACCCAACTTGATCTACAGCTCTTTCTCCCTTCCCCTTCCTTTCCATAATGACTCCTTTGAACCATCCACCCAGACCCACTTGCAGGGTAAGGGTTTGATTTTTATTGGACGGCTGAGGCTGGCTGGAGTTTAGTGGGAAGAGCAACAAACCACTCCCCAACCAGACCTTAAAGGCCGTCCCCAGGCCCAGTCCTCATTCGTTTTCTTCGTTGCGGCCGGGCGCTGCTCCTCATACCTCTTCTCCTGTTATCTTGCCTGTTCTTTGTTTACTGCATTTTAGCAGCACCTCAGACCACGGCTCCATTCCATTTCCTGCTATTCATCCTATGACTCGCTGCCACTGGCCTCGGCTCTCTCTCCCTCTCCCTCCCTCCCACCCGACCCCTGTTCCCCATGTCTCCTCCAGTCCGGTGTTCATTTTTCCTCACTTGCATACCTCCATCCTGTTCCCGTCCTGGTCTGGTATGCTGAGTAGCCCCTTTTGCTAGTTCTACCTTCCCACCATGGCTCTATGCAGTTCCCCCTTGTGTTGCCTGTGCTCCTCCTCCTGTCTTGCTGCTCAGTGGCTGTCTGTGGCTGCTTGGTTCTCCCATCCCTCCTCCTTGCTCTGTTTCCTCTGTAACTTTTTCGTAGTTTCATTTCCCCTTCTCTTTCTCTCTCTCTCTCCATTTGCTGCTCCTGTCTCTGTCACCTTCCCTCTTCCGGGTTTGTGCTGGTGTTGCCACTGCCCAGCTTTCCCTCATACATTCCCTGCTTCTCCTTCTCCCTCAAGCCATCTTCCTTTGCTCTCTCTATCCCTTTTGCCCACTGTGCTCATCCCCACTGCTATGGAGGATGCCTCGCTCCTCTGCTTTAGTTCTCTCCACAGCGACTTCCTGTGCCCTGTGGTGTTGAGCTCCTCAGTGGTTCCTGTGAGCTGGGGGACAGCTGCCACTTGCTCCTATTGACTTCTGTTCTCCTTGGTTGATGCTCACCTCTGGCGTCTCATACCTGTTCCAGGACTTCATTTTCAATGGCCTGTCTTGATGTTTGGACCACATCTACTGTTATTGCCCTGTGGTTCAGATCCCGATCTCCCATACTGGTTCCTGGCTCCCTTTTAAAGGGGCAGTTGCTCTCTGTGGGGACTGAGACTCCTACTGTCGGTTATCATCTGGTCTCCTCTTACCTCCCCTTATACCTTGTTTTCTTCTTGGTACTCCTACCCTTCCTTTCCTCAACCTCACCCCAACCTGTTTGCCACCCGTCCTGTTTCACATCATAGGACTATGAATCCGACTGGACTGTACACCTGGCTGGCGTGCTCTGCAGCCTTCCTCTGGGATTTGCCATTTGTCCCTGCCCCTGCTCTCCCTGGCCTTTGCCACTCATTACTTTAGATTACACCATGACACACTTTCTTAATTTCATCCCTGACTGTGCTTCCCCATGGTGGGTGCTCGCCTCCTCCTCCCATTCCCTTCATCCTCCATTCCTCTCTTTCTATGGCCTCTGCTTTCTTTTGGGGCTTCCCTATCCTGCCATCCCGCTATACCAACATACCCTACTCATTCACCGCTATATCATTCCCTCCAGCATAGCACCCTGCCTACTCATCTCCTCCTCCTCCAACCCTATTTCCTCATTCTAATCAAACCTAGTCAGATGTCCTCCTGGTACTACCTACCTCACCATCAGCTGCCAGCTTCACCTGGCCACTCTTGCTCCTACTTTCATGCAATTCTATCCATTCCTAATTTGGCTCTCAATGGACCCGGTTGGCATGCACTCCCATGGTTACCAATCATGGGTAGCTTCCTCATGACATGAGTCTGGTTCTCCTTCACTCAGTCCGATCGCAGGGTCTACTCATTCACATTGATTAATCAAGCATACTTCTCATTGGGCCTTATGCTACCTCATCAAGCTGCTCTCCATTCAGAGACATGCCTTTCATGTCCATTGCTCCTTGGCTCAGGGCTAACCTGTAGCCGATGGTCTCGTTCTGCACCCATGAAGTCTGCATCTAGAGCATGCAAAGCTCAGAGCAGGGTTCTTCTCCCTGGCCCATAGTGAGAATGTCTTTGCTCTGGGTGGACCTTCAGTCATCCCTCATCTCGGCAACACCTCTGGATGTAGAATTTATGCCATCCAGCTGTGTCGCCGAGGGGATGGGGATCTCATCATCAAAGGCCCCTTTGGCTGCCTGAGTGGGTTCGGAGGCACCCTCTATGCTATTCTCCTTCAGGACCACCTCTGGTTCACCTAGTCTGTTTCGTAGGCTCGCATTGTCCAGCTGAGTGTCTTAGCAGTCATCTCTCTCCTCTCTTGCTTTTGAGCATCTAGTTGCAGAGACATCAGCTCCTAATCCTCAACAGTTGTCCATTTAGAAGGACAGAGTGAGAGCTTCCTCTAAATTAGAATGTTTTCCTTCTCACTCGATCTTGACTCTAAATTGCAGTAGCTGAGCTGTCACTAATCAAAACATCCTTCAGCCTGGAGGGAAGGTGACCTAGGCCTTGGATCCCCAGAGGCTTCCTCCTCAAAGGGGTTTTTTCCTCTCCTCCATGCCAGTGGTCATAATATGAGATAGGGCTGGAGTTTCCTTAGGTTCCGTAGTTTAGTTCCGCTGTTGGATGGAGTCGGATGGTGGCCCCGGCTGTTCCCTCTCTCTTTAGGAAGTCAGCCCTTCTGCATCTTGTCTGCTTTCATTTCATTCATCGTCCTCTTCATATCTCATTCTTCTCCTGTCCTTCCCATCTATGTCTATCACCTTAATTTCCAGTCTCGATATATTCTGATTTCTCGCCTCTTAGATGCTCAACACCCTTTTGGGCATTCTTTTTGGGCTTCTTCCTAAGTTACCTTTAGCCAAATTAATTATTCCTGTGGCACCTATGGGGAGGGGGGAATCCTCCTCTAGGTTTCCTTGTGTCATACCCCTACAGGGTGCTATATCCCTTGGATAGCGTGGCAAACAGCCACAATGTACCGAAGTCACACAAGCATACATCTCAACCAGTTGCACAAGCCAATTGAAATTACTTTAACTTTGGTAATACAAAGGAAAACACTGGAATTGCATGCTAGGCTAACCATATAACCCCTCCCCCCCAGGCAGCAGATCCCTGCCCCTACCAAAGCAGGCAACAGTTAGGCTCAGGTGGCACACAGGAGAGACACTAGCCAGCACAGCATTTTAAATCAGACACTAACTGTAGACAGTACAGACACTAGCAACACAGCAAAGCAGAACAGACCACCAATGAACATAATTAAACAGAAACATCACCTACCCCGCCTTTTGTACACTATTAGAGCTATGTTAGCTCAAGTTGAGCAGTTTTGTGCTAATTGCTGATTGTGTTTGTCACAGTCTACTGGTAGAGCCACTGGCCACTCCAGACACAACAGTAAAGAGAATGCCTGCAGATTGCAGCAGGCTTTTTTCCCAGGCACTCCCTGACCCTGACCGGTGCTGAATCAAATGGCCAATAGTGTGTGGCCCTGTCAGTTTAGAACTGCCCTGTGCAAACTGGAATTCCTTCACCACCTCTGCTTGTTTACCAGTGTCTTGTTTTGCAAAGTTGTGCATACAGCATTGTGAGTAAATGCCCTGTGGCATGATGATGATGTTGCTGGCTCGCTACCCCACCCACTGCACTGCCGCACCACCAGTCAGTCCTATCTCCCAGGTAGTTGTTGCTTTCATTGCTTGTAGCAGCTTCCAGCAGTCCATATTCCTCTGTCCTCTGCTCTGCCTTCAAACTTCCACTGCAGGCTCAGACCGACTGACGCACCGACTGATCCAACCATCTGACGCTCCCACAGTCACTCACTGGTGCCCACAGCCCTGAACCACTCAATCCCAGGCCATAAAACCCAGCCCCCAAACTCCCAGGCTGGAAAGCAAGCAGCAGCCCTCCACAGGCATCATTGGAGGCAGATGCAGCAGGAGTCGCAGGACATGACAGTCACAGTCAGGAGGAGAGAGGAGGTGGTGTAGCACCAAGCAGGCAAACACGTCAATGGTAGCACCGTAGTTTTTCCCCTCGATGCAAACAGTCAGTCTCCCACCCACTCCTCCCGACTCCTCGCTATTGACGGTGTCACGTGCTTATGCTACTTCCAGGTGTGATGTGGTCCATCGCTTTCTCCCTCCCTGTTACAATTCACTCTTCTCCTCCTGGTTCTGGCCAGGCCACTTGCGTAATGCTGGTCCCCCCTCTGCTATCTAACTGTCTGGCTGCTGTAGCTCACTGCACTCTCTTGGATCTCTCACTCCCAGGACCTGACCCAACCACCAGTAAAATCCAACCCCCCCCACCCATAGAACAGCAGGCTCCTGTGTCCTTCCAGCTCACCAGCAGGCATCAACAGCATACAGAATGAATGTTGGGGTGACAAATGTGCTCACCAAAATGTTGGGGGACTTGTACCCCCATCTCCTCATATTACTCTCCTCTCAATGTTCACATGTCTCAGAACCTCTTGATTGTATTATAACATTGTTACAATACAGACACAGCCAGATAGCCTGGCTGAGATGCAGTATGTCATATTCGGTAGGGTCACACTTTTTATCCATTTTGGCAATGTACTGACACAGGATAGCTTTGATGAGATGCAGGATCTCATTTTCAGAGGGGTCTAATTTTACCCGCTTCTACAATGTACTGATACTGCATCTTAGCCAAGCTAACCTGTATCTCATTTTCAGTAGGGTCTTACTTTTACGGTGCTGACTTCAACTATGCATATGTGAGTATAGCGCATGTAGTCATGTCAGTGCTGCCATATTACGGCAGACTACGGGCAGACTGCACATGCGTGAGTATCGCATCTGCGCAGTTCTGTAATCACAACAGTAACAAGTTACATCTGACTTTGGTGCAGCGAGAGCACTGCATATTCTTTTCAATGCTCTTGCTGCTCATAAAAGCTCTCCACAGCCGTATCAGCTCAGTGCTGGCAAAAGCTAGGGATGGGCAACACTGGGGACTGCTCTACTGTCTTCATGTCCACAGTCTCTATTGGCAGGTCGTTTTAGAAGGCCATCACCTTCTGGGACAAAATACGCTTCCTAATGTTACCCCAAACTTGCCATCTGTGACCTTCAGAGCATGTCCCTGTGCCCTGCTGGAGAACATATCCATATGTTCAGTCCTGTCAATACCCCTGAGAATGGTAAGTCTGAGCTCATGTTCCATCTCAGCCTGCTGTTCCACAGGGACAAGCAAAAGGATGAGAAGCACCCACATATGCAGAAAGCACGAGGACCACAAAAATATTATTCAAAGTCCTTTATTTAACTAAAGTGCATAGTGTACCCACACATAGTGAGCATAAAAAGTGGCGGCTAAGCCTTTGTGCAACTAACATTTCTCCTGACCCCTGCCAGGTGTCATCACAGTGATTCACTCTGATGATGCCTGGCAGTGGCCGGGAGAAGCATAATGTTCAGAGCGGCTTAGCCGTCACTTTTTTATGCTCACTATGTGTGGGTGCACTATGCACTTTAGTTAAATAAAGGACTTTGAATAATATTTTTGCAGTCCTGGTGCTTTCTGTATATGTGACGCTCCTCATCCTTTCGCTTGTTTCAGTTTTTTCATTGCTGAGCACCATATTACTTGTCCCGCCGCTCCGAATCCATTTTGCTTTGTTCCACAGGGAGAAGGCGGAAACAACTACTAGTAAACATAAATGTGGATATTATCAGAGAGATCCTTCCAGGTACTCCTGTTTTGAAAATGCAGCTTCCTCTTAACAGTGGTATCTAAACAGAAAGTCCACCAGCCAATTTCTTTTTATTTTTAGTACTAAACACATTCTCTTTACAGCTACAGTAAATGTAAACACTGGAGGAAATATGAAGAAACTGATAGAGGGAAGCTTACAAAGGGTGTCAGTTGGCATTTTATGTGACTGTATAAATATGCAGAACTAAAAATGCTACATAAATTCACTGCCACTAAGCAAGTTGCAGACGGTGGTGGGGGTTGTCAACAAAAAGGGGCTTGGTTTGAACTCAGAGAGGAGTCAGAAGGTTAGTTTTCCTATGTGGGACATTGACCCACAGGGTGTAAACAGTTGGGGTTATTGAAAATATAATGGATTATAATGGTCTACATAGCCCATTTTCTTAAAGCAGCAGTTTTGTCATCAAAGAAGAAAAAAGGTGAGTCAGAATTGACAATCATCTGACATTTTTCACACTCTCCCACTCAGAAATGAATACGGACACAATTTAACTTGCTGCACTATTTTTTTTTTAACTGTATTTTTGCTCCTCGTAGCCCCACCGAACTCTCTCTGGCGTCCTCCTGGGTCCTTGGTCTCTACCTCCCTTCATGACCCGACCTAGCTCTGCCCCACCCTGGCCCGGCACATCCCCCAGGTCTTCCCTCTAGGGAAAGGTCACCCCTACCCAGGGCACCCTTTCTACAGTATTGAGCTCCAGGCTGGAGGGGGTAGCGGAGAGCCGAGTCTGACTCTGGGAGTGTGGTGGGAGTGTGGACCATGGTGGAGGCACCTTCACCTATCAGTGGGAGGAGGGCATTTGTATTTTTAGAACCACTATGGAGCCCAGCCAGCAAAGCAACGTACTGTCTTGGCTCCACCCCAGGCATACGCCATGCCGATATGTTCGGCTACCTCCAGCCACCAACAGAGGTCACTACCTGAGTGAGCGTTCTCCCAAGCCCTCCCTGGGAAGAGAGAGCAGTCCCCTGGATGCTCAATCTCTTCCCTCACCTGCTGACCCCCGACAACCCGGGCTTGTGCCTGAATCTGGGTCGCCGGCGTGGCGTCCAGCGCCTCAGCCCTCAGCGCCACCAGGCCAGCTAACTTGCTGCACTATAAGAATGCACCAAAGAATTCAGCATCTGTGCCAATCTGTTTTTTCTCTGCTTGACATATGTGTTGCATTGTTTCGGTAGGATCTTTACAGAGTATAGTACCACAATAAATTTTCTTTACCTCATCCTCACTTCCGTCTGAATGCACCCTAACCCCCTTTCTGCCCTGATGTGATATTTAGGGCTTGATTAAGTAAAGCTGTATCCAAATTGCCTCCCTGTGGACCAAGTTGAACTTTTTCAATGCCAAAAAAAAAAAACTAGCAATGCATTCCCTGCCTTTGAATAAATTTAATATGGGGTGGTATAATACTTTGTACGTTCTTGTGTTCTATGATTCTAGTATGGTCATATATTAAAACAGCAGTGCAACAATCTGGTGAAAATTTTGACCTATGCTTTTTTTATGACATTTTAGATTGCCACTTACCTTTTGACTTGTATGATACCCTTCTTTCCACAGTTTGTCTGCTTTAGTATTAGCCATGTCTCGAAATAATAGTGAGCACTCCTTTTAACAATGTGTGACCAGATCTACATCACTATTTTCAGCTGTTTTTGTCCATCTGTTATTTATATATCACATCTGTTGTGACTAGAATTAGCTATTATGCAGCAGACAGTGCTCTCTGACTTTACAGAATAATAGTTGTTCAAAAACAGCTGCAACTACTGATGAAAACCTGGTCCGAGCCATATTAAAAGGAGCGCTCCTTTTTATTATTTCAGACATGAAAAAAGGTACTCAAGCAGACTCAAACTGTGGAAAGAAGGGTATAATACAAGTCAGAAGGTAAGTGGCAATCTAAAAATAGCATAAAAAAGCATAGGTCAACATTTTCACCAGATTGTTGCACTGCTGCTTTAAGTTATAAGGCTATGCAGAATTTTGCAAATGCGGGCTCATAACTTTGGTAATATTCAGTATTTTTACCACAACATTTCAACATAGCCATTTTGGTACAGTGACTCATTAATATGACAGCTGTCATTTATCAACTTCTGCCCAAATGTGTGTTTGTAGCCCAGAAGTTGATTTTGCAGTCCCTACATGACATCACCTTTAGGCTAGGAGCTGAACTTTTCTCTACCCTTCTTATGAGGCAGGTTCATCACAAGGTTGTGTTGAAAATTAGGTGTAAAAGATTTAAAAAATAATAATTTTCAATATTTTTAACCCAGATTCTCTCCTGCAGCCCTATCAGCTCTGGCCAGAGCTTGCTGTGAATAGGGACCACCACAGTGTTTTTCCAATCACATGGGCTAGTACACGAGCAGATGATTTATTAAATAGGATGGTAAGGGAAAGATCAGTTGATCTGCTTCTTCCTGATAAACTTTGAGTTTAGGTTGTCAGGCCCTGATGATGAAGTTTTCTTTAACACTTTTATAGCCTTATTCACTTCTTCAGGCAGAAAATACTGACAGCCTACTGCAGTATTAGGAATTGTTACCTTTACCGGATCCTTTATTGAAAATACGGAACCAAAATATCTATTGAATGCTTTGGCGACCTCCTTTGGTTTCTTGATTTCGTCCCCGTTTTCGATTATTGGTCCTAGCCTATTGTCCTTATTGCGGTTATAATTAATATATGCAAAAAAGGATTTCTGACTATCCTTAAAAGTGGTGAGCTTGAACTCCATCTTTCTCCTTTCATTCCTGAGCAGTTTTTTGATTTTTTTTTCAGCTCAGCCTTGTAAATTGTCTTAGTTCATTATTAGTCTTTTTATGCTTATTAAAGACTTTTTCCTTTTTTTTTTTTATCTGCAGCCTGATCTTAGATCTAGCCAGCTAGGTAGAATTTTGCCTCTAGCATTGTGGATCTGCTTAAGCAGGATATATAAACTTTCTAATTCTTTAATGATTGATTTGAGAAGTATTCAACACTCATTCACATTCAGGTCAGCCGTTAATGTATCCCAATCATAGGACTGTAGGGCTATATTAATGCTAGGGTAGTTTCCTCTAGAGTAATTGCACCGGTAACTGGATTGGCCAGAGTAGGTTTTCAATCTAGCAAAGTTGAAAATTACCCATTTATGGTCGTTATTCCCTATTGGGGTAATGACTGAAACATCAGTGATGTCAGAAGCCGAATTAGTTAGTACTAGGTCAAGAGTATTCTTCCCCCCAGTAGGTTCAGTCACAAGTTGCTCAAGCCCTGTCATTAGGACAGTATCAGCAAACAGTGATTCCATAGCAGTACTTGCTGTTAAACTATCCCATAGAATACCTGGCATGTTAAAATCCCCGACTATCACTACAACAGAATCTTTTGTAATTTCAATAAGTTCTCTAAATAAATATTAATCATGTTCAGGGGTCGAGGAGGGTGACCTATAAAAGTTTCCTATGAGAACTTTTTTTTACCATTCTTCATCCTTATCTGTACGCAAACACCTTCCATTTGTATTTCTGTATTATTGTTAAATAATACACTGTTGAATCTATGTTATCTTTACATAGATAAAAAACACCACCACCTTTCCTGTCATTCCTAGTTTCTAATAAGAGAATAGCCAAGGATTTTTATACCAAACTGGCTGAAAAAATATGGCCGCCATGCTGGGTGTGCCTGTTAGATCTCAGTAGAGTAGCAGAATGTTTTAGTGTTTTATTTAGTGTTTATTTTGCTTTATTTGAAGGTTTTAGAGCTTTAAGTTTAGTGTTGGGGTCCTACTTTTAGCATAGCAAGTCAGGGCTGTGCAGTGAGTTAGATAGTGTAGGATTGAGCATCGTCGGGGTTGTGAAACATCTGAGTGTACACAATGGTAGTTAGGTTCAGCCCCGAAGATGCCCATTCCGTGATGTACTAGGGGGCCTGAGTAGCTGCGTGCTCTGAAAACTGTGGACGCATTAGCAGGGAAATAAAAAACTATCTCCTATCTGATAGTTCTCGCCTGTGCCAGGAAAAGGAGTGCAGAATGCCCTGGAGCATCTAGAGAGGGAGAGAGTCATTAGGGAGACCTGCGGAGGATCCGGATTTAAAGCCAGCATAAGAGAGGACTTGTGGAAATCAGGAAAGAGGACCAAACGGAGGAATGACTGTAGTGAGGTGGCATGTCTAACTGGAATGAGAGGCCAGCCAGAACGCCAAAAGGAAATGTATCAGCCCCTTTTCATGATCGAACTGTGTGGAAGGAAGTGGATGCAGGGTAAGTATCTACTGGAAGGAAACTGCTAACCCCCTGTAAGGATGGATTCGGAGGGCAGAATCCCCTGGCCCGGATGGGAGGACGAGCACCGCACCTACCAGAGGGGAGTGTGGTGGTCAATGCCTTTTAGGTGGAACAAGGAGCTAGCCATAGGGTTGGCCATTTTGGTCTGCTGGCTTGAAGGTCCAGGGGTGCCTTATAACCGAATCTGAGATTAGGAGTGGAAGGCCCTCACAGAGTGGAGATCTATGTGGAAAGCAGTGGAGGAAGGACATCTGGGGTGAAGAATCCTGGGATTATACTGGTGGATGGTGATGGACTGTTTCCTTTATCTATTCAATGGCAAGAATTGTTGGAAGGGAATAATAAACTGAATGGACAAATGCTCTTATAAGAATTTCAAAAAGTAAAACTGAGTGCAATACAACGCAGCCCAGTGAGAGTGGGCTGAATAGTATTTAAAGTGTGCATTTTGCAGAGGTGGGAGCTCTGCATGTCATGTATCGGATTTATGTGACAAGAGTGCCCCCAGAATGACGCAGCCCGAAACGACGAATGGAAAATGGTGACTGTCACATGGGCGATCTGACCGGATCGACGAACTACACAGTGAGCGACTGCAGCATGAGGTGGCCTGAAGGGCGATGCCCACATAGTGAGTGCTGCAGGGAAGAGTAGGCAAAGCACACTGCAATAAGGGCAGCAAGGGAAGGGCGCCACGGACAGAGCAAGTGGCAGGGGGAGCGGTTATGCAGCACCGCCCTGGTGGGCTACGGGCAGGGTCACAGCAACAGGCATGGCACAGTGGTGGTGGTACAGGGCAGCAGTACCACAGGGACCAGGAGATGCATACCAGAGTGGTCTGCATGCTGGGCATGGGTGGACGGGAGGCATACGAGAGGGCACAGCCAGGGGAAGAGCCCATGGGGCCGGCAACGGCAAACCGTACAGAGCCTGCAGCCCGAAGGGGGAGTGGCATGTGGGGCAGACAGTCCCCCGATGGATGAAGAATGTCCCATGGCATGCGAGCCCGGGTCAAAAGGGCGACTTCAGGAGATGTGGTGGATGAGCGGGAGCCCATGGCAGGGTGAATCCGCAAAGGGTAGGGGAGGAAAGTGCACACTGTTTGCCATGTGGTGCTGTATACGGCCATGTAGCCAAGTGATGGATACAGGCCCACAGGGGGTGGTGCATGCCGGGGGCCACCAAGCGGATGGTCAAATATGGAATGCGAAGTTGTGTGCCAGTCCGTGCAGGTAGGCATAGTGGCTCCGGGTGCTGTACTCTGCCACAATAGCATGGATCCGGGCATCCTGGTCACGGTAACGACACCGGGGCTGTGGTGCCTCTGCCCCTGACACCAGCATCTCTGAACGGATGGCGGTCAGATGCTTCTCCTCCCTGAGGCACTCTAAGAAGCACCAGATGTTGGGGTGGTATGCACCAACCCGGGTGTTAAAGGCCCTGTGCCACCCCTCCACCGCATTGTTGGTACATGCCAGGCCCTGGATGGTCACCTCATAGCAGTTCCACTGCTCGACAGAGAAGACAACACGTCGGTGTCCTGAGCACCCGGTGGGGCAACCTATTCAGTTGTCCTCCACATAGTCCAGCATGGGCTGGAGGACCTCCTCGTTGGTGGCCACATACTCCCACTCCTGCAGCTCATCAAATACTGCTGACACATCTGCTAGTGGGAGGAATGGCAGTGCCAGCAGCATCCACACATGCAGGGCGAAGTCGGGGTAGGTAGAGTACTGTGCCAGGACATCTGGCAGCTGTTGCACCTTGCGCCACGGGGCCTGGGAGTAATGGAAGAAGCATCCCTTGACGTGGGCCTCCGGGAAGATGGTGCCAACCCCACGCCAGCTGGCACACTTGAAGTCGAGCAGGACTGTGGCAGGTGCAATGCCAGTGTTGTGCAGCTTCAGCTGGCCCAGCAGATGGACGTAGATCTGTGTCTGCCTAGAACATTTAAGGGCATAGATGGCTGGCAGGACTGTACTGGACTGGATGGCGTAGACGGTGTAGAGTTGTCTGAATAGGGTAGGACATGCCCTGAATGTGCTATCCATGAACCAGTCTGTACTGGTGGCCAGTTGCTGCAGACCGCGGTCCGTGGCATACACCACGATGCGGTCCCACTCCCTCCTGCTGTTATATAGGAGGAAGTGGGTCCGGTTGGAGGCAAGGGTGTACTCCTCTGGAATTTCAAGGTCCTCTACCGACTGTAAGGTGGTAGGCCAGCTCCGTGCCACATGCCACACCTGTTGAACTGTCCACCACAGTAGCCGCGCTCCTGCAAAGCGACTGGCCATGGCCGCAGGGATGCCCGATGTGCTTGCCACGACGACCTGGGATGCACTGTCCATTGTCCACCGCGCCCTGTCCTGTAGCATTCTTAGGACCTGCCACACACCTGTGTTGGCTGCATCAGGGGCATGATTGTGTTCCTTGATGGTGGCTACCACCGTATTCTCCACTATGTGCAGGTGGGCTAGGCAGTGGTACCTGTGCACCTCTGCACACCTCCAATATACCTTTTCAGGCCCTTCCTTGTCTCACTTATAGACAAAGCTGTTATGGACAGCCATGGGCTTGCCCGTCTGGCTTTGGACGTAGCGCACCTCCATGTCTAGCGATGCAGTCCAATCTGACAGTGCTGCAGAGCATGGCTGTCATATAAGTGCTGTGTGCCCCACCTTGTGTGCACCTGGCCATGCCCTCTTCCTGCCTGGGGCCAATAACTGGCAACGTTGTACTGTGCCCCATCCCCTATGTCCCTGTGGCCTGTGGGTCTCACTCATTGCGGTCCTTCACTGATGGTCATCATGCCTCCTGTGCCTGTGCACTGCCCAGTGGCCCCTGCCAGTCGTGTGCTTATGCGGGTGAGTGTTTGTTACTGTTGTGGGCCTCTGTTGGGGAGGGTGCTCTGCCTGTTCTGCGGGTTTGGTCCTGTATGTGCTCAGGTCTCACCTGTGTGCTGTGGGGGTGGTGCGGTCTCCCACTGTTGCCCTGTGTCCCTGTCTGTGCTCCTGTCCCTGTGTTCCCCAGCGCTGCCGCCTTCACTGTCCCCCTCTGGTGCCAGATGCCTCTGCCTGTCGTGGTCTACTGTTCGGGCTGACCTGTTCTTGCTGTTCTGTGCAGCCTGTGTTGTGTACTGCCTCCCTGTGTGTAGGCCTGCTATTGCTCTGTGTCTGTCACCATGTGTGTTGGAGGCACCCTTAGTGCTGAAGAGCTTTTGTTCTTCCACTACCATTCTACCCTTCTGTGCACTCACTCTTTGTGCAGCAGCGCTTTCAGGATCTCCCCCACAGACCACACCGTTGGAGAAGCTCTCTTCCTGGCTGCTACCCATGTATCATACTGGACATTAGTGATTCAGTAAAGAATGATTATTTAAACATTTTGACTCTGCTGCTACTTAGTGCTGGGAATTGGTGCTAAGGTTGGGAATGAGGAGGGAGTAGATTTTCTTTTGGGTTGGGTTTTTGGAGAGTGTATGTAATATTAAATTGTAGTGGAAGTGTGAGTGGGGGTGAGTGATTGAAAAATGTGTTGAGGTAAGACTGAGATGGTCAGGCAGTACTCCCCCTCGAGACTCAGGGACCTCTGCCCTTTTGACTGCCTCCACTTCCTCCTGAGGTGTATGGTAGGTGCAGAGTGTTGGGCATAATGAGGAGGCAAAGGGGAGGGAGGGGGTCTTGGGGGTTTAGAGGGGGAAGGGAGAGGAGTGGACGGATAGTGACAGTGGAGTCCAGGAGGCACCCTGGGGTGAAATGGGTACAAGATCGAGGGTCTCCTTGTCTTGTGCCCATACCCAAGGGCTCTGACTACTGCAGGCAGGTAATACGGTCATCTTCGGATTCTCATCCTTCTCGGGCAGTGTTATGTAATGCCAGATCCGTCAGGAACAAGACCGCAGTAATTGCAGATCTTGTGACTTCTGTGGACTTGGCATGCATCACCGAGACCTGGTTGAATGATAATGGGGGGGCCTATTTTGACAGCCGCATTCCTCCTGGATTCTCGGTGATACACCGACTGAGAGTGGATCGTTGGGATGGGGGGTCACAGTCTGTTTTAGATTAGAACTGGGACTCAGGGAGGTGCCAGTGGGAGCTACCAACTCCTTTGAGTGCATTGTGGGTGCAGGTGCAGGTTGCAGGATCCTTCTCATCTACCGTCCACCAAGTGATGGGTGGGCTTTTCCTGCAGGAGGTGGTGGACGTTGTTGGCGATCTGGTGTTGGAGTTCCCCAGGTGGTTGATTCTGGGGGATTTCAATGCCTGGGTTGATGACAAACTCTCGCCATTTGGACAAAACCTCCTCCAATTGATGGAATCATTGGGCCTGACATGGGTACTTACCTCCGCAACCCATTGGGGGGGCACTCATTGGACTTGGTGTTCCACCTGGGGATGGAAATCTCTTATATGGAGGTGGATCCTGTTGGATGGTCTGACCATCATGCCCTGAGATTCAGTTTTGCGACCCCCCAGATTAGGCCTGCCCCAAAGAAAATGGTATAGTACCATCCTTTGAGAGGAGTTACCTCAGAAAGCCTAATGACAGTGCTAGACATTTCAGGAATTCTGATTGATAACAGTGACCCAGGAAACCTTGTTATCGCCTATAATAGGGCGGTATCAGAGGCCCTGGATATCATTGCTCCGGTGCGTGTTTGTCCTTTAACTCTTCGCCCTGGTGCCCCATGGTATGATGAGTCATTGTGGGAGTTGAAGAAGTTAGGGTGAAGGCTGAAGAGACACTGGCAGAAAACTAACCTGGAGGAGAACAGGCTTAGACTGTTAGACCATTACAAGGTTTACCAATTGACAATTTCCTGTAAGAAGGCAGAGTTCCTGTCCTGGGAAATTGCTGCAGCTAGAAACAGACCAGCTCAGCTCTTCCATACTGTGCACAGACTGTGCAATCCAGCCTGCCTACAGTCTGGGCGAGCATTGTCACAAGGAAAGTGTGATGAGTTTGCCCAGTTTTTTGCTGATAAGATTGCCTCCATCAGGGATGAACTCAGCCAGTGCCTTCCCGTTGGAGCTTGCAGTGATCAACCTGTGGTACTAACACCCAGATGACTTGGTCTACCTTCAGCCAACCAGCTATCATGGATATAGTGAGGATCATCCAGACTCTGTGGCCAGCTTGTTGTAGCTCTGACCTGGGCCCAACTCTACCTTCTTGTAGGGTGTGTTGAGATGATCGCCCAGTCCTTGCTGGAATAGTAAGGGTTTCATTGGAGAGGGATCTTTCCAGATTCCTTGAAGGAGGTGGTAGTTTGGCCCTCCTGAAAAGCCCTCCTTGACCCTGACTGTCCAGCAAACTATAGGCCTGTCTCTAACTTATTTTTTATAGGTAAAATTATTGAGAAAGTGGTCACTTTGCAGCTGGAGGATTATTTATCCAGCCATAATATCTATGATCCTCTTCAGTCGGGTTTCAGAAAAGGCATAGCACCGAGATGGCCTGGTTTGGGTACTAAATGATCTTCTGATGGCTAGAGATCAGAGAGCCTGTACCATCTTGGTTCTCCTTGATCTCTCAGCAACGTTTGACACTGTAGACCATGATGAGTTGCTAGAGCACCTGTGATTTTTCTGTGGACTGGGGGGGAGGGCAGTCCTCAGCTGGTTTTGATCCTTCCTCAAGGGCAGAACTCAGAGAGTGGTGTTGGGGATTTATTCCTTGGCCCCTCACTGTCTGTCCCGTGGGGTGCCGCAGGGCTCTGTGCTCTCACCCATGTTGTTTGCAGTGTATATGCTGCCATTAGGAGACATTATAAGATGGTACAGTTTGAGTTTTCACTGCTCTGCAGATGACTCTGAGCTGTACATGTTTTTTGTGCCTGAGCGGGTGACAGATACTGTCTCAGTGTTTAACAACTGTCTCAATGAGATAGAGGACTGCATGAGTGCTAGCTGGCTGTGGCTAAACACATGAAAATGGAGGTGTTGGTAGTGGACCAGATCATAGGATGGCCAGGGCAGTGTGGGACAACCCACTGGGTTAAGACTTGGGGGAACCCCATTATGTGTCTTGAGTCAGGTGCGTAACCTTGGCACAATTTTTGATGAGAGCCTGACCTTGAAACCTCAAGTGTCGGCAGTAGTCAAATCTTCTTTTTATCATCTAAGAAATATCACCAGGTTGAAGCATCTGGTTCCGTCCGAAGATCTTTCTACCTTGGTCCACACCTTTGTCACCCTCCATCTTGATTATTGCAATGCCCTCTACCTAGGGCTACCGGGGGATGGACATCCACTGATTGCAGCTGGTGCAGAATGCGATGCCCAGGTTGTTAACTGGAACCCCGAGATCCAGTCATATGACACCTGTGCTGCGTGAACTGCACTGGCTGCCAGTACAGTGGTGGATAGCCTTCAAGGTCATGTTGTTGACCTAGAAAGCCCTACATGATCAGGGACCCCATTATCTGCAAGGTCTTCTGCACTCCTACTGCCCCTCCCGCCCACTCCAATCCTTCAACGAGGGATTGCTAGAGATTCCCAGGGTATGTTTAAAGACATCTGGAGCACGATCTTTTGCCTTTATGGCTCCTACCCTGTGGAATTCTCTACCTCATTGGATATGAGAGAGCCTGACTGTCAAGGGTTTTAACACATCCCTTTCTTCAAGCATTTTGGGGGGCCTGAATGAGATTGTGAAAGTTTTTTTATGGTAAATGTATAACTGTATTTAAGTTTATGTTTTATGCTGACTGTAATGTTTTATGAGGTATTAATTGTTTGGGTGCCCTGAGCTTTGGAAGGGCGCCTTTTTACAAATAAAATTGATGATGATGATGATGAAGCTGATGATGAAGCTGAGTCCCACCATGTCTCACCAATTGCAGTGATGTCAACTTGCTTTTGATTTAAAATTGCTGCTAATTCACTTCTTTGACTAAGCTCAGGCTTCTTGCATTTGAGACTATAATTTTGTAGCCACAATTTCCTAAAGTAGTGCAGATTTTATTTTAGAAGCCCTATTGCCCCCTCTTAGATAGTTTAAATGGTTGGTAATATAGTTGTCAATGGTTTCCCCAGGAAAGTGCTTCCCCTTCTATTAAAGTGCAGGCCAACCCAACTACACAGGCTCGAATTATGACTGAACCTTTCCCAATGTGTAAAACATCCGATATTTTTTCTCAGACATCATTTCCTCATCCATTCATTCACTGTTTTTATTTTAGCCTGATTTGTCATGCTGGCCCTTGGAATGGGGCAGAATTTCTGACAAGCAGATCTCACATCTCCTATTTTCCAGTGTTTTAACCAGGGAAGAGAAGTCCTTCGTTTAAGTATTTATGGTGTACTGTGTCTTTAAAATTAGTTTAGCTTAGATAGAGATATTCTTAATAGGGCTGCACTCCCTGATAATGCTTTAATGGGTGAAACCAGTTGGAGTTTGAAAGGTGCCTTGCCGTTTTCTCCATGAGGGGCAACCACTTCTATGGGCTTTATGATTAGATATTTTTGCACAATAAAATTCTCTGCAGCAGTTTTGTTTATAGCCCATTTATTAGTGTGACAGTGGTGGTGCTTTTTATTTCTGTTTTGCTTATTTGTTTTTTATTAAACAACCTTTGTTCTTGGGGCTGGTCTTTTCTTGTTATCTTGTATTACTTATTTACTTGTTTTGTGTCTGTCTGTCTGCTCTCCTGGACCCCCTCTTGAAAATGGACAGTTCTTGTCCTTGGGTTCTTACCTGGGTAACAAAATATTAAATGAATAAATGAATGAATAAATAAAGAATCAGGCAGTTTGGACTGAGGCATGGTTCCAGTATGATTAGAAGGTTCAAACGGAGGCATTCTCCCAGTATGATCTGTTGGCTCTGACTGAAATAGTCTCCCAGAATAATCCATTCATTCAGACGGAGGCATGCTCCCAGTACAAAGAGGTAGTTTGGACAGAGGCATGTCCAGTTTGATTAGCGGGTTCTGACTGTGGCATTCTTCCAGTATGATTAGAGGGTTCTGACCATGGCATTCTCCCAGTATGATTAGAGGGTTCTGACCATGGCGTTCTCCCAGTACGATTAGAGGGTTCTGACCATGGCGTTCTCCCAGTACGATTAGAGGGTTTTGACTGTGACATTCTCCCAATATGGCTAGAGGGTTCTGACTGTGGCATTCTTCCAATATAATTGGAGAGTTCTGACTGTGACAATATACAATGGGCAAAGAAATCCCTGTGTCCTGATTGGCTGAGACTTGTTTCTAGCCATTGCAGTAAGAGAGTGCCACCACTGGCTTAAACAAGCCCCTGCCAACCAGGGCAACTCACAGAATTCATAAGCCTCCTATTTCCTAGTTTCCATCACAAACATGGCTACAGCCTTTACTCATATATAAAAAAACTTCAACTAGGCCATACAAATAAAAGTCAGTTAAATAAAGTAAGTAAATAATTTAATGTTATTTACACTCATGAGCCCTCCTTACACACATACACAAATTAAAAAACTCAAGTACTATTTAGAGTTTCCATTGCTGGTGTTTCTTTGATGACCAAGAAAAATCCCCCACCTATCCCTACCACTTTGCTGGAGAAATCCCTGCTCCTTACTTGGCAACAGATAAAATTTATGTTCTGGCTCCACTTCAGGTCTGTTTGTATGTCTTTGTTTGTATGCCAGTTGAGCTCTGAGAATGCTGAATTCATGTATTCCGTGTTACCATTTTGTGTGTGTCTGTGTGGGGGGGAGGGCATTCTACTACTGGAATAATTCAGAGCTTTGAAGTCTTCTATTCCATGGTAAACAATCACACAATGTATTGAGTGTGAAGAAAGATAGATGACTGACAGGTGAAAAACATCTGTGGAAGGATTATTTTACATTATTTAGCAACATTTTAGTATATTTTTTGTGACTTTGAAAACTTTTAGAATGTGCTTTTTTTCAAAGTTACCTATGGGCCCATTTTATATAAACAGTAAGACATGGCTAGTGTTGGTAGTACTGAGATACCCACACACCTAGTGGCTGAAGGCACCTGACCTATGTGTCTCTGCCTTACTACACCTCTGGTGCGGTACTCAGTACTACCAACACCCAGCCATGTCTTATTGCTTACTTCACCCAGTATGATTAGAGGGTTCTACTGTGGTGTTCTTCCAGTATGATTAGAGGGTTCTGATTGAGGCATTCTACCAGCATGATTGGAGAGTTCAGACTGAGGCATGCTTCCAGTATGGTGATAGGGTTCGGACAGAGGCATTCTCCCAGTATGATTATAGGGTTTTGATTGAGGCATTCTACCAGTATGATTAGACAGTTCAGACTGAGGCATGCTTCTAGTATGGTGATAGGGTTTGGACAGAGGCATTCTTCCAGGATAATTAGATGGTTCGGACTGGGGCATACTTCCAGTAGTATTAGAGGGTTCATATTTTTTTAATTTTTTTATGTAGCTATTTATTTAGTTTTTGTTTACCAGGTAGGTGCCCTAGAAAATACAATGCCTATTTTCAGTCACAACCCGGGAGAGTACAAACAGTATATAACAGTAGCACAGTGGCACAGGAGTACAGGACACTCTTGCTTACAGTAGAAGTAGAAGTCGAACAATACTCAAGTCCAGAAACCGAAGAGCAGAGTCCATCCAGAGGATAACTGAAAATCAAACAAGAGGCACAAACTAGTAGTGGTACAAAGCATCACGTACAACAGCACTTATGCAAGGTCCATAGGAACTTACAGAGCTCATTCCTGAAAACATGGTGTGTCAGAGAACGTATGGATTGGCCTCCCTTGTCTCCACCTCCTACACTCCTCTGATGCGCGATTTCTTTGCGCTCACTTTGTGAGTCTGAGAGACCCTGCGGCTAGTTGGAAGTGAGTTCCAGAACTCGGGCAAAGACACAGGGTTTGTAGAGGTGCAATTCCACAGTATCTTTTAAATCTGTTAGAACTGAAATCAAGTAACAACTACAAGTTTAGATCCACAAAGCCATTAAAGTACTCACTACCTGTATGTTGAACAAAACCTGGGGAATTTACCCTTGCAGTATCTAGCCATGAACATGGTATGAAATTCAGAAAAAAGTTAAAAATGAATATCTTTTTACCAATTTCTCACTTTTAGACCAGTATCAATAGATTGTTGTTCAGTCGGTGTGATTGTTTTAGGTGAATTTTATCATTGTAGAGTACTTAGTATCATGTCTAACATTTGTATTGTGTGTCATGTCATAAGTGTTTCTATGTTTTGTATGCAATTGTAAAAGAGAGTTCACTCTCAATTTGCTTTCCAATAAATATTGATTGGTGATGGAAAGAGAGAAAGCCTGCTCACCCATATTTGGGGTGCATTTGAGCACTGAAAGACGTGACAAACCATTAGATCTCAGGGAGTAAGCATTGTCAGTTTTAGTGAACATATTGGCCAGTGTCCAGTTCTATCACAATATTGGGCCGTAACACAGCAACGCCTCATGCAAATTTTTTCGGCCCTGAACACTTACTCCTGGGCATCACCCCGAGAGAAATGAAGGGCAGGAGACGGCACATCTGATTGTTCTGGTCACCGCTGCTCTAAAAACCATTACGAGGCAGTGGTGGCAAGAGGAACCTCCCACAATAAAGGACTGGAGAGCAATAGTTGAACAAATCCATCAGATGGAAAGGCTGACCTTCAATCTGAGACAGCAGTCTCACCTTTGTCAAAACAGATGGACTAGATGGCTGCTTTATGAAGATTCACTGGGGGAGGAAGGGGTGAAGCATCTTAAGGGCTAAAGAGATGAGAGATCCAGAGATAGACGAAAAGTCAAGAGATGAAAAGTAAATAAGGGCTGGACCCATGTAGATACAAGCTAGCCAGATCTAACAGACAAAGTTAGATAAACGTGGACTTACAGGTTAATTTGACCCCACGCAACCCTAGTAAGACCCGAATAAGTGAGCTGACACACAGTACCCAAATGCAGTTCTTTTTTTCTTATCGCTACTTTTTCTATCATTCCTTCTTGACTGTTATTATTCTGTAAAGCAAAATAACTGCAATATTGATACTAAGCAACAAACACTCAGTTTGGGCTACATACCAACAACAGTAGGAATGTTTTTAATAATGGATATAAGCAGGAGATAATTGAACATCCTTAATCTGTTATAAGTACTATGTTACTAGTGTGAAGATATAGAAAATTGTATGGCTGTAATGATTAACTGAACATATACCTAATGGCCCAGATATTCAAAAGGTTGCGCCATGCGCAATAGGGTTCGTCTCCTGCTAAGTCCGAAATTGCACCATTCTGCGATATTCAGCAGGAGGCAGTTGCGCCACTGAAAACATGCTGAGCAACAGCACAATGCAAATGAATGCATGCTGAACTGGAGGGGGAGGAACCATGCATAAACTGTACAGCCCGATATTCAGCTGGGCTGTGGAGAGTTGTGCAGGCGCAACCCCCAACCTGCGCCTGCACAACTTTGAGCCAAAAAAAAAAGAATCAAGTCGAGGGCCACCTACAGGTGAGCGGCCGCATTGCAGGGCACAACACAGCAGCTGCCACCTGTGGCTGGCCCTCAACTTACTCCCTGTGCCCCCCCTGCAGCCCGATCGTGGGCAAACGTGTAAAAAGTCCCCCCACCCTCCCGACTGGCCCGATCGCGGGCAAAAGCAGAAAAGTCCCCTCCCGACTGGCCCGATCGCGGGCATAAGCTAAATCACCCCCACCAGCCCGATCGCGGGCAGCAAAGTGTTCCCAGACATATCCCTTGTGGTCCAGTGGACCGATAAGCCCGATCGCTGGCTGCATTATTTGCGACACCCCCCAAAGAACACATCCCTGGTGATCTAGTGTCTCCCCACCCCACCCACGGCCTCCACCTCGGCCCCCGCAGCCGGTGGGCGGCAGCATCCCACCCGCCTGCCGCCCGCCTCCTGCCGACTGACTGCCCAGTAGGGCTGCATGCCCATTGGTTGCAGAGCAAGAGCTAGTAGATTCATTCATTCACAGATCTGGACTGCCTTGATGGTATGGGCTGCCGCCCATTGGCTCTTGCTGTGCACCAATGGGCGTGCAGCCCTCACCGGCAGTCAGGCGGCGGGCGGGTGGATGCTGCCGCTCACCGCCGCGGGGAGCGGGGTGGTGGGACTGTGATGGGTGGGGTGGGGGACACCAGATCACCAGGGATGTGTTCTGGGGGGTGTCCCAAAACAATGCAGCCCGCGATCGGGCTTATCGTCCACTGGACCACCAAGGATATGTTCGGGGTGTGTGTTTTAAACATTTCCAGCCTACGATCGGGCTTATCGTCCACTGACCACCAGGGATACGCTCGGGGACACTTTGCCTGCCCACATCGGGCTGGTGGTGTGGGGTTATTTCAACTTTGACCGCGATCGGCCAGTCGGGGAGGGGAGTTGAATGCTTTGCCCGCATCGGGCCAGTGGGGGGTGGAGTGGGGATTTTTGACTTTTGCCCGTGATCGGCTGCAGGCGTCGGTCCTTAACGGCTGCTGCCTGGCAGGGCGCCAGGCGAAGTCCTCGATCGGCGCACCTGCATGCTAATGGCATGCAAATGGGATAAACAGATGCAAATGGCCCCCTCGCTTGCATGAATTATGGCCCCATTTGCATGTCACCTTGAATATCGTGAATTTGCGCGATGGCGAATGGCATTTCGCGCCACCGCAGTTGAATGCTCCACCTGACCGACTTGTGGTGGCGCCAGTTCCACTGCACTGATGCAGTGGCTGGTCGGGTGATATTCAAAGGAGTTGCTCAATAGCTTAACCTCCTTTGAATATCGCCCGCCACATTCCTACACAACTATTTTGTGCAGCAGGTATTGGCGCCACAAAATAGCGCAGTTTGAATATCCGCCCATCGTGTGTATATTGGTGACTATTACAATAATGCAATAAACGGCGATAAAAAAAAGAACATATTGGCCAGAGCAGCAGGTTTATCTGTTTTAATAGGCTTGTCTGTGGTACACCCAAAGATATGTAGCTGGCGTGAGGCTGGGGAGAGCCATCCTAGGCTCAAGTGAAGAGAGCAATGGTGAGTCAGCCTGGGCACAGATAAGGCAAACGACAGAGATTGTTGTAACTGGTGTCCCATTTATGATACCTTTGCTTGCCTCAGAATAAGGTATAAGACCATAAGTGAGTATAGGCAACAAAACACCCTCAGCTATAGCTAGCCTGGCAGAAGGAGTGAGGGTATGCATGATATTACAGGCAAGTCCATGCTTTGAATTAACAGACTTGCAGACATTAGATATGTGCAGGCCAAAGTAAAGGCAGGGTCTAGAGTTAAACCAAGATATCTGAAGGAGTCAGCAGCAGAAAGGGAGCAACATCAAAGCAGTGGATAGCTATGGCAGGGAACAAGCCTCTTACCCTTGGTGCTGAACCAAAGACCATGAAGCATTTTTTTTTAGTTCAGGAGAAGCATGTTTTGAGTTAGCCAAGACTCAGTACTCCCAAAATCTGCATTAAGCTGCAAGTTAATATGAGTAGTTTTCTTAGAGCTGGTATGTAGCACCATATCATCAGCAGAAAGCAGGGTGGAGCAGGAAGCTGTGGCCCTGGGCAAGTTATTGATAAAGAGGATAAAAAGCAGCAGACTCAGAATGGAGCCTTGAGGAACACCAATAATAACGATGGAGAGGTCAGATTTGGATTGGTTAAATTTAACAAGCTGTTGTCAATCACTTGGCTAGTTTGAAACCCAGATAATATCTGGGGGTGAAAAACCAAGGGCAGACAATTTAGTTTTGACCAGGTAATGGTCCACAAGGTCAAAGGCTTTTGTAAGGTCGATAAACACAACCATGTTTACATGCCCTGGCCACTTTGACAGCATTAGTAAATGGGATGAGGGCAGTTGATGTACTGTTCACTTGCCTGAAACCATGCTGGGCTAGGGACAGAAAATTGTATTTATGAAGGTACTCAGTAACCTGAGAGGCCACTAGCTTCTCCAGTAGTGTGTCAAGCATGGACAGGAATGCAGTTGGATGATAGTTATCAGTACACTTAGATCTTCTTTTGTACCCAGCACCACTTTACAACCTTCCAGAGTTTGGGCACCATACCAGAGGAGATGGACAGGTTAAACAGCTGACTTACTGGAAAGGTTAGCTCTGATGCAGCAATCTTGAGAAGCCTAGGTTCGAGGCCATCATGACCAACACTACTGCAGGGAGATATAGTCCTCAAGAGGTGTAAAACCTCACTGTGAGTGACAGCCTGAAGGTGGTGGCAGTGGGGGGTGGAGATGTTTGCTGTACTAGGGAGTGCTGGGCAGTGGCACCATTAGACATCTTTATGTATTGGACAGGCCAGAGGAGTGTGAATTAAATGCATTTGCAATAGTCACAACATTGCTACAATTTGTACCATCCAGTATCATGTCAGATACTGTGTGGTTAACACTTTTACCCATAAAATCATTGGTACTGTTATGTCTTCCTGTGGTTCATTACCCCAACACACAACTGCCCGGGCACTATTGCCTGATAGATGTAGTGTCCTGATAGTGAGCATCCTGGTGTTTTCAACAGATTTTTTACAGGGGTAAGGTAGCGGATGAGACGGGTTGCTACATTACCCAGTTAGTGCATGTCAAGGGATCGATGAATCGGGAGTTGGCACAGCCTCGTGGCATAGAGGGCTACACCAACGGCAGCTGTGCCAGCGTGCTCCCTTGTGACCCGGTTCTGACTGGGTCACATCCTTTGTGGAACTTGCCCTCAGACTCAATATTCGGGTCCACTCCCTCAGAGTTAGTTATTTTAGTTATGGGAGATGGGGACAGAGCCCCACACATCGGTGGTGCAGGGGAGAAGCCCTCATTTTACACTTAGTTTCGATGTAATGCCCCAAATTTTCCTGTCAGGCATACGATTGATCGGGGCTGTGGATTTGGTGATTGAACTCAGCATGCTGAGGATCTGCATGCCGAGTTTAGGGATACTGTAGCATATCTAAATCATTAATATACCTCCAGAACCTACAGAAGTCACTTACTGAGAACTGATGGAACTCTTTACAAAAGTTACTCTTAGCAACCTGCATTGCTTTTTATATTCATTCCTTCACATTCTATAATCCTGCCAGTCAGAGGATAACCCTGAAACTTTAAATTGAGATTGGGGTATTCTCCCAGTATGATCTGTCGGTTCTGACTGAGCTGCTCTTTCAGTGTGATATAATGACTTAGACTGAGGAGTGCCTACTTTCCTGTTCTTCCTGTATCACTCTCATGCTGGTAGGGTAGGGTACTGGACTAACCTACGTTTGTAGCCCCTCATCACAATGTATATTGTTAGTATCTGCCAAATACTATTTACCAATCTGTGAACCTGCCTTCTCCTGCTCCACCTCTCACTATTGCGTTTACTACATCATCCTTCCGGAGTGATACTTGCCTTTTTTAAAACAAGATTTCAGAATTTGCATAAGAAGTGTTTTTGGAGTCACCCAGTCTATTTATTCATTCATCGAGATTGCATTATTTTTGTGAAATTTCCATCATGTCACCTTACCAGAATCTATACTTCTCTACTGGAATCACTGAATTTAGCTCTGCACATCTTCTTTTCCTACTCACAATTGGGGTCATGCTCTCGATCTTGTAATTTCATCTGGGCTCCATCTCTGTGCTTTCCAGGTCACTACACTTCCTGACCCAGACCACAGTTTTATTACACTGTAAATGACTCTTCCCCACAACCTGTGCACAGAAACCTCATATAATCAGGCACTATGTTGTTTATTGAGCTGTGCCTCATTTTATGCACGGCTCACTGCTTTGTTTAAAGAGATATTTTACCTGCGTCTGATGATGGTGTGAAGAATTTTTATCTCTATTCCTACCTATGTTATGTCAATGACTTGGAGACTGCTCCTTCAAGCCTGTCCTACAGTACTTCTTTCATTCATAGTTCACCCTGGTTTACAGATAAACTCAGGGCAAGAAAAGTCCTGGGTAGGAGAGTAGAGTGTTGCTCATGGTGTGGGTGACAACCGAAACAGACCCAGAACCAGAATGCCCCAAAATACCATACCAGAATGCTCCTGAGGGTAATCACTAGGTGCAGCATTCTGTCAGGAGCAGTAAGTATGAGGGAATTCCATCAGGAGTGGATATTCAGTTTGGGACACAATTCCAGTTTAAACCAGAATGCATGTGAAAGTGGAATGCACTCCAAATTTGAAACAGTGCGCTGAACTGAATTTCCCTCCTACGAAATGCATCTGCCAGAATGCTCCTGTAGTTACTTTCCCTACCAAAACACCCCACATAATGATTGCCCCATGGGTTGCCAAAGTGCTCTCTCTTGTGATTGCCCCAAAGTCATTTTGGCAGGGGATTTGGGGGCATTCTAGTTTTGGGTGTGTTACAGTGTTTACCCAGTCCCCACTGCCGGTAGGCAGGCATTTGCACATGTTTACTCTACTAGGGAGAACAAGCATGCCCAAATACCTGCCTACCAACAAAACAGCTGAGAATTACTGCTGTATAAGTATAATATCAATTGTGTGTGAAATAATAGAAATATGTGTCAAAGAGAGACTCAAAGCTGACTGTAAAAACAAAAATACTAACAATAAACTTCAGCATGGATGTAAAGTAGGTAATTTCATGTATAACAAACTTACTCTACAAGTATCTTAGTCATGAGTTGGATTAGGAAATGCAGTTGATTAAATATTTCTTGTCTTCAGCAAAGATTTCATCATCATCCCACATGGCAACTTATTAGATAAAATGACATTGTTTGGTATAAATAAGACTCATTGATTGGTTATCAATCTGGCTCAGTATGTGGACCCAAAAAGTAAAAGTTAACGGAGATTCATCTTTAGAGCGTGATGTACTAAGTGGAGTGCTATGGGGCTCTGTTTTGGGGCTGGTCTTGTCTGGTATATTTATTGGTGACCTAGGTATAGGCATTACTAGTAAGTAGTAAGGTACATTGTATTTATCTAGTGCCCCATCCCAGAGGCTCTGGACACTGTACAGGAAGGCAAGAATTGAAAAGATAAACTACAAAAATATATCAATGACTACTACAAATGAACAATATCACATAAATAAAATCCTTTGTTTCAAATCAGCAGTTCAGCAGTCTATTTCTAAAATTCATAGGCAGGTCACAAATGCCTCTTTAGAAAGATATGCCTTCAGACTCTGCTTCAATACCTCCATCGACGGGGCCTCTGTCAAAGATCTTGGAAGCATGTTCCACAGAGCCAGGAATGCCACCTCAAATGATTGATCTTCTGAGGTATTCAGCCAGGCCCTGAGAACTACCAGGAGGCCTCAGTGGAGGAGCAGAGTGAGCACACAGGGTGGACAGGAGTCAGGAGGTCACTCAGGCAGTCAGGGCCTGATTTACATAGGGCCTTATAGGTGAGCAAGCCCACCTTGAAGTTGATTCTCCATCTCACTGGCAGTCAGTGCAGGTTACACAAGGCCGAGGTCACAGGACAAGACCTCGGAAGGCCCATGAGCAACCTGACTGCTGCATTCTGCACTAGCTGCAGGGGACGGAGAACTCCTCCACTGACACTGAGGCAAAAAGCATTGTAGCAGTCGAGTCTAGATGTTACAAAAGCATGTACCAGCGAGGGCAGGACATCAGGTGAAATTAAGGCTTTGAGCCAGACGATATTCCTAAGGTGGTAAACTACTCTGGATGATGGAAGACACCTGAGCCTCAAGTGTCAAACCATCATCAAGGATAATGCCCAGATTTGTCACCTTAGTAGATGCAACCAAAGGACCAGGGCCCAGGAATAATGCTGTTCCCATCCTGGTAGCATCTATATCCTGCCGATGACCAGGCTCAATCACTAGCACCTCCATCTTGTTGATATTGAGTCTCAGCCACCTAGAGAACATCCAGTTTTGAATCTTGGCCAGACACTTGTTAAGCACCTCCATAGCATTACTCATCCTGGGTGCAAATGACATATGCAGCTTAATATGTGAAATACATTTGCAGATAGCACAAAACTAGGTGGAAAGGCTAACAAGACATCAAACACTGACACACTGCAAAATTTCCTAGATAAATTGGAAAACTGGTCCAAACAATGTGATATGAAATTTAACAGTAACAACTGTACAGAAATGCATTTAGGCAGGAACAATATAAACAAAGATTATTATACAGATAATATAAAACTCAACATTGACTCTTCCCTTGACCTCTTCACTAGCATCCTCGCTCGGATCTGGAACCTCCATACCTCACTTAAAAAAAAAAGTCAGGGTCAAACACCTTCACCACCTTAGATCTCATCTGACCTTATTGCCATGTGCAAAGCCCGGACTGAACTTGGACGAAATTAAATCCCCATTTGCAGGCAGACCAGCAATCATACAGCTCTTATAGAAATCTTATACGGTGTGGTCCACCAGCCAAGGCTGAATATTTCAAGTCCCACCTTCAAAACAATCACAACTTGCCCCCTCACTTTTGGCATGTCATTCACTCCCATCTTGACCCCCTGTCCCAGTATGCTCCTCCAATCCTTGCAGTGGATGGTTCACCTGTCTTTGACCTCTTCTCTGTTGCTGCGATCCTCAACAAATTCTTTAAAACTTGCACTCTTCTTGATCATCTCCTGCCTACCTTCTCTGACCTTCCCCCTCCTCCCTCATCCGGAAGCTGCAGTTCCCCCCCACCCCGATTTCCCCTCAGGAGGATTACCATGAACTAATGTCCTTAAATCCTACCAAATCCAGCCTTGATAGACTCCCCCGCCAAGCTCCTCCATAGCTTTGCCCTGGCAATTATCCCCTCTTGCACACCTTTAAACCTCTCATTCCACTCCTGCACAATCCCACTGGCCTGAAAATTTGTTAAAATACTACCCCTTCATAAAGGGTGACCTATCCTTCCCTGGCAACTACTGGCCCATATTTCTTCTTCCCTTCCTCCAAATTTCAAGAGTCCATTGTCTATACCAGGCTTGTAAAGTTCCTATCCAGACCAGGCTTGCAGAGTTCCTATCCAGTACTGACACTCTGTCCCCCTTCCTTCAGGAAACATCACTCAACCATCTCCTTCCTACTAAGGGTGACAGATTCCATCCTCTTGGGGATGGACCAGGGTCACATTACTGCTGCCATCTTTCTTGACTTGGCTAAAGCATTCGACTCAGTGTCTCATTCACTCCTGAAAAAGCTACTCTGTGTTGGCTTGGTGGCTCCAACAGTTGACTGATTCTCTTCCTACCTATCTGGCCAACAGCAGTCAGTCCAGGTGGGAAATGTCCTGTCATCCCCACTTCCTATCCTTGCTGGGGTTTCCCAAGGGTTCATACTTGGCCCCATCCTATCCTATCCTATCCTATCCTATCCTATCCTATCCTATCCTATCCTATCCTATCCTATCCTCTCCTCTCCTCTCCTCTCCATTTATGACCTTCCTTCTATCTGCTCTGGTATTCATTTCCACATGTATGTGGATTATACTGTCATCTATACTGTCGGGACCATCTTCCACAGACATGCAATCCTCCCCAGCATGATTGTAACAAAGTCCCAAGCTGGTTCCATGCCAACCAACTGAGAGAAAACATAAAAAACTCTCTAGACTTTAGTGCCAGGCAAAAGCTGGCAAGGCCAGACCATCCTCATGTTCACCACCCCTGATGCCCTGGCCCCGAGGTGGTCCCTGCTTTTAAATACCTAGAGTCTGGCTGGATAACATCTCGATTTTTCAACTCACATTGATGCAATTTACTCTAAACTGTGCCCCAAGTTAGACATTCTATATAGGAACAAAGACATGTTGTGAGTTAGCAACTAAAATGATACTTCTAGTATTTTACTCTGTTGATGTAGTCTATGGCACTACCTCATATATCCTTGCCAGGCTTGACACCCTCCTAAACTTCCCTTGTCACTTTGCTACCAACTCTCCTCTTAGCACATACCACTTGTCTACTCTCTCTCTCTGTCACTCCCCATACCCTCCAGAGACTGACCCACTTTTGACCTTTACTGCCAAATATTGGTTTGGAACCTTCCTCTTATGTCTCCTCCCTACTATCTCCTGCCAACCCCCTCCTTACCTTCTGCACTCCAGGGACTCCGCTCTTTCTTCCTTTCTCATCCCCACTCAACTTCTGGACAGTGCTCTATTCCTGTTGCTTCCTTTCCTCTGGGATCAGTTGTCCTCTGTCATTCGCCTTTCCCATCGCCTTCTGTCCTCAAGCCGCCTACTCTGACTCACTCCCATTCCCCTTGCTCCTGCCCCTCCACCTCCCCGCACCCGCATCCCTGCCTCAACCTACCTAGCCTCGCTGAGGCTCTGTAAACAGCCTCCTGACTCATACAGTCTATGCTGAAAGCTGCTTGTTGTTGTAACTTTGCACCTATTATGTTTGCTTGCACGCATGTGCAAGAAACATAGTGCCATCATCGGAGATTTCGAGGTGTGTCATCTCCTCCAATTCAGTCAGTGTGCTGGCAGGGCTGTTTCTGGTTATCGCATTTTGGAGCTGTCTATGACACGCCCAAAATGCAGTGGCATACAGTTGAAAGGGGGAGTTATGCTTGAGTGAGCAACGATAAGATATCGCCTGCTCGCGCGCAGCCTCCCCCACACACACACACACGCCGCCCCAAGACACTGTATAGCCGACGGGTGCCCAACCCTGCCGGCTGTGCTGTGTTCCGGCTCCCCCCAAAGGTTTAGAAAAGCCACGCCAGCCCACTCCCAGCGTGGCAAGTAATCACAGGCCGACGGGGTGCCCAACCCCGGCCGGCTGCACTGTCCCTCCGAGTAGTGAGTGCCATGCTGGGAGCCCACCCCAGCGGCAATGATCATTAGGGCCGACGGGGTGCCTAATCCCCCGCCGGCTGAACAGCCCCCAACGCTTTATGCCACGCCTGGGAGCCCACCCCAGCGGGTAAACGCCCCACGCCGTGTTTTTGTTTTTTCTACCTGTAAAGAAAAACGTCCAACGGCGAGTCTCCCCGCCTCCCACAACCCGCACTCCACCCACTGCGCACCAGCCTTCCCACACCCCTCACCCCAAACTTACCTCCGGATCTCGGCGACGATCTTCGGTGGACCGGGAACACGCCTGCACTCTTCAAAGCCGACCGAACTGAGGAAATGCTGGTAAGCTGTATAATGGGCTAGATAGGGGGTTCAACTTGTTGCATATCTCAGGCATTAGATTTTGCATCGTTACATGGGTTTTGGGACTTTCTCATGATTGATTCATTAGTCATGGTATGTTCAGGTTCAAGGGTGATTTCGCCGCAGTGACTGCTAAATCACCCTTTGGGTCCGAATAACGCCATGACAGTGACATCAATCATGAGAAGGGTCTCAAAACCCCATGTTGAAAATTTGGTAAAATTCCAAAAAATGACTGTTTTACGAGCGCGTGCTACGCAGTTCCTACGCAGGCTCGTAAGTTCGCGAATTTTCAATATTTTCACTCCAGATTTTCAACATTGCCATTTTACCACACCTTCTTATGAGTAGTACAGCTGTCATTTTTCACATCTCACCCAAAATGTGCTTCCGCCCATGTAGCACACAATGGCGCAGTCGGTGTGCGAAATCAATGTACGGGACAAAGTAAGAAAATCACAGTGACACTGTTCATGAGCAGACATCTTAAAATGGCTATGTTGAAAATTTGGGTAAAAAATTCCTAAAAATGACTGTTTTACGAGCGCATTGCGCAGTTCTCCTCATGCTGTCAGAAGGTCGGAATTTTCAATATTTTCACTCCATATTTTCAACATTGCCATTTTACAACACCTTCTTATGAGAGTAGTACAGCTGCATTTTTCACATCTCACCCAAAACGTGCAGCCTCTTCATGTAGCGCGACAATGGCACAGTGTGAAGTAGATCAATGTACGGGACAATTAAGAAAATCACAGTGACACTGTTCATGAGGTGAGGTGTTAAATGGCTATGTCAAAAATCTGGTGAAAAATTCCAAAATGATTGTTTTACCAGCGCATGCTGTACAGTTCCTACGCACGTCAGTTAGTTCGCAAATTTTCAATATTTTCACTCCAGATTTTCAACATTGCCATTGTACCACACCTTCTTATGAGTAGTACAGCTGTCATTTTTCACATCTCACCCACAACGCAGCCTACCATGAAGCTATGCCAATGGCGAGTCGGTGTGCTAAATCAATGTACAGGATCAATTATTAAGAAAATCACAGTGACACTGTTCATGAGCAGAGGTCTTAAATGGCTATGTTGAAAATTTCAGAACAAATTTCTAAAAATGACTTTTACTGAAGAGTATGCTGCACAGTTCCTATGCATGCTCGTAAGTTTGCAAATTTAATATTTTCACTCCAGATTTTCAACATGTCCATTTTATTAAACTTCCTTATGAACAATACAGCTGCAATTTTTCATATGTTGCCCAAAATGTGTTTTTGCACATGTAGCGCACAGTGGTGCTGTTGGTGTGCGAAAGCAATGTTTAGGACAGATTAAGAAAATCACAGTTACACTGTTCATGAGCAGAGGTCTTAAAATGGCTATGTTGAAAATTTGGTGATAAAAGTCCATAAAATGACTGTGTTACGAGTGAGCATTGCGCAGTTTCCACGCACCCTCGTTAGTTCATGACTTTGTAATGTTTTCATGACTTTGTAATATTTTCTGTCCAGATTTTCACCAGTGGCATTTTTCCACACTTCCTTATGAACAGTACAGCTGCCATTTTTCACAACATGGCCGAAGTGTGTTTTCACACTTTCAGTGCAGAGATGCGTGGTCGCTGTGGGAAATCATTGTTCGGCACAGATAAAGAAAATCACAGTGACACTGTTCATGATTGAGGCACCAAATGCCTGAGTTGACAATCTGCTGTAAGAAATCCCCAACCTAATTATATTACGGGTGTGCGTTGCACAGTTTCTATGTACGCCCGTGACTTCACCATTTTTTTAATATTTTTACTACACATTTGCAACATAGCCATTTTTTACACCTCCCCATGAAAGAGTACAGCTGTCATTTTTTACATCCTGTTCGGAATATTTTTGCACCTGTGGTGCTAAATGCCGTAGTCACTGTGCATAAGCAGCTTTCGGCTAACAAACTGATATTCCCCCTGTTCATGAGGTGGGGTCACAAAACAAACATGTTGAAAATTTGGAGTGAAAATACCAACGAATGCCTGAGGCATTAGGCTTTTCAACTATAATGCCCAACCCTATAGAGAATGACAGGAATCAGGGGTGTGAGTTTGGATTCTTGCCTGTGATGCTCATACCATTCCACACCCTGCAGTCACTGAGAGGCATCGAGGTATGCCCTGGACTCTTCGGCCCCAAAGTTCACCCCATTCTTCTATATCGCACCCATCTCACCATATTTCCTAATGAAATGGGGTGCGCATAAGGGCCAAAGACCACAAGGAACACCGTGGCACTTGCTAGTGTCTGCAGGGTGGGGTGTGGTGAAATGGCGTGGCTGTTATGCCTGATGACCCAAACGCACACCCCAATGCCTGTCACTTTCTGCAGGATGGTGGTGGGGTTGGCTTCAGTTCGATACTTCACTGCCATTCCTATTACGCAGCTCTGTAACTTCTACACTACCACTGCCAATGCCAGCAAGCAAACATTTGGCATTGACAAATGCTTGTTTTTTGTCATGTTTTATTCTGTTTTTTGTTACTATGTTACAACTTTGTCTCTTGCCATTGTTTGTATTGTTTTCCTGTTTCCCGGATCGCACCTGGAAATGAGCTTCAGCTCAGTGTGCCTTCAGTTACTTAAATTTTAAATAAAATAAATATAAAAAGACCTTGGTCTGTACATAACCAGTGATTTGGGTAATAATTATGCCTGGTTAAATAAAGTGATTGATTGAGTGATTGAAAAAGGCAAACACTGTGACTCAAAAAGCAAATCGACTAATAAACACAGTAAGAAGGCATTTCACACAGATCAGAACACTCTATTGTGCTTATGTTAGGCTGAACACTGACTATGATAACAGGTATGGGAAGGTTGGGAGTAGGCGGACAGTTAAGATAGAAAAGATACAACACAGGGCAACCAAGAAAGATGATCAGAGGTTTGGAGAATATATCCTATGAAAACAGATTATAACACTTGGGTTCACACAGCTTAGAGCAGAGATGATTAGGGGTGATCTACTTTAATAAACACAGGGATCAGGATTTATTTAATGATTTAAAATTTAGGCAGGGACAAAATCAACATATGGTAAGAAGGCACAACAAACAGAACCTGTACACTACAAAACAAACAATAGGAAAATAGTTTATTTACAATTATAGAACATACTACCATTACATGTAGTAAACTGCAGTACAGCCAAAATGTTAAAAAAAAAATCTGAATAAATGGATGAGTGATGGAAACTGTAAAGTTATTTGTATTAATTTTGAATCGGCAAGCATGGATGGAGAGCATGGCCATAGTTGTCTAATCCTGCTTCAACAACCAGAGTATTAACCAGAGAGTAATGTTACCCAATGTCAACCGTGGAAGCACTACACTGAATAACATACTGAAACCTACTGAGTGATCTCACTAGTGTGACAGTTAAAGATGAAGTGCCTGTCTCTGTTTACTAAAGACGTTTGTTTCAGATACTGGTTCACAATCTGTTATTGTCTTCACTAGCCTCTTAATCAATTCAAGTTGGTGTTTCTTGTTTTTTTTTCTTTATTTATTTATTCTCCTTGGCTGGGGGGGGGGGTGTACCTATGGTTCTCCCCATCCAGCTGTCTTACTCGGCATTGCCCCAGCCACAGCCAGAGCTCTCCGACCTCCATGTCCTGGCCATCCTAGTCACATCATGGGGGGTGGACTTACCTGTACACTGTGGAAGGCCAGGGAGTGGACACCAGGGGAGCTAACTTAGGTGCATCTGAGGCGATATCGGATCTACCTTCATTGCGTCCGTGGAGGTTTTCTGTGTTGGTCCCCCCCCCCACAACGCGGGTGTGCAGTGACACCAAGGACTTTGCCATGCAGCACATCTGACATCGTCCCTGTTGCTCCCACAGCTGACCACGGCATGTACCAACCCCCAGCCACCGCCAGGAGCCAGTGCCTCTGTGGTAGTCCCTTCCTACCCTCCCCAGAGGAGAAGAGCAGTCTCTGGGACACTTGATCTTCCTACCCTCAGCTGACTGTCCAACACCCGAGGTTGCTTCCAACCCTGGGTCACTGGCGTGGCACGAGGTGTGGTGTCCAGCACCTCAACCCTCAGCACCATTGGGCTGACAGTTGGTGTTTCTGATTTACAAACTGATGGTACAGAACTGTATTATATAGGTTGGTATAGAACTGTATTATAGTGTATGGTACAGAACTGTATTATATAGGTTGGTATAGAACTGTATTATAGTGTATGGTACAGAACGTTATTATATAGGTTGGTATAGAACTGTATTATAGTGTATGGTACAGAACTGTATTATATAGGTTGGTATAGAACTGTATTATAGTGTATGGTACAGAACGTTCTTATATAGGTTGGTATAGAACTGTATTATACTGTATGGTACAGAACTGTATTATATAGGTTGGTATAGAACTGTATTATAGTGTATGGTACAGAACTGGATTATATGGGTTGGTATAGAACTGTATTGTAGTGTATGGTACAGAACGTTATTATGGGCTGAATGCAGTTGAAAGCTATCCTTGTTGTACCATCGATGTGACATCAACTTGCTGTTGTACCATCTTGAGTGTGTCACATTGATGGTACAACAGCATCGGATGTGTTTGCACATGTGTGTCAGTAATGGACTGCACCTTGGGAAACGGCTGCAGCAGTGAGGCAAGCACCTAAAAGTGGTCAGTGACTATTAAAAGAAAGCAAAGTAAGGGCATATTATTGATAACCAAAGAACTGTTACTTCAAATGAAAGCCAGAGACTCTAGTTAGAAAGCTTTCAAAGCATCCCCTTCCCCCACCTATGGAATGGCCACAGGCAGCTACGCAATGCCTGTAAGCAGATGACAAAATCACTCAAAAAGAAATACTTCACTAACCTCCAGCAAAACAACTTGAGGAATCCCTGGAGCTTCTGGGCATCAATTGGGTCCATACGAAACCCAAAGACCAATAAGCAGATTATACAACTAACATCTCCATCCGGCAAAATCAGTGACCCCAAGGACATCGTGAGACCTTTTCAATGCCATGTTCACCGACCTGACCCTCGTACCTTGTAAGCTTCCCAACGCCTCCATCCCACCAAACAAAATACAGGTGCACCCCCACTCTTTAAACGCTGAAGCCTCCCACCCCTCTTTCTACTTCAGAGTGATTTGCACTGAAACCACCATAAAAATCCTGAAAACCTTACCTTCCAGTGGCAGCCCCAGTAGTGATGGGTTCTACCCAGTTTTCCTGAAGATCATCTCCTCAGCCCTTGTAAGGCCACTAACACACATTTTAACCTGGCGCTGCCCACTTCATCAGTGCCTGACACCTGGAAACATGCTAAAGTGATTCCCATCTTCAATGCAGGAGACCCTCTATCCCCGGAGAACTACAGACCAATCTCCTTGCTCCCACATCTTAGCAAACTGCTAGAGAAGATCGTCCATTCCCAGCTGTCAGATTACCTAAACAATTACAACCTTCTATGTCCCCTCCAGCATGGTTTCTGTAAACATCACAGCACCTCCTCTGCCCTGGCAGTTTTTTCAAACCACGTCCTTAAAAATATGGACATGGGTAAGACAACGGGAGTTGTTTTCGTAGACTTATCAAAGGCATTTGACCTTGTAGACCACCATCTCCTTCTCTCCACTCTTAGACAGCTAGGCTGTGCCCCTGGGCCTGTATCCTGGTTTCAAAGCTACCTCTCAAGCATGACCCAGTCAGTGCTTATAGGCAAAGCTGCCTCTGCTTCCCTTCCCACAAGTACCAGAGTTCCCCCTGGGATCAGTCCTTGGCCCCCTACTCTTCTCCATGTTTGTCAGTGCCTTACCGACAGATACTAAACTGCAATGCACTCCTTTACGCAGATTATCTAGTCCTATTCCACAGTGATAACGCTCTGGAATCTATCTCCTCCACCATCACTGGTAAATTTGCTGTGGCTGACAGCTGGCTTGCAGCCAGAAAACTCTTAGTCAAAGGGGAAAAAGGCAAAGGCCATGCTCTTTGGATCTAAGCCATTCCTTAACAAAGCTGCAATTTCTGACTCCTCCCTCACCATATGTACACACGCTGCCCCGAGCAGGTAACCTCTTTCAAATATCTCGGTGTCACCTTGACCCTCACTCACCTTCAAAGATCACATAACCCAGACGACAAGAAAGATAAACCAGAAGTTAGGGCGCATACCGCACAATTCACCTATTTCTTACCTGAAGCTCTGCCTCGCCATTGCGCAAGGCAACCTTCTCCCTCCTGGACTACTGCTCCCCATCTATTCTCTAACATCCTCAAAGCTACACTCCCAGCTAAACATGACATATAATGCTATCAGACGCTTTGTTCTCAAAGCCCCCCCACTAACCCACCACTGCACTTTACCAGGCTCTAGGATGGCTCCCCCTCCAGCATCGCCTTGACTATGCCATAGGCTGCCTGGGGGATGATGCTCTCAGGAGTAACCAACTATCCCCCTACACTCCCCTACTCATAAATAGAGTGACCACTAGACCTCTTGGGGCTTCCTTCGTTCCAACCCTTGAAGTACCTCGGGTCTCTACAGTAATGGGCAGCAATGCCTTCTCTGTAGCTGCCCCCTCCCTCTGGAACAGGTTTCCCTCAACCATTCGCACATCTCTAGCCCATGCATCTTTTAAATCCAATCTAAAGGCATGGCTACTGAAAGAGTCCACCTGCAAATGCTCACTGGGCTTCACAGGGAACCATAAGCCACCATAAGCCTTCCATAACGATAAGCATCCCCCATGTGACTCTCTTGCTGTCTCACACAGCCCCCCCTCTCCCTGAGCAAAACCCAATCACAACCCATATTGTCTCGCACAACCAGCCAGCCTAGCTTCTAAATCCCGACCAGTGCTGGCTACCTGCCAGGGCAGGCGTGCTTACCTAGATTAAATGTCAACAGTCTGCTGCTGTTCTAAGAGGCACCTTGCCTGGCTGTATAAACACTAAACCCACTTTTCTCTACTGGTGACTGTATTTCTCTGATATACCTTTATTTTACCACACCTGTACAAAATGTACATAACGCCTATTCTGTCTTCAGTGTGTACTTGCAACTCTACAAACCAAATGTAAATATCTGTATACCAAACTGTAAAGATGTCCACTGCATGTGTTGATCTTTCGCCACCTTGTGGCCCAGGTCATGACTGAAAATGGTCCATTGGATCAGTGCACTTACCTGGTTACCAAAAACATACATAAATAAATAAGTAAATAAATAAATGAATAAATTCACCTTTGCCTACCAAACAGCTGGCATGTGTACGTTTATTACAAAAAAAAAAAAAAATTGTCTACAAGATCAGGGACTGGGACAGAGTTTGGCTCATTCTGTGGTCGGGGGGTAGTGTCTGAAAGCATGTCGCAACGTTCCAGAAGTGGACAGCCATTGATTTATTGTTGCTCATACACTACACAAGACAATGGATAAGAAACAGTAAAACAACAATACTGAGTTCACTTCTTGAGGTTGTCTGATAACCAAAAACCTCTTCAGCTTTGCTCTTGAAGTTTACTTAGTTGTCATGACAACCTCTCGAAGTGAACACAACATTGTTCACTGTTGCCCACCCATTATCCTCTATATATAGAGTATGTCCTTATAAAGCTTTTAATGCATCTGTGTTGTAATGTGGAACTCTTATGTTGAAAAGAACATGAACTACTTCATACTGTCCTAAATGATACTCATCGCTGGTGTGTTAGGTCAGAAACACCTTTTGAGTTAACCAGAAGATCAGATGGTGCAATAACAGAATGCAAACCAGCATTTACAAAATCACTTCTACAGATGAAAAAAATCACTTAGAGGTTTAACATAATTCTTTAAAATTATGTGTCTATAGTGGAACAAAATGCATTCGGAATGTCATAAACCAGTAGTATATAAATTGTATCCCAGTCTGTAAAATATTCAAAGGCCAAGTAGTTTATCAACAAGGCATTTTTTAATGTCTGCTTTTTGAGTTCGCACATGAGGGATGTGACACTGTCTGTCCAATTCCGAGTGCTCTGCCAGAGGCTCGACAGCATTACACCAATCATCAGCTAGACTGACCATGACGCTGTTTTGCCTGAAGTGGTCTGCACTTGAACAGAAAAAGCCACACCAGTCATGTGGTGGCTTTTTCCTTTCATCTGCAGATCACCGTGCAGCAAACATCTGTTTGTGTCACGATCAGCCTGCTTGATGTCTCTGCCCCCCTCACTACTCCCCACTCAGTCTTTCCTGGGAAGTGGAGGAGGTGCCTCCCTACCCTCCACTTCCGCTGACTCTTTTGCTTGTTTTCTCCCACCCTTATGGAATAGGCCACAGCCTAAGCTCCATACAGACTGGGAGTATACAGTGCCAAAGGCACTTTCATCTAAGCACGTTTGCACTAGCAGATCCCCTGCTCGACATCGAGGTGCTCAATCCCGTGTCGCATGTCATCCCCTCCTTTAATATGGCACACTGTGAGTCACACCAGTGTGCCAAAACCATCTCTGCATGTTTCCAACACCAGGATGCCCACTCCCCAGTGCTCGATGCACCCCATGCCCCTCATATTCTCAGCCGACCTTGGGGTGCCCAATCCCTGTTGGCACTGATACCCTCCACCCCTGGCACACTGGGAGCACCCAGTGTGCCAAAACCCATGTTATGAATATTTAACCATAAAAAGAAACAGTCCCAGAAGATCTTTTTTTTTTTTAATACCTGAAAAAAGAAAAGCGGTTCCTCGTCATTCCTGCTGGCCCCCCCTCCCCAATCCACACCCTCCCTCTGCGTACTCCCATCTCCCCACACGCCCCTCACCCATACTTACCTCTGGAGGTCAGGAGCAGCGATCTTCTGTGGACCGGGAACACGCTTGCACTCTTCAAGAGCCGACCACAAACTGAAGAAAATCACGGTAAGGCCTATAAGGGGGTTTCAACTTATGTTGATATCTCAGCCACTTTTTGGAGTTTTGGTCCCAAATTTTCAACATGGGATTTTTGGGACCCCACCTTATGAACACAATCACTGTCATTTAGTTTCTCGGACCCAAAAGGTGATTTCATGGTCACTGTGGGGAATCACCTTTTGGGACCAATTAATGAAATGACAGTGCCACTGTTCATGAGGTGTGGTCCAAAAAAGTCTTTGTTGCAGATTTGGTGAAAGAACTCCCCAAACTGACTGTGGTACGAGTGTTCACTGTGCAGTTTCTACATATGCTTGTAACGTCATAAATTTTTAATATTTTCACTCCAAATTTCCAACATTGCCATTTTTTCACACCCCCTTATCAACAGTACAGCTGTCATTTTTTGTATCCTTCCCAAAATGTGTGTTTGCACCTGTGGAGCAGAATGGCGAAATCAACTTTTGGGACAGAGTAGCAAAATTCCAGTGCCACTGTTTGTGAGGGGAGGTCCCAAAAGGCCATGTTAAAAATCTGGTAAAAACATTCCAAAAAATGATTGCATTATGAGTGTGTGTTGCACAGTTTCTATGCTTGCTCAAAACTTCTCCACTTTTTCATATTTTCACTCCAGATTTTCAACATTACCATTTCTTTACACCTCCTCATTAACAGTACAGCTGTCATTTTAAACATCCTGCCCAAAATGTGTTTTCACGCATATGGTGTGAATGGCATAGTCGCTCACCTTTTGGAATTGAATAACGAAATGCTACTGCCACTGTTCATGAGGTGGAGTCCCAAAAAGATCATGCTGAAAATTTGTAGCACAAATACCAACAAATGCCTGGGGCATTGGGGTTTCCAACCGTAAGTCCCACCCTGTACTGACTGACAGGTGTCAGAGGTGAGACTTACGGTCGTCAGCCATAGTGCTCACCCCATTCCACCCCACCACCACCCTGCAGCCACTGACAGGCATCTAGGTGTACCATGGGGTCTTAGACCCTAATGTTCACCCCATTCTCCTGTGCTGCACCCATCTCAGCTTATTTCCTTATGGAATGGGGTGAGCGTAAGGGCTGAAGACCTCAAGGCACACTACGACACTGGTCGGTATCTGCAGGGTGGGGTGAGGTGGAATGGCTTGAGTGTTATGTCCATTGCCCCAAAGGCACACCCCTAATGCCTGTCAGTCTCTGCAGGGTGGGGGCGAGGGTTGGCGTTATTTCAGTACTTCAGTGCCATTCCTATTATGCATCTCTCTCTCGAACTCCTGCACTACCAATGCTATTACCAGCAAGCAAACATTTGGCATTGACAAATGCTTGTTTTCTAATGAAGTAAACCAGTGCTGAAAGAATATAAGAAATTTGTGTTGAGAGTAATATCTTAAATGTAAGGCAGAGGAATGTAAACAGAAAAATATGGGAATATAGTAACAGCAATACTAAAAGCGAACGCTCGGCATTGACAAATGCTTGCTATTATATATTTCTATTTTATATCATATTTACAACAGAATCATAATATAGATAGTACAGTTTGTTCTCTGGGTGTCTTAAAAACAAACACACTATAATTCCAAGGGTTTCTCAGTAGGTGAAAGTGTTGGCCATTCTTCTTTAGACACCTTCTTGTATTGTTTAAACATGGAGGGGTTCCACAACAGGAGCAAAGTGGGCAATAATTGCCTTATGTTATACCACAGTTCATCTATGATTTTATCCAGACATGCTAAGTCATGATTTAATTTTAAGCAGAGTGTCTGTGAAGATTAGAAGCCATTTCTTCTTATCAAGGTTTTCTAACGTTGTGCCATTCTGGTTTTAAAGAACTAAATCTTTGGCTGCCATCCTCTCTAAACCATCAGTCTTTTTCATTTTATTCAGTTTCAAGTTAAATGTATCCTTTATTATTGAAGTTTCATAATTAAATGGTATCCATTTGTTCATCAGCTGTTCCAGTTCTTGTTTTGTTTTAACCACCAATCATTTATTTAATCACAGTCCAATATATTATGGTACAGGATACCCCATCTACCACATTTGTGCCAACATCTATCACTTTGCTTATACCCCCCATCCTAAACAATATGGCTGGGGTTAAATATGCTCAATGCAAAATGTTCTGCTGAATTGTTCTATTTTTGGTAGCAGTGTAACAGTTCACAGCTTGTCAAATATTTAACTGCTGTGTATTTGTAAGAACCTTTCTGTATTCTCAATCCCATTTCTTGTGTGTCCTGTCCAGTATCTCTGGTAGCAACTACCACTGATATGTATACTTTGGCTATCAATTCTTTTAAATATTCTAATTTTTCTTTTCTTTAGTAGTCATTTTTCTCAATCTCTAATTTGTTCCAAGCCCAGCATTTCTAGAAGCTAGTCATATTTGTTTTTAAGGGTGTTCATTTGGATACTCTTCAACTTTATTTCTTGTTTCTTCAGTTTTTTTCTTTAGTAGCACATAAGTAGTAAAGCCTAAATCATTTATCAGATCTCTCCAAATAATTATTAATTTTTTTCATAAATTTTGAACCAATTTTCTCTATTTTCCGCAGTGTCTCAGATGTCGGCATTCCTCCACATGTTGTCAGTATTCCCCCAGATGTTGACATTCAGTCATAGGTTTTCAGTTTTCCTCCAGATGTTGGAATACCTCCATATGTTGTTGGTATTCCCCAAATGCTGATATTTCTCCATACGTTGCAGTATTCCCCAGAAGTCAGTATTCCACCATATGTTGGTGTTCCCCAGATGTCAGTATTTCTCCATATGTTGGTATTCCCCTAGATGTCAGTATTCCTCCATATGTTGTCAGTATCCCACCAGATGTTGGTATCCCACCAGATGTTGGTATTCCTCCACATGTTGTCAGTATTCCCCCCAGATGTTGGTATTCCACCATATGTTGTCATCATTCCCTAGTTGTCTCTGTCCCACCATATGTTGCCTGTATTCCCCAGATGTTGGTACGAAACCATATGTTCCAGAGAAAATGTTTGTACGACCATTCTGGCTAAAAATAGCCCAACACAAAAGTTATTCTTTCGGGTTCTTTTTTTCTTTTATTCAGATAACATGGCTCAACGTTTCACCATATTCGGCTTCTTCTGGGAACTGTAATCATTTGATAAATCATATTTTTAATATACATTTTAATCACGTTATCAAGCATGTCTCGTATGAAAATTATATCTATTATTGCTCCTGGCTTCTCATAACAATCACTGTGAACTTCCTATAACACCCCACACATTTAAATTATATTTTTGTATTTATGTTCATTTTATATTACCATTCAGATTTGTTGGCTAGTTCTACTAACTTACAGTATTCAAGTATTGCCCAAAGGCTATCTACATTTTTATCCAGGCTTCTGCCTCTGTGGCTGTCACATGTCTAGCTTTCTTTCTTGTAGCACCTTGTGTTAGAACATATTACAAAAGTAGTCGTTCCCTGCAACGTGTTTTCTTTTTCTTCAAGTACTATAACTCTATATAGTAACACATTTCTTACTGTAATATGTATCATAATCTCTTCTCTGACATGTTCTACCAAAATACTCTATTTCACTATTTATTCAGGAATCTCCTTGCATTTCATACACTTTTGCTCTTTACTTATCTCTATTGCATGATTTTCTGATCCTCCACCTTTTTTCACATGTACACGTTAAGTTTATTTTTTATTCTTAACCCTACTGATGCACCAAGATTTTATCCTGTATATCTAAAGGCCCTCCTTCTTCAGCCTTTTAGAATTCCATTTCTTCTAGTAGTACAATATAGACACTGTCCCTTTAAGAAAAAACTCATTAAGCTCTTAGTTCAAAATGTTTTCTTTTCAGAAATGGATATTCTATGGCTTTTGATTTATTTTCTTTAGTCTAGTGACATCAAAACATAAAAGGTGGTTATCAAGTGTTTTCTTGATTAAATTGTAGTTTTACATTTCTAGATTGTTTTAAGTGCTTGCTTATTTTTACCACCATTCCTGATACACTCTGTTGGTATTCATTATATAATGTCATCTGTTAGAGAAAGACATTCACTTTAAAATATTGTACATGGTTATCTGCTGTTTAACATTTGCTTAGTTCTTTTCAAAAACCAATGCTTAAACTTCTTACTTGAATGTTCAGCTTCTGTTGTGTTCTGCTGCTTGGTTCCTACTGAAGTGCCAGCAAGAGAGCACAGTGAGCCCTCCCCTCTTATACCTGTGTTGAGTCACATGCTGATTGAGTCAGCAAATGTTGCTAAGCAGCACTTTTGCTAGGCAACTGCTTTTCCACACAGGTATATAAGCTGGTGGCATTCCAAGCTCCACCCCATACTGTACTATTTATTTATTTATTTTATTTAGTTTTTGTTAACCGGGCAGGTGCACTAGCCACAAAATGACTATTTTCAGGCATGACCCGGGAGAGTACAACAAAAGGAGAACAGTTGAACAACAGCAACATGGGTACAATAGTACAAATAGAGGAACAGTACAGCAGTGCTACAAAAATACAATGGGTAGAAACAACAAAAATAATGGCAAGCATTATACAGATAATGGCAGTAAGATATAATAAGTGCAGAAACCATGGACCTGACCTGTGGAGTGAAAGGGTTAATAAGATAGTAAGGTTATATAGAGAGAAATGTGAGGAATGTTCAAATATAACAAGAAAGACTGACAGAAGGAAGGTCAGGGGTGGTAATTGGCAAAACAACAGTAGATGGACAGCAACAAGGTTCAAGAAGGAAGAGAGCTAGTAGTCAAGAAGTTATTTACAAAGAGAAGGAAAAATATGGGGAGCAGAAGAGGAGACAGTCTTGGAGCTGGATTAGAGCAGGGGTGACATTACTGGTAAGTCTCAGGAGCTTCAGGTTGGGTCAAAGCATGTACAAGCATCAGCTAAGGATAGATAATGACGATATTCACTTTTAAATCCAAAGTGAGACTGAGACAGCTGGAGGTTGAGTGGAAGAGCATTCCATAGCCTGGGAGCAGAGAATTGGAAGGCCCCTGTGCCTTTAGTCGTCCGACATCTCGGAACATAGAGCAAGGATTTGTCAGCTGATCGCAGGCCATGGGAGGATGGTTGAGGGACCAGCAACGCTGCCAGCTGGGACGGTTTTTTTTCCCAGATGATCGAGTCCATTAGTGATGCAAGGTAGTATTGTCTAGTGGGAGAGGGTGAGAGCCAATTCAGATCCTTATAAAGAAGGCAGTGATGTTTGAGTCGAGGTGACGAAGAGGCAAATCGGCATATATTGTTATAAGTTACATCCCATTTTAGTAGGGAGGTTTTCTGGGCAGAGGTAAGAATAGAGGCACCATAGGTAAGGGTTGGGAGCAGAATACCTCGGGAAATTGCTAATTTGGCCGAGGGTGTAAGCATGTAGCTCGTTTTGTAAGCTACTCCTAGTTTCGGGTTTACAGCTTGCACGAGGACTGAATGTGAAGATTAAAATCTAGGGACTGGTCCAGGAGGATCCCAAGGTACTTGAAGGAAGTAACATTTTCAAGTGGAAATCCTCCTGGTGAAGAACCTCCAGCAAACTAGAACAGGTCTTAATCTTGTGCAGAACCTAGGAGCATGGCTTTGTTTTCTTTTCATTTAGTACAAGCTTACGGTCTAGTAGCCAGTCTAAGACCTTATTGAAGTCTGAAGTAAGTATGTGTTTATGCAGGCAATACTAGAAGAACTAGTGTAGATGATCAGGTCATCAGCGAGAGAATAGCTGAGCAGGATTCCAAGACCTCAGCTGCATTGTTGATAAAAATTGAGAACAGAAGGGCCTAAGGATAGAGCCCTGGGGACCCAAGGTTGATAGTAGACGTGTTGGACAGGGAGGAGTTAAATTTGATACTTTGAGACCTGTTTGACAGGTAGCTACAGAACCAGTCCACAACAGGGGTAGAGAAATGGAATTTATGGAGAGTGGAGAGAAGCAGGGATGGTCAACAAGGTCGAAAGCCTTAGTGAGGTCAATGGAGATGGCACCTCTGAGTTTTCCAGAGTCCATGTTGGACAGAATATCAGTAGTTAGTTGAAGAAGAGCCGTGGTGGTGCTATGGCCTTTCCTGAAGCGATGCTGAGTGTCTGAGAGGAGATTGTAGCGTGTAAGGGTAGTCAATGGTCTGTGATGCAGCTATTTTCTAGGATCTTGTTAAGGACACAGAGAATTGCTATAGGTCTGTAATTGGCCATGTCCTTTGGGTCACCTTTTTAAAGACAGGCGTTATTTTGCAGATTTCCATAGGTCTGGCACAGTGCTATGGATAAGGGATAAAGTGTAGATTCTGGCAATCGGAGAGGCAATGAGTGGAGCAGCCAGCTTAAGAAGACGAGGTTCCAGTGAGTCAGAACCACAGCTGGTATTGGCAGATATGGATCTCAGTAATTTCAGAACTTCCGCTCTTGATATAGCCTTGAAATAGAATGGTGGCGCTGGAGGAGCATCATATGATAGGGCAGTATGGTTGTCTGATGGTAGTGTGGTAGGTAGATTGGAGTGCGATCCACTAGGTTGTAAAGCCAAGGTATAGTATGAAAGATCAGAGAAAAGATTGTTAAAACTGTTTGAGATGGTCCTAGGGTCATTACAATGTGCCCGATTTATGATAATTTCATCAGGAGTGACCGATTATAGGTACCGAGAAATGTTTTGACATGGGCCCAAAATTTCTCGGGTTGCAGGCTGAGCTTTGTAGAAGGTCTTGCAGTATTTGCTTTAGCAACTCTAACTTGTCTCTTACATCTGTTCCTTAGTTCACAATAGACAATAAGATCTGACTGTAGGCCAGTTTGTTTGATGAATCCAAAGCTTGTCCCTCTGGCACAGATTAGGAAGGAGGTCTTTATGCAGCCACCTCATCTGTTTTCCTCTGACCCTCCTAGTAGTCTTGGGGGCATGTTTATATTGAATGGTAAGAAATTCATTTATGAATATCTGTAGAGCAACCTCCACATCCTTTGTTTGATAGATACCTGCCCAGTCGATATTGGAGACATCATAGAGAAATGCATCCTGGTCAATATGAGCTAGATTTGTAAACGTGATTAGTCTTGATGGAGGAGATGGAGGTGCAACCATAGATAGGATACAAAAGTGGGTGAGTGGTCTGTTAGTGCATCTGCAAGGATTCCTGCTTTTGACACATGTTCTATACGGTTAACCATCACCCAGTCTAGAGTGTACCCATTTGATGGGATGACGTGGCTCTAGTTGCTTCAGAGATCAACTGGTGAAAATTATAACTAAGCGTGAGTGATTGCAAGGATATTTGAGCTGACCCTAACCAATTAAGGTTAAGATCACCTAGGATGACAGCCTCATTATGATTTACAGTCTGTTATCCTCGGACCCTTTGTATCATGAAACCATATGTTGTCAGTATTTCCCTGGATGCCAGTATCCCACCATACATTGCTGTTTAGTGAGGGGATCTCTTTAGAGTCTATTGACCTGATTGTCAGTCACAATTTTGTACATTGGAGAATAAGGCAAAAAGCATGCTTTGTTGTGCAGACATGATAACTTGCTAGTATGAGAGCCTAGCTTCTGCACTGGTGTATGCGTGAGTGTGTGTGTCTGGTGAGATCTGCTACAGATCCTTATATTCAAATGAAGGTGTCCAGGTGTTACTATGCACAAAATGGCTTGTGCACATTAATAGAGAATTATACCGCCACATCATATATATTTTTTGTAAAAAACTTTGTTAATGCACCAGTAACGGTAAATTAATGCCATGAAAGTGGTGAAACGCAGTGTCAGTGTTTCCAACCTTAACTCCCCACCCTCATCCCCAAGCAACAAAAGGAAAAACATTAGGATTTTAAGTCTCCGGAGTCTTGGTGAATCAGTAGTGGGGTCTTCCTTGGCATTGTTAACCCTAATGCTCACCCCCTCCCCAACTGTAGCCTCTAGATTGAAGCACAAGGTACAGCTCCAAGCCAGTGCCTCATAGTGATACACTCTTTCAAGGTAGAGAAGTGTGTCTTGGCTCATGTTGCCAACACAGTTTGCTGTAGCTTTCTTCACTCAGGGCCCTGCATGAAGAAAGAAGATCATGTGAGATGTTATTTGCTCAGAGAATGGGGTGAGCATTAGGGTTGACAATCCCAAAGAAGACCCACCACTGATTCACCAAGATTCTGGAAACCCAAAACCTGATGTTTTTCCTTTTGTTACTTGGGGGTGGGGGTGGGGAGTTGGGCTGGAAACTCTAATGCCACAATTCCCTACTTTCGTGGCATTACTTTACCCTAAGTAGTGCACTGACTAAGTTTTTTTGCACAGAATTTCCTTTCTTTTTGAGACAGTGGAATCATATCCTCATTCACACAGGTCTCAAAGGGACCTGCATAAACAGGTGTAGATGTGCAGAGCCCTTTGGGCCCTGTGCTATGGGAAGACTCTGTCTGCCTACAGACGTGCAGGGCCTGGCACATTTACTCTTTACACATCCAGAAGCACTGTGGGTAAATTTGGAGACTGGCAATGGCACCACAATCCGCACAGGGGTTGTATACAGACCCCCTTCTCAGGGGGAGGAAATGGACAAGGAAATGATAGAAAGAATATTAGAATGGCAGAAAAAGGGGAGATATATTGCTGATGGGTGATCTGAATATGCCAGATGTTAACTGGAGTGCAGTTGCAGCAGCCACTTCAAAGAGTGGGGTTATTCTAGATGCCCTACAAGGGGCATGCCTTAGACAACTAGTATTGGAGCCCACTCGAGAGGGAGCAATCTTAGACCTGGTTCTCTCAAATGAAGATGAAGAGAGGATCACAGATATAGAAGTGGGTAGCCATCTGGGAACTAGCGACCATCGAACAGTATGGTTCACAATAAACACAGCAATAGAGTCAAGCCATACAAAGGCAAAAGTACTGGACTTTAGGAAGGCTGACTTTGCCAAATGGGTGAGTGCCTAAGGAATGCACTAGCAAATGGGCAGGAAGGAGGGGGAAGAACAATGGGGAATAATAAAAACTGCCATCACAGAGGTAACAAGCCTTTGTGTGAAGCAAATTAACAAAACGAAATGATGTAAGAAACCACTATGGTTCTCAAAGGAGGTGGCAGTGAAGGTTCAAGAGAAAAAGAAAGCATTCAGGAAGTACAAGGAATCACAGAAGGAGCAGGACAGGGAACTGTATCAGTTAAAGCAAAAGGAAGCTGGGAAGGCAGTCAGAACAGCAAAGGCTCAACCCAAGGAAAAGATAGCCAACTCAGTTAAGAAGGGGGATAAAACCTTTTATAGGTACATCAGGGAGCGAAGGAAGACCAAGGGAGGGCTAGTGAGGCTTAATAAAGAGGAGGGAGGGTGGGCAGAGGTGACTGTGAAAAGGCAGAGATACTAAACAAATATTTTTGCTCAGTATTTACAAAGGAAGTGGGGAGGTACCTAAAACAAACAGTAGTAACACTCTGGATACAGAAGTTGATACCAGCCCATTTACAGAAGAAAGGGTTCTGAAAGAACTCTTAAAACTGAAGGTGGACAAGCAATGGGGCCTGATGGGATTCATCCCAGAATTTAAAAGAACTAAGGGTAGAACTAGTGACACCACTGACTACCCTCTTTAACAAATCATGGGAGGATGGGGTGGTACCGAGGACTGAAGAAGGGCAGATGTGATTCCCTCACAAAAGTGGAAGCAAGGCAGAAGCAGAAAACTACAGACCTGTTAGTTTAACCTCAGTGGTAGGAAAATGATGAATCACTTCTGAAGGAAAGAATTGTTGAGTATCTAGAGGCCGGAGGGGCTCAGGACCCAAGGCAGCATGGATTCACAGCGGAAAGTCATGCCAGACAAATCTGATAGATTTCTTTGACTGGGTGACCAAAGTAGTAGATCAGGGAGGGGCTGTGGACATGGCCTACCTAGACTTTGAAAGGCATTTGACACAGTCCCACACAAAAGATTAATATACAAGTTAGCCAGCCTGGGAGTGGGTCCCAAGATGACAGCCTGGGTAAAGAATTGGCTGGAGAATAGGACAAGAGAGTAATAGTAAATGGAGTCCACTCTTGAAGAAAGGGGTTACTAATGGGCACCGAGGGTTCAGTATTAGGACTGTCCTCTTCAATGTCTTTATAAGCCATTACTGCAGAGGGACTGGAAGGTAAAGTACTCTCTTGCAGATGACACAAAGATCTGCAACAGAGTTGATGCACAAGGTGGGGTGGAAAGGATGAGAAGGGACTTGGCAAGGTTAGAGGAATGGTCAAATGTATGGCAGGTTAGATTCAGTGCTAAGAAGTGCAAGGTAATGCACCTGGGAAACAAAAACCCAGGGGAAGAGTACACAATGGGGGGTGAGATACTAACAACAACAAAAATGGAAAGGGACCTGGGGGTAGTCATATCAGATGACCTAAAGGTGGGCAAGCAATGTGAGAGGGCAGCAAGGAGGGCTGGGGGGATACTGGGATGCATAGGGAGAGGCATCACCAGTAGAAAACAGGAAGTTATTATCCCTCTGTACAGACAGCTGGTGAGACCCCATCTGAGTACTGCGCAGTTCTGGCGACCAATCACCGCAAGGATATAGACAGGATGGAGGCTGTCCAGAGGAGGGCAACTAAAATGGTGCAGGGTCTGCACCGGAAGACATATGAAGAGAGACTTAAGGAGCTGAATATGTATAGCCTCGAGAAAGGAGGGAGAGGGGACATGATAGAAACTTTCAAGTATCTCAAGGGAATCAACAAAGTCCAAGAGGGTAGCATCTTTCAAAAAGAGGTGTGCAAGAACAAGGGGGACAATTTGAAGATAGAAGGGGGCGTGCTAGAGGTAATTTAAGGAAGTATTTTTTCACAGAGAGGGTTGTGGATGCATGGAACGGCCTTCCAGAGGAGGTTGTGGAGTCAAAAACAGTGGTGGAATTCAAGCATGCATGGGACAGTCATAAGGCAATTCTAGGGGTTGGGGGTAGGAAGAAGTAGGCTGCTGGTTAACTAGGATCTGCAGCTTATCCATTAGGTAGGGAAATGGGCAGACTGGGTGGGCCAAGCGGTCCTTATCTGCCATCAAAATCTATGTTTCTATGTTTCACTCTTCACATATTCACTCTTTATGTTTTTCCTTTTCATTTTGACCCCAAATTTTCAAGATAGCCAGTTTATGACTGCCCTTATAAACATGACATGTAGCATTTATAGTATATTGACCTGGAGGGTAGGGAAGGGGGGAGAAAGAAGCAATACTGGGGGTGGGCACTCCGGTTCACTTAAAGTATGAAGAAAGGAGATCATGTGCTTTGATTTCAGGGGACCTATGTGCTTGCAGCTAAGAAGAATATTATCTGTGGCTACTGCTAAAAGTACTGCAAGTTTTAACTCCCCTTTTTTAAGTTTAGAACTATGGACAGCATGTGCTGGCAACATTCATTTCAGTTTCACACCATGTGAGTAATGATTTGTGTCTTACTCGCTGCAAAATACAGTAATTAAGAAGTGGAGTAAGCACGAGGTGCATAAAGTGATGTGTAGGGTTTTGGGATGCTCACCTTCCAAGTCCCCCCTTGAGTTACTTCTGGGTGTGGACCCTAACCACCCGAGCTGCAGTGTGAGTAATCCTCTTTGGTCACTAGCATTGCTGAATGCCCAAAAAACAATAGCACATTCCTGGATGTCTTCCACTTCACCCTTTATTCAGCAATGGGCTAACAACCTTAGGCAGTGCATGACCCTAGAAAGGGTTCAGCTCTCTGCTAATGGGGAGAATGGGGCCTTTATGTGTATATGTCTACCCCTGTTAGACAGCATTGAAAGGGGAGACTTTCTAATCTGATTGGGAGTCTGATAGGAGTCATGCCTGCTTGCCTTACCCTGACACCCATTGAAATCTTCCAGGCTCCTGTCCCTTCCCCCTCTTCTCCTCTTCAAGAGGTGCCTCAGCATGCCCCCCCAATAAGTCTGTTCGGGGGGGTGAGGAGGTCCCGTGCACCCAGGAGGGGGTGAGCTTGGGGGACCAGGGACTGTGGAATGGGTTGGAGGAAAGCATGCCTGACCTTTCTCCCCATGGTTCTCAGTGCCCTTACCAACTTCTTAATTTGTGATCGTACTGTGGTCATTTATGTGAATAAGTAACACATGGGTAAACTGCATCTGTTATATCGGCTGTGCTTTTAAACTATACCTCATACTCCAAATTACTGTATTGATCGCCTTAAATGTTTTATTACTGTCTGTCATCAAGTACAGTTATCCTTTTTTTAAATCATTTATATAACTGCTCATTCCTGATTACTATACCAGACTGTATCCACTTAAGATTGTATTTACTTGTTTCAGTAGAGCTGACAAAAAAAGAACTGTTGTAAGCTATTAATCCTGACCCGTTCATAATTTTCAAAAGCGTGAAACACAATTTCATTTTTATATATGTAAATGAGTGTCAATCATACAAGTACAACCTCTTATTCAGAGCTGTGAGCAGCACAGTAAGCACTGTGGTGAAGTAAATGTTAAAATGTAAGTTATCTTTCTGATTAATCCAAATTGTGATCAGTCACAGTAATATTATATTTTATACTTGTACTATTTCAGTTAATGTTTCTTTTTTCCCCACTCCACCTGGAGTGCCCCCTTGACCCTTATGGTTCCCCTAACCACATCACCCACCATTTCTGGGACTTATCTGTTGTCTACCGAGTGCTCCACAGATTGCCCCCTGTGGCAGGGCTGTTGGGGTTCCCCCAAGTCCCCTCTGGTGCCATGCTTAGTTTGATGGTCTCTTGCCCAGTAGGTGGTGTGGGGGCCTGTGAGGCTCCATGGGGTGTCATCCTGCTGCTGGTGGTATTTTTCCACTGTTCTTGGTTCCTGCCCCACGGACCCTCTGTGGAGGTGACTGACAGATGCATGCACATCAAATGAAATACTGACATCTTCTGTTGGGGAGTGTCTCCCACCTGGAACTGCTACTTTTGCTCACACCACCACCACCCATGGTCACCTATGTGGCGGTATTGCAACAGAGCAATCTGCTTTCCCTCCCTAGAGGAGGAGAGAATCCACTGGAATACTCAATCCCCCTCCCCAGCCGATCCCCTGAGTGACCCCAGCTTTGTTCCTGAACCTGGGTCATTGGCGTGGCAGCAGGTGATGCATGGATTCCTCTGCCCTCCGCACAACCAGGACGGCTTTCGGTCAGTGTTACTATTTTCACAGTATATTGATGCTGGCTCATCAGTTTCGATTTTAGTGACAGTCAGGGTGGTTATGCAATTGAGATTCATATAATCAGCTCACAAAGCGTGTTCGACTTCAGATGAATATTGCCAAAAATGCAGCATGTTTTTTTTTTTTTTTTGTAGCCATACTGTCATTTCACTCTTTGTGGTCTTCTGCAATAATGCTAGCCTTAATGGATTGTTCATTGTATATAGAAAACTTAATCATTTGAGATGGGTGCCGGAGTGTGACATGGTTTTTGTGTGTGTGTGTGTGTGTGTGTGTGTGTGTGTGCGTGCAAATTTCTTGTTACTGTATCATGACTGTGATGCCGCTGTTACACAGATTGTGCATACTCGATATCTGCAGTCTGTTATGATGTCAAACATGTTGCGTTAATTAACAAAATGATTTGTTAGTGTCCCTATACCAGTAGCTGTTGACCACCTTCCAGATTAATTTCAGTTACATTTAATTTAATGGAATTAATTTAATTTAATTTCAGTTCTGAACATGGTCAGTACGGTATCAAACATCTATCCAAAAGGCCCTACTGAGCATGCTCAGAATCAAAATATCAAATCCTTATAACATGGAAATGGATCAATAGTTTTTTACCAAACCAATGAAAGGCACCATTCTGGGGAAAGCCCTTTCTACTATAAAAAAATTCAGACAGATATTCCAAACCATCTGAGCTGTCAGTGATGACAAAAAAACAACAAAAAAACAACCAATTTTTCCTAAAAATGCACAATCTGGATCTTGGCATCTGCGCATCCAAAACTTGGCAAATCAAGAGACCTTGCCTCCCAGACTGTGCATGCAAACTTTTGTGCAATTCCATTGAATGGGGACAAGGCTATTTAGGTGCAAAGTTAGAGTTTATCATTTAATAGCCTACTCAGGGGGGTGCTAAAGAGCTCAGACGCAAAGGGCAACCTTAGGAGGCATATGCCAAGTGCGTTCCAGCTCCTAGCCTTACTGTCTGCTGAGCTTCACTGATCTTCACTAGCTGGGAGAGAGACCAGTCATGGAGGGAAGGCAGACTCCAACAGGCGCAGAAGCAGGGATTCCTTGACAGCAATTCTACCTGGCTGAATCCCCCTTGGAGTACACAGTCTGGGCTCCTATCTCTGCAGAGTGATTTCTGTTCTCGATTGCTCTGCTCAGACCCAGCCAGTGGCTGCTCTCTCAGTATAAGGAGCAGTTGGAACACTTACCTAGAATTCCTGGCTGCTCCATGTAAATCAGCATTTGTACTGCTGTACCACTACTGAAATAGTGATTGACTAATAGAAAGCTCTCAGATGGAAGCAACAGCTCAGAGACAAAGGGCATCCCTAGGAGGCATACGTTAAGAGTGGTCCAGCCCCTAGGCTTACTGTCTGCTGCACCCACTACTGAAATAATGGTCAGCTAATAGAATGCTCTCAGCCAGAAACAACAGCTCAGACACAAAGGCCAACCCTAGGAGGCATACGCCAAGTGTGGTCCAGCCCTTAGCCTTACTGTCTGCTGAGCTTCCCTGATCTTCACCAACTGGGAGAGAGACCCCCTCTTCTCCAGTTTTTAGTTGTGCTACTAAGTGGCAGACCTTAACAAACTGATTGATTGTTTTTTCAGCAGGAAGGAGAAACAAAGGCAGAGGGCCAACCCTATGAACTTGTATTCAGAATTGGCTACTAGAGCATCTCACCTTACCATAGCTTTTTGACTCCACTACTCTCTGGAGAGTATATAATGTAAATCATTGGGTTGCTGCACATACCCCTACCCAACCTTGGACTGTCTTGCTATGATCTTCTGGGGTTGAAGTACGGAACATCATCTTGGCCACTGCCCATGCAGCTTATCCACTGTCTGTCAAGGGCACAGATGTTCAAATTTACCCAGACTTGTCCTATCAGACCAGGGCCCAGAGGAAGAAATTTGGCTCAGTTTGTCACTGGTTCCGCGCCCTGGGAGTGATTCATTCTTTTTTGCTGCCTGCCTACCTTCAAATCTTATATGGAGGAAAAATGTGACAATACACAGATCCAAAATTCATGAAAGAGAATTTTCTGCCAGGTGTGATGATAGTGCCAACCCTAGGGATGAAGAGGCTTGGGAAGACTGACTTACAACAAGAACTGTAACTAACTGCATAGTAATAACTGTCGACGTGTGATTCTCTATACATGATGCCTGCCTTAACACTGCTTCTGTGCGTCCTTTTTAGTCTGTTTGTTTTTCCTGTAATACTGTAGTGTTGGAATATGAGGGCTTCTCAATGTGGGATGAAAAATACTGGGTGTATATTGGGTCGGTGATATTGTGGGGAACTTTTTCTTTTTACTGTGCTGGCACTTACCTTGTGCTGGGTGTTGTTGCAAATGTGGATAACTTCGTTCCCCACATGTGCCGGGGATCTGGTTGCTCGGAGTTTATAGCAGGGAAAGGACTTTCTAAAGGTTGCATCCCATGTACTTGCAGTCCCCCTAACACATCTCTTTGACCTATCTCTAAACTCTGGCTCTATTCCCACATGTGGAAGACAGCCCAAGTGGTTCCCCTTCTAAACCCAGGGGACCCTATGGACCTTAATAATTACAGGCCCATTTCCATTCTACCAGTGCTATCCAAGATGCTGGAGAAATTAGTGAGTACCCAGTTAAGGGAATATCTTGACGATGCTAACCTCTTGAATCCAGCTCAATCTGGTTTCAGGGCCAAGCATAGCACTATCACTGCACTAGCCAAGGTCACAAATGACTGGCAAACCAAATTAGATAAAAAGAATAATGTCTATGCAGTATTTCTGGACCTGAGCAAAGCATTCGACACTGTAGACCACGAGCTTCTACTATCATCCTTGCACTCCATTGGCCTAGATCCACCCTCCCTTAAGTGGTTCAGGTGTTATCTTACCGGTAGGTCACAGCAGGTAAAAGCTGAAGGTGACCTATCCCCATTAAAACCACTGTTAAGAGGAGTCCCCCAAGGTTCTGTCCTGGGTCCTGTCCTTTTTGCCATCTATACATCTGGCTACTCCCTCTATCGGGAGGACCATGTTGGTAGGTGAGGTGGGGGCTGTGCCATTTATGTCAAAGACCCTCTCGTTGGACTAGCCTTCCCAGCCCCAGTCCTTGACTTCAGGGCTCAGGCCCTAACCCTAAAATTATCCCCTGATCCCTCTAGGGGTCCCATCTACCTGACTACAGCGTACATACCCCCAAAAAATCGAGCACAAGCACTAGGCCCACTAATTGATTATCTTACCTCCCTACCCCACTCCTCCGACCAAATCCTTGTGGTGGACTTGAACATCAATTGGCTCAGCCCTTCATCCACTTCCTCCCGTGACGCCTTTACAGCCATTGACCTAACCCAACTAGTCTCCCAACCCACTAGAGTGAATCCTAGAATGGGCTCTAGCACACTCCTGGATGTGGTCCTCACAAACCTCCCTAACCGCATCCGCAATATCCAAATCCTCCCAGACTCCCTTAGCGACCACTCCCGGTTCTCTTCTATTGGTCAACCTCCTTGCCCAAACCCACAGCACAAACTACCCTTCTCGCGACGCCTTAGACCTGGCTAAAGGCCTTAAGCAACTCTAGCCCTCATAGACTGGTCCCTATACTAAACGCCTGATATTGACACAGCCCTTACCTTCTTTATCCACACCTTCAACTCTGCTTGCACATTTTGCACCCATAACTGCCGCTGTCCAAAGTAAGGCATGCCCCTGGATTACCCCCACCCTGCGCCAACTTCTTAAGCACAGGGACAATCTATGGCACATTGCCACGGAAACAGGCCGCCCAGCTAACAGGATGGCCTATGCCGCTGCCCGGAACAAATGTACATGCGCCATCCGCAAAGCGATGGCTGAGCACTATCAAGTCTCCCTCACTTCCTCATGGGGGAACGCTAGGACCTTCTGGGACAACATTAAGCAGCTGAATGGTGGCACGCATTCCCCCCAACCTTCGCTTATCAACATTAATGGTTCAGTCTCCTCAGACCCTGTCCTATTGCCAACCACCTCAACAATCTTTCACAGACCTTGCCCGGTGCTCCTGATAATTTCTTCTGCCCTCTCCCTCCAGGTCTGTCCCTATTCTCCCACGCCCCTTCTTCTACCTGCGCCGAGTCACTGCCCAGGAAGTCGGACCTTACCTACTCAAGGCCTTAAAGAGTAACACAATTGGCAATGACTCCCTTGATCCCAGTCTTCTCCGTCAGGATCTGGATCTGGTTATCTCACCAATCACCAGCCTCTTTAACAAATCCCTCTACCTAGAGCAATTCCCCTCTGCCTGGAAGGTAGCTACTGTCACCCCAATACACAAGGGTGGTGATAGGACCCTCCCTAGCAATTATCGACCTATCTCAATCCTCTCTCCTCTCTCTAAGGCCTTAGAAAAATTGTGGCCACCCAAATCTCTGAATACCTCGATAAATATAGCATCCTCTGCCCAGAACAACATGGTTTCAGAGCAGGCCACAGCCAATACTGCCCTCCTGGAGTTCTCTAACTTCTTCACACCTCACTGGACTCTGGCTCCTAGCAGGTGCAGTGTTCATTGACTTATCAAAAGCCTTTGATACTGTCTCCCACCCCCTCCTGCTAACTACCCTGACAGCAGATTCGACTTCACTCATCATTTAGAAGAACTGCTAAAAAAGCTTCACCAAAGGCTTGGCCTTTTCTATAGATTAAAACCCTTCCTAAATAGAGATTCAAAGATGAGGTTGGTCCAGGCCATTTTTCTCTCAGTTGTTGACTATGCAGACTTCTTTTATGGTCACTGCCCCATCTCCTACCTACACAAGTTGGATACCTTATACCATAGAGCAATAAGATTCATAACAGATCTGCCATCTAATACCCATCATTGCTCTCTTTATGATGCAGTTGAATGGGTTTCCCTACACCTCAGAAGGAACAGAAATGCAGCTCTATGGATTTACAGAGCGTTATCAAAAAAACTTGCAAACTATATTCTGGACTGCTTCACCCAGACCATTCCTAGCTCCTATGCCCTAAGAAGCAACAACATCATCCTGTTCAAATTGCCCAAATCCAACACCTGGCTAGGGAGGGCAGCAATCAGCTATTCTCTAGCTATAGCATGGAACACCCTACAAAAATCCCTAAAACTGTCCAATATTATACCAATTGCATCCTTTAAACAGCGTTGTACAGTTTTCTTCAGAGAAATGCAGTTGCTACTGCTAGAGCTAGCTTTGTCATCTCACAATCTTCCTCCCAAAATTCACCATATATGGCATAATCTTTGTTCTTCAGTTCCCCCTCCCAGGCAGACACCCCATCTTATGGCACCCAGTAATACCTTCCACCATCCTAGTATTACATTATGCTGTGTGTTTGCCATGGCCCCTCCACTGGGATATGTATACTCTGTATATACTGTAAATATTAGCTTAACTTTCCTATAACCCATTTTATCATGTGAATTTTACTGTACATCACTGTGTTTATAAACGTTTTTTTCCCCTGTATGTATAACTGTTTTATAGAAGTGTATTGATGTATCTGTTGTGTATCAACTGTTGAATCTTGACCTTATCAGGTCCATCTTGTAAATGAGCCTTGCTCAATGATGTTCGCCTGAATAAATAAAGATTTGATGATGATGATGATGATGAAGTGTAAAGACTTACTGCAAATTAACTCCCCCCCCCCAATTTACTACAACAGTTTTTCATTGCTGTTTCACGTATTATGCAACAGTTCTAGTTATTAACTTATTCTAATTTCTGTAAATGTTTAGGGATGGGGATATTGAGGGGAAATAGTGCATTTAATTTTGTTGACAGTTCCCTAATGTACTAGTTTAACTAGCAGCTAACAAAAAGCTGTGTATCTCTCCCTTATTGTTCTACCTACCGTTTAATACCAAGGCCATTGAAGAGGCTAGCATTTCTTGTACTTTATCTTATTATCAGCTGGGATTTCTCCTGCCTCCTATTGTTCAAGACTACAAAACTATGTCTCTGAATATCCACAGTTTGTTTATTGCAGTGTACAGTAATGCTACCATATTGTTCCTTATTGCTTTGTACAAGGAAATTATGTTCATCGTGTAACAGAAACTAATAAACATAAATAAAAAAAATAGCCTACTCAACCGTAACTATGGTGGTGCTACTGCGCCACTATAATTCTATACACACACACTGTATATAACTACATTATTAGCTTCACCCCCCCCCAACAGAATTGCACTAAATTTTGCATGCACAGTCTGGGGGACAAGGCGCCTTGATCTGCCAAGTCTCGTTCCAGTCAGATGTGTGGATTTCAAGATCCGAGTAGTGCATTTATAGAAAAATCAGGGTTTTTTGCTTTTTTTTTGGTCATCACCTACAGCCAAGGTGGTTTGGAATTTTGGTCTGAAATTTTCAGGTAGAAAGGGCTTGCCCCAGAATGGTGCCTTTCGTTGGTTTGGTGAAAAAAAATATTAATCCATTCTCATGTTATAAGGTTTGAAATTTTAGTTCTGAGCATGCTCAGTAGGGTATCAAATGTCTGTGCAAAAGACACTACTGAGCATGCTCTGAAGTGTGGTAGGTATATTCTTCATTTTTCATCAGTTAAAATTATAACATTATAATATACAAGTTAAAAATATATATTTTCTTATAATAGAGTAAAAAAGTACATATGTATATTGTTGCAATATGAGGCATCAGTTGCAAATACAGATTATTTTGGCTTTTAATTGCGAATCATCCATGCATGAGTGGTATGCTGAAGAAAGCTGTAACCCCCAAACCATACCTATCGGATGGTTTTGCCCTACTCAGATGGTCCTTTTGGTGTCACTTGTTGTCATTCCAGTAGTCCAGTAGGTCCCCAACCCAAGCCCCAGATTAAAACTGTCCCTGATAGTCTAGGGAGTCCCTCTCCCTAGCCCCATGCTGTTATTATAGTCCCTTAATGATGATCTGATCCCACACCAAAGTCCTCCCCCACAACTGAGCAGCCCCAGCACAGCAGTCCAGTGATCCCCTGTCACCAACATTTTCAGTCAGTAGTAAGGCGGCATTACAACACTGCTGTACTCTGTGCGATGGAGGTAGTTAGCAATGTAAACGGCGCGGCATGATAACATGCTATGACACACAACAACCAGCTTGTGCTTACATACAGGATGCTAATTTTCCCCTGCATGCCACAATCACTGTGCTGAGGACTTGTGATGGTATGCTCATTTGAATGAACCAATCATATGACCTGAGGAAAATGGCACTGGACGGCTATGGGCAGTGGGGCATATTGTGGGGGTGCTTGGCCGTGGGCAGATTTGGAATGGACACATTGGATGGACAACATTTAAAACCAAAAAAAATTATTATTCTTTGGTAACCAGGTAAGACCCACTATGCACAAGTGCCTGTTTTCACAGGTGACCCAGGAGCACTGGGGTGGTTAATTGACTTGCTCAGAGTCACTCACCATGCAAGTAGAGGCTGTGGGAATCAAACCCAGGTCTGCTGAATGCACAAAGCTCATTCACAGCTTGTTACTCTAACCTCTAGGATATACTACTTGCCATGACAGAGGACTAGTAAGGATAGACACTGAGGGACTAAGTGATGAGATAAGCCACAGAATTTGGGATGGAACAGGCCACCAGTCCACCATCTCTGGATGTCATCAGACAATAGCCACTCACCTCACAACAACAGTGCTAGTCAGTTACTGGATGGGGAAGGGGAGGGGAGGAAGAATGGGTGCCCAAGGGTGGAGGCCATCTTTTTTTCTAGATTTGGGTCTGGGTTTAGGTCAGGAGTAGGGATGGCACTGTGTTCGGATGTGGAATCGGAAATTCCATTTCTGGGTCTTATTCCGCTGCACGGGAGTAGTATCAGATTCAGAATCAGAAGGTCTGATAATCCGACGGATGCAAATGGAAGGAATTTCACCAACTCTGAGCCTCCCTAGTTGTAACACACTCAGTCAGTGGCCTAGTGCTTCACTAAACGCCCAGGGCATGCTCCCATATAGCTTAATGCACACCCTGTCACGTGCTATAGCTTACATGTTACTACCTGCAACCTTGAACCTCTTTACATACATACTGTTAAGATTTTAACTGTGCACCCCTTCTCCAGATATAACTAGTGATTGAAGCTTGCTGTCAAGGCGTTTTGCTTGGTATTCAGCCTAGTGGTACTGATGGAGCATGGCACACTTTGATATGGGCGACCTGGCTTTGTGCTATGAGCCTTGCCCACTGTCCTGGGAGCCTTGCAAGTGATACAGAGGTAGCAGTTTCAGGCTGTGAAGGAGAGACATAACATCCCTGTTACAATGGCATCTCCTGTAGTGGTTAAAGACAAGGAACATAATGGGTGACCATGAAATGTCCTGTCCCCTGCAGGCTGGTGCGATGAGGATTACTGGTTGTGAATCATCGTGGGTGGAGGACAAGAACCTGTAGAGGAAGAAACAGCACCACCAGGCTTGTGTGAAAGATGTCATGGCATGCCTGCTCCACCAACCCCTGGAACATCGCCAGCCTCTCCTGAGACCTGACACAAAACTGAGAATGCTAAGTTGAGGACTCCACCAACCTCTCCTTAGAGGTGGGCAAGCCAGGATTTTTCAGCTAGAGCCAAGCCAGAGTCGAGCCAGGGGTCTGGCTTGACTCTACGAGCCAAAACACGAGTCGAGCCCTGGCTACTGCAGGCTGTTTTCTGCATAGCTATGGAATGTTTCAGACACTACACTAACTGCTCAGGCTGACAAAATGCTTCCTTTGACTGTAGCTGGCTCGGCTTGACCTTGACTTGCAATTGCTTATAGACATTGAGCCAAGCCAAGCCAGGCACTAAGTTTGAGCCAGGCTTGAGTCTGCTCTGGCTTGTCCAGCTTTACCTCTCCTAGGGCCTGCCATTGGGTGGCCTTCCTGTGGGGTATGCCCACCTCAGCAGTGCTTTGTTGGGGCTGGATGATGGGCATTCTGTCAAGCTGGCAGGTAGCGGGGCCGAGATCAGTAAAGGAAGCTGTAGGTTGAATAGGCTGGCAACAGGGCTAAAAAAGTAAATTAAAGAAAAGGTGTTTTCCTAGCATCAAAACAGTATGCATAAAGTAAGAAAGAAACTTTATATTTTTTTGGTTTTTACAGGTATTGCATTTCAGACTGATAAAAAAAAAAATCCTTCCACATGTATAAAGATGCCTAAACAGACAGAGGAACATATAGGGAGTGGAAGGGCCAATAAAGAAGAGAAAAAGGGTTGGCCCAGTGGAGCTGAGGGTTGAGGCGCTAGACGCCACACCACGCACCACGCCAACGACCCGGGTTCGGGAGCGAGCTCCAGTGCCAGGGGTCGGCAGGGGCAGGATTGGATTGAGCGCCCACTGGGCTGCTCTCCTATCCCCAGGGGAGGTTCTGGGTGTGCGGTGCACCAGCAGCCCCTGGTGAAGACCAGGGGCACTGCTGAGCACTAGACTGCATGTAATTGGCATGGCCCAACATTGGCAGGGTTGCCATGCGCTGCTTGGGGCATGCACCATGCAAGGGGGGGAGCAAGGGGGGAGGAGCACACACTAAGGGGAAAAAGCCCCTCCCGCAGGATAGGCGACGGCTCCTCCAGTGCCATCACCACCACACACCCAACACTGGTTCTCCGCCACTGCCCCTTCGATCTCCATGGGGCTGTAGCCCCCCCCGTGTCCCCTGGGAGTCGTAACATTTTTGAAGATGGTGGGGGACACAGCGTGCGGTAGAGCGGCTTCGGCGAGTGAGGCAGCCCGAGAGAGTTCCGGTCAGGGAGGAGAGAAACCTAATTGAAGAAAAAAAAAAAGAAGAGAAAAAGGGAGCCAGCCCGGTGGTGTAGAGGGCTGAGGCACTGGCTTCCTACCATGTCGATGACCTAGGGTCGGGAGTGAGCTCGGGTTGCCGGGAGTTGGCTGTGGAGGGAGAGGACTGAGCATCCGACAACCAGCTCTCCTCTCCTCTCCCGGGTTGGGGTGGGGTATGGCTCCTGGCCACTAGTGACTCCCAGTGGAGACTGAGAGTGCAATAACCAGGGTCACATTAGGCAAGGGGGGAGGCTGTGGCAGATGTCCATGGGTCAGTTGTGGGAACGCATCTGTTACATGCTGGATGTCACTGCACATCTGCACCTGTGGTGTGGGTGGGTACATGCTCATGATCACAAAACAAGGATAACTCTGGATCCATGAGGAGATGATGACGCACCAGCCACATGCCCACTGTAGAAATCCTGCCCTCCCTGCTCCCGATATCCTCCTGCCTGCACCTTACCCACAGAGCTAGATTTGAAAGAGTACCCAGGTAAGTGGTGGACTGGCCCTGGGGGGTACAAGCCAGGGTATCCGGTGGACCTGAGGTGTCAGGTCAGAATTCCGGGTGTGGGGACTCTGGGTTGGAGGGGGGGTCTCAGACTGGGCAGGACAAGTTCCTGTCATCCAAGGGATGCCCTTGGACTGGTGACTGGAGGGAAAAGAAGTTAAAAAAAAAAAAAAAAAAAAAGAGGTCTGGCTCGGTAGTGCTGAGGGTTAAGGCGCTGGACGCCACACTTTGCACCGCGCTGGCAACCCATGTTCTGGAACAAGCACAGGCCACCGTGGGTTGGCAGGGAAGGAGATGGATCGAGCATCCGATGGACTGCTCTCCATCTCCGGGGGGGGGGGTGAAAGATCAGCGGCCAGTGCACACCTGACCCCTAATGGAAACTGGGGCTCGGCGACACAGAGCCGCACCAACATGGGGCGGGAGTGTGGCAGATGCTTGATGTGGGTGAGCATGAGAGCGTGCGTGACCCTGTCACAGGTGTCATTGCACACCGCGTGCCCGCAAGGGGGCACAGAAAAATGGAAAAAGCTCCCAGTGGATGACAGGGGAGCTCGCAGGCAGTGCACCCGGCCAGCCATGGTGCAAACACTTTATCCTGTCTTGGTAGGGGAGGGCTTCCTCTGCCGACCCACCAGAGGGGTAAACCCTACAGCGCCGGATGCCGCAGTGACAGGGCTGGGGGCTTCCCCAGAATGCGAGGGTTGATAGTAGCAGGAGTATAAACAATTAAAAAAAAAAAAAAAAAAAAAAGAGAAGAGAAAGGAAAAGAAAAATGGTGCCAATTAGAAGGTGAGGGGAAGAGGAAATGTAAGCTAGAGAACAGTGAGTGCAAATAAACCTTCTAAGAGTCTCTTAGCTTCACTATTATAACAAAACATTTAGTCCCTAAGGCTAGAATGTAGGGAGTTGCTGTATCCAGTATTTTTCTGCAAAATAAACATTCAGCAGAGTCTTTGGCAGTCTGAATAGCTGTGAGAATAACATCAGCCAGTTTATGGTGGCCGGGCTGATTTTTTATTTTTGTTGACTGAATAAGTGCACTAGGCAAATCCTGCCTATCTTCAGGCACAACCCAGGGAGGGGGAGATACAGATGAATGCCGACTTACCTTGAACCAGAATAAGCTGTTGGTGGTATTTTTAGTGAATGAGGGAAATTTGGCCAGGACACCGGGGAAATTCCCCAACTTTTTTCGAGAAGTGCCATGGGATCTTTAACATCCACCTGAACTACCACCAATCCAGGCAGATGAGACCTCGGTTTAACGTCTCATCCGAAAGACGGCACCTCAGAAGTGCAGCACCCCTCTCATGCTGCACTACAGTGTCAGTACTGGGATATTAACCAAAGTGCCAGATGTGGGAACTGAACCCACAGCCCTATGTTCTCCCGGCCTCAGAGGCGAGTGTGCTACCTACTGAGCCACTGACACTGCATGACTACACAGATTAAAATGCTCAGCTGCAGATATACCTAGGACATAAGTAATTGCATATTAATTGTATATTTATGGATATTAAATCTTGTTCTTTGGCTATTTTTGTTTGGCTAACAAATAGCTTCTTGCACATTTATGGGTAATTACGTTAATTACCTTCTTGGTACTACAGTAGAAGTGAAGTGTCCTTTTATCATGCCCAGGGCTTCTGCTGAGCGGTTTAGAAAGGTGTCATGTTCCCTTATGTACTTGCAAGTGCTTCACCTCCTGGAACCCTATTAGAAACATCCTGGGTTGGGTGCTTGAATTTCAGGCAGCAGAGGGGGTAAACCTACAAGTATATTTTGCAAGTTACAGTTTCTCTGGAAAACTAGGATGGGTTGTGCATGGACTCCTTCTGCAACAAGTTTCCAAAAGAAATAGGCCTAGATGGTATTAACTGGAATAAGGTCCAATTTCTTAAACCTTCAAGTCACATAATGAAGTTCGGTTGTGGCATGGAACCATTAAAGAAAGGCCCCTAGTGTTACTGACCGCACAGGCAAAGATAAATTATGATGATGCTTGTCAGTGTCTGTGGTTCAGCAGGTTGCACACTTGCCTCTGACGCTGGATGATCAGAAGCTTGTGGGTTTTATTTTTCCTTGTTTTATATTTGTCTTTATTTGAGCACACCAACAAACTCTTTACAGTTTTTATATTGTCATCTGTTCACACATCACATTTACAAGTTGTACATTAGTATCTCAACATGTTGCTTTATTACACAGGATTTGTTTACTACTCCTAAGACACATTAACAGGACAAACGCAACTTCTTATTACTTATCTCTGAGAGACACAGACAGACTGGGGGGAGCAACGTTGATTGACTATACTTTTATATTCTTGGTGAAGGCCCTGTTGCGGGGGAGGGATGCCACCTATGTCTGTCCAGAACCAGTCGGGGTATTAGTCTGTCTCACCCATCCTCTGTCTAGTTGATTTCGATGGGGGGGGGGGTCCCTGTCATTTGTCTTATTTTTATCTCAGCTTTCACTCCCCTGTGTGCAGGAACCATCTTGCCCATCAGTTTAGGTATATTTCGCCCCTGTCCTGTACCTGGTAGGTCATTCGTTCCCATTCTGCAATTTCATTTAGTATTTCCTTCCATCCCTGGATGGTTGGAGGCATTTTCAGTAGCTAGTTTCTTGTGACTGCCTTCAGTGCGGCTACCACTAGGATATTCCATAGGTAGATGGAATTCTGTCCCACCACTGGTCCTGGTTTGAGGCTCAACACCAGATGTAAAGCTATTTCCCCTGTTGCTATGTAGATTTCACTTAGAGTGTTTTTAATGGAGTCCTAGAAGGATCTCAGCTTCTGGCAGGACCAGAATATGTGAGTGTGAGTCCCTGATTTTTCCCCACACCCCTACCAGCACTCCCCGGTAGTTGTTGTGTTCCCAGTTGGCTGTGTCGGCTAGGACTGCAAAGTATCTAGTTTTGACCTTCCACTAGAATTTGTGCCACCTTGGGGCTGGGGTGATCTTAAATGTATTTCTCCAGATTCCCTCCCATTCTTTGTGTGTTAATTGTATTGAGAGCTCCCTCTCCAATTTGTTTTGTATTTAGGTTACTGTGCTCTGTGTTTCTTGCACAAGGAATTGGCATAGCAATGAGATTGCTCCTTTGACAAAAGCTGTTCATTACTGTTTCTAGTGAGATGACGTCTCCATCCCTTTTGGGCACTCTTCCCCCATCATCTTAGATTCTGCATTATGTAGTCCCGGTCTGGAAGTAATGGAATCGGTCTAGATTCCGCCACTCCCATTCTGTTTTGAGTTCTTCGAATGATTTTAAGATATTTCCCGTGAGGCATTGGTCCAGGAATTGTAGGCCTACTTTACTTTGCTGTTTATACCAATGGCCTGTTTTATTTGGGGGGAAATTGGGGTCCCATGCTAACCATCTATACCTCCATTCCTGTTCTCTTATTGTTGCTTGTTTAGATGCCCTTTCCCAGGCCAGTAGTGTAACCTCTGGGGTCTGAAAGTATGATTTGGACCTGGACTGTCAGATTGAGCTGTCAAAAAGGAGGGCCGGTAGGTACCTCCTCTAATATATGGGTTTCAATTGTTTTCCAGTGTGGGTCGTATTGTTGGTTTCCCCATTGTATTGCTTTCTCTGTGTGGTCAACCAGTACTTTTCCAGATATGATAGTGCCCACACTCCCCTTTCCTTATTGGCCAGCAGTAGAGTGCTTTTTATCCATGGGTAGCCTGAAGCCCACACGAACTGGTCGATCCTTTTTTGCTCTAATAAAAACCATTGTTTGGACAGGGGGACTGGGATGCACTGAAATACATAAAGGTATCTTGGGAGTACGTTCATTTTTATTGCTTGTATTCTTGAGTATAATGGTAATAGGAGGAGGGACCATCTCTCCAAGTCCTCCCTTATTGTTTGAACCAAGGGGGCATAGTTATCTTGGTATAGTGTAGAACTGCTTGGCCTCAGGTGGGTCCCAATTTTAGTTTGTGCAGACCCCATCGCATAGGGAAATTAACTTGTAGTTCACTTGTGGGGCTATAATTTATTGTTAGTATGTCAGTCTTAGCTTCATTAAGGGTGTACCCCAAGAGTGTTGTGAATTCTCTTATCACCACCACCATAGTCTTGTCCAGTGATCTTTCCAGATCTCTGAGATACAGGAGCACGTCATCAGCGTACAATGCTATTTTGTGTTCCATAGGACCAATTGGGATGCCCTTAATTTCTTCTTCCTGTATGATTCTCTGTGCAAGGGGTTCTATATATAGGGCAAAAATAATTGGGAATAGGGGGCAACTTGGCTTGTTCCTTGACTCGGTTAAACCTGGAGGAGAGGTGCCCGTTAGCCCTGACATACGATTGCAGGGATTGATACAGGGTTTGTGTAAGGTTTATAAATTCAGGGGAAAACTGGACCAGGCTGGGACTCTCTACAGGAAACTCCAATCTACCTGGTCGAATGCTTTCTCTGCATCCATGCTAATGATTATGGCTTAGATGTTATAGTGGGTAACATGGTTAATTATGTTTATGGTTCGTCTAACATTGTTCAGTGCCTGCCACGAAGCCATGAAGCCTGTTTGGTCAGTGTCTATTATGTTTGGCAGTAATTTCCCCAGTCTTGTAGATATTATGCCAGCGAAGAATTTATAGTCAACATTTAATATTGAGATGAATCTATATGAGGTACACTGGGTGACGTCTCTGTTCGTTTTGGGTATGACTAATATAATTGTGTAGTGCCAGGAGGGGGGAGTGTCCCTTCCCCCTCCATAGCATCTTAGTATACCTCCCTCATTAATGGACCTACCTCATCCTGGAATCTCTTGTAGAACTCTGTCATGAGGCCTCGGACCCTGGGCACTTCCCTGTTTTGCTATCTTTAATTGCCCTAATAATTTCTCCCATGGTGACTGGGGTTGTTAGCATTATGGTCTGTTCCTCTGTCACCTGTGGCAAATATAGTTTTTACAGATAGTTGTCTATGAGCTCTGGGGAGTGGCCTGGCTTTTGCTTGTATAATGCTCATAAAACTTGAAGGCTTCTGAGACCTGGTCAATCTGGGTGACTTGTCGGTGTAGCCTGGGGTGCATTATCTGTGGAATACAGGCACTGGCTGGCTGGGCTCTCAGCCTACATGCCAGTAGCTGAAGAGCATGTGCCCCCTCATAGTATCTTTGTCGTAGGTATATAAGGTTTTGCTCTACTTTGGAGTCCAATATCTTATTTAGCTCCTTTTTTAGGGCTTGGAGCGCCTTCCCTCTCCCTTTATGCAGCTTAACTTGCTGAAGTTTCTCCAAGGCTAGTGTCTTACTCTCTAGGGCTTTCTGCTTTTCTATCCTTTGCTTCTTTTTGTCAGACGCTATTGCTATTAATTTTCCCCTCACCATTGCTTTTATTGTGTCCCACAGTATCCCTGTGGTAGTGCCTTGGGTAGTACTATCTTGAAGTGGTTGTTGGATGAATGTTGCAATTTGTTCCCTAGTCTCTTTATCCTGTAGTGGGAGGTATTTAGTATCCAGAATGAGGATTTTCTAACGGCTTGTAGTTTGGTTTCCAAATATAGTGGTATGTGGTCAGAGATCCCTATAGGGCCTACATGTATGCATTTCAGTCCTTGCTGTGTGTCTTTATTTGTCAGAAAGTGGTCTAGTCTAGAGTACATTACATTTGGTACATCAGGGAGAGGTAAGTGTAGCCTCTGCCTGACAGGTGCCTCCACATTTTCATGAGGCCCGCTTCCTTGATTAAATGTGGCCACTTGGTGTTCCTTTCGGGGGACTCCTGATGCACTGTCTAATTGTGGTGTGAGTGTTAGGTTAAAATCCCCACTGCAGATCAGTGTCCCCTCTGTCTTTTCCGTTATCAGTGTCAAGAGGTTTCTACAGAACCCATATTTGGATGCTGGGGGGGGCGGAGACTGAGGCTAGAGTGAATTTCTGCCCGTTGTAGTTCCTGTTTAGGATTGTGTACCTCCCTTCCTTGTCCATTAAGATCTCTGTGGTTCTGAGGGGGGTTCTGTTTGGTACTGGTATTGGTATCGCCACTCCCCTTCACCTTCCGTTCCCATATGAAGCTGCATGAAAGCGACTATAGCCAAACTTTTTTAGTGTTTGGTGTTCCGGCTGTGATAGGCGTGTTTCCTGGAGTAGGATAAAATCTAGTTTATTCTGCTTTATCTAGGTTAACACCTTCTTTCTCTTCATGGGGTGAGTGAGTCCATTTACATTATAGGATACTAATTTAGTTATCTGGTCTGACATAGCCATAGTCTGATTTTGAGTTTTTCCATGGTCCAGTGGCATTCCCCATTGCCCCCGCCTGACCCGGCCCCACCCTCATCTGTGAGTGCAATCCCCCACAACCACAAACACATAAAACATTCAGATAACATGTAAAAAAAACACAGCAAACACTAACTCCCATGGTTGGGGAGGGTAATTGTACCCTGCCTTTCCCCGGATGGATGACCTTCTCTGAGTCTCTTGTGTCTCCCATCCAGGGTAGTGGTGTCTTCTCTCTCCGATTCTCTGGGGTCACTACTAAGGCAACATCTGTAAGAGTGGTGGTCCACCCCACTTTTCCCCATCTTGGTGTAGCCTGAAGATATTATAAGAAATTCCACAGCCTTAGCAACAGCTAACCATCCCAATCTCCTCCCTTCCCCAGAGCTATTTCTACATTTCAGCTCTTGTTTGATCGAAATCTGCTTTAATTGGCCCTTTGTGTAGGAGAGCCTGCAAGAGTTCCCAGGTCCTCTACCCTCCTTTGAGTGGGAAATCCCTGTCTATGGGGTTTGTCCCACTAGCCATGGTCGATTATGGGGTCACTCAAGGACTCCTCCCAGTGTGTGATTGACAGGGTGGCAGTGGCCAGATGGGAGAGAGCAATTTCCAAGAAGAAGAGAAAGGGAACCAAGAGGAGGAAGAAAAAAAAAGGGGGGCATTTTCTTATCTCCCTGTACTGCACTCCTATTTCTTCTTAAGAAGCTGTGAGCCATGGGCTCCCATAGTACATCTGAGTCAGTGATGGGGGGGTTTATTACTCACGTGTTTATGTTAGGGTTACCACCTTTCCTGATTTCGTCAGGACAGTCCTGATTTGAGGAGCTGTGTCCTGTGAAAAATTATGAAAAATGCTGTGTGTCCTGATTTTATATTAGAACATTTTCTTGCTTTCCTCTAAAAACTGCAGAAAAGTAGGTACCTTAACTAAACTATTTTAATATGCTAGAAAACAATGGGCCCTATGCACGAATGGTGCAGAGTGGCTACTGCTGTAGTATCGGGGTGAGTAGCCACCTGCAACTCTGTCGCCCCGCATGGGATGCATGAAGGGGGGCATGGAGGAAATACATGCCCAATCCCCTGGCCATGCAATGTGCAACTTGCTGGGGTTGGGCAAGGGGTGGGCCGGCACTAAGGCGCATAGTGCTGGCCACGGGTGTGCATAGGGGGTCGTGGGGTATGTGACATAGACAGCCAGCTCTGAGTGCTGTATCATTTTTTATTTCTTAAAAATAACAGAAATGTGGTATTGAATTTGTCTGCTGGAAATGCCAGTGCACTTGGAGTGACCTCCCTCACTCACACATCCCCCCCTCCCAGATCTCAGTATGTGAGATGACCACACACACGGAACTTAGATAAAAAAAAATCTAACACCTGCAAGGCCAAGATAATTGCAGGGCTAAAAGGTACCTAAAATCTGGGACATCCTGTTTAGCTAGTTCTGTTATCAGTAGCCTAGTTGGCAGGAAAGAACATATCCATTTTACAACATTTACAGGAAAGGAAAGCAGAGTATGATATTTCTATGTGAAATTAAAAAGGCTTTCATATCTGTGAAGATCAGGAAGACCCTTTTTCATCAAAGAGGTGTCATTTGAGAATTGATGTTAGGCTGAGAAAAACAGGATCTTACTGCCTTATAAGGATCCTGTTTCCTGTAGAGATATATTTTTAGTAATAATATCCTGACAGGGAGGAAGTACAGTGACCTCATCCAGGGGGCTGGAGAAACCAGCTTTTAAAAACTATGATTCTGGTTTCATAGAGTGACTTCTTTACCTGACTTTGAAACCGCAACATCAAGCCATTAGAAGATAAGTATTTTGTGTGGATAGGAAATATAGTTGCATTTTTACACCTTTTTGTTTAATGACCTGTATGTTTTTTGTGTTAAGAGTTCTGTATATTACTGTTTACTATTTTACCTTTTGTTTAGTAAAGATATATTTTAAAAACAGAAACTGCCTGGTGTGCCTTGAAACATTTCTTTGGTTTTAAGTTAAGTTGGATGTTTTTAAAACTGACATGGTGCATGAGTTTATGGGTGTACCAAACTGGGAAACAGTTTGAGTTTCTCTGGGTCTTACATAGTTCTAAAAGGGTTCATTTTGTAACACCTGGTTAGGTGCCCGTAGGCAAAGATATCTGGCCCCCCGAAGACAGAATTATCTGAGCCTGACAATTGGGTGTGCTAACAAGTGGTTAACAAGTTTGAATCCCTCCAGAACTTGGGACTAAGGTGACTCTAATCCACAAAACTGACAAGACAGCTACCTTGTTCTGTTCACAAGACTACGCTCAGAGGTTGGCACTTTGGGAGTAGAGGGCCTGACCTGCTGAGTGGAATCTGTGACAGATTGGTTGGCAGCGGTGCAATAAAGTTTGGTATAATAAGCTTAGTTGTACAGTGTGTCAGCTTGACACTGTTAAGCTCACTTGAAAGAAAGAAAAACAGTGATTTAATAAAAAAAAAAAGGGAAACAGAACTTTATCACTTGGCGTACATTCAAGTTCCTACCTATTTTGTTTTTTTCTAAAGTGCAAAGTCAGAGTAGCAGTAGTTAGGAAAGATGGCTTCCGACTACAGCAGGCGCACTGTAGATTACTTGAAGCAGTTGTGCGGGAACAGGGGAGTCCCGTTTGACGTGTCAGCCAAAAAGTAGACCCTCATAGATGCCCTGATGGTAGCAGATACCCAATGCAGCGAGTCAAAGACCGTGACTAAAAAGGACAGCTGGGCCACTGTCAGTGAAGGGCCACAGCAGCAGGAAAAGGTCACCAGTATCCTGAATCCACAGGTACTCAAACTGCAAATTGAGTTGTACAGGATGGAACTGGAGGCAGAGCGAGAACAGAGGGAGGCAGACTGCGAGGAGCATGAGTGCCTGCGAGCTGCAGAGAAGAGAGAGAGCGAGAACACAGAGAGGCAGAGGAGAAGAGAGAGGAGAGAGGAGCACCAGTGGCAATGCGAACTGGAGAAGCTATGACTCCAACCAGTGGCACCAGGGCAGGTAAGTGGCTTGGGTTTAACTGGGACTGCAGGACTGGGTTACAAATTGAACTCCAACTTAATAGCCGAGTTTAAGGAAGGGGAAGACATGGACGCCTTTTTAAATTCTTTTGAAAAAGTTTATATTCAGGCTAAAATTCCTAGAGTGTCCTGGAGCTTCCAGCTATCCCCGCTACTTACCGGGAAAGCTCGGGATGCATTGGGTCAAATGAACAATGAAGACAGTGATGATTATAGCAAGTTAAAAGCTGCACTGTTAAAAAAGTTTGAATTAACTGCTGAATCACACAGAGCTAAATTCTGTAAGCTCAGGAGAAGCCCTGATGTGAGCTATGAGGAGCTAGCCACGAAACAACGTCAGTTTTTAAAACGTTGGTGGGAAGGAATTGAGGCAAACTCTGTTGATAAAATTGAAAATGTGATGTTATTAGAACAGTTTTATTGGGCATGCCCAGCAAAGCTAAAAACCTGGCTAGAGGACCGAGATTCAAAAACAGTGCAAGAGGCTGCTGAACTCTCAGACCGCTATGTCAAGAGCAGACCTGATCTGAGAGCGAATGGGGTGAGTGTGGCAGTGCAGAAAGGGAAAAGCGTGCCTTCAGGGCAGCTAAAACCCTCACTGCCTCCACCGAAACCAGTTAGCCCCAGGTTTCAACAAAATGATTTATCTGAATAAGAAATGCTTGTTGGTTATGTAAGAAAGCTGGGCATATTGCCAGACAGTGCCACAAAAAGGCGAGCCATAATACACAACAGGGTGCTAGAAAAGAAGTGGGTTGTTTGTGTGTCCCAGGAAGCATGCCAGTGAACATGAGGGAACACATGCACCCAGTCATAGTAAATGGTGTACAGATGCAGGCGTTAAGGGACACAGGGGCATCCCTAACATTGGTAAAGGGGGATCTGGTACAGTCTGGTCAGCTTATACCCAATAGATACTGTACGTAACTGTACAAAGATTTACTGGTGAAGAGAAAACATTGCCACTCGCTAGTGTTCTCCTTGACTGGGGTGAAACAGGGGGAACTGTGCAGCAGATGGCTGTAGCCAACACATTAGCAGTGGATGTGATCCTGGGTAACAATCTCCAGCAGGGGGTGGTATGTGCAGTTACCCGTAGCCAAGTGGCAAGGGAAAATAGTAGTTCTAGGGACGTGGATATGTTGTTCAATCCACACTTATTGGCAGGTTCCTTGCCGCTTTAAATCTTGCCGGAAGGTCTTCAAGCTGGCTCCTCCCACCCACCTGGGTGGTAAAACTCTCGGCTCCACCCCATGACGCCAGATCTTCCTTACTGCTTGGAAGCTCAGGTTCCCTCCTTAGCGCTCTGCGTTTTAGGCCTGGATCCACACTCTTCGGTTAATCCGAAACTAATTCTCAAAGTTACAAGACTTCGGTCATCTTTTTCCCTTACGGCTGCGATGGACAAATCGACTCCCGGATTTCGCCGGTGCCACTGTGGGTAGAAGATGTCCCGGACCGACCCGCACTCCATGTGCGTTTACTGCCTAGGACTCGGCCACGATTTGCAGGCTTGTGATTTGTGCAAATCCTTTTCGGCTTTGGTCTTGGAGGACTGTGCTGCTCGACTTCTTTTGGGGTGACCTGAAAAACGATATCCACCAGTCAAGTTGAAGGAGGCCCATTGGGCGGTGTCCGTGGTGGTGGGCTTCGTGGATCAGTTGGAGCAGATGATCGCCCTCAAGGAAGAGGCGGCCCAGGCCGCATCTTCTTCCTCCTCGGTTGCGGCATTTTCCCACTCTCCTTGGGCTCTTCATATACAGCTTCTTTTAAGGAGCTTTGCCAATCCCTCTCCACCAAGGGAGAAGGACCATCGAGACATTCCATTCGGTCCAAAAAGAAGGACTCCAAAGGTAAGTCCCACCATCGATGTTCATGGGAGCGGGAGAGATCCCCTTCACCGGATGGTCAACTTTTGACTTCAGTCGAGGTTGTGGCTAAGGCCGCTGGCTTCATGGTGTCCCCATCGGGTCAGCCGGCCGAGACACCTGTCGTTGCAGTCAAGATTTTTCTTGACCCGTTGGACGGTTTGTCGACTGGTGATGCCGAGAACTTTACTTCACCGGTGGAAACCGAGGACTTGCCTGTGCCTCCTGTGCCGGAGTCCCTGGTTAAGGTCCTTGAACCGAGGGAGGAGCGGGTTTCCCCCGTCCCCTCTCTGACCCACCCTCAGAATCCCCGAAGGTCTCGGTCTCAGTCTCGGACCTCTTCCAGGTCCAGCCGGTCCCACCAACGTCAGTGGTCTCGGTCTCGGCACCATGGAAAGTGGCGGCGCTGCTCATCCTCGTCATCCTCTTCGGAGGATAGGCTCTGGCGCAAGTTGCGTTGGCACTACGAGGATTTAATGTGGCAGTAGCTCTTATTGTCCGGGAATAAGCCGACTCTGTTGCCTTCTCCGGCCATGAAGTGGCTGTCACCTGAGCGGCCGAAACAACCCCTCATAGTCGAGGAGCTGAAACCGGCACCGGTTGTTCGGCCGAAACTGGCTGCTCCACCCACTGTGGTGGAACCTCCACCTCCACAACCGAAGACTGGGGCCCTGACCAAGGATAAACCGGCTGCTCCACCCACTGTGGTGGAACCTCCGCCTCCACAACCGAAGACTGGGGCCCCGACCAAGGATCTCGGTCGGGTCAGGGTTTGCCCCATAGGTTGTCGGTGACCCTCACTCCTGATCGACCTCGGCACATGGAGGATGGCTCAGGTGCTCGGCAGCTGTTCGCAGACTCCTTGTTCTCCAGGCCGCTTGACCTGGAGTCTACAGGGGGTCAGTCTGTGGACGAGAGCCCATCCTCATTTTTAGGAATGCTTCGACTCATCTCAGAGTCCACTGGGATGAAGCTCGAACCCATTTCAAAACAGGCCAAGTATCCCCTCACAGAGATACTGGACCAAGGGGATTCCCCTATGGAGGCCTTTCCAGTGGCTGAAGCCATTGTTGGCCCGGCCCTGGAGCTGTGGCAGCGGCCAGCATCTTGTCCTGCACCTTCGGCCAGGATGACTCAAAAGTATGCGGTCCCTACAGGTTCACTCTCCGGTTTCTCAGAGCACCCCTCTGTGGAGGGGTTAGTGACTGACACCATTTTCCGGCGTTCTGGGAATGCTCGGGATGTGGACAAACCACCCGATAAGGAGTCCAAGAAATTGGACTACTCAGGGTGGAAGGTATATGCTGCTTCCTCCCTAGGCCTTCGTCAGGCTAGCTGGGCCATTCTGATGGCACACTTTTCACACGCCCTTTTGGGCTCCCTGGATGAGGTGATTCCTCATCTCCCGGCTGAATTTCAAATGACGGTCAAGCAGGTGTGGGATCAGGAAAGGGCGGTAGCAAAACAGCAGCTCAAAACTTCGTTGGACATCGCTGATTTGTGTGCCCGGTCAGTAGCGGCTGCAGTGGCCATGCGCCACAGAGCTTGGCTGCGGATCTCCACCTTTACGGCTGATACCCAGCAGAAGCTGGCAGATGTCCCCTTCCTGGGTATCGACTTGTTCAGACCCGGGGTGGAGGGTCATCTCCAATGGATCAAGAAGTCCAATACTACCTTGGACTCGGTCATGTCTGCCCAGAAGGACAAAGGCCACCAGCAGCAGTGTAAGCTCTTTTGTCCTTCAGCCCCTACGGCACGTCTGGCCCAGCAACACCAGCATCAGGGCCAGCAGGCTCGTACTTGGCACCCCAAAGCCAAGCCTGCTGCTTCCTCCAGCAGGAAGTCAGGAGGAAAAGGCCCAGGCGGCTCCTCGGCCGGCCCTTCCTCCAAGCATGCCCAGTGACGGGTTGAGGGGTGTCGCCACCAACCTTGTCACTCCTTCCTGGGTTCCCCCCGTGGGGGGAAGGCTCCACCACTTCCTTTCCACCTGGTCCGCTATCACCATGGACCACTGGGTGTTGGAAGTGGTAGGCAGGGGTCTGCCTCTGGAATTCGAGCAGTCCCCCTCCTATCGAGCCATCACCCCACAGGGGCTACAGGTTCTGCAGCCTCTCTGTCGGCTCGTCGAGCTGTCATTGCCTTGCTCCTCCAGAAGGAGGTGATCAGGGAGGTGGCGGACCCCCTCCAGACCCAGGGTTCGTGTCCAGGTACATCCTGGGCCCAACACGGACAGGGGGCTGGCGCCCCATTCTCGACCTACACGACCTGAACAAGTTCCTAAGGTGTTGCACCTTCAGGATGGTCACTCTCGCTCAGATCATTCCATCCTTGGAACGAGGTGTGTGGATCTGTTCTCTGGACCTTCAGGATGTGTTCTTTCACATCCCAATCCGTCCATCTCACCAGCAATTCCTCCACTTCAGGGCAGAGGGATCCCTTTACAAGTTCTGGGCCATGCCCTTCAGCCTCTCTCCAGCTCCCAGGGTCTTCACCAAATGCATGGCAGTGGTGGCAGCATTCCTGCGGTGCTGAGGGGTCCGGGTGTACCCTTACCTGGATGACTGGCTGATTGCAGCCCCCTCCAGGCTGGAGGTGGAGCGATCCAGGGATCTGGCCCTCCAGGTCTGCTCTCAGATTGGCCTCCTCATCAATGAGGCCAAGTCGGAACTCATGCCATCGCAGGCGATTCAGTTAATTGGGGCAGAGCTCAACTCTCCTCGAGCCAGAGCATGGCTCCTGGTGGACAGGGCTGAGGTCCTTTCCTCCTTTGCCCAATCATTTCTGGTTGGGCAATTGCACCCTGCCCAGGACTTCCTGCACCTTCTGGGCCTCATGGTGGCCTGCACCAACGTGGTCCATTGGACCCACTGGCATATGCGTCCCCTGCAATGGGGGCTGGCCTGCCAATGGTCACAGCATTCCGGTCCTCTGGACCAGTCAGTGACTGTGACCCAGGAGATGTGGAACAGCCTCCAGTGGTGGCTTGTTCCAGCTCATCTGCAGGAGGGTTTCCCATTTGTCTGCCCCGAGCCGTAGGTCACTCTGACGACCGACACCTCTCTTATGGGTTGGGGAGCCAATCTGGGGGAGCTCAGAGCCCACGGCTTCTGGTCCCCTCAGAAGTCTCGATGCCACATCAACCTGCTGGAGCTTCGAGCGGTCCGACTAGCCCTCACCGCCTTCGCTCCGTTTGTATGGGGTCAAGTGGTCCAGGTCCAGATGGACAACACCACGACCATGTACTACCTCAACCGGCAGGGCGGGCTGCACTCCTTACCTCTGTGCAAGGAGGCTTTCCGCACTTGGTCTCTCGTGATCAGCCTGGAGGTGGATCTCCTAGCCATCCATGTGGCAGGAGCCTCCAACAGTCTGGCTGATACCCTAAGCCGGATAGGCGCTGCATCTCACGAGTGGTCTCTCCTGCTGGAGATAGTACAAGATCTGTTCTCCCACTGGGGCACCCCTCAAGTGGACCTGTTCGCCTCCAGAGAGAATGCGAAGCTGAGGCTGTTTCATGCCTGCCCCCCCAGCAGGGCTCACTGCAGGGGGATGCCTTCTCGAGGCCGTGGACCCCAGGCCTCTTCTATGCCTTCCCTCCATTCCCCTTGATCCACAAGGTGCTTCTCAAGGTGAAGAGAGACCAAGCACAGGTGATTCTGGTAGCCCCAGACTGGCCCCGCCAGTTCTGGTATCCAGATCTCCTCAGCCTCAGCTCCAGGCTCCTGAGGCGGCTTCCAGCCTGCCCGGACCTGATCTCAGTCAACAAGGGGAAGGTACTCCATCCGGACCTTCAATTCCTGCACCTGATGGCCTGGTTCCTGAGTGGCTAGAGTTCCAGGCCTTGGGTCTTTCCGACGAGGTCCTCAACTTTGTTGAGGCTTCCCATAAAGAGTCAACCAGAAAATGCTATGCCTTCAAATGGAAGAGATTCTCCATTTGGTGTCAGGGCAAGGGGTTGGACCCTTCCTCCTGTTCATTGGCTAGCATTCTGGACTACCTGTGGTCCCTTTCTCAGCTAGGGCTCCGGTCGACAACCCTCAAGATGCACCTGGCAGCCATCTCTGCTTACCAGGTGCTGGCTGGCAAGCAGTCAGTGGCGCAGGAGAAGGTGGTTGGGCGCATTTTCAAAGGCCTTGATCACATATCCCCTCCAGTGCAAGAACCTCCACCTCCGTGGGATATACTGCTGGTATTGGCTAAGCTCATGGGCAAGCCATTCGAACCGATGCACAGGTGTGACATCTCTCACCTGTCATGGAATACTGCCTTCTTGGTGGCTATCACATCAGCCAGAAGGATGGGAGAGCTCCAGGCACTTTCCATCGAGTCTCCTTATCTGGTCTTCCATAGGGACAAGGTTGTCCTGCGCCCCCACCCGAAATTCCTTCCGAAGGTGGTGTCGGAGTTTCAACTTAACCAGGTGTTGACTCTGTTCTACCCAACTCACACCTCAGAGGCTGAATATAGGCTCCATACTCTGGACCCTAGAAGAGTGCTCTCTTATTATAAGGAGCGGACGGCTGAAGTTCGGGGAGAGGTTCGCCAGCTGTTTGTCACCTACGCTGAAACAGCACCTGGCAGACCTGCAGCCAAGCAGACGATAGGCAGGTGGGTCACCTCCTGCATAGATCTTTGCTATAGGTTGGCGGGCATGGAGCCTCCCAAAGGGATAAGAGCTCATTCTACCGACCATGCCGCTGCTCCGGTGGCTGCTTCCAGGGACATCCCTATCCAGGAAATCTGCAGAGCTGCTTCCTCGAAGTCAGCACACACCTTCATTACCCATTATCACATCAACCTTGAGTCATGCCGGGATGCTGGTTTTGGGACCTCGGTTCTCCCGTCCTTATTTCCTAAGTAGGGAGTGCGCACCTTGCCTCCCTCCTCCTGGAGAACTGCTAGGAGTCTGCCAATAAGTGTGGATTGAACAACATATCCATGTCCCTAGAAATACAGGTTACTCACCTGTAACAGGAGTTCTAGGAGTGGTATATGTTGTTCATCCACACAACCCACCCGACCTCCCCGGCTTCGACTCGCAACCTGGCTTCCAGCGGGCTAGATCTGGTGTCATGAGGCAGAGATGAGAGTTTTGCCACCTGGGTGGGTGGGAGGAGTCAGCTTGAAGACCTTCCAGCAAGATTTAAAGCAGCAAGGAACCTGCCAATAAGTGTGGATAAACAACATATACCACTCCTAAAACTCCTGTTACAGGTGAGTAACCTGTATTTCCCTGAGCCGTAGCAGCCATTGGGGAAGATACTGAGAGGCTGGTATCCCAGCCTGTGTCTCCAGAGGGGGAGACTGATAAAAAGGGGGGTAGAAATTTCCCCAGGAGCAAGTACCCACCCAGCTACAGAGGGTTACTCTGAAGAGAGAGGGGGTGACCCCTTGTCAGAGGGTTGGAATTGACAGTGATCCTGAGAGCCCTGATGCTAGTGCTAGGGACCCTAGTTTAGCGACTGAAGGGGACTTGTCCCATGCCTTGGGAAGATGTGAGGGGTTCGCAGCTGCTCAGAGAAGTGACCCTAGTTTAGAGAAGCTGAGGGCTTGGGCAGACTCAAACAGAGCACAGGGAGGTGATGGAAGACATAGGGTTTATTGGGAAAATGGACTTATGTGTACACAGGCAGTACAGACAGAGAGAGGGATGCTAGGCAGGCAGCTTGTCGTTCCCCAGGGATATCGTGAACAGTTGCTGAAGGTTGCCCATGATGTTCCCTTGTCTGGTCATCTGGGAATCGCGCACACAACACAGTGGTTGGCCCAGAATTTCTACTGGCCTAACTTCACCCAGCAGGTGAAGGAGTATTGCAGGTCTTGTCACAGGTGCCAAGAAATAGGGAAGGCGGGCAAGAAAACCCAAGCCACCCTAATTCCATTGCCCGTAGTGAAGGAGCCATTCCAGAGGGTGGGAATGGATATTGTGGGGCCTTTATATACCCCCAGCTCCTCAGGGAAGAGATTCATTGTGACTGTGGTGGATTATGCCACCCGGTACCCAGAGGCAGTCACCCTATCCTTGCTGAGGATGGACAAAGTGGCAGATGCCTTACTTGGGATTTTCTCCTGTGTTGGATTTCCGCAGGAGGTAATCACCGATCAAGGGAGTTCCTTCATGTCTGACCTAATGAAATGTCTATGGAAGAAGTGTGGGGTGGTGCAGAAATGCACGACAGCGTATCACCCACAAGCCAATGGACTTGTGAAAAGATTCAATGGTACCCTGAAGGCAATGCTTAGGGTATTTGCTGAACAGCATGGGAGGGACTGAGATAAATACCTTCCCCACCTGTTGTTCAGGTACAGGGAGGTGCCCCAAGAGTCTACAGGATTTTCCCCCTTCGAACTCTTGTATGGATGCCAGGTACATGGGCCCCTAGACTTCATCCGGGAGGACTGGGAAGGCAAGCACGCCACCCAGGGAACTCCCATTGTGGATTATGTCCTTAGGTTTAGGGAAAGGCTGAAGAAGCTTATGGAGACAGCCCAGAGCAACCTGGCAGCTGTCCAACAGAAACAAAAGTATGGTACTGCATCAGCAGAGCCAGAGCTCACTCAGTACATGGTGGGTCAGGAAGTCATGGTCCTTATTCCGGTCCAGAAAGACAAGCTGCAGGCTGAGTGGGCAGGACCGTACAAAGTGGTTAGGAAGGGAAATGACGTAAACTACATTGTGGAGTTACCTGACCGTAGACAGAAAGGATGTACCATGTCAACATGATGAAGCCATATGCCAATAGGGCTGACATGGTGTTTGCGGTGTGTAGTCATGGAGAGGGGACGGACAAAGGAGACCCCCTTCTGGACTTGCTGGAAGAGAGTAAGCAGGAGTCCTTTGTGGAGGCAGTAAAATTGTCTCCCCAGCTGAACCCGGACCAGATCCATAAAGTGAGGGAGGTTTTAGCAGACTTTGCCCCCTTGTTTAGCACCAAGCCTGGACTAACCCACTTAGCAACACATAATTTGGAGACAGGAACACAGATGCCCATACAGCAGACAGCATATCGGGTGTCAGAGGCTGTCCAAAAGGACATTAGAAGGGAAGTGGAGGAGATGCTGGATTATGGGGTAATCCAGAGATCCCACAGCCCCTGGGCCTCACCCGTAGTCCTTGTGCCCAAGCCAGATGTGTCAACACATTTCTGTGTGGACTAGCATGGACTGAATGCAGTCACAAAGTCTGATGTCCACCCGATGCCCCGGACAGACAAACTCCTGGACTAGTTGGGAGGGGTGACCTACCTTATGACTATTGACCTGACCAAGGGGTATTAGCAGGTAGAATTGACAGACAGAGCTAGGGAGAGGTCGACCTTCATCACTTCGATAGGCTTATTTGAGTTTAAAGTAATGCCTTTCGGAATGAAGAACGCCCCGGCCACTTTCCAAAGGTTGGTGAACCAGGTGTTGAATGGTGCTGAGGAGTACGCCGTAGTGTACCTGGATGACATTGCCATCTTTAGTACCAGCTGGGAGGAACACCTTTTACACCTTAGGGAAGAGCTGGGCAGGATACAGAGGGCTGGGATCACTTTCAAAGCTGAAGAGTGTCAGGTGGCCATGGGAGAGGTGGCATACCTCGGACATGTGGTTGGCCGGGGACAGCTCCGTCCTAACGAAATAAAGATAGAGGTGATCCAGGCGTGGCTCAGACCAGAAACCCAGAAGCAGGTCAGGAGCTTTCTAAGGACAGCAGGGTACTACAGAAAGTTTGTAACTAATTACATTGCCTTGGCTGCACCCTTATCTGACCTGACAAAGAAAAGGATGCCCAAGAAAATTACCTGGGACCCAGCCTGTGAGGAAGCCTTTTCCAAACTGAAGGAGGCACTGTGCAGTGCTCCTGTTTTGACAAGTTCTAACTATAGCAAAACATTTATAGTTCAGACGGATGCCACAGACGTGGGTTTTGGGGCAGTACTGAATCAGACTTCCAGCCAGGGGACAGATCACCCAGTAGCATACCTGAGTCGGAAGCTGCTTCAAAGGGAGCAAGCATACTCCACGGTGGAAAAGGAGTGTCTTGCCATAGTGTGGGCCCTAAAGAAATTAGAGCTATACTTGTATGGGCAGCATTTTGTGGTGCAGACTGACCACAACCCCCTGGTTTGGCTGATGCAGATGGGGAAGAACAATGGAAGACTTCTAAGATGGAGCCTTGCTTTACAAGGGTATGATCTAAAAATTGTACATAGGGCTGGAGTGAATAATAAAAACTCAGATGTGCTGTATAGTCTATGAGGAGTGAACTGATTTAGGAAGCTCATCCCATGCAGGGGATGAGCCCCCAAATTCAATCTAGGTGGGGAGGAATTGTGACATAGACAGCCAGCTCTGAGTGCTGTATCATTTTTTATTTCTTAAAAATAACAGAAATGTGGTATTGAATTTGTCTGCTGGAAATGCCAGTGCACTTGGAGTGACCTCCCTCACTCACACATTCCCCCCCCCCAGATCTCAGTATGTGAGATGACCACACACACGGAACTTAGATAAAAAAAATCTAACACCTGCAAGGCCAAGATAATTGCAGGGCTAAAAGGTACCTAAAATCAGGGACATCCTGTTTAGCTAGTTCTGTTATCAGTAGCCTAGTTGGCAGGAAAAAAACATATCCATTTTACAATGTTTACAGGAAAGGAAAGCAGGGTATGACATTTCTATGTGAAATTAAAAAGGCTTTGATATCTGTGAAGATCAGGAAGACCCTTTTTCATCAAAGAGGTGTCATTTGAGAATTGATGTTAGGCTGAGAAAAACAGGATCTTACTGCCTTATAAGGATCCTGTTTCCTGTAGAGATATATTTTTAGTAATAATATCCTGATAGGGAGGAAGTACAGTGACCTCAACCAGGGGGCTGGAGAAACCAGCTTTTAAAAACTATGATTCTGGTTTCATAGAGTGACTTCTTTACCTGACTTTGAAACAGCAACATCAAGCCTTTAGAAGATAAGTATTTTGTGTGGATAGGAAATATAGTTGCACTTTTACACCTTTTTGTTTAATGACCTGTATATTTTTTGTGATAAGAGTTCTGTATATTACTGTTTACTATTTTACCTTTCGTTTAGTAAAGATATCAATCAATCAATCACTTTATTTTACCAGGCATAGACACCATTGAGCAAGCTCATTTTCAAGGTGGTCCTGGACAGATAACAATAGAAAGCAAAACAAACAGTACAGAAAGTACAAGGTACAGAAGGAGCAGAATTTTACAGAATATACACAAATGTCCAGTAATTAAGTGACCTGGCAGGAATTACAAACAATGCCAATACAGATATAAAAATTGTACAAAGGTGAGGAGGGTCATCAATCCTAATCAACATCCACTGCTGGGAATAGTCAGACAAGGCAGGGAAGGATGCAGCTGCAAGAAGGAAAGGAGGGAGAAGATATGAAAGGCAGAGGTATCTAAACGTGTACAAGGAGCTGTAGGTCACTTATGAGGAAGGGACTTGGTAGGTGTTCAGATTGCCGGAGGAGAAAGCAAATAGGGAAGATCATTTTTGTCTGAAGCAGTTGCAGTTTTCCCTTAAGAATTAGCTAGCATCTTTTGAATGTGGATAGGCTTGGAAGTGATGACAGTTTTAGTATGCTTTGCATAAAGTTCCAAAGGGATGGTGGGAGAAGTTAATTGCACAAGCCAAAGGCGTGTTTACTCTAGAGTCTGAAAGCAAAGTATTGAGAAAGTCTCTGAGACCATAGAGACCCTTTGGCATGCTACAAATAAATTACAGATGTTCCTGGGAGCTTATTTGAGAGGAGCCCTATGTAGCCAAAGTAGAGCATTTGTTTCCTCCTAGTTGATAGGGAAGGCCAGCCCGATTCCTGTTAGAGTAGATAATGATGGGTACGTAAGGGTAGATTAAGGATAAATCTAAGGGCCCGGTGGTATAGTATGTCAAGTTTACCGAGCAACGTTCGAGGACAGTGAGAGTACATAAAGTCAGCGTAGTCCAGTAAGGGTAAGAATGTAGATTGTACTATCCTCTTTCTAGCATCTAGGGGTAGTCGACGTCTAATCCGGTAGAATATGCCAAGCCGCTGTCTTAATTTCTTCGCGATTTCATTTTTTTTTTTTAATTACTATTTATTCTCCCCATCTTCTCTGGAGTCACCTCTTCAGGAGAGCCAATTGAGCCTGTCCCTACCCCCATCGTACTCACCAGTCGGGATCCTCCATTATGCTGCGGTTTACCCCCCTCGTAGGGTCGGGGTAGTAGCACCTCCGAACCTTCAAGTCTCATCAGGACCCGATCTGGCTGGGCAGGCGGTGGCAAATTGGGACCCGGCTCGGCTGTCCGTCTACCCAACTCCGAGAAGGGCTTTTTCTGATTTTCGTAACTAGACTTACTGCCCCCAAGCCTCAGGAAGCGATGCTCCCAAAGTCCACCCCAAGTTCCCGTCCCCGAGAAGCTACAGTTAGCCCGTGGCCTCACGCTGCCCGACCAATCGCCTCAGTGACTCCAGCAGCTGTCGCACCTCCCCAGCCTCCCGCCATGGGTTACCACCAAGCCTTCTCCCCGGGCTGACCGCGGCCCGAGCTCATTCCCGAACCCAGGTTGCCAGCGTGGATGGAGGTGTGGTGTCCAGCGCCTCAACCCTCAGTGCCACCAGGCCAGGCTTCGAGATTTCATTTAGATGGCAATGGAAGTTCAATTTGTTGTCCAGCCAGAATCCTAGGTATTTAAAAGTTTCAACTGTTTCGAGAGGTTCATCTAGAAGCGTTACAATCCGGGGAGTAAGTATAGATCCAAGGCCAACTTTTGGTGATAGGACCATGACATTTGTATTTTTGGCATTGAGGAGAAGTTTGTGTTTAATGAGATTGTGTTGGAGCTTATTAAAGTCCTGCTGTTACTTCTCCTGTGCCACTTCTAAGGAGGAGTTTATGGTATACATGTATAGTACAGTATCATCTGCGAATAGATGTATATTGGCTGTTTGTAGATGTGTGTCGATGTTATTAATATAAATTGTAAATAGAATTGGGCCTAATATGGAGCCTTGAGGGACACCCCTCAGGAGGGTTTTTTGTAAAGAGAAGTCACCTGCCGCTTTTACTTGTTGCAGTCTGTTGGAAAGGTAATTGGAAAACCATTTGATTGCAGGGCTACCAAGTCCTATTCTTCTAAGAGCTGCAATCAATATGTTGTGCTCAACAGTGTCAGAAGCTTTGCTGGAATCCAGGAAAAGGGCGATCACATGTTTCTTAGAGTCTAGTGCAGTTTCCCAATCTGTAGTTACTTTCGCCAGTGCTGAAATTGTGCTGTGCTTGGCCCTGAAGCCAGATTGTACAGGGTTTAGTAAATCATGCGTATCCAAATGTTCTCTTATTTGGGCATTAACAATTTTCGGAAGCAGTTTCGACAGTGCCAGGAGTGATATAAATAGGGCTGATGAATTCAGATCACATGGGTCACCCGACTTGAATAAGGGTAGGATATCGGCAGTTTTCCATGGCTGGGGAAGTTCTCCTTGCATTAAAGACAAGTTAAATAAGTGTGTAATGGGGCAGTCAAGTAGAGGTATCCAAGTTTGAGGAAGTATGGTTCTATGTTGTCTGCACCTGCACTCTTTTTGGTATCCTAGGAGAGTAGTAAGTCCTCAACCTGCTTGAAGGTGACTGTATTGAAGCTGAATACAGGAGGATAAGGAGGGATTGGCTTAGAGGTGTTAATAAGGTCAGCAGCACGGACTTCATGAGAATTAATTCTACTAATAGGAGAGGTGTCATAAACTAGTCCTGCAGTGGCAACGTGATCGTTTAACTGTCAAAGTATATCCATTCTATCTGTATAGGTATGCCCATTGGACACAATTTTGGCTGGTAGTGATGATTCTGCAGGGTGTCCTTTGACTTCTCTGAGGATGCTCCAGAATTTGGCTGAGTTCTTTTTATTGGCTTCTAATTCCACTTGGAAGAATCTAGTTTTTTCAGACCTAATTAACTTAGTGCAGGCATTTCTAGAGATGCGGAAAGCTAACCAGTTTGCTTCCAGATGAGATTTCCTTGCTCTCTTCCACAGATGGTCCCTGTCCTTAAGTGCTTTCTTCAAAAGAGGGGAGAACCATCCAGGGCATCTTTTCTTAGATCTGATCATCCTTAGTGGGGCATGCTTATCGAGTAAATTTATTAAATGGCTATGAAAGATATTAAATGCCTCGCTAATGGAGGGAGTTAGGAAGAAGCTCTGCCATCTGATCATGCTTAGGTCTTTCAGAAATTCATTCTGGGAGAACTTTTTCAAGCTCCTTCCCAATATAAATTTAGTGGCCTGGTTTAATTGTAGAGGGTATCTGATACAGGCAGTGGCACAGTGGTCACTTATGTCATTGAAGAACATACCTGCATGTGAAATATTGTGAGGCTTACTTACTAGCATAAGATCCAGTAAGGAACTACGCTCTGGGAATTTCCTGTTTGGCCTGGTTTTAGCAGGTGTCATTTGTACCAAGCCAATAGTATCACAAAGGTCCTTCAGGCTTTTGGAACTGTCATCGTTCCAGTTCAAGTTGAGGTCCCCTAAGATGATACACTCTGTGATAGCAAAGGCAGTGTTGTTTTGGAGATGCATGAGGATAGCCATGCCCCCAGACGGGCTACAGTAATAGGCAATAATTAGAAGCGATTTCTCCTTAGTAAGGGATAATTTAAGAGCAAGACATTCAAACTCTTTGGGCTTCGAAGTGACATCTGAGACCGTAACTGCAAATTTGTTTTTTGCATAAATTAAGACTCCTCCTTCACTCGTATGTCTATCACAGCGGTATGTATTGTACCCTGTAATGTTAATGGATTTGTCAGGCATCGATGGTTTAAAAATATTTTAAAAACAGAAACTGCCTGGTGTGCCTTGAAACATTTTTTTGGTTTTAAGTGAAGTTAGATGGTTTTAAAGCTGACATGGTGCATGAGTTTATGGGTGTACCAAACTGGGAAACAGTCTGAGTTTCTCTGGGTCTTACATTGAGTTCTAAAAGGGTTAATTTTGTAATACCTGGTTAGGTGCCTATAGGCAAAGATATCTGGCCCCCCAAAGACAGAATTATCTGAGCCCGACAATTGGGTATGCTAACAAGAGGTTAACAAGTTTGAATCCCTCCAGAACTTGGGACTAAGGCGACTCGAATCCATGAAACAGACAAGAGAGCTACCTTGTTCTGTTCACTGTTCACAAGACTATGCTCAGAGGTTGGCACTTTGGGAGTAGAGGGCCTGACCTGCTGAGTGGAATCTGTGACAGGGTACACCAGGGAGACCCAGTTGTAAACCCCCTATGCACTCTATGCACACCTCGCAGGACTGGGCGAGCAGCCCACCAGAGCACCAGGGCCACAGGTTACGTCCACCTGACACCACCCACTCACTCCCGCTCACAACTGTGTGTGTTTCGCACCCCCCAACACCCTCACAGGGGCACAGGGTCATGGCTGCCTGCCTGCCCCAGTGGCACCTCGTGCCAGGTGCCATCTCCCCTCCCCGCTGCTGGAGGATGTGTCCCTCCAACCCATGTCAGCAGGCATGTCCCCCCGGGACAGGGCACTGCATCAGTGTCAGCGAGGCTGGTGGCATTGCACCCCTTCCCCCAAAATAGCCGTTGGCCCTCAGACATCCATGGAGCGCGCTGCCAATGTGCGCTCAGCTGTGCAAGGGATCCACTGGCGGACCCATGCTGGGCATCTGACTGGATGCCCAGCTGGGTTCGTGACTCCACCCACACCCGCCCTGCGCGCTGGGGGGGGCAGGGCTGCAGACAGGTGGCCGGCATTTGTGAATGCCGGTAGTGGTGCACCTGTCCATGGGTGTGCAGCTCCATGGGCGGGGTACGTGCATTTCGTGCATACCCTACACCCCTTCATGAATTGGGCCCAATATGAACAACTGAAAAACAACACTTAGTCATAGTTGCGCTTATTTAAAGAAAAGAAGTCAGTTGCATTGGTCAAGCTTGCATATTATCCTGTGAAAAATCATGTTTCAGCATGAAATGTCCCACTTTTAACTTCATAAAAGGTGGCAACCCTAGTTTATGATTGTTTCTTATACTGCAGTCTCGGGTGTGAGCTTCTCTAGCCCCAGCCCATCCACTGAGTGTCTCCCCTGCCAGGTTGTTGTTCATTCTTTCCAGGAACTCGGTCCTACCCTAGTGATTATCCTCGTTATTGTTCAATACAGCTTTTGCTGTGGACTGTAGTCCTCTTTGCTCTAGCCCCCCCCCCGCACCCACCATCCTAATTAGCTGTAGAATATCTGGTTAGTCCCTCACTTTGTTGGGGCATCTTATAAATTAACGTTACTTTTTACTCCTATTCCTACCCACCTTGAAGGTCTCCCTCCGGTACCTTTGGGATCTCTGAGTCAGTCACACTGGGAGCTTGCTTGTCTGATCCCTCACGCAGATCTCTTTCTTTTACACAGTTTGGCACCTCTTTAGGGCATCCCCTATATGGTCTCGGCTCCTATGCGGCTTCTGTTGTTGTTTAACCAGGGTTATTTGTGTGTACTTTCAAGACTCTTCACTTTCTTAGGTGGTTGCCGCCTTGCAGAATAGCTTGGCAGAAGACACCAGGAGAAAGGACTGCTGTGTGACTGGACTTCTCTACTGGGACTAAAGAAGTAAAACTCTTGTACTTGGACCTTTAATTTAGGGTAAAAAAAACAACTAAAACAAAACAAAAAAAAAAGTGTGTGTTTGTCTGAGTTAACTGAACTGAATGGGTATCTGAACAGTCATCTAGGTGTAAATCTCAGGTGATTGAAAGGATTTGATAGCTGTGAGGTTTAAATTACTTGTAGAAAGATCTAGTAAGTAGGGGGAGTGGCTTAGCTAGAAGGAAGCCACATTTAAAGACTGCCTTAGAAAGATTCTGCTAATAGCTTGGCAGAAGACACCAGGAGAAAGGACTGCTGTATGACTGGACTTCTCTACTGGGACTATATTGCCCTCCCACCAAAAGCTAGTTCTTCTTTTATAGGCACAGGATTTGACTGACAACAGGAACTTCCTGTTTGGGAGCAGGAAGTGAGTAATCACAGAGCCACCAAAGACCCACCATCCTAGGAGGGCAAGAGTAGCTCTCCGGCCCCCTCTAGCTGCTGGAGGTCTGCCTCTGAGCAAGTAAGGGGTCTACTGAGAAATATAGGATATTCTTGTCTCAGAACAGGACAATCAGGAGCTTAAAGGGCACACAGACAGAAAGTAAGGAGAGAGAGAAAAACAAACAGAGGAAAGAGTAAGGATTGCAAACGGTTAAGGGGCCAGAAATAAGACATGATGGGAGTGCTGCAGTGCAGTGGCTGTGGAGCAGCAGTCTTCCGGGAGACGTTCTGGAGGATACGGTGTTGTCCCATCTGCAGGCACCTCTCTGGGCTGAGGGAGGAGGTTGCTCATCTCCAGGCTGAGTTGGCCAGGATTTGAGGGACCTCCTCTTCCATCCAGGGACCACCTGGAGGCCATTGCCTCAGAGGTTGCCAAGAAAGAGGAGCGGTTGGACCACAGTGGGCTCAGGAGGGTGAGGGTGGTGGAACAGAAGTGCATCCCTCCAGTTGTACCTCTCCACAATTCCTATGCCATTCTGGCAAAGTGTGGTTCCTCTATGGAGGCACCCGCAGTGGAGATCAAGGAGGATGCTGGGAACCTCCACAGAGGAGACCCACAGGAGGGTGGCAGGGACCCACAGGGAAGGAAACAACTCCTGGTGGGGACTCCATTGTTAGGAAGGTAGAACTGGGGAGGAAGGGAGAGGGAGGTAAGGTGCCTGCCTGGAGCATGGCTTGAGGACAGGAGCGATCTTCAGGATTGCCTGAGCAGCTGCACAGGGGAGGAGCTGGATGTCATTGTCTCCTAGGGACAAATGACCTGGCTAAGAAAAGGATTAGAGAAGTGCAGGAAGAGTTTGTGGAATTGGGGAGGCCCTTAGACAAGTAGCACGCACGTAACCTTTCTCGGAGGTGCTGCCACATCCATGGCGTAGGAGAGGTTAGGTGTTCCACACCATGGAATTCAATCAGTGGTTGAAAACTGGTGTGAGCTCAGGGATATGGCTTCATTGGGGACTGGGATTCCACCTGGAGTGATGCAAGCCTATACTGGCATGATGGGCTGCATCTGTCCAGGAGGGGAAGTAGGATCCTAGGTGATAGGTTTAAATGCTTCATTGGCAAGCATTTAAACTAGCCAAGGGGGGAGGCACTGGAAAGGGGCAGGGAAATCCTAGCCCCCCCCAAAAAAGCACGGTAGTAAGGGCAGTAAACACCAACATAGAGGTGTCGATAGAGAGAAGGGCAGGGGTAAATGGAGAAAGTGACAAAGGTAAGAAGGACAGGGATGGGGCAAAAAGGAGTAAGGCCATCAGGAAATGGAGGGTAATGAGTACCAATGCCCGTAGTCTGGGCAACAAGCTCCCTGAGCTGGTGGCCTTGATGGAAGAGGGATGCCTGGATATCGTTGCAGTCACGGAAACATGGTACACAGAGAACCATGACTGGGATGTTAACATACCAGGGTACATAACCTATAGGAGAGACAGGCAGGGGAGAAGAGGGGAAGGAGTAGCTCTCTATGTAAAGGAAGGGATAAAAGCAACTGAACAAAAGAGTAAACAGGGAGGAGAGAGGCACTGTGGGTCACCTTGGAGACTGGAAAGGGCACCACAATCTGCACAGGGGTTATGTACAGACCCCCATGTCAGGGGAAGGGAATGGACAAGGATATTTATTTATTTATTTATTTATTTATTTAAACATCAGTTTACAACCTTTGAGCCGGGGGCTCATTTACAAAGGTACCGCGTCACATAGAGGACACGGACAGTGGCAAGGGAGACAAAAACTAAGAACAGAAAACATGATCAACAGTTAAAACAGGACCAGAGCAAGTGTTATTCAAGGTTACAGTCGGTTCAAAACAGATGGTTTAGTGCTTGGGAAAATGGTTAGTGCTTGGGAAAAGGGGGGGCGGGGAGGAGAAAGTATGGGAAGGAGGTTGGGTTGGGGGAGCCGCTCAGCGAGCATTGTCAGGTTTTTTTTTTTCCTAAACTTTAGCGGCAGTGGCATCTGCATGAAAGGAGCAGGTGCTTTCTGAGTCTGTATTTAAAGCATGCAAAAGAGGGAGAGTCAGAGACAGCGGCAGGCAGGAATTATACCAGGTGGCCGCTCGGTAAGGGAACGCCCTTCGGCCGTGCGACATCCTAGCTCTTGGAAAGACCAGGGTAGTTTTGTCTGTGCTGCGGGTGTTCCTAGTCGGTTTAGCTTGGTGGATTGAGTTGGATAGGCCAGCGGGGGATAGGCCATGGAGGGCTTTAAAGGTGAGTTGGCAGGTTTGGTACATGAGCCGCTCATCCAGGCTGTCTATGGAGCCAAGGAGTAGAGCAGACAGGTGTGGGTAAGTCTAGCGCCCGGTTATCAGCCTGCAGGCTTTGTTGAGTGTGAGGCGAATCTGTTTAAGGCCGTCTGATCAGCAGCCCCATAGACCGGGAGGCCGTAGTCGATGAGCGATATGACAGAGGAAGTGACAGCCAGGCGGAGGGCGTGCGAAGGGAGGCATTTTTTGTGCCGGAAAAGAATGCCCAACCGTGAGTTGGTGGCAGAGTTCAAGGAGGAAATGTGGCCATGGAAGGACAGAGCAGGGTCAAAGATTATTCCAAGATATTTATAGGCCTGCACTTGTTCAATGGGGATATTGAGAGAGGAGGATAGTGAGAGGAAAATTATGGAACTTATTTTGGGGTGGGAGAAGAGCATGGTTTTTGTTTTCTTTAGGTTGATTATGAGTCGGTGTTCAGAGAACCAGGCTTCGGTGGAATTGTATGCTAGCTGGAGAGAGTTCTGAAGTAAGGAGGGGTTACTCTCAGAGGCAATGAGTACTGCATCATCAGCGTAGAGTAAGATCTTACCTCCACATTTGCTAGGAAGTGAGTTGAGGAAGAGGGAGAAGAGTAAGGGTCCGAGGATGGAGCCCTGAGGGACTCCAGAGCGGATGGGGCAGGTGCTGGAGAGAGATCCACCAACTTTCACACATTGAGAGCGGGCTGAGAGATAGCTGGCACACCAGGAGACTGGACCAGTGGAAAAGCCTAGGTGGTCGAGAGTGGTTAAGAGGAGAGGGTGTGATACAGTATTAAAGGCTTTAGACAGGTCAATGAATACTGCACCACCATGGAGCCAGAGTCCAATGATGTGTGGAGGTAGTTGGCAAATTCCAGGAGAGCTGTACTGGTACTATGCCCGGGTCTGAACCCATGTTGCTCAGGGCAGATAATATTGTATTTAGAGAGGTAGTCAGAGATTTGTGTGTCCACAATTTTCTCTAATGCCTTGGAGAGGGGGGCAGGATTGAGATAGGCCGGTAGTTACTTGGAAGAGTCCTGTCACCACCTTTGTGGATAGGGGTAACTGTGGTGACCCTCCAGACTGTGGGAAATTGTCCGAGGCAGAGGGATTTGTTGAAGATGCAGGTGATGGGCAAGATGACCTGGTCCAAGACCTGACGTAGGAGACAAGGGTCAAGGGAGTCGTAACCGATGGTGTTACCCTTTAAGGCTTTAAGCAGGTGAGGTCTGACTTCTTGTGCAGAGACACAACGCAGGTGGAACAAGGGGCGTGTGATGGATGGTGCAGACCTAGGGGGTGGAGGACTGAAGAAATTACTAGGGAGCACTGAGCTAAGGTCAATAAAGGAGTTATTGAGATGAGTGGCAATGAGGGCAGGATCAGAGGATATAGTGCCATTGATGTTAAGAAGAGAAGGGGGGGGACTTGGAGTGTCCAGTTAGCTGCTTGACGTTGTCCCAGAAGGACCTGGGGTTCCCCCACGAGGAGGTAAGAGAGGCTTGATAGTAAACGGCCTTAGCTTTGTGGATAGTCCAGGTGCACCTATTCCGAGCTGCTGTATAGGTCTGCCGGTCTGCAGGGTGACCAGTTGCTAGAGCAAGGTGCCACAGGTTGTCCCGCTGCTTAGAGCAGTCTCAGGGCAGGGTGATCCAGGGGCATGCCTTACTTTAGCCTCTCGAGGTAGTAATTGGTGCCGAAGATGTCACAGGCAGTGTTGAAGGTGTTGACGAAGGCCAGCGCCTTTGTCATCGTTAGGAGAGTTTAGTAATGGAGACCAATCTGTATGCGCAAGGTGATGTTTTAGGTCTTTAACCCACCAGGCCTAAGCCGCCTGAGAGGTGGTTTGAACAGGGGCTTGGGCAGAGGTATCCAGTTGAAGAGAACAGGGCAGTGGTCACTAAGGCAGTCAGGAGTATTTGGATATTCAGGATGCGGCTTGGTCGGTTGGTGAGGACCACATCTAGAGTGTGCTAGAGCCCCTTCTGGTGTTAAATCTAGTCGGCTTGGGATACTAGCTGGTTTAGATCAATAGCTGCAAAAGCCTCACTAGAGGAGGAGGAGGATGAGGGGAAAAGCCAGTTAAGTTGTTCAGGTCTCCCACCAGGATCTGGTCGGGGTGCTGGGCAAGGAGGTGAGATAGTCAATTAGTGGGTCCAGCGCCTGTGACTGGTTCTTTTGAGGTATGTATGCCAGTAGTCAGAAAGATAGGACCCTTGATGGGTCGGGAGAGTTTTAATGTTAGGGCCTGGGCCTTATGGGCAAGGTCAGGGGAGGGAGGGCTAGACCAATGAGAGGGTCCTTTACATAGATGGTACAACCCCCACCTCTCCCACGACCAGTCCAGCTGGTGGAGGGTGTAGCCAGGAGAGAGACCTGGGAGTTAGAGGTGAATCGACAGCCAAGTTTCAACCAAGGCAACTACATCTGGTTTATGAACCATCACCCAGCAGTGTAGAGAATCCAGTTTTTAGGAGGCTACAAATGTTCATAGATGCGATACGTAAGTCCAGAGGATTTCAAGGGGGCAGAGTTGCCAGGCCCCGGATTGGGATGGATGTTGCCAGTCAAAAGCAGGAGGAGGAGTGCTGCTCTTGGGAGTAGGTGGCAGAAGGTAAGCTCTCCGACTGAGGTAGGGGATGGGAGGGCTAAGAAGTACTGGGAATGGGAAGGGTAGCACAGATAGGAATGTACAAGTACGATAGGATGCCTGAGAGGACAGGGGGTGAGTGAGGAGGTGCCCTAGGGACCGTGAGATACATAGAGGAGCAGATTGGGTGAGTGAAGCCAGAGGGAGGGGGGGGCTGGGGGAGAGGAGTGGTGAATGGCAGGGAGACAAAAGGGGGCATGATAATAGCTTGCCAGCGGGCATCTAGCCCCCCTAGGAGAGGTAAGGAGAATTAGAATGAGGGGAAGGAGAGGGAGGAGAGTGAGCCGGAGAGTGATGGACATGAGTTGTGAGGGGTGAGAATCTCTGGGAAGGAGATAGTGGTAGAGAGAAAGACAGTGGGATAGGATTTAGGAGGGTGGTACAGAGGTAGAATTGAGAGTTAGAAGCAGTGCCCACTAGTGGTCAGCAGGTATAACCTGCAAATGGGAAAGTGGGGACTTAGGTACAGGACATACAGGATGTGATGTCACAGGAAGTGAAACGCGACACCCGAGCCAAGATAACCACAGCCGGCCCTGGGTGGGTGGGTGGTTGGGGAGGGTGGGGCAGGCGGCGCTGGCGTCGCCGGGCGTAGCATCCCTGGCGAGAGTCAGTCCGAAGAAAACAATCAGCGGCTGAGGGCAGAGCAGCCACTAGTCTGTGGAGAACACGCTGGTGGAGCCCTCGCAGAAGACCACTTTCTGGATGCCTTTACCTGTGAGCTGGCTCCCAGTAGAGAAACGCTCCAGGTAGGAGCAGAGGAGTTCCGACGCCTGCCGCGGTCGGCAGCTACTGTGGTGGTGGGGGGGAGAGGTGCGCCCACCTGTAAGGAGGTAGAGGAAGCAAATTAGTATGCAGCGGGAGGTTTGAGATGGTAGCTTCAGGTAGTACATGCGCAGTAGAATAAGCACTAAACACACTAGCCCCAACTAGGACTTTTAAAAATTTAACTTAAACAATACTGAGGTACTGAAACTTTGCACTGGGACCATAAGGTATATGATAGAAGGCATTCTTAGAATGGCAGAGAAAGGGGAGATACTGTTGATGGGAGACCTGAATATGCCAGATGTTAACTGGAGCACATTTGCTGCAGCCACATCCAAGAGCAGGGCCATTCTTGATGCCCTACAGGTGGCAAGCCTCAGACAGCTAGTTTTGGAACCCACTTGTGAGGGAGCAATCTTAGACCGCGTACTCTCAAACGGGGGCAGTGAGAGGATCTCAGATCTAGAAGTGGGTTGCCATCTGGGAACAAGTGACCATCAAACAGTGTGGTTCACGTTAAACTCAGCTACAGAGTCAAGCCATACAAAAGTGAGGGTACTGGACTCTTAGAGGGCTGACTTTGGCAAGATGGGAGAGTGCCTCAGAAAAGCACTAGCAAACAGGGTAGAAGGAGGTGTGGAGAACAATGAGGAATCATCAAAACTGCCATCACAGAGGCAACAAGCCTTTGTGTGAAGCAAATAAACAAATCAAAATGAAAGAAAAAGCCACTATGGTTCTCAAAAAGAGGTGGCTGTGAAAGTCAGGAAGAAAAGATAGCATTCGAAGTATAAGGAAACATAGAAGGAGCAGGACAGAGAGCTGTACCAGTTAAGGCAGAAGGAAGCAGGGAGGGAAGTCAGAATAGCAAAGGCCCAAACTGAGGAAAAGATAGCCAACTCGGTTAAGAAGGGGATAAAACCTTTTATAGGTACATCAGCAGGTAGAAAGACAAAGGAGGGATAGTGAGGCTGAATAGAATGAACGGTGGATGGGCAGAGGGGACAATGAAAAGCAGGGATACTGAACGAATATTTCTGCTCAGTATTCACAAAAGAGGAGGGGGAAGTGCCTAATCCAATTAACAGAAGCACTCTTAATAGGGGGTCAATCCCAGTCCTTTCACAGAAGAAAGGGTTCTGCAAGAACTCCTAAAACTGAAGGTGGACAAAGCAATGGGGCCTGATGGAATTCACCCCAGAATTCTAAAAGAATTAAGGGGGGAACTAGTGAAACCACTGGCTACTCTCTTTAATAAATCATGGGAGTATGGTGTGGTACTCAAGGACTGGAGGAAGGTGGATGTGATTCCCCTTCACAAAAATGGGACCAAGACAGAGGCAGGAAACTACAGACCTGTCAGTCTGACCTCTGTTGTAGGGAAAGTGATGGAGTCACTTCTGAAGGAAAGAATAGTTGAGTACCTAGAGGCCAGTGGGGCACAGGACCCAAGGCAGCATGGGTTCACAGCGGGACGGTCATGTCAGGCCAATCTAATAGATTTCTTTGACTGGGTGACCAAAGTAGTAGACCGGGAAGGGGCTGTGGACATGGCCTACCTAGACTTTAGCAAGGCATTTGACACAGTCCCTCACAAAAGATTAATAGTCAGATTAACCAGCCTGGGAGTGGGTCCCAGAGTGGTATCTGGGTAAAACATTGGCTGGACAACAGGACACAGAAGGTAATTGTAAATGGAGTCAACTCTGAAGAAAGAGGTTACTAGTGGGGTACCATGAGGTTAGTATTGGATCCAGTCCTTTTAATGTCTTCATAAGTGACATTGCAGCGGACTGAAGGAAAAGTATGCCTCTTGCAGATGACACAAAGATCTGCAACAGGGTTGATACACAAGGAGGCGTGGAAAGGATGAGAAGGACTTGGCAAAGTTGGAGGAATGGTCAAGTGTGGCAGCTAGATTCAATGCAAAGAAGTGCAAAATAATGCACCTGGAAACAAGAACCCAGGGAAGAATACACAATGGGAGGTAGTAATAACAACAACAAAAATGGAAAGGGACCTGGGGGTAATCATATCAGATGACCTTAAGGTTAGCAAGCAATGTGAGAAGGCAGTAGGGAGGGCTGGGGGTATACTGGGATGCATAGGGAGAGGCATCACCAGCAGAAAACAGGAAGTTGTTATCCTCTGTACAGCCAGTTGGTGAGACCCCATCTGAGTACTGCGTCCAGTTCTGGAGACCCCATCTCTGCAAGGACATAGACAGGATAGAGGCAGTCCAGAGGAGGGCAACCAAAATGGTGCAAGGTCTGCAAGAGAAGTCCGATGAGGACAGACTAAAGGAGCTTAATATGTATACCCTTGAGGAAAGAAGGGAGAGGGGGGGCATGATAGAAACTTTTAAGTACCTCAGTGGAATCAACAAAGTCCAAGAGGGTAGCATCTTTCAGAAAAAGAGACATGCAAGAACAAGGGGACACAATTTAAAGATAGAGAGAGGGCGGTTCAGGGGCAATGTGAGGAAGTATTATTTCACAGAGAGGGTAGTGGATGCATGGAACAGCCTTCCTGAGGAGGTTGTGGGTTCTAAAACTGTGGGAGAATTCAAGAATGCATGGGACAGACATAAGGCAATTCTTGTGGGGGGTAGGAAGAAATAGGCTGTTGGTTAACTAGGATCTGCAGCCTATCCTGTAGGTAGGGAAATGGGCAGACTGGATGGGCCAAGCGGTCCTTATCTGCCATCAAAATCTATGTTTCTATGTTGCATGTAGTGGTGTTTTTTTCCCTTGGGGCACCTCCCAACCTCACTACGCAGTGCCTCCCGGATGTGAGGAGGCCTGGGAGTGATCCCACTCCTCTCCACCCCAGCGTGACGGTCCCACCTTTTTCTCCTTTTCCATCTCTCTCCCTTTTCTAGCCTCTCTCCCATCTTGTCTCCTCTATTCCCCCTCCTTCTCTCTGTCCATCTTTCCATTCCCTTCCCCTCCCTCCAGACTCCTCAAACCCTATTGATATCAGTAGCACTGTCTGGTATTGTTTGTGAGCACCATGTGCGCCCCTCCCCCATAGCTACCCATCTGCCTCTCTCTGTGTTTCTTTCTCCTCTTTATTTTGTCCCTTACCATCCTCTTCTCCCTTCCTTGCTCAACTTGTCTCAGCACTTCTTGAACCCCACATCCCTGACAGAAACAGTTTTGTGAGACTTGTCCTGCTCCCCCCTCCCCCATTCCCCATCCCCCGGTCTCTTACCCCATGGTCACACAGTTTGAAAATATTTCTGGTCGCCCCATATGCCTCTTCCTGGAGATCATCAGTCTGTATGTTCCAGAGTAAGTGGTGTTCAGTCCTTTCCCTGCATTCAATAGGTCAGTGGGTTGGACCCCTTGTAACCTGCTTTGCGAGAGGTTGTACCATTTTCTGGAGGAGATCCCGGATATGTGCTGTGGATTTGTGTTGTGTCCCATGCCCTCTGGCTCCTCTCCTATGTCCCAGGACCTGCTGCCATTCTTCAGGTTTATTGCTCTTTGTTAGTCTGGCTGCATTTCACAGTCTTTGCTGCAAAGGAACTCTGTTGGTGTTAAGGGCCTCCGATGCTTCTTCTGGTGTCTCGTAGAGATGGGTACTGTTCTCCCAAAATATTCAGATTTGTGCAGGGTAGGGTGTCTGAAATTTTATTTTTTTCTCTTTCAAGGCTTTGATGATTGGCAGGTACTCCAGCCTCTTCCCCTGGGTCTCTTGGGGGTAGTCATGGTCAAAAAACAACCTTGATTCCATGTACCTGACCCCCTCTTTTTCCAGGCAAGTCAGATGATCTCCTCTTTGATTCTGTAATTGGCAAATTTAATTATCACCGCCCATGGGTATACAGAGGGATCTGTGGGTCAGGGCAGTAGCGCTCGGTGGGCTCACTCAATTTGTGGCTCAAAGTTTGTGGGGAGTGCCAGTACCTTCTTGAGTAGGTCCTGAGTAAAAGTTGCCATCTGTCTGGACTCCTCTCCCTCTGGTAGCCCCAACAGCCTTAAGTTTTCTTGTCTGGACCATGCTTCCAGGTCCAAGCATTTGTCCTGCAGCTTTTCTATGAGGTGTGTTAAGGTTTCTACCGCATGCCCCAGCTGCAAGGTACCCGTTTCTAGGACAGAAACTCTCTCCTCTGCCTCCTCCATCTGACCTTCTCCTGTAACTCTGTGAGGCTGTCATGGATTTTGTTGCAATCTGCTCTGTTTGCATTGCGGGATGTTTTAATCTCCAGCAGCAGAGTCTCAAACTGGGTTCTAGTCAGCTTGTCCTCTTCTTTGTCCATTTCATAGTTTGTGCCATTCATTCTGATCAGTGATGCACTGCAGCTTCTGTTGGAGCTGAATGAAATGTTCCCGTGGTCTGTAATACTGTTTTGCCGTTTCTTATTCCTTGATTGGGTGTTCCTAGTGTCCCCTCTCACTCTGCTGGCCACTTTTTCTGTTTTTATAGATTTTGTTCAGGTTCAGAGGGTGTTTTTGCTCTGGAGGGACAGAAGCTCACTCTTCAAGTTACTGCCCTGGCCATAGCTTGACCAGAAGTTCCAGAAAGTTGTGCGTTTTAGCTCCACACAGCAACTTGGGGTAAAATCCCAATACTGATGTTGTAGTACAGCAAGAGGGGGTTGCTTCACTGTTGAGATGCCTTCTTTCAGAACAGATGCAAAAACTAGGTCCCGTCTGCCTGTTCTGGGAGTTCTTCTGGTGGACATAAAAGATTCCATGGCACTTCTCAAAAGAAGTAGAACATTTTTTATTAAAATATTAATACACTACAGAATATAACGTCATAATATCAACCATCAATCAAAAACATAGACTGCATCATCACCAAGAAAAAGAACAAAAGGAAAGAAACTAAAATCAAAAAACAATTCCATAAGGTGAGATAAATTTAGATGCAAAAGGGTCCCCCAAATCAAGGCTAAAGAAACTGTCAGTCAAAGCTGTGCTTTACATTCAGGTTACCTACTGCCAGAGTGAAATGAAACGATCAGTATTCACTGGGTTATATTCTTTGCAATAAGCACGTCAAAGTTCTCTATCATTTGAAATCTAACCTGGATAGTTTTCTTTTTCTGTTGTGCAAAATGGCATCTGTTTCACCTAGACACCATTTAATACAGGCCAAAATAACATTTAGGCCCAGATATTCAGACTGCGCCAGGCTGTGGCGCAAGCCTGGGTGCAGCACAACTTGACTGCGCAGGGGTGTTGACTGGGTGATATTCAATGGAGCTGCACCATGGCACAGCATTATTGAATATCTCACCCTGGCCACCCGCAGTGCTCATGGCGCAGTGGCCAGAGTGGAGTAGGGGGATGCTAGTGCAAGTTCGTTTTACTTAACACATAATATTCAAGGTGCACATGCAAATGGGGCCATAATGTATGCAAGGCACACATGGGGCCATTTGCATGTCATTATGACTCCCTTTGCATGCAGGTGCGCCGATCCCCGGCGACTTGCGCCTGGCGCCCTGCCAGGCTGCAGCCGTCGGGGACCGACACCCCCTGCACAGCACGACAATGTGCCCCACTGCCTGATCGCGGGCATAGGTTGAAAAATACATTAGTCCTATATCCCTGGTGGTCTAGTGGGACGCTTGCAGCCCGATCGCGGGCATAAGTAAAATTAAAATCATTCCTATATCCCTGGTGGTCCAGTGGACCACTCACAGCCCGATCACGGCCTTCAGTATGAAATAATACGTCCAAAATCCCTGGTGGTCCAGTGGACCACTCGCAGCCCGATCGCGGGCATATGTAATAATAAGGAGAGCTCCACGGTACCCCCCCCACCTGCCCACTGAGCCCCACCGCCCTGCTCCCTCCCAGTCAGCGGCGGGCGGCAGCACCCCACCTGCCTGCTGCCCTGCACGCCGGCTGACTGACAGTGTATGGTAGGGCTGTATGCCCATTGGTCCACAGCATGAGCCAATGGGCGTGCAGGCTGTACCATACTACACAGTAGAGATATGTGAATGGGCGTACAGCCCTACTGTACACTGTCAGTTGGCAGGCGGCGGGGCGACAGGCGGGTGGGGTGCTGCCACCCTCCGCTGACCAGGGGGGAGTGGGGCGGTGGGGCTCAGTGGGCAGGTGGGGAGTGAGGTACCGTGGAGCTCTCCTTATTATTACATATGCCCACGATCGGGCTGCGAGCGGTCCACTGGACCACCAGGGATATTGTATGTATTATTTCATACTGAAGCCCGTGATCGGGCTGATATTGAACGTATTATTTCATACTGAAGCCCACGATCGGGCTGATATTGGACGTATTATTTCATACTGAAGCCTGCGATCGGGCTGCGATCACTCCACTGGACCACCAAGGATCTAGGAATGATTTTAATTTTACTGAAGCCCACGAAAGGGCTGCGAGCAGTCCACTGGACCACCAGGGATATTGGACATATAATTTTACACTGATGCCCGTGATCGGGCTGCAAGCGGTCCACTGGACCACCAGGGATATTGGACTTATATTTTTACACAGATGCCCGTGATCGGGCATGGGGCGGCACCGCCACGAAGGTGCAGCCGGAGCTCAGGTGGCCACCCACAGGTGGCAGCTGCCGTGTTGTGCCTGTAATACAGCAGCTCACCTGTGGTGGCCAGCTGTTGTTCCTTTTTTTTGGCTCACCTGTGTGCAGCGCAAGTAGGGTTGCGATGCATGGACTCAGCACATCCCGGGCTGAATATCAGGATGTGCGGAGTAGCCGCGGGCATACCCCCACCTGCGCCACACACATTGCAATGCGCTCCAGCGCGATCAGGTTGTGCCAGGCACAGTCCTCGCTGACTATCGCCGCCGGGCAGATCAGTGGGTTGCGCATGGCACAACACTGTTGCGCCATGCGCAACCCTTCTGAATATCCGGGCCTTAGTGTATTAACATTCCATCTTGAGCAGGTGGGGCTGTGTTGCCCAATACCAGAGAGTTCTAATCTATCCCCCTGGAAATCTGAGGATGCCATTCATTTGCAGTGTTTGTCCAAAACCCTTGTATAAGGGAGCAAGACATAAACAGGTGCTTCACTCTTTGCTCTTGAGAAATGCCATTTGGGTGGGGGCATAAGCACTGCTGAAAAATGCCCCCCCTCCAGGAAGGTGCACAAGTGCTCCTGTATACTTGAGAAATGTTCCCCCCTTCCACCCGGGCAAGTGCATAGGTGCATTGGTGCTCTTACATACTTTTAAGTTTGTGGTGTGCTTTAACATTAGGGGCACAGCCACGTGACATCCTGCATTTTTGGGGGATCCACCAATTGTTTGGTTATTATTAAAACTGGGATTCCCCTTGTGGGGTTAAAAACTGTTTTTTTTTAAGGCAACAATCAGTAATTGTCCTTCATAACTACTTTCTAGTACATGTTGCAACCTTTAGACATGTCAAACCAGATTGTGTTATTTTTTTTTAAATATTCATGTACAATATGTATAAAATATGGTGTTTAACCCTCTCAGTCTGTCATGCTGCCAGCTGTTAAAGATAGGCTGGGGGGTGGGTCCCATATTACCTACACACTGTGTTGGGGATTTCACCAATAATATCTGAATATTATGAAAAAAAAAGATACTATAGAAGAAGGCTGCAGGATTAATCATATTCAATCCACTTTCTTTAATTGATCTGTAAGTGTGAACCCTCTTTATTGGATTTAAGCAGCTCCCACAAAGGTAGTGAAAAAAGACCCCAAAAGGTCTAACTTCAAGTGACCGGGATAAAAGCCAATTGTAGTCGGTTCGACAACGATGTTGTCAAAGTCCCCAACGGCAAAAGGTATAATGTTGACAGGCGAAATTCCCTGTGTTTTTTCCAGGGCGCTTCACCCCCAGAATCCCCCATGGGGGGGGGGCTTTGCCCCCAGCACCACTTGCACCCCTATTTTAATATAACTAACTCTGAGGCGGAGTTGACTCAGAAGGGGGCGAAGGACCGGCAAAACTGTGAAATTTTTCCTTCGGGTTCATTATAGCAACAATTTTGAATCCTGCCAAAATTGTCACTGTAATGGCTTTCGCCGTGTGCATTTTGCGGTTTCACTGGTATACCATAAAAAAACTTAAACATGTAAAGATAGGCAACAAAAATGACTTTCCTGAAAATATCCCTTTTTTGTTTGACATGGACCAAGTGTTCCATTTCCTTAGTAATTCAGGTGTGATATCCAGTTTCTTTAACCTATTTTTCTTAGTCAAATGCCCCTTTCCAAATCATACTCCTAAATAGAAATGTCCTCTTCAGCTATTTCTACCCTTGCTAGGTCTCTGGTTTCCAGGGCAGGAGCATTCCCAAGGATCACATCTTTACTTTTATTTAAATTTATTCTGGAGCCAGAAACGTTAGAAAAGGCCTCAGTGCTGCTGTTACTGATTTCTCATCTGATAGTAAAAGTCACATGTCATCTGCATATGCTATTAATTTATTAGAGAATTGTCCATTTGGGGTCTGTACATGGCCCGCCTAAGTATGTACTGCCGGTAGTCTTAAAATGAGATTTATACAGAAAATCTATAAGGTGGGCCTCAGTGGGTACCCTGTATTACCCCTTTACAAACTCCACATGAAGTCTCCATCCTTCCATTTACTAGAGAAGTGACTGATGTATTGTCATACAGGAATGAATACATAGAAACATAACATTTTGTCAGCAGATAAGGACTGCTTGTCCCACTTAGTCTGCCTATTTTACCATGCCTATGCTGACACCGTAGACTGTACCTGATTTGCAGCTTCCTCCCCCTGATTTCCTACCAAGATTCCCTTGTGTCTGTCCCATGCATGCTTGAAGCCAACCATTGTTTTCACCCTCACTACTTCCATTGTAAGACTGTTCCAGGCATCCACCACTCGTTCATTGAAGTAGTTCCTCGCATCCCTCCTAAGTTTTCCCACTTCTAGCTTCATTGCATGTCCCCTTGTTCTCACGTACCTTCTTCTCTGAAAAATACTCCCCTCCTGTACCTTATTCACCCCATCAGGCATTCATAGGCCTTTATTGTGTCCCCGCCTCCCTCCTTTCTTCCAGGGTATACATACTGAGATCTCTCAGTCTCTCCTCTTAGAGCTCCTGTGCTATTTTAGTTGCCCTCATCTGGACAGCTTCTACCCTGTCTATATCCTTCTTCAGATGTGGTCTCCAGAATTGGACACAGTCCTTCAGGTGGGGCCTCACCAGTGATCTATACAATGGTAACACCACTTCCCTGTTTCTGCTGGTGATACCCTTCCCTATGCACACCAGCATCCCATTGACCCTACCTACTGCCTTGTCATATTACCTCATTGCCTTGAGGTTATCTGTTATGATTATTCCAAGCTCCCTTTCCTGGTTTGTGACTGTCAATACCTGTTCCCCCATTTTATACTCTGCCTCTGTGTTTCTGTGCCTAGGTACATTATTTTGTACTTTTCTGCATTGAAACCCAGCCGCCATATCGTAGACCACTCCTCGAGTTTTCTTATGTCTCTGCTCATTCTCTCCAACCCCTCAGGACTGTCCACACTATTCCAGATTTTGGTGTCATTTGCAAAGAAGCATACCTTTCCTGCTAACTTTTCTGTGATATCACTTATAAAGACATTAAAAAGGACTGGTCCCAGAAATGAGCCCTGAGGTATCTCACTGGTCACCCTCCCCTGCCCCGTGTGAGTGCCATTTACGGCTACCCTCTGTTGCCTATCCATCAATCAGTTTCGTACCCAGTTTACCATCTTAGGACCCACCCCCAAACTGCCCAGTTTATTTATGAGCCTCCTGTGTGGCTCAGTGTTGAAAGCCTTGCTGAAGACTAAGTAGGTCACATCCACCACCACTACACCTTATCCATTTCTCTGGTCACCCAGTTGAAGAAATCAGTTAGGTTCATCAGACATGACTCCCCCCTTGAATCTGTGCTGCCTCAGGTTTTGCAACCTGTTGGATTTAAGACACTCCACAAGCCTTTCCTTTAAAGACATTGCAATTAACTGCTTCACTACTAATGTTAGACAATCCGGCCCATAGTTGTAGATGTAGATGTAGGTGTAGATTTAGAAGTAGATGCTATTTATATATGGCGCCTTTCCCCAGAGGCCCAACGCACCGTTACAATAAAATAACATAAAACATAAATACACGTACAATACAGTAGTAAATCATACATAAATAATACACTGCCATGTAAAAGAAATAGCCTTATAACAATATCCACTACACATATCCATAAATCAGCAATATTAAAAGTCAAATTAAAAAGGCTATGAGTAGATGTGGTGAAGACATTGTAACGCTTAATTAAACAGAAAGGTTTTAAGCTCCTTCTTAAAAATGTTCACTAAGGGGGCCTCTCTCAGGGATCTGGACAAGAAATTTTGGAACACTGGGCCCGCTACTTTGAAGGCCCGGTCATCTGAAGACTTTAATCTTGCCCTCGGGACCATCATGAGGCCCTTCTTGGAAGAATGAAGTAACCAAACGGCTGCTTCTTTTATGAAGTGGGACATCTGCCCTCCTCCAATCCTTTAGAACCACTCCTGTTTCCAGTGAACTGCTGAATAGGTCTGTCAGAAATACAGCCAGTACATCCCTGAGCTTCCTCAGTACCCTTGGGTGTACCCTGCCTGGCCCCATAGTTCTGACCTCTTTGAGGTTTGCAATTCTCATCAGAACTGTCTCCTCTGTAAATAGAATTGTGCTTACTTCCCACCCCCCAGTGTTCCTGCTGCTTTTATGTGGTGCATCCCCCTTCCCTTCCACTGTGAAGCCTTAACAGAAGTATTTGTTCAGGATGATTTTTCCTGATCCTCCTCTGCATAGTCCCCCCTTTCATTCTTAGCCTCACAATCCCTCCCCTTATTTTCCTCTTTTCACTAAGGTACTAAAAAAATAAAATGATCTTGTTCCTTTAGTTACCCCTTTGGCTGTCTTTTCCTCAGTTTGCACCTTTGCACCTCTCACCGCTTCCCCCTGCTTCTCCCTGCTTCTCCCGGTGTACCTCCCTATCCTCTTCTGTTTGTGTCTCTTTGTACCTTCTGAATACCATCCTTTTAGCCTTAACCTTTGCAGCCACTTTCTCTGAGAACCACAGTGATCTCTTTTTGCGTTCACTTGTGCAAGGAATGTCTTGTCACAGTAGGACTTTTTGGAGGTGTGTGACCCTCTGATCCAATGCAGTGCTCAGTGTAGCAGGTGCGACCCTACCCCACCAATCAATGCCGAGCAGTCTATGACAGCAGTTCGGCTACGGTGGTATTCCTTGAAAGAAACGCTAATCCTACTACACCGACGGCAATACAAATAGCCCTTTTGGACTTTCTTGTGATGTAGTGAACAACACCACATTGTGCCACAGGAATATCCCCTGCAGAATTGTTGTTTGGACATCAGATTCAAACTCAATTGGACCTTCTTTGCCCTCTAGGCTATAAGTCAGTAATTGAAATGCTTCCTAAGACCAGATCTTTCAAACCCAATGATCTTGTGTGGGTCAGGATGTATGCAGTCCCAAAGAAATGGATAGAAGGTGTGGTGGAAAAAAAAGTCAGTAATGTTGTCTATAGTGTTCGACTGACTAACCAGAGGAGAGTGAAAAAACATGTGGACCAATTATGTCCTAGAATTGAGACAGAACAAAAAAGGGATACCCAGAGTCGGGGTAGTTATCCAGCATTATTTGTTCCAGGACAACAATAGGACGAGACAGTGGAATCGCAGCAATTGAAACAAGATGTGGCTGATGCTAATCAGATTCCAGTAAAACAGCCTCAAGTCCTACTACGTCGGTCAGAACGTATAAGACGTCCACCAAAGAGAACGGACTTGCAGAGATGTAACCTAATGACATGACTAACTAAAAGGGACATTGCAGTAATAACTGTATAGCTTCATATTATTTTCTGAATTATTGACTTACATACTTTCTAGCTAAGTCAGGCGGGATTGTTATGTGTAGTACAGCTTTAAGAAATGTTAGAAACAGTACAGCTTTAAGAGAATGTACTACTTGTAAGTCTGCCTGTGTGTGTTGAAGTCAGTTTCCTCTTGCATGTGCAGCAGAATGGAAGTAAACAGAGAAGGCCTAGATTTCAGTGTGGTGTGGTTTTCTTACTACCAAGACCCTTGTGTGTTTAAGGTACTTATTTTCAGCCACCAAATACAGCAGCGGCCAACTCCTTCTTTAAAATAAATCAAATTTCGTCTGTAGTGCTGAGTATATACCCAGCACTAATTCTAAATGGGTAAACTTTAACAATAATGGGTCTTTACATTTTCTAGCTAAATAGGACCAAAAGTCAGTCACATGGGGTATTCAAAGTAAAGGTGATTCTGTGTCTCCAAGACCTGAATACAAGAGGCTCTGGGACAGTATTGTTCCAGAACTGAGTTATGTTTATGGGAATCACAAACTCCTACTTTGCCATACACACTGGGCCATTGGATATCCCATACAAACTGAGGTAACCTCTTATTATTGAGGATGTTAAAAACTGTCACCTGCTGCACATCAGTTCATCTAGGGATTACCACATCCCCATGAAACTGGAGGCCTGCATTTCAGCATACAGTTGTTTCCTTCCTATTATTAGCAGCCTTGTCCATCCCAACTTCCAGCATTTAATTTTCAACATGGTATCGAGCCTATATGCCGGACAAAAAACAGATTTATGTATGACCGTTAGGAAGTTAGTATGCCATGCAGGCAGATAAGGCAGTAGCCAGTCCAAGACTCCAGCGGCCAACGCCTTACTATTTGGCCATAGTGCAACACTAATATTTGATGTAATAAAAACACTATAGAACATACAATGGGGTTTATCATGCTGACTTCACCCTCTGACTTTGGCAAATACATGACATTACGTTTAATAGGGTTCATTCGACTCCCCAAAAGGCCTGAACAAAATAAAATACTTAGAAGTCTGGTCTCCTTAACTCTAGGTAGAGGGAAAACATAACTTATATACAATAAAATCGGAATGAGTAAAGTTTTTATCAAAAATACCCTCTTTAATTTAGATATTTATTTATTTTTCCAAAAGTTTACTTTTGCCTGAGCAATCTGAAGGCCAGCCTCCCAGTTTTTTTCTGCCAGAGGTTCCAAAAATGATCCCTAACACTGTAATATCCTGCTGGAGTACTGAAATGCCTATAACCGTTCGAGGAGGAAAAGAGTGTGGAACTCCTAGGAACACTCCCTTGCTTTTCTGTTAGTTAATTCTTGAGCCAGAGGCTGTTGAATATTCCCTCAACTCCTAGTCAACAGCATCTCCAACTGATCTGGAAGGAAACATTAAGACCACGTCATCCGCGAAAGCCAAAATGGACTGTGCCGGGGAGTTTGGACATAATGATAAACCTAAGATAGATGCATTCTGTTGAATGTGATGTAAAAGGGGATCTATCCCAAAAACATATAGCAGGGGGCTCAGAGGGTACCCCTGTCTGACTCCTTTCCCCATACTGCATGGCTGTCCCAACCAGTTGTTCACATAAGGATGAATTGTAGTTTTACAATACAAGGTTTTAATCCAAAAACGCAAACTGTGCAAGAAGGTGATATGCATGTAAAACCTGAAATAAGTATTCATGGGAAAGGGAATCAAAGGCTTTCTTCTGGTCAATGGATAAAAGGAAGCTAGAAACCAAGTTCTGACCACCTCTTATAAACAACTCTCGGAGCCAAAATAGTGCATCTTGTACACAGCAAGATTTAATAGAGCATAATTGTTGACAACTTATGACTTTTTCAGCAGCTGTGCCTAGACGGGATACCAACATTTTTGCCAGGATTTTGTACTCAGAATTGAGAAGACACACAGGTCTCCAATTCTGAAGATCCGTCTTATCGCCCTTTTTATAGAGAAATACCATTAAAGATGTCCAAAAATATTTGGGAAGAAACCCTGTGTCCAAACAATAGCTAAATAGGTCAGCCAAGCAGGGCGCTAGTTGTTCATGAAATTTCTTAAAAGATTCTCCACTCAAGCCATCAGCTCCAGAGGCAGTATTATTATTACGCATTTCCTTAATTCATTATACCCTGGGCGGCCATTTTGTATCAGGAGAATCAATGGATGGTTCAGACTTCATACAGAGCTATTGGGTACAGTGAATTAATAGTGTTTGTAACTTCTTGTATACTAATAGGAGTTATGAAATGGGCATCAAAATTGAGGCAATCTAATTGGGCAATACCTGGATATTCCTCCACCCGTGGCCGTAGCCACAGGAGCTGCTTCCTGCCCTCTCAAGGGCCAAAAATAGACTGTGCCAAAGTCCCTTGGGCATTCCTCCACCCGTGGTCATAGCCACAGGAGCTGCTTCCTGCCCTCTCAAGGGCCGAAAACAGACTGTGCCAAAGTCCCCTGGGCATTCCTCCACCCATGGCCGTAGCCACAGGAGCTGCTCCCTGCCCTCTCAAGGGCGGAAAAATGGTACGCCTGCTCAACTGATAGAGTGCCCCCCCAGCTGTAAATTTTAAATTTGGCACCATTTTTCGGATCTTTGTGTGAGCCTGAGCATTGACTCCATCCTTGAACCTAGGAGCTGTGAGGTCACCTGCAATCCCTAACTTAGCAACTCAATATTTAAGAATTAGTTTTTATTCCCCCTCCTTAAGCAGCTTTCTAAATCAAGCTAGTTGTGCACTGAGGGACCTTTGTGCCAGAGCCTGCTCTCACTCAATTTTTCACCCACCCTACGCTCTCTGTTCTCTGACAGTTTATTATATAGTCTCTGTCCAGGAACTCCTCCCACAGGAATCCCAACCCTCCCCCTTCTCTGACAGTTTATTATATAGTCTCTGTCCAGGAACTCCTCCCACTGGAATCCCACAGTCAGCTGGTTTTCTGTCCCCTGAAACCACACCCTCCCTTCCTAAGGAGATCAAACCTAAATTGCTATTTCTCCTCTCTTTTCCTCTCCAAACCCAGCCCTATCCAACCCCTGGGTAACCTCCAACATTTCCTCCACTAGACTCTAAGACACCCTCTCCCTGGTGTACTCGCACCTGGGGCCTCTTGCACCAAAGTCAGTAACACTATCACTACTCTACAATGGCAGTCACCCTCACTGAAGTTCAGCTATCACCCTTATCTTTTACTATAAGCATAGAACTGTGGGCACTCGCACTCCCTTGCTAGGTCTTCTCACCCTTACCCTCCTGGTTCAAACCTCCTCCTGACCCGAGCTCCCGCCCACTACATCAGGCATCTCACCCCCAAGTTACCCCAGTATGACCCAGCCCCCCCATCTTGAACGCACCCATAACTCCCCAGCACCCACCCCTTGTCTACAGCCCCACTCCCCCTGCCCTCCTGGGCCCACCCTGGACCCACCTGTTCCCTGCCATACCCACCCTTCATGCTCTACCTATCCCCTGCAACCTTATCACCAGGTCCTCACCTGGGTGCCGAACCATGGGTCCCTGCTGCCACCGTCCCCTAATCAGAATAATCACATTGCTACTCTTACTGTCTGGGAACGTACACCCCAATCCTGGACCTTTATCTGCCAGCCCTCCCAAATCCTGTACCACTACCGGTCTCTGCATTGCACCCCTTAATATATGTAGCCTCCTAAAGAAAACTGCTGCTCTCCAGTGCTGGGTCACCCAGCATCAACCTGATATTCTTGCTGTGGTAGAGACTTGGCTCTCTAAGTCCACCCCCTGACTCCGCTATCTCCCTCCCTGGATACACCTTATTCAGGGAAGACCGCGTAGGCAAACTCGGTGGTGGGTGCACTATATTCATGCAGGACACCCTAATAGGTCATGCACTCCCTGCTCCCAAACTTGACTATGGTGCCCAAGCCCTCACGCTAAAAGTTATCCCTGACCCCGCCAGAGGGCCTCTTTTTCTCACTGTCTCCTACATACCCCCAAGGAACCAGAACTCAGCAGTCCAGTCCCTCATCGACTACCTCACATCCCTCCCGCACAAAGTCGAGCAAGTCATCCTTGGTGATCTTAATGTTAACTGGCACTGTAATTGGGTACAAACTTTCTATAGTACTCAGCTGTCCCAAGAAAACTCATGGCCTGTTTCTGAGTTTCTGGTCTGGGCCATGCCTGGATTATCTCTATCTTGATTTGGTTAGGATGGAGCTGTCTTTGGCCTACCACATGCCCGAGGTATGCTACTTCTCCCATGGCCACCTGGCACTTCTCGACTTTGACAGTGAACAGTCTGTATTCTGTCCAGCACTACCCTAAGGTGTGACAGGTGTTCCTCCCAGCTGGTACTGAAGATGGCAATGTCATCCAGGTACGCCACGGCGTACTCCTCAGCACCATTTAACACCTGGTTCACCAACCTTTGGAAAATGGCCAGGGCATTCTTCATTCCAAAAGGCATTATGTTGAACTCAAATAAGCCTATCGGAGTGATGAAGGTCATCCTCTCCCTAGCTCTGTCCGTCAACTCTACCTGCCAATACCCCTTTGTCAGGTTAATGGTCGTAAGGTAGGTCACCCCCCCAGCTTGTCCAGGAGTTCATCCATCTGGGGCATTGGGTGGGCATCTGACTTCATGACTGCATTCAGTCCACGATAGTCTACACAGAATCGAGTTGAGCCATCTGGCTTAGGTACAAGGACTACGGGTGAGGCCCAGGGACTGTGGGATCTCTGGATTACCCGTAATTCCAGCATCGCCTCCACTTCCCTCCTAATGTCCTTTTGGACAGCCTCTGACACCCGATATGCTGTCCATCATATGGACGTCTGTGTCCCTGTCTCCACATTGTGTGTTGCTAAGGGGATTAGTCCAGGCATGGCACTAAACAAGGGGGCAAAGTCTGCTAAAACCTCCCTCACTTTCTGGATCTGGTCCGGGGTAAGCTGGGGAGACAATTTTACTGCTTCCACAGAGGACTCCTGCTTACTGTCTTCCAGCAAGCCCAGAAGGGGTTCTCCTTCGTCCATCCCCTCCCCATGACTACACACTGCAAACACCATGTCAGCTCTATTTGCATATGGCTTCATCATGTTGACATGGTACATCCTTTTTGTCTGTCTACAGTCAGGTAACTCCACAATGTAGTTTACATCATTTACCTTCCTAACCACTTTGTACGGTCCTGCTCACTCAGCTTGCAGCTTGTCTTTCCGGACCGGAATAAGGACCATGACTTCCTGACCCACCATGTACGAGTGAGCTCTGGCTCTGCGGTCGTACCATACCTTTTGTTTCTGTTGGGCAGCTGCCAGGTTGCTCTGAGCTGTCCCCATAAGCTCCTTCAGCCTTTCCATAAACCTAAGGACATAATCCGCAAGGGGAGTTCCCTGGGTGGTGTGCTTGACTTCCCAGTCCTCCTGGATCAAGTCTAGGGGCCCATGTACCCAGCGTCTATACAAGAGTTTGAAGGGGGAAAATCCTGTCGACTCTTGGGGCACCTCCCTGTATGCAAACAGGTGGGGAAGGTATTTCTCCCAGTCTCTCCCAAGCTGTTCAGCAAACACCCGGAGCATTGACTTTAGGGTACCATTGAGTCGTTCCACAGGTCCATTAGCTTGCGGGTGATACGGTGTCGTGCATCTCTGCACCATCCCACACTTCTTCCATAAACATTTCATTAGGTCCGACATGAAGGAACCCCCTTAATCGGTGATTACCTCCTGCGGAAACCCAACATGGGAGAAAATCCCAAGTAAGGCATCTGCCACTTTGTCTGTCCTCAGAGAGGATAGGGCAACTGCCTCTGGGTACCGGGTAGCATAATCCACCACAGTCAGGATGAATCTCTTCCCTGAGGAGCTGGGGGTATTTAAAGGCCCCACAATATCCATTCCCACCCTCTGGAATGGCTCCTCCACTATGGGCAATGGAATCAGGGCTGCTTGGGTTTTCTTGCCCGCCTTCCTTATTTCTTGGCACTGGAGACAAGACCTGCAATACTCCTTCACCTGCTGGGTGAAGTTAGGCCAGTAGAAATTCTGGGCCAACCGCTGCATAGTTCATGCGATTCCCAGATGACCAGATAAGGGAATATCATGGGCAACCTTGAGCAACTGCTCATGATATCCCTGGGGAACGACAAGCTGCCTGCCTAACATCCCTCCCTCTGTCTGTACTGCCTGTGTATACACAAGTCCATTTTCCCAACAAACCTTATGTATGCCATCACCTCCCTGTGTTCTGTCCGAGTCTGCCCAAGCCCTCAGCTTCTCTAAACTAGGGTCACTCCTCTGAGCAGCTGCAAACCCCTCACACAGTCCCAAGCATGGGACAGGTCCCCTTCAGTCGCTAAACTAGGGTTCCTAGCACTAGTATCAGGGCCCTCAGAATCACTGTCAATCCCAAGCCTCTGACAAGGGGTCACCCCTCCCTCTTTGGAGTAACCCTCCGTAGTTGTGTGGTTACTTGCTACTGGTGAAATTTCTACCCCCTTTTTATCAGTCTCCCCATCTGGAGACACAGGCTGGGAAACCAGCCTCTCAGTGGTTTCCACACTGGTTTCTGTGGGGTTCAGGGAACTACTATTTTCCCTTGCTGCTTGGCTATGGGTAACTGCACATACCACCCCCTGCTGGAGATTGTTACCCAGGATCACATCCGCTGCTAATGTGTTGGCTACAGCCGCCTGTTGCACAGTTCCCCCTGTTTCACCCCAGTCCAGGAGAACACTAGCAAGTGGCAATGTTTTCTCTTCACCAGTAAACCCTTGTACAGTTACGTATTTATTGGGTATAAGCTGACCAGGCTGTACCAGATCCCCCTTTACCAATGTCAGGGATGCCCCTGTGTCCCTTAACCCCTGCATCTGTACACCATTTACTTTGACTGGGTGCATGTGTTCCCTCATGTTCACTGGCATGCTCTCAGGGACACACAAACAACCCACTTCTTTTCTAGCACCCTGTTATGTATTATGGCTTGCCTTTTTTGGGCACTGTCTGGCAATATGCCCAGTTTCCTTACACAGCCAGCATGCATTTCTTACTTCAGATAAATCTTTTTGTTGAAACCTGGGGCTAACTGGTTTTGGTGGAAGCAGTGAGGGTTTTAGCTGCCCTTAAGGCACGCTTTTCCCTTTCTGCGCTGCCATGCCTGCCCCATTCATTCTCAGAGCAGGTCTGCTCTTGGCATAGCAGTCTGAGAGTTCAGCAGCCTCTTGCACTGTTTTTGGATCTCAGTCCTCTAGCCAGATTTTTAGCTCTGCTGTGCAAGCCCAATAAAACTGTTCTAATAAAATCACATTTTCAATTTTATCAACAGGTTTGCCTCAATTCCTTCCCACCAATGTTTTAAAAACTGGCATTGTTTCGTGGCTAGCTCCTCATAGCTCATATCAGGGCTTCACCTGAGCTTATGGAATTTAGCTCTGTATGATTCAGCAGTTAATTCAAACTTTTTTAACAGTGCAGCTTTTAACTTGCTGTAATCGTCACTGTCCTCATTGTCCATTTGACCCAATGCATCCCGAGCTCTCCTGGTAAGTAGCGGGGATAACTGGAAGCTCCAGGACTCTCTAGGAATTTTAGCCTGATTACAAACTTTTTCAAAATAATTTAAAAAGGCATCCATGTCCTCCCCTTCCTTAAACTCGGCTATTAATTTGGAGTTCAATTTGTAACCCAGTTCTGCAGTCCCAGTTAAACCCAAGCCATTTACCTGCCTTGGTGCCGCTGGTTGGAGTCATAGCTTTGCCAGTTCGTGTTGCCACTGGCGCTTCTCTCTCTTTTCCTCTGCAGCTTGCTGTTCTTGCTCTGCCTCTTATTTCTCTCGCTGCCTCTTCTCGTCTGCAGCTCGCTGGCACTCACGCTCCTCACGGTCTGCCTCCCTCTTTTGTCGCTCTGCCTCATGGTCCGCCTCCCTCTGTTGTCGCTCTGACTCCAGTTCCATCCTGTGCAACTCAATTTGTAGCTTGAGTACCTCTGGATTCAGGATACTGGTGACCTTCCCCTGCTGTTGTGGCCCTTCACTGACAGTGGCCCTGCTGTCCTCCTCATTGGCTGGGGACTCCTCACTGGCCTCTAGTCTGCCACACTCGAGGTCTGGTCTCTTTCAGTCACGGTTGGTGACTCGCTGCTCTGGGTATCTGCTACCATCAGAGCCTCTATGAGGTTCTGCTTTTTGGCTGTCACCTTGAACAGGACTCCTTTGTCCTTGCACAACTGTTTTAACTGTTCTACAGTGTGCCTGCTGTAGTTGGATGCCATCTTTCCTAACTGCTGCTGATCTGATTGGCACTTTAGAAAAAAATAAAATGGGTAGGAACTTAACTGTAAGCCAAGGGATATAGTTATGTTTCCTTTTGAAATAAAACACTGCCTTTCTTTTTTTCCAAGTGAGCTGAACGGTCTCAAGCTGGCACACTGAACAATGAAGCTTGTGCCACCAAAGTTTTTATGCCACCGCTGCCAACCAATCTGTCAAAAATTTGCTCAACCAGTCAGCCCTCTACTCCCAAAGTGCCAACCTCTGTGCATATGATTTGTGTACAGTTAACAGTACAAGGTAATCCTCTTGTCTGTTTTGTGGGTTCGAGTCACCTTAGTCTCAAGTTCTGGAGGGATTCAAACTGATAACCTATTGTTAGCGTACCCAATTATCAGGCTCAGATAATTCTGTCTTTGGGGGGCCAGTTATCTTTGCCTACGGGCACCTAATCAGGTATTTCAAATGAACCCTTCGAACTCTATGCAAGACTTTAGAGAACTCTATCCATAAGCCCATACACACTGTTACTTATAACCTTTAAAAGCTCCACTTAAAAAGAAATGTCAAGGCACTCCAGGCAGTTTCTGTTTTAAAATATATATCTTTGCTTTAAAATAGGAAAACAGAAAATATTACAGAACAAAATATTCCAACACATACAGCCTTAAAACAAACAGGTTTAAAGTGCAAATTCCTACAAATACATACATTCAGACTGGTCTAATCTAATCTATGTTTACTTTATTTCAGTCCTGTGATGTTTCTTCCTCTCTCAGTCAGATAATATGAAAGTGTGTCTGTCCAGGTTCTCTCAGCAGTTAAAACCAGTCCTGAGCCGGCCTTCTCTGAGGTCACCAAACTCCGCCTTGGTGTAAAAAAAATCTATATTTTATAACACAGCATGTCTAAATAAGATATTTAAAAAACATAATAGGTGACCTCACTGACTTTCCTCTCCTCAGGTTAACCAGACAAAACCGGTTTGTGCTCTGCTACACATGCATATCAAAAGTTTCTTCGATATAAGTCACTGTATTCAAAGCAAAAGTATATTTGACTCTTTAAACCCTTCTGGGCCCTGGAATCTACACATCAAAGGTCTCACTGATGTAATTCAAGGGTTTCCTGGGAATGGATATTGGACCTTCCAAATTCACTGGGTCCTGCTTGGCCTAGACGTCAACCTCTTTGATGAAATGAGGTGGCTTCCTGGAAGGTTATTCATAACACTGGCCAGTGTCCCTTTTCTCAGGACACCTAGGGCACATCAAAGGCTCTCCCTGAGGATGTCATGAATGGCTAATTTTATTTCCTGAGAAGAAAGCAAATTGACAAGATAACTGCACCCCAGCTATCTGCAGATTAGCTATGTCCTGTCCTTTGAACTTATCCCTTGGGGGTTTAGAGGTGTCAGTTCAGCAAGACTGTAGTTTCCTCAAACTGACCTTCCCATTACATATTTTATATGTAATAAAAAAATTGATACAGCACTCAGAACTGGCTGTCTACGTCACAACTACAACTCCATGTGCATTTTGCAAACCATTGGCAGACCTTTTATCAGTGCAAGTGCTGCAGTCCTTATAGGGGTCAAAGGTTTGCCTGCTACTGTAGGTTCCAAACCGCATTTCTTATTGCAGAGACTGTGCTCTGTCATATTGTAATGACTGCATTTGTTGTTTAACAGTCTGTATCTGGGCACTATAATGTAAGTGCTCTGTAGCTGATCTCGAAACTAATTTTTGTAGTTGGGATCATAGCATCAGGTAAGTAAGATAAGAATCGTGGGATTTTTTTCCAAAAATAATTTCGGGAAATAAACCATATCTAGTTTACTATCCACCCACCAGTCAACCGGGGTGTCATAAAAAATCCTTACCGACAATCTGGCTATCCAAAGTCAGGATAATTGATCCAACAACTCGGGGTTATCTAACCTGCTGTTATTCAGTTTTGCCCCAATCAAAGGAACATGTTATCATTTTATGGTCAGTGAATTCATAACACACAGTATGTGCTGAAGTAACAGAAATAATCTGGGAAATAAAAATAAAATCAATACGGGTGGACAAGACTCCTTTATAAAAAGTATTTCCACCCTGACGGTGAATGACCCGATAGGCATCCAATAATTTCACTGCCTGTATAACCCCATTCAAATAATTAATATCACAAAGCAATTTCTTAGTGGTTAGTCCTGTCTGACCGTGTCAGCCCATAATTAAAGTCTCCACCCCAAAAACACAATCGTGAAATATGGAGATAGGGTTGGACAGATGAAAAACATAGATTACTCACCTGTAACAGTAGTTCTAGGAGTGGTATATGATGTTCATCCACCCTGTCTGGCAGATGCCTTTCCCCTTTAATTTGTGCTAGAACATCTTCAAGCCAGCTCCTCCCACCCACCCGGGTGGTAAAACCCTCAGCTCCACCTCTAGATGCTAGACCTTAGCCCACAGAAGCAAGGTTGTGTGCCTGAGCCTGGGGAGTTTGGATGGGTTCATGTGGATGAACATTATATACCACTCCTAGAACTACTGTTACAGGTGAGTAACCGGTTTTTCTAGGGATGTGGATATGATGTTCTCTCCACACTTCTGGCAGACTCCTAGCAGTTCTCTTGGGAGAGGGAGGCAAGGCGCACACTCCCTACTTCGGAAAGAGATATTGGAGAACTGAGGCCCCAAAACCAGCATCCCGGCACAACTTGAGGTCAATGTGGTGATGGGAAATGAAGGAGTTTGCTGACCCACCAACCTATAGCAGAGATTAATGCAGGAAGTGATCCACCTGCCAGTCGTCTGCTCGGCTGCAGGTCTGCTAGGTGCAGCTTCAGCATAGGTGACAAACAGCTGGTGAACCTTTCCCAAAACTTCAGCCATACGCTCTTTATAGTAGGTGAGCCTTCATCTCAGGTCCAAAGCATGGAGCCAGTACTCGGCCTCTGAGGTGTAATTGGGGTAGTAGAGTCAACACCTTGTTAAGGTGAAACTCCGACACCACTTTCGGAAGGAATTTCAGGTGGGGGCTCAGGACAACCTTGTCCCTGTGGAAGATCAGGTAAGGAGACTCCACCGGAAATGCCTGGAGCTCCCCAATTCTTCTGGCTGATGTGATAGCCACCAAGAAGGTGGTCTTCCACGACAGGTGGGAGATGTCACACCAGTGCATCGGTTCGATTGGCTTACCTAAGAGCTTTGCCAAAACCAGCAGTAGACCCCATGGAGGTGGCGGTTCATGCACTGGAGAGGATATTTGATCTAGGCCCTTGAAAAAGTACCAGACCACTTTCTCCTGCACTACCGACTGCTGACCATCAGTGGTCACTAGAAGGACCGGAGTCCTAAAAAGAGAATTACCGGCCTCTTCGGATGACAACCGGTCGACTTGGTTGAGAAAAATCTTGGCCGTATCATCGACTGGTGTCTTGGTCAACTGGCCCGAGGGAGTCACCGTGAAACCAGTGGCCAGGGCTGCAGTTTCGACTGAAGTCGAAACCGGAGTCTCCTGAGAACGAGAATGTTCCTGGTCCCAGGAATGTCGACGATGAGTCTTCTGCTTGTCTTTCTTTTACTACTTTCGAGAGCGTGAACTGTGCGATCCCGAAGGACCCTCTCCCTTAGTTGAAAGGGACTGACACAGTTCCTTGAAAGGAAGCCGAGTAAGTGGAATTCAGTTGGAGCGTAAACAAAGGCCGAAGCTGAAGAGGATTGAGCAGCGGCCTGGGCCACCTCCTCCTTGAAGGCCTGAAGCTAAGTTGTTCAAGCTGCTTGGTGGACCCCCGCAACTGCGGAGACCACCCAGTGGGCATCCTTGGACTTGACCGGTGGGTAATGCTTTTCTGGTTGCCCCAGCTGAAGTTGGGCAGCGTGGTTGTCGAATACATTTGGGCGGAAGGACAGACAGAAATCGCAGGCCTGCAGATTGTGATCATGGCCTAAGCAGTATACGCACGTGGTGTGAGGGTTGGTCCGTAACATCTTCTGCCCGCAGGGGTACTGGCAAAACCCGGGAGCAGTCCTGTCTTCCATCGCGGGAACGATCGAATAAGGTATTGAAATCAGAACTCGTATGAGTTTTAATGTAAGTTTAGGAAGCAAATCCGAAGATTCAAATGCCAGGGCCTACTAGACATGGGAGCGGTAAGGAGGGAACCTGAACCTTCCAAGTGGAAAGGAAGATCTGGTGTCTAGAGGTGGAGCCGAGGGTTTTACCACCCGGGTGGGTGGGAAGAGCCAGCTGGAAGACGTTCTGGCATGAATTAAAGGGGAAAGGCATCTGCCAGCGATTGTGGATAGGATATCATATCCACATCCCTAAAACAAGGAGGTTCTCAGTGCTTTAGTCTATGGAGCATAGGTAACAATGATCCGCAGACATTGGGAGTTATAAGTGACATCTAATGACAGAGCTCTCCCAGGGTGTATCTCAGTGAGTATGGTCAAGAGTAGTTTACTACTATTAACTAAAACTCCCACTCCATCACATTGCTCTTCACCACTAGATCAGAAGGATGGACCATTAGCCTACACCCTCGATGCACAATTGATTTCAAACGTAGTTTTAAGTCTGGTATATTGTACCAGTATTATATGGCTCTGCAAAGTAGTTAAAGCCGAAAGTACTGAGATAGATTTCCTATACCCTCTAATGCTATTAACATTAACTGCTGACATGCTAACAGAACTCATGATTAGAATAACAAAAGGGGAAAGAAAAAGCAGTACTGCTACAGTTTACAAAGGATGGCTGCTAATTCAGTCGATACATAAGCTTTCCAGGAAGTGGTTGGGGAAACGTTCGGCCTACATTGCACATTGCGCACCTAAGTTTTAGTACTTTTGGGCAAATCTTTGGCTTTATGCGCACCTGGTATATCTCCAGCCACGAGAAAGTTTTCAGTTTGAAACAAACTTTGGAGTCAGCAATTTTTTCCGCCACAGTGACTGGGACGACTCTGGGTAAAGTAAAGCAATATATTTTGCCTTTGCAGTCTATTTTCATCTGAAACTGGTTCCCATATTACTCTCTAGCACTGTTTTGGGGTCATTGGCTTTTTTGCCTATGTTGGATTGTCACGTTTAAAAAGTTGTGTTATTAAAGGTGATTTATGTTTGAAACTTGTATGTACTCAAAGATCCCTTTTTTATTGGGTTAAGTGCCAACTTCACTTTTGTTACAGCTTTCCTGTACAAAAACTTTTCTGGCTAAAAGAAAAAAATTACTTTATGTCACCTGGGAGGTTTGTGACCTACTCGAGATTCTAGATTGCATGGTAGGATCCTTTTCCAGGGCGATAGTGCAAACAGGCTGAAGAGCAATGGCTAAAGCCGTATCTGGTACAACCTCCATGTCTGAAGCTTCAGATTACAAAATGGACTGTCGGGTTGCCTTACTCAGTGCCGTAAAATGTTTTCTGGAGGACCCCAAAACAGATTTGTTTGATTTTTTTTCCCCCATTGGGGTGGCTTTGCCTCCTACCCTAGGGCATTTTTTTTCTTCCTTTTCTTCTGGACAGGCTGAAAGTCTGCTTCAGCAGTGGGCAAGGGATGAGGGCCATATTCTTGCCCAATAGTGTCTTGGGGAATTTCAGTCGCAACCGTCTTAGCCACGTCTGGCTTCAGGATCTCAGGCAAGGAAGAGGCTTTCGACAAAGGGGGGGGGGGGAGGATCAGTAATCAGTAAGCTGTCCCCCTCATTATTTTCTCAGGGAGATCCATCAATTCCACCTCATTGTTACTTGCGGATGGAGGTGTACTAGCCTTGGGTACAATTGGGGGGCAGTTGTGGTAGCTGAAAGAGCTGCCTCCCTTCTAGTGGAAGCCTGAGTTGCTCCAGATTGCTAGGCTTACATAACCAATGTGTCAGGGGACACTCTTTCACCCTTATTGTGTGAGGCCCAGGGGCACCTAGCATAAGAATGACCTTGTCATTCGCAAAGGTTACATCTGAATGAATTCAAACAATCTTTAGACAAATGTCCATATTCTATACAATGAGTACATTTTGTACTGTCACAGACATTGCTGAAATGAGCCCATGAACCGCATTTGAAACAGGATTTTTGTTGTCCATAATAAAACAGCGTGCCCCTATCTTTACTAAGAAAAAATACACTTGGTAAGTGTTGTATCCCACCATCAGTTTGTAACAGTTTTACTTTTATTTTCCAAGCACCTGTCCAGATTTGTCCAGAATCTAGGATCAGAACTGGAATATCCCAAACCTCACACCTAATACATAACCACAAGAGAATGTCAGACACGTTCACCCTCTTATTTTTGAATGATACAGTGCTTGTTCTTATCTGGGGTTTTGTGAGGGCCACAGCCCAAAAAGGACTCCATAGCGGAGTTTTAAACATTTTGTTATAACGTGTCCAGAATCTACTGAGACCAACAATGTGTTTAAAGCTAATGTCACAGTTGGCTTTCCCTGTGTGGATGAGGATGTAGATTTTGGAAGAAAAAACTTCATGGAGTCTTTAAGTAAAGTTCGGGTGATGTAGACTGTCAGGTGGTGTTTGTAAACCACCCTTATATATAAGATGTTCAGCATTTCTGCAGGGGTGCTGGCTCCCCCCTCAACTGAACTAATTCAGAAAGCTGTCTAGTAGTAGACTATCCAGATTTCTCATCAGTACAACATAATGTAGTGGCAAGGGCCCAAGGCTCAGACACAAAGTCAAGTCATTGCACAGAGTTCTTGCACTGAGGCCATCTCTGAACCAGACTGTATAGCGGCAACAGAGTCCAGAGGAACATGACCCACTGTGTTTGTCATGCCTACAGGAGGCAAAGTTTTAGCTGGCAACAAGGAATGTCTGTAATGCTGAACCATTTGGTCTGTGGCATCAGGTTTCCACCTGCACCATCTTGGAGCCATCCAGCCTCTCTCAGGGCTCTTTCAGGGGACCAGGTTTCAGCCCCAAGAGCAGGCGAGGGCAAGTCCTGCGGGGTCGGCATCTCCCTTTGTGTGGAAGAAGCAGCCCCTTTAACAATCTCAGTTGCTGACAAACGAGGAATGGGCCGTAAATCAAGTTGCGGTAAAGTCAAAGATGAACCGACACACGTCCTCGGTGCCAGACTCATTTCAATCACTGTATGGAGAGGATCGGGAATAGTTACATTCAATGAAAAAATATGAGATGTCCCTGCTCCCGGAGGAAGAGCCTCCATTCGTCCATGGGCCAGAACGCATCCTGATATCAGATCACAGTCATGAAGTTTCGGCTGTAAGGAAGCTGTAATCTCTATGTTCAACACAGTCATTTCGGGAGACACTGATGAATTAATGCTAGAAGTTCTGATAGTTTGCAGTGTTGCGACCACCACTGAAGCACTCAGGTTGCTGTCAGAAGTGTCCTGTGCATTGCTATCATATGTCCCTCCTTCTTGCTGATCCCAAAGCAGGGAGTTCCATTGTTCGCTAAGGAGTCGTTCCTGCTGCAGTACGATTTCAGCAAGCTGTCAGTGTTTACACTTTAATTCCAGGTGGAGATCATCTTCTTCATCTTGTAATGGAGGCAGTATAGCGCAGTGGTTCAAGGCAGTGAGCTGCAAACCTGGAGACCTGGGTTTGATTCCCACAGCCCCTACTTGTATACTGTGCGACCCTGAGCAAGTCACGTAATTTCTTGTGCTCCAAAGTCACGCCTGGAATCAAGCTTCGGCTTAGTGTGCCTCTCCTGGTTAAACAATTTCCCCCTTTTCCACCTAACGATTTATTCAATAATAATGTAACAGGCTGACATGTCAGTGGCTGAGGCTGAACATTTCCTTGCAACACCAAATCCTCGGTACAGTCCTTGTCGGCCTCTAGTGAATCAGACGTGGGGGGGGGGCTAACCCTCCTGCTTTGTCCTTCTCCACTCCCGACTGATGCCGGTGGCAGCTATTCCTCATCGGAACAGCAGTGCCCCCTACAGCAAAGACTAGGAGTGTTTCCCCAGAGTCCTGGCCTAGCTCCCCCCATGTCTGTTTGCATTTGTATCTCCACCAGGACGAGTCTGAAAATAGGTAAAACTGTCCAGCACCCCCTTTCCTGGTCAACAAAAACTTAATAAAATATAGTGTAAAATGTTTTGTATGGACAGCCTGTCAAAAATCAGAAAAATCCCATGGGAAGCTTTTTAGAGTTTGCAGTTAAAATTTAAATTATGCTGGTGCATGCCTTAGAGGTTTTCTTCTTCATGCCTCTCTCCCAATAAGTTGATTTCTTCCTTCAAATCTGGGATTTAATGAAGGCAGCCCAGTTGCCCCTGCTGTGTACAACAAACAGCATGGTTCTTCATGTTAGAAAGGTCTGTTAACATGCGGCTTCAGCACAAACAGGAACACTGTCAGGTCTTGGATCTGGGACACGGGGACACCATCTATTGCGATAGGACTCTAATGAATTTAAACAAAAACGACATGCCTGTGAAGGCTGATCCAACACAGATGTCATTCGGAGCAATACTGCTGTTAACTGCTTTCTCCTCAGCAAAATGACTGCCAGAAATGCAACCCTCTGACAACTGAAGAACATGTGGTACATCATCATCACTATCATCACTTTATTTATATAAGGCGCCCTTCCAATGCTCAGGACGCCTTTACGGTACTCATTAAAAACACAATATTACAGCTTGAAACAATTAAAACATACCAATAAAATACATCAGTACACATTTCCAATAAGTGCCTGAAAATGCTTGGCTAAACAAATAGGTTTTTAATGACTTTTTAAAACCTTCTACGGTCAGGCTATCTAGTATCTGGCGAGGTAGAGAATTCCACAGGATAGGTGCCATAAAGGCAAAGGTTCTTCCCCCAGATGTTGTAAGGGATACCCTGGGAATCTCCAGCAATCCCTCACCAGGGGATCGGAGTGAGCGGGTGAGATGGTAAGGACACAGGAGTTCTTTCAGGTAGTGGGGTCCCTGCTCATGTAGGGCTTTATAGATTAGCAATGCGACCTTGAAGGTAATCCGCCATTGTATTGTCAACCAGTGCAGTTCATGCAGCAGAGGTGTTATATGACTGGATCTACAAGTTCCAGCCAACAACCTGGCCATTGCATTCTGCACTAGCTGCAAGCGGCGGATATGTACCCCACGGTAGCCCTAAGGGGCGTCACAGTAATCAAAATGACTGGTAACAAAGGCGTGGACCAAGGTAGGAAGATCTTTGGGCAGGACCAGGTGCTTCACCTGGGCTATGTTCCTTAGATGGTAATAGGATGATTTGACTACAGCCGAAACCTATGTCCTCAGGGTCAGGCTTTCATCAGAAACCACGCCCAGGTTTCGCACTTGGCCCGAGGCAATAAGTGGGATTCCCCCAAGATGTAATCCTGAGGGTTTTCCCGCCCATGCCCCTATTGTCCTATAACCAGGGTCCACCACCAATACCTCTGTTTTCCCAGAGTTCAACCGTAGCCAACTGGCACTCATCCAGTTCTGAATTTCCAGTAGGCGGTTATTAAACACCGCAGCAGTATCTAATTCCTGATTGGGCACAAAAGACATACAGTTGGCAAATGTATTGTTAAGGGGACTTGTTTGTGCTGTTACCTGTAGGGTTCAGTTCTGAAAGTAGTCACTTGCCAACATAAAGCAAGGGAATTACCCATTTTTGGTAGATAACTTGGTTCCTGAGGTCATTTCTCAAGATTAGCACTGTATGTACTGCAACATGGGTTTCAGCCCCATCCAGCCACCTGCTAAAGGGTGTGGAAGCGTGGATATCAAAATATGGGAAGGAGGGGTTGGATCAAGAATTTATTCACAGTTGGAGGGCTGTGCACTAATGTGGGCTGGCTACATGCGATTCATGTGTACCCAGGCCACGTAGCTATGCACCCGGGTACAGGCACAGTGAAGGGCATGCACAACTGTGTGCTCGTTCATGGTGCTGGTCCATGGCCCCCGTCAGCATGCGCGATTGTGAGGGACACTTCATCCATAGATGGTCCATCTGTCTTTTTCTGCCATCATCATCTGTGTTTCTATGTTTCTGTCTAAGATGTTCCTGTATGGGTATTCACATTTTTACCAATCTGGTTGTTTTAATGATGTAGAGCTTTTGACAGTCACACCAGCTTCCATAAACTACATAGGTGCTTTGACATGTCAATCCCGAAGACCCAATCCAGAATCCGGGGACCTCTCCTTGGAATGGCGGACCATCATCAAGTCTGCCAGGCTCGTTTTTCCTTTTTCACCTGAACCCTCCCTTCTAATGTAAGGACGTCAGATCAAGCCTCCCAACCTGTGCTGCCCTCCAGTCACCGTAAGGGGCAGTCAGCAAGTGGGACCACTAGCCCCCCTCCCCTGAGAGAGGAGAGAAGTCCTCTGGATGCTCAATCCTCTCTCTCCCCCCCCGCCGACCCCTGGTGGCCCAGACTTGTTCCCAAACCCGGGTCGCCGGCGTGGCGCGAGGTGTAGCGACCAGCGCCTCAACTTCCAGTGCCACCAGGCTAGCTGGTTCCCTTCCCTCCTACCTCACATCCCTACTGTCCTCTCCCACTTTTTCCTCTTTCCCTCTCTGCAGTAATATATCCCATTTCCCTAGCAAGTCCTTCTAGGAAATCTACTATTGGTGAGTCTGCTTTCTCATATCACTTTCCTAAACTCTGATCCTCCCTTCCACCATCAATCCACTCTTCTGCTTTCTCCTTTAAGTCTCCTCTTTATGACTTTTCTACTCCCGCCTGCAACTGTTCATGGCTCTCTACCTCTTGACTTCCTTCCTTCCTGCTAGTATTACCCTGTCCATTTTGCTCCCATTATCTCACAGTTATACCTGTAGGAGTAGTTCCTCCTACCTATACATGCTCAGTTTTTATCTACTACATGTACCTGTTGCATGGAGTTGCCTTACAGTGATTATGGTTCTGCTCCTTTGATACAATGTATTGTTGCAAATGACTACTATTTTTGTAATGCTGTTAATACTATTAATTGTTTTCCTCCTCTTGAACTATCTAAACTACCCCTAACCCCCAGGACACATCCAGAAATAAGCTGTTAGCAGCTCAGTGTGTCTTTTCTGGTGAAGGTTTTGAAATAAATAAATAAGTGTACATCACTAGCAATAATGTTCCAGCTATTGTGTATTATACAACCAATCTCATTAGAAAGTGGGCTACATTGTATGAAAGAAGCAATTTTATTTTCTCATCTTGCCGCAGTTTGGCCTTAAGTAAACTTTTTCTTTCTAGTTCCAAAACTCTATTGAAGATTTCTTGGAGGGTAGTGCATTGAAGGTGCATAAAGAACACGAGGTGGGGATGGGGGGATAGCAACGAAAGCTGGTACTTCACTCAAAGCAGCATGCTTGAACAATGCAGGGAAGGCGCTAGGATGAAACTGGAATATTAGAGAACTGAGTTCGCAGTAACGAGAAACTTGAAGCGAAAGTGGTGATAGGCCCATGTAGGAATTTATTGGTCTACAGAGTTCCGTCGGAGGGGGTTGAGCCCATGTAGATGAATGCTGCTGAATCCAGTTGTAGGGGAACACAGAGCCTGAGTTGATCACAGGTTATGGGGTGCTAAGCCCAAGTTCTTAGGGGTATGAAGCCGAAGTTGTCAGGGGTGTAGTGTCTATAATACGAAAGCAGCACTGACTTTTGGGGAAGTGAACCCATGTATTGCATGAGGGTCAGGAGGCAAATGTAAATAAAGGGCCCTGAGCCCAGTAGAAGAGGGGAAAGGAGCCCAAGCTGTTGGTGAATAGGACATACAGAAAGGCACAAAAGGCATAGAGGAGCCCTCACACTACAACAAGAGGTGAGACCCAGCAGCAAGAATGGACTCTAATTCGAGCCGATGAGCCCAGAAGAGAGGAGGTGCAACCAACAAGCACAGTCACAGAGGGAAAGCAGGAGGTGGCATGGGGGGAAGGAGCTGGAGCAGAACCCAAACTGGTAGTGTAGGATTAATGCAGCAGAGGCCATGGGAATCCAGGGGTGGCTGGAATAAAAGCCAGGCCTGGAGAACAGAGCACCCGACGTGCTGCAGGTAAGCAGTAAAGAAAATGAGCATCTGAATGAATGTTAGTGCATGCGTTTTAATAGTACCTAATGGGGCTGGAGCATGAGTTGCCAGTCATCCATTGAACTTTGGACAAGTCTTCAATTCTTCTGATGTGTGTATCTCATCAGTTTTTATGTAGTGTCGGGAACTGGGTTTGCCCAGAGGGCTAAATTATTGAATTGGTTGTTGGAACAACACAGAAACAAAGAATGCTGCCCAAATGAACACGCGCACGCTGTGCTCTCATTGTTGAAATTTACAGTGCTTTGACATGCAGTATATCAGGCTTGCTTTGCAAGATTATAACAATAGCCTGCACAATGGGATGGCTACATTTCTTTGCTGCAAGATGCGAGTTATCTGACACAGAAAGATTAACGCACTCTTGTTACAATCTCAGCGGGCTGCCATTTATTTTCTTCAACAGCAGTTTCAAGGACATTCATGCGCACACTGCTTCCACAGGGGAATCTTTCCTTTTACAGTCTGTTCCAAAACCCTGAGACAGATTGCTGGGTTCAGCTGCACCGAGGACATGGAATGTTTTCTAATACATCTAGTTCTGAAATATCCAATACTCTACAGTTCTGAAATGACATTACATTCAGTGGGCCAGCTTTTCAGTTCGCTTATGAAAGCACTGCAGAGAAAGCATAGTGTAATGGACGAGGCATGCAGGGCTTTGAGATCTACAGGGATTCCTGTATTTTACAGGGAAATGGGGCCACCTACAGGAAAAATAGTCCTACAGACTTGAACTGGTTATGTGGGAAAATACAGCAATTATGCTTCCTTAGGAAATTATGTAATCTACAGGAAAATGCAGGAAAATTGCTGTGGAGTTATAGGGAAAATGGCAAATCAGTCAGGGATCACTGAACACATGGGGGTGCCAACTGCGAGGTCTGGGTTTGTTTATTCATTCATTCATTTTATTTTTCTATAACTTTCCAAAAAATGATCAACATGAATGACATTATTTTTTTTATATAACTATTTTATTGGAACGATGAATGTAAACAACTCAAAACACAGTGCATCAGTCACACATAGTCCTGGCAGGGCCCCATCCCCTCCCCCGGAAGTAACAATCTAAGAAAACAGAATTAATTAAATTAACTAATACATTACCATACCTAACTGTCCACATCATGTCAATATTCAATTAAATACCAAAAATTCAAATTCTTTACTTAAAGTACACAGTCCAAGAATTTGAGATAAAGGTATAAAATGAAACATTTACTATATCCTACTTCACCATTCAGATGTAAATCACAGCTGCACATTACAAGAATTGTGCTTAGATAAAAAATAAAATTCATGCATAAAAGAAAACACAAAATAATGCCTAAGAAAGCACGTTACACTCTGCCAAAAACTTGCAAAATAGTAGGTAACCCCCTTACCAATCAGAGAAAAAGAAAGGAGATGAAAAATCTATTTCAATAAAAGTCACCAAGACCCACATGCATAGAATTCCATTCACATATGATGTTAACCCCTTGTTTCTAACACTACATCATACGTGACCTTAACACATGCCATAGTGAATAAAGGATCCCTCTGTGACATAAGCCATGGAGTATGATATACCTTCTGGGACATCCACTCATGCAACATACACATGATCTATGTGCTCTTATGCGTATTTGTATGATGCATGCAAAAGAAAAACGATGTCCTACGTGTATCCAGGAAGCACCTATCGGTTGAGTAACCATCGTCAGTACTGTGCTATTACACCTGTTGCAGGAGCCCCTCCCCCATCTACACTAATTCTCTGGGTTTCTCTCAGTCCACTGGTTATCTACCCCTGAAGTGCTCTGATCCATGGCTGCAATCCATGGATCCCAAATCATTTCCAACTGCTTCCTGGTGCCTCCCTCCTTCACCATGACCCTCAGATACGCCACTGTTTGGGATGCTTCCATCTCACAGTCTAGGACTGAGGGACTTTCTGGTGTTTCCCATTTCACTAAGATCTGCCTTTTTGCTTCTACCACCAGAGTATGCACTAAGGGATAGTGCATTGGCAAATGGGCCAGTAACAATGAAGAATCCCGTGGAATCCATAATAGTGGAGATGAGCTCAGTGCTACCCCTAGGATATCGGAGCATTGACTAACTACTTGTGTCCAAAAAAATTGTATATGCACACAACCCCACAGGATGTGTGCAATGGTATCTGGTGCCTGATGGCAACTCCAGCACCTGTCAGAGATGTGCACCCCCCATGCACTAATTTCATCAAGAGTCCTGTGCCATATGGTGAGAACTTTTTTTTTAATTAACTGGTCTCTCAGATTTAGGGATCCTCTGTGTGCCTTAATCCAACAATTTCTCCAACACTCTTGAAACACCAGCAGCTACAAGTTCTGTGACCATTTATTTCTTTGTATCTCCTAATCAGGAGAGTTTGCATTCTGGAATTGTTTATAAATAGGACTGCTCTGCCTCTTAGGATTCTTAAGGCAGAAATCCAAACAGTGTGCCAGTGGAGAATCTTTCAACATACCCCTGCCATCGAGCCATGGTAAAATGGCATGCTGTAGTTATAAAAATTTCCAGTGGTCCCCTTTTTGGAGACCATATTCAGCTTTCAATTGCTGGAAGACTTCAGAACTTCAGTCCCCTCTTCCAGCAAGTGTCTGACTCTATGTATACCTTTATCTCTCCTGTTTGCCCAAAGAATGGGATTGCCACCAGTATGAATTATGGGATTATCCCACAGAGGTTCACATATATCCCCTACAGATAGATCCCTCCCTCCATCCATTACAGTTCATCAACTGATGCCAGGCATTCTTTGAGTATTGGACAGGGCCCAGACCTGGTTTATTTTTTGGTTGCGGACCAATGAGAAGTTAAGAAACTGGGGCCTCAGTCCACAGTGCGTGCTCAGCATCTGCCCACAGGGGATGAGCCTGTACAGGAGCTAACCATCCCTAAATTGCTTGCTTATTACCAAAGGAGGTATGATATGGCCGGCCCGGTGGCGCTGAGGGTTGAGGCGCTGGTCGCCACACCTCATGCCACGCCGGCGACCCATGTTCGGGAACGGGCATGGGTTGCCGTGGGTCGGCGGGGAGGAGATGGATTGAGCATCCAGGGACTGCTCTCCATCTCCGGGAGGAGGATTTGACGGCCGGGGCTTGTCTGACCCTAGTGGAGGCTGGAGAGTCGACAGCACGTGGCGCTAGCTTGGGGGGTGGGTGGTGGCGGCAGATCAGGCACGACGGAGCGCATGCACCCAGTCGCTGGCGCCAGCACGCCATGACCCGCCGGGAGGAAAACAGTGGAAAAGCGAGCCCGGCAGCACGAAGTTGTTCCCCCGCGGTGCCATTCCTGGAAGGGCACCTCCCTGGCATGGATCCGTTGGGGTGGGTTGAGTCGCTCCCCACAAATCTGCCGCGAAGGGTAAGTCACGGGGTGCATAAGGGAGGGGGTCTGATGTCTGGGGATGGCACTGGGAGGAACAACGGAGGGTGGGGGTTGTAGCCGAAGCTCTGGAGGAGAGAAAATAATACCCCCCCCCAAAAAAAAGAAGGTATGATATGTCCACATCCATGGGAGATTCCAACCTTCCTGATGTTGTGGTGCCCGCAACATTTTCCTACTGAATTTCAGAGGTTGGCCCTTCTATATGTAACCCCCCTGCAAATGGGGGTTCCCAAAAGACTTCCAGGAGCTTGCTTGAATGCTCCAAGCCTTAATGGTGTTTGGCGTTTAAGCCATTTATCAGTGAGTGTTTTTAGAACCTCTGGTACTGTCTCTTTAAGAGCTGTCTGCTTGCAGACATAATTAGTTTGTATGGGGACTGTGTGTTTCTTAATTGAGTACCACTCGAGCTGCTGCCAATTCACTCCATTTTGCAGTCACTAGGAGTGCAAAGGAACCTATCTGAAAGATGTAACTGTTTGCCAGAAATCATTTAGAGTAATAATGAAATTACAGTTTGTCTAACCTGCTTTCTTTGCAGTCAGAACTGTGTCTGCCTAGTTCCCCATTCTGGTTTGAACTGCTGAACTGGACCAATCAGTGTGGGGTAAGCTAGCTCTAAAAAGGTGCCTTGGACGAATCAGAACTTGGACTCATAATCTGAGCCAGCCACAAGAGGATTGTATGGGCAGTGACTCTGGAGATGTAGTTTAGACTTGCGCCTTTTTGGACCAACAGGAGCAGTCTATTGTGGTGACAGCCAATCCAGTCAAGAACTGGGAGGAACTCAAAGGAAGTGCTCGGTTTTGTCTGTTGGAGTTTCAGTTGAGCTCTGGCAGTGAAGAAGGAAGGAGCCCTGTGCTTTTTCAGTGTGCAGTTTTAGTCGGAACGGTGTAAGGCCCAGAGTTCCGGTCTGCAGCTTGTGTAACTGCTTGTTAGGACTGAATCCATCCTGTGAAGAGAATCAAAGGATATCTGAAGAGTAGAAACCAGGCTCACTCTGTAGAAGACTGGAGAAATTGCTGAATTGCACTCGGTCTGTCAGGAACTGAATCTGCTGTGTGTTCTCCCGGTATTGTGCAGTAATTAGCGATCGGGATAGAGAAAGCAGCCTGCCTGGTATAGTACTTTCTGTTTTACCATATAAATGTGTGAAGAGGCTTGTGTACCCTCAAGTGAATCCTGCTGCCATTAAAGGACTTTTGCCTGTTACTGTTCACCATATAAATGTGAGGAGGCTTGGTTAGCTCAAGTGAATCCTGCTGCCATTAAAGGACTTTTGCCTGTTGCAGTTTGCCATATAAATGTGTGAGGAGTCTCGTGGAGCTCAAGAGTAGCCCTGCTGACATTGAAGGACCCTATCTTGTTTGGAGGTCGTGAGTACTAATTCAGGGTCGCTCCTGTTGAATTGCCACATTGAATCCAAATGGAATCACTGTACTGCTGACTGTTTAAACTAATTTTCTTTTCTCTGTGGGAAAGGGGCCCTACCAGCTGCCACAGTTTGGACTAGCCACTAGGGCTTGGGTACCAGGGACAGTAACTGGTAGGGATAGGCCTGTGCACAGAGCCATAGGTAGATGAGTAACATGATAAGCTAATTAACCTGATTTCCCCCTGTCCTTGTTATATTCCCCCTAAATAAATCCGAGCTGCTTGTTTCAGCAAAGTTATACTGCCTGAGGTATTTGTCTATGTTAAAGTATTGTACTGTGATTGTTGCACTGTATCTTATTTTACAGGAGGTTCCAGTGCCTGAACCAGCCCTGGGGGTAAGTGTATACTGTGAAAGTAATTCTGATATATTGTGTGGGCCACTAGTGGGAAGAAAGGGGGGTTGCAGTGTCCCAGAGGGCTGTGACCAAGTAAGTTTAACTATTGCAAACCCTGACCTCTGGGTGGAGGCACCCGCCATTGGATCCAGGCCCCTCAACCTATTAGTGGCAAATCAGGCAGGGGTAGTAGCCCCTGGGATAGCGCCATCTAGGGGTTACATCTATAAAGCTAGAGAGGAGCTTGTCCAACTTCGACCAAAGTTTAGGAGAGGGTAGTAGTGGAAGGTGTCTAAGGTAATAAATGAGAAGGGGCAATACCATCATTTTAAAAGCCGCTATTCTGCCAGTAAGGTAAGATTTAACTTTTGCCACCTTTGGATGCCCTTAGCTACATTATCCATAAGAGGATCAAGGTTAGCCTTACATAGGCCTGTTGTATTAGTTGTAATCTTAATGCTTTGGGATTGGACCCTTAGTCAGTAATGATAGACTCATAACTAGGGAATCTGAAATGGCTGAATCTTTCAACAAGCACTTTGTCAGTATATACCAACCAAAGGACCCCAGTTTTATTACAAAGCCAGTATGTAACAAAAACAACATAGTGATAACCAAACCTGAAGTAGTGAAGAAACTATCTCTCCTTTTTTTTTAACTTTCTATTTATGCTCCCTCCTTGCCTCTGTGTTCCACCCCATCAGGAGACACCTGGCATTTGTCCCTGTTCCTTTCTGCCTGGAGCCCGGGGTACTCCCCCCCCACCATGTAACCTGGGTTCCCCCCCAGGCGAGGACAAGGTAGGGCCCATACACCCCGAACACTTGGATTTCATCGGGGCTACCAGTTGGGGCAGGCTGGGGACATTAGGGATCTGTGCTGGTGCTCTGTCTTCCAGGAGTGCATGGAGCCATTTTCCATTTTTTTCTCTCTGGGCATGACGTGTGCCCTGACATCAGGGCGGAACCCAATGACGTCCGTCATGCCCACCCCTCTATGGCTGGGTGCTTGCTGTACTTTGGTGCCTCTGCCCTGGCCGGCCCTCTGACTCCCCGGGTTTGTTCCTGAACCCGGGTCGCCGGCATTGCAAGCAGTAGTGCTACCATTGTGCCGGTGGGCAGGCCCAGAAACTATCTGTTCTGAATCCAAATAAATCACCCGGTCCAGATGATTTACATCCAGTATTGTTCAAGGCAGTCGCAGACGAAATATCAGGCCCCTTGGCTGACATATTTTCAACCTCCTTATCTGAAGGCAAGGTCTTAAACAAGTGGAAAATGGCCACTGTAATACCTATATACAAAAACGGATGTAAAAATGACATCACTAACTACAGGCCTATTAGCCTGTAGTAAGTGATGTCAGTGAGCAAAGTTTTGGAGGAATTTGTTAAGAAGGAGATAAATGAACACATTAATAAAAATGGTATTGGTGACATCAGCTAGCACAGGGTTGAAACAGGCAGGTCTTGCCAAACACATTTATTACACTTTTTTGACCCAGTTAGTAAAGCACTAGATGAAGGCCTTCCAGTTGACGTCCAATTCTTGGACTTCTCAAAGGCATTTGATACCATGCTACATCTGCCCCTGATCAGACAATGCCATTGCATAAATCTCAATCCCAGTATTATAAAGTGAGTAGCCTCATGGCTAGAGGGAAGGAAACAGAGGGTTAGTATAGCAGGACACACTTCCTCATGGGAGGAGGTGACTAGCAGCGTCCTCCAGGGGTCAGTCCTGGGACCTACCCTGTTTAGTATCTGTATCTCCAGTATTAAAACATCTTCAACAACTTGGAGCTGCAAATTCGCCGATGACCTTAAAATGAGAGCAATTGTAAACAGTAACGCATCTAGGGAGAGTTTCCAGATGGAAATAAATAACTTAGAGCTTTGGGCGCAAGAATATAAATTAGCATAAAATCTGGACGAATGCTAAATTGTGCATCTTGGTAACAAAAATGTGATGGTACCATACCTTCTACATGGGAAAAAATTGCTAGAAACAGACAGAGAACGTGACTTAGGAGTCATCATAACAAATAAATTTACATCAGATGAACAATGTAAGGAAGCAGTAAAAAATGCAAAAAGAATAATAGGCTGTATCTCCAGACACATCAAGAGCAGGGACAGGGAGTTCTTATCTCACTATACATACTTCACTGGCACGCCCCCACCTCAAGTATTGTGCTCAGTTCTGGGCCCTAACAACAAAAACAACATAAAAATGTCAGAAAGAACACAAAAAAGAGTCATCAAAATTGTCAAGACTTCATCAAATAAAGCATATGACGAAAAGGTTGAGGGAGCTGATTTTGTACTCCTTGGAGTACAGAAGAATTCACGGCGACCTCTGCATGGTACTTAAGGCCGTTAACGATAATTACTTATGGGGAATATATAGGTGTATAACAAAAAGTACCAGAAAAGGAAAGTAGGTTCCATTGCCATCAACTGAGAGGAGAGTTTTATAAAACATCAAGAAGGGATGCATGGGTTAGCCAAAGAGTGGTTGGCACCTGGAACAGACTGCCAGCGGAGGTAGTACTGAACAATAGCCTCACAGCCTTCAAGGCTGCACTCGACAATTATATGGGAAATAAGAAATTTGAATATTCATGAAGATATCTGGTCGAGTCATTATGGCCTATGGCTACAGACTCGTATTACCTATGAGCCTATGAATGCTGAAATAGATAACGCCCTCTGGAGCCCATTTCAAGTTATAATTCCCAACTTGTGCCACTGAAACAGTCACCCATTTGAGAGGAAGGAGCTCTGTTTTGTCCCAGTTAAGCAGTAAGCCTGAGATAGCACCAAACTGTTCAGTAAGTTGCAGAGCTCCTGGTAACGAGCTCTGCTCTTCTGAAATTAACAGAAGGTCATCTGTGTATGAAAGAGATTTGCACTGAAAAGAACCCAACTGAATACCCCTTATAGTAGCATCTTGCCTAACAGCTACACATAATGGCTCAACAGTAAGAACAAAAAGCAATGGGGAGAAAGGGGAAGCTTTGCCTCATTCCTCAGTGGAGATGAAAGTAGGAAAATGTACACCATGTGTAAGTACCATTGCTTTTTTATTCGTTGGGAGTGTCCTGGAGCTCAGCCCTCACTCACCCCCTCCTCACCCCATCTGGGACTTACCTGCTCAGAGGTGCTACCCCATAGATTACCCCCAGGGTGGGGCTGCTTCACCAATGTGACCCTCATGACAACGGAGTAAGGGTGCTGGCAGGAAATCCCACCGACCTTGGCTTTCTGGCTTGCCCCCCAGAGTGGGGTGTGGAGATGAACCGACTGTGGCAGAGGACGTAATAGGTCAGCTAAGGGAGAGTCCCGGTGGGTGATCAGGGCCAGGAGGCAGCAGGATGTCATAGAAGGTCGCTGCATTTTTCACTGTTTGAAGGAGGAAGCGTGATGTGCAGTGACACCAGCATGCGCATGTAACCCCTAGATGGCGCTATCCCAGGGGCTACTACCCCTGCCTGATTTGCCACTAACAGGTTGAGGGGCCTGGATCCAATGGCGGGTGCCTCCACCCAGAGGTCAGGGTTTGCAATAGTTAAACTTACTTGGTCACAGCCTCTGGGACACTGCAACCTTTCTTCCCACTAGTGGCCCACACAATATCAGAATTACCTTCACAGTATACACTTACCCCCAGGACTAGTTCCGGCACTGGGACCTCCTGTGAAATAAGATACAGTGCAACAATCACAGTACAGTACTTTAACATAGACAAATACCTCAGAAAGTATAACTTTGCTGAAACAAGCAGCTCTGATTTATTTGAGGGGATATAACAAGAACAGGAAATCAGGTTAATTAGCTTATCACTTTACTATCTACCTATGGCTCTGTGCAAGGCCTATCCCTACCAGTTACTGTCCTGGGTACCCAAGCCCTAGTGGCTAGTCCAAACCGTGGCAGCTGGTAGGGGCCTTTCCCACAGAGAAAAGAAAAATTAGTTTAAACAGTCAGCAGTACAGTGATTCCATTTGGATTTCATGTGGCAATTCAACAGGGAGCGACCCTGAATTAGTACTCACGACCTCCAAACAAGATAGGGTCCTTCAATGTCAGCAGGGCTACTCTTGAGCTCCACGAGACTCTTCACACATTTATATGGTAAAAAAAGAAAGTACTATACCAGGCAGGCTGCTTCTCTATCCCAATCGCAATTACTGCACAATACCCGGGAGAACACACAGCAGATTCAGTTCTGACAGACCGAGTGCAATTCAACAATTTCTCCAGTCTTCTACAGGGTGAGCCTGGTTTCTACTCTTCAGAGATCCTTTGATTCTTTTCACGGACGGATTCAGTCCTAACAAGCAGTTACACAAGCTGCAGACCCGAACTCTGGGCCTTACACCGTTTTGACTGAAACTGTGCACTGAAGGAGCACAGGGTTCCTTTCCCTTCACTGCCAGAGCTAAACTGAAACTCCAACAGACAAAACGGGCACTTCCTTTGAGTTCCTCCCAGTTCTTGACTGGATTGGCTGTCACTCACAATAGACTGCTGCTGTTGGTCCAAAAGGCGCCGAAGTCTAAACTACATCTCCCAGAGTCACTGCCCATACAATCCTCTGTGGCTGGCTCAGATTATGAGTCCAAGTTCTGATTCGTCAAGGCACCATTTTAGAGCTAGCTTACCCCACACTGATTGGTCCAGTTCAGGAGTTCAAAACCAGAATGGGAACTAGGCAGACACAGTTCTGACTGCAAAGAAAGCAGGTTAGACAAACTGTAATTTCATTATTACTCTAAATGATTTCTGGCAAACAGTTACATCTTTCAGATAGGTTCCTTTGTACTCTAGTGACTGCAAAAATGGAGTGAATTGGCAGCAGTTCGAGTGGTACTCAAACAGAGAAGCACACAGTCCCCCCATACAAACTAATTATGTCTGCAAGCAGACAGCTCTTAAAGAGACAGTACCAGAGGCTCTAAAAACACTCACTGATAAATGGCTTAAACGCCAAACACCATTCAGGCTTGGAGCATTCAAGCAAGCTCCTGGAAGTCTTTTGGGAACCCCCATTTGCAGGGGGGTTACACGCACACCTCCTAAGTAATCTATGCTTCGGTTGCTGCGAGACCCCCAGCCTCTGCTAGGGGTCCAACTTGCACTGGACACACAGCCCCCCCTCCCCCCAGAGAAGGAGGGGCATCCCTAGGATGCTCAATCCATCTCTTCCCAGCTGGCCCTCCAACTTTCTGGGTCCATTCCCGAACCTGGGATATCGGGGTCGCTGACGGACACCATTCCACTGCACCGGCGGGCCAGCTTATAAGTACCATTGTGAAGGGAGAGGTATAAAGCAGTCTAATCCACAAAACAAATGTCCAAGTGCAGCTTTCTGTAGGACAGTAAATAAATATTTCCACTCCACCAAGTCGAAAGCTGCCTCTGCATCCAGTACAACAAAGGCTGTTGAACTCATGGATTTCTTCTCTCCTTCCAATAAATGCACCACTATTCTGAGGTTATCAGCCCTATTTCTGCCCTTCATAAACCCTGTTTGGGGCTTATGTATGATGTGGGGAAGAGTTTTCTCTAATCATAAGACCAACACCTTTGCCAAGATTTTAGTATCCACATTCAGCAAAGAAATTGGCCGAAAACTGGAACATAGAGTAAGGTCAGTTTGTGGTTTGGGGGAAACAGTTGTTGTTGCTTACCACATTGAGTTCGGCAGTTGTTGGAGTTCCTGTGCCTCCTGAAACACTCGCATCGAGTGCGGTGTCAAAATCTTACTCAACCCTTGATAAAACTCCGCACTGAGTCCATCCGGAGTTTTCCCCATACCATTAACGACACCCAGAAACTCTTCCTGAGTAAGCCATGCTTCAGTAGCTTTAGTTAATGCTTGAGGGGCCTATTTTAAAGGCAGGTGATCTAGGAATTTGGAAATATTCCCTTCCATCGCCTGAAGATTCAAAGTGTATGGTCTCATGTAGAAATTCTGAAATATTTAGTTAATTCTATGTATGCTAGAAGTTTTCAAAGATCATAGTCTCATTTTTCTTCATTTTTAATCTATATGCTAGAAGTCTGCTTGCCCGCTCATCATTTTCCCAATATTGCTGCTGAGTGAAAAACAGAGTCCTACCAGCTTGTTGCATTAGGATAATATTCAGTTTATATTTTAGTAATGTGATTTTCCATAAGTTGGCTGCTGATTTTGTGGGAAGTGCATAATATTTAAACTCTTCCTCTTTTAACTGTAGAGTAAGATTACAGACCTCTTGCTTACACCTCTTATTTTGAACTGAAGCATAGCTAATTATATGTCCTCCGATGAAGGCTTTAAATGCATCCCTCCTGCTATTCTTGAAAGTGCAGCAATTGGAGCAAGAAAGGGTTGAACCTCCACCTGGGATGCTGTTGTCATCCCTGGCACCAGTGTTAGAGAAAGGAATAATCCATATTTTTAGCTGAACTTTTTCTTTAGTCCAATAGAATTTGCAGTCGCTATAATCCCAAACTCAGAGTTAAAAACACACGCCCATGCACCCTTGGGTTGAAGATAAGTTCTACCTTCCAGTCACCCTTATAATTTAGAGGAGTAATAGTGCCCTGATTGAATATAAAAACCCGCAACAGGGGGAGGTGGGGGAAGAAAGAAAGAGAATAAGAAAAAAAAAATGTGTGTCATAGGTCCACCTTTACCACTAATGCCAGATTCTTGCTAAATGCCCCATCCTTCCATTGCCTTCTGCATCCTGTACCTCTACGTATCTGTTTTGCACAGTGGTTTAAGGCTCTGAGTTGCAAACCTGGAGACCTGGGTTTGAATCCCACAGCCCCCACTTGCATACTGTGTGACCCTGAGCAAGTCACTTAACTTCCTTGTGCTCCCAGGTCACACCTGGGAACAAGCTTTCAGCTTAGTGTATCTCTCCTGGTAAAACAAAGGTAAAAATATAAATATGAGATTGAGCAAAGCGGGGCCAGAATATTAGTGTGATGATACTCGGGAGATGCACACAAATGAACACAAGAAATCTGCGACTTACCTACTACATCTGGAAAAGCATTGCATTCTTGCCCGTCTAGGCCCTCGTGTCTCCCTACTAAGCCAGCTATCTGCCTTGCAGTAAACTGGAGGAATTGAATATACAGCTCCCCTTCTTGGGGAAAGGGGCTTTCCATACCTTTATCCATCACTATTAGTTTGTGGTTCATATGAAACTCCGTCTACAGGGTGCACCTCACTACGAGACGTCCACCTCTTGAATCTGGGATTGCAGCTATTTAACACCTTCTCCCACTACTATGTACAACCCACCTGAGTTATTAAATCCAGTTCCCTACTGCAAGGTAGAATACAAGAAAAGACTGCTCAACGACCCCTCTTGCACAACCTGTGGTAGCTTGAAATAGTTCAAGGTGCTCAGTGTAATGACATGCAAATCCCTTCCCCCAATACCACTCACGTCAAAACTGAAATGAAACTGCTGGCTTTTTTTTTCATAATAGCTTTTACTGAGTTTACAAGTCCACAATAAATACAATTAGCACTTATTGTAACCATCTTAAAGTGAAAAAGGAAAAACATTTGCTTCCAGGTGCAAGCCATACAACACAATCAATTCAGGGTAATGTCAAAATACCATTCATAAATATAAGTTTGATGTGTTTACGCAACTGGATGAGATAATATGACATGATGCTTGTGTAACTTGATTTGCTTTGTGGCTTTCCGCCTCTCTATCCATGGGATATACCACTCTGTATGGGGTACGACGCAAGGAACCCTAGAGGAGGGTTCCCCCCTTACAGGTGCCGGGAATGAATGTATCGGCTAAGGGTAGGTTAGGAAGAAGCCCAAAAAGAATACCCGAAGATGTTGAGCTCCGAAGAGGCGAGGATGATGATTGAATTCTGAGAAGAGAAGGTCTGACTTCCCAAGGAGAGAGGGGAAAGTTGGGGCCACCATCCACCTCCATCCAATAGCAGAACCTAACTAACTAACTAACTGAAGAAAGCACCAACGAACCTAACTAATTAACCGAAGATTGCACTAACTCCAACTAATATTATGACCATTGGCACAGAGGAGAGGAAATCCCCCCTTTGAGGAGGATACCTCTGGGGATCCAAGGCCTAGGTCACCTTCCCTCCAGGCTGACGACGTTTGATTTGAGGATGTATGTTGTTAAAAAGAAGGGTTCAGTAACAAGAGGAATACAAGTAGGGAGGATGATGATGTAATAGGGAAAATCCCCAAAAAGAGCACAGATCGAAGAGTGAACATGAGGCTGCATGCAGATTGAAGAAGGAACATGAGGCAACAATGAATACTTTCTTTGTCGATGGGAGGGAGTAAATCCATGTAGAAGTCAGAGGAGCAAGGGGTATCCAGATGTGCGCACAAGGAGATTCCAGATGTGCTGATGAGAAGACTGAGGACAATGCAGACTGGCTTGATTGAACGATGCGAGTGAGCAGACACAGGTTGAAGAGGCATGCTTGATTATGCGATGTGAACGATTAGACTTTGAACGATTAGACCCTGAGGTTGTAGTCGATGAGGTAGCATAGGATTCAATTATAGGAATGCTCGAGTAAGCGATGTAAATAGATGAACCTTGAGGTAAGGCTGAGTGAATGATGACTGGAGTTATGAACTCGATACGAGCGGCAGGATAGCTGCATGTTGATAAGGTGGTATAGGAGTCATGATAAGTATGCCCAAAAAGAAATATCGATGATAGGCCACGAGTGGAGTGAATCCTGGATGGCTGGTACAGAATTGGAAGAGGAGGAGACAGGAATGAATTTGAAAATTAACTTGTACAAAAGAAGTAAAAATAATTAGGCTCCTCAAAAGGAGGTAGACTCCGAGGCCAAGAAGGTAGATCTGGAACCAGAGGCAACGCAAGTTGAGCGATCGAGGAGCAAAACTGGATGAGGTATGATGAGAAGTGAGCAAAACTGGACGATGTATGATGAGGAATGAAGCTAAGAGTGGAGTGAAGCCATGATGGCTGGTACTAGAAAAGACGCTAGGATAAGGAAGGTAAAATTAGGAAATAGATGAGGTACAATGATGGATTGAAGCCATGGAGGCTGGTACAGGAAAGCAAGGTTTGAAAGGACAGAGGGAGGTCAATGGGGTAGCATAGGACCCAGCTGATACAGGATGAGAATGACAGTAGGGTGAGCTGGATGAGGTGACACGTAGGCCTGGTTCGATGGAAGGCCAGATGGAGTCAGCCATAGATGGCCTAACGATGTGAATGGCAGAACAAGCTAATAGAAAAACTGTGGCATGATGACATACAGAAGACATGACTGGAGTGAATCCTGGACGACTGATGATGGATGGAATCAGAAACCTGATACATGCGGCGTGAGGGCCGCGGATTGATGAGGCAGGCATATGAGTAATGATAGTTATGCCCAAAAAGAAATAGCGAATGCAGGCCACAATGGGAATTAGACCCTGATGCTGAGGTTGATGAGGTAGCACAGGAGTTTGTCGAGAGAGCCAAGGAGAGGGAGCAGAATGAGGGCACGCTGAAGCATGAGTAGTTGATGTGGTGGAATAGACCTATAGGATGGTTGGAGGAGCAGGTCAAGTCGAGGGAAGGTATGCTTGAATAATAGAAGTGAATGCTGAAAGTAGTGAATATGAGACATGACAGCACGAATGAATCGAAGCCTAGAGGGCCGGAAGAGATAGGCAGGAACCCCAGTAGGCTATGAAAGGAAGGAGTATAGGTAGGGCAGAAATCCCCCAAAAGAAAACATTGACAGCGAGCTGGCTGAGGCCAGCAAACCCGGGGGCAGCGCACCCTGCAAGGTAAGAGGCAGCACCAATCAGACATACCTTGCAAGGTGGGGAAGAAAGGAAAGCCTCATACAAGGAGGACCATGAGGTAGTAGAGGAGGCATGTAAATAGCACCCACAAGTGAGGGCTAAGACTCATAGGGTGTGCAGGAGAAAATCAGAGCGACATAGTAATGGTGCACTCCCGATCTTTTAGAAATATGGAATGCAGGCCATGAGTGGCTCAGGATATAACACTGAAAGTTACTGATGAAATGGGGAGCTGGGTTTACAGGCAGCATAAGGTGAGAGCCCCCGTGGTCCCAAAGAGGTTCTGCACTTAAAATATAATGCCAGCTAACATTGAGAAAACAACAAGAATGAAAACTCGTTTGGTAAAAGGAAGAACAGGAAGCAGTCACAGTCTGCAGTAGAAAAGCTGGTCTGACATTGGACCACACAGCTGAGACAGTGTGTAAGTTGTGAATACCAGAAGAAATGAGACAGCAGAAACGGCCAGCACAGATTGACGATGATGAGGGCCGCATAAGAGCAAGGAAAGGCACCGAAGGAAAAGAGACCCAACTGGAATGGGTCAGGCAGGAAGGCGACCCGGAGACACTCCAAGGCAGCGGTCGACATAGCCAGCAAACAGAGCGGGGACAGCAAGCGGGAGATGCACACCCTAAGTGCCAGAGCAGAGGCAGTAGGCAACGGGACACCAGAGTGCCAGCAACTGACAAGGAATGGACACGGAGGTGGGCACCGAAACGCCTGGGGAGCAGGGCTGGGAGAGCAGGCCACCAGAAACAGCAGGGTGAGCAGCCAAAATGGGACAGGGGTTGGGAAAAAGCCAGAAGGCAGGAGAGAATGGAGGGATGAGCAGCAAAGAGCAAACTGCCACAAAATGAGGAAGAGGCAGAGCAGCCAGCGGTGACCGCAGGAACATGTAAAAGAAAACAAGACCCGGTGATGCTGAGGGTTGAGGCGCTGGACGCCACACTTCGCGCTACGCCAGCGACCCAGGTTTGGGAATGGACCCGGGTGGTTGGGGGTTGGCAGGGGAGAGGTAGGATTGAACATCCCAATGGATGCTCTCCTCCCTCGGGGTGTGTGACCAAGAACGCACTAGCGATCTGCATCCCTTCATGCCAGTGGAAGCACCGGCAGCAGTAAGGGATGGAGGTGGCTCCATTCTGTGGAGTCAGGGAAGGGAGATGTTGGACGGCACATGAGAGGTAAGGCGTACGTCCCAAGCACCGGACGTCTCAGATGGTAGGAGATTAAAGGGAGAAAAACGGAAAAACACCTCTCGGCAGCCCTAGATGAAAGCTGCTCCGGTTCCATCCAAGACCACCGAGAAGGGACAGACCCCGCTGTGCAGGAGGTAAGAGAAAGGAGGCACTCTAGGGGCAGATCCCATGAAGGTGGAGTGGTGGAAATGAGCGGACAGAAGGAGTGGGCACCAGAGGGAGATAGGAGGGATAAATAGAAAGTTAAAAAAAAAAAAAACAAACAGAATGAGGGAATGAGGAAGGGCAGAGCCTCCGGCTGTAGCAATGAAAAAGAATCCTGGTGAGACCCAGGATGTTGTGACCTTTTAAGCCCGATGGGGGAGTGACGTTGTTGCTCCGCCCATCGAAACTCAGGCTTAAAGCCCTCCCATCATTGAAAAGAGATTCATTATTTAGAACCACATTTATAATGTTTTGACAGGAAGCACACAGAACATGCTTTAATCTACTTTAGGCTTAAGAAAGGGGCCCCAGATCTCCTTGAATCTGATATTTTTTGTTCAAAATAGAGAATTATTTCATTATCTGCTGTATAACTAATCATATTAAACCATTCTAACATATTGGGTGCTAGAGGATTTTTCCAGTATTTTAAAATTGGCCTTTGCATTGCCAATGTTGCTGCTGAAATCCAGAGTTTTTGTGGAAAGTAAATAGTGCTGTTGTGAGGGTATATACCCAGAATGTATAGTTTGGGTGTGTAGGCAGAATCATTATTCACACAAGACTTGCATATGTTGTGTACTTACTGTCCCCCCACAAGGTAGTCAACTTGGGGCAGTCCCACAACATATGAGGGAATGTTCAGTCAGGTTGGCCACACTTGCCCCCAGTTGCTGTTCACAGCATGTCCCATGTTAAATAGTTTAGCTGGAGACGGATAGAAATGATGTATACCTGTGAATTGTATTAGCTTACCTTGGGTCTCCCTACCACACTGGTAGGCCATTTTTCACGCAGCATGCCACTCGTCTTCTGTGATGAGGATCTGGAGTTCTGATTCCCTCTTGGCCTTGGCTGACAAGGTCAGAATTTGAGAATTGGCAAGGCTAGTAATTAATTTATAGCCACTGCTCGCCCCTCTTCTCAAAGTGCCACACTTAATAACCTGTTCCCATTGTGTGTTTTGAGAGAGTGAAACATCAGGTAGTAAGACATGTTTTTGGCATAGCATCCTAAATTGCAAATAACAATGAAATTTATATTTTTGGAGATGAAATTTGATACAAAGCTCAGAAAATGACTTTAAAATGTTAGAGTCCTCTGACAGAGGGTCACTAAGCCTATTAATGTCTGCCTTGACTCATTTTGGATTGTTTAAGGCTACTTTTCCTCCAAATAATTTGGAGTTATTCCAAATCATGACAAAGTGTAGTGATGAATGACCTGGGTTGAGCTATTTGTTTTGTCACGGGGTCATTACCGCGCAAGGCAGAATGTCATGTGGAAGAATCACATTGTGCGATTTACTGAAATCTTTGTTTTTGTGGGGCTGTTGCCCCACACCCCGGACTCCCCACTAAGGATTCTAACTCCGGGGTCAACAATGAACACACAGGTCCGGGGTTACTTATAATGCCATACACTATGAAGCGTACAACATTATGATCTGGTACGATTTTTTTTTTTTTAAGAGCCTGAAGGTTTCAGTTATACACTGGTTATCACGGAGATAAAACAGGGTAGGTAAATCAGTAAAATCCAGTAAAATGAGGGGATATGATAGCTTTTTCCATGTTGAGCCGTAGAGGTTCTTGACCAGATAATGAGAACTTATCTTGGAAGTGAAGGGAAGCTTGTTTGAATAAAAATGCCATCTGGTAGTTCTCTCAACATGGCAGTGCCATACCTCTTTCATCCTGGGGCACTTAAAGTTTTTAAGCTAAGTCCTGGGGTTATTGTTCCAGAAGAATACTCTATAAAATTAACACTAGGCCAGAATTCCTCATGGAAATTTACCTCCAGACATTTTTAAAAGAGATAGAAAATAATTTCATTAGATGGAATCAGCGTAATCTCTCCTTATGGGGGAAATTAATTCAATTAAAATGATTGTAGCACCCAAAATTATTTACCTATTTCAGAATATACCCATTTTATGAAGTATCAGACAGCAGAATAAAATGCAGGCTCTTTAACACCTCCTGTTAACAGTCACATTACTCTCTGTACAGTAGGGTACGGCTCTGTGTCATAACAGCAATCGCCATTAGGGTGCAGGCACATCGCCGAAAGATTTTTTCAGCAGTGCACTCCCCAGCACACAGCAAAACTGCACCGGGGAGTTGGATTTCAATTGTTCATGCAGGGGGCTGTGCCCCCCACATTCCCATACTTAAGATTCTCAACTCCGGGGGGGGCATGTTTGGGGGGGGTGCAATTCTGAAAACAAATATCTGGCCTTGGGCAACAAAAGGCACCTGTGCCCGGACCCGAATCTGGCACCATACCTGCCACAGCCCTGAACCCACCCACCATGCCACCAACGCTGCTCGGCAGCTCACCACAGTGCCACCCCCTACAGCCCTTCTATCCCCTCCCAGCCCGATTCGCTTTCGCTCCCCCCCTTTACATGTAGACATATAGTGACATCCGGTCGCTATGTTGTTCACCCCCATCTGGTGCGCCACCTTTCCCAGTCGCCCTGACCAGGCGCTGCTATTGAGTCGCCCTTTCGGTATGTGCCCAGTTGCGGTCGACATTGTCATGGGAGACCATAGGGTACAGCCACCACTGTAAATAAGAAATTGAAATAAAAGCTACTCAGAATCATAGCATTAAATTCTTAATGTACATACAGCTTCATCTATACTGTATTGTTGAAGTGGAAACGCCATGCCAGCGCATTCAAGATGTAGTAGTGCTGCCTTCCCCCATTCCCAGTCTGCGTGTCTGCCACTTCATCCTTCTTGAAAGAGCTCCCTTCATGAACATGCAATAGTGCGAGCTAAATTGCAGGTGAATAATCAAGCCAGGAGGTTCATGACCTTACAAAGTGCAGGAAATAATAATGTGTAATGCAGTAGATAGGTGGGAAATAAACCAACAAACTAAGTACAGTAGGAAGTAAAAGGAAAGGGAAAAGCAGAAACCAAAATGAAGCAGGCTGGCCGAATCTGACAATATTATATTAGACTCCTTGTAGTGCCCACCCCATGCAACTCTTCATAGAAACACAAAAACTGTCTCCCCCTCTCACAGATGCCTGGAAGGCACAGCTACTCCCAGAGTACAAAATAGCCCACCTCCACAGAAAATACCTCCTGCCATAATGTAACTTTTAAAATGTAATCAGCTGCCAATCCCCATCCCAAGCGCTGTCACTTAACACTACAGAGCAGATAGAAGTGGGAAAGAAATAACCTAAACCTATCCCCACTTCATACCATCTCTTCAGGGAAATTCCAAAAGATAGCATTGCCCTGAATATGTATAACAAAACTGAAATCTACCCCATTACATTGAATTTCATCCACCCCTCCTGGTTGTGGCTGTTTTACCCCCAAGGGCTGCAGATTGATACCTGTTATCCAAAAAGAGGGGAGAGAGGGAAGAACCCCACAAACAATGGCAAAAATATAGTAACAGATACAAATCCCAGATAGTCAATGGCAAGCAGTTCCTTTCTCCTGCTCTCTTCTCAGTAGCTGCAATTTATTCTTTCATGTTGTTTCTTCCGAGGCCCCATTAACTATTGAGGTCCCACTGGGATGAAGTGAAAACTTTTCCCCAGCTGTGTTTAAGAATATAGGATCAGGGTCCATAAAATCCTCTTTGTCCATTGGTTCCTGCCGTTCCTGCACCTCTTCTCTTTCTGATTGGATTGACAGTTTCTGCATTAACAGTAAATCCAGGAAGGAGAACTGGATTGAGGTGCAGGGGCCGAGAATCCCAGCTATGGCTTCTTTCATCTCATGTAGCATGGGAAACTTTTCTCCCATCCTCTTGGTCTATGCCTCTTTGGTTTGACTGACTGCCACTGCCCCACTGCTGCAAGAGGCTACTCTGATTCCCCACCACTCCGTGATTCTGAGAGGCAATAGGACCCATCTGTGAAGGCACTTTGCCAGGTGAATTACCCATATCACCTTTACCTTGTAGTTTCCTGTCCGGCAAATAGTAGCCCCCCATAAGTTATTCTTGGACAGAAAGCTGGCAACCTCCTGGGGACTGTGGAATGTGAACCATTTGTCAGATCAATAAATCTGTAAGCATGTAGGATATCGCATACTGTAAGGAATAGTAGCTCATGCCAGGTCTCTTTCTATGGCAGTATAAGCTTTCCTCCTGTCAGCAATATCCTTTGAGGAGTCTTGGAAAAAACAGATACGAAGACCATTCCAATGCAGGGCCCCTTTTTCCTGAGCAAGTTTTAAAATCTGGGGCTAGAATCACAAAAATTGCAAAGCACAATGTAAAAGGTTGCATTTCACTTTGTTTGCCCAGGTGTCCAAAATTGCTTCTCACAGTTGGATAGCGCTCTGCAATATCTGACTGTGAATAGGGCTGGATCGAGGCAGTGGTAACTCCAGTAGTGCTAGCATTACCCCACTAGCACCACCCCGACATGCAGCCAGGAGAATGGCCCTGCAATGAATAGTGCAGTTGTGCTATTCCCAATTCACGAAGACAGCCATGCAAATGAGCCCACTGGGCATGCAAGGCGCTAGCTGGTCATTTGAATTCCCATTATGGGCCAATTTACATGGTCTGTGGCGGGTGCATCAAGCTCCCCCCATCCCCTGCCCCAGAGGCAGCTCTGTGTTAGGTTGTGTACCAACCCCCCCCCCACCATCAACTGCTGATCACTGGGCCAAATAAAAAAAAACAGTCTATTTTCAGGCACAACTCGGGAGGGTTATAGACATAATGAGCAGAAGATACAAGGTGAAAAATACATTGCATGGCAGAGCTTAGTGGTTGATATAGAAGTACATGACCACTGAAAACATTACAGACAAATCATCTAGCTAAGGTACAGCAAACCTTTAGCAATATATTCCATAAGCAAAATATTTGACTGTGGTACAGCTGCAGTAATGACAACTATGAGGGTCAAAACACTATGTTTCAAATCCCAGCCAATAGCGAGACAAGAGTGGATTAAAAGGAAGATATAATCCATCCAAGAGCTTATAAACACAAACAGTTAGTAATAAAGTGCTGAGCAGTAGGACAGATTTAGAACACTTATTAATGTGGAGGGCGGTAAGAGCAAGTAGTTATGGCAGGGCAGTGTCAGTCACATGAACGTATATAACTGCACATAAGGAACTTACGGAGTTCCTTCTTGAAGAACAAGTGTGATGGAGAGAGCCTTATTTCTAGAGAAAGAGGGAAAGAGAGAGTTCCAAAGTTTAGGAGAGAGTGCTGAGAAAGCATTTTCTCCCATTTTAAATGCAGATTTGGGTACCACCAAGAAGGACTTGTCTTTTGATCACAGTGGGTAGGCAGAAGTAGTTCATTTGAACATGCCGGCCAGAGTAGCAGGTAAGCCAGACTTTGCGAGCTTGTTGATGAGGCAGCAGGTGGTGTATCTGAAATGATGAGGAAGAGAACCATCTAAGGCTAGAATAAAGTGAACAGTGGTGTGTAATTCTGGGCACTGACAGAGCAAATCAACAGATGTTATTGTAACAGATGTTCCATTTGTTCATAAATCCTTTATTAGTTTGCTGACAAGCTGCTAGCCCGTGAGCTAGGCTCGGTCGTAGGACTCCCTGGGCAATTGCCAGTTTGGCAGCTGCAGTAAGATTGTTCCTGATCTTGTAGGGGAGCCCAAGTTTAGGACTGACAGCTTTTGTGACATTAAACAAATGTAAATCAAGATCTAAGGCAGGGTCAAGGGTAATTCCCAGATACTTAAAGGGTACAACACTGTTTAAGGGTGATCCATGCAGGCTGTTGATGGTTAGCTGTGGGGAGGCAGTTCTGATCCTAGGTTTTAAACCAAAGAGCATGGAGATGGTCATTTTGATATTTAAGATGATCTGATTTTTCTTCAGCCAGAGTTGGAGGATATTAAAGTCAAATGTTTAGATTATGATTAATGGTGGTCAGGTCAGCGGAGTTGGTATAGAGTACCATGTCATTGGCATATAATAACATAGAGCTAGTACCATTCATCATGGACAGATCATTTGTAAACAGAGAGAACAGAAGGGACCAAATATTGATCCCTGTGGGACACCAACAATGGTGCGTGCAAGTACAGACTTGGCACTGCTGGTCTGTATGAACTGCTGTCTTTCAGAGAGGCAGCTAGTGAACCAAGCAGTGGTGTGAGCGGTGAAACCGAGGGTGGGCAATTTAGTTGTGAGTAAGGAGTAGTCCACCCAGTCGAACGCCTTTAACAGGTCGATGAAAACCGCCCCTGTGAGCATGCCATTGTTCATGGCAAGCCTGATGTCGTTAGTTAACTGAATGATTGCTGTGGATATACTGTGCCCCACTCTGAAGCCATGTTGTGCTGGGGAAAGTGGATTGTGTTGTTGAAGGTGTTCCTTTACTTGGGTGGCCACCACTTTTTCCAATAATTTGTTTAAGATAGATAGTATAGCTATAGGGTGGTAGTTGGCCATATTCTTAGTACCTCCTTTTTTGTGGATGGGAACTACACGAGTTATCTTCCATGTATAAGGAACACATACAGTGGAAATAGATTGAACAGCCTTGTGACGGGAGCTACAATCTGAGGAGTAATGGTTTTTAGGAATCTGGGGAATGACCAGTTACGGCTCGCAGACCCATAAGCAGATATAGTCTTTAGGAGATGCCACACCTCTGATGAAGTGACTGGCATGAGCTTAAAAGGGCGGTTGACTGAACTGTTAGCAGCAGGTATATATATTTCCCTGGTATCTAGTTTTCCCTCCCCAAGATGGCTTATTAATAGCCATAGTAAACTATATATATATATATATATATATATATATATATATATATTATAGTGGCACACTAGTGCCACTATAGTTAGGGTTGAGTGCCCTATTTAAGGTTAAAGTGTGAAATTTTGCATCTTAATAACTTTGCCACTGTATGATGGATTTGCCTGAAATGTGGCAGGCACGGAGCAGTACCATAGGTCTCTGGATCTGCCAAGTTTCGTAATGGTCAGATATACGGTTGCGGAGTTATAAAGTGACATTCCGTAGTGCATTTACACTTTTTTGTGCATTCTTTGCCCGCACCTACAGGTCACATGGTTTGCGTGACAAGTCCAAAAACTTCCGGGAACATGTGGCCCAGGTCCCCGATGTGTCTTTCGAAGATTTCATGAAAAAATATTGAACAATTCAAATGTTATTCGGAAAACAAGTTTCCCATTATAGTCAATGGGAAAAGTTAACAAAAAGTTTGACAGTGTCACAAATGCAGTTTTTAGTATCGCAAATGACCCCTGTAGTGTCGTGAGTCAGCCCTTTTTTTTCAGTTAGTGGTCACAGAAATGCTTGGCATTTAAATTTGGGACCCTCTTGGGATAAATTCTTTTGTGTTCACCTAGTTGGACCCTGAGGAGGCTAGCCATGTCTTTTTTGGGGGGTTAAACACCCCAGAAATATGTTCTGAAATTTTGTAAACTGTGGTGTAGCAAAGTAGTATGCATTTGAGACACTTCGTGATTTTGCGAAAGTGTAGGTGATTTTCTACTTTGCGACACTATGGCCAAAATAACAGGAATTCTTTGCCACCCTGCTGCAAAAGAACGGTTTGGTCTTTTGGGCTGAAATTTGGAGGGAAGAAAGCCAACATCCCACAGATGTGCCTTTCGGTAGTTTGGTGACAAAATATTACAGGGATGCAAAGTTATGGTACTCCAAAGTTGACACTTTTCCCCATAGTCTAACATTACAGCGTCCGGCGCGCTTTTGGGGCCCGTATCTCGGAAACGCTTCGAGATGCGGACTTTTCGTTGGAAAAATGCTTAAGTGCAAAACTAGCCAGGAAAGCCATAATTTATATGAAATTTAAATTTTTTTCTACGTCGTACGGTTCCTGAGATATAAGCAATTTAGTATTCCAAGTGCTCATTTTCTGCTCCGAGGCCCATAACTATACATACATTCTTTGTATTCACTGTGTTTCTCTGTGCAGCTGTTGGTGAAAAAAAGGGGGTGTGCTTTTGTTATTGTCACAGTTAACGTTCCCACTTGTGTTTCCGTAACCGTTTGCGTTAGCATTCCCGTCTACGCCACTGTGTGCGTTACCCTTTGCGTTTTTGTTTGTGCTTGCTTTTGCATTACTGTTACCACTTGCATTTCCATCACTGTTTGTTTGTGTTTTGTTTTGCATCACCATGTGCATTACCATTTGCATTTGCGTACGCGCTTCTGTTTGCGTTTCCTTTGGCATCATCATTGCTGTTGCCATTACCATTTGCATTTCCTATTGCGGTACCATGACTGTGCACATTACCATTTGTGTTTCCATACACGCTTCCGTTTGCATTTCTGTTTGCATTACTGTTCCCGTGTATGCCACCGTGTGTATTACCCTTTGCATTTTCATTTGAGCTCGCATTTGCGTTACTGTTAACATTTGCGTTCCCATTACTGTTTTTGTTTGCGTTTCGTTTTGCGTCACCGTGTGCATTACCATTTGCATTTGCGTATGCGCTTCTGTTTGCGTTTCCTTTGGTGTTATCATTGCTGTTACCATTAGCATTTATGTTTCCTATTGTGGTACCATGACCATGCGCATTACCAGTTGCATTTCTGTACATGCTTGCATTTCCGTTTCCGTTTGTGTTACCGTTCCCATCTACGCCACCATGTGCATTACCCTTTGCGTTTTCGTTTGCACTTGCGTTTGCATTACTGTTAACATTTGCATTTCTATTACTGGTTTTGTTTGTATTTTGTTTTGCATCACCGTGTGCATTACCATTTGCATTTGCGTTTCCTTTGGCATCATAGTTGCTGTTACCTTTAGCATTTGCGTTTCCTATTTCGGTGCTGTGACCATGCGTATTACCATTTGCATTTCCGTATGCACTTGCGTTTGCGTTTGCATTACCGTTCCTGTCTATGACACCGTGTGCATTACCCTTTGCGTTTTCGTTTGTGCTTGCGTTTGTGTAACTGTTAACATTTGCATTTCCATTACTGTTTTTGTTTGCATTTCCTTTTGCGACACTGTGTACATTTCCGTTTGCGTTTGCGTATGCGCTTCCATTTGCATTTGTGCTTCTGCTTGTGTTTCCTTTGATGTCATCATTGCTGTTACCATAAGTGTCTGTGTTTCCAATTACGTTACCGTGCCTGTGTGCATTACGGTTTGCGTTTCCATACGCGCTTGTGTTTGCGTTTCTGTTTTCATTAATGTTTGTGCTTCTATTTTTATTACCGTTTGCATTATCGTTTACGTTTGCGTCACCATGTATGTTAGTATTTGCGCTTGTGTTTGCATTGCCATTACTTCACTATTTATGATGCACATTCTCAAAAAGAAGAGAAATTCATGGCAAAAAACTCTGTTTAATGCATCAGTTAGGGTTGTTCCACAGTTAAAAAAGCGAGGAAATTCGATGTTAGAGTTCTCACCCCTTCCACCCCACACCCACCAACAGGCATCGGGGTGTGCGTTGGGGTCATCGGTCCTAACTCTCACCCCATTCTCCTATACTCCACCACCTCAGCTTGTTTGCACATGGGATAGGGTGAGAGTTAGGAACCTCGACCCCAATGCACTCCCTGATGCCTACTAGTGGGGGCGGGGTGCAAGGGGTTGGGAACCCTAACATCGAATTTCCTCATTTTTGTCAGTGTGGAACAACCCTAACTGATGCATTAAATGGATTTTTTTGCCATGAATATATATATGTGTGTGTGTGATCGGGGGCAAGTTGCCAGTGGACAGTTCACTTACTAGTCAGGTAATGTAACACAAAAGTGTCTCTCTTCATAGTTCAAATTTATTTCACTTCTTCAAAATTTCTTCAGAGCAGGACAAATACATCACAGTACATTGATTCAGCAGAGAATAACAATTTTTTACATGAATTAAACAAAGGCTAATGCTTTGGAGCTATTAACAGAGCTCCCTGGAGTCCTACTTCTCCAGACCCGAAACCTATCTAACTATATGCACCTCCCATCAATCCTTTTATACAGGTATAGGCCCATGTGATCTGTCTAACTCCACCCACACCTAGTTCAAATAACATCTTTTAATTCAAACACATTTAATACATTCTCAACATTTATACACACATTTCTTTTAACTATTTTATCATGTATATTGTCCATAATATTTTATAATTAATCCTGGCTGTTTCCAGATAGCCCTGAGCATCCAGGCACCTACCTCATCAAAAGCACAGCATAAAACTGCAGAACAAAAGGCCAGTCGGCACTATAGCTGTCCTACAAGGGAGATGGTGCAAGGAACGCATCAGCCTGCATACTGGAATTCCAAGAAATCCCACAAAACATGTCCCCACAATGTAAGTGAGAAGCCCACCAGTAACAATCACTCCTTTATTGTTTAAATCTCCCAACCTCCCTTAAAATGTGTATTGTGAGCTCCTTTCCTATAACTAATTATTTTAAACCACACTCAAAGGCATTCAGAACTATTACGCTTTTAAGCATTTAGAAGCATAAACCCAGTCGCTACTTCTAAAGCACAGAACCATTCATCTAACACCTAACTTAAGCGCTCAAGAAGCTGCACTATTTCAAATACTGACAGCTTCACTCATTAAAGCTAAGGGGGGGGACCCCACTACAAATGGAGTTCGAACTGCATTATAAACTATAGCTCTAATTCTAAACTAACGGCGCTAGAAACACTAGAACACTGAAAGTGCTAATAACGCTAAGAAGTGGCAGCTGAAATTAACAAATCTACTCCTTCACTGCTCGCTTCCCTTTTGTAACTTACTACAGGATTATTTTCTAAATTTGAGATAGGGGTTAATTTATTCCTTTGTACACCGCAATGGTCTTCCTGGTTTAGAAGGCAAAACACCTGTCCCTCTCACTTAGCCCTCAGGCATCACGAACAAGAAACACCATAAAGGAACTAATCTTTTACTTTTAATTTAAGTGTTTCTGGCTGGGTGTTACACCCACAGATGCCGCCTTGCCCCAAAACACACCACTAAATTCTACATTTGTAATGCTAAGCCTATGCAGGCTCTTGAATAGCATATATTTTACCAAGCCTCTACCGGCTCTCAAGGGCGTCTCTGCATTCCTACAAGTGAGCCCACACTACTCTCACATAGCAGGTATACCAATAAACCTATACCGGCTCCCCAAAAGCATTTAAATGCAGATGTGGAAATACCCTAACAAAGGCATATTATACAATGGGCTACAAAACAGAACGTAAATTCTCTATCCTGATTGGCTGACTCGCACCCCTCTCCCATTGTATAATCTACAATCACCCCACGGGAAGAGGTGCCAGCCACTGATCAACCGCATCAGGATGTCCCCCGAAATCACTCCAACAGTCACCAACACAGCACTTGGAAGGACGGCGAAAATCCCTGCTTGATAGCGACCGGCAAATCAAGTTACTACAACAGGAAACCGCATACCTCACATGAAATTCGGCTTTCTCCCATATTCATTGATATTTATTTCATACTGTCTTCTGTGCCTCACGCACAATTTTTAACATTTCCCAGCCCCTCAAAAACACACTGCAGCCGGCAATGTTAACTCAGTACTGCGCATGCACAGTAGCAGCGCGGCTCCAGCAACCAGGGAGTATTTTTTCCCAGCGGAACAATAAACACAGTGATATATAGCTTAAAATGAATAAAAAACCTGATTTACTATTTTTCTATGTGCCAAAATAGGAGGACATTGTATAATTGCAATATGCCACTCGGCGAGGGTGTTGGTGATGCCAGGATTACCCACGCCTGCTGTGTTGTTGATCATAAGCTAGCTAGACGACTGAACAACACCACAGGGCGTGGGTAAATCCTGGCATCACCAACACCCTCTCATGGTATATTGCTTAATTATTTTACAACCTGCTCATTTTATTTAACTACCATTTCTACCACCTATCCACTGTTAAATGGTGGAAATACTTTTAACCACCGTACAGGGCACATGCACGCTATCAAACAGGGGAAACATAATACCCCACTGAACAGTAGCTCGAGAAGCAGGCAAGAGAAACAGCTCTCATTACCAATGGGCAGCATAGCAACCCTCACAGAGGCTTTCTCCTATTTACTACCGCTCTCATCCTGAAAGGGGGATGGGGAATACCCCATCCCTTCGACCATCCCTTACCATAATTACCCTTCTCTTTTACTTTACCTAAGCACCTCGGGTTATAAATCAGCGCAAAACCAAACGTCTTCATTACATTTGACTTTATTTTATTGTCACAATATTTCCACAGGACTGCAACTTCAGTTACTCACTGAATAGACATAGCCTGAATATGTCAACAGTAAAATCACACGACTAGGAGAAAATCTCTATCCCAAGACTTTTCGGCACCTATTGGCTTCTACTATATTTATCCTTAAAAAGCGCACCTTGCAATGAGGAGCACCATTGTTCCCCAAACCCTTTCCAAGGATACCACCTATTTTCTGACCCCTGGCTCATCACAGGAGCACCCTGTGACTATATATATATATATATATGTGTGTATATATATATATATATATATATATATATATGTGTGTGTATATATATATATATATATATATATAATGTATATATGTCTGTCTGTCTATCTGTCTATCTATTGCAAAACACTTCATTAATGCATCAGTTAGGGTTGAAGTGACAAAAGTAGGGAAATGAGATGCTAGGGTTGGGCCTCTAACACCCCCCACCAGCCCACCCATCATCCACCCTCCACTGACCAACACACATCGGGGGGTGCCTTGGGGTCTTCAGGCCTAACTCGCACCCCATTTCATGTGTAAGAAAGATGACATGGTACAGTATAGGAGAATGGGGTGAGAGTTAGGGTCGATGACCCCAAGGCACACCCTGATGCACGTTGGTCTGTGGAGGTGGGCTGGTGGGAGTTAGGTGGGGGGGGGTGAGAGCCCAACTCTAATGTTTTATTTCCCTACTTTTGTCGCTTCAACCCTATCTGATGCATTAATGAAGTTTTTTGCAATTTATTTTCTTACCTTTTGAGATAGTATAGAACTATCTTTATTTTGCTGTGGGAGCCCATCCCTCCACAGATGCACATATGCATCTAGCTGTAGAAACACAGGGGTCTCAGGCTCCTGCAGTTCCACACATTACATTACGAGCAGGCATAGCGAAATTGCAACAAATAGTCATAACTGTGCCATCTTAAATAATTTTCACCCCAAATGCTCAATATAACCTTCTTATCACCTCACTGCAGGTACCCAGTACAGAAACTTATCATATCCCAGTCAAAATGCAGTTCTGCACAACTGTAAGGCCATTCTGCGTCACAGGTGCGGAAAAACATTTTTCACAGGGTTTGAAAAATCACAGCTGTGCTGTTCATGAGGTGATGTGAAAAAGTGATAATGTTGAATATCTGGAGTGAAAATATGAGAAATTAGCAGTTACACGGGGTGTAGAAAAATTCCAACGATCGCGTATAACTCAGCCATTTTTAGGTATTTGTGCACCAGATTTTCAACATGACCTTTTTGGGACCACACCTCATGAACATTGACACTGTCATTTCATTACTCAGTCCTGAATGGTGATTTCATGCAGCAACTGTGCAATTCTGTGCCACTGCTGCGTAAACACATTGGGTGGGATATTCAGACTGCGCCAGGCTGTGGCGCAACCCTGGGCGCAGCGCAACTGGGATGTACCAGGGCGCTGACAGGGTGATATTCAATGGTGCTGTGCCATGGCTCAGCACCGTTGATCATCACTCTGTGGCCACCCGCGTTGCACATGGCGCAGTGACACTGCGCCAGCACAAGTGGCCAGGGGGGAGCAGGGGGATGTGCCAGCACAAGTGCCATTGCGCTAGGCACAGCAACGCGATATTCTGCAGTGGGCATGCAAATGGGGCCAGAATGCATGCAAGGCGCAAATGGAGCCATTTGCATGTCATCATGGCCCCATTTGCATGCAGGTGCACTGACCCCCGGCGACTTGCGCCTGGCGCCCTGCCAGGCAGCAGCTGTCTGGACCAATGCCCCCTGCCCCCACCAGCAACACACCCCAACCTGATTGCGGGCTTTCAATATGTTAATCTCCCTGGTGGTCCAGTGGACCCTATCCCACAGCCCGATCATGGGCTTACAGTGATCGACATAACCCTGGTGGTCCAGTGGACCCTAACCCACAGCCTGATCATGGGCCTACGGTGCTCAAAATAACCCTGGTGGTCCAGTGGACCTGATTCAACAGCCCAATCGCGGGCTTACAGTATTTGGAATAACCCAGGTGGTTCAGCGGTACCCCCCTCGCAACCCACCAACTCAGTCCCACCACCCCGTTCCCCCCCCCAGTCAGTGGCAGGCGGCAGCACCCCGCCTGCAAGCCACCCGCCGACTGACAGCGTACGGTAGGGCCAATGGGTGTGCAGACCGTACTGTACTACACAGTCCTAATATGTGAATGTCTAGGTAGGGCAGAATAAAGGTAGATGGAGGGTGAAACATTGCATCATCCCTTAACTCCATAATAATAGTCTGATCACAGTCATCAGGATCAATGTGTAACTGAGCTCCTTGTCGCATCTTTTGTTTCTCAAAATGTTCCATTAAGTTCAGAATTCTGGTTAGTCTTGGAAGATCTCTAAACAGGTCAAAAAATCTGGAATCATGTGTAGGCTCGAAGGAGAGGCCTTTCTGTAGAATGAAAATCTGTGCTTCAGTTAACAGTGTGTCTGAAATGTTGATCACCAGGCTTTCAAGTTCACTGGTTATTTCCCCTGTTTTGGACAGCCTCTGCCTGTGGTGTTTCTTGCCTCCTCTTCATGTTCAGCCCCTCGATTGGTGCCCTGTAGGTTCTGAGGTCCCCTCTACTGTTGATCCTGAAAATGAACATTCCTCTTGCTCCTCCTCATGGCCAGCTGGCATGAGTACTCCTCCTTAACCCCACCCCCAACTCTGTTCTGTTTTGGTCTCAGATTTACTATTTGTTGTCCAGTAGATGCCCTATCTCTGTCACCTTCCTAACAGATTACCTGTCCTAATACCCCTCTACATCATTTCACTACTATGCCCTTACATCCTCAACACAGCTAAATAGTTTTGGAAGCAGAGAAAAAGCCCCTCCTAGAGTCAAGGTGCCGTAGATAAATACAAACAGTCAGTGGAAGTCAAATAATCCAGTCCAACAGCACGAGAAGCAGGTAAGAAGTTCCAGTCATAACTTATATTTGGCACCAATTCACTTGCGATGTTAATACTGCAGTTTGCCCTTCTGTGCTATCACTTACACAAGTAATTTAAGGTTAAAATGTTCCTGTATGAATTGAGGCGCTCAGCCAGACTCATTAGTCCTTTGAAAAAGTTAATCTCTGAGTGAAACGTTGGACTGCTGACACTGGATCTGTAAAATTCACCACTGTCTGTGCTGATGCTTCGTCATAATAAGGTAAGCTTTTAATCCTTACATTATCAGTCTGGAACTGCTTACATGCTTCTCGTACCCTGTGCCTGGCTTGTTCTATTGTTTAACCTCTATAGTGAAACAGCAGAAGCTTTGATCTCATTAGAACGGTAACCTTATCCGAACATGTTAGAATTCTAAGTTTTGTACTTAAGATGACTGTATGGTTATTATGAACGGAACACTGTACTTAAAACCTGCCATTTGTGCATAATGTAACTATTTGATTCTGCTCCTGCAATGTACCTCTGGGACCCACTTAGAAACTAAGTGTGTTACCTAAATGAGGCTATCCTAGAGTGTGCAAATCCTATAAATCCCATAAAAATAAAAATAAAATGTTTGCCTTAGCTTTAGTTAAAGGAGCAACATAGTTACATAGTAATATAGTATTTGACAGCAGATAAGGACTGCTAGGCCCATCTAGTCTACCCACATTCCTTGCCTACATCAGCGGCTACTCACCCTACTTAGTCATTGGCTTTTACCTCTCCCTCCCATGTCTATGATTCTCTTTTGCCTATCCCATGCATGTTTGAATCCCCACATGGTTGCAGCTCCTACTACTTGCTAGGGTAGGCTATTCCAAGCATCCACCACCTTCTCTGTGAAGAAAAATGTCCTCACATTCCCCTTTATCCTGCCCCCCCCTCCAATCTCATATTGTGCCCCCTTGTCCTTGTACAATCACTGTACTGAAAGATGTCACCCACTTGCACTTTGTTCAAGCCCTTAAGATACTTGAAGGTCTCAATCATATCTCCCTGCTCACTTCTCTCTTGAAATGTATACATATTGAGGTCTTTTAATCTCTCCTTATATGTCTTTGGATGCAAACCATAACCAACCAGTGGTGCCAAGCCCAGTCACATGAGAGTCAGAGCACGAAACACTGTGCTGGGTCAGGATTGATGTAACAGAAACTCTTTGTGCTGCTCAAGCTCGGTTTAAGATGATGAACTTGGAATAAAAGATGTAATGAAGTAAAGAGTTGTCTATTGTGATTCCTAGCAAGTTACAGCTATGGATTTGTTGGTACTGCTGCAATATAAACATTTTGAAATGTTTGACAAAAAATAAAATACTGTCATACAGTACTAGTTTTCAAAGGGACACAGCCACCCCACCCCCACACGGGCTAATGTTAACCCTTTTAGATTAGAATATAGAGTCAGGAGGTGGTTTGAACACAAAAATTAATTTAGACTTTTTTTTTAAATTAGCTTTCAATTTGTTTAATTACCAAATAGCATGATATCAGTACAGTGCCACACTGGCCTTGTTTGCATAATATGTGCATAATCAGTACAACTCAGTATGGGATGTTATGCCTTTCTGTTACCACCAATATGGCATCCCATTCAAACACAGGTTAATATTCTGCATATAGACCAGACTCAACTCAGACTGCGGACATGATGAACAAAGAGTCCCAGCTGACCTCAAATTACTGAGCCTGTACATCACCAATTGCCTTGTTTCATGAACAGTGCCTTGCTGTAACTGATCCTGAAATGGGTTACTGAATGTATGCTTTACTTTTCTCTGACTGTAACTAATCTGATGTACCTTGAATGTATGATTACTCCTCTGCGGTTGATTTCCTTACAGTGGTTATTGTTTAATGTCTCCGCTCTGTAAATATTGTGAATTATTCACCGAATGTATGTAACTAATTCCAGATCACCCCTGAAAAAGGGGATTGCATGTCTCAGTGGGCCTATCCAGTCATCAAAATTCAAATTAATAACTAAATAAACCTGACTTTCGGATGAGATGTTAAACCGAGTTCCCATCTGCCTGTTCTGGTGGTAGTACAGGTGGATGTTAAAGATCCCATGGCACTTCTTGAAAAGAGTAGGGGAATTTGTTTTTATTGTAAATCATGAAAACATACACATATAACATATAACAGAAAAAATATTAAACATTCCGTAAATAACATTTCATAACTCTTTACACAAAAGAAAAAAGAAAACAATTCCATTCATGTAACAGGTACATCAGAGTCCATAACCCATGGCAAATTTCTCCACATTCTTGATATGAACTGTGCAGTCTGAGTACCTTTTTCAGTATAATAAATCAACTGTAATTCTTTTTTAATTTCTGCCAACAATTCCACACGAGAAGTCTGCTTTTGTTGCAGTGTAAAAAAACGTGTTCCAGATATACCACTTCACTACCACAAATATATTTAATGTACTCTTTTCCCATCTACCCCACCCAATGCCATATTTTCCATAAATTAAATTTTGATAGGAAACCTGTGAAAAAATAGGGGATCCCCAATGTAATGCCACATAATCCCAGAACCCCGCAATATAACTACAAGTAAAAAAACAGGTGATTCATTGTCTCTAATTCTACCATACAACTTAGTCTTCAGCAGATACGCTCTTCCATCATTTTATTGCTTTGATTCGCGTTGACATTTAAGCATTCATGGCAGCATAACCAATGTACATCTTGGACTTTTTTTGGAATCCTTGTATCCTTAATTAGGTTTTGTAACTCTGGCAAACATTCTTTTGGACAGTTTGCAAAGGTGTCTAGTTCAGTAAAAAGTGGTTCATCACTTGTTGATATATCTGCTTTTTGGTTTTAATGATAAGGTCTGACTTAGTAATGTGCCAATGTTTTACCCTAACAAAAACCTCCCGTACGTATTGTGGGGCATACGTTACCATCTTAAAGGCTTTTTGTTTCCATAAAACCTGCCCTGGATACCATGCTGTTACTGTATGCTGTAGTAAGCTTGACCAGTTATTTTTTTCCTGCGTGCATAGAGGTCTGATATTATAAAATAAAAAATGGCAAAAGAAAAACAGGATAGGGTTAATCATGTTTAATCCATCCTTCTTTGCCGGCAGGTATAACATATTTCTCTTAATTGGGTTCAGTCGACTACCCCCAAATGGCTTGAAAGAAAATACTGAGAATAGTAGTCTCCCTCACTTTGGGTGGTGGTGAGGGGGGGAGACTGGGCTGATAAAAAAAATAGGCAAAAGATAGGTTTTTACTAAGTTAACTTGTTTAAGTTTACTCATACCCCATTTATTCCATCCAGAAACCATTTTTCTGCCTTGTTGTATTTTTTTGTCCCAATTTAGAAGTTCCATCCGATCTAACCCATATTGTATTCCAAGAATTTTAATTGGCTCTTTGGTCAAAGAGATTCCCACTATCTGCATTTCAGGTGTAGAATCTTTTCTTAATTTCCTACCTACACTTTTTATAGCATTCAGATATACCCCTGAGGCCTTACCATAGCAGTCACAGAAATGTATATCCATCACTCCTGCTTGTGTATCAGATAAAAATAGACACAGGTCATCTGAGTAGGCGATGGCAGTAACAGGGATCCTTTGCCGTGCATTGGTGTAAAAAAGCACATATCATTCAGCAGTCTTAGTAATGGATCCATGCTAAATACATAGAGGAGTGGGCTAAAGTGACATCCCTGCCTTACCCCAATGTATGGGCACCATAGTTCCCCCAAAAAACACCAATTAATGGAGTGATTATTGAATTTTTATATAAACATTTTAACCAAGCAACAAAAGTGTCAGGTATCCCATAACATCTTAACATATGCCATAGAAAGTTATGGCTTACCAAATAAAAAGTTCTTGTTTGAGCCAAGGATAAAACATTTCCTTTTTGACCTACCAAATTATCTGTTTCTGTTGCTTCACATAATAGTAAGAAGTGATCGACCATAGACCTTCCTGTGACGCACACACCTGAGCCTGAGATATTACGCGTGTGGCTGCAAGTGACAACTTTGCGTTCAATATCTTCACAGTAATTTAACATCTATATTTAGTAGGCTAATCGGCCTCCAGTTGTTAAAACGGCTTTTATCTCCTTTTTTTATGTAAAAAGATTACTAAACCTGCTAACATCTCCAGTGGAATTATATCATTGGGGAGGTTATAATTAAATACTGCAACAAGTTCTTTAAAAATTTTGGGGCCTATGAATTTATATAGCTCTGCAGTAAGCCCATCTTTACCTGGGGCTTTTCCAGTGTTGAGAGAGGCCACTGCCTGCTCCACTTCCGGGGGGAGGGGGGATAGGCATTATAAGCACATTTTGTTTCTCAACAGAACACTCGGGCAAAGGGATCAAACTAAAGACTGTAGAGAAGCTTTGCAGATCCACAGACTGTTTACTCAATAAATCTGTAATGTAATTTGAAACGGTTCTTGAAATGCCTTGCTGTGATGTTTGCAGTACATTATTTTTATCTAGAATTGCATTCATTTGTTTCTTCTTCACCCTTTCAGCACAACTTAAGAAGGGACACACATTGTCTAATTTCTCCTGGGTCCCAAGCTTTTAAACTAGTCAAGGGGGGAGGCACTGATAAGCAGCAGGAAATTCCCAGCCTCCCCCTACAAAAGAGGGTACTAAATGAGAAAAAGACCATGGTAGAAAGGACAGTGGGGGATACTGCTACAAAAGGTAAAGCCATCAAAAAATTGGAGAGCAATGAGTACCAATGCCCGTAGTCTGGGTAACAAGCTTCCTGAATTAGTGACCTTGATGGAGGAGGAACATTTGGATATCGTGGCAGTCACAGAAACATGGTACACACAGAACCATAACTGGGACATAAACATACCAGGATACACTATCTACAAGAGGGACAGGGAGGGTAAAAGAGGAGGAGGAGGAGGAGCTCTCTACATAAGGGAAAGAATCAAAGCAACAGAACAAAAGAGTAAACAGGGAGGAGAAGAAGCACTGTGGGTTAACTTGGAGACAGGCAATGGCACCACAGTCCGCACAGGGGTTGTATACAGACCCTCCTCTCAGGGGGAGGAAATGGACAAGTAAATGATAGAAAGTATACTTAGAATGGCAGAAAAAGGGGACATATTGCTGATGGGTGATCTGAATATGCCAGATGTTAACTGGAGTGCAGTTGCAGCAGCCACTTCTAAGAGTGGGGTTATTCTAGATGCCCTACAGGGGGCATGCCTTAGACAACTAGTATTGGAACCCACTCGAGAGGGAGCAATCTTAGACCTGGTTCTCTCAAATGGAGATGGAGAGGATCACAGATGTAGAAGTGGGTAGCCATCTGAGAACTAGCGACCATCGAACAGTATGGTTCACAATAAACACAGCTGTAGAGGTCGAGCCATACAAAAGGCAAAAGTACTGGACTTTAGGAGGCTGACTTTGCCAAAATGGGTGAGTGCCTAAGGAATGCACTAGCAAATGGGCAGGAAGGAGGGGTGGAAGAACAATGGGGAATAATAAAAACTGCCATCACAGAGGTAACAAGCCTTTGTGTGAAGCAAATAAACAAAACAAAATGATGTAAGAAACCACTATGGTTCTCAAAGGAGGTGGCAGTGAAGGTTCAAGAGAAAAAGAAAGCATTCAGGAAGTACAAGGAATCACAGAAGGAGCAGGACAGAGAATTGTATCAGTTAAAGCAAAAGGAAGCTGGGAAGGCAGTCAGAACAGCAAAGGCCCAAACTGAGGAAAAGATAGCCAACTCAGTTAAGAAGGGGGATAAAATCTTTTATAGGTACATCAAGGAGCGTAGGAAGACCAAGGGAGGGATAGTGAGGCTTAATAAAGGGGAGGAGGGGGGTGGGCAGAGGGTGATGGTGAAAAGGAAGAGATACTAAGCAAATATGTTTGCTCAGTATTTACAAATGAAGAGGGGGGAGGTACCTAAACCAAACAAGAGAAACACTCTGGATGCAGAAGTTGATACCAGCCCATTTACAGAAGAAAGAGTTCTGAAAGAACTCTTAAAACTGAAGGTGGACAAAGCAATGGGGCCTGATGGGATTCATCCCAGAATTCTAAAAGAACTAAGGGTAGAACTAGTGACACCACTGACTACCCTCTTTAATAAATCATGGGAGGATGGGGTGGTACCTAAGGACTGGAGGAGGGCAGATGTGATTCCGCTTCACAAAAGTGGGAGCAGGGCAGAAGCGGGAAACTACAGACCTGTTAGTTTAACCTCAGTGATAAGGAAAATTATGGAATCACTTCTGAAGGAAAGAATTGTCGAGTACCTAGAGACCAGAGGGGTACAGGACCCAAGGCAGCATGGATTCACAGCAGGAAGGTCATGCCAGATGAATCTGATAGATTTCTTTGACTGGGTGACCAAAGTAGTAGATCAAGGAGGGGCTGTGGACATGGTCTACCTAGACTTTAGCAAGGCGTTTGACACAGTCCCACACACAAGAGATTAATATACAAGTTAGCCAGCCTGGGAGTGGGTCCCATGATGATAGCCTGGGTAAAGAATTGGCTGGAGAACAGGACACAGAGGGTAATAGTAAATGGAGTCCACTCTGAAGAAAGGGGGGGGTTACTAGTGGGGTACTGCTGGGTTCAGTATTAGGACCGGTCCTCTTCAATGTCTTTATAAGTGACATTGCAGAGGGACTGGAAGGAAAAGTATGTCTCTTTGCAGATGACACAAAGATCTGCAACAGAGTTGATGCACAAGGTGGGGTGGAAAGAATGAGAAGGGACTTGGCAAGGTTAGAGGAATGGTCAAATGTATGGCAGCTTAGATTCAATGCTAAGAAGTGCAAGGTAATGTACCTGGGAAACAAAAACCCAGGGGAAGAGTACACAATGGGGGGTGTGATACTAACAACAAAAATGGAAAGGGACCTGGGGGTAGTCATATCAGATGACCTAAAGGTGGGCAAGCAATGTGAAAGTGCAGTAAGGAGGGCTGGGGTGATACTGAGATGCATAGGGAGAGGCATCACCAGTAGAAAACAGGAAGTTGTTATCCCTCTGTACAGACAGCTGGTGATACCCCATCTGGAGTACTGTGTGCAGTTCTGGAGACCCAATCTCCAAAAGACATAGACAGGATGGAAGCTGTCCAGAGGAGGGCAACTAAATGGTGCAGGGTCTGCACCGGAAGACATATGAAGAGAGACTAAGGAGCTGAATATGTATAGCCTCGAGGAATGGAGGAGAGGGGGACATGATAGAAACTTTCAAGTACCTCTAGGGAATTCACAAACTCCAAGAGGGTAGCATCTTTCAGAAAAAGAGGTGTGCAAGAACAAGGGGGCACAATTTGAAGATGGAGGGGGGCTCAGAGGTAATTTAAGGAAGTGTTTTTTCACAGAGAGGGTTGTGGATGCATGGAACGGCCTTCTGGAGGAGGTTGTGGAGTCAAAAACAGTGGTGGAATTCAAGCATGCATGGGACAGTCATAAGGCAATTCTAGGGGGTGGGGGTAGGAAAAAGTAGGCTGCTGGTTAACTAGGATCTGCAGCTTATCCATTAGGTAGGGAAATGGGCAGACTGGGTGGGCCAAGTGGTCCTTACCTGCCGTCAAATTCTATGTTTCTATACTTTTGTTGCATGGTTAAAGAGACAGTGCTGAGCTAAACTCATTAATTTTTGTAGCTGGTGCCTGTTTTTTGATATTGTATTTGCTCCGAATCCCTATTTGTCTTACTAAGAGAAATCAATAATTGCCTTTTCTCTGATTTTAAGTGTTCCCACCATAATGAGGGGTTATCATATATCTCCCAAAGGGATTTTTCACAAATTACTGTATATAGAATTTGTTGTTTTACATATTCTACTTGCAGGAGTGATGAATTGAAATGCCAGACCCCTGGACCATGTCCACTTAATGGGGGCCCTATTGTTGCATAAAGCCCTTTATGATCGGAGTACTCCACCACTTCTGTTTTTGTTATTTGGATTATCAACTTCTTACTAAGGAAAAAGAAGTCAGTCCTCGTAGCGAAGTTCCCCTTCTGAAAGATCACGTCAGCGTTAGTTGTTTTTTAGTAATAAACGTCCATAAGGGATGCCATTCGGATTGTATTTTGCAGAAAAGACATATCACAAAATATTTTCTTTGTGGTAGCCGTCTTGCTTCTATCTTTATTAGACAGCCCACAATTAAAATCTCCCCCCCCTCCCGATTACATTTTGAGATGAAAACAAATAAGGGCGGATCTGGCTAAACACTGCCACCCTGTCTGCTTTTGTCTGTGGGGCATAAATATTAATTGATCTATAGTAAATGCCCTTATATTTTATATCCAGGAGTAGAACTCTACCTGGTGCTAAATCCAGAATTTTTATGACTTGGATTGGGATGGAAAAAAGAAACCCAACTCCTGAAAGGTATCCAACCCCATTAACCAGTACAATACTCTATTCTTTTGCCATTTTTGCAGTTTCTTGAGATGTATGTAATCTGGTGTCTTGCAGAATAAATTATATCTACCTTATTGCTTTTGAGATAGAAAAAACTCTCCCTCTCTTTACTCCATTCCTTATGCTAGTGACATTAATGGAGATCAGCTTTAAATGTTGCATATAAAATTAAGTGTAGCGTTTAACTTATCATGGTGGCTTATTTTTCTTATCCTTTTTTCCGCTGCTCCTAACTTTTTTCTAGCTGTCTTGGAACATACTTTTAGAGTATTCTCATTTTCAACCATCTCACAAGCATCTGACTCTGAAAAAAACTCAGGTGGGTTTGGTTCCCCAGTTGAACTCTCTGACTCATTTCCAGAACTTTCTGCATAAACTGTCAAAGTTTGGAACCTATTAGAAGTGGGGGTAGTGGAAATTTTTTGGGACTTTAGGCACTGGCTGCATCCAAGCCTGTTTCCTTTTTGTAACCATTGTCTTTTGGTCCCTTCCACGGGGGGGGGGGAAGGGGGGGCATAATAGCAGTATCAGGAATAGTTTCAGTCAGATGATCTCACTTGAATCATTCGTAGTTGCCACTAATTCTTGCTCTGTTACAGGCAATTCCTCTGACCTTATTACTACTGCGGCCACTAGCTCAACAAATGGGGGGGGGCAGTATCCATGAGCATCTCTGTGGTGGCAATATTCTCAGAAGGGGCTGGATTTGGCATATTATTATCTCTATTGGAGGTTATTTTGGTATGTTTTCTCTGTGCCATAGCCACCGAAATACGTTGTTCCTCCAAATCTCCAGGCCCTGCTGTACTATGAGCTGCCTGCATACATTTTGCATAGGTGTGTCCCTTTTCTCCACACACGTTGCACATGGCCTGATTCCTGCACAGATTTTGTATGGCCAAGATTCCCACACGAAGTACATCTTAATTTATCACAAGCATTACTTATGTGGCCAGGAGAGCCACATCTATAACAGGTGCGTGGTTGTCCTGGGTAGAACAATACCCCCCTATCTCTCCCCCAGAAAAAGAGTTTGGGAGATGCTGCAACTCACCATCAACTGCCCGCAAGATAACTCGCACCCTCCAAACACCCCCATCCAAGTGTTTTCATTATCAAAGATAGCTTCAGGATGACCCAACACTGTACACTTCTGCTTTAGCCAAAACATAAGATCTGTGACACTCATGCCCTCGTTACGGAATAAGACTGTAACTGTCTTCTGTGCAGGCTTTGTAAGGGAGATAACCTCAAAGAGGGTCCACAAAGGAAAAGTTTTTACTTTATTATATCTTACCCAGAACTGTTCTAGATCACTGTTGAGTTTGAAACTAATATCAAACAAAAATTCTCCTGATACATGTATTGATGCATATACTGTAGTTCTGCAGCATTGAATTTTAAACTGTTTTTAAGCAAAGTGTGCCCCACATATCCTCTGTCAGGAAACACCTCCAACCCCTTTATAGACTAGTCTGATGGCATTATGTCTCTTGGCCTGGTAAACCAGTTACCGGAAAAAAGAGGCTTGAGGACAAGAGTACTGTCTATCCCCTGGCTGGCCAGTTGTATTTTTGGCCCCCATATGGTCAAATACATTTTCATTGCCCTCTGAGAAGTCTGTAGTCTCACTTCTATTATCTTCAGGCCCAGATTGTGTTTGATCTATTTCAGTTCATAAAGGTCCTACATTAGGAAGTGTCAAGGTTAGATGTTGTGTAAGTGTCAGTTCTTGTGGAACCTCGAGTGCATCCATGATGGTATCTGGTAATACAGTGTCCAGATTCTGGTTTATTAATACCAGGGCAGGAGTCAAATCTAAAGAGTGTTTAGGAGGATTGTGCAAGCTTACCCACGGTATACGAATGGACGCGAAGCCTGAAATCCATTGGAGAGCAAGCCCATCCAGCAGCCTGTAGAGAACGCTTTACCAACCAGTGTTCATTCTCTGTGACTATCTGATCCACCCAAGAAACTTTGGAAGGTACTGCTTTCTTTTTTACTCACTCTGTCATTTGATTTACTCTTGCTGAAAAAGAGAAAACTGTGACCTCATCTTGGTTTCCAGAGTTTGTTTGAAAAACGAGTTGTGGACTAGCTGCTGTCACATGAACACCCTTGTCTCTCTGTAGTGGTTTCTAGGCAACTCTTGTCAACTGCCACCCGGTCGTTTGGATGCTCATTTTCCACCATAGTATTCTGTACCATTACTAGGGCTGCACTTAATTCTTTTTCCTTTTTCAAAAATCTCTCTTGCTCTGATTGCAATAATGCTGTAATTCTTTCAGCTGTTTGCATTATACCACCTGATTCTGAAGTCGGCAATGTATGCAAAGAGTAGTGGAATTTTTCATTAGAAACTTCAAAAAGCAAATAAATATACAACAATGTAAATTCACACAAAGGAAGAAACAAATCATAAAAAAAAATCACACAAGTATTTGTCATACAAGTATGAAAGTAGTTCCATAGAAAGCTGAAAAACAAACATATCCTAAAACTGTAACGATCTCCACCCCCACCCCTACTAAAAGAGTAGATTTTTTTTTATCAAAACTTAAAAACAAAACAGATAATAGTGTTATGGGCTTGGCACATAAAATCATAATGCAAAACAATGAGAAACATAAATAAGTATTACAGCATACACAAAATTGCAGTTGTAGAATCCCAAAACTTAATAGGGTAATGTTTATACTTGACATAAAAAAATGATAAACATCATATACAGACATAATCTGAAAGAAAAGTAATAAAACCCAAAGGCTTATCCTAATGGCTTTAAATAAGAAAAAGAAAAACAGTGGTAAGCAGCACACAAAAAAGAAAACTAAATCATAAAACAAGAGTGCCTAAAAGGACAATGAAATCCCTAAAAGGAAGAAGTGAGCATCATAGTTTCAAGTACAGTCTCTGGAAAGACAAGGCAACACAGAGTCTGCGTACACCCGGTATCACATCCAACTTACTGAATCCAGCGGATACCCTTCCGTACAAGTGATTCTGATCCATCACTAAAGTGGTTATTGAATGGGGAAAGAAAAAGAAAATTTATGATGTAAAAAAGAAGTAGACAATGAATACATCCCTAGAAGGGGAAAAACTGAAACCGCAAATGATTGCACATAATAACTTAGACAAGACATGACAAGAGTCGCAAAACAAAGGATGTCAAATCATGGAAGCCAATCAATGGAACCCCACAAGGCCTGAAAAACTTGAGGAGATAAACGTTTCTGTTCAGAGGACTTAATCGTCAGTATGGCAGATTCAATCATATGAAATATGATTTCAGATTATTCCCCCCCCCCCGCGACCTCCGGTGACTACTTCTACTGCTTTCCCTATAACTCCCTTGCATGCACTGCTAAGGTGCCTTGAAACTGCCCTACACTTCTATTAGCCTAGTGGCATCCTCTGTTCTCTGTGCCAAACGATGTACCCTATTGTGGACTATGTACAAACTATAAACTTATGTATGTTACTACCCATCTATGTACCCCTTGTGTCTAATTAAGCATTCAGCTAAAGCTGCTCTACTGTTGCTCCTAGGTATCACACTCCCTGTTATGCACTTTATCTAATGTCATTCTACACTATTCTACTATGTATGAACACACTGAATCTTCAATGTATTTTTCTAAAACTACTGTGTAAAGTTGCCAAGTTATGTACTCTGTAACTAAGCCCGGGTCGCCCCTGAAAAAGGGACCACTGGTCTCAGTGGGCTTACCCGGTTACCAAAATCTAAATAAATAAATAAATAACTGTGATTCCATAAGAGTAAGTTGTTGAATGGATAAACGACATCTGACATTCCAAATAAAATATTTAAAACACGCCAGAATTATCCAACTAGTGGGAGTGTCGTAAATCAGCCATGGGGAAGGTAAGATACCCAAACATAAAATATCAAAGTTGATGTCTGTAAAGGGAGAAGAACTCCAGTGTTGACCAACCAATACCCAAAAGGACCGAATAAATGGGCAAGTAAAATATAAACGATGCACCGTTTCTATTTCAGTGGACCAGGAAAGTCGAGGGCAGAATCTATCTTTTAAACCTTTATGCTTCAGGTTACCCTTAACATTCAATTTGCACAGAGCAGATAACCACAAAACATGGAAACATCGAAACATAGACTTTGATGGCAGATAAGGACTGCTTGGCCCATCTAGTCTGCCCGTTTTCCTACCTACAGGATAGGCCGCAGTAAACATCCCACATATGAGGGGGTATATGAGGGAAAATCAGCATTGTGCCAATTTGGGTTCTCTCTGAAGTAGAATAATCAGAAAAAGGGGAAGGTTCCAAAAAAATTTATTCAAAATCAATTGATAAAGCTGCTTTCTAGTCAAAGAAAGAAAATGGTCCCTGGACAATGACCAAAGCTTAATCTTACTGAAACAGGGAGAAAAAACACCTGGAAGAGACACCGGAGAACACTGTCTATGAATTACACCATGTAAAGGCCAAAACTGAAAAATGGGGCTAAGACTATCCATGACCCAAGGGATCCATAATTTGTCTTTAGTTAATAGAACTGGACTCAGGTTCTTAAAAGCAAACATGGAAAAGAAAAAAGTATCGGCTGGACCATGCGAAGGCCCTCATGTTTTTTTATCCAAAAATAAACCACATCTCTTAACTGGATTGTCTGTTACCCCAGATGCAGGAAAAAAATAACCCATATATCTTGGTTTCGAGCTGTAGTGGTAAGGGGTAAACAATACTAAGATGAAGGAAAAGGGAAAGTAAATATGTTGTGATCATATACAGTAGTAGCCACAGACATTGTCAGCTATTTCCAGATATTTCGCGAAATTTCTAGAGTTTCTCTCTGCTGCCCCTACTGTGGAAATGGAGAAAGCATGTGATATTTCTGGAAATATCACAGAAATTTCGGGAAATAGCTGGCAGTGTATGTGGCTGCTACTGTACATTCTTTTTGCTTTAGACAGTCTCCATTTATTCCAGATATCAACCTTGACCTGTGCTTACTGAAGTTTGGTTTGCCAGTTCAAAAGAGCCATGTCCCCCTTCCCAAAAAGCACTCCAAGGATACTGCAGGGTTCAAAGCTTAAGGGAACTCCTATAATTTCGGTCTGATCAAAAGGTGCAGCACCAATCAGCAAACATTTGCTCTTATGAAAATTTAGTTGGGCAGCCGTGCATTGAGAAAACAAAGATAAAATGTGACCAGCAGCAGTGCAGGAGTTAATGTCTGCTAAAAGAAGACATAACTCATCTGCATAGGCAGTGGATCGAATTTCAGGATCCAGGCTAGAAAAGGATAGGCCCGTAATCATGACATCCTGGTTTAATCTGCAAATTAAGGGATCTAGGGAAAAAACATACAATAAGGGGCTAAGGGGACAGCCCTGCCGTAAACCTTTTTGTACCTTAAAAGAGTTACCAATCCAGCCATTACAGTAAGGTCTAATAATGGCATTCTTATAACCCAATTTCAACCAACAGATGAATCGAGGGGGAATACCATAATGCTGGAGACATTTCCAAAGATACTCATGGAGAGCCTTATCAAAGGCCTTGCTTTGATCCAATGCAAAAAGGAACCCCGTAAGTTCACCAGACTGACCCCTGCTCCATATTTCATGAAGCAAAATTAAATTATCAAAAATAGATCTACCAGGAATGCTACAAGTTTGGGATGAATGTATGAAATCACCGTCCGCCAGTGCCAATCTGTTAGCCAACAATTTAGAAAGAATCTTATAATCGGCATTCAGCAGAGAAATCGGTCTATAGTTAGACAATAGGGACCTATCACCCGTTTAATACAATCAAATAACAAGGCCTTCCCACATACTGGGTGATAGTTGTTCTGTAGTCAACATAGTATTAAACAATAAAACCAATTCTGAAAGCAAGACATTAGAAATGTGTTTGTAGAGTTCATAAGGAATACCATCCGGACCAGAAGCAGAACCCATTCACATGGAGTTAATAACCCCTTGAAGCTCCAAAGCAGTAACAGGCCGAAGCAATAAAGCTGACATAGACGGAGATAAACAAGGCAACTCGCAGTTCTCCAACCATAAATTAATACCATCATCAACACCAATAGGAGCCTGAAACATAGAAGAGAAATGCCTGTGTAATTCTGCTAAAGTATCGGAATGATTAGTGAGCACTATACCCTGTTCCGTAGTAAGAAAGGATATAACTTTCTTATGATGTTGGGAAAGACCAGACTGGAAGGGATTGGAGAAAGCTTGGGACCCCTGAGTCCCAAACCTCTGTTCAGCTAATAATGATTTATAATAACTGGTGATCCTTGTTATCAACCCGTTTTCAAGTACTGTAAAAAGTCGTATCAACCTGCGGGTTGATACGACTTTTACAGCCTCGCGCCAAGAAGCCTGCAGCACTCGCATTCCAGAGTAAACAGATTCAAAGCACTCGTAAAAAGCACAGTGGAGACCCGTGGCTGCAACGCTTCTTCCACAGGCACGCCACCACGCTTAGCATGTTATGTGATGTCAGTGGGGGCCGTGCCTACTAGTAATGAAGTAGGAGCTGCTTTTTGGCCTCGGTCTCCCGTAGTGGAAATTACAAGGATCACCAGTTATTATATAAAATAAAACATACGTGGGGTAGAAATGGAGTTTTTTTACACACCCTCATTGTGTGATAATATTAAAACCTCTCGAGCTTCGCTCTCGAGGTTTGCATATTATCACACAACTTGGGTGTGTAAAAAAACTCCTTATCAACTCCCTACATATGCATTATTCTCTATGTATCTATCATACTGAATATCAGACATCTTTTGTTTAATTAAAGAAATTTGAGCTGAGAAATCTAAAGTAGAATTTGCTTGCTGAGAAAAAAGGTTGTGCAATTCTTGTTTATACAAAAAATACTGGTCCATTTTGTGCCTACCAATACATTGTCCTATTTGTTTAAAATAAGATTGGATGTCAACCTTGGTGTCTTCCCACCAACGTTGAACATCGTCATATAAAAAACAAACAGACTTTCTGGCTTGTAAAAGCCCCTGAAAGCCATCATACACCATAGGGGTATTCAATAGTGTGAGATTCATTATCCAGTACCCTGGTCCCCTCCCCATTTTTTCAAAGTTGGAAACTGTAAGACTTAATAGAACATGAACGGAGGAGGCACTGGTATAGTAGTAGAATGAATAATATCTAACGTTTGAGAAATAAACCAATAATCAATTCTAGTGGATAGAACCCCTCTAAAATAAGCTTTTGGAGGATTACACCCAGGTCTATCAAAAACATCTATCAGGCTACTATTGGTGAGAAAAGTATTTAAGCTGGAAACATCACAAAAAACTTTAGAGGTCTGAGACCCTCTATCAGTTTTACACCGTCTACAATTAAAATCACCACCCAAAAGAACATAACTAGAGGTAAATAAATAAGGTTGGATGGCCTGGAACAAGTCAATCCGTGCCTTTTTAGTTTGGGGTGCATAAACATTTATACAGCGGAAAGCTGCAGAACATAACAAAACATCTAACAGAAAGGCCCTTCCAGGGACTATATCTACCTGATGGACAACTGAAATATCAGGGTTATTCAAACAAATCCCAACACCACTACACTCATCTTCTTCCAGAGACCAAAAGGAAGCCCCATAGAGCCACGCTGAGCTAGCAGAAGCCACATACTCTGAGGAATGTAGCCGAGTATCTTGTAAAAAAAAAAGATATCCGAAGGGACAGAGGATAATTGGGCATATGTTACAGCCCTCTTCTTCTCAGATTTAATGCTGTTAGCATTTAAAGAAGCTACATCAATATTATATCATGAAACAGAAGAAGGGCATGCTTATCACAGTTTCTTCTTTACCTTAGCTCTGGAACCCAGTCTCTGAGTTTGGGGCTTGGAAGTTTGATTTTCCTGTGGGAGTTCACCCTCAGAACCTCCATCAATCTGAGAAGAATGGAAGGAGACAGAATCAGACTCAGACCCCATATCACCATCCTCAAGAGGAAGACCATCAAATTTATTTTGCACAGGAGGAGGGTCAGGAGGAGGTTGTGATACTTCCCCCACCTTTGCGTCTGGTACTCCGACGTCTCCCAACTACTTGAAAAGAATCAGGTACCTGAAGGGGAGGGGGCATAACCTGGGAAGGATCACCAGAGAGGGACTCAAGGACAGGGTCAATAGGCAAAGGATTAGGTGGAATCGGAGGAACCTGTGGAACTAGAGGAGCAGGGGTGGACAGAACAGACACCGGAACTGCAGGACCCGAAAAGGGTATCTGTGCGGGGAGAGGCCGAGAAGCAGACGGACGTCTGGTGGCCTGTTTTCAGAGCAGAATTAATATAGTAATCTTGAATGGCATAATCATTGTTGGAAGTATTATGAGAGGCCCTGGGACAATCAGTGAATGAGTGACCATCTTCACAAAGACTGCACTTTAAAGGGCCACGACAGTGAAACATAGTGTTCAAATTCCCCACACTGAGCACATTTAACAACCTCACAGGTGCGACTCAAATGCCTGGGAGAGCCACATTTATAACAGTGATGAGGTTGACCGGGATAGAAAATAAACCCTTTGTCACGACCAATGTAAAAACAATTTGGGAGATGTTGCAAACCAGAGTCATCCTGATGCAAATTAACCTTCACCCTCCACCCCCAGTCCACAATCCTTCATCATCATTGATAGGGTCAGGATTACCCTGAATTTTACAGCATTTCTCCAACCAGTACAAAATGTCTGTGATATTAACTCCCTCGTTACGAAAAAGGACAGTAATAACCTTAAAGGTCTGCTTAGTGAGGGGTATGGCTTGAAAGTGTTCCCATAAAGGGTTAGTTTTCATTGTTGCATACTTCAACCAAAATCTGTCCAAAATATCAGAAGAGCGAAAACTGATGTCAAAAGACTGTTCTCCAGATAAATGAATGAGCGCATAAACCTCAGTAGAAGAAAAGCCCATTTGTTGCTTTAAAAGGAACTTCCCCACATAAAATCTACTTGAGGTATCATCAATAGGTCCTGTAAATTGAAGACGAACAGCATAACGCCGCTTTGCCAAATCAACCGGCTTATGCAAGAGGCTAGCATAGGTAGGAGCCTCTAGCTGCAATGGAGCAGGTACATCAGCTGTAACAGGAATGTTTAAGTCTCCCCCTAAGTCCCCCTTCGGAGAGGAAGAGGACACTTCAGGAACAACAGCAGAGGAATCAAATGTAGGACCCAAGTCAGCAGAGAGTATTGGAGAAAATGAAACAGTACCTGAGTCGAGCAGGAGATCCGATGGAAGGAGCTCCAAACGCGAAGGATCCAGAGCAGAAGGGATATCCGTAACGGTGGCAGTAGGGGCCAAATCTTTAGCCATGGAGGCTGCAAAAAACACAGCAGCAGGCTGAGGGGATCCAGGGAGCGGCACCACAGGGTCAGGGATCCAGGTACCCGAGTCACACCGGGTTCAACTGGTGTCTTGCAAGGCCGAAGCAGCCGACCAGAAGGAAGGATCAGGAAACGGCTCAGAAGGCGAGTCAGCGCAAGCAGCAGCATTTGCAGGTACAGCAGGGGAATCATTAGAAGCCACAAGAAGCCTTTTATTTTGGGAAAATAGCTGTGAGGGTGAAGGCAGTTGTGAGCGCTTAAGTTTAGCCTGGTCGTCCTCTGATTTTTGCTGAACGGCATAATATTCCTTCTCAGCAGCATGGAAACGGGTTGCTAAATGAAGCAGCTCCTCTTCCGAAGCAGCATCAGGAGACCGTATGACAGAACTCAATTCGGGCTGTTGTGGAGTAGCTAAAGTCGCCGTCATACCAGAATGCGGTAAACTGACGTACTGGGGAGAGGCTCATCACTTGAGACCGATTGCTGGCCGCCTGGCAGGCACAATCCAGCCATCTCATGAGCCATCTCCTGTGCTAATTTAGAGCGTCCATCTCCAACAGTGTCCATCACAGAAAGCAGAACCCTGATGGACAGAGACACAGTCCCCTCTGTCCTCAGAGTAGGGGAATTTCCCCAGTGCCCTGGCCAAAGATCCCCCCATTCACTAAAAAAAATATCACCAACAGCTTAATCTGCTTCAAGGTCAGTTGGCATTCATCTGTATCCCTCTCCCCTGGGTTGTGCCTGAAAATAGGCAGAATTTGTCCAGTGCACCTACCCGGTCAACAAAAACTAAAATAAACTAATTCTCCAGCTTTGTTGAAAGGGCAAAAATTGGCCTGTGTGGAGTTGTCAAACTGTACACTGCTAGAATGTCACCACGTGGCAAATGACAGTGATGCAAACCTTTTACATCAACATTTGAAATTACGTTTTCATATCACAAGGATTTTTTTAAATAGTGTTGTATTATGCTTTACAAAGACACCATATGGCTCTCACCATCAACTAAATCTGCTAGTATAGAGGGTGTGGAAACTGAGTAATATGCAACTGTTAATGATTTAAAGCAGCAGTACAACATTATTTAAAGACCATCATTGCCCGCTAAAATTAATACCAGCAAAGGCATATTGCATCTGCTAAAGTTACTTTTTCAAACTGTTCACAATTGTTTTTCAATAATTTTCTATTTGTGCTCAGATTCCATGTCTGCATGGTTTTTCAAAACTGCCTGAAACGGTGTCCATTTACTACAAAGCAGTTTATTGCACAGCCCTGATGTGGTCATTATACTGTATGGTCTTTGTGAAAACTGATGTCAGCTGACAGAGTATTGAGATGGAAACTAAACAAGGCAATGAGCAGCTATGTAGTTTTTGTAAAATTATTTATATCATATAGTTTTACTATTGGCCAGATATTCAGACTGCGCCGGGCAGTGGCACAAGCCTGGGCGCAGCGCAACTGGACTGTTCCGGGGCCAGGACCAGGCAATATTCAATGGTGATGCACAATGGCTCAGCACCATTGAATATGGCAAGGGTGGTGCACATACTGTGCATGGCGCAGTGGCACTGCGCCAATGCAAGCCACAGAGAGGGAGCATGGGGATGAGCCAGAGCAAATGCAGTTGCACTAGGCGCATGGCCCGTGATATTCAATCAGGGGCATGCAAATGAGGCCATAATATATTCAAGGCACAAATGGGGCCATTTCCAGCCACCCAGCACCCCCCAATCTTGGTGACACCCACCCGCATACCGCCCGCACCCACGAATGACAGCGCATAATATGATCTGTATGCCTATTGGTCCACAGTGTGGAGCAATGGGCTTGCAGACCATACTGTACTACACAGGACCAGATATGTGAATGAACGCGAGGTGGGGCTACAGCTCTGGCTAAGCTGCCTGTCGAGACAGCCCAATGGAGAAGGGTCTCAATTTCATTGCTAGATCTGATGTAACCCTGTTTTACAGGTGGGGTTGGGAAAATGAGTGAAGCACAGGGAAGTCAAGTGACTGTCAGAGGCTGTGGTGGGATTTGAACACCACAGCTCTTGGTTCTATGCACCACCACTGGACGATGCTAGCTTCCGGGTACCTGATTACAGAACAACCTGTTCCTGATCTCATTGGTTCTGCCCTAGCGACAGTAATATTTTTAAAGATTCCCAACATCATTCCAAAAGGTAAACTTGGATTTTGCTCTTGATCTAAAGGGATGATGACAATACCCAAATGTTATAAGCACCGCTTTGTAAATCTGGAAGATGTTATGTCAATCCAATCCATTCTAAATCCAGAATAGGTTATGCCCTCCAATCCATTCTTTTTTTAGGTACAATTTATTTTACCAAAGACATCACAACCAGGAAACTGTGTCTCATGAAATAGCTGAGCTAAATAATAAAAAGTGATCAGAACTCATAACCTGCAGATCTAAATTGTCTGTATTATAGCAGTGAAGTAATATGACATTTGCAGTAAGAAGTGAGAAGATAGTTTACACTAAATAACATACATATGTCACCACATTGAAGGCTGAAAATAAACTACCAGTATAATCAAGGTTAAAACTCAGATCAGTAAACTTGAAAGCAGTAGGGATGTGGAAATACCGGTAATTAAACAGCTATGCTCAGAGAGAGACAGGCATGTGAAATTGAAAGCACCTCAGTCTCCGTTCTGAATTTCCATTCACCAAGCTGTTGCTAATTTCTCTGTTTTAATGCTGCTTCACTAAGTTAAATAAACCAGAGACTGATATTTGAGACAGGGAAGTAATAGCTGGCTGACTTGAAAAGAAAGAAGCAGTTTCAAATTATTCATATATTTACAATAACACAGTGTTGCAAATGCTTCATGCAAATGAGAGGACAAGAAGGATTCTCTTATTGGATCTGTTGCTGGGGGGTGGGCATGTCGAGAGTCAGTTTCACTTTTCAGACAGTAAACTCCACACTTTGAGACAATGTATTTTGTCATTCATGCACAGATGAGTAACTCCTGTTCATGAATGAGTTTAGCTCTGTCTGGCAGGTGAGAGATAGAGAGAGACATGCAATAAGAGTCCAGATGTAGTGCTGGCAGGCTGACAGGAAATGAAGGAGAAGGCAGACACAGACTGTCACAAATGCACTCAGCAGGTCAGGCCTTCTGTTCCCACAGTGCCAAACTCCAAGTGCAGTAATGTGAACAGGAAACAGACAGGGTAACCTTCCTGTCTGCCTGTGGGTCCGAATCACCTTTACTCTCAAGTTCTGGGGGGATTCAAACTATGAACCTTATGCTAGCATACCCAAATGTACAGGCTCAGATAATATTCTCTTCGGGGGATGCAATCTATCTTTCGCCTAAGGGCACCTAACCAGGTATCCAAAATGAACCATTAAAACTCTATAAAATACCTTAGGTATATTCTTACTTTTCCCAGTTTAGTAACACCATCAAGCTCTTGAACAGTTTTGTCAGTCTTAACCCTCTATATGTCACATGCAAAAGAAAGAACTTGGAAGACCCAGGCAGTATCTTTTCAAACATAAAGGGTACTTTACTTAAAGATGATAAAAGCATGAAAAATGTAAACACAGAACAATATATCAAACAGCATACAATCACGTAAAAGAAAAGCAAAGAAAACTACAGACAAACTCCTACCAACATACAGTTAGACTTTTTCTATCTAATGTATACCTCTACAAGTGTCTTGGTTAGATCTTGTTTCTTAAGAGCCCAAAAAAGATATGTCCCACAAGTTCAACCACAGTATACAGTTTAAAACTCTGGGGGTGGGATATTAAAAATGCGCCAGAGGCAGGCGCAGTAGCGGCACAGTGCAAGTACACTGCGCCAGTGTGCACCGAATGTGATATTCAAAGGTTGCGCACGATGGCAAGTGCCAGTGCAACACGGCTGACTATCGCAGGGATGCGCCATAGCGCAACCAGGGCTGCACCAGGGAGCAAACCAGTAAGCGCCATAGCGCAATCAGGGCTGCACAAGGGGGCAAAGGTGCATGGGCCAGGACACAGGACAACAGTCACAGCAGGGAGCATGCCACCAGAGCGGGACAGACCACCACCAGGATGCAGAGGATGCCAGGAGGGAGGGAGGCATGGCAAGCACACGGATACAGGCCCCCAACCATGCGCACCACAGTGGTGCACAGAGGTAGTGTGGCACCAATGTTCACTGGCAAACAGCCACCAGCAACACCCACAGGAAGGCACGGGACACACCACCTGGACCACAGCTGGCAACACACATGCCAACAGCACACAACACACACTCCACACAACACGAACAGAGACATGTGCCCCTGAGACAGTACACAGCCTCCTGCAGTGTGTGTGCCCACATGAGCCACCATCCTGACTATCCACAGCCATGAAGAGCACTGCACACCAACACAACCCACGTGCCGCACACCACAACCATGGTGGCCAGGCAACAGGGCTAAGCGTCAGGATGGCAGTGGCACGGCTGGAACCAGGTGCACCCACAGCCCATCTGCAGCAGCCACACACATGTGCGATAGCCACGGCATGGTGTAATGGACCCCACTGGCAGTGCACAGCTGGAATGGCTATGTGCACAGGGGGCTGTGGCCCACCCCCTCCCTGCACAACATCAAACCCTGAAAGAGTGCCTACCTGCTTGCTGATGCGCAACCTGCGCCTGTCCGGTGGCACTGCCCATGTGGCCTGCAACCTGCGCCTGTGCCCCTGCGTTGGCCTGCCCTCGTCCACCTGTAGTGCCAGCCACCATCCGTGCATGGTGCCTATCCTCAGGGCCTAGCAGGGAGAAATTAAGGACACATCAGTACCTGGCAACACCCCATGCGCCCCTCCTCCAGCACAGCATGCCTCCTGGCCCTGCGCAGTGGCGGTGTGGTGGCACAGCACAGCTATGGCCAACAAAGCATGCAGCCACAGTGCCCCCCACAGCATGGTGTGACACCCTGCTGGCCACCACAGAACACTGGAATGGCACAGACATGGACGTAGTGCACTGACCTGGACATGGCATGGCGCCCCTCCAGATGTGTGCCTGCAGTGCCAATAGCCTGTCGGGGTCCCTCCTTGGCAGGTCTCTGTAGCGGTGGTGGCAATGCTCCCCACTGTGCTATGCCCCAGTGGCCTCCTCCAGCCCCTCAGCCACCTCCTGCCACACCTCTGTACGTGGCCAATCCAGGGGCACCTGGCCATACAGACATCCCACATGTGGCTCCACCAGGGCCACAAGGTTCACCAGTTCTACCTGGGACCAGTTGGGTGCCCTTGCAGTGCTACGGCGTGGCATGCTCGATCCTGCGATTGTACAACCAAAATAGTGCCCAGTAGCACATGAGCCACACATGCTGTGGGTGCGCAACTCACTTGGAGATGCGCTGCCATTTCCTATCGCACATCGACGGTGCTGCACGATACAGCTGGGGCAGCACTGGCACGTGCTGCAGGGCACCCGGAGTGTCAAAGGGCACTCGTGGGGTCATAGGTTGGCACGTACACTGTGTGCAACAGCATGATAGGGCACACCATGCATGGTGCACAATAGGGGAATGTGGGCCCCACGGTCCATGGGCCAATCGCGCATGGGTGCCATAGGGCATATAGTGCACGAGTGCCACAAGTCCAATAGCGGCAGAGTGCTGTACCGCATATAGCGCAGTGTGCATAGGATGCGCCACCAACGTACGTGACGGCAGGGCGCGCATGTACACTGCCAGGCCTACTGCGCATGTCATACAATTGCACCACGGCTTGTGCATGCGCAACACCAATGTGCTATGCGCAACTTCACGATACTCAGCCGGAATATGCAGATGGTCTGATCAGCATATCCACGGCGCATTGGAGGCATTTGCATCTCATTTCAGTTGCGCATCCCTTCATTTGCATGTGATGCGCTATAAATGCGCCACGGGACTGCACAGGCACCAGACCGGTATTGCATCCTTCAGAGTGAGCCACCAGGCTGTGGGCCTGTCGGGACAGTGGATTGGGAGGGTGTTGCAGCCATCACTGACCACATGTTCGTACCCACAGGAATACGCATGACGGATCATGAGGAGGTTGAGGAGCATGAGCCTGCACGGAGGCGCAGGCCCAACTTCATGAGGGCAGACAGCGATGCCCTATTCGATGCCTACCTGGACCAAGAGCCTCTCCTGAGTGGCTCAGCAGGCACCCCACAGACCCGGGCGACAGCATGGGAGGGTGTGGCCAGGGCTGTGAACCAGCAGGGCAGCCATCAGAGGACAGCACAGGAGTGCAAAAAGAAGGTAGGCACAGACCGGAGGAGGATTAAGGATAAGGTGGCCGCCATCCAGGCTGCACGTGCTGCCATGGGCAGTGGACAGCCTGATGTGCCACAGCTGATGCCGCAGAAGGAGTTAGTGGTGGCGTCCATGTGGCGCAGTGTCGTCGAGGGTGTGCCCGGCGGAGGATTCCAGACAGTGGGCAGCCCATCACTGCATGGTGGGTACAGCAGCACCTGGGGAAGAGGGGCAGGGGGGTGTGCCAGCAGCTGTAACGCGACTGTGTTCCTTTTCAGCTCCAGAGCACCTGCATGCAGCGGCAGGGGTGGGGGTGACCACCATGGGTGCGGTCCTGGACCTGGAGGACCATCCATCCACCTCCACCAGTGTCCCGGGTCCAGACCACAGGCAGCTCAACCCCACTGTCCAACCGGATGCCTGTAGCATGGTTGCAGATGAGGCCCTGGCTGTGTTTCAGCATGATGCCAGCCATGGTATCCAGTATGCAGAGACACAGATCGGGGTGTGGTCTGGGACTGATGGTGACCACATGACTGTTATCGTGGATAGAGGTGTTGCCGTTCAGGGGGAGGCATCCATACCACACACCCGCCATGGCAGCACAGACTGTGCCCTGGTGGCGGTTGTCCACCCACCAGCCACCACGCCCGGCGAGGCTGTGGGCTTCAACAGTGTGGTGCAGTCCGAAGGGGGTGGCGGTGGTGGTGCAGCTGCCCCAGCACCATTCCACACACAGTGGCCGGAGGGGCAGCAGCGGCAGCAGGATGGGGTCGATGGGGGCTGGGTGCAGTGGCAGCTGACGTTGCACCGCAGACAGATGAGCCCCAATGGGGCCTCAATGTGCAGCCCCCACCAGCGTGGGGGGCTGTGCTGCAGGATCACACACCTGTGGGTCAGCACAATGCCCATGCCCCCCAAGGCGCCGACCCCTTGACCGAGCACACCCGTCTGTTGCGGGCCTCCATGGAGCAACAGGTGCTGGTCATGGAAGGGGTGCATGCACTCCGCACAGAGCTGCGCCAGTCCGCAGGGAGGCATGACTGGGACTATGAGCAGCTCCTGGCTGAGATCACACGCACGCGGGAGGACATGAACGCAGCCCTGGATCGGCTTACCGCTGCGGTCACGGCTGGCCTAGCACCACTGGCCACCCTGGTGCATGGCCATCCACCACAGACTCCGTAGAGTGCTTTCTCAACCCCTCGGTCACAGCATCATGCGACCCCCTCAGTGTCAACGCCGGGATCTGCTGTGGGCATTCCGGGCATGCCTGGAGCGGGCATGTTCTGGAGCCTGCAGACCCCTGTGAGGGATGGGTCATGTTCCCGTAGTGACACACCTGGGGGACCGTCAGAGACACCCCCTGTGGCTGTCGCACAGCCTGCATCTTCTGGGTGGTCTCGGTGGGGCCGTCCACGTGTCCACAGTGGCCGTGCAACTGCGTGGTGGTCCTGATCCACCACCCTCCCCATCCACTGTCTGCCACTGCCCTGTGTGCACATTGGTGTGGCGTGTGCGTGTGCATTCCAGGGACATGTCATCCATGATCCATGCCACACACCCTCCTTGTGCACATCCACCCAGCTGCTGGCCACTGTGGCATGTGCATGATGATACCACATGACACCAGCCACTACTGTGCACTGGTGTGCAGCATCTGACACATGCCCATTGGCGGCCTCTGGGTGTGCGCATGTGGGTGCGCATGTGTGTGGGTGTGGGTCTACAGTGCTGTACAGGGTGCTTCCATGGAGTCCAGTCCCATGCCTGTCCACGCTACCCTCCAGCCGTGCCTGTCATGGGGCTCAGCCTTGCATGCCTGTGTACTATGCCATGGTCCCTGGGACATGCGTGTGGTCATGTTCACCTATCTGCGTGCACCATAGTGCTCCTCTGCAATTGTGTCCCGGTGCTGCTGGGCCATCCTGTTCAGCCAGGGTTCCCGTCACCTGGGGGGGGGCTGCCCACCACCATCTGGCCCAGCGGCCGCGTCGTCCCCGCTGCTGTTCCCCTCTTCGACCTCAACAGCTATCCTACAGTCGGTGGCCATGTTGTGTAGCACATAGCAGGCCAGGAATAGGTCGCAGGCCTTTGAGGGGCTGTACTGTAGTGCACCGCCAGACCTGTCCAGGCAACGGAACCTGGCCTTCAGCAGCCCAAACACACACCCGATGATGTTCCATGTGCTGGCATGTGCCTCATTGTGTCGCTCCTGCGCTGGGGTCGACGGGCCCGGTATGGGGTGAACAGCCAGGGCCGGAGTGGGTATCTGCTGTCACCTGTGTGTTGACATGTGTGGTTAGCATTGTGGTCTGTGTAGCTGCCCCTCCTGCCTTCCCAGCAACACCCTCTGATGCCCCTGACCTAGCATCCCCTCATGCCCTGCCCTGTTGTCCCAGGCTGCCCATTCCAGCTGCATACTCACCTACTAGGTGGCCGGTGGGGATGTCCCTACTCTCAAACCTGTGGCACAGTGCTGACTGGTGCCAAATGAAGGCATCATGTGCTCCAACGGGGTGTGTGGCACAGACATTGATTATGCGCCCCCTGGCATTGCACACCACCTGGCAGTTGACACTGGCCTTCCTGTTGATGTAGGCTACCCCCTCTGGCCCAGGTGGTGTGCGGATGCCTATTTGACTGCAGTCAATGGCCCCTAGCAAGCCAGGCATACGTGCCACCCTGTGGAACTCCTGCATGTTCACTGTACGCTCTGCCTGTGTGCTGGGGAATTGGATGTATTACGCAGCATGTGGCAGCAGTGCATTGAGGAATTGTGTGAGGAGCCGTGATGCGGCCAACTGCGTTATGCCTGTGGTGTCCCCTGTTGGTCTCTGGAAGGTACCCGTGGCAAGCAGGCACATGACAGCCGTGACCTTGGTCTCCACTGACAGGGCATGGCTCCGTCTTGTGGGTGCCTGCATCTCATCACTGCACAGCTCACAGAGCTGCCATAGAATTGCCCAGTTCAGGCAGTACTGGCCTACAATCTCAGTGTCACTGTACTGTTCAAAGGTGGTGCGGGCACGGTACCACCTGCTCCGGGCATACCGCCGACAGGCCCTTCCATGGCCACGCCGCTCTGCCTCCTGCCTCCTCACACCCCTCATTACTGCCTGCATCTGGAAGATGGCACTGGCTATGGCCTGGGATGTCCTGTCCCCCCTGGGCGGCTGTCTCCCCTGGCACCCCTGGCTGTGTGCTGCTGCATGTGCCCCTGCACTGGGTGCACACCTGTGTTGGGGGTCCCTGCTGGCAGCCTGTTGGCTGTGGCCTCCATCTCCCACCCATCTGGGTACTTTCACTGCCACTCCTATGACCGGGCTCGCAGGCTCATGCAGCAGTTGCTGCCCCCACTGCTGTCTCACACGCCACACACACACACATGCACATTCAGGGTCACATGCCCTGTCCCACACTCTGTGGCACTTTCTGCCTCTGTCTTGCACCCCTCCTGCTGGCCTGCCTGGCCAATGGCTCTCTCTCTCTCTCCCCTGTGGGGCAAGCCACCGTCCCTTGCTTGCTCCCTCTTTTTATGAGCTCAGGTTTGCTCCGTGCATGTCCCTGTTGCTCTGCACTTGCGCCGTCAGCTTGCTGTTGAATATTGCACTGCACCACTTAGTCATGACTACGCCCCCTGCACTTGCACATGCATTCATTAGGGTTGCGCATTGGTGCACTGTGATTTGTGCCACGCATTGGCTCCTGCTGAATATCGCTGTTTGGCGCAATTCTGCACTTGCACAGGCGCATCTCAGTTGCGCCATGTGCAGCTGCTTTGAATATCCCACCCTTTGTTTCCACACCCCTTCTATGATGTAATCTAGCTCCTTTTAGAATTTAAAAAATATAGCAACAGGATGTCCTATCAGGAGGTATATTAAATAAGGTGACATCAGGTGACATCGGAGGCAGTATAGCGCAGTGGTCTAAGGCTCTGAGCTGCAAATCTGGTGACATCCAGCAGACCAGAGCTGGGTTTGAATCCCACAGCTTCCACTTGCATACTGTGTGACCCTAAATAAGTCACTTAACTTCCTTGTGCTCCCAGGTCGCACCTGGAAACAAGCTCCGGCTTAGTGTGCCTTTCCTGGTTAAACAATTTCCCCTTTCCCTATCAGCAAAAACTAATTTCCCAAATATGACTCCTTAATTAACATTTTCTCTGATCTTGAGCAGTTCCTGTTCCCAAGGCATCAAAGTTTTTTTGTTACAACTTTAGCACCGTGGTGGTATAACATGTTTTTCCTCTAAGACGTCATTAAAAGTTTACGAGCCCTAAATCCTGGCAACTGGGTCAGGTCTAATTAAGACAGGAAAGCAGGAGACCCTTAATTAAGTCTCTCTAGTCTTTTAATTACCTCCTGGTTTCAGGTTAATATATCCTGTTATTTTCACTAAAAACTTGGGGGGGGGGTTTACCCAGGAGCACAGGATGTCTCATGTGAGACAATCACATACCACATTCTATATTACAAATATCATAGAACAATCATAACCAGCTGGCCAAGCGTCACACAGACTACAGCTTTAAATGAGATAACCTGGACCGAAGCACTGACTTATATCCACTCCGAAGCACTCAAGGAGGAAGACAGTCTCGATATCCTGTCAGTCCACCCTCTCTCTCTCCCCTAGTGATCCCAAAACGTCTGCAGGGCTCCGCCCATGCAGTCATAAAAAGAAGATTCTCATAAAAATAAGACAATAATAAAATTAAGTAACTAATAATGGCTTAGTTGAAGTCCTGATAGAAGGAGCAGGTGCAATAAATAAAGATCCATGCTGAAATAATGAACATAAATTCATTAAAAAACCTCCAGTTCTGGAGACTGACTACTAGAAAATACTTCAACTCTCTGCCTTCTTCTGTCCAGTGTATACATATTTAAAGAGCCCCAGTCACTGTTGTGACAACTTTGGAAAAACATAATATTTAGACACAATTTAGCTTGTATTTCATATTTTTTTCTGTAATTCTCACCCTTATTTCTTCATCACTAAGGACATCTGCATAAAAACTGGATTTCTGCTGTATCTGCTCTGGCTCTTTGTCTACACCTGACATCACATGTCTGTCTAGGACTTCACCTGCTGCTCTGGTGAGAATCATGATGTCATAAACTGGCTGGAGATGCCAATGCCACCCCCCGATCCATCTTCATCTGTGCAGGTTGGGGGTGGGGTGTTAGGTTTAGAAATCCTAATGCCACATTTCCCTACTTTTGACGCTTTAACCCTAACTGATGCATCAACGTCGCATTTTGCAATTTATTTCCTTACTTTTTTAGATAGTATAATAGTATCTTTATTTTACTGTGGGAGCACAGGGTTCTTTGGACCCTGCACTCCCAGCCTTCCACAGATGCACATATGTATCTAACTCCTAGCCCCGCACTTCCACGCATCAAGTTACGAACAGGCATATTGAAATTGCAACAAATAGTCATAACTGTGCCATCTTAAAAAATGTTCACCCCAAATGTTCAACATAACCTTCTTATCACTTCACCGTATGTACCCAGTACAGAAAACATTCAAATCTCAGTTGAAATGTAATTCAGCACAACTGTAATGCCATTCTGTGCCACAGGTGTGGAAAAACATTTTTGGCAGGATTAGAAAAATTGCAGCTGTACTATTCATGCGATGGTGTGAAAAAATGGAAATGTTGAAAATCGGGAGTGAAAATATGAAAAATTGTCGAAGTTACGAGCATGCATAGAAACTGGGCAACGCACGCTCATAACATGATGATTTTTTGAAATTATTTCACCAAATTTTCAACATGAGCTTTTTAGGACCTCCCCTCATGAACACTGGCACTGTGATTTTGTTACTCCATCCCAAAAATTGGTTTCGCACAGCAACTGTGCCATTCTGCACCACAGGTGTGGAAACATGTTTTGAGCAGGATGTGAAAAATGACAGCTGTACTGTTCATGAGGAGGTGAGGAAAACTGGAAATGTTGAAAATCTGGAGTAAAAATATTAAAAACTGGCGAAGTTACCAGCGTGCATAGAAACTGCGCAATGCATGCTCATAACACACTCATTTTTTTGAATTTCTTCACCAAATTTGCTGCATGGGCTTTTTGGGACTCCATCTCATGAACACTGGTACTGTCATTTTGTTAATCAGTCCTGAAAGCTGATTCTGTGCAGCAACTGTGAAATCACCTTTTGGGACCAAGTAACAAAATGACAGTGCCAGTGTTCATGTGGTGGGGCCCCAAGAACCCCACGTTGAACATTTGGCCCCAAAATGTCAAAAAATGGCCGAGATATCAACATAAGCTGAAAATGCCATTGACAGCCATTATACTGTACTTACCTTGATTCTTCAGTTTGTGGTTCATTTTTGAAGAGTGCAGATGTGTCCAGGACCATAGAAGATCACAGCTGCCAACCTCTGGAGGAAAGTATGGGGTAAGGGGGGTGCACAGAAGGAGTGTTGGGATGGGGGAGGGGGTACGGGAAGATGACAAGGGACCATTTTCTTTTTTACAGATGGTTAAAAAATAAAGAAAAGATGGGGGACCGTTTTCTTTATTTCAGGGACTTTACATTGTTTGGGGACACTGGGAGTGTGCCCCACACTGGTGGTGCTGGGGGAGTGCTAGTGCCAACATGGGGATTGGGCACTCCATGTCAGCAGAAAAACTTCTAATTCAATACAAAATATTTTGGGACATTGGGAGTGGGCTCCCCAGTGTCCCACAGTGGCAGGGAGGGGGTTCTATTTATTTATTTTATTTATATATTGCAAGTGTTTCACCAGGAAGGGCACACTGAACAACAGGTTGCTTGTCTCACAGTGCGTCCTGGGGAGAGGAGTACAAGGATTTCTTAAAATACATACACACAAAATGACAATAGCAGTACATAATTGAAGGGACACAAGTGTAACTGACATGCAACCAAAGCAGGTATTGAAAGTATAAGTGCTGACCTAATATAGCTTGAATTCAAAACCAGAGGACCCCAAGAAGTGCAGACATTAAGGAACATTGAGACTGGATTGAGTCAGTTAGGAGGACAGCATAGGTGGGAAGGGCAGGGAAAGGGGTGGTATTAGTCACAGGTACAGTTTACCGACAGGAGGTTATGTAGAGCTAGGGTAATGGAGCGGGAGAAAGAAGAGTGATGAATCTGAGGGGGAAGTGCATTCCATAGTTTAGGGATGCAGTGAGAGAAGACCATCTGGCCTATGGCAGTAGACCAGCAAGGGACTTCCATCAAGTGCACATCATAGGACCTAAGGGAGCGGGCAGGGGAGGAAGGGAGGATAAACAGGAATTAAGGTACGCCAGGAGAGTGCCGAACCAAAATTTAGATATGAATTTAATGCAATGAAGATGACGGTAATTTTTTAATGAGGAGAAAGCTAGGGCATGATAAAGATTGCAGTGATGGGTGAGGGGGGCATCAAGAGCTACAGCCAACACAGGGATTGGGTACCCCAATATCGGCAAACATTTTTTAAAAATATGTGGAAAGTGACCAGAGGGTGGTGAAAAAGGATTCCTGTTTTACCACTCCCTAACTTCCAGCAGGTGAAAAAGGAAGTTAGCGAGTGTCAAAAACGGAATGTAACGTGTTAATAAAACACCCTGGGAGGCTGCAGTGAATGCAGCCACTTAGGAATCCATCTGAGGGAGCCCTGATGAACAAGATACATGCCTTGGTGTATCTTGATAGCTTCATTTTTTGTGGGTTTTCAATTAAAAAAAAAAAAAAAAACAGCAAACAAGATATTGGCTCACGATCAAGGATTTTTTCTCAGAAGAGGGATTCCAAATTTTGCAAAGAAGGAATGCTCTCATGAGACTAAATCCTTCTTCATGAGACAAAATCCCCCTTTGCAAAAAAGATCTCTATCCGAGAAATGGAATGTTCAGCAAAGTACCATAGGATATAATGGGAACTAAAATGAATAATAACTTTGCAACAGAATAATAGTATTGCACAAAAGTTTCACTGTCTGTTCTGCTACCAAAGTTCTTTATACCCTACAAAAATCATGCAGAAATTCCACTCCGTCTGGTGACAAGGTGATGAGAAAAATCTGAGAAAAGGTGTGTTTTTTTTCTTTATTTTTTATCACTATCTGGATCTCAGAATCCACACATCTGATCGGAACAAAACTTTCCACATCACGAGATCTACCCCCACAGGATGGTGCATACCAAATTTCATGCAAATCCATTGTTCAGTTGCAACGTTATTAAAGTGCAAAATTTCAGGTTTAACACAGAAACTGCTGCTCAGCCCTAACTATAGAGGTGCTATCGCGCCACTAAAATTTTTGTTTATTTATTTAGTTTTTGTTTACCGGGTAAGTGCACTAGCCAGTAGGTGACTATTTTCAGGCACGACCCGGGAGAGTACAAGACAATACATACTGTGGGTGTTTACATATGTAACCCCTTTGTTACCCGGGGTTACTAGAATCCCAGTAAGACCTAGTGGTAGGCAGGGAAGGCAGCTTGTGAAACTCCAGTTAAATGGGTTTCACACTGTCTCACTCTGTCCTCAGTCACAGCTGAGACTTGAGAGATGACATCACTTTAGAACTGTCGCAGCTGCATGAGCCACTTTGGAATCTCCAGCGCAGAGAGTGAAGTTTAGAACCTTGGGAAATTCAAAGGGAGTCTTCCGTTTGTCCTTAAGCAAGAAGGAAGCATCAGTCTGCTGTTTTATCTCTCACCAAGAAAAAGGAAGTGTTCTTGTGATTTACCCTTTTTAAAGTGGTGGAGACCGCTCCCCAGGTCTCAGTGCCCCCCTCCCTCTGGGGGTAGGAAAAGTTCTCTGTGGGTTCCAGGGGCAATCCCCTTCTCCCACCATGGAAGGAAGCTGCCTTATTTAAGTTCAGTCTGTTTGTGTATAACAGCAAAGGTTATAGTACTTCGCCTGTGGGGCACCTGCAACAAATGGGTGAGTGTTTGACTCCATTTGAAGGGGCAAACATCTTGTTTTCTTCAGTTGGGAAATAAATGTGGACTGCTATTTGGGAGGACTATGTCAACTAGGACAAACAAATAGAGCAGTCAAACAGTTAAAGTTTTAAATGGATTTAAAGTTCGCTGTAGAGGGGGTGCTTCAGGTCATCCACCGTTCAATCTACATTTTAAAGTCTTAAAGTTTTCTGTGTGTATCCAGAGAAATGGCCGGGTATGGGCTGTGGGAGCTGGAGGTGGGAAAACCCCCCATCTTTAGTAACCAGGTCCACCTCTACGGATTTCTTCTGTGTTTTTGCTACTTGCCTCATGCACTTGGCCAGTGATGGGTTGGGTACCCAGACGTGGGTCGCAACTTGAAAATCTCTCTAGGAGTCGCAGACTCTAAGTGGTGTGGGGAGCCACAGTTTGGGAGTTTCCTTGTTTGATGGGATGTCTTTCCAAGTAAAGTTTGGGTTCATTCGCCAAGTGGACTGTCAGTCGAGTGGCCGGCAGGGGAGCAGGGCCAGTCGGGCTGTATCTCAATCACGCATGCAAAGTCCAGGCTGAGTGCCTGGTGGGTCCAAAGCCAGACAACTGTAGTATTGTGTTCATTCCTCAAATGGACCGCTGTGTTAACCTCTAATCTGCACATACAGTTACATAGCCCGTTGGGGGACCATGCAATGCTTTGTTTATGTTCAGTTAGTTAATAAATAAAGCCACACTGAAAAATCCCCATTCTGGTTCTGGACATTACAGTTTTTGCTTCCTGTAGTTGGATTTACTTGGCTGCCCATGTGCAGAGTAGCCAAACCTAGGTCCCTTGTACCAGGTAACCTTATCCTTCCCCGAACCGTACACATATGTGTTACATATAGACAATACCGTTTGTATGGCAATAAAGTGTTTAGACAGTAGAGCCAGGTACATGACATGAGACAATGTGGCTAAGATAGCAGTGAGGGCACGGATCGAATTAAGACAGCACTGTTCAGTACAGTATATAACAAGCAGAGTAGTTACAGTTTCAGAAGCAGGTTTATTCCATGATCTACAGGTAGACATAAAGTACAAACAAGCAGGAGATAAGGCAATAAGTAAGTAGGTGAGTATAGGGAGATGCTAGAGGGAGGGAAGGGGGGAAGGGGTGTGGTAGCAGGAGAAATTGGTTTGTAGGGAGGGGATAGGTGTGGTGCAGGGTTTCATGGGCACGGTCAGGTAGGGTCAAAACAGGTACACTGTTCAGTAGTAGCTAGGTAATGTCGTATCCCACGTTTAAAGTGGTAGTGAGATGAGGATTGCCTAAGGTCCAGTGGCAGCATGTTCCACAGCTGGGGGGCAGCATACCCGAAAGCCCCGGTGCCTTTGGTGGTGTGACACCGGGGTACTCTTATTAGTGATTTGTCAGTTGACCTCAGACCATGGTTAGAGGTGACGGGGCGTAGTAACTCAGCCAGTGATGCTGGGGTTTCCAGCTTAATAATGGAGTCACATAGACAGCCGAGATAGTATAGTCTGGTAGCAGAGGGGGAGAGCCAGCCTAGGTCACTATATAGCTGACAACAATGCTTAAGCCGAGGGGCCTTAGATGCATAATGACAGACATTATTATAGGTGACGTCCCATTTCTGTAAGGCTGATTTATGGGCAGTAGCCAGGATAGGAGCACAGTAAGTCAGGGTTGGTAGAAGGATCCCCCTGGCAATGGCTAGCTTAGCTGATGGCGTTAACATATAGCTAGTTCTGTAGGCCGCCCCCAGCTTACAATTTACTGTTTTGCAGGTTGATTGAATGTGTAGGTTAAGGTCCAGAGATTGGTCAAGCAAAATTCCAAGATACCGAAAAGAGGTGACAGCCTCTAGTGAGTTCCCATTCAGGTCGAGTACTTTCAAGGGGAGGTGCAGGATCTAACTTTTTGGGCGGTGCCCAGGAGCATGGCTTTGGTTTTGTGTGAGTTAAGGACAAGTCAATGTAAGCTTAGCCAGTTTTGAATACTGTTGTAGGCCGTGGTCAGAGACAAGTTTAGGTAGTCTATGTTATGTGAGCTGGCATAGATGACCAAGCCATCAGCATAGAGAAGAGAGGAGCAGGATGAGACATTGCTTGGTAAGTTGTTTATGAAGAGGGAAAAAATAAGAGGGCCTAGAACTGAACCTTGGGGCACTCCAATATTGATTGTGGTGCTGTCTGAAGTTGCAGAATTGAATTTCACGGCTTGGGTCCTGTTGGATAGATAGCTCCTGTACCAGTTTACAACAGGAGTGGATAAACCTATGGAATGAAGGGTGGACAGGAGTAAGGAGTGATCCACAAGATCAAAGGCCTTGGTAAGATCAATGAAGACAGCACCTGTTAGCCGACCATCATCCATGTTGGAGAGAGTATCTGATGTGAATTTAGCAAGGGCAGTAGAAGTGCTATGGTTTTTCCTAAAACCATGTTGAGCGTCACAGAGCCGGTTTGTAGTTTCTATGTAGTCGAGGGTTTGGGTGGCGATAAGCTTTTCCAGTATTTTGCTTAGGACTGAGAGAATAGCTATCGGCCTGTAATTTGAGATTTCGTTTCTGTTCCCTTTTTTGAAAATGGGAGTTATTCTGGCAGTCTTCCAGAGATCAGGGATGGTACCACTGGAGAGGGATAGTGTGAAGATCTTGGCCAGTGGTTCGGCAATGAGATGTGCAGCAGTCTTCAAAAGCCGGGGTTCGAGAGAATCAGACCCAGGGCTGGTGTTGTCAGAGATAGTTCTTAGTAATTTTAGAACTTGAGAGCTGGTTATGGCTTTAAAGTAAAAAGACCGAACTATCAGAGTCACAGTTGGTGAGGCCGAAGGGCCAGCTTGCTTGCTATAGTCAGAGGGCTGAGATGTGGTTGGTGCCTGTGGAAGGGTGGTGGTGTAGGGTGAGAGATCAGAGAACATTCTGTTGAAGGCATTTGCTATGGTGTAGGAGTCATTGCAGTGGGCACCGTTGAGGATCATCTCAGAGGGTGTTATTGATTGTGGGGTGCCTAGGAAGGTCTTTATGTGGGCCCAACATTTCCCGAGGGTCGTGGGCTGAGCTTGATAGTAGGTTCTGGTAGTACCTACTTTTTGCTTGTCTTATCTGCTTTTTTGCAGGAATTTCTGTGTTGTTTGTATAATGAGTGGTCTCTAGGTAGGCCAGTGTTTTTATAGTGCTTCCAGAGTTTGTCTCTATGCCGTAGCTGTAGGAGCAGGTCTTTTTGGAGCCATCTGGTTTGCTTTCCTCTGACTCTTCTCTTCACTTCTGGTGCATGCCTATTCTGGACTTAACTGAAATTTATCAGGAAAACTCGTAGGGCATCATCAACTTTTCCAGCATGGTGGATTTCAGACCATTAATAACTGCAGGATACTCAAAATGTTTTACAGTACAGAAAGGTGGGGCTGCATTTTGGCCTGCACTAGTCAGCAGTCATGTGCTATCCTGGGAGATTGTTATATAATTTAGTGATAGTTTTTTCTAAATACAGTAATGGTAACGGCTGCGCGGGCCACTGGCACCAATCCAACGGTAATGCAGTGATTAATGACAACAGAGAGATGCAACTGTCATCGGTTTAGCCCTGATAACTGTGATGACTGTGAAAGCATTTTGTAAACTACAGTACCTCTGCTTGAAAACATTGAAAATGAATGCATAAACTATATTAGAAGAACACTGGGACTGAAAGCTGTCATGTACTGTATCTCAGAAAGGAAACCCAAGATGAAGGTTAACAGGGTCCATCTCAGTCACATCCTCTATACTCTTTTCCAGTTCTGACAATTTGTCTGTATTTGTTACACTGCCTGTATGTATTTACTGTTACTGTTATTTATTGTATTGTTAATTCAGTTGTAACCTCCCAAGTTGTGCCTGCAATTAAACATTGTATTGCCTAGTGCACCTAGCTGATAAATAAAAACTAAATCACCAACTTACTAACTGAATAAGACTCCTTGGGCCCCATATTCAGAAAATAGCTCTGGAGCTCTGGGCAGGGCCATAATCAGAGGCCCCTGAAGTACTGCTGAAACCCAGAAGTGCCAAGGTGCTACCCATACTGTAATGCCTATGCAAATTAGGGAATCCCTCATGCATATCGGTATAGTCAAAGCCATCGCTTCCAGGGTTATGACAGCTGCATCCTTTTCAGAGCAGTCACCCTAAATGATTCATTAAAATCAGTTCTGGGTCATCACTCCTAGGGACCAACCCCCCAAGTCTCTTCCATTATGTCTTCTCCCCCCTGCCTTCCCTACTGCAGTCCATCCATATGTCCACCAGCATAGTCTCATGGTGTCCTCTGTGGCAGTGGTCTCATACTGCCCACTGGACCTCCTGGTGAGCAGCTACTCCATGCAGAAGCTCAGCTCTGAGGGCAGCCGGCTTTGCTTACTACAGCAGAACCCACAATTGAAACTTTTGATTAATTTGTAATACAGTTCTAGAGTTGCTGTGCTTTACACATTGAGACACCTTGGTGAAATACAGTATCCTCTGCTGAATGGAACCTCTTACTGTTTGTCTATCCCGAGTCTGTGGCTCAGAAGGGTTAAAAAGCAACAGCAGTCAGTTACCCATGTGCTTTCCATAGAAAAGAATATAACCCAAGTAGACAAACACAGCTGGCTACAGACAAAGATAGTCAGCCTAACCAACCTCTTATGGAACATACAATGATGAGCTCTGTCTTTGTGGAAGAGAAATATTTATGCTTCGATGGCAATCCAGTTGATGGAAAGTGGTTGCTGTAGACAGGCAACGGCTAATATTGCTGGAATCAGACACAGGGGAAATTAATTGTTGGTCGTAGCTTTTGCAGTCAAACCCTGCTCTGTATCCACGACCTGTATTATGATTCCATGCACACAACCATGTTTTGTCAGTTGGGTCATTGAATGAAGCCAAACTGAAAAACAACTCCAGCTACTTGAACTTGTTTTGACCTCTCCGTGGAGCACTTCCAACTCTTGTAAGTATCAGATTTCTAGAATTAAGGCAAAATCTTCCACAAGAAATGGGGAGGAAATATTTGACTGAAAAGAAAAATAACAATTGGGTCATATCCAGTTTTGAACACATGGAAATTACAAATGGGTTGATTTTTTTTCTATTAAAATAAAATATATATTATCAGTAATATTTTGTTACTTCCAAAAATTGAGTATTGATTTCCATAATTTAGATCTGGAAAGCATTCTAACTTAAACAAAATGGACTTACTGCAGCATTTGGACTTATTTTAAGAATGTTTTTGAATTTCACACCCCGCTCCCCAATTTCAGTCAGATGTTGGGGGTTGAACAGTGCTGACCAAAAAGAACTTCAACAGAAGTTTGGCCACTATTTTAGAGTTCTCACAAAGCACTAAGATGGCTCATGCTTGTATTCTGAAATCCTTAATCCCAATATTGTTTTTATTGTATGACTCAAGTAACATATTAATTTAAGATGGGAAGAAAGCCTAGGTCCATCATATGAAACTGATGACTTGTGTTTTATTAAGTAGTGGTTCACCATACCCTCAGGTATTTCCTTACTTTGACCCCTGCTGTGCAAACATTGACAGGAATTACTTGCCCCATCTTACTACCCAGGGTACTCCCTGAGTCCCTTGGTAAGCAGATATTTGCCCAGGCTTACATTGACATGCTGTAATGTCTTCGTACACACTGTCTTCACAGATGGTTAATTCTGGGAGATTTCAGTGCTTGGATCAGTGATGAGGGGTCGCAGTTTGATCAGGAGGATTTTGTCCAGTTAATGGATTCTCTGGGCCTTGCTCAGGTGGTTACCTCGGTGACTCATCAGCACAGTCACACCTTGGATGTAGTGTTCTCATTGGGGCTTGAGGTTAGTAACCTCAATATTGATTCAGATGGCTGGTCTAATCATTGTACAGTGAAGTTCTTTTTAGGGGGCCTTCTCTAGTATCCATCCCCTGTTGAGTTGGTTCATTATCGTTCTTTAAAGGGGCTGTCCCCAGAAGGACTCCAGTCAGTGGTAGATCTCTTGAGTGTGTGGGCTGCTTGTGTGACTGAATCGGAGAAGGCAGTGGTGGCCTATAACCGGGCAGTCACCTCGGCCTTTGGTGCACAGTCCATATCTGATCCTTGGTTGGATGCCTGAGATTTCCATGGTTTGGTGGAGAGCTCAGGGGAGGTTAAATTAAGGGCTCAGAGGTTGGAGCATTGCTAGAGAAGATCCAGATCAGATGAGGACAGGCTGGCTTTGAGGACTCATTATGTTGAGTATCAAAGGGTGATTTTCCATGAGAAGGCAATATTCCTGTCCAGGGAGATCACTGCAGAGAGGAACTTACCAGAGCAGCTCTTCCTGGTGGTGGACAGACTTTTAAATCCAGTCTGTCTGCAACTGGTAAGATCTAATTTATCTGCTCACTGCAAAGAGCGTGCTTGGATTTTCTCTGACAGGGTGTCCTCAATTCAGTCGGGGATCTCTTTAGCTGGATCATCTCGATCCAGCAGGATCAGGTGGGATAGGGAGGGATACCAACCACTGGTCTGGAGAGAGTTTAGACCAGTTTCGATGGAAGAGGTTTGTGGGATGATTTCAGAACTGCGGCCCATCTATTGTGAACTGGACCCAGGTCTGACTCACCTAATAATTGGGTGTGTGGGGTTTCTGGGTCTGGTATTCACTGAACTGATCTGGTGCTCCTTTTCAGAGGGGGGGGGTCCTTCTTGGGGCATTAAAAGTGGCTCTGGTGAGACCTCTCCTGAAAAAAAACATCTTTGGATCCAGACTGTTTGGCGAATTACAGACCCATCTATAACCTCCTCCTCTTTTTGGGCAAGGTTATAGAGACAGTGGTGGCTCTGCAACTTCAGGAGCACATCATGGCGTTTGACATCTATGAACCTCTCCAGTCTGGGTTAAGGTCCAGGCATAGTATCGAGCTGGCATTAGTCGGGGTGCAGAATGATATACTCAGGGCTAGGGATGGAGGGGAATGGTTAGTTCTCATTCTCCTTGTTCTCTCTTCAATTTTTGACACTGTTGACCGTGGGTAGTTGTTGTATTGGCTCAGGGAGTACTGTGGACTCACTGGCACTGTCATCTGCTGGTTCAAGTCCTACCTCAGAGACAGGATGCAGAGGATGGTGATGGGGAGTTTTTCCTCGCTCCTGATGTCCCTGCTCTGTTGAGTGCCATATGCACCAATCCTCTATCACATGTTGTTAGTGTTTATGCTGCTCCTGGGTGGGATCATTAGACAATATGGAATGGGTTTTCACTGCTATGCTGATGATATCTAACTGTATCTGACTTTTGCACCTGGAACATCACGTGCCGTTGAATTAATAAATGTGTGCCTGGCTGAGATACAGGACTGGATGTCATCAAGCTGGTTGTGACTCAGTCCAGACAAGACGGGCGTACTGGTGATTGAACCTGGTCAGAAAGGGTGTGTGGGGGCCACAGATAGGAGGACCGGTTTATGACTGGGTTCCTCTGAGTTGGTGGCCTCTGCTAAGGTTAAGAATCGGGGGGATCATTCTGAGTGAAAGGCTGACTCTTGACTTTCATGTGCTGGCTGTGGTCTGGAATGGCTTTCATCATCTGAGGAACATTGCCCGGATTTGAACCTTGTTTCCTTCTGAAGACCTGCCCTCACTGGTATATGCATTTGTTACCTCCAGACTTGATTACTGCAAAGCTCTATACCTGGGGGGGGGTGGAGGTGACCTTCAGCATCTGCAGCTACTGAAGAATGCAGTGGGCTGATTGTTGACAGGCCTTCCGAGGTCATGTCATATAACCCCGGTCCTGGAGGGACTGCATTGGCTGCTGGTACAGTGTCGTATCATCCTCAAGGTTGGTTTACTGACCTAAAATCCCCGGATGGTCTGTGACCTGGCTACCTGTGTGACTTACTGGTTCATTACCAGGCCTCTCACCCCCTCCACTCCTCTGAAGTAGGTCTCTTGGCTGTTCAAGGTTAAGGCTGAAATCTTCTGGAGATAGAGCCTTTTCCTCTGCTGCTTGGCTGGCTCTCCAAGGCTCTGTGAGAGCCCCACCCAATGAATGCTTTTAAGAGAGGCCTGAAATCATTGCTCTTTCAGGAAGCATATGGCACTTTGTAATATTCTGAAATGTAATGGTCCTGCTAGAATTTGACCTACTTACTTGTTTATACCAGTATTTTAAGTGTGAAATGGCTGCCACTTCACATTCAGTCATTTTTCTATCAGTCTCTCATTGCTTGTAAAGTGCTAATTCTTCTTTAAAGAGCCACTGACACCTCAAGAAGAACTTTGGAAAACATTATATTTGGACACAAAGCAGCTTATATTTCTAGTGAGCTGTGTATTTTTATGCCTATTATTTATTACTGAGGTCATATGCAGGAAAACAGGAGAGTTGTTCTCTGAGAGTTCAACAGCTACCATTGCTTCTTCCCAACCTGATGTCATAATACTCTTCTTGTGATATCAAAGTTATTCCCACAGGAACAGACTGTGATGTCACAACAGAACATTGTGATTTCTGGTAGGGAGTAAGCTATAGAGACAGATGAATTCTAAGGGATAAAGATCTTGTTCTGCGGGAATGTCTTCAGTAACAATGGAGAGGAGAAATCTATGAACTATTAAATAAATAATGCACGACAGGGTGTGTGTTGTGCTGGGATAACACCACGCCTGGGGGGGTTGGGCACAAGGCCGCAGGCCGAGTGCGTCCAATGCCCCAAGCAAGGCATTATCCCAAATGATACACACCCTGGAGTGCATTATTCCTATTATACAATGGCTTATTGTCATATATAAATTAAAAAAATAATTTTAAAGAATGTTATTATTAGTGTGGAAAAATATTTTTGTTTCTTAAGAGGAGATGCAAAAAAAAGAGGTCATCAAGCTTATGGAGCTCATCCATATTGGTTCACAGTGCTGAGATTAGACCCGTGGCGTCGTGCTGGGATAACGCCATGGGTCCAGCCCCAAACTGACCAATCAGAGTCCAAGATTCTTTCTTGCCATTGTATAATTATGAAATAGAAGCTGTCCTGTGTCCAATTATGTTTTCCAAAGTTTTCCCTGAGGTGTCAGTTGCTCTTTAAATATTTGACTGTTTATACTATTTATTTGATATGTTAATTGTGGTTTTATGATTGTTATATATTGTGAAATGTTTTGTTTATTGTTTGTTAAGTGCTCAGAGCCTCTGGGATTGGATGCTATATAAGTAAGCAATAGGGCACAATGGGGTGTGCATGGAACAGATTTTTTTTTCCTGTAAGCACTTTATCTACTGGAGCCCTGGAAAGTGGCTACGGACAGAGGGACTCTCTCTCCAGTCCCACTGCTCCCATGCTAGGCGGTCCCCAGTAGTTCCCCCATGGATTGCCCCCCACAATGGGGCCAGGAGGAGGATGCCAGTTTCTCCCCCTCCAGGAGACCCAATCCAGAATCCACGGACTGTTCCTTGGACTGGCAGACCATCATCAAGACTGCCAGGCTCGTTTTTCCTTTTTTGCCTGCCCCCCCCTTCCAGTGTAAGGACGTCGGATCGAGCCTCCCGACCTGTACTGCCCTCCAGTCACTGCCAGGGGGCAGTCAGTGAGCGGGATGACTAGTCCCCTTCCCCCTGAGATAGGAGAGCAGTCCTTTGGATGCTCAATCCTCTCTCCCCCCCGCTGACTCCCAGGTCCCGAACCCAGGTCGCTGGTGTGGTGCGAAGTGTGGTGTTCAGCGCCTCAACCCTCAGTGCCACTGGGCTGTGCTTGGAACAGATTTTACCACATGCCCAGGGGTGTAATGAGGTACCAGACCATGGGCTAACTGCCTTTAGCCCCTGGAAGTGTGGTAAAATATGTTCTGTGCACACCTTCGGAGTGCCTTATTGCACTTATAAAATGGGCAACATTTCTTTTACTTATTGTAGTTAGGAAACATCATATTTATATGGTAAAAACCAGATTTGCTTGTGAGAGTGTATGATAAAATAGTCCTTCTGCCTGGTAAAAAAAACCCAAAACAAAACGGTATGAGCTTCAGAGAATTTGTCCTTTACTGCATCAGTAGTTCTGTAGTAGTTTTATTTTGTGTCAGTGTGATGCAGCACTTGTCGGCTTGCATTCTGCTCAATACCAGTGATACCTGTTGCCTCACTGTTATAATACTGTCACCCTGCAGTCACCCGGAAAGATTGCAGGTGCACAAAGGACAAGCCTGCAAAAAGCAGAAGCCTAACATTGGCGCACTTGTCTTGCTACATCAGGAAGTGCATCATTGTCATGATTTTAATCTCAGGGAACGTGCACCCAAACCCTGAACCTGTAGGAACGGACAGTACCAAAGGAAGTGGCCACCTCAAAGTTGTTTCACTAAACATTGGGAGCCTCCTGCCCAGGCTGCCACAATTCCAGGATTGGGTCACACAGATTAATCTGGATGTTATCGCACTCACAGAGACCTGGCTCTCCCCTAACATTCCTGATGCCGCTATATCCTTAGAGGGCTATACCTCCTACCGCCAAGATAGGCTGACCAAGGGGGCTGCCTGGTCTACCTCCACAACACTATCAAGGATCAGGTGCTACCAGATAGCACCCACCCCAGTGATTTGCAAATTCTCACCGTTAAACTCTCTGTCAGCCTTCAGAACAAAATGCTGAACATACCACCAGGAAAGCAAACTGCTGGGATAGCACTGACAGTCAGAGGAAACTTAGCCAGAACTGGGAACGAATTGTGGTTGGAGATTTCGCCACAAACTGGCTATCCAATGATGCAGCTACCTCAAAAGATCAAATCTCTGGCCTCTACCTCTGCCGGATGGTAACACAAGCCACAAGGCTAAACTACAAAACTGGGGTGAGCACATTGATTGACTGGTTGCTCACCACCCACCCTGAGCTCATCACTGAGATATCAGTCCTACCAGACTCCCTCAGTGACCACTCCCCAGTTATTTTGACCTGGTCAAATAAGTTTACCAAGTGCATCCCACTGCTGTCTAAGAATCGCAGACTCAGCCTGCCGGGAAGGGGGGTTGGAGCAGGATTTCCCCTCCAGGGGTGGGCGCCCGCTCCTCCGTAGTCCTGCACCCATCAGGTGGAGGTCTGATGGGTGCACAGGTGGCAGGAGTGGCAACTTAAGTCTGGGGTGGGGTGGAAAGGGTCACCTGATCCTGGCGTGGACATACACCTCCACGCATGCATACGCATCTGTACGTCATGACCCCGGGAAGGGGAGGGGGGAAAAGGGAAAAACAAAAAAAACTGTATATAGAAAAAAGAACTGCACACTAAGAAAGGGCCAATAGGGTCTTTTAAGCATTTTCTAAGGGTAATTGATTGGACAGCATTACACAGAGCCTGGGACGTTAACCAAGCCCTGGAATACTTCTGCACCATCTTCATTAAAGCGTGTGACATAGTTGCCCCCTTTAAGACCAAAGAAAGAGAAAGGCAATCCAACTCCATGGTTCAGTAGATCTCTCACAGAGCTAATGCACCATAGAGATAATCTTTGGCATAAAGCAAAAGCCACAGGGAAACAAGCTGACCTCATTGCCTATAAAGCAGCCAGAAACCAATGCACCAAAAAAATTAGAATGACCAAATCCGGTTACTACAAAGAACTTCTGGGCAAGACATGGAACAATGGTAGGAATTCTGGAACGCAGTGAAATCCCTCACTGGAAAAGATTCCAATTCCCCCCCGGACCTGATTACCATAACAGGCACGCTACATGAACCCAAAGACATTGCCAATGCTTTCAATACCGCATTCACTGACCTTAGCAAGGTATTACCAGGCAACTGTGTAACCCCTCTACCCCCTGAGCAGTCTCCCTCTTCTAGCCTGTCACCTCCAACAAACAGCACTGCACCACCCTTCTACTTTAGACAAATCAGCATAGCCGATAACCTGAGATATGTCACTAAAGTACTGGGTAAAACTAGGACTGGTAGCGACCAAATAGACATGAATATGCTTGCCCTTACAGTGGAAGAAGTAGCCCAGCCACTTACAATAATTTTTAACAAATCCCTCAGTACAGGGTCTTTTTCTGACTAATGGAAATCTGCACTTGTGACCCCTTTTTTAAAAATGGAGATAGAACCAATCTGCCAAATTAATATAACATACTAACATACTATCATGTTAACATACTAGACGCCGGCAGAGTAGGCCTATTGGTCTAGCAAGTCTGCTCGTTCTTCATCTCCCTGATTGGGTACCGTAGCCCTCTACCTGCCTCCTTCTGCTGTTACTCCATTCCCCAGTCCTGCCCTCCCCTCTCCCAGGCAAACCAGCCTCTGCTTCACCCCTTGCCTATACCTGTCCCACCCTCTCTTGAATCCCGCCACCATAGTTGCCTGTACCAGCTCCCTGGGCAGCGCATTCCACGGTTCCACCACTCTCTTGGTGAAGTACCTCCTCCTTTACCCCCTAATCCTACCACCCTCAATCTTCCAACTATGTCCTCTGGTGATACCACCCTTCTTCAGTCAAAAGATCCAATTACAGACCAATATCTATGCTTCCACCCCTATCGAAGGCTTTAGAAGGGATTGTATTGGACCAATTAATGGAACACCTTAATAAATACAATTTTCTGTGTGCTCAACAGCATGGCTTCTGCCAGAAGCACAGTACCCTAACCGCGTTGGTTGACTACACTAGCCTACCATATGATGCATTCGATGCAGGTATGGCTGTAGGATCTATCTTTATAGATCTCATTAAGGTGCTCGATACAGTCAACCATCGACTCCTCCTCCTCCTCCTCAACAACCTGCTACACATTGGCCTCTTGCTGGACACGGTTGACTGGTTTGCAAGCTATCTCTCTGGTAGAATCCAGTGTGTGACAATCTGCAGGCATCTCTAAGAACCAAAGGATGTAACCCTTGGCATATCCCAGGGATCTATACTTGGCCCTCTACTATTCATCATTTTCATTAACTCCCTTCCCTCTGCCTGCCTGGCCCACATGGTATTCTATGCTGACACTGCTGTAATCTCTATGCCCGGCAAGGAATTATCAACGATAACATCCGATTTCCAACATAACTTCCAACTGCTGGAAACGTGATTCTAACAGAATAGGCTCCTATTAAACTACGAAAAAACTAAAGACATGTTAATCACTATACCCCACAAAATATGGGCCCCTGATCATCAACAGCAACAAGGCGAGAACATAGAACAGGTAACCACCTTCAAATATCTGGGAATACATATCGATGAAACCCTCAACTTCACCTCACGCATCGAGCATGTCATCAAGTCTGCAAATATCAAATTAGGAGTACTGTACTGACACAGACAAGCCATGACTCCCGACGCCTTGAAAATAGCCACCTGCAGCTCAGTACTTCCCATTATTGATTGTGGATGATCTTGTAATCTATGGAGCAGGCATGGCTACTGCTATGAAGAGGATCAAGACCCGCTTAAACAAGTCCTGTAGACTGGCTCTCGGGGTGGATTACCTGACCCATATATGCTTACTGTACAAGGAAACTAGATGACTCACACTACAACAACATCTAAAATTCCAGGCCTGTTTGCTAGTGAAAAAAATCACTCCTTCGCCTAGCACCTGACTCAAAAAAAACCTTTTTTTTTTTATTTAGTTGTTTAACCAGGTATAGCACACTAAGCTGAAAGCTTTTTTACAGGAGCGACCTGGGAGCACAAGGAGGTTAAGTGACTTGCTCAGGGTCACACAGTATGCAAGTGGAAGCTGTGGGATTCAAACCCAGGTCTGGTCTGCTGGATGTCACCAAATTTGCAGCTCAGAGCCTTAGACCACTGCGCTATACTGCCTCATTACTATATTTAAACCTGCCGTATCCACCAAGAACACAAGAAGCACAGCTAAGCGAGTGTTGCAGGTGCCACACAAATGCACTACTTTTGCTCAAAGATTGCTAGCCTTCCATGGGCCCAAGTGGCTAAATGACCTCCCAGCACCCTTCCTTGACATCAATAAGCTGGGACCTTTCAAAGTGGCCCTTCCGTCCTGTCTGGCCCTTGAAAACAATTGTGACTGCTTCTGTGGTCCCTAACTCTTAACCCATCTTCATCACAGCCAGTCTTGCGCCCCCCCCCCAATGTGCTGGAATTTCGGCCCCCCATTGTCTCCCTCCCCTCCTTTCTCCCTTCCCCATGATTCACCACCATACCCTGTAGTGCTCCACTGCTGCCTTAGTGACAATACCTCCTCTGGCTGCTCATAATCTACTACCTCTTACCCCTAGTCAATCATCTCTTACCTCTTAAACTTTACTGCACTTCTCTCTCCTGACACATCAATGTACCGCACTGATTTAGTGTTGCTCCTACCCACTCAGCACTTTGGAACTGCTACTGTTTGTATGTCCCTTTATTTTACGTTTGCTTTTATGCTTGTGTCTTTTCCAAATGTTTGACTCTGTAACAATCAATCAATGTTTATCTGTAACCGTTTGTATTCCATGTTGCTTATCCTATTTTTCACTTGGAACCTTTGAAAATGAGCCTGTAGGCGCAAAGGTTGTAATCCGAAACTTTAAATAAATAAATAAATGAGAGAGAGAGCGAGAGAGAGAGAGAGAGAGGCATACTGATCATAGAAGAGAGATATTGACTGATTCAGCTAGCCATATTAGCGAGGGAAAAGAAAATGGCTGAGTTTAAGAAATCATCGTTCTAATGGTTCCTTTTTTGTGCATGGAACAGATTTCATGCACTGGTAATAACCAATCGGAAAGCAGGATTTTCTGTCTCCATTTTATAAGCATCAAACATTTAAACAGAAATCAAAAGGTTGTACTTTTTTTGTGCTGCCGATCATGATATCGCTCTCGAGATGCTTCTCATCCCTCCATCTCCAGTGCTGATTGCATTCCTGTCTCTGCTTGTGGAAACCAGAACTTTTAAATCTAAATACAGCCCACAGCTTTGCCTTAAACTAAATAGACTGCAGTGAGAAGTCTTGGTCGTAACACTGCTCCCGCTGACACTCATCAGAATAGCCCCACCAGCCTCTCACCGGGGCGGCAAATTGCCGACGGCACCCAAGAGGGTGTGGGCTAGGAGGGTCGCCCACCGTCTGGAGGAGGCGGCCCCCCCGAGCAGGTGGCCCAATCCGAGGAGCCCCTCGGATAGGTCTGGCCAAGACCCTCCCCATAGGGAGGGTCAGGAGAGGGCTTCAAAAGGAGCTGTCCCAGGGGATCTCGCCCTCCTGGAACAGCTCCGCAACACGAAGTTTTGTTTCCTTTCATCTCGCCGTAGTCTTCCTCGTTTGGCTTTTGCTCCCGTCCTTTTTTGCTCCGTTTTGTTGCCGTGTCGGTTTTTCGGCGCCGTTTGCCACTTGTTTCTTTGCTTTTCGGTCGGTCGTTTTCGCTGGCGCTCCCGCTCCGAGTTGCCTTCCGGATCCCCAGGTAAGTGTGTCTGTTTTTTGTTCTTTCTGGTTGCCAGGGCCCTGGCTGGTCTCCGGGGGGTTGTGCTGGGCTTCTGCCCTTGTGGTTATGGCGTTGTTCCTATTTCCACAACATGCTCGCTAGTTTTTGACCCAGTCAAGTTGGCCCACGTGAGACTCCTCGGTGATTACCTCCGGTGGTGAGCGTGGGTCCGGGCGGTGTGGCCGTTGTTGCTCCTGGGTGGGTCACGGGAGGGGTCTGGGGAAGGCAGGACACATGGCCCTCTGTCGCCAACCCCATTCTACTGTTTCGCTTTCCGCCCGGGGTCGTTCTCGGGCTCTCCTCTGGCTTCCTCCTTTCTGCGGGCTCTTCCGCATATCCCCTCGGGGCCCTGCTCGCCTCGGGTTCCTGAAGGCTGTTTTGTCTCGTCCATAGCTGGGCGGCTGTTCTGCCGGGCAATGTCTCTGCAAAAAAGAAGGGAAAGGAAAAAAAAAAAAGGAATAAAACTGGTTTGGTAATCGACGGAGTTAGCCTTTGTTATCAAGTATTATGAAGTGGGATTGGATGGGGTTCTGTTGTTGTGCTGATCGAGTGCATTGTCCAGCTGAGGGTAGCTCCAGTTTGGGTTCATGGGACGTGCAGAGTTGAAGTGCAGGGAAAGAAACCTCAAAATTAAAGCCTTCCAGTACTCAGGCGTGTTTCTTTTCCCTGCAGGGACACCTCGGTGACCAGGTTATTTTATTGGAAGTTTTGTTTGGGCTTTTGGTAACCTCGCCACCCCGTCTCTCCTCGTGCTCCCCTGTTTTTCTCCCGGGGCTTTTGCCAGCAGTTTCCCTTCTGTTAATTTTCTCAAGTTGGGCAGCCCAAAAAAAAAAAAAACCATCTTTTTTCTCTTGGCAAGCTATATGTTTGCGCCGCTTTGGGCTCATTGGGAGTTAATCTTCAGCTTTATGTTTCTTCCCAGTTGGGGTGTTTGCCTGGCTCATTCCTATTCCTGTGGAAAGTATGATGTTGTGGGGTTTTCCTGAATTAGAGCGAGGTGAGGTGTTCCTGGACACAGATGTTTTGTTTAAAAACAAAAAAACTAGTGGTTGGTTCAGGGTGGGCTTGTTCTCCTTAATGTGGAAATTTACACGCTTCCTTTGTGCAGTGGCTTTTCCTTGTGAACTAGGTTCGGTCATGTAGTACTCTATCCCTGTTTTGGTGTGCCCGAATGAGGAAACGAACATGTTCTTTTGTGTCCCATATAGATATCACAGCATGGTATTGTGGGGAGAGAGAGGGGGGAAGGGGAGGAAAGAAGAAGAAAGGAGAAAGAGAAAAAAAAGAGTTTTTTTCTTTCCTTCCCCCCTTGCTGGCTGAGGGTGGGGTCTGTTGCTGCGGAAGAAACACACAGACTAATCATTAGGAGTAGCTGTATAGGGAGGGAGGGGCACAAGAATATTTTTTTTTTTTGTTCTGAAAAGTGTCCTCTAAGTTAGTTCTAACAGGATGGGGTACGGCGACGTAGAGGAGCCTGGAGCAAATACAGACGGGCTAGGATAGGGCATTCAGTTAGAGAGAGGATATGGGGTAGAACATTAACTTATAAAGGGCAAGATGAAGGTGTATTAACTAATGTTTTGTCTCATAGGTATTGCATCGTTGAACACTGCCTTGCCCCTTAATATCAATAGCTAAAATGTCCGAAATGCAGAATAACCAATTTCTGGACAACCAGTCCACCCAAACCTCCATGCAGGCGCAGGGCACGGGTCAAGACCTTATGGTGCTGGGAAGCCAGTTACAATATGTAGCACAAGCTATCCCAGTGCAAGGGCAAGACCAAGCCTTCCACGAGGCCCTGCAATGCCTTAAGGACATTGGGGGATCTGATTGGCTGTCAACCATGTCCAGGTTAGAACCAGAAATACTAGTAGCCCATCAAAACGGGCAACAGAAAACAGTGGCAGACCCCCTTAACTTGCCAGAACACAGGCCACAAGAACCAGTGGATGATGTGGGGCGGCAGCCTAGGCGTAGCCAGCCATCGGCCCGATGGTTAGAATCCATGGCTCAGAAAAAATCTGTTGCTAAAAAGGGGCAGGGCAGGCAGACTAAGCGCAAGTCTTCACCAGTGGCAGAGGCGGAGAAAAAGCGGACGGAGAAAAAACGGAACAGAGCGGAGGGGAATGCACCTAGGGCGCAACCAGGAGAGGAGAACGAAGAAGTGGAACAAGTAACGGTGGCCCAGCCACAGAGGGGTGAGTATGAGGGAGATCAGGCCAGCGATGTATCAATAGATTTAGTGTGGTCTGAATCTGATAGTGAGGGAGCACAATACAGTGACAGCATAGAAAGGCTGCCATTGGAATCGACAACAGAGGAAGCAAGGCATAAGAAAGAGATAAAGAACCTTGAGGACATGGTCAAGGCCAAAAAGACAAGGGAACGTAAACGGAAGAGGGCAGGGCGCAAGGGGGACAGGATGGGAGGACGTGGCCAAAAAACAGTCGGTAAGGAACCCATAGGAAGAAAAAGGGGGCAAAAGGTAAGCAACCAGTCAAGACACCAGCGGGCTCCAGGGTTCAATCCCGGGCCGGTGATAACGGGGCATCAAACATGGCAACATAACCCCTTTATGTGGCCCTTTTTGTATGGGTCACCAGGAAATATGCCCATCACTTGGCCAGCAGTGACCCCTTGGGGCTCCTTACCTCCTGGTTTCACAACAACCCACAGGGTGGAATGCCCCCCACCATTGGGGGGCCCCGGGCATATGCAACTAATGAACCTGGTGAGGGTACCTCCCTGGGCACAGCCGTGGCTGCTGGGTCAAAAGAGGATTATAGCTTAGGGACACACCACTTGACCAAATCTGCAATGGCAGGAACCGATGCAGCTCAGGTAAGTCACAAAGGAAGCGTACAACAGAACACCATGGTGTTTAAGCCTCGTTCGAGTCAGCCTCACTCCATTTTCTCCCAAAGTGATAGGGGGGAAGGGGGTAATGCACAAAGGGCAGTGGTTCAGGTATGGACAGGTGCTGGGCCTCCCACATTACAACCCCTCCCAACTAACACGGAGAACTGGACACCAAGCTCACAAGATCAAGAGATTGTAGCCACTAGAAAGGATAGCACTCCAAATACTGCAATGGGAGATAAGTCAACCAGCGCAGTATCTGGATCCCCAGAGCGTTGGGCGTATGCTGGGGTAGAAGACCCATTGGGGGATCACTTATCCGACACTGTCCGGGAGAAAATCTGGAAAGGGGAATTCATAGACATGTTCTCTTTACTGCATAGGGAAACCCTGAGGTGAGCGTAATGTAAAAAGGGTATAAACAAGAGAGGCCACGGCACTAAAGGTACCATTCACATTTGAGAATTGGGCAGCCGCTTTGACATATTTATGTCAGTTTATGGGATGAAGCACCTGATAAACTAATTGCACTTTTAAAATACAGGATACCATAACATTTGCACACCTCTCATTTGATGGATATGCATGGTTAAAATACGATGAGCAATTTCATCTAAAACTATCTAGGCAACCCAATCTCAAATGGGAAAACACACACATAGACCTGTGGGTTTGCTATATGACGCGTGGCCGGCCTAATGTTGTGACATACACAGATAGTGGCCATGTTATTGCAAGGCAAACGGGTGGAGAACACAGGAAAGACCAGAGAAAAGGGCAGGGAGGAAGGCCTGTTACGACTACAATAAAGGGAAATGTTTTCGTTCCTTTTGTAAGTACGGGCACATCCGCAAGTCATGCGGAGGAGAGCACAGGTTCTCTGAATGTACACAGCAATCCCCCAGGACATCAAACATCGAGGGAGCAAGCAGCTAAAAGGAAAGGGGTCTGGGAAATTTGGCTAACTCACCAGTACGATTAGACAGGATGGCCCCTGGCTCGACTGCTACCCCAAAAATCAGCTGCAAAATATATACACGATGGTTTCGGTATGGTTTAGGATACCATACAAGGGCCCAAGGGTACAAACCACAGCACGCAATCTCAAGTCTGCAATTTTGCTTCCCAGCATCCTGGAGGAAAAAATTGCTAAGGAAGTGGAGGCAGGCAGGGTGGCTGGACCATTTGATTACCCCCCAGTGCACAACCTCAGAGTATCCCCATTGGGTCTGGTTCCCAAGAAGGAAGCGGGGGAATATAGGCTCATTCATCACCTGTCCTACCCAAAAGGTAATTCAGTAAACGACTTCATCAACCCGGAGGATTGCACAGTGCAATATACAATGTTTGATGTGGCTCTGCACCACATACAACAGCTAGGCCAAGGGGCAATGATGGCAAAGAGCGACATCAAACTGCTCTCGTCTGCTACCAGTACATCCAAGTGACCAGGATTTACTGGGTTTCAAATGGGAGGTAGATGGTATATGGACAAGGCTATGCCTATGGGATGCTCCGTTAGCTGCTCAGCCTTCAAGCATTCTCAACCTTTTGGAGTGGGCCACCAGAGAACACAAAAACATACATGTAGTCCATTATCTCGATGATTTCCTATTTATGGGGCCAAAGGGGGAACCACATGTGGGAGACGCTGCAAGGCTTCACTCACTGATGGGTTTTATGGTGTCCCTCTCGCCGGGAAAAAAGCGGAGGGCCCGGCGACTTGTCTCTCATACCTGGGCATAGAAATAGACTCTGAGGCTATGGTTTCCGCTACCGCAAGACAAGGTGGCACTTTTGTGCAAAATATTCGGTGAGATGGGAAAAGCAAAGAAGGTGACCCTACAACAGCTGCAATCTGTTATAGGCCACTTGAATTTTGCATGCCGTGCAACTCGCCCAGGCAGGACATTCCTTAGGCGGATGGCATCAGCCACAGGGGGGGCTTTAAAACCATATCACCACATCAGATTGACACAGGGCATAAAAGCAGACCTACAGGTTTGGGAACTCTTCCTGAAAGATTTCAATGGTATCACCATCTGGCAGACACCAGCAGACCAATTTTTGGACCTGCACATGGTAACCGATGCTTCAGGGGGCATTGGTTTTGGGGCATTCTGGCAGGGAGCATGGTTTGCGGGACACTGGCCACAGGAGTGGGTGTTGAAGGCTCACAAAGAATATTACCCTTTTGAACTGTTCCCCATCATGGTAGCCGTAAGGGTGTGGGGACACAAACTTCAGAATAAGAAAGTGCTGTTTCACACAGACAACAGGGCAGTAGTGGACATATTGAACTCGCAGACATCTTGTTCTGAAGATGTGATGAAGGTCTTATGTGGTCTTGTGTTATGCTGCTTACGGTACAACATCTCTTTTAAGGCATGTCATTTGCCAGGAAAGAAAATGTTATAGCTGATGCCCTGTCTCGATTTCAGCTCGAGCACTTCCGCAGTTAGCTCCTGTATGGACCAGTCCACATCAACAAAACACCGGAAGCAGTCTGGAGACTAGGGAGCCAAGATTGCAGCAACTGGTACAGCTCGCTGTGGCCTCGACATGGAGGAAGTATGTAGGTAGCTATGAATCTTTCCAGCAATTTGTGTCACGAGGTAAGCGTGAAATTACACAATACCCAGAGACAAGTTCAAAGCTACATCCCTACACTTAGAATGCCTGGAAAATCCCGCGGCTATACGCCTCAACTAGCAGGCATTGCCTTTCTTGAATTATGAAGGTTTCCCCGACCCAACCAACAATTTCATTACAAAGAAAATGGTGCAGGGCATGTCTAGACTCGCGGGGAAAAAGGTGGACACAAGGAAGCCCATAGGATTACCGGAATTGTCCAACCTCCTGAGAGCACTGGCGGTCACTTGCAGCTCTGGCTATGAAACCAAGCTTTTCAGGGCCCTATACACATGTGCATTTTTTGGGGCCTTCCGGGTGTCTGAGTTGGTACCGCAGTCCAACTCACCGAGCCAGAACACCAATTCCAGTTGAGTGATTTCGTCATCTGGCAAGACAGACTGTGTCTTCAGCTGCAAAAATCAAAATCAACCAGTGCGGCCCCGGCTATGATTACGCTGTTTAAGGCCCCACCCGGGAATATCTGCCCATGGATGGCAATGAAGGAGTATTTAGTGGTCGTCCTATGGGAACAGGGCATTTGTTTGTGCACGGGATGGAAAAGCGGTGTCAAGGATGGCACCATCATGCGGTCCTACGAAAAGGGTTTATGGATGGCGGAAACCCGACCTCGTGATAACACCCATTCATTCCGAATTGGAGCAGCCACTGAGGCTGCCATGTGCGGTTTAAACGAGGATCAGATAAAGGGGTTGGCAGATGGGCTTCAAAGGCGATATGGGTTACAAGGCCTCAGCAAAGAACAGCAGCAAGTGATGTTGGGGAACCCAGCACAAGTTGGGACTAATAGTTCAAATCCGAGAACACTCACATGTTTCTACTTTTGTTTTACAGGCATGTCGTGACATCCCTCAGATATGGATCGTGGGTCATTCGCACGTGAGGGAGGCGACAGGAGGGCGTGTAGAAACACGACTATATACAACTCAGCTGCACATTCCAAGAAGTAGAGCTGTGATAAAATGGGCAGGAAAAGGGGGGGATGAGGTGGGGTATCAAAACAATCATGGCATTGGGTTTATCACCGACCACCGCTTGTGCTGGTGATTCACCTGGGAGGGAATGACTTGGTCACCCTAGGGGCAAAGAGATTAATTGGGGATATGAAGAGGGACTTGTCCCACTTTAAACAGTTATTACCTCGCTTTAGATCGGCATGGTCTCGAGCGCTACCACGCCTGCATTGGCGTAGTGAGCGAGAGCAGGGCTATGGATAAAGCACGGAGGTCCGTGAATAGGAGGTGTCCCATTTTGTGGCCTCACTGGGCGTGGAGGTAATCAGGCACTTCTTGATTGCAAAACAGATATGGGATTTTATAGCGGGATGGGGTTCATTTATCAGGGATGGGAAACGATGTCCTAACAATACACTTAACGATTTCAGAGACAGTGCTGTTTGGGAAAAGTAAGATCCCTTGGGCATTAGTGGAGATACTGGTTGTCACAGTATGAAGTGGCAGTAAATTCATGGCTGACCCTGCAAGAGGCTCCAGACATAAGAAGAGCTGCGATTGGGTGTCACTCTGGGAGAGGCACGACCCTAGGACGGTATGCCTCGGAGGATCGGAAGAGGAAGACACCCAGGCTGGGGGCATCAAACGCGCTGGGATCCAAGACTCAAGAGGGAGGAGTGCCCCTCAGACGGCATGCTCCTCGGCCAAGGCTAGAGGCCTAAATTGAAGGGGAACTGTCTTTATGAAAGGCACGGCCCTCAACGGGTCTGTTGGACTAAAGGCCAGAGTTTCTCAAAACAAGCGGATGAAGGAGCTGGGGTTTTCAGCAGTACATGAATTAGGGCTGCTCAAGGGGTCTTACAGGATGGGACCGTAATGTACATATGTTACAATTTTCTGTGTAGCTTGGTGTATATATATAATATACGTAAAGTGCATATCTGTAAAATTGTGATGTACCTATTAGGCTCGTAAAAGCCAAGTGTCCCATGTAATGTATGCAATTTTGTTTAAGTAAAAAGAGCTGCGGCCCTTTTTTATACCAAAAACAGTGTGGTGTCTTGATTGAATTGGGCGTCCGCTTTGGGCAATTGACAGGCTGATACACTGTGATCTGGAAGACGCCTTTTGTGACCTGACACAGTTTAACCCACAGAATGGCTTTTTTTTTTTCAGGTAACCCCTACCGTTCTCTCATCTGTGACTCGTGTTTGATCCATCAGCATTGTAGCTTATTGTTTTCGCTTGCGCACTTCCGCTCCTGCCATCTAAAACTAAAATCCGTAGCCTTAAAAATAATTATTGTGTTTAAATTTTAAACTAAGAAAAATTGTTGCAGCTGACATTGCACGACTGCTTTTTCAAGTCCCCGCTTGCTCCTGCTAGAATCCCCATCCATTTCTGCTGTGCTTCCGGTGGAGGTTCAATATAACGAAAAAAAAAAGACCACAAAAAACAAACAACAAAAAAGATTACAGTCAGTATCTATGTCTCTCTCCTATGATCAGTATGCTCTCTCTCTCTCTCTATAATGAGAAGTGTTGCATCACACTGGTAACAAAATAAAACTACTACAGAACTACTGATGCAGTAAAGGACAAACTTTGTGAAGCTCATACTTAATGACATCATTTTTTTTTACCAGGCAGGACTATTTCATCATAAACTCTCACAAACAAATCTGTTTTTTCACCATATAAACAAGATGTTTCCTAACTGTAATAAGTAAAAACAAAATATTGCCCATTTTATAAGTGCAATAAGATACTCTGGGGTGTGCACGGAACAGATTTTAACACATTTCCAGAGGCCAAAGGCACTTGGCCTGCGGCCTCATGCTTCATTATTCCCCTGGGCGTGCGGTAAAATCTGTTCCATGCATACCCCAGAGTGTCTTATTGCTTATGTGTAGGGCTGAAATGTATTGTTTGTCTATGGCTGCCCGTTTGTTAAAATGAATGATTTCTGGTGGTTGACTAGTTAGCTCGGTATCGGTGAGCCATATTAGCGAGGGAAAAGAAAATACAGAGTTTAAGAAATCAGCATTCTAATGGCTCTGTGATTTCCTTTCAATGTGGTTCTGCTTTTCTGAACTTATTACTTGTGCATGGAACAGATTTCATGCACAGGCAATAACCAATTAGAAAGCAGGATTTTCTGTCTCCATTTTATAAATAAAGTTTACTACTACTAGTAGGTTATATTAAGGCTTCACCACCCTCTGGGAAAGTACTTCCTGATATTACCCCTGAAATTACCACCCTGCACTCCAGGATTTGTCCCTGCATCCTGCTGCAGGCAACCAGATCAAACATCTCTGTCTCTATGATCTATTTTTTTTTTTGTTAATTCTGGTTCTTCGTTGTGCTTCTGGTGGGAATAGCCCCAAATCAATGCCTCCGTGTCTGACACTGGCATCCCCCAGCTGCCGACCAGAACCCAGGCGTGTGACTTGCCCTGCATGGCAGGGGCCCTAAAGAAGAGACCAAAATCTACCAAGTATGGTTACGGCATCATTCAGCTAGGGGTCAGAGGACTTCATGGTGCACAGCTGCACAGGGTTTTTGCTTGTTGCATCAGTCCACATGGAGTGGAAGTGCAATGATGACAGTGTTCCTGCACATTCCCCACAGACGTCTCCAACTGCTTTCCATCTGTTGTGTGGTCCCGGCTTGGTGTACACCTGGTCTTCTTTGGGTGTCACCCAAGCACTGGGAGTCACCAACCTCCCCCCCCCCCCGCCTGGAGGTGGAGAGCTGTCCCTGGGAGGCTGATTCAGCCTCCTCACAGCTAGCCCTCTGATGCTCTGAGCTCGTTTTCGAGCCTGAGTCACCAGTGTCGCAAATGGTAGTGCTACTGTTGTGCTGGTGGGCTGGACCTGTCTCTGTGATCCTGCTGATACCCTTGAGCATGTAACAGACTGAGATCATGCCCTTCTCAGCCCTCAGCTTCTCCTCATAGTGTTTGTCCCCCATTCTGCTGATCATTTGGGGGCCCTGTTGTAATGGGTGAGGGAAGCCACTGATGCTGATCACTCTCAAAATGGCCTGGTCAGGCCAGGGCACAGGTCCACCCCAGCTACAACTTGGAGGGAAAATATAGAATTCCAACTACTCCAACCACCTGGAGGTGGATTTTTTAAGGTGACGCCCAGCCAGCAGGTGTCGTAGAAATTTTGGGGAAGGGAACCGAGGCCTAATAGCCATTAGCTGGGAACACAAGGAGAGGCGTGAAGCTGACTGAAATGCAAAACAAGGCAAACGTTTATTAAAGATTCTAAGAGTAACATTACAATAAATGTCTAAACTCCAAAACTCTAAAAGGCAAAAGAACTATAATATCACAAAATTATTACACTACATCCTATACTGTAAAGCAAGCATAATCATGGACACAAGCTTCCCAGAACTGTAATCTAAAACAGCCACCCTTGCATGTCTAAACAGGGAAAGGAGAACAGGATGGGAAACCAGCTGTCAGCGCAAGGAGAAAACACAGAACAGGACACAGACCAAGACTTCCGAGGCTGGTGAATCTTCAGCTCACGGGTCCCCATGGACCACCGGAAAAGCATACCCCTCCAGGAACTAGTCTGCCAACATCGTCCAGCCACAGCCCCTCTGTGGACTGCTGGGACAAAAGGACAAATGGGCAAACAGTACAGCTGGTCAGAGAAAAGCAGGGTCAAGGCACCTGGGACCACACGCAGGCAGAAGGATGGCTGCACAAATAAAAGCAATTCTTTTATTAAACCTGGTGTCGGTGTATTTATTCGGGCACAGCATTCTGTGCAAAAATACAGGGGCATTTGGGTGGAAACAGTTGGATCCATGACAGGAGTCCGACAGAAATTCTGTTGAATGCCCCGTCAGCAACACTGGCAGGTTGACCGCATTCTGCAGTCGGGTGCCACTTTGCTATTGCTGTCTTTGTTTTCTTTGGGGGGGCTTCACCCCAGACCCTTCACAGCGGAGGCTGTGCGCCTGCCCTCACTCAGGATTCTCAACTCCAGTTTGAGCTAATTGGGAGGTGCAGGACTCTACAGACAGCGCTCGGGTTCCAGCGGTCTCCCACCATGGCTAGCGCCTGTAGTCATGGGGGACCACAGAAATGTCGCTGCAAGGGGGGTAAACAGAAACAGTTCTACACCGAGGCACTGTTTCTGGGTGACCATCTCCTGATGGCACCCAGGTGCTATGACAGTGGGCAACACCATGTCAGGGGCCCCAAAACATCACCGTCAAGCATTTATGTACATTTATTTACAGTGGTTTATTCCTGAGGGTACGTTACCCCTTTAAAGTTGGCCTCAGATGTAGGCCACTTTTAATCTGCTGTCAGGCATTAATCCACATTTAAGTATACAGTTCCTAGTTTACAGTTCCTGGCTCAGCAGAGCCTTGCACTTGCTCATTCCCTTTCGATTTAGTCTAAGCATTCACAGTTTGGGCCCTTTTAAAATCGTGGGCCTGACCTGCTGGCCCCTTTAGTGGGGGGACCTGTTGTTGCCCCTTTAAAACCACTGCCATTATTTGTTTAATTAAGGTTTGTGCCCCTTTCTCACTGTCTATGGGGCAATGTCTTTTTACTCCACCCTGTGGGCAGTCTTAAGGCGGGACCTTGCCACCCCACAGTCACTTGGCTCAAAGGAGCCCTTCCTCTGACTCCACCCTGTGTGCAGTCCATTGCTGGGGCCTTGTCCGTCCCCACAGTTACCTGGCTGTATGGAGCCTCTTCAAACTCCGCCCCATGAGTGGTCCTTTTGCTGGGGCCCAGCCTCTCCCCACAGTCCTTTGGATCTAGGGAGCCTCCTTACTCCGCCCTGTGGGCGGCTCCCTTTCCTGGGGCCTTGCTTGGCCCAAACAGATGATGCTGGCACCTGGAAGTGCCAAAGTTATTTAGTTATAAAAAAAAAAAGTTCAGTTTTGGGCAGTGGCCAGCACCTGAACCTGATGCTGCTGCCACTCACCCTGTCGCCCTCTTCCCTCGGGATCAGGATCGCTGATGGCTACTTCGGGAGGCCTAGACTTGTTTCCTTCCACTAACTTCCACAGATGTCTGCTGTTGGTTGGAGGGGATGGCCTGGACCTGCCACCCTCCTGACAGACATCTACCGCTGATGCTGCTGCTGGAGCTGGAGGGGCCGAGCTGGACTACCGCTGTCCCTCCAGAATGGAACTTCACCAATGCTGGCATTGGGGACACGATGGACTGCTGCTGCTGCCACCAGAGGAGAGGGAGTGATTCACAGGAGGACTGACCGGGACATCAGGGAGGGATGCAGAACCACAGGTAAGTCCCTCCCCTTTGGCTGAGCCGTGGCTGGCCTAACGCTCCCCTTTCCATGCTGCTGTTGCTCCTTCTCTCACTAACTGAATCTGGCAAATGGCTGCTGCTGTTCAAACTGGGGCAGGGGATTCAGTCTCGGAATCCTCACAGCCCATCCCTGCCTGCCCTCGCGACCAGGACCCACGGGTGCAGGTAACTAGGGGGGAGGGGGTCTGTCAGGACTGCAGCAGGCAGGAAAAAAAATGGAGCAGCAGATAAATAAATATTTAAAAACACAAGCCCAGCTAGGGCTTGGGTTTTACGTTCCGGGAGGGGATACCTAACTCTGGGGCACCTAACAAGGGGATCTATCCAGGGGCACCTTCCTATCCCTGGGGCACCTAACCTGCCTAGCCAACCCCCAGAGCACCTGGATGCCCATTTTGGAGGGCACCAGGAACTCTGGGGCACTACACTGTGTTGCCCCCTCTCAACTGCCTCGGTGTTCTTTTCCTCCATGGGGGAGGCTACAACTGTAAGCAGTACTCCAGGTGGGGCCTGACCAGGGCCTTCTTTTTTTTTTTTATTTCCTTTTTATTGAGAGAAGCAACTTAAGCAGAAAGGAACTATGCAGTTAAATGTCAATAGATACATAGTCAATCAGGAATAATAGTTGCTCATATCATTGACACTGTATAATAGAGTCAAGTAAACAGCAGTAAGGTCAGCAGATACATTTTGTGAGCCTTGAATATGTTTTTAATCAATAGAAGAAAAGAAGAAAGCAATTTTCACAGAATGAATCTTCCATCGAGGGGGAAGATGTTATCTCATCTCAAGCGTACTTCTACCCTCCATGGTCTAATATAGATGCAACCCCCACTGGGCCCAGTCCACCCCCCCCGGCCGAAAATCATTAAATGCCCTCACCTCCCTATGGCACAAATTATGGATCATATTGTGCCAGGTAAATAACCCATTGTTGCCATTTCTCCCAGAAAGTTGTTTGCCTATCATGCAAGACAGCCGTGAGGCCTTCTAACCTGTAAATATCCAGGAAAATTTGTTGCCATTCCACCACCATAGGTATTTTATCGGGCATCCATCTACGAGTTATGGGCTTTTTTAGCTGCTAAAAGATATAGGGGTAGTAAAGTATGATGCCATAAGGGTCTGTGTGATGGGTAAATGGAAAGTACTACCATTCAGCTGTGAGCTCTTCCCGTTCCCCCAGACAATCTCGTAGCTCTTCCTGCAGGGTACACCAGTGTGGCATTAATTTAGGACAAAGCCAAAAAGTATGACCTAAGTCTGCTAATTTGCAATCGCAGTTCTGCCAGCATTGACCATAAGAGGCAGGAAGGTATTTAGCTAAAACGGCTGCAGGTCGAAAAAATCTGGAACGACACTTCCAAGCAAATTCTCTCCACTTGTTTGAGGAGGACATTTTTATTGCTTTTAAGGTAGAATCCCACCATAAGAAAGCAGGGACTTATAGTTCCAGGTCCTTATTCCAGCCCTCTAGTACTGACTGTGAAGTAGCACCCAGATATCCCCTCAAAATTGTATACAAATGGCCTATGAGTTGTCCCCAAAGGTGACCCTGGAGAGTGTCTTTAAGTAAGATCCAAAGGACTGGCAGGGGAGCAGGTAATCTAGTGGTGACATCTCTTTGCTACAAAGTATAATTTCTAACCTGAAGATAGCAATACGAGTCTCTATCAGGGAGACCATATTGCTTCTGTAGATCAATGAAGGGAATAATGCCTGGAGGTGTTAAGAATTGGTGATAGTAATTAAGTCCCAGCCTTCTCCAGGAAATAAAAGTGGTGTCAAGTCTTGAGGGATGGAAGCTTTCATCTTCAGATAGCAGTGTATAACAAAAAAATAATGTCTTTGAGGGCTGATTTTTGTTTAAGTTTATACCAAACTAATGGCCCAGTGGCACAGAGGGTTGAGGCGCCGGATGCAAAACCTAGCGCCACACCAGTGATCCAGATTTGAATGCAGATTTGGGTCACCGGGGGGGAGGATTAAGCATCTGAGGGATTGCTCTCCTCTTCCACGGAGGGTGGAAAGGGATATCTGTGGTGGTGCTGGCTGCTGGTGGTAGCTGGGGGGTAGAGCCTCTTGTGAATTACTGGATGGGATGGGATGGTGCAGGTGGACGTCGGACACGTGGCACGCGGGAGCATGTGGCGCAATGTCCTTGGCATCCCTGCATGCTTGTGCCATGGGGGGGTGAAACTAGGGGAAAAAAATCCTAGCCAAATCCTCCGGCGCGCGTGATGGTCTGCCATGGCGCTGCACTGGATGCTCCAGGACCTCCCTCTGGCCCTGACCCCTTGGTCTTCCGTGCCAACATGATGTGACCTATAGAGAGGGAGATGGAAAGGAGGTCGAATGGTCGGGCATGGCGCCCGGTGCAGGAGCCACTAGCAGACTGGATTGGGGAACCATTGTGAACACCCCAACTGAGGAGGTAGGCAAGTAAAAGAAACTAACAACAACAACAAAAAGGTTTATAGCAAACTTTCAAGAACTGGGCCGTATAGTTGGTGAAACTGTGAAGTGGGGGTATCCTTTCCCTAGAGGCAAAGACCATTTTTTCATTATCATATAGGACATTTATTGTGAACTCTATTTCTTTCCATGGGGTCGAAGTAGTAGGGGACAACCACAAAAGTAAAATTTTGATGATAAAAGCTGCAACTCATAGAATTTCAGGTTAGGCAAATTTACCCCTCCCTGGGCCAATGAGAGTTGGAGCAAGGAGAAATGTGTTCGAGGTCTTTGACCTCCCCAAATGAAATTAGATATTAATCTGTTCCAGGATTTAAAATAAAATTTGTCAGGGAAAATAGGAATATTCTGGAACAGATAGAGAAGATGGGGGGAGAATATTCATCCGAATTGTCTCTATGTGTTGAAAAAAGGTAAGATTCTATCTCCCCCAGCTGGTTGTCATTTTGAATGAGGACAGACAATGATTCATAGTTTAACTCCAAATGTTCCAGATTCATGGGAATATAAATCCCTAAATATTTGATTTTCGTGCAGCGCCATTTTAAAGGGAAGGTTTGTTTTAGGATCCGGGAGGGATGAAAATATAATAGCAGCACCTCGGATTTAGAAATATTCAATTTGAAATTAGCCACCTCCTCAAATTCCCTTAGGATTTCCCATGTAGCCAGTATAGACTGTTCTGGGGGCAAAAGAATCAGTGGAATATCATCGGCAAAAAGGGAGATTTTATAAACTTGTTGTCCCAAAGGGATCCCCTCAATCCGATCATCCATTCTCAGTGCTACAGCGAAAGGTTCCAAATAAAGGGCAAAGAGGAGGCAACCCTGCCTCGTCCCCCGTTGTAATTGTATTGGAGAAGAGAGGGCACCATTAATACGTATGTAGACCAGGGGGTGGGAGTAAATGTTTTGGAGCCATTTTAAAAAGGAATCGGGAAAAGAGAAGGCAGACAGTGCATCCCAAAGAAAATCCCAAGACACCTTGTCAAACGCCTTTTCAGCATCTAAACTTATCAGGGCCATTGGAATCCTTCTTGAATGGATATAGTCTAATAATAACAAAGTTTGGTGGATATTATTCATGGTACTCCGATGTTTAATAAAGCCAGATTGATCGGGATGAATGAGTGTCAGGAGAATGACTTCAAGTCTTGTGGCCCATATGGCCATATACATCTTATAATCTACGTTTAAAACAGAGATTGGGTGATAAGAGGCCATATCAGTAGGATCTTTTTCAGGCTTCGGGATTGGAGATATGACTGCATAGTCCCTCGACAGAGGGGGAGTCTCTCCTTCTGTGACAGCTCTGAAGGTAGGCATCAGGATAGGGAGTAAACTTCCAGAGAATTTTGTATACAACTCAGCTGTAAAGCCATCTGGGCCAGGACATTTTCAGGGCTTTAATGCCTGAATGTGTGCTAAAACTTCGCTTACAATTATGGGGGATTCCAAAGCTGTTTTTTGATTTTATGAAAGCTGCGGGCGGTGAAGGTGAGACAGGAAATCTGCCTGTTGATCGACCAAGTTAGGCGTAGGGAGGAATGTGTATAGAGATTGATAAAAAGTTGTAAATGCCAAATGGATATGGTCTGTTTTATGAGAGACTTTTTTAGAAATGGGGTCCTTTATTTTAAGAACTGTTGCCTCGTCTCCACGTATGGAGTTTGCGGGCCAGTGATCAAGTTCTCCAGGAGCCCCCTCATAACTTGTTTGATTCAGGTATGTCAAGGTTTGGAGGACTCTCTAGTCCATTATTTTCTGGTTATCCTTCTTTGTTTCCCTAATTTTCCTTTGTAGTATTTTATCCCCTTCCCTATACAGAAGTTGATAAGTCTGAAGCTGGTCTGCTAGGTATTTATATGTGGCATCCAGCTTACATTTCTTGTGAGATGTGTAAGCCATAGTTTCACCCCACAGGATTGCTTTTAATGTGTCCCATATTATGGGGCCGGAAACTTCTGCAGTGTTGTTCTCACTCAGGAACTGTGGGATACGGGTCTGCATGTATTCCACGTATTCTGGGTCCCGCAATAGTGTGGGATTAAAGCGCCAAAGCTTCAATCTCTTGGGTTTCCCCAGGTCTGTTTTTAAAATCAATGGATGATGGTCAGATAGGAGACAAGGCCTCAGGGATATGTCCTGAACCAGAGAAAGATGTTCACAAGTTACAAAAAAAATAGTTCAATCTGGAATATGTCTTATGACGTCCTGAATAAAAAGTGAAGCCAGGCATAGAGGGAAAAAGTTTCCTCCAAACATCCTACAGGCCTAAATGAGTCAGAGTTTCCTTTAAATATTTTACAGGATTGGAAGTTTTATATGCCTGTGGGTTAGAGGAGCCAAGGTGTGCAGAAAGAGCTACGTTGAAGTCAACCTCCCCCCATTATCAGGGTGCCTTGTAAGCTATCTAAGAACTTATGCATAAAGGAGCGCATAATGGGGAGAGTAGAATGGGGTGGCAGATAGACACTGACCAGTGTCACTTCCTGGGAGTAGAGAACGCCCTTTATTATCATGTACCTGCCTTGAAAATCAATGGTTAGGTCCTGGACCTTCAGAGGTGTGGAGGTTGGTACCAAAATGGCCTCTCCCCTCCTACGCCCACTTGAATGAGAGGAAGCAAATACCTTATAACGATGACCCCGCTTCAGTTGTTGGTGTTCCACCTCTGACAAGTGGGTTTATGGAAGAAAATATAGATCAGCTGCTTGTTTTCCCAAATATTGCATAAAGGGAGTATGTTTTATGGGGTTATGCAGTCCATTCACATTCTGCAAAAATATTTTGACAGGGCTTACCACCATCTCAGGAGAGCAGTGGGAGAGGAAAGGAACCAACCACAGAGTGAGAAGAACCACCCAGACATCCACCTCGCAATGCTCATCTCACATGTCTCGATCCAGCCATCCCAAAGGACCCAACACAGCAGGCCAGGAAGAGGACCAGAAATGTAGACATCCAGAAGCTCTGCCCCCGAGGAGACCCCCACCATCCAAAATAAATATTTATTCTCAACTGAGCCGTATTTGGTGTGCGCTCTCCTTTATTTCAGATAATAATTAAAAAAAAAAACATATTAAACAACATCATAAGAAAGTCATTCAACCTTCCTTGTAACTCCCCCCTCCCCCTTTCCCAAACAACCAAAAAACTGTGTAGTCCCATACAAACATTGGGAACTAAGAATTCCCCAGAAAACTCAGAGCAAACATATTTGCAAAATCAGGTCCACAACTGTGTACCCAGTGACTTTCAGCTTGGAAATGAGAAGACGTCTCCACTCCCAGTGTCCCACCAGGATAGGAACCAGACCCTGGGCTACTTTGGGGCAGAGGGCAAGCTCAGCAGTATCCGCAGATACAGCCCTCTGGGGAACAAAAACATTCCCAAAAAGAGAAGAGTGCCAAATAGGCACTATTGAAGAAAAAAGATGGTGGCTCCATTTAAGAGTCTAGCCCGACAAGGCTTTCCTCCTCCCCTTGACCAGTGTTCACCTCCACTTCATTAATCAGGCTGGATTAGAAAGCAACTTGCCACCTAGATATACCCACCAGCCCCTAGAAGAAGAGAACCAGGTCTTTTACTTTCTTGCACTTTCTCCCGCACCAAGGTATCAGGTATCTCACAATAAATATATTATTATGCCTAAATCTAAGTACTCCCCCCTCCAAGTCCCCCCAATTCTTCAAGAAAAATGAGGGTGGAAAGAAAGAGCTTCCAACCCCTGATGAGCTGACTACAATTTATGGGGACCCACGCTGATCTAGTCCAATCCAGTTTAAAGTCCATGAGTCAAATGAAGCAGAAGGGCACCGAGGTACCCCTGCAATATCCCCCAACAGTAACCACTAGGACAGTCATATGCCTCAGGGTATATTCAGCTACTGTCCGTCCTTATCTGTCCTTCTTCTCTGAGGCCCAACCTGATGTAAACACGGGGAAACTATTGGAAATATTCCTGAACCAGAAATAGCATGTCCAAATTGATCAAGCATATTTATTGTAGAATCCATGTGTCACCACATAAATTAGACGGGCGACAGATGACAATGTCCCAGGAGGAAGAGCAATAGAGGAGAAGGAGAGTCAGCATGGGGCCTGCTAGAAGTGAGGGAGGCCCACCCCCCCGGGGCCTGCCGTTGCGCTCCTAGCCTGGCGGTAAGGCCTTGCCATCAGGAAGAGCAGAAGGAGAATTTGGTATTATGTTACATACAGTCAGGATATATTATAGTTTGAATCATTGATTCCCCTTCAATGCAGACCCCATGGCGAGAACCCCACCACCACCTAACCCACACACATCACCCCCCAACCCTCCACCCCCAGGACCCACCAACCTGCCAAATCCAGATCAGTATATCTCTGTCCGAACATCACAGCCCAGTTCATCTATAGGATGTTTGTAGCTGATATTGCTGGAGCTGCTTCAGAAGATCCTCAAGTGTGGATTTTGATATCTGAGAATCGGTGGTGCTGTTATTGTTTTGGTTGGTCTCTCCTCGCCTCATGGATCTGCTTATAGGAGCATTGTCTGTGGTGCGAGTGGTGGGGTGGCCTGGACATTCAGAATATACGCTTTGAGACTGCAGGTCCCGCTTAGCTTCCTCTGCTGACAAATACGTCTTTTGCCCTGTTATAAATTGGACTGTAAGTTTTGCAGGGTATGGAGTTTTGAATTTCAACTGGTTGGCTCTGAGAGAAGGGAATAATGGGATGTACTCCCCCCTCTGCTTTTGGATGATAGGGGCGTAGTCATTGTCAATGAAGAGTCATTTTGTACCATATTTAAGAATGTTTTGACCCCAAGCCTTCTGTAGCAATTGTTTCTTCACTGCATAATTAAGAAAATGAGCCACTATAGAGTGGGGTGGGTATCTGATGCTACAGGGTTTGGCCCTAATGCCCGATATGCTCACTTAATGTCTATGGGAAATTCAGGCCCCAAATTCAGAATGCTACGAAATTAATAATTGAGGAAGACCATCATATATTGACTCTCCTCATTCTCTGGGATTTCACAGATCCTTAAATTCTTTCTCTGCATCCTCCTGGCGGAGGACCATTTGAATTTGGTTGTAGGCCATTTCTGTAATGACTGATTCCAGGCAATCGAGTTGGAATGAGTTAAGGAAATCAGGGAATCCACCTCGTCCGCTTGTTTCTGCAGTGCTCCTAAATTCGTATGGAGGTCCTGTATAGATTCCCTCATCTCGGAGCGACAATCTTGGATTGCTTGGAGGATTGCTTCATGCTGATCCTGGGTTTGACTCTTGCTGTATTGTATCTTTTGTGTGCGTCCCTTTTGGGTGTCCTCACTAGCTGCCATGCTTTGTGCAGCGTGCTGTTCTGGCTCCTCTGCTTCTTCATTCTCTATAGCCAGTCCTGCAAAATGGTTGCACGATTTTCTCCACATAGACTGGTGGCAGGGATTGCCTTCCAATGTATGGTAAGGGTTTTTTTGTAATTAGAGGCTCAAATGCTGTTAAATTTTGGCACATTTGTGGCAGTAGGGAGGGAGCTCATCTTTAGCGCTGTTCAGTGCTCCATGGTGTCACCGGAAGTCCCTGACCAGGGCCTTCTGAAAGAGTAGGATTACTTCCCCAACTGTACTGGTAACCCCCTTTTTGATGCACCCCAACATCCTGCTGGCCTTCTGGACAGCAGCTGTGTACTGCTTCTCCTGCTTCAGCTTCTGGTTCCTTATGGCCCTTGGGGCCTTTTCCATCTTGACCCTGGCAGTAGCACCCTCACACTTTTGACACTGTTCCACATAGAAAATTGATAAATAAGCTGGGTAGGCTCGGGGTGGGTCAGAAGTTGGTCAACTGGGTGGCAAACTGGTTGACGGGCAGAAAACAGAGAGTGGTGGTAAATGGTATACAGTCAGAAGAGATGCAAGTCACAAGTGGGGTACCTCAGGGATCAGTCCTGGGACCAGTCCTCTTCAACATCTTCATTAGTGACCTTGCAGATGGACTGGAGGGTAAGGCTTGTCTGTTTGCAGATGACACCAAGATCTGCAACAGAGTAGATGATCCAGATGGGGTGGGCAGAATGAGAAGAGATCTGGATAAACTAGCAAAATGGTCAGAAGAGTGGCAACTGGGATTTAATGCAAAGAAGTGCAAGATCATGCACATAGGGAAGAGAAACCCTGAAGCCACCTATAGGCTGGGAGGGGAGTTGCTAGCAGTCACAAAGGAAGAAAGAGACTTGGGCATCATCATCACTGATCACCTGAAATAAACCAAGCAGACCTCTAAAGCAGTAGGTAAGGCTAGGGGGGTGTTAGGGTGTATTAGTAGCGGTATCACAAGTCGTAAGAGGGAGGTAATAATCCCTCTTTACAAGACACTGGTTAGGCCCCATCTGGAGTACTGGGCAGTATTGGAGGCCACACCTTCACAAGGACATTAACCAAATTGAGGCAGTCCAGAGAAGGGCAACCAAAATGGTGCAGGGACTGCATCAGAAGACATATGAGGACAGATTAACAGAGCTCAATATGTATACCCTTGAGAAAAGGAGGGAAAGAGGTGATATGATCGAGGCATTCAAACACCTTAAGGGCATTAACAAGGTGAAAGAGTCTAACATGTTTAAATATAAGAAAAATAGCAGGACAAGAGGACACAGCATGAGATTAGAGGGGGGCCGATTAAGGGGGAATGTGAGGAAATTCTTTTTCACAGAAAGGGTGGTGGATGCATGGAATGGCTTACTTCAAGAAGTGGTGGCTATGAATACAGTGCAGGGCTTCAAACAGGCATGGGATAGGCATAAGGGAGCAATACAAATGACTATGAATAGATAGGCCACTAACAGAGCAAAGGCCGATGGCACATTTATAAGGTAGAAAAAGAAATGGGCAGACTGGATGGGTCTTGCGGTCCTTATCTGCCGTCAACTTCGATGTTTCTACACAATGCATAAACCTACCTTCTTCAGTCCTAGAGTACAGTATCTGGGTTTGCTAGTAGTAGTTTAACCACAAGGTCCCTTCTGTCCTTCTATTGGTTGTCCCGGTGGACATTAAGGGTCCAGTAACATTTTGTAAATTTGTAGAGATTGGCAGTGTGCAGAATGCAGAATTCAGCTGGCGGATTTTGTGCAGTGGCAATTGGACTTCTGAAATGCTTTTTGGAATTTCTTTTTCAATTCTGTGGGATGCTGAAAAGAATTTCTATGCAAACCACAGAATAACTTTCTGCAGGGTACATAATCCACAGAATAATGTTTTGTGGCCTGCAGAACAGAAATCTGTGGCATAGTCACAGGAAACAGTCTGTTTTTGAAATTTCGGAATTCCACTGCTGAGAGAATTCCATGGAATAAGGTGGAATTTTCAAAACTCTGCAGAATTCCATTCCGTAAATAGAATTCCACAAGTAAGCAATAATACCCAACAGGGTGGGCGGTATTGGACTATACCAGACAACCCAGGGACACAATGAGGCCCGACGCCACAGGCAGAGGGACTTCTAGCCCCTGGAAGGTCCGTTATAGCCCATACCGCCTACCCTGGAGAGTATTATTGCGCTTAGAAAATGGGCTTGCTGTTATATTTTTATATGGAATTTGATAAAATTAAAAAAATAAAATAAAAATGGAAGAAAAAAAACATTTAAATGTTTTTATTGTAAAATAGTCCCCCCCTCATTCTCTTGCTTTGGTGACCTCTCTGCTGTATGACTTGCAGGACTGTATCTGTCTCATTTTTTGGTGAGGTCTTTTATTCATAATGTTATTTTTAGGACAGAGAGAAGCTGCTGTGTCAGTTTCCTTTTATTTTATGTGGGTGCTTTAGAAGAAAAGTGGATTTGCGAACAGTGAAGCGCATGTCCGTTTTACTTTATACCCGGAAGTTGGAAGACGCGTGAGTACGAGGACAGAAGGCAGCGGTTTAAATAATTTTTTCAGTTACAGCATTCGGGAGAGAGATTGTTTTTTATTCGGGGGATGTACTTTGTGAGGCGATATCTCGTTTGCTCTCTACGTCGCTTCATGGGTTGCTATGTTGGATGATGGGGGAAGAATGGCATGCTGTGAGCCGTGGGAGAACGACCGAGACTGGCAAGTAAAACTGAGTGCAGTTTAAAGAGAGAAAAACAAAACGGAAGATTAAATGTACATTGATTTACTTTGGGCAGTTACTGAGTAGTGGTGCCTGTAGTAAGAACTACATAGCAGGTGACTGTAGTGTAACTAAACAAGCATGATGATGAGCTTTAGATCTTCGCTAAGCTTGAGACAAAAATGGCGGAAAATTTAAAACAAAACGAGGAGGTCTTAACCAATTAGGGAGGAGGGTGGGCAATAGGATTTTGGTGATGGGATTGGCTGGGTTTGTACTTTTAATAGCTGGGCATGTGTTGTCTGATAGATGCCCGGCTAGAGAAGTCCCTGAACCAATCAGAAGGCTTAGATACTGTTACCCATTTTCTAATTCTGCATAGAAGTAGTAGAGATGTTCCCCAATGTCCTGGCCAACATTCCTTCTGTTAATAAAAGTATTTCCAATGTGATATGGGGGGGCATCAGTCTGCCTAGTGTGGACCAGATGATCCCTGCTGCTTTCTGTACTAAGTTGCAGGTGATGCTGGATGCAGCTCAGAGTGGGTTCCTGCCACAGTGTGTTCTGGAGCCCGTCAGGGAGAGAGCCACCCTGGACCTGGTGCGAACATATGGAGCACATGTTCAGGAGGTGAGAGTGGAGGACTATATGGGTGGGAGTGACCACAAGACAATGTGGATGCATCTGGATATGTGTAGGGAGATAAATAACACGAAAACCAGAGCATTAGATTTTTGGAAGGCAGACTGTAAAAGGATTGGAGAAATCCTAAGTGGGCACCTTGCTGGTATCAAAGAAGAGATGGGGATGAACCAGAGATGTGTCATAATTTGGGGCGCTAGTGGCAGCCACTAACGAGTGTGCAAAACTAAAAAGTAAAAGGTCCAAGGCCAAAAAGTCCAGCTGACTTGACAGACAGGTAGCTCAGGCAATGAAGGACAAAAGTTTGGCATCCTAGAAATTTAAAAGGACCCAGGAGAAGGAGGACAGGACAGGACAGAGTATGGTATTATGGCTAGGATGGTGGGCAGAGCAATTCACTTGGCCAAGGCCAGAAAGGAGCTGCAACTGACAACTGGCAGAGTGGGTAAAAAAGGGGAAGAAGGCTTCTTCTAATATAGCAGGGAGAAAAAGGATATGAAGGATGGGAGTGACAGACAAAAAAGGGTGGGTGGGAAGAAGGTAGTAAAGTGAAGACAGAAGTACTAAGTAAGTATTTTTGCTCAGATATCACCAGGAAAAGGGTGGTCCGATGCCTTAGGGGAAGAAGGGGGTGTGCAATGAGGTGGGAAGTGACACTGATGGGGATATTTGTGAGGCTAGGGTATGGAAGGGTTTATGGGCCCTGAAAGTAGGCAAGTCCCCCAGTCCCGATGGTATACATCTGAGGGTGTTGAGAGAGCTGGAGATGTGCTAGCAGGTCCACTAACAGACCTGTTTAACAGCTGCAATGGTGATAGAGAAGTACCCTTAGAAAGTGGGCCAAGGGATGACCCTGGCAATTACAGACTGGTCAGTGTGACCTCAATAATAGGAAAGATCATGGAAACCATACTGAAGGAAAGACTGGTGGGCTCCAGGATGAGAGGCAGCATGGGTCTGTGTCAGAATGATACTGCCAAAAAAAAAGGATTCATTTTTTTGATTGGGTGACCAAAGCAGTGGATAAGGGCCAGGCTATCGACATCCTGTGTCTGGATTTTAGTAAGGCCTTTAACTATTTTCTCCACAGGAGATTAATCAGGAAGCTTGAGGATCTGGGGGTAGGAGTAATGCTAAAGGGTACCCGGTTATAATAGCGCTGCAAGAATAGCGCCACACAACACAGCGCTAGTCTTCACAGTGCTACCAAGGACAGCGAACGGGAGTCAAGAGCACAAGGCAGTAAGCGCTCCCCTGGTTGCTGTTCATGGTGCTGCCACAGGATAAGGGCAGCAGAATTCTGGAGGCTGGCTGAGCTGCTCTCGTGGTGTTTAGAGCTGAGGCAAGGAGTAGCTTGGCTGGGTGTCAGTGGAGACAAGGGTTCTAATCCTTGCCTCCCTCAATTTTGCCTATCGGGCTTTATTTATTTATTTATTTTACAAGGGCCTGTGGAAATGAGTATTCCATAGGCCCACAAATTACTTCTTGCCCCGTGATCCGCTCCCTCCGGAGCGGGTAATCATTTAGTGGGAGGAAGTGGGGGGCAGGGCCACCCTCAAAACAAAACCAGCAGCATTTTGATTAGAGTGTGGTTGGCAATGTTCTACCCAGTGCCACACTAAAGACCTGGGTAAAAACAGTTGAAAGACAGGAGTCAGATGGTGGTAGTGTGGTGGTGGTGGGGGAGTGATCTTGGGGGCCAGAACAGTCACTAACAGAGTCCCACAGCGTTTGATGCTTGGTCCAGTGCTGTTTCATTTATTTATTGGTTACACAGCGTATGGAGTAAAGGGTAAGATCTGTCTGTTTGCAGATGACACCAAACACTGTGGAAGGGTGGAAGAGGTAATACGGGATCTCAGGAAAGATCTAGCCAGGCTTGAGAGGTGGTCGGGTATCAGTGCCAAAAAGTGCAAAGTCATGCACTTGGGGGCTAAAAACTCAAGGACCAAATACTGTCTGAGGGGTGTGTAAGTTACAAAACTAAAAGAACAGAAAGATTTATGGGTTATCATCACATGTGACCCGAAACAATCTGCACAGTGCAGGAAGGCAGCGACTAAGGCAAATAGAATGCTGAGCAGGCATACTGTAGCTAGGGGAATAACTAGCAGGAATGTAGAGGTTATTCTACCACCGTACAGATCCCTTATGTGTCCGCACCTGGAGTACAGTGTGCAGTACTAGGACCGATACCTAAGGAGAGACAGATCTGTTAGAAACAGTTCACAGACGGGTAATTAAAGTGATCGCAGGACAGCAGGGTAGGACATATGAAAAGAGACTCAGAAACCTCAACATTTACTCCCTGGAGGGCAGAAGGAAAAGGGGAGAAATGCTGAAGCATTTAAATACCTCCGTAGTATAAACAAGGTGAAATCTGAGGGTCTCTTCGGCCTTAGCTGCAATAAAACCAGTAGAAGACACTATCTCAAACTGGAGGGGGAACGATTTAAGAGGGAAATGAGGAGGCAGTTTTTCACTGAGAGGGTGGTGGCTAAATGGAATGAGCCTACCAGATGAGGTGGTATCCCTAAAGAAAGTTAAGGTTGGATTGGGTCAAAGTAAAGGGGAGGGTTGCAATTAAAAGCAGAAACATGGAAGGGGGGCTGCTGTTGGGGAGGGAGAATCCCATAATGGGGGAGGCAGTCCCCTCAGTAATCATTGGGAGATCCACATTATGAGCAGACAAGAGAGAGCTTTTGTTCTTTTTTGCTGCCATTTTTCATATGCTCGTACAATCCTATGTGGTTGTATGGACAAGTTGTTGATCACTTAATGCTGACTGCATTTATCTGCATACAGAAGCCACACTACCAATATTTGAGAGGATTTTTTGTTTCCAGTAAAATAAAAATCGTTGTTGACACAGCTTAAACAAAATTCCCCGAACAGTTGAAATCTGTTTCATTAAAATAGGATTGTTTTATCTTAGACTTCATCTGTTTATGTTGCTTGTTTGTGCTGTGAATTCATAAGCCTGTCTTTATGATTCCATAACCTGTCAAAGGAATGATTTTGGATGTCACAGACTGAGGATTATGACTTCAGGGCAGGAAAGACATCAGCAGGGACAGATGATGTCTAAAGGAGCAAAGTTTGAGTTCATGTAAATGTCTTTAGGTATAAAGAATGGAATGCCCTCAAATTCAGTTTTTTAAATGTTATGAGACCTGGGCCTTGCCAATGCCGGCAGCAGACAAAGAGCTAAGAAAGGACTCAAAGTGTCGGGTTAGTGCAACACATTCATGTGCTTGACAGTAAATAGAGAATAATGGATAGGTAAATGTGTGTTACGGATTGTTTTCACACACCCGAGGTGTGTGATGATCCATAAACCTCGATAGTGAAGCTCGAGAGGTTTATGTGGTCATCACACACCGAGGGTGTATGAAAAAAATCCATGACATCAGACTTACCTATCCTTTATTTTTTATAATTGGTGGTGTGGAGGTTTAAACTGTATTTCTAGCCGCTTGAAAGAAAAATACATTTTTTATCTTGAGTGCAGTTTTATTTTTGAAGAAATTGAACTGTACATGGATGAAACACAGGTGAAAATACTGCAGTTGAAATACTTTTTGTGAAACAATGGAATGCAACAGTTTCTTTGGGGAATGTTACATCAACCAGATTTCGGGTTATTATAAAGTGTCATATCAACTGGATTTCAGGTTATTATTGCCTTTGGAGCATAATAACCTGAAATCCGGTAGATATGCATTTTTAACAAAACAGTAATCCGCTTGATATTTATGGTCACTAGTAATTATAATAAAATAATTTACTTGGAAGATCTTTTGCTATAAAGTATTTTGTTCCGAACTTCTAAACTGCTGGAGTGTGGTCTCGTGTCTGCTGCCTGTTTGAATGCTTTGACTGGCGCCTCCTTGTTTCCTGAGGCGCCAGGTTCCTCATGCTGCTCCCTGCCAGCGCCAACTGAATTTTGTTTTACTTACAGTTTTTCATGCCCCCTTCTGTCTCCAGTGCTCATTCTCTCCTGAGCTCTGTGGCAGAGGCTGGCTCACCTGCATCTACACACCACTGCCGCCCCTCTACAGAACTGTGGCTTGACCCCCATGGTAGGGTTGGGACAGACAGGGGGATATATCCCTGAACAACCGAGTCTTGTCAGGTGGCAGTGTGATAGATATATGGGGCCCAGATGCACCACAGTGCTGTTGGATGCAGAGTATATGGCTTTATTTACTGTACTATATTACCTCTCTTGTACCCTCCCAGGGTGTTCAGTATACTCACCTGATCAATAAAAGCTAATTAATTAATAAATAAATACATACATAAGTAAATAAGTAAACACCTTAACATCCGACAAATATACAACTGAACATTTGAGTCTTGTCGGGCAGTGACATATTTTGTGTGTGTGGCAACACTCTAGCTCCCAGTGCCTGCCCCCATGCTACATCACTTTCAGGAACTATGCTAATCTGGATCAGGTGAAGTTCCTGTATGAAGTTTTGGCCATTGACTGGTCTTATCTTTCACAGTCCCAGGATGCACAAACAGCTCTTGGCTACTTTCTAGACAAATTTAGTGAAGTCCAGAATAGACATACACCCCATGTGACCCAAAGTGTGCGTGTGACACCCACAAGTGGTTGCACAAAGATCTTCTGGCTGCATTGCATGTCAGGGATGAGAGCTGGAAGCGCTTCAGAAAATCAGGACTTATAGCTGACTACCACACCTACAGGACTCAGAGAAGTGACTGCAAAAAGCGGATCAGACTGCAAAAAGCACATATTGTAAGGGGCTTCTGCTGGAAGCATCAGGTGACCCCATGAAATTCTGGGCACATGTTAAATCATTCCTAGGCTCAAAGAAAGCTCAACTGGCTGACAAAATGATCATTAAAGGAGTCCACTGCAACAACCCCAGGATAATTGCGGAAGCATTCAATAAGCAATTCTCTGACCTGTCCAGCTTTACATCTGTCTTCCTCCAGGGGCAGTCTCTTTCTTCACCCACTCCACCCAACCCTACACCACTTCACCCTCCTTTCTACTTTAAGGTGATATCCAAATCAGATGTTCTGGGTCTGCTAAATACCATTTCGGACAACACTAGCGTAGGCTCTGATAGTACTGAACTCAAACTTCTTAAACTGTCCGCACCATTTAGCAAGGATTTTCACCCTCTCTCTTTGCAATGGAGTTGTCCCAGATATCTGGAAGATGGCCGGAATCACACCGGTCTATAAGAAAGGTGATAATTGGCAAATAACTAATTATCAACTGATAGCTATACTATCAGTTCTGTGTAAAATAATGGAAAAGCTAGCATCAATCCAGGTCGCTGAATTCATGACAAAGTATAACCTTCTCTTGCCTATTCAGTATGGCTTTTGCAAAGGTCATAGTACCACCACGGCATTGCTCCACCTTGTAAATGATACTGTAACAGCTTTTGACAATGGCCACCTCACGGGGGCAGTTTTTATTGACCTCACAAAGGCATTTGAACTTGTTGATCATTCTCTTCTTCAAGATAGTCTCCTAGCCCTTGGTTTCTCTCAAACCACAGTGGACTGGTTCAATAGCTATCTATGTAATAGAGCTCAGTTTGTTAGAGTCAACTCTGCTGTGTCTAGCCCGATGACTATTAACCTAGGTGTTCCCCTTCTCTTCTCTATCCTTATTAATAATATCTCACCAAATATCCCCGAATGCTTGTCTATCCTGTACGCGGACGAACTGGTCTTATACTGTAGTGATAAAAATATACACCATATCAACCTGACCCTCACTACTGCTTTTAAATCTATTTAATCATGGCTCTTCCAACACAAACTAATCCTTAATGCTGATAAAACGCTTACAATGCTGTTTGGCTCTACATCCAAATTAAATAACAACCAGGACCTTTTTAAAGTCTCAGTTTGGGGTGGGATGATTCTTGAACCAGTTCACTCTTTTAAGTATCTAGGAATACTCCTTGATGAGAATCTTAACTTTGATAGGCAATAACATCTACCTGTAAATCGATTAATGCTAAAACTGGTGTAGCCTACAAAACCAGCCACATTCTTACGCAGTCAGCCAAATTAGCTATAGCCCGTGGGATTTTACTCCCGTCTTTATCTTATGGAGTAGTCACTTATCTCAATGCATCCTCAACTCTCCTCAGGTAGTGGGATACCACTTACAACAGCATATGTAGGTATGCCTCAGCCTCTTCCTGGTCAAAACACCATTGTCTGCTTTATGCGGGTCTGAACTGGCTGCCCCCCTCTGATGCTCGTACTCTCGCTCTTGGCTCACTGACCGATAATGTCATTAGAACCAGCATTCCAGTCTCACTGGCCTCCCTACTAACTCCACTGCCCTCCTTCCATGGAACAAACAAACAAAGGCACCCTCTCCTTTTCTCACTCAGCGGCCAAACTCTGGAACTCCCTGCCTCTTGAGATTCGCCTAGCCCCAAATCATGCCCAGTTTTAAATAAATTATCGCTCCTTCCTCTTTAGCAAGGTCTTCTATACCTGCTTCAAACCCCCCCTGAACCTGTTATATCGGACTCCCTCCCTCTCTCTCACTTCCCCAACTGCTAAAAACTACTCTCTGGTTAGCCCATCTAGTCAGATTAATTAAGCACTTATGCTGTTATTCTTGTATCTGTTTCAAGCTGCTCTCAACCTCAGTTGTTTGCTAGAAACAGTGAGTTTTAGTGTCGAAATGTATGCTGCTGATATGCCTGTTTTTTCACGTATGCTTGGAATTTGTGAAATCTTTGTGTCATTGTTGATTTCCCTGAATTCAAAATGTGTGTATTCTTCCCTGATTATCCATACCTATTATCAACTACGCCTGCTAATCGTATAATCTTTGATCCTGTTTTTGTATTTATGTTGCTTTCCCTGAATTGCAAAATGTATGTATTCCCTAATTACTCCTACCCAGTGTACTCTCCCGGGTCGTGCCTGAAAATAGTCATGTCTTGGCTATGGTGCCTACACAGTAAACAAAAATTAAATAAAAAATAAATAAACATTTGGGGCCCAGATGTACTCAGATCCTTTGCCTAGAGCACTGGGGCCTTTTTATGTTGGCTTGTGCATGTGCATCCAATATATTGCGGTAGTAGCAGATTTGGAGGCGCGGTAACTGTTGGGTGAATGCAGGACACGCATCAGTAGGTGCGTCCCTCATTCCCCAATCAGCCAGCATTCAGGCACCACACCAGCAATTCAGAAAGTGGCCACAAGATCTGAAAAGGTCCGCTGCAATGAAGACAGCTTCTCATTACAGCGACACAATATTTCACCTCCACGTAAACATGGGGGGCACTGTGCCGCCACCCAAAACATCCTCACCCCACTTCATTTCCAACATGGAGCCCACTCGCCGGGCATCATGACCCCCTAGGTGCATGCTGAGGGGTGCCCAATCCCTCGGCGTCATCAGCGCCCCCCAACAGTCTTTCTTTGCGACGGAAGGCCCAATCCCCATTGGCTTTAATCCCCTTCCCTGTTTATTTTGCCGGCCAGAGGCCACTCCCTGTTGGCATAATGTCTCCCATCTGTTTGTAGCCAGGGGTGCCCAATCCCCCGGCCTTGCCCCTCAAGAGGTGCCGACGGGGTGCCCAACCTCTGCCGGCTCAGCAGTCCCCCAAAAACAATCAGGTGACACACTGGGAACCCACCCCAGCATGCCAAATGTTCCTGCAATTAAAAACTGTCCTTAATGTTCTCTTTTTTTTTTTCACCCTGTAAAAGAAACGGCTCTCGTGGTCTCCTGCCCCTCCCACAACTCCGCGCATTCCACTGCGCAACCCTACCTCCCCACACACCCCTCACCCATACTTACCCTGGAACCTGGCGCAACAATCTTCAGTGGACCGGCACACATCTGCACTCTTCAAAGCCGACCATGAGCTGAAGAAATGCCGTAAGCTGTATAATGGCATAAATAGGATTTTTCAACTTTGGTGCATATCTCGGGCATTTTTGGGAATTTGACACCAAATTTTCATCATGGGGTTATTGGGACCCCTCCTCATGAATTCTGTCACTGTCATGGCATTATTCAGTCCCAAAGGTGATTTATGATCACTGCGTAATCACCTTTTTGGAACAGTGATAAGCAGTGGCAGTGCCACTGTTCATGAGGGGGCTCTCAAAAAGCCTGTGTTGCAAATTTGGTGGAAAAAATCCCGAAAATGGCTGTTTTACGAGCATGCGTTGTGCTGTTTCCACACACGCTCATAACTTCGTCAATTTGTAATATTTTTACTCCAGATTTTCAACATTGGCATTTTTCCACACCTCCTTATGAGCAGTACAGCTGTCATTTTACATATCCTGGCCGAAATGTGTTTTTGCACGTCCGGCGCAGAATAGCATGGTTGCTGCGCGAAATCCGTTTTTGGGACAGTTTGAGGACATTACAGTGCCACTATTCATGAGCAGAGGTCCTAAAATGCATATGTTGAAAATTTGGTGGCGAAAGTCTATAAAATGACTGCGTTGTGAGCGTGCGTTGTGCAGTTCCCACGCACCCTTGTAGCTTTGCAAATTTGCAATATTTTCATGCCACATTTTCAACACTGGCATTTTTTCACACCTCCTTATGAACCGTACAGCTGTCATTTTTTGCATCCTGCCCAAAATGTGTTTTCACACTTGTGGCGCACAATGTCGTGGTTGCTGTGGGAAATCAATTTATGGGACAAATTAACAAAATCACGGTGCCACTGTTCATGAGGGGAGGTTCCAAAATGCCTATGTTGAAAAGGTGGTTAAAAAAATCCCCAAAGTAATTGGGTTACGGATGTGTGTTGCACAGTTTCTATGCATGCTCATGGCTTCGCTAATTTTCCATATTTTCACTCCAGCTTTTCAACGTTGCCATTTTTTTACACCTCCTCATGAACAATACATTTCTTATTTTTTACATACTGCCCGAAATGTGTTTTTGGACCTGTGTCGCCAAATGGCATAGCTGCTGTGCAAAACCACTTTTCAACTAACAAACTGATAATGATGCTCTTCATGACGTGGGGTCACAAAAAGCCCATGTTGAAAATTTGGAGTGAAAATACCAATACACGCCTGCGGCGTTAGGATTTCCAACTGTAACACCCCACCCTGTGCAGACTGACAGGCATCAGGGGTGTGACTTGGGATCATCGGCTGTAATGCTTCCTATTCCACCCGCACCCAGCAGCCAGTGACACACATCGTGGTGTGGCTTACAGTGTTTGGCCACAAAGTTCACTCCATTCTCCTATACTGCACCCACCTCAACGTATTTCCTTATGGAATGGGGTACGTATAACACCCATAGACCCCAAAGCACACCACGACATTTGTCACTGTCTACAGGGTAGGGTGAGGTGAAATGGCATGAGCGTTATAGCTGACGACCCAAAGGCACACCCCAATGCCTGTTGGTCTCTACAGGGTGGGGGTGGGGTTGATGTCACTTCAATACTTAATGACAAAGCCAGCGAGACAACATTCGGCATTGACAAATGCTTGTTTCCTTCCAATTTTCTGTTCTTCCCACAGGTTATCAGCGTGGAAAAAACATGGAAGCCAACTGATCATCCGCCTTGGCTCCCAGCAGCCCTCTGGTTTAAATGATAGACTTATTTTCCACGAACATCTTTCAGCCACCCCTTTTTTTCCCTAAAGTCTATTTGTTTGTGTACTCATTTAATTTATTTTTCATTTTCACCATAAGCCTCCATCTCTGTCTCCTTCCCCCACATTTGTCACCTTTCAGCCTTCTTACTAGGCCCTGTTAATTAGTCCCCACCTGGGGCCTTCTCTCGGTCTTTCACTCCTATTATGCTTTGTCTTTCCCATCATCACCTTTTCGTTTCACAGATTCTCTTAATCTTGCCATTTATCACTTCTTCTCCCTGAGCCTCCCCGTTTTTCTTTACACACACACACACACACATATATATAAATAATTTTACCTCACCTGTACACTTACTTTGTTTTTTTCTCTCTTTTAGATATTTCCTGAAGAAGACCTAAGGTTGAAATGTGGATTTTTTTTTTTAACTTTCTTTATTTATTGTTTTAGTTCCAGTCAAACCAGACACATAAAATTCACATACAACCATATAACATATTTAACTCTATTTTCAGCGTGCATTTAATATAACCGTTTTGTTTTGCTTTCAGACCACATGCTGACACGGCGCCTTGTTTTTATGTTTACATTTTGCGTGACACACATGATTGGGCATTATCCACGAGCCCAGCTGATGACCTCCTTTCCCTGCCTATCGCTGCGCTACTAACTGTGTTCGCTTAGGTGGCAGCATTGCCACCCAGGGTCGGCACTCCATATATTGCTGCTGGCAGGTCACGTGATGTGACACACCCTCCTTTTTACTAAGTGTCCACTTTCCCATTTGCAGGTTATAGGCACCAACCACTAGGGGTCACTGCACTTTCCACTCTAGCTCCTCTCTCCTCTCTATATCCCTCCTAGCTACTACTTCACAGCTGTCCCACTAGAGGTCACTGCAGTTTCCTTGGATTCTTTCTACTACCTACTTTCTGCACTCATCCTTCAGCCTATCTCTAAGCAACTGCTAGTATCAAACCTGGTACCCTTCTCTCTAAATTCTACTGACTATCCTCTGAGCCAATGAACCAGGCCAACAACTTCCTCTATTTTTATGCTCGCAACCCTACCTCACTCCCTCCTGCCCAGATTTAAAAAAATTGGCCCTGTCTACACTCTGTCCCTGAGCTGTGTTCAAACCCAGTACCCTTTGCAGTCAGAGTCAGCTGCTCTACCTCTGCACCACAGTGCCTACCTACTTTATTACTACTTTCTAAGCCTCTTAACTCTTACCTACCCAATCTGCCAAAATATAAGTTTATCTCTTCTTTCTGCTGCCTTGCAGGATTTGAACCCTGCACCCTTGTTTCCAAAGTCCATAGTTCCACCACTCACCTAGAACACCTGCATATTTTTACTGCAGGATTTCATAACTATAAAGAACACACTAACCCGGTGACACAACTAAAGTGTTCTCTAAGTGCTTCTACAAACCTGAACCCAACTCCCTGCTGCTACAGCCACTAGTCTAGCTCTCTCCTATTACCCTGATCAAGACTTGAACCTGGTACTCTATATACTTCAGGCACATACACACACACACCATAGCAGCAACTAGACTCAGAGGTGATCTCTCACTACTATCTCCCTCTTTCATCCTAGTCCCCCATTCTTTCCTCACTTCAGCTCCACCAGCCTTCCCAACTATGCACATGCATCCCCTGCTCGCCAGCCTATCTCTTCTCCCTCCTCCTCCTTTGCCTCTCCACATACCCCATTGTCCCTATGAACCCCAGCCTCACTACTCCAGTGTTCCTACCTACCCTCCTGTCCTCCTCCTCCTTTACCACTGCTCCTACCCTCCCTCCTCCTCCACATCCCATATGCTCCTCTCCACCTCACCCCTTCCAGACATCACCTGTCCTCCCCCACAGCCCCTTGCACTTCGATCATCCAGGCCTTCTCTGCCTGTGCTACCCTACCCACCCCTTGTGCAACCAAACCCCATTCCTTATTCTATCGCCTCCCGCGAACTCTCCATCTGCCTCCTCTGACCAGAGCACTTCCTCCTTCTACTCCTAACAGGAACATACACCCAACCCAGGCCCTGCCCCCTCCCATCCACCCACTCAGCCCACTGGTCTTCGAGTAGCCTCCATGAACATATGTAGCCTGCTGAAGAAATTTGATGCCCTACAGTGTTGGGCCTTGGCTCACCAACCAGACATCATAGCCCTGGTTGAAACCTGGCTGTCCAAATCAACTCCTGACTCATTTGTCTCCCTCCCAGGCTATACCTTATACCGGGAGGACCGAGTAGGCAAACGAGGGGGAGGCTGTGCAATCTACACCAGGGACACAATACCTGGACACGCACTCCCACCCTGCCCTCATAAATGGGGCCCAGGCCCTCACCTCAGACTCACCCCAGACCCCTCTAGGAGCCTCCTCTATCTCACCACAGCCTCACGTTCCCCAAAGAACCAGCACCCAGCCCTGATATCTTTAACGGACTACCTGGCCACCCTCCACCATAAGGCAGAACAAATCCTAGTGGGGACCTTAATGTAAATTGGCTCAGCACCTCCTCATCCACCACCAGAGACTCATTTGCCACCCAAGATCTGACACAACTCGTCACCCAGCCCACGAGACTTAACCCTAAGAGGGTACCAGCACCCTGCTGGATGTTATTATAACTAACCGAATCCTATAAAATCCAAAACATCCAGGTCCTCCCAGACTCCTGAGTGACCACTCCCTATCCTATTCCACTGGGTAGCCCCCAATCCCAAACCCAAAGCCCAGACCACCCTCCCAGGCGCCCTCTGCCCTGGTGGGCTGAAGAAACTTAAGGCACTCCTCACCCAGATAGATTGGTCCCCAGTTCAGCAGGCAACCAACATTGATACTGCCCTCACCTTTTTCACTCACACCCTTCAACATGGCCTGTGATCTCTTTGCACCCTTAACCAAAACCCGGTCCAAAAAACAGAATGCACCCTGGGTTAGCCCGGCCCTCCTACAATTACTTAGAAACCGGGATAACCTCTGGCACCTTGCCACTGAAACAGGTCGTCTGTCTGATAGGCAAGCATACAATGCAGCCCGAAATAAATGCTCATGGGCCATCAGGAAAGCCAAGGCAGACCATTACCAGGCCTCCCGGACCTTCTGGGATAATATTAAGCAACTCAATGGTAAAGCTTGCTCCCCTGCCCCATCCCAGCTCACCAGAAATGGCACCACCCCACCGAGCCTGCCACCATAGCTAACTGGTTCAACACCACTTTCACTGACCTTAGCTCAGTCCTCCCTAGTAATTTCTTTGACCTCCCCCAGCCAAACTCCCCTGTCCTCCAGCACCCCAGCTTCTCTCCTGCGAAGATTTCCACCGGAAGCCAGACCCATCCTAATCAAAGCTCTCAATGGCAATAATCCCGCAGTGACTCACTGGACCCAGCATCCTCAGGCTGGTGCTAGATGAAGTCCTTGCACCTCTCACAAGCCTAATTAACCAGTCACTCTGCCTGGGACAATTCCACAGCTTGAAAACAGCCATTATCACACCTATTCATAAAGAAGGCGACAGGTCATTGGCCAACAACTACGGCCAATCTCCATCCTCCTCCTCTCTAAAGCCCTGGAGAAAGTGGTGGCCATTCAAATCACTGATTATCTGGCTAAGCATAACATCTTATGCCCAGAGCAACATGGCTTCCATGCGGGTCACAGTACCAGCACTGCCCTTATTGAATTCTCCAACTTCCCTACGCTCCTCCTTGGATACCAGCTCCCTAGCTGGTGCAGTGTTCATTGACCTCTCAAAGGCTTTTGACACTGTCTCCCATCCACTGCTGCTGAATGCACTCTGCCTCACTGGTCTCTCGGCTGGCCCCTGGCATGGTGTGCTAGCTATCTTGACCTCGATCCCAGTGTGTCAAGATTAATAACACACTCTCCGATACCAGTCCATTCTCTCTAGGGTCCCCAAGGCTCCATCCTGGGCCTCCTTCTTCTCGCTGTATCTGAACACCCTGCCCAGTGCATGCTCTGGCAAAATTCTGCTGTATGCAGACAACGCTGTCCTTTTGCCACCCACCGTAATCCCATCTCCTACAGGACTCCTACAGCAGTCTTTCAACAGTGCCAAGGCTTGGTTTAAGGAGCGAGACTCACATCAATCTTAACAAAACCAAAACTATGCTCTTTCACACCCCAAAACAAAGCTAGCAACCACCCACTCTATATCCTTCCAAGCACCAACCAACCACTGGAACAAGTCTGCTCCTACAAATACCTTGGGGTTACCTTCGATTCAGCCTCACATTTCACAACCACATCGACGCCTAACATCCACCACCAACACACGGCTTGGCATCCTATTCCGCATAAAACCTGCCTTCCCCAAATGCTCTCCAGCTAGCTGTTACATCGTCCGTTCTGTCCCTTGTAGACTATGGTCTACCAGTATCACAGTGCTGCGACACCACTGCACTCAACAAAATTCACTAACCCTGAATAAAGCGTGCAGATTGATTACTGGTGCCCCAGGCTCACACACACCTGTCAGCTATATGTCGATGCTAACCTGCTTACCCTGGATGAGCAGCTCCGATACCAGACCTGTCTCCCTCACCAAAACCCTACTCGGCTCTCCTGGGTAACGGCATCCATCCACCAGAGCCCCCCACCATTGCAACACGGTCTTCCCACAAGACCACTCTAAAGGCCCCCAGAACAAGAACCAGCCATGGCCAGAGGTCCTTCAGCTATAGAGCCCCAACCTGGTTTAACTCTCTCCCTGCCCCCATCTCCAATGCCATCACCATCTCCACATTCAAAACCGCACTTCGGAACCACATCTTCAGCACTCGTAACTGCTCCTGTCTCTGAACATAGCCTCCACCTCTGCTTCTCTTGACAATGCCCCCCGGGCAGCTCTCCACCCTACCATCCCCTCCACCACTTCCCTGTACACCGTGCCTAGGTTTAACCTGGCCAGTGCCAGCTGTTTCAGTGTTTACCTACCAGAATGCTCACTTGATACCGACTTGTGTAATACCTGTTATCAATTACATGTACCCTGTACCCAATTGTATTTGTCTGACCACAATGTGACGTGGCACCTCTGGTGAATGCCTATTAATTTTTTTGCAAATCTTTGCTATGTAACCGAAACGCAATGTATGTCTTTATGTGACGAAGTACCTTTGGAAACGAGCCTCTGGCTCAAAGGTTGTAAACTGATTCTTAAAATAAATAAATAAAGCATTGCAGCAGAGGCAGTGACCCGACCTCGCTGGAGGAAGTGAGTGTCCTGTGGGATGCTCGATCCCCCCCCCCCCAACCAGCCTCTGATGACCCTGGCTCAATCCTGAACTTTGGTTGTCAGCATCGTGAGTGGTAGACCCACCGCTGTGCCGATGGCTGGCCTGCCAGCTGAAATTTTTCTACAGGAAGCTGGAAACTTTCAATCACTGGTCTGTAAGGTGCTGCAAGAGGCTTTGTTTATGAATGGCATTAGATACAACCAAATTCTGCTCTGTCTGTTTGGACCACTATGAACTTATTTTTCTTATCATTAGCTATTACTCTACGGCATCATATTTTTATTCAAATCACTTCGTGCTGCATATTTATCTTCTTTGAGAGTTATCCGGCTCCATGATTGACCAGTGTGATATCTACAAAGAGGTGGACAATCACAAATCACATATATCCAGAAAATGACTAACACAGAGGTAAACAAGAGTTGTCTAGAGGCAACAACGGCTGCCTGGGCATTCGCTTGATGTGCATGTTTTGTCATTTGTCATATTGTTGTGATGTAAGTGCATGTTAAATACATCACTAAATGATGTCATACAAGCGTTACACATTCAGATTGGTTCAAAGTCACTGGTTATTTCATTTCTAAAAGTCAGTCATAACATAATTAGAGACATTCCCTTGTAGTCAAGTTAAAGAGACAGAGACACAAAACAATAACGAAACCCAGTTGGGAGATGGGGGGAGAAAATAGGGGGTGATTTATAGTGTTTAAATTGTTTGTTGGAGCAAATCCACATAAAGGTAGCATACTGTAGTATGTCATGCTTTTTAAAATCTGGACTATTCCATTTACAGATATCACATAGTTCAATGCACTTTTTTTTGTTTGCCCCCTTCTCACCTTGGATGCCTCTCTCTTCTGGGGGAGTCTTATGCTCACTCTGTCCCCCCGGTGCTCCTCAGGGAGACCATAGATCCACCCCATGCTGCTCAGCCTGCGCCCAGGTGGGAGGAGAGGGTCTCGCACTTCCTCCAGTCCATCAGAGTGTGTGTCAGGCGGTCTGGTTGGACTCCCCGAGAGCCCGGTTATGGAGTCTGGGAGCTAGATTCCCCCCATCTACGCCAGCATCCAAGGGTCTATTTTCCTTGTTTTCTGAAGCCATCCCCATGGATGTCAGCACTCAGGGGGAGTCTAGGGGTGGAGCACATAGTGATGCGCTAACGCTCCAACTCCTAGCCGACCTCCTCTGTCCCTTGCAGACTATCTCGCTGCACCACCCATAGTCACCCAGGTGGTGGTATAACAACAGAGCAGTTAACCCACCCTCCGCCAGAGAAGGAGAGTGGCCTGTGGGCTCTCAATCCTTCTCCCCCTTGGGCCGACCCTCCAGCCACCCGAGTCCGTTCCTGAACCTGGGTTGCTGGCTCTGCGAGCGGTAGCCCTACTGCTGCGCCAGCAGGCCCGCTTTGTTTTTCATTTCTTAAGAAGAGGTTTAAGTTCAAATCCAGCATTCAGACTTATGTTTATGTCTGTGGGCCGAGCCGGCAGCCATCTTGCTGTAGCTGGAAAAAAAGGAAACCGCAGCACACATTTTTGGGAGTTTTCAGTGTATCCTTCCACAACTGCAAATCACTACATCAGTTGAAATGAAATACTCCTTGGTGGCTGCAGAATTGGCTTGACCCCCTCTATGAGATGGTTCTCAAACTACCCTCATAGGTCGTCTTCAGCAGGTAAAAGCAGAAGGGGAATTCTCACCGCTGAAACCCTTGCTCAGGGGTGTCCCACAAGGCTCCATATTGGGACCACTGCTCTTCGCACTCTACATTAATAGTATGAACTCGGGAATAAAATCTGCAAATATTTCTCTTTTTGCAGATGATACAGTCCTTTACTTTAGCAGACCTACCCCTGAAGCAGCCTTCTCTGACTTACAGCAGGAGTTCAAGCAGCTTCAATTAAATCTACTGAACATGAAGCTTCTTTTGAACGCTAAAAAGCTAAGACAATGCTTCTTTCTCCCCTAAGCTATACCCCTAATCCTGCTACCCTAGGATTCGTACCGAAGCTTACTACTCTCCTAGGTGAATCATTAGACTTCGTACCCAGTTTCAAGCATCTGGGGGTCTGGATTGACCATAATCTCTCCTTCCTTCTTCACACTGAGGAAATAATAAAAAAGCTTAAGCAGAGATTTGGCCTATTTTATAGGATCAAACACCTGCTGACTCAGGATGCTTAAAAAAGGCTGGTCCAATGCACCTTCCTATCGATTCTGGATGATGGTGACTTCCTTTATGGCCAAGCTCCTGCATCTGCATTAGCTAAACTTGATGTGCTGTACCATAGAGCCATAAGATTTATCACCGGTGCGCCGTATTTTATGCATCACTGTTCTCTCTACACCTTAGTTGGCTGGTCATCTCTCACTTTCAGAAGGCAAAGAAATGCTGCCTTCTGGATTTATAGAGTAATCCCAAAGAAGTTGCCTATGTACGTAGTTGACTGTCTACTCTTAAGTACAATAAGCAAGTATGCATTGAGAAGCTCCACTTATATCACCTTATCCATACCCAAGGTCAAATCAAGATTTGGTAGGTCCTCAATAAGTTTCACTCTACCCAAACTGTGGAATAAATTGCAAAAAACTCTTAAGGTGGTCCACCCTATCTCCCTGGCCTCATTCAAGACACTTTATTCACGATCTATCAAGGAGGCATGTAAATGCTTCCCCTGATTGTGGCCTGGTATTACCTGTCTGCCGTTGCCTCCCTTGGTGCACTTGACACCATCCTCGCTAATCGAAGTTGGTGCCTCCCATTGCTTTGTCTCTCCTCCTTCCTCCTGTCTCCTCTTGTACCCTGCTCTTTCCTCCTCCCTCCTACTATGCATAATGTCCCCACTTCCTCTTCCCTCCTCATATGTGAGGAGCTCAGTGGGTAACCTAGTATTTATTTATATGTTGCCTCAAGCACACTCTTGTAGTACTGCCTGCAAGCATGTGTACATATTGTATTATGAGGCAGTATAGCGCAGTGGTCTAAGGCTCTGAGCTGCAAATCTGGTGACATTCAGCAGACCAGACCTGGGTTTGAATCCCACAGCTTTCACTTGCATACTGTGTGGCCCTGAGTAAGTCACTTAACCTCATTGTGCTCCCAGGTCGCTCCTGTAAAAAAGCTTCCAGCTTAGTGTGCTATACCTGGTTAAACAACTAAATAAAGAAAAAAACTGCCAGTCCCTTGTACATATTGTTTATGGACTTTTTTTTGCCTTCGCAGACTATTTGTTCTCTAGAGTTCTCTATTGTATAAGTCTCACATCGTTATGTATTCATCCTGTGTACCCATATTCTGCATTATATATACTGTTTTCTTATTGTACCTTATACTTATCTTAACTTCCCAGGTCCACCTTGAAAATTAGTTCACTCAATGGTGTTTCGCCTGGTAAAATAAAGATTGATTGATAAACTGAACATCTGTCCAGAGCTCAGTCAAATAGATTCATTCTAGTTTTTTTGGCAGCTACATAAAAACCCTACAGCCTGAAGTAAAATAGGATGTCAGATCTTTCAGAGTGCACCAGGTTGTAATGATCAGCTCTTCTTAGCAATTTTAGCTTCTTAGATTTTGGCTGGGGGTCAGAAATATCTTTTCCTTTCTTTTTGCTGAAAAAAAAAGTATGGTGACAATTGTTGCCAAATAAATGAGCTGCTTTAAACAAAGAGAAAAAACATTTAAAACATGAGTGTGACAGATTAGCCATTAGTCAAGACATACAACCAGAGATCAGCAAACATCCCTGAGACTAGTAAATCAAAGGTCACAGAATGGAATGCTATGAACTAACTCTTCAGATGTTCTAAACCTCACTGAAGCCAAAAAAAAAAATGTGTATGTGTGCTAAAGCATATTAATTAGAAATATGTAAAACACATAACTCTGTGTGTTCATTTGTCAATATTATTTGCAAATATTTAGACTCACAGGGGGACATTTTCAAAGGAGATGCATCAGCGCATCTCAAGAAATGTGCCGCAGTGTGATATTGAAAGATAGGGATGTGCTGCACAAATCCAGATGCTCTGCAGTGCAACTATAATGTGTGCACTGCATCTGAGGGGGTGTTCCCATGAATGTGCTGTGCATCTCTCTATTCAGCCCAGTGGGCGGCACATGTGTGGTGCATCTCCAAAGATGTGCCCCCCAGAGATAGGCATCAAAGGAGGTCTCCTAAGTGCAAGCCACATACAGGCAGCCAGCAGACTAGCAGGAGGCAAACAATGGATGGGTCAGCATTCCTCATAGTGGAGGTAATGAGGGGTGTGAGGAGATGGGCAGAACAGCAACGTGGCTGTGGAAGGGCCCAAGGTATATACATCAAGGTATTTTATGACATAGTGCTATTACATACTAAATCCAACAATAATAAACACAACCTGTTTTACATACACTTGGAGGTCACCACAATAACCTCCCTGTACGAGGACCTGAGAGGGAAAAGGAAAATTAAAGAGGACACTATAGCATAGTCAAGAAAGGGAAAGGGGTGCCCACAGGTGGCCAACCTTATGGACTAGAAATAGTAAAGAATAGATTAGGCTAAGGAATAGAACTGTTGCAACAGATTTAAGAAAAGGTCAGTCCTCAAGAGTGGCAGGAGCTTCCTGTCACAGTGAGGTGTGGCATCCAGTGCCTCAACCCTCTGCGCCACCGGGCCAGCTTCAAATGAGATATTAAAAACACATTCTGAAAATGCATTGTGAATTGTGCAACTGTACAGGTGCATATTTCCAGACTGAACAGAAGCAGTGACGGTTTGTTTCGCTACATAATCCTGCTTTGAATTATATTGTATTACTGTATTGCCAGGGAATACACTTCGAGATTGTATAGGGGGTTCTTCCCTGGTACTCCAACTGATTGATCCTCTCTACTTTTCTAGCCTTTTAGTAGATGTGTGGGTGAAACAGTAGACCCTTTGCAAAACAATTAATACCTTCCCTATTAGGTTAACAGTTCCACATTTCCTCCATTACCCTTGTAATATTGATCATGTTAAAAACAAATAAACAAAAAAATTTATACAAGTATGGCACCTGTGGATGTGTGGCTACAGTGGTCGCTCAGAATGGTTTAGTATCTCACCCACATATTTGTTAAAAAACCTGGAAATGTTGATAGAGCCAAGCAGTTGTATTGCAAAGAAGGAACCCTGACAGCTAGAAAAATGGAGACCACATTCACAGTATGCCTGGTGGGAGTGGAACCTGAAATCTCAGGTACTGTTTGTATGACCCACAAAGCACAAAACCAGTGCTGAAAAGTAACTGAAAGCTTCAAAATATGATCTGGCAAGTTATATAGTGGCAACATAGTAAGACAATAGAGATTGGACAGAAGCAGTGATGGTTTGATTCACTACATAATCCTGCTTTGAATTAAATTGTGTTACTATATTGCCAGGTAATAAATTTCACATCCTTCCCTGTTACTCCACTATCCCATGCCAGGTTGCTCCTTTTCCTATAGTCAGTCCCGCCCAGATGCTATGGCACATTTCCAGGTGCACAGCGCATTTCAGGTTGCAGCATGGCGCATCTTTGGTATATTCGGATGAGATGCTGATTGTATTCAGAAGGTCTTAATTAGGTTTTATCTAAGTTTCAGTGCTTGATGTTTAATACAGAAAGTACCTGAGACATCAGGTTTGAATCCCAGTAGGGTCAGACCTTAGGATTTGGGTGCACAGTTTTGTAAGTTGTCACAGTAAAATTGCATCACATAATTTCATACAAGAACATTAACTCCCCCTTGACCTTCCTGACCTCCCATCTGCTATAGGTGGCATGCTTGGGAAATATGTAACTCAATGTAAGACATAGATATGGGTGAAAAAATATGAGCAGCGACATGATGAAGTAAGTTTGATTACATAGTTTTTCTCTACAGTATGTGAAAAAAGTACCCTTGTCTTATTTCTTTATTTACAGTACATGGGTAACAGCTGGGACTCCATTGATAGCGGAAGAGAAGTGCTACAATCATTGGTAGTGGCTTAACAGTACCACAATAGCTTGCTGTGACTACCCATGACCTACCATTAGGAGAAGGCTGTGAGGCTGGATTTCAAGTAACATTAATAAACCTCCTTTTTTAAATCCCGTAGTTTCATATAATTTATGTGGCTGCTAAAGGATGGCTTAGACTACACATCATGGCCACTGGAAACCAATTATATTTATTTTGATGATGATATGTATGACACTACAAATAGGACATTATGGGTTAACTATTTGTTTTATATATTTTTTTTATCAATTTGTTAACCGGTCAGGGACACTGGACAAGTTCTTTCTCAGGTCCGACCCAGGATGTACACAATTAACATTAATGCACATCACAATACAAATACATTAACAATCACACTTAAACTGCTGTAGCAAAACTAGCTTAAGTTTATACTTAAAACTAAGAAAAGATGAAACTTGATGAAAGGTAACGGGCAAAGCATTCCAAAGGGATGGAGCTGCGATAAAAAAGGACTGAAAACCATTATGAGTCTTATAAACAGGTGAGTTCAATAGAATACCACTAGTGGATCTCAAATTTGGGAGCGAGGAACAAATTACGATCATATTAGCCAAGGGAAAATCTGAAAAAAAAAATAACAGCTTATAGAGCATTCAGTCAGAGAAATAAGTAATTCTTGCCATAGGTGACAACCAACCCAGTTGTAGATACAAAGTACAATGATGAAATTTTTTTTTATTTATTTTTATTTTATTTTAGTTTTTGTTGACCAGGTAAGTGCACTAGACAAATCCTGCCTATTTTCAGGCACGACCCGGGGGAGGGGGATACAGATGAATGCCAACTGACCTTGAACCAGATTAAGCTGTTGGTGGTATTTTTAGTGAAAGAGGGAAATTTGGTCACGACACTGGGGAAACTCCCCTACTGCATTGCTGGCAGTAGGGGGACTTGCTGCTGAGACTTGATTCATTGTTGGATCAGCCTTGGAGGTGGACGGTCAGCATGGAGCGAGGAGAGCAGTTGAGCTGCACTAGCAAGAAAAATGAATCTACGACGTTACCTGGGCACCAGGTTATGGAGAATGTTTCAGAAGAAGGAGAGATCTTTGTTTCTACGGAGGATTTTTCGATTATTGTCGGTTCTACAGGAACCTTATCTGCTTTGGGAAACACGGAGAGATGACAGGAACAGCTGGTGAAACAGCTGTCGGAATTGGCTCAGGCACATGAGCGAGTGAAGCAGCAATTAAGCGCTTATGTTGGCAAAGAGCTCCCTATGGTTCCATCTTTTTCTGCAAGCATTTCACATGAGCTGGAGAATCCGACTCCATCGGAGGTGGTTTTGAGGAAAGTTGCTTCGGATGCACAGTCCGTGCAATCCCCTAATGATGTTTTCTTGGCTGGCAGTAATGAATCAGTTCAGATTCAGTGCCGAGAGCCGGTAACATTAGACCAATTGGTTGGAGTCACTCCCATCGTGTCTCTGGTTTCTACGGAGACTATGGGAATCCCGGAAGTGCCTACCACGGAGCGTGGGGGTTCTGTTTGCACTGAACAGGTGCATACGCTCTCGAAAGACGCTGGATTTGTTTTTAGGGCCCCTCATCTAGGCGCCTCTGCAGAGCCACAACAGTCAGAGGTAAGCTGCATTTTTCAAACGGAACCTTATAACCAGACGGGAGTGTCTGAATTTTCTTTTCTTAAATGATCTATATCCCATGGTGAAAAGGTGGGTGAGGAAGGAAAAGAGAGATGAGCGGCAGTGATTTATGCAAAAAGGAACTTGGGGGTAATACCGGGGATACAGACTGTCTCGGTACCCTTGAGAGACACCTCTGCTTCTTAGGCTATGCAGGTTGTCCCCCCTTTACAGCCATTAACTGAGGACAATTGGACTCCTCAGCGAGCTTTGAATGCTGCGGGTTGGACTTTAAATAATGGCTCATGGCGACCTACGCCTGACTGGGACCCGAAACTGAATTTCTCACAAAATGAGCCTTCATGGCGGCCAAGGTTGCCTGAATTACCTGCTACCCCTGGTAAACCGGAGGTGGAACAAAGGGAACCTGAACCTTCTCAGGAGAGTGTCCAAATTACGTCTTCTGATGTTTTGATTGACTTGAGACCTGAGACAAACACTCATACAGTACAAAGTAATTCTGAATCAGAAAAACCATTGAAGTCTGACTTATTTTCAAAAATAAAAAAAAGAAGCAGCTCCACGTAGAAATGCAGTAAGGTTGAGGTATAAGGGAGGTTTGGAAGTAAGGCCTGATAGGCACCATGTTGGAAAATGTCTATTAAAAGAATCCCTTCATTTCTCTCCCCGGGAGGTTTTCGCATTTATAAATATTTCTGGTGAGGATAATTTTGATGTGCGCTTTCGCTCAGCCTATGCCCTAGATTTATTTTGGGAACGGTATAATCAAGTAAAATTTTCCCCTTTGTGGACCCCATTTCTGGTAATTCCTTTATCGAAACCATTAATTAAGTTTGTTACTATAATGTTCAGAAATGAAGGAGTGCATGTTGATGATATCTTGTATTGGTTATCACAAAAATGTGAGGTTTTGAGTTCTCCAGAAGCCATTTTAGATGCTGAACAGTTCTGGACTGGGGGTTGGCGATTTAAGGTCAAGCTCAGACAGACTGATAATGGGATTCTACATATTCCAAACTCCTTTTTGTTAGGCCGTGATAGGGGTGTTTGTTTTTATGCTGGGCAGCCTAGGGCCTGCTATAAATGCGGTTCCCAGACGCATTTATCTAGCTCATGCGACAAACCTCGTTGCGATAACTGTGGGGAGACTGGACACATAACCTTTCAATGCATGAATCACACAAAATGTGATCTTTGTGAAGACACAGGCCATGTTTTTCCGGAATGTGAGTGGGCTGCTAAAAATAAAGCCTCTATTAGCAGCCCTGATCTTTTCATTCAAAAAACCCAAGATTTGGCTTCGGGTGTTGTTCCAGTGAATTTGGTATCGGGTGGTGGAATAGATATCCCTGCTTCACAACCCTTGATGGAGAAATCTGAAGCTCATTCTATGGATGCTCCAGTAGATAAATTTCCCATTCTATCTCCAGTTTGTTATGCTGAACAACAGGAGAGTTTACTTCAGGAGTCTATTACTTTGGTACTGCCTCAGGTGAGAAGGTCTTCCAGGAATCTAAAACCTCCTTTAGTGGCCCCTCCTTCTGTGGAAATGGAAACCGGTAATCCTTTCGAGGTTTTATTGACTCAATGGGGTGATTCAGTTATGGATTGTCAAGAGCCAGACTCTCAACCCATACGGGATAACCCTCCCTCCCCTTGTGTGGTACAAGAAGGATATAAAAGTAAAAAGAAAAAGAGGCGAAAAAAAGATGGTTAAATTCTTACTTTTCAACTGGCTAGTTTTAAATTGGGTTCAGTGAAAGTTCATAGTTTATTACACTTTAAAAGACGGCATGTCATTTTTGATTATATACATAACAATTTTTTGGATATCTGTTTGTTACAAGAAACTTGGGTGTATACTGTAGATCAGGTCAGGAATTTTTAAAAAGAATGGTGTTGGGGTCCTTCATATTGGTCTTTTGGACAACAATCAGCCGATGGCTTGGGGTTCCTTTTCAATTCTTTTACGTTTTCCTTGATAAAATTGATGGATCTGATTCCAGGGAGGCTAATGATTCTAGATGGGGTGTGGAGGTCTATGACTTGTAGATTTATTAATGTGTACTGTTCACAAATAAAAGCTGAATGGGTGGTGGTGTTTCAAATGATAAAACCCTTTTTAGTTACCTCATTTGAAATTTTCCTTTGTGGTGATTTCAATTGTGAGCTCAAATTGGGTGGGAAGACCCCAAGGGATTCGGGGAAAAAGATTTACTGTGACTCTCATGCATTAGGTACTCTAATACACTCATCTGGGTTAGTTCATGGTAGTAGTCACCAGCGGCGGGGGGGCCTAAATTTTCTTATAAAAAAAAGACATATACATCCACTATAGATCGAATTTTTCTGTCAGATAATCTGCCTTTTCAATTTTATACAATTCCAGTTTCCTTTTCAGACCATTTATTACTCTAGTGTAATTTTTCCCCTGGCTCATTCCCTCAATGGCAGAAACCCCGGTGGAAGCTGAGTGCTCCTTTATTAAAGTCCCCTGGAGTGCTTCATAAGATTGTTACATTACTTAAGGCACGTCTTTCAGTTTCTTTTTAGTATGAGGATTTGGGGCAATGGTGGGGTGACACAAAAAATGATTCATGCAAGTTACTAAAACATCAAGGGAGGTCCGAGGAAAATTTTAGATTCCTCAGCTATTTAAAACTCAGGCAGCAACTGTATTATTTATTTTCTGTAGCAAATACCTCAAAATTTGATTACTCTGCTCAAATTCAGACTTTAAAGCAGCAATTACAACAGGTACAATATAATAGAGCAAAAACATCACAAGTCCTTCTCCACTTTGGTCTAAAAAACAGCCCCATGGTGATCCATATGAAGCTTTTAAAAAGTACAAAACTAACACCTCTTTAGCTGCACTGATAAATCAGGAGGGAAAATTAGTGGAGGATTCAGAAGGTTTACAGAGGATTATTAAGGCCTTTTTACTTTCTTATGCACCTACAGTGCCCCCTAGTGCTGAAGATATGAGGCAATTTTTGAATACAATAAAAATTCCGGATTCTCATTTTGATAAATCCTTGTTAACTTGTATGATTACGAGATCGGAAATTGTAGAAGCCATTAAATCTCAAAAATCTGGTATTTCACCTGGGCAGGATGGATTAACTTCCGAGTTGTATAAAGCTTTTCCATTTGAGTTTTCCCAATGCTTAGAATTGGTTTTTAATTTTTTCTTATCCGCAGTGGCATTTCCTGTTTGGTTCTCTGAGGGGCTAGTAATTTTTCTTTATAAATCAGGAAATAAAACACTCATTGGAAATTGGAGACCTATTACAATTTTAAATACAGATTATAAACTTTTAAGGGAATTTTGAATAATAGGCTTAAACAATACTCAGTAACAGTGCTCTCACCTTATCAATACTGTGGGCTTCTGGGAAGGAAAATCCAACATGCCCATATGATCCTTCGAGATTTGATTGAGTATGCTGGTCTAAAACAAAAACTAGGCTGTATTGTATCAGTGGACCAAAGGAAGGCTTTTGACAAAGTCTGTCACCCATTTTTGTTTATGACATTACAGCATTATGGGGTTCCTGACGTAATTATATATTGGATAAAATTACTCTATACTGGGGCTGTTATTCATCCGATTGTGCAATGCGTTAGTGGGGAGGGGTTCCATGTGCCCATTGGGGTTCATCAAGGATGTCCCTTGAGCCCTTTATTATATTCCTTTATTATAGACACATTGATTCAATCAGTGTCACAAATACCTAAATGGGAAGGGGTGTTAGGTCCTCCCTTATTGAAAGATCTTTACATACAGGCTTATGCTGATGATCTTTGTGTATTTTTTTCTAATTATGAGCAAGTGGCAGTATTTTTGGAATATATGAGTTATTATTCTAAGGTGTCTAATTCTACAATTCAAAGAAAAAAAGTCAGGGATTGTTTATAGGGATTAGTGGTGCATCTGATATTATTATTCAGGGACTTTGAATTTCGTCTGATCCTATAAAAATCTTAGGTTTGCTATATGGGCCACAAAATTTGCCTGAGTTGAACTGGGAAAATGCATTGGCCTCGATAGAGGGAAAAATTAATATGTGGAAATGGAAATTATCAAAATTGAAAAGGATACAGATATTAAAAAAATTTGTTATCCCTAGTTTATTGTATACTGCTATGGTATTTCCCTTACCCATGCATTTGGAAACACGAATTTATAGTTTATTTTTTCAACTGTTATGGGGTAATAGGCTCAACCCTATTAAACGGCAATATACTTACCTAGAAAAAAACAAAGGGGGCCTTGGGATGGTGGATCCGGTAATTTATTTCAATATATTAGTCTTATCACAAAACATCCACATAGGATTATCACCAACCACGGTTCTGTACGGGTTATTAACAAAACAGGTTTTGGTGCATTATTATTTAGCTTGGCAGGTAACCCCGCCGAAACCTCTTCAGAAATTCACCTTACCACATTATTTTTTGTCGGTGGCAAAAAAACTTTTCAAATGGGGTCTAACAGCTCAAGTAGTGAGAAATAGTACAGGTCCTCAATTATATAAAATAGTGATGTCCTTATTATATCAAACTGAACCGGCCTTTAAAAACTGTCCCTCGATTGATATAAAGAGGGTTCTTAAGAGACTGAATAATCCTAGGTTGCCTGAATATGTGTGAGAATTTGTTTGGCTTTCACTCTATGGTCGGATAAGTGTCAGAGGGAATGCAAAGCATAAAGCATTGACTGATAGATTTTGTCCCTGTCCTGAGTGTATAGGTCAGGAGGAGACGATGGAACATTTTTTATTTGGTTGTACATATGCTAGTTCTTTGTGGAAATTCCTGGCCAAACAGTGGAATATGACATGGTTATTATATTTGGATTATAACATACTAATTTTGGGTAATTGTCCTCGGTTGGGGGGGAGGTATGATATAGAAACATGGAAAATTTTTTGTTGCTGTTTAACCTATTATTTGTGGCAGGCTAGATGCCAGTGGGTATTATATCAAAAAATGATGTCTTATGATACTGTGGGATTGTTAGTTCATGGGGCAATGGAATGGATTTATCTTAAGGATTGTGAATGGGCTACTGCTTGGAAGGTGATTAATTGGTGTAAGGGATTTACAAGGTTTATTAAATATAAATAGGACGATCTGTTTAAACCTGACTTTGTTAAGGTATCAAAAAATAAATAAATATAGGGGGAGATTGTGCAGGCTTTTCTCCTTAGGTAGTATTATGTATTAGTGTTGGGTGCTCATTTAGGTACCCTGATGTTGCTTTAACACCTTATATTCTGTTAGGATTTTATACTTTTATTTTTCTGTTATTATAGGTATGTGAGATGTAACGCTGCCATGATGATTATTGTTGATGTTACAAGTAAAAAAATTCTCCGCTTTTTTTTATTGGGGGGGGAGGGATGCTGATAAGAAGTTTCTTCCACACAATGACCCGATGATGTAGGATTGTAACACTTTTTGGTTTTTTTATGTCTTCTAATTGTATATGATTTCGTGTGACTTAACACTGTTAATAATTTATTTTCCTTGATGTTATTCTAATAAAAAATCCCCCTACACTTTTTGATAAGTGCCATGGGATCTTTAACATCCACCTGAACTACCACCAATCCAGGCAGATGGGACCTCGGTTTAACATCTCATCCGAAAGATGGCACCTCAGAAGTGCAGCACCCCTCTCATGCTGCACCACAGTGTCAGTACTGGGATATTAACCTAAGTGCCAGATGTGGGAACTGAACCCACAGCCCTCTGATCTCCCGGCCTCAGAGGTGAGTGTGCTACCTACTGAGCCACTGACACTAATTTTGAATAGGACTGACAAAATAAACCTACAAATATTATTATAAGCTACAGTCAAAACATTAAACTCCCTGACATTCAAGTTCTGAAACAAATAACAAACATAGTCAATATGCAGAAACAAAGAACCGGCAGCAATCAATTTCCTAGTTTCTAAAGAAAAGTAGGACCGGAATTTATACAAAATGCCCAATTTTTGATTTATTGCCTGACTAACATGTTTAATATGTAGTGAATAAGTTAAGCCACAATCCAGCCACTCCCACAATTACTTAAACTGGGTAACCTGATCTATCGCAGCACCATCCCAACCATAAAGCAATAAACAAGGATTGTCTTTCAACATAAGTGGTGTCCGAAAAATCATCGATTTTGTCTTTTTAGCATTTAAAATCGTATAATTGTTCACAAACCATGCACACACATTCCTAAAGCTGGCTTCAAGAGCACTAGTAAAATCTTCCAATGATCGATCAATCAATCAATCAAAATCTTTATTTATTCAGGCGAACATCATTGAGCGTAGCTCATTTACAAGATGGACCTGAGTGGTCATACAAAGAAGGATACAAGTATTGTACAAAGACATGAGAATAACATAACATTAATACAATCAAATAAATGAGAGATATATACAAAAATTTACAGATATACAAGGCACAGTAACAATAACTTAAACCTGTAAAAATGAAGAGGACATTCAATATAGAAGGGATAATATTCAGATAGTAGGGCTTCTATAGGCTTTTTATATGAAGTATGATAACTGACTGGGTAGAAGAAGGAAACTAAACATAGTGGATTACAGAAGGGAGGGGTGGAGGTTGGGTGGGAGACTAGGCCTTATGGAAGCAGTTGCACAGTTCTGGAAATAGGGTGGTGTATAATGTTTTGAAGGATAATAAGGGTAAGAGGGTATTCAGATTCATAGATTTTTGGAGTGAGTTCCAAATAAATGCTAGGGAATAGCTGATAGCAGCCCTCCCAAACCGGGTGCAGGTATTGGGAATCTTTAGCATAATGAGCTTATTGATCCTTAAGGTGTATGGCCTGGATGTGATTCGGGTGAAACAGTCTGAGATATAGGAGGGGAGTTTGTCTGATAAAGCTTTAAAGATCCAGATTGCAGCATTCTTTTTTCTTCTGTGCTGTAGGGATGTCCAATTGACTGCCATGTAAAGAGAGCAATGATGGGTGTTGGAGGGAAGGTCTGTAAGAAATCTAATGGCTCTATGATACAGGGTGTCCAGCTTATTTAAGAGGGAGAGGGAGCAATGGCCGTAGAGGAAATCAGCATAGTCAATGAGGGATAGGAATGATGCCTGGATTAATCTTTGTTTGGAGTCTCTGGTAAGGTAGTATTTTATTCTGAAAAATAGGCCAAGTCTTTGTCTCAACTTTTTTTAGTAGTTCTTCAACGTGTACAGAGTAGTCAAGCTTATTGACTTGGCCTAATAATACAGTATTAAATCATCCGCTTACATTATTGAGTTACAGGATCCACAATAAGTAGGCAATTGATTAACAAATAAAGAAAATAACAAGGGGCCCAAAATGGACCCTCGCGGCACTCCACACTCAGTCGAGACCATCTGTGAATCCTGCAATCCAACACGTACAAATTGTTTACGATTAGCTAAGTAATCACTAACCCACAATATTGCACTTTCAGAGACCAATAACTTTCAATTTACATGATAATAAACCGTGATCAATCAAATTGAATGCCTTATGGATTTCAAGTGTCCTTACAGCTTTGCTATTGAAGAAAGTGACATTTTATAAGGCTGTGAACCTAAAACTGAACCGGAACTCAAACTGTGGGTACATATTTGTGACAGCTGTAAACTGTGACTGTCTGTAATCACACAGCTGTAAGAACAATTGCAATCTATAACAAACAAATAGTGAACCCCTAACTTAGTATTATATTACAGCGTGGTCCATATCATGGTTACAAAACATATAATTGATTCTTATTGGTTCATAATGTGTAGTCTAAATAATCATTTTGTAGCAACTTACATGAAATTGCACTACTGGATTTAACAAAGGAGGTTTATTAATATATGAACATACAAAGGAATGCGGCAGAGTGAGAAAGGTGCTGGAAAGGAACATACGAACATATGAAGAAGCCAGCAGAAGAAAGCCATTTGGTCTATCAAGTCTGCTTGCATTGCAGGGTCCACAGCTTGAGCTAATGTCCCGCCCTCCCTCCCACTTCTCCCATCCTCCTACCCATGATCCTTTCCTTCCCACTATGCCTGTCCCAGCCTCTCTTAAAGCTGCCCACTGTCTTCAATGAGATGACCTCTTCTGGCAGCGCAGTCCAAGTGTCTACCACCCTCTCTGTGAAGAAGTGCTTCCTGACCTCCCTCCTAAACCTCCCACCCTCCAGCTTAAGACTGTACCCCCTCGTGTTATGGTTGCCACTCAGCTTAAAGAGACTCTCCTTATCAACCTTATTTATCCCTTTCAAGAACTTGAAGGTCCCAATCATGTCCTCTCTCTCTCTCCCCCCTATCTTCCAGGGAGTACATGTTCAGTGCCCTCAACCTCTCCTAGTATGCCTTGCCTGCTGACCAGCTATCATCTTTGTAGCCCTCCTCTGGACCTTCTCCAGCAGGTTAATGTCCTTTTTGAGGTGTGGGCACCAGTGCCGAACTCCATACTCCAGATGCGGCCCTACCAGTGGCCTGTACAAGGGCAGTATAACCTCCTCTCTCCTACTACTGAGCCCCCTAGCTATGCATCCCAGCATCTTGTTTGTCTTTGCTGCTGCTTTCTTGCACTGTGTGGAGTACTTCAGGTCACTAGTAATCATCACTCCCAGGTCCTTCTTCTCTGATGCAGATACTCGGACTCCACCCAGGTAGTACTCTGTCCTGGGATTCTTGGCTCCAATATGCATAACTTTGCATTTCTTGTCATTGAAGACAAGCTGCCAGATCCTGGACTACCTCCCCAGCTTTTCCAGATCTTCCTGTAGTTCCTGTATCCCTTTAGCTGTGTCCACTCTCCCACTGAGCTTGGTGTCATCCACGAATAGGAACATTTTGTCCTTAATACCACCCCAATGTCATTGATGAAGACATTGAACAACACTGGCCCCATCACTGAGCCCTGTGGGACCCCACTGGTTACCTCTCTGGTGCCAGATAACTCTCCCCCCACAACCACCCCCTGGGTTTTGTTCCTCAGCCAGTTTTCCACCCATCTGACCATCTTTTCCCCAACTCCAAGATCCACCAACTTCCTGATCAACCTTTTGTGGGGCACAGAGTCAAAGGCCTTGCTGAAATCAAGATAGAGGATGTCTACCACTTGGCCCCGGTTTACTGTCTTAGTGACACAGTCAAAGAAGTCAATCAGATTTGTTTGACACAATCTCCCCCCACCCCCATGAACCCATGCTGCCTCTCATCCTGGAGACCATGCTACTCTAGATAGTCCACCAACCTTTCCTTTAGTATGGTCTCCATGAACTTGCCCACAATGGAGGTCAGACTGACTAGTCTGTAATCCCCTGGATCATCCTTGGGACCACTTTTGTGGAAAGGCACTACATAGAAACATAGAAACATAGACTTTGATGGCAGATAAGGACTGCTTGGCCCACCTAGTCTGCCCATTTCCCTACTACAGGATGGGCCACAGATCCTAGTTAACCAACAGCCTATTTCTTCCTACCCCCACAAGAATTGCCTTATGTCTGTCCCATGCATTCTTGAATTCTCCACAGTTTTAGACCCACAACCTCCTCAGGAAGGCTGTTCCATGCATCCACTACCCTCTCTGTGAAATAATACTTCCTCACATTGCCCCTGAACCCCCCCCAACTTTAAATTGTGTCCCCTTGTTCTTGCATGTCTCTTTTTCTGAAAGATGCTACCCTCTTGGACTTTGTTGATTCCACTGAGGTACTTAAAAGTTTCTATCATGTCCCCCCTCTCCCTTCTTTCCTCAAGGGTATACATATTAAGCTCCTTTAGTCTCTCCTCATATGGCTTCTCTTGCAGACCCTGCACCATTTTAGTTGCCCTCCTCTGGACTGCCTCTATCCTGTCTATGTCCTTGCGGAGATGGGGTCTCCAGAACTGGACACAGTACTCCAGATGGGGTCTCACCAACTGTCTGTACACAGGGATAACAACTTCCTGTTTTCTGCTGCTGATGCCTCTCCCTATGCATTCAAGTATACCCCACCCTCCCTACTGCCTTCTCACTTTGCTTGCTAACCTTAAGGTCATCTGATATGATTACCCCCAGGTCCCTTTCCTTTTTTGTTGTTGTTACTACCTCCCCCATTGTGTATTCTTCCCCTGGGTTGTTGTTTCCCAGGTGCATTATTTTGCACTTCTTTGCATTGAATCCTAGCTGCCATACTTCTGACCATTCCTCCAACCTTGCCAAGTCCCTTCTCATCCTTTCCATGCCTCCTTGTGTATCAACCCTGCTGCAGATCTTTGTGTCATCTGCAAAGAGGCATCTCTTTCCTTCCAGTCCCTCTGCAATGTCACTTATGAAGACATTAAAAAGGACTGGACCCAATACTGAACCCTCGCTTACCCACTAGTAACCCTCTTTCTTCAGGTGGACTCCATTTACAATTACCTTCTGTGTCCTGTTGTCCAGCCAATGTTTTACCCAGGCTACCACCCTGGGACCCACTCCCAGGCTGGTTAATTTGACTATTAATCTTTTGTGTGGGACTGTGTCAAATGCCTTGCTAAAGTCTAGGTAGGCTATGTCCACAGCCCCTCCCTGGTCTACTACTTTGGTCACCCAGTCAAAGAAATCTATTAGATTCATCTGACATGACCTTCCTGCTGTGAACCCATGCTGCCTTGGGTCCTGTGCCCCACTGGCCTCTAGGTACTCAACTATTCTTTCCTTCAGAAGTGACTCCATCACTTTCCCTACCACAGAGGTCAGACTGACAGGTCTGTAGTTTCCTGCCTCTGTCTTGGTCCCACTTTTGTGAAGGGGAATCACATCCGCCTTCTTCCAGTTCTCGGGTACCACACCATCCTCCCATGATTTATTAAAAAGAGTAGCCAGTGGTTTCACTAGTTCCCCCCCTTAATTCTTTTAGAATTCTGGGGTGAATTCCATCAGGCCCCATTGCTTTGTCCACCTTCAGTTTTAGGAGTCCCAGCAGGACTGGGATCGACCCCCCCTATCAAGAGCGCTTCTGTTAATTGGATTAGGCACTTCCCCCTCCTCTTTTGTGAATACTGAGCAGAAATATTCATCCAGTATCCCTGCTTTTTCACTGTCCACCTCTGCCCACCCACTGTTCATTCTATTCAGCCTCACTATCCCTCCCTTTGTCTTTCTATGCTTGCTGATGTACCTATAAAAGGTTTTATTCCCCTTCTTAACCGAGTTGGCTATCTTTTCCTCAGTTTGGGCCTTTGCTATTCTGACTTCCCTCCCTGCTTCCTTCTGCCTTAACTGGTACAGCTCTCTGTCCTGCTCCTTCTGTGTTTCCTTATACTTCCGGAATGCTATCTTTTTCTTCCTGACTTTCACAACCACCTCTTTTGAGAACCATAGTGGCTTTTTCTTTCATTTTGATTTGTTTATTTGCTTCACACAAAGGCTTGTTGCCTCTGTGATGGCAGTTTTGATGATTCCCCATTGTTGCTCCACACCTCCTTCTAGCCTGTTTGCTAGCGCTTTTCTGAGGCATTCTCCCATCTTGCCAAAGTCAGCCCTCCTGAAGTCCAGTACCCTCACTTTTGTATGGCTTGACTCTGTAGCTGAGTTTAATGTGAACCACACTGTTTGATGGTCACTTGTTCCCCAGATGGCAACCCACTTCTAGATCTGAGATCCTCTCACTGCCCCGTTTGAGGTACGAGGTCTAAGATTGCTCCCTGTAAGTGGGTTCCGAAACTAACTGTCTGAGGCCTGCCACCTGTAGGGCATCAAGAATGGCCCTGCTCTTGGATGTGGCTGCAGCAAATGTGCTCCAGTTAACATCTGGCATATTCAGGTCTCCCATCAACAGTATCTCCCCTTTCTCTGCCATTCTAAGAATGCCTTCTATCATATCCTTGTCCATTCCCTCCCCCTGACATGGGGGTCTGTACACAACTCCTGTGCGGATTGTGGTGCCCTTTCCAGTCTCAAGGTGACCCACAGTGCCTCCTCTCCTCCCTGTTTGCTCTTTTGTTCAGTTGCTTTTATCCCTTCCTTTACATAGAGAGCTACTCCCCTCTTCTCCCCTGCCTGTCTTTCCTGTAGGTTATGTACCCTGGTATGTTAACATCCCAGTCATGGTTCTCTGTGTACCATGTTTCTGTGACTGCTACGATATCCAGGCATCCCTCTTCCATCAAGGCCACCAGCTCAGGGAGCTTGTTGCCCAGACTACAGGCGTTGGTACTCATTACCCTCCATTTCCTGATGACCTTACTCCTTTTTGCCCCATCCCTGTTCTTCTTGCCTTTGTCACTTTCTCCATTTACCCCTGCCCTTCTCCTTATAAACACCTCTCTATGTTGGTGTTTGCCGCACTTACTACAATGATTTTTATGGGGGGGCTAGGATTTCCCTGCTCCTTTCCAGTGCCTCCCCCCTTGGCTAGTTTAAATGCTTGCCAATGAAGCATTTAAACCTATCACCTAGGATCCTGGTTCCCCTTCTGGACAGATGTAGCCCATCATGCCAGTATAGGCTTGCATCACTCCAGGTGGACTTCCAGTCCCCAATGAAGCCAAATCCCTGAGCTCCACACCAGTTTTTCAACCACTGATTGAATCCATGAGTGCGGAACACCTAGCTTCTCCTCGCCATAGATGGGCAGCACCTTGAGAAGGTTACCGTATGCGTGATACTTGTCTAAGGCCCCCTCCCAATTCCACAAACTCTTCCCAGCTTCTCTAATCCTTTTTAGCCAGGTCATTTGTCCCTAGGTGGACAATGACATCAGCTCCTCCCTGTGCAGCTGCTCCGGCAATCCCTGAGGATTCGCTCCCTGTCCCTCAAGCCATGGCGCCAGGCAGGCACCTTACCTCCCTCTCCCTTCCTCCCCAGTTCTACCTTCCTAACAATGGGTCCCCCACCAGGCGTTGTTTCCTTCCCCTCGGGGTCCCCTGCCACCCTCCTGTGGGCTCTCCTTTGTGGAGGTTCCCAGCATCCTCCTTGGTCTCCACTGCGGGTGCTCCATGGAGGAACCACACTTTGCCAGAATGGCATAGGAGTGTGGGTGGTACAGCTGGAGGGATCGCCTCTGTTCCACCACCCTCACTCTCCCTGGGCCCACTGTGGTCCAATCCTCCTCTTTGTTGGCAACCTCTGAGGCAACGGCAGTGGCACTGGTAGTCCCTGGATGGAAGAGGAGGTCCCACAAATCCTGGCCTACTCAGCCTGGAGATGAGCAACCTCCTCCCTCAGCCCAGAGAGGTGCCTGCAGATGGGACAACACCGCATCCTCCAGGACGTCTCCCGGAAGACTGCTGCTCCACAGCCACTGCACTGCACCACTCCCATCATGTCTTATTTCTGGCCCATTAACTGTTTGCAATCCTTACTCTTTCCTCTGTTTTTTTTTACTCTCTCTCTCCTTACTTTCTGCCTGTGTGCCCTTTAAGCTCCTGATTGTCCTGTTCTGAGACAAGAATATCCTATGTTTCTCAGTAGACCCCTTACTTGCTCAGAGGCAGACCTCCAGCAGATAGAGGGCGCTAGAGAGCTACTCTTGCCCTTCTAGGATGGTGGGTCTTTGGTGGCTCTGTGATCACTCACTTCCTGCTCCCAAACAGGAAGTTCCTGCTGTCAGTCAAATTCTGTGCCTATAAATGTAGAACTAGCTTTGGAGGGAAGGGGAGGGAAGGAGGGCAATATAGTCCCAGTAGAGAAGTCCAGTCACACAGCAGTCCTTTCTCCTGGTGTCTTCTGCCATGTGCAGTTCTCCAGTCCTGCAGTACCACACCGGACTCAAGTGAACTATTAGATAGGTCTGCCAGTGGCCCTGCCAGCTCCTCAGCCAGTTCCTTTAGTACCCTTGGATGTACCTTGTCCAGGCCTGCTGATTTGTCCACTTTCAATGCCAGCAGACCCTCCCTCACTCTATCCTTCTCTTTCACTACATCTGTGTCCCCCCCCCGCTCCTCTTTTCCCTCCTGAAGGCACTGGTCCATCCTTCTCCCTGGTGAAGACAGAACAGAAGTATTCATTTAGTATCTCTGCTTTTCCCCCATTATCCTCCACCCACTCCACCCCTTTTTTAAGCCTAACAGTCCCTTCCTTCTTGTCCCTTTTCTCACTTACATAGTGAAAGAAAGCCTTCTCCACCTTCTTAATTTCTTCAGCTATCTGCAGCTCCTCCTGTGCCTTTGCGTGCTGGACTTCTTTACTTGCCTCACTAGCCAACCTTAGGTAATTTTCCCTATCTATCTCTCTCTTGGTCTTCCTGAATTTTCTATAGGCCAACCTCTTTTCCCTTACTTCCTTGGCAACCCCAGAACTGAACCAGCTGGGCACTTTGGCCCTCATGCTCTTCCCCCTGAGCCTAACACACTCCTCTGTGGCAACCAGTATTCCTTCCTTAATGATGGACCACCTTTGGTCCACCCCATATCTGCTCTGATGCCTGCCAGATGGCTCCTTAGCACCTCAACCATTTTTCTGAAGTCTTCCCTCCTGAAATCCAAGATTTTGGTCTTAGTTGGGATGCTTTCCGTGCCCATATCCAACTGGAACCACACTGTGCAGTGGTCACTTCCACCCAGTGGCTCTCTGACCATTATTTCCTGTACATGCTACCCATTTGTGAGCACCAGATCAAGAATTGCCACAGCTCTTGTTGGTTCAGTGATGCCCTGAATCAGAAACCCACTCTGCAGTCCTTCCAGGATCACCTGACTCTTACCACATGTTGTGGATGGTATGCTCCAGTCCACATTGGGCAGGTTGAAGTCCCCCACAATTACCACCTCTCCTTTCCCCGCAGCTTCCAATATTTGTGAGATCAGTTCCCTGTCCCTCTTCTCATTTTGACTGGGTGGTCTGTAAACCACCCCCAACCTCACCTTTCTCCCTCTATTGGACCTTAACTGAACCCATAATGCCTCCACCTCCCCTTCTTCCGACTGTACCCTCGTGCAAGTTATTCCCTTCCTGATATAAACTGCCACCCTTCCCCTCTTCCAGACTACCCTGTCCCTCCTGTATAGTTTATATCCAGGGATCACAAGGTCCCAGTCATGGAGTGATGTTGCCCAAGTCTCGGTTACTGCTGCTATGTCTACCCTCCTGTGTGCTATTAGTGCCTGCAGATCGTCCATCTTGTTTCCAAGACTCTGTGCATTCAGAGACACCACCCTCCACCTAGAGTCTGACCTTCCTTCTCTTCCCTCTTTTCTTCTATTCACATTTATCCTCTCTGTGTGCACCCCTCCACATACCCTTGTTATGTGTTCCTCACCCCCTCCACCCTTTGCTGCGTGTGTTTTTGCCCCTTCCACCTCCTCCCTCCAAACCGCTTCCATCACTGTTGGAGGGAGGTTCACTGACCACCTCCTCTCAGAGTCTGTGGGCCTACTTGCCCACTGCCCCCCCAGTAGTTTAAATTAAGCGTAGTGGATATGTATTCCTCCAGTTTGTCCCTGAGTACCCTCAAATTCTCCCTACTGAGGTGTAGCCTGTCTGGTGAAAAGAGTGCTTTGTTTGACCAGTTCTCCTCCCAGTCTCCAGTTCAGATGAACCTCTCGTCACTGTACCATTTCCTCAGCCAGTCATTAAAATCCTCTGTTCTTCTTTTTCTAGCTGTGCTGGCCCTTGGTACTGGTACCACCTCTGAAAAGGCCAGTGAACTTCCTTCCTCCCTGCAGATCTTCCCTAACTCCCTGAACGTACTTTGCACTATCTCAGCCTCCTCCCCAGTTAGGTCATTGGTTCCCAAATGTATAACTAAATTAGATTTTCCTCTAACCTCCCTTACTGTTTCCTTCATTCTTGGGCCCACCTTCCCTGCTGTCATCCCTGGCATACAAACCACCCTCCTGCTTGCATTTGAGTCCCCTTTCCTTTCCCAGTGGATACCCTTAATTATGGAGTCCCCTATGATGGCACCCTTCCATCCCCTGCATCTGTGCTCCCGTCCTTCCTTTCTTACCTTCGGTACTAACTGCTTCCCCACCTAACTGCTCCCTCTACACCCTGGTGAACTTATCTACACATCCTCAGTTTATCCCCATGAATGTTTTTCCATCTCCCAATCTGCCCCTCCCCTTCTGACAATCTGTATCTGCTTTTAGTTTTCCCTCCCCTCTTCTGTTCCTTTTCTCTTTCTCTCCCCCCCATCCTCCATTCCATTTTGCCTACATATTCTTCCCTGCCCAGTCTGATTATTTCCTTCCCCACTCCCCTGTACTCCTGCTCTCAACCCTGGCTCAACCTGACCTCCTATCTCACCCCCTGCTGCCCTCTCCCTCCTTCCAGACAGTGGTGCAAATCTATTCAATAAAGGCACCCCTTTAGAATTTCCCACTCCTGATGCTACTCTCACATTCCTACCTCTTCCCCTTACCAATTGCCATTGCTCCACCCTGGGCTTCCTAGTCCTCTGAGGAAGAGATACTCCTGTATACTGGGTACTCCTTCCCACTCCCATCCCCTGCCTGATGGCGTAACTCCCCTGGGCATCACCCCTCTGCCTTTCCCTCCACTGCTCTGCTCCTCTGACTTCCCACACCATCCTTCCCAGCTCCCATCTGAGCAGCCTTATTTCAGCCCTTAGCTGCTCCAGGCTCTTACAGACAGGGCATCCCCCTTTACTCCACATCACCCCCAGAAAGACTGCTGCCCCACAGCTATTGCAGTTTACCACTCTCCTGCTTCACATACATGTACTGTACCTATTCCCCCACACCCTCCAAGCCCAGCTTCTCCCAACCTCCAGTTATACATAACTATAAAAATAATTAAATTAAATAAAATATATAAATTAAATAAAAAAATTAATGCTACTTGATATCCAACCTACCAGTTGGATCATTGATCACTTACCATGTAGTCCGCTTTGGAACAGTTATGATATGCTAGAAAAATCACACATACCCCGATAATGCAAGGCATCAAGGGCTGTATATGCAAATCACCACAACATTTTAGGCTGGTTGGGCTTTAAGCAGGAATGCATGGTGTCGAAAGGTCTCTCACGCAATCTGCAAAGGGTGCAGACAGAAGACACAGACACGTGTTTCGTCCTACCCAATACTCATCAGTGTGCCTCGTCTGTGATACCCCAGTGGGTGCACCAGCTACCTACTTTCCCCTGGGAATTGTCATTACAAAGCAGTACTGATAATCCTAAATGAGAGATGAAACAAATGTCTGTCTTCTGTTGCAGGTGTAATGGCTGCCCCCCAACTTTCCATGCATACCTGTAAAAGCAAACCAACTAAAACAATGATGATTTGCATGCCCACAGCCATGATGTTTTGTAGAGGCTGTCTTTGTTTTTTCTTTGAAACTTGGCTTCCCAGCCAGTGCCCTTTGGGGTAACCCTTGTCTCAGTGCTTTCACACTATGATATGCTAGGCTTGTTCCTATCAAGTTTGGGAACTTGCTGTCTTGCAGTGTATTTTTTTCCCTTAACATAGTGTTGATACATATAATAAATGAAACATGGTCAATGCAGGCTGACATTAAGCATGTGCACAGGGACAGCATTCTGTCAGTGGGAGTTATTACAACTTTGCCAAGTGTCAGTCTGTCCCTTGTTATCTCTTGATTTATACCAACAACTAGCCCATTTGTCAATGGAGGTTTTTGTCCCACTGAGTAGTATAAATCAGGCATGCTAGATATGAGAAGACTGCCACCATTATCTTTAGATAAGAAACGGCATCTAGGCAAAAGAGACAAATATATATATCTATCTGTTTCTCTCACGCTCTATATATGTGTGTGTATATATAAATATATATATATTGCATCAGTTAGGGTTAAAGCGACAAAAGTAGGGAAATGTGGCATTAGGGTTTCCAACCCTAACACCCCACCCCCACCCTGCACAGATGAAGAGGGATCGGAGGGTGAGCATTGGCGTCTTCAGCCCTAATGCTCACCCCATTCTCCTGTGCTGTGATTGCCCAGCTTATTTTCTAATGGGATGTGGTGAGCATTAGGGCTGGAGATGCCAGTGCCACCTTCTGATCCCTCTTCATCTGTGCAGGGTGGGGGTGGGGTGTTAGGGTTGGAAACCCTAATGCCACATTTCCCTACTTTTGTCACTTTAACTGTAAGTGTTGCATTAATGAAGTTTTTTGCAATGTATTTCCTTACGTTTGAGATAATACTGTTTATTGGTTATTAAGAGTAGTAATTTCTATTTGTCAACAGGCACAGGCATCACTGTGCATGGCTGTTAGTTAAGTAATAAAGAAGAAGCCAGGAACACAAAAATAGCACCAGGCCAGAGCAGAGGGAGCCAGTCAGCCAGCTACCACTTCAGGACTGCTACTACCCCCGCCTACTACAATCAGGGGAAAACCAGAAGTAGTCTACAAGCACTGAGATCAATATGGTTAATGAACATTTACCAAAAATTACTGCGTAGAAAACAATGAGAAAGTTACTGTGATGACGAGCAAGTCCAAGACCAGATCTCTAGTTTCTTAATAGTCTCCTCCTGAGTCTGATTTTTACGACTGCATGGGCCAAGCTCTGCAGATGTCATGCCATCATCAGAGCTGTATAAGAGCATTGTGGAAGCATGTAACCAGACTACTGTCTGGTCTGCTGCCACAGTGCTCCGGCATAGTTACAGTACCAATGATTCTGTTTATGCATCCCTTCCTCTCTGCGGGCCGCATTAACACCCCCCCTTCCAGGCGTATTACTTTTCCTTTCCACACCTGCAGAAGTGATGGCCACTGTGTGCAACATGGCAGCACTGACTTACACTGTGCATGCATGAGTATCGCACCTACATAGTCACGCCCACGCCATTATGTTGCACACTGCTGACTCTGGGGCAAACTGCACATGTGCGAGTATCACACATGCACAGTACTTTAATCACTGCGGTGTTAGTTACAGCTGACTCCGGTGCAGCGAGAGCACCGCATATTCTTTTCTACGCTCTTGTCACTCCTAAAAGCTCTCCACAGCTGTATCGGCTCTGACCAGAGTTTGTTTTAGTATTTATTCAGTTTATGTTGACCGGGTAAGTGCACTAGACAAATTTTGCCTATTTTCAGGCACGACCCGGGGAAGGGGGATGCAGATGAATGCCAACTGACCTTGAACCAGATTAAGCTGTTGGTGGTATTTTTATGAATGTGGGGAAATTTGGCCAGGGCACCAAGGAAATTTTTCTACTCTTTTTGAGAAGTGCCATGGGATCTTTACCATCCACCTGAACTACCACCAGAACAGGCAGATGGAACCTCGGTTTAACATCTCATCTGAAAGACAGCACCTCAGGAGTGCAGCACCCCCTTCATGCTGCACTACAGTGTCAGTATTGGGATATTAACCCAAGTGCCTGGTGTGGGGACATCAGCATCAAGACATAAAACCCAAAAGGTTTCTCTTTTTAAAAGCAGATCATTTAAATGATCACCTCTTGGTTTCTGAACAACTTTTTCAATACCTTGAAAAGTAAAACTATGTGCGTCTATTGTTCGATGTTACTACATGAGCAGCAGTGGCATAAGAAATAACTCCTTTATCAATAGCTCGTACATGTTCTCCCACCCTCACTTCCCCTGAAGGTTCATGCCTAGATGTGGGGGTTGAGGCATGCCAGTCCAGGTCCCCATCACTGGTCTGTTCTAGTTCTGTGATGATGAAAAAAGATGACAAATTGCCAGAAAAGGTGAGAGGCACCCAGCCTGCCAAAGCTGCAAGAGCCTGCTGCTGAGAAGGCCTAATCTGCAAGAAAGGCCAAGAGGAGGCCCAAGGCTGTAATGCGCCTGCTGCTCGTCTCAGCAAGCCAAGCATCCAAGCTCTACTGCTTCAACTACCCTAGATCCACAGTCTGAAAGCCATCAGCTGTACAAGCCAAAGGCCGTCCTACAAAGCTGCGAGTAATTCAGGGCTTGTCCTGTATCTGGGGAGCTTTACATAGTGGCCATCAATTGTTGCTAAGTTTCAATAGCCAAATAGTAGTTGCCACTAATGTTCTGAGTTTAGCTGCCCAGGTAAAGAATCAAGTTTCGTCAAATAGTTATTGCAAACATGGAAAAAGGTTTGAATCTAATTTGTTGTTAAGCGCACCAACGCCAGACAACCAGCTGCAACATATCAGGCCTGCAATGCTTCAACGGCTGTGTACTCAGGGATAGAGTGTCAGGGGCCCCTATCTAATTGATTGGGTATTGGTACCAATTTGGGTGTGGACATCGGGCCCATGCAGCTAGTTAGATAGAAAGTATTGACCTGGATCTGTTTAAGTGCTGGTGGGAGGCGGGCATTGGAAAACAGTGAATATTGATTGGTGTTGATAGAAATGCTAATACTAAAAGTTGTTTAATCTCTGTGCATCCCTTTTCCTAACCCTAACCCATATAAATCAATTGTTGGTTAACCTTTTTACATCTGTCTCATGAGCATATTATTAGCTTAAAACAATAATTGCAAATGTATTGAAATATGGTTTTGGTTTATGGTAATCCATGTGTGGGGTGACCGTAAGGAGAAGTGGATAGGTACAGCATCCCAGGGGGTTGTGCTGCTAAATATCTGGCTCACTGTAATTTAACTCTGGGTGGAGGCACTGCGCTATTTATGTTATCTTTGGGAAAGAACCCCCTTTCTATCCAAAACAGAACTCGGGCATTGCAACCTTGGTTGAGCCCGCAAGGCAGGGGTAGTAACCCGTTGGTACACGGCGCCCGAGTTACATATGATTTTGTGCTCCTTCCCTGACGTCAGACTGGAAACACATGGCAGCCTGTGCCCTGAATTGTACAAGAGACACACACACACACACACACACACCTCCAGTACATCACCATCATCTGGAACCTCCTATTACCTACTCCAAAAAATAACTCCGCCAATCCCCAGCAAGATGCCCCTCATTTTACCCCTCAGAATTGCTTTGTCCCCTTATCTGCCCCTCCTGGAAAAGGTGTGCTGCCCACACAGAGAGTGCACTGTGAATGCAGACTTTAAAACACATACGCATACAAGTAAACGCAATGGTTTCCACAGTGTGCAGTGCTTGCACCTTAATGTTTGAGGATGGATCCCTCATCATGAGGCCTGGTGTTCATAACCCCCTACCGGGTTATAATGTTGCACGCTTAATAGCGAATGACATTATGGCTAAACCTGCACAGCGCTGTAGGTTACAGTGAGGGGTGCAATACCGTGAATACTGCTGTACGCAATATTGCACCACTCGAATCATCCCAGGCAGAGGATAAGACCTCTGCTGGGATGGGCTCAGCAGCTGCCGTGGCTCAATGGACTGAGCCACTGCAGCCAGGAACCCAGGTGTTGTGTCTGGGACTGGGTTTGATTCCCGTCCCAGTAACTTTTATATTTTTTTAAACTTTGTGTGCTCCTGAGTTGAACCCCCAGAGTTGAGAATCTTTATTGGGGAGTTCGGGGTGGTGCCCTTATAAATAAAATATACCCAGACGGCAGAAATTGCGCCATTATGTTAGATTTTGTTGTATGCATAATGTCTTATGACATTATGACCCTCATGCCTCATAACCCTCATTTCAGCTACAAAAGGTTCAGAGGTGTGGCTGGGCCGATCTTCAGCATGATTTCCCACTCATTGGGGCCTCACTCACTCAGTCATACTGGGACTTCAAAAGAGCACCAAGTGGAGTGATGCTGATTTTTTTTTTTTTTTTGAGGGGTGTGGGTTGTGGAGATGAGCCAGTAAGAGTGAGAGTGTGTGTATGTCTGTTGGGGAGGGGGATACAGTTCATGACCAGAATATGCGTGGTTGGGGTGAGAAGAAAAAAAAGGAGAGAGGAGGCAGTCTCACTTTGCTTACATTTCCTTGTCCCCCCTTCTAATGACAAGCAGTGTGGACACAAATTACAACCCCGAAAACACACACACACGCATGCACACACACACTTACGCACACACACAATCTGTCTAGCTCATCACCACAATGTCCCCTTCAAAGATATCCTACTGTTCTCCAATTAGTATTTTCTTTTGTCCTAGTATGACTGATAGATTCCCCCCATACACAAACAGTCTACCCAACCTGCCACCACCGCTCAGAATCTGGATGTCAGTAGCAGGGGGGGAGGAGGAGGAGAAGAGCCCCCTCGGCCTCGCTATGGGTGCAATACATGGGACATCAGCTCCAGTGAGTACTAGGGGAGATGGGTATCTCTCAGGGAGGGGAGTGGAGACAAGACTGATAGCCTGGCCACACAGGCCAGGACAGAAAAGACTTTATTGGGTCCATCAGGTGTGAGGACGTTATACGGGCTGGAGACATCAGGTATGAGGATGTCGTATGGGGTGAGGGTGGGGCATTGAAGTCAAAATGTACATTTTAGTCTGGTGAAGAATATTCAGTCTGTCCTCCACTATGTACACACACACACACACACACACACACACACACAGAGTCTGACCTAAATTATACAATTTACCTGCTTTTGTAGTGCACCCAATGGGGCCTATTCACTAAGGTGCAGAGTGCCTATATGCTAAATATTTCTGGTGTGTAGCCACCCTGCAGCCATTGTGCCCCCAGCACAGGATGCACAAAAGGGATGTGCATCCCATATGCACCCAATCGACTGTGGATATCCACGTGGGGCCGGTGTGGGGGGGTGGTGCGGGGGTCGTGGCTGTACTCCGCACCATTCACAAAGCTGCAGAGTGCTGTGCACAGGGAGGTGCTGGCTATGGCTGACGGCACCAGCCATAAATGTTACATGCCCTCCCTGGGATGCCACCACCATCTGCGGCGGAGATGTCAAGGCATGGAGCGGACCCCCTCAACACGCCGCCCCAGCCCTAGGGTGTCTCATGGAGGGCTGGGGGACCAACCAGGCACCCGCCTGCCATGGTGACATGGGTGTACTGCAGCCACCTGCCTAATGTGGCACCCTGTGAGTGCAAGAGATCCAGTGGTGGACCAGGTCCGGGCATTCCATTGGATGCCCGCTGATGTCCGACGAACAGCCCCTGCACACCTGTGTGCTGGGGGGACGGGGTGGCAGAAGGGAGCCACGCGGTGGCTGGTGGCCATGAATACAGCCACCATGCATCTTTCCAGGGGTTGCGGAGCTGTGCGGGCAGGATACGTGCCTTTGGTGTGTACTTCCCACCCGTTCGTGAATAAGTCCCATTGTGTGCATTTTTGTTTTTTTGTATCTGCCCCAGTACCCTCCTCCATAAAATTCCAAGAAAGGAAGACATCTCCCTCGCTATTGCAATCAAGTTGAACACATTTGGAATTATCACTTTTTTGTGCCTTACTGGGTTTCTTGACTCAGTTCTGTGGTGACTATGGATGGTGTTAGCAGCTATCTGGTGGCTTAAGCAAGGGTCGGGCAGCTTAAGGAAGGTCAGTGACTTCCAGGGGTTTGGAGGTTTCAGCAAGGGTTAGACTGCTTCTGCAGGGATTGGGCAGCTTTGGGTAGGTTGGTAGCTTCAGGGAGGGTCTGTCAGCTTCCAGGGGATCTGATGGCTTCAGTAGGAGGTCAAGTGACTAAAGTGGGAGATCAGCAGCTTCATGGAGGGTCTGACAACTTCAGAGGGATCAAGTATCTTCAGCAAGTGGTCCAGTGACCAAAGTTGGAGGTTGGCAGCTTCATGTGGTCTGGCAGCTTCAGGGGGATCTGGTGTCTTCAGCGAGAGGTTAGGCAGCTTCAGTGGGGGTCATGACAATCAGCACACAGAAATCCAGGCACTGGCAGTACAGTTCAGCATTCATGGAGAAAGAGAGGCATGAGGTGCCCCTTGGATCCTCATCTAGTCTCCATTGGGATGGGATTTCAAAAACTTGGAGATGCCATACCATGAGACAATTTAGTAATTTGTAAAGGGGGAGCGCAATGGGTCAAATCAAACTATTCTAGCTGGGTCAGGGGGCATGCCCTCCCCAAAACAAATATTTAAAATTCAGGTGTTAAATGGTGCATTTTAGTAACCTTTCTTGTGCATATAATATATGGTTATATGTACAGTTACTGTGTCTCTTGAGGTTGTAAGAGTGCATTTTTAAAGTTATTTTGGTGAGAGCACCATGAAGGGAATCTGAGCTATTCTGGCAGACAAAGGATTTAAGAACGATCTCTTTTAACCACAAGAGACATAGGAACTGTGTATTGTAAATCATGTTGAAGATTTTATTTCTATAAAATGCAATTTGAATTTAAACGTTTTACTTTGTTTAAAATTAGAGAAGCACCTGCATGGGAAATGTGCTGTGCCAGCATCACTTAGAACCTTCAGAATTTTTAAACTATTTACACGAGACACCCTCTTGTTGTTATAAGAGCACCTTGAGTGTCAATTCTGGGACAACGAAGCTGTATTTCAGTTTGAACCTCTTCATATTATTATCACTTTTGGTAATGAGATAATATAGAAGTATTGTTGCTGCAGTGTGTGGAGCCCTGCAGCCATTTGGGGATCCTAGAGAAAAAGGAGCTCACCAGATACAGTCCGCTCCTTTTTCTTTGGCGTTCTGGTAGTGGAGGTAGATGTGCATCCCACCACACTGTTTTATTTTTTTTTTATTATGCTTTTTGGCTGCTCCGGACCGTCGTGTCATCTGTCCTGGTCACAGCGCCCCTTCACGCTTGCACCTCCTAGATTGCCGGAGCTCTCCCAGTCACCCCTGGCTTGCACCCCAGAGGGTGGGGTCACGGCACCATCGGGCTTACCAGTGCCGTAAAACTATAACTGGTCGGGAGAGCCCGGCTAGGAGGCTAATTGAAGCCCGGGACTGGGCTTCAAGGAAACGTCCGGAGCAGGATTTTTCCCCCTTAAGCTGAGGCGGGGACGTGCAATGATGGCCAGCGTCCACCCTGCCCCAGAGAGTAACTGGTGTCGGTGCAGTGCGACAAATCCAGCCTCCACCAGGTGTCGCTTCTGCACTGAACAGGCACCACCCTCCCCCCTGGAGAAGGAGAGCAGTCTAGAGGACACTCAATCCTTCTCCCCCCCCCCAGCCGGACCTCCAGTGACCCGGATCCATTCACGAACCCGGGTCGCCGGCGTCACAAGTGGAAATCCAACCGCTGTGCTGGTGGGCCAGCTCCACCGCACTGTTTTGTTTGGTGGCCGGAACACAGCACTGTCCACCATGTCCAACATGGCTGCAGGTGCTTACTGGGCATGCTCGAGTTACTGCATGTGCCTACATAACTCTGGCAGCCATATTGGGCACCACAAACTCTTCCACCAGTAGCTCAAGCAAGACAGTATTTTTAGGCTTTTTGTGTTACACAAATTAATTTTTGTTGCTCACTGTCATGCTTTAAATCAGTTAAAATGTCTGGAGATGCGACCATGGATCAGGCAAGCCATTTTATTCCACCCCCCTTCCCATGATAGAGTGCTGCTTCATGGCTTGCTGATATTTGTTGTGTGGTATGGGACTGCAGAACTTGTCCCAGTCCGAGGGATGTCTAGTGCCTCCCATAATGCTATAAAATTGTAAGTTGTCTGTTTGAATGTTTTGACATTTCATTTAAACACATGCCGGACAGGACCGGGAGGACTTGAGTTGACTCAACAGAACCTCATCATGGCAGGAATTTTGTTAAATGCAGCCTGCAGTCCTCTTCTTTGTCAGTCTCTCCCCCCAGTCTCCAACCACTTAGGCTTACAAGTACAACTCTACTTCTCTGAATGTCTGTGGTGTCCAGTTCGGTTCCCCCAGCCTTTCTGCTGCCTGCAGTAGTGCAGGGCCTGTCCTAATTATGCCTATAGCAGCAGCTGGATCATGATAGATTAAAGCACTGTGGAGGGGGTCGGGGGAACCATTAGCATTGGTTTCATTTTCTGGCTAACCGCTTAGGGGAAGGACATGTCTGTCAGTCCAAGGATACTTAAGGAACTTCCAAGAAAAAGAGGAAGAAAACAAGAGGACTGGCCGGTGACTGCAGCCACCAGCCAGCCTTAGGGAGCCACTGTCCGCAGTGCTGGTGGGAATGGATTGGGAATGGGAACAGCAGAATGGATGCTGAAGTGAAAAGAGAACGTCAGGTCTGTCCGTGTCTGTCCATTCGCTAGTCACCACCATGCCACACGGCCACACCGGAGGACACCGCCGCCTGTCCACCACCTGTCCTGTCCAGATTCCAAACTCCAACTTACTTGGGGCTGTAAAAAGTAAGGTATTCAGTGTTGTTAAGCACTGAGCAACATTTCATAATAATTGTGTTAATATGCAAAGGTAATAACAAACATGGAGAACCGGAATGGTTAATAAAATGGCATGTGATGACTATGAATTGGTACTATAATCTCAATGATTCTGCATCTTTTGTATATTGTGGATAAAGTCAATAATCAGGAGAGAATTTCAGGATCTGATTCACAGCCAGCCTATTTTCTCAAAACTCTTAAAAAAGTGGTGTTTATTAACATGTAAACGGAAATATGCTATATTGAGCTGCAAGGCGTCTTTTTATAATGGATGTCCTTATTGTGTAGTCTTGTTTAGTGATAACACAATTTACAAAGAGTGGAAACTAAGTTTTATAAAGTTTTTCTACAAGGCTCTTAGCTTGAAGGTATGCTGATATTTGTATGAAACATAGGAACATAGAAATTGTTGGCAGATCAGGACTGCCAGGTCCATCTAGTCTGCCCGTAAACCCTACATGTGATTGTGGCTTATGACCCTACCTGGTCAATGGCTTTTCAGAACTCCTTCCCACCACTAAGATTCCCTTATGCCTGTCCTAGGCCTGTTTAAATCCCTCCGCTGTGGTGGCTCCCACAACCTCCTGTGGCAGACTATCCCAGTATGATGAAGTTGACTGGTTTGCTCACATACTTCAATAGAGTTAAAAGCGTGACTCTATTCTAAGGGTGTGTTTTGGTTGGGGTGGTGTTTTTTATATTGCTTGCACGCATGTGCAAGAAACATAGTGCCATCATCGGAGATTTCGGAGGTGTGTCACCTCCTCCTCCAATTCAGTCAGTGTGCTGGCAGGCGCGGCCCTTATAAGCCAATGTATTTTGGAGCTGTCTATGACACGCCCAAAATGCAGTGGCATACAGTTGAAAGGGGAGTTACGCTCAGTGAGCACCGATAAGATATCGGCAGCTCGCGCGCAGCTCCCCACAGACACACGCAGGCATGCGCGCTCAAGACGCACTGTATAGTCAAGGGTGCCCAATCCTCGCCGGCTGAGCTATGCTCCAGTAGTAGGTGCTACGCTGGGGCAAGCGGTCCTTGGCTGATGGGGTGCCCAATTCCCCCGCGCTGAACGCCTCAACGTCTTTGTGCCACGCTGGGAGCCCACCCCAGCGGCAAACGCCTCACCGAGTCATTTATTTTTTTTAAACCTGTAAACGAAAACGTGTTCCCCGCGCTGCCTCCCAACCCCTCCCACAACCCGCACCCACCCACTGTGCACCCAGCCTCCCACACCCCTCACCCCATACTACCTCCGGACTCCAGCGATGATCTTCGTGGACCGGGAACACGTCTGTACTCTAAAGCCGACCTCGAACTGAGGAAATGCCAGTAAGCTGTATAATGGGCTAGATAGGGGGTTTCAACTTTGTTGCATATCTCAGGGATTTTGATTGACATTTACTAATATGTTTAGACCTCTTTCTCTGATGATGATTGACGGCGGCCTGGGGCGGTGATTTCACCGCAGTGACTGCGAAATTCCACCTTTGGGCCTGAATACTGCCATGACAGTGACATCATTCGCGAGAAGGGGTCCCAAAACCCCATGTTGAAAATTTGTGCCAAAATTCCAAAAATGACTGTTTTATTTAGCCGCATGCGTGCTCAGTTCCACGCAGGCTCATAAGTTTGCGAAATTTCAATATTTTCACTCCAGATTTTCAACATTGCCATTTTACCACACCTTCTTATGAGTAGTATAGCTGTCATTTTTCACATCTCACCCAAAATGTGTTTCCGCCCATGTAGCGCAGAATGGCGCAGTCAGTGTGCAAAATCAATGTACGGGACAAATTAAGAAAATCACAGTGACACTGTTCACGAGCAGAGGTCTTAAATGGCTATGTTGAAAATTTAAGAAAAATTCCTAAATGACTGTTTTACGTAGATGCGCTATGCAGTTCCCACGCACGTCAGAAGGTCGCGATTTTCAATGTTTTCACCAGATTTCTAACATTGCCATTTTGCCACACCTTCTTATAAACAGTACAGCTGTCATTTTTCACATCTCACCCAAAACGTGTTTCCTCCCATGTAGCGCACAATGGCGCAGTCGGGTAAAGCGAAATCAATGTACGGGATAAATTAAGAAAATCACAGTGACACTGTTCATGAGCAAAGGTCTTAAAATGACTATGTTGAAAATTTGGTGAAAAAATTCCAAAAATGACTGTTTTACGAGCGTGCAAGTTGACAGTTCCTACGACGTCAGAAGTTCGCTAATTTTCAATATTTTCACTCATATTTTCAACATTGCCATTTTACCACACCTTCTTATGAGTAATACAGCTGTCATTTTTCACATCTCACCCAAAACGTGTTTCCGCCCATGTAGCTCACAATGGCGCATTCGGTGTACGAAATCAATGTACGGGACAAATTAAGAAAATCACAGTGACACTGTTCATGAGCAGAGGTCTTAAAATGGCTGTGTTGAAAATTTGGTGAAAAAATTCCCTTCAGATGTTCTGCAATATTACTAATGGAGACATTGAACAGAACTGGCCCCAGGACCGATCCCTGCAGCACCCCACTGGTCGCCCCTCTCCCTAGACTGCATACCATTTACCACCACTCTCTGCCTCCTGTCTGTTAGCCAGTTTCTAACCCAGTTTACCACCCTTTCCCCATGTCCAGCCTACTCAGCTGAGTTTATCAGCCTCCTATATGGGATGGTGTCAAAGGCTTTGCTGAAATCAAGGTAAGCGTTGTCCGCTGCCCCACCCTGATTCACTTCCTTTGTCACCCAGTCAAATAAATCAACCAGATTTATCTGACATGATGTCCCACTGTGAATCCATGTTGTCTATGGTCCTGGTTCGATGGCATCTAGATGCCCCACTATCCTTTCTTTAAGCAATGTCTCCATGATCTTCCCCACTACTGAGGTGAGGCTGAATGGCCTATTGTTCCCTGCCTCCTCCCTGCTGCCGGACTTGTGCAGAGGGACCACATGTGCCCTCCTCCAATTCACTCATGTTGAATGACTCAGTGAACATGGCTGCTAGAGGTACTGCTATCTCCCTTCGCAGTTCTGTTAATATCCTTGGGCGTATGCCATCTGGTTCCATCGCTTTGTCTACCTTCAATTTAGTGAGCTCCTGCAGGACTCTCTTGTTCACCTCTTCACCCCCTTGGCAACTGCTGTACTGCTGTGGCCCTTGCCCCTCCCACTCTTCTGTGAATACTGAACGGAAAGACACAGTGGATGTCTTGGGAGGAAGGCATGAAACTGTCACTTCCAAATACCTAAACAGCACATACAAGCAAGCAACATTCGGCATTGACAAATGCTTGTTTAACTGAGTGATGAGTGCAGATCATGGAGGCTGACATCACTTAAATATTTTTTTTATAAAATGGTTGGACCCCAGCATAAAGCAAGAGCTTGGATTTAATGACTTTTAAACTAGATGCCGTTAAAACAGTGGCAAAGAAATTATGCTAAAAGAAACCAATGATTTCAGTTCCCATTTTACGATCTGTTCTCTGACTTCTCCAATTAAATTGTATTTTCCCTATGATGAGACATACAGCACAGCAAAATAAACAGTATGATATTCACGAACTATACTATACAATTATATTGCTAGCACTTAGGGGTTCCTCGTGTGCTCTTAAGAGATTGGATGCCATGTGCTAGCTGAAAGTCTTTCGAGACGGAGTGCCTGTACAATTCAAGCATAACACTGAGATAGCAAACAGCATTGAGAAAGCAAAATATTAGATAAACACAGTGGCCTGGATATTCAAAAGGGTTGCACATGGCACAACAGGGATGCACCATGCGCAACCCCCGATGCGCCGGGGCGCAACAGTAATGTATGCGGTACAAGTGTGGGGGGCTTGATGCATATGCGGGACATACCCGATTATTCAACCCGGGATGTGCGGCGATATGTTGCCACAAACCCACCTTGCACTGCTCAGGGGGGTGCAAAGATGTGCCTAGTAAAACCAGGAACAAGTCCAGGCCACCCACAGGTGAGCCGTCATATTGCAGGGCGCAATACGGCAGCCGCCAGCTGTAGGTGGCCCCCCACCCACCCAACTGGAACACTGACCCCAAGCCCCCTGCCCTGGGAGCATTGAGCCCCCCTGCCCTGTTGCCCAATCGTGGGTGACTGTACATTTTAAACCCTGGTGGTCCAATGGAACCCCCCCATCGCCCGATCGCGGGCATATGAAATAATGATCCCTGGTGGTCCAGAGGAAACCCCTCCAGTGCCCGATCGCGGGCATAAGTATATAAAATCCCTAGTGGTCCAGTGGAAGGTCCCCCATCGCCCGATCGTGGGCATATGTGTATAAAACTTCCCTGGTGGTCCAGTGGAAGGTTCCCCATCGACCGATCATGGGCAGATGTGAAATTAACGATTCTGGTGGTCCAGTGAACCCCCATTGTCCGATCATGGCAAGAGCGGGGTCCAGTTTCTCCTCACTCACTCACGCAGCCAGCACCAGTCAGCAGCGGCAGCAGCACCCCGCCCGCATGCCTCCTGTCCGCCCGCCGACTGACACGCATAGCACGGTCTGTACACTCTGCTCATTCACATCGGGCCTGTGTAGTACAGTATGAGTCTGACTACCATTGGTCCACTGGTGGACCACCAGGCGTAGCGACCGCATTGTACGCTGTCAGTCGGCGGCGGACAGGAGGCATGCGTGGCGGGTGCTGCTGCCCGCTGCTGACTGGGGGGTGCTGGGTGGCAGGGGACCCCAGTGGGTGGTGGGGAGGGGGGTCCACTGGACCACCAGGGCTTCATTTGCTATGTCCGCCCACGATCGGGCGATGGGGGGGATTCCACTAGACCACTAGGGATGTTATTTTCACATTTGTCCATGATTGGGCAACGGGGGACCTTCCACTGGCCCACCAGGGATGTGTTTTACATACATGCTCACGTTCGGGCGTACGGGAGCGGGGCAACTGCCATGGGATCACTGGGCGTCGGTCCCCGATAGCTGCAGCCTGGTAGGGGGCCAGGCGCAAGTCACCAGGGATTGGCGCACCGCATGCAAATGGGGACATAATGACATGCAAATGGCCCCATTTCCGCTTTGCATGCATAATGGCCTCATTTACATGCCCAGTGCTGAATATCGTGGTTGATGCGCCTAGCGCAACCGCACTTGCACCGGCACATCCTCCCGCTCCTGTCCTGCTACTTGCACTGGCGCAGTGCCACTGTGCCATGCACAGTGCGTGCACCATCAGTGCCATATTCAACGGTGCTGTGCCATGGTGCAGCACCATTGAATATCACCTGGTCCATGCCCTGGTGCAGCACAGTTGTGCTGCACCTGGGCTTGCACCCCTGCCCGGCGCAGTTTGAATATTCAGCACAGTGACTTTTACAGTGTGCTCTGGATGGTCTGATGGTGACCTAATAACAGGGGTCCATTTTAAAGGTGGCCTGAGGTCAGCAAATGTTAGGTCGGTTTAGATGATTTCCTGGTTTGCTGGCCCGCTTAGCCAACATGTCTTTTAAAGTGCTGCAGGGAACAAGGGCTGACATATAGAGCTATGTAGGTGTGACGTCTGGGTTTGGAAAGGAGTGCTGATGGCATCAAGTACAATGCTGTGGGGAGCATTTTAAGATGTCAAGCATCAAAAAACAAGGTGCATCGTGGGACCCCTACTGGTTTCTGTGGCATGACAACTAAACCATATGACTGTTGCAAATGTCTTTGCTCACTGTTGGGTCACTTGAGCCGAGTTTGGCAGATTGGGTACAGTGCGTATATGACAGTGGTGCAAACGGCAGACCTGTTGGAGCTGCTGCTTCCCAGCAGTCAGCCATGCCAGCCATTTGTGCTCTCAGGGTTCCTCACTGCTAGAACATATAGCATGGTGGTTGTGGTGACTGGTACCAAGAGCACATTATTCCTTAGGGCCCATAGAGAAGCTACAAATATGCGTGTTTTTTTTAAGGTAGGTACAGAGTATTGGTATCAAAACAGAGGTAGTAGTGCTAAAAACGATGGTGGTAAAAGACAAGTTTGGATTTGTTTTTTAAAAACAAAGTAGGGTGATGGCCAACAGGGGTGATGCGTGTGTCAGCATGGCTCAGCTGGTAGTGCATCCACCGCTGAGACAGAAAGTTATGGGTTCTAGTCCTGCTTTGTGATTGGCCTCATACCATCAACGCTGGCACTGGAGTGCATTACTGGGGGATGCTGTTCTCTCAGGGCGTGCTATCCTTCCGATGAGGCATTAAATCAAGGTCCCTTCTTCTTTGGTGCTGTTTATTGGTGTCCAGGTGGAAGTAAAAGAATCCAAGACACTTTTTGCAAGGGAAGGGGATTTACCCCTCTGTCCTGGCCAGAGTTTCTCCTTGAAAAACACAACATTTTGCCCTAATAGGCTTCATCAGGAGTAGGTGGCTCTGTGGCTTGCTGTGTACCTCTTCACCTTTCCTTTTCATATTTTTCACAGAAACTGTTTATTATGGTCAGCTTTCCAAATTACTGACGCTGTTCAGCAGTTCACATTGTGCCTTTGAGCCTAAATTGCTGAGCAGCCAATAAATTGGATAATTGACCAGAATAATCAGTTTCTGTGAAAAACACCAGTATGCAAGGTGAAGAGGTACACAACAAGCCATAAGAAGCCACCTACTCCTGATGAAGCCTATTAGGGTGAAACTTTATTTATTTTATTTATTTATTTTTTGGTACTACATAGCAGTTGATCTTTTCCTTGATATTTTTCCCACATTGGATTCAGACTGGTTGCTGCTTGGGCCTTTCTACATATTTTCTGCAGAAATGAGATTTTGCAGCAGCACCTCTCTAATATTTCTGGGCTCAGTCTGAAGGTTTGGAACCATGGGCTGTGCTGTTTGCTAGGGCTGCTATAGCTATACCCTCCTTGTGGTGCCTTGTAAGGGCTATTTATTGCCTCCAAAACTGCAGATAAGGTTATAAGGGTCAGTTATTGCCTCCCCAACTGCAGATAAGTTGGGGATAGGGTGTTCTTGTAGGCTAAGGGGTTGGCTTTCTAATGTTGTGATTGCCTTAAGGAATGTACGAGTGACAGGATTCCCACACATGCTCTATAGGCACTATCTTGGAAGGCCAGTAACTGCATTTGTGCTGGTGATGGCCATCTTGGTGAAGGCCACACATGTGCCCTCGATGGGGCAGCCATCTTGGTATAGACCTCAAATGTGCAGATGACACAGCAGCCATATTGGTACAGTCTGCACATGTGCAAGACCCCAGAGAAAGGGTACTAATTTATTAAAAACAAAGTTGGCCTCAGCCATCCAGGAGCTAGCCCATTAGACCACTAGGGCTAAATTTTACATAGTGGCCTCCCAGGGCATTTCCTAGCCCTAAGACCACCAATGTCTCTTCCTATTTATATAAAAGGGCTACTAGTCCCCCCAAGAGCCTCCCTTAGACCACCTGGGCTGCTAAGTAAAATACTGGCCCCTTGACCACCAGTAGGGGACAGGGGATTTGGATGAGTGCCTACCTCAAACCACACTCCCTTTCCTCTGCTTCTGATCTGTTACTATTTATTTATTTATTTTTTTTACTAACCTAACTTCTCTTTTTATTTTGCAGGTCTGACGGGATGTGGACTCCTACCCCATCAGATAATTAAAATTCCCTTCCTAACCTGTCCTTTCTGCCCTGTTTTGCCTCCCTAAGAGCTGCAGATCCTTTGTGACCCCTTTTCTATTCTTTTTTTTTGCAGGTGTGGCAGACGACCGCTCCCCAGGACTACCCTTTGGCACCCTGCACTTAGGTAAGTCCCTCTATTTTGCATATATACAGTGGGTCGGTAATGGGGTGGCCATGCCCACTACACCTGGGGGAGTCACACTGTTATCCACCTAGGATTTACAGTGTTGTTTCACCTGTGAAATGGTATTAAAGTGAAAATCACATGCATAACTCATTGTAACCATCTTCAACACATTGGACAGTGCTATGTTCCGCTGGACATCAGATGCAACTGTATTGGCTCTTGCTAGAGTTTGTTAATTTATTAGGGTGTATTTAAAACATTTAAGGACACTCATTTATATCAAAGGTAAGGGTATAAAAGGGACAGGTGAAAGGTAAAGGGTAGGCCAAAATTTAGAATAGAAGCAACACCCTATATAGCGCTAGGTATACAAGGAGCATAACAATTATCAAAAGGGGAAAAATTACAAACACCCTAGTGTAAGGGTTAGTGGACCAAGGGTCAGGAGGATGTGAGGGAATAGGAACATTCACAGGCATCAGGACAGTGGGAAGCAGGTGGTGTACTGTAATGACTGTGAGGCTGCAGTATCCCTGGGGGACAGTGTGGGTAACAGGGGTCTGTCCAATGTGCAGAAGCCTGGAGCAACTAATGTCAGAAGTAAAGCAGCTCAGACAATAGATGGGGAGGCTGGAGTGGAGTGTAGAAGGAGCAGGGCAGGGCAGGACAGGACAGAGGAAGACAGATGGGGAATGCCCAGGAAAGAGAGCTTGGCAGGCAGGGATGAGGATTGATCGGATCACCAAAGCTCCAGGGGTACCCCTATCTCAGAGGGTCGGGGATCCCAGGGAGGGTAAATGGAAAGTAGTATGGAAAAAGGGTGGGACTGTGAGAGATGCATTAGGAGTGTGGACATACAAAGAGGTTGCCTTTAAGGAATAGATTTCACCCACTGTCTGAAAGGGAGCAGGAGGTAACAGGTTATGGGGAGATAGGTTGGGTTAAGATAATGGGGTTGGGGGGATTAGGACAGGAGAAGGACGTAGGACAGTACAAAGTAGTCATGGTGGGTGGGAAAGAGAGTACATGGAGGGAGGAGTAGGAGCTGGGGGAGGAAGGGGATATAGTGACAGGAGAGAGGAGAAGGAGAGGGTATGTGGGGGTGGCCAGAAAGGAATCGACAGGGAAGGGAGTCAAAAGACAGATGGAGGGGCAAGAAGAGGTTGTGGGGGTATCAGGGAAGCATGGATTAGGGCAGATTGGTAACCATATTGCAGGGGAGCAGTTAGGTAGGGGAGTACCTCCTATGCCAGTCAAGGATGGAAAGGATGGAGGCAGGAATGGAGGAGGGGGAGGAAGGGTAGTAATCCTAGGGGACTCCATAATTAAGGGTATTCACTGGGGAAAGAAAGGGGGGCACAATCACAGGTAGGAAGGTGGTTTGCATGCCAAGGATGACAGCAGAGAGGGTGTGCCCAAAAATTGGGGAGTTGGTAAGGGGGGTTGGGGGAACCAATCATTTCACTAAAAAAATATCACCAACAGCTTAATCTGGTTCAATTTTAGTTGGTTACCATCTGTATCCCCTTCCCCTGGGTCGCCCCTGAAAAAGGGACTTCTAGTCTCAGTAGGCCTACTCGGTCAACAAAATTCAATAAATAAATAAGTTATACACCCAGGTATCAACAACCTAGCCAGGGGAAGGTGGGTGTAGTACAAGGAAAGTAATGAGGGGAACTACAGAGATGTAGTCGAATTGCTAGCATTCTTGGAGGTGTTACCAGTACTGAGAGCCAGCACAGTCAGAAAGAAAAGGCTAGAGGAGTTCCATGAATGGCTGAGGGACTGGTGCAAGGAGCAATGGTGTGACTTAATTGGGGGCTGGGGGAGACATGGTCAGATAAAACACTTTTTGCACCAGGCACACTGCACCTCAGTAGTAGGGGGGCCGAGGGTCCCCAGGGACAAGCTTGGGGGGGTACATAAATCTAAACTACTGAAGGGGGGCAAGGAGGCCTGCAGGCCCTGGGTCTTTGGGAGGTGGAGGAGATCAGAGGGGGACTGGAGGGTGGAGAGGGAGCAAAAGAGGTTCACAGCAGGGGAGGGAAAGCAAAGGATACAAGGAGAAATGAGAAAGGCAGAAGGGAGGGAAGGGAAGAAGGCTCAGACTCTAGGTGGAAGTTGGTGTCCCTGAACTCATGAAGTCTTGGAAACAAGATGGATGACCTGCAAGCATTGTTGGCAGAGAAGTCACAGAGAAATGGCCACACTTTACCATGACTGGGCCTCTTGATCTCTGGATATAAATTATGCAGGAGGGACAGAGAGGTAGGAAAGGGGGGGAAAGGTGGCGGTTTATATGGGAAGTAAAACTTGTTCGAAGGAAGAACCAGAAGAGGGAAGAGCGGAAGCAATATGGTGTCAGTTACTGTCTAATAGAGGAAGGAAGGTGAGTTTGGGAGTGGTTTACAGACCACTCAACCAGGCGGAGGAAAGAGACGGGGAATTGAGCTCACAAATATTGACTGCTGCAGGGAAGGGAGAGGTGGTAATAGTGGGAGACTTCAATCAGCCCAAGGTGGACTGGAGGGAATCGGCCACAACCTGTACCAGGAGTCAGGTGATCCAAGATGCACTGCAAAGTGGGTTCCTGACTCAATGCATCACAGAATCCACCGGCAATACTTCATGGGCTAGATATTTAAAAGTGCGTCTGGCAATGGCACAAAGTGGTTGCTCAGCCCAACTGAGTTGCACTGGAGCAACAAAGGAATATATTCAAATGAGATGTATCATGGTACATCTTGTCTGAATATATCAAAAAATGCCTCCAGCACAAATACAACGAGCTGGCTTATTCCCCAGACAGGTCTGAATACCAGGAATTGGAACTGCGCCAGAGCATCAGAGATACACCATGTGTAAATTCCTGATAGTCAGACACAAATATGCAAATGGGGCCATATTGTATGCAAGGCATCAATGGGGCCATTTACATGACATTATGGCCCCATTTGCATGAGTTGTGTAGGGCTAGCCAGCGAAATGTGCCCGGTGCCCTGCACAGCATGCAGTGCTGTCAGTGGAGGTCCAGTGGATCCCCCCTCCCTGCCTGTAACCCCAATCGCCGTACAAAATTAATGTTTCATTCCCTGGTGGTCCAGTGGTACCCCCCTCCCTGCCCGTAACCCTGAGTGCCCGAAACCACATCCCTACAACCATGGTAGTCTAGTGGTCCCCCCACTCCCCCACCCACACAGAACCCTCAGCCCACCCAGCTCCCCCCCGGTCATCGGCGGGCAGCAAACCCACCCGCATACCTCCGCAGCTGCCCGCCAAATGACAGCTTACAGTATCTGCGGCAAGCACATTGATCCACACCGTGGGCCAATGGGCATGCAGTGCATGCTGTGATAGTCATTCACAACTTGCGAATGAAGTCATGTTGGTGCAGTCAAGGTGTCTGGCGGAGTATCAGAGGGGTCAGGAGGCAACTGGAGCAAGGTCGCAAACTTATTTAGTGAGTGAAAGGCCTATAGGCTGGAAACATCCTCCAAGGCAGAGTTGTTGCCATTGCTGGGGCTGCTGGACCTCGATCTATCAGAGGGGTGATCATGCCTTGTATGCTCGAGTAGTCTTGATTGATTTGAACTCGCTGTCCCTTCCATAATAGCTGTCCTTTATTCTGGGCTGCAGCTGTAATAAGCTCTTTTTGCCGAAAGTACAGAAATCGGTCTAACAGAGGCCGCGGCTGCTCTTCAGGCCCGGGGGGGGGGGGGCGAGGCAACAATGCATTCATTCTATTTGCAGGGAAGTGTTGGGGTAAATCCAGCAGTTGTGGGAGAGATTGTTGGAGGAAAAGCACAGTGTCTCTTTGTTCAACCCCTTCTGAAAAGCCCAAAAATCTGAGATTATTACAACGGCACTGATTTTCAAGATCATTAACCTTGTCTTGCATTTCATGTAAGGCCCTGGTTTGCTCCCTCAAGGTGGTAGTTAGTTGCTGTATTGTGACCTCATGAGAGTTGATCCACCTCTCCGACTGAAAAAGTCTCGCTTCGATAGATTGCAGAGCCTATGTGTTGTGATTAGTAGCGATGGTTAGCTGAGCCATCTGTCCCATTAATTGAGCAAACATATTTTCAATTCTAGCAGGATCACAGGCTACAGGGGAGGAGGAAGCCATCTTGCGGTGTCTGATGTGGCCCCCAGTAAATCTGGAACGGCAGGAGGCAGGTAAGGTCTGGGAAGGTAGTATTCAGAATAAAAGTAGCACAAATAGTTTCCGAGTCAGCTGGTGTCAATATTGATATAGTTAGAGACACCCCAATGTAGGACTATGTCAGATAATGTCCCAGTTTGTGCAGAACTAAGCCTCTATGCTGCCATCTTGGTTCAGGACAAAGCCACGCCCCCCCGAAGTTAACAAATTTAATTGAAAAACCCAAGCTGTTTCCCAGTGTACCTTCTGGACTCCTCCTCCTCCTCCTGCCACCCTCCCACTGCCAAGTAATCCTGCCCTTAATTATGCTCCAGAAAGCCATGAAGAGTACAGATAAACTTAATTGTCTACAAAATAATTTGCTCCTGTGATCACCGACTGTGCTCAGAGATTTTTGTTATGTAACCAATATATATGGTTATATGCCAAATTAAATAACCAGTTATCTATAACAAGATAGAAAGGGGAAGAAGTATTCACAATTGCAGGACTTACAAAAGACTTTACGCAAATGTCGAACAACTTAGAGGTTACCTTTAGCTCTTTTGTATTGCCCAATTATATATTCTTTGGCAGCTGCCACCTTACTGACAATAACTGACTGGTTAAAACTATTTCAGTGACCATGTACCTTCATATAGGGGCTTCTACAGTGTGACCAAGTTCATGGCTTGTACATCCTTGCTGTGGTTCTGGTCCCTAAAATATTGACAGCTCTTGAACTTGGGAATTTAATATTTTATAGGCGCTTTATAGAATACAGTTAATAACAGACATACACCTAGAGATCATTGCAAAAAGATCACCCAGACTGCGAATTCAATATTAAACAAAATCAAATGTACATTCAGAAACAGAAGTCAATCCTGTATAATCCCACTGTACAGAATTTACATCAGGCCATATTTGGACTTTGTTTTCCCCATTTTGGAGTCCTTACCACTCTTGAGATAAAAAACTGTTAGAAACAGTGCAGCATAGAATAACAAAATGAATTCCCAATTTAAGAGATCTGTCCTATGAAGAGAGACTAGAGAGAATGGCCTGGCAAGTCTAACACATAGAAGAACTGGCGGTGACTTGCTGCAAATTTATAGGACATACAGTAGCATACAAATGAGGATTTAATGATGCAAGACGAAATGTAAATCTTAGAAGACACAACCAACAGTTACTCATTCTTAAGGCAAACGCATGTAAAAGTGATTGTTTCTGCACTATAAGGAGGGGCCAAAACATGGAATCTACCACCACAAGAAGTTGTGAATTCAAAAGACTTTTCTTGAATTCAAGAATAAGCTTGATAAACACCTAAACTGGGTGGGACTATGTAAGAATTAATACACCCACTAGGCATCGGAGATACTCTTGATGGGCAAAAGCCTTCTTCTTCTGTCTTAAAAAAATAAGTAAGCTACACCACAACATGTTATACATATAAATAATAATTAACTTATTCCTAGTGAAATTATTACAGAGACACCTTCGTGCATGGGGTCCAGAAGGAGGGCCACTAAAAGCTGCGGAGCACCCCTTATGCGCATGATGTTCACCATGGGGGCACACAGCAGAATTCACAACTGCTGACACATGACCCCTCTGCATCTGACCCCAGCCCATGCACCCTGCCTTGCATCTGGACGAGTTGGGTGCAGATTAGGGGTGTGTGCTGGTAGGAACCTGATTCTCAAACTAAACTCTGGTGCAGAAGGCTGGCAGAAGGGGTGGCTACTACACCTGCCTTGTGGCAGAAGTAGTGGCTATGTGCCCCCCCCATCCAGCCACAAGCCACAGTTTTGGGCACATTCAGCCTTCTTTACTGCAGGCCCAGCCTTAGAAGTCTCCTCAGTGGCTGGTGTCATCACTTTCACAGGCTGGTGATTGCACAAAAAGTGACATCCTGCCATGACCCACACCCTGCACAAGCAGAGATCTAGTTTTTTTTAGTTAGTTCATACGTTTTTTGTTTTAATATTTTTCCATACTTTTTTCTGTCATGACAAACCCTATCAGTGCCAACATTCAGGTTCCCCAAAAATAGGTGTTTGTGGTGCACACTGTTGTGCATCACAGATGCCCATTTCGGGGGGTATTTAAATGTTCACACCCATAGTGTTTATCAGAGTGGGGCTAAAAAAGACCCAGACAGAAAAAAGTATAAAATATATTAAAAACCAAAAAATGTACGACTTAAAGAACCTTCCCCCCTTTGAAATAAATGAGCACACACTTCCCATTCATTTTAACTCAATTATACCTCGGTGGCCATTTAGTATTAAGGTTAAACAATGGAAAACTCAGACTTCAAAAAGCGTTCCAGCTGGTAATGAGTATTTTTCTTAAAGTCATAACTTTTCACCAGCCCAGTGGTGTGGAGGGCTGAGGCATCATGCTTTACCTCCTGCCATGCCGGTGACCTGTGCTCGCGGTGCGAACTGGTCGCCAGGGGTCAGCCGGGGAGGGATAGGATTGAACGTCCAAGGGACAGCTCTCCTCTCTCGGGGAGGGGTAGGATTGAATGCCCAGGGGACAGCTCTCCTCTCTCGGGGAGGGGTAGGATTGAACGTCCAAGGGACAGCTCTCCTCTCTCGGGGAGGGGTAGGATTGAACGTCCAGGGGATAGATCTCCTCTCTCGGGGAGGGGTAGGATTGAACATCCAAGGGACAGCTCTCCTCTCTCGGGGAGGGGTAGGATTGAACATCCAAGGGACAGCTCTCCTCTCTCGGGGAGGGGTAGGATTGAACGTCCAAGGGACAGCTCTCCTCTCTCAGGAGGGGTAGGATTGAATGTCCAAGGGACAGCTCTCCTCTCTCGGGGAGGGGTAGGACTGAATGTCCAAGGGACAGCTCTCCTCTCTCGGGGAGGGTGGGGAACATGGACCAGCACTTGCCTGACACTTAGCAGTGTTGGCATGACAAGTCCTGTATGTTTGGGGGCGGAGGAGGAGCAGCCAACCAATGGGCAGCATGCAGACATGTGCGCTGCATGCCGCTGTTGGCATTGCATGCTTCCCCTCCACAAGAAAAGCGAAAAAACAGGTTCTGGCCATGCAGCATGAATACCGTCCCCTGCATGGACTGCTCCTGAGATGGCCCTTCCCTGGCTGGATCCGTTCCTGGTGGGTTGAGTTGCTCCCCACCACCCTGCCATGAAGGGTGATTTGTGGGGGCATAAGGGAAGTGGTCTGATCCTTGGGGATGGTGCTGGGGGGTGGAAGGAAGGAAAGAGCCGTCCGGGACCATGAGGGAGAAAAATAATAACAAAAAAAAAAGAAAATCATAACTTTTCTGTTTGTTTAATATTTGTACCTAATTTTTCCTGTTGAGGTATTTTTTTAGCCCCTCTCTAGTGAACACTTTGGGTCAGTGTTCAAATCCTGGCAAAATGTGTGTTTGTGGTGCATGCCAGTGTACTCCACAAACACTCATTTCAGGGAGGGTTGAAATTTGACACCCATTGGGTTCATTAGGGTGGGGCTAAAAAAGACTGTGACAGAAAAAATAGGTAAAAACATTAAATAACAAGGAAGTTATCAACTAAAGAAAAAAACTCACTGAAATTAGTGGGCCCTATTCATTTCAATGCGGTTGGCTGTCAGAGAAGCAGCACTTCGAGGGGCACTGAGGATTCAACATCAATGGACAACAGGAGTTGTTATGAGGGACAGAGATGGGTGCTACTGGGTGGGGGTGGGTGGTAGGGTTCACAGATGGTGGGAAAGGTTGAGGTATTTTTTTGTTTAAGATTTTGTAGGATGGGGTTACTGAAATTAACTTGGGGGGGCAATAATGTGTACCGGTGGTGGGACTGGGCACCCCGGCCCCCAGACATGGGTGATGGTGAATGTACACAAATGAAGAGGGGTGCACCCTTGTGCCCTTGTACAAAATCTGCCTTGGGGGGAGTGTAGAAGAGCAGGTTTTCTGAGATCGGTTAATTTTCAAGACTTGCTCAAAGGGTAATGCAATCTTCAGGTAGACACATATTTGCTGTCCTTATCCCCCCAGTATTGATACTGGGTATTGTTAATAAATGAGAACGGGGACATGGCAGGTTATTGGGACATCATGAAGGATCAATAAAATCAGTCAAAGAGCTTTGCAATGTCATGAGAGTGTGCGAGCCCCTGTAGTTGCAGCAACAGCAGAGTCTACTTGGGACCACCTCGCTCAATCCTTGTGTATATTTACTACTGCACCTTGTTTGTCCTCAACTAGAACACCAGGTATGTTCCCTCTAAAATAGATGCAGACAATGCTTATGTTAGGAGGATCAGGCACTATGAGGGGTGGCTGCTATATAGACAGACAGGTGGATGCAGTTGGGGCAGAAACCGAGCTCCTGTTGTGATGACAGTACTTTACGCACACAGTGCTCCCTCACAGCCCAGGACTCGCAAGGGGAACAGCATTGCAGGAAGGGGGGGAGGGGCTGAGGAATAGAATCAGGGGAGAGGAGAGAGAGAGAGCGAGAGAGAGAAACAAAGACAGTTGAAAATGATAATGACACTGCTCAGCTGCATGCTGGGTGATGACATGCAGATGAAAGGATCAAGATGGTCTGTGATTGGAACGTCTCACTCCTTTCAACTACAAGAAGTTTCCACCCCACAAACAAAGAACAGTGTCATGATCAGCCTCGCTGATCACTGGGCTGTCACTGCCGAGCCCCGTGCAGGCTGTGCTGCACTGGACCCGATAGTGACACCTCTGAAAGTCATTATTGCAACAATATGCATGCTTTGCGCATGCACACGCAAACATAAAAATGCACTTAGTGCAGAACACAACACACGCAACATTTTATAAATTCCTGAACATACAATGAACTCTTTCAATAAACCAATGGATTTCTCTACCTGTTCACAAATGGCATTTATTTTTATTCCTAGGCTTTGTACATTTCTAAAAATATCTCATGCAATGCACTGCTATTGTCAGCTGCTGTTGCTGTCACACTGTATAATTCATCATGATAATTTCATAAGGCCTATTGTATTTTTCTCATTGCACTTCTGCCTTACATTTGCATGAAATACTCCCAGTTAAATCAATAAAATGTTAATTAGAAACAAGACCAATTAACTGGGTGTACACATGGGTTATGTGTTGAGAAAACAATTGCCTTTTAACCAGTTTTTGTAATAATTTATTTAAACAGAGTTTTCATGACATAACGTTCTTTGGCAAACTAGACTAGTTGGACAGTGTAATACATTTACCTGGTCACCATAAACTTAGTCATGGATACTTGGGCATGCATGCTTTTAAGATTACACAGGCTTCTCCATGAGTAAGCACCTAATAAAGGCACCTATCAAGCCTGGAAGCTTTTGTACTGTAATGTTCAATCAATCAATCAATGTTGTATTTGTATAAGGCACCCTTCCAAGGCTCAGGGCACCTTTGCAGTGCAAAAATAAAACCACACAGTATTACAGTTTAAAACCAGATAAAAACATAACAATGCGCACATTAATAAACTACTGAGAACGCCTGGTTAAATACGTGACTCTTCATTTAATGTACAGTACGTATGTTGACCCAATAAACATGTATCACACTGTCCATTGAGTCACTAGTTTATTAATTATAGCTCAACAGAATGCTCCTGACCAATCGGAGTGCTCCTTTTTTTCTGCACGTGAGACAGTCTTATTCTGTGAAGAGTGCCTCAAGTGCAACTGCCTTGGAAATGGGCACATTTGGGGCAAGTTTTAAAAAAATTGTCATATATTATTGATTGATCTCAGTCAATAATGTATTAATAACACTGCTGAGGTTACTCTTATGCTTGTAAGAGAGGTCTCACTAATTCCATGATGCTGGTTCAACAGCAAACCTGTCGACCAGCTTTACAGTGACAGCACAAATGCCAACCGCAATCGCAGTTAAACTCATCAGATTCCCAGACTGACAGTACTACCATGGAAGTGCTTTAGTGGTTGATAGAACAATTAAGACTCCATGTTACATAAAAACATAGAATCTGTCGCTGTGCCCTTATCATATTACTTCACCCTTGATCTACTGTCCTGGGGGTTGTCCCCCTTTCTAGCCATCAACAAGCCTCCCTCCTGGATCCCCCCCCCAGTAGGACTAGGAGACCTCTTGCTCTGTCCCAGTAGTGTTTGAATCCATTTAGGGTATCTGCCTCCATCACAGATCTGTTCCACAGCTCCACCACAGTGAAGTAGAAGGTTCTCACATCTCTCCTGAATTTATTCCCAACTAACCTACAATTGTGCCCCTTGTGACTGCAACCCTATGTTCATTCAGTGTCTCTCAGATGAGACTGTTGACACAGGGGTCAATTAGTGATGAATATAATGGCATTTTTTTGTGATGCGGACAACTGTCTACTAGATACTGTATTGTACTAGGTACAGAAGGCAGAGAAAAGGCTATAAGAACCACTGGTACTGCCTCCCTCTTCTCAGTGGTAGCATTTAAAGGTGTATCCCATGTTTGTTTATTTTAATTTATTAAATTTTGATAACCGAGTAAGCCCGCTGGGCCCTGAAGGTCCCTTTTTCAGGGACGACCCGGGGAATTACATGGAATAATACATGGGGTAGCATACAGCACGGGTACATTACACTAGACAGCAAGGAACATAATACATAGTAGTTTTTCATGATTAATCTATCTACTTGTAACAGGGCTGAGATCACCACAGTTCAATTGTCATATGCCACTGAATGCCAATCAAATGAGGCCTACTTTTGCCAGCTATCGACCTGGACCAGATTCAAACCACTGTACTAGACATGCAATTTTCTGAATTCCTTTGCCAACCCATTGAGCCGTCCAGTCACCATTCAGCAATGTTTACTGCTACCATCCATCAGACATGATTTCCTCTGGGCGCCGAAGGCTAGTAACAGCTCGAAGACCTGCATGACCAACCTCAGTTGACACCAAATGACAGTTTTCTGAATTACATTCTGTGCGCCTGAGTTTTATCTGGCTAAGAATGTGCTGTGTGACATATCTGCAGCAAGATGTTAAAGCCAGCTCCTTCACTGCAAATGGTTTCACTGAAACATATAGAATAATGTATGGGCAACCATATACAACAAGGCTGTGCTTCCACTGTGGGACAAGATGACACCATAGACCTTGAGAGGGAAGCTCAGAAGGTCTCTCTGATGTCATCTCACCCTGAGATGGAAACATCAGACTTGTATGTGGTTGTCCACGCATTATTTTGTAAACTATATGCTTGTATTAATTCACTTTTATTTTGTAAAGTATATGTTTGTTTTAATTTATTTACCTTTCTAATACTGTCTTAAACTGTGGTCAGTAACGCAGAAAACAGCAAACAACAGGATAAGATTAAAACATGTAATGTGAGTTAAGTAACAGCTGCATGAGCTGACAACATTTGCAGAATTTCATCTTTCACCAGACAGTTCACTTGGGGTGTTTCAAGTCTTGCCAATATCTTTGCTATGAGGAATCTCCAGAGTAGCTAGTCAAGAGGATTTTTTTTTAAGTAACAACTGCTAATTTTTCTTTAAAACATTAATATGTTCCAGACATAATTGACACCACATAACAGAAACTTGTATGATAACTATCAAACAAAAGGAGACATAATCAGACACAGCAAGCAAGGATGATCAGGTACCTGCTATATGGAGATGTCAGCTGTTGGTGTGAAGGATGATACACCTGTGTCCTCACAGGAAATGCATAAAACTACATGCAACACAAAATAAAATGGAAGAAATGAAGGAAGAAAAAGACCATTGGGACTTTATTTACCTCAATGTCATCATTGTTATAATCCTAAAGTGGGGATACCTTCATTAGTCTGTGTACAGGGAAGTGCCATTTTCCTCTTGGGGAGTCAGGGGAACCTGTGAGACTATGCCTCTTGGGGGACCCATCATTGGTCTGCATCTCTGGTGAGACCTTCTAGGATGGATACACCATGCCTCTTACAAAGAAACTCTGTATATGGGAGCCACTTAGCCATGAATTTCTCCATCTGCAGTCTCAAAAAAGTAGGTATCTGTTCCATCTCCATAATTTTTAAGCAGGTGGTCAAACAGTATGCCACCCCTTGCAGTTTTGTCTGTCAGCCACCTCTGGGTTATGTTTTATTTTTCCTGCTGTTGCTATAAATATGTTGAATAGGCATTTGCTCCTTTTACTTGTAAGCCCTGCTAGAAGCTGACCCAATATAAGTGTACTACATGTATTCAGAATATGTGTGCCCAGTATTTTGCCCATGACTTGACTGACTTGCTCCCAAAATGTTTGCACCTTGGGACAACTCCAGAAGATGTGCACCTGGCTCCCCACCTGTCCACAGCCTCTCCAGCACTTGTCAGATGGGTACTTGCCATAGTGCTTCATTAGTACTGGGGTTCTGAAAAACCTAGATACTAGCTGCCATCTAAATTCCTTCCACGAGGGCGATGCCATGGTTTTATTAGCTTGTTCCCAGATTTGGTCCCAGTCTTTTTTGTTAGATGTTGCCCTAACTCAGTCTCCCACTTTTATTGAATGATCTCTTTTAAATGTGCACTGCAGCCCCTACTTACTCTATATAATTTGGTTATGATTTTGGATCCCTTCCCCGCCATTGTCATTTTGCATAGCACAAGCAGGGGGTGGTATGATTCCTGCAGAATTAGTCTTTCTTGGCTCTGTGGCTAGGCAGGGCCTATGCTGGAGGTGGCAGTGAAAGTCTCTTTGAGGTTCCCTTTGCAACTATTAACCCTTGCAGGTCCGTGGACTGATATATCAGTCCAGAACTGCAATACATTTTCATTCTGTCAGCAGTCTAAGGGTTAAAATTGAAAGCATAATGTTCCCCTCTGTCCTTACACGATCACCTCTTTCCCATCTTATGCAAGCTGGTTTTGTCGTGCCAGGTAGAACATCTCTGCAGGCCCTAATTCTAGTTAGCCTACTGATGTTATTGGCCACATTCTTTCTTGTAATCAGATCTACTCGGGTATTGAGTAGGGTCCTCAGCCACAGGTTTGTTATGGATCTGATTTATCCAGTCTATTAAACAGCAAATTTTGCAGGACCCCCCCCCCCAAAGACTGACTCATTCCATGTTTACCAGTGTGGACCCCAAGGGCCCGGGACAGCTATGTCTTATTCAGTTCTTGGGAAAGGCCTGTCCAGTTCCTGGGCCTTCGCATCTGTTAATTTGGGAAGTTATATTCTACCTAGGAAATGTGTGATTTTGCATTCTAGATTTGGGGACTCAGGTTATAAAGATCTGCATAAAACATTTGGAAAACATCTGCCATTTAACTTGGTTGTGTTTCCATCCAGGATTCCCCAGAGTGTGCCTTGAGTTGTGCTATATATCTTTCAGCCGCTCGCATACACAGTCTGAATGCTAGAAGCCTACTGGCCCTGTTTCCAGACTCATAATAATGCTGCGAGGAGAACCTTAACTGAATCTCTATTTGCTAAGAAATTCTTCTAATTTCTTTTTGCTTTATTTAATTCCTTCTGAATGTTCTGGCAGCCTGTCTTCCTTGTGCTTGGTTTCTAATTCCCTTATGTTATTCTCTACTTTTTGTCCATGCTTTTTTTTTGGGGGGGGGGGGACTAGCATATGCAATAGCTTCACATCTAAGAACTGCCTTCAATCCGTTTCAGAAAAACTTATGTTTTGATGCCTTCTCATGTTTTCCCTTGTGTAATTTCTAATGGTTTCCTTTGTATTATCAATGCAAATTTAGTCATGTAGCAGTCCTGCATTTATTTATTACATTTTGGTGACCGGGTAGGCCCACTGAGCCCCGAAGGTCCCTTTTTCAGGGGCGACCCGGGATAACAATACAAGTTATAAGAATGAACAAGGACATAAGAAACATTTGAGGCATTGTGAGTTACATTATGAGGTGGTTACAGTAAAGAAAAATAGTGGATACAGGCATGGTAAAAGAAAAGCAGTGGATACAGGCATGGCTTACAGGCACGGTAAAAGAAAAGCAGTGGATGCAGGCATGGGTACAGGCATGGTTATCATCATAACATGTAAGCAATTGGTAGTCCTTTGCATATAGTTTATTCAGGGGTTACACATGGCCTCTGGCGAGCAGTCTGTATAAGGCAGGTAGTAGGAAGGTTAAGCTAGGAGACGGGAGTTGGAGAGGAGGGAGTACCTTAGTAGCTTTTAGGTGCCATGACAGTGGCATGCACTTGAGGTCAGCAGATGGGACTTAAGCCTGGTGCAGAAGTTCATGAGTGAGGAGGAGGCCCAGACCTGGGGAGGGAGTTTGTTCCATTGGCAGGCTGCTTGGGAGGAAAAGATCTTCCGTCAGCGTTGTTCTTACCCTAAGGACTTCTAATAGCGTTCTGTCAGAGGTCCTTAGGTTCCTTGGGTTGTGTTTGAGGGTTATGGTCCCGGCAATGCTTGGCAGAGCGTGGGGTTTGAGAACCTTGTAGGCCTGGACAAGCAAGGGGTGTTGGAGGCGGGCGACCAATGTGGGCCAACGAAGATTGGCCAAAGCGCCTTTTTATCTGATGGCTCTCAGTTTAACATGACACTGACTTCCGTATGATCCAAGATGTATGTCAGATACATGTTGACTACCTTTACTGTAAACCCCCAATTTTTCTGAGTATAAATCTTGTCTATTCTGGAGTAGCTATTCTGAGTGTGTGAAAAAAATTCATAATTTCTTGAGCCCTGGTTACACTCTCTCCAGGTATCTACAAGGTCTGTGTCTTCCCTCAATGCATTCTGGCACCTCCCTTGCTTCCTATCTGCATGCCCTGTGACTTATCCAGGCTGGCATCTTCAGTGTAGTTCCAGTTGCTGGCCTAGCACTAATTATCCTTCTGGGAACCCGGCCACTCTGCCAAAAACCTGTCCAAAAAATTCCAGTGTAACTGAGGTTAAGTTGCAGACGCTTACAAAGTGAAGAGGGTATGACCAGTCTGCCTTGCTGGTCCACATGTGACTAGGTGCATTCACAAATAAGTCCCTTCTTGACCAAGATGACGACCCTTACTCTTTTAGCAGTCTAATGGGAGGGTGCCACTATCTCTCCCACCCATCCTCTCCTTAAGGTATCATGTTCTACCTGTGAGAGGTGGGTTTCCTGCAGTGGCCCTACATCAGTTTACTTTAGCTAGGTTTTTAAGATGTTTGCCCTCTTGATTACAGAATCCGCCCCCCTGCATTGACGGAGACTACCTTAGGTGATTTCATTATAAGTGAATGTCATATTAAGTGGCTTTGAGATGCTTACCTTATTGCAATCCATCCCCCAGTGCACCTCCCTTCCCTGGCTAGTGACTTCCCAGCAACCAACAGATCCTGGGTGATAGCCACCAGCAGTTTGTTTCCCTGTGGTCATAGGCACCAAAAAAATAAAAGACATACATTAGCAACAGTAAAACTTGCAAACATACCAACATTTCAGTTTCAAACCACAAATAGTAAGCATTAAATAGTGTGTCTCCCTATTGAGGGACAAGTGCCTGAGTGCAAGTGGGTTTGGCTATGTTGGTTCTTACCTAGGAGGGACTATCCCACCTCCCTAGAGCCTGGGTACCTCAACGAACTTACCCGTCATGTCTCTATCTTGGCTCATCCTGCTCAATGCAGTCGGTGGTGTGCTCTCCAGGGCAAATACACTAATACAGGGTAGAGCTGGTGTCATCACAGGTCCCACCTCTCCAGCCTCGTACTGACGTACTACATGAAAATTCAAAAACAAAGAATACAACTAGCAACCATCTGTGTAACTGGATTAGTTGTAACAGTTCTTCATTTTTCAATTAAGTTCATTTTTCTCCCAGTTTTCTGGTCCCTGCATGGTCTTAAAAGACCCTCCCTCCCTCCCTGGCTCTCGCCCTCCCGCACAGCAACCATTTGCCAATAATCCCTCATATCATACATCGTAAGTCCCTCAAAGTCCCAACATTGGTTGTACCATCATACAGTCCCTATGCCTTGTAGTTTCTGTTGCCTGAGTGATTTTATTTTCCGGTCCCTCTCTTGGGCTTCCCTCTCTTGCCAGGGGATCAAAAGGTTTCCAATGTGTAGGCTTTCAAGACTCCTGGACATGGAAGAAGCAGCAGCAGCAGAGATATTGAAAGGAGGCCCCTGTACAGCATGCTGTTTTGCGATAGTTTTTAAAACTCCTCCCTGCAGTCCTAGTCAGCCTTCTATTACTGAATTCATAGTTGGATCCTCACCTGCCCTGTCTGGCTGCTGGTCCCTCGTTGTGTATGCTGGAGGTGGTGGGGTACACAGAGAATTTTTACCAAGATGCAGTCTGTAAGCTGACTCTATGCCTCTGCCCCCACCCCCACCCCTAAGCTTTTACCTTGCAGCTTGCTCCCTCCTTTTTCCTTTTGTCCACACAACAGTCCTCCCTTTTACCTGTTTCCAGTCAGAGTTCTGTGCTGGCTTGAATCTGGTGCATGTTGATGCTTGAGGAGGATCGCTGTGTTGAATGGTGTTTGCTGTCTGCATGCTCCTTTTGCAGTTTGAGCTGCCACTTTTCCAGAAGTGTTCCTTTTCTTGCTGCATCTGTTGGTGCTCTCCATCAGTCATGTCCAGCTCACTATGGAGCAGATCTGGCTGTTTGCAGTGTGACAGCTGAGGAACTTTGAGTATACGTGTCCGTGTATGTATGCTGTGATCTTACTCCACACCTCCCTCTGATAGTCCATGTACTTTGTGACCATCGGTCACCACAGGTGACTCACCACTGATGCCACATGGTAGTTTCCTTCAGTGCTGATTACAAACCAGTTGGTTGGGGGTGAGACATCTGCATAGATTACATAGATTACATAGATCATACAGAGCATAAAGACAATTGTCCGTGAGCTCGCAAGTTGTGTCTTACCCATACCTATATATCTTTTTTTTTAAAAGGTACTCATCCAATTGTGTTTTAAACTCATGCATGGTACTGCTCTCAACAATTTCCTTTGGTAAGCTATTCCATACCTCTGTTACTCTATTGTTCAGCCAATATTTCCTCCTAATAGTATTGTACCTCTCCTTGAGTAGTTGAAAGCTGTGAGACCTAGTATCATAAGTTTGTTCTCTTTTTTTCAGTCCCAAAAGATCCCACATGTTAGAGTCAGTCCATGCCCTGTAGATCAAACACAGATCACCCCGTAATCTACGATATTCCAAGGGATACAAATTCAAACAACGCAGCCTTTCTTCATAGTTCATCCCCTCTGTCCCCTGAATCCTCTTTGTCACCCGCCTCTGGACCCTCTCCACCAACTCAACATCACCCCTCTTGTAAGGGGACCAGAACTGGACACAATACTCCACGTGCGGTCACACCATCGCAATTTACAGCAGCATCACCACTTGCCTGTCCCTGCTCCTGATGTGTCTCGCTATACAATTTGCTATGCCACCAGCCTTTTTAACCACAGTATTACATTGGAGCCCAAAATTAAGATCTTAGCTAATCATAATCCCCAAGTCCTTCTCCTCACTGACTACCTTTAACGTGGTCCCCCCCAGAGTATACCGAAATCTATTGTTGTTTTCCCAAAATGCATAACATTGCACTTATCGATATTAAATATAGATTGCTTCCGAACAGCCCACATCTCCAATCTATTTAGTGCCCTTGGAGGACTACCTGATCCTCGAAGTTATTAACCGCATCCCAATCCTAGTATCGCCCTCACGAATTTAGACATCCAGACACCTGATTCAACTTGCATTGATGATATATACAAATTGAACAAACACGGCCCCAATACCAAGCCCTGGGGGACCCCGCTAGTCACTCCGCAGAACTAGAAAATTCTCCTTCACACAAACCTCTGGGTTCTTTCAGTGAGCCAATTCCTTACCCATTTTTGTAACCAATAGGGTAGACCAATCTCCTGCAAAGACTCCACAAGCTGTTTATGTGCTACCTTGTCAAAAGCCTTCGCAAAATCCAGGAACACAACGTCCACTGATTCACCCCTGTCCATAGCCCTACTAACTTTATCATAAAATTCCATCAAGTTAGTCTGACACGATCTACCCCTAGTAAATCCATGTTGAGTCATATCAATCTTGCCAGTGCTATCAATAAAGTCGACAATATAGTCCTTAATTATACCCTCCAAGATCTTTCCCATGACCGAGGTCAAACTAATCGGCCTATAGTTTGAAACCTCCTGTCTACTACCTTTTTTATGTATAGGTATGACCACAGCTTGTCTCCAAGCCTCAGGTACCTCTCCTGTATTAATACTTTTTTGGTATAGGTATGTTATAGGCTCCACCAATAATAGTGCCATTTCCTTTAATACCCTTGGGTGGATCCCGTCCAGGCCTTGCGCCTTATTCTGATTTAACCTCCTTAATCTAGTTAGGACATCCACTGGGTCGATTCTTAAAGGTAGTTCCCCCTGTTTAACCGTCACACTACTGACAGGGGACTGGGAATCATTACTATAGACAGATATAAAATATATACTATATTCCTCTGCAAGAGCCTTATTATCACTCACAATACTTCCTTCCTGGGTTTTTAGAGGTCCAATAGTGGTAGTTTTACCTTTTTTATTGTTGATGTAAGCATAGAAGGCTTTATAATTATCCCCTACCCTTGTTGCTAGTGTATACTCATAATTGCTTTTAGCCCTTACTATAGCTTTTTTTACTATTTTAAGACTATTCCTATATACCTCCCAGCCTTTCTCAGAGTTGATTCTTCTTGCTACATGATAATTTTTATTTTTAATTTTGAGCAGACTTTTAATTGTTGTATTCATCCAGGGTGCAGTTTGATTTCTTGACTTATTATGTTTGTTTCTGACTGGTACATACTTATCAACTACCCCATTTAGCTTTACTGTCAATAACTCCCCACATATGAGCTACTGTCGAGTGTTGAAAATCTTCGAACCAGTCCCATACGGCAAATTCTTGGCCCATCTGAATAAAATCAGCAGCGTTATATTTATGAACTTTAGTAATCCCCTTATTTTCTCCAAGATTACCGGAGTACTGAAAGCACACCATATCATGATCACTTGAGCCCAAGGGTGGGTGAGTCCTGCAGTTTATTATGTTATCTCCTGAGTTACTTAGTACCAAATCCAATATATGATTCTGTCTGGTATTTGATGTTACAAGTTGATCCAAGCCACCCAGACTAAATGCCTCTAAATATCTAGTTTCTACAGCTGTACTAGACCTCCAGTCTTTCCAATCTATACCAGGGAGGTTTAAATCTCCTACTATTATTACTGTTCCATCAACTGTTAACTGAATTATCAGGTCTAGGATAACATCATCACCCTTCAATCTTATTGATGGTGGCCTATATATTACTGCCAAATTAATTTTAGGTGCTCTGGGTGGACTTATCCTTACCCAAATAGCCTCCACATCCTGCCATCTAGTTGTATCCACACTTTCCGCAATAATATCCTCAGTAATATATAAAGCACCTTTGGATTGAGGCCGGTCCCTGTAATATAATACATACCCCAGGATCTGTCTATCCCAGGTATCCTCGGATTGCCACCATGTTTCTATTATTGCACAGATATGTATCTTTTGATTTTTTAACACTAGCTGTAACTCATCAAACTTGCTAGTTAAACTCCTTGCATTAAGTAAGATGAATTTCCAATTATTTGGTGTTAATCCAGTTTTTAAATCTCGCACATCCCCCTGCATATTTTTTAAATCTCCCACATCCCCCTGCATATTTAGTTTAAATGGTTTTTTACCATATTTTTAAGTTGTTGTGATAACAAACGTTTACCCATTTTGTTGAGATGTAAACCATCCCTCATGTAACAGCTGCCCATTTTGGAAATTATGCCAGTGATCAAGATAAAAGTAACCCTCCCTTTTTGCCCATTGCCTTAGCCAACCGTTAAGCCTACATATTGTCTGGTTTATATACTCATTAGCTCTTGGTATGGGCAAGATCCCCGAGATTAGTAACTCGCACCCTCTCCCTTTTAATATGCCCCCAACTGCCTCAAAATCCTGCTGAATATCCAGAATGCTCCTTTTACCCACATCATTTGCACCTATATGTAGTACAGTAAAAGGAGAAGTAGTGTTTTCCAGTAATCCTGGTAGCAGGTTCTTAATATCCCTTATGCCTGCTCCAGGTAATACGCTGACAGTTGTATATTCATTACCCTGCTTGCATAGGTCAGTATCTGCATATCTTAGCAAAGAATCCCCAATATATAAAATGTCTCTTGGTGAACTGCTAGATAGACCCTGAATATGGGATGGCAGATGCTGTGCTATATTGTTACGGGTGTCACATTCCTTCTTGTTTTCGTAAGGGTCAAACTCAGTATCCAGTGAGCATGTTGGTAGCTCTTTATTTAGTGTGCTTGTGCTTACTCCACATGCATAATGGGGAGCCAGCTCTGCATTTCCCTGCTGTATTTCTTCCTCTTCAGCTATGGACAGTACTTGAAACCTATTTGGTGTCAAGATGTTTGAGATCCCCCGATGTTACGTCTACCCCTTTTAAATGTTCCTTTTCTGGGGACTTTAGACCAATTACCTGGGCTTATAGCTATCTCATGTGGAAATACCACCTGGCTGTTTCCTTCCATAGTAGCCTCCAGACTGTTATGCATATTTCCATCGGCTCTGGTGTCAATATACTGTTCAAGTAGGGATATATCTAACTGTACTTGTATTCTGCTTTTTAATTCGAGGATTTCTGCCTTTAAATCCCTTATCTCAACACATTTACTACATGTGAAGAACTGCTCATTATCCCCTACCCTGAACATCTCGCATTCCCTACACCATGGCATTTTTTAACCTTCAATATTTACTTACTGCTTCTCTATAGCCTCCTAAAGCTCAGCCGCCTCAGCTGACACAGCCGACCAAGCGCCAGAGCAGCGGCGTGTCTCTCTGTGGCGCCGACAGTGTTACTTCTGCTCTTGCTTCATCCCCTGCTTTCGCGCCTAGCATGAAATATATATGCACCCCACCCAGAAGTAGTGGGTGCACCTCTCGACTGCTTCGCGACAAGAGTTGCGCTAATTTCAAATTAAAAGTGTAACACAGTGAAGCTCCAGACAGTATTAGGCTTCGTTTTATCTTGGTTGTAGTTGTGGTGGGAGCTGCATAGAAAGTTATCATGCTGTGTGATGGGGCAGGGAGGCAATATGAAGTGAGTGCCTAGAGTTGCCAGCAATTTGGACTGTAAAACTATTAAAGTTAACACTGTCCTCTTATCAGAAGGATACTTGCCCATTTTCAGTCTCTGATTTTTTTTCCATCTTTGAGCCCCTTGAACACATTTGTTAAGTCTCTGTGCAGAGTTTACCCTGGGTCTCGTTTTGCTCCTTTACTTTTGCCATCATCCTTGCCAGCTAGCTCCCATATTTGTTGCAGATCTTTCTCCATGGTTTCAGTTTTTAGGTCTGGTAACATGATGCCTTCTTTCTTTCTTTTTTTTTTTTCTTTTCCTGTTTTTGGTCCAGCTTCCCCTCTCATCAGGTCCCATCCTTCTGCTACCCCCATGCCCAGGCTTACTTCCCCTGGGTGGGGCCATCAAGGGGGGCCTCCCACTCCCTAATGGACATTGTGGGCAAGCTCCGGATTACCCCCTGAGTCGAGGGCCACAAGAGCAGGACAACCCCAGCAGGTGACAGAGAGAGTGGGTGGCGGAACAGAATGGGCCATCATGCTGGGGGCCGGCACTTTGTTGATTTTTGCTGCCCTGGGGGTGGGGATGTGCAGTGATGTCCAGTGTCCACCCCACCCCCCTGAACGTGCTGGCGCTGCTCACTGTGGTACCCCTGGCCTCTGCTAGGAGTCTGTCAAGTGCTGGACACTCTTCCTCTCCTTCCCTTCCCCCAGAGAAGGAGAGCAGTCCTTGGGGCACTCTATCCTTCTCCCCCTGGCTGACCCTTCAATGTCCCGGTCCATTCCCGAACCCAGGTTGCCAGCGTCACAAGCAGAAATCTAACTGCTGCACTGATGGGTTAGCTACATGATGCCTTCTTTCTGAAGTGGTTTGCAACATATTGTATGTTCTAGTCCCATCTTCCCATGGTATCATGAGCCTGGCTGGGTACCTAAGTTGCCCCTCTACACCTTTGATTTGAGTTGTGTTATTACTGCTAGGACTTGTTTCTGTTTGTACATGGTGGCACTGGGGTACTCTCAGTGAATGTACACCCTCGTGACATTCATATTTAACCTTTTCTTTCCTCGTGCTATGCTCATCACTCTCTCTTTTATGGGATGCCTGGTGAATTTCAACAAGACTGATCTTTTGGGGGGGGATGCACCTTTAGGTAGAGGACCTGAGGCTCTGTGTGCCTGTTCAATATTTAAGAGCTCTTCCTTGGCGATGCGGAGTTCCTTCCAAAAGTCATCCAGGTCATTCTGCTTGCATACCTCTGGGAAACCAAAGAAGCAGAGGTTTTTGCATTGGCCCTTCTTGTCTGTGTCTTCTGCTTGTTTGGTTAGCTCTCTCTCACTCTGTGCCAAGAACATCACCATGCAATCCCAGGCTGTATGTCTCTCCTCATGGATTTCATTAAAGCCCTCTTCTACCTCTGCAGTGTGCTGCTGCAATGTTTTGAACTCCTGCTCAATAGCAGCAATGCTGGAATCTATCTGCTGGAGCATTTTCATTATATTAGGGATGGTTCTGTTGCTAGTTGAACTGCACCAAGAGGTGCTGTCACCTTCTTCACCACTGTCAGAAGCTCGCGAGGGTGAATTGCTGATGCTCCAGCATTTCTGCCTTGCTCTTTTCACTTTTGCTTTGGAGCTCCTGCTCCCTCCCAATTTTCTTGGGGAAGTTCATTTTGTTTGGCTGCTCAGTGTTGTCTAGGTCCTGATTATTGTTTTGATGATGGATTCTGGTTGATTTAAATCACAAGTGAGACTGGAGCTCAGGATCAGGCTTCCACCACGTGGGGTGATGTCCAGCATGAGGAACCTTAATAGACTTGGGATTTAATAGGCAGACTAGATGGGACAAGCGGTCCTTATCTGCCGTCAAAGTCTATGTTTCTATGCTGTTGTACCACAGTAACTATTTCATGACTGTGGTGCAACCGCTATCTGATATCACTACTACAGTACAGTAGCATCTAGACTTATATGGGTTTCCATACATAGCAGCACTGAGCCATATACTATAAAAGTCATCTTTGACCCATTACTGTCTACCCCTACACATTCTTTACAGGCATGGCCCCATCAATCATCTGGCATAAAGGGTGAGCAAGGGCCTATCTCCACAAAGGGTATTCATGGGAATTTGCGGTTAGTTTATTTATTTAAAATTTGGTAACTGGGAAAGGCATGCTGGGCCGGGGCTTTTTTCCAGGTACACCCGGGAAGGGGGAAGTGGAGAAAATACAACAAGGATACAGAAGTGACTACACAGCAATAAGGTACAATAAAATACAAGCTGTTTTGCAAATATATACAATATATTCAAGGCAGAGAAGGGTAAAGAGAAACACAGAAACATAGACGTTGATGGCAGATAAGGACCAGAAGGGCGATCCAGTCTGCCCATTTTTTCAATTTTATGAATATGCCATAGGTCTTTACTCTGTCAATGGCCTATCTAGTCATACTCATCTGTATTGCTCCCTTATGCCTATCCCATACTTGTTTGAAGCCCTGCACTGTATTCATATCCACCACTTCCTGAGGTAGGCCGTTCCATGCATCCACCGCCCTTTCTGTGAAAAAGAACTTCCTCACATTACCCGTTAATCAGCCTCCCTCTAATCTCATGCTGTGTCATCTTGTTCTGCTATTTTTCTTATATTGAAATATGTTACTCTTCCACCTTGTTAATGCCCTTAAAATGTTTGAATGTTTCGATCATATCACCTCTCTCCCTCCTTTGCTCTAGGGTATACATATTGAGCTCTGTTAATCTGTCCTCATATGTTTTGTGATGCAGTCCCTGCACCATTTTGATTAGCCTTCTCTGGACTGCCTCCATTTTGTTAATGTCCTTGTGCAGATGTGGCCTCCAGTACTGCACGCAGTACTCCAGATGGGGCCTGAACAGTGTCTTGCAAAGAGGGGTTATTAGCTCCCTCTTATGACTTGTGATACCCCTACTAATACACCCCAACATCCCTTTAGCCTTACTGCAGTGTCAGTGGCTCAGTAGGTAGCACACTCGCCTCTGAGGCCGGGAGATCAGAGGGCTGTGGGTTCAGTTCCCACATCTGGCACTTGGGTTAATATCCCAGTACTGACACTGTAGTGCAGCATGAGAGGGGTGCTGCACTTCTGAGGTGCCATCTTTCGGATGAGACATTAAACCAAGGTCCGTCTGCCTGGATTGGTGGTAGTTCAGGTGGATGTTAAAGATCCCATGGCACTTATCAAAAGAGTAGGGGAATTTCACCGGTGTCCTGGCCAAATTTCCCTCATTCACTGAAAATACCACCAACAGCTTAATCTGGTTCAAGTTCAGTTGGCATTCATCTGTATCCCCCTCACCCGGGTCGTGCCTGAAAATAGGCAGGATTTGTCTAGTGCACTTACCCGGTCAACAAAAACTAAATAAATAAATTACCTACTGCTTTAGTGGTCTGCTTGGATGATTTCAGGTCATTTGTGATGATGATGCCCAAGTCTCTTTCTTCCCTTGTGACTGCCTGCAACTCCCCTCCCAGCCTATAGGTGGCTTCAGGGTTTCTCTTCCCTATGTGCATGATCTTGCACTTCTTTGCATTAAACCCCAGTTGCCACTCTTCTGACCATTTTGCTAGTTTATCCAGATCTCTTTTCATTCTGCCCACCCCATCTGGATCATCTACTCTGTTGCAGATCTTGGTGTCGTCTGCAAACAGACAAACCTTACCCTCCAGTCCATCTGCAATGTCACTGATGAAGATATTGAAGAGGACTGGCCCCAGGACTGATCCCTGAGGTACCCCACTTGTCACTTGCATCTCTTCTGACTATATACCATTTACCATCACTCTCTGTTTTCTGCCCACCAACCAGTTTGCCACCCAGTTGACCAACTTCTGACCCACCCCAAGCCTACCCAGCTTATTAATCAGTCTTCTATGTGGAACATTATCGAAAGCTTTGCTGAAGTCAAGGTAGGCGACATCAACTACATCCGCTTGGTCCACCACTCTGGTTACCCAGTTAAAGAAATCTATGAGATTAGTTTAACAGAACCTTCCTTTTGTAAACCCATGCTGTCTTGGATCCTGTGCTCCTATGGATCCCAGGTGTTGCACTATCCTTTCCTTAAGGAGTGCCTCCATAATCTTGCCCACTACTGAGGTAAAACTGATTGGTCTGTAGTTCCCTGCCTCCTCCCTGCTACTACTCTTGTGGAGCAGGATCACATAAGCCCTTCTCCACTCTTCAATGTTATAAGATCAGGCAGTAATATAAGGGATGAAGTGCAAGATGCTGCATATGTATGGATAGAGAGTTTAAAGGGTGGAGGAGGAAGTTGGCAGGAAATACTATAGCATGAGGCAACCAGCAATCTCACCCAGGAGCCAGATGGAGTCAACTCACCATCACAAATAACTTAGTCTCCAACCAGAACTTATTTTGTGTTTGAGTAGAAATCAAAACATTCCATGAGGCCAAACCTGGAAGTGATTCCAGTTTGTTGGAAGTCATAATATTTCCCATATAACAATTTTTGAAAGTCAATATTCTTAGACAAAAACAAATGGCTTTAATTTAAATATAACTGGTAAAATTCCCATTCTTTCAAACAAAATCATACTCTGCCCACGGGTGTGTAACCACCTCTTGCCTTCTACCTGCACACCCACCCACAGGTGGTGCTGCCTCAGGGAATATAGGTTGGCACCTGGGTTCGTGGTTATAATTGGCTGGGCGACTGGCGCAGTGCCTCCACCTTTGGGATTCCTTCTAACAGTGTACTGCCAGGGTGCTTCCCCACAGGTAATGAAATTCAGCCCCCTCCCTTGGAAACAGGTAAAACAATATACAGTCCCCTCCCCACTTATAACTCTAAGCATGGAATATCACGCTACACAATAATGCAGTGGCTGCAACTGTTTTCAGAAAATAAACAACAGGGGTTTATTTTGAGGTGGATAAAGAGGTAGGGGGCAGTGGAGGCAAAGGGGAATAAAAGCATTCAATAATCAGATTCTAAACTCTATGTGAATCAACAAAATGACAAATCATTGGCATCCATAACTAGTACTAGGCATTCCAGGATTACCAACCCCAGTTCTGCTCCCCCCCATTGGTGCACCAGTTAACCCCACAGTCCCTTCGGGAGCTCTCAGTGTTGTTGTGCACACACTGAGCAGTTGCAGCCCTGTGACATGGAAAAGCTGGGTGCAGCACAGGTGAAATGCTGGGGTGCTGCAGTGCACAGTACCAACCACACCAGGGGGTGCAGTGAAACAGTTTTATTCCCGGCTGTACTAGTTACTAAGGGCATTGCTAACATCGCATAGGAAGCCCAGATGTAAAGTTAACAAGCTAGTTAGCTGAACAGTAGAAAATAATTTGTTTGGGTAAAACCTAGTACTCACGACCTTTGGTGAACAGATGCAGGCTGTTGAAGGACGTCTCCCCTTTTCAGGCAGTTTGGAAGAACAGGTAGGAAATGCATGGATGCAGGCGATGATCTTCTTCACCCCACAGAGGGACTTGTCTTCACCCACCTCGACTGTAGGTAGGTAATCTTCACCCCACAGAGGGACTTGTCTTCACCCACCTCGACTGTAGGTAGGCAATCTTCACCCTACAGAGGGACTTGTTTCACCCACCTCGACTGTAGGTAGGCAATCTTCACCCCACAGAGGGACTTTTCTTCACCCAGCTTTGCAGTAGGTAGGCAGCAGCAGATCAAGCAAGGCGGCAGGACCTCAGAGCATAGGTCCTGACAGGAAACTCAGTCTCTGAACTGGTAAGGAAGTGAGGCAGTGGCTTTGGTTACCTCACTCTCTACAGCACACAAATAACTTCTTCAGCAGGCTTTGGATATTGGTAGCACCAAATGTCTTAGTTCATTCAGCTGAGGCAGATCCCATTTCTAGGGGATTTACCAGGATCTTCAGTCACCAGTTCTTGACTTGTGCAGGAGGCACCAACAGCAGGATCTTCTATCTGACAGCAGCAGGAGCTGATAGAAATACGCCTTCTCATTTACCTCTCACTGGCAAGTCTGGATCTGGCTCTTAGTTGTGCAGAAGGCATAAAATGCAGGTTTTTCTATCTGACAGCAGCAGCAGGAGCGGTTCAGAAACATTTCTTCTCACTTCAAACTCTCGTTCAAAGATCACACTGGCAAACTGTAAACTTCAGAATCTTCAGGTTTGAAACTTGGCTTCTCATTGGTCCTCACAACTCATAAGCTCTTCATCCTGATTGGCAGTACTGCAGCTACCAATCGGATCCTACGCTGTTCTCCAGCAACCTCGGCAAAGATGGCCACCACTGAACAGTTCTCTCAGCTCAGTCACTTTCTCTAAACTGCAAAATAATTATGGTCCATTATTGGCAGCATCTGGCTGCTTGGCTAGCACCCTCCTGGTCCCTTCTGAGGGTCGCCAGGATCAGGGCGTACATTGTAGGGACAGAAGCTAAGTCGCTAGCTCGATTTTGTGAGCTCCCCAGAAGGAGCTGTGTCTCTAAATGGCCGTCCTCAGCGGCTAAGCATTCTGGGACATGTAGTCCCTGGTGGTCGCCATCTTTTCTCTTACTCTGCGACCCACTGGTGGCATTGGCAGGGTTGGGGAGTTCTTTAAAATTTTATTTTTTCTGCTTTCTGGTCCCCCAGACCCTTAAGCAGTCTGGGGCTGGGAAGAGGAATTCCCTCACTGTGGCGCTTCTGCCACTTCTTGAGAGTGCCTGTGGCACTAGGCCAACAATGCGGCCTTGTTCCTGTGCTCTCTGCCTCACTGTACAGTAGTTCGGGGCCGGGGGAGCAAGAGACAACAAGCAGCTCGCCGACCACGCTGGAAAAGGCACAGGAGGCATCGGAGCAAAGTTACAGCACTCCCCGGCCCTTTGGCAATCCAGGATCTGGCCGGGGAGCTGAGGAAAGCAGCAGCTGCAGGAGCTGAAAGGTGGCAGCAGAAGCATCATGTAGTCTCGACTTGAGGGGCTTACAGGTGAAAAATTGAGTCACCTAATTTTCTTTCTCCCCTTTTTGGGAGTTGCATACTTTATTCCTCTTTATTTTAAAAGTTTTACCTTATTATGAAAATCAATTAATTCCAAAATAGAAAACAAAGCACTACAAATCGTGGTGCTCTTACCGTTACTATTGGATTTTCAGTCCCTGGTGTATGCACCCTGAGGAATAAACACAGAAAGTGGCATCTTACCCTGATCAGACAGTAAATGTTGCCCTCAGTGCAGTAACAAAGTTAATAACTTGTCATCCCAGAATTTAAAACAGTCATGGAATGCACCTTGTGGTAGCCAACTTCTTTTATTTTGGCACTGTGGATTAAAGTTCAGCAGGTGCGTTGTCACTAATTCCAAAAAAGCAAGCAGATCCATCATGCACTCCCGCAGCTGGGTAGCAAACAGGGTGAAAGTGGATGCAGAAGGCATGCACTCGCACATCAGATGACATTTCAGGGAGTCAGAAACTCTCTTCCTCTGAGGAAGGAGATTTCTGACTCTCAAAATGTCCTCTGTTTACAGTGTGTGTGTGTTGTGTATATGTGTATATGTGTGTGTGTGTGTGTGTGTGTGTGTGTGTGTCTAATGTGTTGTGTGTTTGTGTGTGTGTTGTGTGCGTATGTCTACGTGTTGTGTGTGTGTTCAATATATCTCTCATGCATGTGCTTCCATCCTGCCTGCATGGGAGCACATGATGGTTCTGTTTGCTTTTTGGAATTAGTGACAATGCACCTCCTGAATTTGAATCAGAAGTTTCAAAATAAGATAATTTGGTTACCACAAGGTAAGTGCTGTGATTCTTAAATTCTGGGATGACCAGTTATTACACTGGTTACTGCATAAAGTGCCACACTAGCTATATGGTCATGGTCAAATGTCACTTTCTACTTCTAAAATTGAGTTCCTGTAACTAATGTTGTGCCTCCACCAGGGCAGGGCCATGAAGTTCTATCTCCCTGGAGACCTCACCAGCCCAGGGTCATGGAGATCTAGCTCCCTAAAGACTTCACCAGCCCAGGACCATGTAATCCTAGCTCCCAAGGGGCCCCCAGCAGGAGAGAGCCAAGGAGTCTCAGCTTCCAGGGAGCTCCACCAGGTCAGGGCCACATTGTCCTAGCTTTCTAGGTACCTCACCAGACCAGAGTCATGCAATCCTAGCTCCCATGGAGCCCCACCAGGTCAGGGCCAGGGAGTCCTAGCTCTCCAGGGTCTTCACCAGCCAGTGCCATGGGACTGCAGGAATAAAGCTATAATTTTGAAAAATATTTTATAATAATTGTATTATTTTATTTTATAGTACTTAGTTATTATTAGTATTTAGTTGTACTATTTGGTTATGTGGTTATTTGAGGTGAAAAGAGATACTAGGCAATTTGTTTAAAACACCCAAGTGGTGGTCAGAACAGTCATGCACTTCAAAAGACAGAAACGGCTCTACATAGAAACATAGAATTTGACGGCAGATAAGGACTGCTTGGCCCACCCAGTCTGCCCATTTCCCTACCTACTGGATAAGCTGCAGATCCTAGTTAACCAGCAGCCTACTTCTTCCTACCCCACCCCCTAGAATGGCCTTATGACTGTCCCATGCATGCTTGAATTCCACCACTGATTTTGACTCCACAACCTCCTCCGGAAGGCCGTTCCATGCATCCACAACCCTCTCTGTGAAAAAATACTTCCTTAAATTACCTCTGAGCCGCCTCTATCTTCAAATTGTGCCCTCTTGTTCTTGCACACCTCTTTTTTTGAAAGATGCTACCCTCTTGGACTTTGTTGATTCCTTGAGGTACTTGAACATTTCTATCATGTCCCCCTCTCCTCCTTTCCTCGAGGCTATACATATTAAGCTCCTTCGTCTCTCTTCATATGTCTTCCGTGCAGACCCTGCACCATTTTAGTTGCCCTCCTGGACAGCTTCCATCCTGTCTATGTTTTTGCGGAGATTGGGTCTCCAGAACTGCATACAGTACTCAAGATGGGGTCTCACCAGCTGTCTGTACAGAGGGATAATAACTTCCTGTTTTCTACTGGTGATGCCTCTCCCTATGCATCCCAGTATCCCCCCAGCCCTCCTTGCTGCCCTCTCACATTGCTTGCCCACCTTTAGGTCATCTGATATGACTACCCCAGGTCCCTTTCCATTTTTGTTGTTGTTAGTATCTCACCCCCCATTGTGTACTCTTCCCCTGGGTTTTTGTTTCCCAGGTGCATTACCTTGCACTTCTTAGCATTGAATCTAAGCTGCCATGCATTTGACCATTCCTCTAACCTTGCCAAGTCCCTTCTCATCCTTTCCACCCCACCCTGTGTATCAACTCTGTTGCAGATCTTTGTGTCATCTGCAAGTAGACATACTTCTCCTTCCAGTACCTCTGCAATGTCGCTTATAAAGACATTGAAGAGGACCGGTCCTAATACTGAACCCTGCGGTACCCCACTAGTAACCCTCCTTTCTTCTGAGTGGACTCCATTTACTATTACTCTCTGTGTCCTATTCTCCAGCCAATTCTTTACCCAGGCTGTCATCTTGGGACCCACTCCCAGGCTGGAGTAAAAGGGTCTAAGGGTAAAAGAACAATAAAATCCATTGCAAATCTTGGAACGATTCTCAACATTCTGAGCCGTGGGGTGCAGCGGAGCAGCATTACATTTGAAATTAGCCAATATTTTGGCACAGCTGGGAGAGGTTATATGGGCTACTTGCTTGTCGCAAAAATGAACCTCGGTTGTATAATTACTGCAGCCCCAAAGTTCTAACAAGACTTCAAAAGCTTTAAAAAGGAGTGGCATTAATAAGAAACCCCCCAACAGTATGGAACACTGGGGCTCTAATCCGAGACGGCTTCAGCCTTTGATCTGCATGACCATTCAGCCCACCCAGCAGATTAGCTTTCAACAGTGTGACTGAGTGAGTGGCAGCACACCTTCTCTGTGGGACGGAGCAGCAAGATGGCAGTAATGCTGCTCCGCTCCACCCCACAGCTCGGAATGTTGAGAATTCTTCCAATATTTGCAATGGATTTTATTGTTCTTTTACCCTTGTTATCCCATAACATATGTGGAGCCACGTTGTAAATAGTTTTCAGGTCTTTGCTAAATGATAAAAGAGCAAACTAGTAGACTGAGGACATGAGGTTTGGCGTGCTTTGCACTCTCCAGTTATCTCGGCGGCTTGGTAGCTTGGGTCATTTGAAATTAGCCAATATTTTGGCGCAGCTGGGAGAGGTTATATGGGCTACTTGCTTGTCACAAAAATGAACCTCGGTTGTATAATTACTGCAGCCCCAAAGTTCTAACAAGACTTCAAAAGCTTTAAAAAGGAGTGGCATTAATAAGAACCCCCCCAAACAGTATGGGACACTGGGGAGCCCACTCCCAGTGTCCCCAGTCAGGTCCCCCATCCCCTGCAGTTTGGGACACTGGGGAGCCCACTCCCAGTGTTCCCAGTCATTAGTACCCCCACTCCATTGTGGAACACTGGGGAGCCAACCCCCAGTGTCCCAAAAGATAATTATCCCTAAAAAAAAAGAAAACCATCCCCCAATGTCTTTATTATTATTTTTAACCCTGTAAAAAGAAAACAGTCCCTCTTCATATCTCCTGTCCCCCCTTCCCCATCCTGACCCTCCCTCTGCGCACCCACCTTCCCGCACCCTCCTTACCGCATACTTACCATCGGAGGTCAAGCATTGTCATCTTCTGTGGACCGGGACACATCTGCATTCTTCAAAACCGCACTGCGAACTGAAGAATCAAGGTAAGCACCGTATAATTGCTGTCAATGGCAGTTTCAACTTATATTGATATCTCAGACATTTTTTGAGATTTTTGCACCACATTTTCAACATGCGGTTCTTGGGACCCCACCTCATGAACACTGTCGCTGTTATTTCGTTACTTGGTCCTGAAAGGTGATTTCACAGTCACTGTGCAGAATCACCTTTCAGGACCAATTAATGAAACATGAGTTCATGAGGTGGGGTCCCAAAAAGTCCATGTTGAAAATTTCGTGTAAAAATACCGAACAATGGCATCGTTACATGCACTCGTTGAAATTTTTATATGTACACACATGACTTTTTATTTTTAATATTTTGACTCCAAATTTTCATCATATCCATTGTTTCACACCAACTCATGAACAGTAAAGCTGCCATTTTTCGCATCCTGCCTGAAATTATTTTTGCATCTGTGGCGTGGAGTGGTGCAGTCGCTGCGAGAAGTTACCTTTTGGGATAGAGTACTGAACGTATAGTGCCACTCTTCATGAGATGGGGTCCCAAAAAGCCCATGTTGAAAATTTGGAGCAAAAATACCAAACGCCCGAGTTACGTGCGCTCGTTTAAATTTTCCTATGCACGAGTGTAACTTGGTCAATTTTTAATATCACTCCTCATTTTCAGCATAGTCATTTTTCCACACTACCTCATAAACAGTATAGCTATCATTTCTCACATCCTGCCCAGAACATGCTCTCGCACCTGTGGCAAGGAATGGTGCAGTCACTGCGCAAAACCACCTTTCGGGATTGAGTAACAAAAGGATAGCACCAGTGTTCATGAGGTGGGGTCCCAAAAAGCCCAGGTTGAAAATCTGGAGCAAAAATACCAACAAAAGACAGAGTTACATGTGCTCATTTAAATTGTCCTATGCAAGTGCATAATTTTGTCAATTTTTAATATTTTGACTCCAAATATTCAACCTAACCATTTCTTCACACAACCTTATCAACAGTACAGCTGTCATTTCACACATCCTGCCCAAAATGAGTTTCCGCACCTGTGGCGTAGAATGGTGTGTTTTGCCACGGATTAAGAAAATTTCCCCTATGGGGTTTATGAGGTGCAGTGATAAGAAGACTGTGCTGGCAATTTGGGGTCAAAATGTAAAACAATTACAAGGGGTGCATAACATAAACATAGATGTATGGAATGGCCTACCTCAGGAAGTGGTGGATATGAATACAGTATATGGCTTCAAACAGGCATGGGATAGGCATAAGGGAGCAATACAGATGAGTATGAATAGATAGGCCACTGACAGAGTAAAAGCCTATGGCACATTCATAAGGTAGAAAAAATGGGCAGGCTAGATGGGCCTTGCGGTCCTTGTCTGCCTTCAACTTCTATGTTTCTATGTTTGCAGATTATACCAAGATCTGCAACAGGGTGGATACTCTGGAAGGGGAGGAGAAAATGAGAAAGCACCTAGGCAGGCTTGAGAAATGGTCTGAGGAGTGGCAACTGAGGTTTAAATCAAAGAAGTACAAAATTATGCACCTGTGGCATAGAAACCCTGGGGAGAACTACAGGATCAGATGGGGGCAGTTGCTGACAGTCACCAAGCAAAAAAGGGACCGGGGGTTTATGATTTCACATGACTTGAAAATGTCAAAGCAGACTATAAAGGCAGCGGGGGAGGGCCAGTGGCATGCTGGGGCACATAAGCAGGGGTATCACCAGCAGAAGGAGGGAGGTAGTGATGACGTTATATAAAACCCTAGTCAGACCTCACATGGAGTACTGTGTGCAGTTCTGGAGGCCGCACCTTCAAAAGGGCATAAACAGGCTGGAGATGGTCCAGAGAAGGGTGACTAAGACGGTACAGGGCCTGCACCACAAAACAAAAAAGCAGAGATTAAGGGACCACAATATGTACTCGCTGGAGGAGAGAAGGTAGACATGAGAAATGATAAGAGACATTCAAGTACCTCAAGGGTATAAACAAGGTGCAGGGGGAAGACATCTTCCAATACAGGAGGAGTACAAGAATGAGGGGGCAGGATATGAAAGTGGAAAGTGACAGGCTAAGAGGGAATATGAGGAGGCTTTTCTTCACAGAGAGGGTGGTAGACACATAGAATGGTCTGCCGCAGGAGGTGGTGGGAGCGAGTACTGTGGCGGGAGTAAAACAAGAATGGGACAGGCATGGGAGAAACATAGACGTACAGCTGAGGGAGGGTCAGAAACCGTAGTCAAGTACACGGCTTACGGTCAGACTGGATGGGCCTAGTGGTCCTTATCTGCTGACAATTTTTGTGTTTCAGCCTCTGGCAGCCATTTTCACAGAGTCACTCAACACATGAGTGGTGCCAGAGGATTGGGGGAGGGCACGTGTTGTCCCTCTACTCAAATCCGGCAGTAGGGAGGAGGCAGGGAACTATATTCCAGTCAGCCTCACATCACTAGTGGTGAAGATCATGCACACACTGCTTAAAGAAGGGATAGTGGAACATTTACAAGCCATCAGTGCCCAGGACCCTAGGGTTGCACGGATTCACAGCGGGTAGGTCGTGTCACACAAATCTGATAGATTTCTTTGACTGGGTGATGAAGAAAGTAATTGGGGGGGGGAGGGGGCGGCGCGGATGTCACCTACCTCAATTTCAGCAAGGCTTTCTACACTGTCTCACATAAGAGAATTATTAACAAGATGGGTAGTCTGGGCATAGGACAGAAGGTGGTGAACTAGGTTAGGAACTGGCTAACAGACAGGGGACAGAGGGTGGTGGTAAATGGGGTACAATCTGGGGACAGGAGGGTGACCAGCAGGGTACTGCAGGGATCAGTCTTTGGGCCAGTCCTGTTCAATGTCTTCATTAGTGACATTGCAGAGGGGCTCGACCAAAAGGTCTGCCTGTCTGCAGATGACACCAAGATCTATAACAGGGTGGATACTCCGGAAGGGGTAGAGAACATGAGAAAGGAACTAGGCAGGCTTCAGAAATGGTCTGAGGAGTGGTAACTGAGGTTTAATTCAAAGAACTGCAAAATTATGCACCTGGGCCATAGAAACCCTGGGGAGAGCTACAGGATGGGAGGGGAGTTTCTGACAGTCACCAAGGAACAAAGGGAGTTGGGAATTATTATTTCTGATCACCCAAAAATGTCAAAGCAGAATGTAAAGGCAGCAGGGAGGGCCAGTGGCATGCTGGGGTACATAGGCAGGGTATCACCAGCACAAGGAGGGAGGTGGTGATGCCATTATAGAAAACCTTGGTCAGGCCTCACAGGGAGTACTGTGTGCAGTTCTTAGCTATTAAGGTGGCTGATATTAGGGCAGCACTCCGACTGGCACACCCTATGGGGGTGCTTTTGATCAGCGCCTGGCCATGGGCCTTCAGATTTCCTGGAGTACCTTCGACTGCCTGGAGTTCATGGATGTCATGAGAATTGTCCAGAGTATGCGCCCCACATGCTGTAGTTTGGATCCAGGACCAACTGCCCTTATTTTGGGTTGTATTGATTCCATCGGTCCAGTCCTTGCGCAGATAGTTTGGTGCTCCTTGGAAACAGATGAGTTTCCTAGCTCCCTGAAGGAGGCTGGAGGTAACACCTCTCCTGAAGAAAGCTTCCTTGGACTTAAACTGCCATGTGAACTACAGACCAATCTCTAACCTTCCCTTTTAAGGGAAGGTGGTTGCTGCACAGCTGGAGAACCGTTTAACCATCCATGACATCTATGAACCTCTCCAGTCCGGTTTTTGAAAGAGGCATAGTACTGAGACAGCGCTGGTTCGGGTGCTCATTGATCTCCTGATGGTAAGAGATCAGAAGAATCATTATATCTTGGTTCTTCTGGATCTCTCTTCAGCGTTTGACACTGTGGACCATGGAGTTCTACTCGGTCATCTGAGGTTCATCTGTGGCCTGTTGGGTACAGTCCTCAGGTGGTTTACATCTTACCTCACCAGAAGAACTCAGAGGGTGGTATCCTGGCTTTATTCCTCAGACCCAATCCCTCTGTCATGTGGGGTTTCCCAGGGATCAGTGTTGTCCCCCATGTTGTTCACAGTGTACATGCTGCCCCTCGGAGACATTGGAAGGAGATATGGGCTGAGGTTTCATTGCTATGCTTATGATACGCAGCTCTACCTTTCTTTTGCACCTGACCAGGATGGAGCTCTTTCAGTCTTTAATAACTGCCTCATAGAAATCCAGGAGTGGATGGATCCAAGCTGGTTGAAGTTGAACTCAGGAAAGACTGAAGTGCTGGTTGGGGACCCAGGATGCCGGATAGAGGGGTCGGGGGTAGGTTCATCCTTGGGGCTTTTTCTTGGGGGTTTACCACTTCTGGCCTCTGAACGGGTGCGAAACCTGGGGGTAATTTTTGATGAAGGGCTGATGCTGCATGCGTAGGTGTCAGCCGTCATCAAAACTTCCTTTCACCATCTGAGGAATATCTCCAGGATTAACCACCTTGTTCCGTCTGGTGACCTTGCTACATTGGTCCATGCCTTTGTGTCCTTGTGCTTGGATTATTGCAACTCCCTTTACTTAGAGCTTTCTGGGGTGGAAATCCACCATTTGCAGCTAGTGCAGAATGTGGCAGCACGGCTTTTGACAGGAACCTCTCGGTCCTGCCATAGTTCTCTGGTGCTGTGCAGTCTGCACTGGCTGCCAGTACAATGGCGGATCACCTTTAAAGTCGGTCTTCTGACTTACAGAGCTGTACATGGACAGGGCCCTGACTACGTGAAAGAGCTTCTGGTTCCCTACCGCCCCAGGCGATCACTTTGCTCAGCTGGCGAGGGATTGCTAGAGATTCCTAGAGTATGTTTAAAATCGTCTGGGGTCCAGGCTTTTATGCATGCGGCCCCTTCCCTCTGGAATTCTCTACCCCACCAGTTATGGGGGTGTGCGACTGTGGAGGGATTTAAAAGAGGTCTAAAAACTTATCTTTGGTACCAAGCTTTTAGTGACTGATTTATTTGTTTTATTTTAAATTCTTATTGTTTTATTAAATTAAGCAGATGTTGATTTGTTATGTTTTTAAAACTGTGAGGCACCTTGATTCTGGAAAGGCACCATAAAAATAAAGTTTTATTACTATTATTTATTATTCTGGAGGCCGCGCCATTGAAAGGACATAAACAGGCTGGACACGGTCCTGAGAAGAGCGACTAAGATGGTACAGGGCTTGCACCACAAAACTTGCGAGGACAGATTGAGGGACCTCAATATGTACTTGTTGGAGGAGAGGAGGGACATGATAGAAACATTCAGGTACCTCAAGGGATAAACAAGGTGCGGAAGGGATACATCTTCCAATACAGGAGGAGTACAAGAACGAGGGGGCATGACATGAAATTGGAAGGAGGCACATTAAGAAGGAATGTGAGGAGGTTTTTCTTCATAGAGAGGGTAGTGGATGCATAGAATGGTCTGCCACAGGAGGTAGTGGGAGAGACTACTGTGGGTGGATTTAAACATGTATGGGAGAGGCATAGGGGAACCATAGAGGCAAAGTAGAGGGAGGGTCAGAAGCCATAATCAAGTACAGGGCTTATGGGCAGACTGGATAGGCCTAGAGGTCCTCATCTGATGACAGTTTCTATGTTTCTATGTCTGTACGCGCTTCCACACCTACATACATATGCGCATCTATGCAGGAACTCAAGCTCAGGGTCCAATACTATTACATTATCGCAAAGAGTAAGGACATTCATTGCAGAAAACATTGTTAATGCATCAGCATGCCATCTCCAGCGCCGCTTTCCTTCTTTTAAACAGTGCTGACCCTCATCTGGCACCTGACCTTCCACGCTGTTTACTGCGCTCTGACAACTATTACAAACAACCTTCCCTATCAATTTATGTCAGTACACCTGTGATACTCATACTTTTTTATTTTACTAATCCCAGCATTGATGTACCCTGCTCAGCATACCGAGAAGGTAGCAAAGCAGTGTGCTGAGGCAGTAGGAAAGGCTAGTAGGATGCTGGGGTGCACAGGAAGGGGTATCAGTAGCAGAAAAAGGGAGGTAGTGTTACCCCTATATAGATCAATGGTGAGGCCACACCTGGGGTGGTGCTGCGATGTGGGAGGTCTTGTGGGCATGCAGACTAGACTCGCCATTGGACTTTTTCAGAAAAACATCAAATTGTTTAACAAGCAACCAATGTTCGGCATTGACAAATGCTTGTTAAAAGTGCTGTTCCCTCAAATGGGCCTCTCTTAAGTCAAACATAAGAGTCTTCTAGCCTGAAGCAAGGGCCTGAAGAGATAAGGGAGTCATAGCAACTGATGCCTCAAGGTTGACAATTGATGAAGTGCGGCTGGATCTCGTGTCTGGAACAAAGAAATGCTTTAATATATTAATGTTGAATATATACTTTTATTTGTTGATAAAAGACCCAAGATGCTGCAGACATTCAAGTCACATCATTGAAAAGCTTACAAACATATGAAAATGCCAGCAGATACAGGCCATAAGGTCTTTTGAGTCTGCTTGAGTGTGCAGCTGTCAGTTTATTACTCTGCAGCTACCCCCCACCTGTACACTGATGACCTGCCCCTGCTCCACCCCCTCTTAAAACTGCCCTCTGACTTTAAGGATACCACCTCTTCTGGTAATGCATTCCACCCAGCCACCACCCTTTCCGTGAAGTAGTGTCTTCTCATTTCTTTCTTGAACCTTCCCCCCTCCAGTTTCAGACTGTGCCCCCAAGTGTTTTTCCCGCTCTTAATCTAAAAATCCCCTCTTTACAAACCCTATTTATGCCTCTCATATATTTGAAAGTTTTGATCATATCTCCTCTATCCCTCGTATCCTCCAGAGAGCACATGTTGAGCTCCCTCAGTCTCTTTCCCGTAGGGTTTGCCCTCCATTCCAATGACCATCCTGGTTACTCTGTGCCGGACCCCCTCCAGTAGATTGACATCTTTCTTTAAGCAGGGATGCCAGAACTGTACACAGTACTCCAGGTTTGGTCTGACTAGTGACCTGTACAGTGGCAGAATAGCCTCCCTCCTCCTGGAGGCGAGTCCCCTGGCAATACACCCGAACATCTTATTTGCTCTAGCTGCTGCCTTCCTGCACTATGCTGAATAGTTCATTTGCCCTCTGATTAGCACCCCAAGATCCTTCTCCTTCTCCTTCTCCATTGTGGATAACTGTAGCCCCCCAGCCTGTAGCAAAACCTTTGGTTTCTGTCTCCCAAGTGCATGACTTTGCGTTGAAACCCAGATGCCACGTGTCCAACCAGCACTTAAGTTTAGCAGATCCTCCTGTAGTCCTAGTCACCCCTCTGTGTTGTACATCACTGCACCAGTCTTTGTGTCATGTAAGCAGTAAGACACTCTGGGGTGTGCATGGAACAGATTTTACCGCACACCCAGGGACATAGTAAGGCATGAGGCCACAGGCTGAGTGCCTTTGGCCCCTGGAAGTGTGGTAAAAATTTGTTCCATGCACACCCCCAGAGTGCTTATTGTGCTTATAAAATGGGCCCCTTTTTTAACATTTTATAGTTGGGAAAAGCATGTTTATATGTAGAATTAATATATTTACTTGTGTGTATTTATGATAAAATACTCCTTCCACCCATTGCAAATGATGTCATGGTATTACTGCTGGACAAAGTTTGTCCTTTGGTGGCATCAGCATTCAAGATATGTAATGTTTATCATGGAATGTTTACCATGGAATACATGGATTCAAAATTCTGCTCAGTTCCACTGGCAGAATGTTCCTCTCCTAACATACGTTATATACACACACACACACACACACACACCCCAAAGGCCTCTCCTACAGCCAGAGACTTAATTATCTCACTGTCAGGGCAAGCAGAAGAGATTTCCCTGATGAGCAGGTAAAGATAGAAGGGGATTTTTCATTGTCAGCAAAGAAACAGTTGTAATTAGCACAATAAACAATACTTAATGTTTCTAATTTGTTTATGTGTGTAAGGAAAGTGTGATGATCATGGGAAAAACATTGAATTCATTTGTTTTATTTTTTATTTAAGTTAGTTTTATTTTTAGGGCCCTGTTGAAGTTTTTTTACAGTGTAAAGGCAGCAGCCATGTTTGTGATGGAAGATCAGTTCTGTTTGTAGGGGGACTGATGGAAGATAGTTCTGGTTGTAGGAGGACTGATTTGCTCATTGTGTGATGTGTTTTAGGACTAGGATGACTGTGCATGAAACAGATTTCGTGCATGGTCACATGATATATTCTGACCAATGAGACTTCTTTATTTTGGATGTCCATTTTATAACTGCAAATAGACTGATCTTATTCTTAATCCCATCTGTGATGTTGGCAATAAATATGCCAAAGACACTGGACCCAGCACTGAACCTTATGGAACCCTACTGGTTACAGCCCTTGTAGCTGAGAGTTCTCCCTCCTAAACAACCCTCTGCTGCCTCTCCTGCAGCCAGTTTTTGACCCACTCTAAAAGCTTATCACCTTCCCCCAGGTAACCCAGTTTGCTAACCAACCTGCCATGTGGCACTGAGTCAAAGGCCTTGCTGAAGTCCAGATACAGTACATTCACCACCTGGCCCCTGTCGAGTGCCCTAGTTACCCATTCGTAAAAGTTGACCATGTTTGTCTGGCAGGCTCTAACCAGAGACAGACTCATGCTGCCTGCTGTCCTGGAGATCATTCTGTTCCAGAAAGGCTTCCAGCCTCTTCCTGAAGATAATCTCCATAAGCATCCCCACAATGGAGGTAGTTAGATAGACAAATATATTTGTTCGATCAAAAGACCATTACAATAAAATTAAAAATCACATGCCACTATGACACCATCCATATGTTAAATAGCAAGAGATACAGATATTGTAAAACAGCACAATGGAGGTGAGGTTGACCAGCCTCTAGTTCCCTGGCTCATCCTTGGGCCCACTTGTATGGATAGGCACCACATGCACCACCTTCCAGTCCTGGGGCACACACTGGAATCCCCGTCTAAAGAAAAGACATACACCAGATCGAACAAGTGCAGCATAGGGTTACAAAACTCATTCCCAACCTGAGGCATCTGACACGTAACAAAAGACTGGGAAGAACACAGCCAGTCACTCTAGAGGAGAGACCTAGCAGGGGGGTTGTTACAACTAAAGGGATATTACAAAATCCGTCCCTTAAGGCACAATGCAGACTTGAATATATTGCAAGAAGTGCAAACCTGAGAAGCCATAACAAACAGCTAGCTATCCCAAAAGCAAATACACGTAAAATGGATAATTACTTTACTCTCAGGGCTGCCAAGTTATCGAATGCCTTACCACACCAGCTGGTAGAAGCAGAACATTTCAACTTGTTTAAAGAAAGGTTAGATATGCACTAAAATTGGATAAAGGGACACACATACATAACCCACAAAGTTGTGGGAGACACTCTCGATGGGCCATGGCCTTTTTGTGTCTAATTCACCTAGTAACCTAGTAACCAGTCGCCAGGGAGGTGTTGAACAAGTCTGCCAGAGGTTCTGCCAGGACCTCTGCCATCTCCCCCGGCACCCTGGGGTGTATGCCATCCTGTGTGTACAGCTTCAAAGATAATCTACTGCTGTCAGAACGTTTCTAAAAGCTTATGTCATGAGAACTCCAAAAAATATAACTTTTAAGTTTGCAAGAGATTACAGAGTTGAGATATATTGTTTGAAATTTTTAAAAACTGGCTTAGTGCTAATGAGCAGCTAAGCTAACCAGACATCCCTCTACAAGCTCCATCTCCACATGACGCTTCAGCTTAGGATTAAAGTAGTTATTTTCAAAAACTAACAAGAACAAAGTAAATAATAAGCAACGGGAACATACCATGGATGAATATCTGGTTGCAAATTCGGGGAAACCCTCCAGGAGCGTGGCTAAAACATCAAAGAAGGCAGGGATCCCAGCAGCAAGTGAAGGCCCCAGGAACCATCATGCTGTTGGCCAACGAAATGGAAACTTTGGGCTGCACAGAAAAGGACTAAGTGCTCATGGCACTTGACCCCAAACTGGATACCTTGATGGGGAAAATGACAGAGATGTCCGCACAGCTATCAGGATAGGTGTCACAGATTATAGTGGTGGAGGAGTAGGCCTCTAACATTGAAGATAAAAGTGACCAGCTCCCAGAGACAGTCACGCAGCTAAAACTAGAGATGGACTAGCTGCGAGAATAGCTCGACTATCAAGAGAACTACCAGTGCTGGAGCAACTTCTGTATCAGAGGACTACCGAAGGGGAAAGAAGGGAACTCCAGAGAGGACTTCTGTGCCAGGGTGCTGCCGAAGTTGCTGGGACTCCATCTGAAAGGGGGCTGATTTAAGATCAAATGGGCCCACCGAGCCTTGAGCGAGCCACCAAGGCAAATTATCTTCAGACTGCACAATTTTGGAGACTGCCAGGCGATCTGGTTCGCCGTCAAGCAAAAAAGAGGTGATTTGTGAGGGAGCCAGACTATTTATGCATCAAGATTTTTCACAGCGGGGACTTCCAGTTCCAGTATGACTGGTTAAACATGCGGAACGAGAGGCTCCCACCTAGATTTACAAAAAAGGGCATCTAAGTTACTCTGAAACGAGAATTTAATCTCTGAACTTCTCAGAAAAGTCTCCGGACATCGCCCATATACCAAAAAAAATCTGGAACAGATTCCAACCTTTTGCTGAAGTGACAGAGGGGACAACTGCATGTTTGATGATGGTGAACAGCAACTTAGGCCTACTCCAGTTACCGAGTCCAGAAAATCTGCCTCCTCTACAAAGGCCAAAGGCGCTGCAAAAAAAAAGCCAGAAACAAATTCAGACTCTATTTTGCAAGAGATCGTGGACTTCAGGGGAGAGTCCATGAGTCTCTTAAGGATCTTAAATCTGAGCTGGGCACTCTCCAGGGACATGTGGCCAAAGCAGATCAACAGATCTCCCTAAATTCTTCCAGATTGGATGACTTTGAGGAGACACTACGAGCCATGGCAGCTGAGCAATTAGCCATATCAATACGGCAGGAGGATGCTGAAAATCAGGGCAGAAGAAATAACATAAGAATATTTGGCCTCCCTGAGAACGAGGAGAGAAACGACCCCAGAGCTTTCACGGATTACCTCTTGAGGTTACTCCTAGATTTGGACCCTGATTTTCACCTGGATATCGAGAGGGCTCACAGGGCACTCGGCCCCAAACCATCCTGACCAGAAGCAAGGCCACGCTCTTTCGTCATTCGACTGCTTAGCTTCCAAACTGAGGAAGTTCTTTTATGTAAGGCATGGCAGAAGGGCAAAATAATGTGGGGACAACAAAGGCTGCTATTTGATAATAATTTTGCCCCTTGCACTCAAAAGCAATGAAAAGATTACAGTCCACTCTTTCCCACGCTCCGTGCTCAGAAAATCCACTTCCGCACCCCTTACCCTGCAGAATTAATGGTCTTCCTCCCTTCTGGCCAACACGCCTACAACTCGGCTATGAAAGCAGCATCTGAGCTTTTGGCAAAGGGAGTTATTAATGAAAAGACTGTAGAGATGGTTAAATCCCGACAAGACCAAATCAACCAGACAGCACAGCAAAAACTCCAAATGAATGAAATACTGAAGCAGCTCCAGCAGTTTCGAACCCTCACTTTGCCTACTTGAAAAGTAAGAGGAGAACTGGTAGGTATACCCTTTTCTGTTTTGGGTTTGGTTTCGCTTTGATGATGGTGTGGGGGACCTCCGGGGAGTTGGGGGGACTGCGGGGTTGTGGGAGGGGAGGCATCTCTACGCGGTCCAGGCAACAATAATATGTTTAAATTGTAAACTGAATATTAAGTGTTTCAGCTTTGGGTTGCAATTTTGGACCACAAAATGGCTCTTCGATGGCGGGGGTTATTCCCTAGGCTAAGGAGCTTAAACATGGAGACCATAGCCTCCTTCCCCACGCTGCCTCTGGCGGTTCCCTCTTCTTCTCGGGGCCCTCTCAGCTGACCTGCACCTGATCATAGCGACGGGCTCAGACCACTCTGGGATAATCTTTGCTGTGGCAAAGTCACAATCAAAAGACACTAATACTACAAAAGAAGAGCATGCAACCATTAGAGGTTATTACTTTCATCTACTCCTGACTCGAACCATCAGGTCCACCTTTATGACACTGTTTCAGTATCTCTTGAACTGCTTTGGATCATACTGTGAGAAGGACTAGATACTGCAGTCTCCGAGGCAGTCTAATAAGGTCCTTGAGATCTAGCACTTCCTCCAGTGCCCAGTCCACCAGCCTTTGGGTTGGTGTCCAGTATTATTTCTAACCCATTAGGGCTTGGGTCTATTACAGCCTAACAAAGGAGTGGGGATGGAATAAATGAGGGGTTGGGAGGAATTAAAGGGCTGTTAAAGAAAGATGCAATTCAAGGACCTACCACTAGAGGTCGGTCGGCCTTTTCTGTTCTCATGCACTATAACAGCCCACCTATATATACTCCCCTATTGTTATCGAATACAAACTGAAATGCCAAGACCTATAAAGCCTCTAGGTGGCTAGTCATCCTGGGGAAGGTTTGGTAAATGTCTCAGGCCATACCATTTCCTTCTCGGAGTGGTATTTCACCCACTCCATTTGGGGTCATAATACTTGCCCTGGGGATTATAATCCTCTGGATAAGTCATAACGCCCCACACTCCTCTCCTGCTTCCATCGGAAACCAGGACAGGAGATTCCAGGGGGAGCTCCAGACGAGCACTTCCCACTTGGGAGCGACATTGTATAAAGTTATTGTTACAGTTTATAAGGTTTATAAAACTACATATAGTTACTGTTCTTATGTCTTAATGTTGTGTTATCAGATTAGGGAAATTAAGAGTATTAATAGGGGCAGGGTAGCTCGGTTTCAGCTTATCTAGTTCAATTATTGTTACTTCAAAACAGCTTAGTGGCTAAATATCTATTTCAAACAGTCTTTATAACTTTTCTTATTACCTAATAGCAGTTAATTAACTGCTGGCGAAGTATCTTAAAGAGGGGTGTGGGAAATAAACACAGAGTCAAAATTTAAAATTTTTCAAGTCAATTTTATTGTTATATTACTTATGCAAAACTCAGTTGATGGCTTTAGTTGGCCTGTGGACTCTGGAGGAGGATGGTCTGGACTGAAAGATGTTTCTTCAACCTAGGGGGAAAACAAAAATGAATTGCAAACCTAAAAATACATCACAATGTCAGTTGATCCAGTCAAATTTATTTCATTAAATATTAGTGGGCTCCATGACCCCATAAAAAGATCTTGCCTCATGCAGTATCTGAATAAACAGAAGGCGGATCTCATTTTTCTCCAGGAGACCCACCTCTCGGATTTGGAACATGTGAAACTAACTTGGGGGAGCAGGTACAGGGTAATCGCCTCTCCACATCCAAGGGGTAGAAAATGAGGGGTGGCTATTTTAATCCCATCAACAACCCCCTTGGAAATACAACACACACATATTGATGCTCAGGGTCATTGTGTAATAGTACAAGGGCTTTTGTGAAGCCAAAGGGTCACCCTGTCCAGTGTCTACTTTCCCCCTCAGACGAAGTTCCCCATCTTGAGATGATTTTTATCGACCTCACTAGATCACCTCCAGGGCCAGTTGATTTTGGGGGGGAGACATCAATATGACCGTATTCCCACATTTAGATTGCTCAAACCAACAAAGCCATAGGAAATCTACAACGGTAAACAATTTAAAAATACAGTACCCTGGACCACCTGTGCATCATTGATGTCTCAAGATGTTTATTCCCTACTAGGTTGGGTTATACCTACTATTCACCCAGATTCAAAGTCGTATTCTTGACTAGACTATTTCATGGTGACCTGCGAGCATTTATCATCAGTCCAGGATATAACCATAGGACCAAAGTTACTATCTAACCATCACCCCTTAATATTGAAACTGGATCTAGGACGGGAAAGGAAGAGGACATTATGGAGGCTATACCCATTAACCTTAAAAGACAAGGAATTTCAAGAAATGATCAAAAAACTATTCCCCCAATTTTTCTCAGAAAATGAGTCCCAGGATATTTCTGAAGCGATACAATGGGATGCCATGAAGGAAACGCTTAGAGGGGAAATTATAGCATATACATCTAAGAAAAATAAAGAGAGGGGGGTGAGGTACCTTGAACTGTCGGAACAGCTACTAAATTTTCAGATGCTATATAGAGATGGAGATACAGAGTTGCACCAAAAAATTAGGGATACCAAGGTGGCATTGCAGAAAATTATAGATAACAAAATACAACAATCCTCAATTTTCTTAAGACAGTCTGTACACAAAGGGGGGCTTGGAGATTGACCCAGAAACTTTGAGTAAGGAAACGAACTTCCACAATTTTGAAACTTAGAAATCCCCATTCGGGTAAGATACATCATTCGGATGCACATATACTACAGGCCTTCTCTGAGTCTATGCTGATATATACTCACCGAATATGCTTCCTGATCCACCTGAAACCTCCAGTTTTTTAGAACAAATAACTCTTCCTACCCTCTCTTCCTCTCAAATCCACACATTGCAATCACCTATATCACAATTAGAAATCCAGGAGGCTGTTAAAAATCTGAACCCGGGACATTGCCCAGGCCCTGATGGTTATATAGCTGAGTGGTACAAGATGTTTTCAAAAGAACTAACTCCTAAATTGCATGCCTTATTCGCTGAGATAACCCAGGGCAGCTTACCCACACCATCATGGGATTTTGCAACTATTGCCCCAATACCCAAGCCACATAAGGACCATTCAGACCTGGGGTCCTATAGACCGATTTCCATTTTAAATGTGGATTATAAAATGTTCACCTCTATCTGGGCCTCTAGATTAGAAACTATAATCCCAAGAATTATACCCCCAGATCAATCAGGGTTTATTAGGAACAGAAGTACTATGGATAATATCCGTAAGACTATTCCCCTTCAGGAATATGTCCGTACTAGAAAAATCCCTTCTGCTTTCATTAGTTTAGATGCCGAAAAGGCTTTCAATCGTGTCCTTTGGCCATTTTTGTGGGAGACCCTTAAGGCCTTTTACTTTCCTTCCTCATTTATCACCTCCCTTACTAATTTATACAGGTCCCCTAGTGCCTATGTTCGAGTTAACGGTAATTTATCCTGCCTCATAATGAAAAAACTCTCCTTGGACTATCCCCACCTGGGCTGACAGCCTCCATCCACCTAGCACAACCCTTAGTTCAAACTCGAACCTCCTGCAAGGCCACTTTACTAGTCCCTAGGTCCAGGACCACACATGGACAAAGGTCCTTCTGTTACAGAGCTCCCTCTTGGTATAACACACTCCCTACCTCCATCTCTGATACCCTCACGATCTCCTGCTTCAAAACTTCACTTCGGAGTCAGCTATTTAACACGCGTAGCTGCGCTTGTCTCTAAAGTGAACTAGCTCACTATGCACTGACGAAGCTCACTGAGTGGCTCCTCACCCAAACCAATCACCAACCATGTCCTATAGTCCTCTGAACTCTTACCCCCTGCAGTCTCTGCACATTACTGCGTGTATGCTTATACCAATGTATGTTTAATCTGTTACTCTGTATCCAAATAACTATAAAAGCTTGTGAATGCCAAACCTGTAACCTAACTGATGTAACAAAGAAATAACTGCATGTGGCTGCCAAAGCTGTAACCGCAATGATGTATCAAATGTTGTAATGTATTTGTCCTCTTTGTGACGAGGTACCTTTGGAAATGAGCCTCTGGCTCAAAGGTTGTAAACTGATGTACAAATAAATAAATAAAATATCCTCCCCGATTAGACTGGCCAGAGGCACAAGACAAGGATGCCTCCTCTTTCCTTACCTTTTTGCATTATATTTGGAACCCCTGGCAACAAAATTGAGGGATACAGCATCAATAGAGGGGATTCCAATAGCAAAACAAGAACATAAGATTAATATGTTTGCTGATGATATCCTGCTAACCCTAATATCCCTGACCATATCAATACCGGCAGCCTGGCAAATACTGAGACATTATGAGAAAATTGCAGGATTCAAGTTAAATGCAACAAAAATGGAAATCCTGGCTTTTAATTTTATCCCTCCCCAACAATTAAAAAAGGAATTCTCCTTTAAATGGCAGACCACTAAAATAAAATATCTCAGTATTCATATTCCTCTGGATCTGGAGGTTCTAGAGATTATAAATTAAGAGCCTCTTATGACAACCATTCAATCTGACCTGGAGAGGTGGTCCAGTTCCCTTATTCCTTTTCAACAGCGAATAGAAATTGCCTCTATGAACATACTTCCTAGACTATTGTATTTAATCCAGAACATTCCCTTTTTCCCAGCGACATATTATTTTAAATCTTGGGATAGCATGATATATGCCTTTATTTGTGGTAAAGGACGCCTGAGGATACGACTATCAATACTTATACTATCTCTAGCTCAGGGAGGATTTTGCCTCCCAGATTTTAAATTATATGCCAAGGCAGAGTTCCTTAGGATAATGTTAATTTGGCTAACAGAGACTTATTCAACCCCTTGGAAAGGTATTTAATTCCACCTAAATGATTTCTACGATATCCAAAAGATTCTCCTCTCTTCAGAGAAGAGATTGCAGCCCACTGTACTTACAGGCGTCACGGCTCAAATTTACAAATGCTGGAAACATATAAGGCAATCGAATCCTATCCATACAATACATGAATATGCCAAATTATTTTCAGAAGATGTCACCTTTGCACCCGTACACATGGACTCAACATTCCATGAATGGAGTAGGCTAGGTCTCTCCAATTTTTTCCAAGTCCTGTTCCCTCAAGGAATTCTCTCTTTTGAGAAATTACAGTCTCAATATAATCTCTGTAGATCAGATTTATTCAGATATTCTCTATATACTCTAGAATCGAATAATTCAACCTAAAATCCCATCACCAACCCCAGATCTCATCAAACTATTTATGGAAGCTATAAGAGGGAATTTTGGAAAGCATATTATTTGGACCATATATAAGGGTTTGAGAAATGAACAACTAGAATCTGCTAATTCCATATTACAGGAATGGGATGGAATAAAGATTTATTGTTAGATATATCTATGGAGGAGTGGTTGGGTTCAGCTTCAAGTGTGGTTAAGACCACCTCCTCTCCATTATGGAGGGAATTTGCATGGAAATGCTGCTGTCATTATTTTTGAGCCCTTGTGGCCCTACTCAAGTTCCTCCCAGAGAAATATGGGGTCTGTTGGTGAAATTGTGGATGTCCAAGGGCCTCACTGGGACACATTTTCTGGCAGTGCCCTTGTTTAATGCCTTTTTGGCTATTACTACAAGCAGAACTCACAATGCTACTGGGACAGGAGGTTGAACTAACAGCCGAACAAGTCTGCCCGGGATCTTTCCAGATCACTATCCCCCATGGACAAACACTCTGCTACCTGCTGGCCTCCTAGCAGCAAAAAGTCCATCACGCACAGATAAATGACTACTACAATTCCAACTGTTACAGAATGGTGATCGATTATGTCTGATCTTTATTCAATGGAAAGTCTTAATGCTAAGATTCTGAGTAAAGCTCCATGTTACATGAGGCAGTGGCAGAGGTGGGTGTTCTACCAAACTTTGGTGGATCCTGATTTTTGCCCTTAAAACAGCTAAGGTCCGTGGGGGACCAGTTCAGAGGTCTGATGAAAAACCACATTAGGGGATAAGGGACGGGGAGAATTTTATCATACCTAGTGAGCCCCTAGTAGGAGGGGAGGGAACTCACACCCCCCGGGATAACAAGATTGGATAAAAACTAATAATTACTCCAGGGAAAATGGAGATTTCATGGAGCTGGAGCTTTAGCTTGAGAATGGATCCTGACACAAAGGGTTACCCCTGCTCTAATAAATTCTCTTGTCCTCTGGGTAGATAAAACAAAACAAAATGTATACTGAATGCTTTTATAATTTGACTGTAGCCAAGTAACAAATCTATGTAATAATGTCTTCATTGACGTAAGTGTGAAAAAAAAATTTCAATTAAAAAAAGATTTAAAAAAAGATTTTTACAGTGGCTTCAGTGAAAACAGATACTTTTTAATCCAGTACTGGACGAGTTAAGGGCGAAAAAGTGGAATTTCAGTTCCCGTACCTATCAGTGGTGAAAATCCAGAGAGACGGGGCCACAGACACATTTCATGAGCTGGATAGAATCAAACAGTACCTGAGAGAGTTGGACAGTGCCAACAAGCAGGCTGCAACCTCCAGAATCAAGTGAGTGATGGCAGGTTTCTTGAACTGAATTTATTAAAACATTTTACTGTGCAATGGCGTGGCGGGTTGGGACTTCCTGCTCCTGTGGCTGCCTGACCAGGTAGGCTGCTACTACTCTTGGGATTTAAAAGAATGAATTGTTGAGGACTGTTTCAGGGGGAGTTGAGGCCCACAGACTAGAGACGTGTGTGTGTGTGTGTGTGTGTGTGTGGCCCAGACTCCCTAGACATTAAACAGAAAAGATCGCTACTTGAAGTGTGTCTAAGTTAAAATGCGGCCCAGATAAATGGCAACGCTAAGATGGACAGTTTCCAGATGGACCTAATGGATGGTGTGATGCAGTTTGTGATAGGACATGGGACACAGCCATAACGTATAGCAAAGATGTGCCGAGAAGGGTGCATTTGCAGTGGACATGAAGTGCCTGAACAAGGATTTAAAAGACTATGTATAGAGGAATGGTGAACTGTTCACTTGAATGGAGGCTGAAAGGCATAACATCGGGGGTTCTGTAAAATTGTTGGGTGGATGGGGGCAGGAGTGTGGGGGCATGTGTACACGAGGGTGCCCTCACCTCTCTCTGAGTCCCCACTATCCCTTGTATTAAATTGTTGCTAAGGGGGGAATTATTAATGAAATCGGGGTGATTGGAATGAAAACAAGCTGTTCTGGAGATATAAACATGATGGTGATTTGCACACACTGGAGTATCAGAGAAGGGGGTCACAGGTCAGGGAAGGTACGGGGTGGTGGGGTTCTAACTGTCTGCTGGGAGTTGCACAGAAAAATTAACTAAACATGCACAGCAATGGTTATATAAATGGGGGAATAAGCCAGGAACCATATTAGCATGATTGGCAAGAGGGAGGAGGGGATTGTCTGTGGTTACGGCAGTCAGGAACCAAGCGGGGCAGATGGAAACCCTTAGTGGAAGAATTAGGAACACGTTTGCCATCTTTTACAAACAACTGTAGCTAGTGGAGTGGATTGGCATGGTGAATTTGGCTACAGAATTTTTGGAGGGATTACAGATTCCGAAACTAACAGAGGAGCAAAGGGAGAACATGGGGGAACAGGTTACAAGGGAAGAATTTGGGAGGGATATCGCTCAAATGAAATGGGGGAAGGCAGTGGGTCTGGACGGGTATGTTATGGAGTATTATAAGGAGCTGGGAGGAGAGTTGGCTGGGCCTTTGGTGGACATGCTCGAGGAGGCAACTGAAGAGGGACAGGTCCCAGCCTGCTGCTTACAGGCCTTGCTATGTGTACTGCCCAAACCAGGCAAGAACCCTGCAGATTGTGCATCCTATAGGCCCATCTCCCTTCTTAACTGTGACATAAAGATATTTGCAAAGGTTCTGGCTCGAAGATTTGAACTGGTGCTGTCTCAGCTGGTGCACCTAGACCGGAAAGGATTTGTCCAAGGATGCCTTTCATATCACAACATGAAGAGACTCCTTAATGTGATTCATTGGGGGACTCGGCAACCTGGGTGAGCAGTGGTACTGTCAATGGACGCCTAGAAGCCTATGAGTCTGACTGCATTGAGTGGCCCTATTTATTTGAGGTCTTGGGAAGGTTTGGATTGGGGGATCCTATGTAAATTTGGTAAAGTTGCTGTACCAGGAGACACGTGGGCAGGTTCTGGTGAACGGGGGATGCTTGGATGCCTTCAGGTTGCATATGGGGACGAGGCAGGGGTCCTTTCTCGCCACTCTTTTTCACATTAACCGAGTCACTGGCCCTTCATATAAGGGAGGATCCTAGAATTAGGGGGTAGTGGTTCAATCGGAAGGCCAACATAAGATTATACTCTATGCCAGTGATCTCCGGTGATTTGTCACTGAGCCGAATAAAACAATCCTGGCATTGTTGGAGATAGTGAGGAAGTTTGTGGCCTTCTCAGGAGATAAATTAAACCTCTCCAAGTCTGTACTGCTTAGAATATCCAACCAAGCAGGAAGGGTACAGGAGAACACATGAGGATTTAGTGAAGTGAAAGATAATTTCACCTATTTGTTATTAAGGTAGAGAGGGATCTAGCTAAGTTATGTGGGTTAAACTATGGCCCTCCACTATGGGAGATTGGAAGGATATGGAGAGGTGGACTGCATTACCTATATCATATAAACTTGTTAAAAATGAATGTGTTCCCTTGCATTCTTTATGTTATGCAGATGCCCCCAATGGGGCTCACAAAGAGAGACACTAAATCCCTGGAAAAGAAATTCTGTAGATTCATACGGCAGAACAAAAGGCCTCAGATGAGTCTACAAAGATTAAAACTGAATGGGGTGATGGGGGGACCTCAGCTTTCCAGATATTATGGTGTATCTTTCTCCATTCAGGGTAGTTATATACAGGATCGGGTAAATAGCGGGGGGAGGCGAGTTGGGTAGATTTAGAGGGGGAGGATACCCCATGGAAATTGGTGGCATACCTGGACCTTGGGAGGAGGAGGAGCAAACAGGTGTATAATTGCCTATGGAATAAGAATCCCGTAATGGAATGGATGTTGGATGCCTGGGAACAGATGAAAAGAAGGAGAGGGGTGGGAGTAGAATTTACATGGTTAGCCTCAGTAGTGGGAATTTGGCCTTCTTACCTGGGTTAGAGGAAGCAGGTCTTGCGACCTGGGAGGGGGGGTGGAGTGCAAAGCCTGAGGGACTTGTACACATGGAAGGGGATTAAAACATTTGAGGAACTCCAGGACCAATATGGCATACCTACAATGCACAGGTACAGGTACTTCCAGGTAAGGGCATATGGCCCATGTAGAAGCAGAACTGTGGGGGATGCATCAGCTATAGGACCACTTTAAGATTCACTGCTGCAGGCATGTCTATCCCCTAAGGGGCCAGTAGCAGGCTTGCTGTGACCAGAGTGAGATTTTTTTCCAGATCTAACTGAGAAAGTCAAGGGGTTGTGCAAAAGAGACATGGGGATCCAGATGTCAGAGGACAAATGGGTCATGGTACTGACAAATCACATGGGTCTACTAATGTGTAACAAATATAAGGAGTCACAATGTAAATTTCTAAACAGATTGTATTGCCCACCAGTCATGGTCCACAGGTTCCAGTCAGCGGTGCCCCTTACATGCAAATGGTGTAACAGTGCCTTAGGTACATATATGCACTATTTCTGGGAGTGCAGGGACCTCTGTCCCTTTTGGTCAAAAGTAGCACAGGCTTTTTCAACTGCCCTTTGGGTACAAGTTATAGATATGGCACCATTGTTGCTGTTTGGAGTAGAGGACTGTGGTGAAGAGGGCTGGGAGGTGTATTCCAGTAGTCAGGATTTTACTGACATATCAATGTATCCAAAATACCTGGGTCTCACATGTCCAACCTACGGTAAATCAATGGAAAGGCCTGGTAGTACAGAATTTAGCCCTGGAATGGTTAATTACACAGGTAGGAGGAGCTGCTTCTTAACAGATGGAGGAAATACGTAGACTGCCAAGACAAGGTGTGGTGTGATTACCCTAATACCATGCTTGTACAAGTCAAATAGAGGCAGTATAGTGCAGTGGTTTAAGGCTCTGAGCTGCAAATCTGGAGACCTGGGTTGGAATCCCACAGCCCCCACTTGCATATTGTGAGACCCTGAGCAAGTCACTTAACTTCCCTATGCTCCCAGGTCGTACCTGTAAAAAAGCTTTCAGCTTAGTGTGCCACTCCTGGTTAAACAATAAAAAAAAAAAAAAAATAGAAGGGACCTCAACTCAGGAAGGAGCCAAAACACTGGGCTTGGGTATCTCCCATCTTCCAGGTAGGAGAAAATTGCAGCAGCAGATAGAGGGTAAGGAACTACCAATAGGGTAGGCACCAAGGCAGGCCTACTGTCAGCTGAGAGAAATGCTAATTGGGTCAGCACGGTAAATAAAGAGATATAACAGAAAAGTCTACACGGGGTGAAGCAATTTTTCTCTTTTTTTTTCAGCTCTTCTTTTCAGTCTCTCTTTTTATGTTTAGAAGAAGAGTTATTGGGTGATGAGTTCTGGTTCCTGTTAATATTGACATATTGCAGAACAATGGACAAGAAGAGGCTTTTTAATTTTTTTCTTTTTCTTTAGAAGTGTTGATATATATGTACATATTTTGTGATTTGTTTTTACTTGAAAATTAATAAAAAGATGAAACAAAAAATTTAAAATTGTCTTAACAACAACCTGTCAACCAGATGAGTTATGGGTTACAGAACGAAAAACAACTTCTACAAAGGAATCTTATGCTTTAAAGTGAGTTCCTAAAAATGTATCTGGATAAAAGATAGCTCATTTTGAAGCCCAGGACATGAGAAGTAAGCTAAATAATTCCTTTTTAAGATATTTTGCTAAAAATTGGAAGACTCCTCACTCCACCTTTGGTTCGATGGACAAGCAGCCAGTCACGCCTACTTCCTGAGCTATATAAGCAGTTCTCCTCAGCCTCCTTCTGAAGCACTTTTTCTTTGCCAGCCGGAGGCTCTGTCCGTTTGTTCTCTGCAGCTGGATGCCAGCCTTACTACTTCTTTCTGCTGGACTTTTGTGTTTGTTCTTCTGTTTCTGATTTGTATTTTGCCTCCGGCTGTGTGCTTCCTTTTGTCACTTCCCTGTTTTTCTGTATTTGTGCATCTTAGTTTTTTTGGGGGGCAAGGGATTTGGTTTTTCAGCTCATACCATTTGGCTCATTTATAGCTCAAGCTGCTTGCTTTCAGTTACTTCCATTGCTATTGCAACCAGTACCTGTGTTTTACTCAAACCAAAGCTGCTCCCCATGCTACAAGCCTAATTGTTTTCACCTGATTCAGGCTCCATCTGAACCCTAGCTATGCAGCTCACTCTTGCTTTCTCCATTTAATCTACCTCCCACATGGTCATAGCTGCTTTTAGAGCATTGTGCTTCCCTCCATTCCATGCTTATAGAATACTACCCCTCATAGTTACTCAGTGCTGATGCTGTTCTATGTTTGTACACTGCTGTTATACTCTGAGGTCAGCTAAGCTACTGCTGATGCTGTGAACTAGCTTTAATATCTGCATGCAGTTCTCGACCCCTTCCATCACTTTCTTGTTTTCCTACAGTGGGGACTTGGAAGTGTTTGGAGTCGTATTGCACGTGGCTATTACTTATGTTCTTAACGTGCCTCCGCCTACCAAAACTCCTCTGCGTATTTGTCACCTTCATTTGGCTTTTTGAATGCCTGGCTGGCTTGCCTCACTATTATAGTGCTGCTTCTCCCACTTACATTCATGTCCCACCATTGCTACTATGTTTTGCAGGCCTACGTGCAGGTCTGACTGTTCCTACTGCTTACCGACCTATGTGCGGGTCTGATTATTGTTACCCTGCCCCACTTGAACTACCCTGCCCTACTGGACTACGTCCAGATCCACTCTTGCTTATGTCATCCTTGCTCATGCTCCCTGCCATCTGCCCTCTGCAAGGTCTCAGCACTCAGTGCTCATTCAGCTTATCAGTTCTCTGGGGCATACCAGCCATACCATTCTGGCACAGGGTTCCCCTGCAGCTGACAGTCTCGCTCTGCACCTAGTCCGGAGTTTGAGCATGCGAAGCTTGAGGCGGGGTCCTTTTCACCTGGCCCATAGCTGGGAATGTCCTCGCTCCAGGTGGACCTTCAGCCATCAACCGTACTGACGGCACCTCAAATTGTAGAATTTATGACTAAGCCATGAAAGGAAGTTACAGCGATTTCCTTTAGCTTTAGTGGTTTCCACTATAATGGTTGTCCATCGACTTTAGTGGTTCTCTAGCAAGGCACCTTCATTGCATTCACCCTATGACCACCTCTGGTTCACCTAGTTTGTTTTTAGATTGGTAGGTTGGGTGAGTGCCTCAGTAGTCGTTACTCTCCTCCTCCCACCTTGGAGTGACGGTTGCAGAGCTACCATCTCGCAACTCTCCATGGCGTTCCTGTTAGAAGGAGAGAGTGAGAGTTTCCCTCCAAATTGGAATATTTTCCATCTCTTATTACTTGGGCTTCCAAACTGCAGTAGCAGAGCCATCACTAACGAAATTATCCCACGCCTGGAGGGAAGGCAAACTAGGCCTTGGATCCCCAGAGATTTCCTCCTCAAAGGTTTTTTTTTCCCTCTTCTCTGTGCCGAAGGTCATAATATCTAGTTAGTATTACCTGGTTCCATTAGATAGGATCCGCTGTTGGATGGTGTCCTTACTTGCCATTCCCTCTCTCCTTAGGAGGTCCCCTCATTCTCTTTTGCAACCCGTCAAACCCATGCCATTGCTAACCTGCGCATCCCATTATGTTATCAAGCTGCCTGATGCTTATCTGTTACTATGTCTCACAACTCTGATTGTTTACATGCTTCATCCTACTACTTTCTTTTTGGGGATCCTTCCTAAGGTACCTTTAGCCAAGGGAATAGTCCCACGGCACCTCTAGGGTTGGAACCCTCTAGAGGGTTCCTTGTCTTTGGTACCCCTACAGGGTGGTAATTCCTCTGGAATAGAGAGTGTGAATGGTCAAAACCTAAATAACACTATACTGGCTGAGTAGGCCATTGAATTGGAAGGCTCCACCTTTGGTTCGATGGACAAGCAGCCAGCCACTCCCACTTCCTGAGCTATATAAGTAGTTCCCCTCAGCCTCCTTCTGAAGCACTTTTTCTTTGCTCCACCTTCCTCCCCTTCTCCTCCTCCAGTGGCAGCACCTCTCTCCTTGGGATCCTTCCTAAGGTACCTTTAGCCAAGGGAATCATCCGTGGCACCTGTAAGGGTGGAACCCTCTAGAGGGTTCTTTGCCTTTGGTACCCGTACAGGGTGGTAATTCCTCTGGAATAGAGAGTGTGAATGGCCAAAACCTAAGTAACATAGTTGCACAAGCATAACACTATACTGGCTGAGAAGGCCATTAAACCAATGTTATAAACCATTATTAGCTTATCTCAGAAAATTACTGCCTCAGAAACATGAGAGAGTATTCAAAATGCTGCCCTTGATGCACCAAGTCTGAAAATGTTTGCTTTAAGACTGTATCTGGTTGTATGCAAAAACTAGAGGAAAATTTAACTTTGGACTTAAGAAGTTGAAAATTCAGAGAGAGGTGGGTCCTTAAAACTAAGGGACTAGCCATGCCTAACTTATTTTCATGAGCCAATCAAAGTTGGTACATTTTGCAGGACATGATGTCATGATGATGCTCTAGCAAAATGGTATAAAAGTCGGCCATGTTGAAAGACAGCCACAAGTCTACTAGCCCTGATGCTGGATGTACCTGTAGCAATTGAGTGTGTGTTTTATGGCTGAAAATGGAGTTACTGCCAAAATCTTGGACTGTCTTTCTGTACTTGGTAGGAAGAGTCCTGTGTTTCTTTCTGTGTTTGCAATGAAAGAGACTGCTTGTTGTTTACTTTTGTTTCTTGTTTTGTTTTTTGCAAGTTGTTATTTTGTATTCATGTTGCTTTTTACAGTGTTTACAAGACTTCATATTTATGCAACAGCTTTAGTTATTAGTGTGTACTATATAGGGATAATAAAAATCTATTTTTATATAATTTCAAAGATGTCACAGAAAAATTAATTTGTAATTATCTGGACCTTTTATATGCAGTAGGCAATGAAGTAAGAATCTGAGCCAGTCGTACATTGTTTCATATGGTTTATGACACTAGGCTGAAGGCTTAGTCATGTGCCCATAATACGTAATTGATATTCTGCCTATTGTTCTGACAGGGTCCTAACTCCCAAGGGACCTCAGCAGGCAGTGCCATGGCATTGAAGATCACAAAGAGCCCCCACTAGATCAGGGCCATGAAAAACAATGCCTGGGTTAAAGCAAGGAAGTCCAATAGCCAAATTGACTGGGACAGGTTTAAACACCTAAGGAACTGTCTTGGAGGTAAAAAAGGTTAATGCACACTTCCTATCCACCGTGTTCATGGACAGCCAGCACTGTAACCCAAGGGACTTCTGGGGGCAAGTCAAAAGTCTGCAGAACCCAGCTAGCTCTTCCCTGCCTGACTCAGGAAAAATATGGAAAGGGATCTGCCTTAATGCCAGGAGTCTGGGAAATGAAATCAGTGAGCTCCAGGAAACAGTGACAGACAATAAGATAGACCTCACAATCATCAAAGAAACTTGGGCCACAGAGAATATAGAGTGGGGCCTGACAGTCCCAGGTTACACAATGTTTCATCAGGATAGAGGAAAAGGTAAAGGAGATGTACCCTATATGTCATGGAGGGCACCGAGGCAATAGAGGATGGCTACATCAGTGGTGGGAATAATGAAACAGAATCACCGTTGGTTTAGCACATGGAGACCTCAAGCAAGAAACTACGGATGAGGGTGCTCTAAAGACCACCAGGAAAGGGAGAAGAGAGAGATAAGGATCTAGTGGCAGAGCTAGAAAGGGAGGTGGCAAAGGGGGAGATGGTGGGTGATCTAAACCTGCCAGATATTGATTGGGACATTCCAGCAGCCAAGAGCTCCAGACATCAGGCCCTGCTGGATACATTGCAGGATTGTTTGGTGGCATAGCTTGTTAAAGGCCCACTAGATGGGCTGCCATTCTCAGTGCGGTACTCACCAACTCAGAAGTGGTAGGAGGAGAGCGGTCCATTGATCATAACTCTATTTGGTTCCAGCTAACCCTTGGGACCAGTAAGACCTCATCAAAGGCTGAAGTCCTAGATATCAGAAGAGCAGATGTCAACCAGATGAGGGAGTTGATAAGGGATAAGTTAGTTAGCGTAGATGGCATCAGAGATGTTGAGGAAAGATGGGAGGCAATTAAGGGGGGGGTCATAGGCAAAAAAGTCATGCGTGTGAATATACCCAAGCGAAACAGGTACAAGAGACCAATACGGTTCTCAGAAAAGGTCAGGGAGGCAGTGAAAGACAGGAAAGGGCCTTCAGCGGGTACAAAGAAAAGCAGGGAGATGAAGACTGGGGAGAATGCCAAATGAGAACAAGGGAAACCAAGAGGGAGGCCAGGGAAGCAAAAGCAGACACACAGGTGCATACTATGGAGGGGATCAAGAGTGGGGAAAAACAGTTCTTTAGTTGTATTAGAGAAAAAAAAAAAGAAGGACGTGGGGATTGTTAGGCTATCAGAGGGAAGTAGGGTAATAGAGGGGGACACACATAAAGCAGCCATCCTTAACGATTACTCCTTCTCTCACAATGGAAAACAATGGGCCTGTCACAGAGAGTGGCATCAAGGCGGCTGTAAGGGGGATCCCTGAGATGAGGAAGCAAGTATTTACCAGTGAAAGGGTCCAGAAAGGCTTGCAGCCTTAAAGAGAGATAAGGTCCTGGGGCCAGATGGGATACATCCAAGGATGCTCAAGGAATTGGCATTGAAACTAACTGAACCCCTGATGGGGCTATTCAATAGCTCACTTCCGACAGGGGTAGTTCCAAAAAACTGGAGGGTAGTGAACATAGTTCCACTCCATAAAGGGGGAAGATAGAGAGCAACTGGGTAACTACAGACATATCAGTCTTAACTCTGTTGTGGGTAAACTGATGGAGACACTAGTCAAAGAGGACCTCATGGACTACCTGGAGAGCAATGGACTTACATAAATGTGAGAATGGCAATGACATCCTGCCACATTCCTCCTCCTTTAAAGAAAATCCAGAATTTTATGTTGTTTCCTAGGGTTCATTATTTCAATGACTTAATCACACATCATTATACAACATTTATTATCAATTCTATTTGTTTTCATACATAGATAGATGGGAATAATTCAGAGTCCGTAATATCTGTTCATGTTGCTGGAACCTTCTGACAGTTGCAGTTTCACCTCTGTCAATTTCAGCACCATATTGTGATATGTAATCAGCACTGATATGCTGCTTCCCTGATCAGTGTAACACACCGCAGGTCCCCTGTCCCCTTTTTGGTGCTAGAAAGGGTCCCTGTCTGACGTAGGTGTCTGATTAGTGTACACAGAGGTATTTAGGTGGTGACCTGTGATATGCCTGAGTAGATTAGGACGAAGGAAGAAGAGCGATCGTGGGACGGGCGAATGTGTTTTTAGAGCGACTGTAGTAAGAGCAAGTATATTGTAGCCATTCGCCAGTGGGGGAGCAGTAATGATGAGTATAAGGGGATTTTCTGTGAGGCTGCAAAGTGTGCTGATAGCGTGGTACAGAGGGGTAGGCAGAGGTGTGTGCGTGCTATAGTGGGATGTGGATTGCGGTTCGATTACCACAGGTGCTAGTACTTTATCTGTATATAATAACTTGCTTCCCATTTTTCCCATAGGGAAACCATGGCATAATTTGCCATTATAAAGGAGCATTTATAACAGCAAATATGCGCACTGTTTCCCTCACACTGCTCATGCGCCTGCCAGAGTTCGTCGCTTCCCAACTGCACTGCTTGCCTGCTCGCCAAAAAGTGAACTACCATCCACCACAGTAACTCTGCGGTAAGTTATATATTTTAATTTTTTTCAAAGAATTCTGGTCACATTGAACATTTACTGGGACAAATAAACACCACCAACCACTTTTTAAATATAGGCACCATCACTCGATGAAAAAATGAAAACGGAGCGTGGCCCCTGGCCAGAACCTCTGTTATTTTATATAATTGCTATGGTGAAAAAGGGAAACCCAGCAATTATATCAAATATAATATGGGGTGGTGTGTGTAAACTTGAAGTTTACATACACCCTTGGGGTTAGGTGCTTGCAGAAACCCCTCGAGCTTCGCTCTTGGGGTTTATGTAGCATCTAACCCCGAGGGTGTGTGTAAACTTCTCATTACATACACTACACCATACTTTATTCTATATGTAAATTTTACCTTTTTTCCTAAGTGTTGCAGCCGCTTTTTCTCCCCCCGTCCTGTGTTTCTCTCCATCCCCAAGTCCAGCATCCCCACAGAGTTAATTATATAAATTGTGGGGGGTGCAGGGGGCAGAGACCTCCCCCCTATAAAAATATTAAAATGTATTGCTCACGGTGTGAATATTTAGGACCGTTGCTTGTACTGGTCCTTGTTGTAGTGCACATTGACATTTTGCTAATTGCCGATGTGCACTCGCTGATGTTTCTCTCACTGATATTCCATCACTCATATCGCATGGTACCATCTAGGTGATAAATAAAACGAACATTTTACATAAAAGAAAAGGGAGGTGCACTGGGAAATGGGTGCCACTGATAATGCGACATACTTGAAAAGAAAAAACATGGCACTTACCACCAAAAAAATGGTCGTAGGAGTCAGGTATATTTTCGAAACTTTTATTGGGTAGCCAAGGTTAAAATATGCCATTGACAAAATGCCTAAGACCTTAAGGAGTTTTTTAACAAATGGATCTAGCCTGAGATGAGAACAGTGGCCGAGGTCGTCGAGATGCTGATTGTCGAGCAGTCTGTACAGATCCTACCAATGGAGATATAAATCAGGCTCAAGTAGCACAGGCCAGAGACTGGAGAATGTGCCATCATCCCGGCAGAGGATTACCTGACAGCCAGGCACACCACCAACCGCAATTCAGCAGGGGTCCTGTAACAGCAAGACCTTCCTCTTCTGTTTTTTTCTAGATCCCCACTTCCTAGAACAGAGAGCAGATGCCAAAGAAGGGAAGACTACCCCTTTCAAAACTGATTTGCTACAACTTCCAAGAGAAAGGCATCTCCTATTGGAGAAGTCCCAGAAAGGGAGACATGTCTCATTTAGCTCTGGCTAACTTGGGGAACTATATATTATTACTGTTGGGCTTAGAGGTAGGACATATCAAGGCCTAATTGCTTTTTTTTGTCCCAGGTGCCCCAATCCTCCATTCGGAGGTCAGATCTGCCATGCCTAGTGTCCCCCCATGCCCAGGCGGGCCAGCATCATGGGCCTAATTGACTCTGGCAGTACGCAGACTCTGATTCATTCAGATCTTTTATCTTAAGACTGTTTTTGGGGTCCAGGTACGAGTGTACGGTGTACAGTGATGTGAGTGAGTATTATTGAGCGTCTCAATTTGAGTGACTCAATAATACTGCTCATACTGAGAGCAAATGGAAAAGAACACCAGTAAGTAGATTACAGCAAGTGTGGCAGTGAGCTGCATTTGCTGGAACAAGATATAACCATTTGTTTGGCCAAGCCCTGTTGAGCTGGCCCATTTGGTGTAGTGGCTAGAGCCACTGCCACTTGAGCTGGTGGATCTGGATTTGGGCCTGGCTGCAGGAGAGATTTTCTCCTCTTTTTTTTTCATTATTCCTCCACGTCTACTCCCCTTGGAGATCATAATCTTTAGATTGTGGGTGAGGAGGGCTTGCCCTTGTTTTTGCGCCTGGAGGAAAAGTAAGCAACCATCGCTGTTTGTGGCAGTCACTATTATCCTGCTCGCCCTTTTGACATCGGGCTCTCTTTGATTCAGTTTGTGGCCAGCAATATTAAGGAATCACTGTTATCACATTAAACCCGAGAGTACTGTGTGCACATGGAGATGCCAGATACAACCCCACCAGACTACTACTGCAGTTGGAGGTCAAAGGGGAGAGCAGAAGTGTGACAGTTGGCGCAGCACCCACACTACCAGTCCCAGTGATTTTGGGGCATGATTTTTCTGGATTTTTGGATTCCCCCATCCCTGAAAGAACTATCTGCAGTAGTCACCACCTGGGCAGAAGCTCGACTTCATCAAACCATTGCTGACATATTTCCATTTGGGGACAATGACATATTTGGGGATTCAGGTAAAGATACAGTAGGAAGAACAAAAGGGGAAAAAGGAAAGACAAAGGATTGTGGGTAAAGCAACAATTCAAGCCTGAAACAACTGGACTACCTAGTGACTCATTGAACTGTATTAACATATGGGCTGAACAAAAATGTGATACATTTCTAATGCTAAGGACTGATGAGGAGCCAGAAGGCAGATTGTCCATTGATGCTTCTATAATATTTCACTCAATGTAATACTCTACTTGCCCACTAATGCCTTTGTTTTCTCAGGGTGGGACTAACACTATGGCAATGCACCCCATTATATTGTATGTGATAATGTTTTGTATTGCGTATGCACTGATGTTAAATCTGGGGAGTTGGTGGAGCAGTTGGTGGTTCCTGAAAGGATTAAGCATCAACTAATTTACTTGGCCCTTGATATACCATAACTCTGGCTGGAGATGCTAGCCGGGAATGTACTTTGTCTCATCTGCTACACCAGTATTTTTGGCCAGCCATTTAGACCAAGTAGTGTGCCCTGTCCCAAATGGCAAAAAGAGGCTAACATTGGGGAAAAAGTGCTCCTTATGCCCCTACCGTAGCCACAACCCCTTTTGATAGAACTGCAGTGGACATAGTAGGCCCTCTTGTGAAAAGTTCAAGAGGGATCCATTTTGTGCTGGTCGTTTACGACTATGCCACAAAATATGCAGAAGTAGTTCCCCTTCAGACAGTAACAACACCCAGAGTGGTCAAAGAATTGGGCAAGATATTTAGTAGAATGGGCATTTTGAGGGAGATTCTATCGGACCAGTGTAGCAATTTCAATTCCATGCTATTGAAGGAGTTGTATCAGTTGATGGGGGTGGTTGCTGTAAGGATTTTATTATCCCCAAACTGATGACCTAGTGGAACACTTCAACCAGACCCTGGAACATATGATAAGGAAGTTTGTACATGGAGGGAGATGGCACTGGCATTGTTTTTTTGCTGTACCTCCAGTCTGCATACAAAGAGGTCCCTCAGGCTTCTACTGGGTATTCCCCTTTTTCTTTGCTGTATGGCTGACACCCAAGGGGTCCCGTGGATGTGGTATGTAAGAACTGGGTGGAAAAGCTTAATACCACCCAATCAGTTAATGATTACATGATTCAGCTCAGAAACAGCTGCTAAAATATGTGGATTTAGCACCATACCTCTCAACATAGAAAATCATAGCACTGGCCTTCAAAACTCATAGCAGATGGCCAGATTGTAGAGCACTTTTTTATTTTAAAGAATAATATGTCTACAAATAGTGTGCCCATATAGTTAGTGATAAGAAAGGTTTCTATCAACTTATTTCAATGAAATAGTTTGTGTGTCCAGAAATAGCTCTAACATTATTAAGAACATCAGTAAACCTATGTGGAGAAAGGGTAACTGAGTGTGAAAATCATAGTGCTATGCAAAATTCATAGCAGTTGAGAGGTATGTTTAGCACATCAGAATAGTATACAGGTTCAACAGATAAAAAACAAAGTCCAGTATGATGCCTGGGTTGGCACCGGGGCTAAATCTTTTCCGAATGGGGAACAGGTTTTACTGTTGCTGTCCCCAACAGAGAATAAACTTCTGATGAAAAGCAGGGGCCATATAAGGTTTTGAGACAAACAGGGTGTGGGAAGGTGGGTTAGACGAAGACACAAAAGGTGAGACAAGTTCTTTTAAAATGTCCCATAGGGCAGTGCACTTTATTACAGAAGGACTTCACACACTTGTCAATACCATAAACACTTCAACAGTGCAAATCTGGAACTTCTGTGTTGCTCATACTGATTGACCTGTCAGGATGATCTTCGGTAACTGTAATAAAACTTGGCTTATAGGGCTGTCAGTTCCCACTCAGCCAGTAGGCTCACAGGGACAAATCCAGTGCCTGAGGGTGGTCCTACTTGTACCTACAGTTTTGCAGCCAATACTTTAGGAAGACCAATTACCTCTCTAGCTGCTGAACTCAGCTCTGGTTCAAAACATCCCAGCCTTGACTAGCACTACCACTGGTCAGTCTTTCTGAGACTGCTTCCAGCACCAACTACTCCACTCTTGAGATCAGCCAGTTTCACTCCTACAGAGAACTGCTCCCTCCACAGTTCAGATCTTATCTGCCAGACTCTTCTTCTTCGGGTTTATTGGCGGATTGCAAACCAACTTAAAGGTGCATACTGCCACCTACTGTGCGGGAGTGTGGATCAAAGAAATAAACAGCAAGCCTCAAATTCTATACCCCAGACCAGTAACAGAAAGAAATTTCAGAACCCATTTAAAAACACCTTGATAACCCTGACAAAGACAAAAGCCCTTGTAAAGAGAACTCCAGCCTCCTCAGTGATCTCACTTTACTCATACATTCTTCACGCTCCACTGAATAAGCAGCACAGAACAACAACACATGCTCCACTGTTTCAGAGACCTGACAGAGATCACACAACCCTGTTGGATGTTTACCCACCCAATGCAGCATAGAATTCAACCCAGCGTGCCCTATCCTTAACCGGGTCATCAAGATCTCAGCCTTCCTTCCTTTCCCTGTTACCCCTGGAGACAGCACAGATTTCTGAACCCCATACAGGTGCCTACCCCTTACTTCCGAATCCCACAGGTCCTGCCAGGCTGACACTACTGCTCCCCTAATGATGGCCTTAGCCTCTGATCTCCCAATCGGGACAGAAACGTCCACAACCTCCCTCCGCAGAGCCCTTTTAGCCACTAGATCTGCTATTTCATTTGCCAGTTACCCCCACATGTGCAGGAACCCAAAGGAAATGCACATTAATTCCCAAAAGATCAAGGCGGTATAAAGATAAAAATACCTCCAATAAAAGATCCATACGGCAAGAAGAAAATGACATTAAACTTGCCAGTGCCGCCGCAGAGTCCGAGCAAACCACCACCCGATCAGAACGCACTTCCTCAACCCATTGCAGTGCCAAAATTATAGCCATCAGCTCAGCAGAATACACCGACAGCCCAGTCAGTCAGTCTCCTAAACATCCCAACATCAAAAATCGACACATACACAGCCGAACCAGTGCGACCTGACACAGGATCCTTGGACCCATCGGTAAACACAGGTAAGAAGGAATAAAATTCTTGAGCCACATAACTTCTCACCCAAACCCCTAAATTATCACCTTCCCCCCATCCTGTAACCCCCAGGGGGCGCTATCCTAAGGGCTACTGCCCCTGCCTGCCTTAACTGTAACAGGGTGAGGAGCCCAGATCCGTTGGCAGGTGCCTCCACCCAGAGGTCGGGGTTAGAACAGTTGAGGTTGACTTGGTCACAGCCCTCTGGGTTGCTGCAACCCCCCTTTCTTCCCACTAGTGGCCCACACAGTTCATTTACAGTGTCCTTACCATAGACACTTACCCCCCCCCTCGAACCACTAGCTCCCTCTGGGGCCCCCCTGAAAAGTAAGGTACAGTTACACAATATTCACTGTGCAGTATTTCACCATTAGTACACAAACTAGCCAGGGTACTTTTGCAAAACAAGCAATCTGATTTATTTAAGGGGAGATAACAGGGACCGGGGGGATTCAGGATGATTGGCATACCACTACAATATTCAAGTATCTACCTAGGGCTCTGTGCACAGGCCTAACCTATAAGTTACTATCTATGGGTACCCAAGCCCTAAAGACTAGTTCCTCGATGCAGCTAGTTGGGGCCCTGACACAGACGAGCATTTAATTCCTATGAAGATTAGATGGAGCCAGCAGGCTCAGTTAGTTGCAGTCAGCAAAGTAACCAGAAGAGCTTGCCTTTGCTAGGAACATTAAACAGGGAGCTACCCTGATTTAGTACTCACGACTCCAGAAGGAAAAGCGCTTTCACACCACTCGCAGGGCCGAACCTGAACTTCAGACACTTCTCCACACATTTATATGAAAAGCAACAGAGGGGTGCCATACTAGGCAGCTGCTCCTAGGGCCCGACCGAACTCACAGCTGATCGGGGAGTCAACGCAGCTTCACTTTTTCCTGACAGACCAAGCGCGATTCAGCAGATTCTCCAGTCCTCTGCAGGGTGAGCCTGGTAGATAGCTGCACTCCCTGCACAGCCTCCTCTGACCGCTACCCAGCGGATTTAGTCCGATACTCTCCGGCGACCGAGCCGCCCGAATCTGGTCTTCCACACATGCTTCCCGCGTGAAACTCAACGGTGCAGGAGCCCAGAACTCCTTCCTTGCTCACAGCCACGTCTCTGCCCTTTGGCAGTTAGGGCAAGTCTCTCCATTCGGATGCCACCCGATCCCATAGGTGGGCTGCAGATGCCAATCACTTGATACTGCCCCATTGGTGCAGACAAGGCGCCATAATCCAGACTTCACTTCCCAGAATTACTAGCTGAATCTCCATTGGTCAGCAGGCTTCATTGAGAGTCCCGATCCTGGTTGGTCGCCAGATACTCCATTTCAATCACCCCTGTTACCCTATTGGCCCAGCTCAGCAGTCCAGGTCCAAAATGGTGGGGCCAAGTACACAAAGTCCCAGCTGCAATGAAAGCAGGTTAGACAACTGTAATTTCACTAATACTTTAAAGGATTATAGCTAAACAGTCACATCTATCAGAAGGGCTCCCTTTGCGCTTTTCAGCGACTACAGGATGGGGCGATTACACTGCAGCTCAGGCGGGATTCAAACAGGGAAACACTAGTCCCCCCCATACCAGCCCGCTGAAGCCTGCGAGCAGGCAGCGCTTAAAGAGACCGTACTGGAGGCTTTAAAAGCACTCACAATGCCCGCATTTTGCGGCCTTATGCCGAACACCAATTAGGCAGGGAGCATTTAGAAGAGCTCTGGGAATGCTTTTAGGAACCCCCGTTTGTAAGGGGGTTACATTCAGACATTCTAACAGGCCCAATTCAACAGATAGTATGCGAAAAAAACACGGCGGCACTGGCGACAGAGTAACAGTCAGACTATACGTCCTCCCCACCAACCCCAAATCAGCCACCCTGGATAGAGCCTGCCACCCAAACCCCGAACACGACCCCACATTATATTCCCAGCAATCAATAAGCACAGACCTAGTGGGGTGACTGACTACATGTCCCTGTAGGGAAACCCAGTAAGCCATGGCCAGCTTCTTCCTCCTCAATTGTACTGGCATGTCACCCAGCTCTACTTGCAACACACAAACAGGAGATGTTCGAAAAGCACCCCCACACAGTCTCAAAGCCCTAACTTGTATGACATCCAGCTTCTTCAATAAGGTAGGCGCTGCTGATCCATAAACCACACACCCATAATCAAAAACTGACCTAATTAGAGAGTAGTATATGTTCAAGAAAGAGTGCCTGCTAGCCTCCCAATCATACCCCGAGACACAGCTCATCAAATTCAACACTTTGTCTCAACTTTTGCAATATGCACACCCCAAGTAAGCTTGGAATCGAACCACAAACCCAAGTATTTAAACACAGAAACTCTGTCCAGTGGACAACCATGCAAGTACAGTTTAACATTTGTAGGTACTTTCTTTGCGCGTAAAATACTGGCAACAAGTCTTAGCAGCCGAAAACTTAAAACCCCACTCAAGAGACCATTTCTCCACCTCCAGCATCGCCTCTTGAAGCTTATGCACCACAAAGTTCACATTCCTACCCCTTCTCCAAATCACCCCATTGTCCGCGTATAACGACACATCCACATCACCAGACACACCAGAAAATGCATCACTAAACATTATATTAAACAGGAGAGGGCTAACAACACTTCCTTGAGGCATTCCATTTTCCACTACATTTGCCAGACTCTGCTCAGCCAGCTCCTTTTATAGGGCTGAAGATCATGTGACCTGTCAATCATAGCTTTAAACGTTAATTAAATGTTTGTAACAATTTTAAATATGACTGTTTCATACAGAAAAGTAAGCAACATGAAAATCAATATTTTAACACATATCAGCTTTTAAACAATCAAAGAATAAAGCAATAAGAAAGCAAAGAAAGGCACTTCCTGGCAGGAAATCCCACCTTTCTTGTTCCCAGACTCCCTCATGCTAGAGCTCTATAAAGCCCTCAGAGTCCAGACGGCCTGAGCTCATAGTAATCCACAAAATGGACGCCAGCAAACCAAAGCACGTGGAGTCAAGCATTCCCCAAACAGGTAAATATTCCTCAACATATAGCAATGTGTGTAGTTTGGGCTTAAAGAAATATTTTATCTAATATCAGGAAAATACAAATTAAACCAACAATATAAAACAAAAGGCATTGCTAATGCATTGTTTGGTAGCAGTCTGTAAAACGTGTGTGGTACATTTCAAACAGCAAGAACTTTGAGATTCCTGATACCTTCCATACAAAACTAAAGGTGGTTTATGGCAGTTCTTCAGTACTTTGTTTATATTTTATAGGGCCAACAACACAGATTCATTTTATGTGCTTGCTTCCCCAGGTTCACTATTTTGCATATGGAAATTTAACAGGGGAATACAGCACCAAAGTACACAACATTTCTTTCACCCTAACTGTGCTAGGACAGCTCTTGTATATTTAATGCTAGCTGTGTTTGTATATATGTGCATGTTGGGGGATGGGCAGAAAGAAAAGAAGAAAGAGTATTGAAGTTTCAGTGCTGGGTGATCAGTCCAGCAAAGATAAGATATAATAGTAGCACAGAAGAAAGGCTGGAGCCAAAAGGTTAGGAAATAAACATTTATTTTGACATGCTGTGAGACTATTCCTGCACTGAATATTTCAGGTCTCACCAGGCTCCAATTTTTATTTGATACCTTAAATCGGACTTATTGTGGCTGTAAGGCTTTCTTGCAGCCCCTTAGGAACTGATTCTCTATTTTCATTAATCAAAAATCCAGTAGGAGGTTTTCACCCTGCTACACAGGGCCTGTAACTTGAGAAGTAGAAACCCAAGATGAATGGCCAGGAAAGAAAAAGTACCGTGTGACTGTCTTGAAGAAGTGGGTAAAACAAGTATAAGTTCATCCCTCATTTATGATAATGCCTGAAATGCATGAAGTATGGGGAACTGGGGTTGGCCTACGACCGGCTGGAGGGACAAACAGATGTGTTTGATGTATAGGTCAATCCCAAGTTAGGCCTAGATGGAAGTGAGGGCATACAAATGGTACTATTGAAGTATCAGAGGGTATTCACAGCCACTCCAGGGAAGGGAAAAGGGGTAGCGCATACCACTCCTGTGAAATGAACAAAGCCCATGAGGCAGAAGCTATACTAGCTGCCAGAAAGGGTACGCGAAGACATCATTAAGGAAGCACACAAACTCCAGGCATTGGGTATTATTGAGCCCTCCAGTAGTGCATGGGCTTTGCCCATAGTAATAGTAGGGAAAGTTGTTAGACTTTGCCTAGATTTTGGTAAGTTAAATGAGGTATCTGAATTCAGCAGCTATCCCATGCCACAGAAAGATGACCTTGTCAATCGATTGGGTAGTGCCAGATTTGTTACCATGCTGGACCTTACAAAAGGTGACGGGCAAATACCCCTCTCTGAGGAATCTAAAAATAAAAATGCCTTTGCCACACCAGTGGGTTTTTAAAAGTTTGTCACCGTGCTTTTTGGTTTATATGGTGCCCCAGCTATGTTCCAGCGATACACGAATCAACAGTTAGGTCCCTTTTGTGCTGCCTGTCTGGATGGTGTGGTGGTGTATAGCCTGGATCTGCCAGTGCACCTAAAACATCTTCTCACAGTGTTACAGGCCATACAACAGGCCAGTCTGACCATTTACCCCAAGTGTGCCGCTGCCATAGAAGAAACAATACCTGGAGTATGTTCTGAGTAATGGCCTAGTTTATTTCTTTGTTTTTGGTAACTGGGTAAGTGCACTAGACATAGAAAATGCCTATTTTCAGGCATGATCCGGGAGAGTACAAACAAAATACAAAATACAGTTACAGTTAAAATGCAGTTACAGTCAAAAAACAGGGTAGTAAGAGAACACAAAACACAAAACAATAAGAAACAAACAATCATAATCTACATGGCACACAAGCAAAATGTACAGATGTCTCAGAACTGAGTATATCAAACAGTACGGTGCAATAGTCACTGATAGAAGGTACAATTTTCAGTGATGGTAGATAAAATCAGATAATAAGAATAAAATAAAAATACAATATCCTCGTTCAAAACCTATGGAGATTAAGTGCAGGGCAGACTGGCTAAGGAGCCCCCTAGTAGGAAGCGAAGAGTACTTGCAGCACTTGAGGGAGGGGGAGATGGGTAAAGTAGATATGAAAATGAGAAGTAGGTGGGGACCAATACCAAGGTAGAGGGCAGTAAGTGCATGGGGTGGGATTTTGCCTCACACAGTTCATACAAAGCCTAGAAATAGGTTACTCATGTCAGAAGTAGGGATCAGTAGAGATTAAAGTGGCCAGAAGCAGAAGAAATAGTCTGCAAGCAGGAGATGACATCTTAGGAGGTGTTTAAAGCATGTTTTAGTAGAGGAGAGGTGTAAATTTGAAGGTAACGAGTTCCAATAAATCAGTGCATGTAAGAAAAAGCTTGTGTACCCATACCTGTTTTACATCTGGGCAACTGAAAGAGCATTTGATCACCAGATTGAAGATCATAGTGTGTGCTTTAAGGGATGAGCATCTGGGCTAAAGAAGAGGGAACACCAGGCCGAGAGATGCTATCAGTCAGGACACCAAGGGAGTAATGACGATGTGCCATGGGTGATAGCCATTGAAGACTGTTGTATAGATAACAGTGGTGAGTGCTATGATGTGAGGCCAGTGCAAAGCGACGTATGTTGATATATGAGGTATTCCATTTAAGCAGACTAGATTTAGATGCGCCAGCATAAGTACCAGAGCTGTCGGTAAGGGCTGGCAGAAGTATGCCTTGGGCTATAGCTACACATGCAGAAGGGGTGAGGGCATATCTGGTTCTGTAGGCAAATCTGCGTCTTAGAGTTTACAGCTTTACAGATGAGAGAGATATGCAAGTCAAAGTCCAGGGAAGGGCCTAGGGTGCTGCCCAGATATTTGAAAGGTTGCACAATACTGAAAATAAAGTCATCAGGTGCTGGATGCCACAACTCATGCTGCACCGGTGACCTTGGTTCAGGAATGAAACCTGGTTGTCAGGAGTCAGCTGGGGGGAGGGTGAGGAACAAGACTGAGCCACCGCAAGGCAGCTCTCTCCTCCTGGGAGGGTTTGGAGGCTCCTCGGACACTGTCCACCAGCTGGTGGAGAACGGATGGCAGCGCCAACCCGAGGGAGTTCTGGCAGTAGCCATGGGGAGGTGTGGAAGGGGCTGCACTGGCGTCACGGGGGTGTGCACGTGCCTCCAAGCATTCAAGATGCCTGTGTGCTGGGGTCCCAGGGACCATGGGAGAAAAATGGCAAAAACACATGTAACCCTGAGGTGGCACTATCCTAAGGGCTATTACCCCTGCCTGCATGCCAAGGTGTAGATTGAAGGGCCTGAGCTCTTTGAACTGGTGCCTCCACCTGTAGGAATGGTTCTGGGGTACTGTAACTGCTGTTGGTATAGCCCTCCAGGATGCTATAACCCCCCACCAACCCCTCTAGTGGCATAAACAGTATAGCAGCAAAACATTCACATGTACCATATGGCAGTAATGACTCGTTGGCACCCCTTGCACTTACCACCAGGGCTGGATCCTCTGCAGCTGCCCTGGAGACCCCCTGTAAATTAAGACCTGTAATGAAACAGTTCACTGGCAGTACAATACCCCCACCAAAAAGATGCACACTAGCCAGGTTAAATGCAAAAAGAACAAAATCTGATTTATTCAGGGGGAAGTGAATAGGGTTGGGGCATGAATCTAGCAGATGATTGACAGATCTGATTAACTCAGGCTGAACATGCATGCACAGTGAGTCCCTTGTATACAGTCACACAACCCTGGGTACCCAGTTGTTAAGCAGGCTAGCCTGAAGAGATGCCTGGGGTAGACCGGTGTTGCAGGTGTTGTTGGGGTCCTTAGGAAAGAAAACAATTAGCATTCACATCAACCCAGAATTTGTAATCTGGAGCCAGATGGCTCAGTTCGTTGTAATAAACCCAAACAAATAAATCAGATGACACACAATGATTGCAGCTTTGTTGCAGGAGGCTACACTGTTTGGTATTCACGCTACCCAGACCAGGAGGCAGGACTGACGAGATGAAGACCTCTGGATGGTGTTCTGGTTTGCCTGGGGAAGCAGGGGCACACACGACTCCCCGAGGTGGTCGCTACCTGTTCGATGGTGTTGAGCAGGGAGCCAAATCCCCGAGCAGGTCTTTCGTGGGAAATGTCTCTGCGATGGAAGTGGCAGTCTAGGCTAAGATGGCAGGGCCCAGAGCAGGCAGTTCAAATTTAGTCCATGCCAGTGCTGGAGTAGCTTCCAGCTAGCATAACACACTTGAAGGTGGGGAACCAAACTGCCACCCACACAGCACATTCAGCACACTTATAAGCAACACAACTCTTAGGCACAGTTCAGGTAAAGTCTGGTTGCAATTTAGCAGAAGTTCTGAGCAAACATCTCAATCCGTGACTCACTTCAGTACCTGGCAGGCTGATCGCTTCTGGAACAAGTCTTTGGTCCCAAATTCAGGCATTGATCACTCTCTTTTTCTTCAGGATTCAGACCTCAACAAAGGAATTAGATTTAAGTCCAACTTTCACATTCACAGGATTTCTCACTGGAAGATGTGACAGGCAGGCCAGCACAGCCTTCCTGCCGATTCTCCCATGCTCCTATGCAGGAGCAGCTGCTCGATGGCTCATGCTGTTCACTCTCTAGACTCCAGCTTACAACTGACTCTGCTGCAGGCAGTTCTGGGAATTTCCTCTGAGATCCAAAAAGTTTGGTTGGCTGAGGGAACTGTCTGTCACAGCAAGGGCTCCTCCTCGAGGTCCATTTAGGCGCCAAACCTTAAAAGCTACAATTGCTACAGATTTCAATCCTATGAGGCCTCTGGGCACAGTCTCCATTTTAGGTCCCCTGAGGTTTGATTGGTCCAACTCTGGCAGTCCAGAACCAAAATGGTGGCTCTTATGCAAAAAGTCCAAGCTGCAAGAGAAGGCAGGTTAAACAAACTTCTATACTATTATTATTAGGGCAGATAAAAACAAATGAACAGTTCCTAACAGAGCTCCCTCTGCACATATAGCGACTGCAGACTGGAGCAGAAATACCACTCGCCTGGACGGTCACAAGCCCTAAACTACTCGGACCCAGCCCAGACTAATTTCTAACACAGCATAATGATTCTCTTAAAGAGACAGGCACAGAGGCTTCTATAGCACTCTCATGCAGACACATACAGCTACTGCAGACACAAGACACCATCCTGACAGGGGGCATTAGGCAGCCCAGGAAGACATCTTAGTAAACCCCAATTTGTCAGGGGTTACACCCTGAAAATATAAATATATAAAAAAAAAAGAATAGAGCTATCTGTGCAAGAAACTGATAGCTGGTTATGGCATTTCTTTAGTCTTGGGGCAGACCCCAAAAAGCATTGATTTGGTTTTTACTAGTATTTAGGACTAGTTTATTACTGGCAAGTCAACCTTGAATATGGCAAAAGTCAGCAGATAAAGTAGAATTGATGTTAGGGACATCCTTGGCACTAAAGTAGAGGACGAGGTCATCAGCAAAAAGAAGGGATGAAGAATAGGAGGCATTAAGAGAGATGTCATTTATAAAGATAGAGAAAAGAAGAGGGCCAAAAATGGAGCCTTGATGTACCTCAGTGTTGATAGTGGATGAGTTCAGATGAGGCAGAGCAGTATTTCACATATTGCCATCTGTCAGAGAGGTAGCTATGGTGCTAATTAAGCCAGACATCCCCATGGTGGAAGCCATGGCTCACTGTCCAACCCTGAAGGTTAAGAAACATGTTTAATCCTTCTTGGGGCTAGCTGGGTACCACTACTGCTTCATTCCTAACTTTACGCAACTGGCTACCTCCTGACCGATCTTACCAGAAAAAGGTGTGTTGATAGGGTGCTGTGGACTGATCAGTGCATGGATGCCTTTAGAAGCATCAAGACAGTCCTTTGTTCCTCCCCACTGTTTCTCAGTCTTGATTTCATAAAACCCTTTGAGGTGCACACCGATGCTTCTGAACATGACATAATGCCGGAACATAGAGGAAAATGAGTGTCCTGATCTTTACATCAACCAAAAGCTGCATGAGAGGGAGTGGAAATACTCAACCACAGAACAAGAATGTTAGGCAGCAAAGCGGGTGACTGAGACCCTGAAGATCTATTTCTGGGACACAGAGTTTGAGTTAATGACAGACCACAATCCTTTATGTTTGATAAACCACAAGAAGGATGAGAATCTCAGGATCACAATTTCACAAAATGGTATTTGGCTGTGCAGCCCTACAGGTTCACAGTCTGCCAAAGTGCTGACTTCTTGTCCAGATATTGAGCTGGTGTCCTATAGGAAGCAATGTAATAGATGGATGAACTGTTTAAAAAGGTTAACTGCTTAGAAAATGTTAAAATGTTACTATATGTATGTCTGTTAAGGGTGTAACCTGTCTCATGAAAGTAATATGACAGGAGGTCCCAGAGAAAATGCAGAGACTAGTATTGTGTGTGTATAGTCTTATGTTACACTAATGGGTCCCTGGGGTAGAGTTTCAGTAGTGGGTGGGTGGAAACTCTGATACTCCCTAGCTGTACTTTAATGGTTAAGGGACATCATGTTTGCCTTATCCACGTAGGCGGCCAGTTTTTGAGGACACATGTTCCCTTTTGAAAGTGGCAGTGTGTGACAGGGAGAAAGGTCCCCTGGACCTTTTTCGGAGCTATAAAAGGTCCATGTCTCACATAGATATCTGATTGGTGTACATAGAGGCACCTAGGTGATATGTAAAATAAAACTGTGCTTTCCTTGCCTGTGTCCTGTAGTAAAAGTCTGTTTCACAGCAGTATCCTCTCTCTTCTTCTTCTGTCTTACTACATGTTCTGTCCTCCTTAAGGATGGCTACCTGCAGGGGAAACCTCATCTCTCTAACCTCATACTGTTCTTACATTACTGGAGTACTGCACCCAGTTCTGGGGTCCATACCTCAGGAAGGATAGGAATAGGCTCAAGATGGTGGAGTGCAGGGTAACAAAAATTATTCAGGACCAATAGTGCAGGTCCTATGAGGACCGCCTCAAGGCACTGAACATGTACTGTACTTCCATGAGACCAGAACAAAGAGGGGAGATATGATAGAGACCTTCAAATTCCTAAAAACAATTAACAGGGTAAACTACCAGTTTGCAGCCACATGGTCATGACTGGAAGTTAACAGGAGGTCGGTTCAGGGGACACATGAGGAAATATTATTTTACAGAAAGGTTGGTGGAGCTATGGAACAGGCTTCCAGCTGAGGTGATGGATGCAAAAACTGTTAGTGGTTATAAGCATGGCTGGGACAGAATGAAGGTCATAGTGGTTGCTCACGGCATCAAAAACATGGAGCAGAAGGTTAGGGTGAGGGGTGGCTTACTGGGTCAATATCTCGCACCTTGTATGTTGCACGGCAAAACCGCACAATAGGAACAGTGTGTGCGAGAATAACTACAGGGTATACAATGCTGCATGACACGATGGCATGCAGTGGTAGTGGTAACCCCGTAGCTGTTTCCAGGAGAGCTCTGCTGTACAGGGTAAGAGCTCTGCAGGAAGGGGGTCTGCCAAGCAACTGCCGTGGCTCAGGGAGTAGAGCCATCGGTGCTGCTGGACAGTGGAGCAGCTGTGGGCTGGGGTTCTATTCCTGGTCCCAGGTCAGTCTATTTTATTATTTTGTTGTGTTGTGTTGTGTTGTGTTGCCCACTGCCCGATTTTCACCCTCTTCCTGAGTTGCCCCTCATGGTGGAGGTTATTTTAGTAGTAGTGTGGTTTGGGGGTGTAGCCCCTTATAATGGGGGCTGAGGGGGTGAAGCCCCCCACAGAAAACAAGGTTTTTCTTGTTTTTCCTTTGGTCACTGTTTTAACAGCACAGTTTCATGCCACACAGTTCAGGCATGCGAAAAGATGACCCTGTGCTGGGGGTGGGCTCTACGATATCGGTTTGACAACACTTTTGGTGACCGTCATCTCAGCGATGGGATTTATGTCATTCGCAAGTTGGACTAGACATAAATCCCAAATGTCTCCCAGTCCTGCACACCAACACAGTGACCTGTTGGCAAAGTGTCGATTTTGCCAACAGGGAGGTATGTCGCTGTGTTGGTGTCACTGTATGTGGGGCATACTGCTGGGGGGTGAGGAGGGCTTGGACCTTGGAGGAATAGTAGGCCCCAGGGTCAAACAGGGGACTTGGGCAGACTGAATTGACCTTTGGTGTTTTGCTGCCATCATTGTCTATGTTTCTATGTTTGTATTCCTCCTGAAGTCTTTCTACTGGAGGTGCAGGCTGGAAAGGCCAAGGCTAGCAAGGGACCAGTGGCTGTCACTGTACAAAATGAACATGCACCTATGAAGCTGAGCTACTAAATGCACAGGCCAGATACATTATTATAAATGACTTGTAGTAGACTTTTGCAGGACCAGGATGTAATAGGCCTGCACAGGGGTTGAATAGTTTGTCCACAGTATCAGTTCCCTTGTCCCAGCAGCTCAAATGTGCATAGAAAGGTCTTACAGAAGTGTTAGAACAAGTGGGAGGAAGGTCTACACAGCTAATGCTTTGTGCCATGTGTTCTACACTACAATAAATGACTAGAGCAGTGTGCTCCTCTGAGCTTCTTTCTCTTTCAGTTATGTGGCAACCAGGTGAGAGGGGAGGCTATATAATGGAAGTAAAGAACAAGCATTTGTCAATGCCGAATGTTTGCTTGCTGGTATTAGCATTGCAGATGCAGAATAGGAATCGCAGTGAAGTATTGAACTTCACGTCAACCCCACCTCCATCCTGTAGAGACAGACAGACAGTGGGGTAAGTGTTTGGGTCATCACCCATGATGGTCATGCCATGTCACCTCACCCTATTCTGCAGACACCGACATGTGTTGAGGTGTGCCTTGGGGTGTTTGGCTTTACAGTCACCCCATTCCATAAGGACATATGCTAAAATGGGAGCAGCATAAGACAATGGGGTGAAGTCTGGGGCTGAAGAGTCCAAGGTACACCTCAGTGCTTGTCAGTGGCTGGGGGGTGGGGTGGGATGGCATAAACAGTACAGTCGAAATGCAAAGGCACGCCCGGTGCCTGTCAGTCTGTCACCAGGGGACGGGTATGGTTAGAAACCATAATCCCCCGGGCGTTTGTTGGTGTTTGCACTACAAATTTTCAACATGGCCTTTTTGTAACCCCATCTCATGAAAGCATTTGGGACCTCTTCTCATGAAGAGTGGCAGTGTGATTTTGTCAATGTGTCCAGAACTTTGGGTTCCAACAGCGACCGTGCCATTGTGCGCCACATGTACGAAAACACAGATCGGGCAGAATGTGAAGAATGACAGCTGCACCATACACAGGGAGGTGTGAAGAGATGGCAATGTTGAAAATCTGTAGTGGGAATACTAAAAATGCTCGCACTTCCGAGCATACGTGGAAACTGTGCAACGCCTGCACGTAACACAGTCATTTTATGGACTTTCATCACAAAATTTCACAGATCCAGGAGGAACAAAATGGGGGAGAGATACTGTGGGTTAAGCTGGAAAGGAAAATGGGGCCAGCCATCCGCACAGGTGTGGTCTATAGACCACCAGCCCAGGAGGAAGAAACAGATAGAGTTGATGCTAGCCATCCAAAGGATGGCAGACAAGGGTGAGGTAGTACTGGTTGGAGACTTCAATATTCCAGACGTGGACTGGAGCATCCCAGCAGCAGCATCAACTAGAGCAGATTTATCCTGGACTTCCTTCAGGTGCCTTCTCAAGCAACTGGTCATGGAACCAACTCGGCAGAAGGAAATACTGGACCTTGTGCTCACAAACAGGGACAGTGTGATGGGGGTAACAGTAGGGGAGCACCTGGGTAACAGTGACCACCAGTCATTGTGGTTTGAAATCACAGAAAGAGCAGAACCAAACCACACAAAAACATGTATCCTGGATTTTAGGGGGCAGACTTAGGAAAAATGGGAGATACTTGAAAGAGGCATTAAGGGAATGGGACAGGAATCAGGGGTTGAGGAACAGTGGGCAGTATTTAAAATGGGGATTATAAGAACAACAGAATTATGCATTAAGCAGGTTAGCAAGAGGAAAAGGAAGAGGAGACCATTATGGTTTTCCAAAGAGGTAGCAAAGAAAGTGAAAGCCAAAAAGATTGCATTCAGGCAATACAAAAAGACACAGGCAGAAGGGGATAGGGAGAAGTACCAGGAGAAACAAAGGAAGGCAGGGAAGTCAGTAAGGGAAGCCAAAGCTCAGACAGAAGAACACATTGCAAAATCAGTGGGTAAGGGGGACAAAACCTTTTACATGTACATAAGTGAAAAAAGAAAGACAAAGGAGGGATAGTGAGACTGAAGGGGGAGGATGGGAGCCACGTGGAGGATGACAACAGTAAAGCTGACATATTGAACAGGTATTTCTGCTCAGTCTTTACTAAGGAAGAGGGGAGTAATGGGTCTGAAGGGAGTACAAGGGGTGAGAATGGTGCAGAAATGGACACAAGTCCTTTACACGAGAAAGGGTCCTGAAGGAACTGGAAATAATAAGAGTTGATAAAGCAATGGGGCCAGATGGGGTGCACCCCAGGGTCCTTAAAGAACTAAGAGAGGTGGTGGCTGAACCTCTGGCTATCCTGTTTAGCCAATCACTGGAAACAGGGGAGGTACCCAAAGACTGGAGGACAGCAGATGTAGTCCCTTATACAAAAGTGGGAACAAAGAGGAAGCAGGAACTACAGACCAGTCAGCCTCACCTCGGTAGTGGGAAAGATCATGGAAGCACTACTGAAGGAGAGATTGGTGGAACATCTGGTTGTCAATGGACTACAGGACCCAAGGCAGCATGGTTTCACCAGGGGGTCATGTCAGACCAACCTCATTGAATTTTGACTGGGTGACTAGGGAGGTGGATCAGGGAGGGCAGTGGACATGGCCTCATCTGGACTTCAGCAAGGCCTTTGACACTGTGCCACATAGAAGACTATTACACAAACTGGGGAATATGGGTGTGGGCAGGACAGTAGTGTGGTGGGTAGGTAACTGGCTGGGTGGCAGGACACAGAGGGTGGTGGTAAATGGCTGTCACTCCACAGAGGAAGAGTGACCAGTGGGGTACCACAGGGATCAGTGCTGGGACCGGTCCTATTCAACATCTTCATCAGTGACATTGCACAGGATCTAGAAGGCAGAATTTCACTGTTCGCTGATGACACAAAGCTCTGTAACAAAGTAGACACACCAGAGGGTGTAGACAGAATGAGAAGGACCTGCAGAAACTTGAAGAATGGTCAAGGGTTTGCAGTTGAAATTCAATGCAAAGAAGTGCAAGATAATGCATATGGGGCACAAAAACCTGGCACAATATATCAGTTGGGGGTGAGGATATGGCATGCACCAAGCAGGAAAGGATCTTGGGGTTGTCATCTCTGATGACCTCAAGGTAGGGAAACAGTGTGACAAGGCATCAGGTAAAGCAAATAGGATGCTGGGATGTATAGGCAGGGCATCACCAGCAGGAAAAGGAGGTCATAATTCCGCTATACAAGACACTAGTGAGGCCCCACCTGGAGTACAGTGTACAGTTCTGGAGACCATACCTACGTAAGGACATAGACAGGGTAGAGAAGGTTCAGAGGAGGGCAACAAAGATGGTGCATGGATTGCATCACAAGTCCTATGAAGACAGGTTGAAGGAACTGAACATGTACTCCCTGGAGGAGAGGAGGGAGAGAGGGGATATGATAGAGACATACAAGTATCTTACAGGGAGGAACAGGGTGCAGGAAAACACTATTTTTAAGTGAAAAAGATGTTTCAGGACTAGAGGACATGGGATGAAGTTGGAGGGAGGACGATTCAGAGGAAACATGAGAAAGAATTTCTTCACAGAACGGGTGGTGGACAAGTGGAACACCCTGCCAGAGGAAGTGGTGGGGGCTGAAACAATCACGGGATTTAAGAATGCATGGGATAGACATAAAGGAATTCTAGAGGTCAGGGTTAAGGGGAAATAGACTTCTAGGAAAACAAACTGAACTTACAAGCTCAAATGGGCAGACTGGGTGGGCCATAGGCCCTTATCTGCCGACACTGTCTATGTATCTATGTAGTTTTCAACATAGGCATTTTAGGATCTCTGCTAATGAACAGTGTCACTGTGATTTTCTTAATGTGTCCCAAACACTGATTTCCCACAGCGACCGTGCTTTTCTGCGCCGGAAGTGCGAAAACACATTTCGGCCAGGATTTGAAAAATGACAGCTGTACTGTTCATAAGGAGGTGTGGAAAAATGGCAATGTTGAAACTCTGGAGTGAAAATATTACAAATGTGCGGAGTTATGCACGTGCGTGGAAACTGCGCAATGCACGCGCATAACACAGTCATTTTATGGACTTTCATCACAAAATTTTCAACATAAGCATTTTAGGACCTCTGCTAATGAACAGTATCACTGTGATTTTCTTAATCTGTCCTGAACACTGATTTCCCATAGCAACTGCACAATTCTGCACCGGAAGTGCAAAAACACATTTTGGCCAGGATGTCAAAAATGACAGCTTACTGTTCATAAGGAGGTGCTAAAAAATGGCAGTGTTGAAAATCTGGAGTGAAAATATTGCAAATTAAGCTAAGTTAGGAGCATCTTGGTAACAACTCATAGCATGCGCTTGATAAAACAGTCATTCTTGGATTTTTCCTCCAAATTTGCAACATAGACTTTTGAGAGGCCACTTGAATACTGGCACTGTCATTTCTTAATCAGTCCCGAAAGGTGATTCCATGCAGTGACCACGAAATCACCTTTCGGGACCGAGGTATGCCATGACAGTGACTGAATTCATGACGAGGGGTCCCAATAACCCCATGTTGAAAATTTGGTGCCAAAATTCCCAAAAATGCCTGAGATATGCAACAAAGTTGAAAAAACCCTTTTTATGCCATTATACAGCTTACTGGCAGTTCTTCAGTTTGTGGTCGGCTTTGAAGAGTGCAGACGTGTTCCTGGTCCACCGAAGATTGTTGCGCCAGGCTCCGGAGGTAAGTATGGGGTGGGGTGTGTGGGGAGGTGGGTGCGCAGAGGGTGGGCGTGGGTTGGGGGGTGAGGCCACCAGACTCAACGGGGGACTGTTTTCTGATTTAACGGGGGAAAAAACAAACATCGCGGGACTTTTTTTTTCTTCACAGGGACATGTGGCACACTGGGGTGGTCTCCCAGCATGCCATCCGAGTGTTTTTGTTGGGGGGACTGTAGCCGTCAGGGGATTGGGCAACCCCTCGGCACAAAACCAACATTTTTTTTTTGGGGGGGGGACATTATGCCGATGTGGAGTGGGCTCCCCCATTGGCAAATTACACTGGGAGGGAGAATAAAGCCGATGGGGATTGGGGCCCCCATCGGCAAACAAAAACTGCTTTGGGGGCGGTACATGATGCCGAGGGGGATTGGGCACCCTCTCAGCTCTAGGGGCATCTAATATTGTTTGCGAACATGGTGGCAGCTTGCTGCTGGGTTCTCAAACAATGTTACACTAGGCAACATTCCGCCCAGCAATGACGGGTTGCTCCCTCATTGCAGCGGAACGGCTGACGCTGCAATGATGAGGCAGCCCCTGATTGCTGCGGCGAAAGCGTTACAACTTGGTGGCACTTTTGGAAGCCAGTGTCATCAGCACACTGTACCTCCATTGGTCCACCAGTGCCAAGCCCCCAAATGCAGTGCCTCCATTGGCTGCCACAGTGCCGCGCCTTCACAACCCACTTCTCTCCTAAGCTGCCACATAATGTTTTTGCGCATGCGCACAAGCAAACATAAAAAGGACAGTTAGGGATCACTGTGAGCCTCAAACACAGAAAACACAGAAACAAACACACGCAATGGTTCAGGCCGTTCCCGTAGAAAGGTCAGGTATAGAATAGGCTGGTACAGTAGCTCCTACTGTCTCTGCTAGACTGCCCTGCCTATGAGCTCCTTTCACAGACCATTTTTTTGTGCCTTACCTGTGTCATACTGAATGCTGGTTGTATGAAGATGTAAATAGACTGTAAATAAAACTATGCTGTTTGCATATTGCACCAAAAGCTCAAGTGTGTATATATATGTGTGTGTGTGTGTGTGTGTGTGTGTGTGTGAGACCTCCTTGATCTCCCACGATCCATGACTAATTGTAGCGACTTAGGGACCTCACCACATCAGGGCCATAGAGTTTGAGCTCTCAAGGAGCCCCACTGTGTCAGGGCTATGGAGTCCTAACTCCCAATAAGCCCCCACCAGGCCGGGGCCATGGAATACTAGTTCAATGTGCCTGTGCAACTGGTTTCATGCTTGTGTAACGTAGATAATCTTGGGTTGTTCGCCTTTCTGTCTGTGAGATATACCACCCTGAAGGAGTACAAAGGCAAGGAACCCTGGAGGAGGGTTCCACCCCTTGAGGTGCCGTGGGCGTGATTCCCTTGGCTAAAGGCACCTTAGGAAAAAGCCCATGGGAGAGAGAGGGAGGCTGCTGGGGGAAGAGGGCTGGATGGAGGGGCAAGGAAAAAAATTCTTGTGTGTAGACTGAGCAGAGAAGCCCTTAAATGGGCCAAATGGGGGTCTGGCAAGTTGCACTGTCCCCAGGAACCACAGGCTGTAGTCTTCCAGTTACCAAAGGGGCCACACCAGGCCAAAGCCATGGAGTCCTAGCCCCCTAGGGGCCCACACTATGGCAGAGATATGGTATCAAGCTCCCAAGTGCTCATATCAGGCCAGGAACATGGAGCCCTTGCTCCCCAGGGTCCCCACCAGATTGGTGCCATGAAGTCCTATCTTTTCAGGGGCCCCCATCAGCCCAGGGCTATGACAGGCTAGCTCACCAGGGGTCCATCAGCCAGGTCCATGGAGTCCTCACTCAGGGGCCCTATCAACCCAGGACCATGGAGTCCTATCGTCCCATGGACTCCATCAGCCCAGGGCCACGGAATTCTAGCTTCCCATGGACCCCATCAGGCAAAAACCAATTAAATGTTATTTATGTCTTATGTTTTCCTCTAAATATTTTCTGTCTAGTTTGGGTTAACATTTCTTCATTTTCAGGGAATTGGGGAGGCATTCTGAACTGCGCGTGACACTTATGGCAGTGCTTTAAAGATCAATTTAGTGCACACAAGCCAGTGCCCATGGGATGTAATTCTAAACTTAGTACCTTAATGCGATTTTCCTGCTGGTGTTAGTAACAACAATACAATACAAAAGAGACTGTAAATTAGGATGCTCCACTGCGCAGTCACAGGTTATGGTTATGTAAAGGATTAAAAAAACTTATAAGTCTTCATCTGTAAGGGTTTACATCTGTAAAATAAACTATTTCAGACTTGGGGTTGAAAATTCAATGTATTGTTGCTGTAAAGAAATGGAAAATAAAATCATTTTTGAAGGAAAACGACTAGTTAAAAAGAAAGTGCACTGCCTAACATTAATTTTAACTTTTAAAATTACTCAGCTCTTACTTTTTCAAACTGAGATGCTTTTTCTTCTTTTCATCTGCTAATTAGAATTTGTACCCGAGAGTACGAGGTGTGGTTTGTAGCACAGTACTCTACCTGTAGGCAGGGGTGTAGCCAGGAATTTCAGATCTGCACACCAAGTGGACTCACTGCTACCCCCCCCCCCCGGGTGAAACCAGACAATATACAAATGTACACCAGGACCATGTTTGTTGCCTCATTTGGCACAATAAATACAACTTTTGTATCTCATGACAGTGGTTGGTGCCATGCATGGGTAAATACAAATGCCATGCATTGCTCCCTAAGACACTCACATACCAGCCCAGAGCCTGTAAAGTTGTATTGTCCTTGGGATGCAAAGACAGTATTAGTGACCAGTCCTTCTAGTTTCAATTCCTATGAATAAAATTAAGAAAGGTTCAGCATTTTCTTTGTTAGTTTTCATGGGAAAAGGAAACAGTTCAGAGTCTATTTGCTACCCCCCTTAAATAAAATTGCACACCATGGAGTACTTGGAGTATGCCTAGCTTACACCCATGCCTGTAGGCTGACATATCTACAGGAGTTCCAGTCCCCATCATACTGCATCAGCACACATACCTCTCAACCTTTTGTCACTGGAATCTGGGGCACTGGCACCTAAATGAGGCACAAGAGAAACAATATGGGGCACTGGCACACCAAATGAGGGACAAGAGAAACAGTGGGGGCACTGGCACTCAAAATGAAAGACAAGAGGAACAGTGAGGGGCACTGACACTCAAAATGAGGGACAAGAGGCACAATGAGGGGCACTGGCACTCAAATTGAGGGACAAGAGGAACAGTGAGGGGCACTGGCACTGAAAATGAGGGACAAAAGAAACAGTGAGGGGCACTGGCACGGAAAATGAGGGACAAGAGGAACAGTGAGGGGCACTGGCACACAAAATGAGGGAGAATGAGGAACAGTGAGGGGCACTGGCACTGAAAATGAGGGACAAGAGGAACAGTGAGAGGCACTGACACACAAAATGAGAGAGAATGAGGAACAGTGAGGGGCACTGGCACAAAAAATGAGGGACAAGAGGAACAATGAGGGGCACGGGCACTCAAAATGAGGGACAAGAGGAACAATGAGGGGCACTGGCACTCAAAATGAGGGACAAGAGGAACAGTGAGGGGCACTGGCACTCAAAATGAGGGAGAATGAGGAACAGTGAGGGGCACTGGCACTTCAAATGAGGGACAAGAGAAATAATGAGAGGCATTGACACTGAAAATGAGACCCAAGAGAAACACTGAGGGGCACTGGCACTCAGAATGAGGGTGAATGAGGAACAGTGAGGGGCACTGGCACTCAAAATGAGGGAGAATGAGGAAAAGTGAGGGGCACTGGCACTCAAAATGAGGGACAAGAGAAACAATGAGGGGCACTGACACTGAAAATGAGGGGCAAGAGAACAGTGAGGGACACTGACACACAAAATGAGAGAGAATGAGGAACAGTGAGGGGCACTGGCACAAAAAATGAGGGACAAGAGGAACAATGAGGGGCACGGGCACTCAAAATGAGGGACAAGAGGAACAATGAGGGGCACTGGCACTCAAAATGAGGGACAAGAGGAACAGTGAGGGGCACTGGCACTCAAAATGAGGGAGAATGAGGAACAGTGAGGGGCACTGGCACTTCAAATGAGGGACAAGAGAAATAATGAGAGGCATTGACACTGAAAATGAGACCCAAGAGAAACACTGAGGGGCACTGGCACTCAGAATGAGGGTGAATGAGGGACAGTAAGGGGCACTGGGACTCAAAATGAGGGACAAGAGGAACAGTGAGGGGCACTGGCACTCAAAATGAGGGACAAGAGGAACAATGAGGGGCACTGGGACTCAAAAGGAGGGAGAATGAGGAACAGTGAGGGGCACTGGTACTGAAAATGAGGCAGACTGAGGAACAATGAGGGGCACTGGCACTAAACATGAGGGACAAGAGGATCAGTGAGGAGCACTGGCACTCAAAATGAGGGACAAGAAGAGCAGTGAGGGGCACTGGCACTGAAAATGAGAGACGAGAGGAACCATGTTGGCACTGACACTCAAAAGAAGGCACAAGAGAAACAGTGAGGGACACTGGCACTCAAAATGAGGGACAAGAGGAACAATGAGGGGCACTGGCGCTGAAAATGAGGGACAAGAGGAACAGTGAGGGGCACTGGCACTGAAAATCAGGGACAAGAGGAACAGTGAGGGCCACTGGCACTCAAAATGAGGGACAAGAGGAACAATGACGGGCACTGGCACTGAAAATGAGGGAAAATGAGGAACAGTGAAGGGCACTGGCACTAAAAATGAGGGACAAGAGGAACAGTGAGGGGGACTGGCACTGAAAATTAGGGACAAGAGGAACAGTGAGGGTCACTGGCACTCCAAATGAGGGACAAGAGAAACAGTAAGGGGCACTGGCACTGAAAATTAGGGAGAAAGAGGAACAATGAGGGGCACTGGCACTCAAAATGAGGACAAGAGAAACAGTGAGGGGCACTGGCACTCAAAATGAGGGACAAGAGGAAGAGTGAGGGGCACTGGCACTGAAAATCAGGGACAAGAGGAAGAGTGAGGGGCACTGGCACCGAAAATGAGGAACAAGAGGAATAATAAGTGGTACTGGCACTCAAAATGAGGGACAAGAGGAATAGTGAGGGGCACTGGCACTCAAAATGAGGGACAAGAGGAACAGTGAGGGGCACTGGCACTGAAAGTGATGGAGAATGAGGAAAAGTGAGGAGCACTGGCACTCAAAATGAGGGACGAGAGGAACAGTGAGGGGCACTGGCACTGAAAATGAGGGAGAAGAGGAACAATGAGGGGCACTGCCATTGAAAATGAGGGAGAATGAGGAATAGTGTGGGGCACTGGCACTCAAAATGAAGGACAAGAGGAACATTGGCAATTAAAATGAGGGACAAGAGGAACAGTGAGGGGCACTGGCACTGAAAATGAGGGACAAGAGGAACAGTGAGGGGCACTGGCACTCAAAATGAAGGACAAGAGGAACATTGAGGGGCATTGGCAATTAAAATGAGGGACAAGAGGAACAGTGAGGGGCACTGGCACTGAAAATGAGGGACAAAAGGAACAGTGAGGGGCACTGGCACTCAAAATGAAGGACAAGAGGAACACTGAGGGGCATTGGCAATTAAAATGAGGGACAAGAGGAACAGTGAGGGGCAATGGCGCTCAAAATGAGAGACGAGGAACAATGGGGCACTGATGCTCAAAATGAGGCACAAAACAGTGAGGGGCACTGGCACTCAAAATCAGGGACAAGAGGAACAGAGAGGGGCACTGGCACTGAAAATGAGGGAGAATGAGGAACAGTGAGGGGCACTGGCATGCAAAATGAGGGCAAGAAGAACAGTGAGGGGCACTGGCATTCAAAATGAGGGACAAGAGAAACGGTGAGGGGCACTGGCAATCAAAATGAGAGACGAGTAACAATGGGGGCACTGACACTCAAAATGAGGCACAAGAGAAACAGTGAGGGGCCCTGGCACTCAAAATGAGGTACAAGAGGAACAGTGAGGGGCACTAGCACTCAAAATGAGGGACAAGAGGAATAGTGAGGTACACTGGCACTGAAAGTGAGGGAGAATGAGGAACAGTGAGGGGCACTGGCACTCAGAAAGAGGGACAAGAGGAACAGTGAGGGGCACTGGCACTGAATATGAGGGAGAATGAGAAATAGGGGCAGTAGCACTCAAAATGAGGGACACGAGGAACAGTGAGAGGCACTTCCACTCAAAATGAGGGACAAGAGGAACAGTGAGGGGCACTGGCACTCAAAATGATGGACAAGAGAAACAGTGATGGGCACTGGCACTGAAGGTGAGGGAGAATGAGGAACAGTGAGGGGCACTGGCACTCAGAATGAGGGACAAGAGGAATAGTGAGGGGCACTGGCACTGAAAAATGAGGAATACTGAGGAACAGTGAGGGGCACTAGCACTCAAAATGAGGGACAAGAGGCACAGTGAGTAGCAGTGGCACTCAAAATGAGGGACAAGAGGAACAGTGAGGGGCACTGGCACTGAAAATGAGGGACAAGAACAGTGAGGGGCACTGTCACTCCAAATGAGGGACAAGAGGAACAGTAAGGGGCACTGGCACTCAAAATGAAGGAAAAGAGGAACATTGGCAATTAAAATGAGGGACAAGAGGAACAGTGAGGGGCACTGGCACTGAAAATGAGGGACAAGAGGAACATTGAGGGGCACTGGCACTAAAAATGAAGGACAAGAGGAACATTAAGGGGCAATGGCAATTAAAATGAGGGACAGGAGGAACAGTGAGGGGCACTGGCACTGAAAATTAGGAACAAGAGGAACAGTGAGGGGCACTGGCACTCAAAATGAAGGACAAGAGGAACATTGAGGGGCATTGGCAATTGAAATGAGGGACAAGAGGAACAGTGAGGGGCACTGGCGCTCAAAATGAGAGATGAGGAACAATGGGGCACTGACGCTCAAAATGAGGCACAAAAGAAACAGTGAGGGGCACTGGCACTCAAAATGAGGGACAAGAGGAACAGTGAGGGGCACCGGCACTGAAAATGAGAGAGAATGAGGAACAGTGAGGGGCACTGGCATGCAAAATGAGGGACAAGAAGAACAGTGAGGGGCACTGGCAATCAAAATGAGGGACAAGAGGAACGGTGAGGGGCACTGGCACTCAAAATGAGAGACGAGGAACAATGGGGGCACTGACACTCAAAATAAGACACAAGAGAAACAGTGAGGGGCCCTGGCACTCAAAATGAGGTACAAGAGGAACTGTGAGGGGCACTGGCACTCAAAATGAGAGACAAGAGGAACAGTGAGGTACACTGGCACTGAAAGTGAGGGAGAATGAGGAACAGTGAGGGGCACTGGCACTCAGAATGAGGGACAAGAGGAACAGTGAGGGGCACTGGCACTGAATATGAGGGAGAATGAGAAATGGGGCAGTGGCACTCAAAATGTGGGACAAGAGGAACTGTGAGAGGCACTGGCACTCAAAATGAGGTACAAGAGGAACAGAGAGGGGCACTGGCATTCAAAATGAGGCACAAGAGGAACAGTGGGGGCACTTACACTCAAAAATGAGGCACAAGAGAAAGAGTGAGGGGCACTAGCAATCAAAATGATGGACAAGAGAAACAGTGAGGGGCACTGGCACTGAAGGTGAGGGAGAATGAGAAACAGTGAGTGGCAGTGGCACTGAAAATGAGGGACAAGAGGAACGGTGAGGGGCACTGGCACTGAAAATGAGGGACAAGAACAGAGAGGGGCACTGGCACTCAAAATGAGGGACAAGAGGAACAATGAGGGGCACTGGCACCGAAAAGGAGGGAGAATGAGGAACAGTGAGGGGCACTGGCACTCAAAATGAGGGACAAGAGGAACAATGAGGGCTACTGGCACTGAAAATGAGAGACAAGAGGAACAGTGAGGTGCACTGGCACTCAAGATTAGGGACAAGAGGAATAATGGGGGGCACTGGCAGTGAAAATGAGGGACAAGCGGAACAATGAAGGGCACTGGCACTCAAATGAGGGACAAGAGGAGCAGTGAGGGCCACTGGCACTAAAAATGATGGACAAGAAGAGCAGTGAGGGGCAGTGGCACTCAAAATGAGAGACAAGAGGAACAATGGGGGCACTGACGCTCAGAATGAGGCACAAGAGAAACAGTGCGGGGCAGTGGCACTCAAAATGTGTGACAAGAGGAACAATGAGGGGCACTGGCACTGAAAATCAGGGACAAGAGGAACAGTGAAAGGCACTGGCTCTGAAAATGAGGGACAAGAGGAACAGTGAGGGGCACTAGCACTCAAAATGAGGGACAAGAGGCACAGTGAGTGGCACTGGCACTCAAAATGAGGGACAGCAGGAACGGTGAGGGGCACTGGCACTGAAAATGAGGGACAAGAACAGTTGGGGCACTGGCACTCAAAATGAGGGACAAGAGGAACAATGAGGGGCACTGGCACTAAAAATGAGGGACAGGAGGAACAGTGAGGGGCACTGGCACTGAAAATGAGGGACAAGAGGAACAGTGAGGGGCACTGGCACTGAAAATGAGGGACAAGAGGAACAATGAGGGGTACTGGCACTGAAATGAGGGACAAGAGGAACAGTGAGGGGCACTAGCACTGAAAATGAGGGAATATGAGGAACAGTGAGGGGCACTGGCACTAAAAATGAGGGACAAGAGGAACAATGAGGGGCACTGGCACTAAAATGAGGGACAAGAGGAACAGTGAGGGGCACTGGCACTCAAAAGAGGGACAAGAGGAACAGTGAGGAGCACTGGCACTGAAAATGAGGGACAAGAGGAACAATGAGGGCACTGCACTGAAAATGAGGGCAATGAGGAACAGTGAGGGGCACTGGCAATGAAAATGAGGAGAATGAGAACAGTGAGGGGCACTGGCACTCAAAATGAGGGACAAGAAGAGCAGTGCGGGGCACTGGCACTCAAAATGAGAAACAAGAGGAACAATGGGGGCACTGACACTCAGAATGAGGCACAAGAGAAACAGTGAGGGGCAGTGGGACTCAAAATGTGTGACAAGAGGAACAATGAGGGGCACTGGCACTGAAAATCAGGGACAAGAGGAACAGTGAGGGGCACTGGCACTCAAAATGAAGGACAAGAGGAACATTGAGGGGCATTGGCAATTAAAATGAGGTACAAGAGGAACAGTGAGCAGCACTGGCACTCAAAATGAGGGACAAGAGAAACAGTGAGGGGCACTGGCACTCAAAAGAAGAGACGAGGAACAATGGGGGCACTGACACTCAAAATGAGGCACAAGAGAAACAGTGAGGGGCCCTGCCATTCAAAATGACGTACAAGAGGAACAGTGAGCGGCACTGGCACTCAAAATGAGGGACAAGAGGAACAGTGAGGGGCACTGGCACTCAAAATGAGGGACAAGAGGAACAGTGAGGGCACTGGCACTGTAGAATGAGGGACAAGAGGTATGGGTGAGGGCACTGCACTGAATATGAGGGAGAATGAGAAATAGGGCAGCGGCACTCAAAATGAGGGACAAGAGGAACAGTGAGAGGCACTGGCACTCAAAATGAGAGACAAGAGGAACAATGAGGGGCAGTGGCACTCAAAATGAGGGACAAGAGGAACAGTGAGGGGCACTGGCACTGAAAATGAGGGACAGGAAGAGCAGTGAGGGGCACTGGCACTCAAAATGAGAGAAAAGAGGAACAGTGAGGAGCACTGGCACTGAAAATGAAGGACAAGAGGAACAGTGAGGGGCACTGGCACTCAAAATGAAGGACAAGAGGAACAGTGAGGGGCACTGGCACTGAAAATGAGGGACAAGAAGAGCAGTGAGGGGCAGTGGCACTCAAAATGAGGGACAAGAGGAACACTGAGGGGCACTTGACTCAAGAATGAGGGCATGAGGAACTGTGAGGGGCAGTGGCTCATAAATGTGTGGCAAGAGGAACAATGAGGGGCACTGGCACTGAAGATGAGGGACAAGAGGAATAGTGAGGGAGCACTGGCACTGAAAATGAAGGACAAGAGGAACATTGAGGGGGGCATTGGCAATTAAATGAGGGACAGAGGAACACGTGGATGGCACTGGCACTGATAATGAGGGACAAGAGGAACAGTGAGGGCACTGGCACTCAAAATGAAGGACAAGAGGAACATTGAGGGGCATTGGCACATTAAAATGAGGGACAAGAGGAGCAGTGAGGGGCACTGGCACCGAAATGAGACAAGAGGAGCAGTGGGGCACTGGACGCTAAAATGAGGCACAAAAGAAACAGTGAGGGGCACTGGCACTCAAAATGAGGGCAAGGTGAACAATGAGGGGCACTGGCACTCAAACTCCGGACAAGAGGAACAGTGAGGGGCACTGGCACTGAAAATGAGGGAGAATAAGGAACAATGAGGGGCACTGGCATGCAAAATGAGGGACAAGAAGAACAGTGAGGGGCACTGGCACTCAAAATGAGGGACAAGAGGAACGGTGAGGGGCACTGGCACTCAAAATGAGAGACGAGGAAGAGTGGGGCACTGGCACTCAAAATGATGTAGAATGGGAAAATGAGGGGTCACTGGCACTCAGAATAGAGGTACAAGAGAGGAACAGTGAGGGCACTGGCACTCAAAATGAGGACAAGAGGAACAGTGAGGTACACAATGGCACTGAAAGTGAGAGAGAATGAGGAACAATGAGGGGCACTGGCACTCAGAATGAGGGACAAGAGGAACAGTGAGGGGCACTGGCACTCAAAATGAGGGACAAGAGAAGCAGTGAGGGGCACTGGCACTCAAAATGAGGGTAAGGGGAACAATGAGGGGCACTGGCACTCAAAATCAGGGACAAGAGTACCAGTAAGGGGCATTGGCACTGAAAATTAGGAGAATGAGGAACAGTAGAGGCACTGGCACTGAAAATTAGGGACAAGAGGAACAGTGAGGGGCACTGGCACAAAATGAGGGACAAGAAGGAACAGTGAGGGGCACTGGCACTCAAAATGAGGGACAAGAGGAACAGTGAGGGGCACTGGACACTGAAAATGAGGCAGATGAGAAATGAGGGGCACTGGCACTCAAATGAGGTACAAGAGGAACAGTGAGGGCACTGGCACTCAGAAAGAGGGACAAGAGGAACAGTGAGGGGCACTGGCACTGAATATGAGGGAGAATGAGAAATAGGGGCAGTGGCACTCAAAATGAGGGACAAGAGGAACAGTGAGAGGCACTTCCACTCAAAATGAGGGACAAGAGGAACAATGAGGGGCACTGGCACTCAAAATGAGGGACTAGAGGAACAGTGAGGGGCACTGACACTCAAAATGAGGCACAAGTAAAACAGTGAGGGGCACTGGCACTCAAAATGAGGTACAAAGAGGAACAGAGAGGGCACTGGCATTCAAAATGAGGCAGAGGAGGAACAATGAGGGCACTTGCACTTCAAAATGAGGCACAAGAGAGAACAGAGTGAGGGCACTAGCACTCAAAATTAGGTACAGAGGAACAGTGAGGGGCACTGGCACTCAGAATGAGGGACAAGAGGAACCGTGAGAGGCACTGTCACTCAAAATGAGGGACAAGAGGAACAATGAGGGGCCCTGGCACTCAAAATGAGGGACTAGAGGAACAGTGAGGGTCACTTACACACAAAATGAGGCACAAGAAAAACAGTGAGGGGCACTGGCACTGAAAATGAGGCAGAAGAGGAACAGTGAGGGGCACTGGCGCTCAAAATGAGGGACAAGAGGAACAATGAGGGGCACTGACGCTCAAAATGAGAGACAAGAGGAACAGTGGGGGCACTGGCGCTCAAAATGAGGCACAAAGGGAACAGTGAGGGTCACTGGCACTCAAAATGAGGGACAAGAGGAACATTGAGGGGCACTGACGCTCAAAATGAGAGACAAGAGGAACAATGGGGGCACTGATGCTCAAAATGAGGCACAAAAGAAACAGTGAGGGGCACTGGCACTCAAAATGAGGGCAAGGGGAACAATGAGGGGCACTGGCACTCAAAATGAGGGACAAGAGGAACAGTGAGGGGCACTGGCACTGAATATGAGGGAGAATGAGAAATAGGGGCAGTGGCAGTCAAAATGAGGGACAAGAGGAACAATGAGAGGCACTTGCACTCAAAATGAGGGACAAGAGGAACAATGAGGGATACTGGCACTCAAAATGAGGGACTAGAGGAACAGTGAGGGGCACCTACACTCAAAATGAGGCACAAGTGAAACAGTGAGGGGCACTGGCACTCAGAATCAGGTACAAGAGGAACAGAGAGGGGCACTGGCATTCAAAATGAGGCACAAGAGGAACAATGGGGCACTTACATTCAAAAATGAGGCACAAGAGAAAGAGTGAGGGGCACTAGCACTCAAAATTAGGTACAAGAGGAACAGTGAGGGGCACTGGCACTGAAAATGAGGGACAAGAACAGTGAGGGGCACTGACACTGAAAATGAGAGCATGAGGAACAGTGAAGGGCACTGGCACGCAAAATGAGGGACAAGAGGAACAATGAGGGGTAATTGGCACTCAAAATGAGGGACAAGGGGAACAATGAGGGACACTGGCAATGAAAATGAGGGACATGAGGAACACTGAGGGGCACTGGCACTCAAAATGAGGGACAAGAGGAATAATTAGGGGCACTGGCACTGAAATTGAGGTAGAATGAGGAACAATGAGAGGCACTGGCACTCAAAATGAGGGACGAGAGGAACAGTGGGGGCACTGGCACTGAAAATGAGGGACAAGAGGAACAGTGAGGGCCACTGGCACTGAAAATGAGGGGCAAGAAGAGCAGTGAGGGGCACTGGCACTCAAAATGAGAGACAAGAGGAACAATGGGGGCACTGACGCTCAGAAAGAGGCACAAGAGAAACAGTGCGGGGCAGTGGCACTCAAAATGTGTGACAAGAGGAACAGTGAGGGGCACTGGCACTGAAAATGAGGGACAAGCGGAACAGTGAGGGGCACTGGCACTCAAAATGAAGGACAAGAGGAACAATGAGGGGCACCGGAACTAAAAATGAGGGACAAGAGGAACAGTGAGGGCCACTGGCACTGAAAATGAGGGACAAGAAGAGCAGTGAGGGGCACTGGCACTCAGAATGAGAGACAAGAGGAACAATGGGGGCACTGACGCTCAGAAAGAGCTCAGGAGAAACAGCGGGCAGTGGCACTCAATGTGTGACAGGAGGAACAGTGAGGCACTGGCACTGAAAATCAGGGACAAGAGGAACAGGAGGCACTGGCACTGAAAATGAGGAGAATGGGAACAGTGAGGACACTGGCACTGAAGCAAGGGACGAGAGGAACAGTGGGGCTGGCACTGAAAATGAGGGACAAGAGGAACAATGGGGCACTGGCACTGAAAATGAGGACGGAGGAACAGTGGGGGCACTGGTACTCAAATGGGAGAAAGAGGAACAATGAGGCCTCAAATGAGGACAAAACAGTGAGGTGCCGGCACTGAAAATGAGGACAGGAGGGCACGGAACCAAAAATGGGGAGATGAGGAACAGTGAGGGGCACTGGCGCTAAAATAAGGGAGAATGAGGAACAGTGAGGGCACTGGCACTGAAAATGAGGGACAAGAAGAGGATGGGGGCACTGGCACTCAAAATGAGAGACGAGTAATGGGGCACTGATGCTCAGAATGGGCAGAGGAAACAGTGCGGCAGCGACACTCAAAATGTGACAAGAGGAACAGTGGGGGGTGGCTCTGAAAATGAGGGCCGAGAGAACAGTGAGGGCATGTTCCTGAAATGAGGATGGAGGAACAGTGGGGCACTGAAAATGGGGACAAGCGGAATAATGAGGCACTGAAAATGAGGGACAAGAAGAACAGTGAGGGCACTGGCACTGAAATGAGGAACAGGAGAAACAGTGAGGGTACTGGCACTCAAAATGTGGACAAGAGGGAACAATGAGGGGCACTGCAAAACTGAAACTCAGGGACAAGAGGAAACAGTGAGGGGCACTCATAACTGAAACTCAGTACATGGAGGAACAGAGGGCACTGGCACTGTAAAAATCAGGGACAAGAGGAACACCAGTGAGGGACTGGGCACTGAAAATCAGGGACAAAGAGGAACAGTGAGGGGCACTGGCACTGGAAAATCAGGGACAAGAGGAAACAGTGAGGGGCACCTGGCCTGAAAATGAGGGACAAGAGGAACAGTGAGAGGCACTGGCACTGAAAATGAGGGAGAACGAGGAACAGTGAGGACACGGCACTGAAAATGAGGGACGAGAGGAACAGTGAGGGCACTGGTACTCAAAAATGAGGAGAAGAAGAACAATGAGGGCACTGGCACTCCAAATGAGGGACAAGAGGAAACAGTGAGGGGCAACTGCACTGAAAATGAGGGACTAGAGGAAACAGTGGGGGGCACTGGCAATTGAAAATGAGGGACAAGAGGAACAAATGAGGGGCACTCTGGTACCCGGAAATGAGGGACAGAGGAAACAGTGAGGGGCACTAGTACTCAAAAATGGGGGAGAAGTGAACAATGAGGGGCACTGGCACTGAAAAAATGAGGACAAGAAGAGCAGTGAGGGGCACTGGCACTCAAATGAGAGACAAGAGGAATGAAGTAAGCACTGGACGTCTTCAGAATGAGGCACAAGAGAAACAGCTGGCAGCAGTGGTACTCAAAGTGTGGATGACAAGAGGAAGAAATGGGGTCACTGGCACTGAAGATCAGGGACAAGAGGAACAGTGAGGGGCACTGGTACCTGAAAATGAGGGACAAGAGGAACAATGAGGGGCACTGGCACTCAAAATGAGGGACAAGAGGAACAGTGAGGGGCACTGGCACTGAAAATGAGGGACAAGAGGAACAATGAGGGGCACTGGCACTCAAAATGAGGGAGAAGAGGAACAATGAGGGGCACCGGCACCGGAAATGAGGGAGAATGAGGAACAATGAGGGGCACTGGAACCAAAAATGAGGGACAAGAGGAACAGTGAGGGCCACTAGCACTGAAAATGAGGGACAAGAAGAGCAGTGAGGGCCACTGGCACTCAAAATGAGAGACAAGAGGAACAATGGGGGCACTGACGCTCAGAAAGAGGCACAAGAGAAACAGTGCGGGGCAGTGGCACTCAATGTGTGACAAGAGGAACAGTGAGGGGCACTGGCACTGAAAATCAGGGACAAGAGGAACAGTGAGGGGCACTGGCACTGAAAATGAGGGAGAATGAGGAACAGTGAGGGACACTGGCACTGAAAATAAGGGACGAGAGGAACAGTGGGGCACTGGCACTGAAAATGAGGGACAAGAGGAACAATGAGGGGCACTGGCACTGAAAATGAGGGACGAGAGGAACAGTGAGGGGCACTGGTACTCAAAATGGGAGAGAAGAGGAACAATGAGGGGCACTCCAAATGAGGGACAAGAGGAACAGTGAGGGGTACCGGCACTGAAAATGAGGGACAGTGAGGAGCACCGGAACCAAAAATGAGGGAGAATGAGGAACAGTGAGGGGCACTGGCACTCCAAATGAGGGACAAGAGGAACAGTGAGGGGGAGTGGCTCTGAAAATGAGGGACAAGAGGAACAGTGAGGGGCACTGGCACTGAAAATGAGGGAGAACGAGGAACAGTGAGGGGCACTGGCACTGAAAATGAGGGAGAACGAGGAACAGTGAGGGGCACTGGCACTGAAAATGAGGGACAAGAGGAACAGTGAGAGGCACTGGCACTCAAAATGAGAGACAAGAGGAACAATGAGGGGCACTGGCACTCAAAATGAGGGACAAGAGGAACAGTGAGGGGCACTGGCACTGAAAATGAGGGACAAGAGGAACAGTGAGAGGCACTGGCACTCAAAATGTGTGACAAGAGGAACAGTGAGGTACACTGGCACTGAAAGTGAGGGAGAATGAGGAACAATGAGGGGCACTGGCACTCAGAATGAGGGACACGAGGAACAGTGAGGGGCACTGGCACTGAAAATCAGGGATAAGAGGAACAGTGAGGGGCACTAGCACTGAAAATGAGGGACAAGAAGAGCAGTGAGGGGCACTGGCACTCAAAATGAGAGACGAGGAACATTGGGGGCACTGACGTTCAGAATGACGCACAAGAGAAACAGTGCGGGGCAGTGGCACTCAAAATGTGTGACAAGAGGAAGAATAGGGGGCACTGGCACTGAAGATCAGGGACAAGAGGGACAGTGAGGGGCACTGGCACTGAATATGAAGAAGAATGAGAAATAGGGGCAGTGGCTCTCAAAATGAGGGACAAGAGGAACCGTGAAAGGCACTGGCACTCAAAATGAGGGACAAGAGGAACAGTGAGAGGCACTGGCACTCAAAATGAGAGACAAGAGGAACAATGAGGGGCACTGGCACTCAAAATGAGGGACAAGAGGAACAGTGAGGGGCACTGGCACTGAAAATGAGGGAGAAGAGGAACAGTGAGAGGCACTGGCACTCAAAATGTGTGACAAGAGGAACAGTGAGGTACACTGGCACTGAAAGTGAGGGAGAATGAGGAACAATGTGGGGCACTGGCACTCAGAATGAGGGACACGAGGAACAGTGAGGGGCACTGGCACTGAAAATCAGGGATAAGAGGAACAGTGAGGGGCACTGGCACTGAAAATCAGGGATAAGAGGAACAGTGAGGGGCACTGGCACTGAAAATGAAGGACAAGAGGAACATTGAGGGGACTGGCACTCAGAATGAAGGACAAGAGGAACATTAAGGGGCATTGGCAATTAAAATGAGGGACAAGAGGAACAGTGATGGGCACTGGCACTCAAAATGAAGGACAAGAGGAACATTGAGGGGCATTGACAATTAAAATGAGGGACAAGAGGAGCAGTGAGGGGCACTGGCACTCAAAATGAGAGACAAGAGGAACAATGGGGGCACTGACGCTCAAAATGAGGCACAAAAGAAACAGTGAGGGGCACTGGCACTCAAAATGAGGGCAAAGGGAACAATGAGGGGCACTGGCACTCAAACTCAGGGACAAGAGGAACAGTGAGGGGCACTGGCACGCGAAAATGAGGGACAAGAAGAACAGTGAGGGGCACTGGCACTCAAAATGAGGGACAAGAGGAACAGTGAGGTACACTGGCACTGAAAGTGAGGGAGAATGAGGAACAATGAGGGGCACTGGCACTCAGAATGAGGGACACGAGGAACAGTGAGGGGCACTGGCACTGAAAATGAGGGACAGGAAGAGCAGTGAGGGGCACTGGCACTCAAAATGAGAGAAAAGAGGAACAATGGGGGCACTGACGCTCAGAATGAGGCACAAGAGAAACAGTGTGGGGCAGTGGCACTCAAAATGTGTGGCAAGAGGAACAATGAGGGGCACTGGCACTGAAAATCAGGGACAAGAGGAACAGTGAGGAGCACTGGCACTGAAAATGAAGGACAAGAGGAACATTGAAGGGCACTGGCACTCAAAGTGAAGGACAAGAGGAACATTAAGGGGCATTGGCAATTAAAATGAGGGACAAGAGGAACAGTGATGGGCACTGGCACTGAAAATGAGGGACAAGAGGAACAGTGAGGGGCACTGGCACTCAAAATGAAGGACAAGAGGAACATTGAGGGGCATTGGCAATTAAAATGAGGGACAAGAGGAACAGAGAGGGGCACTGGCACTCAAAATGAGGGACAAGAGGAGCAGTGAGGGGCACTGGCACTCACAATGAAGGACAAGAGGAACATTGAGGGGCATTGGCAATTAAAATGAGGGACAAGAGGAACAGTGAGGGGCACTGGCGCTCAAAATGAGACAAAAGGAACAATGGGGGCACTGACGCTCAAAATGAGGCACAAGAGAAGCAGTGATGGGCACTGGCACTCAAAATCAGGGACAAGAGGAACAGTAAGGGGCACTGGCACTGAAAATGAGGGAGAATGAGGAACAGTGAGGGGCACTGGCACGCAAAATGAGGGACAAGAAGAACAGTGAGGGGCACTGGCACTCAAAATGAGGGACAAGAGGAACAGTGAGAGGCACTGGCACTCAAAATGAGGGACAAGAGGAACAATGAGGGGCACTGGCACTCAAAATGAGGGAGAAGAGGAACAATGAGGGGCACCGGCACTGAAAATGAGGGACAAGTTGAACTATGAGGGGCACTGGCACTGAAAATGAGGGACAAGAGGAACAATGGGGGCACTTACTCTCCAAAATGAGGCACAAGAGAAAGAGTGAGGGGCACTAGCACTCAAAATTAGGTACAAGAGGAACAGTGAGGGGCACTGGCATTGAAAATGATGGACAAGAACAGTGAGGGGCACTGGCACTGAAAATGAGGTAGCATGAGGAACAGTGAAGGGCACTGGCACTCAAAATGAGGGACAAGAGGAACAGTGAGGGGCACTGGCAATGAAAATGAGGGACAAGAGGAACAGTGAGGGGCACTGGCACTCAAAATGAGGGACAAGAGGAATAATGAGGGGCACTGGCACTGAAATTGAGGTAGAATGAGGAACAGTGAGAGGCACTGGCACTCAAAATGAGGGACGAGAGGAACAGTGGGGGCACTGGCACTGAAAATGAGGGACAAGAGGAACAGTGATTGGCACTGACAGTGAAAATGAGGGACAAGCGGAACAGTGAAGTGCATTGGCACTCAAAATGAGGGACAATGAGGAACAGTGAGGGGCACCGGAACTAAAAATGAGGGACAAGAGGAACAGTGAGGGCCACTGGCACTGAAAATGAGGGACAAGAAGAGCAGTGAGGGGCACTGGCACTCAAAATGAGAGACAAGAGGAACAATGGGGGCACTGACGCTCAGAATGAGGCACAAGAGAAACAGTGAGGGGCACTGGCACTCAAAATGTGTGACAAGAGGAACAATGAGGGGCACTGGCACTGAAACTCAGGGACAAGAGGAACAGTGAGGGGCACTGGCACTGAAAATCAGGGACAAGAGGAACAGTGAGGGGCACTGGCACTGAAAATCAGGGACAAGAGGAACAGTGAGGGGCACTGGCACTGAAAATCAGGGACAAGAGGAACAGTGAGGGGCACTGGCACTGAAAATCAGGGACAAGAGGAACAGTGAGGGGCACTGGCTCTGAAAATGAGGGACAAGAGGAACAGTGAGAGGCACTGGCACTGAAAATGAGGGAGAACGAGGAACAGTGAGGGACACTGGCACTGAAAATGAGGGACGAGAGGAACAGTGAGGGGCACTGGTACTCAAAATGAGGGAGAAGAAGAACAATGAGGGGCACTGGCACTCCAAATGAGGGACAAGAGGAACAGTGAGGGGCACCGGCACTGAAAATGAGGGACGAGAGGAACAGTGGGGGCACTGGCACTGAAAATGAGGGACAAGAGGAACAATGAGGGGCACTGGCACTGAAAATGAGGGACGAGAGGAACAGTGAGGGGCACTAGTACTCAAAATGGGGGAGAAGAGGAGCAATGAGGGGCACTGGCACTGAAAATGAGGGACAAGAAGAGCAGTGAGGGGCACTGGCACTCAAAATGAGAGACAAGAGGAACAATGGGGGCACTGACGTTCAGAATGAGGCACAAGAGAAACAGTGAGCGGCAGTGGTACTCAAAATGTGTGACAAGAGGAAGAATGAGGGGCACTGGCACTGAAGATCAGGGACAAGAGGAACAGTGAGGGGCACTGGCACTGAAAATGAGGGACAAGAGGAACAATGAGGGGCACTGGCACTCAAAATGAGGGACAAGAGGAACAGTGAGGGGCACTGGCACTGAAAATGAGGGACAAGAGGAACAATGAGGGGCACTGGCACTCAAAATGAGGGACAAGAGGAACAGTGAGGGGCACTGGCACTCAAAATGAGGGACAAGAGGAACAGTGAGGGGCACTGGCACTCAAAATGAGGGAGAAGAGGAACAATGAGAGGCACCGGCACCGAAAATGAGGGAGAATGAGGAACAATGAGGGGCACTGGCACTCAAAATGAGGGACAAGAGGAACAATGAGGGGCACCGGAACTAAAAATGAGGGACAAGAGGAACAGTGAGGGCCACTAGCACTCAAAATGAGGGACAAGAGGAACAATGAGGGGCACCGGAACTAAAAATGAGGGACAAGAGGAACAGTGAGGGCCACTAGCACTGAAAATGAGGGACAAGAAGAGCAGTGAGGGGCACTGGCACTCAAAATGAGAGACAAGAGGAACAATGGGGGCACTGACGCTCAGAATGAGGCACAAGAGAAACAGTGAGGGGCACTGGCACTCAAAATGTGTGGCAAGAGGAACAATGAGGGGCACTGGCACTGAATATCAGGGACAAGAGGAACAGTGAGGGGCACTGGCACTGAAAATGAGGGACAAGAGGAACAGTGAGGGGCACTGGCACTGAAAATGAGGGAGAACGAGGAACAGTGAGGGGCAGTGGCACTGAAAATGAGGGACAAGAGGAACAGTGAGGGGCACTGGCACTGAAAATGAGGGACAAGAGGAAGAGTGAGGGGCACTGGCACTGAAAATGAGGGAGAACGAGGAACAGTGAGGGGCACTGGCACTGAAAATGAGGGACGAGAGGAACAGTGAGGGGCACTGGCACTGAAAATGAGGGACAAGTTGAACTATGAGGGGCACTGGCACTGAAAATGAGGGACAAGAGGAACAGTGAGGGGCACTGGCACTGAAAATGAGGGAGAACGAGGAACAGTGAGGGGCACTGGCACTGAAAATGAGGGACAAGAGGAACAGTGAGGGGCACTGGCACTGAAAATGAGGGACAAGAGGAACAGTGAGGGGCAGTGGCACTGAAAATGAGGGACAAGAGGAACAGTGATGGGCAGTGGCACTGAAAATGAGGGGACAGAGGAACAGTGAGGGGCACTGGCACTGAAAATGAGGGACGAGAGGAACAGTGAGGGGCACTGGCACTGAAAATGAGGGACAAGTTGAACTATGGAGGGCACTGGCACTGAAAATGAGGGACAAGAGGAACAGTGAGGGGCACTGGCACTGAAAATGATGGAGAACGAGGACAGTGAGGGCACTGGCACTGAAAATGATGGAGAACGAGGAACAGTGAGGGCACTGGCACTGAAAATGAGGGACAAGAGGAACAGTGAGGGGCACTGGCACTGAAAATGAGGGAGAACGAGGAACAGTGAGGGGCACTGGCACTGAAAATGAGGGACGAGAGGAACAGTGAGGGGCACTGGCACTGAAAATGAGGGACAAGTTGAACTATGAGGGGCACTGGCACTGAAATTGAGGGACAAGAGGAACAGTGAGGGGCACCGGCACTGAAAATGAGGGAGAATGAGGAACAATGAGGGGCACCGGCACTGAAAATGAGGGAGAATGAGGAACAGTGAGGGGCACTGGCACCAAAAAGGAGGGAGAATGAGGAACAGTGAGGGGCATTGGCACTCAAAATGAGGGACAAGAGGAACAATTGGGAGCATTGGCTATTAAAATGAGGGACAAGAGGAACAGTGAGGGGCACTTTCAATCAAAATGAGGGAGAAGAGGAATAATGAGGGGCACTGGCACTGAAAATGAGGGAGAATGAGGAACAGTGTTGGGCACTGGCACCCAAAATGAGGGACAAGAGGAACAGTGAGGGGCACTGGCACTGAAAATGAGGGACAATGAGGAATAGTGTGGGGCACCGGAAGTAAAAATAAGGGACAAGAGGAACAATGGGGGCACTGGCACTCAAAATGAGGCACAAGAGAAACAGTGAGGGGCTCTGGCACCCAAAATGAGGGACAAGAGGAACAGTGAGGGGCACTGGCACTCAAAATGAGGGAGAAGAGGAACAGTGAGGGCCACTGACACTAAAAATGAGGGACAAGAGGAACAATGAGGGGCACTGGCTCTCAAATGAGGGACTAGAGGAACAGTGAGGTGAACTGGCACTGAAAATGAGGGAGAATGTGGAACAGTGAGGGACACTGGTATTAAAAATGAGAGACAAGCTGAACAATGGGGGCACTGACAGTCAAAATGAGGGACAAGAGGAACAATGAGGGGCACCGTCACTAAAAATGAGGGACAAGAGTAACAGTGAGTGGCACTGGCACTGAAACTGAGGGACTAGAGGAACAGTGAGGAACACTGGCTCTCAAAATGGGGACAAGAGGAACGATGAGGGGCAGTGGCACTCAAACTGAGAGATGAGGAACAATGAGGGGCACTGGCACTGAAAATAAGGGACTAGAGGAACAGTGGGGGGGCGCTGACACTGAAAATGAGGGACAAGAGGAACAATGAGGAACACTGGCACACAAAATAAGGGACAATGAGGGGCACTTGCTCTCAACTAGGGACAAGAGGAACAGTGAGGAGCACTGGCACTCGAAATGAGGGACAAGAGGAACAATGAGGGGCGCTGGCACTGAAAATGAGGGACAATGAGAAACAATGAGGACACATCCTCAGGCTTGTGGAGGAAAGATTAGAACACTGTGGAAACCATCGGTTGTACTGGTACAAGTTTTAGTTTTTGAATTTCCACCTTAAAATATGATACATTTCTCCTTTAAAACTTGAATTTACCGCACCTTCTCTGTGTGGCCAGTACCTCTTCCATGAGGGATGGAGGAGGGACAGAGCAACTTTGAGGGGTAAAATGAGGGACATCCCTCATGTTCAAGGACAGTTGAGATATATACATCAGCACTGTGACCTAACAGACTGTGACAACACAACTGACCAAGGACAGCCTCTTACGTTCTGCCAGACTGACATCTAGTGATGTCACCAAGGGCGTAGCTACTGATACTCCAAGTAAGCCATGGCGTACCAAGTTTAGTAGGAGGGGGTAGCAAACAAGTTGGCCAGCACTGCTCTGCCCTCTTTAGTCCATCACATTTAAATTCCTTTGTTTGGCTTCACAGGCTTTTTCTTTTCTCTTTCAGCTTTGTTTTTTTTTTTGGGGGGGGGCAGAGTGGACCATGGATGTTGAAGCTGAAGGTCTCAATTAGGTCTGCATGGTCCACCTCCATAGTGACTGGCAGTGGCATCTGGTAGCGTGTGTGGTAAGTCTTGGGCAGCGATGAGTTTAAATACCCCAGCAAAGTTAGAAGCCATGCTATTAGTTCAGTTGTACTGGGAGCAAGAGAAGCAGTAAAAGAACTAAGGAGCGGCAGACGGAAGAACAGACTCGGAGCCAGCTAAAAAAATGAAGACTTCATGTGGAGCGGCAAGTGCAGTAAATCTGCCTACCTGCGGAGGGGAATGTCTGCCATGGTCTTGGACTCATGGTGCAGTGAGTGGCATTTACCAGCGAGCACCACAATAGCAGCACAGACAGACAGCAGGTCCGGTGTGGGAATCATCTGATTGGAGCCAGGAACCTTGGACTCCAGTCATTTGGGGGGGCAGGCATGGACAACCGTCTGGGAGGGGTAGCAGTGTGGCAGGTTGGTGTACAAATCTGAAATGCCTGGCTACACCCCTGGATGTCACATTGTGATGAGCTGCAGTATGAAGGGGAATAACACTGTTAGCTTCCAGGCAGAGAGCCGAAGTACACAGAAATGTACAGCACCCAATGTCGTCAGATAGTACCTCTTCTAATTAGCAAATGAAGGAAAAAAAAAAACAATTATTTAGGGAAGAAAGTAGCAACTGAATTAATAGCATATTCTGTCTGCTGGTTGTAGTGCTACTAGCCCTTTAAGGTAACCCTTGCTATTCTTTTCACAGCTGTCTCTTGATGAGTTCCCTCCAGAGGAAAGCTAAATTGCTTATTCTCCTTTTCCTCTACCTTTTCCTCATTCTGCACTTCTGCTTCTCAAGCTCCGGCAGCACCTATTGTTTTCCACTTGCTCAGGACATTGGCAAGAGGTATGTATGTCTAACCACAAACCTGGCATGTGTAGCTGTCTTTGTTCTGGGCATCAATTTTTGGGGCTGAGCACTTTGCTTAGCTGTGGCCAGCTCCTGACATGTAACTCGCCTATATATCCATGACTCCACACACTAGTTTTGTTTCAGATTGGTGCCATATGACTACCCTTTGCTTCATGACTTTATGCTCTTTAGTTTGTTTAATCAAGTTTTCCCTCCTTTGTATCAACTCAAGGTAATGGCTGCTGTTGTGAGAGAAACACACGCACACATATGCACTTACGCTACCCCTCCACACACACACTCATGCATGCCTCCCAGCTTCATCTACTGCTACACCTGCTGTCCTACCAATGGGGGTCAATGCAGAGTACAAGTGTTAACAACCATCATTTAGATGGTATTGAGAGTTTTACCCCAATTTCTCCCAAACTGACCATCTCCCTCCAGATCTGTCCATCCCTCCCATGGCATAGTTCAGCAAGAGCATGCAGCATCCCCTGGCAGGAAAGAAGGTTCCCTGGCCCTCTATTTGGGGTCTCTGTGGCACCACACCCACCGCTGCCTTACCTCCTGTCGAAGAAACTGACATTGACAGTGCTTGTCTGGCCTTGCCACCCAATCTCTAGCTCCTGAGTCCCCTCCTGCGCTTCAGTTGCCGGCATGCAGTGCAATACTCTGCACCTGGGTCATCAGCAGTCCTTGTCTGGCCTAACCGCCTGATCTCTGGCTCGTGAGTCCAAACCCAGACCTTGTTCACAGGCATAGCACACTAATGCTTGGTGCCTGGGTCATCGATAAGTCCAGCTCTTTCTTTGTTTAAACCATTTATTTAACCAGAAAAGTCAATGTGAAATGTAATTTCTCATCTTCAATGAGGTTCTGACTTTACAACGTGTTATAGCTGGTAGGGATGGAGCAAAGCTCAGGGAGGTCAAGTATTGGGTGCAGTCACACTAGTGTAAAGTAAGTGGTTGTGGTGGGATATGAACCTCAGATCTGGTCCGCAGTTCAGTGCTCCTATCATTGGGCACATTATAGGCTGGTTTACACTACCTGATCTGCACTTCTTTGAGTGATGCAGAGTTACTGATGCACTCAGGGTGGATCTTTTTGGACAAGATTTAAAGCAGCTCAGAATCCATCACTGTGGGTATTTGTGATTGCTGTGGTGGTTGTGAGCAGAAGCACTGTGGGCATTTTATGAACAAGTAAGGACACTCCCCAACCCCTGCAAGAATGCTGCAGGCGGAAGAATAGTGGGTCAGGGGTCACAGGAGGGAGTGCAGAGAGGGAGTGGGTGGAACAGAGGGTTATTTAAAAAAAATGAAATTGCCTGACACCAGATTTGAGTTGGAGGGAGGAGCACACAGAGGGAGTATGTGAGAGGGAGGATTATTTATTTATTTTTGTAAATGTCTGACAGTGGGATTGGTTTGGTTGTAGGGAGGGCCATGCAGAGGAAGTGAGTGGGAAGAAGATTATTTACTTATTTTTTAAATGTCTGACACTGGGATTGGCACATCGTAGCATTAGTTTTTCTATTTGTATTTTCTCCCAGGTCATGTTCTGACAGGTATATTCCCTGGTCACAGGGATGTACCCCAATCTAGCCTCTTGCCCTGCGTCTCACTCCAGGCCCCCACCCCCGCCGGCATGCACCATGTCTATTCCCCTATGGTGGAGGCCCTGGGGGAGGGGTGCCCCCCCCAAGGCTACTCGAGTCAGGATCCAGTGTCACAGGCATTAGGACCCAGGAGAGCCAGGAAACTCTGGTTGTCATAGAGTCAGTGCCATGGGTTGTCTCCCCTGGTTTTCTCCCAGCCTCCCTCCCCCCTCTCTGGCATGTGCTTGGCATCAGGGCCTCGGATGCACACAGTAATATCCCTGCAGATGGAGTCGCTCCCTTGGCCCACTGCAGGGATTCTTGTGGTATCAGTGGTGCAGTGCCAACCCACCCCACTTGCATCGCTGCAGTCAGGCCCAACCCTCAGCTTGGCATCCCGAGCTCGCTTCCAAAATTGGGTCACCTGCACAGCAGCGCAACATGCTGCCAGTTGCGGTATTTTAATTAAACACACCTTATCACTGTTTTGACAAACATTGCAAATTTTCTTAAACAACTGTACACTTACTTTTCACAAAATCTGTTTACAAACCATAGCATTGCTTACATTTAAACAAGGTGTTCAAAGACCTGAAGGGTACGTATGACAATAGCACAGGTTAACAGGTGCTCTATTAGATGTCTCTGGTGGTGTAAGAATGCCATGTCATACAGTTTGGGTGAGAGAAACACAAAGGGAAGTGGAAAAGTTCTGACCTTCCAAACTATGAGAGATGGCACTGTTGCACCAGAATAGACATCTCACTTGTGCCAGTTCCATAACTTAAATCAATGTTCGCTAGACTGATTTACAATAATATTTAACTATTTTTTATTTAGACTGGAACCTCATAATAACTCTCTTCTCCTGCGCTGCTGAAATGAGACAAACTGCCACATGAGACAACAGCTGTACGCAGGGTTAGAAGTCCTGTGTCCAAGGCTTGAGTGAGATCGCAAACGTGATTAGTAATAGTCAAGGCCACTGGCAATGGTTTTTACAGGGAATACCAGTAAACTCATGGATTTTGATCACCTGTGTAATCAGTGAAAATAATAGTATTTCTTGGAATTCAATATTTGAAACAAAAGCATTTAATTACATTAATTTAGCGCTAAATTATTTCCTGCATTAGTTTTATTTTGCTTGATTTAATTTGTTACATATTTTGTGCATTTTTCTTACAGTCTATGTACTTATACACTTAAATGCTAGGTAGCAAAATCCTGATAAACTCTGGAACCTACAGTGTCAATTACTAGGACCATTCCCAGAATCTGAAACCTGGAAAACAGACTATGACAGCTTCAATCACTGTCAATGACCCTAATAAAAGGTCAAAGTAACCTGTTCAGTAGATCTCAGGGGCTGCATTTCGGAAGCCTGGCTGCATCCACTCTATATCCGGGGTAGTTGCCTAAGAGACTGCTTTTCCCCCAAGGTGCTGGGGCTGAGTTTTGAAATGGCAGATCCAAGGGGCCCAGGATAAAGTCTGCACATCCATAGCTGGGTGCAGGGGGCCAGGGACTAAGTTCACTAAACCAATTTTTAGCGACCAAGCCTGACTAAGTCCCTGATGGCAGAAGCCTCCAGATTTGAACCTAGTACCTGCTGTAAGCCGCCTGGCAACAGAAGCAGCAGGTGCTGCTGCAGGCACAGGTCCATCTGTTAGATTTGCCTCCATCTGGGCTTTATAAAATTCGGCCCAATGGACAATGAGATCAGTCTTTAATGTTGAGAAGAGACGTTAAATGCATTTCTATTACACGAGGTGGGGGATGGAACCAGCTTCTGGAGACATGCTGTGTGCAGAGAGCATGCACTACAGTACTTTAAGTCAGAACTGGAAGCATCCTTAGGGGATAACAAGATAGTACTGTCAGGATAACAAGGAAGACTCAATGGTGCAATGGTTTTACTCCATCTTACTCTGCTTCTGTACTCCTGTAAATGCAGAAAGTGTTAACTACACTACAAGTCTGATTCTTAAATACCTTTACCCCTCCTCCCCTACCAGCAGACATCTGCACATTATTGTACTTCCCACAAATAAAATGGGACTGAAACTTAATCTGAAAATGACACTGATACCGCCCACTTAATTTGCACCACTACAACTGGTGGCTGCATTCTCAATAAAATATTCATAGCGGCAGAAGGCACTAGAAATAAGAGCTCTCCTGAGCCAGGGCTCTGCTGGCAGAAGCCAGAGTTAATGACGTAGAAACCACAGCTGTACATCTACTGCTGAGCTTTAAAGATCTTGAGCAGCGATCAGTCCCAGTCCGATTGCTGCAAATGCAGACTTGTAGCCTGAAGTAGATATAGACAGGCTGCCTTAGAGCATCTGTGCTTTAGAAAGGTCAGTGGTACAGCAGCTTGGCACTGAATGTAGTTCTGAGGCACAGCTTTTTAATTTTGTATGCATTTAAAGTAAAAAAAAACTCAAATACATATATGTTAACAGTGTTACAGTGTAAACTTCTACTTAGCATGCACATTTGTTCTCTGACTCTTCAGGGGCCCTTTGCTTTTCAAATGCAATATACCTTCTCAATGAAGAGCAATGTTCACTGTTTTTTCTGCATTCCCTGTGTTTTAAAATATGCATTGTGCTCTTACAGTTCTGCCATTTAGAAAGGAAAGATATTTGGTTCTATATTGTGCCTTTCCTACAAACTGCATTCCAAAGCACTTTGCGATAATGGAGACAGAGGGGAGAGGATGTTTTTATCATTTTTGATGCACAGGCAGAGTCAGACAAAACAGAGAAAAATAATCATTATTGAGATTTTAGGCGCAGGGAGGGTAAGTGACTTTCAGAGTCACACAGTGAGAAAGCTGCAGTTGAGGGATTCAGACCTGGATCTTCAATAGCCTTGCTAAGTCAAACTTAAACTTTGCAAATATAAAAGCATTATCTTACACAAGTTATTGGCTTGTGTCTCCAAGCATTGGAATCCGTCCCAAATTTTAAGGGCCAGTATTCTACATTTTCCCACATTTTAATGTCAGTGTCCCAAACTAAAGGTTGAAAGGTAAACAATACAGCAAAAGAATAAGTGGGGCGTTAGAGCAGAAAGACCCATACTTCCATTCTGTGAGCCTTGTTTTTGCATGCTTACGAAAACAGTTACAGTACGCCAGCCCAGTGATGCCCAAGGTCTGAGGTATTTGAGCCTCACCTGCTGCCACCTCAGCAACCTGAGTTTGGGAATGGACTCGGGTCTCCTCAGGTATGCCGGAGGGAGAGGATCAATTATCCCAGAGACTTCTCTTCTCTCCTAGGTAGGGTGGCCAGCTGTCTCATCCTCTGACTGTCACCAGGTGGAGGCCCAGTGGTAGTGCAGGTGCGAGCAACTGGAAGGGAAGGGCCGTGGTTTTGTGGTGCATGTGTGGGGGAGGGGCCACAGTTCTGTGGTGCATGTGTGCAGAAGGGGCCATGGTTCTGTTTTGCATATGTGCAGGAAGTGCTGTGGTTCTGTAGTGCATGTGTACAGGAGGTGCTGTGGTTCTGTGTGCATGTGTGCAGGAGGGGCACAGTTCTGTGGTGCATGTATGTGGGAGGGGCCACAGTTCTGTGGTACATGTGCAGGAAGGGCCATGGTTCTGTGGTGCATGTGTGCAGGAGGGGCTGTGGTTCTGTAGTGCATGTGTGCAGGAGGAGCTGTCATTCTGTGGTGCATGTGTGCGGGAGGGGCCATGGTTTTGTGGTGCATGTGTGCAGGAAGGGTACAGTTCTGTGGTGCATGTGTGTGGGAAGTCCACAGCTTTGCGATGCATGTGTGCAGGAGGGGCCATGGTTCTGTGGTGCATGTGTGCAGGAGGGGCTGTAGTTCTGTGGTGCATGTATGTGGGGGGTGCCATGGTTCTGTGGTGCATGTGTGCGGGAGGGGCCATGGTTCTGTGGTGCATGTGTGCGGGACAGGCTGCAGTTCTATGGTGTATGTTTGTGAGAGGGGCTGTGATTCTGTGGTGCATGTGTGTGGGATGGGCTGTGGTGCATGTGTGTGGGGGGGCTGCAGTTCTGTGGTGCATGTGTACTGGAGTGGCTGTGGTTCTGTGGCAAATGTGTGCAGGAGGGGCTGCAGTTCTGTGGTGCATGTGTGCAGGAGGGGCTGCAGTTCTGTGGTGCATGTGTGCAGGAGTGACTGTGGTTCTGTGGTGCATGTGTGCAGGAGGGGCTGCAGTTCTGTGGTGCATGTGTGCAGGAGTGACTGCGGTTCTATGGTGCATGTGTGCCTCCACACACGTGCCCCGATGTGCAACTGCATGCAGGGAAAAGGGGAAAAACATGAAAAAGAGCATGGCAGGCTCAAAGAAGCCCCCATCCCCTGTTTCACGACCCACATCACCGCTCGATCCCCAGAGCATGGATGTGTCGTGGATTGGGGGGACAGCCCTCCCATCTGGTCCACCATGGAGTGGGGTTAGAATCCATGGGGGACTTTGGACAGGAGAATTGGGGACGAAGTTGAGATCTTGCTCACATGTTTCGACAGGAATAAAGCACTGTAGGAAAAATGTTTCAGTACTACTGTCTTATCCTTTCAAGAGTTACTGACGCCTCAAAGAAAACTTTAAAAAACATGACAATTAGGTACAATTCTGCTGCATTCCCTTTATATTTGATATATTTCTCCTCGTCCTCATAATTTATTACTAAGGAAATATGTAGGACTTATGATCGTTGTCCCTTAGAGTTTATTTAGAGTTCATCTGCCGCTATAGCTCAATACCTACTCCAAGTCATAATCCTCTGTAAATGTGACATCACCGTCTGTTGCCATGGGAGTAACTGTGGGGTCACAAGCTGTGCTCTATGACATCAGGTAGGGAGAAAGCAGCAGGAATAGATGAACTCTTCAGGAGCAGAAATCCTGTTTTCATACAAATGGCCTCGGTAATAATGGGAAGAAAAATACAGAACTAATAGGAAATACAAGCTGGCCTGTGTCTAAATATTATGTTTTATTAAAGTTCACCTGAATGTGTCACCAGCTTTTTTACAATTTTGGGGCAAAGTATGATACACCTAGTCTGACCGAGGACACTCGCTTTGAGCACTGTGGGACTGAGTGTCAATTACATCTGCCTTGTGCTGATTACACTGTGGTGCTGCTGTGAAATCTCACTTCCCCATGCAGGACAGCATGTTCTCCATGTACAAAAGAGGATTTCTGAGGGATAGATAGAAAGAAAGAAAGAAGTCTCTACTAGTATGGACAGCTTAGAGGTGTAGAGGCTGAAGCTGCATTTACTCTGCACTTTAGAAAAAGAAAGCATGAATCAAAATGCTATAAACCAACGGAAAGGCAGGGGCCTCTTCTTTCAGCAAGTACGGCTTCTCTTGGGATTTTTTAATTATTTGCAGTGCTCTGTCAGACTTTTCTACCTATCAGATTCCCCTTTACAGGGTGCTTGGTGAGTGCATTAAACCACCCAATGCCTCACCTGGATGGGGCCAGGGCATTACCACTGCTATTGCACCATAGTCAGAACATCCAACTGAGAAGTTTGTATAATAAATGGGATTGACGCCTATGACCCCTGTTTGGGAATGAGCCTGGGTCACTGGAGGGTCGGCCGGGGGGAAGGGATTGAGTGATCCATGGTCCACTGTCCTCCATCGGAGGGGGGGGGGTTGTGGCATCTGGTGTATGCCTGACCCCTAACGGAGGCTGGGGATCAGCACCAGCTCACACACGGCGGGCAGGAGAGGACTGCAGCAGATGCTGGGCACACTGCACCTGGAAGCATGTGTGGCACCACCATTGGCATCATTGCACGTCGTGCCTCCCTGTTCGAGGACTGGAATATTGAGGGGGATGGGGAAAAAAATCTCTTTTTAAATTGTGTTACTGAAACGCATCATGGACTCTGTAGAAAGAGCAGGACTTGGAATGTGCTATGAAGAATCCAGTTCCCACAAGCTCCCCTTGCCCTTTCTGTAGCACATGTGACACTGGATGTTACCTGCTACACAGTTTCCAGCTCATGGATCACGATTGAGTGCCATCTGGGAGGATGCAGTGTTCAGATGAATTCTTACTATGCAGCAGACAATGCTAATTGAAAGCCGAAATTACCCATTGAGCACCAATTAATACTTTCTAAAAATGTATTCCGCTAATGGCGCTGTTATGTTTTTATACCTCAACCCCACCTGTCACATGAATCAGGGAAGAGACCTTCATAAATTGGTCACATGATAAAAATCAGGGACATCCTCCTTAAACATCTGGTAATAGCCCTGGAAGAGCATACAAACGTTTTCTAGCAGAGACCTTGGCAGTAAAATAAATGCAGTGTTTGATGTACAGTACCTCTCCACTTCTCAGCACTAGGACTGGGTTCATACCTAAACGCTGGCACCTGAGTTCAGTACTAGGGGGGTGCTGTTCTGTTGGGGTGTGCCTTCCTTCAGATGAGACTTTAAACCGAGGTCCCTTCTACCCATCTCTGGTGCTGTCCTGTTGAGCGTCCAGGTGGAAGTAAAAGAACCTGAGGCACTTTTCACAAGAGTAAGGGAATTTCACCTGTGCCATGGCCAACATTCCCCTTTCCATAAAAACTGGTTGATGCAATTGCCCAAGGCTGTCTGTGGGTGTTGATGTGCGAAATGGCTGCCACTATGTGTTCAGTAATTTCACAACCAGTCTAGCATTGCTTGTAAAATGCTTTGGGCTACAATGTGTATGAAAAGTGCTATACAAATGCTGATTCTTTTTCTTCTTCTGCTCAGCATTAAATCTGTAGCATTGGTCTTAGAAACTGTGGAACAAATGGCTGGAATGTGTAATAAATTCTTAACTTAATGACTATTAAGATTGCAAATGCTGTGCATCATATATTTAGTGTTAAGGTATGTTTCTGTGAATCATTTTAATTTTTTAATTGTTTGTGTTTCCAGAAATAGCTCAGCAAATGCGGGTTCAAGAAGATGGCACAACAGAGTTCAAGGACAGAACACTAAGCTCAGTGTTATTTTACACACAGAACATCTAGAAGGGCAGAAGACTCACCCTTCATGTTGAGAGCAGATCGGTGATCCTTTATGCCATCTATGAAAAGTCTTTTTTCAAAAGGAAAGTCAGACCACTCTCCTTGTATCTCAAAGGTTGGACTGTGTAAAGCAACAACCTCTGCTTAGCAAAAAACAGCAGCCCATGGCTTCTGGGAACTGCCTTAAGAGTTTTAAGAGTTCAAACAGGTTCTTACTTATACCATAGCCACAAAATGCTCTGATACCTTTCACTTCCACAGTTAGCTTCAGACTGACCTACTCTCCCAGCTACACAGGGCCCTGTCCTTTCATGGGCCCTTCCCTAATGTCACTTGCCCTCCTCTCAAGGTTTAAACACAAACTATTCTCATCTAACAAATAATTCAGAAACCTTACCCCTTTGGTAAGCTCGGGGACAATGTGATATTTAAAGCTATGTTTTTCAAAACTTACTAACTGCCAGCCAGTGACATGGAGGACTGAGGTGTCATGTGCCTTACCTCCTGCCACGCTGGTGACCCAGGTTCTAGAATGGACTCTGGTCACTCGAAGGCTGGCCAGGAATGGGAGGATTCAGCATCTGTAGGACTGCTCTCTTCCGTCAGGGACAGTTTGCGTGGCTTGCTGTTGGACTGCCACCCAGCAGTAGTTTAGTGGCAGCACATGCGATATAACGGAAGTGGGAAGGGGACCCACATACAGGACGTGGGGGTCATCTTCATAGAGGCCGAGGTCACACATCACACCCATGGCACCTATGTGGTAGACCATTAGTGCAGCAACTACGTTAGGGTGCTGCAATTAGGGTGCCACAACAATGACAGGGACGATCTTGATTTTAGATCACCCCTCATTCATGCCATGCTTTGCACCCACACAATTTCTGCCCCCTCTAGAACATGCCCACCCTGGAGGAGGTTATCTTTCATTTTCAAAACAGGACTATTTCCCGGGACAGCGCTTTGGTGCAATGCATCCTGGGAGCCATAATGCCTGATGCCATAATGCGGGGCAGCATATTGCCTTCTCCCATATCGGTGTTGACAAAATGACTGTTCCACCAATAGGGGTGAAGCCACCTATGTGGGCCCAGGACAAAAAACAATGGAAAAAAACATGGCTGCAGGATGATGACCAACACCTTGGAGGCTCTGGACCACTGACTGGGCACCTCCACAGTCCTGTGGCAGAGGACAGTGGCGGGAAGGTGAGTCCCAGGGGAAGCCAGTTGATGGGGCTGGGGAGGTCAATCAGAAGGGGGTTAGCCAGGGCAGAAGGTGATAAACAGAATATGGAAACAAAACTAACAGCCCTAAAGAAAAGACTTAAAAACAGCTGGCAGGAAGTCCTGCTCCTCTTCTACTGATAATCCTTAGCGGCAGTGTCCCATAAGTTCTTTAGCACGAGGCCAGGTCATGTTATAGAGGAATACCAGGCCAGGATGAACCTGCTGGTTATTCACAGCACACATACATTTTACAGGCAAAAAAAGACCCTTGGTCCACTGAGTCTATCTGTAAATGAGCTGCTGCAGCAGGAAGAAGGTAAGATTTATTGGGCTGGATTTTCAGCCTTGAATCGGGGACTCTGGACACAGTCGTGCTGTGTCCCCAATGCTTGTACTGATATATTAGATTCTAAAGGTGGTCTGACTGTTATGCACATCTGTCAGGAACTGCAGCATTGTAAGAGCTCTATAATGATGCATGCATCAATCTTTGACGCATGGCCATTGTTGTACCCTAAAGTAGAGGCAACTGCTGTAAAAGTGGCACAGCATTTGATGCTACCTGCAAGAGCTTCCTTGCCCCCACTGTCCCCCCCACAACCGCTCCGCTCTGCTGACAAGGGATTGCTAGAGATTCCCAGGGTTTGGTTGAAGACATCTGGGGCTCGAGCATTTGCTTTTGTAGCCCCTACCCTGTGGAATTCTCTACCTTGTCAGGTTCAGGAGTGCCTGACTGTGGAGAGCTTCAAATCTGCACTGAAGACTTATTTATTTAATCTTGCTTTCTCTTTATGCTGATATTGATCGGATTCTGCATGTTACTTATTGAATTTTAACTATTTATGGTTTTAATATATTTTATATCTTTTACTGTCAAAGCACATTGATGCATGTGAATTGCACTCTATAAATAAAAATTATTATTATTTTTTTTTCTGCATAAGCACCTAGCCATAGTTGGGGGTGGGGTAGAAGAAAAATGTTCAATTATTAAGAAAGGGATTCAGAAAGTCACCAACACCTGTCTAAAACAGAAGGGTAAGTGGAATAATCACAAGAAACCCCTCTGGTACATGGAAGAGGTTGCAAGTGCAGTAAGGGATCAAAGGGGTTCCTTCAAAAGATACAGGAAGACCCAGCAGGAAGAGGAGAAGAGAGTGGACTACCTGGACAAACTCAAGACAGCTAGTAGGGAGGTAAGAAAGACCAAAGCAGGAGCTGAGTTGAGAATAGCAGAGGGAGTCAAAGAAGGTAACAAGACCTTTTCCTGGTACATCCAAGAAAAAGGTATGATGAAGGAAAGCATTGTGAAACTGAGACAAGAGGACAGAGTGGGTGGAGGAGAATAGAGGAAAGTAAAATCATTAAACCAATACTTCTGCTCAGCATTCATGAAATAGAAGGGGGGGCCAATACCACAGGCTAGGATATGCAGAGGGAGGGAGTACAGATATGCTAGGAGCCAGTCAAAGCTGACAGGGTTTTCAAGGAACTAACGGCTCTTAAGGTAGACACATTTTGCTAGCCATATGGTATGCACCCAAGTGTGCTAAGAGAAACGGTACCAGTACTAGCACCTTCACTGACTGGCCTGTTCAGTAGTTCCCTAGACACAGGTGTGGTCTTACAAAGGTGGAGAACCATGGATGTAGTTCCCTCACATAACTAGGTTGAGCCGGGAAACTACAGACCCATAAGCTTGGCATCAGTTGTTAGCAAGCTGACGGAAACCTTTCTTAATGGTGACAGGAAACATAGAAACATAGAATTTGACGGCAGATAAGGACCGCTTGGCCCACCCAGTCTGCCCATTTCCCTACCTACTGGATAAGCTGCAGATCCTAGTTAACCAGCAGCCTACTTCTTCCTACCCCCACCCCCAGAATTGCCTTATGACTATCCCATGCATGCTTGAATTCCACCACTGATTTTGACTCCACAACCTCCTCCGGAAGGCCGTTCCATGCATCCACAACCCTCTCTGTGAAAAAATACTTCCTTAAATTACCTCTGAGCCGCCCCCTCTATCTTCAAATTGTGCCCTCTTGTTCTTGCACACCTCTTTTTTTGAAAGATGCTACCCTCTTGGACTTTGTTGATTCCCTTGAGGTACTTGAACGTTTCTATCATGTCCCCCCTCTCCCTCCTTTCCTCGAGGCTATACATATTAAGCTCCTTAAGTCTCTCTTCATATGTCTTCCGGTTGCAGACCCTGCACCATTTTATACCCTCCTCTGGACAGCTTCCATCCTGTCTATGTCTTTGCGGAGATTGGGTCTCCAGAACTGCACACAGTACTCCAGATGGGGTCTCACCAGCTGTCTGTACAGAGGGATAATAACTTCCTGTTTTCTACTGGTGATGCCTCTCCCTATGCATCCCAGTATCCCCCCTGCCCTCCTTGCTGCCCTCTCACATTGCTTGCCCACCTTTAGGTCATCTGATATGACTACCCCCAGGTCCCTTTCCATTTTTGTTGTTGTTAGTATCTCACCCCCCATTGTGTACTCTTCCCTGGGTTTTGTTTCCAGGTGCATTACCTTGCACTTCTTAGCACTGAATCTAAGCTGCCATACATTTGACCATTCCTCTAACCTTGCCAAGTCCTTCTCATCCTTTCCACCCCCCCTGTGCATCAACTCTGTTGTAGATCTTAGTGTCATCTGCAAAGAGACATACTTTTCCTTCCAGTCCTTTTGCAATGTCAAACATAAAGACATTGAAGAGGACCGGTCCGGTCCTAATACTGAACCCTGCGGTACCCCACTAGTAACCCTCCTTTCTTCTGGGTGGACTCCATTTACTATTACTCTCTGTGTCCTATTCTCCAGCCAATTCTTTACCCAGGCTGTCATCTTGGGACCCACTCCCAGGCTGGCTAACTTGTATATTAATCTTTTGTGTGGGACTGTGTCAAATGCCTTGCTAAAGTCTAGGTAGGCCATGTCCACAGCCCATCCCTGATCTACTACTTTGGTCACCCAGTCAAAGAAATCTATCAGATTCATCTGGCATGACCTTCCGCTGTGAATCCATGCTGCCCTAGGGTCCTGTGCCCTCTGGCCTCTAGATACTCGACAATTCTTTCCTTCAGAGTGATTCCATCATTTTCCCTATCACTGAGGTTAAACTAACAGGTCTGTAGTTTCCTGCTTCTGCCTTGCTCCCACTTTTGTGAGGGAATCACATCTGCCCTCCTCCAGTCCTCGGTACCACCCCATCCTCCCATGATTTGTTAAAAGGGTAGTCAGTGGTGTCACTAGTTCTACCCTTAGCTCTTTTAGAATTCTGGGATGAATCCCATCAGGCCCCATTGCTTTGTCCACCTTCAGTTTTAAGAGTTCTTTCAGAACCCTTTCTTCTGTAAATGGGCTGGTATCGACTTCTGTATCCAGAGTGTTACTACTGTTTGTTTTATGTACCTCCCCCTCTTCATTTGTAAATACTGAGCAAAAATATTTGTTTAGTATCTCTGCCTTTTCATAGTCTCCCTCTGCCCACCCCTCCTCCCCTTTATTAAGCCTCACTATCCCTCCCTTGGTCTTCCTTTGCTCCCTGATGTACCTATAAAGGTTTTATCCCCTTCTTAACTGAGTTGGCTATCTTTCCTCGGTTTTGGCCTTTGCTGTTCTGACTGCCTTCCCAGCCTCCTTTTGCTTTAACTGATACAGTTCTCTATCCTGCTTCTTCTACGATTCCTTGTACTTCCTGAATGCTCTTTTCTCTTGAACCTTCACTGCCACTTCCTTTGAGAACCATAGTGGTTTCTTACATCGTCTTGTTTTGTTTATTTGCTTCACACAAAGGCTCACACTCTGTGATGGCAGTTTTATTATTCCTCATTGTTCTTCCACCTTCTTCCTGCCCATTTGCTAGTGCATTCCTTAGGCTCTCACCCATTTTGGCAAAGTCAGCCCTCCTAAAGTCCAGTACTTTTGTCTTTGTAATGGCTTGACTCTATTGCTGTGTTTATTATGAAACCATACTGTTCGATGGTGCGCTGGTTCCCAGATGGCTACCACTTCTACATCTGTGATCCTCTCTCATCTCCATTTGAGAGAATCAAGTCTAATATTGCTCCCTCTCTAGTGGGCTCCAGTACTAGTTGTCTAAGGCATGCCCCTGTAGGCATCTAGAAAAACTGCACTCTTAGTGGCAGCTGCAACTGCACTCCAGTTAACATCTGGCATATTCAGATCACCCATCAGCAATATCTCCCCTTTTTCTGCCATTCTAAATATACTTTCTATCATTTTCTTGTCCATTTCCTCCCCTGGAGAAGGGGGTTCATACAACCTCTGTGCGGATTGTGGTGCCATTACCTGTCTCCAAATTTACCCACAGTGCTTCTTCTCCTCCTGTTTACCCTTTTTGTTCTGTTGCTTTTATTCCTTCCCTTATGTAAAGAACTACTCCTTCTCCTCTTTACCTCCCTGTCCCTCCTGTAGATAGTGTATCCTGGTATGTTTATGTCCCAGTCATGGTTTTGAGTGTACCATGTTTCTGTGACTGCCACGATATCCAGATGTCCTCCTCCATCAAGGCCACTAATTCAGGAAGCTTGTTACCTAGACTACGGCATTGGTACTCATTCTCTCCATTTTTGATGATCTTTACCTTCTGTTGCAGCATCCCCCACTGACCGTTCTACCTCGGTCTTTTTCTCATTTAGTACCCTGTTTTGTAGGGAGAGGCTGGGATTTTCCTGCTGCTTGTCAGTGCCTCCCCCTTTGACTAGTTTAAAAGCTTGCCAATGAAGCATTTAAACCGATTGCTCAAAAGACTTGTTCCCTTCCTGGACAGATGCAGACCATCCTGGCAGTATAGGCTGGTGTCCCTCCAGGTGGAACCCCAGTCCCCAATGAAGTCAAACCCTTGTGCTCCGCACCATTTTTTCAACCATTCATTAAACTGCATGGTGCCAATTACCCTTGCCTCTCCCATGCCTTTGACAGGCAGCACCTCTGAGAAGGATACTGTGTGTGCTACTTGTACAGGAAATTAATTTTACATAGTTAAGTGCCCTAGCATTTTCCTTTTCATGTCAGTTATGTATTCTGACATAATCTGACCAATCTGCGATAAATAATAATCTAGCTTTGGGGTGCCATCAGATTTACATAGAGTTCCCCTCTCCTCAGCAGCTACTGTTCTTTCATTTCATATTTTTAGGCAGAACATGGCATCAATTACACCGTTCCATGCTATTCATCTGAATGCCTCAGATGGTGTTAATGATGTCATAGAATGTTCGGGCAGTATGAAAAGCGAGAACAGCAACTGCTGAGGATAGATGGATTCCGGGGCAGTTATAAAAGCAAAAAGATTAATGTTAAGTGAAAAGAAAAAGGTCATATCATACTAACATACTATTTGCCAACAGATTAGGCCTTACGGTCTATCGAGTCTGCTCGAACCTCAGATCCCTAGTTGGGTGCCGAGGCCCTCCCCCCCTTGTGTTCCAGAAACCCCTATCATCCATCCCCACCCCCCTGGGACAGGCCATCTCTGATACATCCACTTTCTGTGTCTGTCCCACCCTCTCTTGAAGCCCTCCACTGTGGATCTCTGAACCAGCTCGCTAGGCAGTGCATTCTAAGGGTCCACCACCCTCTCAGTGAAAAACCTCCTCCTCTTTCCCCCTCACCCTTCCACCTTCCAACTTCAACCATGCCCTCTGGTGATACCTCCCTGCTTTAGTCTAAAGATCCCTCCATGTTTACCCTATTTATTCCTTTGAGGTACTTGAAGACCTCAATCATGTCCCCCTCTCCTCCAATGAAAACAGGCAGAGCTCCTCAAGTCTGTCCTCATACTTCAAATCCCCTAGCCTCGTATCATCTTAGTTGCCCTCCTCTCCCCTCTCCAGGAGCTGTATGTCACTCTTCAAGTGTGGTCTCCAGTACTGTACACAGTACTCAAGGTGTGGTCTAACCAGTCCATTGTACAGTGGCAGAATCACTTCCTTGCTCCTAGAGGTGATCCCCCTTACGATTCATCCCAACATCCTGTTTGCCTTGTTAGCCGCTCTCCTGCACTGCTCAGAGTTATTCATACATGCATCCACCATGACCCCTAGGTCTTTTTCCCCTATTGAGGCCTCCAGCGCCTCCCTCCCAGGGTGTACCTGTGTTTAGGGTTTCCCCGCCCAAGATGTAACACCTTGCACTTGGTGATATAGAAATTTAATTTCCATGTGTGAGCCCAGCTTTTGTAAACTGAGTCACCAGACCTAAAGACATGTTTTCTCTCCTGCATAAAAATAAAGTTTTTACTACTACTACATTGTTAATCTTGTCAAGGCAAGAAATAAACTTGAACATAAAAAGGAAAAATATGTTTGCTTACAGTTGGAGAAACTTTGGCCTGTGTGGCACGGCAAAAGTCCTAAATCTTTATGTTATGCATAAACTATGTTTTTCGTAATATTATTTATTTAGTTTTTGTTTATTGGGTAAGTGCACTAGACAAATTCTGCCTATTTGCCTACAACGCAGGGGAAGGGGATACAGATGAATGTCAACTGACCTTGAACCAGATTAAGCTGTTGGTGGTATTTTTAGTGAATGGGAGAAATTTGGCCAGGACACCGGGGAAATTCCCCTTCTCTTTTTGAGAAGTGCCATGGGATCTTTAGCATCCACGTGAACTACCACCAATCCAGGCAGATGGGACCTCTGATTAACATCTCATCCGAAAGACAGCACCTCAGGAGTGCAGCACCCCCCTAATGCTGCAGTGCAGTGTCATTCTTGGGATATTAAGCCATGTGCCTGGTGTGGGGATGGAACCCACAGCCTTCTGATCTCCCAGTCTCAGAGATGAGTGTGTTACCTGTTGAGCCACTGACACTGCTAATGGTAATGCATCAAGCTTAGCTACGAAAATGGATTTGTTGAATTTAATGGTACTTGAACAAACCCTTGACATCCTTGGATTGACAGACACCTGGTTAACTAATAAAATGGAGAACATTAAATTTAGCCTATCTGGCTATTCACTGTTTCATTCAGATAGCTCGAGAAGGGGAAGGGGAGTTCTGCTGTGTGTTAAAAATTGCATGGGCCACATGGAACTCATTCTTAAAGGAAGTGAACATAACACTGAATACCTAGCAGTGAAAATAAATAGAAGACCATTTTTTTGGTAATATATTCTCCACCTAAATCAAAATTGGAATATATTAAATGTGTGGTCAATAAGATTTATAGTCGATTAGGAAATAAGTTACTGGTACTAATGGGGAACTTATATTGTAATTGGCTGGGTCCATGAGGTAATCAGCTAAGAGAAATAGTTTTGATCCTTGGAGTAACACAACTGATAAAGAACCTCACGAGATACACTAAGACCACAAAGAATGGTACTCTTCTCAATTTGTTATTTGTCTTTTCAATAGGAGCAGATGAGTCAGGAGTCCTTTTCCCACATTTGGGAGACCACAACCCAATATGGGGAACCAAGGTAACACTGCAAGTGCAGGGACTGTTTCATTATACTAACTACTTCTGAGCAAGGGATTTTAGAAATTTTTCAGAGGATACATTTTTAGAAAGCATAGGAAAAGAAAAATGGGACAGATGTACACTTATACCAGACAGAGATTTATCTGTAAAGTTTTTTTACTGCAACACAATATTTGTAACTTACATGCCCCAAAAAGAAGAAAAAAAAAAACAATCAAGCTAAACTCCCCTGGATAAACAAAAAAATCATGAGAACCATAAGGGTCAAAAATAGACTTTGGCAAAAGCCCAAAAGAACCAGACAAGAAGTGGACTGGGTCCTTTTCAAAAGTAAGAGAAATTAATGTAGACTACAAATAAGGAAGGCTAAAGCCCAGTATTATAAAAATAAAATGCATTGAGATAATGACCCTTGTAGGTTTTGGCAGAATACTAATAGTTTATTGAACCCAGGACAGAATGACTGGACAAAAACATTTTATCTGAGAGTAGAAGGCAAATTAGTTGAAGAACCCAAAAAAGTAACTAAAATATTAAATAATTTTTTGTGGATTTAACTGGTTATAATAATGTAAGAAGAAACACAGGACAATTGGAGGAACAATTAAACAGGGAAAAAATGGACAGCCACCCACCATTTAGATTTAGAATATTACACCCATCTGAGATATGCAAGGGGTTAAAGAATATTAATATACAAAAGTCAGCAGGATTAGATGGTTTAGAGGGCAGATTTGTAAGGATGGCTGCAAACCAAACAGCGTCAGTTATTACTCACATTTTTAATTTGAGCTTACAAGAGGGTTATTTCCCTCAAATGTGGAAAGTAATAGAATTCCAGTTTTTAAAGGGGGCGTTACTTCAGGTGTAAACAATTACAGACCAAAAAAGCTTTTATCTATTTTATCTAACTGTTTAGAAAGGCATGTCCATACCCAAATTATGGAGTACCTGGACAAATATAAACTGATTACACCCTTCCAATCCGGATGTTGTAAGGGACATTCAACAACCTTAGCCTTACTGGAATTCAGTCACTTGATTAGCATGTCTTTGCATTCCAGTTTAGAAACAGCAGCCATTTTTGTTGATTTATCGAAAGCATTTGATCTGGAGAACCACTCCCTTCTCCTGCAGAGAGCAGAAACCATGAGAATAACAGGTGGACCATGGTATTGGCTGCAGTCTTAGCTGGGTGGCAACATTCAAAGGGTTTCAGTCTCAGGATGCATGTCATCCAGCAGAGCAATTAATTGAGGTAGTATAGTGCAGTGGGTTAAGGCTCTGAGTTGCAGATCTGGAGACCTGGGTTTGAATCCCATAACCATCTAGATGCATACTGTGTGATCCTGAGCAAGTCACTTTACTTTTGTGTGCTCCCAGGTCACATCTAGAAACAAACTTCAGCTTAGTGTGCTACTCCTGGTTAAACAATGTTCCCTTTTCCTAATAGAGGAGTGCCTCAGGGGTCCATTTGGGACCCCTGATGTTCCTGTTATTTAATAACTTGCCACAGGTGGTGCAGCACTCCCAGGTGAGACTGTATGTGGATAGCACTGCCCTTATTGTGACTAGACATAGTGTTCAAGAACTTCAAACAAATACGCAGGCAGATTTTGAGAATTTGAAGGAGTGGGTCACGAGGTCGAGACTTGTAATGAATACTAAGAAAACAAAATTGCTGCATTTCACTTCTAAATAAAAAAGTTCTGTTCAAATTAAACTAAATATAGACAATGGTGGATGTTTGGAACAGGTTCATAAAGATTGTTATCTAGGCGTCATTTTTGATGCCCAGTTCTCCTTCTCTGAACACACTCATTTACTGATAGAAAGGGCAAATAAAAGAATAGGCGCTTTGCGCCAAACTACCAAATGCCTGACCAGGAATGATTGGAAAAGAGTGGCTGAACAAGTCAGTTTACCTGTTCTAACGTATGGAGAGCTTATATGCCAGACTACGACTGAACAACTGACAAATTAGAATTTATATAAGAGTGGTGAAAAAGTATTTGCCTCTTCCTGATTTTCTATTATTGCATATTTGTCGCACTGATGTTTCTAGGTCTTTAGAGAAATGTAATATTAGATAAAGGGAACCTGAGGAACAAATAACACTTGTTTTTTTTATTTCACTTATTTAATGAAAAAATTTAACCAACACCAACTGGCACTGTGTGAAAAAGTAATTGCCTTACACTTAATAACTGGTTACGCCATATTTAGCTGCAATGACTGCAACCAAACACTTCCTATAATTCAATATCAGTCTTTCACATTGCTGTGGAAGAATTTAACCTCTTCCTTGCAGAACTGCTTTAATTCAGTAACATTTGAGTAGGTTTTGAGCATGAACTGCTCGTTTCAGGTCCCCACAGCATCTCTATTTGGTTTAAGTCTGACTTTGACTAGCCTACTCAAAACTTTAATTTACTTCTTTTAGCCATTCTGATGTGGACTTGCTTTTGTGCTTTGGATCATTGTCTTGCTGCATGACCAACTCACGCTTCAACCACTTACAATGAAGGATGACTGGACATTCTCCTTAAGAATTTTCTGGTACAGAGCAGAATTCATGGTTCTTTAATTACGAAGCAAGTCATCCAGGTCCTTAGGCAAAGCAAGCATCCCCACACCATCACAATACCACCACTATGTTTGACTGTTGGTATGGTGTTCTTACTGTGGAATGCTGTGTTTGCTTTATGCGAGACATTATGGGATCCATGTTGTCCAAAAGTTCCACTTTCACCATCTGTCCATAGAACATTTTCCCAAAAGGCTTGTCGATCATCCAGGCTGCTTGGCAAATGAGAGATGAGCATTTATGTTGTTCTTGGTTAGCAGTGGTTTCGCCTTGCTACTCTCACATGAAGCCCATTTTGCCCAGTTCTTTCTGATTGTGGAGTCATGAACACTGACCTTAGCTGAGGCAAGAGAAGCCTGCAGTTTTGGATGTTGTTAGGATCCTTTGAGACTTCTTGGATGATTTACGCTATGCCCTTTGGAGTAATTTGCAGGCCTACTCCTGGAAGATCTATTACTGTTCCAAGTGTTCTCCATTTGGAGATTATGGCTCTCACTGTGGTTCATGGAGTTCCAGAGCCTTAGAAATAGCTTGTAACCTTTCCAGACTGATAGAGGGCAACAATTTTTTTTCTGATCTTTTCAGGAACTTCCTTTGATCATGGCACAATGTGCTTGTTGAATCTTTGTGCTGGCTACGTGACTCTGATGCAGTGGGTCAAAATAAGTGAGGTTTATATTGAGTAGGGCTGGCTGTAATCAAGCCTGGCTGTGTTCAGTCAGCAGCTCTAATTACCTTTAATTGGGTTGATTTAACTAGAGGCAATTACTTTTCACACAGTGCCAGTTGGTGTTAGTTAGCTTTTATCATTAAATAAATGAAATAAGTGAAAAAAAAAGTGTTATTTGTTCACTCAGGTTCCCTTTATACTTTATATTATATTTTGTCTAAAGACCTGAAAACATCCAGTGTGACAAATATGCAATAATAGAGAAAATCAGGAAGGGGGCAAATACTTTTTCACGCCACTGTACTATAAGTTGGCTAGATATGTATCGCACTGTAATACAAGAACTCATCACTGTACTTTGCTGCCCTCACTGCAGTGGCAGTCCCTAGGTATTAATTATGTAAGAACTTGGCAAAAAAATAATTTATAGATACCATGCTTTTTATCCAAATCATTATATTAATGAAACACTGTTTGTCAGGGACAGGTCATCCCATGAAGACACCAAAAGAATGGTTCATATAAATAAAATTTTTCTTCCAGTTATTAGAAATAAATGTGGTGAGAGAACACTGAGTTTTCAAGTAGCCAGACATTGGAATATCTTGCCTTCTTCAGCTCACACATCCTCTTCATATGATTCATTTGTACAGGAAATAAATGGTTTTGATTAGTTCAGATGCCAGTGTAATTAGGAGGCTGCATTCTAGTTTTTGCACTGTCTGGATATTATGTGTTATGTTTGTTTTCTTCCAGGATTTTATTAATAATCTTGAAAATGTCTTGCATTATGGTATGATATAGTTATGTCTTGCAAGTATTATGTGATAAATGTTTATGTATAGGTAACTTAGATATAACAGGACTGTCTTGCAATCTGGGTTGTTAACCTAAATGACATGTTTCCTGTATAAAAACAAAGTTTTTACTACTACTACTTAAGCCATTCCTTACATATCAAGCCACTCATCCCTTTCCCTGCCTTCTATCCCACCTGAACTGTAAGTAGCCAAGATTGATAGTTCCCGGTCATTATGCAGTGCCGCACCTGCCTATGTTTCTGTCACTGCCATCAAATCCACCTGTGGTTGAACCATTAGTACCTGCAGATTGCTAATTGTATTCCACAGACTTCTGGCATTGATGCACAGTGCTCTTCATTGCTCCTGCGTCTTACCCGTTGTGACCTTGTCTGTTGTCCCCTGCCTCTTTTGACCCTGCCGCCCCTGTGTTTTAGATCCTTCTATCTAAACACCACTGTGGCACCATTTGCTGTCAGACTGCATACTCTTACTTGAGTTTCTTCCTATCTTGGTCCCCTCACCTCATTTGCAACATCATGCTCCCTCAAAAGATAGCCAACTCAGTTAAGAAGGGGGATAAAACCTTTTATAGGTACATCAGGAGCAAAGAAAGACCAAGGGAGGGATAGTGAGGCTTAATAAAGGGAGGGAGGGAGGTGGGCAGAGGGTGACTGTGATAAGGCAGAGATACTAAACAACTATTTTGCTCAGTATTTACAAATGAAGAGGGAGGTACCTAAAACAAACAGTAGAAACACTCTGGATACAGAAGTTGATACCAGCCCATTTACAGAAGAAAGGGTTCTGAAAGAACTCTTAAAACTGAAGGTGGACAAAGCAATGGGGCCTGATGGGATTCATCCCAGAATTCTAAAAGAACTAAGGGTAGAACTAGTGACACCACTGACTACCCTCTTCAACAAATCATGGGAGGATGGGGTGGTACCCGAGGACTGGAGGAGGGCAGATGTGATTCCCCTTCACAAAAGTGGGAGCAAGGCAGAAGCAGGAAACTACAGACCTGTTAGTTTAACCTCAGTGGTAGGGAAAATGATGGAATCACTTCTGAAGGAAAGAATTGTCGAGTATCTAGAGGCTAGAGGCTAGAGGGGCACAGGACCCTAGGCAGCATGGATTCACAGCAGAAGGTCATGCCAGACAAATCTGATAGATTTCTTTGACTGGGTGACCAAAGTAGTAGATCAGGGAGGGGCTGTGGACATGGCCAACCTAGACTTTAGCAAGGCATTGACACAGTCCACACAACACACAAAGATTAATATACAAGTTAGCCAGCCTGGGAGTGGGTCCCAAGATGACAGCCTGGGTAAAATTGGCTGGAGAATAGGACACAGAGTAATAGTAAATGGAGTCCACTCTGAAGGAGGGGGGTTACTGGTGGGGTACCGCGAGGTTCAGTGTGGGACCGGTCCCTTCAATGTCTTTATAAGTGACATTGCAGAGGGACTGGAAGGAAAAGTATGTCTCTTTGCAGATGAGACAAAGATCTGCAACAGAGTTGGTGCACAAGGTGGGGTGGAAAGAATGAGAAGGGACTTGGCAAGGTTAGAGGAATGGTCTAATGTATGGCAGCTTAGATTCAATGCTAAGAAGTGCAAGGTAATGCACCTGAGAAACAAAGACCCTGGGGAAGAGTACACAACGGGGGGTGATATACTAACAACAACAAAAATGGAAAGGGACCTGGGGGTAGTCATATCAGATGACCTAAAGGTGGGCAAACAATGTGAGAGGGCAGCAAGGAGGGCTGGGGGGATACTGGGATGCATAGGGAGAGGCATCACCAGTAGAAAACAAGAAGTTATCATCCCTCTGTACAGACAGCTGGTCAGACCCCATCTGGAGTACTGCGTGCAGTTCTGGAGACCCAATCTCCAAAAGACATAGACAGGATGGAAGCTGTCCAGAGGAGGGCAACTAAAATGGTGCAGGGTCTGCACCAGAAGACATATAAAGAGAGACTTAAGGAGCTTAATATGTATAGCCTCGAGGAAAGGAGGAGGGGGACATGATAGAAACTTTCCAAGTACCTCAAGGGAATCAACAAAAGTCCAAGAGGGTAGCATCTTTCAAAAAAGAGGTGTGCAAGAACAAGAGGGCATAATTTGAATATGGGGGGCGGCTCAGAGGTAATTTAAGGAAGTATTTTTTCACAGAGAGGGTTGTGGATGCATGGAACGGCCTTCCGGAGGAGGTTGTGGAGTCAAAAACAGTGGTGGAATTCAAGCATGCATGGGACAGTCATAAGGCAATTCTAGGGGGTGGGGGTAGGAAGAAGTAGGCTGCTGGTTAACTAGGATCTGCAGCTTATCCATTAGGTAGGGAAATGGGCAGACTGGGTGGGCCAAGCGGTCCTTATCTGCCGTCAAATTCTATGTTTCACTGTTCTCTCTTTGCAACACCCCACAACTCTTGCTGCTATGTTCATTTTGCAGATTCTTGTCATTCTAATTGCTCACCATCTTCAGGAAAGGTGCTGGTGTTCCCCGTCTGCCCACTTTTTCACCCAGTGGACCCACGTCCCTCCTACTCTCATATTGCCACTATCCTTCACCCTGCTAGGACCCTGCATGCTACTGCATTATGGGGATTGCCTGCTTGGCCTTCCTGAGCTGGTATAATACTGTCCTAGTCCCAACTGCAGAGTCCCTCTTTGTCAGTTTAAATGACCAGCAATGAAGGCATATAACTCATGAGCCAAGGCCACAGTCCTCTCTGCTGTAAGATGTAGTCATCCCTCTGGAACTGCATCAGTCCTCACTATGCCAAATTCCTCTTCATTGTACAGTCCTTCAACCACTGGTTAAAGGGACATGGTCAACTTTTTATGCATCATATTATTTCTAGTTGAAACCCCACATTTTGTGTGCTTACCTACTCTAAAATCCATTGATGTAGCTGTTTTTTTTTTATTTTGCTTTTTGCTTAGTAGAATTGAAATGCATGCTGATTGTAACAGAGGGCCCTGTTGTGAAGTATAACCAATCACTTAAAGATGCAATAACCTCCCCCCCATTATTTATTTTCACTCTATCCTATCCTCTATTATATTTCAATATCTATCCTATACTTCCTTGTCAGTGTGGCCAACCTGGCAATCTTCTATCTATCCTTTACTGTCCTTTTTTCTTTCTTTCTGTCAGTAATTAATTGCATTTTGTTAAAAAAAAAAATATTGAAAAAGCTGTGCTCAGCAAAACTTCAGTGGCAACTGGGAGAAGTAGTCCATTATCTTTTTTTCTCTCTCTCTCTCTCTGCTCTCCATGTTGAAATGGTGTAAAAATGAGACATTAACAGGTTCAAAAGAGCAGGACCAACAAGCTCAGTGTCCCAGAACAAATGTCAAGAAGGAGCTGTTTCATTTGTAAACAAAAGAGCCTCTAAACAGCAGAGGGCTGAGTTGTGAAACAAGTATCTGCTGCAACTTCAGCTAGTAAGTTAAGAAGCAATGGCTGTAAAACTAAGGGAAACTGGAACAAAAAGGGTTTTGTGCAGTACAAGCAAAGAATAGGGCTGTAGGGAGTACTGAATAAAGCTGAAACATTGCTATATGAATTAAATACATTCTTTTTAATGTATTATAACACAAATAGAATTCCAGCACCTTACAGAAAATCAGATAGGGAGCACACCCCTCATCTGCATTCCCTGTTAAGGTTATAGATTCTTCGGTTTGGTAAAAAGGTATTGTACTGAAATAAACTGTTACCTGAGTGCCCATGTTAGTTGCAGAGGTCCCTCTATAAGGGCAGGCAGCCCATAAAACGGCAGCTTATATGGTCTCAAGGAGGAGTGATGTCAGAAGGGGGAAGAGCTAAGCTAATGCTCTGACATCATAGTCCTATAATTAAATCTATATTTTTGTTTTAGGACCTTGTGAGGAAATAAATGCTTATTTGGTAAACCCTCGAAGTGCTAGAATGATACTAGTTGGTTTAATATATGTGTGTGTGAGTGTGTATATGTATATATATATATATATATATATATATATATATATATATATATATATATTAAGCTTGAAAATGCAATTGTTCATCTTAATTAAGGTAGCACATGATTGATGAGGCCATCCTGTGGCTTTATAAAAGGTTCCTCTAGGAGAACCAAAGTAAATAGGTGGTCAGTCGGGTTCTGACCAAGGAGAGAGAAGGCTCTAAGAAGAAATTGTGAAAGTTTCCACACTGCTTACGAGAAGGGAAAGAACTCAAGAATTCTGAAGAGTAATTTTTTTTCTTTGTGAGAATTATCTCCTGATGTTTGAAGAGGTGTGACGGATTAACACCCTTTATTTTTCCTTTTTTGTATATACTGAACTTAGTATTTGTTTTTATTGTTTTTTTCTTTTCTTTTTTCTTCTTCTTGAATAAAATGATAAATGCAGACATATGCATTTTTCTATGCATCATATCTGGTTGTATGATCTGTTTATTGGGACCCACACTACCACACTAATGTATAGATATGAACAACTTTGTTTTGTTTTGAATCTAAGATCTGTTTTTATTGCATACTTTCTGAACAGTAGAAACCCCCCCCCCAAACAGTTCAGCCACTCATGATATAATGGTCTCCTCTACTCCCACTGCATAATGAGTAGCTAGGCTGTGTTGGGGGTGTTCCTAGGTCCCACAACAATGCAGTGAGAGTTGATCAAGGAATGTAAACAAACATGTTTTTGTGTGGTAACACCAGTATGGTGGGCAGTCTGTTTTTCATTGTTTAAAAGAAAAATCAATCAGAATCAAACAACCAGATGCATCTCGGAATGTGAACAATCATAAGATGTGTTTTTTATACTAGGATCACTCCGAGGCCTAACAAAGTTGACAGTGTCCCTTTAAAGTAAGTGATCAGCAGAAGCGTACCCTCTCCCTTGAACCTCACCAGCAGGACCTTAGAAAAAAGTAACTGAGGTTGCAACCAGATTGTCTCATGCCCAGATCCCTAAATCTGTCCTTTTCCTCTCCCAAAGGGCTGCCAGCTAGATCATTTGCCTCCAAGGGGACAGTTACATCCAGCCCCTCCCTGACTCTTCCTCCTAACAATCCTTTTAATTTTGCACAAATCCCTCCCTGCTGATGCTCTCGGCAGGCACCTGAACACCCTACTCACCTTGTTCCCTGTACATGCCACCCTCTCTATTCTCCTTATGATGGAGTCCCCTACTAATAGTAATTTTCAGTCTTCTTCCTGCCTTTAGACTCTGTTATCATTCTAGTTGCCACTCTTGGGGGCAGTCCTGTTTGCCTGCAAGGTAACAGGTATCGTCTCCTTGTGGGTAGATACTGGTTGAATGATGATACTCAGGGGAGTAAAACAATTCCTGTACTATTGCTGAAGTCTCACTAGCCCCCTAGAAACTTCCCCTCTTCGTTCCTCCTGCTGACTACTCTCCATTTTCTAGATCCCTGCAGACACCACTTTATTAGGCTACCCTAAATAGGTTTAGCTAGGAGCCTGCAATTCCCAGTCCTACCTGTAATGCTTTCACAGTTTAACCTCACTTACAATGGAAAGCAAGAGTCTTCCTTGACGGGAGGAAGCAGAATCTTACATCTTGTGGTGTGCTCAGTGAGCGGAGTTCTCTGCAGAACTGTGGACTCCTTGCAGATACCCTGCTGATGTTGGCCTCCTCCTTTGTGATCCTCACTCTTCATGATCACCGGGACCTATGAAAGTTAAACAGCAGACTGCTAGAAACCCGATTCTGTCTCTAACCCAGGCCTCCTATCTAATGTTCCCCTTTTTCTCTTGACCTCACTTAACCCCAGTCCCCCACAAAGCTTTTCAGCAGGGTGTTTTGCAGTAAATAAAAAGCAATTAACAGTCCTGTATTACTCCTTATCTCACTTTAGCTGCCCCCTCAGCACTGGCTAGCAAGTAACCAGTGACGTCCTTGTTATACCCTGCCTACTATAAATCTGTTTCTGTTTCTAGCACAGACCTCCCACCAGCTGTCTATAATTCCTTTTTTCTCTATTGACCTTACTTAACCCCAGTCCCCACGAAGCATTTCACAAGACTGTTTTACAGAAAATTAAAAGCAATTGACAGCCCTATATTGCTCCTTACTTCACTCTCCACTTGCACATCAACACAGCTGATCATGTTACTCAAAAAAGATGAAGTTACTACAGTACAGGTCAGTGGTTAGACAACACCTGGAGTACTGCCTGCAGTTTTGGAAACCTTCATTTGAAGAAAAGAAACAGGTTAGAGACTATCCAGTGGAGGGCAACAAAAATGATCTAGGGGCAGCAGGGAAGGACCAATGAGGAAAGACTGGACAGCATAAATATGCACTCTCTGGATGACAGGTGGGGGAAACAGAGGGTTATGATAGAAACCTCAAAAGACATGCAGGGACATAATGTTGTAAGCACACCTTGTGTCACTTCCAACTGAATTATTGGTTCTGTTACATTCTCTTAGATCTGATGCATGCCTGATTTGCAAGGAGAAGCAGGCATGTCTTCAGATGCAGTCAACAGATTTTTATTGAAGGTGGGGTACAAGTGTTGCATCAAATCACAAAGACAGCTGATAGTAAGCTGTAGTACTATACAAGGCTATACTCTAAGGCAGTGCTGTAGACTTTAGATAATGACTATACCTTAAAGCAAAGCTTTACACTGTAAGTATTTGCTGTACTCTGTGGCAATGCTGTAGACTTTAAAGAAATGTGTGGTTTAGAACAATTTCAAGAATTCTAAAACTCTAAAGACTCCGGCCATGGGTAACCCTGCATGGTAGCCCGGTTAACCTTTCGTGAAGCTGAGAATGATGACCTGCAGGTGGACTCAACAAACTGGGGTGCACACAAGAGGGAGATTTCCAAGGAAACTGCACCAGGAGGAACTGAAGGAATGCTCTTTCAGGAGAGGCCAAAAGAACATTCCTCAACAAAGTGGGGATCACCAGATGGTACACCTCATCCACTGGTTTGGAGATTTAGCTGCCTGTGAAAAGTGATGTCAGACTGCCAGGCCAAATGCACTTCAAGAATTTTGGACTGGTTAATGGGTTGTGGCAGACCACTGATTAAAACAGAATGGGATTCCTTCACAGGACCCTTTGAGCATTGGAAAGGAAGTTGTGGCAGACTGCCAAACAGGGTCATATTGAGAACACACATTTGTAATCTGGGGATCATGAGCTTTCATTGTTCCTGGATCTGGCTGCTTTTATTGCTTCTGTGTGTCTGGCTGCTTTCATCGTTCTTGGATCTGGCCACTTTCATCACTCCAGGATCTGACCACTTTTATCACTCCAGGATCTGGCCATTTTCATCACTCCAGGATCTGGCCACTTTCATCATTCCTGCAAACAGAAAATCCTCCACTGCACATTGATGTCCCTAGCTAGTGAGTCAGAGTGGCTCCTAAACTTCCTTCACTTCTTAACAAGGTAGGGACATAGCTGGAGTAGTGGAAGGGGCATGTCTTGACTAACCTCTAATACTAGCTGGGTTGACTGCCCCAAGGTGTAGCCAAGGAAGTACTGGGTGTTGCAGGTGGAGGTATACAGACACTCTAGTTAGTGTGACATCTGAACAGTCTTTAGGTAGTTGTAGAGGTATCTGGTTACTTTGCAGCAGAAAAATGGTTGCCAAGCAGTGAAATGATTCAAAGCCGGGTACACAAAGACTTGAGACAGTCTTTTAGAATGGTACCACATTTTTAGGCAGTCACTATGGGTACCATAGTTTAAGCAGTTTGACTGGCAAACAGGGCTCAACAAATGTTTATGCAGTTCATTTTGCAAAAAGACCCAACACTGGTTTAGGCAATTTATTTTGCAAACAGGGTGCAACACTTTAGCTTTGCTGCAAAAAGGACAGTCTCAGTGAGGCAGCTCTGTACCTTTAAATGAAGTTCAATAATCAGTCTTTTAAATACAGTACACTATTACTTTAAACACAATCCATTAGACAGGTTGCACACATTCAGTAGTTGTTCAATGGTCTGCCCCTGAATTTTGGTTTAGTTGAACTTAATTTGTTCCCAGTTCCATGGGATCCACTCCTATAGAGTTGTAACTAATATGCCCTGTGGATACTTTAAGTTGCCCACATCCTGGCTCCTATGGAGCTCTACAAATTCCACCCTGTGGATAGTGCCCTTACTGGGGCCTTGTTGGGCCAGTTCTGCTCCTATGGAGCCTGGATCTGAGTCGCCTCTGTGGGTGATCCTGAGGTGGGGAACACCTGCCCACATCCTGCAGCCTCAGTTTCTTTGCTAGGCGATGCTGTGTGTTATTTGTAAAAAAAAATAAATAAAACTTAGATCAGTTTATTGTCTTGAGGCCACCCCGCCCACTGGGAGCTCTGTAGAGTTAAAATTTAGGGCATCTGGCCAACTGATCCTCCCTCTGGGCAGTTGCTTGTCTGAGACCTTGCCTGCCCCTTTGCAGCTTCAGCTGTTGCCCCTGCACTGTCTGGTACTTTCAAGAATTCTTCTTTTTAAATCAAACTGTTCTGGCAGTCAGCACCTGCACAGTGATGCTGCCACCGACTCACCACCCTGGCCCAGGGTGAAGCACTGTGGGGCAGTTGACTGGGAGGTTTGACCTGCTGCTGCTGAGGGAGGTTTGCAGTGGGTGGTCCTGAAGGCAAGATCTCTTTGCTCTGCCTGACCCTCCTGCTATCACCACCATGGCTTCATTCTGGCACCACTCACTAGCACCTCAACTATTTTTTTCACCACTGCAGCCCATTGTAGCTGCTGACAAGAGACCAGTAAACTTTAAACCGAATAAAAAAAAGAGGGCTGAACTGAGCCCGCACTGAGGTCAACTGACTGCTGTTGCTTCTGGACCTGCCAGACTGCTTCCACTGCTGACACTTGTGGACACCGCTAAACTGATGAGGAACACCATCAGAAGGAGCAGAGCACAGTCAAAGTCAAAAGGACCCATTCAATCTGCCAGGTAATCCTTGTGGTCTCCATCACTCCCTGTCTCTTGCTGCCTCCCTGGTCCCCAACTCTCTCAATGGTTGCTCCTGCCTCTCTTTAAGGGCTCAGGATTCCACTCCTGAACCCTGTGCATGAGCTACAAATGGCTCTACATTTGAATTTTGCCCACGCACTGGGCAGGGACAGCAGTCCTGGTGTGTGGCCTGTCTTCCCTTGTGCTGTCTGCTTGGTGGTGGTGGTGGTGGTGGTGGGGGGGGGGTTGTGATAATGGCCACAAGGAAAAAAGGGTTTAAAATGCAGCACTGACTTGAACTTGCTAAGGAAACTGTCTTGCTGAGCCTCTGCAGTGGAAGGGTCCACCAGCTGGACTGGCAGGGAACTGTCAGGGGAGTATACTGGGATGCTAACACTGGGAACCTGCAGGGGAGGCACTGTGGCCAGCAGGTCCCATTTAGACCAGTGTATCCCCCCTCTACATTATCCTGGGGCTCCTAACATACACTGATTTTCTCTTTTCCCAACTATCTCTGTGGGTCTGCAGGTTCCCGGCTTTGTTTCTGTAGGGCCCCAACTCTGAGGCACTACAATAGGTTGAACATCACAGTTATTTAAGTTAAAGAACACCACAACCACGGGGGCACAGTCTTAAACTGGAGGGGTGAATGTTCAGAACAAAAGCATCAGAAAGTATTTCTTCACAGAGCCAGCAGTGGACAGTTGCAGCAGTCTACTCAGTAATGTGATAAATGCTGGGATTATATGAGCATCCCAGCAGAAAAAGGCTTTACAGTCTATGTAGTCTGCTCAATTGTGCAGCTCCCGATGTATTTACAAATAGAACTGCCACCCCCTCCCCATTTCCCTTTCGATCTCCCTCTATTCCCCCTTCCCCCTTGCTCCCCTTCTTTCCAAAACGTTTCCCCACATCCTGTCACAACCCCTCCTGAAGTTGTCTCCCATTTTTAAGGATAGCACCTCCTCTGGCAGTTCATTCTACTTGGACACCACCCTCTCAGTGAAAAAGTGCTTCCTCATCTCCCTCCTAAACCTTGCTCCCACCAGCTTTAGGCTATACCCCCTAAAGGTCTTTTTTCCACTAAGGCTAATGAGCTCCTCAGTGCTTACCCTGTTAATACCCTTAATGTACTTGGAAATCTCAGTCATGTCTCTCCTCTCCCTTCTTTCCTCAAGAGAGTTCATGTTGAATGCCCTGAACCTCTCCTCATATGTGTTTCCCTGCTGGCCCTGGAAAGTCTTGGTTGTCCTTTTCTTGACTGCCTCCAGCTAGTTGGCACCCTTTTTAAAATATGGGCCCCAAAACTGCACACTATACTCCAGTGACCTGTATAGCAGCAGAATAACCTTCGCATTCCTTGTGGCAAGTCCCCTGGCTGTATAGTCCAGAATCCATTTTGCTTTGGCTGCTGCTTTCCCGAGTTTGTTCGGAGTGTTTTAGGTCACTTTGTGATTATTACTCCCAGCTCCTTTTCTTCATCTCACCTGGTTACCTGCACACTGCCCAGCAAGTATTTGGTGTCTGGATTCTTTGCACTCAAGTGCGCTGAACCCCAGCTAATAAATGCCAGGCCACTTTTTTTGGCCTAGCCAGGTTCACTAAGGCTAAAGAAAGGAGCAGAAGACCAAGGCCCATGGAAGATCCTGTCATTTAACCATAATAAGCTAATTTGACATTGTGTGACATGAAGTTATCAAGCCTATTTTTAAAAAAATGTTTTTGTCTTACTAATTACAATGTCTGAAGTCAAAGAGTTCCAGGGGTTTATTACCCTCTGTGAGAAAAAAATTACCCCTCTTGACAGTATTAAACCTATGACAGGCCAGTTGTAATGGATGGTCCTCAGTTACAACATTAATTTGCCTGAACTCCAACCCAGTTTCAGACATCAAGCACTCATCTTGCAAGACTTCGCACGTCAACATCAAGTCCCCTGTCATCCGTCTGTTCTCGAGCGACATGAGGTTCAGTTCACGCAACCTACCATAGTTAAGATTGTTTAAGTCATCAATACACTTAGTAACTTTCCTTTACACTTTTTCGAGACATGTGCTACATCCCCTCTCAAGTAGGGGTTCCAAAACTGAGATGAAAAGTATAAGTGTGGATGAATATAAGATCTATAAAGTGGCAGCATAACTGATCTATCTTTGGACTTTATTTCTACACACCTCCCACCATATTGTATTGGTTTTATTAATAATCTCATAGATGTGTTCATTGAAAGTAAGATCAACTGAGATTACTATTCCCAAATATTTTTCTGATTTCAGTTTATTCAAGTTGTTTACCATACAAATAATAGTCATTTGTGGGGATGAGCAAGCCGAGATGCATCACACCACATTTGTTCAGATTAAACCTCATCCCCATTTATTTGCCCATACTGATAAGCGGAGTCCTCCCTGAGTTTCTGTCTTCCCTCCTCCATGTCCAGTCTCCCACAGAGCTTGGCGTCATCTGCAAATAAACAGATTTTACCCTTAATCCCATCCGTGATGTCACTTATGAAGATGTTAAATAACACTGGGCTGAGCACTGAGCACTGTGGAACCACACTGGTTGCAGGCCTTGTTTAGAGAATTCTCCTCCAGCTACCACCCTTTGGCTTCTTTCCTGCAACCAGCTCCTGACCCATCCTGTAAACACAGCCCCCACCCCTAGATCCTCAAGTTTCCAGAATCGTCTTGTATGAGGCACTGAGTGGAAGGCCTTGCTGAAGTCCAGATACAGGACATCAACCACTTGGCCCTTGTCCACTCTCCTAATTACCCAGTCAAAGAAATCAATTAGGTTAGTTTGGCAGGACCTCACCTACATGAACCTATGCTGCCTCTTATCTTGGAGCCCATTTTTCTCCAGAAAACTGATCAGGCTCTATTTCATGATGGTCTCCATTAGATTACCGACTATTGAGGTCAAGCTGACTGGTCTGTGGTTCCCTGGTTCATCCCTTGGCCCACGTATACATAACGGTACCACGTGCACCATTCTCCAGTCCTGGGGCATGTTTCTGGACTCCAGAAAAGTGTTAAAAAAGGAAGACAGGGGTGGAGGAGTTCTGAAAGGGCAGAGAAAAACAATAAGGAAACATCAAGGCATGCGTGATCATCTCATAGTATTTTTTTGCCTGTAATAATCCCATCCTACCAGTAGAGGGAAGATGGCTGCTGTACTATGGGTGCCCAGTCTGAGGTCCGACTGACTGGCATAATCCTGATGGGATAGCTTGGTGGGAGGAGCTAGAGTAGAAAAGTTTGCCCTTGTGTCAGGGAATCTGGTGGGAGTAATTAAGTAGTTAATTAGAAGCTAGAGGTGTCTGAGAACAGGCAAGAGCTGGTGTGGGCACTAGGAGCTGTCTGAGAGCATGAAACAGTGATACCCATGGATGTCACATGCCACTTGAAGAACCTGAGGAAGGCTTCCTTTATTGGCACTACTCAGATGTAAATAAGAGGTGTAGTGCCTGATGCCTAGGACAGATCCTCGATAATGGGGATCTGGGGACATTCCATAGTGCACTGCCCATAGTGAGGAAGCATGTATTTGGACCAGCAGGAGACTTTGGGAACCACAGGGGTATCCCTCATTGCAGACAACCAAATGGTCCTCAGGCCTGTGGTGGGTTCCCCCAAAGCCACTGAGGGAGACCCTGGTGTGGTGAGCTCAGAGATGTGCCCTTGCTGAATTTACAGCACCAGGGAAGCAGGTGAGGCTCTGGCAGGAAGAAACATTGTCAGACAAGGTAGGAGATACATCTCCAGCATATATGAGGTAACCCACTGCAGTGGGCACATTGGCAAGGATGCAGTTGTCAAGCTCCACAGGAATTATGGCCTGCAATGGCAGGGTGGAAGGTGGGGCCTGGATCACGCACAGCTGCATGTGGCTGCAAACCCAGTGGTGCTCTACTTGAGCTAGGACAGGGAGGAATTGACAGGTGACTGCACAGGCAGCCATCAGCACCCCAACTACCTGTCCTGAACCCCTAAAGTGTAACAGCATTAATGTGAGAGTCATGGAATCATGGCTTGTGCTTTCATGATACTGAAGCCAGAGTGTACGTGGGACAAGACTGAAGTGTTGAACAAGAACTTAGTTAAGCCTGTTAGAACATCAGGAAATGAAAGATATGATAAAATACTGGTATGGAGGATAGGACTGGAGGAGAGAGGGCATGAAACATATTGCTCCGGAAAACATAGACAGTGCAGGGAAAGTCAAGGTGTCAAAGTATGGGATTTAGTCATTGCATTGCACAGAAAGTGGCACTCACTGGAATGACACAGGGTGACCATGTACCCTGGTAAGAGGCTGTGTTTGGAGATCAACTCAGCAAGGGCAGCCTGTTTAGGGGTCGTGAGTTAACCCAGGTCCCTGGAAGGGAATCCACTGTTAACTCTGAAAGAGGGGATTTACTAGATCATTAGCTCTAAAAGAGGGGCTGGAATACGTTATCTTTGAAAGAGGGGCTGGACTATAATTTAGCTCTTAGAGAGGGGCAAGAACAGACAAAACTCTGAAAGAGGAGGATTGACTTTAGAAAATTAACCAAAAGCCAAATTAATTGTGATTTTTGGTTGTCAGGCATTAACTTGTACAGTTTGTTACTCCGTAGATGATGGATGTGCTCAAAGACATTTGGGCCCCAATTCACAAAAAATCACAACGGCAATGCAAACTTTTGCATTGTGCTTTGCAGTTTCCCAGGCATCCAAAATTTCTATTCAGAGTCAAATCAGCGGCACAAGTCAAAACAAAGGATGACATTCTAAACCTCCAAAAAAACCTAAAAAAACTGGAAGACTGGGCACTACAAAACAATATGACCTTCAGTAGTACTAAGTGTGTGATAAAGCACTTAGGGGCAACTAATAAATGCAAAACATTTACCTTAAATGGGCATAGTTTGAAACCAGTAACACAAGAAACAGATCTTGGTATAATCATAAGGTCAGACCTGTCCTTCCAAGGGCACTGTAACCATATTATTAGCTGTGTTAATAAACTTGTAGGAAATATAACGAGGTCTTTCACATCTAGAGATGGGGGCTGCATTTTGCCCCTCTATAAGGCATATGTTAGACCTCATATGGACTACTGCTCACCACACTGGAGCCCCAATCTCAGGAGAGATGTGAATAGGATGGAGGGGGTACAGTGAAGAGTCACCAAAATAATAAACAACACGTACAATAAAACCTACAATGCAAGACTGGAGGAGTTAAACTTGTACTCACTGGAGCAGCGGAGAATCAGAGGGGATTTATTACTGAAGTACACACCGTCACATGACGAAGGATTAATGACACAGCGGGGAATGTCTTTTAGCATAAGGGACTGTGACCTAAGAAGTCACAAATACCAGCTAGCATTGACCTTTCCCAAAACTGATAATAGACGCTACTTCTTTACTCAAAGAATAATCCCACTGTGGAATTCACTTCCAAAAACAATAGTTGAATCTTCAAGCCCCACAAACTTTAAGTACCAACTAGAGCTTTACCTTATGTATCAAGGATGATGGTCCAGCTTGACTGGAGATATACGTACATGGGCTAAGACCTCCAGTATAACTATCAAATTGTAGTATAAAAGCATAGATAGCACACCGTGCTATCCGACTGTGACTAGGGGAAGTCCAAGGCAGTGGTAACCTTAGTAGTGCTGCCCTGATATGCAGCCAGGAGCACGGGCCCACAAAGAATAGCACAGAGGTGCTATTTCCAATTCACAAAAGCAGCCATGCAAATGAGCCCATTGGGCATGCAAGGTGCTAGGTGGCCATTTACATGCCCATTATGGGCTCATTTCCATAGCTTGTGAAGAGCATAATGCACCCCCCCAGTCCCTGCCCCATAAGCAGTCACAGTCCCTGGTGTTAGTGGTCCCTCCCCCTCGATGCTCGCTGATTGCTGGCCCGATATACAGTATAGATAATTCCTGGTGATCTAGCGGTCCCCCCCCCCGACTGCCAGCCCAGTATAAACAAAGACATTCCCTGGTGCTCTAGTGGCCCCCATGCCACTCTCTGATTGCCACCCGATATCAAAAATATAAGATTTCCCTGGTGTACAGTGGTTTCCCCCATCAGAAGCCCTGCCTGAAATAGAGATAATATTCTCTGATGGCTAGTGGTCCTTCTCCCCACCTGATCACTTGCTTCATATATATAAAAAAAACCTCCCTGGTGGCTAGTGGTCCCTCCCACCACCCAGTAAACCTCTCAATGCTGACATCATATTCCCTGGTGTCCAGTGTGATCTTTCCATCCCGATCCCATGTATAGTCATGATAAACATTTCCCTGGTGATCTAGTAAACCCCCCTCCCTATCCCCAGTAAGTAAATTAACATCTATTCTGTAATGGTCTAGTGCACCCTCACCACACCACCCCAGCAGGTAGTAGCCCACCACTCCACTCCCCCCATCCTGAACCCAAGCTGGCGACCAGCACAACCCTCCATTATCCACCAAGGCTGGTTGCTGACTCAGCTGTCAATTGGCACGTACTGTATACAGTACATGGTCATGGAATGACAGCTCACTCTGAGCTGTCAATCAGTGTATACTGTATACAGTATGTGCTCATTGACAGCTCAGTCAGCAGCCAGCCATGGTAGAGAGAGGAGGGCTGTTCTGGTTGCCAGCTCAAGTTCGGGTTTGGGATGGGGGAGCAGGGTGGTGGGACACTACCTGCCGGCATGCGAGTTGCCCTTGACCACCAGGAAACAGATGTTAATTCACTTACTGGGGATTGTGGATAAGGAGGTGGGGTTCTCTAGACCACCAGAGAAATGTTTATCTTGATCATACAGGAGATTGGGGTGGGAGATGACACCGAACACCAGGGAATGTGATGTCAACATTGGGTGGGTGATCAGGTGAGGGGAGGGACTGCTAGCCACCAGGAAAGTCTTTTTTGTATATCGGGAGTGATCGGTGGGGGGAGGGACTGCTAGCCACCAGGGAATATTATTTCTATTTTGGACAGGGCTTCAGGTTGGGGTGGGGGAACCACTGGACTCCAGAGGCATCTTATATTTTTGATATCGGGCCATGATTAGCGACAGGAGGGGGGTCCACTGGACCACCAGGGAATGTCTTTATTTATATTGGGCTGGCAATTCATGAGGGCGGACCACTAGACCACCATAAATTATCTATATTTTATACTGGGCCAGCAATCAGCAAATGGCGGTGAGGGGGGAACCACTGGCCAACCGGGAGATATTTTTTTCTCAATGGCTTGGTGATTGGTGGGGAGGAGGAAGGACCACTAACCACCAGGGAAGATTTAAATATTTTATATCTTGGATCAGGCTGGTGATCTGTGAGATGGGGACCACTAGACACTAGGGAAAAATGCTGACTTATTCTTGGGTTGAGGATTGGCGGGGGGGTGGCACCGCAACACCTCTGCCAACCACTAGGGTTGCGGGGGATTAAAGCATGGTCTTGGTCGGTGGTATTTGTTACGCGCAAGGGGATCTGCAAAAGGCCCTTGCGTGGAGCAAATGCTTTGTAAATGGGACAGTGCTGATATGCAGGTCCCCTCACCCTCCTTTGCATTGCGGCCTCTCTACACTTTGCCCCAGCACAAACTTCGTTTGAGAGCGTAAACCAGGCTTTTGTGAATACCAAATCAATGCAAAACCTGGTTTACACCATGCAAACCCGATCCGTGCCAGGGCAAGATTTTGTGCATCTGGCCCTTGGTGTTTCTGGTCTTTTTGTGTAGTGGGTCCTGGGGTGCCATATCATGCTATAGTGCAGGAGGAACAAGATAACTGCAAGCTATGGGATGTAAGGGAATTCCCCATGAGCAGAAATACAGTATCCCTGGACAAGAGAGATTTCCTGGGCCATGCCCACCCTATTCCAGGGCTACATCACTGGAGGGGGACTTGTCCATAACCATCTATGTATTTATGCATCAATGTTGCACCCCAAAGCCTGGGGATACAATTGGTATATCAGATTTGATGGTCCTTTTTTTGTATTGATGAATGGGGACAGTGTTAAAAGGAGATTGGATCACATGCTTGGGAACTGTGTTATTCATGTTTAAATCCCACCAGGGCCATTTATACTGTGGCCCTGAGCAAGTCACTTAACTTCCCTATGCTTCGTTTTGCTCAGTGTATAAACTGGGTAGAAAGCCCTCCCGCACGCACACACACACGCAATGAAAACGTGATGCTACATCACCCTTCAGCTAGCCTAGATAAATGAACACAAACTTTAAAAATGCGTGCCTTACTCCCTGACTTGATTCATTCAGCTGGTCGGTGGGGTTGCTATTCGTCCTCCAAACCTGCAGAGTGCGCAGCGGAGCTCAGAGCCCGGGTGTATGGGAGCGACGCTCTAGCCCGCCTGGAGCCTCGCTGTGCCGTAGTGCGCTGTCCAGCATTTCAGCACCATCGAATTGTTCAGCACCAGGGAGAGCAGGCGAGTTGCAGGGACGTGGTGTGGCTGAGCCCTATGAAGACTGGAGCAGCGGCCGATATAGCATGAGTGCGGGGGCTCTCGATAGACAAAATACCACAGGCGACTGTACAAAACAAGACCCGGGGACCAGCAAACGTCAACTGGTAGGTACGCCTTGCCTTTTCGTGAGCAATGCATAGGAGGAACACGGGTACTGGCTGGCATTTTCCACATTGCTGTGGTGACGTCTGATTTGGGGAACAAGAGAGACCCATAGGAGTACCTTGGAGTCTCATTCATGTTGCATCGCTGTTGCTTATTATCAAAGGGCAATTATTGTGTTTTGATGCCTCCTGCGGTTTTCTTTCCGTTTGTGTCGATGCTGCTGCTTGTGTAGGATAAGGCGGTTTATTCCGTGTTTTTCTTTTCATTATCAAGGTTTTGCGGGACAAGGATGCTGCAAAGTTGTTCATCTGGATTTGTACACTAGCGTATTGACGGTGCTCCTTGCTTGTTGCCAAGAACAGATCTGCGTCTGTGGCAAGCTGTGGGTTTAATGTTACTTTTTTTTTAGTATAACTGCACGCCGCTGGGTGCCTGATGATAATTTGACGACCTTAAATGATTCAAAGAGCGTGTTATTTGTTTCCACGATTGTGTGTGTGTGTGTGTGTGTGTGTGTGCGTGTATACACACACTATACGGTACATCTGATTTTACAGATAATGACCAGATGGTGCTGTGGAGAAAGCGATTTGAGCTTAACTTAGGTCAAGCACGACTTAAAAACAAGTGCATCCATATATGGAGTAAGAGGCGAACTTCCGAGGCTGTGCTAGGAAGGGGGAGCAGGTTTGTAAGTATTATCTGAGATGGTTTAATGGTACACAAAACAGAAAACATCAAACAATTACGGTCAAGCTGCCGGGTAGATTCAAACGGAAGGCAGAGTTGTCACAAGCCTAGAATGGGAGGGTGGTGATATAGTCACACATACATAGTTTTTTTTCGAGGAAACTTTAAAAGGACCAGCATAAGTGGTGCTTAATTATTCTTTCTTTGTCATAATGTGTTTTTATTTATTTTCATTCTGAGACCTGTTCCTTTGCACCCAACAGACATGAATGTCATTAGGGTCCCTGTTGGTTCTGGGTGCCTTGGGCACGTTCTGCATATACTTCCTTGTCCCATTGAGGAACAGGATCACTGGTAATAAAGTATAAGAAATGTGCTCTCTAAAATCCCATGCTTAATGTAAATCCTAAAGATAATCCATGTCACTAATAGTTAAAGGTTAGCAGCACAAGTATAGGGTCAGGCCTGAAACTACTACAGTGCATAAACATAAGGTTAAGTATAGAGTGCAACAGAATCTTATATGCAGATAAAGAACTGCATTATAACATTGATTTTCTAAAGCCAGACTTGCAGAAAATGCAGTACCTGCCCTGATTCTTTTACCTGATCAGAACATTTGCCAGAGGTCAGGTAGTTAACCTTTTAACCTTTAACAGTGAGGAAACATTTTGCAGATTTTTAAAGTGCCCTTTATTGGTACCTACCATGTTTTAGAATATCTTTTATTATTGTTACTGCATGTAAAAAACAAATTCCAACTTAAATCTACAGCCACCATTATGTAGACGTAACTAGCTCACGCTGACTGGTGCAGACATTCCTACAGCAAGTTTTGCTTCAGGCAAAACCTTTCCCTTGCAGAGTCACTCTCGAGAATAAAATGAGCAGCTAGGAGGTGACCACATGTCTCCTTGTCAAAGTGGCACAATCACAATTGTGGCTGTTATGCCTGTGGCACTGTGTAGCCCCAGGTTCTAGATGGAATCAGTGCAGTGTGTTTTGGGGTCTTAGGAGGGACATGTGTGCCAAGAACTCACTTTTGCAGCTGCACTGAAAGCTGCATTGGTATGGGATAGTGTTTCTCAAGTGGTGAGGCCAGCCTCCCCGAGGGGAGCCACGACCTTCTCCAGCAGAGGCCCAAACAAATCTGCAAATGTACTGGACAAATTCAAATATGGCCTTTTATGCTTCATATGATGAGATGAGGCAGACTGAATGTAAATAATGCCAGGTGAATGAACTCAGACATTTAATCCAAGGCATTTTACTGGATGCTTGGTGTATTGTGCAAAGTACTGCACTTTATTGTGCCTGTGGGGAGGACTTAGAATTATTTATTTGAAAAGATTTCACTAGGAAGGACAACATGAGCTGAGAACAGCTTGTTTATTTATTTTACTTAGTTTTTGTTTACCGGGTAAGGTGCGCTAGCCATAGAGATGACTATTTTCAGGTATGACCCGGGAGGTTACAAGGTAGTGAAACAGTACAAAACAAGGTATTTACAGCAGATACAAGACAATGGTATTGTCAGCAAGGTACACAACAGCAATGATTCCAAGCAATGATAAGGTAAAATATACATTAGTAAGCAAATACAACAAGTGCAACTACAATTCAGGGTTTTAAATAACTGCAATACTGATTAGCATTTTCACAAGTAAAACTGCTAATCAGTTGGGATAATGCATAGCTCATGTCTCAATTTGTTTAGCAATGTAAACTGCTAGAAAATACATATACCTACTTTTTCACAATTGATTACAGTGAAAGTGCTAATCAGTTTTTGCAGTCGTTTAAAACCCTGCAATTGAAAATATAAATCAGGGATAACCAATAAGGAAGCAGAGATCAGTACAGAGGGCTGAGAAGTAACATTGTGGCTGGGGGTAAACTTGCAAGGGAGCATATAAAATAGTGGAGATAAACTAAGATAAAACATATTGCAGGCATAGCCCTTGAGGGGAACATATCATACATACAGGGGATTGGTCACAAAACCATTTGAAGAGAGCAGACCAGGAGTTATATTACAGGGAGGCAGGGAGTTAAAATGTTAGGTGTGGTAGGACAGGAAAGGGCTCAAAATTGATGTGGTGGCAGCCAGCTTAGAGGGGTTGGTCATACAGGATGGAGAGAGAAGCTACAGACAAAAATAGAGGGAGGGGAAGCTGGGAGACAGGTAGCAAGATGACATGACACATGAAGGATGTGTCTAGACTATGGAGGTTTAAAGGAAGAGCATTGACTCAAGGAGATAAGGTAGTTGTGAAGTACTTTCTTAAAGGTAGCATCAGAGGGAGCTTGGTGACTCACTAAAGGGAGGGTGTTCCAATGCTGAGGAGCATGGTGGGCAAAAGTGCTGGCAGCTTTGGACGTGTTATACTTTTGGACACACACAGATGGGATTTATTGACTGAGCACAGGCCATAGCTAGATGTCAGCGGAATAAGTAAATCAGCTTAGATTTTGGGAGTTTGAGACCTCATAATGCTGTCAACAAAGGAGCCAAGTGAGTAGAGTCTGGTGGCATTTGGAGATAGCCAATTCAGATCTGAGTAGAGGATGCAGTGGTGTTTCAGCTGGCTGGAGGAGGAGGCATAGCGACAGATATAGTTGTAGGTGATGTCCTAGCAGTAGAAGGTAGACTTAGGTATGGCAGCATATGTTACAACTTTGTAGGTCAGGGCAGGCAGAAGTATTCCATGAGCAGTGGCCAGTCTCATAGTGGGGGCAAGTACATGATTAGTCTGGTAGGCTATATCTAGTTTTGAATTTACAGATTTGCATGTGCTCTATATGTAAAGATTGAAGTTCAGGGATTGGTCTAATATGATCCCAAGGTACCTACAGTAAACAAGATCACCACTCCAATAGGTGAACCATCAGAGCAGGAGACCCTAAAATTGGTTTGACAGCACTTAAGTTTTGAGTTGGTCCCAGACAGCATGGTCTGTGTTTTGCCCTCATTCAGGACAAGTTTATGATTTAAGAGCCTGGTTTGGGTCCTCTGAAAGTCAGAGGAGAGTCGCAGATTAATGTCAGTTACATTTTGAGAGTTGGTATAGAGGACTATATCATCAGCATAGAGGAGGGATGAGGTGGAGGTAAGATTAGAGGGGATGTTATTTATAAATACTGAAAATAGGAGTGGTCCCAGAATGGAGACTTAGGGTACACCAATGTTCACCATTGCCTGGCCTAAAAAGGTTGAATTGAACTTAACGACTTGGATTCTGTTTGATCAGTAACTATTGAACCAAGTTACAACACTGGGGATGAAACCCATCAATTGCAGGGTGTTAAGGAGAAAGGAGTGGTTTGCAAGATCAAAGGCCTTTGTCATATCTATGATGCGAGACATAATGCCGCATGGCACAATCGCGCTGCGCAGTTTATGCCATGAGACATTATGTCATTGTTCTGTGGGGGACTCTGCCCCCCACACCCCCATTACAGGGGTCTGCGCCCCTCAGACTCCCCCACTAAAGATTCTCAATTCCGAGGGGGGCCCAACTCAGAGAGCACACAGGTCCGGGTTCGCCATAATGCCATACGCTATTAAGCGTGCAACATTTTGACCCGGTACAGGGTGTAGGGAGTAAACTTAAACAGAAACATAGAAACATAGAATTTGACGGCAGATAAGGACCGCTTGGCCCACCCAGTCTGCCCATGCCCAAGCAGGGTGGTGGATGTGCTTTATGGAAACCATGCTGGGCAGTTGTTAGGAGGTCATTGCTGAGGAGGAATTTGATAGTTTGTGTTGCGACTAGTTTCTGTAAGAAATTACTTAGAACTGACAAGATAGCAGAAGCATCCTGGGATTATATAATATATAATTATAGCTTAGGGGAAGACTGACATTGTAGTTTTAAGATGGAACATGATTTGTTCTATAACTTAGCAAGGAGAACGATTTGTTCTATAGTTTAGGAGGGAATGAGATTCATCCTATAGTTGAGGGAGAAATGACATTTGTTGCATAACACAGTGGAATCAGATTTGTTCCATACCTTAGGGAAGAATGAGGTTTGTCCTATAAATTACAGAGGAACAAGATTTGATTCATAATGTGGGGAGGAATTATATTTGTTCCATAACTTAAGGAGGAATTAGATTTTTGCATAACTTGGGAAGGAGCACAATTTTTTTCATAGTTTAAGGGAGAATGAGATTTGTTCTATAGGTCTTTTTTTGTTGGGGGGGGGCAAGATTTGTTCCATAGCTTAGGGAGGAATTGGGTTAGTTTCATAGCTAAAAGAAGACTTACTATAACAGAGAGTAACTAGCATTTTCTTTGTCAGGCATCTCTGCATTGCTCAGGTCACTGAAAAAAAAATACAATTTACATAAGGAAAGAATGAAGAAAGTAAGGAAGAAAGAAAGAGATAAGTACAAATGGTAAAGTTGTGCAAAAGTCCTGAAATGATAAAGTATGAAGATAAAGTTCCGAGTGCAATTATTTAAGAACCAGAATAAATATCAAGCAATCTATCTTGTATATTGCTGTGAGGAAAAACAAGGGGATGCCTGGTTTAAAAGATATTTCATAGTTTTTATCTTTAAGATTGGCACCAGAAGGAGACTGATGGATGTCAAAGGTAGTGCCTGCTACAGGGAAGGGGCTGCAACAGCATAAGCTTGACCCCTCACAGATTGAAGGTAAGATGGATGACCCAAAGCAGACCCATCTTTAAGAGTGAGTGGTTCTGCTTGGGTAAAAGGAGGGGAGTAGCTCATGGAGCTAATGGGGGCCCAAACTGTTTAAGGCTTTAAAACGCAATAAAAGAACTTCATAGTCAGTTCTATGTCTAACAGGCTGCCACTGCAGAGTGTGTAGCAACAGAGCAGCAGGTTTCAAATTGCGAACAGAAGTCAGAAGCCTCATCTACCGGGTCATAATGTTGTACGCTTAATAGCGTATGACATTACAGCTAACCCACAACAGCGCTGTGCATGACAGCGAATGGTGCAATACCGTGTATACTGCTGTACACGGTATTGCACCATTCACACACTCCCAGGCAGAGGATACGACCTCTGCTGGGAGTGGGTTCCGCTGAGCAGCTGTTGTGGCTCACTGGACTGAGCCACAGCAGCAGGAACCCAGGTGCTGCGTCTGGGACCGGGTTTGATTCCTGGTCCCAGGCATTTTATTTTTCTCCACAAATTGTGCACTCCCCGAGTTGGACCCCCCTGGAGTTGAGAATCTTTAGTGGGGGGGGTCTGAGGGGCATGGGGTGCAGAGCCCCCCACAGAGAAAAGACTTATGCCGTGTGGCAACATCGTGCTGTATTGGCAGTGCAATTTTGCCATGCGGCATAATGTCTTGCAACATTATGACCCCATGCCGAAACATCACTACTACATTCTGCACCAGCTAGCTGCAGACATTGGGCCACATTTTCAAATGGCAGTGCAGGGCTTGTGTCAAGTCCTGCTTCCAACCCATTTTTGTGTGCACCTGTGCCAAACAGCTTTGCTGCAACTGCACTCGATTTTAGTACATCAGGCACAGTTATGACACTTTACCTGATTTCCATCAGCTTGTGCAAAATATTTAGCACAAGCCCTGTAAAAAGGGTACCAGGGATTGCCGTAAGCTAGACCAGAAAAAGTTGGTCTAACTTGTGGCTGTTGGTGCACTGGATTGAAAATCCTGATCACCAATCAATTGACTGCTGCAGGCCCCATGTGTTATCTCTTTGGTGCACCTGCCTTGTGTTAGTCCAAGACTTTAGAAAATCTGGCCCATTAAATTTAACCCCAGGGCAAGTCCTTATAAAATACAATGTAGTAGTCCAGCCTGGTTAAGACAAAAGCATTTACCAGTGTTTGCGGGTTGGCCGAGTCTAGAAAAGGGGGCAGCCTGGAAATATTTTTTAAATGATAGAAACAGCCCTTGTTTACTCATTGGGTCATGATGGTCTACTTCTACCCATAAAACCTGAGTAAGCCTGAGCCTTTGACTACTTCCAACACTTGAGGATTTATTTATTCATTTATTTTAAAAGTTTCACCCAAAAAGACAGAATGAGCTGATAGCAGCTCATTTCCAGATGCATTCTGGAGAGAAGGGGGAAGAGGAGGGAAATGAATTAACAATCAGAATAAGAAAAAGCATGTTCAGAACCAAACAACATATATTAAAGCTCTCGTTAATAAATAGATTTTACAGTTTGTGCAAATGTATACCTGGAGAAGGAAGAAAAGCAATCTAGAGGGTATCAAGGACATACAAGTAAAGGGCAAAATGCAAAATAAATGAGGAAGGGGGTTCAAGGAAGTTCCAAGGAAGTACAGTCCAAAGAGCAGTGGTAACAGGATCAAGAATGTATAAGAATCAAGTGCCAGACTCATTTCAAAAACTATTCCCAGACTACACACCATCTTCACTTTGTCTAGCTGAACATCACAAAGTACTGGTAACCTAAGGCAAGACTTCATTATAGACAATTGATGATCTGAGTGAATCAGCAGCAGCTCCATTTTTCCAGGATTCAGTGCCAACCATTTGGAGGCTATCCAGTTTCTGATGTCTGTCCTACACTTTTCTAACAATACCATGGATGAGCTTATGTCAGGACAGTAGAGAAGGGACAGACTCTTGAGTCACTGCACAGTTTAGGGATACCAGCTGTAACTGGTGAGGGCCAGTCAGATTGCTCCCAGCCCTAGAAAAATTATAAATACCAGGAGAGCACAGTACCTGACAGATTCCTGTGACTGTCCAGGGAATAAAATGTGATTCTTCCTCCAATTCTTGCTAGACAGAGATTACTGCAGACCCAAACAAGAGTTGTTGGTAAATTAATACAGCCAGCCACGAAGACCACTCTCACAGTTGTACGAGTGGTCTCCTGCACATTCCTAGGGTATGAGAACCACAAACCAAAGGTTGGTGGGTCTGATACCCTAAGGATGTAAGTAAGACCACTCTTACAGTCATAAGAGAGGTCTCTGGGGCTGTATTAATGTATCGTTGATTGAGATACACCAATAAAAACACAGAAATTTAATGAAACAGCCCGGACGTGCCCATATCCAGGGCAGCTGTGCATTAGACACTCTTCACAGAAAAAGAGTTTCTCCTGAGCAGTGGAAAGGAGCACTCCAATTGGTCAGGAGTATTCCCTTGGTCTATAGTAAGTGCTATGATGCCTTCTAGACCAAGATTGAAATGACATTTTTTTCTAGGTAGTCAGTTAGCTTCTCTGCAATGATTCTCTCTATGTCTTTGGCAAGAATTGGTAAATTGGATATTGCTCTATAATACACAAGGTCATCAGGGTCTGAAGATGGCTTTTAGAGCAGTTGTCTCACCACTGCCACCTTCAGGTGATCAGGGAGGAGGAGATCATTGTTCAGAGATGCACTGAGAATACATGCAAAGGTAATGGTAATGATAAGAGACAGTGCTTGAAGTAAACTGGGTACAGTTTCCCAGCTCTGTAGCTATCTAGCTGGTGACAGTTCATCAGTGGCAGGTACCACACAGTTTACAAGACAGGAATATCCGTTTTTGCACAAACCAAAATATTTAGTCAGAATGTTACATGTTTTTGTTTCATACACTATGTAGATTTGCATGCATTTTTTGCTCCCTAGAGACTTTTTCCTGGCCCCAGTATGCCCCCTCCAGATGGCACTCCCCACCTCAGTCTCCTACCTTCTCAGACCTTCCAGGTTATTCACTGCTTACCCAGGACTACAGATGTGCTGGGTGGCTTGCCCTGGGAGTCATGCATGAGCTTGTTGGGGGTGCCAGTGTCATCCCTGGTGGGTGGCCTTCCCTTTGAGTCATGCATGAGCTTGCTGGGGGTGTCAGTGTTGTCCCTGGTGGAAGGCCTGCCCTGTGAGTCATGCATAAGCTTGCTGGGGGTGTCACTGTTGTCCCTGGTGGACGGCCTGCCCTGTGAGTCATGCATGAGCTTGCTGGAGGTAACAACGTCACAGATGGGTGGCCTGCCCTGTCAGCATTCTTGAGCTTGCTGGGGTTGCCAGCATTGTCCCTGGTGGGTGGCCTGCCCTGTGAGTCATTCATTAACTTGCTGAGGATGCCAGCATTGTCCCTGGTGGGTGACCTACCCTGTGAGTCATTTGTGAGCTTTCTGGGGGTGCCAGCATTGTCCCTAGTAGGTGGCCTGCCCTGTGAGTCATGCATGAGCTTGCTGGAGGAGCCAGCGTTGTCCCTGGCGGGTGATCTGCCCTGGGCGACATTCATGTTCTTGCCGGGGATGCCAGCATCATATCTGGTGGTCGGCTTGCCCTGTCAGTCATGCATGAGCTTGCTTGGGTTGCCAGCATTGTCCCTGATGGGTGGCCTGACCTGTCAGTCATGTGTGAGCTTGTTTGGGGTGCCAGTGCTGTCTCTGGTTGGTGGTCTGCCCTGTGAGTCATGCATGCACTTAATGGAGGTGCCAGCATTGTCTCTGATGGGTGGTCTGCCCTGTCAGTCATGCATGAGCTTGCTGGGGATCCAGCATTGTCATGGTCCCAGCGGGGGTGGCCTGTCCTGGGAGTCATGCGTGAGACTGTGGGGGGGGGTACCAGCATTGTCCATGGGGGTGACCTGCCCAGTGAGTCATGCGTGAGCTTGCTGGAGGTGCCAGCATTGTCTCTGGTGGGTGGTCTGCCCTGTCAGTCATGCATGAGCTTGCTGGGGGTCCCAGCATTGTCCCTGGTGGGTGGCCTGCCCTGTCAGTCATGCATGAGCTTGCTGGGGGTGCCAGCATCATCCCTGGTGGGTGATCTGCCCTGTCAGTCATGCATGAGCTTGCTGGAGGTGCCAGCATTGTCCCTGATGGGTGGCCTACCCTGTCAGTCATGCATAAGCTTGCTGGGGGGTGCCAGCATTTTCTCTGATGGGTGGCCTGCCCTGTAAGTCATGCGTGAGCTTGCTGAGGGTGCTAGCATCATCCCTGGTGGGTGATCTGCCCTGTGAGTTGGGCATGAGCTTGCTGGGGGTGTCAGCATTGTGCCAGCAGAGCAGGATTTTCCCTTTCAGTATTCTCTCTCCCAAGGGTGCTGACAATGTGCATTGACACACACAAATTCATATGATGAGCATGTATGCTTGACATCTGCTGTCTGCCGCTCTGCCCTTTGATGTGCACCCACCAGGTGGCAGTAAAGTAGTTGGATGCAGTGCCCCCCCACCCGAGGAAGTAGAGCTGTCCTTGAGACTCTCAGTCCTCCCTTCCCTGGCTAGCTCCTGAATGACTCAAGTATGTTTCTGAATCTGGGGTACTAGCATAGGGCAGGCAGGATTACATACTTAACAGACAATTCCTACAACCAAGCTGGTCAAACATCTTTCATTTTGGTATATTGACTCTGTAACACAGATTCAATATTGCTACATGCTGCATCTGTTTATGTAAAGGATAACGCAATGCTGGAATTCCTTACTTTTGCCATTGTTTTTTTTCCTCAAATGTTTTTGAGGAATATACTTTTTCAGCTTGTGGCTTTTGGTACTGCTTTAAACTGCTACCATTTTATTAATGTTTTTTTATTGATATTGACTTTAACAGAGTGAGACATTTACCAATGCGATCAGCGAAAAAGTAATATTCAATGTGCAGATGCGCCTGGCGATGTGTTACAAACAACATAATTAGCTCTATATAAGGATCTAGCGTAGCAGTGCAAACTGATAGTGAGATGTGAAGAACAGGTCTTCATTTTTGGGAAAACATTGAAAAGTGAAGATTTAGACACAATTCAGTTAATATTTTATGGAGTTTCTGTGTACATATTTCTTGTATTTTCCATTGTTAGGTTCGTTTACATACAGCCAGGATTCTGGTCCTCTTATTTTGTTCTACTCCTACAGTTTAATCTTTTGCTGAAGTCCCAGTCCTCTATTTGTGACATAATCCATTTCACAGCAACTAAGCATGTCACAAACAGAAGATTATGACTTTAAAAAAAAAGCAGATGAACTCCAGGAGTCAAGGAGTCTGTTTTCATGTGAGTTAACCAAGTAACAAAGAAAAAAGAAATACATAAGTATATAAGCTGGGTTCCACAATGTCATTTCAACACCTATATGGTTGACCAACACTACAGCAACACTATGATGCTGATGGCAACCATGATGTGCGGCAGTTGTGCCGCGCAATCGCCATCATGCTCAAAGCACTGGGGCTCATTCTGGCTGTTTGCAGGGGGCTTTGCATTCCCCATAAATAATATAATCACCTCCAGGTTGGAGGCATAGGGGAAGAGCACAGCACCCCCTGGGGCGACAACGATGGTGGGTGCTGCGAAATCCCAGTCACTGGAATGACGGTAGGTTGGGTTGCAGCACCCCCACTGGCATCACTGTAAGGATTTCACTGCATTGACGGCACACCTATAAGCTTAACTGTGTCTAAATGTTATGCTTTTAAATTTATTTTTAAATGTGACCAACTTCCACTAATTTGATCATTGTCCATATTATATGCTTTTAAATTCTTAACAAGCTATAACATTGAAGAGTTTTAGAAATGAGTGATGTCAGTAGCAGCTGCTTCTTTATAAAAAAAAAGTGGAGTGACATTCATCTGTAGGGGTGCCATCCGACTGCTATATTAAACACATTTCAGAAATGTGTGTGGTGGTGGTAGTGGGGCAGGATGACTCCATGTCTGCCAATAGGCAACAAGCCTTTCTCTTGTTCACTGATTTGAATCTGGCTCAGGGCCTTCGTGGCCAGAGAAGCAGAGTGGAGGATGTTCATCTGGTGCAGGAAACTGGTCCACTAAAGGAGTAGGCCAGCCTCGAATACAGACAGCAACCAGAGCAGAATGTCACTCCCCACCAAAAAGTGATAAACCGCTTAAATGGTTTATTGTCACACTGTAGGATACAAATACAAGTACCCGATCCAAAACCTTGGGTCAAAATATAGTCGATGGGCAGGCACTGACAAATGTGCAAAAGGCAACGTGCAAAGGTGTATGGCTCATACAGAATATTACAAAACTCAATGAATTGGCATAGATGCAAAAGTCGGGATTAATTATCACAAACTAACATAGCCAGCATGCCCAGGCACTTCAACGCAATCCATTGCTTCACCAGGGACTGCTAATACTTTGATTTATTTATTTTTATTGTTTTGTAGATATACTAAACTTGTCATCCCTGGTGTATACCCAAGTAGTGCAAGTCAATGCACAGAGGCTGTGCTTCCCTGAGTGTGTCAGTAATATTAGCCTTAAAGAAGAGCAGCACTGAACCTGTAAGTAATTTTTTGTGTGCAGAAGCTGTTTTTTAAATACTCATTCCAGTTTGGCTATTGTTCCATATTTACTGATCTCTTAGTAAACTCAGTGGGTGTTTTTGATTCACACACCGATGGTAAGTACCATTTTAGAACTCTGATTTAGTTTATGTCTGCGTAAACTGTAAAATACCTCTACCATGTAATTGTTACGTAGGTTAGCCTTGCATAGGGTCCAAGCTACAGAAGCATCCCGGCCTGTCCAGATGTGTGGAGGGCCAGAAAAAGCCATGGAGTGCCCCTAATGTACTTGATGTTCAGCACTGATAATGTGTGATGCATGTCTCCTATGCACCCAATCCCTGATCCGTGTGCACGGCTATGCAGATGGGTGGGATGGGACAGCCAGGAAACATTGGTGAGTATGCGCCCAGTTCAGGGCAAAAACTCTGCAGTATGGAAGGCTGGCAGAGGAGGCAGCTGCTACGCTGCATGATCACACAACACGATTCCTGGACCGATCAGCTGTTTGTCCTCCAAATAGGCAGAATTATCTAACTCTCCTTTCCCGGTCAACCCAAACTAAAATAAATAATTTTTTTTTTTAAATAACATATTTGAGGTGAAAAAGAGCAGAATAAGGTCTTCATTAAAGGGATACCATCCCATTTTTAAGTTAAGGTCCCTTTTTATATGACATTTTATATTACGGAAGGGCTTGCCCGAGGTTCAATGTGGGGAATAGCTCTTCCCACAACCTCTTTATAAGCCCTACTCTGGCACACCTTCCTTGCGTAGGGAGTGTTTCCTGAGCTCCTCATGGCTTGTGTGGCTGTTCCAGGCCTGTCTGCTGCGTGGTTTGTCTTATTCCCCACCTCACCCCCCACCTCATCTTGTGTTTCATTTTTCTTTGAGTCTCCCCCACCTCCCGTTTTGCCTTCTGCTTTGTTTTCTTTTTGGACTCTTTCCTACCTGCCGCCTCCTCCTGTCCCTCCTCAGTACGTCTCTCTCCATCATATCTTCTTCCGTAGGTCTCCCTCGTCCTTTCATATAGTGCTTCTGCCCTTTTGGGTTGTTTGGCTCCTGTATTCCCCTCCGCTGTCTCTGCTTTTCCCATTTTCCACAGCGGCCCCTCTCCCTGCTGATTCCTCCAGCTCGGTTCCTACTTCCTCTGCGGCCTGTCTCCTTTCTCCTCCAACTATGCCCCAGGTGTACAGCCCAGGATTCCATCTGGGAGGAGTACATATTGCTACGGAAGCGGTCTGGACAGGTTCTCTACCCTCGATACCCCTTGAAGATTTTCTATACTACAGGATACTCAGCATGTTCCTGCAGCCCATTACAGGTCTTGCATATCCAATGCTCAGCACTCATGGGTAGCACAGGCAGCTGTCATCAGTTCCATACTTGCAGCATTTATTCACCTGAAATGGGGGGGCGGTTATTTCACTACACATGCTACTCGGGGTCCTCTGTTCGTATCTCTGTATGCCTACTACCAGGTGCTTTGGTGTTCCAGCACCATTTTCTCCACTGCCAGGTATGTTTGTTTTTGTGTTTCATTTACCAAGCATCATACTTACTTAGGTTGCCTCCTTGCATCTTGCAATGTTAGCTGCCTGCCTCACATTATTATTGCTTACCCTAGCATACTGCTACTTTACAAAAAAAGGGGGGGCATGGCATTGAACTGTAAATACTTCCTGGCATTACTTGGGATTGCAGCTGGGTCAGCTTGGAACAGTCTTGGATCACTCACTAGACTTTTGTTAACAACCTTTTGCTCCCTGTCATACTGGTGATTCAAATTCCTGTAAAACATTTAGGAATTGCACTTATTAACCTTTACCAAGGGGAGGTGCACTAGTAAGATTACAAGAAGAATCAAACCATAACCTTTATCATCACATTAGCGCTTCAGGCCATCACTATAGGGACCACTATACCAGCCATTTCTGAAGTCTCTATTTTTTTGTTCTTCATTCCATCACCCATTCCTGCATGCTTCATTCTTTACCCAAACTGGAAAAAGGAATCAGTTTTCAGGAACCGTCCTAATTCCGTCAATGCAGCCATACCTCTACCCATGTGATATCCAACTGCGTTTCATCATTAGTTATCTAACTCCCTATTTCTTTCATTGTGTACTATGTCCAAGCATTCACTGCTCTCTGTATATGTCACTTCATGTCTCATCCATATTCCACTTTATTTCTATTTCCAGACTGCATCCATTTCTGTACCCATTCATTACGTGTCTGTATGTTAGCCTTGCAGCAGTTTGGTGCTTTGTTCAGCCCATACCAGTAGTACTCCAGTCTCCAACCCTAACTCACACTTTCTGAGGTGCTGAGTGAAGGTAGGCTTCCCCTGTCTACCAAGGATGGGATTCCATTTCCGTCACTACCTCCCACTACTTACCAATTGACATACTCCATCTCTGACTCTGCTTAGGAGTATTGAGTGAAGGTTAGCTCACCCCGACTACCGGGGATGGAAGCCATGTCTGTATTCTACAAGACTGCTACCTCACCTTCTCTACCTCACACCGGTTGCCACTTCCCTTTGGGAACGGAACCACCTCCTATTACCAACTTGACAATTCTACATCCCTAACTCTGTTTAGTAGCATCAAAATCAGGTTAGCTCGCTCCAGCTACCAGGGATAGGAGCTCTGTCTCCAATCTACAGACTTTTACTGTACCTTTTCCATTGTACCAGTTACCACTTCCCTTTGGGAATGGAACCCTTACACCCATGTACCCTCATCAGTCTACCTAGGCCTGGCTGCTGCTTCGTGTCTGTCATCCAGCTCTGCCATCTCTGTGGTTGCCTGAGCAATGGTCGACTCCTCCACTTCTCCATTCTCAGCTCAATGCCCGGCTGCCACTTCCCTTAGGAACTGGACTTTGCCCACCTTATTGCTCCATATTCTTTGCTTGTAGCCTAGACTTGTCATCCTATCTGCCTACTGACATGGCCAGGAACCTGACTCTGATAAGGACAGTCTCTACTATGACATCTGTGCCAATGTGGATTGTCATTCCATTCAAGTACAGACCTTCTTATAATTCTCATCGTCCTGCATTCCCTGGCCATTTCCATTCCAAATTACATTGCCTTGGAGTCACATCTGGCCACTTTCCTTCCCTTCCCTTCCACTGCTTCATATGTGCTTGTCTCCACCTGCTACCTGATGCCTTGACCCTTCTGGACCTGGACCTCCTACTTCTGCCTGCTGCTTCGACTGTGGAACCTGATCCTCTTCAACTTGGTTGCATCCATCCTGCCAGTTTGCCACTTCCTTCAGTCACTGGACCTTTATGCAAATGAATGTCTTCATTCACCATCTCGCTCATCCATTGAACTTCATTCTGTAGCCCCTTGGCCGCCCTTCTCGCATCATATGGATCCTACCAACTTGTGCACTCCCTCTCTAACTCCAGGTGGACTGCCTCATCAATTATTTGGCTACAGGTTATCAGTTCTGAGATTCTACAACCTTGTTTTCTTTGCAGGTTTGGCACCTCATCCTCTGTCGCTCCAGCACCTTCGGTCATTTTCTCTGGTCACTTCCAGCTTCGCCTGATGTGGGCATCCTGTTGCTAATGGTGCGCCTTGGCTCCTTGGCCTTCCATGTATCATCATCTGATGCCTTGCTTCAACTTTCATGCAATTCACTGCTCCTCACCATGGAACTGACCTCGTCCTGCTTATTCCTGCTCTGGATGTCATCCGGCTTTGCCTGGCCCATAGCTTCCTCTGCTTATTTCTTCAGTGCCTCAGGATCCGCTCCGAACTTCCTTCCCATTTATCTGGCTGCCTTCTCCTCTTTGCCTTGTTAGCGTGGGGCTTTGTACTGTTTGCTGTGGCTCTTTGGGCCTTGTCTTCTAACTCTAACCAGTACTCTTGACAAGTCATCTGCTTTTACATAAGATTCATCCCCTACTTCTACTCCAGCTCCTCTAACAGTACCCTTCCACTACTCATTTGATCATTAATGCATTACTCTAGAGTGCTACTGCTGCCAGCAAATATCCCTTGGTTTTCATTCCCCAGAGACTCCTAAGTTATCACAGCAGTCTCATACTGCCCATTCAGTTCTTCACAATCATTCCTGGAATAATTTGCCTGGACAATAGGAAGATCTCCTCCATCTTTAGCGGATATGCCTTCCATCCAATCACCATGGCTTCCCCCGGATGCCTCATCTCATTGATCATCCTCATACATGCAAAAGACTTAAATCCTTCTTTTATACTCAGACTTCATAATCAACATTGCTTCTACATATACTGGAAATCACAAGTTAACCTGTTCAACTATGGATATCATTCGTTTTACCTTCTGCCACTTCTTATTTCATCAATGACTCTAATGACCAAGTTACTTGGTTCCTACTTCCCAGCAGTCATGCTAGTCTTAGAAATGGCACAGATAGTGTCCAGACCTTTTGTTGTGGGATCTCCATTGCCTAGCTGATTCCTGACTCCACGTCAGCCACACCTTCGATTTCACTCCCGGACATCGCTATTCCTTATGCTAGTATCTGTACATGTTCACCCAGTATTTTCAAGTCAGATCAAACGTTCTTCCAGTGGACCATGCAGCCTCTTCTTCTCAGTACCATCGCTAATCTCTACTGTAAAGACCATCACAGAGAACTGGCTCTCCTGAACTCTAACTGGCAATCCATAACAGCCAAGATGAATTCATCAACTTTGCCTTGCATCCCAATTGATATTTATCAGCTATAGCATTGAATCATATGGCATCCTGCATTTATTGATCCCACTACCAATCCAGCCTACTGACTCTTCCTCTTATCCGCCCCAAGCTTCTGTCACGTACTTCAATGTCAGGATTACCTGTGAACTTAACCACCTATGCCACCACAGTGCATCTCTCATATGATCACACCATGAGAATACCAATACGTACTTCAGGCAGCGTACCAGCAGAGGATTACACACAGCCATGAACATCATGACCAATGAAGCCATCTATTCCTTATACTGCGTTTCCAGTCACTTCTCATATACATTAGGTTCCCATCTGGATGGCTCCGCCAATCATCTTCTGGGCTTTACTACTCACTTATGGCATTACTCTCAGCAGGCACTCACATTCCTCTACTTATTTTACTCTGAGATGCTTACCTAGTGACATTCGCTCACTAATCGATTCTTCACCTTCAGACTATCTCTAATATCAAATCCTACACAAATTGGAGCAGTCACTTATAAATTTACTAATCATCACAACTACCACAGTGTACTGTCTGATCTTATATCTGTCTCATCTTGCTCTCCCGGCTTATAACCTCCATACAATCCCTTGGACATCTATCATTTGTCATTAGGAAATCTGGTCTACATTAGCCCTTCTTTAACTGGATCTGCTTTATACATAGGATTTTACCATCCCTACGGACTGATGTACCCTTCAACTTCAGAATCATCATTCAAGCTGCATCATCTTTGGCTCGAGACCGAACCATCGTCTCCATGGCACTCAAAGACACTTCTAAAAATTCTACTCTACGGATGTTTCCTTAGTGACTCCTTGTTCAATACAGAATTCTTAGCTTCCAGACCATACCCGTACATTCAAGCCTCTCACAAGTTGGATCCTTCACTAATGACTTCTACTATTGCAGTTCCACCATTCCCAGTTTAGTACCTTATCAATCCAGTCATCATCCCTCTGCCCATTACAATCTCGTTGGACAAGCATCATTCAGCTTCTTGGATACTTGGACTGCCTTCTTCCTCCTTCACTTGGATTTACTTTATAGTAAGGACTCTATTGCTCATTCAGAACAGATCTCCACTTTGACCTCAGAATCACCATAGATCAGCATTGTCCATAGATCAAAGATGGATTATCATCTCTTCAAGCAACTCATATCCTCAACTTAGCTATGGTTACTAGAACCTAGATCCTTCTCCATTTAGTATGCCCAGAAGGAAGGGGTGTTTTCCTCTCCTGAGTGCCAGGGGGGTCATACTGTCCGTGAATTGGAGGAGGTATCTCTTTGGGCCTTCTATTCCCTACAGACTAATACCTACATACCTACTACTCAAGGGTGGGAATAGTAAAGCCACAAAAAGAACCATAAGTTACAGAAGCACTAAAACATCCATCTCTCCCCATTGCTAGTCCTCAAAAATTGAATGGGAGGGCTTGCCCGAGGTTCAATGTGGGGAATAGCTCCTCCCACAACCTCTCCACAAGCCCTCCTCTGGCACACCTTCCTTGCTTAGGGAGTGTTTTCATCCACCTCCGTCCTCTCCTCCTCCTTCTCTGGCTCTCTTCTCACCCTTGCTCCTGGGCCTTCTATTCCCTACAAACTAATACCTACATACCTACTATTACTCAAGGGTGGGAACAGAGTAAAGCCACAAAAAGAACCATACGTTACACAAGCACTAAATATACATCTCTCCCCATTGCTATTCCACAAACATTGAATCTATGGTATAGAATACCATCCTGTGTGTTTTTTGAGTAGTTTCTTGTTACCGTAAACTTTGTTTTTAAAAACTAACTTTGATTTTTTTCAGATAACTTGTATAAATATAGCTACTTATGCTGGATAGTAGGATAAGGCAAAGCTCTTTTCCAGCTATAGTGCATGGGGGGGGAACCCGGAGGTGGGGGGAGAACCCAGTGCCCTAGTACTGTATGCAGCATGCAGCGTGCTTCCATGTGCAGCATACATAACTTCTTGTGAATTGCAGGGGAAAATACAGAACAAATATGTCTGTAAAGCCACAATCTTCTTACTTTTGACAATCCATTGCAGTGTTGAAAATAAATCTTCAGTTAGGAGAGTTCATGTACAGTGCTCAAAAGCTCTGGGTACTCTTCTGTCTTTTGGGAAGTGATACACACTTGCATTCAGGGGTGTTGCAAAACTGGGGTACAAAGAAGCATCCCATACCACCCCATCCCCAAAATCTACCTTACACAAAGCCCTGACTAAGTCACTGGGAAAGGAGCCTCCTTCGCAGCATATATTGGTCAACAGATGTTTGTGGTTGCAAATGGAGTTTTCAATGCAAACATTAAATCTGAGAGCACCACGTACATCTGGCCATGGCATTGCACCAGTCATGTTGTGTGATGCCCTGCTCTGAGGTGATTGTATTAGACACCACTGCCTCAGTCATCCCCCCCAATGCCCATCAGTCCTGTACTTATGACCCTCATAGAGTCCCTGTTTTTAATTTTTACTAATCATCGTCCATCTCTTGTACTTCAATGGCCTCCTTTGACCACTCCTGTGACATATCCCTGGTTTCCAGTGACCCCCCCAGCTCCTTCCCCCATATTCATCTTTTCTTAACTGGTTTCTCACTGATCTCGGCACCTTTTTTTAAATTCTCATGGAGTCACAGCATGCATACACCACCCCTGTGCAATTATTTCTCAAAGTTCTACAGAAGCCCATGGAACTGTGGCATGTGGGCAACTGTTCAGGGGCTAGGAAATATCGATGCAGAGCACAGTACTTCATTTGCGGATCTGCCCCATCCTTTCCTCTGCACCAGTATCATGCACATTAGGATGGCACAGGGAAAGGCTTGTGAGTCCACGGTGTATTGAACAAAGGGATGCCAGTTAGAACAGAGAGACAGAGTAGTAATTTGTGACACTTCTCTTCACTAAACTGTGATTGTATACAGGGCCTACGTTGTCTTGTTTCCAACAGTACCTAGAATATCATGGGCTCCTTTATGCTGCACTTGGTAACATACAATATTCAGCATCTGGGGGATGTATCCAGTTTTCGGTAAATGTGTCAGGGTCTCTAACTACAGTAGTGCATCCGCAGATATGATACCATAAGAATGGGTTTCTGCTCCTTCTTTAAGCTGTTCCACTCACCTCACTTACAGTCAAGGATAGTTATAATTCCACAAGAGCCCAGGCACACTACATACTAATGTATTCAAGCATTGAACAGTTATCCAGTGTTTCAAACTCTTACCACATGAAAAATCCACAACACAAGGGATAGAAGGACTGTGGTTTTATGTTGGGCTTTTCTGATGTTCACAGAGTCCAAGGCTAATGTCCACAAGACCTGCACTACCCTTGCCTTAAGGGCTCAGTTAAAGTTGAGGAGCGTGGGTTCTTTCTTTTCCTGTTGTGGATTATCCCACATGTTGAAAAGTTGTGCTGTGCCTCCACCCAGAGAAATTATAGTGGGTCTGGTGTCACGTTTAGTAATACCCACTAGGATGTAATACCTACCCATTCTCCCCACAGAGATCACTACTCCCACCTCCACACAGTGCAACTGCAAGTAAATGATTATTGTGTTACTACAGATAATATACACATCAGACAATAGTTGCAACAAATAACAAGGGAGATTATTTTGGGGAAACAGGATCAGATTTTGGATGGGAAAAGAAAGGGTTAAGTAAGGTGTCTCATTTACTGTAGGACTATCCTGGTTCTGAAAGTAGTGGCCCTTCCTGACTGTACTGTGCAGGCCCTACTACCCTCTGGTACCAGCAAGCTTTAGCCTTATGTCCATTAGAGAGCTCCATTGTACACAGATCACTGAGTGCCCAAGTGTTGGAACATTGTAGGCCCAACATCCAGTCACATTGCACATGACAGTAGGTGATGGTACACTTGATTAACAGTATCCATACCAACAAGCAAATTGTATCCTCTGCCCAAGGGATTAGATGATAGCCCACCTGTGGCTCTATCTAACTAAACACTGTGGTTGTTGCAGGACTTATAAGCCCTGCTGAGGTGCTGACAGTTACTGCAGGCTGTCATCCTGTGACAATGTAGGTTGCAGCAGCAGCTGGATTAGGACCTGTGGCTGGTTCACCTCTCTTGTGCTTAGTGGGTGGATGTAGCTGGAATGTGAATAGTAGCAGTCATGGTCATTGACAGATCTCTTTCTCTCTGTCAGCAGCATTGTCATTGATTGACTTCTCACTGTCTTTGTCTTTCTCAGCAGTAGTTATACAGCTTAGGTTCATGAACTCCTACCCACCTGGCCAGCAACACCATCTGTGCAGCTTCATAAATGCCACACCAAACACTGGCTAGCATGACGGGGGTGCACAAACACCGAGCTACAAGTCAGTGCTCTGGCTGAACCCCTTTGGTTTAGGTAATATCTCTCAGCACTCACTGGAGAACAGTCTGTGGGTGGGTTACCCAGTCAGTCTGTTTTCCTTGCTTCTGGAAGTGGAATCTGACTTCTCATACCTTGCAGTCTCCTCCTTGTCAGCTCATAGTGCACACATCTCCCTCCAATGGCTCATTGCAGATAGGGATCTGAAAACACAGAGTGTCTGCTCACAACTTCTCTGATTTGGTAGCAATTTTTTGAAACCCAACTGTAGGCACCGTGAAGTAAGAACTTTAAGAGACCTGGGCAGGCCTTTGCTTCTGGACAGCTCAGTCAGCCTTCTGCCCTTGGGCTGTATCTGGACCAGAGCCCAGCATGAACTCTCTCTGGACAGAACCGGATGCAGACTGCTAAATATCTTGAATGGCCTCTCTTATTAGTGCAGTATTGAAGCCCTCTAATTGGCCGATCCCATCTGTCAGTCATGGGGCCGGTTCTGCCTTGTTACTCTTCAAAGCTCCATTGGCCAAAACTTGTGGGTTGAATTAATGAGCCCTCCAGTGCCCCATAAGCCTTGGTTGCTCTGCTGTAGGCACAAATGAACATAATCAACTTGGTCATGCCCTCTGGGGTTAGGGGTCACAAAAACGGCTACCGCTGTAGTTTGCAAGGGAACTGGCTCCAAAGTCCTTCTCTACAAAGTGCTCCTGCCCCAAAACATACGTCTGTGCCTCATGTTTGTGGTGGTTTCACTGGTGTTGGAGTGGTAACCATGGGAAGTCCCCACATATGTGCATGTGATCACATTCTTAGTGGTGGCAGTGGAATGGCAAAATTGTGTGTGACCAGAACTATGTAACCACCTCCACCTGCAAGGTGTGAGACAATACTTGTCTAATAATACCTGGACACAGTCTGTAAGGCCTCTGGGCAAGTGGCACCTGGGCTTGGTTGGTACTGGAGGCAATAAAAAAGTGGTGTGGTGCCTCAGCCTATATGGATCCTTTTGTCAGATGGCTGCCAGGGTACTAGTCCAGAATAAATGAATGCAACCCCCACCCTTGTGACAGGGAACCTTTATGATTAGACATATACCCTAACATATACTCTATGTGTGCAAAAGGAACAATATGCAAAACAAAATAAACTGCAGTTGAAACACGAGATATTTATTAGGGGGATTGAATGGATTAAATACAGTGACACAATTGTGAGATCACTCTCCAAATCCCACCACCCTCTGGTGAGTACACACACATTATTTACTGTTTCCCCCTACTGGTGCACCAGTACCTCAAAGTCGCTTAGGAGCTCCCAATATAGTCCATTAATTGTATGCACACAGTGGGCAGTTGCAGCCTGATGTTGTACCACAGTGTGGTACCGATTGAAGGCTAATAGTTGGGTATCCCAAACAAATTATTCAGCACAAATGCTAGTTGTTACTTGCTGTTGCTGCTCTATAAATGGGCTTTGAATAATAATCGTGCAGAAATGCTCAACAATTACTCTTTTCTGTTCCTGACAACAGAAGAACTGGAGGGGTATTGACCCAGTACTCACAACTTTAGTAGACTCTGCAGGCTGGCTCTGTCAGGATGTCTACTTTGTGGTTGCAGATGCAGGCAATGGCACTGGTGCGGTGGACCCGATGCACTTCCACATGGTGAGGGGTGTGGGCTGTGATGGTCTCTGCTGTCCTCGTCACCCCACAAAGGACTTGCGTTCACTCACTCCCAAGGAGTAGGCAATCACTCAGGGCCTCAGGCGACTTAGACCCTCTGTCAGGACAAGTCCTGATAGCTCACAAAGCCCAGGGCAGGAGCTTTGGTGTTGTTCTTGGAGAAAATAGAAATGTTTCTGCAAAGATTCTTCAAACAGCTTCCCTACTAGCTTTCAGGCCAACTGTTAACTTTTCTCACTACTCTTTCTCCTTGTGCCTCCCAGACAAATCTGCTGTATTCAAATGCCACTCAAATGTGCAAAAATCCAGGGATCAAATATCAGTGGCTAGCATCTCATGTATTACTGATTATGCTAAACCCCTGGCTTTCAGTGGCTGTCAGTTCTAGGGGAAAAGCATGATACAAGTCACTGAGCCAGCTTGCAACTCAGAGCTGATTTGCAGATCTGAGCTCAGAATTTATGTCAGTTTAACAGCGATGGGATACAGTAATTAAGCTGTTTTGCAGAGCTGAACTAGTCTCCAAATTGATGTCAGTTTCACAGGAACAGGATGTACTAATTTAGCTGTTTTGCAGAGCTGAACTAGTCTCCAAAGTTTGTACTCCCAGGGGAGGAGTGGTTTTGCACTTTGTGCAGCTTTGAGAGCTGCTTGAAACTAAGCAACCTCCTTGCTGTGGACTCCCTGGCCCTGAAGGCAGTCCAGGTGCAGGTTGAGCAGAGGGGTGGTGGCACACCAGCTACCATGAAAAGTGCAATGAATAAGCCAGCAGAACAAATGACAGTGTCCAGTCCAGCCCCAGGTCCTGCAGCTGCAGTCTGGACCAGGACCAGGGTGAAGGACCGGTACAGGGGACGGTGGTAGCGGTGTTCTGGAGAGAGCCAAATGTAAGCCCCCTTTTAGGAAGAGGGGGTTACAGCTGCTTTCTAGAACTGTGCTAAGAGCCAAAGAACTGCAGCAATCCTCTTCTTCAGTCCTTTCATTCCCCAAACTGCAGTCCACTGGGGCCATAGAAGAGCAATGTGACAGCAGCAGTGTGGGCTCTGAAGAGCCAAAGATAATCTCCCACCATGTGGGGAGAGTAACACTTATACACTGTATCCCAAAAGCGTTACAAGTCCTGAACTATTGTAGCAACCATTAGGTCCACACAGGGGCGAGAGTGCAGTGGGGGGAGAGTATAGGAGGTTAAGGATGGCACATGGGGATAGAGAGGAGGCAAAACACAGGCAGATTAATTGATTTGCTCAGAGTCACACAGTGTGCGAGAACACTGATATTAAAACCTAGTCCTTTGTTTCAGACCTTTACATGCAAACCACTAGACTACAGTACCACAATTTGTCACCTAAGCTCAGTAAAGTTTCCATTAGTACAATATCAAGTCCAAAAGAAAAACACCTATACAATTCTGTAACAGCATCAGACAATGGTGCATTAGATGCTGCATCTAGAGTGTTCAGCCCCAATCAATTCTACCTTGAACACTACCATCAAAGTGAGTACTGGTTGAGCCCCTTTTACTGTATGTATCACAACAGCACCCTACATGTGATCTTTACACAAACCATAATCAAGGCACCCCACCAAGTGTTGAAATTATGGAGGGACCTACAGGTGGCTCACAGTAGCTCTGAGGTGAGTTCTCACAATTCAAACAAAACTGTCTTTTCCTTTTAAATGGAGTGGGGCTCAATTTTAAGACAGGGCTTTCATGGTCCTCAATGGTTTTTAACAGCTCATAAAGTATAATTCCAAAATGGACCACACCTGACCATATTCATTGACTATAACAGGTATCACTAACCTTACTTGCACCATGGTTACTTTGTGAATATTTCAGGAAGACATTCCTTGAATTTGCTAAACCATATAACCTGTATTACATTAGTTAAAATGAATTCAGTACATGGAATGGTACATGGAATAGCTGATCTTCTTGGTATAGCACTACAGCTAACAATAAAGAACAAACTCTAGCCAGAGCCGATAGGGCTGTGAAAAAGCTACAAACTGACCAAACTTAGTTTCTTGTTGGTGTCATATAGTGCTGTTTAGTCATACATTATTTCCAGTGGAAGTCAAATTCCTCTGTTTTCCTGTATAACTAATGCAAGCCTATGGGAAGAATTTCTCTGTAGATGGCTTCAAATCCCTGTAAACAGAGTTCCTTACCATTTTGATAAAATCCCTGACATTCCTTACAAGCTTAGTTAAAGGAGAACTGCACTGAACCTGTGAGTAATGCGTCTTGTAGAAGCGTTTTTTCATATAGTCAGTCCCCTTCTGTTTCTGCCCCATTTTTGCTGGCCTTTTAGTTAACCCATTGGATATTTATGGGTTACACACTGCTGCAAAGTGCGATCTAAGAACTGTATGATGTTGTGTATGTCCCCATGAACCTAAGAATTCTAAATTAGAATACAGATGCATTGTACCAACAGTGTAAGTTGTTGATAAGATCATATTGTTCTAAAATGGTCAATGCCAGCAGTGTGTATGTATCAGAACCACTCACTGAATTTACCAAAAGGTCAGTTAAGATTAAGCAGTAACAAGATGAGAACTGGTATTTTAAAAAATATCATCTACTTCTATGAAAATGCATGTTTGTTGATTCAAAGTAGTTCTCCTTTGAGATATTAACAGCCCAGTCTAAACTGTTCACTATTTATGGGGCTGGCAGTATAGCCTAGAGGTTAGAGTAATGAGCTATAAGTGGATTTTGTACATTCAGACATAGGTTTGATTCTCACACCTTCCATTTCCATACTGTATGGCTCTGATTAAGTCACTTAATCTCTGCAGTGTTTCTCTAAATATGTTATTTTTTGTTCCTTGTAGTTTAGTTTTACAGTGACCTGCTGCATGGGAGGGAATGCTCACTCAAACAGAGCCTCAGATCATAAATTTTAGATAAGAGATAAGCAGTCTGTGTCACAGGGCCCATCCCAAAGCAGGATTGTACACACACACACACACTTAAAAGCACTTTCCACTTGACACTTCCAACTCCAGAAACAGCAAACAAGCAGAAGCACCTCTTTTGTTCTATGTGTGCCTGGGCAGCTGGACTTAATTAACTCTGTCATGCTAGTTTATGCTTACTTTGTTGTTTGTTTGTTTAAAGGGCAAGATCCTTCAGGCCAAAAAAAGTGATGTGGCTACAGCCCTCCCCCCACACCCTGCAGTTTGTATGTCTGCCCATAGGAATGAAATAGTTCACAGACCGCACCTTCACTGTCTGTAATCTGACACTGTAGACTACAGACATCATATAATGAGTTAACCTCTAGGTTGCTAAAAAAATAGAATACATTTATTAGACTGAGCTGGACAGATGATAGAAACAGCAGTTTAATTTTTTTTTTGTTAACATCCAGAGCAGTTGTGAGGCACAATACAGCAGCATCCCCCTCCCGCCTTCAGATGCCTTTAACATAGAGCAGCAAATAGCAAAAATCAGAAGGGGGAGTGCACTACTTTGCAGCTGTGGAGGAATATATCCAAATGTCTAAAAAGGTAGTTGCAGGAAAAGCCATTTTAGAGCTATAGTCTGATCGATGACAGAAGGGCTGTAGGCTCCGCCCACAGCCCTAAAAAATGAGCATTAATCTGTATAATGGAGAAAATAGAATTTCCACCAACTTGACAGGTGAGAGAAACTCTCTATATCCCTTTGTGTTGGGGTAGACATTTTTAAAGCTTTTATTGTGCCACATTTACTATATATCTTTCAGGGAACAATATATGCCATAACACTCGAACATATGGACAGATTCAAGCAGACCTTTAAAACTTTTCTGTGGAGGGAAGGGGTTCCCAGAATTGCTTGGCAAATTATTACAAAGAAACAGAACTTCAGAAAGAGTGGGCTGCCCAGACCCACCAACATACTACAGAGTACAAATATCTGGTCTAGCATGGTTATGGGCATTAAAAAAGGGAGATTGGGCCAACAAATATAGTAAGTTGTTTTATGTACAAGAAAATATAAATATTCAAAGTACTAATTTAAAGGGAAATTAAATTTTGTTTTTTTTTCTGCATAGGTTCTTGAAAAGGAATTCCATGATTATACAGTACATTTATTTATTTATTTGAAAATTGGTGACTGGGAAAGGCACACCGAGCTAAGGCTTGTTTCCAGATGTGACCGGCGGAAGGGAACAGGAGGTACAATAAAGACATGCACAGTAACAAGAAAAACTCACATGCACTTGTTCACCTACTACCTGCTGAGTCTAACTCTGGATTTTACTCACCCCCTTCCAATCACCCTTTTTCTCCCCTACTGTTTTTCCCTACCCCTCCCCCATCTACCCCCCCAAGTTTCCATTCACCCTCACCCCTCCCAGACCACTCCTGTTTCCCTCCCTCTTTACTTCTTTTGGTTATCCTGTGTATGCATTTGACTCTAAACATTTTTGTAAATTATGTCCTGTAACTAATTATTTTGCCATCATATATTCGCTTTCTCTTGCATGTGTGTAAGTGTTTGTTGATAATATAGTACCTCAGCCTTTATGTGCGATAGTCACTGTAAATTGTTTTTCTGTATCTTTGTCCTTTCTATGTAAAACTGGACGTTTGTGAAAATGGGCATTTTTGCTCACATACTCTCCAGTATAAAATAAAATTGAATTAAATCAGTACACACTGAAGTGCGCCCAAGGTACGACATGACTCTTTACAAGTCAGCAGAAAGCAGCAAGGTTTGATGAGCAGTAACAGTGTACCTAGGATGGCAGTGCTGAGGTAGAGAGTTGGTGAGCCTGAATACAGGCTGAGGCAGAATCCAAGAGGAGGCCCGACTACATGGACAGTGGGGGCTCCAGGCAGGGGTTGTCAGGGAGAGGGGTGACAGGAGCTGATGTGGGTGGGAGTGAGTTTCAGCTGGTACCTGAGGGAGGAGGGGAACAGGTTCCAGACTGAGGGAAGGTGATAGGAGAAAGCTGATAGCCCAGCAGAGGAGTGGGGATGTGGAACAGAAAAAGAGCGATGATCCCCGGAGTGGCGGGAACATGAGGTGGGGGGATGGGAGAGAGGAGTGAGGAAAGGTAGGAGGGAAGGGACTCCAACCAGTATTTGGAAATGAAGGAGGCTGAGTGGGACTGAAGATGTGAGGGTAAGGGGTGGATGGATAGGGAGGTGTAAAGGGAGAAGTGGTGAGTACAAGGGAGGGAAGCTGGCAGCAAAGCAACAAAAGGTGTTACAGAGGGTGTTCATTCTGGCAATCGAAGTGGAAGCATCAGTGACCTAGACCACATTTTGTAGTTGAAGACCGGGAGCACCATTTTGGTAACAAGTTCCCAGCAGACCTGCTGAGACGAACAGGGCTGCAAGTTTGGGATGGCGCTAGGCATGGATGGCGTCAGTGTGAGCAGAGGAGTCAATCTTACTGTCTAGCCACACACCAAGATACTTGAAGGACTGAAGAGCTTCAAAGGGGGTGTCACCCAAGGTGGAGAAAACAGGGAGAGTGGGGAGTCTGGCCAGTTTCTGGCTTGTGCCAAAGGTCATGCACACCTTTGTTTTTAGTGTTGACCCATAGAGCAGATGGACCACCAAGTCAAAGGTTTTGGCCAGATCAATGAAAATGATTGTCACGATGTACCCCTGATCTATCCCAGAGAAGATGGAATCAGTAATACGCAAGAGGGAGGAGACAGTGGAATGGTGCTTCTAGAAGTCAGACTGGAAGGGTGATAGAAAGCTGAAGGAAGACAGGAAGTCAGAAAGTCTGGAGTAGACAAGATTCTCCTGCAGCTTTGCAAGGGAGTTGAAGAGGGAGATAGGATGGAAGTTACCAGGGGAGGAGAGGCTCCCCCATTTGTGAAGTGGAAGAACTCTGGCAATCTTCCAGGACTGAGGAACAGCACAGAGGGAGATGGAGAGGTTCAGGTGGAAAGTGGGAGGAATGCAATGGCAGGAGCTGAGAGGTGGAGAAGTTTAGGATCCAGCTTATTAAGGCTGTACTTGGACAGGTTAAGGAAGGAAAAGGTTAGCAGCGTTTCCTGGGGGATGGAAACCCAGGAGGGCTGGGGTATGGGGGGAGCAAGAGGGTAAGGAGAGGAGTTGGGGGAAGAAGGGAAGGCATAAGTAGTGAAAAACATGTTGAAATGCGCTGCAACAAAAGGCAGGTCAGAAAAAGGTGTACCATCAACCATGAATACTGGGGGAGTGGAATGGGTAGGAGGTTCAAAAGAGAGTGAATTACCTTCTAAAATTTAGCTGGGGCATTAAGGTTGTTCAGGAAGTTGGCCTTGAAATAGTAGGACTTCACAGCCTGGACAGCTTTAGTACAAGAATCAAGGCAATAAACTACTTACACAGTAGGACTGATAAACAGTGAAATACTGTGTATTAAATTCTGTTGGATAGTTGTTAACTCTAACAAGAGCAAAAACCACTTGTTTCCATAGCACACCTGCTTACTATTTGAGCTCTCCCTTCTGTGATTTATATTATTTATTATAGTATTGGTGAGTGCAGATGGTGGGGTTGGTTTTAGAGGATTTACTGAGTGTATGGTTGTATAGTGATTGTGGTTAGGGTTTGATTTGTATTAGTGTGTGGAAGGGGGAGTGTGTGTGCAGTGTTAGTTTTTTTTTCTTTTCTTTTTAAATCTTTTAACTGTGAGTATTACAAAATGTGTGTAGGCCTTGGACCCCCACGTAAGATCTATGCTGCATCCCTGCTGCATGACCTCCATTCCTTTGTGGAGTTTCCCCTCCTGGCAGTAGCGGTGAGAAGGTGCCAGGAGGTGGGTATTAATAGGGGGCAGAAGGGACTGTGACAGGGTATTGTATTACTGGTGTAGTGGAGGGGAACAGTATCAGGGTGGTTTGGAATAGGAGCTGCCTTGGTGGAGTTAGATGGAGCCTTGAGAGAGTCCCAGTATGCTTGGTTCCTGTCCCCAGGTTTCCCACTGGACTGCGTGAGCAGGTAGCTAGAGGGTCTGTCATCCTCACTGGTCACCTTCAGGCAGTGCTATGCAATGCCAGGCTGATGAGGAATAAAACAGCCATTATGGCGGACTTGATCTCCTCGGTCAACCTGACTTGCATTACCAAGAACTGGCTGAGGGACAATGCCGGCCCAGTATTGGAGGCGTCAGTCCCTGCTGGGTATTCGGTGGTGCACTGCCTAAGGAGGGACTGCAGGGGCATGGGAGTGGCCATCTGTTTTAGATCCAGCCTGAACTTCTTCATGCACCCAGTGAGTACTACCTTGTTGTTTTAATGTGTGGCAGTGCATGGGGTCCAGGTGCAGGTTGCAGGATTCTCCTCATTTGTCACCCTCCGGGCCGGGGGGGGAGAGATTTCCTGTAGGAGGTAGCGGACTTCATCGCCGACAGGGTATTGGAGTCCCCTAGATGGTTAATTCTGGGGGATTTCAATGCCTGGGTCGACAAAGAATCCTTGCTTTTTGGTTATGACCTCCACCAGACAATGACATCTCTGGGCCTGACACATGTAATTACCTCTGCGACCCACCAACACGGCCACACCTTGGACTTGGTATTCTCACTTGGGCTTGATGTGATCAACATCAGGATTGATCAGGTCATTTGGTCTGATCACTACACAGTGGAGTTCCAGTTTGGCGTACCTCCTCGAGAGTCCCTCTCCTGTTGTGTTGGTCCGCTATTGCCTTTAAGGGGATTGTCCCCAGAGGGACTGTTGGCAGTAGTAGATTTTTCTGGCGTGAGTACTGCATGTGTGGTTGGCACGAGTGAGGCAGTGACAGCCTATAATGGGGCCATTACCAAGGCACTTGATGCCATTGCGCCAGTCCGTATATGCCCATGTCTTCTCACCTGAGAACCCCATGGTTTGATGGGGCTCTCAGGGAGATGAAGACAAAGGGTTGGAGGTTGGAGCATTGTTGATGGAGGACCCAGTCCATAGAGGGTAAACTGGCCCTGAGAAATCATTATAATGACTATCAGGGACAATCAATTGTAGGAAGGCAGAGATCCTGTCCAGGGAGATTGCTGCAGGGAAGAACAGACCAGCTCATCTATTTCAGACTGTGGACAGGTTGTTACACCCAACCTGTCTACAGTTGAAAAGAGCTTTTTCAACCACGTTGTGCAAAGAGTTTGCTCTGTTCTTCTCAGACAGGGTGTCCTCCATTCAGGCAGGGAATCTCCCTAGTGGGACAAAATTTGCCTGGCAGTGGTCGGCCTGGTTCGAGCAGAGGCACTCCCATTGCCTGGGGGGAGTTTTGGCTGGTTGAGGTGGCTGAGGTTGTCAGGGTGATTTCAAAGCTGTGGCCCACATGCTGTGAACTGGACCCTGGCTCAACTCGTCTCCTAGTGGGAGGGGTTGAGACCATTGGTCCAGTGTTCGCCAGGATAGTCTGGTGTTTGTTCTCAGATGGATGCTTCCCTGGCACTTTGAAGGAGGCGTTGGTGAAGCCTCTTTTGAAGAAACCATCATTTGACCCTGACATCCTGGTGAATTATAGACGTATCTCCAACCTCCCATTCTTAGGAAAGGTTGTTGAGAAAGTAGTGGCTCTGCAACTTGAGGCACACCTCACAGTCTTTGATATCTCTGAGCCTTTCCAGTTCAGTTTCAGAGCTAGGCACAGCACAGAGACAGCACTGGTTCAAGTGCAAAGGGACTTCCTCAGGGCAAGAGATAGAGGGAAACGGATGAGATCTCTCATCAGCATTTGACACCAAGGACCATATTGTGCTGTTGGATCACATTAGAGTGTATGTTGGACTCACTGGAACAGTCATCAAATAGTTTGAGTTTTATCTCTCTGACAGGAGGCAATGAGTGGTGATGGGGAATTTCTCCTCCTCTTCAAAGCCCCTGCTGTGTGGAGTACCTCAAGGTTCGGTCCTTTCACCGATGTTGTTCGCTGTATACATGCTGCCCCTGGGGAGAGCTCATTAGACAATACAGTCTGGGTTTTCACTGCTATGCAGATGACACACAGCTGTATATGTCATTTGCCCCTGGAGCTGGAAGTGCTGTTGAAGTGCTAAATAAATGCCTGGCTGAGATTCAGGACTAGATGTCCTCGAGCTGGCTGAGACTGAACCCAGACAAGATGGAGGTGCTGATGATTAAACCTGGTTGACGGCGTGATGAGGATGCCTCTGAAATGGTGACAGGATTGGTTCTGGGGTCAACTCTGTTGATGGCTTCCCACAGGGTGAGGAATTTGAGTGTCATCCTTGACAACAGGTTGACCATGGAAGCCCAGGTGTCATATGTTGTCAAAAGTGGGTTCTACCACTTAAGGAATGTCACCTGAATTAAACCCCTGATTCCACCAGAAGACTTGCCATCACTAGTACATGCCTTTTTGTCTTCCACGCTGGACTGTTGTAATGCTCTGTACTTTGAGGTCAATGGAGAGATCCTCTGCAGGCTGCAACTAGTGCAGAATGCAGTGGCCAGATTGCTGGTGGGCCTTATAAGGTTCTGCCATGTGACTTCAGCCCTGCGTGATCTGCACTGGCTGCTGGTCAGCTCAGCCATGCATGATCTGCACTGGCTGCTGGTCAGGTGGAGGATCATCTTCAAGGTGGGCTTGCTCACCTAGAAGGCCCTATACAGCCTGGGCCCTGGTTACCTGTCCAATCTCCTTACCCCAGCTGCCCTGGAATGGGAAGCACCAAGTTTGGTTGACAGCAACAATGCCGACCTTCCCCACAGTGACGGCACAATACCGACGCAGGTATTGTGCTGCCTGTTTCAAGGGTGTTTTCTGTGGGGGGCTGTGTCCCCCACACACCCCGGACTTTAGGATTACAACTCCAGGTTGGAGTTGGTCCGGGGAGGGAGTGGAACACTGGGGGAAGGCGAAACACGGAAAAAGGACCATTACCATGAATGTCACTGTAATGGTCTTTTTTCCTGTTTCGCCATCAGGGTGTCGACAAAAAGAGGTGCACTGTGCTGGTACGTTCCCTTCACTCCTCCACTGAGGGCCTCCTGGCGGTTCTGAGGGCCAGGCTGAAAACCTCGGGGGATCGTTCCTTCAAAGTGGCCAGCCCGGCCCTCTGGAACTCGCTACCAAAATATTTGAGGGATGCCCCAACGGTGGAGGTACTTAAAGGGGGTCTGAAGACCTACATTTTTAATAACGCATTTGCTGGTTGTTTTTAAATCTGATTTTATGTCTTTGGTTATTGATTAAATATTTTAGTTGATTCTGCTGCAGTGATGAAAGTGAACAGGAACACACAGGAACTCAGTTCCTGTACCTTTTTTTGCAGTAGGAATAGAGTTCCTGTACTTCTTCCCACTTACACTGGAACTGAAATTCTTAAACCAGCAACATAATGACAGTTTCTGGGCCTGTGACCTGAAATCGGGGTTTCCATAACATTTGACTTGTACAACAATGCTATTTTCCTTGAAACACTTCAGCATCTCTAACTGAATCTACTAGTGTCTAAATGATACATGTATTGTCTAAATACAGCCATCCTTCAGATTGAAGATTTTCATTCTGTGTTTCATATTTACCAGTGTTTGAGTTCCTGTACTTCTTGTCTGCCACTTGCACCGCTGTTCTGCTGTAATTGTGTTCCTACTGTAACGGCTCTCAGAGCCTCTGGGTTTGGGCACCAAAAGCCTGCCTACCTATCTATCTATCTATATGCAACTCACATGGATGAGCTCTGAGTTTGATGGTGGAATGAAAGATTTTGAACTGAGACATAGGTCATTACATTTTCAATTAAAACACTGTACATGGGAAGATGTGATTGGTCCTAAGACTTGTTATCAATTTTACCATTAAAAGAACATCATGTAGAACTGGACAAACTTTAACCAATTAAGAAAATTATTCACTGATTTTGTTAGGACTAAATTTTAGAAAGAAAAGAAAATTAACTGGGAGGAAAGAAAGTAAATTATTTGGCCATTTTTGAAACAAAGTCTTGACGGACTAACCTGATTCTTTTCTTTGGGTGACAAAGCAAGTGGAAAAGGGCCACACTGTGAATCTGCTGTACTTTGACTTCATCAAGGCTTTTGATTTGGTAGCGCATAAGAAGTTGCTCAAAAAGATGGAAGCCCTGGGTGCAACTAAAACCGTAGTGAACTGGGTGGGTAGTTGGCTAGAAGGGAGGCAGCAGAGGGTGTTGGTCAATGGGGTTAAATCAGAAGAGAGGAGGATTATGAGCAGGGTTCTACAGGGATCTGTCCTGGGTCAAATTCTGTTCACCATGTTAATTAGTAACATTGATGAGGGAATCCATGGCTGGCTGTGTCTCTTCTCAGAAGACACAAAACGATGTGGGAGGGTAGATAGTGATGAGGGAATAAAGGATATGCAGAGGGATCTACAAAAACTAGAGGGGTAGTCAGCGGTCTGGCAGTCAAAATTCAATGCCAAAGATTGCAAGGTAATGCACCTAGAGAAAGGGAACCCCAGGACGGAGTACTGGATGGGTGGGGTGAGATTTAGCACTGCAGAAAAGGAATGGGATCTGGGAGTTATCATCAGTAACTCTCTTAAACAAGCCCGTGCAACAAGGCCTATGGCAAGGCAAACAAGATGCTGGGATGTATTAGGAGGGGTATTGATAGCAGAAGAAAAGAGGTAATACTTCTCCTCTACAGATCCCTGGTGAGACCTCACCTGGAGTACTGCATCCAGTTCTGGAGTCCTCACATCAGAAAGGACAGAGATAGGCTGGGAACAGTAAAGCACAGAGTAACAGAAATTATTCAGGGCCAGCAGAGCAAGTCCTATGAGGAGCACCTCAAGCCATTAAATGTGTACTCACTGGAAACCAGAAGGGAGCGGGGATATATAACAGAGACCTTCAAGTTCCTTAAAGGAATTTAGAAGGTAAGTTATTGGGAATTATTTACGCCGAATACCAACTCAAGGTCACGTTGTCACGAGTGGAAATTAACAAGAGGGAGGTTCAGGAGGGACATGAGAATGTACTTCTTTACTGAAAGGGTGGTAAACCTTGGAAGAGTCTGTCTGCTAAGGTGGTGGGTGCAAACACAGTCAGGGGATTCAAGCAGACATGGGATCGAATGAAGGGAATAGTGGTCACCCAGGAGGTCAAGACCAGGGAGGAGAATGTGGTTAGGATAGGGAGGGTTAGTATCCTGGAGGAACAATCAGTTCCAGGGAAGGTTCCAGTGATTATAAGGAATATGGTCAGATTGGATGGACCTCTGGTCTTTTTCTGCCATCATGGTCTGTGTTTCTATGCTTCTAAGAATAATTATACAGTAACTGGTTAAATATATCCAGACTTGCAAATACGGCTAACACTAATGATAGAAACAAGTCTATTCAGTGTAAATTGCTTACCAGAGCATATTGTACTACACTCCAGTTAGACTATACACAATGGGCGTGAGTGTCAATCATTATTGCTGGCATGGGTGCTTGGTAAAAGGATCATTGATCCATCTTCTTTGGGAATGCCCACTATACAAAAATATTGGCAGACCACAGTATACCGGTTGGAAAGGGTTGTTGGACAGCACATTTGTTTAGAACTCAGAGAAGTAGTATTAAATGATTGTAGTAATATGGACTTGGGGGGGAATATATATATATGTGTGTGTGTGTGTATATATATATATATATGAAAATATTAACATTAGGATTTATGGCAACAAAACACTTGATTGTGTCCTTTTAGAATGTCAACCACCCAGAACATTTTAGCTTGCAAAAATGGTCATCTATTTTCCTGGATACCATGAAACTGGAAAACGTTACCATTAGTTTCTCATAACAAGATGTATTGAACAATTCTCACTGGAAAGAGATAGAAGCCCTTTTGCTTGTAATTACAACAGTAGAGTGATTAGTATTAACTGAGCTCTGTTTAATAACCATTATATGATTAAATACTAACTACATGTTTGTATGAAACTACGTTCCTGTATGCTTTGCATTTTGGAAAAAATTATATCTCCAGCAGGAGTAGGGAGGTGGTGTCACCACTTTATTGGTCATTTGTGAGACTCCACCTGGAGTATTTCTTCCAGTTCCGAAAGTCACACCTCAAAAAAGGACCTAGACAGGGTGGAGGCAGTCCAGAGGAGGGCAACTGAAATGGTGCAGGGGATGCATCAAAAGCCCTATGAAAAGAGACCATGGGACCTCAACATGTACACCGTGGAAGAGAGGAGAGTGAGGGGGACATGATAGAGACCTACAAGTACAGTACCTCACAGGGATGAACAGGGTGCAAGAGGAGGTCTCTTTCAAATGAGAAAGAGCACCAGGACCAGAAGGCATGTGATGAAGCTTAAGAGGGGAGTTTAAGAGAGATCTGAGGAAGTACTGCTCACTGAAGGAGTAGTGGACACCTGGAACTGACTGCCGGCAGTAGTAGTGGAGGTGAAAACAGCAGGGGCTTTGCCTTCATAGCATGCGTGGAATAGAAATAGGGTAACATTAGTAAATAGGCAGTGATAGGGTTGCCAGAGAGCAGTTAGGGTCTGCAGAGACAGACTAGGCAGGGACCATCTGGGCAGACTGGGTGGGCCCAACATTTCTTTTCTGCTGGCAAATTCTTTGTTTCTGTTTTCATCCATACTGTTGCTGCTTTATTCCCCTATGGCATTTTGTTAGAAATCTATGTTTTCGGTATGTCCTTGAAATGTAACACAAATGTTTATGATGATAGAAAACAAACATATTTGGAAAAAGAAAGGAATAACTGACCTTCTTGCACACCTGTATACACTTAACCCTTAGGCTGCCAACAGAATTAAAACATATAGGAATTCTGAACTGATATTATCAGTCCGTGGCCCTGCAAGGGTTAAATCATTCTCTTGATGATTGTCAATAAAATCAGACTTGACTGGATTAGAGACATCACCTGCTGAACATCTCTATTAACTCTCAATCACAGCACTTATATCCCAGTGTTAACAAACCAGTAGGGATTCTGAAGTGTGAACAACTTCTAATGCAAGAGTGATCAGTAGAGTATGCTGCTTCAGACAAAGAGTCAGCAGGTAATAATACTTGTCCTACAGCTCGATGACTTATCTCTACAACCATGGCCCTCTTGGCAGCCATGGTAGGTGATCACATGGGGTTCTTCTTTTAGTTTTAGCATTGCATCCTTCGTTTACTTCAGTGGCTTTATCATACATTACATACTGGAACTCTGAGATACATTGCATTGTATCAGCATGTTGAATTGTTTCAGTGTACCACACACACGGAATAAGTAAGCAATAAGACATGAAGGGGTGTGCATGGAACAAATTTTATCGCATGCCCAGGGGCAGAGTGGGGCACGAGGCCACAGGCTGAGTGCCTTCAGCTCCTGGAAGTGTGGTAAAATCTGTTCCATTCACACCCTCAGAGTGTCTTATTGTGCTTACACTATGAGCTCCTTTTTTAACTTTACTTTTTACAGTTGGGAAAAAAACATGTTTATATGAAGAAATAATAGATTTACTTATGTGCATTTATGATAAAATAGTCCTGGTTGTTCCTACGCTAACCTAACTGCTATCTTGAACCTTGAGACTGAATCACCTATATTTTATTTTAGTATATTTTATGTATAAGGGGTGGGTGATTGAGGGTTATTTATTAACATGTGTTAAGGGTTAATTTTGGTTAAGAATAGGAGTATATTTATTTGTAAGAGTTTAAGTAGAATTAGATTAGGTGGGAGGGGGTAAGTGAGTGGGGGTGTGACTGTGTTAATTTGGTGTGTGTGAGAGTACCTGTGATATGTGCTGGGAAGCTAGGAATATGGTCAGGCAGTACTCCCCCTTGAGATTAAGGGACCTCCGCTCATTTGATCTTCCAACGCTCTCGTTTGGAGTTTACTCTAGATGTCGTGCTTTCAGCATCTTGAGGAGACCAGGGAGTGGAAGGAGTGGGGGATCCTGGAACTCTCGAGGGGGATGGGAAAGGAGTGGATGGATTGGGACAGTGAGGACTAGGAGGTGCCCTGGGGCAAAATGGACACAGGAGTGAGGTTATCCCTGTCTTGTGCCCATACCCAAGGGTTCTGACTTGGTCAGGCAGGAAGTGGGGCCACTCCTGGACTCCAGTCCCTTTCGGGCGGTGTTGAGCAATGCCAGGTCAATTAAAAATAAGACCACAGTGGTTGCAGATCTTGTGGCATCTGCTGACCTGGCTTGTATCACCGAGACCTGGCTGGACGAAAGTGCCAGACCCATTTTGGAGGCTGCGGTTCCAGCTGGTTTCTCTGTGATTTATCACCTGAGAGAGGATCATCGAGGCGGGAGGGGGGGCTGCTGTCTGTTTTAGACAGGAACTGGGTCTCAGGGAGGTGCCAGTTGGAGTGACCAACTCCTTTGAGTGTATTATGGGTGCAGGTATAGGCTACAGGACCCTTCTCATTTACCATCCACCAGGTGACGAGAGGGAGTTCCTGAGGGAGGTTGTGGATGTCATCACCAAGGTGGTATTGGAATCCCCCAGATGTTTGATTCTGGGGGATTTCAGTGCCTGGGTCAAAGTTGAACTCTTGCCGTTTGGACAAAACCTCCTCCAATTGATGGCTTCATTGGGCCTAACATGGGTTAAGCAACCCATAAGAAAGGGCACTCACTGGACTTGGTGTTCCACCTGGGGATGGAGATCTCCAATGTGGAGGTGGAGCCAGTCAGTTGTTCTGACCGTCATGTCCTGAGATTCAGTTTCGCAATTCCCTGAAATAGGCCTGCCCCAAAGGGGTTGGTATAGTTCCATCCTTTGAGAGGTGTTACCTCAGAAGGTCTAATGACGGTGCTGAACCTGTTGGGATTTCCAGGGAAATGCACTGATCTGGAGCCTTTTGTGTCAGCTTATAACAGGGCTGTTACTGAGGCCTTGGATATCATTGCTTCTGCTCATGTTCACCCTCTTAACCCTCATCCGGGTGCTCCTTGGTTTAATGGGGAGATCCATGAGTTGAAGAGGCAGGGGTAAAGGTTGGAAAGACACTGGCAGAAAACTCACCTGGAGGTGGATAGGCTTAGATTGATGGATCATTATCAGACCTATCAATCAGCAATTTCTCATAAGATGGCAGAGTTCCAGTCCAGGGAAATTGCTACGGCAAAGAACAGGCCAGCCCGGCTCTTTTGGACTGTGGACAGACTGTGCAGTCCAGCTTGTCTTCACTCTGGGCAAGCGTTGCCAGAAGTGCAGTGTGAGGAGTTTGCACAGTTCTTCACTGACGTGTCCACCATCAGGGATGAGATCAGCCAGTGCCTTCCCATTGGACCTTGCATTGGTCAATTGGGTGGTACTAATACACGACAGACCTGGTCCACCTTTAGTCAGCTGGTAGTTGTGGATATAGTGAGGATCATCCAGACTTTGTGGCCAACTTACTGTAGTTTGGATCCGGGCCCTACACGCCTACTAGTGAGGTGTGTAGAAGTTATCATCCTGGTCCTTGCTGGGATAGTGGGAGTTTCATTGGAGAGAGGGATCTTTTCAGATCCCTTAAAGGAGGCAGTAGTATGCCCCCCTTTAAAAATAAACTCCCTTGACCCACGACTGCCCAGCTAACTACAGACTGATCTCGAACTTACCCTTTGTAGGGAAAGTTATTGAGAAGCTAGTCGCTCTGCAACTGGAGGACCATTTAACTAACCACAATATCTATGACCCTCTCCAGTCTGGCTTCGGAAAAAGGCATTGCACCGAAACATCCCTGGTATGGGTACTTAATGACTTTCTGATGGCAAGAGATCAGAGAGCCCATTCTATCTTGATTCCTCTTGACCTCTCAGCAGCATTTGACACCGTGGATCAGAGGGTGCTGCTCGAGCACCTGTGGTTCTTCTGTGGACTCAGGGGGGCGGTCCTCAGTTGGTTTCATTCTTTCCTCGAGGGTAGATCCCAGAGAGTAGTATCAGGGATTTATTCCTTGGCCCCTCATGGGCCACCCTCTGGGGTTCCACAGGGCTTGGTGCTGTCCCCCATGTTATTCGCAGTGTACATGCTCCCATTAGGGGACACTATAAGATGATACAGGTTGAGTTTTCATTGCTATGCCGATGATTCTCTACTGTACATGTCTTTTGTGCCCAAACAGGAATTAGATTCTGCTGCGGTGTTTAATAACTGCCTACTGGAGATTCAGAACTGGATGAGTGCCAGTTGGCTTTGGTTGAACTCAGGAAAGACAGAGGTATTGGTGGTGGACCCTGGTTATAGGACGACAGGGACATGGGCAGGAAAACCCTCAGGATTAAATCTAGGGGGCACCTCGCTTATTGCCTCGGGCCCGGTGCGAAACCTGGGCGTGGTGTTTGACAAAGGTCTGACCCTGAGGGCGCAGGTTTTGGCTATAGTCAAATCTTCCTATTACCATCTAAGGAACATAGCTCGGGTGAAGCACCTGGTCCCGCCCGAAGATCTTCCTACCTTGGTCCATGCCTTTGTCACCAGTCATTCTGATTACTGCAACACCCTCTACCTAGGGCTACCGGGGGTAGATATCCACTGCTTGCAGCTAATGCAGAATGCAATGGCCAGGTTGTTGACTGGAACCTCTAGATCCAGTCATATAACACCTGTGCTGTGTGAACTGCACTGGCTGCCAATACAGTGGCAGATTACCTTCAAGGTTGCATTGCTGACCTATAAAGCCCTATATGAACAGGGACCCCACTACATGAAAGAACTCTTATGTCCTTACTGCCCCACCTGTTCACTCCAGTCCTCTGGCAAGGGATTGCTAGAGATTCCCAGGGTATCCCTAAAAACATCAAGAGGAAGATCTTTTGCCTTTATGGCACCTACCCTGTGGAATTCTCTACCTTGCCAGATACGAGCGAACCAGACCATAGAGGGGTTTAAAAAGTTGTTGAAGACCCACTTATTTAACCAGACTTTCACAGGAATTTAGTAAGTGCACACTGATTTGTTTTATTTGTTTTTAAACTGTAATATTGTGTGTTTTTATTGTGCACTGTAAAGGCACCCTGAGTAAAGGAAGGGCACCTTATACAAATAAAATGATTGATTGATGTTGTCATTGTATTACTGCTGGACAAAGTTTGCCCTTTGCTGGCATCAAGATTCAAGATATGGAATGTTTACCATGGAATACATGGATTCTGATCAGTTTCACTGGCAGAATGTTCCTCTCCTAACATACTGTGCACACACACAACATAAAGGATAATAGGTGGTCTTCGGTTAATAACCACACTGTAATCCCTTTGAAAGGTTGCCAGGACAACATTTTAAACCTCGAGAGTGTGGTTCAAGAGGTTAATTGTTGTCCTGGCAACTGCAAAAAGAGATTTCAGCGAGGTTGTTAACCAAAGATCATCCATTATATTTTATAATGTATGGGGAAAAAAGTTAGATGAAATGTGTCCTTACTTTTTTTTTTTTCCCCAATAGCGCCACTCTCCGTAAGTGCCAGCACTCACCGCCGTGGCCGTTCATTGTGAGATGCTAGTTCAAAGCTGTGCATGCATGGATCCATTCCCGTTGTTATGGTATTGTTGTAACATGGTCAAGAGGGGTTAACAACCTCTTGACGTCACAATGACGCCATAGCAAAATTGCAGTGTGGTTGCAGTGTATAATAAGGGCTCACCATACATTATAAAGGCCTCTTCTACATCCAGAGACTCAATTATCTCACTGTCAGTGCAAGCAGAAGAGATTTCCCTGATGAGCAGCTAAAGAGAGAAGGCAGATTTTTCATTGTCTGCAAAGAAACAGTTGTAATGAAAACTATAAATAATACTTAATGTTTCTAATTTGTTTACATGTGTAAGGAAAGTGTAATGATCAGGGAGACACTATTTCATTAATTAATTTGTTTTATTTTTTATTTAAGGTAGTTTTATTTTTAGGGCCCAGTTGAAGTTTTTTTACAGTGTAAGGGTAGCAGCCATGTTTGTGATGGAAGATCAATTCTGGTTGTAGGGGGACTGATGGAAGATAGTTCTGGTTGTAGGAGGACTGATTTGCTCATTGTGTGATGTGGTTTAGGATCAGGATGACTGTGCATGAAACATATTTTATGCATGGTCACATATATTTTGACCAGTGAGACTTCTTTATTTTGGATGCCCATTTTATAAATACACAGAAGACATTATCATGCATTGGTCGACTTCTCAAGTATGAACAACTCACAGATATTGCACATGATCTTAACAGAGCTGGGTTGGGATCACTGGCATTTGCTTTTCTGGTGGGAATGACAGATGACTGAGGTGCTTGTTCGGTGCTTAAATATTGCATGAATTGAAGCAGTTGATGGGGCTGTACACTTATGGTACAGTATACCAGTCTAGGCGCTACCCAGGAGATAAGCAACTGAGGTCAGTGAAGAATAAAACTCTATGCCGTGATAATTAATGTCAGCATACGGTATTTCAGAAAATACCTGTGTGTCATGATGCATGTTGTGCAGCCAAGCACTGCTCTATTGTGGCTATCAGTAGTGCTAATAAGCATTTCATAGTCTTGCTTTTCACTAATAACCTTCAGCTTTCATAGTTTCCTAGGTACTAAGTGAAGCAATAATGGAATGTTCCCATCTCCAATTTGTTTTTTTCCCTGCTTAAAATCTCCATTGTTGAGTGATTGTATGTCTCATTGATAAAAGCAGAAACAGATTCCTTTTTCTGACAGAAGGAAAAATTTAAAAATACAGTGCATTTCAGACCTCTGCAATAAATGAGCCTTAGCACATATTGAATATAGAACGTGGTTAAATACTGTTGTACATTTAATAATAATAATAAAATAATTTTATTTATATAGCGCCTTTCAGAATATCAAGGCGCTGAACAAATTAAAATCATAGATTCAAATTCCAAATACAAAACTTCAAAGCATATAAAAATACATCATAATAGCATAACAAATTGATAAAATTCCAATCATACTAATTTAGTTTTTAGGCAGTATTTAAGTTACTGTGGGTTAAGATGCAAATACCTTATGCCACTGATCTGATCATATTTCAATCTGACTTAGTAACTTATAGCTGGAAAGGATTTTAAGCTCATCAAATTGTAGTTATTGGTGTCAGCATGGCTCAGTTGTTAGCACATCCACCTCTGTGCCAGATGGTCATGGGTTCTAGTCCCACACTGGGATTGGGTTTGTACTATAAATGCTGGCACCCGAGTGGGAAACTCTACTGTTTGGCTGTGCTGTCCTTTGGAGGAGCTGTTAAACTGAGGGCTACTTTTTCTGGTAGTTGTTCAGTAGGATGTTAAAGCTCTTATGGCATTGTCTTGAAAAGAGATGGGAACATTTTATTTAGAAAAAAATACAAGGATTTCTTTACAGAAATAAAGGAGAATAAAGAAAACAAAAAGGAAAGAAATACACAGCTTTTTCATAACTGGAGATCAAATTAAATTAATAAAAGGTGTCAATAGGGAAAAGGAAAATTCAAAACAAAAAAGAGAGAGCAGCAGAATTTTATTAAGAGGAAAGTTATACAAAGATGATCAAAAACATATCATAGCACTACAATAACAAAAGAAGCAAAAAGAAACAACAGAAGGTCATCAACAACAACAAAATAATAAAAGTACCAGTGGTACTAAAGGGTGCCAAAGAAGGTCTGTATTAAATAATGTGGCCAGAATAAAGGCTGACAATTGTACCCTGGAAATGAAAAGAAAAAAAATGGCTTAGGGGATAAGGTCTGAGACACAGCATCAATCCACTGTAGTGAGAAAGAAAAAACATTTTCTGCTCTGGGAACCAAGCCCAAACCCCCCATCCTCTTCCACTGTACTAAGCTTCCTGGAGAGAAAATGTATGCTCTGGCAAAGGACATCCAGCACTGAGAGCAGACCCCCTCTGCACACACAGCTGTAGTGAATTTTCATAATGAACAGTCTGTCTACTGAAGGTAATGTTTCCCAAGTTGCATTTAAACCAAGCTGGAACTTTTCAAGTTGTCAGCAATACAGAATGTTAAACCTTCCTGAAAGTCTATTATTAAAATAAGAAATGACATCTAACAGTTTCTGTCATAACACATATATTGTAGTGAGAAGGAAAAAAATCCACTCCTGGGGTCAAACCCAGGCCCTCTACCCTGTACTGCTTGGTAGCCTATAGTACTATTACTTTACTAAGATTCCTAGGAGAAGATTATACTGTGGCAAAGAACATCCAGCACTGAGTGAAGTCCCCCCCCACCTCCACAGTTGCAATGAATTTTCATAAGGAACAGTCTGTCTATTTGAAGTAATGTTTTCTAAGTTGTATTGAAACCTCAAAGTCTGTGCTAGAACTTTTCAAGTTATCAGCAATAAGGAATGTCAAATCTTGCTTAAAGTCTGTCTCTGACATAAGTAATAACATATAACAATTTTTCTCTTACTACATACATTGCAGTGAGAAAGGAAAAATGGCTCCACTCTGAGAATTGAACCCAGGCCCCCAACTTTCACTGATTCATAACCTGTGTAGTACTGTCAGCAGTAAATGTTAAAGCAACTTTGTTGCTACTGAGTTGATAATCCACTGACTGGACTTTATAGCAATGAATCTGAACTATGAATTTGAGTATTTTTTTTTCAGTAAAGCAGATTTTGTCAGCTTCTTTGCATGAAATTGTGTCCTGATATACTTTAATACAATTTCACATTGTATTAATAGACAAATTGAACCCTTAAAAAACTCATAGTTAAAATGTAAAGCAACCAAAAAGCAACTTATTAAATAATGAGTTAACATCTCACTGCAATTAAACTTCAGTGCTGACTGTATGGTAGCTCTACCATTGTACTAAGCTCCCTATGCATCATGCTATGGCAAAAGACATCTAGCAATGGGGACAGAGACCCCCCCCCACACACACACATAAGGCTGTTTAAAGTAGTGTTTTCCAAGTTACATTTAAACCTCAAAGTCTGAGCTGGAACTGTTTAAGTTATCAGCAATATAGAACTTCAGATTTTACTGAAAGTTTATCACTGTCATCAGCAATGACATCTAACAATTTTTCTCATACTACATCAATTGTACCAAGAAAGAAAAAATGTTCCACTCTTGGAATCAAACCCAGGCCCCCTACCTTGTACTGATTGATAGCCAGTAACTCTACCACTGTGCTACACTTCCTCTGTGAGAGATATGCCATGGCAAAGTACATCAAGGAGTACAGACACCCTCTACACAGCTTCAGTGTATGTTTGTAATGAACAGAGTATATATTTAAAGTAGTTTTTACCAAGTTGCATGTAAACATCAAAGTCTGAGCTGAAACCTTTCATGTTATCAGTAGTATAGAACTCCAAGTCTCGATGAAAGTCTATCACTATCATCAGCAGTGACATCTAGACATTTCTTTCATACTACATAAATTGTAGGGGGAAAGAAAAAAAATTTCCACTCCAAGGATCAAACCCAGGCCTCCTTCCCTCTACTGTTTGTTAGCCTGTTGTTTTACTGCTGTACTAAGCTTCCTGTACAGGAGATGCATGCTGTGGTAAAGGACATTCAACAGTGAGCACAGATCACCCCCTACACAACTGTAGAGCATATTTGTAATTAGCAGTCTGTCTTTTTGAAGTACTATTTACCAAGTTGCATTTAAACATCAAAGTCTGTGCTGGAACTTTTCAAGTTATCAGCAATATAGAACTTCAAACCTTGTTGAAAGAAGACTGCTGTCATTAGCAATGGCATGTAGCAATTTCTCTTACGTGACATAAAATTTCTCTCATACTACATAAATCATGGTGAGACAGAAAAAAAGTTCCACTCTGGGTATCAAACCCAGGCCGCCTACCCTCTACTGCTTGGTAGCTTATAGCTTTACTGCTGTACTAAGCTTACTATGCAGGAGATGTATGCTGTGCCAAAGAACATCCAGCACTGACTACAGCCCTCCCCTACACAGCTGCAGTGAATGTTTGTAATTAATTGTGTGTCTGTTTAAAGTAGTGTTTCATAAGTTGCATTTCTGGAACTTTTCACGTTATAAGCAATATAGGACTTCAAACTTTGCTGAAAGTATAACCCTACTATCAGCCATAACATTTAGCAATCTCTCTCATTCTACATAAATTACAGTAAGAAAGAAAAAAAGTTCCACACAGGATCAAACACCATTCATTTATTTACTCATGTATTCATCCATCCTTCCATTCATTTTTATTTAAAACGAAGGCCTATGTACAAAACTTTGCCCATTTTCATAGGCGATCATGCATAAAAACACAAATACACTTATACAGCCTAGCGAAAACAAATGCAGGAATACAAAGTGTTCAGATATGACTTCAAAGCTTGTGCAAATTGCAAGTATGAATCAATACAGGTGATTTCATGAGAAAACAGATTCCCAAGGCAGCTTAATCTATAATAAAAGGAATCCTGACCTATCTGTTTTTCTACAGCGTGGTAGTTTCAGGGCTAGCCTCCTAGATAATCTAGTAATAATGGAACTACTATGATTCCACGTAACCAATTGACCTAGATTTTGAAGTACCATACCATAATTCATTCTCCAGGCCCAACATTCAAGTAAATTATCTGTTTGCTGGCTAAGATAGGCAATTTTGCAATGGAATGAGTAGTAAATGTATAACAGTCTATTGATAGTTGAAAAGCAAACCTATATGCCCTATTCAAAAGTATTTCAACTATTTTCAATATAGTCTTTCCAGCAGAGGATTATGCCGCTAACCCATACTCAATAATTGGAATAATATGGGTCAAAATAACTTATTTATGGGCTTCTGTAGTTAAATTTGATTTATTCCGATGCAGAACACATTTCAAGTTTATGGATTTAACTAGGGCATTTACATGGCGTAGACAGGATAGATTGGAATCTAATGTTACTCAGATGTCGATAGGAAACCTACTTACTCCAACAATTGCACTTTACAATGGCAGAATGGAGCTAACAACATCCAAAATAATGCCATATACTCTCCAACACCATGCAGTCTTTTAAAATTATTTATTATGACAGTGAGGCATTGCTATAGAACTTCCACGTGGGACCAGCCGTAACATCTTCCGCAACTGCTGCAAATGTGAACAACAATCTCCGCAGTTGCAGAGATTTCGGTCCACTTCTGGAGTTGCAGTGTGGGACTTAGTCCCAAAAACTTTTGTGAATCCATCCCCAGGAGTTTATCATGCTCTTAACTTTCTTTGTTTCTACCTGTCTTTTGATATATTTTGGAGGCCATAATTGCCATAGTACTCTAGATAGGGCCTGACCAGGGCCTTTTAAAGTTTTAGGATGGTCTACTCTGCTGATTGACCCCTTTTTGATGCACACTTCAAGCCTTGTTATGCAGTGGTAATGTCTCCAATTTATCACATAGGAAACTGTGACATCTAGTTACAGAGCTCTTTATCCTGGTGGGCTGCAATGTATGCTGTACGTCCTGACAAGAACTGCTGTATGCAATGCCTCTGTAGTAAGAGACAAAAAAGATATGATGTTTATGTATCACTGTTTCTGTTACCACTCTACTCACTGTATTATATGTACCTACTGTATTATAACTTGTACCTATTGTCTGTGCCACTGTACGGCCTGGGTCGCAACTGAAAATGGTCCTTTGAATCAGTTTGCTCACCCGGTTACCAAAACCATAAATAAATAAAATTATTTGATGGGTTAATGTATATAATACTGCAGTACTGGAGAGCTGTGTCTTTAACACTTGTACTAACACATTTGGTGAAATACTTAATTTAAAGAGGTACTTAGCTTTTCCTTACCGGCCTGCAATGGAAGCGAAGTGGCCATAGTCAAATACAGTAGCCTGCTAAGCATGCCTCCCTGGTAACACCTTAAAATAAATAAATTAGAGTACTGACTATTACGCTGTGACTAAGTAAGTGCATAAAAGGTATTCTCCACTGACTCAGGTAGTACCCAAATTTCTTAGTCTTCAAGACACTGAGAAGGCTAGCAACCTCTGAGTTTAGGGCTGGCAGATTTTAGAATAAGAATGACACACTCCACATGCTCAAAGAATACAGTGGGTGTAGGCCGACAATTAGAATTGGAGAGCAACACAGGAAGCCACACTCCTGTGCTCAGGAGACAGGGATGAAGCATCAAGGAAATGGATGCAAAGTGCTGGGGTTAGTGCCATGCTCTGACCTTGTTGCTTTTCATTTAAATAAATCCCACGTTTTTAGCAATCTTTTGCTTAAGAAGTATCAAGACATAAGGCAACTCTGGTGGGGGAGGTAGGAAGAAGTAGGTTGTTGGTTAACTAGGATCTGCAGCTAATCCAATAGGTAGGGAAATGAGCAGATTAGGTGGGCCAAGCGGTCCTTATCTGCTGTCAAAGTCTGTTTCTATATCTTCTACACACTGTCTCCTGAAACCCAGATTGCAGAATGTCGGCGTGTCGGAATAAGAAGGGGGGACAGCCTGCTGGTGCAGCCATAGTGCTACTGCTTGTGGCGCTGACCACTCCAGTTTGGGAACAAGAGCATCAGAGGGTCAGCCAGGGGGGAGGTAGATCAGGCATTCAGTGGACTCTTCTCTGAGGAGGGAGGGTTGTGGACCATGGCAGTAGAGTGACTCCTAGCAGAGACTGGGGATCAGTGTGCTCAACACCACACATGCTTGGGGACTGGAGGAGCAGCAGACTTTGGTGCATCAGGTGCAGAAGCATGCCTGATATGACTGAATGTCTTTCATGTCTGCTTCACCAGGGTCTGCATAACCAAGGAAAATGCCACAACCCTGGAGAATGACACTCGACCTGCCACCCCATGTCCGACACCGCGCCTCTCTTCCTGGCCCTGAGATACAACAGACTTCATCTCTGCTAGGAGCTGACTGGATGTGTGGGGAGAATGTCACAGAGCTGCATGCAGCTCTGCCCAAAAGGTGCAAGCCAGGGGAGGTGGGGACCCAATCTCAGTGAGTTGCAGGTGGTCTGAAGCCTCGAAGGAGGCACATAACAGAAGGTTTCAGCAGAACTGGAACAAGTGACATTGGTGGAGGGATGAAGGTGGTCTGGGTTGGTGGGATGGCATGGAGGATAAAAAGCATTTACAGGAATGGGGACAGGTCAGTGGATCAAGGTGATGTGAATGCAAAGGATCAAGGTGATGTGAATGCAAGGGAAAAACAAAAGGAATAGTGCTACCGGAGAACACTGAGTTAAGAATGCAGGTATGAGGGATTAGCTAGTAAACTAAACTGGTGCAGTGTGAAAAGTTTGGGTATTAGCGAGCTGTGGTAGGCAGTAAAAAAGCTCTGACTAGTGATGATGCTGAGAGGTGTAGCAGAAGACATGGTGGCACTCATGAGCTGGTGTAGACATTACTGTGGGAAACAACATGGCCTCAGAACTCTGTAGTCTGCATGTGTGAAGATATAGTTTTGGCATTTTGACATACCTCTCATAGAAGTGACCCCGAGGAAAACTAAGTTATGACATTTGGCAGATTAGTTTGAATCCTGTTTTGGTTTATATACTGTATAAAGGTTGTGTGCCACTGGACTAGCCTTCCTTCACTTCTAGATGACCTTGTTCCACCTTTACCAGTAGCTGCTTTAGAGTATCTAGCAACCTCCATTGCAGCACAGCTCTTCTGAACACACACAGGAAGGAAGAGAAAACTGCAAGATCTGCAAACTGCTCCATTTTCTTCTGTGCTCAGGCCCCTTGGATGGCACTGAATTTGCATGTACTGCATACCTAGATACAGTCAAATACTGCCAGTGCTGTTCAACATGAAGCCACTCTGTGTGGCAGGGATATTAATTGACCAGATGGTTGGGTAGGGGTCTTGACTTTAATCAGTCACCAGTCCCACACTTATATACTAAATTGCTCTCGGCTCCATCACAAGAAGGATTTTTGGGTTAACCCCAGGCTACAGGAATGAAAGCAGATTAAGGATTAAGTGCCTGAGCTGTGTGTCAGTCACAGCTGCGACTATCATCTAACAAATTTCTCCCTCTGTCTCTCTTAGAGGTAGCCCTTAACAACATATATCAAGGGCTTATCAATTGATTAAGAAGAAGACAGTAATCTGTAAGTTTTCTTAGTGTACTGTATGTCTAGTTTTATGTGAAAGCATGCATTATTAAAACTTTGAAACATGTTCCAGACACACCAATGTGGTATTTTTTAATGTTTTGTATGTATGCTTGGGTACATTCTGTTGATCTGTATCTCAAATCATACTAAAAAGAAAGTGATTACGATGTAATACCAACTTTGATTATATTAGTACTTTTCAAAACTAATTTGCAACTGTTTTGGGCTGAATCTTGCTAATCCTGAATAGCCAAATTCCTATTGATTAGGTAGTGATTAAGCTATGTTGTGTAAATGTGTGATTGTACAGTATAATCAGCAATTTGTACAACGTAACTCAACACCAGCTTTGTTTGTTAGCAATAGCTGTACTGAATTGATTTTGTGTTTATTTTTATTTAGGTGAATAAATATCGTATAGAAGTGCACAAGTGCTTACGACATTATGATATGACATTGACTATAATTATATATTACCATTAATTGCCAAGGACAGTGATTGTCTTATCAAATTTAGGAAGACAAAATTTAACACAATGAGACTTCTTTTTTCAAATGAAGAGCAGTGATCATATTGAATTGCTGTTCTCTCAAAGTGGGAGTAAAATCATCTTTTCAGGGTTTTTTTTAGTTGATTTATACTCCTTGCTCCTGCGGCCCTCGCAATCAGGGGGAGCCCCAGCCCCATCACCCCGGCATCCGCCATCCGGCACATATTCTCTCAGGGCTTACCCCCGTTGGGGTGGTGGAGGGGGCCCTCCTCCACCGAGACCGGATCCAGTACTGTGCTATGGCTGGCCAAGTGTGGGGCCTGCGAACTCCCCCGTCATCACTGGGAGCTATTTTTTCTGTTTTTCCTCTCCCCTCGGGAGCGGCACATGCAGTGATGCCCGTGACAGTACCACGTACGCTCCTGTACACAGCACCATCAAGCATCTGCGCCACTCCCGACCCTCATGTTGCAGCATCAGTGCACCTGCTCCCAGCCTCCGCTAGGGGCTAGGCAAGCTCCTACGTCTGGAGTCCCCCCTCACTGGAGAAGGAGAACTGTCTTCCAGTTGCTCAATCCTTCTCCTCCCTGCTGACCCACGGCGGTCCGCACTTGTTCCTGAATGTGGCTTACTGGCATCGAGCAAGGTGTGGTGCCCATCGCCTCAACCCTCAGCGCCACCAGGCCAGCAGATCTTTTTAGGGTTTTAATGCTAAGCATTATTGTAATCGTTGGTCTATAATAATTGCATTAAAAAAACATTGGGATCCAATATTCAAAGCTCTAAGTCTGAACTGCTCAAAGTACCCATCTTGAGTGCAGATTACTGACTTATTACTGTTATATTGGACCAGATACTGCATGCATGTCAGTGCAAAACTGTTGTTCCGGATAGCAGTATTGGTGCAAGGCACTAACAGATGCCAGGACACAAGACAGAAACACCTGCTGGCCACCAAGTGCTATGTGGACAGCATACTGAATATGTCTTGTGTAGGAACAATAGCGCATTCCAAATGAGATATCACTTGTGTGCAACACTGCTGTATTCAAAGATAAAAATATGAAGGACCCCATCATAGATACAGGATGCAAATGACACATGTGCATCCCATTGCAGGGTTATTACCAGGATGCACCATGCTTCTGCATTATGAAAAGTGCGGAGGTAGGGTGCAGCCTAACTGACAGTCCCATGACCCACCTGATAAGGCAAAGCCTGGCCCTCTCCCTCACCTGATTTCCTTCCAAGTATGTATTTTAATTTCACTCACTGGTAATCTAGTACAACCCCTCCTCCCCACTCAACCCCTCCTAAGTAAGCATTTTAATTCATTTCACTCACTGGTGATCTAGTAGAACCCTCCTCCCCACTCGACCCCTCCCAAGTATGCATTTTAATTTGTTTCACTCACTAGTAATCTAGTACAACCCTCCCCCAACTTGAGCCCTCCCAAGTATGCATTTTAATTAATTTCACCCACTGGTAAACTAGTCGACCCCCCCATCCCCTCTCAAGTATGCGTTTTTATTTACTGTGCATCACTCCCCGGTAGTCTAGTGGGCCCCAGCCCTTGTATATTATGCCAAACCCCTTTGCCTCTCTCTTCAATGGCCAGCTGCTGCCTGTCTTACACAAGTTCTGTTTCTCAGTCTGTTGTATAATGATACAGTACTTGCAGGATATTTGACAGATGTAAGAAAAAAAACTAAATCTGACTAAATGCATATTGGCAGGGATCCTCCAAGGGGGTGGGAAGTACCCACCAGAGATGTGTATCCTGCCCATGAAGTCCTGCACCCGTGGAATGATGTGCGGTGACCGTATTGATGGTCACCCACCACCACATGGCCCCCTTCCATGGCCTCGCCCCCTGACACGCAGGTGCGTGGAGGGCACTTCTGCAGACACAGGCGGGCATCCAGTGAGATGCCTGGACCTGGTCCACCACTGGTTTGGATCTCACTGGCCGGGCAGGGGATACAGCACATAGCAGGCCTGTGCCCCCTTGGAGAATCGGGCACAGGAACTGCAGAGGGTCTTCGCACCCCAGATACGTGGCATGTAGACTCTCTGCACGTTGGAGAATAGGGACCACTGCGCATTACACAGACTTAGTGTTTGTCTCACAATTGCCAGACATCCCACAAGTACTGTATCATTATTCAACAGGCTATTATAGCAATACAGTAATAGCATGAGGGAGATGCACTGCAGATGGCCATGGAGGTGAAAGGTGGGACCATGCCAGTTGCCATCCCCATGGGAGGCACTGGAGTACAAGGACAAAGACAAGGACTGGGAGGGGGTCCTCTAGACTACTAGAGAGGGATATATAAAATAAAATGCAAACTTTGGAGGGGATCAAGTGAGGGAGAGGGGTCCTCTAGATTACCAGGGAGTGATATAAATTAAAGTGAATACTTGCAAGGGAATCAGGAGAGGGAAGAGACTCCACTAAATTACTAGGAAGTGATACAGATTATAATTATACAGTACGTGTGAGGGGATCGCGTGAGGGAAGGGGTCCACTAGGCTGTCATGGAGTGATAGAAACCTAAATACATATTTGCATGGGGATCAGGTGGGGGGGTACCACGGGACTACCAGGGATATACTAAGCATACAGATGGTGAGGAGATTGAATTGGGGAGGGGGGAGTGTGACTGCATTGTTGTAAAAGTAGAAATTTGGGCATGTTAACTAATGCAGGAGTGCCAGCCTGTTAGTATTGCCGAATACATTTCAAAATGCCATTGTGTCTCTATAGAGTAGTCTGATATTTATTAGCACTGGTGCTGGGGACCAGTTACTGCTACACTGATTGGGTCTCATTGGATATAGCAGCAGCCGTGCGAACAAACATTTAGCTGTGTTACTTTCAATTATTTCAGCACTAATCCTGTTAGCACTGTGCTAATTGTTTTAATATCTGGGCCATCAGCTTTGTTAAATGAATTTAAAGAGTAATAAGCCTTGGAAATGTTTTTATTGCATTGTTTAATCTGTCATAATCTGTCAATATAACAGTAATTTTCTTTCTCAGATTGTCACGGGTGGCGAGGGTGATCCTTAGCTGTATAGCACCAGTAAGTACAGCTTAACTAGTCACAGCCAACAGAAATAGCACTGCACGTGTCAATAGGCCTTGTTTCCTTTACCTCAGCTGTCACATTGCACTCACAGACGGAAATATCTTGGTGACAGCCACCATCTTTTGCTGTAACAATAGAATATTTATTTATTTATTTATTTGAGTTTTGGTAACCAGGAAAGTCCACTGAGACAGTTGCAGTCCCTTTTTCAGAGTTGACCTGGGGTAGAAACAAACAAATACAAAATAGTACAATGAAACAAACAAATGCAGTACAGTCAGATAAAGGAGATATACAGAGTTAAGATCACAAAAACAGGCATACAGTATGAGGAGGTATAAAAAAATTACTATACATTAAATTAACAAGGCATAATAAAAGTATGTACAGTCTTCACTATATACTGTACAAAGATGCAAGGCTTATACAATAGAAGGCATTAGTAAGATTTGTTGCTAGAAAGTTATTTATAAAGGAGTTGTACACTGCTGTTTCTAAACTGGGACTTCTGGAAATCTGCCAAAGATGCCACTTTAGATTTAACTTTTTCCAAATATAATTTGATTGAAATGTTTTCACAAATACAGTAGAGCAGCATGTCTGTAATATAAGCAATTTGATAGAATTATAACCCCCCCCCCCCGGTAATCCCACTCACCTGAGCTGCCCCCGGCGGGACCAGGGGCTCAGCTGTACCTCCCCGAGGGGCCGGGCCTGAGTCCTTACCAGTAGTTTCTGTGGTGCCTTAGTGCCTCCACCTGGGGCCCCTGCATTGCCTCCTGTGGGTAGAACAGGTTAGAACATTTCCCCAGGATAAATAATGGTCTTCCCTCTAATGACTGCCCATGATGACCCCCCAGACCCACAATCACTCCCCACAATGGCTTTACACACACAGCAGGTGAAACAGATGAACAATAAATATTCAGTTTATTACTACAAGCTAATACAAAGGAGGTGGGGGCTACTCCTCCAAAACCTCCTGGTTACCAAACATTCACTTATCCCCACTTTTCCCCTTTCCCCTGGATGCACCCAGACCAGTCACAGTTAGTGGGTACCTCATGGTCCCTTAGTCTGCAGGCCTGCTGTTTACCATTGGGGCCCTTACACACTCGCACAAGTTCCAAGAAAACAAAGATAAACTGGTGTAGAGGACGGTTCCCTCCTGACCCTCCTGGCAAAGAAAACAATGGTCTCCCCTGAGCTGCAGCTCGGGGTACTCACAGTGCCCGGAGAGGGCGATGACCCCTGCAGTCCACAGCACATCATTTCCCTTGAAATGGGTGGCATAGTTCTTCACCTGCCTGGCCTTTCCAGCTTCGCCCACAGGCCTTTGTATATGGCTTTCACCAGGCAGGCCTGTTCATCCTTCTCTCCTCGGTTCTTCTGATCTTTGCAATAGGGAGGTCACAGCAGTTCAACTCCCCCTGGTACCTTTTTAGTTTCCCCGGCTTCTCCCCTGGCAGGAAGATCTGTCCCTGATGCAGCAGCCTCCCAGACACCCCAGGCTGGAGGTTGCAGTACCTTCAGGCCAAACAGTCTGCCCCAGTACTTTTGAGCAACCAACCTGAGGGGACCTCCTGCACTGCCCCAGTGGCTGTCTGGCTCCTTTCTGTTCCTTATGATTGAAAGGGGGGAGAGAGGGGGTGGAGAGGGATGCAGCCCCAGTGCCTTTTGCAGGCAAAACCACCAAAATAGCCTTCTGTTTCGTTTGGGGGACCTCTATTCCCTTTCCTCTTGCTCCTCCACCCCGCTCTCTCTCCCTCTCTCTCTCTCTCTCTTGTCTCTCCTCACAGCCCTGCCTTTCTCCCCCCTACTTCCTGCCATGGGGGAGGGGTAGCCAGAGCCTCCCATGCCTGCAAGCAGTCTTTCTCCTGTCTTGCTTTTTGCAGGTGGGGGGGAGGGGTAGAGCTGCCTTTTCTCTTTGTAGGAACCCAAACAAGTAGCATGCAGTTTTCTAACTAGACACCTGGTTCCTAACTAGCAGCAACAATAATCACAGTCACAGCTAGGCTTGTATCAGGTCCAACCACATCAGTGGACCAAGCGCGAGTACCCCCCAGGACAGCGGAAGGCCCCTGCCCACCTTACGTAAGCGCCGGGCTGGGGGGGGCTTACAGAATAAAACTGCATTTGTGTTTTACAGACATTAGTTTATCTGGTTTCAGTAGCACTCTAATTCATGCCTGTTTCATTGTGTCGGGAAGGTTACCAGTTTCAAAAACTGCTGTCAAGGTATTAAATAAAGGGCCCTGTAGGAGCGGTGCCAGTTTTTTTATAAGCCAGTCATCAGCCCATCTGGGCTGGGGCTTTCCCAGCTGTTAATTGCCCCATGGCATGCAGGACTTCTTGCTTAGTAAGTGGCCTTTCCAAGTTTTTGGCTTTTTCCTCAGTTAGGGACAAAAGTTTTTGTAAAAAATTTGTCAGTTAGTTTCCTGCACTGGGTCAAGATTCTCCATTATTGAGGTACTGTATAAAGCTCTGAATAGAACTCGCTGGCCCGGTGGCACTGAGGGTTGAGGTGATGGACACCACACCTCGCGCCACGCTGGTGACCTGAGTTTGGGAATGAGCTCGCGCCGGCGGGTGGTTGGCCGGGGGTAGAAGTCTAGAGCGTCTGACAGCTTGCCTTCTCCGGGGGGAGGGTGGGTCCTCTAGACCAGCAAGTGGTGACCCCTGGTGGAGGCTGGGGGCACGACAGCTGCTGGTGTCACTGGGGCATGATTGGTCGGGGGCGTAGGCCTTGGACCAGTCAGCTTCGGGGATGGGTCCTTAGGAGGGGGGAGACTTTGCAGGCATTGGCACCTCCACACACTCCGACTCATTGGTCCTCTCTGTGTGTGGATGTCTGGGGGTGGGGAGAGCAAGGGGAAAAAAGAGGAACTCAATGCCTGCACTGGTAGAAGGGTCCCCGGCACTGCAGCTCCAGCACACGCTCTCTCCTGAGGTATGGGGGAGAAGGGGAGTTCCTCTACCCCAACCCGGGGGGGGGTTATCTGGGGGCTTGAGAATCCAAGGGGAGCAGGGCACTAATAGGAGCCAGCATGGGTGCATTGGGACCCCGAAGAAAGGGGCAGTCATGGAGTGAGAGAGCAAAAAAAAAGAGTACTTAAAAAAAAAAAAAAAAAACAATAGTTCAGGTCCAGATTTTTCCACTATTTGTGCAGATGTCCTTTATGTAGACACTTCAGGTGATAGGGCTACACAAGTTAGAAGTGTTATACAGTCATCTTGCTGGACTGATCCTCAGGAGCTCCAAGGACACTCACCACTGTAAGCGTTATTCTAGGTTGGGCTGGATCTTCCTACCTGACAGACGGAAGCTTATTAAATATCTGTTTGCATTCAAAAGTGTCTTGTGCTTAGTACCTGATTATCTAAGTAAAGGGTTGCCCCAGAGAAGAATTGCACCCTCCTTGAGGAGCTGATGCCTACGGAAAATGGTGGTACCAAGAACAAAAACTAAAAGATCGACACACATTTTGGTCAGTTCATGCACACTTTATGGTATCAATTTCCATCTGAATTCAGACTATAGGATACCAACTCTCCGTCAGTTGTAACTTTGAAACATTGATTTTTGCATTATATCTCAGTGCAGGATGTTTGCTTCTGCTTTGTATAATCTGTTTTGATTATTTGTTAGATAACGTGTGTAACTTCAATTTTGTGTTCATTGTGTTTGTATGTATTTTATCAGTATTGTATGTATTGCTTCACACAGGTCACCATTGTAAATGAGCTATGCTCAATGGTTATAACCTTAAATAAATGAAATGAAACAAACAAAAAAGGATTATTAATTCGCTTTCCAGAAGTGTAATTCAGGCCTGTATGTGCCTTATCTGGAGCCCTGCATATACCTTCAGGTGTGCAACAAGGTGAATTCTGCAGGGCTATTTAAGTTATAGCAGCAGTATTTGTTAGTGAAAAAAATTCTCCATACAGGTTTTTAGTCATATTGCATTTGTGACAAAAACATCATCCATTTTGTTTTTTGTTGACCTCCTTAACTGAGATATGTGGGTTTTGGAGTTTCTAAACATCACTGCTCTCTGGCCACGCTTACAATGAATAAATTAAACATTTATTTGCAGTGCTGTGCTGTCTAACATCAGAAATATGCATGACACCTTCCTAGTACATGCACAGTGTAAATCCAGCATGTAGAATAAAAAAAAAACTTGAGGGAAGGGATTTCTAAAATTTGCTAGTGGCATTAATGATTAAATTAGTAACAAACTGTGTTTTAAATGTAATCCTCTTGCACCCCTGGTGATACTTCCAATCAATATTTCTAACTTTGGAAAATAATACACACAGTCTATGAAATTTCCTCGCTCCTGCCCTGTGGGATTTAGATAGATAGTCTAGCAGGCAGCACTCCACTGCTTTCAGTCCCAGGGATGATTGCTTCAAAGGAGGTTACCCCCCTTCCGTCCCTCTCTAGGATTAGGTGGAACTGTCTCTGGGAAAAGGGAGGGGCACCAACTTGACTGAGCAGCCTAGACTAGCAGGGTTTTGCACAGTACCTTTGTTGTGTAGTAATTTCGGATTCCTCAGTTGACAGCATGATCTCCGTCGAGATGCAGGCAGATTACTCCATTCCTTCCTTCATGACTGTGGGCTATACTCGCTGCAGGACTTTGTGGAAATATTTAGTTAGAGCAACACACACACACACATTTCAGGACACTAAAAGATTTCAGCCCAGGCATGAATTGAGTACAATCAAGCATTTTATTTTTGTACTAAAAAGCTCAGGCTGAACACAAGAAACTCCATGGAAGGGAGCACAATTCATTTGTTACAGTTCTGCAGCAGATCTCTACAGCAAGGCACCGTGGCACATTCCTTTGGGGGACCTGGGTTCGATCCTGGACCTTTCCACACACTTCCCTTGCAGCCGAGCCATAGGGGGCTCCGAATCTATTGGCAGAAGACTAGCAGTGTTCCTCAATGTCTCTCTTCTAAATCTTCACACTAACTTCACTGACCTCAAAATGGAGGGGTTTCTTACTCCTGGGGCAGAATCCTTTCACACAGGAGTGGGCCACCTGCCGATCCTGGGGCAGGGTTCACACAGGATGGCTACCCCATGAACTGCCTTCACAGGAAATGTCCAAAACAGCCTCCCAACACTTCTCGAGGTGGACACAGAGGGCAAGGGGGCTGTGCTGCCACAACGGCCCCTCCGATGAGTCACTGCCACCATGACCACGGCCCCTATTTGTGGCAGCCACCTCACGAACTACAGTCCCAAATGAAGCCCTAATCAGCCATTCTCTCTACCTTTTCTGGCTGAAGTCTTCCTCCTTACACCCACAGTAGCAATGCGGCAAGGATGCTGGGGGCCCGGGGTCAATCTCCCCACCCTGGCTCCGGGCCTACACGGCCCTGACTGCAGGCCCTCCCTCAGGCCTTCAAGTTGACAACTCCTGCTCCTTCCTTCTTGATGACTCTTTCACTCTCCCCCAGTGGCTTTCCCTTGTGTCAGTGGGCACTTCAGTCCCTCTCGCGCTGCCTAAGCCCCGTCCTCTGACAAGCCTGGCAGTGCACACACTCCTTCCGATGCCAACAGGGCATCCTAATGGTAACACCCCAATCTGGCATGGGGGTTACATAAAAAAATCAGAGAAAAATAAAACTATACTGATGATGGATCTCATTATGTCAGAAATATATTATTCCTAAAGATAAAACCCTATATGATGACAGTTTTTGTGGACTAACAAACGCTTCTGCTTCACTGAACTCTGAAATACACAGTAGTACAATATGGCCACACTAAATGGACTTTTTGTCTTTTTCTGTTCTTATTTTACTCAATTTTTTATGATTGTTTAAGTACTGTATGGAAAGACAGAAGACATTAGTAATGCACTGCAGTGCACAGTGTAAGGAAATGCAATTAATTATTTAAGAATGATTTCAAAAGACATCAAACAAAGAAAAAAAGATGTAGAACAAATGGAGTGTCTTTAGTTTATTCTCCTTAAGACTGTCAAAAGCTCTTATCATCTAATGGTTGTTTGGTCATCCATGATAAATGTGTTGTGGGGGGCTCATTTAGTCCACTTCCCAGTGGGCAGAAAGCATAACAAAATCACGAAACAGTTGGCACTAATGGACACCCCCTGCAATATATGTTTATATGTAGATATGCAACTTCTATACTACTCATCACTATACACACACACCAAGTCTTTGATTAAAGCACCAATGCTTCTGAGAGATGCTAAGCTGTCCTTCCCTCTTTGCCTTCATTTCTTCTGTCTCCTTAACACGTTCATTCAAATTCTTCCTTCATTACGTTTTCTGGATTGTGGAATCATAGTGAGTGTCAGTTTGCTTGATCAGCAACAGAGAACGACAGTGAGCAGCAGTCAGTTTGTACAATGACTGCCAGCCACGGAGGACCAAGACAGTATTTTACAATGCCCATCCTCCTGGAGTAAAGTTTCCACACTGCTCTATGAGACACCATTGCAGCTGGAATCATACGCATGAGATGGCACCTAACACAATGGCAGTTTGCAACAAAGGCAATATGTAGAATGCATAAACAATGCTGGAAGACAAGTCATTTCCATTTTGTTTTAAATCTCTCCAAGGCATATGTATGCATTCTTCAGAATAAAGCCAAGTGCAAAGCATCACGGGGTGCATATCCTTTGTGTATGTGTATGGGAGGTGAGCTGCATAGGAAATCTCAACTGGCACCACATTCTGCTGGCCATATCACTGCTCAGACCTGCCCTACTAAATGTAACAATAATCTTGACGTGTTTTTCCTGCCTACACCATAATAACACTTCATATTTGTTCAATTACTTTGTATTGATACACACTAACAGTTGAAATGGCACCATTTTTGTTGTTAAAACGTTATTTGTAATCATTTTTGGTGATAAAACCAGGAAGTACACTAAAATATGTTTTAAAAAATTAACAGTGCTGTCTAGCTGTAGTTTCTATTTGCAGTTTCACATTTTGATGTCATGAAAGAGAATACTTGCAAAGCAACATTCAGTAACCAGTGCATGTAAATTCCTGCTCACTGTGAGAGGAAAGTGTTTCATTGTTTTGGATAAAGCAATGTTGGGTTCATAGTATTTGTTACTTTGATTAAAAGCATTGTGTAGAATGTGTGAATAGGTAATTTACAGTAACTTTAGTCACTAAGGCCCTGGACACACTGGGGAACTTAAAACGGTTTAAGTGCCTTAAAACGGTTTAAATCCCCCATCGCTGTTTGCAGACAGACTACAAGCCCCTTAAATCATTTTAACAAAAGTGTTTTTAAACCCTGCTAGATACCTAGTCTTAAAAACATTTTTATAAATGTTTTAGAGCTAACATGGTTTTACTCACAGGTCTGAACAGGAGTAAAAACGTTTTAAGCTGTAATGGTTTAACTAAAACAGTTCTAGCTGGGTTCCAGTCTGGAACATTGTGGAAAAAAATATCGTGGCATACAACGAAGCAGGCAACACATCGCCGTCTACAATGTCGGCATGTAAAAACATTGCTGACCCAAACCCCGTGGGCAGTTCACTGGAAGAATAGGCCTAGTGACCACCGAGTCCCCCATCCCACTGAACGATGGCCCCAGGAACAGTAACAGCAGCCAGCCGCAATGTGATGGCCGGTCCCCCCCAACCCGCCACTGCCACCGATCGCTTACCTGTGTCCCATGACACGATGCAGTGTACATTATCCCCGGTGTCTAGTGGACCCCTCACCCCCACTCCACCCCAGCAGGCGGATCCCCCCCGCACCCCACAACATACCCCAATAGATGTAGGATATCTGTCCTGCCTACTTCATGATCACTGTGCCAGTCATAATTCTAGGGACCTTAAGAATTAAAAAAAAATATATACAACTTTTCTTTCTTAGTTCATTGGTGGGCGAACTAATTACATTCCCAAGACTGGGATGAAGGATCTGGTGTAACATCTGAGTATCTTCCTGAACCAGAACATCCCCCACATGGGCCATGGGAGGGGTCAGAGGGGGATCTGGGGAGTCTAGGCTTCCCTTTGGGCGTGCTGAGAATGCACCACCTTGGCCTTTTTGACTGCCATCCAAGATATCATCTTATTCTGTTCTTTCCTGTGGATCGTGCATTGTCTGAGTACATTGACAATGCCAGTGGCTCATTTCTTTGCAAAGGTTGCACCTTTGATTCTCTGGGCAGAAATGACTTGCATAACCATAATTCAGACAAAGCCTGTATCTTTGTTTATCACATACGCTGCTAAGATGCTCAGGGGAACCACACTTAAAGCAGGTCTTGGACTGCCTGGGGTAAATAAGAAACAATTAAGGAGAGGCTATTACCCCGTTTTAATATGCCTCAGTTGCAGCCTAAAATGCCACCCTCCAGTCCAAATGTATTCCTCATCCATGATGGGATCTGGGTTACCTGATGGCTCACACCACTATGTCAGACAGTACTTTACATCAAAATCATTAAGCCCTCATTCTTTAATAAAACAGTGAGAGTGTGAATGGCAGGTTTTGTCAGTGGGATGACCTAAAAGGGGTATCAGAAGTCCAACATTTTCAGCAAGTAATAGTGGTTCCAGAAATGCTCTAAGATAAACAGCGTCTTACAGTTGAGATCATATGGACTCTCCCACACCCATTAATGATACCATAATTCTCAGTTACGTAAAACTTCACTGAATCCTTAAGGAGTTTGCAGGCTACATGGATATGACATGGGGCTGCTGCAAGCCCCCTTCAAAGTGTAAACGAACTGCATTCTTCTGTTGTGGAGACTCACAGGCTCAGCAGTGTTTCTAGAAGCCATACAACCCACCCCCCTGGAATTAGGCATCTGGGGCCTAGAACCTGAAGGACTCCTGGACTATTGCTGTCCTGATATACCGGGGCCCCCATCTTGTCATGGCCCTGTGGGCCCCACATGTGAAAGCAAACTGTTCCCATGAGTAGGTAGAGCTTTATCCTTAGGCAAAGAGTCAGTACTTACAGGTGCAGAGTTAGTCACTGGATCAGATGCAGAAGTAGCAATCTTTCGGTAAGCCTGATGCAAAGCTACAGTACCAGTGTTTTTAGCAGAAAGTTGACTAACAGCACGTGGTTCCTGAAGTGAAGGATTCGGGTCAGCACACAGCTGTGTTTCACCTCCCAAAATGTCATCACCATCACCCATGGCCTCTGTCTTTGAACTCCCTGGCTGACCTGTTTCCTGTGCCTTTGATCGGACATTGTCAATCCATGCTACCTGGAAACATTCAGCAGTCATTTTTCCCCATCTCGGTAGAGTACCCAGCCAGTCACCCATATGACTTTCTCAGTGAACCAGGATTCTGAGCTAGTACTTGGTCAACAGGCAGTGTCCTTCCAATGTCCTCTGAGGCCTAACAGTTTACCGGCATCAGTCTCTAATGACTCAAGGTATGTGGGGACAGTCAGCAGTGATTCTCCCACTGTGCAAAATTCAGCAGACAATGAAAAAACTGTAAGCAATACCACATGTGGCAGTTCCAGGCTGAACCCTAACTAACCTTCCACAGACTTGTGTCATTCCAATTCTTGAGAGGCATCCGCCATCTCCAACATGGCCTATAAATGCAGTTTATTTTCCTGTAGCTAAGCAGACAGTGTTGTATCAGCACTGCCAGAATTCAAAGCCTCCCCTTCCATAGGAATTGCAGCACCACATCTTGCTAAAAAACACATCGGAGGCCTCCTGATTTACCTGGATAGGGAGGGAGGCTGGGTCCTCCATCCAAACAGCTCCATCACCACTAGGGGTGGACAAATACCTTATTTTGAATATTGGCCAAATATTCGTATTCTGAGCCCTAGCTATTCTGAAATTTGCTATTCTGCGTCATTATTCATGTACCTATGCATGGAGAAGTTAAAAATCAGCGCCTCCACCCTCCTCCTCAGTCCAGTTGTGGCAAAAACAACTCCGTCTCTCCACCCTCTGCATTGAGCCCACTCTCACCCTCCTCCACCCAGCAGCTCAATTTCAATATTAACAAAATACTCTCACAATTTGTGGCCTGCACAACCCACCTACTTTCACTTCCAGCCACCATCTCCTCTTGCCATAATTTAAACAAATCCTTCCTCATCCACCCTCCCACACCAGCAGCAGCACCCAAATCCCACTCTCCTACTCCCCCAGTACCCACAATTCTTAAATTTATTATGTAAGTCCCCCGGCATGAGAAGGTGACCAGTAGTACCCACCCTCTTTCACGGCTGGCTGCCTTCTTGTGAATGGTGCCCCTGTGGTTGCTTGCATAGTAAAACAGCCTCCAGAACTGGACACAATAATACAGGCAGGGTCTCACCAGTGAGTTACTGTATGCAATGGCAACATCACCTCCCTCATCCTGCTTGGAGATACCTCTCCCCATGCACCCCAGCACTGCACTGGCTCTACCCACTGCTTTGTGACACTGCCCTGCCACTTTGAGGTAATCAGATATGGTAACCCCAATGTTCCTTTCCTGATTAGTGACTGACAGCACCCCCCATCCTATAGTATATGCAGTTACTGGGTCCCTGTTTCCTAGGTGCATGTTTTTGCACTTTTTGGCATTGAACCCTGACGGCCATGTTCCTGACCACTCCTCAAGTTTCTCAAGATACTTATGCATTTTTTCAACCCTCTCCTGATTGTCCACCCTATTACAAAGTTTGGTATCGTATACAAAAAGGCATATTTCCCTTCCAGTTCTTCTGCTGTGTCATATTTGAAGACTCTGAGGAGGACCGGATCCAGTACTGAGCCCTGCAGCACACCACTGGTCACTATTCTATCATTAGAGGGAGTGCCATTAACCACCTCCTTCTGTTACATATCTGTTAACCAGTTTCTAACCCAATTCACCCCTTTGGATCCCACCTCTAGGCAGGTTAATTTCTTAATCAGTCTCCTGTGTAGTTCAGTATCAAAGGCCTTGTTAAAGTCCAGAGATGCTACATCGACACACACCCACCGATCTATTTCCCTGGTCACACAGTCTAAGAAATCAATCTGGTTCATATAGCATTACCTCCCTCCACAAATCCATGCTGCCTTTTTTCTTACAGCCTTCTGGATTCAAAATACTCTACCACTCTTTCCTTTATCTGTGTTCCCATTAATTTTGCTACCACTGAGGTGAGGCTCACCAGCCTATAGTAACTAGCCTTTCCCCTGCTATCGCTCTTATGTAGACTGTATCTGCTCTCCTCCAGTCCTTTTGGAACCATGCCTGATTCCAGGGAATTTTTGAATATGGCTGTTGGTGAAGCAGCCAGCACCTGCTGAGTTCTCTTAGTACCTTTGGGCATATGCCACCTGGTCCCATAGTCTTGTCCACTTTCAGAGCTTCTTCCTCTAAACAGTACCTCACATGGGTTTTGCACAAACCCAGTAGGACACGAAAGAAACAGTCTCTCAGGCAAAAGAAACAATCTCTCAGGCACATAAACCTGGGGAAGAAACAAAGATGTTCCAGTCTGGTGCCCCATTAGACATGATTGACCAAATTAGTAGGAAAACTTCAAAAACAGTGCAAAATGTGCTGTCATCTCTGAATTTTAAGCCCTGCTCTTGTAAGCCTTGAAGTTCTGTGTTTCTACAGTTGTAGATACACAGGAGTCCATCTGGGTACAGAAGGGTCCCCACAGTTCTGTGCGGTCACAGGTGCACTTTTTTGATCACATGCCAAGTATGTTTCCACAACTGTTCGTAAGGTAGGGTCATGAAAAGCACATTAACAATTTGGCTTTGAAATCTTCAAAAACTGCACAGCTATGGACAAAAGTGTTGATTCTTTAAATATAAAGACATTCTTCTTTTGTGAGCCTACATTTCTGTTTCGTGAGCCAACAGTTTTGTTTCATAAGAGCTCACAAAAGAAGATAAAAATTTTGGCAAACGAAACAAGATTTTGAAAAAAACTGAGTTCAAAATCTTGTTTCGTGAGCACACCTACTTGTTTCGTGAGATTTTCATAAGCTCGCAAAACAGGATGCCTTCTCATGTACGAAGAATGTTACAAAAAAAAGTTCAAAATCTTGTTTAGGGAGAAGGAGTCCTGTTTTGTGACATTTTTGTGAGCTCACGAAAAAAAATATGCCTTCTCACAAAACGAGAATGTGGGCGAAAAAAACTAAGTGCAAAATCTTGTTTTGTGAGAAAGCATCCTCTTTTGTGAGATTTTCATGAGCTTATGAAAGAAGATACCTTCTAACAAAAGAAGGCTGAAAAAAACTAACTCCAAAATCCTCTTTCATGAAATTACATTTTTCTTTTGTATGGTCCTATTCCTCTTTCACGAGCCTCACAAAAGAAGAAAATCAGCTCATGAAACAAGACTCGCTAAGGACTTTTGGGCTGCCCCAAAAACAAATTTCTGGGTCATTGCTTAATTAACGTACTCCAAATTCTAGCTAATCAGGTCCCATTTAGCTAGATTCATGTGCTTTTAGGTCTACAGGACATCATTTTTATGGGTTCTGAAATGTATTTTTTTACGGAAAAAAGATGGCTGCCATACAAAGGAAGGAGTTTGTTTCTCATGAAAGAAGAATTTGGCCTCACAAAACAAGAATCCTTTTTCATATCAAATTCTTGTTTTGTATCAATCATCTATCATAAAGACCAAACTGAGCATGCTCAGAACTGAAATTTCAGATTCTTATAACTTGGGAACACATTGATATTTTTTCACCAAACCACTGAAAGATATCATTCTAGGGCAAACCCTTTCTACCCTGAACATTTCAGGACAAAATTCCAAACTAGGCTGTAGGTGAGAGCAAAAACAAGCAAAAAATCCCAGTAAAAAAAAACACATTTTTCCTAAATGTACATTATCTGAACCTCGGAATCTGCACATCCAACCAAAAAGAAACTTGCCAAATCAAGAGACCTTGCCACCACACCATGCCTGTAAAGTTTTGTGCACTTCTGTTGAATGGGAGCAAAGCTATTGCTGAGCAAAGCTGGGGGTTTCACATCACATACCCTACTCAACCCTAACTATAATGGTGCCATCGCACCACTATAATTCATGCTTAATATCACTTTTAATTTTGCAGAATTCATTTCCACTGGAGTAGTATAAAGAATTTAAGGATTTAATTTTTATAGAGGTATTCCAAAGCTCAAAGCACTTCAAAATAAATAAGGACAAAAACAAGATACCCCTCCCTAAAATACAATGAAAACATAATGAAAGAAAGAAATTAACTAAACAAAAATATCTGTCAGTTGAAATGCAATCACCTATCTGGGGAAAGCTGCAATGAAAGATAGGTCCACAAAATAAAGGAAGTGGGCTGCTGCGGTTGGAGGTAGTGATGAACTTTTCTTTTATAAATATGATTGACAGCTACCAATTCAGGGCAAGCCTTGCTCCAATGTAACCAGATCACTAAATGTTAACGAGTAGGTATCTATGAAAACAAAATGTTTAAAACAAAAAAATGAGCAATTGCATTTAATTGTACTTTAAGTTTTAGGCTTTTTCCCATCATGGAATGTGAGTGTGAATGAAATACTGAAGTGAATATCTGCTGTTGTACATAGCCATACTCTCCTGACTATCTTCACTGTCCTGAATACCTTTACACTCAGTAACTTAGCAGAGCCCCCTGACAAAGGTCTGTAAAGGCTGGCACGCCAGGGTGTTTATGCCCATGTGCTTTATATACCCTTTTCCTCCAAATTATGTGTCTTACTAATGTAAAATTGTTTTGTATTGATTTTGCATTTTGCATCTGACCCATCACTGATACAGCACCTGCCAATGTTGAATTTGCAACCAGTGAACAGTAAGTGTATGGATTTTACAAATGATAATTACACTTATAAAATGGGTAGGGAAAGTTCTTGACTCCGATTGGGTGAACCGTGAAACACTGTTCTAGCCATGCTGTTTGTTTTAAGTATAGCATAGCAAAATGAAAAGGTCCAATACTTGTGTCCCCATTACTGAATAAATCCATGTGACAGAATCTTGAAAAACTGGATTGGCTGCCATGATTCCTGTCAGCAAGCTGCTCGCTTTTTTTTCAACACCAAGAAGTCACTAAATAACAAAATACGAAAAGCATTTTATGTTTGTTTAAATCACTTTCGCTCCTCCTCCCAACACACTTGCTTCAAACAACATGAAGTCTTGCTATATTATGACAATTGCAGTATGACCGCAGGTTAGAACTGCTCCGGAGGTGAAATAGTTAACTTTCCATGCAGGCATGGAACTTAGAGCGCGACCTCGGTTGAAAACTCTGTCTGTTGTGCTTCAAAGGTAAACTGTCAGATTCTTTACTCCGCCTCACTGAACAGTCGCTCCGGAGATTTCTCCTTCTGCTCGGTTCATTTTGTTGGTTTAAAAGTATTATTTTTCAGTTGTTAGCCGAAATTAAACCGCAATCGGTCGGTTCAAGCTCTGTCTGTGGTAATGTAAGTAATAGATAGGTTTTACATTAGTTTTTTCTGTGTGGAACTTGTAATTTGTTATCGGTTCGGTTTGAACCGATCAGGTTGTATTTAAATCTGCTAGCCTTTTTTTAGAGTGTGGTTCCCGGTTCTTATCGGTTCTAAAAAAACCGGATTTCATTACGGGTTTTTCCACAACCCGTGATACAGTTGGGAACCGATAAGGGTGTCTTGCTTGGTGGATTGCCATAAACGGGCAAGTTGGTTAGCTGGCATTATGTCTGAGAAACCCAAAAGAAAAAACGGACCCACTGGGTTTCAACACTGTAGTGTTTGTGGGGAAGCTTTTGCTAAGGCTGATCCACACACCACATGTGTCTATTGTCTGGGGTTTGACCACCTCAATTCAGACTGCCAGATTTGTCACAATTTCCCTGCTGCCACCATAGATAAGAGGTTGGTAGGCTCCAGGAAAGAGGAGGAGCCAAAAGTCCGCTGACCGGATGGCCAGCCGGTTCAGTACGAACCGAACGGAGGAGTGCCCTCTGACCAGGCGATACTTCCTCTGGCAAATGAAGAGCCGGTTCTGAGGAGCCGGTTCCATCAAAAGGCTAGAAAGTCAGCTAGTTTTAGAGCCAAAAGTTCTCTCCCAACTGCTGAGAAATAGCTAAAGCAATTAAATTGTCCAGTCTCTCTCTCCGGTTCCGACCGAACCGACACCTTTGGTAAGCGCTCGTTCGGCCGGTTCCACCAGTTCAAGATTATGATTTTGAGGATTTTTATGAACCGGGGGAAGGGGAAGAGGAATATGAGGAGAGTGAATATGGTTTTGAAGATCTGGATGTGCCCATTGATCCGGACATCTCTCCAGATAGACCCCTAGGGGTTTCTCCAAGACTTTCTGAGTCCCCTTCTCATTTCATGTTTTATAAAAAAGTTGCTGAAACTCTCCAGCTCCCAGTTGAGGAAGCTGTTGATGACCAGGAGGAGCCAGACTATGTAGAAATGATGGATATTCCAGAGTCTAGGAGACTGTCTATTCCTTTGCATAAATCTTTTCGGAAACATAGACAGTAAAAGTTTTAAAAACTCCTCACACTATACCTCCTGTGTATAAAAGGATGGACAAGAGGTATACCTTATCAGGCTCCGACACTGATTTCCTCACTCAGCAATGCAGCCATGTGGGGGTTGTGCAGGCTGTAGCCTGTGAAAAGGCTAATATTCCCCTAGCTTCACACCCCCCTGAGAAGGACTCCAGGAAGATTGATGCTATGGCAAAGAAACAGTACATGGCAGCATCTTTGGGGCTCAGACAAGCAAATTATATGGCTTATGCTGCTAGGTACCAGAAATCCAGATGGGATACTGTGCTGGCCCTAGCAAAACAAGGCCCTGACCAGCTTGCCAGGGAGCTAGAACAGGTGGCTATGGATGGTATTGAGGCATCCAAGGTGCAATTTCATGCTGCAGTGGACTCTAATGATGTTTCATCAGGAGTCATGGCTACATCTGTGGCACTTCGCAGGATGGCTTGGCTCAGATGTACTACCCTGTCTCAGGACACCCAGTCCAAGGCCATGGATTTTCCTGTTGTGGGAAATTCTCTGTTTGGGGAGCAAACAGAGAATTACATGAAGAAATGGATGAATATAGGACCACCTATAGGAGTGCACAGGCCAAGGAAAGGCAGGCCACTCCTCAAAAGCAGCTTCCTAGAGGCAGGGGCAGGCCTTTTCATAGGCCTTTTTACCAAGCCCAAGCTTCCTCCTCCTCCGCCTATGGTCAGAGGGGGTTCTTTAGAGGAAGAGGCAGACGGGGTACAAGCAGGTCTGCTTCCACCCCTCAGCCCAAAGCCCCTGCCAAACAGGCACCCTGATGGGATTGCCAGGGCCGATTCTCCTCTACCTGTAGGGGGCAGGCTGGCTTACTTTGTCCAGGACTGGAAGTCTTTAACATCAGACAAGTGGGTCCTGGAAGTAGTAAGCCAGGGACTGGTTCTCAGCTTCAAAAAATTTCCAAAGCTGAGAACCAGATCTTTTCCACCTGCAACTCCTTCAGAGGCTCTTGCCTTAGAGGCAGAGGTCTCTACCCTCCTGGCTCTCAGAGCTGTGGAAAGGGTTCCTCCCCTACACCAGGGCAAAGGTTTGTACTCCAGGTACTTCCTTACCCCAAAAAAGACAGGAGAATGGCGGCCCATCCTGGATCTCAGATATTTAAACAAGCACCTTTTAAAGCCAAAGTTCAAAATGGTGACTCTGGGAATTATCCTACCCTCTGTAAGGCCAGGGGACTGGCTAGCTTCCCTGGACCTCAAGGATGCCTACTTCCATATTCCCATCAGAGGCTCCCATCGAAAGTACCTCAGGTTCGAGCTGCCCTCAGGCCACTACCAGTTCAGAGCAATGCCCTTTGGCCTCACTTCTGCCCCAAGGGTATTTACCAAATGTCTGACAGTAGCAGTTGCCTACGTAAGAAGGCAAAAGATTGCCATCTTTCTTTACCTGGACGATTGGCTCATAGTAGGCCAGTCCCCAGACCAGGTCAGATTACATCTCCAGATAACACAGCAACTGCTTACCTCTCTAGGTTTCCTTCTGAATCTCTCAAAGTCAGTTCTGGAGCCTGTCCAGCTTCTTACCTTCATAGGCGCAGAGCTGAACACACAGGAAGCCAGGGCTTTCCTTCCCCTAGACAGGGCAAAGACCCTGGTCTCCCTGGCCTCCTCATTTACCCTGCAGGTCTCCCGGCCAGCAAGGCACTTTCTGCAGCTCCTAGGGCACATGGCTGCTTCCACAGCGGTTGTGCAGGGAGCAAGATTTCAGATGAGGGACATCCAGTTCCATTTGAGAGCCTTTTGGTCTCAAAGAAAGGATCCTCTTACCAAGTTGATCCCAGTAACTCGAACCCTGATCCAAGCCCTACAGTGGTGGCAGGATCAGACCAACCTGAGACAAGGGGTTCCTTTTGTCACTCAGTCTCATTCTCTAATCCTTACTACAGATGCGTCCCTCTTGGGCTGGGGAGCTCACATGGGCGACCTCACCACCCAGGGTCTGTGGTCTCCCCAGGAATCCCTGCTCCACATCAACCTGTTGGAGCTCAGAGCAGTTTTTCTAGCACTTCAAGTTTTTTCCAAATCTGTTCAGAACAAGGGTATTCAGGTCAGAACAGACAACACCACTACAATGTGGTACATCAACAAGCAAGGGGGCACTCGGTCTATGGCCTTGTGCACCGAAGCGATGAGATTGTGGTCTCTGGCTTACTCCCTGAACACATCTCTTACGGCAGTTCACCTCCCAGGCAAGGACAATGTCCTGGCAGATGCTCTCAGCAGGATTTCCCAGGGCCACCACGAATGGTCACTGGATCCCCTGGTCTTGGGAGTAGTATTTGCCAGATGGGGCACCCGAGATAGATCTTTTGCAGCCCCAGACAATCACCAACTTCCTCTTTTTTGCTGCAGGCCCCCAGTGTTGGGCTGTCTCCCGCTGGATGCCTTAGCCCTCAATTGGGAGGGGAAGTTTCTCTATGCCTTCCCCCCTTTCCTCTCTTGTTCAAAGTGCTAGTCAAAATCAGATCCCAATCCTGCAAGGTCATTCTGATAGCTCCGGATTGGGCCAGACAGTCCTGGTATCCACTCCTGCTGTCCTTAGCAGTCCATCCTCCCCTGTGCCTTCCAAGAATCACAATCTGTTAACCTGTGCCCAGGGAAGGGTCTGGTACCTGAATCTCAAATCTCTCAATCTCAAGGCTTGGTCCTTGAAGAGTTAGAGTTTGCTGATTTACACCTTTCCCAAGGTGTAATGGATATATTGAAGGCCTCAAGGAAGCCTTCCACCAGGGCTACTTACAATTCCAAATGGAAAAGGTTTTCCATATGGTGCTCAGAAAAGCATATTTCCCCAGTCTCTGCTGAACTACCCACAGTCCTGGATTATATGGTCCACCTGAATTCTTTCGGTCTGAGACCAGCTACCCTCAAGGTGCACTTGGCAGCTGTGTCTGCTTTTATTTCAGCTGGTAAATCCTCTTCTCTTTCAGCTCATCCCACATTTTCCAAGTTTTTTAAGGAGTTGTTGCACACCAACCCTCTATTCAGAAATCCTGCCCCTGCCTGGGATCTTAATGTTTGCATTGCTCAGCTTATGCAACCCCCTTTCGAGCCCTTGTCTTCAGCTGAGCTCAAGTACTTGACTTGGAAAACTGTGTTTCTGGTAGCCATCACCTCTGCCAGACGCATAAGTGAATTACAAGCGTTGTCAGTGGAGCAGGAGTTTATCTCTTTCCACAGAGATAAGGTGGTCCTTCGGACTAACAGAAAGTTCCTGCCTAAGGTGGTTTCAGATTTCCACCTTAATCAATCTATTTCTCTTCCAGTGTACTTCACTGACCACTTCTTCTCTGGGGAGAGGAGGCTGCACAGCCTAGATGTGAAGAGAGCCCTTAGTTACTACATAGTGCGTACCAAGGGTCATAGGTTTGACTCCCTCCAACTGTTCCTTACCTATGGCGAAGTTGGGAAAGGGAAGCCAGCCACTAAAAGATCCATTGCCAGGTGGATTGTCTCTTGTATCCAATCTGCTACGAGAAGTTGGGTAAGTTCCTCCCTCAGGCCTGAGGGCTCACTCTACCAGAGGTACAGCTGCTTCTCTGGCTGCTGCCAGAGACATTCCTATTCTAGAAATATGTCAAGCAGCTACCTGGAAAACAGTTCACACTTTTACCAAGCATTACTCCTTGGACATCCAGGCTAGGAGTGATGCTCGGTTTGGCACAGCCGTGCTTCAGAGCCTATTTCCTAAGTAGGTTCTGTCCCTCCTCCATGGGGGTACTGCTGTGTAGTCTGCAATTGTCATAATATAGCAAGACTTCATGTTGTTTGAAGAAAAATTACTCACCTTAGTAATGTTGTTTCTTCTATTGGAGTCTTCATATTATGACCTCCTCCCCTGCCTGCCCCTCTCAGAACCTCTGTTTTGGGATGTGGGTGGGCAGTACAGGAGATGAGCACTTTTTTGATGCCCACCTTGTTGTTTTCACCTATTTTTTTGGGGTGAATTGGTGTGGTGTTTTTGCATTTTTTGGGTCTCCTGACTTGAGTCTTTGTTTTAGACCAAAAAATGAGTGTTTATGTTAGTAGCCAGTTGGCTAGTGTAGGTTTACAGCTTCCACACAGAACCTTAGTGAGTTTTAGCTCGTAAAGATCTGACAGTTTACCTTTGAAGCACAACAGGCAGAGTTTTTAACCGAGCTCGCGCTCTAAGTTCCATGCCTGCATGGAAAGTTAACTATTTCACCTCCGGAGCAGTTCTAACCTGCGGTCATACTGCAATTGTCATAATATAGCAAGACTCCATTAGAAGAAACAACATTACTAAGGTGAGTAATTTTTTCTTTCTCTCCCAAGCCAAGACTGTCCCTGTCCTGACAACACTGTCCTGACCAGCAGTTGTGTGAGAGTGCCAGTAGTTTTATGAAGCTCGCTACTGCAGATGGTAGTGTGCTGCCAGCAAGACTAAAATAGAATCATGACCTTGCCAGTGGCCTAGCATAGTGAACCAGCAGGTCAGGTTATACAGAACTCAGCACAGTGCCGCAGTGACAACTGGACAACCTAGGGGCAAGTGGAGAGACTGCTGTTTAGTATAAAATTGGACATTTGTTTAAAATTCTTTTTAACATTTTAAATGGTATCATGTTTCTCAACATTTACTAATTTTTTTTAAGTGCAATAACACACTCCAGGATGCGGGTTAGTCTGTATAAATGCACTTCTTGGGGCAGTAAGGGCACTCAGCCTGTAGCCTTGTGCCTCATAGAAACATTGAGTTTGTCGGCAGAAAAGGACTACTTGTCTCACCTAGTCTACTCAGATGTTCCCTGCCTAATCTGCCTCTGCAGACCCTAACTGATCTCCAGTGACCTTCCCCCTCTGTACATATTTACTAGTGTTCCTCTGTGTCTGTCTCACACATGCTTGAAGTCCCCCACTGTTTTCATCTCCACCACTTATGCTGGTAATCTGTTCCAGGGGTTTACAGCCCTTTTAGTTAAGTAGTACTACCTTGCATCTCTCTTAAATCCCCCCTCCAGCTTCATCGCATGCCCTCTGGTCTTGGTGCTCTTTCTCCCCTCCTACATCGTGTTCACAGCTGTGAGGTACTTGTAGGGCTCTGTCATGTCCTCTCTTGCTGTCCTGTCTTCCATGGGGAACATGTTGTGATTCCTCAGTCTCTACTCATAGGGATGTTGGTGCAACTTCTGCACCATTTTAGTTAGTCCTTCTTTGGACTGCCTCCACCATGCCTATGTCCTTTCTGAGATGTGACCACCAAAACCGGACACAGTACTCCAATGGGTTCTCACCAGCAAGCAATACAATGGCAACACTGCCTATCTTCTCCCTATGCACCCCAGCATCCCACTAGCACCACCCACTGCTTTGTCACACTGCCTTGCCACTTTGACATCATTGGTTAGGATAACCTCAAGGTCCCTTTCCTGTTTAGTGACTGTCAGTACCTCCTCTCATTCTATATTCCGCTCCTGGGTTCCCATGCCCTAGCTGAATGACTTTTCATTTTTTGGCACTGAACCACAACTGCCATGTTCTTCACCACTCCTTGAGTTTCCCCGATCCCTGTCAGTCTGTGCATTCTCTGTACCCCCTCCTGAGTGTGCGCATTATTACAGATGTTGGTGTTATCTGCAAAAACACATACCTTCTCTTCCAGTTCTCCTGCAGTGTCACTTATGAAAATATTGAAGCGGACTGGTACCAGTACTGAGTCCTGCGGCACCCTGCTGGTCAGTCTCCCGTCATTAGAGTGAGTGCCGTTAACCGGCACCCTCTGTTGCCTATCTGTTAACCAGTGTCTAGTCCAATGTAGCACTTTGGATTCCACCCCAGGCCACTCCATTTTTTCATCAGTCTCCTGTGTAGCACAGTGTCAGAGGCCTTGCTAAAGTTCAGATGGGTATGTCCACTGCCCTCACCTGATCTATTTCCCTGGTTACCCAGTCAAAGAAATCAATCATATTCATCTGGCATGATCTTGCAGCCCACTGGATTCACAAAACATTACCAGCCTTTCTTGTAGCATGTTTTCCATTAATGTCCCCACCATCAAAGTGAGACTGACTGGCCTATAGTTGCAAGCCTCCTCCCTGCTGCCTTTTTTATGTAGAGGGGCCATGTCTGCTCTTCTCCAGTCCTCCTGAACTATACCTGTTTCCAGTGAACTGTTGAATAAGGCCATCAGTGGGGCAGCAAGCAACTCCCTGGATTCCTTTAGTACCCATGGATGTGTCTCGTCCAGTCCCATAGCCTTGTCCACCTTCAGAGCTGCAAGTCCCTTCAGGGCTGTATCCTCTGAAAACTAACTTGTGTCCACCTCACTCTCCTTTTGTTTCTGCTACTCCCTCATGGTTTGTCCCTCCTCCCTGTTCTGTGAAGACTGAGCAGAAGTACCTGTTTTGGATGGAAACTTTTTCTTGGTATTCTTCTGCATAGTCTCCCGCTGCTGCCCTCTTAAGTCTCACTATCCCTCCCTTTGCTTTCCTCTTCTCTCTTCTGTATCTGTAACCTCCCCCCCTTGTTTCTACCAGCAGGGCTGCTCCTCTCACATCTAGGCGCCACTGAAAGAGGTGGGGTAGTCACTACAAATATCTCACATACTCTGTGGACCCATTACTTCTGAGCCTGCCATACTTAGGCAGGCAAACCAAGTGTGGCAACTGCCTGGCTCACACCTGGGGGACCATTTAGCATGGCCATACACCTGGGTCCCTGGGAGAAAACATTTTCTCTAGTATTATGCTAGGTTTGTACTTCTGGTCAGGGGCACCCAAGTAAATCCGGACACTGGAAGCAATAACTGTAATGTCCAAACCAGGTTGGGATTCTAGAGTGTGGCTTTTATTCACATGAAACAGAGAATCATAAAGCAAAGATGGACCCCCACAGGGCTACTCTCACTGGTAATGCAGATTATTGAGGTAGAGAGCACACTTCCTCACTACGAACCCTCAGGTTCTGAATGGATCTGGGCACACATAGCCTGAACTGGTACACTTCTCTTCTTTTTTCCTTGACTTGGCACCCAGGCCAGTACTAGGACACCTTTCCATATTGCATGGAGGTTGATGGTGGCTCCCTAAGTGACCCACAAGCACTTTCCAGCTCTCAGGGAAAATCCAAAATCCCATGTCTGGGTGCTTTCCTCAGGCATTGGCCAAATGCACCGAGAGAAAACATAGGTGCCCAAACTGAACCTGGAGAGGTTAACCTGGTTACTCCAGATGGGGGGTCTCCCACCTTTCGCTCCCAAATCTGTACTCGGTCATTCATCTGGTTGCAACACCTTTCTTCAAAACACTGTTTGTAGATGCTCTCTAGAAATGCTTTGCACATTTAACATTCTACAGTTCACTCTACGGAGGTGTCCTGACTTTAAAAGTTCCGTACCCTAGACCCCCACTGTTGCAGATGCTTTTAAGTCATACACAGTCTAAAAGTTCTGTACTTAGCAAGTCTTCCTTTGACCCCACAGTAGGCAGACACATTTACTTAAACACAGTCTTGGTGAACATAGTCTCTTTGTCAGAGCAAAACTTACCATGGTATTGCAGGTGCCCCAGGGCTTCTTTCTCACAATCTCTGGTACTCACAGAACAAAACAACTCTCAGGCAGCTTCTCCCTATCCAAGCTGGACCAGGGGATTGCCCCTGAATCCTGGAATTCCCCCCATCCCTCCGGGGATGGGGCACTGGAAAACCTCCCAGGTACGGTCTCTACCACTTCACACAACTGGTCTTCTGTGTTCCTCTCTAGGGTGAGAACACACAACCCCTTTTTCCTAAGGTAGCTCTCTACCAGAGCTAGGTCTGAGGAACTGCATACTGCAGCACTCCTCACTCTCCTGAGTCTCTCTCCAGCTCTCTGAAGACTGAACTGAATCTCCCAACGTTCTACTGCTAACCCCTGCAGCTAGCATTCCATTGTGGCTTATGCTGCTGCAAGAATTCTAAGGCGACATCATCACTCCAGCTCAGCAGAAACTGAAGACAGATGTGACAGTGTGAAACCCATTTAAGTGGCATCTCACAAGCTGCCTCTCCCTGCCTGCCACTGATTCTTAGTGGGATTCTAGTAACCCCTGGGAACAAGGGGGTTACATATCTGAAGAAAGTCTTATCCCCATTCACTCAGCCTCACTACACCCCTGGGCCTGAGTTTATACACACAAACCCACACCCCGACATATGTTATTGCTTACTCACTGAATCTGGACCGCTCTTCTGTGGCATTTGTGATGACATTTTAACATGTCTCAGAGTGCATTTACTTACTGTTTATGGTACTAAGCAGAGTCACACCTGGTTGGGCAGGAGACGTGAGGCTTCCTAGACACGCTTCATAGTTTATGCTTTTCTAAATGCCTGCTGTCCCTGAAGACTGAACACTATCTGTTAAACTGTTGAGGAAGCATTGAACCAGCTAAACTGCAGCTTCAGGGATCATTGTGATACAAGGGAACAGCCTGATTTGGGAAATGTGCTTGGCTCCGACATTCATCTTCAAATGAAGAGCTCACAGTTCAGTTCCCATTATCTGTATGAGTTGCCCAATATTGCTGTACTCAGTCATGATGCAAATCATGTAAATGATCAAAGGCAGACTTACACTCAGCTGTACGTGCCCCTGTTACATTTATTAAAGGACAGCCAGAAGGAATAAGCATCTATATAAACAACATTGGCACATCTGTCAGGTTTACTTGACACAGTTCATCAGATGTTAAAGCTGACTATTTATTTTTTTCTTTATTCAAGTTTTTATCTCCGTTTTTTTCCCCCAGAACTCGCAGGCAAGGCTTCGCCGGGGGAGGGGGGAGCTCACATCTGTCTCCAGTCTGCATCCCAATCACCGGGATCACAGCTGGGACCATCACAGAGCCTGCCAGCTCCATTTTTCTCTCTTCCCTGTTGCGGATGCACGTACACGCGTGGAGGCACGCGCATGCTGCATTCTGCACAACACCCCCCTTCATAGTGCCCTCTGTCTGACACTGTTCCCAGCCCTCCACCTGTTGGGAGAGGAGAGCTGCATTGCAGCAGCGCAATCCATCTCCTCCCCCCCCCCAGCTGGCCCTGATGACCCAAGTTCATTCCCGAACTGGTGTGGCATGAGTTGTGGCATCCAGTGCCTCAGCCCTCAGCGCTACCCAGCTGGCAAAGCGGACTTCTGATGTATTTTCTGAAAAGGTAACCCAGCTGAAAGATGTGAGTGAGCTTAAAAAACACATTTCCAATAGAGGTGCCAGGCCTATAAAATGGGGAATTCAGTGGTTTTCTTTTAAACTTTTATTAAAAATGTTATGATGTACAGCAGACACCATAAACATAAACAAAGGGGTACGCAGAACCAATCCAGAATGTATAGGATTTCACAACAATAGATCTGTAAACATATAGCCCACAAGTCTCTCTCCCTCTCTCTCTCTATATATATATATATATATATATATATATATATATATATATATAATAGTAACGGATCAGTCGCTAGAGTTTTAGGAATAAAGTCCAGCAGGATAATATTGTAGAAATTAACACTCTCATAGATACATAGAATTTGCTGGCAGATAAGGACTGCCTTGCCTGTCTACTCTGCCCATTTTTCCTACCTTTAACTTGTGCTGCAGACTACAGTTGATCTGCGGCTTTCCTACTCTTCCCTTTTTCTAGGGTTCCCTTGTGCATGTCTCTGCATTTTTTAATTTCTCCACCATTTTTACTCCTACCACCCCTGTGGGGAGGCTGTTCCAAGCATCCACCACCCTCTCTGTAAAGTAATACTTCCTCACATCACCCCTGATTCTTCCTCCCTCCAACTTCATCTCATGTCTCCTAGTTCTTGTCCACCTTCTCTTCTGAAAGATGCTACTTTCTTGTACCTTATTGATCCCGTTAAGGTGTTTATATGTTTCTATCATGTCCTGCCTTTCTCTTTGCATCTTTAGAGAATACATATTGAGATCTCTCAGTCTCTCCTCATATGACTTCTGGTGCAACCCCTCTCACCTGATCGTTTTGCTATAAAGTCTGTCAATATTTTCCACCCCTCGCAGGGTGCAAAAAGTCCTTGTGAGTGCTGAAACTCCCAGTGAAATGACCAGAATGAAAAGCGATGTCCTGAGCTCAGTTAAGTTGCATAGCACCTTACACCATTAGCTGGAAATGTTGGCATGTAGCGAAACAGCCCAGAGTAAGAACAGTTATGCAGGCCACAAACTGAGGGGTGTGTACCTGCTCACCAAATTACATTTTGCCAAATTCTCTGGGACAAAAGTGGATTATAACACGTAACTATGTAAAACAAGCAAGCATTATGTGGCAAATGATGATGCACCCTATACTCGAAGGTGTTAGTTAAGACAGATATGGTAGTAATAAAACCTCAGTCCAAGATTTTTCAGCCTGTATCACTATGTTCAGGCTCCTCTTTGTTGGCTTTATTTACAGTTTGTTCCACAAATGCAGATGCTGACTCTGGCTCCGTTAGGATATGTGTCTTATTGAAACAGACCTGAAGCCATGCTGGGAATAACATTTGGGCACCCATCCTACATAGATACATAGATACGTAGACAGTGTCGGCAGATAAGGGCCTAGGGCCCATCTAGTCTGCCCATTTGAGTTTGTAACTTCAGGGCCTATTTGAGCTTGTAAGTGCAGTTTATGTTTTCCTAGAACTCAGTGGCCCCTTACCCCTGACCTCCATAATTCCTTTATGTCTATCCCATGCATTCTTAAATTCTGTGATTGTTTCAGCCCCCACCACTTCCTCAGGCAGGGTATTCCATTTGTGCACCACCTGTTCTGTGAAGAAATTCTTCCTCACATTTCCTCTGAAACGTCCTCCCTCCAACTTCATCCCATGCCCTCTAGTTCTGGAACATCTTTTTCGCTTAAAAATAGTGTATTCCTGCACCCTGTTCCTCCCTGTATGATACTTGTATGTCTCTATCATGTCCCCCCTCTCTCCCTCCTCTCCTCCAAGGAGTACATATTCAATTCCTTCAACCTGTCCTCATAGGATTTGTGATGCAATCCATGTACCATCTTTGTTGCCCTCCTCTGAACTTTCTCTACCCTGTCTATGTCCTCACATAGGTAAGGTCTCAGAACTGTACACTGTACTCCAGGTGGGGCCTCACTAGTGTCTTGTATGGTGGAATCATGACCTCCCTTTTCCTGCTGGTGATGCCCCTGCCTGCATCCCAGCATCCTATTTGCTTTACCTGCTGCCTTGCTCACTATGTTTCCTACCTTGAGGTCATCAAGAGATGATAACCCCAAGATCCTTTCCTGCTTGACGATGCTATATCTCACCCTCAAATGATATATTGCGCCAGGGTTTTTGTGCCCATATGCATTATCTTGCACTTCTTTGCATTGAATTTCAACTGCCAAACCCTTGACCATTCTTCAAGTTTCTGCAGGTCCCTTCTCATTCTGTCTACACCCTCTGGTGTGTCTACTCTGTTACAGAGCTTTGTGTCATCAGCAAACAGTGAAATTCTGCCTTCTAGGTCCTGCGCAATGTCACTGGTGAAGATGTTGAATAGGACCGGTCCCAGCACTGATCCCTGTGGTACCCCACTGGTCACTCTCCCAATGTGGAGTGACAGCCATTTACCACCACCCTCTGTGTCCTGACGCCCAGCCAGTTACCCACCCACCACACTACTGTCCTGCCCACACCCATATTCCCTGGTTTGTGCAATAGTCTTCTATGTGGCACAGTGTCAAAGGCCTTGCTGAAGTCCAGATAGGCTATGTCCACTGCCCTCCCCTGATCCACCTCCCTAGTCACCCAGTCAAAAAATTCAATGAGGTTGGTCTGAGATGACCTCCCCCTGGTGAAACCATGCTGCCTTGGATCCTGCAGTCCATTGACAACCAGATGTTCCACCAATCTCTCCTTCAGTGGTGCTTCCATGAGCTTCCCCACTACCGAGGTGAGGCTGACTGGTCTGTAGTTCCCCACTTCCTCTTTGTTCCCAGTTTTGTATAAGAGGACTACATCTGCTGTCCTCCAATCTTTGGGTACCTCCTCTGTTTCCAGTGATCGGCTAAACAGGATAGCCAGAGGTTCAGCCACCACCTCTCTGAGTTCTTTAGGGACCCTGGGGTGCACCCCATCTGGCCCCATTGCTTTATCAACTCTTACTACTTCCAGTTCCTTCAGGACCCTTTCTCATATAAAGGGACTTGTGTCCATTTCTGCACCATCCTTACCCTTGTACTCCCTTCGGACCCATTGCCTCCTCTTCCTCAGTAAAGACTGAGCAGAAATACCTGTTCAGTATGTCAGCTTTACTGTTGTCATCCTCCACTTTGCCCCATCCTCCCCTCAGTCGCTATCCCTCCCTTGCCTTTCTTTTTCCTTATGTACCTGTAAAGGTTTTGTCCCTCTACCCACTGATTTTGCAATGTGCTCTTCTGTCTGAGCTTTGGCTTCCCTTACTGATCTTCCTGCCTCACTTTGCTTCTCCTGGTACTTCTCCCTATCCCTTTCTGCCTGTGTCTTTTTGTATTGCCTGAATGCAATCTTTTTGGCTTTCACTTTCTTTGCTACCTTTTTGGAAAACCATAATGGCCTCCTCTTCCTTTTCCTCTTGCTAACCTGCTTAATGTGTAATTCTGTTGCTCTTGTAATCCCTGTTTTAAATACTGCTCACTGTTCCTCAACCCCTGATTCCTGCCGCATTCCCCTTAATGCCTCTTTCAAGTATCTCCCCATTTTCCCAAAGTCTGGCCCCCTAAAATCCAGGATACGTATTTTTGTGTTCCAGCAATCTTTTTCACCATTTGCAAGTCATTTTTGTGGGCTTGGATCTGGGAGGAAATATCCAGGGAAAAAAAGATTTTGCTGTCTTCTCAGACAGTGTCCTCTCTATTACGGTGGCCTGCAGGAGAGAGATACATGCCTTTACACTGGCTAAAGTCACAATGGCTGTCAGGGTCGAGGGTATAGATTTTACCATATCCACCTTGCCAAACTGCATTTACAGTGAATCTTTTAACTGTACCATGCTATTGCATGCTAGGAGCCCTGCCTACCGACCCAGGAAGCAGGAAGAGTGAGCAGTAGTTCTCATTCATACACCAGAGAACTATTGCTTAAGCAGGGATATTTTGTTTTTAATTTTGGACAGCACTTTACACTTGTAACACTGCCAGCTCTACGAATGAGTGGATTTTGCAGTGATTTGTAGTAATTTAGAACATTTTACATCAGGAGGCTGCGTGATCTTGTTGGGGCACTTCAAGGTCACTCATGCCTATTTAACCATTCCCTGTGTGAGCAGGGTGAGCAAGGAGCAGGGCATGCATGGCACCATGTGCAAAGATGTCGCTAAGACATGCTGCTAGTGCATGTTAAGCGTGTTAGTGATGTTAAGGCTGAATATCGAGACCCTGACAATGGTAAGCACACTCATAACTGATACACTGTAGGTGCTGCTGTGTATAAATGCGATAGGGTTGTTCACAGTCCTATAATAAATCCTTACACTATGGCATTCCCCTCAAGCTCATCATGTGATGTTAAAGTATTATTACTCCTGTTAATGGGGAAATCGGTGTCAAATGCATGTCTTGCAATATGTTTAGCCTTTCAACCACAACCTGTGATAGTCACCCTTTTCAGTGTTCAAAATGCACCGAAAACGTAGTGTTACAATATGAGAACAGTTTGTTTTATAAATGCCTGTTGGCACTTGAGTCAAGTCAGGATACTCTGTCTAAAAAACTTCAAGTGGGGTGGCAAGTGATGCATCTTACACTTACCCGATGCCGGTTCTATCTAACTCAGTTTCTAATATTGCTACAGAGGTACCTACATCCAGAGATGATACTTGCCTCCTTCCTAATAATAGTTTAAATACTCACTTATTAGAGGCATCAAAGAGCAAGAGAGGATGAGCCTTGCCATGAGAACAGTGCAGATGACACTGCTTGGTATAATGTTCAAAGTTTAAAAGTCTCTAAAAAAGGAAGGGCTGAGTATTTCAATATTCCACTACATAATAGTTTTGACCCCCTGTCCTCCCTACTGATATATCATGCACCCCAACAGAGGTTCCCATTGGTAGTAGTAACACCATAGGCATTCTTTGCAATGACACAGACATGTCTAATTCTAGTTCTGCAACTCCCCCTCTTATTCCCACTGCTGATATTCCTTTAATTGATTTTTCATCTAATGTTATAACTTCTAATCATGAAGTTGAGACTCCTGTGTCTGTCTCCAATATGGATGTCACACATACCAGGCAAACTTTTGTAGTGGGTGATTCCATTGTTAAACATTTGGACAGAGCTATTTGTGAACCTGATAAGCATAACAGGACCTGTTCTAGTTTTAGTGGAGCAAACATCGCTGACCTTGCACACATGGTCGATAACATTATTGGCTCCCAGGACATCAACCCACCTTGTATTATTCATGTAGGAGCAAATAACATTTATAAGGACTCAGTTCAGAACATTAAATCAGCATATGTCACCATGACCAATAAAATGATTGAATTTGGGGGAGAGATATGTTTTTCGGAGATTTTACCTATACCTCGATACTCAATGATTCTTAATCAAAAAATTAAAATAATCAATAACTGGCTATGGCACCGGTGTTTGCATCAGAACATTTCTTGTATCACTCATTGGGAGGAGTTTTCAGATAGACCAGAACTGTTTTGTTCTGATGGACTGCACCTTAGCAGACGAGGGAATGCTCTGTTGAGCAAAAAATTTCTGTCATTAATCAATAATAATTTAAACTAATTTTTTTTTTGGATGGGGAGTTGAGGGTTCATTCCTCTTCTCTTGATTCATGTAAACTTTCTAGTAAATATCTACATATCCTTAGATTTATTACTAGGAGTTTGAATTAGAAATTTGATGAACTACATATTATAGCTCTCAGCAAAGACATAGATATTTCTGTTTGTGAAACTTGGAGAGATAAGTCACTTTGGGACAAGCACTTACCTGGGTACATTACTTATTTACAAAACTGACAAGATAGGAAGGGTGGCAGTGTTGCTTTATTTATTAATAATAAAATGAATACTGTGAACATTTCCACTTCTGTAAAAATTCATAATCTTTCGACCGAGAGTCTTTGGATTAAACTCTTCCTTTCAAAACATGACTTTATTATCCTTGGGACATGTTACCTTCCCCCTAATTAATCTAGTCAAATTATGGATGCTATTTTATCTGAATTCGAAATTGCCAATCAAATGGGTAATGTCCTAATTACCAGAGACTGTAATCTTTCAGACATTAATTGGCAGTTTTCCTCAGCCTCTAGTGGCAAAGGTAACAAGTTTATGACTGCCTGTCTGGAACTTGACATGAAACAATGGGTGACATCCGCCACTAGAGGTAGCAATATTCTAGATCTTCTCTTAGGTAGTGCTGAATTAGATATTAGGGATGTGAGAATATCCCCACCTATTGGGGGCAGTGATCATAACTCAATTTTATTTACGTTACAGAATCATACTATTTGCAATTATAATTCAGCAATCATATATTTGTATGATAAAGCTGATCTTCCTGTTATCAAGCAGCATTTGGAGGATTTTGATTGGTCATCCATCTTTGTTCATCAATTACCTCAACAAAGTTTGGTTACTTTTAAGTCACGCATTACTGCTCTTTGGGATACTTACATTCCCTCTAAAACTAAGAATCCTAATGGAAAACAGATACCTTAATGGATGAATCACAACATAAATGATTGATTAGACATAAAAACAAAAAAATATCATAACTTTCTTAAAAACAAGACCCCATTTAGTTGTGAGTCTTACAAAAAATCTAATAAGAAATGTAAATCAGTTATTTAAAAGGTTAAATCTAGATGGGAACTGAACTTGGCTAAGACAGCCAATAAATCAAATACTAAACAATTTTATTCTTATATTAATTCTCTTAGGAAAACACCTTGCAAGGTGGGGCCTCTTACAGTAGATAATATTCTCATTCATGAACCTAAAACTATGACCGAAGTATTTAATACTGAATTCTGCAAAATTTTTTCTGCATCGGATGTCCAGATACCCCAGCCCATTATCAATCCTTCTGGTTCTTCTATTACATTCACTGTGGAACTTATCAGTAATAAACTATGTACACTTAAAGGTAAATTTTGTCCCTGTCCAGATAACATAGCAGGCCATTTACTATATCTATTGGCTCCTGTTTGAACTTTTCTTAAAAAATAGTTACATTCCTATTGAACAGAAGGAGGCCGTAGTTGTTCCAATTTATCAGAAGGGTTCTAAACATCTTTGGGAAAACTATCGGCCCATTAGCTTAACTTTTTCTATTGGTAAAGTTTTGTAAAGTCTCCTTAAAGACATTATTGCCCCAGTTATTGATGCAAATGATTCTCAGCAGCACGGCTTTAAGAGGGGTAGAAGTTCTTTAACTGACCTGCTCTGTTTTTACAAACACTTTAGTACTCTTTTGGACAGCGGGATACCTTGTGATGTAGTTTTTATTGACTTCAGTAAGGCATTCAATACTATGCCACATTGGGCTCTAATTTAAAAACTTAGGGGACTCAGTATTAATAACTACATAATTGCCTGGATTATAAACTGGCTTTGTAATAGAACACAAAGGGTGATCATCAGTGGTGTTATTTCTAACACTGGAAAGGTTTTGAGTGGTGTTCCGCAAGGCTCAGTTCTTGGCCCCTGTCTTTTTCAAGCTTTCATTGCTGATTTAACCCATAATTGTCTTTCCATTACAACAAAATATGCAACATATGTGAAGATTGGGGGACCATGTTCTAACTTAGATCAGATTTCCTGTATCCAGCATGATCTTGACATAATTTCAAACTGGATTGATACACATGGTGTATGAAATTGAACTCTACCAAGTGTAAAATTATGCACTTGGGTTCCAATAATTCAAATTTTCAATACTCACTAGATGGTTCAACACTTTGTGCCACCAGTGATGAGAGGGACTTGGGAATTACTATTTCGAATGATTTAACATACTCAAAACATTTGCATTCAGTTATTAGTACATCTAACAAGGTTGTTTGGTCAATGCTTCATAATATTAGATCTAGAGATCATGAGGTGTTAATGCCCATGTTTAGGTCCTATATCAGACCTCATCTTGAGTATGCATCACAGTTATGGCATCCATTTAAAAAAATCTGATAGTAGTTCCCTTGAAAAAGTACAGAGAAAGTACACTAAAAAAATATCTGGTCTCGAATCTGCATCCTATGAACACAGGTTAGACACTTTAAAACTTATGCCTCTTACTGCAAGGCTCCTGAGAGGTGACCTTCTGTTTTTATATGACGTTGTCCATGATCCATATGTCATGACCGAGTTGGGTCTTACATTCAGGTCATCAATACATGATACTAGAGGTCATCCTCTTCAGCTGGTAGGCAAACCATTTAAGCATAATAATCTGAAGTTTTTCTTTACCTTGAGAACCATTGGACATTGGAATAAACTTCCATCAGCTGTAATTATGAGTGACACTAAGGATATTTTCAAACATCGTCTTGACAAGTTAATTATTTCTGGGTATAATTTATCATATTATTCTTTGGCCTAGCATAAGAGCATTATGGGCCTCGGCCTACTAAGTCTTTTTCCTCACCTTAGTATGAACCTTAGGGTCTCTGTGTAGTATTGCCACGTTGTCAGTCTCTCATCGATAAGGATTCTGATCCCAGAATTGGCTGGCAATATTCTCATGTTAGTGAAAATAAGCCACTCAGTATTCAAAAGAAGTTCTGTTTTACCTGCCAGCTGAAGGAGAAAGCCTACTACCTGGTCATTCACCTGTCACTGGGCATTCTCAAGCAGCTCCACCTTTGCTGTTAGAAATTGCAAGTCCTTCACATTAGCAGTGCTTCTCTCCCTCTGTCTCTACAATTCCTGGCATAGTTCTTTGATGGATGTGGTGTTTTCCTGAATTCTCATATCAAACTCCCCAAGTTTTGCCTACATGGCTTAAAAAAAATGATTTGGTCTCCTCCCCTGTGGCCTGGATTTTGTACAGCATGGCCATGATCTGAGCATTCAGGAGGTCTGTACCACTTGCTCTTCTGGGTTCTGTCAGCCCTATCCCTTTGTAATGGTCTGTGCTGCAAGGTAGACATGTAAACTCTCAGCAGCCTGTTGTTGGTCCAATTTTGGACCTATCTAGTCTCCCTGGTCAGTAACTCATGTGGCAGTGTTATTTAAAGACAAATCTAGGCTCTTCAAATGTTAAATGAGATCTTTTATGTATGGTGAGGTTCAGCACTCCGGAGTTAAGAATCCGCCATGTTTGCTGCCCCAGAAATTCAGAGTTTTTTTGACGAACCAATGTACTGCATAAAAGGAGACTTTTTAGAACATGGGGTTGAATCCTCTAACCCTTGTACTTTGGCATTGGTTCAGTCTTTCTCTGAAAAAGCATTGTACAGTTGTAAGGGAAGCTAAGCCCTGCCTGTGTAATCGTGACGCAACAACATTTATAAATGGTTGAATAAAATCCCAGTATTCTGATGGGTAGTAAACATTCTGGATCCATATGTTTATGTCAGCTGAACCAATGGGCTTGAAACCATCCAGAAGAATGTGTAAGAATGCCTTCTAGAATGGGAAATTAAATTACTGTGTCTTGATTGGTCAGCAGCTGTGCAATGTCAGAGTACTATCACTAGTTAAACAAATTCTAGCAATAGCCAATACAACTGCAAAATAATGGTATTGTGGGCAGTGAGAAAAGTGTAAACTAGCAATTTTTGCACTAACCACTGAGCCAACTAACTGCACTTTCTAATTGTGATTGACACACACTGACATGCATATTTATACAATAGGAGTGTGTTGTAGTCGTTGACAATAAAATCATGTATTCTCACCCCAGTGAGATAAATGGTTGATGGCATAGTTATAGTGAAAATATTTACATTTACACATACTGTAGCTATGTCATCAGCCAATATTCTCACTCCAGCAGCATGTCCCCAATGTAAGTTAGAACTTCTTTTAAATGTGAAACTGAAATGTTTGAGGTACCTAATTAAGCAGCTGGTCTGCATTCTTCATTCTTTGCTTGCAGTTTCACAAACACCAGAAGCCTGCAGCAGTACAGTCCTCACTGCACCAAATGGCACACACCTAAAACAGCACATTTCTGTACTACAAGCTGCTGAATGGTCGTGCAGTCTCTCACACTGCATCCAAACTGTAAACTTATTGGGTCCCATTTATGATCTCTGCGATAACAAACATAAAGAAAATCTGTCTATAGACTCCAACTCTAACATACCAGTGAACTGCACAGCACACATAATTCCACACCGAAGTCTTCAGTTCTGAATTTCATTTCTTCACGTTACAGCAACCTAAACATAACCTCTTTAAACTGGTATTACTTACATGAGATATACTCTGAAACTGTATAATTCTTGCTGTCGGTCTCAGTAAAAAATAAAGCTGAGCATCTCAATGACAACTAAAGCACCTTGCACAATCGAAACTGCTCTCTTACCTGTAGTTCCCATGGAGCTTCTCACAGACATTCCAAAACAAATAACATACAAGCCAACCACAAACAAAAATGTTATGCACAGCAGCATACAACCAAAATTAAACACTACCCATAATAAAATATATGGAAAAAGGAAAATCACACACAGTATCTACAGAAAACCTCCCAGACATGTCCCGCCTACCAAAACACATCATCCAACCACGGATCACACTCACACACTCATCAACCTATTACCACTCACTCACACACACAATGACCAATCGCACAACATATACAAACCTCAGTCATACCCATTCACTCACAGCAACAACTCACAGCAACAGAATGACATGAGGTAAAACAAAACAAATTAAAGCTTCCCCACCTATTGTATAAATCGAACACATGATGTGCAGATCGTGGGATACAGCAGATATTCTCAGTCCTGCATCGTGAGGCATGGATATCTCACTCTGCAGGAGTGAGAATGATTTTCCATATCCCACTCCTGACCATCATATATCCCCTATATATTCCAGTGTAACATAGCAGTGCACTATGTATACACATTTTTACAGATTAAAAAAAAAGACATTGAGGGACCATTTTCTTCTTTTCAAGCTCTGAGGGACATTGGAGGGTGGGGGGTTGCCACTAGACAACTCATTTAAATCAGCAATGACATGCATAAGGCTGAAACTGATCTAGCTAGAGGGGGAATGTAGACTAGCAGTTTTTGCATTAACCACTGGGCTACCTAACTTTTTTTTCTAATTGTTGTGATATATACACACACTGACTAATACATGTACACATATATGCATACATATTCCAGTATAACATAGCAGTGCGCTGTCTACACACACAGCGAATTGCCACACACACACACACTAACACACATACACTGCCTTACATGGCATTTATTTACTTAAACAAATAACCATAACTTTTACTGTATTTAGGATAAGCACTGTGTTTTGCACTAACTCATTGTACTAATCTACGGCATGACTGGGTAACTAAGGTAGTGGACGTGGGAGGTGCGGTGGATGTGGCCTGTCTGGACTTTAGAAAGGCCTTCGATGCTGTCCCCATAGAAGGCTGATTAACAAACTGCACAGCCTGGGGTGGATCCTAAAATAGTTCTGTGGGTGGAGAACTGGCTGAATGGCAGGAGTCAGAGGGTTGTGGTAAACAGGGAGTACTCTGGAGTGGGAGAGGTGACCAGCAGGGTACCGCAGGAGTCAGTGTTGGGGCCGGTCCTCTTTAATGTCTTTATTGGGAACATTGCAGAGGGACTGGAGGGGAAGGTATGCCTCTTCACAGAGGATACAAAGGTATGCAATAGTGTGGACACTTAAGGGGGTGTTGAAAGAAAGAGGGGGAGGACCTTAGAAAACTGGAGAAATGGTCTGAAGAATGGCAGCTGGGATTCAATGCAAAGAAGTGCAGGATCATGCACACAGGGCACAAGAACCCAGGGCAAAGTACATACTAGGTGAGGAGGTACTGACAGTCACAGAGCAGGAAAGGGACCTGGGAGTTGTCATCTTGGAGAACCTAGGAGAAAGTAGGCAGTGTGATAAGGTAGCTGGAAAGGCTAGCCAGATGCTTGGATGCATAGGGAGGGGTATCATGAGTAGAAAGAAGGAGGCCATCTTGCCCCTGTATAAGACACTCGTGAGACCGCACTTCAAATACTGCATCCAGTTCTGGAGGCCCCATCTGAGAAAGAACATAGACAGGGTGGAGGCGGTGCAGTGGAGGGCAAGTAAAATGGTGCAGGACCTGTGGGATAAGACCTATGAGGAAAGACTAAAGGAGTTAAATATATGTTCCCTGGAGGAAAAGTGGGAGGGGACATGATTGAGACATACAGTACATCACCGGTATAAACAGAGTACAGGAAGGAAGCATCTTCCAAAGTAAGAGACGTTCCAGGTCAAGGGGGCTCAAAATGAGGTTAGAGGGGGAAGGCGCGGGAAACATGAGAAAATATTTACAGAGATGGTGATGGATGTCTGGAACGGCCTACCAGAGGGGGTGCTGGGGCTAAAACGGTCACAGAATTTGAAAAGGAGTGGGATAGACACAAGGATATCCTGGAGACAAAGGGGGCTCCAGAGTTCAGTTTGTGCATAGGGCCTCATACTACATAGAGATTAATAGGGCCCACTGGGTGGTGCTATGACTCCCAACCCCAGCCTGACCTCCCACTGAGCACCCACCACTCTGCACCCCTAGATTCCACCACACACCCTCACTCACCTGAACAGGTCTCAGTGTGAAGATCCACTCATCCATCAAAGACATGTATTGCTGCTGGAACTGGGGACTGCTATATGAGAAATAAGGTAAGTGCGGTTCAGTGTATTTCAGTGGGCTTTCAACTGCGCTTACCTTATTTCTCATATAGCAGTCACTGGTTCTAGCACCAAGATGTGTCTTCCATGGGACACTGAATCTTCACACTGGGATCTGGTCAGGTGAGTGAAAGTGGGTGGAGGGCATCTAGGGGGTGTGGGGTGGTAGGTACTCAGTGGGAAGTCGGGTTGGGGGTGCAGGGTTGCATCAGCGATGGACCTTTTTCTACAAATTAAAAAAAGAGATCAAGGGACCGTGTTCTTCTTTTCAGGTTCTGAGGGACATCGGAGGGTGAGGTGTGGGTGGGGTGAGGTTACCACTAGACACCTCATTTAGGTCAGCAATAACATGCATAAAGCTGAAACTGATCTAGATAGCAGGGGAATGTAGACTAGCAATTTTTGCACTAACCACTGAGCCACCTAACTGCACTTTCTAATTGTTGTGATATACACACACACTAATACATATAGTCATATATGCATATATAGTCCAGTATAACATAGCAGTGCACCGTCTACACACATTTTTACAGATTAAAAAAGATATTAAGGGACCATTTTCTCCTTTTTAGGCTCTTAGGGACATGGGAGGGTGGGTGGTTGCCACTAGACAACTCATGTAAATCAGCAATGAAATGTAGAAGGCTGATCTAGATAGAGGGGGGAATGTAGACTAGCAATGTTTGCAGTAACCACTGAGCTACCTAACTGCACTTTCTAATTGCTGTGATACACACACACTGACTAGCACTTATACACGTTTATGCACATATATTCCAGTATAACATACAGTACAAGGCACATTAAAGTGTCCCTCCAACTCACTGGTTTAGCATTTTTCAGTGAGTTGCTTAATGTGTGCACTGCTCACTGCAATGAATTAATACAGGTTTCCTAATGGCTTGTTTCTAGTTGCTATTCAGTTTCAGCTCACTGTACTTTGCAGCTCTCTGGAAACTTTTATCAATGCAGTGCACACATTAAAAGTACCCTCTCAGCTTTCAGAAGCTATACTGAACTTGTGTGACCAGTGTGCCTGTAATAACATCTATGGCAAAATAAACTATTCATGTGTCCCAGTATGAGTACCAGTAAGATCTGTTACCCAAATTATAAAAATATATGTTTTAGCTCGGACCAAGCACATTACCTTAGTGCTTGGCCAGTCTTCCGCCACTGGATGCTTCTTCTCAATGTGAACACACTTTGCAGCGTGCGAATTTCCTGAACAAGTGTAAGTGATAGTTGGGGCTAAAAGTACATGCTCTTCTGTGCGTGAGGATCTTTGTAAGAATAATGAAGAGTAGTGCAAGTCTTACTTTTACCACTTTGCATGTTACATCCATGGCAACGTCACGCACATGCTCAGGATCGCGGCCTTGTTTTTCAAAGTGGTAAAAGTAAGACTTGCAATGCTCTTTTTTGTTCTTACAAAGATTTTTGTCTATGCCAAAACAATATCTAACAGCATTTGGCTAGTGGGGCCTGTGCCAGTTTTGACCCCTGTCCATGAACATCCACACAGACAGTCAGACCTCCCTCACAGTATACACACACACACACACACATATACACACATATCACAATAGGTAACATATACAATGAGAAAAAATGCACATATTGGTACTGCAACACAAGATGAAACCATAGCCAAACACAGCCCCTAATAAAGTAATATGAAGCATCATCAAATTATTATAACAATGTGTGCACATAGGCATCTCTGCATAGCCCCCCTCCACATACACGCGATAAACAGTATGACTTAACATAGTTCAGAACTGATGAGTATAAAGGCATGTTAAAAAATACAGAAATTTATTTATTTATTTATTTATTCATTCAGTTTTGTTGACTGGGCAGGCCCACTGGGACCCAAAGATCCCTTTTTCAGGGGTGACCCAGAGCTAGTTACATACAGTAACCCCTCGCTATAGCGAACCCCACTATAGAGAAATCTCGGGTATAATGAATACCCCTTGTGGCTCCCGATGTGGCTCCCAATAGCTCAGCTGTTCAGTGATTCCTATATGCATCTAACCACTAACTTCCACACCGTGGTTCTATCTCCCACTCGCTGCCTTAACAACAGTTACAAGAGAGAATAAAACAAATACTGTACCTTCAACTACATTTTCTTTATTTTTATTTAATGCGCCACTTTGATTTCCTCTCACTGCCATTCTGCACTCGCTGGTTCTCGCTCGCTCGCCCTCACTCACTCGCACACACAAAAGCAGTCGTTCCTATCACAGCAGAATAAAGGAACAAGATATACTGTATTGTCACATTCTGTGTGAGGTAGATGCAGACTTGCACTTTTACAACAAGCAACATTTTACATACAGGGTAATTAGTGTATTACAGTACAAAGAGCCAGTTGCTACAACCTCGCTCGCTCTGCACTCGCTCACTCACACATACAGTACAAAAGCAGAATAAAGGAACAAGTAGAACAAGAGATCTTGTATTACTAGACTTACAATTTTACAGCAAGCAACATTTACAAAATTACTACAGTATATTACAAAGCGCCAGTTGCTATAATCTCGCTTGCTAACCACGAGTGCTGTTTAGCAGAACTACGGTATGCAGAACTGTGTAGCGGGGACAAGGGGGATGGCGTATTAGTAAAGAACATGTGATACTGTATAAGGGCTGAGTCACCATCTGAAGCAGATTTACATTAAATAAATAATGATGAAAAGAGACTATACTAGTCATATCTGTCTTTACTTAAATACGCAAATAAAGAATAAGTGTGTGGGTGTCTGGGTGACATCTGCTGGCCGATATAATGAATTCTAACATCCCTCATTGTAACGAATGTGGAGCTATAACGAATGCAGGTTATGGCTCCCAAACCATTCGTTATAGCGAGGGATTACTGTATAATCATTAGACAGTGCATACAGTAAGCAGAGATCATACAAAGATGCATTCATAGATAGACAACTTAAGTCAAACAGGACATGGTGCATAAGGACTAGACACTATAAGGCAATCTATGATGCAGCATAGGTCAATGACTTGCTATACGATATAATGGAGGGCTATCACAGATGATATGAAGGACTGGAATACCTTTGTGTTACTAAATTTATCTGCTCCTGGAAAAGGATTCTATCACTATAATTTACTAACATCCTTTTCTCAGCCATCTCAGGCACTATTTGCCACAGCATTTAAACCTGATTAAACTAGTTGTTTGTTCTTTGTTTTTAGCATACCAGTCTTTCTGTGCCTATATCTTCTGAAAACATGTCACCCACTGTTAATGGCGGTAACCTTGTATTCTGTATTGTATAAAAATCTGTTATTCATTGTTTATGTGTCTCCAAATTGCTGACCTGTACCGTTGTAACTTCCCAGGTCAGGCCTGAATGTTGTCACACTTGTGTCTAGTACCCCTGCCTGGTAATCAAAACTAAACAATTCTGTAAACATGTTACCTACTAAAAATGTTACCTTATATTCTGTATTGCATCAAATCTGTTTATTCCATTGTAATGTGGCTCCAAATTGCCTACCTGTACTTTGTAACCTCCCGGGTCAGGCCTGAAAATAGTTCTCTTGTGTCTAGTGCCCCTACCCGGTTAACAAAAACTAAATAAAACAAATAAAACAGACAATGACCCCTAGATTTCAAATAAAGCAATGATTAGGTATTAATAATTTAAAATACTAACCGATCCAAGGTAAGTCTCCAATTTGTGTCATCTGAATCAGAACTGTCAGCCTCTATGTCCGAATCAGATGCAGCTTGTGCCCCCTCACACTGATTAACACTGGATACTGTGGGCTCATATTGGTAAGGTTGGATACCAATATCAAAGTTTAAATATATGTCCTCAACATCTTTATATTCCTCTACCGCATAGGCACAGTAAAAATCATCGAAATCCAAAGGTAAAAAAAACACTCCATGTAAAACAGCTAGTTTAGCTGATGTAAGTTTATAGGTAGAAGGCACAGAACCAGCACAGAAAAGTAGACTCCTTTTTCAGTACTTTAGCAACTGAAGCTCAACAGCATGATACGTTTTAAGATGAAAAAGTGCACATGAACAGTACATTTCAAATCTCCACTGTAAAAAAAAAACCTAACTTAAATTAAGCATGTTTAGGGGTCCTCTACTGTATCTTCAGTGAGCCTTGTAACATCTGATTTACTGCATAAACATTTCATTCTATGACATCTGACATTATAGTCCCAGGGTTGTCTGCTGCTGACATGTTTATGAGGTATGAATCTTTCTTGAAAAAACAGTTCTAACAAGATTGAAGTTTATCACACACAAAATAATGCTTTGAAACACTGCTTAGCTGAATGAAAGCGGAGAAATACCACAAAACCTCTAATTTTCTCTAGTCTGTTGGGAATCAGAAGAGCTCCCTTTTTGTACTGCAAGGCAATGCCCACTGCAGCTGTAGAAAGTGCTGACAGTCAGAACACAGAACACTAATATATCAAAGCCTGTTGTAAAAAATCCTGACTGCCATTACAAACATGGTCACCACCATTACGCTAACTAAAAAAGTTAGTTAGGCCCTCAAAATGAAACTCCCTTAAAAAATATAAAAAACAGAGTTCTTTCCTTGTTATAATCCCCATTTTACACACATACACTAATTAAGAAAAAAATGAAGTACCACTCCTACCTTTACTTTTTTTTGCTTCTTTCCTGACCATTAAAACCCCATTTATTTCTTCACCAAAGGAATTTCTGATGCTTAACCCTGAACAGATAACATTGAATCCATAGCTGTGCTGAGGCCTTATTCTGTTTTGTATGTGTGGGGATAGGTGAACAATCTGCCAGTAGACTTCTGCAGAACATTGAAATCCTGCATTCCATGATAAACAAATGTTCCGTCTACTAAATGTGGGAAAAGATAGGTGATACATGAGAATGGACTTCTTTTTACTTAAGATTTCTCAGTTGCCCCATTTTATAAGTGCAGTAAGGCACATCAGAGTGTGAGTAGTCATGTGATAACCACACTTCCAGGTGCTGAAGGCACTTTACATCAATGTCTCATGCCCCACAATGACCCTGGATGTGTGTTTATTACATAACTACCCATACCCTATTGTGTTATATTGCTTACATATCGTGGCAATAGCTTTTGTATTTTAAACTTCTATTCTGTTCTGCTGTCAGTGGGTCTGCAAGAGAGTGATGCCCTCTGAGCTGGCCCCTGGGGTCTGCGTGAGCATGATGCCCTCTGTGCTGAACCTTTGGGGGCAGCATGAGTGTGATGTCCTCTGTGCTGGTGCCTGGGAGCTGTGTGAGAGTGATCCCCTCTGAGCTGGCCCCTGGGGACTGCGTGAGAGTTATGTCCTCTAAACTGGCTGCCTGGTGCTGTGTGAGAGTGATGCCCTCTAAGCTAGCCCCTGGGGGCTGCATGAGAGTAATGCCCTGTGAGCTGGTCTTTGGGGTCTGAGCAAGAGTATTGTCCTCTGGACTGGCCCCTTGGGGCTGCATGAGAGTGACACCCTCTGAGTTGGCCCCTCAGTGCTGCATGAGTGTGATGCCCTCTGAGCTGGCCCCTGGGAGCTGCATGTGGGTGAGAGCTGGCTCCTGGGAGCTGCATGAGAGTGATGCCCTCTGAGCTGGCCCCTGGGGGCTGCATGAGCATGATGCCCTCTGTGCTGGCCCTTGGGGGCAGCATGAGTGTGCTGTCCTCTGAGCTTGCGCCTGGGGGCTGCGTGAGAGTGATGCCCTCTGAGCTGGCCCCTGGGGACTGCGTGAGAGTTATGTCCTCTGAACTGACTCCCTTGGGCTGTGTGAGAATGACGCCCTCTGAGCTGGCCCCTGGGGTCTGCATGAGAGTGATGCCCTGTGAGCTGGTCCATGGGATCTGAGTGAGAGTATTGCCCTCTGAGCTGGCCCCTGGGGCTGCATGAGAGTGATACCCTCTGAGCTGGCCTCTCAGTGCTGTATGAGTGTGATGCCCTCTGAGCTGGCCCCTGGGGGCTGCATGTGAGTGACACCTTCTGAGCTGGCCCCTGGGTGCTGCATGAGAGTGATGCCCTCTGAGCTGGCCCCTGGGGGCTGTATGAGTATGATGCCATCTGAGCTGGTCCCTAGGGGCTGCATGACAGTGATACCCTCTGAGCTGGTGCTTGGGGACTACATGAGAGTGATGCCCTTTGACCTAGCTCCTGGGACTGTATGAGAGTGATGCCCTCTAAGCTTTCCCCTGGGGGCTGTGTGAGAGTAATTCTCTCTGAGCTGGGACCTGGGGGCTGCTTGAGAGTAATGTCTAAACTGGCACCTGGGCTGCATGAGAGTGATGCCTTCAGAGCTGGCCCCTGGGGCTGCGTGAGAGTGATGCCTTCTGAGCTAGTGAGGGCTGTATGAGTGTGATGCCCTCTAAGGTGGCCCCTGGGAGCTGCATGAGAGTGATGCCCTCTGAGCTGGCCCTGAGGCTGCATGAGTGTGATGCCTCTGAGCTGGCCCCTGGGGGCTGAATGAGGTTGATGCCCTCTGAGCTGGACCCTGAGGGCTGCATGAGAGTGATGCCTTCTGAGCTAGTGAGGGCTGTATGAGTGTGATGCCCTCTAAGGTGGCCCCTGGGAGCTGCATGAGAGTGATGCCCTCTGAGCTGGCCCCTGGAGGCTGCATGAGTGTGATGCCCTCTGAGCTGGCCCCTGGGGGCTGAATGAGTGTGATGCCCTCTGAGCTGGACCCTGAGGGCTGCATGAGAGTGATGCCTTCTGAGCTAGTGAGGGCTGTATGAGTATGATGCCCTCTAAGGTGGCCCCTGGGAGCTGCATGAGAGTGATGCCCTCTGAGCTGGCCCCTGGAGGCTGCATGAGTGTGATGCCCTCTGAGCTGGCCCCGGGGGCTGAATGAGTGTGATGCCCTCTGAGCTGGACCCTTGGGGCTGTGTGAGAGCGATGCCCTCTGAAATAGCCCCTGGGGGCTGTGTGAGAGTGATGCCCTCTGAGCTAGCCCTGGGGGCTGCATGAGAATGATCTCTGAGCTGGCCCTTATGGGATACATGAGAGGGATGCCCTCTGAGCAGGCCAGTGGGGGCTGCATGACACTGATGTCCTCTGAGCTGATCCCAGGGGGCTGCATAGGAGAAATACCCTCTGAGCTGGCTCTGGGGGACTGCATGAGAGTGATGTTCTCTGAGCTGGTCCATGGGGGCTGCATAAAGGTGATGCCCTCTGAGCTAGTCCCTGGGGGCTATGTTAGAGCGATGCTGTCTGAGAGCTGCATGTGAATTATGCACTCTGAGTAGGCCCCTGGGGACTGCGTAAGAGTGACACCTTCTGAGCTGGCTCCGGGTAACTGCATGAGAGTGATGCCCTCTGAGCTGGCCCCTGGGTGCTTCATGACTGTGATGCCCTCTGAGCTGGCCTGTGGGGTCTGCATTAGAACCATGCCCTCTGTGCTGGCCCCTGGAATCTGTTTGAGAGTGAGGCCATCTGAGCTGGCCCCTGGGGCTATGTGAGAGTGATGCTCTTGAAGTGGCCTCTTGGGGACTGCATGAGAGTGATGCTCTCTGAGGTGGCCCCTGGGGCCTGTGTGAGAGTGACACCCTCTGAGCTGGCCCTTTTCCAGTTTCTGGATTCATTGACCTCACCTGTCCACCTAGTTTAGGAAGCAGTACTCAAAGCAGCAGTGCATATCACAGTAAGAATGTTGTACTCATACCTTTTTGTCATATACTGTGTTGGATTGCCATTTTTCTCTTGTATCTTTGTAAGATACCCTCAACCTCATTTTGAGTTTGCTTTAGGATTGTTTCACATTTGAAATATTTTAAGGAGTGTTCCTTTAATTGTAGTTCCAGGTTTCGATATGTATTTTGAGCTCCATTGTTTAACTTTCTATAACTAAAAGGAACAAGAGTGAAACAGATACGCTGTATGGGTGTTCAAAAACCGCTAGGAAATAGTAAATACATATTGATAACCCTGTGGCTAACCATGTTTAAAAGAGGGTTCCTTAATGATTTAATTTTTAATACAGATACTAAAGCTGACTCAAAGTGGGATTGTTAGAGCAAAGGGGAGTTAGTATGGGCCAGGGAGTGGAACACTATGATTACAACGGATGATTCCTGTACAGGCTAGATAGTGGAGTTGAGGTCACTCCTAACATACTGCTACCCTTTTCCCTGCTTTTCTACTTGGTTTCTGTGGTAATCTGGAGGTCATATCCCTCTAGCTCTGTATTCGAGTCAGATATCCCTGCAATCTTGTATCCATCTGATGTCATAGCATTTCTGTATATGCCCTTCTACCTCTCCTTCCTTCAGTCACCTTGCTGGTTCTGGAATACTAATGCTCCACCTTCCATCCTCTACATGTTGAAGCAGGACAGTGTAGGGGCACAACTGTCAGGCTTCCCTTCCCTCTAACATTGAATTTGATGATAAGAAGAAGATAATAGTTTGGGCTGGAGGCTAGAAGATTTGCCAAGAGCAATGATTCGTTCTTTTGTTCTTAGAGAAAGAAGTATGAAGACTGAATCTTTTTGCTTAACCTTGCCTGGCCAGTGGCGTTGTTTGTTAGTTTTTCTTCAGGTATGTTTATAGTACCCAAGAACACCTTTTAGTATATAATAGACACAATTCTCTATATAGTTTACTAATTTTCTCTCTCTTCCCTCCTTCGCTGTTACTGAGGACATTTACATGTTAGCGCAACGTTTGTGTTACGGACTTCATTTCACCCTCCTGCTGTTCTCCCAGCTGAAATCATTGGGCTGGATTTTCTAAACCTGGCGCAGGCCTTGCATCCGGCCGTGCACCAGGGCACTTAGGTTCTGGCAGTGTGTCAGTGCCTTTCCTGTAATTGTGCCTGATTTTAGACGCACGGGCGCAGTTATGACAGTTTCCACATATTACGGCAGCTTGCACCGTATATCTGGCACAAGCTCGGCAATAACAGCCCAAAGATTGCCGCAAGTGAGACCAGAAAATGTTGGTCTAACTTGCATCAGTTACTGCACAGGATGGAAAATCCCGTTAGATCACCGCAAGCCCTGCGCCCTGTATCATCTGTGCACCGGGGCTAGGGCTTTTGAAAATCCTGCCCATAATGTTCTTTATGATCAGAATCATTTCCATGGCAACAGCTTGTGATGTCACATACAGAATTATTACTTCAAAGGAGGGGAAACAGCTTGAGGATGTGATGAAGTCTTGGACACAAATGTAATGTTTTTATGCAAATGCTCTTAGCAAAACAGAATGAGGGAGAATAAATACAGAAAATTACTGAAATACAGGATGTATAGTACTGTGGTTTAATATTGTATTTTAAACTGTTTTACCTGTGTACTGGAAAAACCCTTTAGCAACCTCATTTTCTCTTATTTCCCCAGCCTTCTTCCAATTAAGTGGATATGATACCATCATGTATATTCTATTAATTACGTAAAAACTTTTACGGCCTGTTGAAAATAGGTATTTTAGAATTACCTGGCCTGCTGGCGCAGCGGAAAGATTTACTGCTGTGATGCGAGCGACCCGGGTTGATGGCGGACTCAGGCTGCTCAGGGCTGGGGAATTATGGCATTGCACGCTCTTCATTTCTATGGGGAGGGGCTGAGTGTCTGTAGCAGTTAATTTGGAATTATTCTTTTTTTGATTCATTATACTTTTTGGCCCCATACCTTGCCATCATTGTTCTGCCCTGGTCACGGTGTCCCCATGGCTTCCACCTCCTGTTAAGCCCCTCGCTCTCCCGGTCACCCCTGGCATACCCCCCAGGGTAGCGGGGTCTCAGCACCATAGAGGGAAGCGGTGCGGGATACCATATCTGGTTGGGAGGCCTCAGCCAGGAGGCTAATTGAGATCTCGGGGCAGGAGGCGTCATGGGGCCGAGCTGGCGGAGATTTCTATCCTGTATGGCTGAGGTGGAGGCGTGCAATGACACCTAGTGTCTGTCCTCCCCAGAGAACCTTGACCTTTGCGTTGGAGCAGGCGACGAACCCAGCCTCCGCTAGGCATCGCTCCTGCACTGAGCACAGAACCCTCCCTCCCCCCTGAAGAAGAAGAGCAGTCCTGAGGAAGCTCAATCCTTCTCCCCCCAGCTGGCCCTCCGATGACCTAGGTTCATTCCCAAACCCGGTTCGCCGGCGTCGCAAGCGAAAATCCAACCACTGTGCCGGCAGGCCAGCTAATTTGGAATTATTCTGTAAGTCACTTAAGAATTCCTCTGTAAGAGTTCATTTGGAATTAGTCTGTAATAGTTCCTTTAGAATTACAGTAAAAATCTGCTTATCTGAAGCGGGGGGGCAAGAAAAACAGTCAGATAAGTTGGATTTCAGATGAGCATCAGCTGAGCATTTCTATATGGTAAGCAGGAGCTGAACATTTCTATATGGTAAGCGGGAACTGAGCATTTCTATATGGTAAGCGGGAGCTGAACATTTCTATATGGTAAGTGGGAGATGAGCATTTCAGCACATTACAGTACTAGGAGAATTGGTAGAAAACGAATCTGCACTCACTGTCTTTCTGTGTGCATTTCTCATCCTCACTGCCTTGTTCCAGAGCTGGTGTAGGAGCAGGTAGCGGGTCTGTGTCAACACATTCTCGAGCCACAGGATATTTTTTCAAGCTTTCCACAGCTTCTGTGTCCATTGGCACTGGTGTCAGTGTTAAAGTCTCAGTCTCCTCTTTGGACTGTTTACTGTCCTTTGCATCCTGTGTTTCAGACAGCATGCTGCACAAAGTTTCTGCTGCAAAGCCTCTAATTTTTGGCTGCCACATGGTGTTCCCCACCTTGAGCCACTGAGTAACATAAAGTACTGTACCACAGGATATTTGTTTAAGCTCTCCACAGACTCTGTGTCCATCAGCACTGGTGTCTATGTGTAAGTTTCAGTCTCACTTCAGACTCTTTACTCTCCTGGGGCTCCATTCTGAAAGCCCCTGGTACAGGGCAAGGGGCTTGCACCACAAAGAATGGCACAAAGTGCCCCTTGTGCCAAGAGATGCACTGGGAGCGATTCTCAAGGGCAGCCTACGTCAACCGTGGAGCTGACTGCCCCAAATGGGGCTTGCACCACTCATGCGCCCAAAAATGGGCTGCAGTATGGTGCTAGGGGGCATGTGGCAGACGCAAGCTGCCACATCCCCCTAAATGGGATTCAGAGAATTCTCCCAGAAGGATAAATTCTAAGTACCCTTAGACCAGCCAGGGCTTGTCTAAGGGTACTTAGAAAATTCTCCCCCCTGAAAGAGTTTACCTGTTTGTGGCAATGTGCCTCGGTCCTCCCTCCCCCGATGTCACCAATATTAATAGTAATAAAAATACCCCCTTTTCTGTTGGCTTAGTGGCTCCTCTCCCTGTTCGCCAATGTTGCCTGTAGTAATATTTATAATAATACCCCATTCCTGGTGGTCTAGTGGCCCCCTTCCCCAATACCCGATGTCGCCAGTAGTAATATTAATAAATATACCCCCATTCCTGGTGGTCTAGTGGCCCCCTTCCCGATCCCCTATGTTGCCGGTATTAATATTAATAAATGTATCCCCATTCCTGGTGGTGTAGTGGTCCCCCTTCCTGATCTCCGATGTCGCCAGTATTAATATTAATAAATATACCCCCTTTACTGGTGGTCTAGTGGCCCCCACCCCTGCCCCAGCAGGTAGTGTCCACCGCCTCCCCCCTACATGGAAACACAGCCGGTGACCAACATAGCCCACCTCTCAACTCCGTGGCTGGCTGCCGAGTGAACTGTCATGGAGCGGCTATAGTACACTATACAATAGGCACTCAGTGACAGTTCAGTCGGTGGCTGGCCCCAGAGGTGAGAGGTGGGCTGTGCTGGTCGCTGGCTGTGTTTCTGTGTGAGGGGAGTGGGGATGTGGAAACTACCTGTTGGGATTGGGGGGTGGTGGGGCCACTAGACCACCAGGAATGGGGGGTATATTTATTAATATTAATACTATTAATTAATTAATTAATTAATATTAATCACTCCCAGGTCCTTCTCCTCCTCTGATGCAGATACTCGGACTCTACCCAGGTAGTACTATGTCCTGGGATTCTTGGCTCCAGTATGCATAACTTTGCATTTCTTGACATTAAAGCCAAGCTGCCAGATTCTATAACAGATATCTGTAATAGCTCCTTCAGAATTACAGTACTCTGTAAAAGTTATTTAGAAGTACTTTATAATGTAATACTTAATTTGGAATAACTCCATAATCGTTTTTAGAGATGTTCTAAAATAGTTCCATAATCGTTACCCTACAATAGTTTCTTCAGAATTACTATGTAATAATTCCTTAAGAATTCCTCTATAATTGTTATTTTAGAATTACAGCATAATAGCTCCTTTATAATTTCTCTTTAATAGTTCATTTATAATTGCTCTATAATAATGGGAGCATTTTATCCTATGGGGTAACTCAGTTATAATTCACCATTATAACCAGATGGTTATAATGGTGAACACGTGCCAGGTTTCCCTTGCTATACACATGTGCTCATTGCCTCCCTTACACACACACTCTGATTGCCCTGTTGCCCATCCTAATAGCCAGCGCAGCTACAAAAGATTTTACTGCTTTCACGTCCCCCGTCAGGTCAGTCAGCATAACTTTTATTGTTGCAAACTCTGCTAAAAGGGTTTCCACCATAGGTTATTCTTGAAGTGGGACTGGGGATGCTACTTGTAGTGAATCAGTGTTGTGCAGTTTGGGGGCCTGCGACCTCACTGATATTGGTGGAATATCAGTAAAATGTTACTCCATTTTAGTCATTTGAGGAGTCAGTAGCTTATATCAAGCTGCTTTTGTAGATACAGTTTGAAAGTGGTTAGTTGTTTTTTAGCGGCAGAAATTGAGCTTTTTGCAATTTGACTTGGAGCTCACTCAGACGCATCTGCCACCATCTGCTACTTCACTGGAGAGGGTCCAGTCCTGACCCTCAACCTGGAGTCCACCGGGTGTTATTACTTGTGCTGGCTCTTCTTCCTTGAAGAATGCTGTCCCATCGTAATGAGTCATTCCTTTACCTGCCAAAAAGGACGCAACTTCTTTTCAAATTCAGTTTGCCATTTAGGGTCTTCCAAGGGGAGGGTCCAGGCTCACATGAGACATTATGAATCAGGGGTGGGGTCTCCATCATTAGTGAGCTGGTCGGGCACCCTTGAGGTATCAATATTCTCTTGGCACTCCATCAGAACACATATGTCTGTTGAGCCAAGTTGTAAACTCATCCATGAACAGTCATTTTTCCAAACTTTTTATGGTGCCTATGACACTTTTGAGACAATCCATAAAAGAACCTTCAGGGATCCTATGCCCCAGAATGACTTTTTTTTGGATCAAGGTCCACAGCTTTGCATCAGTCTAGCAATGAGTTGTGATCAATCATGAACTTGAAAATTAAGGGGGGTACCAAACTCTGTTCCTGCCCCATGGTCAGGCATTGCAGAAATGTACCAGAAGTTCCAGCTTTATCTCCAAATTTGTAACCACCCCCACCCACAAGGTGTGCTGACTAAGCCTGGAGATGGTAAAGAGCAAAGTCTGTTATGCCTTCTGTTGCACCTGGGTTATGCCCCCTATTCTCCCACTTACACCTTACACTGTATTCCTGGTTTCTCATACTATGATACTGCTATTTTACACTAACATGTAGATTTAGGCACATTGGCCCAGATATTCAAACTGCACCAGGCTGTGGCGCAAGCTTGGGCACAGCTCAACTTGACTGCGCAGGAGTGTGGACTGTGCAATATTCAATGGAGCTGTGCCATGGCACAGCATCGTTGAATATCGCACCCTGGCCACCCCCAGTGTGCATGGCACAGTGGCACTGCGCCAGCGCAAGTGGCCAGAGTGGAGCATGGGGATGCGCTAGCGTAAGTTCCATTGCGCCATGCACAGCAACCACGATATTCAAAAGTTCACATGCAAATGGGGCCATAATGTATGCAAAAGGCACACATGGGGCGCATTGCATGTCATCCTCTTCATTGCATGCAGAATGCGCTGATCCCCGATGACTTGCACCTGGCACCCTGCCGAGGCAGCAGCCGTCGGGGACCGATACCTACCGCCCAATGCGGGCATTTGTAGTTAAAAAAAACTATTATGTCCAGTATCCATGGTGGTCAGTGGACGCTATATTATGATCAGCGGGCACCTGTATAAAAGACAGACTTCGTCCAATATCCTGGTGGTCCAGTGGACTGCTATGTGCCCGATCGCGGGCATCTGTATAAAAGACAGACTTCGTCCAATATCCCTGGTGGTCCAGTGGACCACTATCTGCCCGATCGCGGGCATTTGTAAATTGTAATATCCTGGTGGTCTAGTGGGTACGCCCCACCGCCCACTGAGCCCTACCGCCCGCTCCCCGGTCAGCCGATGGGCGGTGGGGCGGCAGGCAAGTGAGTTGCTGCACCCCGCCGGCTGACCGGGGGAGCAGGCGGTGGGGCTCAGTGGGCGGGTGGGAGGTACCACTGACCACCAGGGATATTGGAACTTTTTTTTACAAATGTCCGCGATCAGGAGTATAGCGGTCCACTGGACCACTGAGGCATTGACGAAGTCTGTCTTTATACAGATGCCCGCTGACGGGCGCTTAGTGGTCCACTGGACCACCAGGGATATTGGACGAAGTCTGTCTTTTATACAGATGCCCGCGATCGGGCACATAGCGCTCCACTGGACCACCATGGATATTGGACGAAGTCTGTCTTTTATACAGATGCCCGCGATCGGGCAGATAGCGGTCCACTGGACCACCAGGGATATTGGACCAAGTCTGTCTTTTATACAGATGCCCGCGATCGGGCAGATAGCGGTCCACTGGACCACCAGAAATATTGGATGAAGTCTGTCTTTTATAAAGATGCCCGCGATCGGGCACATAGTGGTCCACTGGACCACCAGGGATATTGGACCAAGTCTGTCTTTTATACAGATGCCCGCGATCGGGCAGATAGCGGTCCACTGGACCACCAGGAATATTGGACAAAGTCTGTCTTTTATACAGATGCCCGCGATCGGGCACATAGCGGTCCACTGGACCACCATGGATATTGGACGAAGTCTGTCTTTTATACAGGTGCCCGCGATCGGGCAGATAGCGGTCCATGGGACCACCAGGGATATTGGACTTTCTTATTTCTTTTTTATACAGATACCCGCGATCGGGCATGGGGGCGCCGCCAGGCAGCCAGAATTTGATTACCCATAGCGTGGCAGCTGCCGTGTTGTGCCCTGCAATGCGGCAGCTCACCTGTGGGTGGCCATCAGTTGTTCCTTTTTTTTTTTTGATCAACTTTGTGCTGGCGCAGGTAGGGGTTGCGCATGCATGGCTCTGCACATCCCAGGCTGAATATCGGGCTGTGCAGGTATGCATGGGCACCCCCACCTGTGCCTGCGACATTACTGATGCACTCCGGTGCATTGGGATTTGTGCCGCGCACTTTTCCCTTTTGAATATCGCACCGTGGTGCATCAGTGGGTTGCGTATGGCGCAACACTGTTGCGCCATGCGCAACCCTTTTGAATATCTGGGCCATTTTGTATAAGCCTGAGTGCCAGAATGTGCTTTGCTGCTAATATATACTAATGTTTACATCTTTTATAGGCTTATATCATGCATGATTATTATACTTCACTATAATGTATTATGTTTGTGTTTTACATATGTTCTATATATAATCTACCTAATTACTGATGAGATGACTCTTACGGATCATCAGTGATTACTGTATACATTTATATACTTATATTCTATATATAATCATATGTAGTGTGTGTCTTGCACTCAGGCAAATATGCCACGTGTAACAGTGGCCTGTCAGCATTTCTTTGTCTAAGCTTCATGCTGAGAGAGACATATTCTTTGTCTCACATTATACTCATTAGTAATTCTGTCTCCCAAGTCATTATTCAATGGAGACTGTCTTATACCATCTTGTTTATAATATAAAACCAATACATTATGTTCTTTATATCTGTTGCCACGATGATTTCTCTGGTATATAACCTTGTATAAGCCAGCTCCTCACAGAGATTCTGAAGATTCTGTATATTCTTCAGCAGACTGGCAAGAACCCATCTCCTTTGTGATTTTCTCTGTCACATGCTTGGCGTTAAGTACTGTAATAAATTATGATTATTACTCCTGCTTGTGTGATTGTTTCTTTGGCTGACATTGTAGACATACAAGAAAATGATGTATTTACCCCAGAGCTGGTTTCTGGGTAACACTTCAAGTGAATGGCTTCTGAGTTCACGGTTTGGCCTTGGAAAGTGACGTGGTGCCTCCACCTATGGGGATTCTAGGGACAGTGTGCTGCCAGGGTGTCTTCCCACAGGAAATAAATACAGCCCCCCCCCCCATGACAGAGAACACAATAAGACAGTCCTCTCCCCACTTATAACTCTAAGTATGCGAATAAACTGCAAGGCAGTAATGGCAAAACATGTCAGCAGTTGCATATAAATAACCAATCGGTTTATTTTGGAGTTGGAGAACAAGGTAGGGGACAAATAATAGAAATAAACAAAGACAGCAGTTTGCATTCACCTCCATTGTAAGGTGTAGCTCATCTCCCCCACTGGTGCACCAGTTAACCCCACAGTCCCTTCTGGGAGCTCCCAATTACAGTTTGAGTGTGCACACAGATGCAGAGTTGCAGGCCTGTGATGCTTGGACCTCGGTGCAGTACCAAGTAAATTTGGTTGCTGGCTACAGATGCTGACTGGCATGTTACACAGTTGGATGGACAGTAAAACAGTTGCTCCTGGCTGTTAGCTATAGCTGTCAGCTTAATTCTAAGGTTACGCAGTGCTCATGACCTTTAGATGACAGGTGCTGTTTCCGTGGGGATGTCGCCATTGCTTAGCCTGGTGATGGGTGGATAGTTCTTTCTATATGCAGGGATACAGGTGAAGCAGACCCAGCATGGTTGTATCCCCCTTCTTAACTGAGTTGGCTATCTTTTCCTCAGTTTGGGCCTTTGCTATTCTGACTACCCTTCCTGCTTCCTTCTGCCTTAACTGGTACAGTTCTCTCTACTGCTCATTCTGTGTTTCCTTATACTTACTAAATACTATCTTTTTCTCCCTAACCTTCACCACCACCTCTTTTGAGAACCATAGTGGCTTTTTCTTTCATTTTGATTTATTTGCTTCACACAAAGGTTTGTTGCCTCTGTGATGGCAGTTTTGATATTTCCCCATTGTTGCTCCACCCCTCCTTCTAGCCTGTTTGCTAGTGCTTTTCTAAGGCACTCTCCCATCTTGCCAAAGTCAGCCCTCCTGAAGTCCAGAACCCTCACTTTTGTATGGCTTGACTCTGTCGCTGAGTTTATCATGAACCACACTGTTTGGTGGTCACTTGTTCCCAAATGGCTACCCACTTCTAGATATGAGATCCTCTCATTGTCCCCATTTGAGATTACGAGGTCTAAGATTGCTCCCTCATGAGTAGGTTCAAAAACTAGCTGTTTGAGGCATGCCACCTGAAGGGCATCGAGAATGGGGGGGGGGGGGCTTACAGTACTGTTTCCCGGGGGCAGCAGTAGCTTATTATCTATCTCACTTAATCTTTCCTTGGGTGGAGGCACTGCAAATTGTCATAAATGTATAACATATTAGGTAACGAATCTCTTCAGTAGTTATTGACCCATGCCCCTCAACTTTATTTGAGCCCATGAAGTGCACTGTCATCTACGGTGACCAGACACACACACTTTAGAATGCACAACTCATAATTAAAATATATATTCTCCTGTGAAGTGTGAGGGCTGAAGTACGTTTATGAAGTACATGTTGAAGTGCAGAACTGCTCTTTGAGCAGAGGGAAGTAAAGGACCTGCTCAGGGTCACAAAACAAGGGGCAGCTGTGTGATTACTGTAAAATCTGGGTTTCCGGGTTCATCTGCACTCTAACCACTAGGCCAAAGTGCTTGTTAACAGCTGTGGTATGTTGGTCCCTCACTTCCACCACCCATGAATTTGGTTTTATATAGCACCTTTCATACATATTGTATCACAAAGCACGTTCCAGTCGAGGGGCGAATGTGCAGCCCTTTCGGGTGCTAGAGCAATAATGGGAGGGAGTTGGGAGGGTGTATGAGGAAATAATGGCACGGGATACCGTAGACAAAGAGCAGAGACTGGATCCCGAGGTCACATGATCAAGGCCAAAGCCTGGGATCACTATGGTGCCCAGTGCCACTGATCCTAAGTACAGACCCTCCTGTGCCTAACATTTTTGCTGTTATATACAGGACAAAAATTAATACTGAGAATGTAAACATTTTCAGAAGAGGTTTGTCAGTTTCTGACAGCTCCACGGGCTGCGCAGCTGATGTAATTTCTGTTTGACAGTTGGGTTTCTGACCAGACATTCACAAGGTGAACGTGAGGTCAGAAGCTCATTTGAATGCTCCAAGTGCCTGTCTGCACTCACTTTCATAGTCCAAAGACATTTATTACCCTTGTTGCATATTCTAAAAGTGTTTACTCATTAATTAGCATATTTCAAGTGCCTTCCTTTTTTTTCATGCATATTTACAGGACATGGTCGCCACACAGTGCCCTGTAAATTAGAGATCTGATTGACTACAAGGATTTTACGTGAATATAATCCAAGATAATCAAACAGCACTGAGACAGAGTCAGAGAGGTTAAACCCAGGGAGGTTAAGGGAGTAGCTAGGGTCAAACTCCGAGTAGGTAGTGGTTGGCTGTGGGATTTAAATCTGTGTCTCCTGGTTCACAGCTCTGTGCTCTTCCTAGCTTAAACTAACCTACTGCCTCACTCACACCTCTCAACTGCCTCACATTCATAGGGACATCCCTCCTTTAAACCCCTTTAGAATTGCACCATACCATATCTAGCCCGCAACAAAAAGGTGCTGTTCACACACACAGACGGTGCAGTCCGACAGAGTAAACCAGGACTTAAAAGCAGAAATTCACAATACTCTATGTGGTGCCAAATTAAACTGCACAAAAAAACACGTTTCCACTAGTGTTCTGAGCTTGTACCTGTGTGATTGTATGATGTGTCCCACATTTTGAAGGCTGGTGTCTCACATTCTGAGTGCCAGCGCCCTACATTCTGAGTGCTAGTGTCTCACATTCTAAGTGCCAGTACCCCACATTCTGAGTGTCAGTACCTGATACTTTGAGTGCCAGTACCCTACATTTTGAGTGCCAGTCTGCACAGTCTAAGTGCCAGTATCCCACATTCTAAGGGGTTACCCACATTAGAGTGAAAACAATTTGTCCGAATGACAGCATATATGCCTGCGATCGAAACCAATGCGCGAGCATGTCGCTACAACTCTTTCAGTGCTGCAAGTTCCGTATGGGTACCCACATATCGAGAAAACACCACGGTGTCGGCTGACTATGTGAACATACCTCCATGAGGCCAGAATACCCCAAGGCCCCAACTATACATAACCAACCCAAGTCGCAGAATGAGTGGAGGATGGCAGCATGTACTTTCTTGTGAGATTTAGCTCCAAAGTCAGATCCGGTAAAATACACTTAGCCTTCTTTCCTCTGCCCTAATCTACCCGCTCTGTATATACTCTGCTGCTTTGCTGGGATACCCATTCTAGGTGCCAGTACCCCACATTATGAGTGTCAGTACCCAATACTTTGAGTGCCAGTACCCTACGTTTTGAATGTCGGTGCTGCACATTCTAAGTGCCAGTATCTCACATTCTAAGTACCAGTACCTCACATTCTGAGTGCCAGTATCACATGTTTGAGTGCCAGTGCCCATATTCTGAATGCCAATACCCCACAGTTTGAGTGCTAGTGCCCAACATTTTGTGTGCCAGTACCCCACATTCTAAGTGCCATTCCCCCACAGTTTGAGAGCCAGTGCCCCATATTTTGCGTGCCAGTTCCCTGCAGTTTGAATGCCAGCTCCTCATATTTTGAGTGCAGTTGCCCCACATTTTGAGTGCCAGTCCCTCACATTTTGAATGCCATTGCCCCGCATTTTGAGTGACAGTTACCCACAGTTTGAGTGCCGTTGCCCCACATTTTGAGTGCCATTGCCCCATTTTGAGTGCCAATTACTCACAGTTTGAGTGCCATTACCCCCATTTTGAGTGACATTGCCCCCATTTTGAGTGCAGTTACCCACAGTTTGATTGCCGTTGCCCCACATTTTGAGTGCCACTGCCCTACATTTTGAGTGCCAGTTACCCACAGGTTGAGTGCCATTGCCCCACATTTTGAATGCCAGTCCCTCACATTTTGAATGCCATTGCCCCGCATTTTGAGTGACAGTTACCCACAGTTTGAGTGCCGTTGCCCCACATTTTGAGTGCCATTGCCCCATTTTGAGTGCCAATTACTCACAGTTTGAGTGCCATTACCCCCATTTTGAGTGACATTGCCCCCATTTTGAGTGCAGTTACCCACAGTTTGATTGCCGTTGCCCCACATTTTGAGTGCCACTGCCCTACATTTTGAGTGCCAGTTACCCACAGGTTGAGTGCCATTGCCCCACATTTTGAATGCCAGTCTCCCACATTTTGAGTGCAGTTGCCCCCATTTTGAGTGCCAGTCCCTCAGAATTTGAGTAACAGTATCTGTCACATTTTGCGTGCCTTTGCCCTACATTTTGAGTACCAGTTCCATACATTTTGACGCCCATTGCCTCACATTTTGAGTGCCAGTCCCTCACATTTTGAGTGCTATTGCCTGACATTTTGAGTGCCAGTCCCTCATATTTTGAGTGCCAGTACCCCACATTTTGAGTGCCATTTATCCCCAGTTTGAGAGCTGTTGCCCCACATTTTGAGTGCCATTGCCCCACTTTGTCCCTCTCCATACCTCTATACTTGCTGTCCCCAACCCTAATCCATCTCCCCCTTCCCTTCTATCCTTCCACCTGTCTTCCTCTCCTTTCTTCTCGTTCCCTCTCCTATCTCTCTACCCTCCCTCCTTTTCTTTCTGTCTCATATTTCACTCCAGTTGCTCCTCCCTGTTGCCCCTCCTGATTTATGACTACTTCTTTCCCTGTCCTGTTCCTGACATTACAGCCTGCGAGTGACTGATACCCCACACTCCTGATGTAATCCATTTGTATTGTAATTAATTATGCCAGTATGATACTGTGTATTACTGTACGTTGCTGTGCCTGATTGCTTTATAATATTACTGTGCTTTTTATTTGTATTAAATACTTATCCACTCTCCCCTCCCCCAGGACACATCTGGAAACAAGCTTTATGGCTCAGTAAATCTTTCCTGGTAAATCGCTTTTAAATAAATACATTTTTCACACAGGATAAAACACTTAGATCCTAAAGTATCTATTGACAAGGTTAACCTGTGTATTTGACATTGCAGGTTACTTACATATAATTAGAAACACTTTAACAGATGACATAAATTACACAATACATACATTTGTGTAAATGGTATTATATAAAGTGCTAATTCCATCCTTGCTGTTACATAAGTATGCACATTAAATAAAACCACAATTCATACAAAATATAAAGTAACTCACAAGGTAAGTATGAATGCAAAATTGTCATTCTCCTTTTCTTCTCCTCCTTTTAGGCATTGAAACACGTACAATGTTCTATTATTGCTAAATTAATAGTGTATTTAAAAACTGAGAACTGGTTATTTTTGGATTACTGAAATAAAAGAATTTCAAATTGTTGGATGATGGTACTCTAAAGTCATTTTAGCAAAATTTGTTTTAGTCATTAGCACGTTCAAACCCCTTCTGCACTTTTCTCTCATCTAATACTTTAATGTTTCACAGTAGGTCAGTTCCAATGAGCCCCCATAGCAATGCCCTTAATTATTTTGAACACCATCAAAGTGCTATTTTTTTTCTGTCTTAAAGACAGGTAATTTTCTTTTTTTGCACAGCTGTGTAGCCTAAAATAATAAAATGCTTTGCCCTCACAGTTCCATGATTTATTCTCATAATTCCATGATTTATCCTCACAGTTCTGAGATTTATCCTCACAATTTCATGATTTATCCTCACAGTTTCGAGATTTATCTTCACAGTTCCATGATTTATCCTCACATTTCTGAAATGTATCCTTACAGTTCTGTGAGTTGTCTTCATAGTTTCAGGATTGATCCTTACAGTTCCCTGATTTATCATCACAGTTCCATGATCAATCTTTAGAGTTCTGTAATTTATCCTCATAGCTCAGTGATTTATACTTACAGTTCCATGATTTATCTTCACAGTTGAAATGATGGATCCTCACAATTGCATGCTTTACAGTATCTTCACAGTTCCATGATTTATCCTTACAGTTGCATGACTTATCCTCACAGTTCCATGATTTATCCTCACAGCTCCATGATTGATCCTTAAGTTCCATGATTTATCCTCACATTTCCATGAATTATCCTTACAGCTGCATGATTTATCCTCACAGTTCCATGATTGATTCTTACAGTTCCATGATTTATCCTCACAGTTCCATGATTTATCCTTACAGTTGCATGATTTATCCTCACAGTTCCATGATTGATTCTTATAGGTACATGATTTATCCTCACAGTTCCATGATTTATCCTTACAGTTCCATGATTTATCCTCACAGCTCCATGATTGATCCTCACAGTTGCATGATTTATCCTCACAGCTCCATGATTGATCCTTAAGTTCCATAATTTATCCTCACATTTCCATGATTTATCCTTACAGTTGCATGATTTATCCTCACAGTTCCATGATTGATTCTTACAGTTCCATGATTTATCTTCACAGTTCCATGATTTATCCTTTCAGTTGCATGATTTATCCTCACAGTTCCATGATTTATCCTCACAGTTGCATGATTTATCCTCACAGCTCCCTGATTTATCTTCACAGTTCCCTGATTGATTGTTATAGTTCCATGATTTATCCTCACAGTTCCATGATTGATTCTTACAGTTCCATAATTTATTCTCACAGTTCCATGATTGATTCTTACAGTTCCATGATTTATCCTCACAGTTCCATGATTGATCCTCACAGTTCCGTGACTGATTCTTACAGTTCCATGATTTATCCTCACAGTTCCGTGATTGATTCTTACAGTTCCATGATTTATCCTCATGTTCCATGATTGATTCTTACAATTAAATATATAGATACATAGACACTCTCAGCAGATAAGGGCCTATGGCCCACCCAGTCTGTCCATTTGAGCTTGTAAGTTCCCTTTACATTTTTCTAGAAGTATGTTGCCCCTTACCCCTGACCTCCAGAATTCCCTTATGTCTATCCCATGCATTCTTAAATCCTGTGATTGTTTCAGTCTCCACCACTTCCTCTGGCAGGGTGTTCCAGTTCCATGCTTTATCCTCACAGTTCCATGATTGATTCCTACAGTTCCATGATTTATCCTCACAGTTCCATGATTGATTTTTACAGTTCTGTAATTTATCCTCACAGTTCAATGATATATACTTGTAGTTCCATGGTTCATCGTCACATTTCAAAGGATCGATCCTTTCAATTGCATGATTTACAGTATCTTCACCTTTGACAACGCGAGATAGTGTGAAATGCATCAGGTGATGTAGTAATGTGTTTGGAGTGGAGGGGGGAAAAAAGAAGAGAAATGAGCACTTTATTTAGTGAATTACATCCTTGTCCGCGGTTCCGGTCATGTATGAAGCATGTTTGTAAGCACGGACTTAATCAAGAAAAGCACCATGGATGATTGTTCAAAGTATGCTCGCTCTATATTTTCTTGCATGTTGAAGCAGCTCTCAGTTAAGTACTGCCGTTTCAGTTTTGCAGGTGCCAGCTACCTCATATTCAAGAGTATCTTCACAGTTCCAAGATTTATCCTCATAATTCCATGACTGATCCTTATAATTGTATAATTTATCATCACAGTTCCATAATTGATTCTTACAGTTCTATGGTTTAGCCTCACAATTCCATGATTTATCCTCAAAATTCCTTAATTTATCAAATTCTATAAACTCTTGAGACTCGTTGGGTTTGCCCTCTGTGGCATCACTCATGGCTACGCTTCTTCGCTCTGCAGCTCTCAAGGTCACATAGGTCAGATACAACTCCGCAGGATAATTCAGTTATTTAAACCAGCCCTATTGCATAGCTACCATTTCTAGCTTAAATTTGCCGGCCCAGTGGTGTGGAGGGCTGAGGCATCGTGCCTTACCTCCTGCCATGCCGGCAACGCATGTTTGCAGTGTAAGCGGGCCGCCAGGGGTCAGCTGGGGAGGGAGAGGATCGAACATCTGAAGGACACCTCTCCTCTCCTGGGGAGGGGTGGGAACAGAGTCCACTGCCTGCCTGACCCCTAGTGGTGGCTGTGGGCTGGCACAGCAGGCTCACAAGTAGGGGCGGTTGCGGAGCAGACACCCGGTGTGCCGTGTATGGAAGTGTATGCGGCTGGCCATTGGCGTCATTGCACGCCGCCGTGTTATGCTCAGGGGACAGGCAAAAAAAAGGAGGAGAAAATAACGGTCAGCAGGATGAAGCCGGACCTCTGCAGGCTCCACACCTGGCTACCTGGCACCTGACTAGTGTAAGAGGTAAGTCCAGTGGACGCCAGGATGACAGGGCTGGGGGGGGCTGGACGGAAGGGGGCCGGGTGGTAGGAGCATAAATAGAGGAAGGAAAGAAAAAAAAAATTCTAGTTTAAATTTGCAATGTTCTGTGTACATGGGGGGTTTCTAGCTGTTAACCTAAACATTTAGAATATGAGTCAGCCAGTTAGAATACCACATTTCAGACAGATTTTACTGTGATTTGAAGCTGAAGAAAATAACTATTTGATTCTTGATTACCAGCTCATTCCTTAATGGTTCAACCTAAGAGACTGGGTTTCTAAAGATAAACAGTTTTTTTGTAATAGGCAGCAGACTTTTGGGTGATGATGAGTGATTAGTATGCAACAAGAAAGATCAATTGTCTTAGCCAATAATGTTGGCTAGTAACGGTGTCAGATGGCTTGTTGTAAGACAGTGGGTCCCTTTATTTTTCATCTCCCATCCCAATACACTGTTAGAACCATCTCATTTATAGGTAAATCAGATTTTTGAGATGTCTCAAGGCTTATCAAGAGTGTAATTTCGTTCCTTCGTAGGGTTTGGGAACTGCTGAGCTAAGCTGAATGGTTCTGGAACCCTTAGGAGGCATGAGATGGTACTCTTGGTAAGCCAAGAGATAACTTGGAAACCCCATTTAACCTTTATTAGTCATACAAAGTTTGCTGCTGTTCAGTTTCTTACTAATCATGTGGTACAGTAGTGTAAATTTGAGCAATTGAGAAATTTGTGATTCTTCACAAGGTATGTATGGTTGAACAGACTGATAAAAAAAGCACACACATAAACAGAGCATGATCAGTATGAACATGCTTGTCCCCACACATGTGCACAGTCACTCTGTGAGAAATCCTGTTGTCCAGACATGCCACCGTTTATTTAATTATTTTTTATCATGTTGCCTTAAGTTCTGTATCAGTCGATTAGGCTGAGTCAGTTGCGTGAACATTGTATGTGGTCATGTTACAAAGTGAAAGTGTTTGTTTAATACTCCCAGATACAAAAAAACGTTTCACTGGCGGACAGATATTAAGTCACTGTCTGTCATTTTTGAATGCTGTCTTCATGAGAATTTCATTATACCTGATACTTGGAGGGGGGGGGATTTTTTGTTTTTTGCTCAGCAGTCCAGTTATCGGTCTGTTAGGTAAGCAAGTATAGGGCGCCAACTAAAAATTGTATGAACCAAAAAAAAACCCAAAACATATTTACATAACTAAAGAAGTTCTTATATGCACCCAAAACTTCCAACTAACACTAAATGACACTGCAAGAACACTAAGGGCACAGTCTCCGCTAAAACATTCACTTTTCTTTTGTTTACTATGGCTATGTGCTTATGTCACAGTGACAGAAATATGGACGGGACTAATTTTGGTGAGTTTATCTTGCATCAGTGAATATCCGTGTGTATGAGGTGGGGGGGCTATGGGGGGCATGTCTGGTGTTTTAACTGTTTCATGCAAGGTTCTGTCTAAAAACAGTGCTAATGGCATCTCAACTGTGGAAGTGCTGCTTACAAAAAAAATGTTCTGTAACTTAATATGAGAATATGGAGTTTTAGAATCACCACAGTCTGTTGCATGTGAATGCCTCTGTGCTGTGTGAGAGATCTCCCTATGCTGCAGCCTCAGCCATTCGCTGTAATGGGTCAGAAGAAATACATGATTTATAATGGTTACAATATGCAGGAATCTTTTCATCATAAATGTTTTAAATGCCAGCCACTGAAATGTAATGTAATAAGAAGAGACTGATGTACTGTATGCGCTCAGTTGTTTTTAAGGTCAGATAACACTGCAGATCTGACATATTCAATGAACAGAGTAATTCAGTTTCTGAGTTAATTCTAATAGCCTGGGATAGCTTGGAGACCAACCAGCCTTGTATAAAATCAGCACTACACACAGAATCTTGTTGAATGTACCGATCAAAAGCAGTGCCCCAGGGGCCCCTATGTAAACCTATTTTACTTGGGGCCCCATGACAATAATAAGAGCAGTAAACCCCCAGAAAATCCACATTTCCTGTATTTGCCTGCTCGGGTGTCCCTTTATAGTTTAGCAAAGAGTTTCTTTCTAGTGCTTGCAATCCTCTGTAATTCAAATATAATCATTTAAGACACAGGGATAAATTACAATTGCATTCCGGAGCAAGATCAGTCTGTTCGCAGACGATACCAAGATGGGAGCTGTGGCTGATGACGCGGAGGGGTGGAAGGGGTTGCAGGAGAACCTGACTAAGCTGCAGGAGTGGGCGGAAACATGGCAGTTGGGGTTCAACACCAAGAAGTGCAAGGTTCTGCACTTCAGAGCCAGGAACCAGGGGAGGGATTATCACTTGAATGGGGTACCATTAGGGAGCTCCACAGAGGAGAAGGACCTAGGAGTGATCATTACGGGGAGCATGAACAACTCTGCTCAGTGCAGGAAGGCCACAGAAAAAGCTGACAAAATGCTGGGGTGTATTGCAAGAGGGATCTCCTCCAGAAGGAGGGAGGTTATCCTGCCTCTGTATAGGTCATTGGTTAGGCCCCACCTGGAGTACTGCGTGCAGTGCTGGTGCCCATTCCTGAAGAAGGACATCAGATTGTTAGAGGGGGTGCAGTGAAGAGCCATAAAGATGATCCAGGGATTGGAGAGCAAGCCCTTCGAGGACAGCCTGGGAGAGCTGAATATGTATTCATTGAAGGAGAGGAAGGATAGGGGGATATGATTGAGATCTTTAAGTATTTGAAGGGGATAAACAAGACCAAGACAGAAGGGATTTTTCAGATGAGAAGGGGGAGGGACACGAGAGGGCAGGGACTGAGATTGGGGGGGGGAGATACAAGAGGGAGATGAGGAGACATTTTTTCACAGAAAGAGTGGTGGACAAATGGAACACCTTACCAGATGAGATAGTGTCCTGTAAGACAGTGGACAGTTTCAAGAGGGGTTGGGACAGGGCAAGGGTAAGGGATACTGGGAAGAGGGGTGGGAGAGGCAGCTGCGAGATGAGGGGCTAGCTGCACACTTGAGCAGACTCAACAGACCATGAATCCTGTTTTTGCTGGCAAGTTTGTATCTTCTTATGCTCGTATTGTAAGCAAAAGTGTACAGAGAGACCAGGAAGAAGTATTGTAAGACCAAATTGGCAAATGAAAAGCTTCTTGGGGGTACCTCTGGTCTGGATGTCCTGTGCAACTGCACAGTTCACTCCATGTTAAGACTTTCTTGGAGGATAGCTGCCATCTTTAAACTTGGCCCCCTACCCCAAATCACTACTTTTCATCTGTGGCATCACCTTATGTTGTGAAGAAGGATCGTCCCAATGCCGTTTTTATTACGAAACAGTAGACGGCAGTGTTTGAAATTTAGATTGCCATGGCTGCATTATAAAGGGGCATGTTATATGTCTATATACAGTATATAAAGTTCCATCATCTCTTATAGAGTGCCGGTCTCACCTTAGCCACACCAGTGACCAGTACAGAAACGGACTGGATTCGGGAGTCGACGGGGTGAGGATCGAGCATCAAGACAGCTCTTTCCCCAGGGAGGGAGGAGGTTAGCGCAGCACTGTTGCCTGACATCCAGTGGTTGCTAAGTCAGCACAGGCATGCTGCCAGAATGGGGAGGGCCCACGTACAGGGCGTAAGGCAACCCATTGAAACAAGGAAGCATGCAGACAGGTAGAGGCTTTTTTTGTGTCTTAAAGGGATGAAGGAGTTCAGTCTCCCTTACAATACTTTGTACACTCGGTGTGATTGGTGAAGGGGAGAGCTTCACAAGAGGAGATTTCTGAATAAAGCATAACATGCTGTTGTACACTGTTGTTCTTTAAGAAATATGGTCTCTAAGCAGTACATATGATTTTGATTTCTTACAGACATAAAAAGGAAAATGAGAGAAGTGACTGTGTGGGATATGAGGAAACAATACTGTAAGTTCTGTGTAGTCATGGTGCATACATCATACCTGCAATTTATTTTAAGGCATTATGATTATTAGATTATTGATACTTTTTGCATGCTTTATGAATAATTTGGAAGTGGACTCCTGAAGAAGCCCACTAAATTTGGGCAAAATGTTGTGGGGACACGCTGACGAAGTTTGAAATAAAGGTGTTGATTATACCATTTGGATTAATATGGTTCACTGCCCCCCCTTCCTCCATTTTAAGATTGAATCACAGTAGTTGGCAGCACACAAAATGTTGTCCCCACAAGAATTTCTTCCATTTTTCCATTTTTTGCAGCACCTACCGGTGGCGTGGGGGGCCTGGACTTAACAGGCGAGAAAGAGACTGCAGAAGAATTTAAGAGTAATTTTACATCAATGTTCATTTTGTGGGTGCACTGCCAGTAGTAGGGAATCGGTCTGAAGGGAGTTCAAAACATGTAATCAAGTGACAAGTACAACCTGGCTGTTGGCAAGATATTTAAATAATACAGAGGCAGATATGACACGCCTCAGAATACAGTACCAATGGAACTTGGGGAGGAACTGGCACAATCACTCACAGTAGTTTCTAGAAAATTCTTGGAAACAGGGCAGGTGCAGGGGGAGTGAAGGCAGCACACATGATCACATTCCTCATGACTAGGAGACTGAGAGGGGGCTGCACATGCTGGATTGCCAAAGAACTCCTGACTCTGATGAAAGCCAGGGACTGTAAGTGGGCTGACCATAAATCATCCCCCTTCCCTGTCCTTTGGAATGAGTATAGGCACCTACATAATCAGTGCAAGCACATGATCAAATCCCTTAAGTGTAGCTATTTTAGTGACCTCCAGAGAGAAAGCCTTGGAAATCCTAGGAAATTCTGGGACTCCATTAGCTCCATTATTAATCCCCGCACAGTCAGTCCTGTGACCCAGTTAAATTCCCCCACAGACCCTTTGTTGGAGCGATCTGAGGTTGCTCAGGCCTTCAATGCAAAGTTTACGGATCTCTCATCCCTCCTTAACAAGCTTCCTGGGAGCCTCAACTCAATTTGGGTCACTGACTACCCTGTGCCCACCTCCTCCTCTCCAAATGTCTCCCCTCTCCCCTTTCTGCTTTCGGGCTATCTCCCTCTGTGACACCTTGAAACTCCTAAAGAGCCTCCCAAACCGGGGCTCCCCTGGGGCTGATGGCCTCTCCCCCATTCTGCTAAAACTCATCTCCCCTACTATAGCCAAACCTCTCACTTTCATCTTTAACCTTGCCCTCTCCACCGCCACTATGCCCAGCCCCTGGAAAATTGCTAAGGTGGAGGTTCCTGTCTTCAAAGCTGTTGACCGCCTCTCCTCTGACAAGTATATGCCATTCTCCATCCTCCCCCACCACAGCAAACTCCTGGAGAAGGTTGTCCATACCCAACTGACTGAGCATATTGCGAAGTAGAACCTTTTGTGCAAACAGCAGCATGGTTTTCAAAAGAACCATAGCACTGCTACTGCTTTGGCATTATTTACCGACCCTGTCCTTTCAAACATTGATCATGGGGGTGCACTGGTGCTATCTTTCAGGACCTGTCAAAGGCTTCTCCACTCTAAACTCCAGCTACTTGGTTGCTCTGCTGGGGCCTCAGACTGGTTCAGGAGCTACCTCTCGGGCTGCTCACAAGCTCTATGTATTAGCTCAGCTATCACCCCTGCCCTTCCGGTCTCTACTGGCGTACCTCAGGGCACAATCCTAGTCCCCTATTGTTCTCTAGTTTCATCAATTCCCTTCCCTCTGACAGCTTCCAGTGCAATTCCCTCCTCTAGGCAGATGATCTGGTCCTATTCTACAGTGACAAGTCCCTCTCCCACATATCCTCTGTCCTCACCCATAGCTGTTACACTGCACATAGCTGGTTTACATCTAATCTGCTCCTGGTAAATGAAAATAAAACAAAATCCATGCTGTTTGGGTCGAAGCCCTTCCTTGATAAAACTCTTAAAATCAGACTCCTCACTCATTGTTCTCTCTCCTGGTGGTTCAGTCCTTGAAACCGTATCCTCTTTCAAATACCTTGGGGTCACTCTCGACCCCTCACTCTCCTTCTCAAATCATATTAACTTTACAATACGTAGGTTCAGTCAAAAACTGGGAGCTGCTTTTTGTTTCAAGAACTACTTGTCCCCCGAGGCATGCCTAGCCATTGTCCAGGGAAATCTATCCATCATAGACTACTGTTCCCCCATCTTCTCTCATACGAACTTGGCCCTCCATTCCAGGCTGACAGCTGCCTACAGTAGTGTCTGTCATTTCACTCTGTTAGCTCCATACCACTCCCACCACTGCGACCTCTATATGTCACTTGACTGGCTCCCTCTTCAAGGACGCTTTGACTTTGCCCAGGGCTGCCTTATCGATACCGCTCTTAGATGAGGAAACAAGTCCCCTCTTGCATCCCTCCTTAAAGTTAGAACCCTTCCTCAGAGTCTCTGCTCTTCTTCTGTCCCTCCTCCCCTCAAGTTGTTCCGGGTTAATACTACCATGAGTAAGAAAGCTCTATCTGTCACTGCCCCGTCCCTATGGAACAGTATGCCTCCACCCCTCCGGCTATCCAACTCTCACTCCGTCTTCAAAACCAATTACAAAGCCTGGCTCATAACGGCCTACAGCTGCCATTGCTTACCTGGGTAGCCCTCCCCCAACACATACACACACACACACACACACACACACACACAACGCTGTTAACCGGTCCTGATTCCCCCCAACCACTAAGCCCTTACTGGGAATTCTCATCCTTTCCTCTCATCTCTTGCTCTCATGTTTACCCTGCTAACTATTGGGTGCCTACTCTTTTGTGTTGCTGTAATTTTATTTCCTTTTGACTTTATTTGTATCCTGTCATTGTTCGCTTAATTAGACCACCTCACTTTGTATTTTTTTGAAGTTTTGTTGCAACCTATCCTCTCCCTGTGTTTGATCTTTATTTGAACTGATTATTTGTACTGATTGTTTTCCCTGCAGTGAGTATTTGTACTGATTGTTTTCCTTGTACTGAGTATTTGTACTGATTGTTTTCCTTGTACTGATTATTTCTACTGATTGTTTTCCTTGTACTGAGTATTTGTACTGATTGTTTTCATTGTACTGAGTATTTGTACTTTGCAGCGTTTACTTGTCACTTTGCATTGTTTGCCTTGTAACTATGAACTGTGCCATGTACCATAGCTGGGATCATGCCTGAAAATGGTCCCTTGGATCAGTATATTTACCCGGTAACAAAAGACATAAATAAATAAATAAATATTCAAAAACGGATGTAGGGGAGATTTTGGGAACTACAGTCTAATTAGTTTTAACTCAGTTGTAGGTAGAAGATTGTTAAGAGGCTATTAAGGATGTCTTGGTGGCACATCTGACTGAGCACTGGTGATTTGAAACTGACAGCCATAATTCAGTATGGAGGGGACAGACTTGGTACATTTAGACTTTAATAAATGTTGGTTCTGAGCGTGCTCAGTAGGTCTTTCATTTGTATGTCTGTTACGAAATAAAAATTTGGACTTCATTTCTTCTCATGAAGGAAGATTTCTCTTTCGTGAGCCAAAATTATTTTTTCGTGAGAAAAAAATCTTTGGTACAGCAGCCGTTGTGTTTTTCGTTTACGTAAAAAAAAAATAAAACAAATTTAAACCCATAAAAATTATACCCTGGAGAAAAACAAACACTTGAATCTAGCTAAACAGGACCCATTTAGCTAGAGTTTGATGTTTGGTTTTAGAAAAGATACCCCAAAATGTGACTTTAGGACATCCCTAAAATCCTAGGTGGAAGGCTTAGCAAGGAATCCTAATTCTTCTTTTGTGAACTGAACGTCTTTCCCGGGTCTCATGAAATAAGACTGTCGGCTCACAAAAGAGGAATGTCAGCTCACAAAAGAAGAGGGTGGGACTTAATTGTTTTTATAATGCTTTCATGAGTTGAATGTCTTCTTTCGTGAGTCACAAAAGAACTCATGAAAGAGGAATGTCATTTCACGAAAGAAGACGGCGGGACTAGTTTTTTTTTTTTTCACTGTTCTTTCATGAGATCTCATGAAAGAACTGTCCATCAGCAGGACTTTTCTTGAATTGTGATGCTGCAGCTGGAGTTGTGCTGCTGGCTTCAGTTGGAGCCATGAGGCAGTGGGCTTAATGTGGCTCATATGGAAGAGCAATACAAAAGAACTATAGTTATTTCATATTGTTCTTTTGTGAGAAGAGTGAGACTTTCTTGAATATTGAAGCCGCAGCTGGAGTCATGCTGCCAGCTTCAGCTGGAGCAGAGACCTGCCAATCCCGTGATTGCTATATTTCTGTCTGTCTGTCTGTCTAGCTATCTATCTATCTATCTAATCCATTTATCCTTTTAATATTTCTTAAGTAGACTGGGGTGCTCATCCTCGGTACCCTCTTTTTCACCCTCTCCTCCAGGTCACCAACCCCCCTTCCCAGTGTTTGTTTGTACAGTATTAAGTAGACCAGGGTGCCCACCTCTGGTACCACTTATCTTGCCCCCCTCCCCTCCAAGTCACTCACCCCTTCCCTTAATATACTTGGTGACACTAGGGTGCCCACTCCCAGTGCCACCAAAGAGCATCCCAACACTGGGGTGCCCACTCCCCAGTGTCAGCTTGTGTCCCCCTAAAATAAAGAAAACCATCCTTCATTGATCTTTCTTTCAGTTTACCTGAAAAAAAGAAAATAGTCCATCGGCAATCTGACCCCCCCAGACCCCACCCGACCCCCAACTCAGCACACACGACCCCAGATCCCACACACACACCCTTACTCACCTGTACATGTCCCATGATGTAGATCCATCCTCCGATTATAGTTACATCTTGCTGCTGGAACCGGAGACTGCAATATGAGAAAATAAGTAAAGTCCAGTTTTATGTATAATTGCGTTGTTACTCATTACCTGTCTGTTGCTTACTGTCTCTGTTGTTTTTCCCCATATATCTTGTAGGCCATAGAAGTACGTCTTTGACCAGTAACTGACGTGGAACCTTGGTAAATGAGTATACTTGCTCAAAGGTGTAACTCCAAATTAAATAAATAAATAAAAAGTAAAATGTAAGTATTTCAGTGGAGTCTGAACTTATATTCATAATAACTTTGCCATTTTTTAATATTTTTCACCGGATTTGCAACATGGCCTTTTTGGGACCCCACATCATGAATAAGGGTGGTGAAATTATTTAAATCCATCCTAAAAGGCGATTCTGCAGTTGCTGTGCAAAATCACTTTTTTTGAGGGATTAGAAAAGTTATCAGCTCTTGTGCATGAGGTGGAGTCATAAGAAGGGTATGCTGAAATTTTGGAGTAAAAATATTAAATAACTAATTTATGAGTGCACATTGAAAGTTTTCAGTGCACACTCATAACTTAGGTAATTTTCAATATTTTTGACCCCAAGTTTTCAACATATAGTAGGTATTGTTTCACACCACCTCATGAATGTGACAGCTGTCATTTTTCATATTGTGGCCAAAACATGTTTTCGGACTTGTAGCATGAAATGAAATTTAGGCTGGGATTTGACAATTTTCTGTTACTGGGCTCATGAAGTGGGATCATAAAAAGGTTATGTTGAAAATTTGGGGTCAAAGTATTAAGAAACAACAAAGCTATGAAGGTACATTGCCATTTTTCTATGTACATTCATAACTTTGGTAACTTCTGACAATCATTGCTGCACAGGGTCAGCAAGGCCCTGCACTCCCGTAGATGGAGTCTTCCCTTGGCATGGCCCTAGAGGGCCTTGTGCATCTGTACCTGTCCACGCAGGTCCCAAAGGGACATGTGTGAAAAAGGATACGATGCCACTGCCTCAAAAATGAAAGGAATTTTTTTTGCAAAATACTGTGTAAATGCACAAGTTAGGTTTCAAACAAGGTTAGATGTGATCTCTTTTCTTTACGTAAGGCCCTGCGTGAAGAAAGCTACAGCAGATTTTGTTGGCAACATGTGTTGAGGCATACTTCTCTACCTTTGAAGAGTGTATTACTATGAGGCACTGGCTTAGGACTTTACCTTGTGCTTCGGACAGGAGGCTATGGGCTGGGGGGAGGGGGAGCATTAGGGGTGACAACCCCAAGGAGGACCCCACCACTGATTTGCCAAGACTCAGGAGATCCAAAACCCTGTTGTTTCATTTTACTGCTTCAGTATGAGGGTGGGGAGTTAGGTTGGAAACCCTAACACCACATCTCCCTACTTTTGTTGTGTTAAGTTGCACCCTAGCTGGTGCCTTAATGCAGCTTTTTTGCAAAGAATGTTTATATATCCTCGAGTCCTCTTCTGACCCTCCTTAGAAGCCAGGCGTCTCTCTTATTGTGCTTCCTTTATTTCCAAATTCTGGCTTGGCTGTCTCCAGCCATACTTTACTCCTATCCTTTCTTCCCCCTCTGCCCCACTTACTCCCTCTGTAACTTTGACCTTTGATCCCTCACCCCTCCCTTATATGAAATACTCTGCAGGCTAAGTTACTTTCTCCTTCCGGTTCCCTAAGCTCTGGTCTTATCTTCCCCCTGCAATCTGCAGAGCCTCACCCCTCTTTTTTCTCAAATTCATCCTTTGTGAATTTGCGAATTCTCTACTCACCACAGTAACTGCCATTGACCACACTGTGAGCTGGCATCCATACTCCCAGCAATCTCTCTCCTTAGGTACCATCCACCTTGGTTTTTGCACATGGTCTAAGCCAAATCTATTTCAGTGCTCCCTGTCTATTGGTCATGGCTAATGTATGTTTGTTCTTTATGTCTGACTCATCTAATCAGCTGTAAATTTGATATTATGTTTATATTCTGGTGTCTTATTGTTTTCACATTGTTCTCATGTTTTCCTGTACTCCACTTCCCCTTCTCCCAGGATGCTTCTGGGAATTAGAGATTCGTGGAATTTTCAAATTCTGCTTCCATCAGAACTCTGTGGAATTATCTAGATTCTTCAGAATTCTGACAGATGCGGAATTCAGAAATTCGGAAACCTTCCAAGCCCAGATGCTTGCCCTCCTACCCTCATGGCCGGGTCTAACAGAATGACAGACAGTGTTACCCAATTCCCGTTTCTCAGAGGTGGGATAACATGTAGTGGAGGAGCAGCCAGCAGCAGGAAGAAAGGCCTGAGCATCCCTGAGGATCATCCTACGTATGCCGTGGCTTTCCTTTGTTCTGCACACATTCCTGGAGAAACCAGCATACAAGGAGCTTTAAGCCAGTGATTGTGGGTAGCAGGGCCAGCATCCTCCTCCCATGCAGTAGGCAAGGCAGATTTTTATTTTTCAGGCGCCCAATCCTGGAGGCTCTGGGCGTCATATGATAACACATTATCAATACAATGATTTAAATTAATATAAAAAGGACAGGAAAAATAGCAGCATAAGTAAATATATTCAGTAAACATACGTATTAAAACTGGTACTCAGAGAGAAAGGAGCAGGGCTCTCAGGGAGGACTAATACATAAGGTCCAGGAAGGCCTGATTAGACAGGAAAGCCTTGAGGCAGGCCTTAAAAAACATGACTGAAGGGGCCTCCTGAATAGATGCAGGAAACAAATTCCACAGGACAGGGCCGGCAACACTAAATGCTCAGTAACCAGCAGTTTTAGGCCTCATCCTGGGCCTTGCCAGGAGGCCCCTAAAGGAGGACCGGAGGGAGCGGACCAAGCTAGCAGATGTAAGAAGGTCTGACAGATAGCCAGGGCCCAGCTCGTGTAGGGCCTTAAAGGTGAGCAAGCCCACCTTAAAGAAAATCCTCCACCTCATTGGCAGCCAGTGCAGATCACGCAGAACCGGGGTGATTTGACAGAATTTAGGCTGTCCAGTCAGCAGTCTAGTGGCCGCATTCTGCACTAGCTGCAGCCAGTGGAGGTTACTCTCCAAGACCCCAAGGCGTAGCACATTACAGTAATCAAATCTGGATGCCACAAAGGCATGCAATAAGGTGGGGAGGTCCATAGACGGAACTAGGGGCTTAACCCTGGCGATATTCCTAAGATGGCAAAAGCTGGTCCTGACAATGGACGACATCTAAGAATTAAATGGCAATTCGCTGTCAAAGGTCACACCAAGATTTTGCACCCTAGAGGAGGCCTTCAGTGGCACAGATCCCAGAAATAAACCGGTTTCGGCACCAGAGGCCATCCTGTTCTGCCTTCTGTTCAACTTCACCACCAGTACCTCCATCTTGTCAGGGTTCAGTCGCAACCAGCTGGAGGCCATCCAATCACTGATCTCCACAAGGCAGCTATTTAGTACTTCCACCACACTAGAAACTCCAAGGGACAAAGGAAAAATACTGCTGGGTATCATCAGCATAGCAATGGAAACCCCAAGCCGTATTTCCTAATAAGCTCACCCAGGGGCAGTAGGTACACGGCAAACAATGTTGGTGACAAGACCGACCCTTGAGGTACTCCACATGACAGGAGGCTAGAGGAGGAGGATAAATACCCCATCACTACTCGTTGCCTCCCGTTCGTGAGGTATGACTCAAACCAGCAGATGACAGAGCCAGTGAGCCCACAAAATCCCCTCAGGCGGTCAAGCAACACACAATGTTCTACCATGTCAAAGGCTGAGGAGATATCAAGGAGGATGAGAACTGTCCCATCCACCCGATATCTAGCCCTGAGGAGGTCATTATGCACCCAAAGTAATGCGGTTTCTATACTGTGCCTTGCGCGGAAACCCGACTGGAATGGCTCATAGAGATCGAAGGCCGTGAGGTGCTCCTCAAGTTGCTGCGCCACAACCTTCTCAACAACTTTTCCCAAAAATGGGAGGTTGGAAATTGAACAGTAATTCACCTTGATGTCAGGGTCTAACAATGTTTTTTTCAGGAGGGGACAAACCACAGCCTGCTTCAAGGCATCCAGATAGGTCCCTTCTGACAAACAGCACCAGACAATCAAGGCGAACACCGGGCCAACAGTGTCAACACATCTCATCAAGAAACGCGTCGGCACTGGGTCCAGTTCACAATATGTGTGCTTTAACCTGGAAGCAACTCAAATGACCTTTGACACTTCCACTGGTTTAAACTCCCTCCAACTAGGTGGAGTGCTCTCCAGGCGATCCAGATGACCACTGTAGGCCACTGTAAGGCTCACTGGTGGAAGCCCTGCCAGATGGCAGACTCTGTCTGAGAAGAATTGAGCAAACTCTTTGCACAAAACATTAGAAAAAGTCTTTTTCAGCTGGAGACAGGCTAGATTTAGGAGCCTTTCCACAGTCCAAAAAAGCACAGTTGGTCGATTGTTCCCAGCAGCAATTTCTCTGGACAGGAACTCTGCCTTCTTATGAGTGATTGCCCCCTGATACTCACTATAGTGTGAATGCAGGGCCAGTCTATCCGCCTCCAGGCCAGACTTCCGCCAGCAGCGCTCCAACCTCCGACCCACAATCTTCATCGCCTTGAGCTCCCCATCAAACCAGGGGGACCTCAAGTGAGAAGATCTGGATCATACACGGGCTGGTGTGAGGGAGTTGAGCGCTGCTGTCATCCCCCTATTATAGGTGGCAACTGCCATGCCTGAACCCCCTACACATGCACTGTCCACACTAGATAGCTCAACCACCACCAGAAATCCCTCCGGGGTCAAGTCCCTCAAAGGGTGGTAGCTGACCATCTCTGCAGGGGGAGGGCTCTCGGGGGGGCCCGAGCGAGAACCTCACCGTGCAGTGATTGGACCAAATGACCCAATCAGTCTTGAGATTGCTAATCTCAAGCCCCAGTGAGAAGACCAGGTTCAACATGTGGCCGTCTTGGTGGGTTGCAGAGCAAACTTCCTGTGACAGGCCCAGAGATTGCATAGTCTGGAGGAGGTTATAACCTAGCCTGGATGATTCGTTGTTGGCCCAGGCATTGAAGTCCCCCTGGACCAAACACCGGGGGGGACTCCAATGTCTTGCCAGTGACAGATCAGCTATCTCCTGTAGAATTTACTGACACCCTGGGCAGTAAATCAGAGAATCACAACCAGCTCCGGAACTCCATGTACGGCCACACATTCAAATGAGCCTGGCCTTCCCACTGAGTGCATGGAGAAGCCAAACTCAGATTTAAAGCTCTGTTGCACTGCCCCAGATGGCAGTATAGTGGTGGAGGTAGCAAACCACCCTCCCTAGAGGAGAGCATCCCCTGAAATCCTCTTCTGCCCGGCAGCCCTGATGATCCTGACTCGCTACTGAGCCCGAGGCACTAGCATTGTGGGCAGTAGCGGTGCCACACCAGCCCTATTTTATGCCCTTAATTCTCTGTCATATTAGCTTCAAAAATCTATTTCTTCTGCTTTTATTTCATTACTATTGGCATAGCCAGCTCATTGACTGTAAACAACTCTCATTTAACTGTTCTGTTTTTCCTGCCCACTTTCTTATCCCCTATCGTCAGTGTCAGCCAAAAGGCATTTGCAACATGGGAAGAGCATAAGAGCTTGTTGCAGCGGAAATTCTGGCTATTCTGCGTCACCCCTTCTTGAGTTACATGTTTGCATCCCCTGTCTCACTTTCACATTGCTTATAGTCACCGTGATACCAACACAACAAGCCTCACTTGGTCCAAAAATAATAAACTGAGTTATTACATAGAAGCATAGAATTTGTTAGTGGAAAAGGACTGCTCGGCAAACCCAGTCTGCCCAGATGTTCCCTGCCTAATCTGTCTCTGCAGACCATAACTGGTCTGCGGTGACCCTACCTCCTCCCTGCCTGTTTTCTAATACACCCCTTTGTCTGTCCCACATTTGCTTGAAGCCTGCATTGTTTTCACCTCCACCACTTCAGCTGGCAGTTTGTTCCAAGCGTCAACCACCCTGTCAGTGGAGAAATGTTTCCTCACATCTCTCTTAAAGCAGCAGTGCAATGAAAAATGTGTTTCCAAAAAAGCCTGTTTCAGCAACAGTTAGCAATAATATTAGCAGATTTGTCAAGTGTACTTGTATAGGTACCTCCTAAACTGCATACCTGGAGTCTTTTGTATTTTCTTGATCCTAACCCTTGTCAGGTCTACAGTGCTATTTCTAAGCAAAATGTGGCAGTCATCTTTTTCCCTTGAGAAAAAAAACTAAATTAAGACATTTATAAAATATTCAAATTTTGATGAAATTAGAAAATGATACCGTTACCACCAAATAAAACTGGGAGAAGTCTGGAATCTTTTAGAGTAAAAAAAAGAATGGGTCAAATATTTGTTCCCAGTTTTGTTGCTTTGCTGTTTTAAACTACCTCTACCCCCAGCTTCATCGCATGCCCCCTGTTCTCCAACACTCTACACCTATGGTACTGGTGCTCCTCATTTGAAAGAGACTTCCCTCCTGCACTCTGTACCCCACTGTGAGGTATTTGAAGGTCTGGTTAGGATGTCTGCTTTTTTGTGGTCCTCCTCTGTGCAGTCTCCCCCTTCTGCCCCTTTAATCCTCACTATCTCTCCCCTCGCTTTCCTTTTCTCACATATCTGAAGGAAGTCTTATCCTCCGTATGGACTCCTTTAGTGATTGTTTTCTCTCTCTCTGCACCCTTGCTCCCATCAGCTTTACTAGGTTAACCTCCCTGCCCTCTTTCCTCTGTGTTTCCTTGTACCTCATAAATGTCCCCCCTTTTTCCCTTCTCCACCTTTGCTACTTCCTCAGAGAATCATAACACTCTCTTTCCTTCTGTTTTTCCTCACTTCCTTCATGCCGAGGTCAGTTGCTTTAGTTATACCCATCTTATTTTTTTTCACACTGTGCCTCCACCCTTCTCTGACAAATTTATCCTTCAAGGCCGTTTATGAGGTAGTCCCCCATTTCTTTAAAATCTGCCCTTGTAAAGTCCAGGACTCTTGTCCTCATGTGGTTAGCCTCCATTTTTGTCTTAATGTTGAACTGCAATGTACAGTGATCACTGGTACCCAGGGAACTGCCCACTGCAATATCTGTAATGCTGTTTGTAAGTACTAGGTCCAGCTCTACCCTTTCCCTAGTTGGTTCTTTGACTAGCTGCCTGAGAAAATCCTCCTTTAGGGTGTCAAAGATGGGCCTACGCCTTGCAGAAGCTGCAGTATAAAGGCTCCACATCTGGCAGATTGAAGTCACCAATTAGCCGTACCTCCCCCTTACTCACCATTCTAATAATGGCTTCCCCAAGTGAAGTTCTAGTTCGGAAGACTGCATCTCAAAAATGACATAGACAGGGTGGAGGCAGTCCAGAGGAGGGCAATTAAAATGGAATGACTTTTTCCTACTTTTTGCGGCTACAGTGGGCATAGCCTTGCAGACATCTTGTGAGCACAGTAGAGAAAAGGAGGATTACTGGATGTCGACCAGACTTTTAAATATTGGAGGTGAATGATAATCACTGTGCATTCATTGCACTATTTAAAAGTCCAGTCAGTAGAACACGGCACTGTCCGCCATGTCCAAGATGGCCACCAGAGTTTTCTGCACATGCACGCCGACTTGTGCATGAGCACTGAACTCCAGCAGCCATCTTGAAGATGGCTGACTGTACTTCCAGAGTTCAGTGCACATGTGCGAGTTGTGCATGCACAGAAAACTCTGGTGGCTATCTTGAACACGGCAGACAGTGCCATGTTCCTTGGAAACATTAGTTGCAGCTGTACCGGCTCTGGGCAGATTTTGTTAATTTCCTCATTCCTTGCCTCCTTCAATCCTCTACACTCTCTTACCTGTGTTTTACTCCCCTTTTCTACTGTCTTGTCTCCATCTCTGCCTTTCTGTGCCTCTTTTCTCCCCCTTGCCCTCCCTCCCTGCTGCTCCATCATTGGTAGGGGGCAAGTTTTGCCTCCCTTTGTTTACTACCTTCCCCCCGGCTAGTTTAAATGTTCATCTAAGTAGCATTTAAACCTTTCAACAATGACTGTGGTCCCCTTCCCTGAAGGATTTTCTTTTATTCTTTCAGTAACCGGTAAGGCCGACTAGCCACAAGTGTCTGTTTTCTGGGGTGACCCAGGAGCACTGGGGTGGTTAAGTGACTTGCTCAGAGTCGCACAGTATGTAAGTGGAGGTTGTGGGAATCAAGCCCAGGTCTATTGGATGTACCAAGCTCATTCACAGCTCATTACTCTTACCTCTAGGCTATAGTGCCAGCCCAGACAGGCTACAGAACATCTCCCTTATAGAGGGGCATATTCTCCCAGGCTGGTCCTAGTCCCCAGTGGAGCCCAAACCCTCCTCCATGCATTGTGCCTTCACACAGTCGTTAAATACCCTGCTGCACAGTACCCTGGCATTTCCCCGGCCATACACAAGCTAACACCTCAGAAAAAGACAGTGTGTGTGGACTACCTGCTTAAAGAGCCACTGAGACCTCAAGAAGAACTTTGAAAAATATAATATTTAGACACAAATTATCTTATATTTCTCTTTAGCTCTGTATTTCTTATCCCCATTATTTATAACTGAGGTCCTATGCAGGAAAATGAGGGTTCATCAGCTTCTTTTGAATCGTCCCAACCTGATGTCATAATACTTTGCTTGTGACATCATAGTTATTCCCATGACAATCAACTATGATGTCATAACAGAGCATTTTAATTTCAAGTAGGGAATAAGCTACAGAGGAAGATAAACTCTGAGGGATAAAAACTTGTTTTTGGGGAAATTTCTTTAGTAATAAGTAATGGAGGGAACAAATGTGTAAAATATATATACATGTATATGAAATACAAGCTGAACTGTGTCTAAATATTATGCTTTCCAGACTTTTTCCAAAGGCGTCAGCTGCTCTTTAAGGCCCCTTCCCAACTCCATGAAGTTACTCTGCACTACCCTTTCCCTGTCCCTTGCAAGTCGTTTGCCCCAGGTAGACAATGACGTCTAGGTCCCTCCAGTCTCCTGCTGCCCTAGTGATCCTCTGGATATGCTCTCCATCCCTTCAGACTGAAGCACCTCTCAGGCACTTGACCCCTTCCTCCCTTCCCCTTTCTACTCCTGCTCCCAAGTCTCTCCCCCTAACAACAGAGCCCCCCACCAACAGCTGCTTTTTCTTCAGCTGGTAGCCTCTTCCTCCCTCCTTGGGGCCTCAACTTCTGAGGACCTCCACTTCCTCCCTTCCCACTGTGAGGGGTGAAAAATATGTGTTCTCACCTGGAATCAAACCTCTTCCTCCCTCCTTGGGGCCTCAACTTCTGAGGACCTCCACTTCCTCCCTTCCCACTGTGAGGGGTGAAAAATATGTGTTCTCACCTGGAATCAAACCTCTGACCCTCTCCTAGTAAAGCCAAGACACATCCAGTGTGCCACCTAACACCTCCTTATGAAAGGTCATACTGTGACCCAAAGTGCTGGAGCTCTTGCACTATACTTTGGAATAAACCAAGAGTTTTTGTTCTACTAATATTTCAGTTTATTATTATTTCTGGCTAAGTGTGTTTTTTTTGTGTTTATATCTTTCTGCTCAGTTTAGCAACACCTGCTGAAGTGCTCTGAGCACAAAGTTACTGTGTTTCCTTAGGGTTCCATGTCATAATGGCGACCGCTAAATAGCGAGCGCCGTTACAGCGAGTGTACATCACGGAAAAGCACAACGGCGATGTACACTCCCAGCAACACAACAACAGCATCAAAATTTAACAAAATGAACAACGTATCTATGGGGCTGTGCCCCCCACCCCGCATCACCCTAAATTAAGATTACCAACTCCAGGAAGGTGCATGTTGGGGAGAGAGAGAAACTCGGGGAAAAAAAAACACTTTAACTCCTGCAAACACCAAATAAAAAAGTACCCCGAACCCTAAATCTCTGTTACTGTAGCCATTCACCCTCACCACCACACTACACAGCCAGCATGGCAACACCTTGCAAGCTACCTCCCACATGTGTCTTCCTGTAATCCTCCTGTTCCAATCGCCCTGCTGAACAGTTGCTGTTATTTCTCCTGGACTTGTACTATTACCACTCCTCACTAACCTCTTACACTCGCTCACATCACGGGCACTCAAATTGAGGCACTCAAAACTGAGTCGCTCAGTTTGAGTCACCCATATTACATGATATCTTTCCTTAGTCACTATGGTATGCTCTTTTCCTTGACCTTCCTCTGGTAAAATGCAGTTGTTTTCACTCGATGCTAAAAAGGTTGGCCAGAGTGGGTGTTGTTGTCATAGACAGTCTTGCCCCCCCATACCCAGAGCTCAAGTGCATTGGTTTGGCAATGCAAATAAGGTTCCACTGGCTTGATGAAGTAACCGTGAAGTTGAAAATGAACCCATGTCTCCAGCTTTGCAGTTCAGTGCAGTGCACCGCTGGCACACTGTTAGGGTAGCTGAGTGGGACTAGCTTAAATGAGGTCACACAATACTACGAGAGAACTCCAGTGTGAGAAGTAGAACTCAGCGGGTTCAAAATGAATAATTACTGCTGACCCCATTTAATGCACGGTTTCGATCTTTGTTTCAAACACCGTGATAACCAGGTTACCCGCCTATTATGGCATTTTCTTTTAACATTCCCATTGGTCACATTCATCGTGTTACCTCATTGGCTACTATTCTGTGTGTGGGTAGGCTGAACAGTTCCACAAACACGGCGGCTCCATTTGTCACTTAGCAATGAGCCACTACAGCAACTGTTATCAAAGTTTTCTTATCGTAAGTCTCTTCAACTCATTTTTATGTTTTTTTTAGAATTTGTCCTGTTGATCCTGCCTTTACAGTTTGTAAAATGTGTCTGGTTGATCCTGCTGTGCATCGGGTTCGGGAAACTGCAAGTCCAAACCAGCGCAATCACCAGTGGGAGTGGCCTGATTTCCTACACTGCAACTTAACACGTTCAATAAAACAATGTCTGTACTGGACAGGGAGAGTCTGTGTGTGACAGAACAGCATCATTAACTTTGGCATTCACTCCCTGCACCAGTAATTATAAAAAATAAAGGATAGACAACTGTGTTTTTATTGAGTTTTTACACACCCTCGGTGTGTGGTGACCTCATAAACCTCTTGAGCTTCACTCTCAAGGTTTATAAGTCACCTTGGGTATGTAAAAAAAATCCGTAACACACAGTTGCATATCCATTATTCTCTATTTATAAAATGAGTATCAAAAATCCAGAACCTGATTGGCTAAGGAGCTCAGAGCCCTGTACTGATATACCAGCACTACAGTACTGGAAAATGATATGTAACTTCTCTGACCTGTTTATATTAAAGAGCTAGTGGAACTAAAACAGCTTAAGAAATATTCAGTTGTAGCTTTTTATTTCTGAGGTATTTTTCCTTTTCCTTTTACTCATTAGAAAGTTTTCTATGTGATAACGTGTTGGATGTGTGGAACAGCTCTAAGCCTGGCAACTGACATATCTATCTCTATTCCCCCCACTGCTTCATCAGCATTGTGATCTCATGGACTGTGACATCACAGGCAACTGACCTGCTGCTGCTGAATGGCTGTTCCTAAGCAGCAGTGATGACACAGTCAGTGAAGTCACAAGGCAGAAGATGTAATGGGGGAACAGAGCTAGATATGTCAGCTGCCAGGCAGAGTGCTGTTCCACTCATCATGCTTTCAAACATCACAATTTTCTAATTAACCATATAGAAAAGAAAAAGTACCTCAGATATAAAAGGTAATGGGTGACTGCTTTTAAAAACTAATATTAGATTTAGGCAGTGCGCTAGCTCTTTAAGTAGGCACAATTGTATCAGTACACCTTAATTCACAGATTTGCATGTTAAATGTACTTATTAAGACCCATATTAAGTTCTGTTGTTGTTTTAAAGTTTTTAAATTGTAAACTTAAGTTTCTTTTTTGTTCACGATGAAGTACTTTTGAAGAAGTACATGTTAACATATTCTTGTTAATCTATTTGAAGATGTTTATTCAAAGGAAGCATTGTACTCAATAAATTCAATATTAAAAAAATGCATCCGTCTACTGGTCAAACAGCAAAATTATGACTCCTTTTTTTCTTTTTCTCCTTTTTTAACTTTATTCAAATTTTTTCATATTGAAATTAAAACTAAAATGTATTTATTTTTTAATTATTCTAATGAACCCGTTTCATAATCACTGTGAGGAACTCAAGGGTGTGCTTTGTGTGGGATAACAGCACTTCTCGGGTGGTGGAAGTGCTCATCCTTTGGTCACATGCTTCAGCCCCCCCCCCAAGGTATGCCATTATCCCAGCATAAGTACATCCAGTCTTGCCTTATTGCTTAATTCACTGGTTTCAACCACTGCATTAAGAGTGATGAACAAGCAGCAGGCCATGTCCTTGTGCACATTATCTCAGGCAAAGATGCACACCCTCAGATGGGGCAGGTTCCGTTTATGCAAGGTAATGACCCAACTGGGAACCAGTAGATCACTGCTGCTGGATGAAGTTGCAGTTGTAGCATACATGACTCACTATGGAAGACAGAGTAGCTAGACAATAATAAGGAAACAGGCACACAAGCAGGCATAACTCAGGCTCGGCGGTTGTCAGTCAGCCATTTTACATCTTTGCTTCTTCGCAGAAATTTCTCTTGGCATGCAGTGATTCATGAATCCAGTTAAGTTCTACATTGTACGCAACAACTGTCAGATAATTAGATGTTCTCCTAATTTACCACAAAATCCTGTCTGCTCACATTTTTACGGTTCCATCAGAGTAAAAGCTTCATTCATTATTCCTATGTTTTCTGATGGGTCAGAGCTGTAACCCAAGGTATTTGAGCATCACTTGTCAAAATAAGACGTTGGATGCTGCTAACATGGGGTCAGCATATAATTAACTCCGGATGTAGCTTTAGTTGCTATGGCAACATGTAGGATTTTAATCCATACCTCTCTGTTGTAAGCTGTTGGCTTTAATTTTAAAACCCTAAAAGATCAGAAAGGCACTATTTTCAGTGGGCTGTGTTCAGTGGGTTTTTTCTCAGTGGACTGTTTTCAGTGGGCTGTTTTCACTCCTTTGTGGGGATTGCAAGATGATTCTGCAGCAGCTTTTGGATGCAAAAATGTTTTACCTCTCCCTGTAAATGGCAGCTATTGTTTACTCACACGTTTGACATTTGGGATCTTTAGTAAAAGTAATTATTTCTTTGTTTACAAAAATACCTCAGGGGAAAAAGTAGCACCCTGATCTGTTTTGATGCTGAAATTCTTAAAAAAAGGAGAAATTAACATTTTACATATGGTTGCCATATTCGCTGCCTTAAAAGCATTTCACAACAATACAATACAGTTTGATAGTGTGGCTTTCATACAATACTTTACATACGAACATATGAACATGCAAAGAAGCCAACAGAAGAATACCATTTGGTCTATCTAGTCTGCTCATATTGCAGGGTCCCCCTCCCGACCCTAACCCCTTTCCCCACTCCTCCCATCATGTACATCTTACTTGCTATGTAATGCCTTACATTTGGAGGCAGATCGAGAGACGTTGTAATGGACCTGTGCAGATCACTAGTCAGCCTCAGTCTTGAATATAGTATACAGTTTGGGTCCCATTATCTGAGGAAAGTTCAACAAGAATGAGACAGTGCAGAGGAGAGCGACCAAATTGGCAGTGGCTTGGAAATAATGGGCTATGAGGACCTGCTGGCAAAACTGAGACTGTTGTATGTTTCTGTGGGCTTGACACACAGTGGGGGCTGGGATACACTCAAATCAAGCTATACCCAGGCTGCACATCCCGGGACCACACAGGTAAGGGCATGACTCACAGCCTTGTCCCCCCATCCCCACCCCTGCAAGTGTGGAGCCCCCTGCAGGAGCTGGGGACAGTACTGGGGGCAGTGCAGACAAGAACACCAGGTATCCAATTGGAACCCCAGGTCATCGCTGTGGTGGAACCTGTGCTCTGTTCAGAGTAGGGAACCACAGGATATGGTGGTTCATGCTGGTCTTCCACGGACTGCCAGTCTGTACATTGTAAAAGTACACTGGCTAGTGCCAGAGACATCCCTAGCTTCCTGTTGATTCTCTTGGGGCTGGGTGCCAGTGGAGGGGGGGCCAGTTGAGCCCAATACATGATGGCATGGCCAGATGGAGGGGGGTATAGGTGCTATTACAGCCCCTTGTGCTTCATAGCTTCTACCGCCTCCACCAGCACTACAGGCTGCCACCACAGTGTTCTGAATCTTGTTCTGGCATGCTCCCACCCCTTGACTGCCCCTGACCCAGCTGAGTATGGAGCTACACACCAAACTGGGGATTGGGTGCAGATGCAGCATGCGACCAGGGCTGTGGATGCTGCAGAGTGCTCTAATGGTGCATATCCTGCATGTAGAGGGTATTCTATAGCTTTCTTTGACCCTTAGCAAGTGCAGAGAGGCTGAGTACCCTTTGTACATTGGGCCCTATGTTTTTAAAATTGCCATCAGTGTTCTCTGCAGAATGACAAAAATGCTTTTTTTTCATCATAACTGGCTCAGCTTTACTTTAGCTCTCAGTTGCTTCCTAGGTTGAGTCGATACAGAGCCAAGCAGTGCTTTCAAGCTTGGCTTACCCAGCTCCAGTTGGCACTATTTCTGTCTTCTGCTCAGACTAGATCAATGCCTTAAATAAGGTTGGCAGCGTCTTCCCACTAAGTTAGTGCTTGGGGGACTGGATAGGCTTATGGTCCTCTTTAGTTCCAAAATTTGTATGTCCATATATTTATATACTGTAGTAATTACACTATTAAAACATTATAAGAATTAGCAAATTATATTAAAGTAGGATGAAAAACGAGACATTTAAACAATAATGATAGTAGCAACAACTGATAGTAGAATAGAGCAGAGCAGGAAAATTATTATTAGATGCAATGTGATCAACTGTTATTAAGCTATAAGATAGGGCTAGACCAGGAAGAGTTTTCAGTCAGTTCATAAAAGAGAGACAGGGAATATAAAGGAAATGTATAATAAAGATAACATTTGTGTTTTTCAAACTATGTTTTCCACAGATGCCAGTTGGTGCAAAGTGCTATTTCAGGCTATAGAACCCTCTATTTTACAGAGACCAGTTTAGGACTGTGACAATAACCATTGCATTATTGGGCCCAATTTTCAGCCCCTCTGCAGTTCAGCTAGGAGAATGCTAGCTTGCTGTTAGTTCCACATTGATCAGTCTCAGCCTATCATGCTACAGTTAAGACCAGCGTCGCACTGAAGTTTGCCACGGTGTGGATTGGCAGAACTTTGTTTTATCTTCTGAAATTCTCACTCACAGATCCAGCTTCATCAGCCCAGCTGCAACCTCCGAGACCACTCAACATCTTATGTACAGCAGGGCCCTCAGGACAGACTCCAAACCTGTCGGAGAAGGAGCCAGTCAGTGTCTGTTTCTCCTACAGCTGGTTTGCCTGCACTTCCACTTGTGATCACCTTGGTGGTGGCAGTCGCACGGCAGAATCAGGTGCCCTCTCTGTAGAAGGAGCCTAGTCTCTAGGCCGCTCGATTTCCTTCCACCGTCCAGCCTTCCAATACCATGGTCTGATTCTCAGGATAAGTCACCAGAGTCCTGAGCAGACTGTATCACTGATGACATTAGATGGACTGTCTGGTCAGCTTACATGGCATCAGCAATAATGCAGGCTGTTGTGCACCCTCTTCTTCCCAGTCACATTCCCATACTTGTAAAGTCGGGTGATTGTACTGGATTGGGAGATAAGGCGTGCTGTGGCAAAAGTGTGACTGAGTTAGCCAGGATTTTGAGTACAACACCCTCAATTATGGGTCGGGGTAAGAGGGGGCCACTATTAAATGACATTTTGTGGACATTGGTGGGGGGAGGAGAGTCAGCTGGGAGGAAGGGCTGTTTGGAAAGACAGTGCTAACGCTTGGTACAGAGCCAGAAGCGAACCATGTTTTTAAAAAACTGTGAGGGAGAATGAAAAATGACGGGAGATATGGCTTCAGGCTTATCATTGCTCCACATTTGTAGTCTGTGTTACCTGCATGCCCATTCCTACACTGGGAACCAAAGTATGAGGGCCAAATGATAGAAGCTGAACCAAAGATGAAGGGTCCAGATTCAAATCAAACCCAAATTTGTGACTGGTCACCTTTTTTTATCTCTCACCATGACCTTAACTGCAAGAAACAACTTGCCAGGCTCTATACAACCCCTATATTCAGGACATTGCATGGTTTCACCTTTGGATAAGTTTTGGATAGAAGCTTCAACTTCTCCACCGTGCCAACACCTTTCATAAAAAGCTGCTCCCTAACTGTAAAGTACCATACCACAACAATTCTGCCTTCCATTCCTAGTTCATTGGGATGCCATCCATAAAGATGACCCTCCTTTCCAGTCTTTCATGACACGAACATGGTGTAAGGTGCCACCCACAAATCTGCCATTACCATGCGGGATGCTCTTCCACTCCTTCCATTTCACCCTCAACTATCCCCTCCCTTTACTCTAACCTCTCCTGCCTCTCTTACAAAACCCAGCACCTATCTCACGCTGCCGCATTCCTTACCATCAGATTTCTCACTCTGCCGCATTCCTTCCCAGCACCTATCTCACTCTGCCGCATTCCTTCCCAGCACCTATCTCACTCTGCTGCGTTCCTTCCCAGCATCTTTCTCACTCTGCCTCATTCCTTCCCAGCACCTATCTCATGCTGCCACATTCCTTACCATCAAATTTCTCACTCTGCCGCATTCCTTCCCAGCACCTGTCTCACTCAGCTGCATTCTTTCCCAGCACCATTCTCACTCTGCCGTATTCCTTCCCAGCACCTTTCTCACTCTGCTGCATTCTATTGGTCTATCAAGTCTGCTCGGATTGCAGAGACATTAGCTCAAACTATGGACCCTGCAATACGAGCAGACTTGACAGACCAAATGGCCTTCCTCTGCTGGCTTCTTCATATGTTCCTTCCCAGCATCTTTCTCACTCTACCGCATTCCTTCCCAGCTCCTGTCTCACTCTGCCACATTCCTTCCCAGCACCTGTCTCACTCTGCCACATTCCTTCCCAGCATTTTTCTCACTCTGCCACATTCCTTCTCAGCATCTTTCTCACTCTGCCACATTCCTTCCCAGCTTCTTTCTCACTTTGCCACATTCCTTCCCAGCACCTGTCTCACTCTGCCACATTCCTTCCCAGCACCTGTCTCACTCTGCCACATTCCTTCCCAGCACCTGTCTTCTCACTCTGCCACATTCCTTCCCAGCATCTTTCTCACTCTGCCACATTCCTTCCCAGCATCTTTCTCACTCTGCCACATTCCTTCCCAGCACCTGTCTCACTCTGCCACATTCCTTCCCAGCACCTGTCTTACTCTGCCACATTCCTTCCCAGCATCTTTCTCACTCTGCCACATTCCTTCCCAGCATCTTTCTCACTCTGCCACATTCCTTCCCAGCACCTGTCTCACTCTGCCACATTCCTTCCCAGCACCTGTCTCACTCTGCCACATTCCTTCCCAGCACCTGTGTCACTCTGCCACATTCCTTCCCAGCACCTGTGTCACTCTGCCACATTCCTTCCCAGCATCTTTCTCACTCTGCCACATTCCTTCCCAGCACCTGTCTCACTCTGCCGCATTCCTTCCCAGCACCTGTCTTACTCTGCCACATTCCTTCCCAGCACCTGTCTTACTCTGCCACATTCCTTCCCAGCATCTTTCTCACTCTGCCACATTCCTTCCCAGCACCTGTCATACTCTGCCACATTCCTTCCCAGCATCTTTCTCACTCTGCCACATTCCTTCCCAACACCTGTCTCACTCTGCCACATTCCTTCCCAGCTTCTTTTTCACTTTGCCACATTCCTTCCCAGCACCTGTCTTACTCTGCCACATTGCTTCCCAGCATCTTTCTCACTCTACCACATTCCTTCCCAGCACCTGTCTCACTCTGCCGCATTCCTTCCCAGCATCTTTCTCACTCTACCGCATTCCTTCCCAGCACCTGTCTCACTCTGCCACATTCCTTCCCAGCACCTGTCTCACCTTGCTGCATTCCTTCCCAGCATCTTTCTCACTCTGCCATTCCTTCCCAGCATCTTTCTCACTCTGCCGCATTCTATTGGTCTATCAAGTCTGCTCGTATTGCAGGGACATTAGCTCAAACTATGGACCCTGCGATACGAGCAGACTTGATAGACCAAATGGCCTTCCTCTGCTGGCTTCTTCATATGTTCCTTCCCAGCACCTTTCTCACTCTGCCACATTCCTTCCCAGCTCCTGTATCACTCTGCCACATTCCTTCCCAGCTCCTGTCTCACTCTGCCACATTCCTTCCCAGCACCTGTCTTACTCTGCCACATTGCTTCCCAGCATCTTTCTCACTCTACCACATTCCTTCCCAGCACCTGTCTCACTCTGCCGCATTCCTTCCCAGCATCTTTCTCACTCTACCGCATTCCTTCCCAGCACCTGTCTCACTCTGCCACATTCCTTCCCAGCACCTGTCTCACTCTGCTGCATTCCTTCCCAGCATCTTTCTCACTCTGCCACATTCCTTCCCAGCATCTTTCTCACTCTGCCGCATTCTATTGGTCTATCAAGTCTGCTCGTATTGCAGGGACATTAGCTCAAACTATGGACCCTGCGATACGAGCAGACTTGATAGACCAAATGGCCTTCCTCTGCTGGCTTCTTCACATGTTCCTTCCCAGCACCTTTCTCACTCTGCCACATTCCTTCCCAGCTCCTGTATCACTCTGCCACATTCCTTCCCAGCTCCTGTCTCACTCTGCCACATTCCTTCCCAGCACCTGTCTTACTCTGCCACATTGCTTCCCAGCATCTTTCTCACTCTGCCACATTCCTTCGCAGCATCTTTCTTACTCTGCCACATTCCTTCCCAGCATCTTTCTCACTCTGCCATATTCCTTCCCAGCATCTTTCTCACTCTGCCACATTCCTTCCCAGCATCTTTCTCACTCTGCCACATTCCTTCCCAACACCTGTCTCACTCTGTCACATTCCTTCCCAGCATCTTTCTCACTCTGCCACATTCCTTCCCAGCATCTTTCTCACTCTGCCACATTTCTTCCCAGCACCTTTCTCACTCTGCCTCATTCCTTTCCAAATTTAAGTTCTGCTCCCTTCCATGCTACCTCTCCTCACTCCTCTCTCCAACTGCCCCTCCCCTTACTTAATCCATGCCTCTTGATTCTTGTTTCTTCTCCATCCTAGGTGTAAAACCTCTGCTGTTTAGTCTGCTATCTCTTCTTGGGCCCTCCCTACTGTAGAATAACCTCCCTCCAGCAATCTATTCATTTTTCTCCTCCCTATCCTTCAAAGTCCTCCTCCATCACCTCTCCATTCACTCCTGCTCCGTCACCTCTCCACTCACACCTGCTCCTGCTCCGTCACCTCTCCACTCACACCTGCTCCTGCTCCATCACCTCTCCACTCACACTTGCTCCTGCTCCATCACCTCTCCACTCATATCTGCTCCTGCAACCAGTCAATCTCCTCTATCTGCTGCCCTCTATTTATTTGCCTCTGTTCACCCCCCCTCCTTCATACCACCAATGGTTCCCCTTTACCCTTTTCATACAGCCAATGTTTGCTAAGTGCTCCTCACAAGCGCACTTCATTTTTGTCTTGGTTATACCTATACTGTCTTTACCCACCACCTCCCCATTTGGGGCACCCACAGTGCTGTAGTGTTTACCTTGGGCAATTTCTGTATAATCACCTTCTTAACGTTTGTATTTGCTTCTTTGCCATTGGTACCCTGTATATTATATTTGTGTCTTTTGAATTATTATTACTTCAGTAGTCATCTGGTGTGTTATTATTGATTCCTTACTAATACAGCAAGAGTGTTCTGTTATGTTCTTCCACTGTAATTCCACCCCCCCCCAGGTTGCACCTTGAAGTGAGCCTTAGCTCAGTGTACCCTTCCTGGAAAACAATCTGTAAATAACTGAATAAAATGTGGAGTCAGGATTGAGATGCACTCTTATTTTGTTATAAATCTTTTGACAGGATGTTTGTTTTATATCCCATCTGTTTGCTGTATTCTAATTATTTCTATGCCGCGGGTGCGGTGTGTCCCTGCCCTTCTCTGTGACCAGCAGTACACTGCTCATTGAAACATAGAAACATTGAATCTTTCGCCAGATAAGGACCATACAGCCCACCTAGTCTGCCCATTTTCCTACTTCGTTTGGCAATCCCTACTCTTATCTAGACTGCCTTTCCCCTGCTCTGCTGTATAGCAGGGTGCCTTTATGCTTATCCCATGTACTTTTGAATCCCCGTACTGTTTTTTACTTCCACCACCTCCCCTGGTAAGCTGTTCCACAGATCCACCACTCTCTCTGTGAAAAAAATACTTCCTAGCATTCCCCCAAGCCTCCCTCCCTCCCTCCAGCTTCATGTTATGTCCCCTTGTCCTTGTGCACTTTCTTCTCTGAAATATGCTCCCCTCCTGTACCCTGTTTATTTCTCTAAGGTATTTGAAAATCTCTATCATATCCCCTCTCTCCCTTCTGTCTTCCAGTGAATAGAAGTTTAGTTCCTTGAGTCTTTCCTCATAAGGCGTGTGGTGTAGTCCGTGTATCATTTTTGTTGCTCTTCTCTGGGCTGTTTCCATTCTATGTCCTTACTGAGATGCGGTCTCCAGAATTGGACACAGTATTCCAGATGTGGCCTCACTAGTGATCTGTACAGTACTTGACAAAATATTAAATAGAAAATTCAGCGGTGTGTGTCTCTCTGTATGGAGGGACTGAACTGTCAGCCTTCGTCAGTCATGCTCCAGCCCCGAGTAGGGATTGTGAGACCTTGCTTCTGCTCCCTCAGTGAGCCAATGGAATTTTGCACTAAGGCTCTCTGCTTTTTATGGATGGCAGTTCACTGATTTTTCAGATTACTGTGTGGTACATTAAAAAGCATGCATATTTGGGATTCTGCAGCACTTTCCTACAGTGTAGTGTAAAAGAAAAAGGTTGTGCAAATTAGCACCATTTTGCGAGCATCAAACACATGGAGGTTTTACATTTTGTTCCAAATGACCTCATTGGGAAGTTGGTAGATATGGGTGATGTTTAGCCACAGTACAACAGGAACTGAGATGATGATGATGACTACTTCGCCAGGTTATTTATTAATGAGATCTGTGTGATGAATATGTCTTGCATTTTACACCGCTGCCTCCCTGGTGTATAAGCCGTCTATGTACCAGGTAACCAGATGGCTACTATAGTAGAGAAATATTTTTGTGGCCACAGTTTTTGAAACAGTGGCCATTTCATGTACTTCTGCAGAATATGCACCAACAAATAAGGGGACCATATGAGAACTTACACAGATTCTGTGGTGGCCTCTGCTGCTGTTCAAGTGACCATTACATTTGTTTGTGCACCCTGTCTACTTCTGAAGTGAGGGGGTACTAATGCACTGAAGGGTGCGCTGGTGTGTGTTCATTGTTTACATGTAAGGGCTATGAGTCCAATGCTTGGATTGGCTGGTGGTTTGAGAATGCAGTAATAGATCTGTTATGTAAGGCAACTGCTTATAACAGTGAATTGCCTTTCAAGAAAGGAAGGAAAAAAACACTTCACATTGCAATAATTTTTTTTCAGTTGTTTAACCAGGAGTAGCACACTAAGCTAAAAGCTTTTTTACAGGAGCGACCTGGAAGTTAAGTGAATTGCTCAGGGTCACACAGTATGCAAGTGGAAGCTGTGTGATTCAAACCCAGGTCTGGTCTGCTGGATGTCACCAGATTTGTAGCTCAGAGCCATAAACCATTGCGCTATACTACCTCCCAATTTTGTACCAGCTGAGCAGGTCACAGAGCTTAAATGGCAGATAATATCCGAGAGATACATTTGCACTTGTATACAAGTGTGCTTTAGAGATAATCAAGCCCCGTGGTGTATTGTGCCGGTTGTTATAGTAAAACATTCAATTTTAAGCAGGAAATTGCAATGCTTGTTCAGGTGCTTTCATGTACCTTTTGCCACTGTTGGACTGCATATAGAGCAGATAAGACTGAGCATAGAAAAGTCCCTTGGAATCGTGAAGTGATAATTGAATCTTGCTATACCTGTACAGTCATTATTGCAATAAATATCCACAGTCGTGTAAATAACGGCTACAGCATGACACATTGTGCAGTGTTGCTGTAATGCAGGGGCTGAAGCATCTACATTACTCATCTGTTGTTAATTCCTTTACAGTTAACCTAGCTGAGATTAAACATCTCGGGCCCAACTCACAAACGGGAATGCAGAGCTTCCATCAATCCCTGCGTCGTACCCATTTTTTTGCGCAGCTGCTCCACACACATTTGCCACAACTTGTGCACAATTCAGGAAGCCTGGGTACATTCGTGACAGTTTTCCTATTTTATGACATCTTGTGCCAAATATTTGGCACAAGCACCATAAAGCGGGTACTGGAGAGTGCCACAAATTAGACCAGAAAAAGCTCGCCTAACTTGTGATAATCAGCGCACAGGATAGAGAATCTCGATCCCCAGCCGGGGAATGCCGCAAGTCCTGTGCACCACGTGTTCAGTGCACCCAGGTGTGCGGCATTCTCGGACATTTTATTTATCGGGCCCCTCATTTCCCATGGGGTCCTGGTTCTACCCATTTTCACAGCTGGGTGACTGGTGCACTAGGAGGTTAAGTGACTTGCCCAAGGTTACGCAGTGTGTATTTGGTTCCAGTAATTATCTTGCAGTTACCACACTGGTGCTTTAACAGCTACACCACACTGTCTCACATTATGATGGTGTTTTTACTCTTAGAGAGAGGGAGAGAGTGTGAGACACTGTATTTGTGTTGTGTGCTCTAGTTATAAGGTTTGAGGTCAAAACAAGTAACAAGTCCCAGTTCCAGACAGTTCTCTTTAGGGGTTTGTGCGTAATGAATGGCATTTCCTGAATACCACAGGTAATAGGCTATTTGTTACACAGGAAGAAAAATGAATAATCTGTGCTATTCGTGGCTTTGCGGCATGTTGCTGTTTGACAGGAGTTCAAGTTCTCCAGAGACTTCCTGTCCAACCAGAGGCCGCTTTGGAAGCTTACTGAAGGTAGGTCATGTGACCCAGGACTCACAGAAGCATCAGGCAAGAGAGAGAGAGACAGATAACTTGAGTTGCAGCAGAGCAAGAATCTATTCACATCCTCTTGTTAAAACCAGAAATCTTGACATGTTGTTGTTCCCTCTCTAAATCCCAAACTAGAGAGAGAGAGAGAGAGTTCTTTACACAGAAGGGTGAAAACTGGACTTTTAAGAAAAGTAAAATACTAGAGCTGTTTAGTGTTTGCTGAGAGAGCGAGAGAGAGGGAGAGATAGGCAGGCAGGTCACAACAGCACGCACGCAAACACGCCACACACACACACACACACACACACACACACAGGCTGTATGTGTGTGTTCACGTACTAAATAAACAGTAACAATTTAAGAGAGGAAGGTTTTGTAGGGGTTTATTTTGATCAGAAATTTAAGGGTTTTCTAACTTAGTTGTCTGAAACAATGAGCAAGGCAAGCAGTCTAACTAAAATGCACTTGGCTTAGGGGCATTTTTAGGGCTGTAGGGGGAGCCTGCAGCCCTTCTGTCATCTGTAGCTCTAAAATGGCTTTTCTTGGAACTTCCATTTTAGACATTTGTATGTATTCCTCCACAGCTGCAAAGTAGTGCACACCACCTCTGATATTTGTTATTTGTTGTTCTATGTTAAAGGCATCTGAAGGGGGGGATGCTACTGTATTGTACCTCAGAACTTCTCAGGATATTAACAAAAAAACATTTTTAAACTGCTGTTTCTGTCATCTGTCCGGCTTAGTCTGACAGATTTGTTCTATTTCTTTCAACAACCTAGGGGACTCATTTCCTATTGTTTTTTGTGGGAACGAAAGTCAGGCTCAGTGTCAGATTACATACAGTGGAATGCAAATTGCTAGCTGCCTGACATTCTTTCCGCAGGACAGATTGGAGGCAAGCAGTGGAAACAGTAGACTGTTTTTTTCTCATTTTATAATATGATGTACTGAGTGTGTGTTTAGTTGCAGGGTCAGGGCCTTGAAGACAATAACATTTATGTAACTCATTCAAGATTCCATCAGGTGGTCAGAAAAAAGTCAGAGAGAATTTGTGTAAAAACTAACAAATTAAAGATGCAAAAAATATCATGTACACTGGCCTCTGAGACTGGAAGATTAGAAGGCTGTGGGTTCTATCCCCACACTAGGCATGTGGGTTAAGGAGTTTATGTACTGGCTAAAACTAATATTAGATTTTAAAAGCAGTCAACCATTACCTTTTATATTTGGGGTACTTTATCTTTTCCCTTTGTTTAATTAGAAGATTGTTTACCTGATGTTAATATGTGTGATGTGTGGAACAGCACTCTGTGTGGCAGCTGACATAACTAGCTCTACCGCCCCCACTACATTACTAGCATCGTGACTTCACTGACTGTGACATCACTGCTACTTAGGAACAGCAATTCAGTGACTGCCAGGTCATTCACATGTGATTTCACTGTCAGCGAAAGCACAATGCTGAAGATGTAGTGGGGGGACAGTAGAGCTAGATATGTCAGCTGCTGTGCTAAGAGCTGTTCCACACATCCACCACAACATTATGACCTAAAAGACTCTCTGATGGGCAAAAGGAAAAAGAAAGTTACTACAGAAATAGAATTTTATAACTGACTACTTCTTAAAATTTATATTATTTTCCTGTCTGCCTGGTTTGGCTCCACTAGCTCTTTAATGCTCAGTACTGACACCGTAGTGCAGCATTGGGGCGGGGGGGGGGGATTGCTCCTGTCTTTTCTGTCTGCCTGTTCAGGTGGATGTAAAAAGAGCCTATGGCACTTCTCAAAAAGAATAGGGGAATTTCCATGGTGTCCTGGCCAAATTTCCCCCATTCACTCAAAATACTGTACCACCAGCAGCTTAATCTGGTTCAAGTAAGGATTTATGTCATGTTACAATTTCAGTTGGTTACCATCTGTACCCCCACCCCCAAAAAGGGACTTCTAGTCTTAATGGGACTACCCGTCAACAAAATTCAATGAATAAATAAATTCCCCCATTATGCCTTATGGATTCCATATAAATCCAAATCATTCAAAGGCCATCTTGACATACTGTCTCTGGTAAACTAAGTTAAAGCCTGGACTGCACTGCCAGTACTGTTTGTGAATACTGCTTGTTTATGTATGTTTCCTTGTATTTTGTTCTCCCTCCACCCCCTGTAACTGACGTGGAGCCTTTGCAAAAGAATCTGTGACTCAAAGGATTGTAATTCCGATTATATTCAATAAATAAATAAAATAAATATAATTTTAATACCTAACAGCAAATCAGAGCCCTTTTCCTGATAAAAGGCTGCCAACATATTACATTTAAATTAACAACAAAGTCACAAATAAGGAACTAGTGGCTTATGGAAAAATCTACAGGGATTTGATGCTGCCCCTACAGGGAAAATCCAGGAAAAATGAGGGCTCGTTACAGGAAAATGGTTATTTGGATCTGGGGGCACTGTGATGATTTTGACTAAACAGCACTATATAGCACTAACAAGAAAATGACTTTGGTCATTTGGTAGCTCTTCACAGCCCTGTCGGCTCTGTTTCTGTTGTTGGTAGCTTTTACTGCATGCCCAAGAAGAAATTACATTTTTTTTTCTGAGAATTTATTTAGTCAGTCAGGCTTGCCTATTGTTAGTTGACAGTGAGAGAGGTCATCTCAGCATTGAGTGGCTTGATTTCATAATAAATGTAATTTAAAATCAGAAATCTTCCGCTGAGGAATCCAGGCTTGGGACTCTCCATGGCCACTTAAGCAAGTGCAAGTGCACCATAGCTGATAGGGTGGGACTAGCTGGCTGATTGCCACTTCTTCAGTTAGCTGCTTTTCTGTTCTGTGTGTGTATATGGCTGTACACTCAAGACATTTTTCTAAATTTGTGACTGTGTGCCCAAGCAGCAATTTAAAACAATATTTTTTTTCTGAGAAAAATCAGGGTTGACTATTATTAAACAGTGAGACTTGTCAACTCAACATTGCTACAGTGACTTGACTTCATAATAAATCTAATTTAAGATTTCCAGAAATCTTCCTGTGAGGAACTCAGGCTTGGCTCCCTTTGTGCCCACTTAAACAAGTGTGAGTACACTGTATCTGGTAGGGTGGGACTAGCTTGCTGACTCTAACTGCTGTTCTGCGTGTACATGTATGGCTGCACACGCAAGACATTTTTCTAAGTCTGTGGCTGTGTGTCCAAGAAGAGATTAAAAAAAAATTTTTTTTCTGAGAAAAATCAGGACTGACTGTTATTAGTTGACAGTGCAGCTTGTCAGATCAGCATTGCTGCATTGACTTGATTTCACAATAAATATCATTCTAATGTAATATTAGAAATCTTCCTGTGAGGAACTCAGGTTTGGGTCCCTCCATGGCCACTTAAGCAAGTGCCACTGCACGGTAGCTGATGGGGTGGGACTAGTTGGCTGACTTCTACCGCTTCAGTTAACTGCTTTTCTGTTCTGTGTGTGTGTGTGTATGGCTGTGCACTCAAGGCATTTCTCTAAGTTTGTGGCTGTGTGCCCAAGAAATTGTTTTTGAGAAAAATCAGGCTTAACTATTATTAGTTGACATTAAAACTTGTCAGCTCAACATTGCTGCAGTGACTTGAGTGACTATATTTCGTAATAATTTAATTTAAATGCAATACTTCTTCATGTGAGGGGAATATAATCATGGCAAACAGAGGACGTAGTACCAGAACACATGTTGGTCCAACAGCCCCAGCAAAGCTGCAACAGGGGTAGAGTAGGAAGCAGCAGGAGAGAGTGAGCAGTAGCGTACTGTAGTGTGATGCTCAGGGTGCATTCACCATACAGAATTATGTTTTACCCCATCAGAGCTGGCAGCCTCCACCTGCACCAGTATGGCACCAGCTGACACCAGGGAAACAAGTAAAAGTAGCATTCAGAGTACTAATAGTGCTGCTAGGAGCACGCTGTCATTAACTGCCACGGATACCGCCAATGTTAACATGTCCTCTTCCTCCCTTGCCACTGCCACCAGTACCACCAGGATGAGGACATCCTCCTTAAAAACTACCCCTGTTCTGATCCACCACCCATCCACTGAGACTACTAGTATCCCCACTTCTGCTGCAACTGTGGCCCTGCCAGCCACTGCTGCCACTGTGACTGAGACCACTGTTGCCACTGTGACCTCAACCACTCCTGCCACTGTGACTGAGACCACTGCTGCCACTGTGACCTAGACTATACCTGCAACTTTAACCATGGCAACCACCAGTACTGCTACGGTGACACTGACCACTATAACAACTGTGGCCCCAGCCAGTTGCACAACTCTTTCTAGTACTGTATCCACGCCTACTGTGACACCTCCCATTTCTCGGCCTGTGTCCTCTGCTGTCGAACTTGTCAGTGCAGATGAAGAGGAGGTGCACTCATCCGGGTCTAAGTACTTTCCAACAGATTTGCCCACTGATACCTCATCGGAGGAGGCTAACCTAAGCAACTCTGATGATGTGTCAGCGCATGGGGAGTACCTTGAGAGCCATAAAGCAAGAAAGTTGAGTGGCCAAAACCCCACCACCGAGGGCACAATTGGCAGGAGAAAGAATGATGGCTCCCTCCTATTCTCCCTAAAACTCCGGAAGCGACCCTTCAGCGCTTTGATCAGCAGGCTCCTTCCCAGCCTGAACAGCCAAGTACAGCAGCTGCAGGGGCACCAGTGGGGCCAGAGGAAAACCTGCCGATGCAGGTCCGAACAAGAAAGGCTAGTGGGGGCATAAGAGTGGTGGTGGTGGTACTGGTGACATTAGCGGCACGACTGGTATCAGGAGCAGTAAGAACGTGGTATGGTTGCATTTCATGTTACCAAAAGGAGATAACAGAAAGGCAGGGTGCGCACTGTGCAGTACCACTACCAGCAGGGGCAGGAGTCGCGCTGTGCATTTCACTACCAGCTATGCAGTACCACTACCAGCAGGGGCAGGAGTGCGCGCATGCAGTACCACCAGCAGGGGCAGGGTGCGCTTGTGCGCTACCACTACCAGCAGGGGCAGGGTGCGACTGTGCAGCACCACCACCAGCAGGGGCAGGGTGCGCACTGTGCAGTACCACTTCCAGCAGGGGGCAGGGTGCGCACTGTGCAGTACCACTACCAGCAGGGGCAGGTGCGACTGTGCAGCACCACTACCAGCAGGGCAGGTGCGACTGTGCAGTACCACTACCAGCAGGGGGCAGTGTGCGCACTGTGCAGTACCACTTCCAGCAGGGGGCAGTGTGCGCACTGTGCAGTACCACTTCCAGCAGGGGGCAGTGTGCGCACTGTGCAGTACCACTACCAGCAGGGGGCAGTGTGCGCACTGTGCAGTACCACTTCCAGCAGGGGGCAGTGTGCGCACTGTGCAGTACCACTACCAGCAGGGGGCAGTGTGCGCACTGCGCAGTACCACTTCCAGCAGGGGGCAGTGTGCACACTGTGCAGTACCACTACCAGCAGGGGGCAGTGTGCGCACTGCGCAGTACCACTACCAGCAGGGGGCAGGGTGCACACTGTGCAGTACCACTTCCAGCAGGGGGCAGTGTGCGCATTGCACAGTACCACTACCAGCAGGGGGCAGGGTGCACACTGTGCAGTACCACTATCAGTAGGGGGCAGGGTGCAGTACCACTACCAGCAGGGGGCAGGGTGCACACTGTGCAGTACCACTACCAGCAGGGGGCAGGGTGCACACTGTGCAGTACCACTACCAGCAGGGGGCAGGGTGCACACTGTGCAGTACCACTGTCAGCAGGGGCAGGGTGCACACTCTGCAGTACCACTACCAGCAGGGGCAGGGTGCACACTGTGCAGTACCACTGTCAGCAGGGGCAGGTGCACACTGTGCAGTACCACCACCAGCAGGGGGCAGGGTGCACACTGTGCAGTACCACTACCAGCAGGGGGCAGGGTGCACACTGTGCAGTACCACTATCAGCAGGGGGCAGGGTGCACACTGTGCAGTACCACTACCAGCAGGGGGCAGGGTGCACACTGTGCAGTACCACTACCAGCAGGGGGCAGGGTGCACACTGTGCAGTACCACTACCAGCAGGGGGCAGGGTGCACACTGTGCAGTACCACTATCAGCAGGGGGCAGGGTGCACACTGTGCAGTACCACTACCAGCAGGGGGCAGGGTGCACACTGTACAGTACAATTCTCAGCAGGGGAAAATCTCTGGCAAATTTAACAAACCACCTCCTTAATGAACCACCTCAAGGTAAAACATCCCCAGATTTTTAAAGTACCAGGGTCTGGGCCTGGGCCTGTGGTTCTGTCAGACCCATCTCATGGGGATAATAAAGCCAGTGGTGCTGGTGGCTCTGGCAATGCCACAGAATTTTCTGGCTCTGACGAAAAATGCTGCTACTACCACTTCATTTACCTCAACACCAAACAGTCCTCCATGCACCTCAAGCACTCCCACCAGGCACCAGTCCCCTGCTATTTGCGTACTATCTAGCAAGTGTGGAACATCCCCCATCCACTGTCATTGCCAATAGGAAACGCATTCCAGGCAAGAATTAAGTACCAATCATTCCATCCAATAGGAAAGGCATTCCAGGCAAGAATTAAGTGCCAGTCATTCCATCCAGTAGCTCAATACGTCACACAGCTCACTGGTGAAATGATGGCGCTGGTCTGCAACCCTCTTCACTGGTGAAATGATGGTCTGCAACCCTCTTCACTGGTGGAAGACACTGGCTGTCACAGACTTCTGCATCACTTGCAGCCACAGTATCAGCTCTTATCATGTTCCACATTTTCATATACAGTGGTGCCAAAGATATATGAGGGTGTGAAAATGGCAATTGCTACACTACTGTCTGAGGCTGTGGGGGGAGTTTTCTACTGCACCTCACACATCTGGAGCAGTACAAACTCCATGCATTCTATCTCTCCTTGACCACATACTGGTGTGTGCAAAACCCTACATCTCCTGTTGTGGCTTCCTCCTTCTCTCCCTGTGTCACTGGCTCTCCCTTCATCCCTCCACAACTGGCAGTCACTCCAGGTGTGCCCTTAATGTTGGGCTACTAGAGAAAGACCACACATCACCAAACATCTTGGCATTCATTCAAGACATGCTGCAGTCCTGAACAGCTGCTGCCAATCTACATGTTGGTTTATAGTGTGTAGTTGGCTCATGTTCAGCATGGATTTCCATTCTTGTTGAAATGTTGTTGTGCCCCAGTTCAAAGGTCATGCAAAGTTGTTCTACCCTACTGTGGTACAAGAACATATCAGCTGATCGGAACACCACAGGCCACCTGGTCTGAGAACCACTGCACGCAGAAATTAGTTATAAAAGGCAACTGTGTAGAGCCACACGGGGTGAGGGGAAGGAGTTTAGCCAGTCACAAACCAAACATTAAACAGATCAGTGCAACAAACAGAAGATGGCACAGATGAGTCCACTCTATTTTTTTATTCAATTTTTTTCCCTAACTTGCCTTTCTGTAATTTCAGCACAGCTCCACTTTACTAACATACTAAAATGCCAGCAGAATAGGCCTAACGGTCTTTCGTGTCTGCTCGTTTGGTCAGCCTCCACCCTGGGTGCTGACCTTGCTGCCCCCCTCGCCTCCTCTGGCTTCTTCCTTCCCAGTTCCGGATATTCTTGCTGCATTGGATTTTGCTTCCAGAACCCTTCCCCTGTACCTGTCCCACCCCCTCTTGAACCACTCCACTGTCTCTGCCTCCACCAGCCCCCTAGGCAGCGCATTCCATGGCTCCACCACCCTCTCAGTGAAGTAGCACCTCCTCCTTTCTCCCCTGAATCTTCCCCCCTCCAGCTTCCACCCATGCCCTCTAGTGGCCCCCTCCTCCTTCCTTCGAAGCACCCTGACTGTTCCTCCCCTATTTACCCTCTTCATGTACCTGAAGACCTCTATCATGTCCCCCCGGTCCCTTCTCTCTTCCAGTGTGTATATTTAGCTCTTGGGAGCCTCTCCTCATAGGTCCTGTCCCCAAGCCCCAAAATAATTTTGGTTTGCTCCTCTGGACCCTCTCCAGGAGGGTAATGTCCTCTTTGAGGTCTCTCCAAAACTGCACGCAGTACCTGGGCAGCGGCCTCACTCAAGCAGTTATACAGAGGGAGCATTACTTTCCTCCTTCTGGAGGTGATCCCCCTAGCGATGCATCCTAGCATCCTGTTGGCCTTGGCTGTTGCCCTCCTACAACCAGGCACCAGTCCCCGTTCTCCCGCTTCACACTAACATGCACGTGGTCACAAAAATTTATCTCTCTAACTCTAAAAAACAAACATAGAAACATAGACTTTGACGGCAGATAAGGACCGCTTGGCCCATCTAGTCTTCCCATTTCCCTACCTACAGGATAGGCCGCAGATCCTAGTTAACCAACAGCCTATTTCTTCCTACCCCCCCCACAAGAATTGCCTTATGTCTATCCCATGCATTCTTGAATTCTCCCACAGTTTTAGACCCCACAACCTCCTCAGGAAGGCTGTTCCATGCATTCACTACCTCTCTGTGAATAATACTTCCTCACATTGCCCCTGAACTGCCCCTCTATCTTCCAAATTGGGTCCCCTTGTTCTTGCACGTCTCTTTTTCTGAAAGATGCTACCTTCTTGACTTTGTTGATTCCACTGAGGTACTTAAAGTTTCTATCATGTCCCCTCTCCTTCTTTCTTCAAGGGTATACATATTAGGCTCCTTTAGTCTCTCCTCATACGGCTTCTCTTGCAGACCCTGCACCATTTTAGTTGCCCTCCTCTGACTGCCTCTATCCTGTCTATGTCCTTGCAGGAGATGGGGTCTCAGAACTGGACGCAGTACTCCAGATGGGGTCTCACCAACTGTCTGTACAGCGGATAACAACTTCCTGTTTTCTGCTGCTGATGCCTCTCCCTATGCATCCCAGTATACCCCAGCCTCCCTACTGCCTTCTCACATTGCTTGCTAACCTAAGATCATCTGATATGATTACCCCAGGTCCCTTTCCTTTTTGTTGTTGTTACTACCCCCCATTGTGTATTCTTCCCCTGGGTTCTTGTTTCCCAGGTGCATTATTTTGCACTTCTTTGCATTGAATCCTAGCTGCCATACTTCTGACCATTCCTCCAACCTTGCCAAGTCCCTTCTCATCCTTTCCACGCCTCCTTATGTATCAACCCTGTTGCAGATCTTTGTGTCATCTGCAAAGAGGCATACTTTTCCTTCCAGTCCCTCTCCAATGTCACTTATGAAGACATTAAAAAGGACTGGACCCAATACTGAACCCTGCAGTGCACCCCACTAGTAACCCTCTTTCTTCAGAGTGGACTACATTTACAATTACCTTCTGTGTCCTGTTGTCTAGCCAATGTTTTACCAGGCTACCACCCTGGGACCTACTCCCAGGCTGGTTGAGTTGACTATTAATCTTTTGTGTGGGACTGTGCAAATGCCTTGCTAAAGTCTAGGTAGGCCATGTCCACAGCCCTTCCCTGGTCTACTACTTTGGTCACCCAGTCAAAGAAATCTATTAGATCTGGCCTGACGGACTTCCTGCTGTGAACCCATGCTGCCTTGGGTCCCAGCCCCACTGGCCTCTAGGGTACTCAACTATTCTTTCCTTCAGAAGTGACTCCATCACTTTCCCTACCACAGAGGTCAAACTGAGAGGTCTGTAGTTTCCTGCCTCTGTCTTGGTCCCACTTTTGTGAAGGGGAATCACATCTGCCTTCCTCCAGTCCTCAGGTACCACACCATCCTCCTATGATTTATTGAAAAGAGTAGCCAGCAGTTTCACTAGTTCCCCCCCTTAATTCTTTTAGAATTCTGGGGTGAATTCCATCAGGGCCCATTGCTTTGTCCACCTTCAGTTTTAGGAGTTCTTGCAGAACCCTTTCTTCTGTGAAAGGACTGGGATCGACCCACCTATCAAGAGTGCTTCTGCTAATTGGATTAGGCACTTCCCCCTCCTCTTTTGTGAATACTGAGCAGAAATATTCGTTCATTATCCCTGCTTTTTCACTGTCCCCCTCTGCCCACCCACTGTTCATTCTATTCAGCCTCACTATCCCTCCCTTTGTCTTTCTATGCTCACTGATGTACCTATAAAAGGTTTTATCCCCCTTCTTAACCGAGTTGGCTATCTTTTCCTCAGTTTGGGCCTTTGCTATTCTGACTTCCCTCCCTGCTTCCTTCTGCCTTAAGTGGTACAGCTCTCTGTCCTGCTCCTTCTGTGTTTCCTTATACTTCCAGAATGCTATCTTTTTCTTCCTGACTTTCACAGCCACCTCTTTTGAGAACCATAGTGGCTTTTTCTTTCGTTTTGATTTGTTTATTTGCTTCACACAAAGGCTTGTTGCCTCTGTGATGGCAGTTTTGATGATTCCCCATTGTTGCTCCACACCTCCTTCTAGCCTGTTTGCTAGTGCTTTTCTGAGGCACTCTCCCATCTTGCCAAAGTCAGCCCTCCTGAATTCCAGTACCCTCACTTTTGTATGGCTTGAATCTGTAGCTGAGTTTAATGTGAACCACACTGTTTGATGGTCACTTGTTCCCAGATGGCAACCCACTTCTAGATCTGAGATCCTCTCACTGCCCCCATTTGAGAGTATGCGGTCTAAGATTGCTCCCTCATGAGTGGGTTCCGAAACTAGCTGTGTGAGGACTGCCACCTGTAGGGCATCAAGAATGGCCCTGCTCTTGGATGTGGCTGCAGCAAATGTGCTCCAGTTAACATCTGGCATATTCAGGTCTACCATCAACAGTATCTCCCCTTTCTCTGCCATTCTAAGAATGCCTTCTATCATATCCTTGTCCATTCCTTCCCCTGACATGGGGTCTGTACACAACCCCTGTGCGGATTGTGGTGCCCTTTCAAGTCTCAAGGTGACCCACAGTGCCTCCTCTCCTCCTGTGTACTCTTTTGTTCAGTTGCTTTTATCCCTTCCTTACAGAGATCTACTCCTCCCCTCTTCTCCCCTGCCTGTCTCTCCTGTAGGTTATGTACCCTGGTATGTTAACATCCCAGTCATGGTTCTCTGTGTACCATGTTTCTGTGACTCTACGATATCCAGGCATCCCTCTTCCACCAAGGCCACCAGCTCAGGGAGCTTGTTGCCCAGACTATGGGCATTGGTACTCATTACCCTCCATTTCCTGATGGTCTTACTTCTTTTTGCCCCATCCCTGTCCTTCTTGCCTTTGTCACTTTCTCCATTTACCCTGCCCTTCTCCCTATCGACACCTCTGTGTTGGTGTTTTACTGCACTTACTACGTTATTTTTTGGGGGCTAGGATTTCCTGCTCCTTTCCAGTGCCTCTCCCCTTAGCTAGTTTAAAGCTTGCCAATGAAGCATTTAAACCTATCACCTAGGATCCTGGTTCCCTCCTGGACAGATGCAGCCCATCATGCCAGTATAGGCTTGATCACTCCAGGTGGACCCCAGTCCCCAATGAAGCCAACCCTGAGCTCCACACCAGTTTTCAACCACTAATTGAATCCCATGTGCGGAACACCAGCCTCTCCTACGCTATAGATGGGCAGCACCTCCGAGAAGGTTACCGTGCATGCTACTTGTCTAAGGCCCCTTCCCAATTCCACAAACTCTTCCTGCACTTCTCTAATCCCTTTCTTAGCCAGGTCATTTGTCCCTAGGTGGACAATGACATCCAGCTCCCTCCCCTGTGCAGCTGCTCCGGCAATCCTGAGGATTTGCTCCCTGTCCCTCCAAGCCATGGTGCCAGGCAGGCACCTTACCTCCCTCTCCCCTTCCTCCCCCAGTTCTACCTTCCTAACAATGGAGTCCCCCACCAGGAGTTGTTTCCTTCTGGGGGTCCCCTGCCACCCTCCTGTGGGTCTCCTTGTGGAGGTTCCCAGCATCCTCCTTGGTCTCCACTGCGGTGCCTCCATAGAGGAACCACACTTTGCCAGAATGGCATAGGAATTGTGGAGAGGTACAACTGGAGGGATGCAGCTCTGTTCCACCACCCCCACCCTCCCTGAGCCCACTGTGGTCCAACCGACTCCTCTTTCTTGGCAACCTCTGAGGCAACAGCAGTGGCACTGGTGGTCCCTGGATGGAAGAGGAGGTCCCACAATCCTGGCCAACCAGCCTGGAGATGAGCAACCTCCTCCCTCAGCCCAGAGAGGTGCCTGCAGATGGGACAACACCGCATCCTCCAGAACGTCTCCCGGAAGACTGCTGCTCCACAGCCATTGCACTGCACCACTTCCATCATGTCTTGTTTCTGGCCCCTTAACTGTTTGCAATCCTTATTCTTTCCTCAGTTTTTTTTCTCTCTCTCCTTACTTTCTGCCTGTGTGTCCTTTAAGCTCCTGATTGTCATGTTCTGAGACAAGAATATCCTATATTTCTCAGTAGACCCCTTACTTGCTCAGAGGCAGACCTCCAGCAGCTAGAGGGGGGCCAGAGAGCTACTCTTGCCCTTCTAGGATGGTGGGTCTTTGGTGGCTCTGTGATCCCTCACTTCCTGCTCCCAAACAGGAAGTTCCTGTTGTCAGTCAAATCCTGTGCCTATAAAAGTAGAACTAGCTTTGGGTGGGAGAGCGGAGGGGAGGGAAAGAAGGCAATATAGTCCCAGTAGAGAAGTCCAGTCAGACAGCAGTCCTTTCTCAAAAAAAATACACCATCAAAAAGGTATACCCCCCCCACCGACAGTGACACCAACACAGCGACCTACATCGCTGTTCGGCAAAATCGACAGTTTGCCGACAGGTCACTGTGTTGGTGTGCCTGGCACAGCGGCACACTGTCTTCTGGTCTTGCACCCCTCCCTGAATCAACTCCAACTTGGAGTTGAGAATCTAAATTATGGAGAGGCAGGGGGCAGAGCACCCCTCATGGAGTGTTTGGGGTGCAAAGCCCTCTGATGAAAAACAGGAACCGGGAGATAGTCGATTGATGTCTACCGCAACTATGTGGACATAAATCCTGTTGATGTGATGCCAATTACAAAAGTGTTGATGAACCAGCATCATAGAGTCTATCACAAATACTGGATCGGTAACCTCATGCCCTAGCAGCCTGTTCTGCCACCTTCAGGTCCAGGACATCAGACCTCTTGAGCTTTGCTCTTGAGGTCTGATGTCATTAGAATACCTCTGTGGCAGAACAGGCTAGTTGTACATTGTTGCTCATCCAGTATTTTCTATTTTCATCATGGGTACCAGGGCAAATATGGTGAAAGCAGGTGCTGATGGAAATGTGGTCAGCATTTGGTGCTTTGCCTACACATTGAATTTAGTGGTCACAGCTACGCTATGTCACAGTACTATGGCTAGCAAGACTGTTTCCACAGCACACTTCATCTCTGCTCATTTTCTTCACTCTGTAAAGGTGTCTAACCAACTAAGAAAAGTGCAGCAATACCTTGGTCTGTCTCAACATCACTTGATTCAGGATGTCGGTACCAGATGGAAATCATTGTACCTGATGCAGTCTAGACTGCTAGAATAGAAGTGCGCACTTCATGACACGGCAATGTTGTGTGGCACTGGGGAGTCCTAAGCCACTCTGAGTGGTCACTGGCTGATGCCATGGTGAGATTACTTAGGCCTTTTGAGAGGCGCACCTGTGATCTAAGTGTATCCACTGCCACTTTGAGTCAGGTGATCCCAGCAGTGCATAGACTGAAAGCATCAATGGAGAGATATGTAAAGGAAAACAGGGAAACTTCAGATGAGGTGTTTGTGCTTGTTGAGCAGGGTGAACTGATGCAAGGGTTGCGAAAGTGCCGGATAGTCATAGCCACATTTTTTGAAACACGCTGGATCCCTGGTTCAAATGTGAGATCTTCCACATGGCTATGGACAACCACAGAGTGATTCATTTTCAACAAGAGCTGTGTGATGACCTGACTGGTTGCATGTAGGGTCTGGTGATATCAGCAGCTGGCACAGGAGATCATGAGAAAGATGGAATTCCTTCTGGCAGGTCTGGTTCCACTGGTGGAGATGGGAAATAAATATCTGTTACTGAAAGTAGCACTGATGGGAGTGAGTAGACACTGTTCAGCACATCCTTACATCAAGAGCAACAGAAGAGAACACAGTCACAACCTTGTTCTGCAGGAAAATATCTTGAACGGCTGTTTTGAGGAGTCTCTTGAGCCATTTCAGCTACACATAACCAGGCCTTCTCCCGCCCAGGCCTGCAAAGACCTCCAACTTGAATTTAACCCTCTGCAGGAAAACCTGCTGCATCTGAAGTTGCTTTTAAATGCTAAAAAAAACCCTAAAGCTATGCTTTTTGCTCCAAGTCCATGTATATATACTACAAATGGTCCCCTTACCTTCTCTGCTATACAGTCGTTGCTTGGTGAATCCCTAGAGTTTGTATCAGTCTTCAAGTATTTGGGGGTTTGGGTCGACGACAGGCTTTCATTCTCACTTCACATTGAAACCCTAACCAAAAGACTAAGACAAAGACCTGGTATTTTCTTTCACATAAAGCATCAACTAACTCAGGAGGCAAAAATACGTTTAGTACAAATGATGTTCTTACCACTCCTAGACTATGCCGATCTCCTGTATGGTCATGGGACTAGTGTGATTTTAGAGAAACTTGACACCCTCTATCATCGGGCAATTAGATTCATCACAAATGCACCATACTCCACTCATCACTGCACCCTTTACTCTATGCTTGGCTGGAACTCACTTAGTTACAGACAGCATAAAAACGCTATCCTTTGGACACTTGGAGCATTAACAAATAAGCTTCCTAAATACATCTCTTACTGTTTACCTCTCTGTCAACCAGGGATTTATCTTCTAAGAAGCCTTTCGTATTCCTCTCTTGTTATTCCTAAGGTAAACACATGCTTTGGCAAAGTGGCCATAAGTCACTTTCTCCCTGTCCTTTGGAACAAAGTGCAAAAAACCTTAAAAATAGTCCTCTCAGTGAAAGTACCCTTCTTCAAAACTCTCTTTGCTAAGACCTTTAAAGAACAATGCAACTGCCCTCACTAGCTTAACCGTTCTGGAGCTCTTCCTCTTCTCCCAGTGTCCAGTTATCTTATGGCTTCTACTAGCTGGAAAATGTGGTTACAGAGTGACATTTTGTATTAAATGACTCATGCATCCTGCTGTTCTCTTCTGTTTTTTTTTTTTTTTTACATATTTGATGTATAAATGTGTCCTTCTTCTTTTGCGTATGATGTACTAACTATAACCTAATTGCAAGATTATATTGATAGTGCCTTGTATTATATGTTCATCAAACTGTACAAACTATAACCTATGTGCAAGATTGTATTTATTGTGCCTTATATTATATGTTTATCTAACTTTTTATATTATATACCTTTACCTGTACCAGGTCCACCTTGTAAATGAGCTATCTCAATGGTGTTTCACCTGGATAAATAAAGATTGATTGATTGCTCCATTAGGCTGCTGGGCGCAGAAGATGAATTCATCCCTTCACTTGGCACAACTGACTGAGACACATCAGTTGCCCCCCCCACGAGTGTGCCATCCGAGAGGATGTTTAGCACAGCTGGTGATGTTGTTGAGCCTCATCGTTCAACACTGGACCCTGAACACGTCCAACAGCTTGTTTTTGTCAAGCTTAAATTGCCATTACTTGGGTACAAATATGAGTTACCCCCATAAAAATAGAAATGTAGTCTCTCAAATCTGCTTTTGCTGACTGCTTTTATTCATAAAGTTTATAAAGTTAACCTGCATATTTTCCTCTTTGCTTCCTTCCTGCAGTTTTTAACGCAGGCACCTTAATTATAATATAATAAACACATTAACGTTTTCTGACCCAGCTATAACCTCTCTTCTTGTTGTTTTAATACATGTTCAATGTCCTGCACAGCCAGTATAGTGTTATGCTTGTGCAACTGTTTTAGTTTGGTTTTGGCCATTCGCACTTTCTATTCCAGAGGATTTACCACCCTGTAGGTGTACGAGAGGCAAGGAACCCTCGAAGAGGGTTCCATCCCTAGAGGTGCCACGGGACGATTCCAGTGGCTAAAGGTACCTTAGAAATCCCCCCCAAAAATGTAGTATAATCATATCCCAAAGAATGAGGTGACATGAATCTTATGAGCAAGCAGTAACTGTAATGTAGGACCAGTAACTGTAACGTAGTAGAGAAGCTTAGACAGTTTGATAACGTAATGAGATGCTCAGTTTGATAACATAATGAAATGCCCAGGTTTGCATAGCATGGTACTGATGGTTTGCATTGAGAATGAGGGGATCCTCTAAGGAGAGAGGAAATGGCAGGACATCCTCCACCTCAACCAACAGTGGAACCTACCTAAAGAAACTAGGGGACACTACTATGCTAACTAACAGTTATAACCTGAGGCAATGGAGGAATGGAAAAACCTCCTATGAGGAAGAAATCTCTGGGGATCCAAGGCCTAGGTGGCCTTCTCTTCAGGCATGGGATAGTTTATTTAATGATGGCTCTGCAGCTGCAATTTGGAAAACCCAATTAAAGGGGAGGTGGAAAATATTCCAATTTGGAGGAAAGCTCTCACTGAAACCCTCTAGCGGGAATGCCATGGAAGGTTGCAAGAAAACTGCAACATAATGTGCAACCAAGGCAGAGGAGGAGAGCAACGACTGCTGAGGCACTCACCTGGCCTACCTGCCCTAAACTCGAACCAGATGAACTAGAGGCAGTCATAGGGAGAATGCGGTGAAGGTGGCTTGCTAGGGAAACCACTAAAGCCAATGGACAGCTGTTACAGCGGAACACTAGAGCCAAAGGAGATCATCATAACCATCCTTCATCGCTAGTCTTAAATTCTACACCAGGAGCTGCTGTCACATAGCAGGCCGTTAAAGCCAAGCCTGGGGCGAGGACATTCCCAGCTGTGGGCCAGGTGAGAAGGATCCTGCCACAAGTTGGACACGCTCAAGATGCAGACTAAATGCAGAGCGAGACTGTTGGTTGCAGGAACCTGCACCAGAACAGAATGGCTGGCATGCCCTAGAATTAGACTGAGAGCTGAGAAGATGTGCTGATTGTAATGAGCAGTGAGTGCTGAGACCTTGCAGGGTCAAAAGCAGATTGAGTGCAGCAGACATCCCAGAGGCTGAAGTTGGAAGGATGCAGTAGGCATGAGCAATCAATTGCGTAAGCAAGCGTGGACCTGTACGTAGGTCAGTAAACAGGGTAGTAATAAGTGGACCTGCACGTAGGTCTGTATAATGTAGTAGCAATGAAACAGCGCTAAATAGTGGGGCAAACCAGCCAGACATTTAAAAGCCAAATCAAGGTAACAGATACTCTGAGGATTTTCAGCAGCAAAGGCAGGATTTAGAACAGAAATAATTAGACACATGGGTCCACAACTCCCCAAACACTTCCCAGTCCCCACCATAGGACAAACAATAAAGTGATGGAAGGGCCGAGAACCACATGCAGATATCAAAGCTAGTTTAATAGTCTCAGCAGGAGCTTTTTAGCTGACCTCAGAGTAGAACAGGGTGAATAAACATAAAAGCAACATCTGTATGGAGTACACCGAGTTGTAACTGCAATAAACATAAAAAAAGGAGACACAGTGCTCTGAAAGCAGGTGTAGCCAGGAAGTGCAATGAAGCTGCTACAATGAGGTAAGTAGAATGAGAGAGCATGATTGAGCTGCATAGCTAGGATCAGTGTAAGCCTGAGTCAGGTGAAAACAATTGAGTATGCAACATGGAGCAGGTATGGTTGAGCTGAAACACACAAATAATGATTGCAGTTGCATTGCAGTAGTTTGAGAGTTGTGAGTAACTGAAAGCAAGTAGTAGGAGCTCTGGAACAATATGCTAGGAGTTTAGAAACAAAGCCCCCCCCCTAAAAAAAAAAAAAACAAAGATACACAAACACAGAAAAACAGGGAACAAAGACAGAAAGAAGCACACACGCAGCCAAAGGCAAAATACAAACCGGAAGCAGGAAAATAAACACAGAAATCCAGCAAAGACAAGCGGGAAGCAAGGTGAGGGGGGCCAAACCAGCTCAGAGGACAGATGGACAGAGCCTTCGGCTGCAAAGAAAAAGTGCTTCTCAGTGAGGCTGAGAGGAGCTGCTCATATAGCTCAAGAAGTGGGAGTGGCTGGCTGCTTGGCCGTTGAACTCTAGGCAAAGCCTTTCCAATTATTATCATGTATCTTACAAACAACAATGATGCTGAACAAGAATACATCTCGTATAGCCCCAAAGTAAATCAAAACCCAGTGAGTGCAAATAATTTGCTTCTCATGTTGTGTCTTTATAACAATGAGGTTATGAAACTGGGTGCACTGCAGAACGTCACTCACCACTCAGTTCCCACATCTTCCCAACGTTACGCAGGTACGGCTTTTTAAGGACTCTTCTTTTGCTGATTTCATTATTTTTCTGTCCCTTTCTTGTATGCAGTTCTTTATCTCACAACTGAAAAAGGCTGCCTGCTTTTTTTTTTAAACTTTCAATCTTTATTTTATAGTATAAAACATATACATTGCTTACATCAAAAATGCATACTGACAATGCAGTGAAGTAACAAGAACATAAAAATATAGAGAACATAAGTACTTTTTTTTTTTAAATTATAGGAATAAACATAAAGTGCATTCACATTTTGTATTTCATTATATTTTACATGTTGCCATAACTGACACATCGAAAGAAAGTAGCTGGGTCAATTAATTTCACCAAGATAGTAAGCTACAAATTCTGCTCATGGGATAAACTGTGTCTGAATTGGTGTAATGTATATACATCACCCATTTTCTAGACATATTCTCAAAACCAGCCTGGGATTTATTTAATGTAGCCGTAATTTTTTCCATTTCATAGATGTCAATCATTAATTGATGCCACTGATCCAGTGTGGGAGGCAGAGGGGACAGCCACTTTTTAGTAATAGCCTTTATAGCAGCAAGAAAAGCCAAGTTAACACATTTCTTTGTTGGGGTGCCTAATTGGTCCAGGGGGCTCTTACCAAAAAGAAAGAAAAGGGGGTCAAGTCTGATATTTGGTGAGATAATTTGTTGAAGGGCTTCTTGAAGACATGAAAGAAATGGTTGTAAAACCCGATAGGACCAAAAATATGGCCTAGAGTGGCTGTAGTAGATCCACATTGCCTCTAGCAATCTGCTCCCCTATGCATGCTGTATTTCTGAGTCACTATAGGGGCTCTGAAATACCTCACTGATAATTTCCAGGCGAATTCTTTCCAGTATCCAGAGTTGGTGCCTTTCTGCATTGTTTTATATGCATTTCCCATACAGGTAAGGAAATTCCTATCCCCAAATCTTTTTCCCAAGCTAGCCTAGTTTTATCTAGGGGGCTCTCTTTCAAAGATTGTAAACGCTTATATAGGATTGAAATTATATGGGGTGGAATAGGTCTCCCATCTATCACTCTCACTACAGTGTCTAGGAGCCCAGGGAGGGGGCAGTCCCTCCATCTCACCTCCCCCAGTGAACGGAGGTAATCCCTAGTTTGAAAATATCTAAATCTGTCTGAATATTGGATGCCAAACCTATGAACTAGGTCTGTAAGGGATAAAATTATTCCCTGTGGCATAAAATGATATATCAGGTGCAGACCTTTTCTTTGCCATCTAAGATATCCCTTGTCCAGTTTGGCTGGGGTTAAAAGGTCTATATGGGGCAAGGAGAACAGGGCGGGTCTCCATTTTGTGAGTTCGAAAGGATAACATCTTCTGCCAGGACCTCAAGGTGGAGTACATAAATGGGTTTTTAATTTCCTCTGTTTTCAGTGCAAAGGGGACAGAGAGCAGTGTATGAAGGACATCCTCAAATTCCCTTTCTTGGTTCTCAACTGACTTCCGCCTAGCTCTATATTGCTTGTCTAGCCAGTACTGAGGAATTCTGATCTGAGAGGCTAAAAAATATAGCCTAAAATTAGGAAGGGACATACCTCCCTGTTGCCTGGGAAGCTGTAAAACTGAAAGATTGGTCCTCGGCTTCTGTTTCCCCCAAATGTAAGCTGACACTTTCTTTTGCAGTGACCTGAAGAATGCATCCATTACTTGTATTGGAAGGGTTTGGGCTAGGTAGAGAAAGTGAGGAAGGATCACCATCCTAATGGATTCAATTTTTTGGTATAAGGATAAAGGGACGGCGCCCCAATTTTCCAAGTCAGCGTTGGTTTTAAGCAAAAAAGGGGAATAATTTAGGTGGAACAGGTCTTCATGCATCGGGCCAATCCGCACCCCTAGGTACTTTACACTTTTTAAATCCCACCTGAAGCAGTATCTAATGTTGAGATACGCAGATGGGGCAAAATTTAGAGCCAAAACCTCCATTTTAGGCAGGCTGACCTTATACCCTGCCATTCCTCCAAATTTGGTCAGTTTGTCCCAAAGAGGGGGGAGGGAGGGAGGCCTCAGGATCGGTCATATATATCGCAAGATCATCTGCATAGAGTGCGAGTTTGTGAATACCTGAAGTCAGCTCCACCCCGGACACCTTCACCTCCTGCCTCAAGGCTTGAGCCAGGGGTTCTAAATACAAGGCAAACAGCAGGGGAGATAGGGGGCAGCCCTGCCTTGTACCTCGGGACAGTGGAATAGGAAGGGAGAATGAGCCATTAATTCGGATGAAGGCTCTGGGGTCTGTGTACATTGACTTTATTACGTTAATAACAGTGTGTGGAATACCAAATTTCCCCAATACTGCCCACAAAAAAGGCCATTCGACCCGGTCGAATGCCTTCTCTGCGTCCAGAGAAAGCAAAAAGAACGGAGACCCCTCCCTCCTAGCATGCTGTAACAGTAGTAACGTTCTTTTAATGTTATCTTGTGTTTGGTGCCCTGGGACAAAACCGGTCTGATCCAGGCTTATTACCTCCGGTAAGAATACCTCAAATCTTTTAGCTAGTATAGATGCGAAAATTTTGTAATCTATATTAAGAATGGAGATGGGTCTGTACGAGGAGCAAGATGTAATGTCCTTATCTGGTTTTGGTATACTGGATATATAAGCATATCGCCAGGAGTCGGGAATTAATTCCCCTGATTGGACACTTCTACAGGCCTCTAACAGAACTGGAGAGAGCTCTTTCCTGAATGCCTTATAGAAATCGCCCTTATAACTGTCCGGTCCCGGGCTCTTAAATGTTTTTAGAGCCGAGATAGCTTGGGCTAGTTCAGCCGGAGAGATGGGTTTTTCCAGGAGTTGTCTTTGCTCTTCAGACAATCTCAGGAGTCTGAGACCTTCTAAGAAGGCCTCCCTCTCTTGGGCGTTCTTATCTCTCTCTGTTTTATACAAGGCACTATAGAAAGTCTGGAAAGCATGCTCTATTTCCTTGGGGAGAGTAACTATTTTTTTTAAATCGGGTCTCTTATCTGGTTAATATTGGATCGGGTCTTGTGTTGCCTGAGTCTATGGGCTAGTAACCGGGTGGCCCTAGGGCCCCCTTCATAATACTTTTGCTTAGTAAATTGTAAAGCTTGCTCTGTGCGGATGTCTAAAATCCATTGGATCTGATCTCTAGTGGCCTGCAATAATGGAAAACCCCCGTCCCCAGCTGCATGTTGGGCCTGCAGGTCCTTAAGTTGCTTATGGAGTTTGTCAAGGCGTGACCGTTGTTTCTTTTTATGATAGGCCGCGTATTTTATTATCTCGCCCCTAAGGACTACTTTCAGGGTATCCCAAAGTATTCCCCTCTTTGTCCCTTGTTTCCCATTGTCTATTAAAATTTGTTTAATTTTATATTGAACCATTTCTTCGAAGTCTTTTAGGTTCAACAAATAGTTATTACATTTCCACAGGATGTTGGTTTTCTCCCTTTTCCAGGACATGGTAAACGTCAGGAGAGAATGGTCAGACAACCCCGTAGGTGTCTGAGTGCAGTTTTGAATCTTATATAGATGTTTTTTGAAAACATGGATGTAATCTCTCCGTGTGTAAATTCTGTGGGGAGCCGAGAAATGTGTATATTCCCTTTTATTAGGATGAAGATATCTCCAAGCATCCATCCATTGCGCACTAGAAAAATAGGCATACATCACCTGTAGTGCAGAGGATTTTCTGGAGGGATTCATACTGGAGGTATCCAGGTGAGAGGTAGTTAAATTATGATCCCCTCCAATTACTAAAACCCCTTTGTGCCACTCCATGATCCTCTGAAACAACTTCCTCCTCACTTCAGGTCCCTCCCCAGGGGGAATATAAATCGAGGCCAACGTGATGTCCTGCCCCTCCAGACGACCCACGGCTAATGCTAGTCTGCCCTCTGGGTCCGTATAGGAATTAGTCAAGTGAAAAGGGATGTTTTTAGGGACCAGAACCGCAGCTCCTCTTCTCTTCCCCTTCCTGAAAACAGAAGCCACTATTGTATAAAACCCAAACTTAGAGAGCTTTTGGTGCTCTTGTTTATTTAAGTATGTTTCCTGTAATAGGAGGAATGAGGGGTTCAATTTTTTCCAAAAACTAATCACTCTGTATCGCTTTAATGAGTTATTCAACCCATTAACATTTTGGGAACAAACCCTGATCATGGGCTGCTTAGCCATCAGGCTTATTTTTAGTATTCAGGGCTGATAGAAATATTGTAGGGGTAACCCACCCCAACTGCTTGCATGTCAAAATGGTAAAAGATTCCCCTTTCCTCCACGCCAAGAAATCCTGTGTTTCCTTATGCATTCGACCCATTGAATTCAACGTAATATTCACATATTGGCAACCATAAAAGAAATTGTGCACGTTTACCAACATAAAATGATACCTAAACAGAACAAACTTTAACATTTTAAACTTATTTACAAAGATACTTCCAAAAGATGAGGGAGTAAAAACTACCCCTCTGAACAGAGGCTCTGCGGCTCTAATAAAGGACTCGGAACCTAAGGGAGGAATTGTGACAATGGGTTTGGCCAGGGCTGCCTGCTTTTATTGCTCTTTTAAAATCCTTTCATTTAATTTTCTATTTTTGCAAATTCACTTAGCTGAGCTGCCAGCAGCGGGCACCCAGCTGATTCTGGGGCACTGTGGCCATCACACAGGGGGACATTGCCTCTGCCTCCACTTCCTGAGAGAAGAGCCATCCATAGCCATCCACAGTCTCTCTTAAGCCCAGTCAACCACCCCCATTACACAAGAAGCTCTGACAACTATTCTTTGTCTCTTCCCTGCTGTTGCACCGCTGAAGGCCAACGATCTTTTGCAGGTAGAGCCCCTAAGATGTTTAACTCCCTGGGCAGCGAACTCACAAAGTTAGGCACCCTCTGCTCATTCAAACACAAGCTACGTCAAATGCTTCTGTCCAGAGCCACCTGTGACTATTTCTCCTGACCTCCCTGGTAGTCACTTCTGCTCTTTGCACCTCTCTACTATCATCACCTCTGCCTGCCACCACCCTCCACCCTCCCCATATCTACCCCTGCCTCTCTCCCTAGCCCTAGTCCACCACCTTCCTCTCTCACCCTCCTTCAACTCTCTTCCTCTCTCCCTTTTCTAATCTGCTCACCCCACCCACTGTTGTACTTGTTCCCCAATCCTTGCCTCCCACCCACCTCTCCTTCTACCTCCTTCTCAGCTGGCAGCAACTCAGTTTTTCCACTCTACCTTTCCCTTTGACAATGCCCTTCTGGCAGCTTTAATTCATTAAATATTATTTGTTGTGACTCATCATTCTTAAAAGTATGCCTGTGTTTTTCTGTTATTTATATTACCTGTAGCTTTTAGACCTTGTATGCCCTGTACTGAATTTTGTATTCAGACTGCTTGCCTGTTAATCTCACACAAATTGCACTTCTATTCTTTGTATACTGATGTGAAACCTTTGTAAAAGAGCCATTGACTCAAAGGTATTTATCCAAAATTCTAATAATAAATAAATAGGATGCCCAATCCTCTCTTCCCCGGCTGGCCCCTGAGTGACAAAGGTCCTTTTTAAAACTCAGTTTGTCTGAGTAGTTAGCAGTACTGATGGTACTGTGGCTGTGACGCTGTGGGGCTGGGGTTTCTTTTCATTTAAGAAACCCCCACTTTTTTAAATTTCACCTCTTGTTATCCACGAGGGATACCCCCTATAATCAGAGAGGGATGTACCCTCAAAACAAATAGGGATATACCCTACCCTGTAATCTGACAGGGACTGGGTTAGGGGAATGGGAAAGGGGAAATTGTTTAACCAGAAAAAAAACACTAAGCTGAAGCTCGTTTCCAGGTGTGACGTGGGAGCACAAGGAAGTTAAGTAACTTGCTCAGGGTCACATACAGTAGTATGCAAGTGGGGGATGATGGGATTCAAACCCAGGTCTCAAGGTCTGCAGCTCAGTGCCCTAAACCATAGCACTATGCTGCCTCTCTTGAGCTGCTCCAAAAAAAGAATCTACTTCTGTTCACTTGTTGAAACAAGACAAAAATCAGAAATCTTGACATTTTTGTTCCCGTTTCAAAATCCTTAGTGAGAGAGCCCTGTTCAGGCTGTATGAGCTGCACTGAGAAAGCTGGGAGTTTTTTCAGTCAGGAACCCATTACACCACATGATGCCCACCGAGCTCTGCTCATCCTGAATCCGGCCTGTCATGGCCGACACACAGCAAAACATTTTGCCTGCACCTTGTTGATCTCCTTGTGAGTTGGAGATTCCTGCAAGAAGACCAATATGGAAATTTGGAAAACATGTTCTGTGAGACTTTGCCCTTTGGCGCTCCTTAAAAATAAATTGAAAAGGATGTAAGAAAGAGCCATAAACGCAAGTGGACTTTGTTATTTGTGTGATAACGAAATGATTGCAAGCAAGAAAGGGATAGCAAAATGACAACAATAAAAACATTCCACTAAACAAGCCCTATTGGTGAAATGTTGGGGTTAATATGTGTAATTCTAATGGAAATAAAATTAACAACTTGATGTTGGAAATACTCAGTACTGTATTTTTTTGTCTTTGTTCAAATTGCAGCTGCTGACTGAGTGAGTGGCTTCTCTTAAGCCCTATTGGCCAGTCTGTTACTGTCTGATTGCTTTTGCTTGCAGAGCAGAAACAGACATAGTATTTAGGGAAAACACTATTATCATTTCTCCTGAGAAACACTGAAAATTATTTAGCACACATAAGTGTGACAACAATTATTTTCTCTAGCTTGGGATTTTGAGAGAGGAACAAAAATGTTCCGATTTCTGATTTTTGTCTAGTTTCAGCAAGTGAACAGAAGTAGATTCTTGCTCAGTAGCAGTTCAAGTCAACTGTCTCTCCTGCCTGAAGCTTCTGCAAGCGCTGGGTAGAGATGAGTAAAGTTGGATAAATTCACTCCGCAAATTAATCCAAGAATTTAACGCAATTCGCAAAGTGCGGATCGATCCATGATGTGCAGAATTTTGCCCACAAATGGCAGAATCTCGCCATTAATGGGTGAAATTCTGCCATTTGTGGGCAAAATTATGCACTTTGAGGGCAAATGTCCATTGTTCACATTGAAAACTTTACGATTTTGGGTGTAGTCAAAGTTACTAAGGGCACAGAAAACTTTGCAAAATTCCGCAGATGAGAAATTCAGCCACTTTAAATTAAAACTTCAGCACATCTCTAGTATTCAGTCACATAATCTGTCTTTGGTGAGCTTCCAAAGTGGCCTCTGATTGGACAGGAAGTCTAAGGAGACCTTGTAGTCTCACAGCCAGTTTCAGCGGCCAAATAAATAATGAAGAACGAATAATGAATAATTGGGACCATTGAATACGAATGCTTGGCCAACATTCGAAATAGGATATTCATACACCCCTAGTTCTCTTTACTTACTTGTTCTATGGTTTGAGGAAAACCATTGCATTAAAGCAATACTATATGAACAGTTCAGAGCTGTACAGTGAATTTCAAAAAGTTTGTGAACGTTTATAAAATTGATAAATCAGATCAGTTTTTGCACTGAGAAAGAGACATTTCAGTAACTAAACTGAGCTTTCATCTCCAAACCAGAAATGCACTGGACATCTGTTCCGTTCTTCTCCAATTCCTATTACATTCTAATTGTAATCACAGTGGAATTGGTGGTAACCATTCCATAGGGTATTCTTTGGGGGTGGGAAATGCGTTTCCTTTACTGTGTACACAAAACAGGTGAGTGCCATGCCTTTCATTTGTTCGTCTTTTGTCAGTAGCAGTGGTAAACAACATGCATTGGCTGTAAGGTGGAGTGTGCATGAGAGGACTCTGAGTAGTAAACCTGTCTGCAGTGCTCATTTCATTCAACATCATAGCTAGTGAGACTGTAGGCGTGTGACAGACAACTCCCACCCCAAGTGTTGCTCCATTATTGACATTTACAACTCTTAACAATGCCATCATCTTTACTGTGTAATTATCATATACAGTATGGAGAGAACCAGCCTGTGCTGCCACCGAGAGGTTTAGATTACAGCAGACCTCAAGAGTGAAGCTCGAGAGGCTGTTGTAATCTGAATCTTGAGGTGGCAGAACAAGCTGGCCGGGCATGGTTTTGCCCAACCGGTATTTTTATAGTGTTTAATGATAAAACAAATGAACTGCTTAAACTGTTGTGTGCCATTGTCATCCGTTGAGCTGTCATGTCCTGTTTTCAGCCATTCTCCCACTGTGAATTATAAGTGACAGCTAATACAGAGACACAGCTGCTTTTTTTCTTTAAAAAAATAAAATTAAGTTAATTTCCATAGAAAAGTTTAATTGTTCAGACTTTTGAGGACAAACAGAGCAAACTAACCAAGGTCCACATTATCCTTTTCGGCTTTCTTGCATCTGTTGTGAGCTCAGTGTTTTTTTTTTAGCACTTCTTTCATTAGAGATGGTTGCACAGACATTGTTTTCCTTTGTGTGGAATGATGGTGTACCACAGAAGGGTACAACCACATTCATGACCTTTGCACTGTGGTACAGTTGTGTTTTGCTTAGCATGAAAATCCATGTAGAATAAGCTTCCTCTATACACTATAACACTGTCATCACAAGACCAGCCTTGATGGCACAACTCTCTTGTTCTGTATTTTTTTACGTGGATTGAAATTCTCTTTGGTTTCTCCCCAGTATCACCCACACCAATAATTAGAATAACTGGGGGACCTGGTTCAAATCTCAGTTACATTACAGTCCACTGGGATCAAACATTGTGTGTGTGATGTCACAGTTTACTGCAGGATAGACTAAGTACCAATGGATTTGAGTGCTAGCTATATCCTGCAAGACTGCCTAGCAAAAACTATGATACTGCACTGGATCATGGTAGATGGCATTATTGGTTACATTATTTCTGGGGCGTGGGTTCAAGTACCAGTTTGATCACATACTTTCTTTTTTTCATTAAAATGTGTGTTGCAAATGTTAAGCAGGAATAGTGCACCAGATAAGCAGTAAAACACAATGAGGCATGTATTATGCAGTTCTAACCACATCCCAGTCGTAGAGGCATGATGCAACAAGCAGAGTGCCTTCAGCCCAGGGAAGTGCAGTTAGATCAGCATAATGCACACCTTCCAAGTGTCTTTTTCTGCTTACAAAATGGGTGAACTGAAATAATTTTAAAAACCAAAAATGTCAACTTTTTTATTAAAAACATGTACTGGGAGGGCTTTAAGCCCGTGGTTCGATGGGCAGAGCAACAACGTCACTCCCCCATCGAGTTTAAAAAGGTCACAAACATCCTGGGCCTCGCCAGGATTCTTTCTCATTGGTTGCGGCTGGAGGCGCCACTCCACCTAGTTCTGCTGTTTATTTCTTTAAGGGTTCCAGCTGCTGGCTCTGTCTCTGCCAGAGCCCTGCTACAGCGGTCAGCATTGCCACCTGATGGCTGCCATTTCTTTTCACCATCGGACCACAGTTCCTCTCGGCTTCCCTGCGCCGACGCCCAGTGGCTCATTCTGTTCTGTCCTCCCCATCGCAGCTGCAGCTTGGCTGCCTTCTTGTGCTCTGTGCTCTCGCACTTGACCGCCTCGTTTCTCTGGTCCTGGTTTTCCACCACATGCCTGTAAGTCTCTGTCTGGCTCTTGTTTTGGCTTCTCAGTGTATTCAGGAACTGATTTTTTTTTTCTCTCACCCGGTCTCAGCACTGTGCAACTTCCGCCACACCAAATACCTGCCACTGCCAGATCTCAATGTCTCGGTTTCACAGTGCAGCTTTTACCAACCTTGTCGTTGCCCAGTCTCAAAGTCACCACCCTCTCTTGCACTGCACGGCAAAGTTTCTGCTTTCTGGAGGATTTTTTTTTTGCTCAGTCATGAAGTCTTGGTCCCTCCTTCAACACTGCTAAAACTGAATTGGCAGCATGCATAACAGACTGGAGGTTAGAATGCAGGGTAGTGAAATAAAGAAAGACAGCGGTTAGAATTCTGGATTCAGCATTTAGAATACAGCCGAAAAAAATGTAATTGGTGCCGTAGATATCAGACCATAGATTGGGGGGGTTGTCAGGCAGCAAAGAAAAACAACCAGGCAGCAAGTAGAATGTGTGCAGCTTTCAGGGCACACTGCTTCATCTCGTGCTTGATGGACATGTTTATCAAAGCTACGGGTTTATTCTTTAACTATGTTCATTGCTGCAGTCTGTCACCTCCATCGAATAAAAAAAAAAAAAAAAACACATTCCGATTTGTTTCTTCTGCTGTTGGTGCTATCGATCCATGTCTCCTGTTCTGTCTCACACTTGTCTGTTGGGTATGCTGTTCTGTGTATCGGCCTGCAATGGCTCTGCTAGGTTTTGACCCCGGGACCTTCTGGCCACCTGAGCTGCCATGTCTTGCATGGCTTGCTTGCTTCTATCTGTTAAGTTCCACGCTATGCTACTTGGTTCTCGACTTGTCATTTCCTCTGCCCTTCAGCTGTAATTCCCGTTCAGCTTTGACTTCCTTCCTCCTTTGCATTGCTCCTCTCCTTCTCTGGCCCCTCATCCTCATGTCCCCCCTTCACTCCGTTCCTCTCCTCCCCCTCCGCTCTTGCCTTTTTGGGGCATCCCCATTGGTAGCCCTCGCAGATTCCCGATACCTTGCCTCAACCTGCTCGGTTGCTCTCTCCGTCCTGCCCTGGCTGCCTCCTTTTGGCCAGCGATCGGCGTTTCTTTTGGCCTACCTCTCCTGGATTTTCTGCTCCCTGTCCATGCTACCTCAACTGGTCTTGCTCTCCATGGGTCCTCTGCTATTCCCTCGCACTCCCCCTCTGGTTCACATACTCTCTGGTTCCGGACTTGCCTTCTTGGCTTCAGACCATACCCCCTTTTGAGGAGCCTCATTGCTTGCATCATTATTGCACCTCAGATCGATTCAACATCCAGTCAAGGACATGCTGGTCCCCGATACCTTACCACGATCTGCTCGTATGTTTCCTTTTTTTTTTTGCATTATTTATGTATCCCCCTATGAGCCCCGGACCTGCCTCTTCTTCGAGCTGCCAAGGTGCCAGACATTCCCCCTACTGTCCTCCTTCTGACCACCTACCTCACATCTGCAGACTTGCACGGGATAGCCCGGTGTAACCCTTCACCAGATGGGTCTCCACTCCTCCGAGGGGGAAGGCACCGGCAGGAGGAACCAGCACACTATTTTCTCTCAGTCCCGGGAGCTGCTGAGGTATTCTGTGGCTCTCAGGGAGTCTTTGGAGGTGCCTGGGACCGGCAGCCGTCATCCGGCTAACTTCCGGAATGGTTTTCTGCTTTCTTGTTCCCCTTTGCGTCACGCTTTCTGCAGTGCCTCCAATCTCCATTGGGGTCACGGCGTGAGCTTGGTGACAGGTCCCTAACCCACCCCAGAATAGGACAGCAGTCCATCGGACGCTCGATCCTATCCTCAAGCTGCAGACCCCCGACAACCTGAGTCCATTCCTGAACCCGGGTCGCTGGCGTGGGTGAGGTATGGCGCCAGCCCCTCAACCCTCTACGCCACCTGGCCTGCTCGTATGTTTCAACTGCTCAATCCGTATGCCTCGGCTGTCTCCATCTGGCCTGCAATTGATATTTCTTTGGGTCACCTCCATTAGGTCCCATGCTTCCTAATCTGCCTACTGTGTTCCTGCAGCACTCCTCTTCATCTGTATTCATCTTCCTCAGTTGCCTCGATTCAGCTCTATCTCCGCTCCTAGCTGCATTCCGTTCATAACACCAATCGTTTGCTCATCCTTACTTCATGGTTTCTTTATTTAATGCCACCAGATGCATCCTTCCGTGTCATCCTCCGTGCTAGTCTCCCTTGGGAATCTGTCTAAATTCTGCACTGACAGTCTAACCCTTACTAGTTTCCAATATCTCACCTAGTATACTGCTCCACATGCTGATTCTTGCCCTCTGCATATCGTAGTGCTTCTGATGCTTAGCCTTATCCCCCCCCCCACACTTTGAGGATCTGCCCTGTAGTTCTGCTTGCATTTACCAGCTTCAACAGGTACATATGCTTCCCCTGTCTATTCCTTGTAGTTTTCAGACCTTTTTGATCATGTTTCTCTTCACCCTTCTCTTTACTAAGCTTACTAATTTGTCTTTATCCAGTATTTTCATATGGCTCTTGTTCCCCTAGCTGCCAATCGGCTTGGACTTCCCATGCTCATCTACTTCAAATGACTGTGAGCTTTGTTCTTTCCTACCTCAATTTCCCCATCGATCACTCCTGCTTCAGCGTGCCCTCGTGCTGCTCCCTGTCCTCGGCACTCTTGACATACTCAGCCGTCCAGGATTCAATCCAGTCATGGCTTCTATCTCCTCGTGCCATGATTTATCTGTTTGTTTGCTCTGCCATTCATATCCTTGGGGCCTCCATGGCTGACTCCATCCGACCTTCATTCGCACCGGGCCTATGTGCCACCTCATCCAGCTCACCCTCCAGCCCCCTTACTGAGCCTTCCTTGAGCACGGTGTCTACTTGCTCCGTGTCATCCATCATCGATCCCTTCCTCGGAGATCCTTCGACTCATTTAGCCCCCTCAGCTCCACAATACCTGGCCTTGGCCTGCTCATCTACTTCAGTCCCCCTCTTGGTATGCCTTGGCATGGTTCGGTGCCTTGTCTGCGCTATTCCCTTGCTCTGTCTGGCTATATCTATCATGGCTCATATATCGCCTAATTAGACTCGCCCCCATGCAGTTCTCATCCCATACCGGCTGGGTCCTATGCTACACTATTGACCTCCCTACTGTCCTTCATCCTTTCACACTTCGCTTTCCAGTACCTTCCTTCGTGGCATCAATCCCTCATCATTCCTCATCCGTTCCTGTTACCTTCCTCAGCCTATTGCTTATTTTAGTTCTGACCTTTGTAGATTCTTTCCACTCATGGCTTCCCTCCTCATCATTCATCATCTGATTTGTCTCCCCTTGATCGCCGTCCTGTGCTTACCTTCTGATTCGCATACCCTATGGTTCCTGTCATGCCTTCTTGGCCTTGGAGTTTGCCTCCTTTTCGAGATGCATCATGGTTCATGCCACTCCATGGAATACGTTACCTTCGTTCAAGTTATTTTCATGTTCATTTCCATCTTCTCTTATTCCGATCCTGTACAGGCTCTTCAAGATTCACTCCATTCGTGGCCTTCTGTCGATATTTCTTTGGGTGTCCCTACCATAACTCCTATGCCGCCTATCAACTGCGGCCATCCTTCCATTTGTGTAGCGTTTGTAACTCCAGTCATCTCGAGTTCATAAATCCAGTCTTCATTCATTCAGTATTACCTCACAGCTTGTCTATTTACATCACTTACTCTACCATTCCTGTCATTGAATTCCATACTATCTCATTGCCTACAACCTCAGGGTCTAATCGTTCAGGGTCTAATAATTTCCATCACGTAATCAAGCATGCCTCTTCAACCTCAGTATCTGCTCACTTGCATCGCTCAATCAAGCCAGTTTGCCATATTCTTTGCCTCCTCATCAGCAATTCTGGAATATCCTTGTAAGCGCATCTGGATACCCCTTGTTCCTCTGGCTCCCACTTGGATTTCCTCCCTCCCATCCTTGCTTCTCTTATCTTCTAGCTCTCATCAACTTCTCGAGCATGCCTTCCTTGGGTCCCTGCTACCTCTCGATCCTTCTTTACTCTGTCCTTCTTTGGAATTCTTTTCATCTCCCATCATCCTACCTCCATATGGGTCTTCTCTTTCGCATCAACTGCTCGATCTGTGTCCTTCCCTTTGCCTCCTCAGCTCCACCTGTGCTTTTCCTTTGGGGTTCCCCTATCCTACCATGCGTCGGTTGACTCAGCCTGGTTTGCTTACCAGCCTCCATAGCATTATGCTCTGGCAACTCCGTCTGACCTCCTTCGACTCGCCCTATTGCAATTTTCTTCCTACAAGTGGGTCCTTTGCTAACCCATTGCATCCTTACCATCCTTCGGCCTTTCATACTTCGCTTTTCCGCTCCAGCCTCCATGGCTTCAATCCATCTTCAAACCTCATCCATTCCTGTTTTACTTTTCTTAGCATAGCGAGTTCCAGGTATGCCTTTTCTAGTGCCAGTCATCAGGGATTCACTCCACTAATGGCCTCATTCCTCATCCATCACTGTTACCTCGATTTGACTCTACCTCCACTCAAGAGCCATGCCTTCCTGTCCGTCGGCCCTTGTTAAGGGCAGGCTCGAGGCTCTCCACCATCATTCAAGTTCCTTTCTCATTCCTTTCCGAATCTACCTCCTTTCGAGAAGCCTCCTTATTCATATCTCTCTCTATTCATTCTGAATCTACCTCCTTCAAGGAGTCTACTTAGTCACATTGCTCTTTCAAACATATCACCCATATAGTTTGTATACTCTCTGGTTCCAGATATGCCTTGTTGGCCTCGGAGTTTGTCTCCTTTCGAGGAGCCTCATTACTGCATCACTCTATTGAATCCTATGATATTCATCACCCACAACATTAGAATCTAATCATTCGTATTGCATGTTCATTTCTCATCAGCCTCTGTGTCTACATCTTCACCTTGCTCAATCAGGCATACCGCTCAATGAGGCACACCTCTCAGTTGATCTCATGCTACCGCATCATCCTGCCACCCTTTTGTGGCAATCATCTTCATCTGTATTCATCCTTGCCTCCATTCCTTCGAGACATGCGCAGCATCATGTTCCATATTTAATTGTGTTTTCTTTCAGGGAGTTTCCCTATTTTTCATGATCTTCCCTACTCATGTCTATTTAATTAATTTTCACTACTTAGATCCCGCATCTATGAACCATTCTCTTCACCGACTTACGTCCTCAAATCAAATGTCATCAGCCTGGAGGGAAGGCGATCTAGGCCTTGGATCCCCAGAGGTTTCCTCCTCAAAGGGTTTTTTTCCTCTCCTCCATGCCAGTGGTCATAATATTAGTTAGATTTAGTGCTTTCTTCATGTTAGTTAGTTAGGTTCCGCTGTTGGATGGAGGCAGATGGTGGCCTCGGCTTTCTCCTCTCTCCTTAGGAAGTTAGCCCTTCTCTTCACAGAATTCATTCATCATCTTCAAAGCTTGACATCTTACTTATTCTTTTTGGGCTTCTTCCTAACCTACCTTTAGCCGATGCATTCATTCCAGGCACCTGTAGGGGGGAACCCTCCTCTAGGGTTCCTTGCGTTGTTCCCCTACAGGGTGGTATATCCCACGGATAGAGAGGCGGAAAGCACATCGAATGGGAGGGCTTTAAACCCATGGTTCAATAGGCGGAGCAACAACATCACTCCCCCCCATTGAGTTTAAAAGGTCACAAACATCCTGGGCCTCAACAGGATTCTTTTTCGTTGCCCACCATCCACCCCTCCTCCTCCAGTGGCTCATCTCTGTTCCCCTTGGGCTTCTTCCTAACCTACCTTTGCATTCATTCCAGGCACCTGTGGGGGGGGGGGACCCTCCTCTAGGGTTCCTTGCATCATACCCCTACAGGGTAAAATATTACATGGATAGAGAGGCGGAAAGCCACAAAGCAAATCAAGTTACACAAGCATTATCTCATATTATCTCATCCAGTTGCGTAAGCACATCAAATTTATTTTGTTAAAATTAACTAGTATAAAGTAGTCCCCCAGGTGACAAGCATCTGTTTATGTACACATTCAATAGATGCTTGTTCATCATGGAGTGCAGGAGTTAAAACGTCTGCCGAATTCTACTGGCAGAATGTTCACCTTACCCCACATAAACCATAGAATTAATGGGAGAGTAGAATGGAAGTCTCTTATTACTTCAGTGGGTCAATATGCGTGTATGCTGGACGTCGGAGTAATCTGGCAGATGTATTTAAACATAGAAACATAGACTTTGACGGCAGATAAGGACCACTTGGCCCACCCAGTCTGCCCATTTCCCTACCTATTGGATAAGCTGCAGATTCTAGTTAACTAACAGCCTACTTCCTGCAACCCCCCACTATAATTGCCTTATGTCTGTCCCATGCATGTTTGAATTCCCCCACTGTTTTAGACCCCACAACCTCTCCAGGAAGGTGGTTCCATGCGTCCACCACTCTCTTCGTGAAAAAGAATTTCCTCACATTACCCCTGAGCCGTCCCCCCTCTAACTTTAAATTGTGCCCCTTGTTCTTACACATCTCTTTTTCTGAAAGATGCTACCCTCCTGGACTTTGTTGATTCCCTTGAGGTTCTTAAAAGTTTCTATCATGTCCCCCTGTCCCTCCTTTCATCAAGGGTATACATATTAAGCTCTCTCAGTCTCTCTTCATATGGTTTCTGATGTAGACCCTGTACCATTTTAGTTGCCCTCCTCTGGACTGCTTCCATCCTGTCTATGTCCTTGCGTAGATGAGGTCTCCAAAACTGCACGCAGTACTCCAAATGGGGTCTCACCAACTGTCTGTACAGAGGGATAACCACTTCCCTTTTTCTACTTGTGATGCCCCTCCCTATGCATCCCAGTATCCCCCTGGCTCTCCTTACTGACTTCTCACATTGCTTACCCACCTTTAGGTCATCTGATATGACTACACCCAGATCCCTTTCCATTATTGTTGTGTTAGTACCTCCCTTGCTATTGTGTATTCTTCTCCTGGGTTTTTGTTTCCCAGGTGCATTACTTTGCACTTCTTTGCATTGAATCTAAGTTGCCATATGTCTGACCATTCCTCCAACCTTGCTAAGTCCCTTCTCATCCTTTCTAACCCCCCTTGTGTATCAACTCTGTTACAGATCTTTGTGTCATCTGCAAAGAGGCATACCTTTCCTTCCAGACCCTCTGCAATGTCACCTATAAAGACGTTAAGAGGACTGGACCCCATACTGAGCCCTGAGGTACTCCACTGGTAACCCCCATTTCTTCAGAATGTGTTCCATTCACTATTACCTTCTGTGTCCTGTTGTGCAGCCAGTTTGCTACCCAGGCTACCAGGCTGGGACCCACTCCCAGGCTGGCTAACTTGATTATTAATCTTTTGTGTGGGACTGTGTCAAATGCCTTGCTAAAGTCTAGGTAAGTTGGTGAGGTTTGTCACCTTGGTGCATCGGAATGTGTCCAGTAACCAGGCAGAGCAGAAAATGTGGTACGATGTTGGACTGAAGGAGAAATGTTTTAACCCAGGAGAGTAAGTACTGTTACTTTTGCCATCAACAGAAAACAAACTGTTGATGAAATGACAGGGTCCCTTTAAGGTAACATGCCAAACAGGGTGGTAAATTCTGAGATCGAGATGCCAGGAAGACCGCCCCAGCTAAATGGGTTTATCATGCCAACTTGCTGCATTGGTGGATGGAAAAACCAGCCCCCTTTTACTCTGTTTATACACCCTGAACAGATGCACACTGAGTTGGATGTTGCTTATGAACGATTAGATCCTTCTCAAGAGAAACAGAATGTACAGATCAATCCTGAGTTGGACCCCGAACAGAGCAAAGAGGTACATGAGTTGCTACAGTACTACCAGCACACCTTCACATGCATGTCAGGGTAGTGTAAGCCGCAGCTGTGCATGTACACAGTGGCTAGCCTATCATTCTACTCCTGTTAATCTATGACAAAAACACACACAACAAAAGGCCTCAGAGTAAAGCCAGGGATTCAGTTTTCTGTAAGGCAGGGCAAACAGCAACATTTTCCCTGGTAGACAAGTAAGGATAGGAAGGGAGTTTTCATGGTAAAACTGCAAGCATTTCCTTTTTTATTTGTGTACGTAAGGAGGGGAATATAAAGAACATTTAATCAATTTGGTTGCTCTTTTTATTTTTAATTAGTTTCATTTTTATGTCTAGGTGCATTTTTAGTGCGTAAAGGTGGTAGCCATCTTTGTAATGGTATTCAGGTATTTTGGAAAAAAGGCATTACTATTGTTAATGTCTTGAGTCTTGATTGCCAGCACTTGATTCCACTTGTGCATTAGACAGATCTAAAACATAGGTTCAAACCAAGCAGGAAGCAAGTTTTTTTTACCTATTTTATAATAACTAATTGTCAACCCAATTGTTCCTAGCTGGAGGATTTGAAGTCTGAGAAATTAAGTGACTTTTGGACTAACTCAGGCTACCCAACGGAGCCTGTTAGCTCAGTTGCTAGAGCACTGGGCTGGAATTCTTGGGGCTTGGGTTCAAATACCAATTATATGGCATTTTATTTCTTATTTCATAAAAAGAAATTAGAGAGCACTTGCACTTGAAATGATTTACATTGTAACAGCATGTAGCAGGGTTCATAAAGATAGCCAAAGTAAAGTTTGTTAAACTGAAAAGAATATGGTTTGTTAAACTGAAAGGCTTATGATATAATTAAAAGTCAGATTGAAACAGTTCTCATAGTGTGCAGTATTTCTGTCCTGCACACCTTTTGGAACTTCATTAATTCAAATTTGCTAAAGGGCAAAAAACAGTACGTTCAGTACAGGAGACCCTGTCTTGTTAACCTGTGCAACTGTAGACTGAAACAGGATTGCACTGTTTTCCAAAATTAGATGCAAAGCTTGCATTTCTAAATGGAGATCCTTGCAGTGTTAGCAAATCACCGAAGAATAATGCTACTTTCGGAAAATCAGCTGCTTGACCTTAATTGGTATCCCCGCACTCCTCACGCACACAGATCCACAGAGTCAGGGTAAAGTCAAAGTAGCAGGAGAAATAGGGTCGATTTCTGGACATGGAAGATCCAGTAAAACTGATTGGGCTGCGCACTTGAGCAGACTAGACAGACCATGATGGCTGCTTCTGCTGGTAAATGTTTGTATGTTTGTATATCCATAAACCTACTTCTTATAAAGTTGTAGTGAAAAATAGATGTGTGCCAGCATATATATTTCCTTTGGAGTCTGAACGAGGATTTTCCTTAATATATATATCTGGGGGTACCAGTTATATCCAGTTGCATAACCAGATTATACATTTCCATTGCTGTTGTCCATGGCCCTCAAATATTCCAGGTCTCAAACCTAAACAGCCTGCTTCTGAGTGTGCCTTGCAAAGCATGTTGTGGTCAGGTGGAATGGCATTCCGATAACATCTGTGAACTGCATACCAAGCAGCAGGCCCAGCTGCATTGTTGCTATAAAAAACTCCGTCACAGAGCTTCTGGCGGGCACTGATATAAAAGGAAAGCAGGCAGGATTCAATGTCGGTTGTTTTGATTTTGACTGGGTACTGCTGAATCTATTCCTACTTTCACAGTTCACTGACTTGTGGCTCCCCTTAGCTTTATACTGTAACATTTATTTTTATTTTAGTCTTTGGTAACTGTGTAAAGCCAACTAGGCACAGGTGCCTGTTTTCAGGGGTGACCCGGGAGCACTGGGGAGATTAAGAGACTTGCTCAGAGTCACACAGTATGCAAGCAGAGGTTGTGGGAATCAAACCCAGGTCTGTCTGTTGGATGTACAAAGCTCATTTACAGTTCATTACTCTAACCGCTAGACTATACTGCCAGCCCCTTGCTACATACATAGCAGAAGTAGTAGTTTCAAAGGCTCCGTGACAACTTTTTGGCAAGAGCTGCCAGTAAATTTTTAAGAATACAAGCAAGTGTTGCTTATCCTGTTTATTCACAGTCCTCTCTAAACTAGGCTATGTAAGCAATTAGACATGATGGGTTTGCATTAGACAGTTCTAACACATGGCAAGGGGTGTAATAAGGCACAGGGCTGCGGGTTGAGTGCCTTTAGCCCCTGGCTGTGCATTAGAACTGTCTAATGCACATTCTCAGAGTGTCTTATTGCACTTGTAAAATGGGAAAGTGTATTGTACATGCATGCAAACATTAGAATTAATAGGATTATATACTAAAATAATATTTCTAATGTATTTTTATATAAAGGAGTTCCTCTGCCTGTGTAATTTTTTTTTTTTTTTGCCCCAAGTAGTTTTGTTCTACTGTGGCCATCACAGATCTATCTGATTATTATGGTTTCCTTGACAACTCCCCACACACACACACACACACACACACACACATACACACAATATTGATTTTTTTAAAATAAATAAATTGGTATTTACACCATAACTCTAGTAATATGTACATGCACTTACAGTGGTAGTAACAAAAAAGTTGACCGGTACCGTGGTATTTTCTGTCAACCGTGGAATAAATACCACGTATTTACTGCTACTGCCATAAAAAATGCATTGAATAACATTGTTTTCTTTCCGTGGTATGCAGTAAATCCACAGTATTTTTTTCAATGGTTGACGGAAAATAACTTAGTACAGGTTATCTTTTTGTAACTACCGCTGTACATGACATGGAGGAAAGTTGAGGACTGCTAGTCCAGTGGCCGTCAGTTGGAATTGGAGTGCTTGTGTGAGGAAATGCCAGCTGTTCAGAAAAAAAAGCTACTGGCAAGTGCTGCTGTTTTTTTTTTTTTCCCTCAAATACTTTGGGAGGCTTTAGGAGATACAGAGAGAGTGAGTGAGTGAGAGAGACAGAAAAAGAGAGAGATTCCGTATGTTATCTGCAAGTGTGCAGCATTAATAACAGAGGAGATGGCTTGATTTATATATTGTAGGGTGAGAGCTCAGGACTATGAGGCTGTCATTAGAACACGGAGTGGTAGTAGGATCTAAAGTGTCTTTTTTTGTTGTTGCTTTCTTTCTCTCCCTCCTGACAGACCCCCCCAGCCCCATCACCCCAGCGTCTACTGGGATCTCCTCTAGCTTCCACGAGGTGCTAGCTGGCCTGGTGCAGTGCCTGTGAGGGGCTGACATCATCTCGCCAGTTGGGAATTTTCCTTTTTGCTTCCTGTCCCTGAGTGTGGTGTGGTGGCATGTAGTAATGCCAGTGGCCAAGGCGCGCATGCTTCCACGCATGGTATGATGGGCGTCTGCCCTGTATCCACCCCCTGCATCTGTGGTCCATTGTGCCATCCCCCAGCCGCCACTAGGGGTCAGGCAAGCAGCAGACTCCATCCCCACCCCTCTCTGGGAGAGGAGAGCTGTCTTCCCGACACTCAATCCTCTCCCTCCCCGGCCGACCCCTGGTGGCCTGCTTGCTCCACGAACACAGGTCGCCGGCATGGCAGGAGGTAAGGCACAGATGCTTCAGCCCTACACAACAATGGGCCGGCCCCCTCTAAAGTGGCTTATCTGTTTTTCTGAAACACTTCAGGTGAGAAAACTGGTAAGTGGAATGTAACAGTTTAGTGTTTGAGCACGTACAGTAGGTGAGGGTGTGAGCCGGGGGACAGAAGTGATTGGCAGGTGGCATGGGTGGAGAGAGATCACAACGTGTAGGCATCTGAGCAAGGATGGTGAGGAGGAGGAGGAGGAGCAATTGGCACGTTGGGTGTTGGGAGACAGATTGCAGCAGACTGAAAATGGAGAAAAAATTTGCATCTGTATTTTGCATTTGTGTCCATGAGCATGTAAGCAAAGTAATGAGCAGTGGGTGGGAGCGAGTGGCCGGTGATGGAACAGATAATCTCATCAGATAGAAATATGGAGGGAGTACAGAAAAACATTTTTCAAACATTAAGTTGAAATGTCAGTTACATTTTTTGTGTGATTTGACTGTCGGGCAATGAAGCAGCTATTATATATTAGTTAATTATGTTGTGGTAAACTATCGTTCACTCAGCAGGAAGCAACAATGGTGACTTGCCTTTTTGAACATTCTGAGGAGGAGCTCAAGGATTTCTCTGATCTCCTGTGCCCAAGTTGGCAGAACTTGTTATTAGCCGTGCATTAGGCTAATGACCAATCAGGACGCAGGATTTTGTCTCCCCATTCACAAGTACTGTACATAGGTGCATACAGTAGGTACATTGAGACATAGGTATATAGATACATATGTACATATATAAATGGGTACATAGACATATGGGTACTGTACATAGATACATATGGACATATGAATATAGGTACATTGATACATATGGGTACATAGGTCCATGCAGTAGTATACATAGATACATAAGAACATAGGAACATAGCTAGATAGGAACATAGGTACACAGGTATAGTGATACATAGATACATAGGTTCATAGATACATAAGTATAGGTGCATAGGTACATAGGTACATATGTACATAGGTACACAGGTATAGTGATACATAGATACATAGGTTCATAGATACATAAGTATAGGTGCATAGGTACATAGATACATATGTACATAGGTACACAGGTTTAGTGATACATAGATACATAGGTTCATAGATACATAAGTATAGGTACATAGGTACATATGTACATAGGTACACAGGTATAGTGATACATAGATACATAGGTTCGTAGATACATAAGTATAGGTGCATAGGTACATAGATACATATGTACATAGGTACACAGGTTTAGTGATACATAGATACATATGTTCATAGATACATAAGTATAGGTACATAGGTACATATGTACATAGGTACACAGGTATAGTGATACATAGATACATAGGTTCATAGATACATAAGTATAGGTGCATAGGTACATATGTACATAGGTACACAGGTATAGTGATACATAGGTACATAGATACATAAGTATAGGTGCATAGGTTCATAGATACATAAGTATAGGTGCATAGGTACATAGGTACACAGGTATAGTGATACATAGATACATAGGTTCATAGATACATAAGTATAGGTGCATAGGTACATATGTACATAGGTACACAGGTTTAGTGAGCTTAATAAGGACCATACAGCACATCTAGATCACCTCCCTTTTATCCTAGCAGCGCTAACCTGAAATGCCCTTTCCCTTCAGGTAGCTAAAGAGCCAAGTCACTAAACCCCAAGCACTATCTGCACTTACTACATGCTCTAGTAATCCATTACACAACCCTGTCATTCTCTAGAGGAAAAACGTTTTTTTGTGCATCCTGTTGCCTGTCTACCTTCATCTTGAACTTGTGCCCCTTTCTTCTGCTAGCCTTGATTCTGCTGAACAGTCTGTTCTGATTGATTCGTTATACACTACCCTTTCAGGATTTTTGAGCTCTGTGCCACGATCATATCTTCCTCTCAGTCTCTGTTTCATAAGGGAGGACCCCCTCCCAAGTGCTTCAGCCTTTCTTCATACATGTTCCCTTGCACCAATCGTCTCTGGAGTGCTATGCTGTGTTTTTCCAGCCCCTGTATATCTGTTCTATAGTTCAGTGCCCAGAACCAAGCACAAAATACTCCAAATGGGAAGGGCTCTCACCAGTGCCTGATATAGGAGCATCGCCCCTCCTTTTCTGTAACATTTACCCCCATTATAATGGAATCTAACCATACGCTGTCCATGCTGGATGCTTCTCAGCACTGTTTAGGCAGTTGCAGAGATGAGCTTCTCCTGCTCCATCACATCCAGTGCACCACAGTGTTTAAAGGGGACAGGAAATGAGTGCTAATCGGCAACAGTTGGTATTGTTCCGAGTAACAGAAAAGAAAGACTTGCCTCCAAATGAGCCACATTTAACTGTATCTGAATAAACACTGATGTGAAAAACTGTGTTTTCAGTAGTTTCCTTTTTATGGATAACATCCTGCACAGTGCTCTTCGTGGAACCAGTGATTTCAGAGTTTATACCATGTCATGGTTTGTGTACAACATGCTAAACATGCCCTATTGTTCTATCAGAACCTTGCTTAGAATTCTGCGCACAAACCGTGACATAGATAAAACTCCAGGTCACTGGTTCTATGAAGAGAACTATAACAGAATGCTTCCCATAAAAGCAAAACAATGCAACATACATTTTTTTGTGTCAGTTTTAATTTAGGGACAGTTATATATGGATCATTTAGGCTTATGAATGGGAACATTATAAACAGCTACCCAGTTAGAAATTGGTTGCTGTCCTTTTTAATTCCTATACCCATTGCACACATTAAACTGTATCTGCCGTTTGCCTGACCAGCAGTTTACGTTATCTGTGTCCTGACGTAGTTTCTGGCATGCCTCCTCACTATTGAGCTCCACTGCAAGCTTTGTATCATCGGTAATTTCAGCCAAATGGCTTCTTGTCCCCAGTTCTAAACCATTCATGAACACGCTGGATGGAAGCAGTCCCAGAACTGACCCTTGGGAATCCACTCTAGTACTGCCTTCCAGTCTGACACTCTTACCCCAAAACCATCACAACTCACTACCTATAACTCACAACATTTCTAATCAATACTGATAGTTCCCTTCCATTTAACTCCTTGCTTTATCAGGTTTTGTATAAAAACCTCCAATGCAGTACCTTGTCAAAGACTTTACTAAAGTTTAAACAAAGAGAATCTAGAGCATCCCAGCCATCTATCCTTGTGGTTATCTCATCAAAAAGATACTTAAAAGTAACTGGGTCACTGTACAGATGTTATGTTTTTGGTTATTACCCTGTGCTGGCCAAGCAAGGTTGAGAGGCCTGAGCTCGTTAAACTCCTCACGTGGGGGTGGGGTTGAAATGGGAACAACAGGAATAGTGCATTGCCTCCATCGAGAGCAGGAAATAGTGAGCCTGATCACAATCAGAATACTGCCCCCAGGGATCTCCCCAGTAGCTGTCGGACACCATCCTCGGACTCACAAACATCAATACGTACACTTCAACTGTCGGACACCACCTTCAGACTCACAAGCAGCAATAGCCACACTTCAACTGTCGGACACCACCCTCAGACTCACAAGCACCAATACCCACACTTCAGCTGTCGGACACCACCCTCAGACTCATAAACACCAGTACCCACACTTCAACTGTCAGACACCACCCTCAGATTAACAAGCAGCAATACCCACACTTCAACTGTTGGACACCACCCTCAGACTCACAAGCACCAGTACCCACACTTCAGCTGTCGGACACCACCCTTAGACTCACAAGCACCAATAACCACACTTCAACTGTCGGACACCACCCTCAGATTCACAAGCAGTAATACCCACACTTCAGCTGTTGTACACCACCCTCAGACTCACAAGCTCCAATACCCACACTTCAACTGTCAGGCACCACCCTCAGACTCACAAGCACCAATACCCACACTTCAGCTATCGGACACCATCCTCAGATTCACAAGCTCCAATACCCACATTTCAGCTTTTGTACACCACCCTCAGACTCACAAGCTCCAATACCCACACTTTAGCTGTTGTACATCACCCTCAGACTCACAAGCACCAATACCCACACTTCAGTTGTCGGACACCACCGTCAGACTCACAAGCACCAATACCCACTCTTCAACTGCAGTTTCCAACACTTGTACCAATTAGGGCAGATCGCTAAAAATATACTGACATGCCAGATTTTAACAACAGGATTTAATAGTCAGCAGCACAGGTCCTGTGAAGAGAATAGGGTTATGCATGCTGGTTTAGCAACAATTTTAGGCAATATCAACAATGCTGTACTCCAGATATTTTTGGTGCTTCACTCCAAGCTATGTGATCTCAGATCTCGAGGCCACTGAGCTGAGATGGTGTAGTATGCCTCCCTGTACCCATGTCTGCTGTACTGTCGGGCCTCAAATTAGTGGTGCCTGGATTCTCAGGAATCCGTTCCAGTATGCAGACATAAAAGCATAGAAACAGAGATCATTATGGCAGAAGAAGACCAGCGGTCCATCCAGTCTGCCCATATTCCCTATAATCCCTGGAACCTTCCCTGGAACCTATCCTTCCTCCAGGGTACTAACCCTCCCCATCCTATCCCCATTCTCGTCCCCGGTCTTGTCGCCCCGGCAGCTACTATTCCCTTCATTCGATCCCATGCCTGCTTGAATCTACTGACTGTGTTTGCATCCACCACATTGGCTGACAGGCTGTTCCAAGGTTCCACCACCCTTTCCATAAAGAAGTACTTCCTCACATCCCTCCTGAACCTTCTTCCTGTTAATTTCCACTGATGACCACATGACCTCGAGTTGGTATTCAGGGTAAATAATTCCGCATAGTTTACCTAGGTACTTCTTTTAAGGAACTCGAAGGTCTATGCCATATCTCCACTCTCCCTTCTGATTCCCAGTGTGTACCTATTTAGTGCCTTGAGGCACTCCTCATAGGATCCGCCCTGCTGGCCCTGAATCATTTTTGTTACTCTGCGCTGCACTGTCTCCAACCTATCCTTATCCTTTCTGAGGTGAGGACTCCAGAACTGGGCACAGTACTCTAGGTGATGCCTCATCAGGGATTTTAGAGGTGAAGTATTACCTCCTTTCTTCTGCTATCAGTACCCCTCCCAATACATCCCAGCATCCTGTTAGCCTTGCTATAGGCCCTGTTGCACTGACTCAGTTGCTTAAGTGAGTTGCTAATGACAACTCTCAGATCTCGTTCCTCTTCTGTTGTGATAAGTCTCACCTCACCCATCCAGTACTCCATCTTGGGGTTCCTTTTCCCTAACTGCATACCTTGCACTTTCTGGCATTGAATTTTAACTGCCAGACCTTTGACCACCCCTCTAGTTTCTGTAGATCCCTGTGTATATCCCTTTTTCCCTCATCACTATCCACCCTCTCACATAGTTTTGTGCCATAGCGAAGAGACACAGCCTGCCCTGGATTCCCTTGCCAATGTCACTAATGAACATGTTGAAGAGGACCAGACTCAAGACAAATCCCTGTGGAGCCCTGCTTGTAACCTCCCTTTCCTCTGATTTAACCCTGTCGACCACCCCACACTCTGCTGCCTCCCTTCTAGCCAACCACCCACCCAGTATGGTTTTAACTGCACCCAGGTCTTCCATCTTTTTGATCAACCTTTTGTGCGGTAACAAATCAAAAATATTGCTGAAGTCAATGTACAGCAGATCCACAGCGTGACCACTGTATACTTCCTTCGTCACTCAGTCAAAGAAGAAAAGTCAGGTTAGTCTGACAAGACCTTCCCGCCACAAAACCATGCTGTTTACTATCCTGAGCCTGTTGCTCTCTAGGTAGTCTATGAGGTCCTCTCTGATTAGTGATTCCATCAGCTTCCTCACGATGGAGGTCAGATTGACAGGCCTGTACTTCCCTGGTTGCTCCCTACTCACCCCCCATGAAGCAGTACAACATCTGCCATTCTCCAATCCCTTGGAACTTTCCTGGACCTAAGTGAGCTGTTGAACAGCCCAGTCAGGGGTTCAGCCGGTTCTGCTGCTGATTCTCGAAGTATCCTCAGATACAACCCATCTGGTTCTGGGGTCTTGCCTATCGTAAGGGTTGCCAGCCCTTTCAGGACCCTGTCTCTAGTAAGTACTGGCTGCCTCATTTCAGGGACTCCCTTAGCGGCTGCTTTGATGCCACTTTCTGGCATGGACCCACAGTCCTCCTTGGCAAATACTGAGAAAAAATAGTTATTCAGGACAGCAGCCTTTTGCTCATCCTCCTCTATCACCCTACCCCCTCAACTAGCTGTGCAATGCCCCCTTCTTTCTCTTTTTTCTCTGATATATCTAAAATGTTTTTCTCTATTCTTGACCTCCTCTGCGATACGCAGCTCTCTGTCTGCTTTCGCCTGCCTGACAGCCCTCTTTGCCTCCCTATTTTTCCGTAGATAATCCTCCCTTTCTGCCTCTCCCTGCTTTTCCGTGTATTTATAGAAGGACTTCTTTTGGACCCTAACCACTTCCCTGACCCTAGCTGAGAACTATAGTGGTCTCCTAAACCTGTTCTTTTACATACTGTTCTTACTGTAACCCCCCTGCAAATGGGGGTTCCCGAAAGTCTTCCTTGGGCTGCCTAAATGCCCACTGCCAGGCTGGTGTTCTGTGTCCTAGCGATTTAAAAGTGTTTGCATGTGAGTGCCCTGTTAGCCTCCATGCCTGTCTCTTTAAGAGCTGCCTATCTTGTGGTGTAAAATTAATCTGGATAGGGACCGAGTAGTCTCAGGCTTGAGTCCCGCCCAGGCTGCAGTGTTATCGCTCCATTCTGCCATCGTTATTTGTGCAGAAGGAGCCCTGCTAGGAACTGTGGCTGTTTGCTGTTTATCTGTTTTAATAATAATAATATTGCAGTTTGTGTAACCTGCCTTGCTTTGCAGCATGGACATTTCAGTATTGCCCCACCATCTTGGTTCTGGACTGCCTGTTGGGACCAATCAGTACCTTTGGGGACTCTAAAATGGTTTCTGTCCCCAGGGGTCTTGTGGGAGGAATTTCTATAGGAATTGTAGTTTTTGCACTTTGGCACCTAAATGGACCTGGAGGGGGAGCCCTTGCTTTGACAGACTGATGGATCAACCAACCAGAACCTTTTGGACCAAAGGGAAATTCCCAAGCTGCCTGCTACAGTATGTCAGTTTGGAGTTAGAGTTTGAAGAGTAAACAGCGCGAGTGTTTAGAGCAGCTGCTTCTGTGTAGTTCGCGCGGGAGATTGGTGGAAAGGCATAGTTTGGCCTGTCTGCCTGCTGTCCCTTGATAAGGAATCCTTTGAAAGGCTTATCAATCGGACTGTATCCGAATTGGAATGAGATGAAGCCACTGAAGAGTGACCAGATTTAAACCTGAAGAAGACCAAAGATTTGCTGTATGCGATCGGCCTGTCTGGACATCCATTCACCACAGAACTCCCGGTTTTGCTCAGAGACACTGATGTTGCGACCGGACTGCTATCCGCTTGATGGTATGGCGATTGCTTTACTATAGATGTGCTGTAACTTGCTAGTGGATCGCGATTTGGTTCCCCACTGTTTAATTGTGCTTTGCTTGCTGGAAGCTGCATCCAGTACCTACCAGACTGAATCTGCATTCATCTCCAGTTGGCCTGGGCCTCCACACTTTGGCACAGCCAGCTACTCACGCCACAGAGAAGACCATCGACAAGAGACCTGCCTGGGGATCAGCCCCCTGCTCAACATCACCAACAGGAATAACACCACGGTGAATCATGTGGGCCCTGCTTCTCCTGGCAAACCAGCAAGTCTTCCTGCAGTCTCCATTTTGTCCATCCGGTATTCTGTACTGGGTAGTGTGAGTAAACACCAGGGTAGCTCCCTGCAACAGCAGCTCAATCAAAGTGTGTCATCTGATTTAATTGTTTTGTATAATCCTCATGAACTGAGCCTCCTGGCTCTGGATTACAAATTGTGTGTGGTTGTGCATGCCTTTTCTTTTCATCACAGGGCCCCAACCAGCTGCGACGCCGGCCTACCCCGGGCAACGTACCAGGCCGGCCCACCTTACTTCCAACAGGGTATCCAGAGCGTGTGACTGTGCAGGGACTAAAAGTGCATGCATAATTGCCTGACTAGATCAGTTTTAGAATCAATCAACCTGATTAGGCCTCTCCCTTGTTCAATTCCCCTAAATAAATCAGATCTAACTCTTTTTGCATTTAATCTGACTGTAGTTCCAGTTTATATCCAAAGCACTGTACTGTTGTTATTTACTGTGTCTAACCTTGTTTTACAGGGGGTCTCCAGGGTCGAACTGGTGGAACCAGCCCTGGTGGTAAGTGCAAACAGTGTGGGCATTTTTATGCTGAACAGGGGCTACTGTGAAAGTGTATGTTGCATATTTTCTAGGCTACTAGAGGGGAAAGAGGGGGTTACAGTGTCCCGGAGGGCCATACCCAGGTTAGCCGTGTTACTAACAACCCTGTCCTCTGGGTGGAGGCACCCGTTTCAGTACCCAGGCCCCTTAACCTGCAACTAGCCACGCAGACAGGGGTAGTAGCCCTTGGGATAGCGCCACGTAGGGGTTACATTATGCTTGTCTTTGCCGTAGGAATTCTGAAAATTATGAATCCATCTCCGATTCTGTCCCATCTCCGAAACAAGCATTGGAATGGAACTAGAGATGGAGTCAGAAGTTACAATTCTGCATCCAACTCTGTTTTACTACATGGTGCACACAGGTGCCCCCCCACCCAGACATTAAGGAAGCCCTTTCCAGCCCTTAGTTCCTTTCCTCTTACCTGTCTGTGGTGTGGTCCGGCCCTGATAGTGCTGCTGCCAGCACAAGTAGTCAGGCAAGTGCCTCCAGTCATGCTGAATGTATACTGTATAGTGTCACTGATCCCCAGATGTCTTATTTTTTTCCAGTCCCAGCCTCCACCACAATGAACAACCCCCCCAAGCAATCCTCACTCCTAATCTGACTGAGCACAACTTAACCCCTCCTCCTTCTCTTGCATTCGACAAGCACCCAACCCCAAAGCCAAGTCCAGGCAAGAGTGACTCCACTCTGATGTGTTGCTGTGAGGAGTGTGCTCACTCTGCTTCCTGGCTGCACCCAGACCTCTCTCCCCAAACTCCCTGAGTTGACCCTCTTCCCAAACTCCTCAGCTGCTCTCTTCCCCTGTGTCCACAAAGGATTTACCAGTCACAACTTCTCCCTGAGTGAAAAACTCTCCCAGAATCCCTGGTTATCCAGTAGTAGGGGAGAGAGATGGCCAACTTTAAGAAAGTCCTGTGGTTAGTCACCACCACATGTCAAGAAGTACTGCATCTGGTAATGGGACCCCAGGGGTTTCTTCAAGTTGGCCACTCTGCTTAAACCGAGACTTCCGGGAGGGTTTTCTGTACTCGAGGAGAAGTGTGATTGATTGATCCTTCACAGGACATAGACACAGGGGAGAACAATGGGAGGGTTCAGTGAGGGAGTTGAGGAGGTTGGTGAGGGGTCAGGAAGGAGGTCCAGGTACAGCCAGATAGCAGATTTGCAGTACCATGGCATCAGTCGGACCCATCGGGGTCAGACCACACACTGTCATATAATCATGCCTACCTAGTAAAATGGCTATGGATGGATGTTACTACTTCATGGCTTCGGGACGGGTGTTGGGTTATTGAATTGGGGGGTACAGGTAGACTAACAGGACAGAGTCAGCTCAGTACATCAGTGAGTGGTCAATGAGTCAAATGGAAATGGACCTATCTGCAGCAGTGCAGTACAGTAGTAGTGCAGCATCCAAGGTAAGGGTGGTTGGTGGAGGATGAAGAGAACTTAGGAAGTGAGAGAAGGGTGACGTTCCAATATGTTTGCATTGTAGTCAGATATGAATTCCAAATTGGATTCTGATTCCAAATTCACATCCAACCAAGTGCTCAGACTTGGATTTTTTCCCCTTAAATGCCAAAAATTTGAATACTGGGAAAAAAAATGCTCAGAATCCAATCCATCTGTTGGATGGATTCCGAACAAGCCTACCTCCCACTACTCAGTAGCGGATCCCTACAGTTTCAAATAAGTTTCAAAGCAATCATTTTTGTTTTAACTGCAGTCCTGTTGTAACTGCTTGGTACCCAGGCAAATTATGCACTGTTGCTGGCCTGATGTTGCAGTGCCCGGGATCTTGCATTGTTACACTTACAGATATGCAAGCTTGCTTTTTACCCCACCCAACTGACATTTGGCTAACACTATTTTTTTTATATTAGAACAAACTGTAATCTAACAGGGAATCCGACACATTGCTGTAATCCAACCAAGGCAATTCAACAGCAGTGGTTTTTGGCTGGCAAGCCAGTACTCACATTGAAACATAGAACCTGATGGCAGATAAGGACCGCTTGGCCCACCCAGTCTGTCCGTTTTTCACTACCTACATTACTACTGCAGACTGTGCCCGATCTACAGCTCTTTCTCCCCCCCTTCTTTTCCACTATGATTTGCTTGTGCCTGTCCCATGTATTCTTGAACCCCACCACTGTTTTCACCCCCACCACCTTCATTGGAAGGCTGCTCCAGGAATCCACCACTCTTTCTGTGGCAAGGCAGAGTTTATTTGTATGGCACTCATTCCTGGAGGCTCTGGGCGCCTCACATAAGACAAGCAAGAGAATAATAAAAATCATGCAAATACATATTTAAAATAGTAATAAAACAGATAAAATATTGCAAATAAGTAAATTCAGTAATCAGTTACTTTCATAAGATTAAATAACTATGTCTGATCTAGAAGCAAATGGTTTGATACCTTTTAATGGACCAAGATATATGTTACAAAATTAAACTGTGTCTAAGCTTTCGGACCAGCCAAGTCCTTCCTCAGAGACTTATGAAAATTTTTCAGAGAGTCACAATCTATTAAACCCAGATCATACATAAAAAAAAATAGATAAAAACGGTGGCGCTGAGGGTTGAGGTGCTGCACACCACACCTCGCTCCATGCCGGTGACCCAGGTTCGGGAACGGACTCAGGCCAACGGGGTTGGCCGGGGGAGAAGAATCGAGCACCCAATGGCCTGCTGTCCTTCTCCGGGGAGGGATGGGGAGTTAGCCTCGCCGCTCTACTGCCACCATCTGGGGATCTCAGGAGGTGCCGGCACAATCGGGAACAACAAAGGGACTGATGCTGACAGAGGACAGGAGCGGACGCATGTCTCAGCGTGCGTTGGGCTTGTTGGTCCTCATTGCACGCCAACATCAAGGGGACCAGAAAGAGGAAGAATCCCCCAGACGGTCCTGGTGACGAGACCCCACTCTGCTTCCACGATGCAGAGGGACAGACTCCGCTGTGTGCGCACACTTCCTCGAGGTCCGAGGAAAGGTAAGGAGGCTCTTCTCGTCCCACCTGGGAGTTAACTGGGAGCTTGAAGTAGGTAGAATTGAAGCGGTGTGCACTCTAGGGTCACACTCCATGGCGGGATTGGAGAGTGGATGATCTGGGGATCTGAGAGATAGGAGGGTCTGGGGGCTGTAGGAGGATAAACAAAGAGCAAAAAAAAAAAAACAGAAACAATTCTCATTGGTTAAGTACCTTTTTCAAAAAATCACAAATTTCAGTGGAATGAATAGTGTCCCTTTTAGCTTGCTATTACCGAGGATGCTTTCAAGGACAAATCCGTAGATAAGCTGAACACTCAAGTAGGCAAAGCCTGTTACTGACATTATTAATGAATATGTGTATTAGCAGAATACATTCAACATTAAAAGCAGGACTTTTAAATTACTACCACAAATGTTCAAGTTAAAACTTGATAATATTGTATGAATAAAAACTGCACAACATAAATATATGTAGGGGAATAAGACAAATGCACCTTGTATGAACAACTGTTTAAAACATTCATACAGAATTCAACTAATCTGGAGATATTTTCTAAACTATACTCTCAACCAGTTAACACACTCCATGAACATTAAAACCTACAGTATTATAACAATATTATAACAAGATAATATCAAGATAATATCAATTGTCAGTATTATTACCAAATAAAAAATCTCTCAAAGACTACCTAGAAAATGAGTTCATGCAACTTAAAATGTTCAAAGTTCAATAATGAATCAGTTAACTATATGAGCAGAACGGTCTTCAGAATCTGTTTAAAACCCTCATGAAATTAACCCTCCCCCCCCGGGAAAAGATAACAAGAAAAGAAGTGTAGTCACTATATATGTGAGCCAAGAGTCCTAACACCCTGTAGCATAATTATGACATGTACCCGAATATAAGCCTACCTAAAAATGTAAGCACAACCCCAACTCCTCCCCCACAGCACCCTCCCTAAAAAAAAAATGCCTCCTTCAACCCCCCCAAAAAAATACCTCCACACACACATACAGAGCAAACTCCCTCCTAATACACACTCACCCCCCACACACACACGTATATCAGGTGAGAAAGCAACATATAGATAACCAGTAAAAAGGACTGAATGAAAATATAAACAAGACAAGAACACACTGAAGTCCTGCTAAATGTCCATTCTATCAAGTAAAAGTCTGAGTAAGTTTACGTGGAGTAGTGTATCATGAGACCCGAATCCATATTAATGCCACCTGTTGCCATGCTAAGAACTAAAATAAGCTTAATCTCAAAATCTATTTCTGTATAACTATGTCTGAGAAGGCCAAGGCAAAAAGGTGGGATTTTAAGCAGCTCTTGAAAACCTCAACTGAAGGGGCCTCCCTGATGGTATAAGGAGGCGAATTCCACAGGACAGGGCCAGTAACATTAAACGCCCTGTCACCAGCAGTTTTTAACCTCGTCCTGGGAATCACTAGGAGGCCCCTCGAGGAGGAACGGAGGGAGTGGACTGGGATGGTGGGTGCTAGGAGATCAGACAGATAGCCAGGACTTAGTGAATAAGTACTTCCTCACATCTCTCCTGGCTCTCCCCTCCTCCAGCTTCACAGCATGTCCGCTCATTCTTGAGCACCTTTTCTCCTAAAAAATACTTCCCTCCTGTACCTCATTTAACCTTGTGAGATATTTAAAGGTCCCTATCAAATCCCCCCTCTCTCTCCTCTCTTCAAGGGTATACATATTTAGGTCATTTAGTCTGTCTACATAGGGTTTTTGATGCAGACCCTGCACCATTTTAGTTGCCCTCCTCTGGACCGCCTCTACTCTGTCTATGTCCTTCCGGAGATGTAGGGCCCGATTAACAGAACGTTTTGGATTGGCACAAAGGACTTGTGGCAGAGGGTTTGACGCAAGGGGCAATTTGCGTCAAACATTGCGGCAAGTGTGATTCAGGAACACTGCCTGCCGCGGAAGTCCTTGCGCCCGAATGCAACAAGTTAGACCAGTTCCCCGGTCTAACTTTTGTGCCACTGGACATTATATTATGGGGCTTGGCGCCAGCTGACTATAAAATGGGAAACTGTTTGCAGCTGTGCCTGTCTTTGTGAATCAGGCTGCGCGTAGCTAAAACTGTGGATGGCAGATGACTCTGCAAGCCCCAAGGCCAACTCTTCGTGGAATCGGGACCGTGGTCTCCAGAACTGGACACAGTACTCTAGATGGGGTCTTACCAGCAATCTATACAGAGGTGACACCACCTCCATCTTTCTGCTAGTAATACCCCTCCCTGTGCACCTCAGCAACCCACTAGCCCTCCCAAGTGCCTTGTCGCATTGTGTGGCCACATTTAGGTCATTCGATATGATTACCCCCAGGTTTCTTTCTCACTTCGTGGTCACCAATACCACTCCACCCATTTTATACACCCCGGGGTTTCTGTGCCCTAAGTGCATTATTTTGCACTTTTTCACATTGAAACCCAGCTGCCATACCCTTGACCACTCCTCGAGATTTCTGAGGTCTCTGCTCATCCTTTCCACTCCCCCTGGAGTGTCCACCCTATTACAGATTTTGGTGTCATCTGCAAAGATTCAGACCTTCCCTTCCAGCTCCTTTGCATTGTCAGTTATAAAGACATTAAAGAAGAGCAGTCCCAGCACTGATCCCTGAAGCACCCCACTGGTCACCCTCCCTTCTTTGGAGTGAACTCCATCTACCACCACCCTCTGTCGCCTGTCTCATAACCAACTTCTTAGCCAGTTTACCACCTTTGGACCCACTCCTAAACTACCCAGCTTACTTTTTTTTTCCCCAATTGTTTAACCAGGTGTTTAACCACTAGTCTCCTACGTGGAATGGTGTTGAAAGCCTTACTGCCATCTAGGTAGGCCACGTCCACTGCTCCACCCTGAACTAAATCCTTTCTCAGCCAGTCAAAGAAGTCTATCAAATTCATTTGACATAACCTACCCCCTGTGAAACTATGCTGTCCTGGGTCTTGTAACCTACTGGATTCAAGATATGCCACAATCATTTCCTTCAGCAGTGATTTCATTAGCTTTCCCACCACCGATGTCAGACTGACTGTCCTATAATTGCCAGCCGCCTCCCCACTACCACTTTTGTGTAGTGGGACTACATCCACCCTCCTCCAGTCCTCTAGAATCACTCCTGTTTCCAGTAAGCTGTTAAATAGGACTGTCAGAGGTAAAGCCAGTATCTCCCTGAGCTTCCTCAATGCCCTCGGATGCATGCCGTCTGGTCCTTTTGCCTTGTCCACCTTCAGATTAGTGAGTCCCTTCAGGACTCTCTTCTCCAAAAAAAAGGACTAGTGTCCACCTCCCTCCCTCCAAAGCTTTTGTTACTTTTTTGTGGCCCCTCTGCTTCTTCTTCCTTAGTAAACATGGAACAAAAGTATTTTTTTCAAAATGTCTGCCTTTTCTTGGTCCCCCTCTGCACAGTCCCCTCTTCTCTTTTTAACCTTTCAGTCCCACCCTTGGTCTTCCTCTTTTCACTTGCATACTTAAAAAATGTCCCCTTTTGTTACCTCCTGGGTTACTATCTTTTCAGTTTATGCCTTTGCGCCCTTACTACTTTCCCTGCTTCCTCTGTTTCCCCATATATACCTCCCTATCTTCCTCTCTCTGCGTGTCTTCTTATACCTTGTGAATGCTACCCTTTTAGCTGTTACCATTTCAGCCACCGCTTTCAAGAACCATAGTGGTCTCTTTTTCCTCTTGGTTTTGCTCACTTGCTTGATGCAGAGGTTTGTTACTTTTACTCAATCAATCAATCAAGTCTTTATTTAACCAGGCATTCATCGTTGAGCAGAAGCTCATTTGCAAGATGGACCTGGGTGGCGCATGAACAATTGTATATACAGGTCAACACAGGTATTTACAAGGCAATACAGATAATACTCTTTACAGAGAGGAAGAAAAAAAAGTTCATATGTACATAGAATTATACAGATATTGTACAGATTACACGGTATTTACATACATAGAAGTGTCTATAGGAAGATAAAGCAGGTTATCTAAGGTTGCAGGAGGAAGTGACGGAAGAAAAAAAATAAAAATACACACCAGGTAGAGGTGAAGGTAGGGGGGAAGGGAGGGAGATAGGGGAAGAAAGGCTAGGAGGGCATGGTGAACAGAGAGGAGTTGGTAAAACGGGATGTAGAGAAGGTGGATGGAGAAAAGGAGTATGTGTGAGCCCCGGGATTGAATGCTATAAAGTACGGGGCATGGTAGGATGTCACAACCCAGGGTAGTGAGCTCCTATCCAAGGTTGGGAAAGGAAGAATAAGGGGATGGACGGGCCTAGTGTTGATAAGACAGGGGGATAAGAGAGAGAACAATTAGGCTAGTGAGGAGCAAGCTGGGGGGTCAGTACTTAAAATTGGTTCTAGGCATGGCTATATACCAGTGCAGACACCGGTACTGGGTCTGAGTGGGTGAAGCAGTTACATACTTCTCTGATTGTACAGAAATAAAGCGTCTTGAAGGCATTTATACCGATTAGAGTGCTTAATTTGAGGGTTTTTTGTAGATCGTTCCATAAGGTAGGTAGCACGAAGCTTATGGCTGCCCTGCCGAAGCAGGATTTTGCTTTGGGTACTTTAAGTGTAATAGCTGAGTAACTTCTTAACACGTATTTCCCAATTATACTCAGGAGAAGACAGCAAGAGATATAGTAAGGCAGCTTATTAGAGATGGCTCTATAGGTCCAGAGAGCGGCGTTTCTGTGGTGCGTGAACTTTAGTGATGTCCACCCCACTGCCGCATATAGGGTGCAGTGATGCGTGTCAAAGGGGAGTCCCGTTATAAACCTCAGTGCTCGATGGTAGAGTGTGTCCAGTTTAGCCATGTAAGAGTTGGGGCATTGGCTGTAGAGGAAATCAGCGTAATCAACCAATGATAGGAAAATGGATTGGACCAGTTGTTTCTTGGCATCTCTGGTGAGAAATTGGTTGATTCTAAAAAACAGTCCAAGCCTTTGCCGAAGTCATTTTAGCAAGTCCTTGACATGTTCAATGAAGGAGAATCTTTGGTCTATCCAAACTCCCAGATACTTGAATTTTGTAACAAATTCTAGTTTTTCACCTAGAACTGTGGTTATTTGGGGAACTGTCCCACTGGACACAGGGTTAGCTGTACGGATAAAAGGGGAGAGGACCATCGCTTTAGTGTTTTTGGCATTAAGGAGTAGCTTTTTTTGGAGGAGTTGGCTTTGCAAAAGGTTGAATTCTGACTGTAGATCATTGCAGGCAGCTTCAGGTGTTGGGCGACTCACGTAGAGAACTGTATCATCTGCAAACAGATGGATGTTGGCTTCTTTTATACAGTAGTTGATGTTATTAAAGTAGATTGCAAAAAGTAAGGGCCCTAATATAGAACCTTAAGGTACCCCTCTTTGCAGAGTTTTTAAGGGGGACAGGCCTCCTTCGGCTTTAACTTGTTGAAGGCGCACTGTAAGATAGTCAGTAAACCAATGCAGAGAGGAGGGGTCCACACCTATGGTTTGAAGGGAGGAGAGGAGCAGACTATGGTCGATGGTGTCAAAAGCCTTGCTTAGATCAAGGAAAACAGCACAAATAAAGTTTTTGCTCTCAAGATTACGCTGCCAGTCATTAGTAACTTTGACGTAGGGCTGAGATAGTGCTATGTTTAGCTCTGAATCCGACTGCATAGCATTTAGCAGTTCCCTAGACTCAAGGTGAGTCCTCAGCTGTGCATTTACAATTTTCTCTAGGAGCTTGGACAGGACCAGAAGGAGAGGAATTGGCCTGTAGTTATTGAGATCACCAGGGTCACCTGATTTGAACTGTGGTATGACATGTGCTGTCTTCCATATAGGTGGAAAGGTGCCCTGAGACAGGGATAAGTTAAAAAGGTGGGTGACGGGTATTGCTAGTATGTGGTAGGCAATTTTTAGGAAGTAAGGGTCAAGGGTGTCGGCCCCAGCACTTTTTCTAGTATCCAACTGAAGCAAGAGGTCCTTTACCTCTTTCAGTGGGGCAGGTTGAAGCGAGAAAGGCGGTGAAGCTATCGGAGTTTCAGGCAGTTGGCTGGCAGTCTGGGAGTGAAGTATGTTTGCAGGGGAGTTATCAAATGCCATGCCTGCAGTAGCAAAGTGGTTATTGAATGCGTCAAGTATATCCATCTTTTCGGTTATAGTCAAGTTGCCAGAGGTAATCTTGGTCGGGAGTGAATTTCCTGGGGAGTGGCCTAGCAGATCATTGATTGTGTTCCAGAGCTTGATTGGACTCTTTGTGGCAGAGTCGAGTTCGGATTTGAAGAAGGTGGCCTTCGATTCTCTGATTGTTTTGGTACATAAATTTCGTAGTCTCCTGAACTGGTTCCAGTCCTCTGCAGTGTTCAGTCTGCGTGCTTTTTTCCAGAGCTTATCTCTTTCTAGAAGCAAGGACCTGATCTGAGGGGTGAACCATTTACAGGTTTTGGTCCTAGTTCGAACTTTAATCAAGGGAGCATACTTATTAAGGGCCCTTGATAGAATGTTGTGGAAGATATTGTAAGCTGACATAATCGTTTTGGTCAGATAGAAATCCTGCCACTGAGGGGAGTACTTAAGCTCATTTAGGTAGGCATGTTCATTGAAGTTGCGCCTGGATCTCTTCATAGAGAACTTGCTGATGGGTGCTGGGTTGTTGGTGGATCTTACTCCCGCAATAAAACAATGGTCGCTGGCGTCTGAGAAGAAGACATCAGCGTGGGAGAAGAGATGAGGTTTACTCACCATTAGCACATCCAAAAGTGTACTTTTACTGGGGTTCTTCACGTTCGGGCGTGTTGGTTCAGTAATAAGTTGCATCAGCCCATGTTCATCACAGAAGGATGCAAGGGGGCAGCTGTGTTAGAGAGCCAGTCAAAGTTGAGGTCTCCTAAAATAATAGTTTCTGGCAGCCCCTGTCCCAACTTGTCACTTAGATATGACACAAGCTGTAGGCCAGCAGACGGTGGTCTGTAGCATCCTATTACGTAGAGTGCAGTAGTCTGTGTAATTTCCACTTTGAGAATTAGGCATTTGAATTTGCTGGTGACAGATGCCGAGGATAAGCAGAAGACAGAAAATTTGTCTTTAACGTAGATAGCTACTGTGCTTCTTTTTAGCTTTCCCCACTGTCCCTCCACCCCATCCAGGCCATTCCCACCTGCCAGATCATCCCTGAGGCATTCACCTGTCTTTATAAAATCTGCCCTCCTGAAGTCCAGTATCTCACCCTTCTGTGGTTCGATTCCACAGTCATCCTTATATGGAACCATACCATACATTGATCACTGGTCCCCACGTGGCTTTCCACTTTGACATCTGCAGTACTGTTCCTGTTAGTGAGTACCAGGTCCAGTATTGCCCAATCACGAGTGGGCTCACTGACCAGTTGCCTGAGGAATGTCCCCTGCAAGGAGTCCAGGAAGTCCCTGCTTCTAGCTGAAGTTGCCGCTCTGAGATTCCAGTCTACATCCGGTGGGTTAAAGTGCCCACAAGCAGCATCTTCCCCTTTTCTTCCATCTTGCCAGTGGCTTCCATCAGTACCTTATCTAAATCCTCCTCCTGTGCTGGTCTTTAGATCACACCACTGTGAATAGTAGCTTTGTTCTCTGTCTCCAAGGTGAGCCACAGTACCTCCACCCCCACCCCCTCGTATTCCCTGTATCTCTGTTGCTTTTTGCCTTTTCTCACATGGCACACCACGCCCCTTCTTTTTCTTCCCTCCCTGTCCTTCCTGAACAGAGTATAGCATGGTATGGCAATGTCCCAGTCCTGGTTGTCCTGTGCACCGTGACTCAGTAATGGCCACAATATCCAGATCGGCCTCTGCCATGATGGCCTGTAGGTCCGGAATTTTATTTCCTAGACTTCTAGCATCCAAACACGTGGTCTTCCAGATTTTGTTACCACTCTGCATACTAACCCCTTTTTTCATTTTACCGTCCCTTCCTCCTTCCCCCTCACTTTTTAATACTCTCATTCCCATCACCCTTCATTTCTACCACCCTGCTTCTTTTATTAATTTGTATCTTGGGTGATTCATCAACCCTCAGGTCTTCCCTACTCTCCACTTACTTCAGTCTGTGGGGGGAGGGGGCCAGTTATGCCTCCCTGAATCCTTCTTCCAACCCCACAACTAGTTTAAATGTTCCTCAAAGTAACATTTTAACCATCCATTGAGGGCTGTGAATCTCCTCCCAGATGGATGCAGACTGTTACCCCTGTATAGGTCCTTATCCCTCCAGGTGGGTCTCCAGTCGCCATTGTAGTCAAACCCCTCCTCTCTGTGCCATTCCTTCAACCATAAGTTGAAGCTCCTAATACAGAGAACCCACTCCCCCCCCCATCATATTCAGGCAACACTTCAGCAACAAATGACCTGGCTGGGAATGGGATCAGATGGATGCAGACTATCACCCCGGTATAGGCCCTTATCCCTCCAGGTGGGTCTCCAGTCCCCAATGTAGCCAAACCCCTCCTCTCTGTGCCATCCCTTCACCCATGAGTTGCACCTCCTGATATAGAGAACCCGCTCTCCCCCCAGTCATATTCAGGCAACACCTCAGCGAAAGCCACTGAGTGTACTACCTGTCTAAGACCTCTCCCCAGCTCCCTAAACTCCTTCTGCACTGTCTCCATCGTGTCCATAGCCTGGTCATTAGTCCCTAGGTAGACAATGAAATGTAGCTCTCCCTTCCACCCTGCTGCAGTAGCAATCCTCAGGATCTGCTTCAGATAACGGACTGTGGTTCCACATAGGCACCTAACTTCCCTCTTCCCCTCCCTGTTCCCACATCTATCACCCTCACAATCACGTCCCCCACCAGAAGTTGCTTTCTCCTCCTCTGGGGTCCTCTGCCACCCTTCTTGGGGACTCCACTATGGAGAACCCTCACATCCTCCCTGGACACTACCACAGGTGCCGCCTCTACCTCCTGGCAGGCACACCCCACCAGAGTGGTGTAGGTACCAGATGAGAAATATGCCTCTGACCCACCACGCCCACCCTTCCAGGGTCCACCATAGTCCAGCTGTTCCTCCTCTGTGGCATCCTCTGAGATAACGGTGCCAGAGTTGTTGGCCCCTGGGTTGGGGAAGATAGCCCCTGAATTCTAGCCAACTCGGCCTGGAATCTAGTGACCTCCTCAACCCAGAGAGGTGCATGCAGATGGGGTGCACTGCAGTCTTCAGAAGGTCTGTGAAAACTGCCACCACACAAGCACTGCACTGCACCACTCCCAGTATTCCCAGTTTCTACTCTTCCTGCGTCACCTGGAAATACTTTTGTACCCTTGCCTCTGATAGGGTGTTTCTAGTTTTCCCCTTTTTTGTCTTGCTTTGCTCCTTTGTACTTTTACCCTAGATAGGGTTTTCCCATCTACCCCTCTCAACAAGTATTTCACTCTTATATTGGGAAGGTTATGCCTGAGGTTCAATGGGCGGAGCAACTACGTCCCTCCCCCAATCAGGCCTTAAAAGGCCACTCCTCCTGAACTGTTCCAGGATTTGTTCCTTCGTTGAGGCCGGAAGCGCCACTCTTCCTTGTTCCTGCCAAGTTTCCCTGTGTGCCTGCGGTTGCCTCCGGCCGCTGGATTCCCCTTACTTACACATTTGCAGCATTTTGCTGTTCGTCCTCCTGCTACCGCCGTTATGCTTCATGCATCACTCACTTGCGCTGCCATTCTTGTGTTCTGCCCCTCCTGTTCGCTGCCTCTGCTTGACTTTTCCCCTTTTGTTTGCTTCCTCCTTCTTACCTTTGCCACCCCGTTGCTGCCTCGTTCCTGTTTCCTGATCAGCCGTTGGCTCTTCCTACTTCGCCTCACTTGTCCCACTCTGCAGCCTTTCTCCTGCTGCCCTTACCACTGCTGTTTTGGATTTCTGTTCCCTGTTCCACTCGCTTACCCGGTGCCCCAGGCGTGCTGTCTCCCGCTTCTGCTCTCCATGCCACCGGACCGCTGGGACCTTCCTCTGCTCCTTTTGGCCAATCCCACTTCCTGTTGGAGCCCTCATTCCTCTGTCCACCAGTCTCCCAGTGCCTCAGGTCCCGGCGCTCTGCTGCTCCTGTCACTGCCGCCCATTCTGCCTCGGTTCCTGTAGCGTCATTTCAGGTGAGTCCTGGGGGTTGCATGACTCCTCTCTACCTCAACTTTTTCTCTCCTTGCCTGCGTGATGCCCCTTGCTTTCGGGGTTTGGGGAGTTGCTGCGACTGTCTTAAGGGTGGCACCGAACTCATGGAGGTCTCCTCCTTAGCCCCTGCCTTCCTTATCTGATGCCCCTGCTCTGTCTCCATCAGTCTCCCTCTCTCGACTCCCTCCAGATTGGTTTGTTCTGCTCTCTCTTTCCTGACCATTTTCTTATTTTCAGTGACTCCTGGCTTCTGCTCCATTCATTATCCTCCACCGTTCATCAGCCCAGCTCCGGCTCATATGCTTTAATTTACCTCACTGTTTTCCTCCTCGTCTCCCTTTATTTCCCTTCTTGCTGGCATTGTCTCAATTTTCTGTCACCTGGCTGTTTGCTCCTTGCCTGGCCTCGACATATCCTGGTTTTGCCTTCCTCACTTGCTGCACTGCTCTCTGTTGGTCTGTTTGCAGACTGTGCTCACTGTCTGTATTCTGGCCTGGATTGTCATTGGTATGTTGTTGCCCTCCTCCCATTCTCTCTGCCCTCCATTCCTCTCCTTCTCTGACCTCTGCTTTCTTTTGGGGGCTTCCCTATCCTGACATCCCACTATACCATCATACCCTACTCATTCACATTGCCTACTATTCCCTCCTGCATATCAACCTGCCTACTCGTCTCCTCCTCTGACCCTATTCCCTCATTCTAGTCACACCTATTCAGATGTCCTCCTGGTACTTCCTACCTCACCGTCAGCTGCCAGCTTTACCCAGCCTCTCTTGCTCCCACCCTCATGCAATTCTATCCATACCTAATTTGGCTCTCAATGGACCTGGTTGGCATGGACTCCCATAGTTACCAATAACTGGTAGCTTCCTCATAACATGAGTCTGGTTCTCCTTTGCTAAGTCCGACCTCAGGGTCTGTTTATTCACATCGATTACTTGAGCATACCTCCCATTGGGTCTGATGCTACCTCATTGAACTGCTCTCCATTTGGAAATATGCCTTCTGTGTCCGTTGCTCCTTGGCTCGGGGCTAGCCTGTAGCCGATTGTCTTGCTCTGCACCCATGAAATCTGCGTCTAGAGCATGGGAAGCTCGGAGCGGGGTCCTTCTCCCTGGCCCATAGCGGGAATGTCTTCACTCCGGGTGGACCTTCAGTCATCCCTCATATCAGCAATACCTCTGGATGTAGAATTTACAACTTCCAGTTATGAGGGGTGGGGCTCTCATCATCAGAGCCCCTTTGGCTGCCCAAGCGGGTTCTGAGGCACCCTCTATGCTATTCTCCATCAAGACCGCTTCTGGTTCACCTGGTCCATTTCGTAGGCTGGCATACGCCAGCTGAGTGTCTCAGCAGTCATCTCTCTCCTCTCTTGCTTTTGAGTGTCTAGTTGCAGAGACATCACTCACAACCCTTAACAACTGTCCATTTAGAAGGACAGAGTGAGGGCTTCCTCTAAATTACTGATTGTAGTCTACTCCACATCTCCTGAACCCCCTTGTAACCATGGATTTAACTCAGCCACTTATGTGCTCTGGGCTGTGTGCCTACAGATTTACCAAAGCATCCACAGACTTAGGGTTATCTTCCTGCAGATTGACCTAAGCCACCCTCAGTCTCAAGATCAAATGCCTGTCAATACCCTCCACAACCTTCAGATTTCAAGCCATCTGCCTGTTGCTTGATCTAGCCATCATCACTTAAGCTGAAGGCCACCAACCTGTACCTTCACCGCAGTCATCCTCAGATGCTATGCCGCCAGCCTGTAGATTTCCCAAGTTACCCTCAGACACAGGGCTGCGTGTGTGCAGCTTCATCCCCAACTACTCTCAGACTTGGGGACAGTTGGACTGCAGTTTTAACACCGTATTTACTGAGTGAGTTGTCTTTTTAACTGTTTCTTTTCTCAATTCCTTTTTCCCACCTCTCATAACAAACACTGCTTTTGACACAAATATTTTCTTGCTAAGGTCCAGACATGCAAGAAGGTCCAAAAACATTTGCTTGCCTTGAAGTCATACAATCCTTCCCTTATTGACCAAGCGCATAACTTCTGCAGGGCTCATGACCCGTATCAGCCTAAAGTAAAAGTCCTGTAAAGGTTGCCACCTCACCATCAGGTCATGCAAGAACTTTCTTTAAATGTCTGCCATCTCTTGCTATCACATGAAATCATTCTCCTCCATTAGGCCATCCAGAATCTCTGCTAATTATGAGATCTACAGCTGTCTGAGAGAATTATTTGTGCCTCTAGATTCAGCTTTCTAGAGGAAATTACCATGAAATTATTACAAACTAATCTGTTCCTTTGAATGCTTCTACTGGGTCTGAAAATAAAATGGATACTTCAGTAATTAAATGAGTTACCTCCGGCCAGTGGCTGTCAATGTTGCAGAGTTCTGCATTGCTGAGCGTGACATCTGTTTAAGCAATAATCTTCATTTAATGACTACTCTAGTCTCCCTATGTCATGTAGAAGAACAATCAGAGAAATAAAAGCATGGGCAACTGTAGTACTGTACTAATTGTTTCAAACTTTGCAGTCTGTGGGGGAGAGGTCACATTTACTCCCACCTACCATCAAATAAGTCATTCTAATGCCTAATAGTCAATTGCACCACTTCCTCCGACCCGCATGTCTGTAGACTCCACACACTTTCCAGGTCAGTTATTGTCCCTAATAACTTCATCAAACATATCCACCTTAGTTTAAAGGCAGCTAGCTGGCTTCCATTCTTTGAACTTTCAGCCTGTTCCTACCTTTTGCACCCATGCATTTCAGAGATGAACCACAACCTATATCTCTCTTCCCCTCCTGCTCCCCTTCCCCACCAAGTTTCCACTCTCTCCCCCCATCACCATCCAGGAAACCCTGCTTGCCCTTTCCTCCCTCAGTCTGTCAAAGTCCAACCCTGATGATCTAGATCCCAAAGTCCTCCACCTCTTAGCTGCTGCCATTGCAGCTCCCCTTACTCACCTACTCAATATTTCCTTCTCCCCCAAGGCTGTTTCTCAATCTTGGCAGTTGGCCAAAGTCCTCCCCTGGCAACCACTGTCCAATCTCCCTCCCTCCCCCCTCCCTCTATAAACTGCAAGAGAAAGTGGTCCACTCTAGTCTCCTCGACTTCCTTTCATTCTCCAACTTTCTCTCACCATTTCAGTTTGTTTTCCAGAAGCACTATTCCACTATCTCCTCCCTGCTGCATGTCACTGATTGTATCTTCTCCATGATGGATCAGAGTCATATTACAGTGGCGGTATTCATCAAACCAGTCAAAGCCTTAGATTCGGTGTCACATCCGCTCTTCCTAGACAAGTTGAATTCTGCTAGCCTCTTAGCTCCCACCATTGCTTGTTTCCATTCCCACCTAATGGGCCGACAACAGTTGGTACATGCTCGAGGTAGCCTGTCACCTTCCCCTCCTATCCAGGGCAGGGTCCCACAGGGCTCCATCCTGAGTCTCATCTTTTTCTCCGTTTTCCTGAAGGACATCCCTACTACCTGTTCCAACTCACATATCCACATGTATGTAGTTGACAGTCATCTTCACCTCCAGTCCCTCCAGCTGCGGAAGACCTACTCCAGCAGGACTTCAACAACATTATGCATTGGTTCCAATCCAGCCAACTCATAGTCAGCACTAAAATAAAGCAGTGTCCATGGCCTCCTTTGGTACCAATTAGAAACTGGCCAGACTCGCTGCCCCTTCTTTTTCACCACTCTGGATGGCATGCCTCTTGAAGCAGTTCAGTCCTTCAAGTACCTTGAAGTGTGGCTAGACAGTAAGCTTGACTTCTCAGCCCATATCGATGCTATCCTTGCAAAACTCCATCCCAAGCTCAGTACTCTGTACTACAGCAAAGACTGCTTATCTCTGCATGTCTGCAGGGAGCTTGTTACCAAAATGGTGCTCCCTGTCTTCGACTATGCGAATGTGATTTATGGCACTGTCCCTTCCACTTCGTTCACGACAGACTGGACATGCTTTGCAACTCCTGGTGCCATTTTACCACCCCCCCCACCACACACACACACTCACCATTGTTCACTGTATTCATCTCTAGCCATCCTCCCTCTGCCGTCTTGTCACCAGGCTCACTCTACCTCCTTCATATCCAAATGCTGGTTTGGTTCCCTTTCCTCTTACATCTACTGTCTTCTCTCCCAACTCCCCTCTACGTCCTGCTTTCTCTGTTCCAAGAACCATTACACTTGTGCCACTCCTTACCCCCCCTTGACTGGGCAATCTGCAGTCTCCTGTTGAATTATCTCACTCTGAATCCAACTCCCATCCTCCCTCTGCCTTTTCCCCATCCCCTGGCTCCCACAGGCACCATTTGAAATGTCAACCCCTCCCCATCTGTTCCTGTTATCCTTCTTCCTGATACCTCCACAGCAGAGTTATAACCATCCTGGTAAGCAGCCCTGCTCCTGCCTTGGTTTAACTTCTACACCACTACATTTCCTTCCTCAGTTACGAGGTTGGGGAATAACTCCTCCCTCAGCTCATTTGCCTGTTGTCAGTATTGTTCTTATTCACCAAGTATTGCTGCCACTTCTGAATATGCACTTGCTAGGCATTCTTATTGAGCTGTGCCACACTTTATTCTGTGCACATACGATTGTTTTGTATTTATTCAAATTTTCCTGCCTGTTGCTCAGATGTTGTGCTGCTATGTATTGCGCTGCTGTTCTCCCACTGCTCTCTTCCCTGGGTAGCCCCTGGAAATGAGCCTTGACTCAGCATGCCTCTCCCGGTTACCAGTTTTCAAATAAATAAATAAATACATAAATCAATATGCTTTTAATTACATTCTTCCACCAAGAATGCAGCTAAGTCTTTTTATTTGTAAGGTATATACTGTATGTGGATGATATATGTGGATGGTATCCCGTTAAGCTAGCAACTTTAAAATGGCAATGGCCAAAACAGCACAGGAAAACCATGAGTGCTATGTCAGTGTCCAGAGGTTCCACCCTCCTTTCCTAAGTTGTGTGCCCTCCCAGAGTTGGTATATTTAGTAAGGGGGTGTGGGGGACAAGATTGATCGCTGTATGTGGTCTCACTGTGTTGCCGTTTTCAGTCGTTGCCATTTTAAAGTCGTTATCTTGATGTGGAACCTATGTGGATTATTGTCTGATAACTAAATTATCCTCCGTGATACCAGCAGTAGCCACTGTCCTTTCAGTATCTCTTACTTCTGAAAGTAGGTTTTTAGAAGGGAATTGACTGCCTAGATATGACTATACTATTAGGGCCTCAGAACCAGAGTGTAGACTCATAGATAGGGGACACCCAACAGCCCATGTCTACATAAGTTTAGAACCCAAGTGTTAATGGAAAGTAAAGAGATAACCTGGGGATCTGTACCCTCTGGAGTTTAGAAGGAACCAGCATATAGAAGGGCTAACCCATAACCCTTACCATTAGGGTTTTAGAAGGAACAAAACTATAGACTCAAAGTCAAGGACTAACAGAGATGGGAGAAACTGCAAAATTTCATTATTCAAAATATTTCACTAAATTTGTGCATTTCACAAAATATTTTGCAGGTGTAAAATGCAAAATTTTGCCCGCAAAATAGTGAAGTTTGCCACTCGCAGGTGAAATTTCACTGTTTTCTGGTACAATTTCACATTTTGTGAGCAAAATCTTGCAACTTCACCCCTGCGAAATATTTCTCATGGTGAAATTGCTGATTTTAGTGGAAATTTCACCACTTCTCCAAAGACTAACCTGCAACCCATATCATAAGGACTGTAGAAGGAACCAGAGTGTAGGCTCAAATTCAAAGGCTAACCACAGCCCCAACTTTACGCTCAAGAGTGCAGAGCCATTGAGTCACAGTATGAACTTAGAGTCAAGATCTAATCCTTATCTACACCTGAAATGGGCAGTCTTAGGGTAGTGTGCATATGGCCTTTCACCTATTGTTTATGCTTGTAAAACCTTGTCTGACTGAGATTTTGCAAGAATATTGAAATGGATTCAGAACATGTTTTTTGGGCATTTAGGAGAATCCCTCACAATGCCTTTCAAAAAGTCAGATTCTTGTAATTACCGGTGACTTCCTTTAATACACAGACTTGATCCCTATTTCAGATGCCATAATAACCAGGTTACACAGTTATAATGTATGTTAGAACGCTGTTAACCTTAGGAAATCATCATTTCCTAAGGTTGTTAACCTATCGATGTGATGTAGATATGATATTAACCTATCGATCCTATGTCACATCGATAGGTTAACAACAGTTAGTGGTCATGACATGTGCGCGCTTTTTTCCAACGGGGAACTGACTGAAGGGAAATTCACGGGGAAGGACTGAAGGGCTGCAGCGGTGACTTTTTAAAAAACGTAAGCCATTTAATTTTTGATAGTGGGACCATACACTATAAAAATAATGTATGGTCCCTCTATCGGCAACCGGTCAATTTTAACCGTCTCGAGGTTGCCATGGCGATGTAAACCTCTCAAGCTTCGCTCTCGAGGTTTACATGGTCGCCCTGGCAACCTGTCGACTGTTAACTGATCGGTTAACGATAGAGGACCATACATTATCCTCTGTGTTATGGCATTTTGAAATCACTTTTTTTTTCAGCTGTGTGCTCGAACCGAGTGGGAATGGCTGTCTCCAGACTGTCAGTAACGCTGACTCACGGCCACTGCCTCGTACCACTGTCACACTCCTCAGTAACTGCTTCTCACCCTGCCATTTTGGTGACCTTAAACCTCAAATAAAAATAAAAATAAATAAATAAATAAAAAACAACTTGCTGTCAGTCAGTGTTAGTGAGGGAATCATTTCTGATGACCAAAAATGTGGCTCAGTCCCTTACTTCATACAACTCCTAACCCCAACACCTTAACAACCAACAGATTGCCTAGCAATGAAAGTTCAACTCTGTATGAAGCAGGCAGTTAAGCAAGGTTAAAGTTAAAAAAAAGTTAAAACATAGCATTCTGCACCTTTTTGTACACTTGATGTTCTGTTCTGTTGCACAGACTTGATAAAATCAACAGTTGTGAGTACAAGAAAACTAGAACTAAAAGCAGTAAAATAAAATCTCCCTGCAACAGTAATTATAAAAAATTAAACGTAGATGGCTGTGTGTCTGTGAAGTTTTTTGTACACACCCTCAGTGTATGGACCTATTAAACCTCTTGAGCTCACTCCTGAGGTTTATTGGTCATCACACACCTCAAGTGTATAAAACAAACTTCATAATACACAGACGCCTATGCATTATTCTCTATATAATAACTGGTCAGCAATTTCTCTCAATGTACTGACCAGGATGATATTTTCCATAAAGTATGACATTCATGAGCCATGCCAGTCAAACTATGCTGCTGCCTCATTGGTCAACATTCTGTATGTGGGCGGGGCCAAAGAGTCTCACAAATTGCTGGAGAAAAATGGCTGGCCTGTTATTATAAAAAATAAAAGATGGGGAAGGTATTTCATATGAGAATTTAATGCACACCTTCATTGTGGGATGCTTTGATAAAGCCCTCGGGCTTCACCCTCGGGGTTTATGTAGCATCCAGCACAACTCGGGTGTGCATTAAATTCTCATATCAAACCCTTCCCCATCCATTATTCTCTATGTAATGCCGCCCCTTTAGTATTCTTTTTTCAGAAATTCTAGATGATATTACATAATTGGCTAACACACTGTATGTATGATAGGAATTGGAAATGCTGTTATAAGAAAAAAGCTACATTATATAGATAGTGTAAGTATTTGATAAATGAGCAGTGTTAATTTTACTTGTGATATGTCAAGGATACCATTGTCAACAAGGAAATGAATGAATTCCTACTGTTTACATTTTGAGTTTGTTCACATACTGTATGTATTTCACACGTAATATTTTATATGTAAGGTGAGCTTGATGTGTTTGCAGATGTTATGAAAAACCAATGAAAATTGTTATTGCAAAAAATGTCAGGTCCTTTGCATTACTTCAGAAAGCTTTGGTTTGGCAACATGGGACTACTACAGGTGCATGCAAGGAGACAGATTAGAAACAAAGGGATGAAAGAAAACAAAGGACAGCACAAAACAGAATGAAACAGAAAAATGAATGCAAAATCAAAAATAATAGTGACAAAAAGAAACATTAAAGCAGAGAAAGGGGAAAGCATACCAAAAAGGAAAGAACAGCATTATTGAGTTTTGAAAAACCAGGAAATAAGAATAGAAAGAGAAATCGATCAATAATAAAACAATAATACTGAGTGAATGAAGGTAGTAAAATGCTAATAAAAGTATTTACAAATATTTCCTTTCTGAGCCAGCACCATGCGGCCAAGCAGTGGGGGATCTCTTTAGAATGCCAGCGACCTGGGTTCATGACCGGCGTACCAAGAGTGGCAAGAGTAAAGGGTGGCATAAGAACATCCATGTTGACACAGTCCTCCTAGGGAGGATTCCAACACCACATCTTTCTTGTGTGACACCTAGTGGGGAATGTATTGGAGGTACCATTGGTGACATGGGAGATCAAGTCTCAGCTGCCCCCATGGACCATCGTACGTATATGCCTTGCTGTTAGGGGGCTGTGTTGGATTTCCAAATGGAGAGAAATATCCCCATTGGTTGCAGGATGATGGTAACACTGTCAGCTCCCATGTCCTGTGGGCATGTCAACCAAGCCCCCCCCCCCCCCATCCCAACATGTTGCAGTAATGTAGTGATCCTGGTTCCCCTTCATATGCCATGGCCACCGCAGGAAAAGGCTGCTTTGGTGGTGTAAGCTGGTGGGTAAGACAGAAGTTTTGGTACTTGAGGAATATGTTACAGAAAGTGGAGTCCCTGGACGGGAGATGCTGGCAGCAGAGACAGAATGTAAACCTGGCACAGGGAGCAAAAATAGAGTAACAAAAAAAAGAAAATTTAATTTCAAACTATTTGATTTCTAGTCTCTGAGCTGTTGCTAAACACAACCTATCGAAAGAGAAAGAGAGAAGTAAATTATAGTGTTTGCTTGCACCCTCCTCCTAAAGATTTTGTAGGCTCCCAGTAGGCAGAATTAAAGACCACCAAACCAATGTAAATATTCATCTATGTTTCTTATCAATCTTATTTTATCGGGGGGGGGGGTATAATCCTTTCCAAAGACAACAACATCTTAAATCTTACATGCAACAAATACAGAAGTACTTCCCTCCAAAAATATTCACATCCTACCTGGCATTTTTTTAGTTTACATTTTATTTTAAAAAGTAAGACAGCAGCGTACCCACCTCTCGGTCAGTGAGCTAGGTGCTGTATATGTACTGTACCTTAAAAAAACTTGAACAGCCATCACAATATTGTGCCCTTCACATTTTATTTGTAGAAATGTGAATGAAAAAGCATACAACTGCGTATCCAAAAAGAGTGCTAGATGGCTCAGATGCTATGTTGACGATATGCACTGTAGGCATGCAGGACTAATGCTTTATACCCACTAAAGGTGCTTCATCAGGCTCTATTATGCACAAGTAAAATGTGAAGGCAACAACATTTTGATAACTGGGCAAGCTTTTTATGGTATATCATACCTGGCTTATTGACCAGGATGTGGGTCCTACTTTCTGTGAACAGTAGCACCACCTTGTGAACAGTAGCACCACCCATGAACAGTAGCACCACCTTGTGAACAGTAGCACCACCCATGAATAGTAGCACCAACTGTGAACAGTAGCACCACCCATGAACAGTAACACCACCCATGAACAGTAACACCACCCGTGAACAGTAGCACCACCCATGAACAGTAACACCACCTGTGAACAGTAGCACCACCCATGAACAGTAGCACCACCCGTGAACAGTAGTACCACCCATGAACAGTAGTACCACCTGTGAACAGTAGCACCACCCATGAATAGTAGTACCACCTGTGAACAGTAGCACCACCTTAACCGTTAAGTTATGGAGTGGCTAATTTTTCTCCTTTTCATTTATTTATTTAGATTAGCCCAACTGATGTGCACCACTGTGTTTTCAGTTGGGTCCTTCTGGCTTCTGCCCATTTCTGCAGCTGGGCTGACTGAAGCAGTGGGAACTTAAGCAACTTGCTCAAGCTCAAAGTGCGTATTTGACTGTAGTGGAGGGTTGAAGCTGTGATTTACTGGTTTCCAGGCTGGTGATTTAACCACTAGATCCCATTTCCCCTTGCATGCTCACTGTCAGGTGACATGTTTACCTACTGTATAGTAAAAAGCCTTCTATTCCTGGGTTCCTTGCTTTCATAAAATGTAATGTTGTTAGTGATGAAATGGCCCAATACTTTGACAAACACAAGCCAAAATAATGACTTGAAGCCCTGTTCCACAATACAGGTATTATACTTTACTTGTATTAGAGTGTATGGCCTCAGTGTTGACTGTTTTGTTGTCAGTATATTACAAATATAGTAGAGCTGAAGATAAAGGGAATCTTTCTGACTACTGAATCATTTGTCAAAGAAAAAAAAAGAAAATATAAATTCCTAAAGCAGCAGCAGCAGCAGTCAGTGGCCCTGACCCCTGGAAACGTTTAAAGATTTACAAGGCTATCTCATTACGTAACTAATTACAACTGAAGCATTCATTCTGCTATGCCTTTCTGACACAGGAGATTAAGGCATCGTTTCTCTCGTCTCTGGGATTTAAATCCCAAATCCACAACGTGACCCAAGAGTACTTTTTTTATTTAGATAAAGAGCAGTCATTAGAGAAAGTGGCCCAAGGCTAAGATGGAGCCATTTTAGCTGCTAAATGGGATTTATAAACAAGGATAAGAAAGACAGATAAGATAGATAGAGATGCAGTGGAGGCTTCTTCCATAAAAGGTATCCATTTTCTTACATTACTAATCTTTACAGTCTGCTGCAGCCTCAAATATGGTTTACTGAAATTCATTTTTTCACATTCACTTTAATGCTCCTATGCCATAAAACTGTCGTTTCAGCAAACACTGTACGAAGGTGAGGTTTGATCTTAAAGATATAGCAGGGCTATCCTGGAACATTTGCCTCTCCATCAAAATAAAATATTGGAAAATTTAAATCCATAATCAGTTTTTGCCTGGGAGCTGTGCTAGGTGACTGTTCGCCAGTTTAATCTCTGTGCCCCAACCCATGTTTTTTGCATGACCGAGGAACCATTCCTTGATGTACTCTATTACACCTCCGCAAGAGCTAAATGACAGAGCTGGCAACAGGGTCTTCCAACGATCCACTCCCCTATCTGCCTGTCAGTTTGGGTTAAAGTTAGTTGACACAGGGGCAGTTAAGTGGCATGGAAACAATTCTCTGCAGTGCCATCTGGGAGCGTCATTGTCATATCCAGACAGTGGAGCTCCCAGCTCTAGAACCAGTGAGAGACTAAATGAATTGTCAAGGTGGGACACTTATCTCCAGGTGGCAGGGTGGGTTGTCCCCCATGCCAGCTATTGCTTCAGTCTGGACGATGACCTGGGCAAGTAAGTGAAAGAAAGCTGGCACAGAGCTCAACAAAAATGGCACAGAGCTCAACAAAAACATTCATTTAAGTGAGATTTCATCTTAACACTCTAGGGCTGGATCTACCGAAAGTGTGATTTGAACCCCAACAAAACATGCTGCTGTTATGCTGCCACTGTATTGCCACTCATGTTCCAAAGGGGACCTTCATAGGAATAGTTGTCTTTTTTGTGGCAAAATACAGCCCTTCGTGGCAATTGTTGATGCAAAACTCATGCGTGAGGCACAAAGCACAGAGCATTAAATCTGTTCCTTGTGGCTGCTTTGGTATTTTATGCATCTAAAGTTCTAATTTTTCAAAAGAAAATGTAAAAAAAAACTTGTGTAGGGGAAAGCCTTGTCTCCCAAAGAGTGAAAGTGGTTGCGTTTACAACACAAAACAAAACTGGTGTTTGTCGATATTGTAAGTCCAAGATCTGCCGAATCTACAGTTACATTTGCTGGCTGAAGACTGGCTGATCCATTTGTGGAGACTCATCTTTGGCAGTGGCCGGTATCCGTATGGAATTAGGATGTAATTTAAAAAGTTTCCAGCCTATCCCATTACTGCCCATGTGTGCTGTTTCAATTTAGAACAGGGCACAATAAGAGAGATGCGGTTTAAAAAATTACTAACAGTGATTGCTTAGACAAGAACTAGTGGGCAGAGCATTCCCAGAGGGGACTGAGGGGACCTATAAGCCCACATATAAAAGCCTGGCCTTATATCTCATTTAAAAAAAAGTGTATAGACCTATTTCCGGTGGATATTAATTAGGGGTGTGTAGGTCAGTGTTCCAGTTCTGATGGGTTTGACAAGGAGTGGCAAGTTTCATGAACCTTTGTGGGTGCTGACTGCCAGCAGGTAATATTTTTACGATGCCCAGGTTCCCTAGTAATCCTGTTTTGCAGGCTTCCCTCAAAATATTGAGGGTGCTTATGTCAGATTTGTGGGTGCTTGAGCACTGCAGCACCCATGGAGTTGGCACCTATGGGTATGACTGGGTTGGACCAGGCAAATCAGAACTGGAACCAGTACCAAACATGTAATATAGTAAAAAATAAATATTGCAGTAAGCTCAATTACACACAGTAATGTTACACAGCAGCTCTGCGTCTGTTGCACTGAAAAGGCCAGAGTGAACCAGTCACTACATTTTTCTCCCATCTGTTCCATCTCACCCACCCACGCTGCTCCATAAGTATGCTTACACAGATGTAATATTTTGGTCTAATCAGTCAGTTAGCTCTTGTAAGAGAAGAATGGAAAACTTGCATAAAGCAGACACATTCAGTATGCTTCTTTCTCGAAACAACTAAAGAGAAACTCCTACACATGGTTATGTAGGCATTTTCTGTAAGAGTGACATGAAAATTGACAAGGGTGTGGGCACGAGTCTTCGGTGGAACCAACAGCTTGATGACGAGGACGACAAATCCTGTAGGGAACACGGAAATGAGTGCAGACATAACAACAGCAACACGCTGACATTGACTAAATTAGAGAAGAACTGACATGCAAAAGCAGTGAGGCAAGGGTTACCCAGGAAGGGCATGAAAAAACCAAGTCTCAAAGAAGTGCAAAATTACACATAAACCTCTGATACAATGCATCATGATTAATATCTGAAACTCACCATGATGGAATTGAGGCTGGCCCACCTTTAAGCAGAACTGAGTGAAATGCATCATGGGTACTATCTGAAACTCACCATGATGGAATTGAGGCTGGCCCAGCTTTAAGCAGGACTGCGTAATGCCGAAAGGCCTCACAAATGATCTGTAAAAGGCTGAAAACAGACGACATCACGTGTTTCATTCTTGTTAGGCATTAGTGTGCCACAACTGTAGACTCAGCCCATGGGACAGGAGAACCAGCTGCAAGATGTCAATTGCTTGGGTCATCGTGAACTCACAACAGAAAAGTAATTAAAGAGAAGATCCTCAGCACAAAAGCACTGAGGCAAAGGTTACGTAGAAATAACATTAGCAATAAAGCCAAGTTTCAAAGAAATATGAAATTTCATACAAAAGCACTAGTGTAAAGCATTATGGGCACTATATGCAAAGCACCATGAAGGAATTAAGGCTGCCTATTTGTAGCCCTGGATTAAGGTCCTTGTTGACTCTCCCAGATGGAAAAGAGCAAGTTCTCAGCTCACCATAGTACTCGCTCCCTCCACCTTTCTCTCAACCAGAAACCATGGTCCTCAAACCATGGCCACTGGCAGTGGGTGTCAAGAACTGTGGCCAAGGCTCTCAGCAGGTACCACACTTTGCTACTGGAACAATCACGTAGTGGCCTCCTTACATACAAAGCATCACACAAAAAGCACGGCAGTGTCCACGGATAGTAGCAAATGGTTTCCCTTTGACCTGTTAGTCTCTTGTCTTAAGCTTTGCTTCAACTTCTATAGCTGGGATAATATTAATGTTCACGCTGCAAAGCTCAGCTCTGAAACTGGTGGTCTCATCTTGATCCCCTTCAGTTCCCATTTGATCTGACAGGATATCCAGAGTACCAGAAACTGCTTTCTTTGATCCAACATGATATCCAAATGCTCAAATATGGCACTATCCAATCAGGCGGGATGGCCAAAAATCAGATACTGCACTATCCAATCCCACAGGATAGCCAAAGGATTAGTTTAAAGAGGGACTCCCACCAAAAGTGCTACATTGCGGAATTAGAATAAGCATACCCCAATAAATCTCATACCAAACATTAGGTTTCTACATTACTTCGTTTTAAGGTTCTGAGCTATTTTGCAACCCTGATTTCACTACCTATTCAAAAAAGTCAGTTTCAGTGAAGAGCCACTGATGATGTCATCTTCTGAACTCACACTCTAGTCCTCCCTGCCATTAACCTTATAGGACCTGCGTCTCCAAGTTTTTAGAAGCTGTAGCTATAGTAATCCTTTAAAAATAAAGGTATAGGCTTGGCTGCAGTGCTTGCATTTCCAGAATGTTCAGATGCATGGCACTGTACTTTAGAACATGTCTGAAGGTGGTTTTGGAATGCAGCACTGAACCAAAGCATAGAATGTCATGGTGGTGCACAATTTTAAAATGTTGGGGGGGGGGACAGGAAATCTGAGAATGTGAGAGGGATATGCCATCTCAAAAAGTGGTGGGACAGTCAGTCTCGGAATGCAACAGGGACACACATCGAGGAATTTGGTGGGAACTGGCAATTTTGGAATGTAGTGGGGATGCACGCTGTCTGAATGTGACAGGACGCACCATTTATTCTGAAATTGCTTGCCCCTGCCACATTCCAGAATGGTACGCACCCACCATATTTCAAAATTGTGCATCACATCCATACCACATTCCAACATTATGCTTCCCAGTCACATTCTAAAATTATGCATCCCTGCTACATTCCGAAATTGCACATCCCTTCTCCATTCCCAAACTGTACATCCCTCTCACATTCTGAAATGGCAAATCCCTGCTAAATCCCATAATTACACATCCCACCAAGTTGTGTTTCAATGCCACATTCCAAAATTGTCATTGCCACATTCCCAAATTGTACGTTATGCCACATTCCGAAATGATGCGTCACCACCACATTCCAAAATTGAGCAACACCGCCACCTTCTGAAATTGAGCGTCACCGCCACATTCCGAAACTGTCACTACCACATTCCAAAACTGTACTTCACCACCACATTCCAAAATTGTGCATCACTGCCACATTCCAAAATTGTGCGCCACTGCCACGTTTCAAAATTGTGCATCACTGCCACATTCAGAATTGTGCATTACCGCCACATTCCGAAACTGTCACCGCCACATTCCAAAACTGTACGTCACTGCCACATTCCGAAATTGTAAATCACAAGCACATTCTGAAATTGTGCAGCACCACCACATTCCAAAATTGTGCGTCACTGCCGCATTCTGAACCTGTGCATCACCACCACATTCTGAAATTATGCATCACTGCCACATTCCAAAACTGTGTGTCACCACCACATTCCGAAACTGTGCATCACTGCCACATTCTGAACCTATGCATCACCACCGCAGTCTGAAATTTTGCATCACTGCCACATTCCAAAACTGTGTGTCACTGCCACATTCCGAAACTGTGTCACCGCTTCATTCAAAACTGTGCATCACCACCGCAGTCTGAAATTTTGCATCACTGCCACATTCCAAAACTGTGTGTCACTGCCACATTCCGAAACTGTGTGTCACCGCTTCATTCAAAACTGTGCATCACCACCGCAGTCTGAAATTTTGCATCACTGCCACATTCCAAAACTGTGTGTCACTGCCACATTCCGAAACTGTGTGTCACCGCTTCATTCAAAACTGTGCATCACCACTGCATTCTGAAACTGTGCGTCACTGCCACATTCCAAAACTGTACATCACCACCACATTCCGAAATTGTGTGTCACTGCCACATTTCAAAATTGTGCGTCACTGCCACGTTCCGAAATTGTGTTCCATCTACTTTCTGAGACAGTGTCATTGCTGTATTCCACAATTGCAACCTGGTGACATTTAAAAATCTCATACCTGCAGTATTTTAAAAATGGCACACAACTTTGTCATTCTAAAGCCATGTTTGCCATTGCATTCTATCCCCCCCCCGTTATTCTGAAGTATGCACCTTGCATCTACACATTATGGAAGTGCATGTGCTGACCCCCCTCCCCGTGTCAGTTTTCCTTTTTCAGATGTTTACTACACCTGCAGTTTTAAGTAACATAGGAGAAATAAGTCAAATAAGGTAGCTTGTAGGGAGGACTAGGTAGTGCGTTCAGGAGATGACATCATCAGCTTTTCACTAAAACTGGCTTTTTTGAACAGGCAGTGAATTAAGGGTTACAAAATGACTTGTAACTTTTAAATGAAATAACTTACAGATCTGATTTTTGGCATGAGGCTGATTGAGGATATGGTGATCCAAATTCTGAATTTCTCGATGTCAAAAATGTTGGTGGCAGTCCCTCTTTAATAGGTCAGCAGATACCTATGAATTTATTCATTTATTGAAAAGTTTCACCAGAAAAGGCACACTGAACAATATAAAGCTACTTATCTCATGAAGCATCCTGGGGCAAGGGGAACATGGGAGTACCGGAATCAAAAGCACATTTCCATGCTGTATTATGGAAAAGTATATATACAATACTCAGCAACACATTTCCAAAAGTAATATAAAACAGAGCAGCAACAGAGTGAAAAAACAATACATCAGTAGCATTAGATAAACATTGGGATTTGACGTGAGAGGAGCAAATTAACAGCATTGCAGACTGATACATACAGTGCGGACAAGGAAGTGCAATAAAGTACATTGGTTACTCCTCACGTTAAGTACTAGGCTGGGAAAGGAGATGGGGAAGCCAGAGGGGAAATTAGGAGGAATGCATGATTAGGGAACAAAAGGAAGGCTTTGTAGAGTACGGTAGAATCGGAGTGATGATGGACGTTATTATTGGAAGGGGAGAAGATAGGGAAAGGAGAGGTTATGGACCCAAAACTTACCATGAGGAGAGGAGATGCAGAATGTTGATGGAGATACATAATGTATGAATAGGAGGTGTCAGGGAGGGGAGTGGAGCCACCGCCCAGCTCTAGATCTTGGTAGAATAATGAAGCAATCACCATTTTAGTTATGACCGTCAGCATTGTGAGGAAACCCTCAATGTGGTGGAAACCTCTGGGGAACCAAGCCATATGTCACCATATCTCCAAATGGAGGATTACTTGTTCTTTCTGGGAAAAGACATCAGACATGCTGCTTCATTTAGAGGATGGAGGTTTCTCCTTCTGCTGGAAGACACCCCCCCAGCCCCAAAAGGTGTTGCATGTCTGGCCGTACAGCTAAAGGAGCCTTACGTGGCAGTGCTCCTCCCAGGGAAGTGTAATGAGCTGAGGCCAATGCTAAAGGGACAAAGAGATTACTGAAGGAACCTAAAGGAGAAAGAAGACTTCCTGTTGCATGCATCATACTCTCCTATGAGAACAAGGCTCACAGTACGGTTGGAGCCAAGCCCTTGAGGGGCAAGGCTGAAATGGGACAACAGTAGAGCACAGCACAAGGCCCAGAGGGCTGAGCCTTTGACGGGCAAGGGAGGAGCCCTTGAGGGATAGGTGCAGATGGTAAGACAATTGGACTGGGTTGGTGGCTGAGCTGGGTGGTTGCTCAGGAGTTGAGAAAATGATGAGGAGGAAGAGGATAAAGCCTGGGTAAATATGATGATGAGGAGGGTGATTGCCCAGGTAAGCAGTAGAATGGGTTTGATGGGGGTGGTAAATGCCCCAGTAGGTAGCATGATAGGAGAGCATAGCCCTGAATGGGTTGCATATAGTAAGTACTGAGCCCTGAGGAGGGGACATAAAAGATCGCCTGGGCAGACTGGTGGATGCAGAAGAATGGGCAAAGCCACAGGCTAAGGCCCAATCCAAGCAGAAAACAAGGGGCAAAGCATGACTGCACAACATAGCCGGCCTGGATTACAGCTAGGATTCAGAGGGAGGCAGAAGGTGAGGGAGGCAAAAGGCAGGGGTGGCAGCACAACACAGGGAAGGACTAACCAGGCAAGTGGGGGCAGCAGGGACAAAAAGACGCAGGAGGGCTCGGTTAGGGGGCCTGTAGCAGAACAGTAAGGACAGAAGGTAGAAGGCTGCCTGGAAAACAGCAGGACAGGAGCTAACAGAGAAACCCAGGAACCAGGCAAGGAGTATTAGAGGAAGGCAGAACCAGGAGGGGTAGGGGAGGCAGAAAGGGATGGATGGCGACAGATGAGGTGAGCAGGAAGGACTGGAAGGACAGACAGGAGAACAAATATTGGAGCAACTTGAGAGATACAGCAGGTCAGGGGAAAAGGGTACACCATGAGAAGCAGGGAGGCAGGCAGCCAGTGCCAGAGAAGGAAGGCTTGAAAGGACAATTGAGCAGGATAACCGAGGCCAGGAGAGGGGAATGCAAGAACTAGAGAACTGGAATCAGACCACTGAATCTGGAAGCAGAGCAAGCAGAGGAATGGCATAATACCGTAGCACACTTGAGCAGTATGAGCAGGCACCAGTGAACAGCAAAGGAGAGTGGGCGAGATTCACAAAGCAGAGCCACAGGACTGGCACAGGAAATAAAAGTATGGATAGGGAGGTTGGGTGAACTGCCAGCCACATGCCAGTTACAAAGATTTGAGCATCTGAAGGATAGTTAGGCCTGTGTAGTTTAAATATTCTCATGGGGGTGTGTGGCAAGTGTTGCCGACTGCCCCATCGAACCACAGGCAAAAGCCCTAAAAATCTGGCCCTATCTGGTCTGACATAATAAAGGCTCAGATACTGCACTATGTGATGTGACAGGATATCTAGAGGCTCAGATACTGCACTCTCTGATCCAATAGGAGAGCTAAATACTCAGCACACTTCCCAAAGTGACAGGATATCCAAAGGCTCAGACTGTGCACTCTCTGATCCAACAGGAGAGCTAAATACTCAGCACACTTCCCAAACTTGCAAGATATCCAAAGAGTCAGATACTGCACTCTCTGGTCCAATAGGTATTCAAGGGTTCAGATACTGCACTCTCTGATCCAGTAGGTATTCAAAGGTTCAGATACTGTGCTCTGTGATCCAATAGGTATTCAAGGGTTCAGATACTGTGCTCTCTGATCCGGTAGGTATCCAAAGGTTTAGATACTACGCTCTCTGATCTGGTACGTATTCAAAGGTTCAGATACTGTGCTCTCTGATCAGGTAGGTATTCAAAGGTTCAGATACTGCACTCTCTGATCTGGTAGGTATCCAAAATAGTAGCAGTAGCAGTAGTAGAGTTTATTTATTCAACATCCTATCCCTTGGACTCAGGGTGCCTTACATTTGAAACAATTAGATTCTGTAAAATAGCTCATAATTACAATTATAAGTCTAATTCATTATTCATGCGCTAAAGTAGCTCATTGATTGGCTGTCGTGCCGGTCTGAAATCCCTTAGAAATGCCCAGCACGGTAGAGATGCTCTCATGGCACTCTGCTTAAAACCTTAAGAATTTAAAAAGTAAATGATAAACAAAATTGTTATTGCGATTAGATTTATAATCACAATAACAACATTGAAGCTGGTTATTTCCCTGGATTAACGACTGGATACAGGGAGATCCTCGGGCCACCCATCCCCCGAGTCGGTCGTTAATCCCTAGGAAATGACCGGCTTCTCGGTTGTTATTGCTTAAATAAAAATTTAAATTTTTGGTGTTATTTTATGCACTGTATGGTGCCCTGAGCCTCAGGAGAAAGGCACCATATGACATCTCAGGAATTAAAATCAGTAAAACAATATACATTAGGTTAACATCATCAATCTATAAAAAATAATAATAAATAAATAAATAAATAACCGTAAGGCACGGCAGAGTATATCAACAGAATGTGTTTCAATTGGACAAATTCAGGAACCATCAAAAGACTCCTTGAACAAATGGAATTTGAGGCCCCCTCATTAAGGCCTTCCAGCAGCAAGCAAGCCTTTGATGTCCCCAAGAGGCCCATGTCAGAGGAGTGGAAGGGGCGGCAGGATGAGTAGGGAGACAGGAGTTCAGCCAGGTAGCTCAAGCCCATACTGTGCAGAGCTTTATAGGTTAGCAAACCAACCTTGAAGGTGATTCGCCAACTCACCAGCAGCCAGAACACTGCCCCTGTTAGGGTGTAATCCAAACCAAGATGCCCTCTAATTGGCTGGCACTCCGGGAAGACTGAGATACTTCTGGTGGGGAATGATGAGCAGTTGTTGGTTTAAATCATTGCTTGTGGCTCACTGTTTCTGATGAGGTTCATTAAAAGCGGAGAGGAAAGTTTGAAGTCTGGGAGTACTCTTTGATGGACAGTTGACTTTTATTTTACAAGTGTCTTCAGTTCTCAGATGCTGCCTTTATCATGTAAAGAAAGTTTCCAAGCATCATCCCTTTCTTGATGCTGAAGCTCTCCACACATTGGTACAAACCTTTGTCTATTCTAGGCATTACTGCTGCAATGCACACTACAAGGGCTACCTGAGTAGCCAGGCTCACCACCTGCAACTACTCTCAAAGGATGCAGTGAGGCTATTTTGTTTTGTTTGGAAGACATATGATATCTGTCCCTCACTTCAGGCTCTGGGTTGGCTGCCTGTGAGGTTGTACATCAACTACAAAGTACAGTGCTCCCTCTTTATAAAGAACCCCTCTATAACCAATTCCCTCTTATAGTGAACACCTGTGATGACTCCCAGTGTTCCAAACATAGGCGTATTGACACCTCTCTGTAGTGAACACCTCAGCTGGCTCCAGAGATGTTCACTATAGAGAGGGACCACTGGTTTGTTACTGACCTATTAAGCCTGGAATGAGCTTGCCCCACTGCACGCCTCAGCAAGCTCCTGCCCCCGCCTTGCGGAACTCTCTCCCTGCTGAGATCCCCCTCTCTTGCTTGCTTAATAGTTTTAAGACCAGGTTAAACATTTCCTATTCAACCAGGCCTATCAAGTACTATAATGTTAATTTTTGCCCACTATTGGTCTGAATGTACTGTATATTGTGCTATACCCCAACTCTCCTATCCATCCAGGGATTTCTACTGTACTATGACATAACCTTTCTTTATAATGCCTGTCTTCTATGCCTTACATGTACTTTTTTGCAAAGTGCTCTAAGCCGTGGAATGGCAGTTAGTAAGTAAATAACTACTGCTATTACTGCTGGTGCTACTGATGCTTCTACTAATACTGTTGATACTGCTGCTGTTACTACTGCTACTAGTAGTACTCCTGCTACTGCTCCTGCTGCCACCACTCCTGCAATTATGGCTGCTACTTTGGCTGTTGCTGCTGCTACTACTATTACTACTACTACTACTTCACATACCTCTACCACCGCTGCTGCTACTTCATGCTGCTGCAACCAATGCTACCGCTCTCACTACTATTATTGCTACTCGCTGCTTCCCACCAACGCCGCCGTCTCTCCCGCTGCCCACCACCGCCACCGCTGTTACCGCCACCACCACTGCTACTACCAACGCTGCCGCCGCTGCCACCACCACTGTTACTGTTATTACCATCACCACCACCACCACCGCTGCCACAACCACTGGTACCACTATCGCCACTCATCACTGCATCACCATCACTCACTGCCAATACCAATGCTGCCGCTGCCACCACTGTTACTGCTACTTACCATCTGTTACCACCACTGTTGTTACTACAATGGCTACTACCACCGTGTCTACTATTACCGCTACTACTACCGCTACTCTGTCATTACCGCTGCCACTACCATCATGGCCACTTCTATGCTGCCAACCAATGCCACTGCTTCCACCACCATTATTGCCACCGCTGCTTCCACCAATGCCGTCTCTACCGCCGCCACCCTCCCACCGCCGCTGCTCTCACCACTGCTACTACCACTGCCACCGCTGTTACTGCTACCACCACTGCTATTGCTGTCCCGGCTGCTACCACTAATGCCGCTGCTGCTACCACTCACTGCCACCGCTGCCACTAGTACCGTCACTACCAACGCTGCCACTACCACTGCCACCACTACCGCCATGCTGTCCCTGTTGCCACCACCATCGCTGCTGCTGCCATCACCGCCACCGCTTGCCACTAGCACTGCACCACTCAATGCTGCTGCTGCTATCACTACTCACTGCTACTACTACCGTTACTGTTATTACAACTGTCTACCACTACTACTCTACCGTTGCTGCTACAACTACCGCTGGTACTACTACTACTGTTACTACTAATGCCGCTGCTACTACTGTTACTGTTATTACTACCTGTTACCACCACCGTTACCACCACTACCGTTAGTGTCCACTATTACCGCTACCACTCCTGCTACTGATGTTACCGCTGCTACTACCACCGCCGTGACTACTCTATGCTGCTACAACCAATGCTACTGCTTCCACCACTATTGCCACTTCCACTTCAATGCTGCTGTCTACCGCTGCTGCTTCCCACTGCTGCTGCTCTGCTACCGCTGCCACTGTTGCTACTGGCTGCTACTACCATCGTTACTACCAATGCTGCTGCTACTACTACTGTTACTGTTATTACTACTGTTACCACTACTACCGCCTGCTGCTAACCACTGCTGGTACTACGGCTGCCATTAATGTTGTTGCTGTAGGCTACTGCTACTACTGGTCACTCACTGCTACTGCCGTTAATGCTGCTACTACAATACTGTTACTGTTATTACTACCTGTTACCACTACTACCGCTGCTGCTACAACTACTGCTGGTACTACTACTGCTGCTACTACTAATGCTGTTGCTGTTACTGCTGCTACTACTACTGCTACTGCTGTTACTGCTGCTACTACTACTGCTACTACTAATGCTGCTGCTGCTACTACTACTGTTACTGTTATTACTACTGTTACCACTACTACTGCTACTGCTGCTGGTACTACTACTGCTATCACTACTGCTACTACTAATGCTGCTGCTGCTACTACTGTTACTGTTACTACCACTACTACTATGTCTACTACCACTACCACTACTCACTGCTACCGCTGCTACCACTACTATGTCTATTATTACCGTCTACCACACCTCTTCCCACTGCTTCTATCACACTAGCTGCTGCAACTGCTACTACTGTGTACTGTCTTCTATTTGAAGTTCCAAAAATAACAAAACCATGGCCAAGTCAACAGCATTCAAAACACAATCACATATTGGTACAGTTAGGACTCAAACCATGACAAAATCCTTTTCAAGCAGTAGATGAGTTGAGCTGACCTGAGAAAGCATGATAGAGGAGAGAGACCCATGCTGGCATTCAGTGGTCACTCACTGAGATTGCTACAGGGGTTGGTGGGAAGCGGATTGAACATCTGGCCAGATAATCTCTTCCAGGGGTGGGTGGATTCTTGTCCCTGCTACATTATGGCCATGTGCCAGAACCATTTCACCAGCTGAATGGATCTAGAACCAGTTTACTGCACAAATACCTTCTTTCAAGAGCTATTCTTTCTTGCACTGAGCCCTTTAGGGCAGAGTTACTATTCCAGTACCACCACACCATGGATCAACCCCCCTCTGGTGAAATGTGAGCTTAAAGGAACATTAGGAAAATTAGAATTCTATCCCAGATCTCCTGGTTCACAGCCTTATGCTCTAACCACTAAGCTATGTTGACTGCTGTTTGCAAGCTTGTAATTAGAAACATCTCTGATACAAGCTGATCCAAGACTGGTTCATCTGGTAAACTGATTCAGGATCGGTTTGGCTGGCACACTGATCCTGAATTGGTTTAATTGCTCGGCTGCTGAACACTTTCTAGATCAGTTTAGCTGGTAAACCTATCCTGGATTAGTTTTGCTGGTGAAGATATTCTGGATCAGTTTGGCTGGTAAAGCTGTCCTGGATCAGTTTGGCTGGTAAAGCTATCCTGGATTAGTTTTGCTGACAAACAGATTCTGGAACATTTGTGCTGGTACATTAATCCTAAATCAGTTTGCTTGGCTGCTGAACACATCCTAGGTCAGTTTGGCCAGTAAAGCTATCCTAGATCAATTTGGCCAGTGAAGCTATCCTAGATCAGTTTGGTCAGTAAAGCTATCCTGGATCAGTCTGGCTGGTAAAGCTATCCTGGATCAGTCTGGCTGGTAAAGCTATCCTGGATCAGTTTGGCTAGTAAAGCTATCCTGGATCAGTTTCATCGGTAAAGCTATCCTGAATCAGTTTGGCTGGTAAAGCTATCCTGGATCAGTTTCAACGGTAAAGCTATCCTGGATCAGTTTGGTCGGTAAAGCTATCCTAGATCATTTTGGCCGGCAAAGCTATCCTGGATCAGTCTGGCTGGTAAACTGATCTTGGATCATTTCGGTTGATACTGTGATCCTGAATCTGTTTGTTTGGCTGCTGAACACATCCTGGATCATTTTGGCTGGTACACTGTTCCTGGATCTGTTTTCTTGGCTGTTGAACAGATCTTGGATCAGCTTGTGACTTAATAGTGCCTCTGAGGGATGTCTCTTATGATATAATCCAGATTTAATATTTGCCGCATTGGTCCTTGTAAGAACAGATCCAGAAGCAAATGATTTGATATCTTTTATTGGACCAACATACTGTAGATGTAACAAAAAGAACAAAGTGCTTTAGCTTTCGGACCAACAAGTCCTTCGTCAGAAGCATAATGACAGTTATTTAGAAAAGCCAATACTTTTAACACCAAGATCATGCACAAAATAGTAGAAATAAATCCCCACTGGTTCAAAATTCTCCAAGGGATGGATTGGATTGCCATATTTTATTACTGGTGCCCGCGATCAGGCTGCGAGCAGTCCACTGGACCACCAGGGATATGGGAGGGTTGATATTACTGTACGTCTGCCCACGTTCGGGCTGCGAGCGGTCCACCAGACCATCAGGGATATGGGAGGGTTGATATTACTGTACTTCTGCCTGCGATTGGGCTGCAAGCGGTCCACTGGACCACCAGGGATATGGGAGGGTTGATATTACTGTACTTCTGCCTGCGATCGGGCTGTGAGCGGTCCACTGGACCACCAGGGATATGGGAGGGTTGATATTACTGTACGTCTGCCCGTGATCAGGCTGCAAGCGGTCCACTAGACCACCAGGGACATGGGAGGGTTGATATTTCTGTACTTCTGCCCGCGATCAGGCTGCAAGCGGTCCACTGGACCACCAGGGATATGGAAGGGTTGATATTACTGTACGTCTGCCCGCGATTGGGCTGCGAGCAGTCCACTGGACCACCAGGGATTTAGGACGTTCCCATATTACTACATATGCCTGCAATTAGGCATGGGGGGTCGCTACCATGCAGGTGCCGCCGGAACTCAGGTGGCCACCCACAGCTGGCAGCTGCCGTGTTGCGCCCTGTAGTACGGCAGCTCACCTGTGGGTGGCCAGCTTTTGGTCCTTTTTTTTTGGCTCACCTGTGTGCAGTGCAAGTAGGGGTTGCACATGCATGGGCTCAGCACATCCCAGGCTGAATATCGGGATGTGCGGAGTATGCATGGGCACGCCCCCCTACTTGCGCCGCATACATTACTGATGCGCTCCGGCACATCAGGATTTGTGTCAGGCACATTCCCCTTTTGAATATCGCGCCGGGGCGCAACCCTTTTGAATATCCTGCCCTCAGTGTATAATATAACAACTTGATGTACTGAAAATGTCTACGGACTCTGAATAAGAAATCATAGGAATTAAATTCTCTCACCCCCCCCACAACACATCCCACCCCACACCCCCATATCCGAGGGTGGGGGGAGGGGAAGATAACTAGTTTAAAGGATATATACACACACACACACACACACACACATATGGAGTTACAGTGTGTTATTACTCTTAGTTCACACACATAATGAATATTAATTCCTTCATACTGTTTACCTTCCCCGGGGTGGGGTTGATTCCATTGGGTCTTATTCAGATTCCCTAGCCTGTTACTGTACATACAGTAGATTTATTATATACTGTCACATTTTTGAATTCTAAACATATTGGGGTGCGAGATCTCATTTGCATGGGGTCCTTGACAGATCTAATTACATTGGGCTAATATTGTAGTGATTTGTGAAAATGTAGATATGTTAGGACTCTTGTCTTACATACATACTGTACATTTACTTCTAGTTACCTTAACGTGGGGAGGGTGGAAGTTTTATTTCATTGTGGTTCTATTCAGAATTCTTGGACTGTTACTGCGCAGATAGTGGTATGGTTATGTAGTGTCACAATTTTACTCTGTTCATATTAGGATACATGATCTCTTTTATTCAGAATGTCATGACAAGTTGAATTCCTTTGGGTAACAATTGCAGTGATTGATGTGAATGATGGTGCATTAAGGGGTGTGTGTGTGTGTGTGTGTGTGTTTGCGCACGTGTGTGTGTGTGTATATGTATATATATATATATATCCTTAAAACTAGTTATCTCCCTCCCTCCCGATATTGGGGTGGGGGGGTGAGAGAATTTAATTCCTATGATTTTTTATTCAGATTCCTTAGACATTTTCAGATATCAAGTTGTTATATTATACACTGAGAATGTATTGACATCTGTACATATCAGGCTGCATGGTCTTAATTTCTTGGTGGTCCCTGACAAGTAGTTTTTTGTTTGACACTTATACTGACAATTGATATTTACATTATCATTTATAAACTCCTGTTACTACACTATAGGCTTTTGAAGTTTATGGGGCATAATATCTATCTGGAGAGTATAGTTGGGTACTGGGTCCAGCTAAGTTTTACATTCCATACAGTGTGTAACTATTGCTCTTTTTTGGAAACCTTTACTGATTACTCTTTGTATGCCGTATATACGTGCTTCTTGTAGTTCTATCTTGTGGTGCTTGTTTTTAACTTACAATTTTAGCATGTCTTTAATCCGGGTGGGGGTTGCTTTTCAGTAACTGCATTCTTATACACATTGTGACACTCATAATTTGATTTAAGAGCCATCTGCTCAAGTAGTTGTTATCTTATTCTGAAAGTATCTCTAAGTCAGTTTAATTTATATGTAGTGGAATCCTTTGTACAGTATGTCTTCTGCACTAAGCACCTCTGACCTTTAAACCGTCTCAGCTGAAGGTAAAATGGTACTATTAAGCTTCTCTGACATCTTCCTTTGTTTTTTTAAATGAGTATTTTGAACCAATGGGGATTTTTTCTGCATGATCTGGGTGTTAAAAGTATTGCCTTTTCTAAATAACTGTCATTACGTGCCTGGTGAAGGACTTGTTGGTCCGAAAGCTAAAGCACTTTGTTCTTTTTGTTATACTATGTTGGTCCAATAAAAGATATCAGATCATTTGCTTCTGGATCTGTTCTTATGATATAAGGCACTTTGAGCGTGAGGTTTGGATGAGATGACTGTGAAGCAAAGCTGAGTGGTTCTGTCTATCAAACCTCATGAGAGGAGTCTCTTATACTGTAAGAGACATCCCTTATAGTCCCTGTTATCTTATTACAAAACACTCAAGTTTAGGTCAAACGATTTATAAAAGTCTTAGGGCATTATTTTTTTAATTTTATAATGCCGCCCTTCACTGTGACAGCAAAGTGGAGTGCTCCTGCACAAGGGCACGCTGTACCCAGAATACAAAGTACAGGGGATCTGCTCGCTGATTGGCTGATATCATGTGATTCATAAGAAAGCAATAAGACATGACAGAGTGTAGGTTGTTGATTGATAAGAGCACGCCGCCAGGTGGGTTGTTAGGCACGAGGCGCTTGCACTGAGTGACTACGGCAGCTGGGTAGTGCTGTTATCAATCAACAACCCACACCCTGAAGTGTCTTACTGCTCTTATAAAATGGGTAACAACTATTTCTATAACAATCAAACAAAACTCTGGACGCATTATTAAAGATTTAATAATAGCATGTTATTTTATTTAAATAAGGTGAAAAATATTCTCCAGACTTGGGCAGAGGAGTAATAAAATTGATTAAACAGCAACTCATTGAAAAATGCTAAACCAGTGAGTTGGAGGGACAGCAGTGTATTATTTGAGCAGTTTTGGTCTGCCTCTGTAACTGTGTTTTCCCACCTTTTCTTTTTGTTATAAAATATTACAGTATTGCCTACTTTCTTCATCCTGTTTTTTTTCCTATTTTTTCCCTCATTCAAGACACAGAATGTTTATCATGGAATGTTTACCATGGAATACAGGGATTCAAAATTCTGCTCAGTTCCGCTGGTAGAATGCGACTCTCCCAACATACTATACACACAGACAACAAAGGCCTGTTTAAGAGCCAGTGACTCAATTATCGCACTGTCAAGGCAAGCAGAAGAGATTTCCCTGATGAACAGGAAAAGACAGAAGGGGAATTTTTCACTGTTAGTAAAGAAACAGTTGTAATGAAAACTATAAACAATACTTAATGTTTCTAATTTGTTTATGTGTGTAAGGGGAGTGTGATGATCAGGGAAACAACGTTTACTTAATTTGTTTTATTTTTTATTTAAGGTAGTTTTATTTTTAGGGCCCAGTTGAAAGTTTTTACAGTGTAAAGGTAGCAGCCATGTTTGTGATGGAAGATCAGTTCTGGTTGCAGAGGGACTGATGGAAGATATCAGTTGCTCAATGATATTGCTGCCCTTTCACCTATGGAGGTTAAGGTATTAGGAAAGTAGTGCAACCTTTCAGTTTGTTGACAGGTAAGGACATGCCTTTTGACCAATCAGGGTGAAGGATTTGTAAGCGTGTGGGTTCAATAACAGACACCAGTCACAAAAATGAAGTGCATAAAAAACGCTGGCATAGCGTTTATCATTTTATTTCCAAAAAATAAAAAAAATAATTATTTACAGAAAAGAAATAGGTCAACTTTCAACAAAACAAAAGTAAACAAAAACCCAGGCAAGTCTTGCAGTCAGACTCCCTGCTCTTCTCAGTATCCAATACTCCCAAGCTAGTGTGTAGGCATTTACACTTCCATTCCTTCACCTGATCAGAAGGTACTGACCAGTCTCCTTCCTCTCCCTATCTGACAAGGTCTTCTGGAGGAGGCCTTATATAGTACTCAAAAGGGGCGGAGTTTGAAATTGGCTCCACCTACTTTCTGACATCACCTCCGTTTGGTTGCTATAAAGGCAGCCATTTCGTGGGCTGCCAACCCTATGAGAAGGGCTTCCCAGATGACTTTACCCAGGTAAGTAAACCATAATAGAGAAAAGAGAAGTAACCTAAATATTAAATATAAAGAATCTAGAATCTTTAGCCAAGGGCAACAGATGAGGAGCGCGCTCCCTATCTTGTTTCATATAAGGTTCTAGATTCTTTAATAAATAGCCAGTTTGATGTTCTAGTGCAAAACCCAAAGGAAAAAAAAACAGTTTTTATTTATAAAACACATTGATCTCCTATTTACATACTGTAATTCTAGCTAACAGAGTTTTTACTGTGTTTATTTAACAAATATTGAGATTCCCTAATGGCTGCAATTCTCAGCCAAGAGCTGTTCATTTTTCAGCCTTTTAACAGAACGGCAGCACCTTCTTTAAACAATTACAGCCCCTCTTGAATGAATATAGACACTGCAGGGCTTACTTCTTTATGCCCAAAGTATCCTTGCATAAATTCAGCTCCTTTTTATTTCCTTGGAGCGAGGACCAGAACAGGACTTCAGAGTTACTTTGCTAGGGAGTGTAGCACTGCTCCTTAGCGAAGCTCCTTAGCAACAAACTTTGCTTGACTGAGATTTTCTAACAAATGCTTTTAAGGGCAATTACTCTTTATATTAAAGCCCATTACCATAACTACTATCAAGATGTACGAACTAGAATTGGATAACAGGGATAGTAAAGCTTCAAGAATTGCCAGGTTGGCCACCCTGACAAGAAAATTAGTATAGATAGGAAGTTAGAGGAGTAGACAGGAGAGAGGGAGAGAGTGAAAATGAAAACAAAAAGGGGGGGGGAGACATCTTGAATTTCTCTTCTTTTTGAAATTGTTTTATTTTCTGCATAACAGGACCCTGTTACAGGATTTCTTTCACCCATTTTATAATGGCTGGTAAATGGGCCTTGGATCATTTGGGCTGGTACACTGATCCTGAATCGGTCTGCTTGGCTACTGACCAGTTCCTGAATCAGTTTGGCTGGGGAATGGATCCTGGATTATTTGAGCTGGCACACATATCCTGACTCAGTTTGTTTGACTGCTGAACAGGTCCTGGATCAGTTTGAACACTGGATTGGAGAATGGCACATTTGGTGCCCCCCCCCCATAACAGCGGTCCCATGGATGACCTGGGTAATTACAGACTGGTCAGTCTGACCTCAATTGTGTGCAAGCTCATGGAGACTATATATATGTATATATCTTTTTTTATCATATAATATTCTATTATTTTTCAGCATTTATGTGTACAAAAAAATGCACTCACATAATCCACTCACATAATGAACCGAACCACCTGAAGATAACAATAACAATAATATTAACAGTATATGAGCAAACTATAAGCCAATAAACCCCATAAGTTATACATATAAACCCAAAAACCTATACATAAATTTACTTAGTGCATACCTTTAACATAAAAGATAAACCCAGACCAATTCGGGGAGGGAGGGGAATAAAACAATCAATCAATACCAGCCAATGACAAAAACCTTATATGCTTAACATTCCATACTGTTTATTACTTCGTAATATCAGATGCTTCCCCTATATACCCTTTTTTTTTTTTTTTTTTTTTGTAATTAGATTAACCATAGTAAACCCTCCAGGTCAGTCTGATTAAGCAAGACATAGGTCCCTTACAAATCCATCTTATCCAGATTTCCTAGCATTTCATGTTCAGATGAGGTAGGTGATTCCATGGTCTCCTAGGTTGAATAATGAGCCCGAAGGTAGGCGGTAAGCTGATCCACTTTTGAAAAATATATTAATCTTAGCATCCTTAACAATTTTACCTTCGCAGGAGGCAACAAAGAGAACTGGGCACCAGTTTCTAAAATTCCTGGACGATAAGACGAAAACTTCCTCCTCCATTGTTGGGTAGCATAGCAAAAGTCAGGATAAATATAATACTTACAACCTTTATACTCCAAGACCCCCCGGAGCCTGGCTAATTTGAAAATATAGTCACGATCTGAATCGAAACCGAAAGTCGCTAAGATTGTTGTCTTCATTTCTCTCACGTTTAAATACATGAAATACCTTAGTAATTAAGGGAGGGATTTCCTGTGGTAAGTCAAAAGTAGTGACCAGTATATCCTTCACTGAGTCCCTCGTAGAATCGAAATTTGCATCAAACTGATCCGGAACCCGTAAGATTTGTATGTTTTTATAACGTAGCAGGTTTTCAGCATTCTTCAATTTTCTATTTATGTTGAAATTGTCCTTCATCAGGCTCACACAGTTTGCTTCCACAGACATTAATTTTGCAGCATGCTTATCTATCTCAGCTGAATTACCCAAAGTAATTCCCTTTGTCTTCTCTGCCATGGTCTTAACGTTATTCACTTCTGCCTGTAAGAACTCTGTCTTTTTTAATATTGCCTCAAATCGGTGGTCACTGAGTTCGGTCCATGCTAGAATTTTTTCCAATGTTAAACCCAGCTTCTCTATCATATACCCACCAACCCCAGAAGGAGTGGGAGAAAATTGTAGAAAAGGATCACTTTGTTGCTGCAGGTAATCTGACTGAAAAGGTTGCTGCTTGCTTGTATCGGACAATTCTGGAGTTCTGTGCGGGGTAGAGGAATGTATCTTTCCAAGGAAGAACCTGCTGCTCGAGTGGGCTTGACCGTGGGGATATAAACTCCGATGCAGAACCCCCTTTGCTCTTCTGTAAATCCACAAAGCCACTTTGCTCGGTAGCGAAGTGTTAACAAAGCTAAGGGGTGAGTCGGAACTTCAGTAATTGTCAGAACAACGCTATTCTCCCCAAAGTCGCAAGAACAGCTACTCCAAACTGTTACTGCCGTCGGCCATCTTTCATACCCCCACCATGGATCAGTTTGAACACTGGATTGGAAAATGGCACATTTGGTGCCCCTCCATAAGAGCAGTCCCATGGATGACCTGGGGAATTACAGACCAGTCAGTCTGACCTCAATTGTGTGCAAGCTCATGGAGACTATATTTAAGGAAAGGTTGGTAGGGTATCTAGAGGAGAATGGTCTCTAGGATGAGATGCAGCATGGGTTTGTGGGAGGGAGATTGTGTCAAATGAATCTGATTGACTTCTTTGACTGGGTCACTAAGGCAATGGACAGGGGCCAGGCAGTGGATATCCTTTGTCTGGACTTCAGTAAGGCCTTTGACTCTGTACCCACAAGACATTGATCAGGAAGCTGGTGGATCTTGGGGTTGGGGAGAAGATGACCAGGTGGGTACAGAACTGGCTGAGGGACAGGACCCAAAGGGTGGTAGTGGGGAGAAGTTATCTAGCAGCAGGGTCCTGCAGGACTCGGTGCCGGGGCCGGTGTTGTTCAATGTTTTCATCAGTGGCACTGGGGAGGACATTAAGGGCAAAATGTTCCTATTTGCGGACAACACCAAACTCTGTGGGAGGGTGGACACAGTAGAAGGGATACAAGACCTGCAGGAAGAGCTGAGAAAACTTGAGAGGTGGTCAAGGATTTGGCCACTTGGCTTTTTTTTAAATTTATGTTTATTCAGTTTTTACTGTGTACATTACAAAATGGAAAAACATTCAAGTCACAGTGGATCATTACGATTGAAATATGTAGTAATACAACGGTAAGATATGTACACTATGACTGGTGTTACAGCATATGGGGGGGTCCCTTCAACTTCATTTAAAAATATTACCAAAAAGTTTAATAAAAACCTAGGACCATATGCAGCATCTGCATGGACTTAAGAGCGATAATGTTACCTAAACAAATTTACCAGGTGCATCAACACCAAGCAACACCTCAGTAGGTGTTTTATGAGTCCATGTAAGAATCGAAAATCTATTAGTTAAATTAAGAGACGTGTCTCCACAGAGAGCCTCAACAACCATGCTCATACAAGTCTAAGCAGACTAAGCAAAACCTGGAAGGAGTACTGCAAAATGGAGGTTAATCCTGAACAATTACGAAAGTGTCCCAAGATTCTGTTAACAGAATGCAAAAGTTCAATCATCCTCCTCCAAGACCGGTGGCTGGTGGAGAAAGTCTTGTTTAATAAGATCCAACCTCTTCCCAGTCTCAGATGGGTCTGAAAACATAAAAGTTTTGCCTGCATAGTTAATTCACAGTCCGGCAGGCTGCTGAAGGGAATGATTGATGCCTAAGGCTTGGAGCCCTGCTCGGATGGCATCGAAACTCTTGCGACGCTGCCTCGTGGCAAAACTTAAATCCGGAAACAAATGTATGTGGTCCTCACTGGCCAGTGTAAGTGGACCCTGCAACTTAACTTTTAATAGAAGGTCTTCTTTAATGTGAGGACTGTTGATTACAATCATTATAGTGCGAGCGAGGTAGGTCGCCGGAAACTTTCTTGCAAGGGGTCACCTGATACAGTAGGTTTTGTAGATGTGGCCTGTTAATTTCAATTGCAAATTCCGGTTTAATAATTCCAACACAAAGGATTTCAGGTCCTCCCCTTCCAACAGCTCAGGGAACCCTAGCAATCTAATATTAGAGGTTCTGACTGAGTTTTCCACATGTTCCAGCCTGAGGCACAACAGTTTATTTTCCACCACGATGTTCACGACCGTGGCTGTCGAGGTATTTGCCTTGGAAGTCACCACATCCATCCTAGACTCCATATTTGTAAGACGGGTACCCACTCGATCCATCTTGGCATCAAGTTCTTGTATTGCCTGAAGCAAGGCTCTGTTTGTGGGCTCTGAAGAATCTTTGCCATCCGCTGTTGGTCCACCACCATGAGGCATCATCGATATCTGCTGGGCTTTTCCCCTTTCCCGATTCTTGTTGGGTGGTATTTCATATCTTACCCATACTGTGGTCTGATATAGTGAAGATAGCAATAGTGCAAAAGTACTACTGAATAAAGCTAGACCAAGGGAAAACTGAACTTCCTTCAGCAATGCTCAATATTTAGTTAGATTCAGCACAGTATTGAGGAGCTCCTGAGGAATACGTCTGATTGTGCTGGCCGCTTGGCTTCAATGCCAAGAAATGCAAGGTTATGTACATTGAAGCCAGGAACCCAAGGACCGAGTACTACCTGGGGGGGGGGGACAGAGGAGGAGAAGGATCTGGGAGTGATAATCACTAGCAACCTGAACCACTCGACACAGTGCAAAAAAACAGCAAAAGTAACAAGATGCTGGGGTGTATAGCCAGAGGAATTGGCAGTAAGCAGAAGGAGGTTATACTGCCCTTGTACAGAATCATAGAAATGTGTCAGCAGAAAAGGACCCCTTGGCCTATCAAGTCTGCCCCTTACCCCCACTCGCCCAGAGATCTGCCTTCCGCCCTGTGGTCAACCCCTTGTGTCTGTCGCGAAACCGCTTGAATCCTTCAACCATTTTAACCCCCACCACCTCTTCTGGAAGACTGTTCCAGGGCTCCACCACCCTCTCAGTGAAGTAACGCCCCCTCACGTTTCCCCTAAACTTTCCTCCCTCCACCCTTAGACTATGTCCCCCTAGTTCTAGCACCTGCATTTTCTATGAACAAGCTCCACCCTACTTTATAATCCCCTTCATGTACTTAAACGTTTCTATCATGTCCCCCCTCTCCCTTCCGTTTTCCAGCAGGTAAAGATCCAACTCTCGCAACCTCTTACTGTAAGGCTTCCCATTCAACCTCTGCATCATCTTAGTGGTCCTTCTTTATACCCTTTTAATCCCATCTATGTCCTTGCATAGGTGAGGTCTCCAAAACTGGACCCCGTACTCCAGGTGTGGACTCGCCATGGATTTGTAAAGTGGCATTAGAACCTCCCTGTTTGTGCTTGTTATATCTCTCCCTATGGGCACCAGCATTCCATTTGCTTTGCCCACCACCTTGCTACATTGGGTTCCCACCATCAGGTTATCTGAAATCCCTCTCCTGTCCAGTTGCCTTTATTACATCTCCTCCCAGTGTATACACTGCGTGTGGGTTATGCCATCCCATGTGCATTACTGTGCATTTTTTTGGCATTGAATTTCAGCTGCCATGTTTCCGACCACCCCTACAGCAACCTTAAATCTTCCCTCATAGCCTCCACTCCCTCTGGAGTGTCCGCCCTATTGCAGATCTTGGTATCATCTGCAAAAAGGCAGACCTTCCCCTGCAGTCCCTCCAGTATGTCGCTGATGTATGTTAAACAGGATAGGCCCTAGCACCGACCCCTGGGGGAACCCGCTCATCACCCGTACCTTCCTCGAGTGTACCCCATTTACCACCACCCTCTGGCTTCTGCCCTTCAGCCACTTCTCCACCCACCTTGTTGTTTTCTGTCCCACCCCCAAACTTTCCATCTTATTTACCAAGCCGTCTGTGAGGAACAGTGTTGAAGGCCTTCCCAAAGTCCAGATAAGACACGTACAGTGTCCCTCCCTGATCAACCACCCTCATCATCCAATCGAAGAACTCAGTCAGGTTCATCATGTGTGAAGCCATGCTGACGGACATCCTGCGGCCTATATGCCACCTAATGGCTGACCACCCTTCCTTAAATATTGCCTCCATCACCTTCCCCACCACCGAGGTGAGGCTGATCGGGCGATGATTGCCCGCCTCCTCTCTGCTGCCACTCTTGTGAAGTGACACCATGTCCACCGTCTTCCAGTCCTTTGATACCCACCCTGTATCCCGGGACAAGTCAAACAACCTCGCTAGGGGTGCCGCCAGCTCCTTCCTTAGTTCCTGGGGTACCCTATGATGCAGGGCGTCTGGACCCATGGCCTTGTCTACCCTCAACCTACTCAAGTCCTCTCTGACCCTGTCCTCACTGATCAGGCAAAGATCCACCCTTATGTCTTCCTTTCCCCTCTCCCTTAACACCTGTCTGCTTCCTTCCGCTTCCACCATGAAGACCGAGCAGAAGTACCTCTTTAATACCTCTGCCATCTTCAAGTCCCCTTCCACTTGTACTCCCCCCTTCCCCTTCACCCTTACTATCCCTTGGCTTGCTTTCCTCTTCTCTCCTATATACCGAAAAAAAGTTTATCTCCGCTTTTGGCCTGCTTTGCAGTTCTCTCCTCTGTTTCTGCCTTCGCCTTCCTAATCTTCTGCCCTGCCACCCTTAGCATCTCCCTGTGTTTTTCCCTGTCTTCTTTCCCCCGTGTCCTCTTATATTCTCTGAACACCCTTCTACTGTTCTTCCTCACCTTCCATTTGCAGATTTCTGGGCTTTTAGTAATCCCTCCTTACTTGAATTCCATAACTGCTCCACATTCCCTATTTTCTTCTTCCCCTCCATTTCATTTCTGAATGTCATCCTCATTTTTGAAAAATCCACCCACCTTTGTGATGGTTTGACTTGTTTTGTTCCCCATCCTAACCATGAAGCTTACTGTATTGTGGTCACTTGCACCTAGGTTTACCCCCACTCCAACTCCTTCTATACTATCCCCATTGGTGAGGACCACGTCAAGTATGCTGTCACCCCTAATCTGCTCCCTAGCCAGCTGCTGCAGGAAAGCTCCCTGGAGTTACTCGAGGATCTCTCTGCTCCTGGATGACCTAGCTGATGGGATGTCGCAGTCAACATCTGGGAGGTTAAGGTCACCCACCAGCAGAATCTTCCCCTTGAGTGTCATCCATTGAACTGCCAGCAACATCTACCTATCTGCTTACTCCTCCTGCATTGGAGGTCTGTAAGCCACCCCCAGTCTTATTGATGCCCCAGACCATTTTTCTAGCATGACCCACAAGATTTCCACCTCCCCTTGCTCTTCCTGCCCTTCTGTAGCCTTACTGTCTTCCCTGATGTACAGTGCAACCCGCCCCCTTTCTGCCAGCCCTGTCCTTCCTGAAAAGCCTGTGCCCCGGGATACCTACTTCCCAGGTCTGATGCTCCGACCACCAGGTCTCCATTACAGCTACAATATCCAGGCTCTCATCCACTATTATGTCCTCTAAGTCCACCATTTTGTTCCCCAAGCTCCTGGCATTTACAAAAAGTCATTTCCACCATATACTCCCCTCCTCTCTGCCCCCCTTCTATGCCTGCCCCCTTTCCTGCCCCCTTCCATGGGGGAGTGCTGGCTAGACCAGTCTTGCTTTCTGTCAAGCTCTCTCTCCCTTCCTAGCCTTGTAGCCCCCCCCCCACAGGTCGCTGGTGAGGCCACATCTAGAGTATGCAGTAGGATGCTGGTGTTCACACCTTAAGAAATACATCAATGTGCTGGAGATGGTCCGGGGGGGGGCAACTAAGATGATTGCAGGTCAGCAGGGTAAAACATATGAAGAGAGGTTGGGGGCCCTGAAAAGTACTCTCTGGAGGAGGAGAAGAAGGAGAGAGGGGACATGATAGAGACCTTCGAGTAGTTGAAAGGGATAAAGAGGGTGGATAAGGAGGGTCTCTTCAAGCCAAGTGGCAGCCAGACACCAAGGGGACACAGCCTAAAGCTGGAAGGGGGGAGATTTAGGAGGGAGATTAGGAAGCACTTCTTCATTCGGAGGGTGGTGGCCAGTTGGAATGCAATGCTGGTGGAAGTGGTCTCAAAGAAGTTGGTGAGCAGCTTCAAGAGAGGCTGGGATAAGCATAAGGGAAAAATATGGGGCTTAAGGGGGGCAGATGGAGAGGAAGGGATGACTGGGGGGCAAGGTCAGTAATGTAAGCTGTGGACCCTGCTATATGAGCAGACAAGATAGTCTGAATGGCCTTCCTCTGCTAGCTTCTGTATGTACTTGTATGTCTGTAGTTACGGTGGAATGACTGGTTTGTCTCTAAACTAGTGGTAAGACCTTCATAACTAACTTGTGGTTTCATCCTAAAATGGGTTATAATCACGAAGTGAAGGCTTTTCTATGCCAAATAGCTGTATTTTCCCACATTCCGCAGCCACACATTTCAGCTCACTGCATTTTTTCTCACATCTCTAGTTCTCAAAAGGCGGGTGCTTCACATCATTCTGTCTCAGATATACGATTGGGAGCCAGGAAATTATTAGAAAACACTATTCATTCTGTCTTCTTTTCATTTTTTAGCAACTCAAGAGTCAAGTGTGTCAGAGAAAAGATATAACATCCTTGATATAAATTAATTTATATATGAAAAACTTCTGCTTGACATGAATGATGTAAATTAATTTGCAAAACACAATACCCCAGTTTGATTGCTTTCTCAGGCAATTGCTTCTGCCATGTTTTTCAGGATTATGTATATATTATAGTCTGTATGTCTGTCTGTCTACAGACAGCATCTCTCTCTCTCTCATCTATCTATTTAATCTATCTATCTGTCTCTCTGTCTATCTATCTGTCTAGCTCCTGTCTGTACCCCCTTATAAGTGTTTTCTCTTGTCCTGGGACAATGTCCACATCAGTAAGGCATGGCAATTTGATTTTTTGTTACCTGTCTCAGAGTTAGAGCTGCCATGCTGATGCTAACAATTGCGCATAGACCATCAGTATCAACAATACCTCCTAGAATAAGTCTTGGCAAAGTGCTTCTTTACCCAACTGCTGTTTAATTCTCAATAGCATGATTTACTCTGTAAACGACAAAATCGGCTTCCTGATAGCTTCTTGTATGTACAGGCCGCTCCTTCCTTACCACCTGAACTGTACACTGAAACTTATTTGCTCCTTAGTCGGACTTGTATAATTACCCTCAGTGTTGTATGAACTGTTCATCTCTTGTGTTTCCTCTACCACCTTGTATTATTATATACTACTTATTAACCTGATGTGTTGTACTGTGTTTGATGTTTTGTGCTTTGACAAGGAGCCTTTGTAAATGAGTTTTGACTCAAAGGTTGTGTAACCCCCTGCAAATGGGGTTCCCAAAAGACTTCAGGAGCTTGCTTGAATGCTCCAAGCCTGAATAGTGTTTGGCATTTAAGCCCATTTATCAGTGAGTGTTTTAGAGGCCTCTGGTACTGTCTCTTTAGAGCTGTCTGCTTGCAGACATAATTAGTTTGATGGGACTGTGTGCTTCTCTGAGTACCACTCGAGCTGCTGCCAATTCACTTAATTTTGCAGTCACTAGGAGTGCAAAGGAACCTTATCTGAAAGATGTAACTGTTTACCAGAAATTATTTAGAGTAATAATGAAATTACAGTTTGTCTAACCTGCTTTCTTTGCAGTCAGAACTGTGTCTGCTAGTTCCCATTCTAGTTTTGAACTGCTGAACTGGACCAATCAGTGTGGGTAAGCTAGCTCTAAAATGGTGCCTTGGACGAATCAGAACTTGGACTCATAATCTGAGCCAGCCACAAGAGGACTGTATGGGCATGACTCTGGGATGTGGCTTAGACTTCAGTGCCTTTTGGACCAACAGCAGCAGTCTATTGTGAGTGACAGCCAATCCTGTCAAGAACTGGAGGAACTCAAAGAAGTGCCCGGTTTTTGTCGGTTGGAGTTCAGTTGAGCTTTGGCAGTGAAGAAGGAAGGAGCCCTGTGCTTTTCAGTGTGCAGTTTTAGTCAAAACGGTGTAAGGCCCCAGAGTTCCGGTCTGCAGCTTGTTAGGACTGAACCGTCCTGTGAAAAGAATCAAAGGATCTCTGAAGAGTAGAAACCAGGCTCACCCCTGTAGAAGACTGGAAGAATTGCTGAAAATTGCACTCGGTCTGTCAGGAACTGAATCTGCTGTGTGTTCTCCGGTATTGTGCAGTAATTGCGATCGGGATACAGATGCAGCCTGCCTGGTATAGTGCTTTTATATGGATGTGTGAAGAGGTTTGTACCTCAAGTGAGCCCTGCTGACATTGAAGGACCCTATCTTATTTGGAGGTCGTGAGTACTAATTCAGGTCGCTCCCTGTTGAATTGCCACATTAAATCCAAATGGAATTACTGTACTGCTGACTGTTTAATTCTTCCTTTCTCTGTGTGAAAGGGCCCCTACCAGCTGCCACGGTTTGGACTAGCCACTAGGGCTTGGGTACCCAGGGACAGTAACTGATAGGGATAGGCCTGTGCACAGAGCCATAGGTAGATTATTAGAGTGATAAGCTAATTAACCTGATTTCCCGTCCTTGTTATCCCCCTAACAAATCAGAGCTGTTTGTTTCAGCAAAGTTATACTGCCTGAGGTATTTGTCTATGTTAAAGTACTGTACTGTGATTGTTGCACTGTATCTCATTTCACAGGAGGTCCCAGTGCCGAACCAGACCTGGGGGTAAGTGTATACTGTGAAGGTAATTTGATATATTGTGTGGGCCACTAGTGGGAAGAAAGGGGTTGCAGTGTCCCAGAGGGCTGTGACCAGTTAGTTTAACTATTGCAAACCCTGACCTCTGGGTGGAGGCACCGCCATTGGATCCAGGCCCTCAACCTGTTAGTGGCAAATCAGGCAGGGGTAGTAGCCCCTGGGATAGCGCCATCTAGGGTTACATCTTGAGGCTCACCGCTGGGATTGTGTGTCCTCTAGTGGCCATATTTACGAACCACTGTTAAGAAAAAAAAATGGGTACCTCGACAGAAGTGGCTGTGCACCGCTGGTGGAGTGTGTACTGGGAGGAGATCGACCCCAAAATGCTATGCTTATCCTGGACATCCCCTGGTATCAATACGGACACTGTGCAGGGAGTACTTCCAAGGTGGAAGGTTTACAAAACCCTGTGGTGGTGGGTCGGCATGCTAATCTGCTCACCCACACTTTCCTGGCCCTAGTAGAGTTTAAGGATCCCATAGATAGCTCCAAAGTGCCACAGACCATTACCCCAGAGGGAGCCCTCACTGCTTGGAGAGTGATAACTAATGACAGTAAAGACCTGGGGAATCAGCCCCACCACTATCTGAAACTTTGAGGAGAAATTTGCTGAATGGTTGCTGGGAGGGAAAACTGTGGAGGACTTGAAGAAACTATTCTTGCCACCTGGGGTGTTCCTCCCAACACCTCTCCTGCTCCAGTGCCCGTAATGGTGGCTGAACCAATGCAGACTCCTATTTCTGCACCTGCCATTAGTCACGACTCCACCAAGGTTGAGGATCTTCTGGCACCTCCCACCCCCAAGGGAGGATGACTGGAGACCTGATAGACTATGTTGCCCCCGTGCTAGAATGGCAATGCTCGGAAGGCGATAAGCTTAAAGAGGGTTAGTGAGAGCCTCCGAGGTCCTGCCCTGGCTACCATCCGTGCTAAACGGGCCAGTAACCCTGAAGCGACTGCACAGGCCTATCTTGAGGCCTTGGAGAATGTGTATGGGAGCCCAGATTCTGATGAGGACCTATGGTGGAGAGTAAGAAATGCACAACAGTACCAAGGGAGTTGTTGTCTGTGTATGTCTCGGCTGGAAAAATTGTTGCAAGAATGCCTCAGAAAGGGTAGTTTGCCAGCGATTGAACTGGACCGAACCAGACTGGACAGAATCCTTAAGTCTGCCCCTTCTCAGAACTGCTGTTGCTTCAGTTACGCCTGGCAAATCGACTGGAATCCCACCTCCTATGATGAGTTAATGAGAGAAATTGAGGAGTTGAGAAAAGGCACCTCGGGAGGTACCTGCACCAACAGCTGTGGCTACGACCCGAGTGACTGAGGGTGACCCATCAAGTGAAGTTCAGGGGCAGAGGTTGACAGTCAATGAGTGCTCTGACAAGGAAAAGATATGCCACAATGGGGCTTAACTGTTGAGAGAGATCCGGAATTCAAAACAGTCCTTTATGAAGGCCACGCCTGCAAGTACGGGCCCTGACCTATATCCGACTGCATCTGCTATGGGGTGGGGTACCCACCATGTATCTCCTGCTGATAACAGCTCCAAACTCAATTCCTTGACCATGGAAGTGGAGAAACTGACGAGATGTCTCCAAATGCTTATCACGCCGCAGACAGAGATGGCACCCAGGTTTCCAGTTAGTAATACCCCGCCCTGGCTCCCAGTGTGGCGCCGCCAGCTCAAACTCCAGAAAGTATGTTTTGCTATAATTGTGGGAAAGATGGGCACATGAAAAGGAATGCCAGTCCCCAAAAGACACTGACAAAGTTGCATATAGGCTACAAGGAGAGCTTGGAGAAGAAATCAGTGGTTAAGAGGTACGACATGATCCCAGTGAGGGCACCAAAATGCTAATTCACGCCCTTTGTGGCAAGGTCAGTTGCCCAGGCCCCCACTACCGCCTCTCCAGACTGGTCCAGAATAGTGGGTCCTCCATGGAGACCACTGTAAAGGTGAATGGAGTGTCTACAAGAGCTGTATTAGACAGTGGCTCCCAAGTGACAATTATGTTCCAGGATTGGTATCAGAAGCATTTGTCAGACGCACTCTACAACCATTAGAAGGACTGCATGTATGGGGGTTAAGTGAAGGCTCACCTATTCCGGTATATCCGAATTTGGCTGTCTTTCCCACCTCCGTGGCTGGAGTGGCCGAACAAGTAGAGACCCTAGCCTTAGTGTGTCCCCCACTGGACTGTATGATGGTGTCCCTTTGTTGATTGGAACAAATGCTCATATGTTCGGAAGGCTGGCACAGTTGTGTTATGAAAACAGGGTCAAAGACTAGTAGAGCTTTAAGAGTTCCGCTTTAATTAAGAAGGCCTATGAGGCACAGAGAGATGCTGAAAACAGAACCAGAGGAACCGGTCGGAATTGTATGGAAGAAGGATCCTGAGTCTCTGATCCTGGCGCCAAATGCCCAGTGTACCTTCAGGAGAGGTCCGTATCAGAAAGGATGTTAAGAATAAAATATTAATGTTGGATGCACCAGGCGATGGAAAATTGCCAGAGGGACTGCTGGTCAAGCTAGTATTTTGCCCGCTAGAGCCCATGCTTATGCCAGAAGGGTAATGGTCCAAGTTCATAATGTGTCTGAAAGAGACATTCGAGTAAACAGAGGTTGCATCTGGCTAATGTGCATTGTGCAGACACTGCAGTGCTACCCAGCAGCAAGAGTTCAAGGAAGAATGACAGAGTAACGCCTGACTTGTTTGATTTCGCGACTCCGCTGCCAGCTGAATGGAAAGTGAGGATCAGTGAGAAGCTTGCCCAGAGAGACCAGGTGTTTTTTTAAAGGAATGGGATGTAGGATGCGCAGGAGCTGAGCACAATATCCGCCTGCATGACGAAAGACCATTTCGTGGAGAGGTCTCGACGCCTGGCACCTGCTGACATAGATGATGTGAGACGCATCTGCAAGAGATGTTAGCTGCTGGTGTAATACAAGAATCCAGAAGCCCTTATGCTTCCCCCATTGTGGTAGTGAGGAAAAAGAATGGAACAGTAAGGATGTGTGGATTATCGCACCTTAAACCGCGGACTATCCCTGATCAGTACACAATGCCCCGATTCAGGATGCTTTGACTGCCTAAACGGGAGCAAGTGGTTCTCTGTGCTGGATCTCCGCAGTGGGTACTACCAGATCCCATGGCCCCAGAGGACCGTGGAGAAGACGGCCTTTATCTGTCCGCTGGCTCTATGAATTCATGAGGATGCCTCATGATTTCAGGTGCCCCAGCCACTTTTCAACGATTGATGGAGCGTGCAGTGGGGGACATGAACTTACTAGAGTGCCTGGTATACCTAGATGATGTTATTGTGTTTGGCAGCTCACTGGAGGAACATGAGAGCAGATTATTTAAGGTATTGGACCGACTGGAGGACTTTGGCCTTAAACTGTCCATTGATAAGTGTCAATTCTTTCAAACATCAGTAAAGTATGTGGGACACATAGTATCCACCGAGGAATAGAGACCCACCCAAGTAAAGTTGAGGCCTTGACCACTGGCCACAGCCCAAAAATCTAAAAGAACTGCAAAGATTCCTGGGATTCTGTGGTTATTATCGGCGCTCATCAAGGACTATTCAAGAGTGATCCGCCTTTACTTAACCTTACTCAAGGGTATCCCCAACCCACAAAAATACCAAAAGTCAGCCCTCAAGACTGAAAGAGTGTATTTTCATCCGAGTGAAGTATTTGGGGCCCGCTGGACCCTGATTGTGAGACTGCTTTTCATGAGATCATATATCAACTTACCCATGCTCCAGTGCTGGCCTATGCCGATCCAAGAAAACCCACGCCCTGCACACTGATGCTAGCTTGCAAGGGTTGGGGCTGTGTTGTACCAAGAGCACGAGAATGGCCTGAGACCAGTGGCCTTTGCCAGTAGAAGCCTGACCCCATCCGAAAAGAACTATCCTGTACATAAGTTAGAGTTCCTAGCTTTGAAGTGGGCTATTGTTGACCAATTCCATGAGTACTTGTATGGGGCTAAAATACTAGTAAAACTGACAATAATCCTTTGACCTATGTGCAGACCTCAGCTAGTTGGATGCCACTGGCCATAGGTGGCTTTGCATTATCTACATATGACTATGCTCTCGAATACCGAGCAGGTCTGAACCACATAGATGCTGATGCTCTCCCGGAGGCCTGTTCCCAGAATGATTGGGTCCGATTGGCAGAACCTGACATTCGGCACTCTGCCGGAAGTTTGACAGGGAGGAACAAATGTCCACGGACGCAGTGGACTGCATGGTGGATTGCTTGGGAGCCTCTGAGAATTGCATACCTGCTGCTTATTGCCACTTTTCTGCAATAGACATTGGTGCACTGCCTCAGCTGGACAATGACAGTATTCGGCGGGCTCAATCCCGCGATCCCATGATCAAAGCAGCTTTAGAAGCCCTCTATGCAGGAAAAGATGTGTCCAAATTACGCTCCACTGATTTGAGAACTGCACTGTTATACAAAGAAGGTCCTAAGTTGAAACTGATCAATAAACTGTTATACAGAGAAACAGTAGACAGAGGGGGACAAGTAGACAAACAACAACTAGTGCTGCCCACTGCCTTTCGAGACTCAGTACTGAGGTCCTTGCACAACCACATGGGGCACCTTGGTATAGACAGAACACTTGACTTGGTGAGATCCAGATTCTATTGGCCTAAGATGGGGCTGATGTGGAGCAACACATTCGAACTTGTAGTCGCTGCTTACAGAGGAAAGCTTTTGCCCCAGAGGGCTGCCCCTTGTTAACATCACCACCAGTGCACCCATGGAGCTGGTCTGTATTGATTTTCTGAGTTTGGAGTCAGATCAAAGAAATATCAGTAATGTGCTGGTGGTCACTGACCATTTCACGAGATATGCCCAAGCTTTCCCACCAAAGACCAGAAAGCATCCACTGTGGCCAAAGTACTTGTAGAAAACTTTTTGTTCACTATGGGGCTCCACAAAGAATCCATTCTGATCAAGGGAGAGACTTTGAGAGTCGCCTGATCAAAGAGATGCTTTCTGTGGGGAGTGCGAAAGTCCAGAACCACTCCTTACCACCCCAGGGGGACCCACAGCCTGAACGTTTCAACCGCACTTTGCTAGATATGCTAGGCACCCTGCACCCAAAGGACAAGCCTAGATGGAGCCAACAAATTAGCACCCTGGTACATGCTTATAACTGCACCAAAAGTGATGCCACTGGATTCTCCCCACCGCCTGATGTTTGGAAGAGAAGCTCGTACCAGTAGATGTGTGTTTTGGGGTCTCTCCTGATGGGTTCAAGCTGACAACTATTTACAGTATGTGCAAAAGTTAAAGGCCCAGCTAACTCATGCGTACTCAACTGGCTCAAACCATGGCTGCCAAAAGAAATCTGGCCAACAAAGAAAGGTATGATAAAAGGTGAAAGCACAGGAACTCCAGGAGGGAGATCGGTATTGCTAAGAAATCTGGGACTGCATGGCAAGCACAAGATTGCTGACAGATGGCACCATCTCCCTCACATTGTAGTGGGCAAACTAGATGATCTGCCAGTGTACAAAGTAAGGCCTGAGAATAATTCAAAAGATGTAAAACAATGCATAGAAATCATTTACTGCCCATTGGACAAATCTTAATTGAGTCTGAGCCCCAGAAGATGCCCCTCTGACCAGTGACTAGAGCTGCTGCTAAGAAAAGATCAAGAAAGTCTGCACCTACAGAAGCAAGTTAAAGTGTTCCCTCCACAAGTCCCAGTTGAGCATGACTGTCAGTCCATATCGGAAGAAAGTGAGAGTGACTTTGAATACTATCCTTCTTACGAACTGAGTCAATTGTTTCGGGCAATCCCCAGTCAATACTGGAGACAAAGCTGGGCCTTCTGGACTGTCTAAGCCCCAGCTTCATCCCTGGAGCCAATGCTCCCAGAAAGTGAAGTGCAAAGCATCAGATCAGATGAAATGAATCATTGTGCATGGTTGAACTGTTTGAGCTTCAGGGAGGAAAATGATAGATTGGGGCAGACTGGTGATACACCCAACAAGGAAGAGTATTTTGAGTGCCCTGACAGTCCACTGCCAGTGTCCGAAAGCTCTCCATGCGAGCCAAATGTTGTGGACTCAGAAACTGTAACTCCTGGAGCTGAAAGTGCCCCAAGTTCTAGCCTCTCTCCCCATGGAGACCCCTGACAAGTGAGGACAATGCTGAAAATGAGGCTCAGAGTGCAGAGACTATAACAGTTCCCCTAGAAAGACTGGTCGAGCTGTAAAGCCTGTGGTGCACCTCAGTTATGATTCACTTGGGAGGCCTGTGGACTTGCTCTCAATGTTGTCCATAAAGGAGTGTATGTGTCCCCGAGCTCATTGCCCAAACTGAGCATCAGTGCTAACTCCAAGTTACTTGTGTTGCTCTTCATGGAGTGCCTTGCCCCATCCAGCCCCAAGGTAACTGATAGGAAGGGCCCCTCTTCAGGTTTCATGTACAAGAGGTAATAACTTGAGTTATGGTACAATGTGTATGTAATACTGTGTAAAGAGTGACGCATCGCAATGTTTCAGAAATGTGTTCTTGGTAAATGATATATTGACTGATGATTACATGTGCAGCCTAATGCAAATGTATATGGTTGCAGTTGAAACTTATGGGTACTTGCTTGACGCGGACGTCAAGCTTTCCCAGGCCAGGAAGGGTGTAACCCCCCTGCAAATGGGGGTTCCCAAAAGACTTCCAGGAGCTTGCTTGAATGCTCCAAGCCTGAATGGTGTTTGGCATTTAAGCCATTTATCAGTGAGTGTTTTAGAGCCTCTGGTACTGTCTCTTTAAGAGCTGTCTGCTTGCAGACATAATTAGTTTGTATGGGGACTGTGTGCTTCTCTGAGTACCCTCGAGCTGCTGCCAATTCACTTCATTTTTGCAGTCACTAGGAGTGCAAAGGAACCTATCTGAAAGATGTAACTGTTTGCCAGAAATTATTTAGAGTAATAATGAAATTACAGTTTGTCTAACCTGCTTTCTTTGCAGTCAGAACTGTGTCTGCTAGTTCCCCATTCTAGTTTTGAACTGCTGAACTGGACCAATCAGTGTGGGGTAAGCTAGCTCTAAAATGGTGCCTTGGACGAATCAGAACTTGGACTCATAATCTGAGCCAGCCACAAGAGGATTGTGGGCAGTGACTCTGGGAGATGTAGTTTAGACTTCAGTGCCTTTTGGACCAACAGCAGCAGTCTATTGTGAGTGACAGCCAATCCAGTCAAGAACTGGGAGGAACTCAAAGGAAGTGCCCGGTTTTGTCGGTTGGAGTTCAGTTGAGCTTTGGCAGTGAAGAAGGAAGGAGCCCTGTGCTTTTCAGTGTGCAGTTTTAGTCAAAAACGTGTGTAAGGCCCAGAGTTCCGTCTGCAGCTTGTTAGGACTGAATCCGTCCTGTGAAAAGAATCAAAGGATCTCTGAAGAGTAGAAACCAGGCTCACCCTGTAGAAGACTGGAGGAATTGCTGAAAATTGCACTCGGTCTGTCAGGAACTGAATCTGCTGTGTGTTCTCCCGGTATTGTGCAGTAATTGCGATCGATACAGATGCAGCCTGCCTGGTATAGTGCTTTTATATGATGTGAAGAGGTTTGTGTACCTCAAGTGAGCCCTGCTGACATTGAAGGACCCTATCTTATTTGGAGGTCGTGAGTACTAATTCAGGGTCGCCCTGTTGAATTGCCACATTAAATCCAAATGGAATTACTGTACTGCTGACTGTTTAATTTCCTTTTCTCTGTGTGAAAGGGCCCCTACCAGCTGCCACGGTTTGGACTAGCCACTAGGGCTTGGGTACCCAGGGACAGTAACTGATAGGGATAGGCCTGTGCACAGAGCCATAGGTAGATTATTAGAGTGATAAGCTAATTAACCTGATTTCCCTGTCCTTGTTATATCCCCCAAATAAATCAGAGCTGCTTGTTTCAGCAAAGTTATACTGCCTGAGGTATTTGTCTATGTTAAAGTACTGTACTGTGATTGTTGCACTGTATCTCATTTCACAGGAGGTCCCAGTGCCGGAACCAGACCTGGGGTAAGTGTATACTGTGAAGGTAATTCTGATATATTGTGTGGGCCACTAGTGGGAAGAAAGGGGGTTGCAGTGTCCCAGAGGGCTGTGACCAAGTTAGTTTAACTATTGCAAACCCTGACCTCTGGGTGGAGGCACCCGCCATTGGATCCAGGCCCCTCAACCTGTTAGTGGCAAATCAGGCAGGGGTAGTAGCCCCTGGGATAGCGCCATCTAGGGGTTACAGTTGTATATCTGATTTACTCAATAAATAAATACAATAAAATAAATGTTCTGGTGTCCACTCTGAAAGGCTCAGGGTGACTTACAGCAAACAAAACTGAAAAACAGTTAATAGCCAAATCACACAAATCGCCAAAACTGTAATTATAACATATTACTGTATGCTAATGAAAACAAATCAGGGTTAAGTGCCTTTTAAAGACCTCCACCGTGGGGTATTATGAGCACAGAGTGTCAGAGCATTCCAGATAAAAGGAGGCAGCCACTCCAAAGGTTCTGTCCATGAACAACTTCAATCATGGATGTGGGAGAGATACAGTAACAAGCCCACTTCGGCGGGTAGGTTAGATGTGGCTCTATAGGAACGGGAGATCTTCCAGGCAGCTATGGCCTAAAACATGCAGGGCCTTGTATGCTAACAATCCTATCTTGAAGTTGACACACCACCGAATAGGCAGCCAGTGCAGGTCACGCAGCACCAGTGTGATATGCTCCGACCATGAGGTCCCATGAATCCGCTGTAAAATCCACAGGTAAAGGTGTACACAGCAGATGCAAACTGGTGCTCCACTCGGGTTACCAACCCCAAATGTAACAAACAGAGTTCCAAAGTGGTGAAGCACAGCTTCGACCAGGCACCTCCTCAGTCGAAGTGCAGGGGTTTGTGTGGCGATCTGCTGCATGCATGTGCTATTGTGCATTATACTCTGCAATAAATTTTGTTGGACTGAACCTATTTGAGTTTGCCTGTTTTTGGGACTCTGCTGTCATTCCTGGTGAGTGCTTCACCACTTTGTAACACAGCAATCAGTTGGGCTGCTGCACTCTGGACTAGTTGCACATGGTATACAAGATCCCAGACAACTGTAAGTAGAGAGTGTTGCACTAGTCTAGTCTGGATGTAACAAAGACATGAACTATTGTAGTCTGTTCCCCCAGCACTAGATGTGGCTTAATCCAGGCAATGTTTGTAAATTAAAAATACTGCTGCTGATCACTGCCGCTGACAAATGGTGTTCCAGAGTCAGTGAGCAGTCCACCAATGAGATCCTGATTTTCCACACTATCCATAGCTTCAAGTGTAGTGCTATTTAAGGATGGTGCTGTCACCCTTCCTTGCCAAACCATGGAGACCTGATTCAGTCAGCATCGCAGTAGTCTTATCAGAGTTGAGGCTAAGTCATCTGATAGCCATTTAGTCATTGGTTTTAGCCAGACAACTACCCAGTGGCTACATCAGTCCAGTGGGGTGCACAGGACAGGTAATGCTGGGTTTTATCGGCATAGCAATGGAACCCCAAACCATACCACAAGATGACCTCATCTAGTGGTGGCATGTACATAATAAACATCATGGGGGTGACGATGGAACCATGTGGCATTTCACAGCTCAGTAAGGCTGCCTCAGAGATGAAATTACTCACAGGCTGCCTGCTGTGCCCTGCCAGTGAGGTAGAATTCAAACCACCACAACATGATACCAGTGAGTTCTACTTAGAACTCAGAGTGATAGCACCCCATGGTCTGCTGTGCCAGATGCCAATGAGAGATTGAAAAGAACCAGCACTGACTGTTAACCTCTGTCTCAAGCCTGAAACCTGACTGGAGAGGCTCACAGATGTCATAATTCTCTGAGTGCATCTCCAGCTTCACAGCCACCACCGTCTCAGTTTCCTTTCCCAGAAAGGGAAGGTTTGAGGCACATCTGTAATGCACATGAACATCAGAGTCCAACGATGTCTTCTTTCGGAGTGGTCTCATGGCTATCTTTGTCAGTTAGGGGGAGGCATTCCCTATTCATATGCAGGTTTTGGGCCGACTGGATGGGCTACAAGATCATTATCTGCTGATAATATATGTTTCTATGTTAATACGCTCTCCTTCAAGGAACATCTGACAGTCTGTGCAGTAATCAGACTAAGTGCTCCCTGGCAGCTCTCAAGCAACCAGATGGGACCAGAGTCAAGTAGACAGTACATGAAGCAAACTCCTGTGATCATCCCCTTCACAAAAGTGGGAGCAAAGCAGAGGCAGGAAACTACAGACCCGTTAGCTTGACCTCAGTGGTACGGAAAATGATGGAATCACTTCTAAAAGAAAGAACTGCTGAGTACCTTGAGGCCAGCAGGGCACAGGACCCAAAGCAGCATGGAGTCACAGCAGGAAGGTCATGTCAGATGAATCTAATCGATTTCTTTGACTTGGTGACCAAAGTAGTAGACCAGGGAGGGGCTATGGACATGGCCTACCTAGACTTTAGCAAGACATCTGACACAGTCCCACACAAAAGATTAATAAACAAATTAGCCAGCCTTGGAGTGGGTCCCAAGGTGGTAGCCTGGGTAAAAAATTGGCTGGACAACAGGACACAGAGGGTAACAGTAAACAGAGTTCACTCCGAAGAAAGGGGGGTTACTAGCAGTGTACCGCAAGGTTCAGTACTGGAAGGAAAAGTATGCCTCTTTGCAGATGACACAAAGATCTGCAACAGGGTTGATACACAAAGGTGGGGTGGAAAGGATGAGAAGGGACTTGGTAAGGTTGGAGGAATGGTCAAAAGCATGGCAGCTTAGACTCAATGCAAAGAAGTGCAAAGTAATGCATCTGGGAAACAAAAACCCAGGGGAAGAGTACAAAATGGGGGGGGTATTAACAACAACAAAAATGGAAAGGGACCTGGGGGTAGTCATATCAGATGACCTAAAGGTAAGCAAGCAATGTAAGACATCAGTAAGTAGGGCTGGGGGGATACTGGGATGTATAGGGAGAGGCACCACCAGTAGAAACAAGAAGTTGTTATTCCTCTGTACGGACAGTTGGTGAGACCCATCTGGAGTATTGCATGCAGTTCTGGAAATCCCATCTCCGCAAGGACATAGACAGGATGGAGGCAGTCCAGAGGAGGGCAACTAACATGGTGCAGGGTCTGCAACAGAAGCCATATGAAAAGAGACTAAAGGAGCTTAATATTTATACCCTCAATGAAAGGAGGGAGTGGGGGTACATGATAGAAACTTTCAAGTACCTCAAGGGAATCAACAAAGTCCAAGAGGGTAGCATGTTTCAGAAAAAGAGATGTGCAAGAACAAGGGGGCACAATTTGAAGACAGAGGGGTGACGGCTCAGGGGCAATGTGAGGAAGTATTTTTTCACAGAGATGGTGGTGGACGCATGGAATGGCCTTCCTGAGGAGGTTGTGGGGTCAAAAACAGTGGGAGAATTCAAGAATGCATGGGACAGACATGAGGCAATTCTGGTGGGGGGTAGGAAGAAGTAGGCTGTTGGTTAACTAAGATCTGCAGCTTATCCAGTAGGTAGGGAAATGGGCAGACTAGGTGGGCCAAGCGGTCCTTATCTGCTGTCAAAGTCTATGTTCGTATGTTTCAGTTTCTAATCCAGAACACGTCTTCCATTGAGACTGGTCAAACTGCACTGAAGACAGCATATTGTCCCTGCTCACCCACAACTAGTTATTGCTGAGCCATGCCTATCCCAGTCCAAATGGAGGATATTTTATCAATGAAGAACTAGTTGAACTCCTTACACTTCTGTGGGTGAACATAATCCTCCATACTGAAGACAGGGAGATTTAGCAACCTGGTCACAGTGTGGAAGAGTTGAGTGGGTCAGTTCTTCTATCCAGCAATGATCTGTGACAGAACCTCTTGTCATTTTCCAGTGAATGTCCACTGATACTCATGATAATGAGTCCACAATGCTAATCTATCCTCAATAGATCCAAACTTCCTCCAAGAAATCTCCCGCTTCCATACCATAGTCTTCAAGCACCACAACTAGACACAATACAATGACAAACTGAGGGGGTGGTGAAAGGCCAAGAGATGAACATGGTAGTGTGCCAGAAAGTCTGTGGCATCTGTAAGAGCCACACTGTAACTCTCCATCGCCTTCTTCTTCAGCACGAGCTGTAACCATCCCATCAGCAAGAGAGAGACACGCTAACAGATGAATCCAGGTACTTGTCAGAAAAACCAGCCACAAGGCAGTGCAACAAGAAAGAATCCCTCTGTCACTCAGACTTCCATTTAAAGGGCAGTTTAAGTCACCAGCATGAATTCAAACCACTGTAGGCATGCCTTCCCAGGATTCCCAACCCCCTGCCGTGGTGCAGAGCCATCACTGATCCCAGGATCCCCAACCCCCTGCAGTGGTGCAGAACCATCACTGATCCCAGGATCCCCAACCCCCTGCAGTGATGCAGAACCATCACTGATCCCAGGATCCCCAATCCCCTGCAGTGGTGCAGAACCATCAGCAATCCCAGGATTCCCAACCCTCAGCAGTGGTGCAGAACCATCACTGATCCCAGGATCCCAACCCCCTGCAGTGGTGCAGAACCATCATTGATCCCAGGATCACCAGCCCCATGCAGTGGTGCAGAACCATCACTGATCCCAGGATCCCCAGCCCCCTGCAGTGCTGCAGAACTATCACTGATCCCAGGATCCCCATCCCTCTGCAGTGGTGCAGAACCATCACTGATCCCAGGATCCTCAGCCCCCTGCAGTGGTGCAGAACCATCACTGATCCCAGGATCCCCAGTCCCCTGCAGTGGTGCAGAACCATCACTGATCCCAGGATCCCCAACCCCCTGCAGGGGTGCAGAACCATCACTGATGGGGCAAAAGGGAATCTCCTGAAAGGATGTAGCTGCCAACGCTAGTCTAAGGAGAAGTATGTAATTTCAAGTCTCAGGCGGCACATAATGCTACAGTTAAAATCAAATAAGCAAACCCAAAATAAAATGCAGGGCAAAACCAACACCCAAACAACAGATACTACTGCAGAAGGCCCCCCTCAAACATACCACACCCATACACATCTTCCAGTGCAGGAAATGCAGCTATCCAAATACTCAGCCCTGGCTTAAACCTGAAATGGAACAATATAATCAGACATACTTACATTAACTAAAACCAAGAGTAGATCATTGGCTGATCAGTCACTGAAATACATACACTAAGATGTGCCTAAATTAGCCTTCAATGAACACTGGCAACCCCCCTGAGCCTTAAAGTGTCTCTAGTTAAAATAGAACATCTTCTGATTGCTCACATTCAGTGGAATTTGCTAATGTAGCTGGTCAGCTTGATTCTGATTCCCATTTTTCTTTCTAAAAATGAACCAGACTGTCCACCATACTGGTGTTACCACACAAAAACAGGTTTGTTTGCAGTTCTTGATCAACTCCCTCTGCATTTTTCTGGGCTGGAACACGCCCCATCACAGTGCAGCCACTCATGATGTGAGGAGGAGAGCAGATTATTGCATCATGAGTGGCTGCACTGTTTGGCAGTGTTCCTAATGTTCAGGAAGTATGTAATAAGAGTAGATCAAAGATTTGAAATGTAGCCAAGGTGCCATGTGCCAGTGGGCTACTACCCCTGCCTGTTGGCCCTCTAACAGGTTAAGGGGCCTGGGACCTGCTACGGTGCTGATCGGGGGTTCTATCCCAAAGTTATAATAAATAGCGTGGTGCCTCCACCCAGAGTAAGTTAGAAGTGTGTCAGGTGACTGGCTGGCACAACCCCCTGTGATGCTGCACCTACCCACCTCCCCTACCAACCACCCCACACACTGGATACCCAACAGTTTGTTACCACCATGAACCATAAACCAGCAATAACTTGGCAGACACACAAATACCCTGTACACAGTAATTTCAAACAGTAAACTCACAGCTTTATTGGGGGAAAGGGTTAGGATAGGGGTACCTGGATGAGGGATAGCTGTGGAAGGAAAAGGTTGTTAGTGAAGTAGCAAACCAGAACAACATGGGCCCTCAGGTCAGTCCATCCCTGGTTGCCCACCCTCGCTGGTACCAGTGTTATACCCAGACTGTCCCCTTGGGTACCCACTAGTTACAGGCCTGGATGTTGCTGTGGGTTGGCCGGCTGTTGGAGCCCTAGGACGCTGGAGAATTAAAGTAAAAATTAAACTGAACACTTCTTTATTTGATCCAAGGAGCAAGCCCTGGGTACTCACGGTTTACAGCTCTACAGCAGAGCCTTGAGGCAGGATCCGTCACTAATCTGGGAGTGGGGAGCTCCGTCCATGGCACAGCAATCGGCCACAAGATGAAGATGGTCTCTCTCAGAAGGCAGGATCTTGATTGAAGGTCTTGCAGCTTGTCCCTTTGATTGAAGGTTTGACCGCTTGTCACCTTCAGCCTCTTCTGGCCCATTGCGGAGCTCGAATGCAGGTCTACTCCAGCCCCAGAAGGCCCAGGCCCAGGAGTGGCTCCGAAGCCCGGCTCGCCACAAGGGTCGTAGGTACCCTAGCACCACAGCAAGCACCGGTGATGACCTGAAACTGTGGACCCCACTTGGAAGTGGTTAACAGGTTCCCTCCCCTGGGTTCTATGTCATAAGGGCAATTGCCAAAAGGGGATCATTATTATGGCGAGTGTACATCACTGAAATTCAGTTTCAGCGATGTACACTTCCAGCGCAAAACAAAACAGCGCAAAGGACACAGTAGTTTTATTTCATGCAGGGGGCTGCATCACCTGCACCCCCTTACGTAAGGATTCTCAACTTCAGGGAAGTACATGTCAGGGGGAGGGGGGGTGCAAATTCTAAAAAAATAAAAATAACATGACTCAGGCCGGGCGCAACAAAATACACCTGCCCCTGGACCCGAACCCAGCATCCTGGCCACCCCAGCCCAGCACCCACCCATCATGCCACGGAGCCAACTCTGCAGCTGTCTGTGGCACCACCCCTGACAAACCCTCCTCCCATTCCGCCCCTTGCACAGCATGCTCCCCTTCCCACACCCGTGCGTATGTACATACAGTGATATCCCATCGCCATTCGCGTACCCCCCAATCCGGTCACCTTCCCTATGCCATCGCCCTGTCAGCATACACCAAAAGTGGGTCACCGTTTCAGTAGGCGCCCACTTCGGAATAGCGCATGTCACAGGATACCCCCACCCCCGGCCCCATAGAGTGCCTCTAAAGCTGGTAGAGTCCACTCTGTTCCTGCACCAATTTGGCAACTTCAAGGGTAGCTAGGCAACTGTCAGTTTTCAAAATGCCAGGGCCGGTTGGCCACCGATTTTCGGCTTTTAAAAGCAGCTTCAATTCACACTGTAAGGCACAACAGCAGCTGGAATTCTGGAACATGCAAGCCCCTGCTCACTTTTCACTCACACAGTCTCTGTGTGCTCGAACAGCTTCCAAACATTGCTTCAGCTGAGACACAGCTCTCAGCCAACTTGGTCAGTCCTCAAAGCAGCTTTTACACAGCCTGGCTAGCACCCAGTCCCAGAGACGTTCAGCCCCTTCAGACAGCTTTTAGAAATCTCAGTTTCACTGCAGGATCTGTGCAGCACGTATTCTTTCCCCAAACAAAATGCACAGTTCCAATATTCCTGGAGAGTTCTCAAACACAGCTCAACTTCTCCTTCCTTCAGACAGTGCTACTCTGTTCTCTATGGCAGTGTCCAACTCAAGGCCTGCACAAGGCCTTAGACAGTTCAACTCCTTTCTCACAGGTTCCTCCTGACTCAGTAAGAGCCCAGGCAAGACTGACTCAAACTTCACAAAGTCCCTGGGATCTCTCTCCACAAATATGTCCTCTGATTTGTTGCCCTTTGTTATAAACATACAAAAATTGCCAACAGAAATTAGGCCTCTAGGTCTATCTAGTCTGCTCAAGTGTGCAGCTAACACCCTACTTTGCAGCTGCCCCTCCCCCACCTTCCCAAATACCCCTCTGCTCACCCTGTTCCATCCCCTCATGAAACTACCCACCATCCTACAGGATAGTAAGTAAGTAAGTAAGTAAAATTTTTATTTAAATACGCCCATTCCCGGGGGCGTGTATTAACACATATTCTAACATCAAACAAAATAACAAAATATAATTACACATATAATTATAAAAATATTAACATACAATAAATAATCCACTGAACTCTAATTAAAACCTGAGTTTAGATAATTCTCAATTTAAGTCAGAAATGCCTTGGTAAACAGGCGGGCTTTAAGGCGGGCTTTAAAAACCTCCAGCATCGGTGCCTCCCTAACCCCAGAAGGGAGCGAGTTCCATAGGACCGGGGCAGCGACACTAAATGCCCTATCGCCAGCTGACTTCAACCTTGACCTTGGAACCATTAGGAGGCACCCACTGGAGGAACGGAGGGGACGAGCCGAGACAGTGGGAACCAGAAGGTCTAGCAGGTAACCAGGGCCCTGACCATGTAGGGCCTTATAGGTGAGAAACCCCACCTTGAAGAGGATCCTCCACCTGACTGGCAGCCAATGCAGATCACGCAGCACCAGAGTGATATGACAAAATTTAAATTGCCCAGTTAATAACCGGGCAGCTGTGTTCTGCACTAGCTGCAGTCTACGGAGAGATCCTCCCGTGACCCCGAGATAGAGCACATTACAGTAGTCAAGTCTCGAGGTAACCAAGGCATGTATCAAGGTAGGGAGGTCCAGAGGTGGAACAAGGGGCTCTATCCTGGCGATATTTCTAAAATGGAAAAAACAGGAGCGGACGACAGACGAAATATGTGCCTCCATAGTCAGACTCCTATCAAAAATAACGCCAAGATTTCGCACCCTTGAGGAGGCCTTCAATGAGATAGAACCTAGAACTAATCCAGTCCCTGAATCAACGGCCAACCTATCACACACTCGGTTCAACTCCACTACCAGTAGCTCCATCTTATCGGGATTCAGTTGCAACCAGCTGGACGCCATCCAGTCATTAATCTCGGCAAGACAACTATTTAGCACATCCACCGGGTTGGATGTTCCTGGGGCAAAGGACAAGTATAGTTGGGTGTCATCGGCATAGCAATGAAAACCCAAACCATACCTCCTAATGACTCTAGGCAGTATATACACTGCAAACAACATGGGGGCCAGAATAACCTTGAGGAACCCCGCTGAGGAGTGGTGCTGTACATCATCATGCTTTTGTAATTAGCGTAGCAGCGCTTACATTTAACTCAGAAGAAGCCCCTCCCAACAGCTGAAATCACTTCAAGCAGGCTAAAATAATAATACCAATGTCCCGATCACTACTTTCTGGCTGCATTTGAGTGCAGGGTGTTAATGCAGGCGGCAGTCTCTCACCCTGCACACTCACATTCAACCCCTTCTCTGTGTGGTAATATCAGCACTCCACAAACAGACAGTAAAGGGGAATCACTTCAGACGCCATCTCCCATGTATGGCAACAGAAATCCAACTTCTCCGGCAAAGCGTTCCAAACTGCCACTACTTTCTCTGTGAAAAAGTGCCCCCTCATTTCCCTTTTATTCCTACCTCCTTCCAGTCTAAGTCTATGCCCTCTCGTGTCCCTCCCCTTCCAGAGCTTGAATATCTCTTAATTGGTACCAGACTTATTTATTCCCTTTAAGTACTTAAAGGTCTCAGTCATATCCCCCTGATCCCATCTCTCCTCCAGGTAATACAGTACATGTTCAATTCCCTTAATCTCTCCTCACAGGGCATATCCTGTAATCCCCAAATCAACTTTGTCACCCTTTGTTGTACCCCCTCCAACAATCTTACATCTCTCTTTAGATAAGGGCACCAGAACTGCACACAGTAGTCCAGGTGCGGTCTGACTAGTGACTTGTAGAGTGGCAGAATGATAGCCCTGCTCCTGGAGGAGATGCCCCTCACTATAGAACCCAGCATCCTGTTATCAATCACAGTTAATGACTCTCCCAGTCCTCTCATTGGCTGTATCTCTAGGTGTCTGACAATAGTTCACTCCCTCTCCCAGGAGTCCCTTGGTCCAGCTTTAAGCACCTAGTTATTTGATTGGTAGCTGTTGGAGGTCAAAGTATTAACAACATGGTGGCCCCCATTCAGTCCCATAGAGTGCTATAGCAGTCTTAACTTTAGTTGATTATTGCAGCCAAGTATTTACATCTAGTTTACTGTTTCTCAATATGTAGCGGGGACTCTTGTTCCCTGTTAAGCGGCCACACAATCAGTATTCAGGAGCCCTCCTATGATCTGTTGCTAGCTCCATTCTAAACAGCCCCCACAGAGCAGAAACCAGCTCATTAATATTCATGAGGATAAAATAATCATGTATCCCCCCCCCCCGATTCTTTAGCGCTGCACTGCGCTGTTTCTCAACATCACTGCCCCAGCCGGCCAGGTGGCACTGAGGGTTGAGGCGCTGGATGCCACACCTTGCACCACACCAGCGACACGGGTTCGGAAGCAAGCCCGGCCGCTGGGGGTTGGCATGGGAGGGAGTTGGATAGATATAGCTCTCCTCTCCTCTCCCTGGGAGGGATCCGGGGCCTTCCTGGTGCAGTAGAGACCCCCAGTGGAGACCGGAGGTACTACCATTGTAGGAACAGGAAACGGGGACGAGCAAGGCAGGCGTCTACGGAGCAGCTGCCAGCTGATGCCATTGCACGCTGCGCTCGGGGGACAAGCACACAAGAGAGAAAAAACCCTTGTGCCTGGATAGGTGATGGTTCGTCTCCAGGCTACCACCACATGCCATCACCAGACCTTGCCTCTGCCTCTCTCCCCTCCTCCTTCCCATCCGGCGCTAGATTGTAGATAGAGTGCCATATGGAGTGGCAGCCCTGCCCCAGGGGGCTCAGAGCTGGGCTGGTTCCTTGGTTGGAGGAGGGGCAGCATATCCTATGAGGTGGCAAGAATCAGGTCAGCGGTACAGCGGCCGGCAAGAAGAGGTAGCCCGAGAGAGTTCCAGGACACAAGGAGAATAAATAGAATTTAGAAAAACATCACTGCACCTTCCTGGTTGCCTCCCCCAAGTGTCCGACCCCTGTTTAGACAGGGAGGGGGTTGAGAGCACTGGGGAAATGGAAAAACTGTTGCTAAGGCAGCCACCAAAATGGAGCAGGCCACACTCTACTGGTGGTCCTCTAGAACACACACTTAGAGGTCGCCGGTCACACCCCTTACTAGGCTAGAATCACCAGCGGGAGCCCTCCCTTGAAACAAAGTAAGCCCCGGGGTGGGGGTTACAGAAGTAAAATAGGGCTGGGTATAAACACGCCATTAGCCTGCATTTCAGTTTCACAAAAAAAATGAAGCAGCTAAAACAAACAATATTAACCAAGTTTAGAGGAGGTAAGCAATCGTAGAATGTGGGTTTTCAACTAGAAATAATATGATGCCAAAAGGTCTGACAGTGTCCCTTTCAGGTCAGCTGATTCTGAAATGAGTCACAGAGGAATTCATTTTCCTAGTAAAAAAATGGGAAAGCCCAAACAGATTCACCGATGTGTGGAGTCTTTAGAGAGCTGCAGCACATTTTTGCAAAGAATCGCAGTGCATTGAAGGAAATAAATGAAGTCTCAGGACATTTCTGAAAGCCAACAGTTGTCAGTCAAAATGTGCAAAGGCTCGAATAGTCTGAGTGCATTAGCCCAACAAACAAGTGAGAACGGCTGCATAGCTGAACCAGGCATCAGGGACTGATTGATGGAGCCAGTCACTAAAAACAAAAAATGCTACCTACCACTCTGATATTAAAAGAAACTAAAGCCATACACTAAAATCATAAAAAGACGAACGTGAAATGTTAACTTAAGCTTATACAAACTTATAAACACAAACGGCTCAGGAGCTCAGCTTCCTTGCCTGCCCAGAACAGTGGGCATCTTTTAGGGATGGTGACTCTTCTATCTGGTATTAACAAGGCCCCCCAAGCTTGCCCTCAGCCACTGCTTGAAGCTGTGATTCAAACCATGAACGTGACTCATACAGCAGCAGTAGCACAGTAATTTAGAGTCAGAAAGGACTCCAGGTTCATGAAGTCTGCGCTCTTCATAAGGGGTCTCATTTCATTCATTCATTTTGTGACTGAGAGGGTCAGTGAAATTTCCCAGTTTTATCAGCAAGCTAGGTCACTGAGCATGCTTTACGTGACATTTTAGCACCAAGCTGCATACTGCCTGGTATCAGGCACCCAGGCCAGTATGTGTCTACGAAGGACCTGGGTTATGTGTACCAATGTCAGAGAGATGCAGGGCTGGGGCTGGAGGACTGCTGAATGGTTTTGAGTTACCGAGCTGTCGATCAAGTTCATCAAATGGCAGTACAGTGGGAGCTAACTGTTGTGGGCTTAATTTTTTTTGGGGGGTGGGTATTCATGGTCTGGAACATTTTGATATAGGAAGGGATTTTCTAACAGTGGTTAATATCATATCATCAAGTCATTTCTATCTGATGTATTCCTAGGAGCAGGATTTATAGTTGAGAAATAAAGAGGCCATAGACCACCCAGGCTAATCCGTATGGGTGTGGTTGAGAGAGCACGCCGATGGTGTTCAATGACCTGGGTTTGGTTCCTAATTTATTCACATTATTTCATAAACACTGTATTACAGTTTATGCTTCCTATGATTATGGGTAGCTAATACAGCATCAGGTGCTACCTGCCATCCATTTTGGTTACAAAATTACCTGCCTACAGAAGGCAGCAGCCCTTTGGCTAGTAGTCATGCAGAAATGTGTATCTACGTGCACTATACCTGGCTTTAGCAGGCACATGACCCTATTTTAAAGGGTAGGGAATTTGTCTACTTTTTTTTTTTTTAAAATATCTATTTTTCAAGCAAAACATATCCTGCAATTCTGTCCTATTGCACTAATAGCTATACCACAACTGATTTTTCTTTTATTGTCAAAATAAACGTAAAAAAAAAACTACAGAAGTTGGCTGGAGCAATGACTGACATCAGCTTGGTATTTGGAGGATACTGTGCTGTTGGAGGTGCCGTGTTTCGGAGTGAGATGTTAAGCCAAAGTCCTGCTTGACTGTTCTGGTGGTTGTTAGGGGGATATTAAAGATACAATGGCACTTCTTGCAAAGAGTAAGAGAATTTCTCCAGTGTCCTGACTAAATGCACCCCCCATTCACTAATTCACCAATAGATTAAACAGGTTCGCCATCAGTCAGTTTGCATCTGTATCCCCTCACCACTGGGACAAACCTGAGAACGGAGTCAACATAATCTAAATCAGTTAATCAGTAAATAACTGAAATAGATAAATGTTTATCAATGGACCATAGCTTCTTATTACACAAGATGGAGCTACCAAGGCTATCTGAGTGCTTGCTAGATTGCTTTGACAGCTACCTCTCTTGCAGGTCCCAGGTGGTTTCAGCTAACTGTGTAACATCGAAGCCTTGCTGTCTCACTCTAGAGGTCCCACAAGGTTCCATCTTCAGTCTACTACTATTTAACTTGTTTGTAAATGGACAACAGATCTGCTCCAATACAATCACCACTATACATCTGTATGCTTATAATACAATAATTTACACACAAGTCAACCTCAGTAGCACCCTCCAAACAATATTCAACAGCGTCAGGCAGCGGATGGCCATCAGTGGTCTTTTCCTCTAAAACTAAGGCCATGTGTTTCTCATGCAAACCTCTCCTTTCAAACACACTGCAAATCTCAATGTCTGTTGGATCCCATGTGAAACTGTCCAACAATTTAAGTAACTGGGTCACTGGCTGGACTAACAGCTTTCCTAGATTGATCGTAGCAGGAGAACTGTCAAGAGCAAAAACTTGGGTTGCTCTCTGGAGACAAAAGTGACTTTAACTTTGGCACATGGTAACTACTGCTTTAAAAAACATAATATGCAAGTCAGCACAGCAGTGTGGAAGGCTGAAGCGCTGGTGTCTTACCTCTTGCCACACTGCTGACTAAGGTTCAGGAATGGACTCGTGTCGTCGGGGGTCATCTGGGGAAGGAGAGGATTGAACATCTGAGGTCCTGCTCTCCTCTCTTGGTGGTGAGGGATGTTGACCCAGTCTTAGACTGCCAGCAGGTGGAAGCCTGATGACAGTGCAGCACGGGCAGGAGAGACAGAAGGGTCCCGGGTGAATGTTGGGTGTGTGTGCCTCCACGCCCATGCATGTCGCCCTTTCACAAGGGGTGGCAAGAAATACAGAGGAAAAAAAGGCGTCACGGGCTTAATGAAGCCTTGCCTGTTTGTCTCTGACCCCGCAGCACCACCTGGGTTGCTCACCTTGGTCTGCACTGGGGGGGGGATGGCCCTCCTTCCTCCAGCCCCACGAGGGGCAGATCTGTGGGAGTAACCAGACTGAAGGTGAGTCCTGGGGAGGTGGGTGGCCAGCTCTGGGAAGCAGGGACAGCGCTGAGTAAGTGCCTCTCGATGTAGGAGGATAAACATCTTTATGAAAAAAATAATAATATTGGGCAAAAAGTAGCTTATTTTTCTCATTAGCTCTGTATTTCTTATCCGCATTATTTATTGCTGAGGTCAGATGCATGAAAACAGAATAGCTGTTCCTTGAGGGTTCATCATCTCCCAGTGCTTCTTCCCAACCTGATGTCATAACACTCTGCTTGTGACATCACAGTTATTGCCATGGCAAGAAACTGTGATGTCACAACAGAGTATTATCATCTCAGGTAGGGAATACGTTAAAGATGCAGATGAACTTTAAGGGTTACATATTGTGTTTTTGTGGGAATTTCTTCAGTAATAAACAATGGGGATGAAAAAGCTATACAAGATATATGAAACATAAGGCGAATTGCTTCTAAATATTTTGTTTTCCAAAGTGTTCCCAAAGGCATCAGCTGCACATATCAGTGGTACCTTCTGATGTATTCCTCACCCATATGAACATCTAATAATTTCTTAAACATATCCGTGGAACCACTAGTAAGCACAGATTCTGGCAAGGAGTTCCACATATTCACCACCCTTTGGCCAAACCATCTTCCTCTCCTCTCTGTATTATAGTTTTCACCTCTCAATCTAAGTCCATTTGATCTTACTACTTTAGTAAATATGCAAGTGAGGCGGCCCTCTTTGCAGATGACACAAAAATCTGTAATAGAGTTGACTCCCTGGGGGGGGGGGGGACATGAGAAGGGACCTGAGATTACTGGAGGAGTGGGCGGAGACCTGTCAACTAAAATTCAACATCAAGAAGTATGCTGTTATGCACCTGGGCCACAGGAACCAAAGGGCTGAGTATATGCTGGGTGGGGAGACAGTGTGTCAGAGGTCAAGGTAGGGAAGTAATGCTCAAAGGCGGTGGGCAGGGCGTATGGGATGCTGGCAAGTATCAGCAGGGGGATCACCGGCAGGCATAGGGAGGTCCTAGTACCCCTGTATCAAGCCCTGGTGAGGCCACACCTTGAATATGGTGTCCAGTTTTGGAGGCCTTACCTGTGCAAAGATATAGACTTGATTGAAAGGGTCCAGTGGAGGGCAACCAAGATGGTGCAGGGAATGGAGGGAAGCCATATGAACAGAGGTGCAAGGAGTTGGGGCTATATACATTGGAGCCCAAGATGGAGAGGGAGGACATGATTGAGACCTTTAACTATACCAAAGGGATGAACATGGGAGGCCCAGGGAAGTTGTTCCATATGAAGGTAGGGAACATAAGAAGGGGACATGGACTGAGACTCCAGGGGGGACACTTCAAGAGCAATGTGAGAAGTCAATTTTTCATGGAGAGGGTGGTGGAGAACTGGAATGGGCTTCTGGAGGAGGTGGTGAATTCAGAGACCGTAGAGGGATTTAAGTCCACTTGGGACAGACATATGGAGCTAAGGGGAGGGGGGTGTCTCAAGATATGTTAGGGTGGACTAGGGGGGCAAGGAGCAGACTAGATGGGCCGTGGAGTCCTTTTCTACTGTCACCTTCTGTGATTCTGGGGCATAGAGCAGCTGGCATTACGAAGAGGAAGCTGTGGTAGTGAGCAGAAAAAGAGAGAGAGAGAGATGGCATGAGCAAAGAGCATGACAGATTCACGGTAGTAAGTCTCATCTAACCTCTGCGGTCAGCAGCAGCATAGCACATATTCAATGATGTGGCCATGGAACTAGCGGGAAAATCTTTTCTTCTAGTCCTGTGAGTGTGGTGGTCCCTATTGAGTAGGAAGAATTGACAGATGTAGAGAACCTGAAAGTCACAGTTGGCAGCATCGGGAATGGAGACCGCACAGGTGTGCGGCGCTGCACTCGTGGTCTGAATAGATTAAAGGAGAACTACCCCCTCATATCTTGTAAAGTTTATTTGCTTCCATTTCAGCAGACAGTGTTTCTCCTCTCGCTGTTAGGGATACATGTGTTTGCTTTAGCTTGTTTTCATTGCTCATACTAGTCCCCTGTAACTATCCTGGGGTTCTCCATTTCATGGTTGTTTAAATCTCATCATCCATGAGAGTTGCATTAGCATATGAGAATATGATGTCACATTGCCCATTTCTACCATGCATCTCTAGAGACCTCTGTTGGTCAGTCTTGGTATTGCAGACATCCTTTTTCTTTTACAAGTTTGAACTCATAGCAGAAGCTGGACACCAAAGAAAAAGAAAAGTGGTCTGACCCATAATTACACTCCTGAACTACTTATAGTCATTCAGGCCCTATAAAATACACACAGAAAAGTATCATCACGCTCCCACATTCTGGCAGGAGCTGTGTCAGACCTGTCACTTCACCAGCTGGCAGTAAACTCAAACAAAATCTACACAAACTGGCAGATTATCTTTGTGGCCTATCTGTATCACAAAAACAGTTCCCCAGAAACCATTCTATAGACAGTACTGCTGTAAGCACTACCAACATAGAAGACTGCACTTTGATAAGGGAGACAGAAAATCAACTATGTACTATACCCACAATGCCTTGCTACATAAATATACATAGATACTTAGATGCTGATGGCAGATAAGGGTCTACCCATGTGCGTACATAGTTGGCTTCTTCAAGCATCTCTAGAACTAGGTTATATTTTTACATATTAGGTGCTTTACTGCAGCCCCCACTGGCAAAATAAGTGACTACACCTCTGAATAAACACCTAAAGTAACTTAATATTTATAGCAGAATAACTTGGTGCTGTATGTAAAATCACTCACTATCTTTATTTATCCAGGCGGGTACCATTAAGCAAGCTCATTTACAAGGTGGACCTGCGGTCCTACAGTAATAATACAGAAAAACAAGTTACAATAGTGCAAACAGTAAAAATAGCTGCTGTTATAGTTAAAATGCACATTTACAGGTAATATACATTGAACATAGAACTACAAGGAGTTGTGGATAATGAACTTGTGCTGGATCCAAGCCCAAAAACTCTGCATTTTGTAGTGGGAAATGTTAGGGAGAGGGTAGGCATACCAGATAGAAGATATCACGCCATAATGTAGGGAGAGGTGGGGAATAGGGGCGAAAGTGGAGAGGACTGTTAGAGCAGATGAGGGGATTGGGAAGTGGAGGACCGTATGAAGGCGACAGTTGATTTTGACCCAAACGCCATGACATGGAGGAGAAAAGCTGCCATTGTACTAAGTGCAAGAGGGAGGAATATAGTAGCAGGGGCATAACTGGGAGGTCCTAGAGGTTGGGGTAGAGGGAGGTGTTGGATGGACGAGGGATCGAATATTTTTTGGGGTGAAAGACGATAATTATCCCCAAGTGCGGTAGCATGTGCTAGAATCAGGCTGCAGCTGTTCAAAGTGTCAAAGAATAAGATATGGGAGTTCGGCAGTAAATCCTGTGGATCTGTTGGTAGGCATGCTAGAGGCAGAGGCACACATTTCAAATATTGCTAGCAGAAATAAACCTATATAAAAAATGAGTATGACTGCTGTTCTTTGGTACAAAACAAATTTTAGTTTCCACGTTTTAAACACAGGTAATGATAATATACAATGTGAAACATGACTAAATCACTTTATAACCAAATATAGCCCCAGTTATATCTCAGAACCACAAAAACTCACACTGTTATAATTATACGATATACATAGTATGCATATTTTCTAACGCTTTGTATCTGTAAACTGGTATTTATTTATGTTGTGGGGAACAGTTTTGATTTTCAATATTCCAAAGAAGAGTAATCAGAGTGAAAGCAATTCTGGTCTTTAATAAGGAATGATTGTAAAACAATCTGCTTTACCTGTTGTACACAACAATATGGGGATACATTTTATGAGTTAAAGCACTGCATCATGGGTATGTAAATAACAAACTGCCTGACACATCTGAACACTAGTTGGTAGTTTGAGAATGGACAGTCCCTGTCCAGGTTATTATTAATATATAATAGGTTATAGCAAAACATGTTGCAGCAAAGGCGTAAAATACCGCATTTACTTCAGTTAGCTTTGCAAACTGTCTGGTTTGTAATGCAACTTTTTTTTTCTTTACATTGCATTCAGTTTATGTGTTTTGAGAGAGTTTTTTTTCCAGGATAGTTGGACTTTCAGCATAGAGATACATGGTATAAATAGGCAATGTGACATCACATTCTCATATGCTTAAACAGCTCTCATGGACAATGAGATTTAAACAACCATGAAATGGAGATCCCAGAACAGTTACATAGGACTAGCAGGAGCAATGAAAACAAGCTAAAGCAAACACATATATCCCTAACAGCTACAGGAGAAACATTGTCTGTTGAAATGGAAACAAATAAACTTTACAAGATATGAGGGGGTAGTTCTTCTTTAAGTCAGGGAGAGTAGGGACCACCCAGCTAGAGGAAGTGGATATATAGAGCTGACATTTATGTGTTGTGGTCACCTTTCCTGAAGTGATGTCAGGGCAGCTATGCACAGTGTGAGAATTTTGTGTTAGAGGACTGATTTAGTTAGTAAACAAGCCAAGATAGGTGACCAGACCTTCTTTCCATACTGTTGTGCTGGAATATCATCACATGATTTCAAGGTTCTGAGCCAATCAGGTTCTTAGATTTTTTTTCTACCAAATTCAAAATATATGGTAGCTCTATTTTATTAAAAAAAATTACCCAGTTGCTCTCATGAGGTACTTGAGTTTGATGAGGGTGCAGTTTTCATTCCCTGTAACACAACACTGCACTAATTTTCATGGGAGAGTGGTGGCTGTCTTCAGCAGGAAGGACCAACATGTTTTTTGGTTTTTTAATTACGCAATGCTCTGGAATATAACTAAATCATCTAAAACTGCCTTAATGAGTACTAAGCAAAAGGAATTGTCTGTCTGCCCCTTTCACACATGTGTGAAAATTCTGACCATGTGCTTTGGATCTTAGGATTGTTGGCATGTATGGTATCAGCCGCTAGGAGCTGCAGCATGTTGTGTAGTGCAGCAGTTTGTGATGCAGAGAAAACTGCAGAGTTACTGTTGTGGATTGTGGTTTCTTAGCATAGATATTGCATTCACTACAGGGCCACTGGTCTTAGCTTTACAGTTGCTGTAAGTGTTACCAATACTGCTGTGCAACAACAGGGAGCCCTGTCCACAAGAGCACCACACGGCATTGTTTTTTTTTATTTGAAAATTTTGACCACAAAAGGTGCACGCAGCTGTGACAGTTCCTTCACAGGTACATCCTGTGGTGCAGGTTGCATAGATCTGTTTTCATTCACAGGGGAAATATTGACCAGGACATCAGGGAAAATCCTCTACTCTTGTGAAAAATACCATGGGCTCTTTTAACTTCCACCTGGACAGTACCAGAAGTGTGCAGAAGGAACCTCAGTTTGACATCTCATCTGAAAGACAGCACCTCACCAGCACAGCACGCCAACTGCTACACTACAGTGTCAGTATATGGCATTAGCCCACATTCCTAATGTGCAGCTAGAACCCAGATCCTTGTAATCTTTCAGCCTCAGAGGCAAGCGTGCTATCTACTGAGTCATGACGCTAATCGTGGTAGCTGTTCTGAGCAGTGTGTCTGACTACAGGGACCCTCAGTTGTAGCAAATCCAGCAACACATTAGGTAGATGGAACTGACCCTCCCAGCCTCTCATGAGAGGTTCACTTTACCCCAGGCCCTTACAGGACCAATTAGATGGGCCAGCCTTCAAAGGTCTGAGTGCCTGTTGCGGTTAGACCAATGAGCCACTGCCCCTCACCACAAGCATGCTGGCCAAGCCATGCCCAAAGGGAGGGACGAAGCTAAGAATGTAAGGTCAGGTTACATGGTACGCAACCTCTCTGTACTGTACCTTTTTTACATAAAGATCAGTTGAATTCAGTTCAGTACATAAAGAGGACACTCGCTCTTTCTGCATATATGCCATCGTACATTGTATATTTATAGTTGCAGCTGGCAGGTAGATGTATGCTACTCAAAAGAGAGTTCCCAAACACGGTCACATAAATTGACATGTCAAGATAATCAGGGCTTAGGCATGACTGTGACTGAGTATGAAGCTTGACGTAATGTGGGGGGGCATGTCTGGGCCGGTGCGGGCAAGTGTGGTCATACCCACCCAGTTATGGCCTGGTGAATGCCATAATGCGTTGTGAAAACTGCTGAAGATTTGCATGGCTCTGTGTCCGTTCCATTTTCCTCATAGCTAAGGTTTTTCCTGCAGATTGACAAGCTGCCAGTCGGTGGTGATGGGTTTCCCTGCTGCCCCAGGGGACAGCTGGCTATGTATATCAGTAGATTATGATTGTTTTAACATCAGCAAAAGCTGTAGCCATTGGTCCCACTATAAATGAATGTCTGGCAAGGTATTTATTTTTAGATAGTGCCCCATCCCAGCAAAAGCTCCAAGCGCTTCACAGAGTTCCACAAAACACTTACAATACTATTACACGTAGCAAACCAGTAGCAGGAATTAAATAGACATATTAAAGTAAAATACTAAAAACAGTGGCCAAGCTATCATTAGTTAAAGGGTACAGTAAATAGTGTAGTGTCGTCATTCAGTTAATTGGGGATCTGACTGGGCACAGGCTTCTTCCAGTCTTCTTGAAGCTGGGATGCTCTGCAGTTTGCACGACTGCAGTTCTACAAAACACTGGCGGTTTGTTATCACGGGACTTGCTGTGGAGGCAGTGACGGGCAGCTTGATCAGCAGAAATGGAATAAATAATTGATGCTTTCCCTTTTTATGTGTCCTTTCTCTTTTGTTCATTCCTGGGAGGAATTCTCCTGGGGCTGCCAAAGTGGGATATTTTCAGGTGGGATGGGGCAGTGTGCATCCTTGCGTTATGCATAAGTACCCACTTAATGAAGTTCCTGTGAAAGACCAGCCATGTTTCTGCTGACTCGTCCTCAGATAACTGCTGCTCCAGAACTATGATCCGCCTAACCCCTCTAGCTATTTTATCCTAGCCTTATGTTAATTGTTACATCACTTTAAAGCTGCGCTACATCTTTGCCAATGTTGCTGGGGGAAGGGTGTGAAGTCTCCCTTACTTTAATACCATAGGCTTGCATGGCAGTGTTAAACTCAGAATGCTAATGTAGCTATCTTCTGTATGCAGAGAACATGACTCTTTTTAAAAAACATTTGCTTATACTTGCCTCTTTGAAAGGAAAAAACATGAGCAATCGGTTGTTGGCCTGAGAAATTCTAAGGCCCCTCTCTTCATTACCCCTTCCTCATAAGCGGTAATGGACAGAACTATTTGAACACAAATAGCAGTGGCTGGAGCACCAAATGATAGTAACAGTGTACCCTCCCTGCCCCATTTAACTACAGAGCTTGGCAGCTTGCAACAGCCGTTTATACTAAATACATGAATTAAATGTGACTCAGTGTCCTGCTATTCAACTGGGACCATATGAGTCACATCCAGTGACATCACTCATGTCTTGTAGTACAATACCAATTATTTCTATACGCAGGTGATTTGTTTACCTATCTCTCTGCTGGTCTGACAGGGGTGTCATGGGGCTGCACAAATAAGCAGTAGTCATGTGCTTCCGTATAACAATCCATTCCAAGCAGGCAGCTTACTAGGTCATTGGGAGGAAATATAGTCTAGTGATTAGAGGGCAGAGCTGTGAACCTGGGGTCCCAGGTTTTAGTCCCACCACCAATACTCACTCACCGTGTGACCTGAGCAAGCTCCTTAACCTTCCTGTACTTCACCATACTGTAATCTCTTTACAATCTGCCTCTGTGCTTGTGGAATCACCCTGAGCACCTAGAAGTCACAACCTTCTCTCCATTTCCTCTACAGGATTGTGAAGTACTCTGGGATACTGTTTGTGTAAAAAGTGCTATACAAAACCAAATTCATTCCTTTTCCCTGCTTATATATGGAAAGATAGGGAGGAAATATACGTATTTTGTTAGAAATGTTTATTAATGTGACCCTCAACCACTCTCCTTCAAGATGGTTTTATATAGAAAGAGTTACGCATCAGGAGTCATCTTAGTTATATCAAAGTGCCTCTTGTACAGTGTGTTGCAGAATTCTGATGAATCAGGGGGTACAGTATGCTCCCCTCTTGGTAACCAGTTAGATTAGCACTACAATGATTGCGACACACAACACAGCGTGGTCTATACAGTGCTACCATGGACAGCTATAGGGGTTTAACAGTGCTGTGTAGTAAGTGCTTCCCACTTTGCTGTCTATGGTGCTAGCAGAGAGCACAAGAGCAGAAGAATACAAGAGGCTAGCCATGCTGCTCCTGTGTCAGGGAGGACTGAGGCATGGAATAGCTTGACAGGACGGTGGTGGAAACCAGGGTTTTAGTCCTAGTCTTCCTTTTCTTTCTTGCAGGACATGTGTTTTTTGTTTTTTTTACAAAGGGCTGTGGAAACGGTATTTCATGGCCCCATAAATTTCATCTTTTCCCCTGATCTGCTCTCCCCTGGAGTGAGAATCCTTTAGATCGGGTAGTGCCCGGGGCCGAGCCCCCACATATAAATACATTATTTTAATAGTATGCGCTCTGGTGTGCGGTGGCATTCTGTCCTGCTGCTGTAGTGAAGAGTGCTGCTATTGGCAGTGCTCTTCTGACCCAGTGCCCAACTATTACCATATAGTGCAGTCAAAATGAGCGGAACCCCAGAGTTTGTGATGGGTTTTGTTTTTATTTTTGAGACAGTATGCCAGTATCCACTTCCAAAATCCAGGCTTTGAATCAAAATCTAGAGATTTGAATATACTAATTTTTTGAATATTTTTGACCTTAAGATATACTCCAGCCCTGTCATGTCACATGTATATGACCCTTCTGAGAAGATTTTGTTGTCCCATAGTCTGAGGAAGCCTTATTTTATTTACATGACTGGTAAAGCATTTTATGTGTTTCATTTCTGTTTACCGGGTAGGTGTGCTAGACAATAGAATTGCCTATTTTCAGCATAGTCTGCCTCCATATAGGTTAGCCCACAGTACCCTACTAATGCACCTCAAGCCAGAAAAAATACCTCTAGCGGGTGAGAGGGCACTTCTGACTTCCTTCCAATTTGGTGCTTAGTCCCTCATGAGAGACAGCCAACGTAAGGGCCAGTGAGACTGGGGTGTTTGTGATGCTTCTGTTCACATGGAACTGGGCTGAGACCATCCCACCACAACTCATCCCAAATGGATGACTACCTTGACTGGTCTGTAGTGGGAGTGGGAGTGGACCTTGGCCATATATTTCAATTTCAGTTAATTTTTTATACTAGAAAGGCATGTGAGCAAAAATTGCCTGTTTTCACTAGCATCCAAATAAAGACAGACAAAGGAAGATTACAGTGTTTACATGATAGAGCATTACAGAAGAATATTAGACTTACAAGATTGAAAAACAAAGTGCCATCATGTAGTCACTAATACAAGTACATTACAGTTTTGGGATCACAGGGTAGGCAAGTACATCACAAACCAGTTTGGGAGGAGGATCGGGTTTAAACAGACAATCGAGGACAATCGTGTCCTGGGGCATTTACATGCATGTGAACTGGAAAGGTGACCCCTTAAGTTGTACTTGAATAATGTTGTTGAGGGACATCAGACAAGTGATGGGGTAGATTGTTGAACAGTTTCACACCCTTGTAGGAGAGAGTGTGTTGGACTTGGGTAGTGTGACAGAAAGGGAAGGAGATGGAAAAGGAGGAGGACCGTCTGGTAGACTGCGTGTGGGCAGACTTGGGGAAGACGGAGATAATACTGCTAGGTAGAAGTCCCAGTGCGAGTTTGCGGAAGAAGGTCAGGATTTTGCTGTCAAGCCTGTCCTCAAGAGGGGGCCAGTTGGTGAATTTTTGGAGGTCACAATGTTGAGTCTGGGGAGGCCGGTGGCAAACCGAATTACATGGTGGTAGGTGCTCTGTAGCCTATTGAAAATTCTTTGGAAACGGGAGGGGTAGTAGATCAGAGCCCCATAGTCAAAAATTGAGGATTTGTGTAGGATCACCAAAAAATGAAACTCCCCAAGCACTTTCCTATGGCTTCTTCTTGTTTTAAGTTGTCTGATTAAGTAAGTGAGTGCAGACGGTATCTTACTAGATGCTCAATGCAGCCAAGGCGGATCTGAGCAGAATGGTTTGAATATTTAGAAATTCTGAATTCTGAACCAAAATATGACCCAAGCTAAAGCTGGACTTCAAATTACAACTATCTGGCTCTCAGTATCTTACCCATGGTGTTGTCCAGTGGCAAGGCTCTTGGGAACATGCATCCTTTATACACAGTGGGCAATCATATCAGGACATGCATGGGTACCTGATGTACATTCCAGAGGTGTACAAGCACAGCAGCCAGAACCCCCAAGTAAATCACACCACTTAATATGGTAAAACCTGCAGACCTGAGCCCCTCCATCCTCCCCATTCAAGCCTACAAAACCCCTTTAGCACTTTGTATTTAAAACAAATGATTTTACTAAAGTCCAACACAGTGTGGTCTGTCTCACTGTTAGGCATAACTGTCACTGTCTGGCCCAGTGATGCTTTAAGTGAATTTGTAGCATGGCACACTAGATGATGGTCAACTCGAGGAAGGAGATTGGTGCAAAGGCAACACATGATGGAAAACAAGCGGTAATTAACGCAGTGTAGAGCCCGCTGGTGCCCTAGCAGAAGCAGCCACACGGTGCAGCACTAGGACGACAATCAGCAGCTCACACATGCAAGAGACCCTAGAGCCCGCTCGGCATTGGGATCGTGCAAAAGAAAAATTGTAAGCAAAGAATTACTACATGTTGTGATCTCTGTCTGTGTATCACACTGTCCCTGCCTGTAGATGGCGGTGGGAAAGCAGCGGAATGGCGAGAACACAACCAGACACTGAGAGACCAACATCGCCAATGAGTACACAGATACAAAGAGCACAGCAAGTACAGCAAAGCCTTTTGTCCTCACTTGTCTTTTTCTATCTGTGTTAGAACTGGGACAACTTGCGAGAGATAGGCGCATCACAGAATGACACATGAGTATATGCATATTTGCACTGTCAGTGTAGGAACGGAAACAAAAGTCCCATGGTGCACTGCCGCTATAAAGCATTTGGATGTAACGGCGAAGCAGTAAGCATAAAAAAGATCAGTCCCAATCAGTGAATTGTTCTCTAGTTTTTCTCTTACATATGCTATTAGTCTCGTGGTTGCAAGTTTAAAATACCGAACACTATCTAAATGAATGTCTATCGGCAAGTGTGAACGTGCACGTTCTGAGATGATCTCATTGTGCTCTAATCAAACAAGCGGTGCATAGTTTAGCATGCACCAATAGTACTGTGATATAACATCTCTGTACTTTCCACTCAGATTGTCACCGCACAATACTCCAGTCGCACTTGCCATGTTACAAGCATGTTAATCACCTCCAGTGTCGGGCTCTACCATGGATTAATGCCCGCTGGGTGGTTGGAAACACTTGGCCTTCGGCCTCGTGTGCCAACCCCCCCCCCAGCAGGGCATTAATCCACGGTAGAGCCCTCCTCTGTCGGTGATTAATGCTACGTGCAAGATTCTGACATTCAGGACAGGTGATGAGACAGAGGAAGAAGAGGATCAGTGGACTGCATTATACTTTAGTAAAATATTTGTTTTATATAAGGGTTGAGTGAGAAATTTAGTGGGTCTCAGATGGACAGGGAGTGGATTTTACCATATTTAGTGAGTGAGGGGGAAGTGCACGAGGAGAAAAGCACATTAATATCCTGAGGAGGAAGTGAATTATGGTTCTGCAGTTTACAGCATGCTAGGAGTGAACAGTTAGCGAATAGATAAGTAAATGTATTGAGAAACTCAGAACATTTATTGGGACTTGCAGAATTTTTGCCAGGACCCCCATTTTTCCACACTGAATCCAGGACCCTCAAAATGAAAGCCCTACTGATAGCCTTGTGTCCAGTGACATTGTAACATAATAATTTCAGGTTAGAAGGCACTCAAGGCACATCATGTCTACCTCCACCTCAACCTCACGGTGGTACCTGCTTCATTCCTTGCTGAATTTCCCCAGTGTCTAGTAGTGCCCCCATCCCATTACAAGGAGGGATGCAAAATGGGGGGGTTGAGGAGCAGAACTAAAAGGAGCCATAGTGGAGGTGACAAACCAGGACATTAGGCTGAGAAACAAAAGCAAGAGAAGGAACAAGCCACTGTGGTTCTCTAAAGCTGTAGCAGAGAAAGCAAGAGTCAGAAGTAGGGCTTTCACAAAACACAAGGAGACACAGAAGGAAGAGGATAGGGTGGTGTACCTAAATTGTCTGAGGGAAGCAGAGAAAGCTGCTAGGAGTGTAAAGGCGCAAACAAAGGAAGGATTTGCACAAACAATGGAGAATGGGGAGAAGGCATTCTACAGGTACATCAGTGAGAGAAGGAAAGCCAGGGGTAGGATTGAACGGCTCAGAGGGGAGGAAGGGGAGTGTGTGGAGGGAAACCTGGAAAAGGCATCAATACTGAATAAATACTTCTGCTCAGTGTTCATTGAAGAAGGGGAGGGACAGGGACCACAGCTAGGCATCAGATACATGGGGGGAAGGAGGTGACACCAGTCCATTTACAGAGAGAGCGTCCTAGAGGAGCTCACAAAACTGAGGGTGGACAAGGCAGTGGGACTAGATGGCATACATCCCAGGATACTAAAGGAACTACGGATGGCGCTAGCAGCACCACTGGCAGCCATGTTCAGTGAGTCGCTCAATACAGGAGTCGTTCCAGACTACTGGAGGAGGGCGCATGTAGCCCCTCTTCGCAAAAATGGAAGCAGGGTTGAGGCAGGAAACTATTGGCAGGTCAGCCTCACCTCAGTAGTGGGTAAGATTATGGAGGCACTGTTAGGAAAGGATTGTGAAACACCTGGAATCCAGTGGTGCACAGGATCCAAGGCAGCATGGATTCACAGCAGAAAGGTCATGTTAAACAAATCTGATTGGTTTTATTTGACTGGGTGATGAAGGAGGTGGATTGGGGGAGCGGTATATGTCGCCTACCTTGATTTCAGCAAGGTCTTTGACACTGTTCCACATAAAAAAACTGTTAAGTTGGGAAGCCTGGGTGTAGGACACAAGGTGGTGAACTGCGTTAGAAACTGGTTGGGGGACAGGAAGCAGAGGGTGGTGGTAAACTGGATCCAATCTGAGGAAAGCGGAGTGACCGATGGGTACCACAAGGATCAGTCCTGGGGCCAGTCCTTTTTAATGTCTTAATTAGTGACATTGCAGAAGGGCTAGAAGGGAAGGGAAGGTGTGCCTGTTTGCAGATGATACTGAGATCTGTAACAGGGTAGACACTCCAGATGGGGTAGGGAAAAATGAGGAGGGACCTAGGAAAGCTGGAAAAATGGTCCACAGTGTGGCAACTGAAGTTCAACATGAAGTGCAAAATCATACACCTGGGGTGCAGAAACCCTGCAGAGAGCTACACGATGGTGGGAGGGGGGAGTTGCTGACAGTCACCAGGGAGAAAAGGGATTTGGGGATTATCATCTCAGATGACCTAAACGTGGCCAAGCAGAGTACAAAGGCTATAGGGAGGGCCAGTGGCATGTTGGGGTGCACTGGAGAGGGTATCATCAGCAGAAGGAGGGAGGTGTTGATACCACTGTACAAAACACTGGTGAGGCCTCATCTGTAATACTGTGCACAGTTCTGGAGGCCACATCTTCGTAAGGACGTAGACAGGGTGGAGGCGGTTCAGAAAAGGGCGACTAAGATGGTGCAGGGCTTGCAACAGCAGACTTATGAGGGATTAAAAGACCTCAATATGTATACAGTAGAAGAGAAGAGGGAATGGGGAGATGTGCTAGAAACCTTCAAGTATCTTAAGGGCATAAACTATGTGGAAGTGGATGACTACTTTCGGCACAGGAGAGGTATAATAACAAAGGGGTATGATATGAGATTGGACAGGGACAGGATAGGGTGTAATGTGAGGAAGTTCTTTTTCAAAGAAAGGGTGGTGGATGCATGGAATAGCCTGCCCCTGGAGGTGATAGGAGCAAGCACAGTGGTGGGAGTCAAACATGCATTGGATAAGCATAAGGGAACCCTATAGGTGGGACGGAGAAGCTAAAGCCAATTACCAAGTAGTGTTAGCGGCCACTGATACAGGTAAGGTATATGAGCAGACTGGATGGGCCTAGTGGTCCTTATCTGCCATGAACTTCTATGTTTCTATGTTACAACCTCCCTTAGACAGTCAGACAGTGGCCAGCTGAAGAGGAGAAAGCAGGGTTATGTCACATGCCATCTGGTGGGAGGCTGACAATGGGATGAGGTTGTGCAACTAAACACTGGGGAAGCTTGGCAGGGGGTGGAGTGGTACCATTGGACACAGGGATGGTCTTTGCATAGGAGTAGGTGAGGAAGAGGGTACAATTACCCACCAGGGACGCTATTAGGATACGGTGATGGAGGGGGTTGCCATAGACACCAGAGATGCTCTTGAAATGGGATTGGTTGTGGGACAAGGGTACCCCTCATCACTAGAAATGGTCATGTCATGGGATGAGTGAGAACTGCCACAGACACCAGAAGAACAGATATTGGATAACTTGATTGCTGTATTTTGTGATCTGACCAGAGATCCACCCTTGTTCAAATTTTAAATCAATATGTAGAAAATCCGACTATTTTGAGATCTGAAAAAAAATTAGGATATCCCAGTGTATTCAATTTTTTTTATCATGTCCGAGAACTCTTTGCTGCTTATTGAATGGAAAACAGCCAGTGCTATTTTTTAAAGCTAACATGAACTGTAACTTTCAGTTCCCTTTGTGAGTTAAAACACCCCTCCCCATGTCTCTGAAGTGGAATGCTCCAAATTAAGGCCTCTGCATAAGACATCAGCTATGTGTAGGATATGATGTCCTGCAACTCTGGATGCTGATTTACTGGTGGTATAGCCTAAGACTCAGAACAACAAGCTGTGAACCTAGAGATCCAGCAGATCTGGGTTTGAATCCCTCCACCTCTGCTTGCATACTGTGGGATCCTGAGCAGGTCAGCAAATATTCTTACAGTCCCATAGCACACCTGGAAATAAGCTTTAGCTCAGTGTGTGTTTCTCGGCAAAAAAAAAAAAGTAAATGCAGGGTTTAAAAAGCAACATTTTAAGAAAGAAAAAAGTGGTACTCTATCTCACCTCAAGCTGCGTTAAGCTGTGCTGGGCATTTTTTATGAGATTAACGCCTGGTACAACAGCTGGTGGGAAAGCAGGCTGGCATCATGAATAATTAATTAACCTTATAATGCAGTTTGTTTACCCCAGATTGCCCAGTGGGAAGTCCACATCCCCTTTATAGTGGGGGTCTTGTTTTTATACAGTTGTACAGCTGGAAGGCTTGTGACTTGAGCAAGGCCCCACAGTGATCCAGTGGCTGTGCTGGGATCTGAACCTGGGGCTGGTGTTTCTCAGTCCATGGCCAAACCTACTACACAACCCTGCCTTCCATAGGTTACTAAATATACAATCTCTTGAATGAGCAGGACCAAAATATTTGATAGCAGCATAATAGCAGAAATCACATAAGGATTTTAATGCCCCAAGCAAGAAATGACTCTTGGCAACGTACTCAATAAACATCTGTTCGAAGTCTTCACACACCGTAACTGTAAATGCTTCTTAAATGCAATTATTACTTCAGTGCGGCTCAGCTTTCGTGTGACTGGTGGGAAGTAGACTGTTCACTAATTTTCACATACAGATATGGGAGGTAGGTCTATAGACAGCTATCATCAAATAAGACAAACATGAAACTTTTTCAGTATAATACAAATGCAGTAGCACTGATGTGCTGCCTTCATGAACTTATATCTATGGCAGGCATACCACAAAATATACACACTCACTACTATGCTCACAGCACTGCTTCTGTCTGTAGAAGCACAGGCCCCTGCAGCCACATAAACAAATCCATGATACAACAGCTTTTTGTCTGCAGAAGTGCAGACCCCTATGGGGCCAGCAGTTCTGTAGCCTCAGGCACTCATGTACACTGGAAGACATCCACATACTTGATGGTCCTGCACTTCTGCTGCCACAGGTGTAAGACATACACACTAACCTCTGGCTGTAGATGTGCAGGTGCCACAAAATCCTTGATACCAAAATTGCATTAGTACTTCAGTCTGCAGAAGAGCAGGCCCTGAAAGACCCCATCTCTTTGATCACAGGTGTAATATATACACATCAATTTCTGGCTTCATTAGGGCAGGCCCCAGTGGGGCCTGCAGTTACACAGCTGGAAGTACTGTTTCAGTGTGGATATCATGGATTCAGCAGCAGATCTAGAAATTGTTTAAGGGGTAGCAGTTTTTCAGTTACACAGCTGCATATAGAAAACCATACACTAAAGGATCATGCTCTCTAGCGAGGTACCTCATACAGTGTGTATGAGTACCTCTGGTTGCAGAGTGGCAGGCCCCATAGGGCCTGCATTTCTGCAGTCACAGGTACTTATGCATATTGTACAACTACAGACACAGGTTTGGCTGCATAAACACAGCCCTCTGTGATATAAATATATGCTTGTAATGTACATGGGCTATACAACTTGTGAGGAAAATGCAGAAAAGCCAACTGATTAGCCCAAGGTCTGACAGTGAATCAGTGGCTGTGGTGGGATTTGAACCTGTGGATCTCTGGGTCACAATAATGTACTTTAACCACTAGATCCATAGATACATAGATACATACATAGACAGTGTCGGCAGATAAGGGCCTATGGCCCACCCAGTCTGCCCATTTGAGCTTGTAAGTCCAGTTTGTTTTCCTAGAAGTCTGTTGCACCTTACCCCTGACCTCCAGAATTCCTTTATGTCTATCCCATGCGTTCTTAAATCCCGTGATTGTTTCAGCCCCCACCACTTCCTCTGGCAGGGTGTTCCACTTGTCCACCACCCGTTCTGTGAAGAAATTATTTCTCATGTTTCCTCTGAATCGTCCTCCCTCCAACTTCATCCCATGCCCTCTAGTCCTGGAACATCTTTTTCGCTTAAAATTTGTGTTTTCCTGCACCCTGTTCCTCCCTGTAAGATACTTGTATGTCTCTATCATATCCCCTCTCTCCCTCCTCTCCTCCAGGGAGTACATGTTCAGTTCCTTCAACCTGTCTTCATAGGACTTGTGATGCAATCCATGCACCATCTTTGTTGCCCTCCTCTGAACCTTCTCTACCCTGTCTATGTCCTTACGTAGGTATGGTCTCCAGAACTGTACACTGTACTCCAGGTGGGGCCTCACTAGTGTCTTGTATAGCGGAATTATGACCTCCCTTTTCCTGCTGGTGATGCCCCTGCCTATACATCCCAGCATCCCATTTGCTTTACCTGCTGCCTTGTCACACTGTTTCCCTACCTTGAGGTCATCAGAGATGATAACCCCAAGATCCCTTTCCTGCTTGGTGCATGCTATATCCTCACCCCCCCAACTGATATATTGTGCCAGGGTTTTTGTGCCCCATATGCATTATCTTGCACTTCTTTGCATTGAATTTCAACTGCCAAACCCCTGACCATTCTTCAAGTTTCTGCAGGTTGCTTCTCATTCTGTCTACACCCTCTGGTGTGTCTACTCTGTTACAGAGCTTTGTGTCATCAGCGAACAGTGAAATTCTGCCTCCTAGGTCCTGCGCCATGTCACTGATGAAGATGTTGAATAGGACCGGTCCCAGCACTGATCCCTGTGGTACCCCACTGGTCACTCTTCCCTCTGTGGAGTGACAGCCATTTACCACCACCCTCTGTGTTCTGCCACCCAGCCAGTTACCTACCCACCACACTACTGTCCTGCCCACACCCATATTCCCCAGTTTGTGTAATAGTCTTCTATGTGGCACAGTGTCAAAGGCCTTGCTGAAGTCCAGATAGGCCATGTCCACTGCCCTCCCCTGATCCACCTCCCTAGTCACCCAGTCAAAAAATTCAATGAGGTTGGTCTGACATGACCTCCCCCCTGGTGAAACCATGCTGCCTTGGGTCCTGTAGTCCATTGACAACCAGATGTTCCACCAATCTCTCCTTCAGTAGTGCTTCCATGATCTTCCCCACTACCGAGGTGAGGCTGACTGGTCTGTAGTTCCCTGCTTCCTCTTTGTTCCCACTTTTGTATAAGGGGACTACATCTGCTGTCCTCCAGTCTTTGGGTACCTCCTCTGTTTCCAGTGATCGGCTAAACAGGATAGCCAGAGGTTCAGCCACCACCTCTCTTAGTTCTTTAAGGACCCTGGGGTGCACCCCATCTGGCCCCATTGCTTTATCAACTCTTATTACTTCCAGTTCCTTCAGGACCCTTTCTCGTGTAAAAGGGACTTGTGTCCATTTCTGCACCATTCTCACCCCTTGTACTCCCTTCAGACCCATTACCCTCCTCTTCCTCTTGTAAAGACTGAGCAGAAATACCTGTTCAGTATGTCAGCTTTACTGTTGTCATCCTCCACGCCCCCATCCTCCCTTCAGTCTCACTATCCCTCCTTTGTCTTTTCTTTTTTCACTTATGTACCTGTAAAAGGTTTTGTCCGCTCTACCCACTGATTTTGCAATGTGTTCTTCTGTCTGAGCTTTGGCTTCCTTACTGACCTCCCTGCCTCCCTTTGCTTCTCCTGGTACTTCTCCCTATCCCCTTCTGCCTGTGTCTTTTTGTATTGCCTGAATGCAATCTTTTTGGCTTTCACTTTCTTTGCTACCTCTTTGGAAAACCATAATGGTCTCCTCTTCCTTTTCCTCTTGCTAACCTGCTTAATACATAATTCTGTTGTTCTTGTAATCCCCATTTTAAATACTGCCCACTGTTCCTCAACCCCTGATTCCTGTCCCATTCCCCTTAATACCTCTTTCAAGTATCTCCCCATTTTCCCAAAGTCTGCCCCCCTAAAATCCAGGATACTTCCTAAAATAAACAGTATTGTGGAGAGTTTTTGTGCATTAATGTTCATGGGTAAAGGTAAGTGGTCATCCAAATGTGGTAAAAACTTTTAATTTTTTTTTTAACATCTTCATCACATCTTGCGTACTTACCAAGACACATTCCGGATTATAACCTGTCACACCAATGTCATTTGCATTCCAGCTGTGGAATATTGATTTTAAAGAGCAACTCCAGTCATTAGTGAAAAAGTGATAGTTCACATTGGCAGAATTGGATTGCAAAACACCCCAACAGAATTTCTGAATTTAGAGCAATTAATTTCTTTATCATTAAGGAGAATTGCATGAAAATTGTATCTTTCTCCCTTACATTTCACTTGCAGCATTGGTGGAGTTCGGGCCTAAAGTTGTAACCCCCTGCATGTAACATCAGAGTCTATTGCTGTGGAAATGAATGTGATGACATACATGGGGCACTAGGATGTCAGCTCCTGAGTAAGCATAATCTGTAGATGAACTGGGGGGCCGTTTTCTTGTAAGTACTCCCCCTAATGAAGAATAGATCACTTGAAATTCACATTTTTTACAGTGTAGTACAGCTGTGTTCTGATGACATCAGTGGTGATTTTTGTGCTAGTGGTTGGGCATCCTTGTTGAGCATAAAATCCTGTCTGCAGACACATTGTTGGTACCTCCCTACATTTCTTATTGCCCTGCCAGTGACTGATGCTACAGTGCGAACTTGCACCACAGATGTGGGTGGAGACCCTTTGCTATAATTAACCTACAGCTATCTCACAATTAGAGGAAGCCTTCCCAGCATACCTCAGTAGTACCAGAGCTGCTGTTACGTAGGTCCACCACCCTCTGGGGGAATGTATTAGGAAGCACTTCTCCCAAACAGCAGTGAACCTACGGAACAGCCTAGCAGTTGAGACAGTGGACATAAATATAGTAGAGGCCTTCAAGATAAGCCTGGACAACCCTCTATTTACCAAGGGAATCACTGGATACCCTGGGTCATAGAGTGATAAGAAGGCTTCCTCTAATTGGTAGATAGCCATAGGTATAACATAGCAAACGGTTTCCACCCAGACCTACAGTGGCAGTCATACAAAAGTTGATCAGTACTGAGGTAATACTAAGGTATGCTGGGGTATGTTGAGGCAGAATCATATTACAGACTCTGGGCAGCAAAGATTTGCTGTGTTACCTCTGTAACTATCTGCCAATTAGAGGAAGCCTTCTAATCATCCTCCAGTGGTACCAGAGTGTGTCCAACCTCACAGGGAAGCCCTTAAGAGCTGGGGTCCAATTTTTGAATGGCTAGACGTGGCCCAGGGACTAATTCCCCATGCGTAACCCTCTAGCATGGGGAACAAATCCTTGCACTTGAGAAAATGCCGTTTTCAGCATTTTATGTGCATAGGCGGCATGTTCTTCCTTCTGCAGCTGCAGAAAAGATAGAGGCCACACCTGGTAATAACCAGGTATAGCGTTTTTTCTGCAGCTGTGCAAAAAAATTTGTGGAATCTGCCATTAATTACAGGAAACGCTACAAAAATGCAACCTTTTGGGAACTGACGCATGTGGAAAAAATCGCAGCTGCACAAGGAAACCCTTCTTCCTGACGTAACTTTTTTCCACATTTCTGCAATTTTTCCACTTTTGAAACTCTGGCCTCTGGCTTTCCATAAAACTCTTAAAGAGCAAGTAGCTTCTAAAGTAAAGGTCTTGCAACTATTGATTTGCAGCCGTTATGCTTAATTGAAGTGTTTTCCAGTGTTTGTTTTATTTTCTCCTGTTAGTAATCAACCAAATATTTCAGATGCCACATTACTTATTTCGCTGCATCTTTCAAAAAGCACCTGACTGTCCTTAGCTGACCTCACATTTCTTTGTTTGTGATGTCACAGTATGTTATCATGTGAGCACTGTGATGCCATTGTGAGGTCAGTTGGAGACAGTTTAGTGCTTTTTGTATAGTCTTTTTGTACAGGCTAATCACGTGTTATAAACACAGGGAAAACACTGGCAATTAAAAACATGTTCACTAATAAATTCTAATAGCAGAAACATGGTATTTCTGAAAGTATGTACTGGAGTGGTCCCCTGGCCTTGTTCTTTTCATAGCAACAGTTCATATTAGGTAAAAAAAAACTGCATAATTAGCTGCACTTATGGAACTGATGCCAGCTGCTAATGGAGACAAATCACGGCGTTATTTAAAAAAAATATTTGTATTGAAGTAGGAATAACTGTAGATCCCAGAAACTCAAAGACATCCTGGTCCTTGTGCTAACCTTACCATGACCATATAAATTGTGATAGATGTCCAAAAATGCCCACTAAGCATTTTGATTTTTTTATCTTAAAAAACACCAGTTATTTCTGTTCCTTAAAAAGTGTTTTTGCAGTACCGTGATTCATCTGTATCAGCAGATTGCATGATAAGTACAGCTAGTTACACCATTTTTTTTTGGGCTAGCATGCACTGCTTCCTTATCTTTAATTATCTAAAATTTCAATTTTAGCTATATTTGTAAAATCCTAAAGTCGTGTAATGCTGTAGAAGTCTTTCTAGTCATAACTGAAATGTGTTTTGGGCCCCCCCCTTGGGAGGGAAGGAATAGTGTTTTGACATCAAGGAGGCAGCCAGCTGATCTTTTCCACTTACCACTATTGTGTCACCACCCCTTCACTCAGACAACTTGACATTTAACCAGGGGCGAGCGTGGGGTGTGTTCTATTGAAGTGGATGGGATGATTTTCTTATGTTAAAAAGTTAGTAGCACCAAAATAATGTCGGGCAGAACATTTGAATTATTGTTAAAAGTAGTCCCTTATTTTGTTTTCATTCTGAAGTGGTTTTCTTTGTCTATCTGCTCATTAGATGGTGTCTACTTAAAGAGATTCACAAAGTGAATTAAAACACTGTGTGCACCACATGGTGCGGTGCCTTACCTGAGCGGCACCCCATCTGACTGCATTTAGCCAAAAAGAAATTCCATATTAAAGAGTGGAAGGGATCGTAAATTTGTATATAGCCGATCCCTTCCACTTCCCGGTGCTGGGAGCTGACTGAAGACCCGCCCCCTGTGCTCAGGCACGTAATGACGTGTGCCCAGGGAGGGCACGGGGATGCGCTCCATTATTCTCTATGGGGGCTAACTTTTAAAACATTTTTCGATATCATAGCAATAGTTTTGTCATTACCCATGGGCACCGGGTGACTAACAAGGACCTTGTTAGTCACCCAGTGACCATGGTTAATGACAAAACAACCGCTATGATATAGAAAAATATTTTAAAGAATAATGGAGCTCGCCCCTGCGCTCTCCCTGGGCACACGTCATTACGTGCCTGAGCGTAGGGGTGGGTCTTTAGTCAGCTCCCAGCACCGGGAAGTGGAAGGGATCGACTGTATACAAATTTATGATCCCTTCCACTCTTTAATATGGAATTTCTTTTTGGGCTAAATGTAGTCAGACAGGGTGCCACGCAGGTAAGGCACCAGATGATTCTTGGTGAATCTCTTTAATACTATTGGGTGTGATGTGAAAAGCAGTGCTTTACCTGGAAGCAGACATATCTAGTTATATTCCTCCCAGTACATCATCAGCATGTGACCTCACTCATTGTTACATCACAAGATCTGCTGCCTGTTTTGTGAAACGTGTCACAAATTACCAAGTACGTAGCTGTAGATTGTTCTGTCTTGGTTAATAATGATGTCCCTGAGCTCTTTCTGCACCCGAGGATGCTGAGGGAGCTCAGGGAGGTGCTAACTGCAGCTCTGATAGCCCTGATTAACAGCTCACTGGAAACAGGAATGGTTCTAGAGGACTGTGGGAGTGCAGATGTAGTCCCGCTTCAAAAAAGCAGCAGCAGGGAGGAGGCTGGCAACTACAGGCCAGTCACTGTAAGATCACTAGTGGGAAAGTTAACGCAGACATGTTTAAAAGAATTTGATTAGTTTATCTGATTGGGTAACCACTGCAATAGATCAGGGTGGAATGGTGGTTGGGACCTACTGAGACTTCAGCAAGGCCTTTGACACAGTACCACATAGAAGGCTTATAAGGAAACTGAGAAGTTTATAGGTAGGACCCAAGGTGGTAAACTGGGTACGGAACTGGTCAGTGGATATGCGACAGAGGCTGGTGGTAAATAGCACTCACTGTAGAGAAGAGGAGTGACCAGCAGGGTTCCTCAGGGCTCAGTACTGGTACCAGTCCTCTTCAATGTCTTTATAAGCAACACTGCAGAGAAGCTAGAAAGGAAGATATGCCTCTTTGCGGTTGATGCAAAAATCTGCAGGAAGGTAGATACTCCAGGAGGAGTGGAGAGAATGAGGAGAAACCTGAGAAAAGTTGAGGAGTGGTTGAGTATTACGATAGGGACTGGGTGGGAGGAGGTGCCACTAGACTAACCAGGATCTGTTTTAGTATCACATTGGGGATTGGGTAGGAGGGGGTACCACTAGACTGTGGGGGATTTCTAGATTAGTGTACGTGGACTGGATGAGGGTGGTGGTAACAGCCAAGGCTCTGAATTATGTCCCTGTACATTTATGCATGGAGGCATTGCAAAGAGCTGCCATCGCCACAGAATGGCATGCAAATGGCCCCGTAGTGCCTTGCCTGCCATATGCCATCATTATGTCTACTTCTGAATATGGCACCCAGGAGCACAGGTGGTAACCATTCTGGCATGTATTATTGCCCTTTGCCACTGGGTGTCTGCTGCCAGTAGGGGCCTGTGGTGCACTGTCATAGGCAATTTTCATGGTGCTACCACTGCCCGCCAGTCATACAGGCAGCATGCACAAGCTGCTGTGTGTTATTTTGTGTGTGCCTAGGTTTTGTGCATCACAAAGGACCACAATGGAATATGGGGGCCAAGAACAATTTGGAACAGTTGTTGTATGGCATATAAAAACAGAATGAAGAGCTGCTTTACACTATGCGATACTAAGATGGATTAACATGTTGCCTATCGTACGAAAATGGATTTAGGTATTGTATGCCATTCAAAATGTGTTGTATGGAATACAAAAACTGGTCAGCTGTGTTATGCCATACAAAAGCAGATAAATCTGTTACACTGTGTAGTAGACCATTGTTCTGTATAGAATTGCATCCCTTTCAAAATGCTGGTGTACCACAGTTCAAAGGTCATGGAATGTGATTGTACTCTTCTGTGGTAGAGCGGCATTCTTTTTTATTTTGAAATTAATATTTTATTCATACAACCAAACAGTACATGGCAGCACAACATGAAAGCGTTTTTAGGTGACCCACTGGTCTGGTAGTCGTTAATAAAGCCATTCCCTTTGGCTTTTAACTAACCTAGAGTCCATTCATTCTAAAGAAGCAAAAAAGAAAAGGAAATTCTTTTAAAGGTCCTCCCATCAGTATAACCCATAAGCTGTGGGTATGGGCATGTTGTGGTACTTGTGGGCATGCTTGTAGTCAGTCCTTTATTTAGCAACATTCTTGTGCCCATGTTGCCTCTATTTCTGGGGAAAATTCTCATTTGGTTACCCTGAAAGGGGAGGGTAGTAGAGTACAAGAGGAAGGAAACAGAGTGAGGATTTATACGCGATGAGGGGTATGGTAGGGATAAGGGTGGCAGGTAGAGTACAGCTACTCAGCATTCCATTGTTATAATGATGTTTGTTGCCAGTGTTTCATTGTGGAACACTATTAATGAAATAAAAAGATCATTTAGCCTTTTATTGATTTTGTGTTTGTTGACTTGCTTCATGTGTCTAACATTTGTGTGCTATTACTACTCTAGTACTTGTAACCTTGTGTATTGTTTATGAGTCGTTTTGTTTGTAAAGCGGTAACATTGTAGGGATCGCTCTACTGTGTGCTGCTGGCTTTGTGTTGATGTATTTTTTGGAATCCAGTGATAAAGGCTACAACAGTATTCTGAAACCTCTAGAGAGGACACAAGTCAGTTTCATTCTGAAAGCGAAAGAACCACAGCATACACATGTCACATACTGTAATACTATACAATATAAAAAATACAGAATGAGCAACTTTATGCATAAGTAGTGTGTTCTGCCACCTCGCGGTTCTAATTCCCACAGACCTCTCACGCTTTGCTCTCGAGGCCAGAATAAATCAGAACCTACTCTGTGGCAGAACACACTGGCTGTGCATGGTTGCCTGTCCGGTATTCTCTACGTGTGCAAAAGAAAATTTTTTTACATTGTTATTGTATGCCACTGTTGCTGTTTATCTTGGTTTGCTGAAATGCAACACAGAATATTTATTCCTCTGTTTGCCACAAGTCAGTTGGTATTATCATCCTAAATAAGTTTACGTTGCTGGTATTAAATATGATTTTACAGCAGCAGCATCTGTTAACAGAAAAAAAAATTATATAGCTTTTTAATAATAATGTGTGTCTGGCAAAAACAACAATATATCCATTTTTTTGTCATTTATTTCATTCTTGTACTGAAATATGTGGTTTTGAAGTGTTTAGCGCTCCTTCTTGCTTGCCACACCCACCCTGAATAAGTGAACCATCTTGGCTTGATGCTGTTTGCCATCAGAAATATGTGCTCGAACCATCCTAATGCGTGTACAGTAGGAATCTGATATGTACAGCCAAACGGTAACCTCAGTGACAGAGATTTTTAAAACTTGACACTGGCGACCATCTTTGTTGACTTGAGTCATTAATTACAAAATTAGCAATAAAGACTGTTTTATGGCTGTGGGCAGAGCCTACAGCCATCCTGCTTTCACTTGAAAAAAGATGTTCTCATGGAACACATCTTTTAGGAGTTTTCAGTGTATCCTTCCATCAACTGCAAAATAGTCCCCCCGATTTTTGCTACTGGCTGCTCTGCCTTAAAGGCAGGGGGGGTGTTACTGTGTCTCCCAACTTCTCAGGATATAAACAAAAAAAACAACCTTTGAAGCAGCTGTCATTTAACCCTTGCAGGGCTGCAGAATGAGCATCTGTCCATCTGATGTCAAATAGATTAATTCCAGTTTTTTCAGCAGCCTAGGGGTTAACTCATTATCCCCTTACTCTGACTGAATACTGACTCAGTAGCACAGGACTCATTAGGCACATGTGTTATGTGGGAGACTGAGCAATGTAAGAAGTACATACATACATACATAGATACATAGACCCGGACTCCCCTCCCAACCAGAATCCCAGCCTTGAAGCTGAGTCATCATGTAGGAATGTCTACTGCAGGGGTGTCCAACCTTTTTGGGCCCGACAGCAACATCTGAAATTTAAGAACGAGCAAAGAGCAACAATAGCATGCGGCATATGCCGCTCACCACTTACTATGCCCATATTTACCCATATTGCCCATACTGACACACATATGCACTGTTTTAATAAGATCTATAGTTAAAACAGTGACTTGGGAGTACTGGTTGTACTGGGGAGGGTAAGTGACTATCTCACAACACACAGGCAAACTGAACTACAGTACCTCTGCCAGTACACATACTGAAATGGGCCAAGCAGTATTTCTACCTTAAATGTGAAACAAACAAAAAAAATTAGCCCAGCATTAGCAGCAACAGGATATTATTATTAGTGAAAACTTTGGACATGTTCCCATTAACAAACACAGTACAAAACTCTACATTGCTCACTTCATCACATTCATAGCAGCCTGACGTTAATTCAGCTCAGCGTTAGCAGCAGTGAATGTTGTGAACTTACTTTGAAACAGCAGTGTAGATCGGTAGCACAGTGGGTCAAAAAAGACAACCTGCCGTTCCGGTGCACCTCTGGTAAATCGTTCTAATGGCAGCGGTACTTTTAAAAAGCGGAAGCTTTCATCATTTTTTGAATGGGCAGCATTCATTCAGTAAAATTAAAATACTGCCCATAGCAAGAAGTGACGGCCTGGCTTACTGGAGTACCTGCCCAAATTTGTTCTAAACGGCAGAGACGCTCTGAACAAAAGTGGCAGCTTTATTTTGTTATTTTAATAGCTTTCTGTAATGTGAGCATACTAGAAGCGCAAATGCATGTTGCGGCAGCAGTTTAGTGTTGGTGTCTGCATTTTAACCTATGAAATGGATTTCAGACTGCAGTAACGATGGGATAGGTAATAATCGTCAATAAGCCAGTGACTTAATTACATGGCTTGATCTTGATGCTCGTAATTATCGCTTAGTCCGGTTCCTATAGCAACGCGACACAGAAATGGGGGCTAAAATCATTATGTGTTCCGACTGCAAAGCCGAAGTCTCGTAAAGGCACAATAACATTGATTTTGGAAAATGCCTTTGCGGGCAGCACAGAAGGGCTTGGCGAGCCACAAGTTGCTCGCGAGCTACGGGTTGGACAGCCCTGGTCTACTGTTTACTGCTGTCAACACTCCCACGTGTCTAAGTTATATAAAATAAATTCAAACTACAAAACTAGTCATACAGAGGGTATGGTGACTTGAATATTTGTTTCTGTTTGTTTCTTTTTGTTTCTCTATCACTGGTCCAAAATAAATTTCCATTTTTAAAGAGACTCACCTGGATGAGCCCATGCACGGCACATATGGGTGCCTTACTGCAAAAGGATTGCCATATAATGCACTGCTCTTAAAACTGTTTCCTAGAAGAAAAGTTATATCCCTCAATAAATTGTATATACCAGGTCCCAAGGACTTCACAGTTATAGGTTCCTCCCTCGCTCCGCCCCCGCGCTCAGGGACGTGATGACGATATGCCAGTGAGGGCGCAGGGGCGGAGCTCCATTATAGTGAATGAGCTCATACTTTTCAATCTATTTTTAGTAATAAGAAAATACAAAGTCACACATGCCCCCACAATGCAAAGCATCATGGGCTGCATATGCAAATCACCACAGAATGTTATGCTGGTCCAACTTTAAGCAGAATTGCATGGTGCCAAAAGGCCTCTCACACAGTTTGCAAAGGGTGCTAACAGAAGACATAGACATGTGTTTCGTCCTACCAGGACTCATCAGTATGCCTCATCTGTTTAACACCCCAGTGGACTGGACCAGCTACCCCTCTTTTAAATGTTTTTTTATTTTACTGGGTTCACCACAATATATCCCAGGCAGACTGCCTTAGGGGTAGCTGGTCCAGTCCACTGGGGTGTTAAACAGATGAGGCATACTGATGAGTCCTGGTAGGATGAAACACGTGTCTATGTCTTCTGTTAGCACTCTTTGCAAACTGTGTGAGAGGCCTTTTGGCACCATGCAATTCTGCTTAAAGTTGGACCAGCATAATATTCTGTGGTGATTTGCATCTGTAGCCCATGATGCTTTGCATTGTGGGGGCATGTGTGACTTTGTATTTTCTTGAAACTTGGCTTCCCAGCCAAATGCCCTTTGGGGTAACCCTTACCTCAGTGTTTACGCACAGAGGTTCTTTGTATTTTTAGTAATGTAATGGCCACTTGGCAATGAAACGTGGGCACCGGTCGACTAACAAGGCCCTACAGCAAAAGGCATTCAACTCAGATTTAAAAAACAAATATGTGTGCATAGATTCTATTTTGCAGCAGTGGCTATGAACATGATGAAAGTAGCCCATGTAAATGGCTCTGGTGGGATTTGAAGCAGGTGATTCATTTATCTGCCCAATGCACAAAACAGGTCTCTAAGTCAAGAAAAAGGAGGAACCCACTATGGTATACCAAGCAACAACAATAAAGGATAAAAGGAAAGCATTCAAGACATTCAGGGATACTAACAATGAGGTAGATATGGAAGTCTACAAAACAAAGCTAAAAGAAGCAGAGAAGGCAGTAAGGGTGGCCAAAGCCCAGACAGAGAAGAGAATCGCACAAGGAGTAAAGCAGGGCCACAAAACATTTTATAGATATGTAACCCCTAGATGGTGCTATCCTATGGTTTACTACCCCTGCCTGCATGGCTATGTACAGATTGAGGGGCCTGAACTCAGTGAACGGGTGCCTCCACCCAGAGGAATGGTATTGGGGTAGCTTAACTGCGTTGGTATAGCCCTCTGGGATGCTATAACCTCTCACCAGCCCTTCTAGTGACCCAGACAATAACACAACAGCACATTCACTTTCAGTGGTTAGCAGTAGTATTATACTCACACTCCTTTCACTTACCACCAGGGCTGGATCTGCTGCAACAGCCCTGGGGACCCCCTGGAAAATAAGATCAGTGATGCAACAGTACACCAGCAATACTGTAACCCACCCAATAAGGTACACTCTAGCCTGGTTAAACGTGAAAAAACAACAATCTGATTTATTTAGGGGACGTGAACAAGGGTGGGGTGTGAATCTAGCAAATGATTGGCACTTCTGATTAAATACAGGTTGATTCAGCATGCACTGTAAGTCCCTTTTTAACAGTCCCACAACCCTGGGTACCCAGTGTGTTATACAGGTTAGCCTTAAGCGTTGCTCAGGGTAGGCCAGTGTTGCAGCTGTCACTGGGGCCCTTAGGAAGGAAAACAGTTACCATGCACACAACCCAACTATTTGTAATCCTGAGCCAGGGGGCTCAGTCCTTTGCAATAAACCCAGAACAAGAAAATCAGATGGTACACAATGATTGGCAGCTGTTGTTGCAGGGAGTTACCCTGATTTATACTCACGCTACCCAGACCAGGATGCAGGACAGGCGAGATGAAGAACTCATGGTATTGCTCTGGAATCCCAGGGGAATCAGGGCCTACATGACTCACCTCCTGGTGATTGCTACCTGTTCAGTGGTGTTGAGCAGGGGGCCAAATCCTCAAGCGGGTCTTTTGCCGAGAAGGTCTCTGAATTGGGAGTAGCGGCCTAAGCTGAGGTAACAAGGCCCAGGCTGGAGGAACAGTTTGTAAAATGTCCGTGATCAGATGCTGGAAAAGCCTCCAGCTGGTATAACAGAACTTGCCGTGGGGAACCGGAGCCCACAAAACACATTCAGCACATTTAAATCATTTAGCTCTCTAAGCCACAGTTCGTATAAAGTCCATTTGCCAATTACAGCTTCACTGCGCAAACCTTTCAATCTGAGTCTCTCTTCTATCATAGGCAGGCCGATCGCTTCTGGAGCATGTCTTTGGTCCAAATCTCAAATAACAACAACAAACTTCTTATTTCTTCTGCTGCAGATTCCAAACCTAGAAAATTGGAAGCACAATCTGATTTCTGCAAAAGGCAGTTCACTGGCTGGAGAACGTGACAGGCAGGTCAACAGAGCCTTCCCGATGATTCCCCTATGCTCCTTCAGGGAGCCGCTGCTTGACAGCTCAAGCTGTTTACTCTTCAACTTCCAACTCTCAACTGCACACTGCCCCAGGCTGTTCTGGGGATTTCCTGAGATCCAAAAGGTTTGGTTGGCTGAGGGAACTGACAGTCACAATAATGCTCCCCTCCAGGCCAGTTTAGGTGCCAACATTTGAAAGTACAAAAACTAGAGTGTTCCTTTCCATAGGACCCCTGGGGACAGTCTCCATTGTAGGTCCCCAGTGGTCCAACTGGTCCAAATCCTGGAAGTCCAGAATCCAAAATGGTGGCTCCTATTCAAATGTTTGTGCTGCAAATAAAGCAGGTTAGACAAACTTCTCTGTTTTTAATAATAAAACAGATAAACAATAAACAACCATATTTCCTAAAAGGGCTCCCTCTACATAATTATCAACTGCAGAATGGAGCAGAACAGTGAACTGTCTGGCGCCGGCACAAGCCTTAATCACTTGGTCCCAGCCCAGACTAAGTTTTAAACACAGCTTAGACATTTTCTTAAAGAGACAGGCATGGAGGCTAGCTAAGACGCTTTCACACAGACAAACAGAACCAGTGCAGACAGGACACCATCCAGACAGAGTGCATATAGGAGCCCTGGAATACATCACAGTAAACTCCAATTTGGTAGGGGGTTACAGATACATCAGAGAAAAAAGGAAAACAAAAGGAGGCATTATAAGAATAGCAACCAAGGACGGCAAACAAGCAGAAAATGATAACGAAAAAATGGAGATTCTAAACAGTTTCTTCTTCTCAGTCTTCACAAAAGAAGACAATGGCAATGGACCCAAAATGCAGAACACAGGTGGACTCACCATAGCAGCAGATGTTGGACCATTTACAAGAGACAGCGTCTTAATAGAGCTTCTCAAGTTAAAAGTAAATAAAGCAATGAGCCCAGATGAAATCCGCCCTAGAATTCTATAGGAGCTAGCACAGGAAATTGCAGGCCCACTGGCAGAATTATTCACACAGTCTCTAGAGAGTGGGGAAATACCTCAGGATTGGAGAAGGGCCACAGTGGTACCATTGCACAAACGTGGAAGCAGGGAGGAGGCCGGAAACTACTGGCCAGTGAGCTTGACCTCAGTAGTGGGGGAAGCTTATGGAGTCCTGACTTAAGGAAAAAATAGTGGAGTTCCTTATGGAAACAGGGCAGCTAGATACTAAACAGCATGGGTTTACAGCAGGATGGTCACGTCAAATGAATATGATTGAATTCTTTGACTGGGTCTCCAAAATAGTGGACTGGGGGGGGACAGACATAGTCTGTCTAGATTTCAGCAAGGCTTTTGTCTCTGTCCCCCATAGAAGATTGATCAATAAGCTACAGTACTCCGGGTTAGGCCATATAATAGGCAAGCGGGTTCAAAACTGGCTCCACAATAGAACGTAGAGGGTCATAGTCAATGGAACACTGTTTAGCGAGATTAGGTTGATCAGTGGTGTGCCTCAAGGGTCTGTCCTTGGCCCAATCATCTTCAATATATTCATCAGCAACATTGCTGATGGCCTGCAGGGTAAGGCATGCCTGTTCACAGATGACACAAAGATCTGCAACAGGGTAGAAATGGCTGCAATGGAAGCAGATCTAAAGAACCTAGAAGCATGGTCTAGGGACTGGCAGCTGAAATTCAATGCCAAATAATGCAAGGTCATGCACCTAGATAAAGGAAATCCAAGGAAAACATACACACTCGATGGTGAACAATTAAAAACAAAACTCGAGTGGAAACTCGGAGTGATTATTTCTGATGATTTAGAGGTGGGTAGACAATGTGAAAAGGTGGTGCAGAAAGCTAGTAACATTTTCAGATGTATTGGCAGGGGCATTACAAGTAGGAAGCGAGAGGTCATACTCCCTCTGTACAGGTCCTTGGTAAGACCACATCTCGAGTACTGTGTACAGTCCTGGAGGCCATACCTAATAAAGGACATAGACCGCTTGGAGGCTGTACAGAGGAGAGCTACTAAAATGGTACAGCAACTGTACCAGGAGCAATATGAATCTAGACTACAGCAACTGTAAATGTACTCTGTCTCAAACAAAGGAGAAATAGGGGAATATGACAGAAACCTTCAAATACATAAAAGGCATAAATAAGGTACAAGCAGAAAATCTCTTTCACAGAAACAAGACCACACGAACGAGGGGGCACAGTTTGAGACTAACTGACAGTAACTTTAAATCCAACATTCATAAGTTCTACTTCACAGAGAGGGTGGTGAACCCTTGGAATAGCTTACCACCAAAGGTTGTGGAGGCCAAAACAGTCACTGCTTTTAAACTAGCTTGGGACAAGTACTGCGGTAATCTTGGATGAAGAACAGAAAAGGGGGGGGGGTAGGCAACCTGAGCAGACTAGATGGATCATGTGGTCCCCTTCTGCCAACACATTCTTATGTTATGTTCTTATCTCAAGCCACGTAACAACTTTGTAAACATAAGACTGCAAAATATTGTTTTCTGCTGTGCCATAAATCCGCTGTACCACATTTTACTGTTATGTTTTCTATGACACAGTTCAGGTCACCTTAAGAGGTTAGGTTGAGGGACCTCAACATGTACATATTGGAGGAGAGAAGGGAGAGGGGTGATATGATCGAAACCTTCAAGTACTTGTAACGCTCTCCCCCCATTTGGGGGGCATACCTGCTGTGCCTCCGGGTGCTTCCCACTGCCTTCCGACGTCCTGCTCCTTGTTGGCTCCTTTGGCGTTCCCTCTCCAGTGCTCTGCTGTTCAATTGAGCCATGCAGGGCTCACAAAGCAATATGCAATTGGGTGGTAAGCTCGAAAAGCTGCCACTCGCACGTTCGTGCAGGCGCTCTGCGCATCATGACCGCTGTTGCGGTCTAAAAGCCAACAGGGTGTTTTTTTGTGTTTCCCGATGCCCAGCTAGGTTTAAAATAGGCACAGGGGACATAAAACACAGTGGGGAAATGTTTTTAAATAAATAAATCGGCAGCCGCCATAGGCACTGCCTCCAGGGCACCAGATAAGGTCAAGGGGCAAATGTCAGAGAATAGTGCCCTCATACTGTATATATTCATGAGATGCGGTGTGTTCCTAGGGGCAATGTGTAACAGGAGCAATGACTCCCTAGGGGAAGAGCTGCTTTATTTAAAAGTGGATTTGTTGGGGTTTCACGACAGTAGGGAAAGTAAATTAAAATATTGTTGCTGCTGGCTGCACCAGGATTAAATCCATGGGGAACACTGTCTGTGACTTCTTGAACTTAAACTGCAGCCATCACTTTAGTGCTTTGCCATTGACTGGAAGCCAGGATTAAAACAAGGGGTGCCTGGGACTGTGCCAGAGACTTATGGGAGATTAACTGGGACAATATCTAGGCACCAAAACACAAAGCCAGTCAACCTCTGGGAACTGTTTAAGACAGGTTTGACAGCCAGTAAGATCTTTGGAACTCTGCCCCATATAAAAGGGGGCAGCTACTGGAAAAGGGGAGATTTGGAGAGACAGCCCAAGTGCTAGAGTGTGTGCCTCTGGGGTGCGTGCCAGCTCTTAAGGGTTAGGCATGCCTGGCCTAGACTTGTTTCGGTCGTCAGTCCATGGGTCTAAATTGTTCCAGCCTGGGTAGCTGCTGCCTGCAGCTGCAGGTAATCTGATTCCATAAGCCTGGAAAGAGAAGATCAGCCTGCATCCTGCCTGGAAGGACCAGAAAGGGCCGAGTTTATTTTACATATAAATGTGTGCGAGTTGTTCAGAGTGCTGCATGGCCGAGTAGTTCGAAAACGTTCGTGTTGCATGTTTTCCTCGACCTAATTTACGTTGTTTTGCCAGCTTGAAGACCAGCATCGTCGACGAGGACCACAAGGTACTTCACCTCCATCTGTATCCAACTGTGTCTACAGGTCTTATTTTGTCGGAGAATTGCCTGGTCTGGGGTAGAGTGAGTAAACATCAGGGTAGCTCCCTGCAACAGAGCTCAAATTAAAGTGTGTCATCTGTTTTTATTGTGGGTTGCTAATTATTTTGGACTGAGCCCTCCAGCTCCGGATTACAAATTGTGGGTAAAGTGCATGTTGTGTTTTCTTCCCAAGGGTCCCAACAACAGCTGCATGTTTACCCCGACTAAATCAGATCCTGAATCGATCACCAGATTGCTGCCCCTCCCTTGTCCACATCCCCCCTAATAAATCAGATCTAAATCTTTTTTGCATTTGAAGTGTCTGTGGTGTAACTTTGTGGTGGGGATACTGTGTTACTGCTTTTCTCCATTGCAGGTCTTGTTTTGCAGGGGGTCTCCAGGGCCAGTGCAGCTGATCCAGCCCTGGGGGTAAGTGTGCCAAGTGTGGGTATAACATTGCATTCTGGTGTTCATTGTAACCGTCTAATTACTGACCAGCACAGGCCACTAGAGGGGTTAGATGGGGGTGTCAGTGTCCTGGAGGGCTGCACCCAGAGCAGCTACGCTATTCACCCGTTTACAGAACTCAAGCTCCTCAACCTGCGCTTAGTCACGCAGGCAGGGGTAGTATCCTTTGAGATAGCGCCACCTAGGGGTTACATACTTAAAGGGCATCAACAGGGTTAGTACAGAGGGCATGTTTCAATTAAAGGGATCAGGAATCATTAGGGGCACAGCCTGAAGTTGGTGGAGGGTAGTTTCAGGAGAGAGGTGAGGAGACATTATGTCACAGAGAGGGTGGTAGGGGATGGAACGCACTTCCTGAGGAAGTGGTATCTCTTAAAACAGTGGAGAGCTTCAAAAAGGGGTGGGACAGGGTCAAGGGCAAGATACTAGTTGGTGGGAAGTTGGGGGGGGAGAGAAGGAAGCAAGGATGGGGGCAGCAGCAGGAGTCTAACCTGTGTGCTGCATGACTGAGCAGATGTGCTAGACCAATTGGCCTGTATCTGCTGTTAGTTTTGTATGTTCGTATCACTACATTTTCTTATTTCAGAGTTGGGATTTGGACTTGCTACTGTTATTGCTGAAGATGCTATTAGTTAAAACAGTGATTACGTTATTTTTCTATTATGACAGGTTTGTACAAGGGGTAAGTGTTGTCATGTCAGAAATTAAAACTATAGACTGGATTACATTCTAATGTACAATCAGAGATTATGTCTTCATCTCAGTTACACGCTGGAAGCCATTCAAAGATAACAAAAAAACGAGCCTTTGTCAGCGCTGAAGGTTTCCTTGCATGGTATATGTGGATGGCATTCAAGCGCGCCGGCACTACATTGGAGTTTTTCAAGCTCCCCACAGCCATATCGGCTCTGGCGAGAGTTTGTTTGATTTACTATGCTTTTTCGTGGCAGACCGCCAAATACTCACATGCCTGAAGACATTAAAAATACACATATTATAAATCTAAAAGGATTAGAAATATATTTTTCTAAAAAAGCTGTATGATGATATTTTTGACTGGCTCAGATACACTGCTGCTTTAAAGGTGATAGGAAACATTTTTTACACCTCTAGATGCCCTCCAGTTCTTCTGTTATTGGATGCCCAGTATTCCGATATACTTTCGACTGTTTTTGCTAAATTATTAATTTAATTGTGTTGCTTTTGTACCCACCCTGAATCCCTCTCTGCTTAGTAGTTGGTGCTCTCTCTCTTTTCATATGCCTGAACATTCTATGACATCACAAACTTCTTTCCAGGCTATTCAGATGAATGGCCTGGAATGGGAGTCTGTGATGTCATAGAATGCCTTAGAAATATGACATTAAAGAGGACCTTCCCCAGTCACTTTGACTTTCATGCATTAATTACTCCTTCTTGCCTTGATTCTGGAATTGTATTTCATTAATGTCTGCTGCAGTTATTTTTTGCATTCTGAGCTGCTAAAAACTGCGTGGTGTACCAGAGCTTCTATAGCAAGCCTGGTGTTGCCGTGGGCCCAGGGTTGTACTGCTGACATCATTGTAGGGCAGAGTCAATTTCACAAAAAAAAACATAGAGACAAGGCATTTAGATTTTGGCATAATGCATTGCTAACATGGTGTCTTGGGGAAGGGGGAACACAGTATGTACACTGAGTACTGGTAGGTTTCCATTGCAGCATTGTTGCAACTGCATGGTACTGAACAGTGTGAGTCACTCCTCTATCCTACAGTGATGTCTTCAGGAGCTAGCAGCTCAGCAAGCTGAACAGCAAGGGCAAGTGCAGCAGGGCTCAAAAACAAATCCAGATTATGGAAGGCAGAGTAAACCTTGGCCAGAAATAACAAATGCATACACCTGTTCAGGTCAAGTACTGCGTATAATGACTATAAGCTGTAACTTTTTGGACCATCAGGAAAGGTCTTCTTTAAAGAGCAGTAGCTGGTGAGGAGCGTGGAACTCAATTTAGATCTGAGGTCACCCCATATCTAGATTATTTATTTATCAAAAAATCATCAGAGCATATCAGAATGCATAACTGGCATGGAAAGGAAGATGGAAGGTAAGTTAACTATGTAAAAATCATTTCCTATCTCATTTAAGCAGAATCTGCCAAGTAACAGCATACAGGTATGTTATGCAATGATGTCATAGTTAGGGACTGATATCTAAACTGAATGGTAATGACATTTGATCAACGTGTACGAATACACGAAAACATTGAAGATTGTGTAATGGGGGTTCTAGAGTTTAAACCATTGGATTAAACAATGAGTGTAACCATAACGATGACACAGATATACTGAAGCATAGAAATGTAGCACACACCATAAAACTCTGGCAGATTGCCCGTGCCACTGGTCGCATCATTGACTGGCAGAAATACAAGATAGCTAGAAACCCCTGCACTCGCAACATATGCCTTGCTAAGGTTTTCCACTTCCAGGAGTGCCTCTCCTCCTCCTGGGGGGATGGAAGAAGGTTTTGGGACAACCGAAAAGACCTCACTGGCAAGCTCTCCACCTCTCCCCCCTCCATGTTGAACATGGGTGGTAGCACTACTCAGAACTGACAGCTCATTGCTGACACTTTTAACACCGCCTTCACAGACCTTAGTGGCGTCCTCCCCCTTGACTTTTCTCCAGCACCCCCTTACCAGCTGCAACCCATCACACCCAAGGACTTTGTAACATCCCACCCTTTCTATTCAAGATCGTCACACAAAAGGAAGCTAGAACCTACCTGCTATGTGTTCTGGGTAAATCCACACACAGCGGTGACACCTTGGACCTGAAACTCCTGCACCCTGCCCTTGATGCAGTACTACACCCCTTACCATGATAATAAACTGATCCCTCTGCCTCAGCCAATTTCCCCCAACAATGGAAGGCAGCTGTGGTAACCCCAGTCCACAAAAATGGCGATAGGGCCTCTTATAGTAACTACCGCCCAATGTCTATCCTCCCCCCTTTCAAAAGCACTTGAGAGGATAGCGTCTGATCAATTATCCCACTGCCTAACCAAATACAACCTCCAATGCTATCAGCAACATGGCTTCAGGAAGACTCATATCGACACCTCTGCCATCCTTGAATTTACAGACTACATACACAAAGCTCTCGACCGTGGTCACCTTGTTGGGTCTGTGTACACAGACCTAACAAAAGCATTTTGACACGCCAGCTGCCCAGCTCAGATCATATGTATTACCTACAAACTAGAACATACCTTCAAGAGAAGGACCCCACACACTCCAGACTTCGTAACCCATTGCCTACTATGTTAAGACTTCTAATTGATGCTACTTGAGGTCTATATTATCTGCATCTAATAGGTCTGATATATAAGGCAATCAGAGAAGCATGGCCTGACACTACAAGAGCCATGCTACAGGCATGGAATGAGGAACTTGGTTTCAACATCATGTATGAAAAATGGCTACAACCCATTATACCTCTGATGCGGGCTTGTCAGGCCCCATATTGGAAGGAATTCCAATGGAAATGTCGTATCGGTACTTGGCTCTCACAGTTGCTAATGAAATTTTAACCCCAATTTGGATTGTGCTGGAGAGGATGTGGAGAGACTTGTGCTAATTCTCCCATATATTCTGGAGTTGTCTCGAGGCTTACAATGTATTGGTACGATATAAGCGTGGCATTAAACCAGTTGTTGGACCTAAATTGTCCTTTGTCAGCACAAAAATCCTGCTATATATAAATCCAGATGAGACCGTTCCAACAATTAGAAGTATGTTGTATATATATATATATATATATATATAGAGAGAGAGAGAGAGAGAGAGAGACAGGGAGGGAGCAGCAGCTGCCAAAAAAGCAATAACCCGCCTGTGGTCACCCAAAAATTCCCTACACTTTCTCAGTGGCATGCCATCATATTTGAGATGCATCATCTGGAACGTGTAATTGCCGACCAGATGCACCGTACCCCCAGTTTTGAATTGAAATGGAGCCCCTGAGTCTTTTATATATCAAAGGAGGATCCATTGTTTGTTCCATGAGAGGCACTCTAATTAATAATGCCCCCCAGAAGGATGAGAGTATTTCTTTCCTTTATGCATTTGACAGGATGTATTTTATAAAGTTGGAGATATATGCATTTGCTTACTGAGCCCAATTGTTTAACTTAACTTACTATAAACATTAAGATGAAAATGATTCTGCCATATAAGAATTGTAACTGGACAAAATAATTAATATATCGCTGTGATGTATCAAATACCATAACTGTGTATGAATAATAAAAATAAATTACAAAAAAAAAAGCATTTGACAGTCACACCCTTCTAGTTTCCGCTCTCCCTGCCATCAGCCTCTCCAGTGTTGCAACCTCCTGGGTCTCCAGCTACCTCTGTGGGTGTACACAACATGTCAAAATCCATGACACCCCATCCACTCTGGGTGTCCCTCAAGGATCAATTCTGGGTCCTCTTTTCGGTCTTTTCCTCAACTCCCTCCTCCTAGCCTGCTCCAGCAACTTACTTCTATATGCAGATGATGCCGTTATATACTCTGGTTTCTCTGATCCCCTCCCACTACAGCAGTCCCTTCAAAAGTGCTTTCACAAAGTGAAATGCAGGTTCTCTGACAACAAATTGCTAGTTAACTATAATAAGACAAAGGTAATGGTATTTGCCTCCCCCCCCACCCAAAACAAGCATAATGGGGTTTGCCTCAGCATCCAAAATAATTGTGGCCATCCATTGGAACAAGTCAACAGCTTTATGTACTTAGGAGTTACACTGGACTGCTCCCTGTCCATTTGGGAGTATGTCAACCTTGTCTGCAAGGCAGTGACTATAAGGATTGGATTACTTTATAGGCACAGGTGCTGTATGACACCTGATGTCCTCTGACCAGCAGTAACCAGTTCCATCCTTTCAGTTATCAACTATGGTATAGTAATCTATGGCTCAGCCCTGTTAACGTCCTCAGTAGAGTGATGTTTGCAAACCATAGAAACCATTCCAATGCTCCATATATTCTTTCATCTTGTGGCTACTATAAACAGTACAGACACTGTAACAAGACACTGGTCAGATGCATGGGATATTAGACCTCAGAGCAGAGGGCATTCTGGGAAGACTATCTGGGACAAGAAGCAATAAAAGAAAGGTAAATGGCAGCCCCCAAGGGCCATAAAATAGCAAGAGAAAGTTAGAAAAAAAACGCCTCACACAGCCTGAGCTGAAAAATAACACTGGGATGAACTAAGAACACACAATGGATGGTAAAAAATATATTTTCCTGCTTTTAACATGCAGTTTTCCTTTAATACACAAAGGGCCAGATATTCAAAACTTTGCCCCGGTGCTAAATTAGCACTGCCCAGCATGTTAAATTGTCCTGGACCCAATAGCCCGCTATATTCAAAAGGGATAGCCCCAGTGCTAACCCTGCTGAATATAGCATGCTAAGGAAGCTGGGCAATCTGGGCTGGGAGTGCAGTGCAAACAGCCCAGGAATAAGACAGCTCTGAATATAGCAACCAGGAAGTGCACACCACAACAGCAGCCAAGTGCACAGCGACGTGAAGGTAGGTAGAGGTGAAATATGTGGCTAACGTGTGTGCCAGCAAATGTGTGGACTCAGTACAGCTGCAGACAGCAGCACATGTGAAAGTACAGTGTGCAAAACTGTATAATATTCCCCGAACCGTTTGTGCAGTGCTAACACATTTGCACAGGTTTAGCACAGAGCTAAGACATTTGCCTGGTGCAAACACGTTTGCCCGGGGCTAAACTTTGCCATATTCAAAAGTGACATGCAAATAAGTCTACTTAGGTAGTCCATGGGCAGATATCCGGATTAGCATCTTATTATGTCCTGATTTGCATGCAGTTTGCCCAGCGTTACTGCAGGGTCCCACAGCTCCACCTGTAGGTCAGTCTGGAAGTACAGGGGCTGGCCATATCTGCCCGCAGCGCCACCTGTAGGTCAGACTGGCAGTGCATGATGGTAGCTGCAGGCTACATGTATACAGTACAGCATAGCATATTGTGACCCAGGGGACAACACAGCATAGGCACAGGTGGTGGTGGTGCTGCATGCAACTGTCACACTGTAGGTCATGTTACAGTGCACTGCAGACACTACAGTAGCAAGGAGGACAGTAGTGTGAGGGACACAGCAATGCCTATGGTGTGTAGGGCAGTGATGACCACTGCACTGTACACAGGGACAGGCCCAACTTGCAGGTGTTTACTGACAGTGGACATTACTGTTAAGCTGTTGTGTGCCCCACAGATGCTGCACCTCTGGCATGGGATGCTCACAGTGACATATACATGGCCAGCTGTGTGTGCTATGGTGTTTGTATAGCTGTGCGGTGTGTGGCTGGGGGCACGTACGATCAGACTGGCACACTAGTGTTGGGGTATTCCCAATACTGACCCATGTGCACTGCGTGATGCGTCCCAGGCTTGTGGCTGCACCTGGTCTGTGGCGCAGCCTGGCCACCCGTACACTCTCCCTCAACATCCTCCATGCCCACAGTGTTGCATGTGTGTGCTGGCATCTGTTGGTGTCCACAGAAGGGTGGTCTGCAGGTGTGTGCTGCATGGCCACACTGCCATGCTGTCCACTAGCGGCAGGGTCACCACTTACTGCCTGGCATGGCTGGGACTGATGGTAGATAATGGCATCATTGTGATGCCATCAGTGAGCAGCATGTTTCCTCTATGTCTGGCTTTGTCTATGTGTCATACTTATTGGTTTGGGTCGTGCAAAGCCGCGCAAAAGCCACGCAAACACCACGCAAAGCCACAATGTCATGAAGAGCTGGATTGCCCATGGTTAATACTACCTTTTCCTGGGCGGTAATTTGCATCGTGCTAAGTGTCGCACTGAGTTACACAAAACCAGTTTGCGTGGTGCTAGTCGCTGAATATAACATTGTGCCTTTATTCATGTATACGTCCCCTCAGTTTGCCCCCTGAATACATTATGATTTTTGCCGGTGCTAATGCAGTTTGCGCACACTATTTGGCCTTTTGAATATAGCGGACCTGCGCTAATCCTGTGATAAACCTGCACAAACGGTTTGCGCCCAGCGCAAAGTTTGGAATATCTGGCCCAAAGTGTATTAGTTGTGTGCATGTCTTTCAAATAGTTTTTCCTTATTTAGAGCCCTTATTAATGCAGCCATTTCCCCACCCAGTGTTTTGTTGCTAATTACTTATCAGCACCAGAACCCAATGACATCAGGAGCCAGGAATTCAAAACCTAGCCCCGGGGCAAAAGTAGTACTGCATGGTATGCTAAATTAGCCCGGAACCATTAGCATGCTATATTCAGAGGGATAGCCCCAAGGCTAAACCTGCTGAATATACTGTAGCATGCAAAGGAAGCAATGCAAACAGGGCTTTAAGTGCAGTGCAGAAATAGCCTGGGAAATAAGACATCATTGAATACAGCAACAGGGAAGGCCAAAATGTAATAGCAGCTCAGTGGACACAGAGGTGGAGCAAGGCACAGTTGCAGTTGATGGACAATGTGTGTGATAGCAATGAAGTGTTGCACGACTGCAAACAAAAATGCAGGCCACACACTGCAGAACTGTGCCATGCTTTTGCAAGGTCTGCCTGGGGCTAACTTGATTGCACAGTGCTAACACATTAGCCCAGGGCAAAAGTTTTCTACGTTCAAAGCCCCTATGCAAATGAGCCTACTCAGGCAATCCGTGGGCAAACGGCCACATTAGCATCTCATTTTGGCCTGCTTTGCATACACTCCCATGTACTTTGTCTGGTGCTATTGTTTGGGGCACACAGCTCCACCTGTTGGTTGGACAGGGATTACAGGTTGGAAGCCACAGGCTGGGAGGTGTACACAGCCCCATCTGTTGGTCCAACAAGGATGACAGGTCAGAAGTCACAGGCTGGGATGTGCACATTGCTCCACCTATATGCCGGACCTGAGAAACAGTTTGTAAGCTGCAGGCAGTATGTGTCGGCAGGCATAACACAGTGCAAGTGTCCCAACCATGCAACACTGTAGTGAGGGATACAGCTGCGCAGACTGAGGGACACTGAGCCCCATGACAAGGGACACTGTAGAGGAATGTCACAGTATGTGTGTACATATATATATATATATATATATATGTTTTAACAGTTTACGCTGTATTATTGGTCAAGCTCAAAGGCCAGTCAGATGCATAAGAATATACACTGGAGTAGGACAGAGTTGTTGTAATGTACATGGATTTGTACAAATGTATTAGTAATGGATAATCCATGAAACGTATTGCTATGCTATAATGTAATGCAGATGTATGTGACGTACAGGCTCCATCATATCAATACAAACATTTTAACCCAAAAGACATATGTACAACCCTTTACTCTAGCAGTATAGAGCCCTCATCATGATCCACGTCGCCCCTGTTTCCAAAATACATTGATTTTCCTGGTAGTCTAATGTCCCCCCCCCATCAAGATCCTCATCACCAGTTTCAGTAAAACATCAACTTCCCTGGTAGTCTAGTTGCCCCCACATCACAATCCCTGTCACCTGTTTCTGTAAAACATTAACTTTGCCTCATTACTGCATGCTTTTTGCTGGCAGTATTCAGTGCCGCACAACAACCTGTAGTGCGGCGCTATCCTGTTGAATATGCCACTGTGCTGACATTCATGGCCCCTCCTTTCAGTCCCTCTCCTGCATACATTAACTTTTTGCCAGCGTTAACTGAGCGTTTGAATATTGAATATTGCAGCCTGGTGCAAATTTGGCACTAGTCCAGCGCAACGGGTTTGCGCCAGGCACACAGCATTGAATATCTGGCCCCAGTTGAGCAGAAGTCCCAAATAAAAAGGTTCACGTTTAGGCCTCTGCTTAACTGATGTCACTGAGATGTGGAACTCGTAAGCGATATAATGAAAACTGGGCAGGAAGTAGGCTGCATTTATAAAGGGCTGCACATATGGGAAAAGTCAAGCTGTTTCAGAACAGGCATATGAAACAGGATACTGGGGGAATTAAACAGACTTCACGCATTCCCAAATTTCCAGTTATATTAAAAATATAAAACACAAGGTTTATGCTGCCTTTAAACCATAGCAACCATTTTTTTAGTTGTTACTTTTACTCCTGGCTGCTGGTTATTTGGTGGGTTGAATCCTTGCCTTCCGTGGCTGCCTCTTCTACTTACAGAGCACTAATCAATGTTATATGCACAGTCCGCTCATGTTGTAGGGGGCTTGCTGCTGTTTTAAATGTATGATTGTTGTAATTCCACTCCCACTGGATGCTCCCTCACCGGGGTCGTAACTGGAAATGAACGGCTCAGTGTACTTCTTCTGCTGACAAATTCCAAAATAAGTAAACCAACCCTCAAAACACCATAGCGGACACAGCACCAAGGTTCTAGCATATTTGTTTCAAAATATGTCGTTTCTTTTCTGTTCCATGTTTGGCAACCAGCAACCCTAACTGCTGCTCATCCTAGATGTGTTTCCTCTTCAATATACAGTATGCCATTCACGTCAAGAAGAGTCGGCCTTTTGGGGATGTCTTCTTGATCTGTTGGTAGGAAAAGCCTGTGAAAGTACAGGGACCACACACTGGGACAACAGGACATTTTTCAGTCAAATGATTACAAATTCAGTTGTTCTAAAAACAATGGGTTTTTTGATGCTTTATTTTCTGTATTGTACAGTAATGTGATTAAAAAACTGCATTTCAAATCTTTGGACTAGATTAGTGATTAGAGATGTCTTCGTTGAAGGTTAATTTCCGTTTATAGAGCACTTTACATAAACACAGTAACCCATTTCCAAAATGCTTTCCAAGCAGTGAGAGAGAGAGAGAGAGAGAGAGAGAAAGAGACAGACAAAGAGATTGCAATGACTATAAACATGTAGTGATAGCCATTCCACTCATCCACACCCACACTCAGCCATGGACAATGCCCTGAACTGGTTCTATTGATAGGTGGCCAGGGCACTGGGGGAGACCTCCTGTTCTTGCAGAAAGGGCAATGGGTTCTTTGACTTTCACCCTGACACTTACCAGGACAGCACCAGAGACTGGCAGTAGGGAACCTGGTTACAGTTTCATATGTCATCCAAAGACTGGCATAGCTTGACAGTGCAGAATGCCCCTAGTACTGCACTGGAATGCCAGCATTTTGTGTATAAACCCAAGTCCTCTTGTGGGACTGGAACCCACAACCTTCTGGCCTAAAGGTGGAAGCACTGCTAACAGAGTAACTGACAATGCATACTATGAGTAGACATAATTCAAAGCATTGCAGTACTTTAGACACAGTAGCAAATAAAATATATACAAAGGCTCAAAGGGTTATAACTCAACTGTGAGAGACAAGTGTTTCCCTAATTAGCAGTATATCAAGTGGCTCACTGACTGCCCAGGTAGATGGAAATTTATGGAGTCTAAGGGGGAAACAGTTGTGGGTGAAGAGATTGAGAGTTTGGTAACTGGAGTACAGAAAGAACAGTAACATGCACAGGGGACTGCACATTTGGGTGAATTTTCAGCTGTTTGTATTGTTCATACCGTATGTTTGAGAAATTATATTCCTACCCATGAAAAAGAACTATAGAAACAGAAGCATAGAATCTGTTGGCAGATAAGGACTGCTTGGTCCATCCACTCTACACATTTCCCCCTACCTACAATATCACTGCAGACCCTTCTTGATGTCTGGCTGTTTCTCCCTCCTTCCCCCCAATTCCTTTCCACTAAAGATTCCGTTACACCTATCCCAGGCTGGCGATTGTGGAGTGTGTCGGACTAGTCGTGGTGCTGCACTTAATGCGTAACTGACAATGCGTAATCATTAATCAACGGATAATTAGAGGGGGGGGGTGCACGGGGCACAGCCCCCTGATGAAAGGTAAAATAAATTGATTATGTTTACGATTGATCAGAGATAGTCCAAATTAGAGCGGGGGTTGTGGGGGGGGCACAGCCCCCCTGATGAAAGGTAAAATAAATGGATTATGTCTACTAGTTTGTTTTATTTTTCACTTTTTCATATTAGTTTTTTTATTGGCCTATTGATGGTAGTTGTGTGATGTGACGGAGAAGGGGGTGTGTGGGGGAGAGGGCACAGACCCCTGATAGCTGGGTCACTTGCCACGTGTGTCTCGTCACCGTTACTTCACTTGCCCGAGCAGTGTTACGTTACGCTTACATTTATAGCGGCTTGCGATTCGTGTAGCTTTTGTGCTACGCAACATCGGGTGGTCCGACTCTCTTCACAATCGCCCTCAGGCTCTCTTCAATGCCATCACTGTGTTTTTGTCACCACCGTCTAGGCTCATAGAATCTTCCAGGAATCAACCACTCTTTCTGAGAAGTACGTCCTCACATCTCTCCTGAATTTACTCTCTTCAGCTCCATAGCATGTCCCTTTGTTCTTGAGCACCTTTTTCTTCTGAAAAATACTTTCCTCCTGTACTGTTTACCCCCATGAGATATTTAAGTGTCTCTGTCATGTGCCCCCCCCTTCCAGGGTGTACATATTGAGCTCCTTTAGTCTTTTATTATAAGGCTTTTGATACAGACCCGACACTATTTTAGTTGCCCTCCACTAGACTACATCCACTCTGTCTATGTCCTTTCAAAGATGTGGCCTTCAGACAGTACACAGTAATCTATGGGAGGGCTTACCAGTGATCTATACAGAGGCAACACCACCTCCCTCCCTCCTTCTGATGGTGACACCTCTTTATGTACCCCAGCAAACCACTAGCCCTTCCAACTGCCTGATCACCTTTAGGTCATGACAGATGGTTGCCCAGGTTTTCTCTCCTGCTGGATGGTCATCAATAACACTCCCCCAGTTTTGTACTCTGTTTCTGGGTTTCTGTGTCCCAAGTGCATTATGTTGCTTTTTTTGCATTAAAGCCCAGCTACCATACCCTTCACCACTCCTCTAGTTTTCTCAAGTCTGTGCTCATCTCCCCCCCACCCCCGGGTGTCCACCCTGTTGTCGATTTTGGTATCATCCACAAAGAGGCAGACTTTCCCTTCCAGCTTCTCTGTAATGTCACTTATAAAGACATTAAAGAGCACCTTCCCTGGCATATCGAAGGCAAGGCCACATGAAGCTTTACCTCAGCCGGAGTTCATCCATAGGAAAAGCTGAATTTTTGAGGCATGGTTTATGGAAGGGAAGGGATCATATTTTGGCTCCATGGAGCTCAGCCACCAATCCCTTCCACTTCCTTGTTTGGAGTGCCGTCCCCACGCTTGCATGTTTTGTGACGCAATTATATGAAGAGCATGGGGACGTGCTCCATAGACTACTATAGGGGCTGACTTTTACATGTTTTTTTAATAGTTCAGCGTTCCAATTCAGATTAATCGAGGTCACTGCTCAGCTAACAGGACTCTTGTTAGTTGAGCGGTGGCCTTGATATATCCGAATCGGAACCTTGAACTATTAAAAGAAACACATAAACGTCAGCCCCTATAGTGATCTATGGAGCCCATCCCTGCGATCTCCATGTAATACGTCATAATAGGTGCTAGTGTGGAGGCGGTGCTCCAGACAAGGAAGTGGAAAGGATCAGCGGATCGACAACACAGAGCCAAAATACAATCCTTTCCTTTACATAAACCATGCCTCTAAAAATTAAACTTTTTGTATGGATGAAATCAGGCTGAGGTAAGGCTTCTTGCCTTTATAGTAAGGGCTTTTGGTTAAAATTCCATGAATTTAAAGAGGATTGATTCCAACAGTGATCCCTGAGACACTCCACTGGTCACCCTTCCCTCCTCTGAGTGAACTGCGTTTACTACAACCCTCTGTATCCTATCCCCTAACCAATTTCTTACTCAGTTTACCACCTTTGGACCTACTCCTAAGCTACCCAGCTTGCTTACTAGTCTCCAGTGTGGAATGGTGTCGAAGGCTTTATTGAAATCTAGGTAAGTCACATCCACTGCTCCACCCTGATCTAAGTTTTCGGGTCACCCATTCAAAGAAATCTATCAGTTTTGTTTGACATGACCTCCCCCTGTGAATCCATGCTGTGCAGGGTCTTATAACCATCTGGATTCAAGACATTCCACTGTCCTTTCCTTTAGCAGTGATTCTGTTAAGTGTTCCACCACTTCCCACAACCGATGTCAGGCTGACTGGCCTACAATTGCCGGCCTCCTCCATGCTACCACTTTTGTGAAGTGGCACTACGTCTGCCCTCCTCCAGTCCTCTGGAATGACTCCTGCATGGACGTCGGCAGGAGTATGCAGTGTGTGCTGCTGCATACATTTAATTTTTGTGTGGGGTAGCATTCACGAAGTCCTTCTACCTAAATCTTTGCTGCTCATGTCCTGAATTTACACACACCATCCACCATTCCCTGCATAGTAGCTGCTCCGCTACTGCTGCTGTGCCATAGTTCAGTGTAAACTGTAGCAAGCAAAAACAATGTTCGGCACAAGGATGCAGCTTAAACTTTTTTACTTTTTAGTGAAATTGCAGTAAAAACATTACAATACCTGGTCGTGCAGTGCTATTTAAGTGCAAAAATACATCTCGATACCCAGTGGGTATCCAGACATGGACTCCTGTTTCTAGTTAGCTGTTAAATAGGACTGCCAGCAGTGAAGCCAGTACCTCCCTTGAGCTCCCTCAGTACCCTAGGATGTACCCCGTCTGGTCCCATTGCTTTGCCCACTTTCAGATTAGCGAGTCCTTTCAGCACTCTGTCCTCTGAAAACAGACTGATGTTCATCTCCCTCCATCTAGAGCTCCTGTTACTTTTTTGTGGTCCTTCCCCTTCTCCTTCCACTGTGAACACTGAACAAAAGAATTTAATTAGGATGTCTGCTTTTTCCTGGTCCCCTCTACTCAGTCCCCCCATCCCCTTTTAACCTTACAATCCTTCCCCTTGTCTTCATCTTTTCACTTGTATACCTAAAAAAACATCTTCTCCCCTTCTGTTACTGCTTGGGCTATTCTGTCTTCAGTTTGCATCTTCGTGCTCCGTACTACTGTCCCTGTTTTTCTCATTTTTCCTGATACAACTCCCTATCCTCCTTCATCTATGTCCCTTTATACCTTATGAAAGCTACCCCCCTTTTAGTCTTTACCTTTTCAGCCACCTCTTTTGGACCCCATAGTGGTCTCTTTTTCCACTGTGCTCGCACACTAGTTGCTGGGGGAACGCCACCTGCAGGGAGTCCAGGATGTCCCTGCTTCCAGCTGAAGCTATAGCTGAGAGGCTGAAATCTACACTCAGCAGATTGAAGTCCCCCACCAGCAGCACCGCCCCCTTTTCTGCCATCTTGCCAATGGCTTCCACCAGTACTAGAGTTCATACTAGAGTTATATAGGGCAACTAAAGGCTAATGCCCATGTTAACTGCCCACCCCCCGCTATATCAATGGTAGTATTTAACGTTAGATCTTGGTGACATGTAGGCATCTAATCTGTTCTTGAACATCTCCTTGTTGTTGCTCAGTATCACATCTAATGGAAGACTATTCCATAACCTGATAACTCTCTGGCTAAAAAAGAATGTCCTTCTCTCACTCCTAACTCTACTTACCCTCAGCTGTAGTGGATGTCCTCTTGTTACTTTATTGTCAAGTTTGAAGTCTGTATCTAAAATAACCATAAGTTCAGAGTCCTTAACTATATCATATAAAAATAGTGAATCTCCTCTTATTTGTCGTGTTTTTAATGTCACCAATTTAGTGGTTTTTATACGTGTTTCATAGTCCATATCATGCATCCCAGAAATTGTCTTACTCTCCTCTGCGCCATTTCAATATTGTCCACTTGTCTCCTTTCGTACAGCACGGTGCCCACAGCTGTGAGCTGTAGTCCAAATGTGGGCAGACATAAGCCCTGCACAAAGGTAGTATCACATCCTTCTCTCTACATTTGATACTTTTTTTGTTGTTCCACCAACATTTATTTGCTTTGGTAATTACAGTGTTACAGTGACTGTCAAAATTAAACTTGTGATCAAGTAATGTCCCTAGATCTCTTTGGGTGTCAGCTACCTGTAATATGTCATCCAGGATTTCATATTTTTTTCTGGGGTTAGACTTCCCAAAATGTAACACTGTGCACTTATCTTTATTAAAGGTCATACCCCAGGTTTTGGACCATATGCTAATTTATATCTAAACCAGTCAAGGAGGGGGAGGGACTCCGGAGCAAACCTAGAGGATGCTAGGCAAATGGGCAGACTAGGTGGGCCTGGCAGTCCTTTTCTGCCGTCACTTTGCTATGTTCCTAAACCAGATTGTATAGATGCCCTCTGTTCTCTTGTTTCACATACTCCACTTAATTTGGTGTCACCTGCATACTTTTGACATCAATTTGTGACATTTCTATCTAAGTTGGAGATAAAGAATGGAAAATAGAACCGGTCTTAGCACTATTCCCTGTGAGACCCCACTGGTGATCCTCGCACTGGTTGACATATATCCAATTAGTTTCACCCTCTGGGTTCTATCCACCAACTAGGTAGCAACCTAGTTTATGATCTTACTGTTAAGCCCAGTAGCCTCTAACTTCTTCATCAACACCCAGTGTGGAACCAAATGGAATGCCCTCTGGAAATCCAGATACACCACATCCATAGGTCTATTGTTATCTAGCGAAACCCGGATCCATCGACTAAATTAGTGAGGCAAGACCTGCCCTGTTGACATCTATGCTGTTGTGCATCAGTTGCATTTATAGCTACATAAATAAATAAAATAAATAAAGATACTGGCCCAGTGATCTAAAATCACATCTTTCATTATTGACTCCATTATTTTGCCAGAGAATGAATAGAGTACCTTGTCTGACTCCTCCTCCCCCTGTACTGTAGATCAATCACACCAGTGTGAACAGTGGCCACAGCCCCCTTTTCTAGGGAGACCTTCAAGACCTCTGCCCCCACCCCCCATATTCCCTGTATGTCACTTTTGTACTTTCCCTCACATGAAGCACAACGCACCCTCCTTTTCTCCCCACCCTGTCCTTCCTGAACACAGTATAGCCTGGTATGGTCATGTCCCAGTCAGGGTTTTCAGTGCACCATGATTCGGTAATGGCCAAAATATTTAAGTTGGCCTCTGTCATGACCCGTGTCTTGGTGTGCCTTGGGGTCATCAGCCCTAACACTCATCCCATTCTATCTATAAATAAGCTGAGATGGGTACAGTATTGGAGAATGGGGTGAGCGTTAGGGCTGACAAACTCAAGACACACCCCCAATGCCTGTTGGTGTGTGCAGGGTGGAGGTGGGGTGTTAGGGTTGGAAACCTTAAAATCACATTTCCCTACTTTTGTCACTTTAACCCTAACTGATTCATTGACAGAGTTTTTTGCAGCTAAGTTCCTTACTTTTTGAGATAGTATAATCGTATCCTTATTTCCCTGTGGGAGCGCATGGCCCTCTGGTCTCTGCATTCCCATCCCTCCATACCTGCATATATGTATGTAGCTGTGGAAGCACAGGGCCCTCTGGGCCCTGAGCTTCCATTTATAGGACAACAGTGACCAAATTGTCAGCATAGCCATCTTATTACCCTACCTTATGTACCTGGTATATAACATTTTTGAATCCCCTTAAAAATGTAATTCTCTGCAAGTGCAACACTATTCTGCGCCACATCTGTGAAAACACATTTTGGCCAGGATTTGAAAAAATGAAAGCTGTGACATACATGAGGTGTGGTAATAAGAAGGCTATGTTGAAAATCTGGGGTCAAAATATTTATAATTTCCAAAGTTACCAGTGTGCGTAGCGAAATTGCAATGAAGGGTCATAACATTGCCATTTTTTCATATTTTGACCCCAAAGTTTCAATATAGCCTTCTTATGACCCCACCTCATGAACAAGAGCAGAAAACATTTCCAAATCCCACCCAAAAGGTGAATTCACCAAGCAACCACAAAATAACCTTTCGGGTGGGAGTTGCATAATGACAGTCATATTGTTCATGAGGTGAGGTCCCCAAAAGGCTACACTGAAACTTTGGTGTCAATGTCAAAATGTTAAGAAATGGAAAAGTTATGCACCAAAGTTGAAACCCCCATTAATATACATTGTTTAATGTTAAACCTCAAATTTTGCATCTGCGAAAAAGGAATTGGCTCGTGAAAGAGGAATCCTTTTTTGTGAACTTGCAAAACAGGAATTGGCTCGCGAAAAAGGAACTAAGCGAGTCACAAAAAAGGATTAAAATGCTAAAAAAACACCTTCCAGGGTTGTTTTTCCACCCAAAAATGTCAGAATCCACCTAACTGAACCCCAATGACCAAGATAAATGAGTTGATGTCTCTGTATAACTTCATTTTTGTGTTTTTAAAAAAAATTTTTTTCTTTTTTGGAAAAATGGAAAACAAGATGGCAGCTTTTGAAAAAGGAATTTTTCTTCACGAAAAAGGGACGGATCTCATGAGAGTGAATTCTTTTTTGCTAGATCAAATCCTTTGTTGAACATTTTACTTCTATCCTGGAACATGATCTTCCCATAGGAAATAATGGGAACTTAAAAACTGAATAACGTTGCAACAGATCAATATATGTTTATCAAACAAAGCATGACAGTTCTGTTACCCACATTCTTTCTACCATAAAAAAAATCCCACCAAAATTGCACACCATCTAGGCACAAGGCGATCAAAAAATAAATGCACAAAGTGGTGACTTTTAAGGTTTTTGCACTATCCAGATCTCAGAATCCGCACATCCAATCAAACAAAACTTGCCACGTCAAGAGATCTACCCCACAGAATAGTGCATACCAAATTTCATGCAAATCCATTGATCGATTGCAAAGTTATTATAGTGCAAAATTGGAGGATTAACATCAAACAGGCTAGTCAACTCTAACTATAGGGGCACTGCTGTGCCTCTATAATATATAATTCTGTATGGGGTACCTTTTATTATTAATCACATGATAGCTCTCAGCAGACTGATTGTGTCCCAGATAACCTGTTCCCCCTGCACAGGCTGTACTAATGTAAATAGGATCTCCACAAAAGCAACGCCCTTTTTTTACAGGTTGTGATACTGTGATTCGGGTCTCCACTATAACAAAACTCCTCCCCAAACTACACAACAGATGTCTGTGATAATGCTGGGTAGGCAGCCATCTGTCCAAAAATGTTTATGGAATGTGTTGGAGTGCCAGATTCTAGGTGCTAATGGTTTGCAAATCTTACCAGCAGTTTCTGCCTGCAGCCCACTAATCTGCTGATTGCTATAAACACAATGGAGCTTTGCTTGCTCTAACAGCCCGGATAAACATTACTCTAACTACAGTACAGCTACATTAGTGAGGAATTATAAGAGCTCTATCATTTACGCTAATGAACCTGAATTATTTAACATCTATAATTTGAACAGATTAATCCGCAGCCCTTGCTTATTAGAGTATTAGATCACCCAACCTCTGGAGGTTGCCACTGACGCCAGTCTCTCACTTGATTCTAGACTTCTTGATTTGACTGCTGTAGACCATTTTCCAATTTACTTGGGCTCTGTCCAGTCTGGAACACAGTTGGTGGATTATCAGCTCCACTGCTATCAGGTGTTTCACTCAGTTGCTGTTGAGAATCAGTCTCTCATATTAAGGCTTTACATGACTCCATTACAGCTTTCTGTGATTCCTCTGTTTTCTTTATATCCCTGCAATTTCCTTAGTGTGTGTTCTCTGGACCTGACTTCAGTATGTACGGTGTAGTTGCAGTTGCCTTAGACTGGAACATAACTGGTTGCGAGACTTTATTAGTTTGGTTCCATATTGCATTTACAGCTGGCAGACCGTGTCCAGATTTTGTAGCTGTGTCATAATTAGAATAACAGATAGCAAGCCATCTTTACAGGACTTTAATTCCAGTGAGAGATTCAAGTGACAGCAGTCAAAAGGTCTATGATGACACCTGAATTCCGAGAGAGAATTCTTAGCCCTGTGAAAAATGAATTGTTATTTTTTTTTTTTTTCTAATATATATAGGGTAGTCATTTTGGATATACCATTAGAACGACGACTGAATTTTGTTGCCACAATTAGGATGCCGTAATAAGGGTGACGATGACGGGCGATTTTGATTTTAAATCACCCCTCAGTCATGCCGTCCTTTGCAACCACACAATTTCTACCCCCTCTGGAGCATGCCTGCCCTGCCTGAGGTTATATTTAGTTGTAGGGGTATGGGGAACAAAGCCCCCTGCAAAACATGACTATTTCCTGGGACAGGGCTTTGGCGCTCTCTGTCCCCAGAACTGCAATGCTGGTGCAGAAATACCAGGCAGCATATTGCCTGTGCCCATATCAGTGTCAACAAAAAGACTGTTGCACCGATATGGGTAAACCATCATTTTGTAGCCCCCTCCCCAAAAGGCAGGTGTTTCTTTCTGAGCTGTCTCTGCTTCACCACCCTTCCCCATTTTCTCGATGTACAGACCTTTAAATAGTTCCACACCAAGCACCCAGCTGAGCACTTCTCTCTTCAAAAGAATTGAAAAGTACACCATCTTTGAAAAGAACCTCCCTTCCTTCCTAGCCAACCATCAAGGGCCCCAAAACCCATAATTTAAGAGTGCCGCTACTGACCCTCAATCCATGATTTGGGGTTGTGGGACAATGATTGTACATCCAAGCTGTCCTCCCTATCTACCCTTAACATCCATAACATCTCCTTGACACTAAGCAAGGAGCTAGAAGCATCTTGAATTGCAGTCCTACTCTCTAGCCCTGAACAGGCACACAGAGTACCTGGTATAACCGAACATACAACCACCAAGTGCCAGCACTCTGTCCATCAGCATGGACTGGTTCGGACACAATGCAATTCACCAGTCTGTTGAGACTTAAAATTCACAAAGCTGCCACTTGGCGGTGGTTTCCAATTGCAGTACACATAGGTTTATTTTTTATTTATTTTATTTATTTATTTGAATAATCGGATTTACAACCTTTGAGCCAGAGGCTCATTTACAAAGGTACCTCGTCACAGTGAGGACATACAGTGAAGCATATTTACAGTGTTCAGTACAAGTGACATAGAATAACACAGTTGTTTTCATACAATGAACAAAATTGAAACATTTCAAGGTGACAACAATTTGCACATTTTAAATGCTTAGCCTACCATGCTTGTTGTGACCATTCTCCCCACAAGTCAGAAAGGTCATGAGATGCATCTGTTGGATTTAACTTGGTGAATGATTTCTCAGTTGTTTTACATAGTCACCTGATATTTTAGCCTGCAATACAAAGAATCTTACTGGTGACAATAAAGAGACCTACAGAAGCATGGTAGGCTAAGCATTTACAATAAATCTGAAGTGGGACGGTTATTGTCTATGTGCACTGCAATTGGAAACCACCATCAAGCGGTAGCTTTGTGTACCTGGTATAAATGCTGGCCCCCCCATCTCTGAACCACAGTTTGGAGGGGGCCAGTGACAATTCCAAATCCCAGTTTACTCAGTCTCCTAGCATCATCAGTAACACAACTGCTCTGCCGCCCACCCTCCCGAACACTTGCCCACTATTTCCAGTCTATTTAATGCTTTTCTGTGGAGTGGGCATGTTGTGGAGGGGAGGGCTACTGAGTTAGCTTGGATTTTGAACTCTAACTGGCACCCCAAATCCTGGATTGGGGGTCCAATGATTATACAAGGCACTTTGGGGGGCTGTAGGAAGTGGGTTATGAAGGAGGATTAAAATTCATGATGCTACTGACAGGAAGCCAGATAGATTTAATCTTTTTATAAATGCAGAGAAAAGGGGACAGCCTGGTTGTACAATGATTTCACCACCTTCTATCCCAAATTATAGATTGATGGTCAATGGAGGAGCATGGTGTTTGGTTGCCGAGGGGGACAGCTCGAGAAGGAGTTCATTTAAAAGATGTTATTGGCACATGGCTCAGTCAGTGCCAAGAGCTGACAACTTTGTTGTATGGGCATGTGTGTAAGGATGGAGGAAGGGTGGAGAGCTGTTTCAACCCTACCAGTTCACCTAGTTTGACTAGTTCACATCAGTCGAACCAAAAGTTTGAATTCAGCACTAAACGTTCACTACAGTCCATGACAATTGAACACCCAAAGTTCAAGGTGTTCTAGTCTCAGGTAGAACCTAACTTGTTGCTCAGAAATGTAGCCCTGAATACAGGCGTCAGGAACTACAACGTAAGTTTGGCATTACATTTTGGCAGGCAGGAGATACTACTGCTTTGGTATGTATTTTTAACAATAAATATGTTCTATCCACACCAAATGATTTTTGGTATGCTGGCATTCCTTGTTAGTCAGAACTGATCTTGCAGTTTTGTTGCAGATACAGTATAACAGTGAATACAATTCTGAATTAACCGGGGTCCATCCTCTGGAATCCTGTATCTTCTGAGTAACTGAGGTAGCTCACCTGCATCTTCTCCATTGCCTAAGAGCCATCAGGGAGTTCCCCTGCTACCAAATACCACTACTGCTTGACTGTAGATGTTGGTGTGGACACAGGAGTTTGGTGGATTAGCGTTTCTATAATGTTAATGGTGCCTCCCCTACTCTTGCTTGGCCTATAGTTTCATAACAGAAATGATAAAATGGGCAGGGAAAATGCTGTGTTTTAATTTTTTGGCACCTGTGTCTGAGATCTGCTGAATGCCCGGGTAAAAAAGTGCTGGCAATCAGGATGCAGCCCACTAACAATATCAATGCCTTTTTTATAAATTCCTGATTTTCGTTTCAAACATGGCTACCAGCTTTACTCACTAAAAAAATCATCAAGGCCCTAAAAGTAAGACACTGTCAAAATAAAAAGAACAAACAAATTAATTTATTGTCCTTTTTTGTTCTGCATTCTCCTTTTTATACACACATACACACATACATAAAAAAAAAAAAAACTTAAGTATGCCTCACAATTTTATTCTTTGGAGCTTGTTTTATGGCCATGGCCCCACTCCCACCATTACCTGCCTACCTTCTCCGGCCATAGACAAAACAGAATTCCTGGCTTTACTGAGGCCTTTTATTGTGTGCATTTGTGTGAGGGAGAGGTGAACATTCAGCTAGTAGAATTCTGCAGAAGTTTGAATTCCTGTATTCCATGATAAAAAAAAAAAAAACATTCCATCTATTGATGGATGTGGATAGACAGATGCTTGACAGCTTGACAGGGAGTTGCAGAGGGACCTGAAAAGGTTAGAGAGCTGTCCTGAAGTTTGGCAGTTAAAATTAGTTTGAAGAAGTGCAAAGTGATGCACATAGAAAGCAGGAACCTGAGGACGGAATATTGGATGGAAGGAGGTAAGCTGGACACTACTGCTGAGGAAGGATACCTGGAGTCATCATAAATTACTCCATAAAACAATCTAGCTAATGTAACAAAGCCTAGAGCAAGGCCACCACAATGTAGGAGTGTACTGAGAGAATGTTCAAATTACAGACCTATCAGCCTAACATCTAAACTGGGTAAGATGTTAGAAGAAATCATAAAGGAACATCTATGTAACAAAATTGAACCTGACCCTACCCAACATGGTTTTGTTAAGGCCAGATCTTGCCAGACTAACCTGTTGAGTTTCTATAATGGAGTTAGTGCAGCATTGGATAGGGGAGAGGCAGAGGATTTCATATTTCTGGATTTTTCCAAGGCATTCGATAAAGTTCCTCATGGTCAGCTCATAGAGGACATGATCAGTCTTGGAATAGGAGGAAATATAACACGGGTGGAATCATGGCTAAAAAACTGTACCCAGAGAGTGTGTATTAAAGGTTTTTTTTCTCAGACTGGGATGTAGTGACCAGTGGGGTGCCTCAGGGCTCTGTTTTGGGTCCATGTCTGTTTAATATATATATTGCATCATTAAGAACCTTGACGAATGTTTGGTTAACTAAATTCGCCAACGATACATGCATAGGACACCCAATTAAAAATAATGATGACATAATTACCCTCCAGTATGCCCAAAATGAGATGCTAAAATGGGCTACCCTGAAGCAGCTGTCATTCAATGCAGATAAATGTGTTGTGATGCACTTTGGTAATAAAAACACTCAAGCTAAATATACTTTAGGAGGAAAAATATTAAGAGCTGTGGGTGATGAGCGTGATCTGGGTTTAAGAATATCTAATGATCTCAGTTTCAAACTTCACTGCCACACTGTTATCAAAAAGGCAGCAGGGTGTGTTACATTGCATTAATAAACACATCAGCAGCAAAAGTAAAGATGTGTTGCTCCCTTTGTATTCATCACTAGTAAGGCCCCATTTGGAATATTGTGCCCAGTTTTGGGCACCAGGAGACAAAGGCTCCATTAAATCTTTGGAAAAAATACAACATAGAGCAACTAAAAAAAATCAAAGAAGTCATTGACTTAGACTACGATGCCAGACTCCAGAATCTGGGGCTATTCTCTTTGGAATATCGCAGAATGAGGGTGATTTGTGCCTGGTATGTAAGGCATTATATGATGAACATCTTCGGAAGTTTTAGGGCTCGAATTGAGGGAAACAATTCACTTAACTAGGGTACATTCTTTTCAATTGAAAATTGAACAGTGGAAAACCAAAAAAAGAAGTAATTGGTTCACTGTTAGAGTCTGTAAAATTTGGAATAGTCTTCCTATGGAATTAGTAATGAGTGAGAATATGACTACCTTTAAAAAAAACTTGGACATCTATTTACATCACAAATGCATAATGGGATATTATTAAATAATTGCGAGCATTATGGACTATGGTCTACTAGCTCTGAAATACCTATGATACCTTTGATACCTATGATGTTCGGCAGTAGGAGGCAAGAGGTGATACTGCATCTCTGTAGATCATTGATGAAGCCACATCTAGAATACTGTGTCCGGTTCTGGGGTCCCCACATATGAAACAACAAAGACAGACTAGAGATGGTGCAGCACAGGGCAACGAAAATGATCCAGGGCAGGCAGGGCAGATCCTGTGACAATAGGCTTAAGGTTCCATACATGTACTCCTCAGAGACTAGAGGAGAGAAGGCTGATATAACAGAGACTTTTAAGTTAGTGAAAGAACTGAACTAGATCGATTTTGAGGAAATATTCAGAAGGAATGCTGAATCAAGAACACAGAAACATGAGTTGAAGCTGGTGGGGGAGATGCAGGAAGAACTTGGGGAAAGTTTTTTTTTTTTACGGAGAGAGTGGTTGAGCTGTGGAACAGCCGACCAGCAGAGGTGGTGGGTACAAGAACCATTAATGGCTTTAAACACAGCTGGGACTGAGTGAAAGGCTTTATTGTTACACAGGGGGAAGCAGTAGGGCAAGAAGGAGGTGAGGGCAATAACTGCTACTAGACAGTAGGTCCTGGGGTAGAATAGGGTAAAATAGGGGAGACTGGATGGATCAGTGGCCTTTTTCTGTCGACATTTTCTCTCTCTTTTTTTCTCATGTTTGTATGTCTGCTGGACACTACTAATGCCATATTGAGTTCTTGTCTCCTATTCACAGCAGCTCACATAGTAAAGGATGGGCAGGTTCATAGGTTCACAGGTTCATAGGTTACTTACAAGTTCAATAGGCTAGATGCCCTTTTAAGAACTCGCCACCCTATCATGGGTGGTATTGATATTTTTTTCTCCCATGTGTAAGTCAAGTCTAACTTTAAAGGTATCTAAGTTTGAACATGACACTACAAGTGCTGGCAATCTATTCCATACACCCACAATCCTTTGTGTGTAGAAGTGACTTTTTCTAGAAGTTCGATTGGAATCCCCTGAGATTTTATGGCTGTTATTTCTAGCATTCGCTCTGCCTTTGCAGTTTGCTCAGTGTCAGCCCTATAGTAGAGGTGTGCATGATCTGAGGTGTTAGCCATTAACAGATCTTTCTCTTTTCCCAGTTTGCAATTCTGGCCACATCGGTTTTGTATCTCTGAATGTTCATTATCGTCATCTACATTTGCAGTATGGTAGAGCGGTTCAGTAATGATCAGGGCCCTGATTAATCGCTTTCACTGGAAAAAAGTTAAATACCAGAATATAACTGAACATCAAAAAAACAAATCACAGAATTGATGGAATTTGCACTTTTTACCATTTGTTTTCCTGTGCTGTTTTTATTCTGCTTCAGTAATTTGCTGGATACTAGGTTTTCATTCATTCTGTATATTTGTACACATAATAAAAGCTAAATAGTAAGGTCCTGCTAAAATATGGAAATAAGCTTAGCAATCACAACTGCAGTCCTAGGCTTGTTAAATAGCAAAAATGGATTTGATTGCTCTCGCACCATAAATCAGTAGCCCTGGCTTTGAGGATTTCTAATTATTAATGATCTGTCTCAGTGGCTAGTTGTTTCCCATATGAAAAGTAATGAAATGTTCTCCGCCAGTTTGATTCCTATGACCCTCAGTCATCCTCTCTGCGGCCACATTGAGTGCATTAAGCCTGGGACTAGAGGGGAAAAGAAGGTTATCTCCTTTCAGGCCAGCACCAATTCTTGCTTAGGAATCAATGGTACAGAGTTCTGTTTAAGTATTTGCATTAGGGTCCATTCCCCCCACCCCTAAGAGTGCAAATGCATTATGTCTGTGATTCACATGCTCCTCTCTGACCCAGGGAGTGACACTCCTGAAATACTTCTGAACCAATGTCCATCTTGTTGCATCGCAGTACTCTGTGATAGAGGCCCCTGTGCCAGCCATAATAGATGAATTTCATGTAACTACATGCAGTTGCTAGCAATATTATCTCCATTTACATATACCTGTTCCATGTGGCTAGGAGGGCTTTTGATGTACACGCTACTGGCTGCCCTTTTTTGCTACTGTGTAGCACCTATTTTTGATCAGGTATCAACTAAGTGTGTGACCGGACTAAGTGACATTATAGTTGTAACCCCTAGGTGGCGCTATCCCAAGGGCTACTACCCCTGCCTGCTTGTCTAGTAGCAGGTTAAGGGGCCTGAGTTCTGAAATGGGTGCCTCCACCCAGAGGTCAGGGTTGGTAGTGGTCAAGCTAACCTGGGCACAGCCCTCGGGACACTGTAACCCCCTCTTTCCCCTCTAGTGGCCTGAACACTGTACAATAATTACTTTCACAATACCCCTGGTACACCACACAAGTACCCACACTGTTTGCACTTACCACCAGGGCTGGTTCCTCTGGCTCGACCCTGGGGACTCCCTGTAAAACAAGGTTAAGCACAGCAAATAGCACAGTATAGTACTTTGAGCACAAACTGGAACCACAGTCAGATTACATGCAGAAAAAGTTAGATCTGATTTATTCAGGGGACTTGAACAAGGGAGGGGCGAAATCAGGTTAGTCAGCTTAAAGGTTATATCAATCAAGCAGTTATGCATGCGCTTTGAGTCCCCCCACACAGTCCACCTCTGGGTACCCAGGTGGAGAAGAGATGGGCTAGCCAGGACAGTTGCCCAGGGTTGCAGCTGGTTGGGGCCCTGTGATGGAAAACACAACATGCACAGTACACAATATTTGTAATCTGGAGCCAGAGGGCTCAGTTCATGAAGGAAATGAAACAACAAGACAATCAGATGACACACTCAGATTAAGCTGTTGTTGTAGGGCGCTACCCTGATATTTACCTACGATACCCAAGACTGGACACAGGCTGGACGAAAATTGAGACTGCAGGTGGTTGATCTGGAATGCCAGCAGAAGCAGGGCCCACACAAGTCGCAGAGGCATCGTTCCTGTTCAAGTGTGGAGCAGGGGGCTGATCCCCAGGCAGGTCTCTCGTCGATGGCTTCTCTGTGCAGTGGGTAGTCTGGCTGGGCCAGTCTGGCAAAGCCCAGACCGCATGGAGACAAGTTCGGATGTAGTCCGTTTGGGGCTGGATACAGCTTCCAGCAAGCAGAACACAGTTCGCACAGTGGGAACAACTCTAACCTACTAGCAGCTCATAGCCCATTTTACATGTCGCGAATTCTACTGTACCAGGCAAAGCTCCTGGGCACAATCATGAGAATCTCTGCACACAGCGGGAGCTTAGGGGTAGCTGGAACTCCTGACAGGCCGATCGCATTCAGCAAAAATATTCGGTCTTCTTCAGGTTGAGCCTCGCCCACTTCAGTAGCTTACTTTAGTCACACAAGCTTGGATTTAGTCCAAAATAATTCTCTTCTCTCCCTCTCAGGAGCATCACACCGGCATGCAGGCCAAAAACTTAGCCTTTTCAGAGTTTTCCCATGCGAATCCACTCAGGATTGCTGCTCAGAAACACTTCAGCTCCTTCTTGCTCAGCTTCCAGCTTAGTTCTAACTGAAAACTGCAAGCAGCTCGGGACTTCCCCAAGATCCAAAAGATTTGGTTGGCTGATTTGGCTGTCAGTCAAAGCAAGAGCTCCCCCTTCAGTGGCAAAAAAGGCGCAAAAACAGATCCAAACTAAAGTTCTTACAGATTTTGAATTCAGACAGCACCTGTAGTCTGGCTACATTTTAGGTCCCACCAGTACAGTTTGGTCCCATTTGCAGTCCAGGACCAAGATAGAGGAGACAAACAAAACAGTCCTTGCTACAAAGAAAGCAGGTTAGACAAACTATATTATCATTACCACTCTAAATGATTTTCAGTAAATAGTTACATCTTTCAACAGAGCTCCCTCTCTGATTACTTAAGTTGCAATTAGGCAGCTCTTAAAGAGACAGTACATAGAGGCTATACAAGCTCTGGTAATCACATTTAAACTGCTAAAATGCAGGACACCAGCCTGGCAGTGAGCATTTAGGCAAGCTCAAGGAAGACTTTTTGGGAACCCCCATTTGTAGGGGGGTTACATAGTACTTCAAAATAGGAACTGTTTTTACAAGCCTTTTGAGTACTTCAAAGGATTTCCTCACTTTCATTGTCCAGTGCCTCTCCATTTCTGCCTGTTTTCTGAGAGGCTCAGTGATAGGTGATAAGTTTGGGATGAATTTTGCAAGACAGAAAATCCTGGCCATCACTCCATTGTGTTCCTTATCTCCAAACCCTACCATTTTCCGAATGGCTGTGATTTGTTTCAGAAACTGTTCTCTGGCCATCCCTAGACAAGTCTGTGTTCAATGCACCTTATCTCAGAAACAAACTTAGAAGTTAGGAGATTTATTTAAGCCGCCCCTTATCTCTGAGTCATTCACTCTGATATGACATCTTTACGTGTTTACCTTCCAGATTCTGTCTTAAACTTGTTCACAAGCTAAGTAATTCTTTCACTGTAGTGCATCTTATCTTTGCCGTATACTGGAATGCAGACAATATTGAATTACACTCCCTTACTATCATTAAAATGTTGTACATAGGCATCTGATAAACCTCTGATGAAGCCCCCTCCCCAGTGCAAAACATAAGAGTGCCACCATGGTTGATTGCACTGGATATCATAGTTCATGTGACTTTTTTGTATAAATTGTTGACTTCTAAATTTTGTAATAAGGTGTATTTAACTCTGTAAATCTGGCAGAGTTTAGTACATATGATACAGGGTGCCCCCCCCCCTTTGAGTTTGGTTGTATGCCTTATATTGTTTGGGTTTAAATTTATTGAACTGGTTAAGTGCACCATGCAGACCTTCGGAGCTGCTTGTTATTTTGTTCTAAGTCTTTCACTATGTGTTGTCTTACCTTTACTGCATACTTCAATGCTGACCACAATGAATAACACGCCCTTAATGTTATCAAGATGTTGTGACATGGGCATCTGATAAACCGTCTGCCCAAAAGGCACCCTGAATGCCATTTACTTGGTCTGCAGGAAAAGAGACTATAGAAACAAAGGAAGGCAAGATGGAAGCAAGTACTTACAGTTCACCGAGACCGTTACCCACTCACCAACCTAATCAGCAGCTGCATCCACTCCATATACCTATCTAGAATAGCTTTAAATGCCCCCTTTGTTGACTTGTCCACTACTGACTCCAGCAGACTGTTCCAGCCATCCACCACCCAGTGGGTAAAGAAAGCCCCCTTTGCTCCCTTTTAAAGGGACACTGTCAACCCCTTTAGGCCTCAAAGTGTCCTTAGTTTAAAAAGCACATTTTATGATTGTTCTCATTCTGTAGAGACTGTTTATACAGCTGGTAGTTTGATTCAGAACCCCTTTTTCTTTTAAAAAGTGAAAAAGTGAGTGCCCACCATACTGGTGTTACACATGAAAACATGTTTTTTATATTTTTTAACCAACTCCCACTACATCTTTCCTGGACTCAGGAACACCTCCAACACAGTCTAGTGACTCATGATGTAGTGGGAGGAGAGGAGACTGTTGTATCATGAGTGTATCGTGAGTGGCTGCACTGTTTGAGGAGGTAGCCTGTGATAATGGCAGCCGTGATTGAGCGCTTTCAAAAAGGGCGACTCAATCACGGTGCCTATGCATAGGGCTACCTGACAGGAGGATGACCGGATTGGGGGGTAGGCGAAATTAGCGATGGGATGTCGCTATGTATACACGCGTGCGGGAGTGGGGACGGGAGGGATCATGCTGTGCAATGGGTGGAAGGGGAGGGAGAGTTTTGGGGTGTAGTGCGGTTGTGGGCTGCCAAGCTGGTCATGTGGTGTGGTGGGTTGGTGGCAGGCTGGGGTTGGGAGGGAGCCAGGTTCGGTTCTGGATGCGCTTGAGTTTTTTGTGCTAGATCTGGCTTTTTTTTTTGTTTTGCACCCCCCCGACATGCACCCCCCTAGAGCTGAGACTCCTTTAGTGGGGGTGAAGCCCCCATATAAAATATAAAAACCTAAGTCTCAGGTGCCCTTTTGCTGTTCGCGTGCATGTACATCGCTGAAATTTATTTTCGCCAAAGTACACTCACCCAAATGGCAATTGCTATTCTGCAAGCGCTGTTATCACATGGAACCTTTGAGGATGTTTCTAATGTTCAGTGAGTATGCAGTTATAGTAGTTCAATCATTTGAAGCAAAACAAAGCTGGGCATAGCTATACGTTACCATGCATTTCAGTTGTAATAAGCAAGGAAGCAGATTAAACAAACAGCAACATGAATGAATTCTAGGGAAGGTAAGCAATCATAAAATGTGGGTTTTTACCTAAAAATAATATGATGCAAAAAAGGTTGACATTGTCCCTTTAAATTAATCTCCTGTTCACTGTACTCTGTGCCCCATGTCCTTTGCGTGGTTGACTTTGTGTTTAATTTTAGACATTCCAGAAGTGCAGGGTTCCTGAAAAGTGATATGCTAGGATCAAATCTCCCCTTATCCTTCTTTTCAACATGAAAACACGTGTATAATCCCTTCTGTCGTTATCTCTTGCATTGGTTCAGCAAAACTAAGAAAAACTGTTTACTCTGCTCTAATAGACGTGAAGTATAAGGGCTCTTATAGGTACTTGTCTTGCAGCGTTCCTCAGTTAGGTTTGTCTGCCAACATCCACCATTGGCATGACAACGAAGAAAGGAAGAAATGGATGAAATGTGATTTAATATAGCACTGTATATACAAACTGTACCCCAGAATACTTTACAATCCAGGGGATGGAAAAGGTGAGACAAAATTGCAGTCATTAAGCACACAGTGACATTCAAACAGCACAGTGCTTCTGCAGATAAAAAAGATTCTAGTTGGGATAAGCACAGGGTGTTTCATAGATGATGTTTACATTATGAATTCAAATCTGAGTCCACTTTCTGATACACATGGGGTTTAGTGTGTTGAGTTTCTTCCTCGAGACATCTGAGCCCAACAAGCCCATCAATGAACGAATCCAAAAGATCCCTCTTGATGCAGTTAGCACTGAGGGTCATGACATTTCCAATCCCAACATGACCGCTGCAGGGCATTAAATCTAGTAGGAGAGCAAAGTCAGGCTCCATAAATTGTCTGTGTTACACAGGAGGAAAACAGTAAGGTGTGGGGATGAGGGCAATAACCTTGACTAGACATTAGGTCCCAGGGTAGGATAGCATAAACCACGGCAGACTGGATGGATCAATGGTCATTTTCTATGTTTCTAGTTGTAATTTATGCCAGTATATTTTGTCGTCATGTGTACACAGTTCAATCTCTAAACACATTAGTAATATTTTTAAAAGTTTGAAGCAGTTTGGATCGCATGTTTTTCTTAACCATGCTGTGCTGCGGAAAAGACGTACCTGACTTGGTAGCAACTGTCTTAACACAAACATTGTGGGGAGAACCGCCTTTCCTTTCAGATGGAGCCATACTGTCAACTGGGAGGGAGTGTGGGAGAGCTTCAGAGCAGCAGAGGAGGGGATGCATGTTGTGTGATTGGTGGGAGGGAAATCTGTGCTCAGTAAGGGAAGACCTAATTGGTTTGTGACTCAGAGAACCCAGGTGGTTCCCCAAAGCAGCAAGTCTGTCTGCAGCAATGCTAGAGTGTGGCAGACATTCAAGATCTCTTCAACAGCAACAGCCCAGGCAGCAATGTCTGTCTAACTCTTGGTCAAACCTCATTTGGTTCTTTTTATGTTTGCTTGCACGCATGTGCAAGAAACATAGTGCCATCATCTGAGTTTTTCAGAGGTGTGTCAGCATCTTCCAATTCAGTCAGTGTGTTTGCAGGCGTGGTCACAGTTCTCCAATCACTGCTGGAGCTGTCTATGACAGCAGTTGAAAATGCAGTGGCATACAGTTGAAAGAGGGAGCTATGCTTTAGTGAGCAGCTCCTCCCCCCACACACACACAGATCAACTGTGTTGGTTACCTGATAGATTGCTGTAGTCTTGTCTAGCTTAGAGAGACAAGCCACACATCATTACTTTAATAAACTGTTCCCTGCCACAGCAGGACCACCAAAATGTGTGGGTGCCTAACAGTCCTTACACACGCCAGCTCTCCAAAGCACACCTTCATGGACTCCATGGGTTCTAATCCTCCAAAAAAAAAATACCTCAGCATTTGATGTGAAAACTCAGACTTCATTGTGTGTGTAATTCCAAGCATTTTCTCTTACTAGACTCTGTCAATGTGAACTCCCCGCGCTGCTAAAACCTATGCAAACGAACTTGAGCATACTGTACTACCTGCAGCTGAAGCAAACAGCCAGAATGCACAAAGGAGAACATACTGCTATGCATTTCAGCAGCAGCCAGTGGGGGAGGTTTTCATGACTGAAGCACTTTAATGCGCTTTTTAGTGCTGTCATATACACACCCCTGTGTGGTAATTCACTAAACTGCACACTTAGTCTGGTAATGCAGCTTCAAAATATTTTTTTTCCTCTGAATTGCCATGAGCTGGCATTTTTATGTGACTGCAGAAACAAGATGCTGTATGTCAGCCATGTGTCTGCATTCCCACACTCATCCCCCCCTCACACCTCTCAAACAAAGCCACTGGTGCTTACTGAATTGAGAAGAGTTACATGGATTTCAGAAGTTGTGCCAGGTACACTGCACATTGCCTCATCCACTCTCTTTGTTTCAACCCTCCACCCCCACTTCTCTTGGGCAAGCATGAAGGCTAGTTCACACTAGCACATTCAGATACTTAATAATTCACACTTCCTTTCAAATCAGGGAAAGGCATGTTGTTGGTCTATTACACTATGAAAACAAACATTTGTCAATGCCGAACGTTAGCTTGCAGGTATTTGCAGTGGTATTTGGCACTTGGACATGGCTTAAAAAAATCAGTGACAAAGAAGTACGAGCATTTGTCAATGTCGAATGTTGCTTGCTTCTATGTGCTGTTTAGGTATTTGGAAGTCATTGTAGTGCAAATATTGAAAATTCGCTAACTCACGAGTCGATGTAAGAACTGGCGCGAACGCACCAGAAACAGTCATTTTAGGAATTTTTCACCAAATTTTAACATAGCCATTTTAAGACCTCTGCTCATGAACAGTGTCACTGTGATTTTCTTAATGTGTCCCATACATTGAGTTCGCACACCGACTGCACCATTGTGCGCTACATGGGCGGAAACACGTTTTGGGCAGGATGTGAAAGATGACAGCTGTACTGCTCATGAGGTGTGGTAAAATGGCAATGTTGAAAATCTGGAGTGGAAATATTGAAAATTCGCAAACCTATGAGCATGCGTAGGAACTGCGCAACGCATGCTCGTACAACAGTCATTTGTAGGAATTTTTTCACCAAATTTTCAACATAGCCATTTTAAGACCTCTGCTAATGAACAGTGTCACTGTGATTTTCTTAATGTGTGCCATACATTGAGTTCGCACACCGACTGCACCATTGTGCGCTACATGGGCGGAAACACATTTTGGGCAGGATGTGAAAAATGACAGCTGTACTGCTCATGAGGAGGTGTGGTAAAATGGCAATGTTGAAAATCTGGAGTGAAAATATTGAAAATTCGTGAACTTACGAGCGTGCATAGGAACTCGCGCAATGCGGCTCGAATAAAGCGGTCATTTTAGGAATTTTCCACCAAATTTCTCAAATAGGCTTTTGAGAGCCCACCTTATGAACGCTGGCACTGTTGTTTGTTAATCGGGCCCAAAAGGTGATTTCGTGCAGTGACTGCGAAATCACCCTTCGGGCCCGAATAACGCCATGACAGTGACAGAATTCATGAGAAGGGGTCCCAAAAACCCCATGTTGAAAATTTGGTGCAAAAATTCCAAAAAATGCCTAAGATATGCAACAAAGTTGAAAAACCCATCTAGCCCATTATACAGCTTACCGGCATTTCCTCAGTTCGCGGTCAGCTTTGAAGAGTGCAGACGTGTTCCCGGTCCAGCGATGATCGTCACGCCGAGCTCTGGAGGTAAGTATGGGGTGAGGGAGGGTGTGGGTAGGCAGGGTGCGCAGTGGGTGGGTGCGGGTTGTGGGGGAGACTATGGGACCGTTTTAATTTACAGGTTTTCTTTTTCTATAATTGACGACACGGGATGTTTGCCACGCTGGGTGGGCTCCCAGCATGGCAGAAGGATGGCTGGGGGCGTGGAGCTGACGGGATTGGGCACCCCGTCGGCAGCACGACGGACGCTTGCCACGCTGGGTGGCCCCAGCGTGGCAGCAAAGATTTGGGGTGTGACGCCGCCAAAGCACGCAGCGGTGCTTTTCTTTGAAGAGAAGACCACCGCTGTCATACACAGCACCGCAGCGATTGGTGCAGGATCCACGCCTGCTCAACAGAGCAGGGGATTGCACAGGGCAGGCACGCCCAAAGTGTTCCATTCTCCCAAGACGCCTTGTGCATGCACGCAAGCTTAACGAAACAAAAATGATGGACTTCAGAGGACACAGTAGCAGTGCTATCACATTGATTTTGCATTTTCCTGTAACTCTAGTGCAAATTTTCCTCCCCCCACATTTCATTATTTCACATGAAGCAGAATTGCTCTGATGCCCTGAAGCAAATGATTATTTACCTTTAATGGACCAACATAGATGTAACAACAAGAACAAAGTGCTCTAGCTTTCGGACCAACCAGTCCTTCTTCAGAAGCTCATGGCAGTTGTTTAGAAAATACAGTACTTACAACAGCTAGATAATGCAGAGAAAAACAGAAAAAAATCCCCATTGGTTTAAAATAATCATTTAAAAAAAAAACAGAAGATGATGTCAGAGAAGTTTAACAGTACTATACTGCCTTCAGCCAGAAGCAACCTTGGGTTAAACGTGCTTGGTGGAACACACATACAAAGAATCCTACTGCATATAAATTTAATTGACATAAGATAACACTGCTGAAGCAGATAACTCCTAAATCAAGCTGTGAGTGTCACAGTTAGTATAAGGATGTGATTACTGAAAGGCAACTCCCACCCAGATTAAAGACAAACTAAGATTGTTATAGGGCTCATGAAGTTTCAATGTCTGCATTATAGACAAGAATTTACCAGTAAAATTGTCTTAAAGACATAAGTGCACACTGTGTGATGTGTAAAACCTAGCTGGACCTGTCACCCAGCTGTACTCTCCAGCTAGATATAAGGCCCAAGAAATTTCAAAAACCTCAGGACTATATAAATGATAATTTAAATATAAATTGATAATATTAGTGTCAAACAAAAAACTCTAGTCAAGGAACCTCAAGGAATTAAGACCACATAGCCTGATATGTACTGATGTCAATATACACTGAGAATGTAACAACTTGATGTACCACAAGTGTCTAAGGAATCTCAAAAAGAGATAAAAATGTAATTTCTCTCCTCCTCTTCATACAAACAGTACACCGTGACCCACCCCACATCACCATAATGTGGGTGGGGGAGATACATAGCTTTAAGGAGATGTTGTCTCTCTCTCTCTCTCTCACCCCCCATTTTTTTCCCCTTCTCTTTCTCTCTCTCTCTCTCTCTCTCTCTCTCCCACAGACACACACACTCACTCTCTCCTAGTGAACCTATATTCACTTCAGTCACTGCAATTGTTCCCCAAAGGAATTCAACTTGTCATGAAATCCTGAGTAAAAGGGCTTATGTCTGATGCCCCTGTAACCAATGCAAGTCAATGGGAACAATTTCCCTGTAAATGACTCCCTATAGATCTGGGAGCCCTGCTGTATGTAGTCTGCCAGGGTCTTACAATATAATTCTTATTTTAATGCAGTGCATTCAAAAAAATTATACTGAAGCAAATGGTTTGTTGCCTTTTACTGAACCAGCATACATGGATGTTACAAAAAGAACAAAGTGTCTAAGTGTTTGGCCCAACAAGGTCTTCTTCTGAAGCTTACATGAGTAAACTTACAAGGGATGTTCTAGCCTGTGTGACAATGGTTTCAACTATGCCACTGAACTTGAAAAAAACAGCAATTAAATAACTTAGGATAATGCAGGATATATAAATGAAATCAGCGCAAGATGTGAAGGCATTGTTGTCATGTCAAAGACAGCAACAGTACAGCAGCTACCTGAATTCACCTGCTTTTAATTGCTGTTTTAAAAGGGGATTTTTTTAAATATCCTGTAAATAGTTTCACAATAATTCCCTCATACTTTTTACCAAGTGTCTGCTCTACATAATTCAATGGTTGGCAGCTCCTCCACAGCACACAAATGAACAGAGACTATTTTAGTTGTCATTTTCATATCTCACTTCCAAAATGTGTTTCCGCGCATGTAGCGACAATGGCACAGTTGAATTAGAAATCAATGTTTGGGACAGATTAAGAAAATCACAGTGACACTGTTCATGAGCAGAGGTCTTAAAATGGCTATGTTAAAATTTGGTGACAAAAGTTCATAAAATGACTGTATTATTGAGAGCATTGCGAGTTTCCACGCACCCTCATAAGTTCATGAATTTGTAATATTTTCAGTCCAGATTTCCACCACTGGCATTTTTCCACATTCCCTTATGAACAGTACAGCTGTCATTTTCACACCATGGCCAAAATGTGTTTTCTACTTCCAGCTAAGAAATGCATGGTCACTGTGGGAAATCACTGTTTGGGACAGATTAAGAAAATCACCATGACACTGTTCATGAGTGGAGGCCCAAAATGCCTGTGTTAACAATCTGCTGTAAAAAATCCCCAAACTAATTACATTATGGGTGTGCGTTGTGCAGTTTCTATGCTCACTCATGACTTCACCAGTTTTTCTGATATTTTCACTCCAGATTTTCAGTATTGCCATTTTTTTACACCTCCCCATGAACAGTACAGCTGTCATTTTTCACATCCTGTTCGAAATGTGTTTTCACAACTGTGGCGCCAAATGGTGTAGTCACTGTGCAAAATCAGCTTTCAGCTAATGAACTGATATTGCCACTGTTCATAAGGTGGGGGTCACAAAACAATGCTGAAAATTTGGACAAAATACCAATGAACGCTCTGAGGCGCTCCTCGTAGAGACTGACAGACTGTGGGGTGTGACTTGGGATTGTCGCCTGTAATGCTCATACCATTCCACCCCCACCCACACCCTGCAGCCAGTGAAAGGCATCGAGTTGTGCCTTGGACTCTTCGGCCTCAAAGTTCACCCCATTCTCCTATACTGCACCCATCTCATCATATTTCCTAATAGAATGGGGTCAACATAAGGGCCAAAGACCCCAAGGCACACCGTGACACCGGTCGGTGTCTGCAGGGTTGGGTGTGGTTAAATGCCATAGCCGTTATGCCTGATGACCCAAAGGCACACCCCAATGCCTGTCAGTATCTGCAGGGTGGTGGTGGCGTTGGCTTCGGTTCAATACTTCACTGCCATTCCTATTATGCAGCTCTGTAACTCCTACACTACCACTGCCAATGCCAGCAAGCAAACATTCGGCATTGACAAATGCTTGTTTTGGAGTAGTCCTTCTGACCCATTTCCTATCAGCTAAAAAATACATATTTGAGGGCAGAAGAAAAGTTTTGCTCTTTTTTACTGAAGCAAAAAACAGAGGGTGGGGGAGGGAAGAGGAAAGAGTGAGCTGAACATGTTAACTTGGCAGGCAGGGTGTAAATACTAATGGCCCGCTGGTGCTGCAGTTCCTAGGCCAGTCAGAAAAAAGTAAATTAAGCAGATAGACAGCCTTTTTCAGGCAAGGCAGAAAGGAAAGGTAAGTGGGTCAGGAGAGAGAGAGAGACGGACAGGAAAGGAGATTATGATCAGTGATGCCCGAAGTATCCTTTATGGCTGATTTATAAAAAACATATAATCCTTGTGCTAGGAGACGGTTAGCCCAACATAGAAACATAACATTTGTCAGCAGAGAAGGGCTGCTTTGGTTCATGCCTAGTCTGTCTTCACAGACCGTAACTCATCTCCAGTGACACTCTCTCCCCCCTGCCTATTTGCTTATATTCCCCTATGTCTATCCCATGCATGCTTGAAGCCCCCTACTGTTTTTGCCTCCCCCACTTCTGCTGGCAGTCTATTCCAGGTGTCTACTACTTTGAGTAAAACTGCACTTCCTCACATCCCTTTGAAGCCCCCCCCCAGCTTGATTGCACATCCTCTGGTCCTGGTGCTTTTCTTTATTCAAAAGAGACACCTCCTGTGTCCTGTTCACCCCCTGCCCATGAGGTACTTGTAGGATTCTGTCCTGTCTCCTCTTGTTCTCCTCTCTTCCAGGGTGTACATGTTGAGATTCCTCAATCTCTCCTCATTCGGCTTTTAGTGCAACCCCCCACACCATTTTAGTTGCCCTCCTCTAGACTGTGCCCATCCTGTCGATCCTTTCCAAGGTACAGCTTCCAGAACTGGACACAATACTCCAGGTGCTTTTAACATTTTTCACTGTAACAGGCACTGTTGTTTTAATTGTGGGTGGATCTTTTGTTACTCCCTCTGCTGAACAGCATTAACTATATTCCAGTTTGAGGACTGACACACAGCCAAACTTAACGACTGGAATTTTAACCCTACTTGTGCTGTACAACCCACAGCGCTGTTCTCTCTTAGGAATCTGTTCCTGCTTTGAAAGCCTTAACAAATCTTGTTAGCCCTCACTACTTCACCAGGTAGCCTTGCCTGCAATCAGCCTTTTGTGTGAAATAATGCTTTCTCTTCTTTCCTTGTATCCTGCCCCCCCTCAGTACGAATGTATGCCCTCTAGTTCCAGTTCATTTGCCTGTTCAAACAGCTGTGTATGCTCCACTCTGTTTAGTATTATCAACAGTGTCCCCCTCTGCCTTCTCTTCTCTATGCTAAATAATTTGTGTGCCTTCAATCTTTCCTCATAGCTGTAGCAGCCTAAGCCGTTAATAACCTCAGCCGCCTTTTGCTGGACACTTTTAATTTCATAACCATCCTTTGTGTACTATAGCAGCTGTTCTGTTTAACATCAAGGTCTTATACAGCTGTAACTTGTTGGGACATACAGTAATATAAAAAGAAACCATTTTGATTCTGATACAGATCAAACCTTATGTTATGAAATTCTAAGGCTAGCACATATATAGAGTAAGTGAGGACCAAGTACAGTATACGTTATAAAGGAATTATTCAATTGAGGAGTTTATGAAACATAATAAACCACTAGAGCAATGCTTGAGTACCTTAATTAAATAGTCCATACACCAGAAATCGAATTAAAACGTTGGAACTCAAAATTTAACTATGTATCATCTGTGTAATCTAGCAGATTGGGACCATTACCAAATAAGAAATCCAAACTGACCCTCTCGTTCCGTCCCATATCAGTACAAAACCCCACCACCTGCTAATATGTCAGCTACTCCTCTTGCTCTCTTTCATGGAAACACAATCCACAGCTTCCCCCTAGACCTCTCTTCAATAACAATAAATTAGCCTGGTTTATTAGCTGGTTACTTTATTGAAGCCTGTTAATCCAGTCACATTACTGCAGGACAGTCTCCTGCCTAAAATGCTCAGTTGCACAGGTATGTTTTTTTATATGGCTCAACATCCACTCAGACGTAAAAAAAGCAAGGTTAGTGTCATGGATGAAACTGAAAGTACGAGGCTTTGACTGACAGGAAAATCTTGAGATTCAGTGCAGGCCATGAATTGTAAGATTCACTGTGTATTGTGACACATAGAAAGTGTCTCTTATTTATTAATCACTTGCCTTAGCTATATTATATATAGGGAATACCTAATAGTGCATAACACATTTATAATTACTGGTCAGTGATATTTCTCTGTGATGCATTAAGTTGATGTATAAATGTGCTCCAAATGAGTAATTACAGCATTCATGCACCCTGTCTTTCAAACAGTAGCGTTCCCTCTCTGGCTCTCCTCCGTCATCTGGATGGACTTTAGACTTCTGTAAACATGGCAGCTCCGTCTCGCATACTGAGGAGCCACTGGTAGAACATACAATGAGCCGCATCTGTCCTTTTTCTTTTTTTTTGTTCCCCGAATATATCTGGTTGATCCTGCGTTCTACACATAAACATATATCTGGTTGATCCTGCTGTTCGCCCACATCGGAACATAACCACGGCACTAAGAGCTGCAGTGGGTCCGTCACTGATTGGCTGTACCGCGAGGTAAGCGCGATCCCCACTTAAACTGAAAGTGAAAAATAAATTCATACAATAAAATGAAGAGAAAAAAGAAAATGCCAAGTTCTGCAAAGTGAGAGAGAGAGAGGCAGACAAACACAATGTGTGTGTGTGTGTGTGTTTGTGTGAGATACATGGTCAAAGAACTCGGGCTGGAGAAAAATTGCTTACCAGCAATGGTATAAAATAAAAGATGGGAAAGTGTACATATGATAATTTAATGCACACCCTCAGTATGGGATGCTTTGATAAACCAGGTTTATATAGCATCCCACACCTTGGTGTGCATTAAATCATCCATATCACACACTGCCCCATCATTTATTCTATATATCTGCACTGGTGAGTGGTAAGACCCATAACTCACAAATAGCGAAGCCATTGTATTTGATGTATGCTACACTGTTATAATGTTCTGTTGTACGTTAGTTTAACTTAAAATTGCCTTTCTTTCCATTGAAATGTCCCTCTCTAACCCACTATTCTCTGAGTTTTATTTCCAGATTCTAAATGGAAATAAAATGTTCTAAGTGAAATACATTGTGTTGTGAGTGATGAAACGTGTTCTAAGTGAAAATAAACAATCATCCCAACATAACATGATATATTTTCTCAATTTATTACCACTGGTATGATAATGAGTAAGAAAAATCTGTGAAAATTCAGTCTCCTGATTGGATGAAGCCCACCACATGACTGTGCCTTATTCCACAACTACCACACATCTGCACTTATTTTCCTTCCTTAGAACCTCCTAGACATTTATAAGACAGATAATCTACTACAGGGCATGTGGTCGGTGGTGCTCTGATATTCGCATACCTTGAGTGGTTGAATGCATTTGGAATGCGGCTTCATGCATCACAACTCACACCAAGACATACGAATATCGGAGCACGACAATGTGACCTGCAGTGGATTATCTGTTATTTCTGTTCTGACAACCTGCTTGGTTCTCAACAGTTTACTTTCTGTTTTGTTTCCTTGCTTCAGACTTTAAGCAACAGCTTGAGTTTTGAGGTTCTATCATAGAAATTGTCTCCTTCCCTATCACAGTATAGACACAATCACAGTATACACACACGCATGCGCGCGCGCACACACACATACAATATCACAGTATACACACAATCTCACACACACAATCACAGTATACGCACAATCTCACACACACACAATCACAGTATACACACAATCTCACACACACAGTCACAGTATACACACAATCTCACACACACACAGTCACAGTATACACACAATCTCTCACACAGTCACAGTATACACAATCACAGTATACACATAATCTCACACACACACGCAATCACTGTATACACACAGTCTCTCACACACACAGTCACAGTATACACACAATCTCACACACAATCACAGTATACACACAATCTCACACACACACACAGTCACAGTGTACACACAATCTCTCACACAGTCACAGTATACACACAGTCTCACACACACACAATCACAGCATAAACACAATCTCATACACACACAATCACAGTATACACACAATCTCACACACACACACAATTGCAGTATATACACAATCACACACACACACACCACACACACACATACCTCCATGCTTGTACCACCCCTAAATACTGATTACAAGAGCATAGCACTGATCCTGGCTAATGTAACTGCCCACTCTCAGGGAGAATGCGCAGAAAGTGCATTCTCATTTTATATAACTTACAAATAGCAATCTGTGAAATCCTTGTGCTACTGTTTTTGCCTTTTTAGTTTGTATATAACATCATCAAAACTCAGTATAAGCACAAAAAAGTTAATATCTTTGTTTCAGTTCCAGACTTAGCAACCCTCCCAATTGTTAACCTTTACAGAATATTTTATAGTGAATGTTAACGCTTGCGAAAGTGCCAGATTCACATCACGAAAGACTGAAGGCCATCTTTGAAAATGCAAACTATACATTACCATGAGACGGTCACCGCAAGCTTCTGAGGGTTGTGATCAGGTAGCAGCACTACTAGTACAGTGATGGCAATCAATTCCGCAAGTTATCGCTCACGATCTTCTTGAGATACTAGAGACACAAATCTCTGAGAGTGCTTGTGCTGCAAGAAATCTCATGAAAACTTCCAGGGATTTTGGAAAATAACTTGCCAAATCAATTGCTTCTGGTTTATGATGCTGAGCTTTGTGGTAAGTCTTCAAGATTCAAGTTTATTTAATCAGTCCACTAAAAGCTTTTTTGATACAGATATATAAGTGTATATATATATATATATATATATATATATATATATATATGTAATGTCCTGCGTTTTAGTAGTTTACATGTGATTACCAGAGCTTGTATAGCCTCTGTGTACTGTCTCTTTAAGAGCTGCCTAATTGCAGCTTAAGTAATCAGAGAGGGAGCTCTGTTGAAAGATGTAACTATTTACTGAAAAATCATTTAGAGTGATAATGATAATGTAGTTTGTCTAACCTGCTTTCTGTGTAGCAAGGACTGTTTTGTTTGTCTCCACTATCTTGGTCCTGGACTGCAAATTGGACCAAACAGTACCGGTGGGACCTAAAATGTAGCCGGACTACAGGAGCTGTCTGAATTCAAAATATGTAATAACTTTAGTTTGGAGCTTTTTTTTGCAACTGAAGGGGGAGCTCTTGCTTTGACTAACAGACAGATCAGCCAACCAAATCTTTTGGATCTTGGGGAAGTCCCAGGCTGCTTGCAGTTTTCAGTTAGAACTAAGCTGGAATCTGAGCAAGAAGGAGCTGAAGTGTTTCTGAGCAGCCATCCTGAGTGGATTCGCATGGGAGAACTCTGAAAAGGCTAAGTTTTTGGCCTGCATGCCGGTGTGATGCTCCTGAGAGGGACAGAAGAGAATTATTTTGGACTAAATCCAAGTTTGTGTGACTAAAGTAAGCTACTGAAGTGCGCCAGGCTCAACCTGAAGAAGACCGAATATTTTTGCTGAATGCGATCAGCCTGTCAGGAGTTCCAGCTAACCCTAAGCTCCTGGTGTCTGCAGAGACTTTGCGATTGTGCCTGGGGAGTGCTTTGCCTGGTACAGTAGAATTCCTGTACATGTAAATGTGCTATGAGCTGCTAGTGGGTTGTGAGTTAGTTCCCCACTGTGTGAACTGTGTTCTGCTTGCTGGAAGCTGTATCCAGCCCAAAATGGACTGCTTCCGAACTTGTCTCCATGCGGTCTTGGCTTTGCCAGACTGGCCCAGCCAGACTACCCACTGCACAGAGGCACTGGCGAGAGCCCTGCCTGGGGATCGGGACCCTGCTCCACGCTGAACAGGGACGACACCTCTGGCATTGTGTGGGCCCTGCTTCTCCTGGCATTCCAGATCAACCACCTGCGTAGTCTCGATTGGCGTCCAGCCTGTGTCCAGTCTTGGGTATCGTGGAGTAAATACCAGGGTAGCTCCCTGCAACAACACCTTAATCTGAGTGTGTCATCTGATTGTCTTGTTGTTCTGTTTCCTTTCCTAACTGGAGCCTCTGGCTCCAGATTACAAATATTGTGTACTGTGCATGTTGTGTTTTCCATCACAGGGCTCAACCAGCTGCAACCCGGCAACTGTCCTAGCTAGCCTATCTCTTCTCCACCTGGGTACCTAGAGGTGGACTGTGGGGGGGACTCAAAGCGCATGCATAACTGCTTGAATGATATAAACTTCAAGCTAATTAACCTGATTTTGCCCCTCCCTTGTTCAAGTCCCCTGAATAAATCAGATCTAACTTTTTCTGCATGTAATCCGTCTGTGGTTCCAGTTTGTGCTCAAAGTACTGTACTGTTGCTATTTGCTGTGCTTAACCTTGTTTTACAGGGGGTCCCCAGAGTGGAGCCAGAAGAACCAGCCTTGATGGTAAATGCAAACAGTGTGGGTACTTGTGTGGTGTACCAGGAGTATTGTGAAAGTGATTATTGTACAGTGTTCAGGCCACTAGAGGGGAAAGAGGGGGGTTACAGTGTCCCAGAGGGCTGTGCCCAGGTTAGCTTGACCACTACCAACCCTGACCTTCGGTTGGAGTCACCCGTTTCAGAACTCAGGCCCCTTAACCTCCTACTAGCCAAGCATGCAGGGGTAGTAGCCCTTAGGATAACGCCACCTAGGGGTTACATATATATATATATATCTATATATACAGTCTATACATAATCAAGAATAAAAAGCTATTGCAGCTTTTAACATTATGTAAGTAGAGAAAAAAGGCAGAAACATAGAAAGTGTAGGCAGAAAAGGACTGTTATGCCGTCTAGTCTGCCCTATTTTCCCTGCCTGTTACTACATCCTGGACTCTGTTTGGTCACAGGTGTCCCTCCCTTCTCCCTTACCTCTATTTATTATACCCTTGTGCCTATCCCACACATGTTTGAAGCTCCCACTCTCTTTGGCCCTACCACCTCTTTCGGTAGGTTGTTCCAGGTATCCACCACCCTTTCTGTGAAGAAGTATTTCCTCACATCCCCTCTTAAACTCCTCCCCACAAGCTTTATAGCATGCCCCCATGGTCTAGTGCACCTCCTCCTTTTAAAGAGGCTCCCCTCCTCTACCTTTTTCACCCTCATGCGGTACGTATGGGTCTCAATCATGTCTCCTCTTCTTCTCCTCCGGGTAGTTCATGTTGAGCTGCCACAGCCCCTTCTAATATGTTTTTTTGTGCAACCCCCACACCATTTTAGTAACTCTCCTCTGGACCACTTCCACACAGTTGATGTCCTTGCAGAAGTGTGGACTCCAGAACTGGGCCCAGTACTCTAGGTGGGGTCTTACAAGTGAATGATACAGTGGCAACACCACCTCTCTTCTAGCGCTAGAGATCCCCCTCCCTATGCACCACAGCATCCAGATTGCCTTGTGTACTGCCCTGTCTCACCTTGAGATCATCAGCTATGATCACCACAAGTTCTCTCTCTTGCTTTGTAACTGTAAGTAACTCCCCCATCTTATACACAACTCTCCCTGGTTACCCCACCCAAGGTGCATGACTTTGCACTTTCTGGCATTGAAGTCCACCTGCCGCTCCCTAGACCACTCCTCTGGTTTCCCCAGATCCCTTTGCATTTTCTCCAAGACCACCTGGATTTCCACCCTGTTGCAGGTTTTTGTGTCACCTGCATAGACCAAGCATTCCCCTCCGGGTCCTCAGCAGTGTCACTTAGGAAGACATTGATCAGAACAGGGCCCAGTACCGATCCGTGTGGTACTCCACTGGTCACTCTCCCATCCTCCAAATGACTGCCATTTACCATCACCCTCTGTCTCCTATCTTTCAACCAGTCTAATGCCCAGATCACCACCTTCTGCCCCACCCAGGCTGCCAAATGTCTTTATCAGCATCCTGTGTGATAAAATGTCAAAGACCTTACTGAAGTCCAGATAGGCCACATCCACTGCCCTCCCCTGAGCCACTTCTCTAGTTACCCAGTCAAAGAAAGCTATGAGATTTGTTTGACTTGACCTCCCCTACTGTGAAGTCATGCTGATGGTGGTCCTGCAGCCCACGTGTCTCCAGGTACTCCATCAGCCTCTCCTTTAGCAGGGACTTCATTAACTTCCCCACCACTAATGTGGGACTGACTGTCTGTAATAGCTGACCTCCTCCCTGCTACCACTCTTGTGCAGAGGGACTACATCAGCCCTCTTCCATTCTGGAACCACCCCTGTCTCCAATGATTGTTTAAAATCTTAACTGTTTCTTGGTCTTCTTCTGCACAGTCTCCCCACTGGTCTCCTGATATTCACTACACCACCCCTTGCCTTCCTCTTTTCACTCACATACCTGAAGAAAATCTGTTCTCCATTCTTGATCTCCTGACAGATCAGTTTGAGCCACTGTTGTGCTTCCTGCCTCCCTATGTGCTCCAGATATACCCCACTATACGCCTCCATTTGGATCTCATTTTACACTACTTCCTGAAAGCTGTTTTTTTTCTCCCATACCAACTTAGTCACCTCCTTTGAGAACCACAGTGGCCTCTTTCTCCTCTTACCCTTGCTTCTTACCTTTAAACAGTTTGATGTTACCTTAGTTATTACCTCCTTTATAATATCCTATTGTGCCCCTCACACTACCCCCCAAGGTATTTCCCAAGGCAGTCTCCCATTTCTTTAAAATCTGCTGTCCTGAAGTCCAGGATCCTTGTCCTAGTGTGTATTTTTCTCTTGCTCAGTATGTATACCAGACCACACTGTACGATGATTGCTTGTACCCAGGGGACTACCCACTGCGACATCTACTATGCTGTCCCTGTTTGTAAGTACCAGATCCAGCACTGCCCCATCCCTAGTGGGATCTGCAACCAGCTGCTTCAGAAATGCCCCTCGCAGGGACTCCAGCATGACCCTGCTCCTGATTGTAGCTGCAGCCAGGATGCTCCAGTCCACATCCAGTAGATTAGTCACCCATGGTTATTACTTCCCCTTTTCTTGCCATTTTGCCTATGGCCTCCCCCAAAACTCTGTATATTTTCTCCTCTTGTGTTGGTGGCCTGTACACCACCCCTACATGTATAAAGGCCCTGGACCCCGTTTCTAAGCCAACCTAAAGAACCTCCAGACCCTGAAGTTCCTTTTTGTGTCCTTGTATTTCCATGGCCTTTATACCTCCCCTTACATATAAAACAAAGTTGTAACCTGGTATGGCAACCTTCCAGTTGTGATTGACGGTGCACCATGATTCTGTTATGGACAGCAGATCCAGCTCTGCCTTGCAGTGGTAGCCTCAAGGTCAAGAATTTTGTTTCCTAGGCTCCTTGCGTTGGTGCACATGGCTCTCTACTCCTTTTGTCCCTCCCTGCTCCTACTTTGTCCTCCCTTCCCAAGTCCATCCTTCACCCTTCTCTTTTCACTGGTACTGTCCTACCCCTTTTAGCCTCCCTCTTCCCATTCTCCCTAGTATTCTACCTCTCAACCCTCCCATCCTTCTCCCCATGCCCTCCTTCCACTACCCTGGGGTATTTATTTCTTGTGAGCTTTTCTTCATTGCTGCTCCATTATCTTGGGGCAGGCATTCACTGTCTCCCTTATTTCTTCTGCCTCTCCCCTTAGCTAGTTGAAATGCCCATTAAAGTAGCATTTAACCCTTCCACTCAGCATTGCTGTTCCCCTCCTGGCTGGATGGAGGCCATCCCATTTGTACAGGCCTTTATTTTTTATGTTGGCTCATGCATGCGCAGCCAACATATTGCGGTAGTAGCAGATTTGGAGGTGCGGTCACTGTTGAGCGAATGCAGGGCACGCATCAGTAGGTGCGTGCCTCATTCCCCAATCAGGCAGCATGCAGGTGCCACATCAGCAATTTGGAATGTGACCACCAGATCTAACAAAAGGTCCGCTGCAATGAGAGCGGAGCTCTCATGCAGCATGACCACAACACGCCTCCCGACATGCATGCAACACTGCCGCCACTCCCTGTTAGAATGACGACGGAGGAGCCCACTTCCCATCAGCATAATAACCCCCCTCCCATTTACAGTGTATGCCGAGGGGGTGCCCAATCCCCCTCAGCATCAAGGCGTGCCCCAATCCCCGCCGGCTTCAGTGCCCGCGTGGATGTTGCTGACGGGAGCCTACCCCGCCGGGCATTATGTAACCCTCCTGCTTTTGTTGTGTGCCGACGGGGTGCCTAACTCTGCCGCATAATTCCTCCGCTTTGTTGTGTGCCTATGGGGTGCCAATCCCCATTGGCATAATGTAACCCCCTTTTGTGTACAACGGGTGCCCAATCCCCCATTGGCTACAGCTGCCCCCCAAAAGAGGTTCCATTGGCACGCTGGGAGCCCACCCAGCGCGCTGCCATGCCCCTGTTAAAAAAAGGTCCCAAGATGCTTTTGTTTTTTTTTAACCCCTGTCAAAAAGAAAACAGTCTCTTGCGGTTTCCAGCCCCGCTCCCACAGCTCGCGCCCACCCACTGTACCCTGCCTCCCCACACCCCCTCACCCCATACTTACCCCCAGAGTCTGGCGCGATGATCTTCGGTGGACCGGGAACACGTCTGCACTTTTCAAAGTTGACCGCGAACTGAGGAAATGCCGGTAAGCTGTTTAATGGAATAAACAGGGTTTTTTCAACTTTGATGCATATCTCAGGCATTTTTTGGAATTTTGGCACCAAATTTCCAACATGGGGTTTTTGGGAACCCTTCTCATGAATTCTGGCACTGTCATGGCGTTAATCGGCCCCGAAATGTGATTTCTTGGTCACTGCGCAGAATCACCTTTCGGGACCGATTAACGAAACAACAGTACCAGTGTTCATGAGGTGGGCTCTCAAAAAGCCTATGTTGCAAATTTACGAACATACGAACATACGAAATTTGCCAGCAGATAAAGGCCTAGAGGTCTATCAAGTCTGCTTGAATGTGCAGCTAGCACCCCTTATTCTGCAGCTGTCCCTCCCTTCCACCCTTCCACTTCATTAACCCTTCCCCTTGTCCTGTCCATCCTCATTTGAAGCAGTCCACTGTTCTCACTGCATACCACTTCAGCAGGTAACGATTCCACCCAGCCACCACCCTCTCTGTAAAAGTGTCTCCTCATCTCCCTCCTGAATCTTCCTCGGCCCAGTCTCATATCATGGCCCCTGGTGGCCCTCCCTCCCCTTACTTTGAACAGCCCCTCTGTACCTTCTTGTTTATTCCTTCATGTATTTAAAGGTTTCAATCATGTCACCCCTGTCTCCTCTCTCCAGTGAGTACATGTTCAATTCCTTCAACCTCCTCTCTGTATGATAAGTCCCCCAACCCCTTGATCATCTTTGTTCGCTCTGCGCTGCACCCTCCAGTAACTTAATGTCCTCTTCAGATACGGACGCCAGTACTGCACGCAGTACTCCAGGTGTGGTCTAACTAATGACCCATACAGTGGCAGAATCACCTCCTCGAGGATATACCCCTTGCAATACAACCCAGCATTTTGTTGGCCTTTACAGCTGCCTCCTACATTGTGCCGAGTTGTTCATTGACCCTGTAATGAGCACACCCAGATCCTTCTCCCCTCTGTCTGGGCTAGCTGCACTCCCCAGCTGGTAACTCCTCCTTGGTTCTTCATCCCAAAATGCAGCACCTTGCACTTTTTGGCATTAAAGCCCAGTTGCCAGGTGTCTGACCAGGTTTCAAGCTTGCCAGCTCATCCTGCAACCCTGCCATCCCCTAGGTCATCCACCACTGTGCCTATCTTGGTATCATCAGTAAACAGACTGATCTTGCTCTTGATGTCCCATGATATGTCTGCAATGAATACCCCAAACAACACTGGTCCCAACACTGAGCTCTGTGGAACACCGCTCACTGCCCTTGGGTGTGAGAGCTCCCCACCCACCACCACCCTCTGTTGCCTTCCCTGCAGCCAGTTTCCTACCCATCTCACCAGCTTTGCACCCGCCCCTGTGCCTACTAACTTCCTTCCCAGCCTTCCATGTGGTACTGAGTCGAATGCCTTGCTGAAGTCCAGATACAGGACATCCACTGCATGGCCCCTATCCAGTTGCCTAGTTACCCAGTCATAGAACTCGACCAGGTTGGTTTGGCAGGATCTGCCACATATGAAGCCACGCTGTCTGCTGTCCTGTAGTCCTTTGGCCTCTAGGAGGGCCACCAGCCTCTCCTTCAGGATAGTCTCCATTAGCTTACCCACGATGGATGTGAGGCTCACTGGTCTGTAGTTTCCTGTTCATCCCTTGGAGCCACTCTTGTGGAGGGGCACCACATGAGCCATCACTCCAGTCCTGAGGATCACCCTGAATGTAGTGAGGCATTAAATAGGTCTGCCAAAGGTTCTGCAAGTACCTCTGCCAGCTCCTTCAGTACCCTGGGGTGGATGCCATCTGGGCTGGCGCCTTGTCCACCCTCAGTGCCTTCAAACCCTCTGAACTCTGATCTCCATGATTTCCCCATCTGTCACCACTTCCCACCCTGCTTCTGCCATTTCTCCCACCTTGGGTGTCACCCCTCTTCTCTTTAGTAAATATTGAGCAGAAGTACTCATTTAGTGCTTCTGCCTTATCACACCCCTGCTTCCACCCCCCTTCCTAATCCTTACTGTGTGGTCCTTACAGCTCCCTTTCTTCCTGATGTACTTAAAGAAGTCCTTCTCCCCCTTCTTAATGCCTTATGCCAGCCTGAGTTCCGTAGATGCTTTGGTTCCCCTTACTGCCCTTCTCACCTCCTTCGATTCTGTCAAGTACTCCTCCCTGTCCTCCCCCCCCTCCCTGTTTTCTTGTACTTCCTAAAGGCAGCTCTTTTCTCCTTACCTTTCCATGACCTCCTTGCTTAACCAGATCGGTTTCTTAGTCCTAGCCTTCTTGATCTGGGCTTTGCAGCTGGTTTTGCTGCCTCCACTATCCCCAGCTTTATGAGCTCCCACCTCTGGTTAGTGTCCATACTAGATTGAATTCTGGCCAGGTACCCTTTTACCACTTCCCCCATCCTCCCAAAGTCGGCCCTCCTGAAGTCCAGCACTATTGTGCCAGATTCCACTCCTTCCTTGCCCATATCCAATGTGAGCCATACTGAGTGGTGGTCACTCCCTGACAGCGGTTCCTCCACTGTAAGTTCTCTCACAAAGTCCCCATTTGCCAGCACAAGGTCAAGGGTACTCCCTAACCTGGTTGGTTCACTGACCATTTGCAAATCCCCAAAATGACAGTTTTACAAGCGTGCGTTGTGCAGTTTCCATGCACGCCATAACTTTGTGAATTTATATTTCACTCCAGATTTTCAAATTGGCATTTTCTACACCTCCTTATCAACAGTATAGCTGTCATTTTCATATCCTGCCTGAAATGTGTTTTTGCACATCCGGCGAGAATAGCGAGGTCGCTGTGTGAAATCAGTTTCGGGACAGTTTCAGGAAATGACAGTGACACTGTTCATGAGCAGAAGTCCTAAAATGCCTATGTTGAAAATTTGGTGACAAAATCATAAATGGCTGTGTTACAAGCTGCTATGCAGTTTCCAGTGGTATTCCCTGTAGCTTCTCAAGAATTTGACTCCATTTTCATGCCAGATTTTCAACACTGGCATTTTTTACACCTCTCCTATGAACAGTACAGCTGTCATTTTTCACATCCTGCCCTAAATGTGTTTTCGCACCTGTGGCGCACAATGGTGTAGTCACTGGGTGAAATCAATGTTACGGACACATTAACAGAATCACACTGCCACTGTTCATGAGGGGAGGTCCCAAAATGCCTATGTTAAAAATGTGGTTAACAAAATCCCAAACATGATTGGGTTACTGACATGTGTTGCACAGTTTTTATGCATGCTCATACCTTCGCCAATTTTTCATATTTTCACTCCAGATTTTCAACGTCGCCATTTTTTTTACATCTCCTCATGAACATTACAGTTGTCATTTTCCACTTCCTGCCCAAAATGTGTTTTCATCCCAGTTTCACCAAATGGCATAGCCACTGTGCAAAAACACCTCTCAGCTAACAAACTGACAGTGCTGCTTTTCATGAGGTGGACTCACAAAAAGCCCATGTTGAAAATTTGGAGTGAAAATACCAACACACGCCTACGGTGTTAGGGTTTTCAGCTGTAGCACTCCACCCTGTAGAGACTGACAGGCATCAGGGGTGTGACTTGGGATCATCGTCTGTAATGCTCATGCCATTCCACCCTAACCCCCACCCTGCAGCCAGTGACAGGCATCATGGTGTACCTTGCACTGTTCGGCCACAAAGTTCACCTCATTCTCCTATGCTGCTTCCCACCTCAGCATATTTCCTTGTGGAATGGGGTAAGTATAATGCCCAAAGATCCCAAAGCACACCACAACACTTGTCAGTGTCTACAGGGCAGGGTGAAGCAAAATTGCATGAGCTTTATAGCTGATGACCCAAAGGCACACCTCAGTGCCTGTCGGTCTCTACAGGGTGGGGGTGGAGTTGGCATCATTTTAATACTTCACTGCCATTCTTATTATGCGTCTCTAACTCCGGCACTACCAACGCCAGTGCCAGCTAGACAGCATTAGAATTGACAAATGCATGTCTTTTTTCATTTTAGTCTTTGATACTAAGCAGGTAAGGCCCACTAGGCACTTGTGCCTGTTTTCAGTGCCGACCTGGGAGCACTGAGGAGGTCGTGACTTGCTCAGAGTCACACAGTATGCAAGTGGAGGTTGTGGGAATCGAACCCAGGTCTGCTGGATGTACCGGGCTCATTACTCTAACCTCTAGGCTATACTGCCAGCTCAAACAATGCTTCCAACTAAGATCCCTCCAGCTAAGAACTCAGTTCCCGATATATCCAAACCCCTCCTTCCTGCACCATGCTGCATTCAACCAATTATTGAAGACTATGGTTTGGTGTTCCCTCTCCTCGCCCCAGCCTCGCACAGGTAGCAACTCAGTGATGGCCACCATGCATGCTACCTGCTTCAGGCCCATTCCCAGCTCCCTAAATCTATCTTGCAGCACCCTGGCTGCGTCCACTACCAGGTCATTTGTCCCCAAATGGACAATGATATCCAGCTCCCCCTCCTGCCCCGCTGCCTTAGTGATCCTAAGTAGCCGCTCCCTATCCCTTCGTGCCAAGGCACCAGGTAGGCACCTCACCTCCTTCCTTCCCTCCCTCCCATGGTGTCACCAAAACTACCACTCCTGATGATTGAGTCCCCCACCAGAAACTGCATCCTGTTCCTCTGGGGTCATCTTTCTCCCACCTTGGGGCCTCTTCCCTGAAGTACCCTACATCTTCCCTTGCTATTACTATGGGTGCCTTGTCTTGGCAGTGGCATCCTGCCAGAGCGGCAAAAGAGTTAATTTGGTGGCACTAGCTGAGGAATGTGTTCCCTTACCTCCTCCCCTACCCACCCGGAGCCCACCACAGTCCAGCCAGCCCTCCTTCTAGGCACTTTCTGAGGCAATGGTGGCAGACTTGGTGGCCCTTGGGTTGGGGAAGAGGTCACCCAAATCCTTGTTAACTCAGCCTGGAGTCTGGAGACCTCTCTCCTCAGCCCAGGGATGTGCACACAGATGGGACAGCACCTCAGTTTCCAGAAGGTCTCCCTGCAAACTGTAGCTCCACAGCCACTGCACTGCACTGCACCATTCCCATCATTCCCAAATGTACTCCCCCTCTTACCTTAAAATAAATGTATACCCTTACCCCAGCTTGGGTGTTTCTTGATTTCCCTTTTTTTGTCTGGACTACCCCCATTACTGTTTCCTGGTTAGGTACTAATTTGCTTCCTCCTTAAACTTTTAAGTATATGTTCATTCGCTTTTCCCCTTTGTACCATGACTCTAGATAGGGTGTTATTAGTTTTCCCCTATTCACCCGTAATCCCTTTGTATTTCTACCCTAGATAGGGTGTTGCACCTATTCCCAGTTATGGGCTACCATTTACCTTTCTCTTTTCCCAGCAGTGAATGTTACAACAGAAGTGAACAGGTACCTTACCTTAGTTGACCAGCTGAGTCCCCTGCTTCTCTGCTTTCTCCTGCTGACGCCTAAGATGCCACTCTTACGGCTCTTCCACTTCTGTGCTGTTCCATCCCAATGCTGGGACACAAACATGTGTGGGATACATTAGGAGGGTTTCCTTTTATCCTCGCTGTGGATCCTCCTCCTCTAGGTGGGACTTCCTGCCAAGCCCTGGTCCATCAGTGTGTGTCACATGACCCTCCTCTTCGTACTCCAACCCCTGATCTAGAGATCTGGTTCTTGGATTACAAAACAGAAGAAAATGCCAGCACACAGGTTAGGTGTCACTGTGGCTCAGCTGGTAGCACATCCACCTCTGGGTCAGAAGGTTGTGGGTTCTAGTCCTGCACTGGGATTGGGCTCATACCTAAATGCTGACGCCCAAGTGCATAAGGTTAACATATTTTGGGACATCAAAATGAGGACCCCCCATATGCCCTCAGCCACCTTTCCCGCCAACAGTCTCGGCCACCCCCCCGTGTCCTCAGCCACACCCAGGATGGATTGCAGGTGCAGCTGTGTGCCCTTAAATCAGCAGTGGCACAGTAGCCAGCAGTCAGCCTTCCAGTCCTTCCCTCACCGCTCTGCCCTCTTAGGTTGGATTTTTGGCACAGCTGTTAGCTGTATTTTGGTTCCCCTCCAGGACTGGGGCTTGTCTTGACAGTACACAGTACAGAAACTACAAGCAGGAAGACAATCACCATCAGACCTAATCATCATGAGATCACAGGGCAGAAATGACAAAAAACCAAAAAACAAACAACACCAGTACAGAGCAACAACAACAAGAAGCAAACTAGTCCTTAACAACCCCCCCACCCCTTATTTTGGTCTGGATTTGGATCTCCGATCAGAGGATCATCTTACTTTTGAGTTGACAGTCTTAACCCCCAAGTGATGTCACATTTTATACTGACAGCAGCGAAGTGTGAGTATGGTCTCTGTTCGAATTTCAAATCAACTACAGGGCAACACAATGTGCAACAAGTCAGTACTGCCAACAAATGATCTGATTATCACAGGAGTAGGACTGTTGTGTAAGCATGCCAGCAAATGGACATGCTGTGTTTCTGAGCATGTCATACTCCAACATACTGACACAACAAACCTACACAAAATGATGAAGCTGGCATGCCTACAAAATACACACAAACACAAGGCCATGGGCACACAGTGTGCAGAAACATGACCCAACAGTTCGATACAAGGAGACAGGCCAGAAAAATAACTGCACTTTTCCCTTCCTCCTCATTTAAAGGGCTTAGTGCTTTGCTGAAACATGTGATTCATTGTCATGCTGCATAGACTAGGAGATATCTGGGCCTGGGTAAAATGACACCTGCTGTCCATCAGGTACAAGTGGTTGTCTCTGCAGTAGCTGTAGGACCTATCTTGTCTCAATCATGTCAATATATTATGAAAATCATTCTAAATCTTATCTGTGTAAGTTTTCTATTAGCAAGCCAAGGAAGACATTATATTTATTTTAAATAGCACCCTTTCCTTTCTATAATATAGGGCTTAGAGAGAGGATTGAGAGAGCACTTCACAAATCAGACAAATGTGATTCACAATAAACTGTCTCAACAGAAATAAATACATAACACGTAATAAATAAAACAATGTTTAAAACGCTGAAACTGTGTCCTTGTTTGGTTTCCCATGGGTTTTGGTACTCATTTGGGGCAGTCATGGGTGGGTCCTGACCTAGGTGGGCTGGCAGCTGGCATGGCATGGGTCACCCACTCTGACCTCTCTTTTGTCTTTATCAGTAATTTATAGGTGCCTTCGGGGCAGGCTGATGTTGTGTTTTTTGTCAGTTTGGGGGGGGGGGCAGCCAGGCTGGGGGTAATTTTGTTAACAATTTAATGCACTGCTATTTTCTTTTGGAACCATCTCTCAGGAGATCGATCATCGAGTGAGTCATCAGATTCAGTCAGTGTGAGAGCCACAAACTCCTGACACTTCACTTGACAGCTCACTACCATGGGACGGAATTGTGACAGTCATCATGGGAGGGATCAGGGTTGGACAAGTCACAGGAAAGATGTAGACAACAGCAAAATTCATAGGCTCCTCAGTGAGCTTACAGGCTACAGCAGGCTGCAAAAATCAAAATGCAAAAAAACAAAGAGGCTAATAAATACTTTTATTTAACTTACAGTCAGTGTCACAGACAGAGTGCACGGTGGACCAGTAAGGGCAGAGTCGGCAGCACTACAAACACAGCTGCACAGTGACAGATGAGCAATAGACAGATCGGATGATCATTAAAAAAATAAATTAAAATTAATTGAAATAATTTCCGAGCTCGGTGACTGTACCCACCTGTCACCTGACTTGGCTGAGCGGGGGCTGGCTGGTCCTTACCTTACTGCTTCTCTCTAAATTCTTTCTTTCTCTGTGGACTGTGACTGATCTGTCTCCTACTTCGCATGGTACACCCACATAGTTGGCCCACTACTACTCCAGTCTCGGATTCTCCCGATGGCAGGCAAGAAAGGGCAGTGGCGGGCCGCGCACAGCACGAGCAAGGCAAGCAGGCAGCAAGGACAAGGACAATGTCACTGACAGAATTATACAGCCAGCAGCCCAGCAATGCAAGCAGCAGCAAGCTTGCAAGGAAAAAAATGACAAATTTATCATTTTTTTACATGCAGCGCTGTGCAAAGAGCCAAGGTTGAATTCAACAAAAAACTTCCTTGTATCCAGTTTCTCTGTCATGTGGGGTTCCTCAGGGGTCGGTGCTGTCCCCCATGTTGTTCGCAGTATATATGCTGCCCCTCGGAGACATTGTAAGAAGGTATGGGTTGAGGTTTCCCCTGCTATGCTGATGATACCCAACTCTACCTTTCTTTTGCACCCGACCAGGATGGAGCTCTCTCGGTCTTGAATAGCTGTCTCGCAGAAATCCAGGAGTGGATGGATTCAAGTTGGTTGAGGTTGAACTCAGGTAAGACTGAGGTGCTGGTTGTGGATCTGGGTCGCTGGATAGGGTGGTTGGGGGTGGGTTCGTCCTCCGGACTTTTTCTTGGGGGCGTATCTCTCCTGACCTCTGAACAGGTGTGAAACCTGGGTGTAATTTTTGACGAAGGGCTGACCCTGCATTCTCAGGTGTCGGCTGTCGTGAAATCTAACTTTTACCACCTAAGGAATATCTCCAGGATTAAGCACCTTGTTCCGTCCAGCGACCTTTCTACTTTGATCCATGCCATTGTGTCTTCGTGCTTAGATTATTGCAATTCCCTGTACCTAGGGCTACCAGGGGTGGAAATCCGTCACCCGCAGCTCGTGCAGAATGCAGCAGCCTGGCTCTTGACGGGATCATCTCGGTCCTATCATATTTCGCCGGTTCTACGCGGACTGCACTGGCTGCCAGTTCAGTGGCGGATCACCTTTAAGGTCGGTCTTCTGACTTTTAAAGCCTTACACGGACAGGGCCCGGACTACCTGAAAGAGCTCCTGGTTCCCTGCTGCCCTGGACGATCGCTCTCTGCTCAGCTGACGAGGGGTTACTGGAGATTCCAAGGCTGTGTTTGAAATCTTCTGGGGCCAGAGCTTTTATGCATGCAGCCCCAACCCTTTGGAATTCTCTACCCCGTTGGTTACGGGAGTGCACAATCGTGGTAGGATTTAAGCAAGCGCTGAAAACTTTTTTATGGCACCAGGCATTTGGTGAGTAACTGTTTGATGTTGTTAATGATCTGGTATACATTATATATTGCAGAGATGTTTGTTTTGTGATTTTAAATTTGTTAGGCACCTTGGCATTTGAAAGGTGCCTTATAAATAAAGTTTATTATTGTTATATTATTATTATTATTTCTGGCTGCAGCAAATCCTGCACGCGGGTGACTGAGACATACGCAGACAGTCAGACAGAGTAGTCATGCAGCCTGATGTAGCTTTACTCGGCAGCAGCTGACAGCTTGGAGAGAGCAGGAAAGAATTATTTTTTTGGTTGCCATAGCAACTGACAAAAAGGAAGCGGTCAATCTAAGTGTCAAGCGGGGAAGCCCAAAAACCCTGACAAAACAGCACAGTAATGAAAATCTGCCCGGACGAAAATTCTCACTTTAAAAAGAGGACATGTCTGGGTAAAAGAGGACGTCTAGTAACCCTACAAGTGCAGTACCGGGGGTGCTTCACTGTTTAAGTGTGCTGTCCATCAGAGTAGATGTTAAACCGAGGTTCCTTCTACCCATCTCTAGTGCTGTTCTGGTGGGTGTCCAGGTGGAAGTAAAAGAACCTATGGCATGCAAGAGTAGGGGACTTGCCTCGCTCTCCTGGCCAACATTCCCCTTTCCATAAAAACTGGTTTATGCAGTTGTCCAAGGTTGTGTGAGTGTGCTGATGTGGGAAATGGCTGTTACTACATGTTCAGTCACTTCACTACCAGTCTAGTGTTTCTTGTAATGCACTTTGGAATATAACGTGTATGAAAAGCACTATATAAATGCCGATTCTTCTTCTACTTCTATTTCTTCTAGTTTTTTATATGTGTGAGCAACCCTCACTATGAGTTACAAACGTCCTCCCCTTTTTGGTAGATAATGTTTGTTTGTGGCTAAGTGAATCCCCCTGTAGATTTAACCCCTGCTGTGCCGCGGACTGATATATCAGTCCAGAATTCCTATATGCTCTAATTCTGTCAGCAGCCTAAGGGTTAAACCTTCTCCCTTATGTGGTGCTAACTCTTTATTTTTCTGATGTCTGATTTCTTGATATGTAGCCCTACCTCCAAGCTTACTGTTCATGCTGTCTGATTGGCCGATTATGTAACCCTCTTTCCAACTTTGTAACTTCTCTCCTGTTTACTGTGCACAATTCTCTGTGTTACTGTTTGCTGTTTTTGGTCTGTTTACTGAATAGTAAGCCTCCCTTGAGTTTGCAGTTCCCTCCCGCATGCTATGCAGAAATGCCCACTTTGCTTGTATGCCCTGACTATCAAAAAACACACCAAACAGACATCAGTAGCAGAGATTGTTACCAGAAAAAGCTTCTCCTGGTATCTGCCTGTACACGGTTCCAGCTGGCACTTGCTTTCGCAAGGTGTCTGAGGCTACACTTCGCTGTACCTTCAAGCACTGCCTCAGCCAAGTATGAGCCCCATCCCAATGGCTGCTTCTGCTTGAACAGCAGATGCTAGTTAGCTAGTTCTCTCGCTGGAGGGAATGCACCATAAATCCAGCTTCGATAAATATTTCATAAATAACATTATTACATTATATACTTTGAATCAAAAGACAATAGTTAGTATCCTATGTTGTTCACTGTCATCAGGCATCACTGAATCTAAATTAGAAAAACAGACACTATAAATAAGAAATCAGTCCAATGAGAACTGGCATCAGATAATGCCCCTGGGCAAGTCCTGGAATTGTTAGGTTTTCATAAAGGGACTAGTTGTGTTGATAGCCAGACATAGTGAGCAGGACATATATGTATACCCCAATCAGGATAACCTATTAAACAAGGTTACCTTTTTTCATAGGAAACAGAAGTGGATGTGGTTAAGTCATTGTAGATGTTTCAGGGGTACTGATGGGTGATGGATTTCCCAAGGAGTTCTTTTGTACCACTGGAAATTCACATGAGAACACAATTCAGTACACGGCAAGGGATTATACTGTATGTCTGACACAGGGGATGTTTCTGTAGCCGCATTCCTTTTCAGGGGGTTAATAGAAGCTCTAGTCACGGCACTGACATCATGCAGCTGCTGAGGTTTATGGCAAATGCACAAGTGTAGCTCGACTGGCAACATTTTAAATCGTACCACTGCCGAGCTTCTTTCTTCAAAACTAGAGCCAGACATCCGCAGCGTGAAAGAATTCCATCTGATTCAAAAGAGTGTGAGTCTGTCTTTCAGATGGTGGAAGACGGTGAGGCCATTTGAGTACTGAGATAGACAGACATAATATATAGTCACTATCAGTGGTTTACCATCAGAGATGATTTAATACCCAGGTGGAATAATTCCATGGACATCACACCATGACGGGGTGGTTAGGTCTCAAGCAAGAAGTTTGTACATCACAGCAGTATGTTGTTTCAAACATGAGTAGATCCATTTGCATCTGCAAACAAGAAGCTAACCAGATTTTAGTCCAAAGACCTAGACCCCAGCATTCTTTCATGCAAATGCCTTGGCCCTGTCTAACACAAGGCTAACAGTCTATTCTATTCCTTTTTTCCAGTAGTGTTTTAATAGAGAACTGTTCAAATGATTGTCCTGGACAAGGGAGCCAAGATGATATTAATGGCCACTTACCGATGCAGATTCCATTGGGTTCCTTAATATCTATGCATGTTGGTGCCCCAACCAGTTATCATTAGTGACTCTCTGAAACAATCTGGTCGATGCAGCACAGTGACCAGCATGTTGGGGTGTATTGGGAGGGGTTTCAATAACAGGAGGAAAGAGGTAACACTACCTCTCTATTAAACACTGCTGAGGCCATATCTGGAATACTGTCCACACCTAAGGAAGGGCCAAGACAGATTTGAGATGGTGTGGCGTAGGGTAACCAGAATGATTCCAGGCCAGCATGGGCAGATCCTACGAGGAACAGCTTACAGCGCTGCACATGTACTCACTGTAGGCCAGAAGGGAGTGGGGAGACATGGTAGAGACCTTCAGGTTCCTAAAAGGAATGAACACGGTAAACTTTGAGAAACTTTTCGGCAGGAGTGGCGAGTCAAAAACATGGGGACTTGAATGAAGCTGATGGGTGAGATTCAGAGGTATGTAAGAAATGGCTGCTACTACATGTTCAGTCACTTCACTACCAGTCTAGCATTGCTTGTAATGCACTTTGGAATACAACGTGTATGAAAAGCACTATATAAATGCTGATTTATTTTACAGAGAGGGTGAGAACCAGAACCATGTTATTTGACCAGAAAGCTAAGCTTCAGCAAATTGGTAAACATTTACTGGCTTACAGTATAGATAGCGATATATATCCTTGAAGAACCTCATCAGCTCAAATACCCGAACTTCATCCCAGTCCTCATCTCAAGTTCTCTATGCATATCTCAAATGTCATTAAAGCCTATTAATGCCAAACTAGGTCTGTAAAACAGGAGCAGTAACAATTTAATAGAAAGAAATCCAAAAACAGAGTACTGGTTGGGAGGGGGAGTTGAGGGTGAAGCAGACATCAGAGGTAAGGGATATAGGAATCATTATTCGTAAATTTGAAGTCCCATGCTTAATGCTAGGAGGCTACAGGAAATGCAAATAGGATATTGGGGTTTATATAAGGAGGGTGTTGCTAGCAAGTGGAAAGAGCTGATTTTACCCCTGTACAGGAAGGAATTGTTTCTGCTCCTGTACAGAGAGGAGTTGTTTCTGCCCCTGTACAGTTCCACGGTCAGACCTCACCTGGGATTACTGTGCACAATGCTGGAGCCCGCACTTGAAGAAGGATGGTGGTCTCTTGGAGACTAATAAGAGGAAGGGCATGAAGCTGATTATGGGGAAGTAGGGGAGGACATACAAGGAGAAACTGGAGAGGCCCAATATGTACATAATGGAGGCTGGGGGGTTGGGGACATGATAGAGGCCTTTAAGTTCTTCAGGGGTATTAATAAAGTGAACATCAGTGTCCTGCTTTCAAGAAGTGAGGGAGAGGTAACACGAGGTCATGGTTGGAAGCTGATGGGGGGAAATTCAGGAAGAACATAAGGAAGTTCTTTAAAGAAAAGTTGGCGGAGAGGTGGAATGAGTTGCCAGAAGTGGTCAGCAGAGAGTCCATTGCTAGCTTCCAACATACGTGGGGCAGGTACAGGGAATACTCCAAACTAGAAGAGGGAGTGAGGTTGAATAGTCAAGGGGAAGGGATCAGTGAAGTGGGGAGGACCCAGTTACACTCAGGGCTATTGTTAGGGTAGCTCCAGACCAGCGTTAGGCTGTGAGTGGATGCAGGCAGGTAATAGGAAGACTTGATGAGAAAGTGGGCCATTTTCTTGATCCCGTGAACTGATTGCTGCATGTTAGACCAGCTGTTTCTGGTTTACTTTGCAGCAATCTCTGGCACCTGTTTTACAGGACTTGCACCAGATAGTTGGCACAAGCTGCCGTAAAGTGGGAAAACTGTTGCCAATGAGCCCAAGCTTTCTGAATCTGGTGCAGTTTGCAGCGAAATGTTTGGCACAGCTGCACCAAACAGTTCTGATGCAGGGGCTGATGCAACTCCTGCGTCCCCATTTGTGAATCAGGCCCCCCGTATTTAAACCGGAGTATAGCTCTGTAGCACGCCTCTGGTTACACAACTAAGCTAACTGTTACCTATAATATCGTCTGCTGACTTATGCTCGCTATGGTTTGATTGTCACATTACTATTCTCTGTATTCTGACTTACGATGGCTGTCTCCCACCTCCAAGTGACCTTAACTGCGTGGGATGTTTCTTTGAAAAAATCTTAAGAAATCAAACACTGATTTCTCTCTTGGAACTATTATTTTATTTATTTTGGTCTGGATTAACACCTTGGAGAACAAGCTCATTACATAGAGTCCACGTCAGAGATTTAACTAACAGTGATTAAAGCTACAAAGAGATAAGCAGTAGAACTGTAAGTGCAGGCAAGTGACAAATGGGAACACAGAAATGTAGTACAAAGTTATGAGGAAGATGACTCAGGCAAGGCATAGAGACAGGCTAATAGTGGCACTATGAGTGACAAGGTGGGAAATCGGAAATGCAGGAGGAGAGGCAGACATAGGCAAGAGGGAGTTGGAAGGGGGGAGTGAGAAGCAGTAGAAGTCAGGGTGAGCAGGAGGAAAGGGATAGAGTGGGAGTTAAAGAGGTTCAGGGGAAGCCACACTAGAGCCGTATTAAAGAAACATCCGCTGAGAAGGCATCGTCAAAATAAGGAGCTTGGGGATGAGAGTTGATGGGGAGGGGAGAGATGGAGCAGGTGGGGTGGGGAAGGTGGGAATTGAAGGAGGTGAGAAGAGGGAGCAGGGTTGCAGGAGGCACAGATCAGGTGAGAAACACCAAGTGCAGGGTACAGGGCCAAGTGGCAACTGGGGAGTGATGCCTAGACATGAGATTAAGCAGCAATTAATGGGTTAAGGGAAGCAGTCACAGCTGGCTTTAGCAGTGAGGTGTTTCTGAAGCTCACGTTTGAAGGGTCCTAAAGCTGTTATTGAGGAGATGACAGGAGGGAGATCATTAGTCTATGTGAGGGCATGGTGTGCAAAGGCTCTTTGACCAAGGGAGGTGCGGCACCTAGGAACTGTAAAGACCATGGTATCTGAGCTTCTGGTAGGACGTCCATTTTCATGGGGGGTGAGGAGCTTCTGTACACCCAGAGGCATCTGGCCCAGGCACACTTTCATGGCCAGGAGGCACATGTGGTATTTGAGCCTGTCAGTGAACTGGAGCCAGTTAGCTTGGTGATATAGGTCACATGTATGTGTGAACCGTGTGGAGCCAGTAAGGAGCCAACAGGCTTTATTTAGAGCAACTGTAATACGGCGGAGGGCAGTGTCTAAGGCAGAGCCATAGACTACGATGCCGTAGTCAACAAGTGAGACCACAGAACTGTGGATAGCAAGATTTAGGGCCTCCGGAGTGAGACTTTGCTTGTGTCTGTGTAGCAGTCCAATCCGGATGTTCTCAGCCTCAGCAACGTTTTTGATGTGGTGGGGATAAGACATGATGCTATTGAGTGTGACCCCCAAGTATTTGAATTGCTGGACAAGATCCAAAGTAGTGCCAGACATGTTAGTTATGTTGAGCTGGTGTGAGTGATGTCTATTTTGGGGACTGGAAAACAACATTGTCTTGGTTTTCTTGTAGTTCATAATGAGTTTTTGGTCCCTGAACCATTTTTTGACCACAGTGAAGCTGTCCTGAAGTTTACGCTCCAAGGCAACGGGGTTGGGGTCACTTATATACAGGACTGCATCATCTGCATAAAGCAGAATCAGACAGCTACTGGCCAACGGGAGCCTGTTCAGGAACAGACTATATAGAATGGGACCCAGGATGGAGCCCTGGGGCACACTGGAGTGAACAGGTCTACTGTCTGATAGGACGCTGTCAATCTTAACTTGTTGTGAGCAATTCATGATGTAACCCCTAGATGGCGCTATCCCAGGGGCTACTACCCCTGCCTGATTTGCCACTAACAGGTTGAGGGGCCTGGATCCAATGGCGGGTGCCTCCACCCAGAGGTCAGGGTTTGCAATAGTTAAACTAACTTGGTCACAGCCCTCTGGGACACTGCAACCCCCCTTTCTTCCCACTAGTGGCCCACACAATATATCAGAATTACCTTCACAGTATACACTTACCCCCAGGTCTGGTTCCGCACTGGGACCTCCTGTGAAATGAGATACAGTGCAACAATCACAGTACAGTACTTTAACATAGACAAATACCTCAGGCAGTATAACTTTGCTGAAACAAGCAGCTCTGATTTATTTAGGGGATATAACAAGGACAGGGGAAATCAGGTTAATTAGCTTATCACTCTAATAATCTATTTATGGCTCTGTGCACAGGCCTATCCCTATCAGTTACTGTCCTGGGTACTCCAAGCCCTAGTGGCTAGTCCAAACCGTGGCAGCTGGTAGGGCCCTTTCACACAGAGAAAAAGGAGAATTAAACAGTCAGCAGTACAGTAATTCCATTTGGATTTAATGTGGCAATTCAACAGGAGCACCTGAATTAGTACTACGACCTCCAAATAAGATAGGGTCCTTCAATGTCAGCAGGGCTCACTTGAGGTACACAAACCTCTTCACACATCCATATAAAGAAAGCACTATACCAGGCAGGCTGCATCTGTATCCCGATCGCAATTACTGCACAATACCCGGAGACACACAGCAGATTCAGTTCCTGACAGAGTGCAATTTTCAGCAATTCCTCCAGTCTTCTACAGGGTGAGCCTGGTTTCTACTCTTCAGAGATCCTTTGATTCTTTTCACAGGACAGATTCAGTCCTAATAAGCTGTTACACAAGCTGCAGACCGGAACTCTGGGCCTTACACACTTTTTGACTAAAACTGCACACTGAAAAGCACAGGGCTCCTTCCTTCTTCACTGCCAAAGCTCAACTGAAACTCCAACTGACAAAACCGGCACTTCCTTTGAGTTCCTCCCAGTTCTTGACTGGATTGGCTGTCACTCACAATAGACTGCTGCTGTTGGTCCAAAAGGCACTGAAGTCTAAACTACATCTCCCAGAGTCACTGCCCATACAATCCTCTTGTGGCTGGCTCAGATTATGAGTCCAAGTTCTGATTCGTCCAGGCACCATTTTAGAGCTAGCTTACCCCACACTGATTGGTCCAGTTCAGCAGTTCAAAACTAGAATGGGAACTAGCAGACACAGTTCTGACTGCAAAGAAAGCAGGTTAGACAAACTGTAATTTCATTATTACTCTAAATAATTTCTGGCAAACAGTTACATCTTTCAGATAGGTTCCCTTGCACTCCTAGTGACTGCAAAAATGAATGAATTGGCAGCAGCTTGAGTGGTACTCAAACAGAGAAACACACAGTCCTCCCATATAAACTAATTATGTCTGCAAGCAGACAGCTCTTAAAGAGACAGTACCAGAGGTTCTAAAAACACTCACTGATAAATGGCTTAAATGCCAAACACCATTCAGGCTTGGAGCATTCAAGCAAGCTCCTGGAAGTCTTTTGGGAACCCCCATTTGCAGGGGGGTTACACCCTTCCTGGCCTGGGAAAGCTTGACGTCCGCATCAAGCAAGTACCCCCATAAGTTTCAACTGCAACCATATACATTTGCATTAGGCTCGCACATGTAATCATCAGTCAATATATCATTTTACCAAGAACACATTTCTGAAACATTGCAGTACGTCACTCTTTACACAGTATTACATACACATTGTACCATAACTCAAGTTATTACCTCTTGTACATGAAACCTGAAGAGGGGGCCCTTCTATCAGTTACCTTGGGGCTGGATGGGCAAGGGCACCATACTTAAAGGGCAACACAAGTAACTTGGAGTTAGCACTGATGCTCAGTTTGGGCAATGAGCTCGGGGACACATACACTCCTTTATGGACAACATTGAGAGGCAAGTCCACAGGCCTCCCAAGTGAATCATAACTGAGGTGCACCACAGGCTTTACAGCTCGACCAGTCTTTCTAGGGGGAACTGTTATAGTCTCTGCACTCTGAGCCTCATTTTCAGCATTGTCCTCACTTGTCAGGGGAGTTTCCATGGGGGTTGAGAGGCTAGAACTTGGGGCACTTTCAGCTCCAGGAGTTACAGTTTCTGAGTCCACAACATTTGGCTCGCAGGGAGAGCTTTCGGACACTGGCAATGGACTGTCAGGGCACTCAAAATACTCTTCTTGTTCTGGTGTATCACCAGTCTGACCCAATCTATCATTTTCCTCCCCTGAAAACTCAAACAGTTCAACCATGCACAATGATTCCATTTCATCTGATCTGATGCTTTGCACTTCACTTTCTGGGAGCAATGACTCCAGGGATGAAGCTGGGGGCTTAGACAGTCCAGAAGGCCCAGCTTTGTCTCCAGTATTGACTAGGGGATTGCCCTGAAACAATTGACTCAGTTCGTAGAAGGATAGTATTCCAAAGTCACTCTCACTTTCTTCTGATATGGACTGACAGTCATGCTCAACTGGGACTTGTGCAGGGAACACTTTAACTCTGCTTCTGTAGGTGCAGACTTCCTTGATCTTTCTTAGCAGCAGCTCTAGTCACTGGTCCAGAGGGGCATCTTCTGGGGGCTCAGACTCAATCAGGATTTGTCCAATGGGCAGTAAATGATTTCTATGCATTGTTTTACATCTTTTGAATTATTCTCAGGCCTTACTTTGTACACTGGCAGATCATCTAGTTTGCCCACTACAATGTGAGGGAGATGGTGCCATCTGTCAGCAATCTTGTGCTTGCCATGCAGTCCCAGATTTCTTAGCAATACCCGATCTCCTCCTGGAGTTCCTGTGCTTTCACCTTTTATCATACCTTTCTTTGTTGGCCAGATTTCTTTTGGCAGCCATGGTTTGAGCCAGTTGAGTACGCATGAGTTAGCTGGGCCTTTAACTTTTGCACATACTGTAAATAGTTGTCAGCTTGAACCCCATCAGAGAGACCCCAAAACACACATCTACTGGTAATCGAGCTTCTCTTCCAAACATCAGGCAGTAGGGGAGAATCCAGTGGCATCACTTTTGGTGCAGTTATAAGCATGTACCAGGGTGCTAATTTGTTGAGCTCCATCTAGGCTTGTCCTTTGGGTGCAGGGTGCCTAGCATATCTAGCAAAGTGCGGTTGAAACGTTCAGGCTGTGGGTCCCCTGGGGTGGTAAGGAGTGGTTCTGACTTTCGCACTCCCCACAGAGAAAGCATCTCTTTGATCAGACGACTCTCAAAGTCTCTCCCTTGATCAGAATGGATTCTTTGTGGAGCCCCATAGTGAAAAAAAGTTTTCTACAAGTACTTTGGCCACAGTGGATGCTTTCTGGTCTTTGGTGGGAAAGCTTGGGCATATCTCGTGAAATGGTCAGTGACCACCAGCACATTACTGATATTTCTTTGATCTGACTCCAAACTCAGAAAATCAATACAGACCAGCTCCATGGGTGCACTGGTGGTGATGTTAACAAGGGGCAGCCCTCTGGGGCAAAGCTTTCCTCTGTAAGCAGCGACTACAAGTTCGAATGTGTTGCTCCACATCAGCCCCATCTTAGGCCAATAGAATCTGGATCTCACCAAGTCAAGTGTTCTGTCTATACCAAGGTGCCCCATGTGGTTGTGCAAGGACCTCAGTACTGAGTCTCGAAAAGCAGTGGGCAGCACTAGTTGTTGTTTGTCTACTTGTCCCCTCTGTCTACTGTTTCTCTGTATAACAGTTTATTGATCAGTTTCAACTTAGGACCTTCTTTGTATAACAGTGCAGTTCTCAAATCAGTGGGCGTAATTTGGACACATCTTTTCCTGCATAGAGGGCTTCTAAAGCTGCTTTGATCATGGGATGCGATTGAGCCCGCGAATACTGTCATTGTCCAGCTGAGGCAGTGCACCAATGTCTATTGCAGAAAAGTGGCAATAAGCAGGGTATGCAATTCTCAGGCTCCAAGCAATCCACCATGCAGTCCACTGCGTCCGTGGACATTTGTTCCTCCCTGTCAAACTTCCGGCAGAGTGCCGAATGTCAGGTTCTGCCAATCGGACCCAATCATTCTGGGGAACAGGCCTCGGGAGAGAGCATCAGCATCTATGGTTCAGACCTGCTCGGTATTCAAGAGCATAGTCATATGTAGATAATGCAGAAAGCCACCTATGGCCAGTGGCATCCAACTTAGCTGAGGTCTGCACATAGGTCAAAGGATTATTGTCAGTTTTACTAGTATTTTAGCCCCATACAAGTACTCATGGAATTGGTCAACAATAGCCCACTTCAAAGCTAGGAACTCTAACTTATGTACAGGATAGTTCTTTTCGGATGGGGTCAGGCTTCTACTGGCAAAGGCCACTGGTCTCAGGCCATTCTCGTGCTCTTGGTACAACACAGCCCCAACCCTTGCAAGCTAGCATCAGTGTGCAGGGCGTAAAGGTTTTCTTGGATCGGCATAGGCCAGCACTGGAGCATGGGTAAGTTGATATATGATCTCATGAAAAGCAGTCTCACAATCAGGAGTCCAGCTGGCCCCCAAATACTTCACTCGGATGAAAATACACTCTTTCAGTCTTGAGGACGCTGACTTTTAGTATTTTTTGTGGGTTGGGGGATACCCTTGAGTAAGGTTAAGTAAAGTGGATCACTCTTGAATAGTCCTTGATGAAGCGCCGATAATAACCACAGAATCCCAGGAATCTTTGCAGTTCTTTTAGATTTTTGGCCTGGCCAGGTGGTCAAGGCCTCAACTTTACTGGGTCGGTCTCTATTCCTCGTGGATACTATGTGTCCACATACTTTACTGATGTTTGAAAGAATTGACACTTATCAATGGACAGTTTAAGGCCAAAGTCCTCCAGTCGGTCCAATACCTTAAATAATCTGCTCTCATGTTCCTCCAGTGAGCTGCCAAACACAATAACATCATCTAGGTATACCAGGCACTCTAGTAAGTTCATGTCCCCCACTGCATCCATCAATCGTTGAAAAGTGGCTGGGGCACCTGAAATCCCTTGAGGCATCCTCATGAATTCATAGAAGCCAAGCGGACAGATAAAGGCCGTCTTCTCACGGTCCTCTGGGGCCATCGGGATCTGGTAGTACCCACTGCAGGAGATCCAGCACAGAGAACCACTTGCTCCCGCTTAGGCAGTCCAAAGCATCCTGAATGCGGGCATTGTGTACTGATCAGGGATAGTCCGCCCGGTTTAAGGTGCGATAATCCACACACATCCTTACTGTTCCATTCTTTTCCTCACTACCACAATGGGGAAGCATAAGGGCTTCTGGATTCTTGTATTACACCAGCAGCTAACATCTCTTGCAGATGCCGTCTCACATCATCTATGTCAGCAGGTGCCAGGCGTGAGACCTCTCACGAAATGGTCTTTTGTCATGCAGCCGGATATTGTGCTCAGCTCCTGCACGCATCCTACATCCCATTCCTTTAAAGAAAACACCTGGTCTCTCTGGGCAAGCTTCTCACTCATCCTCACTTTCCATTCAGCTGGCAGCGGGGAGTCGCCGAAATCAAACAAGTCAGGCGTTATTCTGTCATTCTTCCTTGAACTCTTGCTGCTGGGTAGCACTGCAGTGTCTGCACAATGCACATTAGCCAGGATGCAACCTCTGTTTACTCGAATGTCTCTTTCAGACACATTATGAACTTGGACCATTACCCTTCTGGCATAAGCATGGGCTCTAGCGGGCAAAATACTAGGCTTGACCAGCAGTCCCTCTGGCAATTTTCCATCGCCTGGTGCATCCAACATTAATATTTTATTCTTAACATCCTTTCTGATACGGACCTCTCCTGTAAGGTACACTGGGCATTTGGCGCCAGGATCAGAGACTCAGGATCCTTCTTCCATACAATTCCGACGGTTCCTCTGGTTCTGTTTTTCAGCATCTCTCTGTGCCTCATAGGCCTTCTTAATTAAAGCCGGAACTCTTAAAGCTCTACTAGTCTTTGACCCCTGTTTTCATAACACAACTGTGCCAGCCTTCCGAACATATGAGCATTTGTTCCAATCAACAAGGACACCATCATACAGTCCAGTGGGGACACACTAAGGCTAGGGTCTCTACTTGTTCACCACTCCAGCCACGGAGGTGGGGAAAGACAGCCAAATTCGGATATACCCAGAATAGGGTAGGCCTTCTCACTTAACCCCATACATGCAGTCCTTCTAATGGTTGTAAGGTACGCTCTGACAAATGCTTCTGATACCAATCCTGGAACATAATTGTCACTTGGGAGCCACTGTCTAATACAGCTCTTGTAGACACTCCATTCACCTTACAGTGGTCTCCATGGAGGGACCCACTATTCTGGACCAGTCTGGAGAGGCGGTAGTGGGGGCCTGGGCAGCTGACCTTGCCACAAAAGGGCGTGAATTAGCATTTTGGTGCCCTCACTGGGATCATGTCATGCACCTCTTAACCACTGATTTGTTCTCCAAGCTCTCCTTGTAGCCTATATGCAACTTTTGTCAGTGTCTTTTGGGACTGGCATTCCCTTTTCATGTGCCCATCTTTCCACAATTATAGCAAAACATACTTTCTGAGTTTGAGCTGGCCGGGCGCCACACTGGGAGCCAGGGCAGGGGTATTACTAACTGGAAACCTGGGTGCCAACTCTGTCTGCGGCGTGATAAGCATTTGGAGACATCTCGTCAGTTTCTCCACTTCCATGGTCAAGGAATTGAGTTTGGAGCTGTTATCAGCAGGAGATACATGGGTGGGTACCCCCACCCCCATAGCAGATGCAGTCGGATATAGGTCAGGGCCCGTACTTGCAGGCGTGGCCTTCATAAAGGGACTGTTTTTGAATTCCCGGATCTCTCTCAACAGTTCATCCCATTGTGGCATATCTTTTTCCTTGTCAGAGCACTCATTGACTGTCAACCTCTGCCCCTGAACTTCACTTGATGGGTCACCCTCAGTCACTGGTCGTAGCCACAGCTGTTGGTGCAGGTACCTCCCGAGGTCGCTTTTCTCAACTCCTCGAATTTCTCTCATTAACTCATCATAGGAGGGTGGGATTCCAGTCGATTTGCCAGGCGTAACTGAAGCAACAGCAGTTCTGAGAAGGGGGCAGACTTAAGGATTCTGTCCAGTCTGGTTCGGTCCAGTTCAATCGCTGGCAAACTACCTTTCTGAGGCATTCTTGCAACAATTTTTCCAGCCGAGACATACACAGACAACAACTCCCTTGGTACTGTTGTGCATTTCTTACTCTCCACCATAGGTCCTCATCAGAATCTGGGCTCCCATACACATTCTCCAAGGCCTCAAGATAGGCCTGTGCAGTCGCTTCAGGGTTACTGGCCCCGTTAGCACGGATGGTAGCCAGGGCAGGACCTTGGAGGCTCTCACTAACCCTCTTTAGCTTTTAGCCTTCCGAGCATTGCCATTCTAGCACTTGGGGCAACATAGTCTATCCAGGTCTCCCAGTCATCCTCCCTTGGGGGTGGGAGGTGCCAGAGAAGATCCTCAACCTTGGTAAGAGTCGTGACTAATGGCAGGTGCAGAAATAGGAGTCTGCATTGGTTCAGCCACCATTACGGGCACTGGAGCAGGAGAGGGTGTTGGGGAGGAACACCCCAGGTGGCAAGAATAGTTTCTTCAAGTCCTCCACAGTTTTCCCTCTCCCAGCAACCATTCAGCAAATTTCTCCTCAAAAGTTTCAGATAGTGGTGGGGCTGATTCCCCCGGGTCTTACTGTCCTTAGTTATCACTCTCCAAGCTGAGAGGGCTCCCTCTGGGGTAATGGTCTGTGGCACTTGGAGCTATCTATGGGATCCTTAAACTCTACTAGGGCCAGGAAAGTGTGGGTGAGCAGATTAGCATGCTGACCCACCACCACAGGGTTTTGTAAACCTTCCACCTTGGAAAGTACTCCCTGCACAGTGTCCGTATTGATACCCAGGGGGATGTCCAGGATAAGCATAGCATTTTGGGGGTCGATCTCCTCCCCAGTACACCACTCCACCAGCCGGTGCACAGCCACTTCTGTCGGGGTACCCATTTTTTTCTTAACAGTGGTTCGTAAATATGGCCACTAGAGGACACACAATCCCAGCGGTGAGCCTCCAAGATGTAACCCCTAGATGGCGCTATCCCAGGGGCTACTACCCCTGCCTGATTTGCCACTAACAGGTTGAGGGGCCTGGATCCAATGGCGGTGCCTCCACCCAGAGGTCAGGGTTTGCAATAGTTAAACTAACTTGGTCACAGCCCTCTGGGACACTGCAACCCCCCTTTCTTCCCACTAGTGGCCCACACAATATATCAAATTACCTTCACAGTATACACTTACCCCAGGTCTGGTTCGGCACTGGGACCTCCTGTGAAATGAGATACAGTGCAACAATCACAGTACAGTACTTTAACATAGACAAATACCTCAGGCAGTATAACTTTGCTGAAACAAGCAGCTCTGATTTATTTAGGGGATATAACAAGGACAGGGAAATCAGGTTAATTAGCTTATCACTCTAATAATCTACCTATGGCTCTGTGCAGGCCTATCCCTATCAGTTACTGTCCTGGGTACCCAAGCCCTAGTGGCTAGTCAAACCGTGGCAGCTGGTAGGGCCCTTTCACACAGAGAAAGGAGAATTAAACAGTCAGCAGTACAGTAATTCCATTTGGATTTAATGTGGCAATTCAACAGGGAGCGACCCTGAATTAGTACTCACGACCTCCAAATAAGATAGGGTCCTTCAATGTCAGCAGGGCTCACTTGAGGTACACAAACCTCTTCACACATCCATATAAAAGAAAGCACTATACCAGGCAGGCTGCATCTGTATCCCGATCGCAATTACTGCACAATACCCGGGAGAACACACAGCAGATTCAGTTCCTGACAGAGTGCAATTTTCAGCAATTCCTCCAGTCTTCTACAGGGTGAGCCTGGTTTCTACTCTTCAGAGATCCTTTGATTCTTTTCACAGGACAGATTCAGTCCTAACAAGCTGTTACACAAGCTGCAGACCGGAACTCTGGGCCTTACACACGTTTTTTGACTAAAACTGCACACTGAAAAAGCACAGGGCTCCTTCCTTCTTCACTGCCAAAGCTCAACTGAAACTCCAACTGACAAAACGGGCACTTCCTTTGAGTTCCTCCCAGTTCTTGACTGGATTGGCTGTCACTCACAATAGACTGCTACTGTTGGTCCAAAAGGCACTGAAGTCTAAACTACATCTCCCAGAGTCACTGCCCATACAATCCTCTTGTGGCTGGCTCAGATTATGAGTCCAAGTTCTGATTCGTCCAAGGCACCATTTTAGAGCTAGCTTACCCCACACTGATTGGTCAGTTCAGCAGTTCAAAACTAGAATGGGGAACTAGCAGACACAGTTCTGACTGCAAAGAAAGCAGGTTAGACAAACTGTAATTTCATTATTACTCTAAATAATTTCTGGCAAACAGTTACATCTTTCAGATAGGTTCCTTTGCACTCCTAGTGACTGCAAAATGAAGTGAATTGGCAGCAGCTTGAGTGGTACTCAAACAGAGAAACACACAGTTCCCCCATATAAACTAATTATGTCTGCAAGCAGACAGCTCTTAAAGAGACAGTACCAGAGGTTCTAAAAACACTCACTGATAAATGGCTTAAATGCCAAACACCATTCAGGCTTGGAGCATTCAAGCAAGCTCCTGGAAGTCTTTTGGGAACCCCCATTTGCAGGGGGGTTACAATGAGATAGCTCTTAAACTAGGTAACTGTATCATTGGACAGACCAACAGAGAGGCAAGCTTCTCGACAAGCAGGTCATGATTAACTGTGTCAAAAGCCTTTGACAGGTCTATGAAAGCTGTACCGACAAGTGCCCCATGATCCATGGAGTTGTGAATATAACCAGTAAACTCAAGCAGTGCAGTGTTGGTGCTATGTTCCTTATGGAACCCGTGTTGCTGTGGGCACTGTATAGTGTACTTTTCTATGCATTCGGCTAAAATGGTCTGCAACTATTTTTTCAAGGGCCTTAGATAATGGCAGGAGTATTGAGATTGGCCGATAGTTACCCAGAGAGGAGCGATCGCCACTCTTGAAGACTGGTGTGACCAGGGTAGCTTTCCATACCTGTGGAAACTGAGATAGTCTGAGTGAGGTGTTGATTATGTGAGTTAGTGGTGCCAGAATGTTTTCAAGGGTTACAGCCACAAATCTGAGGTCAAGTGAGTCACCACTGAATTGTGACTTACCCGGGACCTTTTGGAGGTATTTCCTAGCCTCCCTCCGAGAAATAGCTCTAAATTGGAGGGAGGTGAGACAGTGGTGGGCTTAGGGGACTAGGTATAGAGGATGAGACTGGGGAAAGAAATCGGGGGAAGAACGCCACTGAGATCTGAGAGGGCATTATTGAGGAAGTTGGCAATGGAATTGGGGTCAGTAGTGGGTACATTGTCAATGTTCAACATGGTGGGGGCAGGCTTAGAGTTATTGCTGGTGACTAGGCTTCATCAACAGAGTTGGAGGAGTAGAATGTTGACCAGTTTTGTTGGCGAAGGTCAGCTTTTAGCAATTCAAGATGACCTTGTTTGAGGATCCTATGAGTTATAGTTTTGGGTAGGGGTTTGGAGAAATTGTTAGCCCAGAGAAACAGGACTGGTGAGTGGTCACTGTATGCATCTGGGAGCACCGTGACATGAGAGGTGTGTTCCGGTCAATTAGTCAGGACCCAGTCGAGCAATGTGGAGGTGCCAGTCTTGTAGTTTGTCCTAGTAGGTGATTTAACAAGATGGGTAAAGTGCAGCGTTGAAACAGCGCCCCATAGGGGCTAGAGGCTGGGGCGAGCCAACTGGCATTGAAGTTTCCCAGCAGTGCTGTTTCTTTGTTTAAGTTCAAAGAACCAAGGCATTCCATTAGTGCGTTTAGCCCTATAGTCTTTTGAGCAGGTGGTATGTAGACGAAAGAACTGTGAGGGATTTGTTGTGCTTCCCAAGTAGCCCTGTTAAGGCTAAGGCTTGAATATTGGACCCAGTGTCTGGGAGAGGCAATTCTACCACTTTTAGGTTCTCCCTAAGGTAGATAGCACATCCACCACCACGTTTGGTTAAACGATCCCTCCTGTACACAGTATAACCTGGTATCGAAATTGATGCATTGGTATTGTTAGGGGAGAGCCATATCTCAACCACTGAGAGGATGTCAGGGTAATTTTGTGAAAGCCAGGCATTGAGGGTATCAATTTTAAGGTGGAGACTGCGGTTATTCATTGAGCCAATTGTTTGTTGCCTGATAAAGCTTTGGGGCTCGGCTGTGGAAGTAGGTGGACCCTGATTAGGATAAATATTCCCAGATAATAACAGCAAGAATAGTGCAATATGGCATAGATATTTTTTCAGGTGTTTGCTGCTGCATTTGAGTGCCCTATTGTGAGTTGAGCTGACGGGAGATTTTGATTGGATATTGAAAATTCCAGGAAAGAGAGCCAATGGGTGCAGCCACAACGGTTGTTGGTGGAGGGACTCCATTTTTGTTGTAGTAGGTATTGTTTGGGGGGGATACGTTGCAGTATTTTAACGTGATGGCACAGTGGGCATTAAGGGCCACATCATGCATAGATGGAATGGCGGGTGGGACCAGATTTTCAGCTGGGCGGGTTGTGAGTAAGGAGGGTTAGGACAAAAGCACCTCTCAAAAGGGAGCCACCAAGCATGGTGCAAGTTGGAAAGGTGCGATCAAAGAAAGGAACAACCCCTTCAGGGATTAAGGAGTAAATATTATGTTAATTGCCCTTTTAACAGAAGAGGCTGCTGTTGCCCCTTTAAACTGAGAGAGAAGACAACATTGGAGTGTACTGGCCTCACTGATTGGGAGAACAAGGGGGAGCTGAGTTAGAGAATGAGCATTTAAAGGTGGCCTGGGGTGGGGGCCAAAATCTCAGCAGATAAGCAGCCAGCCCTGGTGAGCTCGGAGCAAGCAGCAGGCGCCAAGTCCAAGTTTTAAAAATTCATAGAAGCAGCCAATGGGCAGCCTGCTACTGCACAATACAGTCCAATGGGAGAAGCAGCTTTCAGGCTGAGTCCTACTTCAAAACTTGGCAGGAGCGTACCTGGTTGCTGGTGGGGAGTTTGTCGGCTCCTGGAGTGGGGGGGGGGCAGGCGGCCCTTCCCGGCGAGATGTGGTGACTGTGGAGGGATGGCTAGGGGCGCTTGCAGATCCGTTGTGCCCTCTCAGGCAAACATATGGTTGCTGGCAGGGAGTCTGTTGGCTCCTGGGGGGGGGAAGGCAGGTGGCCCTTCCCGGCGAGATGCGGCGACCGTGGAGGGATGGCTGGGGCAGCTTGCAGATCCATCAACCCTCTCGGGCGAAAATCACCAGTTGCTGGCGGGAGTTTTCAGCTCCTGGCGGGGGGCAGCGGCCCTTCCTGGTGAGATCGGCGACTGTGTAGGGGTGGCTGGGGCTGCTTGCAGATCCGTCGAGCCCTCTGGGCTCATTTCCATTACCTCATTTTCATAACCTGTGTTCTAATGTAAGAAAAATGTTAGTTGCTGTATTGGTCCTTGTACAAAAAGATGAACACAATGGGTGATTTGATACATTTTATTGGACCAACAAAAGATTTACAAGATGTTTACGCTTTCAGACTCTCTGCTTGTAAATCGTGGTCCAATAAAATATATCAAAGCACCCATTTTGTTCATCTTTCTGTTTTCTAATTGTGATTTTTAGGTGATAGTGCCACAAGCCTCTACAAAGATTGATCAAAAGGCTTTTGCCTTTTATGCTTCTAAATTTTGGAATATATTACTTGAAAACATACTGCAAGATCTGCTGTTAACTTTGATTGATTCCGTTTCAAGCACAGAAATAATCTTTTTATCACCGATGTTTGTAACTGCTTCGTGTGAAATGTGGTTCTTTTATTATTTGTATTTGCGATGTGTTTGCTATCCATGGACTTTTGTTGAATGTCAGATGCTGCCTGAATGTAGACATCTGTTTTCCCAGTGCACCTACAGTACCTGGTAAATAAAAACTTAAATAACAGAAGGCCCATGGCTAGGTGTTCTCTTTATTCATTCTCAAGGGGTTACATATGATATGCTTCGTAGAACCTTGAGCCATTAATAAGGCCATCAATATGTCACCCTGTGGGTTGTCTGTGGCCCACAACAATAGAGGATTTCCCCCTGTCCCGCTCTCTAGTGTTATTTAATTTATGGATTTTCCACTATCAGTAGATGTGTAAACAATGTAGACTTCCACACTGTGACTGCGGAACTGTACAACTGTGAAACCTATTAAAAAAGTTATTTTCAAAACCTCTTGGGGACATCTATTATTTGGGACATGCAGTATCCTCAAATGCAAAGAAGTGTTGATAAAAAGATGTCAGTAACTGGCGATCTTTGTCAGTACACCAGTGACATAACTCCACAGGCATGATGCTTTGGGGCATTTCCAGAGCAAACTGGATGACAATTTAATTTTAATGGGCGCTAAAAACAATTAATCATGTTCAGGTTGAATGTCCACTGTGATAACTGAATTGTGGTTAACTACTGATTCATGGTGCTTACTCATAGTATAAATGGCAGAGAAAGTCAGAGAACCACACCTTAGCATCATAGCTTGATTAGTACAAAGCATTTTGGGTTCAATACACAGTCACAAAGTGCGGGGTGCAAGAGTCCCCATTTTGCCACATGTTTTTAGCATACACAGTGCCTGTACAGTGTCAGCAGAGGGGTGGCGTTCCCCTGCTCCTGTGATACCCAACATCACTATATAAATTGCTGCCTCTGGATAGTGGGTGGTGCAAACATCATTTGCGCTAACCGTCATGGTGGACTGCGGCAGGCGTAGGGGTCTGAGCATGGTATAGTGCCAGTCACATAAGGCTGTGCCATGCACTGAGCTTGGACCCAGTGATGCTGCTACCAAAAATGTCTCACAGCCCCCCTAGCCATGTACTTTTAGCTTGCTTCTGGGCATTCTTCATTGTGCCCTTTTGGCACATACCTGGTCCTCCTTGGAGGTCCAGTGTCCCCTCCCCCCAATCACCCTATTAAATTGTGAACTCCCTAACATCCATTGGATCCCCCCTCTATAGTGCAGTACTGCGTTGTGCAGGATTGGTGACGCAGTGCATCACTTAACCCCCTTCCTCCACTGGAACTTTTCCCCAGGCCACATGCCAGCACCCCCTGAAGGACTGCTTTTAACAGGTCTACCAGGGCTGGGGGCACAGGGCTTTGTGACAGGTGGGGGGGTGCTGGTGAACTGCTCTACAGCTGATTGACATGCTGGCACCTGCTTTAGCTTGTCTTATGCGATGCCCATTCTGAGGTTGCAGGGAAAGCCTTTCAACCTGGGTTGTTATGGCACAATGGGGTGGAATTTGAAACAGTGACACAAACTGGCCACTCTGACCATTGTTGTGCCACAAAATAGCCACTGTATATGGTGTCCCTAAACTCCACATATGCAGCGGTAAAAGACAATATAGAGGAGAAGCTACCCAGAATCAGCCGAATGGTGTTTAATCTGACATCCGTTATGAACAAACAGTTTAGGGAATTCATTTCAGGCATTTAGTGCCTCTGTTTATAAAGTTAGAATACATCACCTCAGGCTTTCACCTTAACTGGGTACTCTGTTCCTAGATTCTGCAATAAGATTGTTGCTTTTGAAGGTTAGTACAGCTCCTGCAGGTTTCTACATCAGTGCCATATGATGTTTAAAAGGCTCTCCTCCTGTTAACTGTTTTAAAAGGCTCTATTTATTGAATTGAAGGCTTGTAATCTTCTCTAAAAAAAGAAATAGCTATAACGTACGGTTCATTTAATAAAAGGATCTATTTTTATAGCAGCAGACCACACTACTAGCAGCTAAGGTTTTCTTGCTGTTTTAGTTCCCTGTGCCTAATGGATGCTGAAAATGTCATCCAGCTTCAATTCAATTGTATTTCTTTCTTTGTTTTCTTTAAAGAAAACATGTAGGCAATGACATTCCATTCTTTATTACTGAGCAGTCACACCTGCATAAAAAAGGGGCCCAATTTTCAAACTATTAGGAATGGCACACGCTGCTTGCACCAACAAGGACTGGTGCAAGGGGCATCTTGCTGTGCACCATGTGCCACTCCTGATTTTCAGATGCCTCCTGCGCCAGCTGGAGGGCAGGCTGCGCCAGCTGGGCTTGTGCTGTCCTTGGGATGGATGCACCGGTGCAGCAAGGCGGGGGAAGGGGTTTGCATCAGGGCAGCACATTAGTATCCCCTTAATTGGGATTTTGCAAACCCCTCCAATGGTTGCATGGGCCACCAGTGTTAGAGCCAGGAGCTGGTCTAATGGCCCGTGTGCCATTCCAAATGCCATGGCATGGTGGGAGGTGGTCCATGCCCCCCATTCCAGCTTCTGCCAGTGGATTTCTGCTGCCATCCCACACCCAGTTAAGTGTCCCGGCAGCGGCGGGGCCGTGGTTGATGAATTCCAAGGTGTCCCCTTCGCTGCCAGTCATAGTACCGCCCCTCACACCCAGTGCCTGGCACAGATGCAGTTGTGCAGTTGCCCTGTCTGGGGTACATCACTCCCACCCCCAACCCCCCGGCCTACCCTCCACAGGCCCTGCCAGCCATCGGATGCACGGCCGTCAGATCCCTGCCACAGCTGCCACTACTGCCCAAGAGTGCCGCAGCTTTTGGCATCCCCAGCCTGTGCGCCAGTTGTGTGGTGCACAGGACGGTTTATGGCAAACTCATTGGGTTTAGTACCAGGACCACAATTTGGCGCAGGGTCCCTGGCACACCTGAGATTACTGAAGTCAGGACTTTGGTACATGGAGCACTGATCACGGGGGGGGCTTCTAAAATCATCCCAGGATCTTTTGCCATTAAAATGAATCTGTCTCTGAAACTCAGTCCCTCTCTGAAGTTGTAATTCTCAGTTTGTGACCTCACGATCTGTTGCCATAGAAATGACTGTCATGTCACAGGCCCTGGATTATGACCTCAGGTTGGGAATGAGAATTGCAGGGGGAAAGTTACTGGTTTCATGCAAATGCCCTCAGTAATAAGTTAGATTAGAAATTCAGTTTGGAACCCAAACTAGTAGGCCCCCATAGAGTGGTGGTGTTGGGGGTCTACACTAGTGTTAAACTTGTAAAAATATGGGTCAAAAATATTTATTATATATATTTTTGTTTAAGGAAGTTTCATTTGTTCTGGGCTTGGGTCTGAGAATCATTCAAGCTAATGAAGTCTGAGCAGCTAATGTTTCAGTTTATAATTCAAACTAAAATCAAGTAAGAGGAACATGTCAGTGAATGCCAGAAAAGTTAAACAACCTGTTTGGGGGCGTGGCCTGCAGAGTGGAGCAGACGTATTTCTGTAAAGTTCCCAAAGACTAGAGCCAAATAATATCAAAACTGCTCTTATTTCATCTGTTGGACCTCCAGATAAGACCTTGTGTGGTTTGTCTCAAGCCAAATGCCGAAAATGGGAAAACAAAAAAGTCCCTCGTCGTCAGCTAAATTTTCAAACCAAAGGCGACTGCATGAGGTGTGGGCCCGCAACAAGCAGAAGGTGCCTGCGGCGATACTGGCTCTGGGCCTGAGGACGTCTCGCTGGGCACAGTTAACGCTACACTAGCCCAACTAGTGAAAACTATTAGAGACATGGGCAAGAAGCTGGATATCCTTACACCTTGGGTTAGCGCTCTTGAAACCTGGGTTGACGAGTGTGAGCGCACGGTACAGCAGACTGAAGGAGCTTCTCTTAAATCAGTTGATACCACTGACAAGTTACTAAAAGAGAACTTTCTCCTCTGACAGCAGTTGGAAAATGTTGAAAACCTGGCAAGGGAGTGCAATGTTTGCATTATCGGCCTACCAGAACAATCAGAAGGAGAGGATTCTCTGAATTTTGCTCTATCTTTACTACCTCAACTCTTGGGCTTCTCAGAAGATGATCACCGCCCCCCCTGGTGCTCGAAAAGGCTTACTGGATAACTCCCCGGCACGCGGGGCCCAATGCCTTCTGACCACGCACATTCCTGGTGGTCTGCACAGGGGTCGGAGTCCAAGACAGGATCCTGGCAGCAGCGAGATGCAAGAGGCAGCTGCGTTATGGTGAAGCTGAAATATCCCTGTTCCCCAACCTCTACTACTCTACTACTCTACTAGGCAACGACGGAAGGCCTTTGACTGGGTCAGAAACAAACTGAGGGCCCTGAAGGTGGTGCACCGGCTTCTCTTGTCGGCAAAGTCGAAGGTGCAATGGCAAGGTCACACATATCTTTTTAATGATCCTTCGGAGGCTTGCAAACTTCAGGAGAAGATTGAAGGTGAGCAGCGGGAAAGTGAGGGGGTCTCGTCGGATGAAGGAGCCCTGGTGGATGACTAAAATTTGTGGGGCAGTGAATACTTTACAATGATCCCTATGGGACTGCTCCTAGAATTACAATCGCACCGGTTTGCGTTTGAGTGTTATGTCTTTGATCAGGACTTTTCATGGCAGACCCTCTCTGTACTGTGATTGATTGAGGGTTGTGGGTCCGGTAGCAATTTTACTGGAACCCACGGTGTATTGATTGCAAATCTGTTTTTTCCCTTATAGTTCTGATGCATATTTTGATATCTATCTGAGGTTTCATCTATTTTTGACTGCTCCAATATGGCTCATCTTTGGGACTTCATCTACTGACAGGGTAGTAGTTATTAATGTAGGGGGATAGTTTGGGCTGGGTCCCTAATTGTTAAGGATGGCATTTCTATTGATATGACCTTATTTCGTATCCCCAGGTAATGCTCTAGGCTGTCAAAGGCTGTTCTGTTTGTATTAATCCTGTTATTTTAAAACATGGTACTTCCCCTCATGTTGTAACTAAGGGGAGGATGTCCTGTGATTCCTTTGTAAGTGGATGTATGTGGACATGTGCATCCTATAGTCCTCTGTGGAGAATCTTTGTAAGTTTTGTATATTAAAACTTATAAATAAAAATATGAAAAAAAAAATGTTCAGGTAGTAACCATTTCCATGTGTAACCCCTAGGTGGCACTATCCTATGGGCTACTACCCCTGCCTGCTTGGCTAGTAGCAGGTTAAGGGGCCTGGGTAATGAAACGGGTGCCTCCACTCGGAAGTCAGGGCTGTTAGTGGTCAAGCTAACCTGGGCACAGCCCTCCGGGACACTGCAACTCCCCCCCCTCTCCCTTCTAGTGGCCTGAACAATATACAATAATTACTTTCACAATGACCCTTATTCACCAGGCAATTACCCACACTGTTTGCACTTACCACCAAGGCTGGTTTATCTAGCTTGACCCTGGGGACCCCCTGTAAAACAAGGTTAAGCACAGAAAATAACAGTACAATACTCTTGGCACAAACTGGAACCACAGTCAGGTTAAATGCAAACAAAGTTAAATCTGATTTATTCAGGGAACTTGAACAAGGGAGGGGTGTAATCAGGATGATTTGCTTAAAAGCTATATTACTCAGACAGTTATGCATGCAGTTCAGAGTCCCTACACAGTTGCACACTGTGTACCCAGGTAGGAAAACGGTGGGCTAGCCAGGAACGTTGCAGCTGATTGGGGCCCTGTGATGGAAGAAAGCAACATGCACAACACACACTATTTGTAATCCGGAGCCGGAGGGCTCAGTTCATGAAAGAAGAGGCAAGAAGACAATCAGATGACAACACTTTTAGATTTAGCTGTTGTTGCAGGGAGCTACCCTGATGTTTACTCACGATACACAATACTGGACGCAGGCAGGATGAAATCGAGACTGCAGGCTGTTGAGCTGGAGTGCCCGGAGAAGCAGGGCCCACACGAATCACCGAGGCATCATTCCTGTTCAAGATGTTGAGCAGGGGGCTGATCCCCAGGCCTGTCTCTCGTCGATGACTTTCTCTGCCTAGCAGGTATTCTGGCTGGTCCAGTGTAGCAGGGCCCAGGCAAAAGGAAATGGATACAGATTCAGTCCATGGAGCTAGATACAGCCTCCAGCAAGCAAAACACAGTTCAGACACACAGTGGGGAACCAAATCACGACCCACTATAAGCACACAGCACATTCACATGTAAGGAAATTCCACTGTACCAGGCAAATGGCTCTCCGGTCGAAATTATAAAGTCTCTGCACAATCTGGAAGTTCAGAGGTGGCTGGAAGTCCTGACAGGCCGATCTCATTCAGCAAATCTTTGGTCTTCTTCAAGTTAAGCCTGGTCACAATTCAGTATCTTAATTCGCTCTCCAAGTTCGGATTCAGTCCAAAAAAAGCACAAGTTCCCTCTCAAGAACAGCAGGCAGGCATGCAGGCCAAACTCAGGCCTTTCCACAGTTCTCTCACGCGAATCCACCATGGATTGCTGCTAGAACTAGCTCGAGCTGTTACTTCTTCACTTCCCAACTCGGATCTAACTGAAACTGCAAGCAGTGTGGGACTTTCCCGAAAGATCCAAAAAGTTTTGTTGGCTGATCTGTCTGTCAGTCACAACAAGGGCTCCTCCTCCAGGTTATTTTAGGTGCCAAAAGCCCAAAACTACAATTCCTACAAGTTTTGGCCCCACCAAGCCCCTGTAGGCAGGCTCCATTTTAGAGTCCCAAATGTACTGATTGGCCCATTCTGACAGTCCAGGACCAAGATGATGGAAACAAACAGAAGTGTCCATGCAGCAAAGAAGGCAGGTTAGAACAAACTGCAGTATTATTACTACTCTAACAAATGATCAGCAAACAAGTACATCTTCTAACAGAGCTCCCTCTCAGATTAATTATGACTGCAATCCAGGCAGCGCTTAAAGAGACAGTACACAGAGGCTATACAGGCACTCTCTGGCAATCACATTTAAACTGCTAAAATACAGGGCACCAGCCTGGAAGTGAGCATTTAGGCAAGCTCAAGGAAGACTATTTGGGAACCCCCATTTCTAGGGGGTTACAGCTGCAGGATTGCTTTCTGTGCATGTATGTTATTTTCTTTTGAAGGTGTATAAAATTCAAAGGCATGGGGCTAACACTGGCCATGTAAGTTGTATCTGCTGGCCACAAAAAGGAAGATATTGCGGGCTTGTAGTTAAAAACTTTTGAAGGCCAAGCGGACGTTATGTGCTGTCAGTTTCAGTATTTCTGTATTTCTGTGTTGAATCCCAGCATAGTCACCAACTCATTTTGTGACCATAAGCACATCAGTTGACCATCATGTGCTTCAGTCCTTCCAGATAAAAACGAGTAGAAGCAGGACCCCCACCAAAAATGAGATATTTCAGATGGGCTATGCTGGAAAATGAATTATAAAAAATAAATGAAAAACAAATTTTCTGTGGCCAACTGGCAACTAAGATTAAGATAGCTCATGCCAGCAAATTGTGCGTGACTTAGGTTTGCTCTGCATGCCTTGGGGAGGGGGAGGGGAACACAAGCTAGCAGCAGCTGGAGGAGGAGGTTTAGGGTGGGTCACACAAGCTCACAGCAGCAGGAGGAGGAGGAGGTTCGGGGTGGGGCACACAAGCTAGCAGCGGCAGCAGGAGGAGGAGGTTTGGGGACACACAAGCTAGCAGCAGCAGCAGGAGGTTGGGGTGGGGCACAAGCTAGCAGCAGCAGGAGGAGGAGGTTCAGGGGTGGGGCACACAAGCTGGCAGCAGCAGGAGGAGGAGGAGGTTTGGGGTGGGGCACACAGCTAGCAGCAGCAGCAGCAGGAGGAGGAGGTTCGGGGTGGGGCACACAAGCTAACAGCAGCAGGAGGAGGAGATTTGGGGGTGGGTCACACAAGCTAGCAGCAGCAGGAGGAGGAGGAGGTTTGGGGTGGGGCACACAAGCTGGCAGCAGCAGGAGGAGGAGGAGGTTTGGGGTGGGGCACACAAGCTGGCAGCACAGCAGGAAGAGGAGGTTGGGGTGGGGCACACAAGTTAGCAGCAGGAGGAGGAGAGATTTGGGGGTGGGTGCACAAGCTAGCAACAGGAGGAGGAGGAGGTTCCAGGAGCACACAAGCTGGCAGCAGCAGCAGGAGGAGGTTGGGGTGGGGTACACAAGCTAGCAGCAGCAGGAGGAGAGAGATTTGGGGTGGGGCACAAGCTAGCAGCAACGACAGGAGGAGGAGGTTCGGGGTGGGGCACACAAGCTAGCAGAAGCAACAGGAGGAGGAGATTCAGGGGTGGGGCACACAAGATAGCAGCAGGAGGAGGAGGTCGGGTGGGGCACACAAGCCAGCAGCAACAGCAGGAGGAGGAGGTTTGGGGTGGGTCATACAAGCTAGCAGCAGCAGGAGGAGGAGATTTGGGGTGGGGCACATAAGCTAGCAGCAGGAGGAGGAGGTTGGGGTGGGGCACACAAGATAGCAGCAACAGGAGGAGGAGGTCAGGGTGGGGCACACAAGCTAGCAGCAGCAGCAGGAGGAGGAGGTTCGGGGTGGGTCATACAAGCTAGCAGCAGCAGGAGGAGGAGATTTGGGGGTGGGGCACACAAGCTAGCAGCAGCAGGAGGAGGAGGTTCGCGTGTGGGGCACACAAGCTAGCAGCAGCAGGAGGAGGAGGTTTGGGGGGGCACCCAAGCTAGCAGCAGCAGGAGGAGGTTTGGGGTGGGGCACACAAGCTCACAGAAGCAAGAGGGGGTGGGGCACACAAGCTAGCAGCAGGAGGAGGAGGAGGAAGAGGAGGAGGAGATTCAGGTATTCCAGATGCTTTATTCTTCCTCTAGGGTGGGAGGGTAGCAACTTGCACTGCATTAGCACCACTTGGGTGACCAAATAAATGTATTGCTGTGGCTACCAGGCATCCAGTATACCACTGTGCCATGTATGCATGTCTCAGCCTTTCATAATATAGCCACCAGGCATCTAGTATACCACTGTGCCATGTATGCAGGGCTCAGCCTTTCATAATATGGCCACCAGGCATCCAGTATACCACTGTGCCATGTATGCAGGGCTCTGTCTTTCATAATATGGCCACCAGGCATCCAGTATACCACTGTGCCATGTATGCAGGGCTCAGCCTTTCATAACATAGCCACCAGGCATCCAGTATACCACTATGCCATGTGTGCAGGGCTCAGCCTTTCATAATATGGCCACCAGGCATCCAGTATACCACTGTGCCATGTATGCAGGGCTCAGCCTTTCATAACATAGCCACCAGGCATCCAGTATACCACTATGCCATGTATGCATGTCTCAGCCTTTCATAATATGGCCACCAGGCATCTAGTATACCACTGTGCCATGTATGCAGGGCTCAGCCTTTTATAATATGGCCACCAGGCATCCAGTATACCACTGTGCCATGTATGCAGGGCTCTGTCTTTCATAATATGGCCACCAGGCATCCAGTATACCACTGTGCCATGTATGCAGGGCTCAGCCTTTCATAACATAGCCACCAGGTATCCAGTATACCACCATGCCATGTATGCATGTCTCAGCCTTTCATAATATGGCCACCAGGCATCCAGTATACCACTGTGCCATGTATGCAGGGCTCAGTCTTAAAGCGTAGCTGGAAAGGGCCATTCTCAGGCTTCTGGCCTTGCAAACTGCCACGCAGGGTACTCCACTGCCTAGGAACTGCGTGCAGTATTGGCTCCGCCAGCTGCCCCACCGCCCCCACCACCCATGGTCGTCACCATGTTTTATAGGTCACATCATGTGTTGTGCAAAAACCAATCAGCCCACTTTGCCATTTAAAGGCTATACATATTCACCACTAGAGGCCTCCTGTGTATTAACTGCCTTTAAAGCTCAATCTTGTCAGCCAAAATCGAATGAATGAGCCTGATTTCTCCTAATAGCACTGTTTCACATTTTCAAAATCTAGCCCTGTCCTCTGTCCCCTGGTTCCTGCTACTCCTGAATACCAATCTCCAGGGTTCTCTCTGGAAGGGCCACCCCTGACCTTGCGCTTAGGGTGGGACCCCTAATTGCTCCCTAAAGTGAAGTGCCTTGTCCTCCAGCTAGCCTGCGCTTGGCCAAAGGTGCCCACACAGCAGCAACACCTGCTGACCCTGGCTGTGCTGCCATTTCATTTGGGATCTTTCCTCTGCTGGGTACCTCATGCACTCCTGCTGCCCAATATGGCTGGGGCCATGGCTCCACTTGCGCAGGCTGGGAACTTAACCAGCTGTCAAGGTCCTCTGACAACCCCGTACTCCTTCAAGCCTCCCTCAGCCTGGCTATCCGCCAAAGGCCTAAAAATAGCACACCTCAGTATCTGCAGCATCCTCCAAAACCTAGCAGAACTAACAGCCTGGGCGGTCCACTACAAGCCAGACATTATGGGCATCACGGAAACTTGGCTAAAGCCTCGCATCCCTGACTCCGCGGTGCCCTCCCGGGCTACGGCCTCATCCGGCATGACAGGGCAGGCAGTAAGCATGGGGGAGGTGTGCTCCTATACTTTAGGGTGCACCTTAACGTGTCTACAGTGTCTCATTCACCTCCTGAACCCCCAGTCCACGAGTTCCTTCACTCCCTCCTACTTGGGAACACTAAAAAGGTGCATCTTGTCTGTGCCTACAACCCTCCGAAGGGTGGTGTTCAAGGACTCTCCTCACTACTTGACCACCTTAAGGAAAAGGTTGGCTGAAATGAGCTGCTAATCCTGGGGGACCTCAACCTCAATTGGCTGGGGCCTAATACCAAGCTATTTGAGCCTCTTTTCTCAGGTCTTGCTCTCAGCCAGATCATCACGGGACCAACAAGGATCTCCTCTCGGGGGGGGGGGGGAAGGGTCACTTATCGGCTGGGTACTAAGCAACAAATTGGACAGAATTGTCCACCGGGAACTCTCCCTGACATCATCTCAGATCACTCTCCAACCTACTGCATATGGGGCACCTCCTCGCCCAAAGTCCCCAGCAGAGTGATCCAGATGAGGGACTATTCCAAACTCATCCTCAATGACTACCTCGAGGATCTACGATGTGTTGACTGGTCTAGGGTCACTGCTACAAATGACCCCATTGCGGCCCTTGATCATTTCCTTGTCATATTTGTCCCCTTGCAAAACAGGCATGCACCCTTTACAAAAAGGAGGGTGAGGGGCACGGTCACGAAGTGGCTCCATGGTGGACTATTCTCCCTCATGAAACAGAGAGACAAATGCTGGGTGAAACACAAGATCTCCTGCAACAATAATGACCTCCTCGAAGACCGGCGGCTCAGAAACTCCTGCAAGAGAGCCATATGCACCGCTAAGAGTGAGTACTGCAAATCTGCCCTGCTCGAATCCGCTAATAACCCCGGCGCTTTTGGCAAAACGTCAAAAACCTGGTCGGAGGGTCTGCCAAGGAAACGATTGCTGACATGAATATCGGAGGGTCCAACTGCAATAACCCCCATACTATTGCCACTGCATTTAACTGCATGTTCACTGACCTGCCTGCTTCTCCTTCTCCCCAACTCTCTACCCCTATACCGCTGGATGGACACCCCCCCCCCCACGACTGCTACTCTACCTCAAACGGATCTCAGTTGGAGAGACCCAGGAACTCCTAGCTGGCCTCTCCCACCACACAGGGGCAGGTCACGAAAGCCTCATACCAAAGCTGCTGAGCTTGGGGGCCCCCGTCCTCACCCGGCCGGTCGCTCATATGTTTAACTCTTCTCTTATCTCAGGGATCATACCTGACGTATGGACAGTGGCCAAGGTTGTCCCTGTTTACAAACAAGGCGACCCCAAGGATTTGAAAAACTATCGCCCCATCACCATACTCTCGGCTACCTGTAAGCGCCTTGAAAAGGCAGTTGCCTCTCAACCCTCCCACTATCTTCAGGGTTATGCAGTTCTTTCCCCAGCTCAGCATGGCTTTGGAAAGGGGCACAGCACATCGACTGCGATTGCCGTGGTTACCTCTGAGATCAGGTCCGCGACTGACCAAGGCAAACTGACCGGAGCCATCTTCGTCGATCTCTCTAAGGCCTTCGATCGGGTTGACCATTCCCTCCTCCATTCCACTCTTCATTCCCTTGGATTCTCCCACCGAGCCCTTGCCTGGATCTCCAACTACCTTGGGGGAAGGCAGCCTAATACACCTGCTTCAACCGCGCCCTCTATGCCCTCTCCCCTGTTAACTGCGGGGTCCCCCAAGGATCTGTTCTTGGACCCATTCTGTTTTCCCTTTTCATAAATGAACTGCCCTCCATTGCAACCTACGGGCACCCCACTCTATATGCCGATGACCTCGTCATACTGTCCAGTTCTCAGGATATTACTAGCATCAACTCCTGACTTAACTCAGACTTCGATCTTATCCAGAACTGGCTTGAGGGACACAATCTCACCATCAACCTGGAAAAGACCCAGGCCATGCTCTTTGGTTCTGTGGCCAAAACCGCTTCCCACTCTGCTCCTCTAATGATCTGTGGAGCAAATGGCTCCCTTCTGCCAGTCATTGACACCGTCAAGTATCTAGGAGTTACCCTTGATCCACAACTGGACCTCACCGCGCATCTTCGGAATATCTGTAAAGCCACAAATGGCAAGCTTAGACTTGTCTACAGAGCCAAAGATTGCCTCACCCCAGCTGCTCGCCTCACCATAGCCAGGGGATATTCCTTCCCATGCTTTGCTATGGGCTCGTAGCCTTTGCCCCAGTCCCGAATTCTAGCCTAGCAAAATGAGATACTGCCCATAACAACATATGCCGCTTCGCACTCTCTGCACCTCGCCTTACACATCGCTGTGAGCTGTACTCTTGGCTGGAGTGGCTCCCCCTGAAAAACACCGCGCCTTTGTCCTTGGCAACTTCGTTGATAACATAGTTAGAACGGCCACTCCTTCTGCACTTGCCCTTCCCCTCAAATATGGAACTCCCGCCTACCACTTAAGGTCTAGTACTGCTCAGGTCCGCCTGGTCGCTAAGACCCGCGCCCTCACGGGTGACCGGGCCTTCTCAGTCTATGCGCCTAGACTGTGGAACTCCCTTCTCGCCCTAGTTCGTGCCTCTCCCTCCCACCTCTGCTTCAAAACATCCCTCTGGAACTTCCTCAAAACCACCTCTGCCTGTCTTTGTACTATATAGATCCTCAATAGTCTCCCCCCCCACCCGATACACTATGGGAGTCTGTGAGCTGATACACCGACCGCTGTTAATCTCTGCTGATAACCTGCATAAGGCACTTTCTGCCCTCCTGTTGGAGAGGCACACTTGTCATATCAGTTCCCACTTCTAGCTGCACTATTTTGATGCGCATTCTCTCATGATAGGTGCTCATGTACTTTCATGTAATTTTGATGTATTCTCTGCCATGATGTTACCTGTTGTTATTCTACCTTTCAATTGCTGTTTTGTATCTTGTTGACGTACTGCTAACCTTACCATTTAAAGCCAGTTATACCATTTTGCTGTTCCACCCACTTGTTCGTCGGCCTATATGTTACCCTGACTCTGTATTGTATTTCTTATGTACTCTGTAACCTCCTTGGTCGCACCTGAAAATAGGCAGTTGTTGTCTAGTGTGCTTACCTGGTTAACAAAAGCAAATAAACATAGCCACCAGGCATCCAGTATATCACTGTGCCATGTATGCAGGGCTCAGCCTTTCATAACGTGGCCACCAGGCATCCAGTATACCACTGTGCCATGTATGCCAGGCTCAGCCTTTCATAACGTGGCCACCAGGCATCCAGTATACCACTGTGCCATGTATGCAGGGCTCAGCCTTTCATAATATGGCCGCAGGCATCTGGTATACCGCTGTACCCATGTATGCAGGCTCAGCCTTTCATAACGTAGTCACCAGGCATCCAGTGTACCACTGTGCCACGTATGCAAGGCTCAGCCTTTCATAACGTGGCCACCAGGCATCCAGTATACCTGTGCCATGTATGCAGGGCTCAGTCTTTCATAACGTAGCCACCAGGCATCCAGTATACCACTGTGCCACGTATTCAGGGCTCAGCCTTTCATAATATGGCCACCAGGCATCCAGTATACCACTGTGCCATGTATGCAGGGCTCAGCCTTTCATAACGTGGCCACCAGACATCCAGTATACCACTGTGCCATGTATGCAGGGCTCAACCTTTCATAATGTGGCCACCAGGCATCCAGTATACCACTGTGCCATGTGTGCAGGGCTCAGTCTTTCATAACGTGGCCACTGGGCATCCAGTATATGATTGCGTGATGTATGCACGCATGCCACCGCCTTCCATTCACATGTGCTTGAGCTCTTACGTGGTATTAATTTACTAACTGCTTTGTGCCATGTAAACTGTAGCTTCCAGTACTGGTATCACTGTGCAGACTAACTTCCAAGTGCTAACATTCTAGTTTGCGCAGCACAAACACAGTCTGTACCATACAAATGCTTCAAATATCCTGTCCTTTGTCGTTGTTTTTTTTTTTATTGCACTTTACTAATAACGTGTACATATTGGTTTCTGTGAATTTTTTTATTGCTGGTATAGTGGTAATTTCATCACTTTATAATTTTCCTTTGTAGAAGCATCAGTCTGATTTGTTATTTAGTTGTAGTAAAGAAAGAATATAAGAAAAAGGAAGTAAAGGGGACCTGTGTTGGTCCAAAGGGGGTCCCAGACACTCCCACAAATACAGAAAGTGGGGAAAAAGAATAGGGTTTCTCATGTATGCCACAATGCTATAATTAATTAGTCAAATAATGACCCAAACAGGCAGCAACTATTTTGCCCTGGTGGTCATTAGACTGTAGAATGTGTGGCTGAAGTTTGCCCCCGTCATTTCAGTACTTCGCTGACATTTGACGGGCTGAAAGCCTCGAGGTTGCCAAGACATGGCAGCTTGCCTGGAGTGTTGTGGGAGCGTTGCGGATTCTACTCAGGCTCACTCTGCTCCACGGCTCACTGCAGTGAGACAGTTTTCTTGATATGATGTGACAGCTCATTTCCAGAGGGCCTTCCGGTATTCACTTGCAGCCAGGGACCTGTTCTAACTCTCTTCCCATCAGGACATTTATTTTTTTCTTCCCATGTGCATGTGGAAATGCTCAAGCTTTATGCTGCCTGACAGGGAAGTTGGGCCATTTCTGGATTTAGGTGTCCACTTTTAGGTCTGGATGGCAAAAATAACCTTAGCTGGGAGCTTAAAGAGCCCTGAGTTAGGAAAATTTTGACAATGTTAATATTTAGATACAGTCTAAAAGCTTAACCCAGGACCCATTCAGTACTAGTGTCAGTTTGGTTTATTTCAGTTTATTGCAAGTGCACTAGCAAAGTGGCTAATCAGAAGTATTAGAATCCAGCACTCGAGTCACATGTGCGGTTCATTTATCCCCCCCCATCGGGGATCAGGGGTTTGGGGGACTTAGTTACTCCTGTTGATTATGAGACTGGGTGGCAATCAGGTGGGTAAATGGTTGTTTGTGAGGCCTCAATAACCTAATGTTAGCCCACTGGGCTGCTGCGCTGGTGAACTGGGTCTGGAAGCAGGAGGCATGCCAGGGCTTGGGCAGCTGCCAGCTGTAGCCACTGCACCATAGCTTGGAGGAGGTCAGTTCTGATTTACAGAAACAATATCTACCCCTTCAGCTAGGCCAGAGACTTTGTGTTACCATGGTGGTGGGGGGGGGAGCATGCTGTACGTGCCCAATGCCACTAGAGGGCTACACCTGTGCCATGTTAGAGGATAGCGGGAAACAAGACAAAAAGGGAGAGAGATGATGTTGACATCATAATGATACTGGTGGCCCTCTTGGGTCCTGCACCTTGAACTGTCACCAGAGTTATGTGGGGCCCACGGCAGGCAAGGCTGGTGGTTCTCTTGGGCCTTGAATCATGAACCCTCACTGGAGTTACAGTGGGGCCCAAAGCGACCAGGGCTGGTGGTGCTCTTGGGGCCTGTACCACAAACCCTTACTGCAGTGATGGTGGGGTCCACATCAAGCAGGGTTGGTGCACTGATAGGCCCCATATAATGAACCCTTTTCAGAGTGATGGTGTGGGCCAGAGGCAGACAGGGCTAGTGGCTTCCTTGAGCTCCGAACCATGAAATCTCACTGGAATGATGGTTTGGCAAGCAGGGGACATGGCTTGTTGCACTCTTGGGCCCTGTATCATAAATCCTCACCAGAGTAATGGTAGGGCCAACAGGGGACAGGATTGGTGGTACTACCATGGAGATATGCCCCCAGGCCCGAGCACTGGACGGATGATGGTGGATGACAAAAAGGTATATGAGGGAAAAATGGTTTGGTAAAGATTTGGTAGGATTACAGATATTTTCATATGTTATGGGGGGACAAGGGGGAGATTACTGATGCAGTGAGGGTTACCATGGGACTAGTCCTTCTCACCTTGTAGAGGGGGGAAAACGTTTAAATACATTTTTTAACTATTGTGTATTGAATGTTATGCAACATATGCAACCTTAGTGACCTCATTTCAGAAACACTGGGCAAATATTTTGAAGAGATGGGTGATGATATAGTGTCTGTTTGCAGGAGGCACAAAACTTTGTGTACTCTGTGGGAGTACTGTATGCAGTTTTGGAACCCTCATCTGAATAAGAATGATGAAAGGATAGACATATTCAGTGAAGAGCAAAAATGTGATCCAGGGGTGTCAAGGTAAGTCAATAAAAAGAACAGGCCATCTAAATATGTTACACTTATCAGACTCAGCAGCAGAGGTGGCAATTCCTGGCTTATTGCCGGGACATCTTGGAAATGGGAGTTATGGAGGAGGTGGAAGGGGTGGAGCACATCACAGCCTCATTAGGGCTGAACTTGGATAAACATTTGGAGATGTGGAGGCCCTGAAGGCAGGAGGTGTATGAGGGTTTGGGGGGTGGATGGGTGGAGGGTTGTTTGAGATGAGTTGGAATGTGATAGGTTAGTGGGTCTTACCTATAACCTCATGCAGGGAATGGTCTGTAGAGCTCCTCACAGCCTATGTACGTAGGTTAACAAAGCCCAACAAGATTTATTATTGCTCACTACTATATAGCATCATTAATGTGATACATTTCCTCAATGGCCGTGCTGTGCAGATGAGCACAGCACCCAGGTTTTTGAAAAATGAGACAATGACATCAGATTATGGTTGTGTGCATCACTGTTTTATTACACATTGTTGTTGTGCAGTTTATTTACAGTTGTAGTATGGACTCCTGACTAGCATCTGCATTACTTGCCCCTTGGGGGTATTCAAGGACCTTATCTCTTTAGACAGCTTTAGGGTCTTACCGACCCTGACTGAACTGGGAAGTATTCCATTTATGCAAAGTATCCTGCAAAGAAAAAAAAGGATTAGTCAAAGTTGTAAATTCTTTGTAACATGGTCCTTTTGGAATGTGTATGCCATTATTGTCATTAACTTTGTCATGTGCTCTGTACATTATATTGTGCATGAATAAAAATTAAGTTACAAAAAAAGAAATGGTAGTTTAATTTCATGTTCGAGGGCTGGCTAAAGTCAGAAATTTGAAAGATGAAAAGGAATATCAGAGGTGGATGGGGATATCGTGGCTTTTTGATCAGCACTGTGTTAATGATAAGGCACAAAACCTGCCACTGGGTCTTTTTTAAAATCAATCAAGTGGCAGCTTTTTCGCCTTCTCATTACAACCCCCAACATTCCTCAAGAGTCCCCAATATCCCCATTCACCTTGGATAAGGAGCTGAGTGGCTTGGCAGATACCGTTGAATTAATGCATCCCTAAAGAACTTTCTGTTTTCCTTTCTGAACTAATTTTGATAGTCTGAGTCTGTAGGATAATTAGTGATTATCAGTATATTTTATTTAAAGAACTAATGGCAGATTTCAGGTCATTATGTCATATTTCTCTTTTAGTTTAGCAACAGTGTTTCTCATTAGTATTAATGATATCGTTACGTATTAATTTGTTCATCTGATAATAACCGATTACAGAAAAAAAATGTTTCTTTTCAGCTTTATAAATAATACACTGTGTGACCGCAGCATCTTAAATAGCTTTGTAAGCCAACTGATATAATCAGATTTGTGCTGCTCTAGGGTAATGGTGAGAGAAGTGGGTCTTTGGCAGTTTGGTTTGGCTGTCAGTTGGGGCCCCTAAATTCAGTTTGTCTTTGAGAATTCGGCTGAACCACTTTAGCTCCCAGTGCAGTAATTGACATGGGGTAAAGCAGACTGCAGAAAGGGGGTAAAAACACTTTGAGGTCAGTATTCTGTCTGTATATCTGTGATCAAGTAGTGTTGCCATGCCAGATACCATCTGCAGTCTGATTCTGTCCAACCTGTCTGCAAGTTCTCAGAAACATCTCTGTTACTTCTTTAATTAGTATTGCATGCTGCTGCTGTTGCAGTGACTTAAGCCATGTTTACACAGTGGCATTTGCATCGCAGCAGCCTGAGCACTCGGGTTGCTGCGGTGCAAATGCTGCCACGTGGACACTTACCGAATCGAAGTAAGCGTCTCCCTGTGATGCTTGGCAGTCTCAGAAAGTTTGGGGATGCGTTCAGGAGTGAGCGGTTTAAGCAGCCATATGGACAGGCTGCACCACTCACTCCCACTTGCGGGGGCTTCCATCAGCTGACTGCCCCAACTCACAGCAATTCTCCTGCACGTCTTACATCTGTGCTGGGGGGGCTGTGTAGATGTGTTAGCCAAGCGTCTTTTGGGTTGGGGCAGCTCTGCAGTGCTCCAAAGAAGAAGCGAGGTCAGCTGTGTAAACACTGCTTTAGATTAACTAGTGGTGTCACCACCCACTCTTCTCTGTCATCATTGCTGCCGTTCTTGCCACCACCACCAGTGCTTCCCTTGCTACCACCACCGCCACCGACACCAGCAGTCTGGCTTTGTTGGATTGCTGTAAAAGATTATAAAAGATGGCATGTGTGGTGTTCAGACAGACTCATCATGGCAATGGCCATGCTATGGGTTGCTGATTCAGCACTGAAATATTTTGTGGGCTGTATGGTCATACTGTATGGTTGCAAGACCAGAACGATGGTTTGCAGAATACACTACTGTATCTTTGACAGATGCCCCCTACAGGCCACACCATGAGAATTGCAAAGCCCGGGACACAGGTTTCTGTTTCTCAAGTTTTTCCACCATATAAAAGGTAGAATTTCACCTTATGGGAGTGTCTTTAGCTAGGCAGTGCTAAGGAACATTGTACATCTGTGGGTAGTGTTGGGGGGGGAGCTCAGGGCATTTTGGGGGAGTGATGAAAATGTTTATGATATCCCATGTTGTGTCAAGTGTTGCTTTTAAATGTGCATGCTTATCAATCATGTTACTCTGCACTAGAGTTAATGTGTGTGCCAAACAAGGTGCATGGGGGAACGTCTCATCATTCATCACTTTCAGCACGTTACTGTCACTGTCCATCAGGAAGCTTCCCCCCTCCTCAGATTATGAGGGTATATCCACAAGTCTAGCAGCCACTTGATTAACAGCAGAATGTGATCTCCACTCTGCTTACCCTCCATGACCAATACGTTAAGGCAGTTCCTCTATTATACCTTTATGGAGGCAGTGTAGCGCAGTGGGTTAAGGCTGTAAGTTGCAGATCTGGAGACCTGGGTTTGAATCCCACAGGCCCCTAGGTGCATAATGTTATCCTGAGCAATTCACTTAACTTCCTTGTGCTCCCAGGTTGCATCTAGAAACAAGCTTCAGATTAGTGTGCTTCTCCTGGTTAAACAATGCCCCCCCCCCCCATTGGTGTACCTCTGTGAGGCTGTCTGCTTCATTATTTCTCCCAAAGGGGCTGTTGGTGACAGGAGTCGGACAGGAATGGTGGTGGGGCTTGATTTGGACACAACCCAAGGGCAGTGAGACTTAGGATATGATTTGCACTGCTACTCCACATATCAAAAGCAAATTACCATCCAAATGTGCGCCCTGTGCCACAAATACTGGGGAGGACATACCTGGAAAATGTGAAGTATGATGGAATGTCATATTTGGGTTTCACGTTCTGCAGCCATCTTCAAAACCCTGCTTGTCTTCTACAACAGAAAATGGTTGAAGCGCAAGGGCCATCAACTACCCAATGAGGTGCGTCACTGAGGCAGTAGGTGGCAGTCTGGTGTGGACACGTGATGACGTGGGCAGCGTGGTGTATTGTGTTGGTGGTGGTTGGAGTAGTGCTTTGGAAACAGCGCCTGTACTTGGGGGATGCATTCATTGGCTGCTATGGCTGCATTAGTTGAACAAGTCTACTAATCATACCACTTTGCATACTCTGCTGCTGGCCTGTTCGATCAGAGTAGGGAATGGGGATTGGGAACGGATGTGGCTATTAGGAAGAGGCCATGTTCACATTTTAAATGCCAGCCAGAGCACTGGTTCCCAATGTTCAAGTAAATGGACTCTGACTAATCTTTCTAGCCACACTTACAGCAATGTATTTTCAGAGAATCCGTGGTGTTATCTGTAAAATACCCCACACTGCAGAAGATCTCTGTGGGGTTTTTTTTCACTACATGTAGGCTGCTACTTGAAGGGGGCTTTGCGAGATGATTTCTTTTTATTGGCCACTGTGGTATGGTGTGGTTTGGGGTGGCAAGGCAGGCAGCAGGTGATGCAATACTACGGGCTGGCAGACCAGGCAGGCTGGGGTGGGGTTTGGGTGTTAGATTCCCCTGACTGGAAAATTTGGTTTCTTGCTTTTTGCTTTTTCATTATCCTTTTGAAATCTTGCCATCGCCTCTAATGATGGCGTCCACTCCTCAGGGTCACAATCATCATCGCCACTAGGCACTGTTGTAACTGCCAGATGACTTTTATGTGCCTCTTGTTCTTCCTCCTCCTCGCCTGCATTTGCTTCTTCATACCCTTCCTCCTCTTCTACTTTGTCTGCTGCTCCTCTTCATATACCCCTTCGTCCCCTTCCCCTCTTTCTCCTTGCATGAATCATGTCCTTTCCCTTCCTCTTCATGTATTTCCCCCTTCCCCTACCTCCTCACACTCGTGCTGCTCCTCTGGCAGCACCACATCCATATTCAAATCACTGGCACACTCCATAAGCTGCTTTGATGGTGGTGGTGCTACTCGCTTGCTTTTATCGAACTGAAGGGTTGGTATACCTTGCCCTGCCCTGTACTCCTGTGAATACTTTACTTTTACCTCTGGGGACAAGACAGATGCAATGTCCTTGCCAGACCCAGACTGACTGTCACCTTTCTTACGCAGTGACTGAGCAACAGCACTGGGCTGGTTGGCACTGCTCCTCCTGAGTTATTAGGGGACAGGAGGAGCATCATATACTGTAGTACTTCAAGGTAGACTGCCAAGTGTCTGTGCCAACATACAGGTGGCTGTGGTGGCAGCTGTTGCCATTTTGTTTGTACAGTTAGATGGGGGGGAAGGGCTTGCCGTTGCAAATCTGGATGGACCTATTCTATCCTGAAAAGAAGAATTAGAAGTGCTGGAAAGAGGAAGAGGGGGAGGCCGCTGTGCTTCTGGATGACTCAGGGTGGTTTCATCATCATATGCGCTGTGCAACAGGCTGGAGAAACGGCTGGCAGTGGGAATGGAACTAGTGGACTTCTGGGGACTGACAAGCCATGGTTTCTTTCTCCATACTCTTACTTGCCCAGCCCAAGTCTCCATCTTGGGATGAAGCCCCTGCTCCAACACTATGACTCCCAATCCCTGTCCTGGTTCTTCCATTACCACCACCACCACTTCCAGAAATGGTACTTGGTGGAGCTGGCCTAGTGGAACCATTCCCTCTTCCCCCTGCATCCCTCTCTTCTCTGGTTTGTTTCCTAATAGATGCTACACGATGATGCATGGGCAGATTCCCACACACATGGCCATCGCTCTCTCTGACACATCCTCTTTCTCACCCTCACTGAGAGACCTAGTGTCTCACTGCAGCAGCCTAGGTCACTTAGTTTTTTCACACACAGGTGAAAAATAATTAAAATAAAATGTTAAAAACAAACTGCTAAATAAAATGGAAGCCAGGAGGGAAAGGGGGATGTGATTCTGTCATACAAGTTCTTGCAAGGAGTTAGCAGGGAGGATTGTAAGGACTTGTTCTTGAGGAACGAGGACATGGTGACTAGAGGACACGGGTGGAAACTGGTGGGGGTAAGATTCAGAAGGGGCACGAGCAAGTTCTTCATGGACTGGGTGATGGATGAATAGAATAAATTGCCCAGAAAGGGGGCTGCAGCCAAGACTGTGATGGGCTTTCGGCTTGGGTGGGACTGCTATAAGGGAATAGTGGATCCCACAGGCAGAAGAGGGGAAGGGATACCTGGGGAAGGGGGTGATGATCAGCTACTATAGCTATTGGAATTCTGAATTCAGCCTGGCACTAGGTCAAGCATGGAGCTAGAAAGGGAACTGGACAGCTGGACCTGTGAGTCTTTTTCTGCCGACGCAATCTACGTTTCTGTAATTCCATATGGTTATGTGCCTTGCATTACCAGCAATCAGAAAAGAAAAGTCAAATACATCCTTCAGAACTCCCCCCTGCACCTATCCTTGTTTGCTAAATTCACTCTACCATGATCCTGTTGCAGGGGAGCGAAATAAAATATGGATCTCTGTGTCCTCTGCAGCACCAGCATTAAGTAAACAAGCGTTTGTCAAGGCCGACTGTTGTCTTGTTGGCATTGGCAACAGTAATGCAGGAATTAGAGAGAGATGCACAATAGGAATGGCAGTGAAGTATGGAACCGACGTCAACCCCATCCCACCCTGCAGAGAGTGACAGGCATTGATGTGTGCCTTTGGGTCATCGGCCATAACGCTCCTGACATTTCACCTCACCCTACTCTGCAGACTCTGATAAGTGTCATGTTGTGCCTTGGGGTCGTCAGGCCTTACACTCACTCAATTCCATAAGGAAGTACATTGAGATGGGTGCAGTATAGGAGAATGGAGTGAACTTTGGGGCTGAAGAGTCCAAAGCACACCTTGATGCCTGTCAGTGGCTGCAGGGTGGGGGTGGGGGTGCAGTGGCATGAGTATTACAGCTGACAATCCAAAGGCACTCACCTGACACCTGTTAGTCTGTACAGGGTGGGACGTTACGGTTAGAAACCCTAATGCCCCAGGCGTTTGTTGGTATTTGCACTCCAAATTTTCAACATGGCCTTTTTGTGACCCCACCCCATGAAAGCATTTGGGACCACTGTTCATGAACAGTGGCGCTGTGATTTTGTTAATCTGTCTGGAATGCTGATTTCCCACAGCGACCGCGCCATTCTGATCGTGTGTGAAATCACAGTTCGGGCAGGATGTGAAAAATAACAGCTGCACCATTCATAAGGAGGTGTGAAGAGATGGCAATTTTGAATATCTGCAATGTAAATATTAAAAACTCTTAAAGTTACGAGCATGCGTGAAAACTGCGCAACGAACGCTCATAATACAGTCATTTTTTTGAATTCTTTCACCAAATTTTTAACATAGGCATTTTGAGACTTCTGCTCTTGAACAGTGGCACTATGATTTTCTTAATCTGTCCCGAACATTGATTTCCCACTGCGACTGCGCCATTGTGTGCCAGATGTACGAAACCACATTTTGGGCAGGATGTGAAAAATGACAGTTGTACTGTTCACAAGGAGGTGTGAAAAAAATGGCAATGTTGAAAATCTGAAGTAAAAATATTAAAAATTCTCGAAGTTACGACTGTGCGTGGAAACTGTGCGATGCACACTCGTAACATAGTCATTCTGTGGAATTTTGTCACCAAATTTTCAACATAGGCATTTTGAGACCTCTGCTCATGAACAGTGTTACTGAGATTTTCTTACTCTGTCCCAAACATTGTGTTCCTGCAGCGACTGCGCCATTGTGTACGAAAACACATTTCAAGCAAGATGTGGAAAATGACAACTGTACTGTTCATAAGGAGGTGTGAAAAAATGGCGATGTTGAAAATCTGGAGTAAAAATATTAAAAATTCTCGAAGTTACCAGCGTGCATGGAAATTGCGCAGCGCACGCTCATAACAGTCATTTTTTGGAATTTTTTAACCAGATTTGCAACATAGGCTTTTTGGCAGCCCACCTCATGAACAGTGATACGGTTGTTTCATTAATCAGTCCCAAAAAGTGATTCCGCGCAGTGACCGCAAAATCACCTTTCGGGACTAAATAATGAGATGACAGTGACAGAATTCATGAGGTGGGGTCCCAAGAACCCCATATTGAAAATGTGGTGCCAAAATTCACAAAAAAGGCCGAGATATGCACCAAAGTTGAAAAAAAGTACAGTTACGTAAGAACTTACCGCAACAGTAGATCTTCGAGAGACGCTCTTGCAGTAGGTATTCACAGATAGGACTAAGCCGACAGACATCAGGACCCCATGGAAAAACTTCTAGCTAGCAGTCTCTGGTCGGGGACTGTCCCCACGTCTGGTGACTGGTGTCAGACAACGTCCTTATAAAGGGGCGGTCCCCCATGCCCACCTTCCAGTTCTTTCTCACCAAAGGCCTAAAGAGGCAAGATGAGAGAGAAGAGGATATGTCCCCATGGAAGAAAAAGAGAAGACACCTAGGGGGACCATGGGCAGGAAGGTAATATCTACTGCAAGAGCCTCTCTCGGAGATCTACTGTTACGGTAAGTTCTTACGTAACTGTACAATCTTACTTCGAGAGGACTCTTGCAGTAGGTATTCACAGATAGGACTCAGTCCCAAGCAGTCTGGAACAAAGAAGAAAACTCGGGAGGAGGATTGTCATCCACTACATAAACCTCAAGGCTGGACAGGTCTCGTGAAAGGAGACCCTGCAGAACAGCCAATCCAAAGCCTACTCTACGGCAAGAGACAGTGTCCAAACTGTAGTGTTTCGTGAAGGTATGGACAGACATCCACGATACGGCTGCGCAGATATCTGCCGCTGACACATTCTTGAAACAAGCCGCCGAGGCAGCTACTCCTCTAATGGAGTGACCAATGACCTGACCTGGGAGGGTCTTGTTGTACTTGTCATAACAGAAAGTGATACAATCCACCAACCACTTAGACAGGCATTGTTTAGAAACAGCATTGCCTTCCCGTTTGTGAGCGAAAGAAATGAAAAGCTGATCAGTTTTCCTCAGATCCTTAGCTGATTGGTGTAGTATCTCAGGATTCTGTGAACATCCAGAGTATGTAAGAGTTACTCCCCATGATTGGAGTGTTGCGTAAAGAAAGCTGGTAACTCAATGGATTGATTCAGCGTAGACTCAGCCACCACCTTAGGAAGAAACTTAGGATTGGTGCACATGTCCACCTGTTCCTTGTGGAAAATGAAATATGGGCTTTTACACATCAAGGCTCGGAGCTCGGAAATACGTTGAACAGAGGTAATTAGGACTAGGAAGAGAGTCTTCCAGGAAAGGAACTTTAAGTCTGCTTCCACTGGCGGTTCAAAGGGGTGCAGTGTGAGCTTTTCCAGGATAAAATTCAAGTCCCATGAAGGGGTGGGATTGCAGATGGGGGGGGTCTCAGGTGGAGAACCCCTTTAAGGAAGGTCTTAGAGACTTTCAGTTGGGCAAGAGACTGATCTCCGAAGGGAATGTGGTAGGCTGAGATAGCTGCCATATGGACTTTCAAAGAAGAATGGCTGAGACCCAGGTCGAAGAGGTGACGCATGTAATCCAGGACTTTGTTAGCTGGGCATGAGAAAGGCTCCAAGTCTTTAGAGCTCGCCCAGATGAAAAAACGTTTCCACTTCCTGGCGTAGGTGGACCTGGTGGAAGGTTTTCTCACCTCCACCAAAATGCTTGTTACTAATGGAGAAACTCTGAAGCATGCCTTAGCTACATCTGAAGGAGCCACACATGGAGATGAAGGGATTTGAGGCCTGAGTGAACTAGGGTCCCCTGATCCTGGGTCAACAATTGCTGCGACAGAGGAAGAGGAGGGTCCTTGGAAAACTGTTGCAGAAGAGAGAATCAAACTAGCCTGGACCAGAAGGGGTGATGAGAATCTTCTGTCTGGCTGATATTAACTGGAGCATCCAAGGGTCTAATATTATCCTCTCCAAGCTCAGTAGATGGGAGGAGAATCTCCCCCCCAACGGTTCCTCTGGCATGGCCAGAGGCAGAGGGAAAGGCAGGGAGTCAGGATGTGATGGGCAGTGCAGCAGCCGAGGTTCCCATGTTTTTTTTTTGCTGGGGGGAGTCTTGGTTGCTAGAGGGGCCCGATGTTTGTTGGCGCACTTTCCTTGGGTAGCTTTTTGGTTTTGTCAGTTTTGGCGGTGAAAAGGACATCGCTGCCCTTGAGGGGGTCTTTACAAAGTCTGGAGTGACTTAAGTGTAGTGCCCTTCTCCTGCAGTTTGGTCATGATGTCTTTGACATCACCCCCAAACAGTATCAAACCCCTGAAGAGAGCATCCTGTATGGCAGTCTGCACCTCAGCGACCAATCCTGACACATAGAGCCAGGCATGATACTGTAAGCCTATGGCAAAAGCCGAGCTTCTGCCAGCTGTGTCCACCACATCGTAGGTGGCACGGAGCATGTGCTGACAAGCCAAACAAGTGGATTGGACCAGGTCTCCCAGTTCCTGTTTGGTCTGTGAATCAGGAAGGGAGTCCAGCTTGGATTCTATCTAAGAACGGACTTCTGGGAGTCCCCCATGTGGCCGATGTAGTTGAGGACCCTAATACCTAGGGTCGAAGATGAGTAGATTATCTTCCCCTACTGATCCAGAAGTCGGGATTCTTTGTCAGGTGGGATGAGCTCAGGTGTTTTGGACTGGCGGAGCAGCCGTGAGCAGTGCTGATCACAACCGAGTCCACCTTTGGGTGGAGACAGAGAAAGTCTTTACTCTCCGGAGCCTAATATAGCCTATCTTCCTTCCTCAGAAGGGGGGGCTAGTGCAGATGGTTGCTTCCAAATAGTGAAGACAAGATCTGCGTGAGGCTCTCTCCAGGGTGGAATCAGTATGGGAGCGGTCTCGGGCAGATCCAAATGTGCAGTGAGCTTCTTAAGCTGTGGGTCTGACTCCACTGATTGCAACTGACATGTCTCCTGGATCTTTCTCAAGAGCTCCAGAAAGAAGGATCCTCTGGAGGGGACTTCAGAGGGTTCCTCGGCCTTGGGTTTTCTGGTGTATGAGGCTCGTCTCCAGGTTCAGAATGATCTGAGTCAGAATCTGAGTTTAATGGCTCTGAAATAGAAGAAGACTCCTCCCTAGGAGGGGGAGGAATGACCCCTCTGGGGACCACCCGAAGGTGTGTCTCCTCTCTGCTCTGGGAGCCAGATGGCTGTCCTCTGGTGTCGGGTAAAGGGGGAGGGGTCTCCGGTCTCCGATGTAGGGGGTACAGCGTAGGGGTCGGCGTCGGAAGACGACTGTCTACCTCCCTGGTGAGATGAGCCTTGGCTCGGCCCACCAGGAAGCCAAGACCTCCTTCAGATCCGCCGGCGGCTGCAGAGATGGTGGCAGATGAGGAGGAGGAGGAGGGCTCAGGTACGGATAGTTGGGTACCTGAAATAGGAGTATCCATAACCCAATGGCGGGAAACCTGGTATCAGGTACTGAGACATCGGGTACTGCTGCACTGAATAATGTGGCGTCGGGTACTGTGGCATTGGATACTGCAGAGCCGGGTACTGCGGTGCTGGATATTGCGGCATTGGGTACCCTGGCGCCAGGGGCTCTGATGGAGCAGAAGGTCCTGGTGTAGGCCCTGCTGGCAGACCAGACAGTGGGAATGCCGGTCCGGAGGTCTTCAGGCCCGCCGTGGGGAGACCTCCAGGAAGGTCTGATGGTCATGGTGGAAGAGCAGGTCCTCCATCAGGCAGAGGTATGCTGGAGGGCAGCATTGGGTCGGCCAGCATCGGGTTTGACGTCTGATGGTCTGGCACTGGGGAGGGGGCACCCCTGACGGCAGTGTCCCTGGGTCCTCAGTCCCAGCCAGGGAAAGAGGATCAGTATCCCTGGGGGACGGGCCAGAGGGACGCGGGGACCTCAGAGGGCAATGGGTCTATCCGTTATGGGGAGCCTGAAACATCAGGTGCGATGACAGGGTCTGATGCAGGCAGATCTGCTGGGCGGTCACTGGAGGAGCCAACGGACGACTTATCAACAGCGTCTGGGTGGACATCGGGCAAGAAGGCCATGAAGGAGGGCGGCCTTGGTGGAAGGGTGGCGGGCTGGGTGTTCACCTGAGGCAGTGAGTGGCTTATCAGCCCTGTTCATGCGGGTGTCAGCTTACCAGATCTGCTCGGACTGGAAGGCCGTGATGGAGGAGTGGCCTTGGCGGGAGCGGAAGCCTCCTTTAGCCCGGAGGTTCCCAAGGGGCCTGAGTGTGAGCCCGAGGTGGGCGCGGGTTGGGAAGGGCACTGGATAAATCAGGGGACTGTTTTCTCATTGTTCAGGTAAAACAAAACAAAGAAAACCATAAAGACAATGCAGGTCAGTTTTCTTATTTTGCAGGTGTGTTTTGGCACACTGGGTGGGCTTCAGTGTGCCACGGTATTTTGGGAGGGGACCAAAGCCAAGGGGGATTGGGCCCCCATTGGCACAGAAACGTGTCTGGGGGACGCATGATGCCAAGGGGGATTGGGCACACCCTTGGCACACAAATTAAATGATAAGAGGGCCATTATGCTGATGGGGATTGGGCTCCCCTATCGGCAAACTGAACTGGGATGGGGCCTGCCGATAGGGGGATTGGGCATCCCTGACGTCGGCTTGATTGGGACCGTGAGGCGGACGGTGACAGCGGCCGCCATCTTTTATTGAAATGTTACACCAGGTAAGGCACGCCCTGCAATGAGGAGGAGCTTCCTCATTGCAGCGGCTAAGTGTTCTTAAGTTGGTGGTATCGCTGCACTGCTGTCAGAGCAGCATGCAACTTAATTGTACATGGAGCTCCAGCCTGAAAAGCAATGGCACCACAGGCCACAACAGGACCGTGCCTCCAAAACCTGCTATTCCAAGCTACCCCAATATGTTGCTTGCGCATGCACAAGACAACATAAAAAACATATATGCCAAATAAATCTTTCAGATCCCCCCCCGCACCTTTCCCAGTCTGCTGAACTCTGCTAAATTCACTGCGTGCTACTCCCCCGCTGATGGCCTGCAGCTGTGCATGCTCGCCTCTCTTCCGCAGCATGGTTTCACTAGCCTGCCTGCCGGCCTGAAATTACAGTTAACTGCCGTGAGAATTAACTGACTGGAATGGTACTGCATGGTTCTCTGATGATTTCTACAGTTGTCTGATCAAAAAGTCACTCTTCTCTGAAGGCAGTATGGCATAGTAGTTAAGGGCACTAAGCTGTAAGCCTGGATTTGAATTCTATCAGCCCCCACTTGCATACTGTGTGACCCTGAGCAAGTCACTTAACCTCCTTGTGCTCCCAGATCACACCTGGAAACAAGCTCCGGCTCAATGTGGCTTTACTGGTTTAACAATCCACAAGAACTCCTTCCGTAGGCCGGTACTTTCCTGTAAAGTAGAGCTGGAAATGGCACTGAGATGTGCGCAGCACAAGGAAGTCTCGATCTCCAGCATCGTTATTGGCCACTGGAGGTCATGTGGCTTGTCAGCAACTTAGACATGCTCACTTTGCACTCTCTGTAAAAAGTGCAGCATTATAATATCCTAGTGTGTAAGTGCTGATAGGAAACCGAGTTCCTTCAGACCCAGTTTCTGTGTCCAAAATGCCAGATTTCGGCACTTTTGGTGTATACAAATTTGATACTGGCTCATCCTTACTCTAGGCAACTTTAAAAATACCTTTTACACTGATTATTACAATGTGTTTCCTCTCCTCCATGAAATGGATTGGATTACCATCATACTTTGCTTTTCGTTCCTCTCTGATTAGACACTGTGGCCTGGATTTTCAGAGGTTTGGATGCAGGACTTACAGCAGCTGTTCTGCCACTGCTGCATTACTGTAAATGCACCAAAATGCTTGCATGCAATTTGCAAACATGTTGATGCAGTTGCGACATTTTATGTACTTTACCACAGAAAAATAACACAAGCATCATTTTTTTTACACATACTGTATGTCATTTTTTGATGTGCAGCTTGCGGCACTTGAGACATGAGGTTAGACCATGTTTTATGTGGTCTGATAGACATGTTGCAGGTAGTGCAGTTGCAGCAAAATCAGGACGCAGTTCTTTAAAACTCCAGCCCTGTGTGTGTGTTACTTTAATGAAACGAGTATGCAAAAATATATAAACAATAAAAGAAAGTGGTGGTGCCCGGAAAGTGCATTTGTGGATCTGACTACCCTCTGTCAGAAAGTGCTGGTATCCACCTCCGAATACAGCCATGAGCTGGCCAGAGTTGCATTACAGTCCACAGTCTGTTAGCTGCCGATCTGTGGTTGGATCCAGGTGTCCTCAGATATTTGGATCCGATGGTTGGATAACTGGATCTAATGGTTGGATACCTGGATCCGATGGTTGGATCCACTGGATCTAATGGTTGGATAGCTGGATCTAATGGTTGGATCCACTGAATCTAATGGTTGGATAGCTGGATCTAATGGTTGGATCCACTGGATCTAATGGTTGGATACCTGGATCCGATGGTTGGATACCTGGATCTAATGTTTGGATACCTGGTCAGATCCACAGATACCTCGGATACGTACTGTGGATCTGCAGAGGTCAGATCCTTGGTCAGATGTCTGTGCCATCTGAGGCCATCAAACTCCAACCAAAATGATGGTACCCCATGGTATCTGAACTGGTAAATCCCATCCAAGCAACAGTAAAAGAAAATGTAACAAAAAAACAATTTGTGTATCATGTTTTTAAGGTAAGAAATGGACAGTTTCAAGACATATTTAAGTATGACTCAAATTAATTTATGGCCCCCAAAATATGTACAGGTAGCCATCTGCAGCAGTGGTGACCTTGTATCAGAAACACTGGGCTGGACAACTATATTGAAGAAATAATAAGGTGACTCAAAATGCTGTAGGAGGGAAGACAGTGATGAGGGGATCAATAGCATGAACAGGAATGCAGAGAGGCTGGAGCAGTGGTCCAGAGTACAGCAGTTAAAATGCAATGCCACAAAATGTAAAGTGATGCACGCTGACAGCAGAACTCCACAGACAGAATACAGCATCAGTGTATTTATTTATTTTTATTTATTAGAACATCAGTTTAACCACCTTTGAGCCAGAGGCTCATTTACAAAGGTACCTCGTCACAGTGAGGACAAAACAGTGCAAGAAACAAACATCAAGGCAGACAAAAAATCAGAGTACATTTAGGAATCAGCCAAAAAATACAGGCATTTGTCAAACACAGTATACAACAGGCTTACATGTGCGCTTTACAGAGTAGACAATATACAGTAGTTACATGGAGATTGATTCAGTGGGCAGATAAAGGTGAGGCTGGGCGGGAGACATCAGAAGAGGAGTGTGGGGAAGATAGTAGCAAGTAAAGGCAGAGCTGGACAGAAGGTCAGAGAGCGGCTCAGCGAGCTTTGTCTGGGAGGATAGGAGGAGGCTTAGAGGCAGGTACAGCTGCGTGTTGAGAGCAGGTGATTTCTAAGGCTAGTTTTAAAATAAGATAACGAGGCGGCATCAGTGATTCCGGCGGGGAAGGCGTTATACCAACAGGGACTCTGTAGGGGTAGGCCGTGGCACAGCATTCAGAAGAGGCAAGGGACCGAGCGGTTCTAAAAACATACGCTTTAAAATCCTCTTCTCAGTGTGGGATAGCATACTGATGAAAGAGCTGCTAGGATGCTGGGATATACTGGGCAGGCTTTCACCTGACAAAACCAAGAGGTGATAGTGCCACTGTACAGGTCATTGGTTAGGCCACGCCTAAAGTAACGTATGCAGTTTTTTAAACACTCATCTGGAAAGCGGTAAGAAAGGATAAAACCTATTCAAGCAAGGGCAACAAAAATGACTCGGGGGAGGAAAACTAGGACCCACCAGGAAAGATTAGACAGCCTAAACATGTACTCACTAGAAGACAGTAGAGATCAGGGGACATGATAGAAACTGACAAATACCTGCAGGGACACAGTAGGGGGGCTCCTCAGATGTATAAGGAGTAACACAACTGCTTAGAGTCACAAATACAAATTAGTTGGGGGGGGACTTCAAGTAAGGAAATACTCCTTTCAGAAAGGGTGTAGGATAACTAGAACACTCTACCCAGTAATGTGATTAATGCTAGAACTATCGCTGGATTCAGAACCCCACGGCATATGTACAAGGGGGTAATAAGAAGCAAAAGTGAGGGTGGAGGCTCTGGGAGCTCTGAAAGGATTGTGGAATTCTAGGTAGGAACTAAAGGGCAGACGTTATGGGCTTGAGTCTCTTTCTGTGCTATGCCATCTATGTATCTATGGTACTCCCACTGAGCTGGTGGTGTTGGTGATGGTTGCAGGGGGAATCAGTGGTCTTTATTTCCTAATCTGTTTTTTTTATTTAGAATTTTTGCATGCCTGAATAGGCCTAGAATTGATAGTTCAACAACTGAACCATACCCTCACAGTAAGGTTCTACGAGGCCGTTGTGCTGGGTCCTTCACTTTCTCTTTTCCTGACTCCATTTCATGCCAATAAACTTTCATGATGACACACAGTTCCTTATTCTGGGAAACTGGGGCCTACCAAGGCAAGCCTAGGGTCTCCTTTCATTTGGTAGCATTGTTTCTGTTATACTGCCCTCTTTCCCAAGCAGGCCTAGTAACAAGGACACAGGCTTGGGAACTATGGGACAACGGTTCAGATCCCACCATACCCACGTGTGTAGTGTCTGTTCCTGAACATATAACTACTCGGTTCACATTCTACCCACCTGTTAAAATGGGTGAAAGGAGGACTCCTGCAGATGGCAGCCCGCTGGCGCAGTGGTAGGGTTTAGGCTTGTGAAACCGATGCCCTGGGTTCAGGAGTGGACCTGAGGAGTTGGAGGGCCGGCTGGGGGAGGAGGAATGAGTGTCCTACAGACTGCTGTCCTCTTCCTGAGGGGGGCTGGGTGAGTGCCCAGTGCATGATTGACCTCTGGTAGAGGCTGGGGGGAGCAGCTTCTGGAGCCTACGCAGTAGAGAGGTGTGCCCGGATGTTGGAGCTTCAGCACCCCACATCATTGCATGCCACATCTCCCACAGAAGGGAAAAGCATTTAAAAAATATTAGCCCCATTGATGATGCTCTGTTTCACCAATCCCACCCACCGCCCCTGCGAGTTTAGTGTTCGTCGGGACTGGCCTGGGGGCAAGCCATGGAGAGCATACCGGTATGGGGGTCCGCTGGGAACCTGGTTTAGAACTGTTCGGGGGAGCGCCCACTTGCTGGCCCTGCCCTGGGCAAGCCCGGGAGAATCATCACCTGCAATAAGTCCCGGAGGGATGAGCTGAGGGGACTGGGGGAATGTGAGCTGAGCCACTGGGAAATGGCACAAATAAACAAAAAAGACTCCTGCAGAAAATGAGATTTTGCATCTCAGCTGGGCTGTCCTGGGCAAACTATAAAAATTAACTAAACAACGAACTCCTGTGCTGTACTGTAACATGCAGGCTGGTGAGGAATGGAACAGGAGTCAATGTGTTTTGGAGGCACACATTAGCTGCCTCATTTACCGTGACTGAGTCAGTGACCTTGACAGGAGAAAATTGATGCTGATATGAAGTCGTATCAAAGGCAAGCTGCTCAGGATGTTTGATGTAAGCTGACAGTCTCTTCATACCCTTGTCATCACACTAATTATACACCTTCAGATGCGTTTCCGTTGTTATTTATTTAAGCTACAGTTTATGCCCCAAGACATGTAGAACAAAAGCCCATGGCTTCTCTAATGCCTCCCAGGATATTTGGGCCGTCCCCTGCTTTATGTTTTGAGGGGACATTTTAGTTTTGTTAATGGGGGCTGGTGCTGGAGCCCCCCCATCCCCTACCTTAACTGTCAGGACTGCCACGGTCACACCAGTTCTACCAGTTATTAGGGTGGAACTGGGCGACTGAAACATAGAAACATAGAAGTTGACGGCAGATAAGGACTGCAAGGCCCATCCAGTCTGCCCATTTCTTTTTCTACCTTATAAATGTGCCATTGGCCTTTGCTCTGTCAGTGGCCTATTTATTCATAGTCATTTGTATTGCTCCCTTATGCCTATCCCATGCCTGTTTGAAGCCCTGCACTGTATTCATAGCCACCACTTCTTGTGGTAAGCCATTCCATGCATCCACCACCCTTTCTGTGAAAAAGAATTTCCTCACATTCCCCCTTAATCGGCCTCCCTCTAATCTCATGCTGTGTCCTCTTGTCCTGCTATTTTTCTTATATTTAAACATGTTAGACTCTTTCACCTTGTTTATGCCCTTAAGGTGTTTGAATGCCTCGATCATATCACCTCTCTCCTCCTTTGCTCAAGGGTATACATATTGAGCTCTGTTAATCTGTCCTCATATGTCTTCTGATGCAGTCCCTGCACCATTTTGTTGCCCTTCTCTGGACTGCCTCAATTTGGTTAATGTCCTTGTGAAGGTGTGGCCTCCAATACTGCCGCAGTACTCAGATGGGGTCTAACCAGTGTCTTGTAAGAGGGATTATTACCTCCTTCTTACGACTTGTGATACCCCTACTAATACACTAACACCCCCAGCCTTACCTACTGCTTTAGGAGGTCTGCTTAGATGATTTTAGGTCATCAGTGATGATGATGCCCAAGTCTCTTTCTTCCTTTGTGACTGCTAGCAACTCCCTCCCAGCCTATAGGTGGCTTCAGGGTTTCTCTTCCCTATGTGCATGATCTTGCACTTCTTTGCATTAAATCCCAGTTGCCACTCTTCTGACCATTCTGCCAGTTTATCCAGATCTCTTCTCATTCTGCCCACCCCATCTGGATCATCTACTCTGTTGCAGATCTTGGTGTCATCTGCAAACAGACAAGCCTTACCCTCTAGTCCATCTGCAAGGTCACTAATGAAGATGTTGAAGAGGACTGGCCCCAGGACTGATCCCTGAGGTACCCCACTTGTGACTTGCATCTCTTCTGACTGTATACCATTTACCACCACTCTCTGTTTTCTGCCCGTCAACCAGTTTGCCACCCAGTTGACCAACTTCTGACCCACCCGAGCCTACCCAGCTTATTTATCAATCTTCTATGTGGAACAGTGTCAAAAGCTTTGCTGAAGTCAAGGTAGGCTACATCAACTGCTCCCCTTGGTCCACCACTCTGGTTACCCAGTCAAAGAAATCTATGAGATTAGTTTGACAGGACCTTCCTTTGTAAACCCATGCTGTCTTGGATCCTGTGCCCTATGGATTCCAGGTGTTTGCACTATCCTTTCCTTAAGGGTGCCTCCATAATCTTGCCCAGTACTGAGGTAAGACTGACTGGTCTGTAGTTCCCGCCTCCTCCTGCTACCACTCTTGTGAGTGGGATCACATAAACCCTTCTCCAGTCTTCTGGGACCTCTCCTGTGCTCAGAGACTCACTAAACAATTTTGCTAATGGCTCTGCTAGTTCCTCCTTTAGCTCCTTAAGTACCCTGGGATGTATGCCATCAGGTCCCATTGCCTTATCCACCCTGAGCTTAGCAAGCTCCTGTAGGACCCTTTCTTTTGTGAAGGGAGTAGTGCTCACCTCCCTCCCCCCTGTGTCCATGATGCTGAGCTGTGGGCCTTGCCCTACCTTCTCTTCAGTAAATACTGAGCAAAAGTATCTATTTAGGATAGATGCCTTTACAGGGTCCTCCTCCTCACATGCTCCCTTTTCTCCATTAAGCAGCAATACCCCTCTGGACTTTCTCCTTTCACTAATGTATCTATAGAAGTCTTGTCACCTTCTTTTACTGTTCGTGCTAGTGTTTCCTCAGTTTGGGACTTTGCCTGCCTTACCTGCTTCCCTTAGGGCAGTTTGGTATGCCTCCCTATCTTTATCCCACTGTGTTCCCTTATATTTCCTGAAGGCCAGCCTTTTGGCTCTGACCTTTTCTGCTACTGGATTTGAGAACCAAAGTGGTTTCCTTCTTCTTTTGCACTTCCTTTTCTGTCTAACACAATGGGATGTTGCTTCAAGTATTGCATCCTTAATGCTTGCCCACTTTGCCTGTACCCCCTCACCTGTGTTTCTTTTTGCCAGGGCTAGCTTAACTCTGTTGGCCATCTTATCAAAGTCAGCTCCTCTGAAGTCCCATATTTTTGCCTTGGAATGGGACGATTTAGATGTAATAGCCAAATTGAACCATACCATGTGATAGTCACTGGCCCCCAGGTGACCTTCTACCTGGAGATCTGTGATCCCTTCCTTGTTAGTCAGTACTAGATCTAGGATAGCCCTGTCTCTTGTGGGTTGCTGTACCAGTTGTTTGAGGCCCTCCCCCTGCAGGTAATCCACTATGTGTCTAGTTCTGGCAGATGTTCCTGCTGGTATTGACCAATCTGTATCCGGCATGTTGAAGTCTCCCATTATCAGAACCTCCCCTTTACCTGTCATGTTTTGTATATCTTCTAACAGTAATGTGTCTATGTCCTCCCCCTGGTCTGGGGCCTGTAGACAACCCCAGTTCTTATGGCTGTCCCATTTCCTGTTTCCAGGGTAACCCACAGTTCTTCTGGCTCCTTATGTGTATTCTGAATTTCTGTAGCTTTGATATTTTCATTGACATACAAGGCCACTCCTCCCCCCCTTTTTGCACCTCGGTCTCTTCTGAACAATACATAGCCAGGTACTGAAGTCTCCCAAGTGTGGTTACTGGTAAACCACGTCTCACTAATTGCTACTATGTCCAGTTTAGCCTCTGACATTATTGCCTGCAGGTCTGGGATCTTATTTCCCAGGCTGTGAGCATTTGTGTACATGATTTTCCATTGGCCAGATTTTGGTGTGTTAGTTGTTGGGTGAGGTTTGGCATTACCCCTGTGCGTCATATGGGGAGACAAACCTTTTTTCTTACCTGGTGATGCAAATGAACTGCAAACATGCTGAATCCCTGTTTGACCACTAGCTGAGGGGGATGGGGTGTTCTTCCCATTCGACGTATGGGGTGCTGCACCCCTCTCCCCATTTGCTAGTTTAAATATTCTGCAAAGACGTCAAACTTCTGCCCCAATGCACTGTTACAGATGGTGCAGATGCTGCCACTGTAACAGATGGTGCATTATGATCAGCTAGCAGACAGTGCTTGCTTAAGGTCTGGGTCCTCACGACCTCTCTATGCCCGCACTTGTGACTCCGAATCAAGCCCTTTATTGCTATAAAGTTCTTGGGGAGCTTCCTGATCAGCTCCCCACTACATTAGCATAGCCAAGGAGGTGGTGGGGGTGGGGATGGGGTTGTTAAAGCACTGTAAAGCCTCAGACCCAGTGGAAAGCATCATGGGTAACCGTATGCAAATCCATATGTAGCGAAGGCTGTCAAGGCCTCATCAAGCAAAAGTAGCTTAAAACCAGGTTTTATGTTTGTTCCACAATAGAGTGATAGTGGCAAACCATTTGGACATTTGTTGTTTCCTTGCATCTGTTTATGAATTCTGTACTCCTCTCTACTTGCAAACTGCCTCTCTGCTACCTTTGAGTGTATTAAATATCTATGTTCCTTCCCATCTACTGCTAAAACAAGTCAAAAACCCACTTATAAGAGGGAGGGTCAATGAAATATATTTTAATGCTGCCTACTGAATGATATTCATTTTTCCAAAAATAGTAGGTCTTTTTTCAAAGAATTTTCTGAAGTTTTTGTCAGCTTGCTTATGCTCACATCTTTTGAGGACTAAAAATAGCATTTCTCTATGCAGGGTCTCCAGTTCAGACACAATTATTGTTCTTTTCAACATTATTATTCCAGCATATTCTAAATTCAAGCTGTGTTTCTATCATATTCTAAATTCCAGAACTGTTTATGTAGGAAGCAGTTTGGTCTACTGGTTACAGTGCCAACCTACAGTATGTACCTGGAGACATAAGTTTAAATCCCACAACTCTGAGCCAGCGCAGAGGAGTTAGGACCTTGAGATTATGAAAACCCATGAAAATATTGTTCAAACAAGGTACTGTGCTTACATACTTGTAGGAATCAACAGGGCAGAGATATAAATATTTGTAAAATGGGTAGGGACAGTTCTCTAATCTGATTGGCTGAGACAACATTCCAACCATGCTTTTTTTTTTTTTTTAGTATAGCACAGTTAATAAAAAGTGCCAATACCTGAGTCCATATTACAGTGGAAATCCATGTGCCAGCAATCCCAGTCCTTCAAAAAGCCGCCACCTAAAACATGTTGTTTTTGTTTTAAAATCCCTCTCGCTCTGCCTTCTGAATTTCTGCTCCCCTCCTGACCCAAAGATGTGACTTTTTGTTCCAGGGGTGAGAAGCTGTCTCACACTTCTTCCCAATCTGCAGTTAGTGTGAGAGTGTCACGAGTTTTTCAAGACATGCTGCAGCAGACGGTAGCGTGCCACCGGCAAGATCTTAAAAAAATCATGGTCTTGCCAGCAGCCTAACATAGCAACCCAGCGGGGCTCTGAAACACCCTGTGGCACAGCACAGAACCCCTAGTGATACCAGACAGTAACACAATGCCCCCAGTAACATATGGGACATGGAGGGAATAGTGACAATAAAATGAGACTTTTTTTATATTTTGCAAACTTTTAAAAGAAGATGACAGTGTCTCAACATATACTCATTCTGTAACACACTCCAGCGTGTGGGTTAGTCTGTGATAAAGTCTGGTCCCTGTAGCTGTACTCAAGGAGAAGAGTTCCTTGGGGTCCACCCTACGTATCTTGTGTAGGTACTTGTATGTCTCGAACACATTGCTCCTTTCCCTCCTTTTCTCAGGTGTGTACATGTTCAAGTTCTGCAGCTTCTCATTGTACGTCTTGCCTCCTAGTCCATGGACCATCTTGGTAGCGCTGCGCTATATTGCTTCCACTCTTTCACAGTCTCACATCAAATGTGGGCTCTAGTACCTTGTGCAGTATTCGAAGTCTGGTCGCACCAGTGACCTATACAATGGGAGGATCACCCCCTAACTCCTCCAGCTTATCCCCTCCCTATGAAATCCAGTGTCCCTTGCTGACAGCTCTGTTACAATGTGCTGCTGAGTTTAGGCTCTCCACTGTCATGACTCCTAGGTCCTTTTCCTTTATGGTACTTTCCAGCACCACTCCTCCCATTTCATATTGGATTCCCTTGGACTACTGCAATTCCCTCTACCTAGAGCTTCCTGGGGTTGATATCCGCTGCCTTCAGCTGGTGCAGAACGCTGCAGCCAGGCTTTTGACTGGAACTTCTAGAACCAGTCATATACGCTTCTGTGTTCAGCGGGACCGCACTGGCTGCTGTTCGGTGGCGATCACCTTGGTTGGTTTACTAACCTTTAAAGCCCTACACGACCAGGGACCCAGTTACCTGAAAGATCTTCTGATTCCCTATCGCCCCCTCCGTCCTCTCCGTTCCGCCAGCGAGGGATTGCTGGAGATTCCCAGGGTTCGATTGACGTTATCGGGCTCCCGTGCCTTTGCTTTCTCGGCACCAACCCTGTGGAATTCTCTACCTCGCTGGTTGAGAGAATGCCCAACCGTTGATCACTTCAAAACTGCTTTGAAGACATATCTTTTTTTTTTTTTTTTTATTCATTTTTATTCTGTATAACCAGTGAGCAACAATCTGCCCATTTTCACTGGCGCCCAGTCACAACAACAAACATATAACAATTACATTTACAAACATACAATAATACAATATCATTTAAAACAACAGCACTTTGATTCATCTAAAAAAAATTTTTTTAAAACCCTCTTAAATACCGGAATTGTAATACATTGTACAATGTGACAAGGTAAATCATTATACAATTTTACTGCATAATATATTAAAGAATTCTGAGCAAATGTACTTTTACATAAGGGAATCTATACTTAAAATTATCCTGTGACCTTGTCCCAATTTCATTTACCATCTTTGGAAACATTTCACAAATAATACTAAGCAAAATTCTTAAATTAATATTTTGTAAAAAACTAATATCGTAATCTAAATCTATCAATTAATGATTGACACCTAGAAAGCTATAAAGTAAACAATGATGAGTTCTCCTATTCTGACCTGTTACGAACGAATAATATTATGATAAGTTATTGTAAGCTTATAGCATTCTTTCTGATGTAAAAAATATATTACTAAACCATAATCAATAACTGAAAACAACAAACTATTAACCAAAATTACCCTAACTTCATATGTTAAATACTTTTTAACGGTATAACATTCCTAATCTTTGATGCAATTTCCCAATCAATTTCTGAATATGTGTATCAAATGATAAATTACAATCAATGACCAAGCCCAGGTAATTAATTTCAGAAACCATTTCAATATTATTTCCATAATTATCTTTTAAAATCAAATCAAAATTCACATTAGATCTAACATTACTAAAAACCATGCATTTAGTTTTAACATGATTTAAGACCAAATTATGCCTAATAAACCAGCTATGCAATGAACTTTGGCTTTCTCTTAGTCAAGGTTGTTTAAATATTTGGATTTTATTATTTTATTTATTCTTGTGCAGTGCCTTGGTTTTGAAAGGCGCTTTATAAATAAATTTGATTTGATTTGATTCCTCTTCCCAGTGGGCATCACTTAGCCTTTTTTTGCACTGAAGACCAGGTACCAGAGCTTTAACTAGCTCTCTAGCCTGCCCAGATCCTCCCTGAGTTCCCTTATCCCTCCATCCGTGTCCACCTTTGCACAGATCTTCTTGATGCCTTCCTTTATGTTACAAATAGATACATTGTTACAAATAGATACATTGAAAAGGACCAGGCCCAGCACCAACACCTAAGGTACTCCACTTGTTATTTCCCTTACTTCTGAAAACTCCTCATTAACTACTGCCCTTTGTGTTCTTCCCCTCAGCCAGTACTCCACCCAAGTTGGCAGTTTTCCCCCACCCCTAAGTACCTTATCTTCTAATGTCTAATTTGATTTTATTATTCAGATCTGCACTCTTCAGTGCCAAATTTCGAAGGGAAGGAGGACATTTCTGAGGCAAAATCAGGGAGAGTTGAGAGGTATGCTGCCCCCTATAGGTGATCCCCATACTGCACCTCATGTAAAAGAGTTAACTTAGAGCCATTGGGCTCGATTCTCAAAGGCGTCGGAATGCTGCAGGACCCAGGTGCGTGGAACAGATGGTGCATGGGGCTTGCGGCCTTCCCTGGCTGGCAATCGGGATTCCTCCCATGCACCACATTCCATGAGTTAGACTGGCTTTTTGCTGGTCTAACATTGCATCAATCATGGAACCTTTTTATGTGGTTTGTGCCAAATATTTGGCACAAGCCGACATAAAGGGGGTAAAGTGTCACAAGTGCACGTGACCTGTGAGAATCAGGTGCAAGGTACATCAGTGCATTTTGCGTAATGCTGGGTTTGATGCAGCACTTGCCGTAAGCCTGCATCATCCTTTGAGAATCAAGCCCATTGTCTTTCAGTGTCCCCCATTAAGTGACAACTTCAAGCTTGCATACGCTGCCCCCCTCGTAAGTTTGTCTTAGAAGTGAAGCATTTCTGGGTGTCATCAAGTAATGTTATAATGAGGTTGATAAGACAACATATTTGGGGGGGGTTAAAAGGTACAGTAAAAAATGGGGAGGATCAACCAAGAAGAAATTTGACGCCCTACAGTGCTGGGCCTTGGCTCACCAACCAGACATCATAGCCCTGGTTGAAACCTGGCTGTCCAAATCAACTACTGACTCATTTGTCTCCCTCCCAGGCTATACCTTATACCGGGAGGACCGAGTAGGCAAACGAGGGGGAGGCTGTGCAATCTACACCAGGGACACAATACCTGGACACGCACTCCCCACCCCTGCCCTTATAAATGGGGCTCAGGCCCTTACCCTCAGACTCACCCCAGACCCTCTAGGACCCTCTCTATCTCACCACAGCCTCGTTCCCCAAAGAACCAGCACCGGCCCTGGTATCTTTAACGGACTACCTGGCACCCTCCACCATAAGGCAGAACAAATCCTAGTGGGGACCTTAATGTAAATTGGCTCAGCACCTCCTCATCATGACCAGAGACTCATTTGCCGCCCAAGATCTGGCGCGGCTTCATCGCCACCAGCCCACAAGACTTAACCCTAAGAGTGGTACCAGCACCCTTCTGGATGTTATTATAACTATGACCCCATAAAATCCAAAACATCCAGGTCCTCCCAGACTCCCTAAGTGACCACTCCCCTATCCTATTTCATTGGGTAGCCCCCAATCCCAAACCCAAAGCCCAGACCACCCTCTGTAGAAGTTTTCCTGCCCTGGCGGGCTGAAAACTTAAGCACTCCTCACCCAGATAAACTGGTCCCCCATTCAGCATGCAACCAACATTGACACTGCCCTCACCTTCTTCACTCACATCTTCAACATGGCCTGTGATCTCTTTGCACCCTTAACCAAAATCCGGTCCAAAAAACAGAACGCACCCTGAGGTTAGCTCGGCCCTCCTACAACTACTTAGAAACCGGGATAACCTCTGGCACCTTGCCACTGAAACAGGTCGTCTGTCTGATAGGCAAGCCTACAATGCAGCCCGGAATAAGTGCTCATGGGCCATCAGGAAAGCCAAGGCAGACCATTAGCAGGCCTCCCTTACCTCCTCCTGGGGCTCAGCCCGGCCCTTCTGGGATAATATTAAGCAACTTAATGGTAAAGCTTGATCCCCTGCCCCATCCCAGCTCACCAGAAATGGCACCATCTCCACCGAGCCTGCCACCATAGCTAACTGGTTCAACACCACTTTCACTGACCTTAGCTCAGTCCTCCCTAGTGATTTCTTTGACCCTCCCCCCAGCCAACCTCCCCCTGTCCTCCAGCACCCCAGCTTCCACCTGCGAAAGATTTCCACCCGGGAAGCCAGACCGATCCTAATCAAAGCTCTCAATGGCAACAATCCCGGCAGTGACTCACTGGACCCCAGCATCCTCAGGCTGGTGCTAGATGAAGTCCTTGCCCCACTCACCAGCCTAATTAACCCAGTCACTCTGCCTGGGACAATTCCCCACAGCTTGGAAAACAGCCATTATCACACCCTATTCATAAAAGGGCGACAGGTCATGGCCAACAACTACCGGCCAATCTCCATCTCTCCCCATCTCTAAAGCCCTGGAGAAAGTGGTGGCCATTCAAATCACTGATTATCTGGCTAAGCATAACATCTTATGCCCAGAGCAACATAGCTTCCATCGGTCACAGTACCAGCACTGTCCCTTTTTCTCCAACTTTCTACACTCCTCCTTGGATACCAGCTCTAGCTGGTGCAGTGTTCATCGACCTCTCAAAGGCTTTCGACACTGTCTCCCATCCACTTCTGCTGAATGCACTCTGCCACACTGGTCTCTCAGCTGGCCCCTGGCATGGTGCGCTAGCTATCTTGACACTCGATCTCAGTGTGTAAAAATCAATAGCACAGTCTCCGATACCCGTCCCATTCTCTCTGGGGTCCCCCAAGGCTCCATCCTGGGCCCCCTTCTCTTCTCACTCTATCTGAACACCCTTCCCAGTGCATGCCCTGGCAAAATTCTACTGTATGCAGACGGCGCTGTCCTTTTTGCCACCCACCACAATCTCATCTCCCTACAGGACTCCCTACAGCAGTCTTTCAACAGTGCCGAGGCTTGGTTTAAGGAGCGCAGACTCGTCATCAATCTTAATAAAACCAAAGCTATGCTCTTTTCCCACCCCAAAACAAAGCTAGCAACCACCCACTCTTTATCCTTCCAAGTACCAATCAGCCACTGGAACAAGTCTGCTCCTACAAATACCTTGGGGTTACCTTGACTCAGCCCTCACATTTCACAACCACTTGACAGCCCTAACATCCATGCTAACACACGGCTTGGCATCTATTCCTAGGATCTGCCTTCCCCCAAATGCTCTCCGGCTAGCTGTTACATCATCCGTTCTGTCCCTTGTAGACTATGGTCTACCAGTATATAGTGCTGCGACACCACTGCACTCAACAAAATTCACTAACCCTGAATAAAGCCTGCAGATTGATTACTGGTGCCCCCAGGCTCCACACACCTGTCAGCTGTATGTTGAGAGCTAACCTGCTTACCTGGATGAACGGCTCCAATACCAAACCTGTCTCCTCACAAAAAAAAACCCTACTCAGGCTCTCCCCCTGGGGTAACGGCTTCCATCCACCAGAGCCCTCCCACTATTGCAACACGGTCTTCCTACAAGACCACTCTAAAGGTCCCCAGATCAAGAACCAGCCGTGGCCAGAGGTCCTTCTGCTATAGAGCCCCAACCTGGTTTAACTCTCTCCCTGCCCCCATCACCAATGCCACCACCATCGCCAAGTTCAAAACCACCCTTCGGAACCACATCTTCAGCACTTGTAACTGCTCCTGTCTCTGAACATAGCCTCCACCTCTGCTTCTCTTGACAATGCCCCCCGGGCAGCTCTCCACCCAACCATCCCCTCCACCACTTCCCTGTACACCATGCCTATGTTTAACCTGGCCAGTGCCAGCTGTCTCAGTGTTTACTACCAGAATGCTCACTTGATACCAACTTGTGGAACACCTGTTATCAATTACATGTACCCTGTACCCAATTTGTATTTGTCTGACCACAGTGTGACGTGGCGCCTCTGTTGAACGCCTATTGTTTTGCAAATCTTTGCTATGTAACCAAAAACACAATGTATGTCTTTATGTGACAAAGTACCTTTGGAAACAAGCCTCTGGCTCAAAGGTTGTATACTGATTCTTAGAAATAAATAAATAAATAAATAAGAAATGCGATTGGTCAAATACTGTATGATTACATGACCATGTGCTAATCTAATACAACAGCACTAGGCTTTACCTCGTACCTCATTTTCTAAGATGTAGTGTCATCTCACAATAATGTGCAACCTGTTGTGTCTTATTGTTGGTATATAATAGCTTGACGGTATGCTAGCGGTATCATGTTTCATATAGAGAAGGTCCAGCAGTGAAATAACAGTTTCAGATTAGAATCCTTAAAACTCCTCTGTTTACAGCTGTGTGTGATTTGTCATAAGAAAAGCAATTTACACAGTTGCAAAAAGCGATGTATTTATTGGGCCTTGGAACAAACTAAGAACCTAACAAAGCTTGGCTCTGGGGAACAACATTATATAGAGAGAGCCCAGTTCAATTCTTTTGGCTCCATGGGCCCAATTCAAAATAACAAGAACTCTGGGTATGACGGAGATCACATTTCTGGGTTCATATTGTGAACAGTTTGTACAAATGAACCATCCCTAGGGTGGAACTACAGAATGCAGAAGGTACAATTGATTAGCAAGTCTGAACGTGGCTCGGAGTGCTGCGAGCATTATTGATTTTGACAGCCGCATATTGATTTTTTTACCCAATTTGTGACTGTGCTGACATTGTCACGGAGAAAGTCAGCACCCTGACTTGACACACTATCTCTCTTGATCCAGGTTGCTCTATCTCAAGCTCAGCCTAGCTGAGAGTGGATATAATGATCTTGTTTGGCTGTAAAGGCCCTAAAAAGTATATGCGAAGCTCAACGCTTTCATGCACATGGTCAGACATTTCACAGTATTTCTGAAAAGATTCTTACTGGTGGCCCTATAATGTTACTACTGGTAGCCAGGAAATGTCTCTAGAAATATCTCAGAAATGTCAGAAAATATCTGATCATGACAGTTTCTGCAACCATACTTCTACTTTACATTACTACAGCTAGTTTTCTGTGCCCCCTCTGCCCACTGTCTGAAGGGTTAGCTAGGACAACTGAAATGAGGATGAATGCCTGGTTGAAGGGGCCGTGGGGCTTTATGTTTACCCAGTGAACTATAAGGAGGGCATATAACTTCCTCAAGGTCACATGGTCAGGTCAGTATCTAAATCATGATTCATGTAGTCACGTACTCTAACCATTACAGTATGCTACCTCTGTATTTCAGTGCACAGTGATGTCCCCATACCATATGTTGGTGGGAGACACCTGTAACTTGTAGAAACAAACCTATAATCTAGATCTGCTGGGTATCGGGTGCTAGTAGTGAGGCAGACTGAGTCAATGACCAGATCACCCAGACGCTGATTAATGCCTCACTGGCAGGACTAGTCACTGCACTATTTGTAGCAGTAGCAAAACTCGCATGTAATAAATTTCAGTATGATCTGACTAGCTGCTTGCAGAACAAATATCTGTTGTCAATACAAGTATATACTGTGTATCGAATTAGAATGAAATGGAGAAAATTGGAAAGGAGAGGATGTTACCATGAATCAGTGGGTTGGGTGGCCAACTATTAGAACCTCAGACGGTGGAGACTGTGGCTGCATGTCCAGCGCTGACTGCTACGCTAAAAATTCCATTCATGCTAAGAAAGAGCAGGCAGTTTAGTTTTCACAAGATGAAGTAGGTCTGTTCACAGAAAACAACAAACTCTGCAGGAGGGTAGACACTGATGAGGGGATAAGCAATATAAAGAGAGATGTGAAAGTCTGAAGCAGTGATCCAGAAAATGGAAGTTAAAATACAGTACAATGCCAAAAATTGTAAGGTGATGTATACTGGCAGCAAAACTCTGCAGATAGAATACAACATTACTGCAGTCAAGGCTACGGATTCAAAAGAGAACAAGCATTTGTCAATGCCGACTGTTGTCTTGCTGGCATTGGCATTGGTAGTGCAGGAGTTAGAGAGATGCATAATAGGAATGGTAGTGAAGTATGGAACTGACGACTACCCCACCCCACCCTGCAGAGACTGACAGGCATTGAGGTGTGCCTTTGGGTCGTCAGCCATAACGCTCATGCTATTTCAGCTCACCCTGCAGACTCTGACAAGTGTTGCGTTGTGCCTTGGAGTTGTCAGGCCTTACACTCACCCCATTCCATAAGGAAATACGTTGAGATGGGTGCAGTATAGGAAAAGGGGGTGAACTTTGGGGCCGAAGAGTCCAAGGTGCACCTTGATGCCTGTCACTGGCTGCAGGGTGGGGGTGGGGTGGGGGTGGAATGGCGTGACATTATAGGCCGACAATGCAAAGTCACACCACTGACGCCTGTCAGTCTTTACAGGTTAGAAACCCTAATGCCCCGGGCGTTTGTTGGTATTTGCACTCCAAATTTTCAACATGGGCTTTTTGTGACCCCACCTCATGAAAGCATTTTGGACCTCTGCTCATGAACAGTGGCACTGTGATTTTGTTAATCTGTCCCGAACGTTGATTTTCCACAGCGACCGCGCCATTCTTTGCCAGATGTGCAAAAACACATTTCGTGCTGAATGTGGAAAATGACAGTTGTACCATTCATAAGGAGGTGTGATGAAATGTCACTATTGAAAATCTGGAATGAAAATATTAAACATTTTCGAAGTTACGAGTGTGCGTGGAAACTGCGCAATGCACACTCTTAACACAGTCATTCTGTGTTTTTCTTTCACCAAATTTTCAACATAAGCATTTTTGGCCCTCCACTCATAAACAGTGTCACTGTGAGTTTCTTAATCTGTCCCAAACATTGATTTCCCACAGCGACTGCGCCATTCTGCGCCAGATGTGCGAAAACACATTTTGGGCAGGATGTGAAAAATGACATCTGTACTATTCATAAGGAGATGTGAAAAAATGTCAATGTTGAAAATCTGGAGTGAAAATATTAAAAATTCTCAAAGTTATGAGCGTGCGTGGAAACTGCGTAATGCACGCTTGTAACACAGTCATTTTTTAAAATTTTTTCATCAAATTTGCAACATAGGTGTTTTGGGAGCCCACGTCATGAACAGTGACAATGTCATTTCATTAATCAGTCTCAAAATGTGATTCTGTGCAGTGACCGTGAAATCACCTTTCGGGACCGAATAACAAAATGACAGTGACTGAGTTCATGGGGTGGGGTCCCAAGAACCCCATGTTGAAAATTTGGAGCCAAAAGTCACAAAAATGGCCAAGATATCTACATAAGTTGACCCCCCCCCACTGATGTCATTGTACAGCTCACTGTGATTTTCTTCAGTCCGCGGTCAGCTTTTGAAGAGTTCAGACATCTCCCGCTCCACTGAAGATCGTCGCGCCAGGCTCTGGAGGTGAGTATGGGGTGAGGGGGTTGCTGGGAGATGGGGTGCGCAGAGGGTGGGGCGGGTTGGGGCAGGGGGGCATTGTGACCATGAGGGACTGTTTTCTGTTTTACAGGGAACAACAAAAAAAGGACGTCGTGGGAAGGTTTTTTATTTACAGGTTTCCTTTGGGCACACTGGGATGGGCTCCCAGTGTGCCACCTGTGTTTTTTGGGGAGAGGGGACTGAAGCTGATGGGGACTGGGCCCCCCTGTTGGAAAAGAAAGTGTGTCTGTGTTTGGGGAGGGCATGATGCTGAGGGGGATTGGGCACCCACCTTGGCAGACAAATCAAGGAGGACATTACACCGACAGGGATTGGGTTCCCCCATTGGCAAACGAACTGGGGAAGGGGCATGCAGACAGGGGGATTGGGCACCCCTGACATCGACCTTGTAGAGACTCTGAGAGGCGGATGGCAGGAGCTGCTGCCATATTTATTGAAATGTTTCGCCAGGGGCACATAATGGAGACGAGAGATCTGCCTGCTGATTAGCCCTGCTCTACTGCAATAGCAGATTTTTTAAAGTTGGTGGCACGCATCTGAATTGCTGTTATAGACAGCATGCTCATTCATTGGTGCCACAGAGACCAGCCCAAAAAAGCAGTGTCGCCATTGGCCACAACATGGCCGCACCTCCACAACCTGCTACTCCACCAAGCTGTCACAAAATGTTGGTTGCGCTGCGCGCACAAGACAACATAAAAAGGACCTAGAGGTTATAATAAACAGCTGTATGAAATTCTCTTCTCACTGTGAGACAGCATATGGGAAAGCTGATATACTGCAGTGTATATTCAAATCAAATCAAATCAAAATTTATTTATAAAGCGCTTTTCAATAAATCAAAGCGCTGATACAAAACAAGAGATAAAATATCAGCAATAATAAATAAAAACATAAGACAATGAAATAACCATAAAATAAACTAACCAAGTGCCAGTGAAAATAGGTGATTTTTCAGGGATCTCTTAAATGATTCCACGGACAGGCACTCTCTAATCTGACGAGGTAGAGAATTCCACAGGGTCGGGGCCATAAAAGAAAAGGCCCTTGCCCCAGATGATTTAAGACAAACCTGGGAATCTCTAGCAATCCTCGCCAGTGGAGCGGAGTGACGGTAGGGACAAAGGAGATCTCGGTAGCCTGGTCCCTCACCTGTAGGGCCTTATAGGTCAACAATGCAACCTTGAAGGTGATTCTCCATCGGACTGGCAGCCAGTGCAGTTCGCAGGAGCACAGGTGTGACATGACAAGTTCTTGGTAGCCCTGTCAACAACCTAGCTGCTGCGTTCTGCACCAGCTGCAGGCGACGGAGATCTACCCGCAACCCTAGATATAAAGCATTACAGTAATCAAGACGGAAGAAACAAAAGCGCGGACCAACACAGGAAGGTCATCATGTGGAACAAGGTGTTTTATCCGGCGATATTCCTCAGATGGTAAAGGAAGATTTGACAGTAACCGACACCATCTTTGTGTCAGCGGCTGTCAAAATAATGATTTCGTACCTGTTCAGAAGGTCTCAACTGGGTATCCCATAATAAAGACCAGAGGAACCCAGGAGTCAACTTCTTTGCATAATGACCTGGGTCAACGACAATACCTCAGTCTTATCCGGATTTAACCTCAACCAGTTCGCACTCATCCAATCCTGAATCTCAGCGAGGCAGTTGTTAAAAACCGACACTGCATCATTTTGTTCGGGTACAAAGGACATATAGAGCTGAGTATCATCTGCATAACAGTGAAAACTCAGCCCATAATGCCTTATAATGTCTCCCAACGGCAGCATGTACACCGTGAACAACATGGGGGAAAGCACAGAGCCTTGTGGCACCCCACAAGACAGAGCAAAGGGAGCAGAAGAGAAAATCCCTGAAACTACCCTTTGACTTCTGCCTGTGAGGAAAGAATGGAACCATCTGAGGACTGTCCCTGACAGTCCACAGAGTAGCCGCAGGTGATCTAGCAACATCCCATGGTCCATGGTGTCAAACGCTGCAGAGAGATCAAGAAGAACCAAGATCGAACGGCTCTTCTGATCTCTTGCTATTAGGAGATCATTAAGTACCCGAACTAATGCAGTCTTGGTGCTATGACTCTTCCTGAAACCAGACTGGAGAGGATCATAGACTTCATGGGTGGTAAGAAAGTCATCGAGCTGTAACGCGATTACTTTCTCAATAACCTTGCCCAAAAAGGGCAGGTTAGAGATCGGTCTGTAGTTAGCGAGGCAGTCGGGGTCAAGGGAAGGTTTCTTCAAAAGGGGTGTCACGACAGCCTCCTTCAAAGACTCCAGAAACACCCCTTGATCCAAAGAACTCCAGACTATCTTTGCAAGGATTGGTCCAATCACATCCATGCATCCCACAAGGAGGAGCGTAGGACCAGGATCCAAACTACAGCAAGTTGGTCGCAAGCTTTGGACAATCTTCATGATATCCATGATCGCTGGCTGGTCGAAGTCCATCCAGACAGACTGAGGGCATGTAACCCCATGTTGGTCACTGCAATGCTCGTTTGAACACATGCCGCGGATCTCAGACCTGATTGATGACACCTTATCATCAAAGAACCGAGCAAACTCATCACATTATTTGTGAAAAAGCTCTCCGACCCCGCAGACAGGCTGGATTGCACAGTCTGTTGACGGTCCGGAAGAGCTGAGCAGGTCGGTTTCTTGATGCAGTTATCTCCCTGGACAGGAACTCTGCCTTCTTATGGGAGATTTCTGATTGATAGTCCACATAATGGGTCATCAATCTAAGTTTGTCACCTTCCAGGCCGGATTTCCGCCAACAGCGCTCCAGTCTTCGCGCCTTTCTCCTCAACTCCCTCAATGTCCCATCAAACCAAGGGGATCGAGGGCGGAGGGAGAGGGAGTGAACACGGACAGGCGCAATGGAATCCAGTGCCCTCAACAGCATATTATTATAGTGCACTACTAAGACATTCGGTTCCATGCACTCCATCGGCCAACTCGATAGGTCCAGCACCGCCATCAGACCCTCAGGGGTAACTCCCCTCAAAGGGCGGTACTGGACCATCTCCAAAGGGGTGGGTCTCATAAGGGGGAGTCGCGTAATTGAACCTTACAGAGTGATTGTCAGACCACCCAACTGGTTCCACCACCAGTCCTGTGATCTCCATACCCAGGGTGAACACTAAAGCCAGAGAATGACCATGAATATGGGTAGCAGCAGTAACCACCTGTGTGAAGCCCAACAAACTCATTAGTTGGAGAAAGTCTTGACCAAACTGCAAGTTCATCGTCGACCCAGGCATTAAAGTCCCCCAGGACCAACCACCTGGAGGGCTCCAGTACCAGGTCGACAATGAAGTCTGCGACTTCTTGCAGAAAAACGTTCTCGCTACCGGGTGGACGGTAAATGAGCAGAATTCTGCAGCCCACACCTACTCCCATGATACATTCAAAGGATCCAGGGGACACCACTGGAACCTCTACAAGGCCCAATTCCAATTTAAAACAAATAGCGACCCCCCCACCCCTACGATCCAACCTCGGGCGATGTATTACCGAGTACCCGGCTGGAACAGTTGACTCCAAAATGGAGCCAGCATTTTTGTCCAGCCAGGTCTCGGTAATGCATGTCAGGTCAGATGATACAACAAAATCAGCAATTATTGCTGTTTTGTTTTTTATAGACCTGGCATTGCATAACAATGCCCGGGTTGGATGAGAGGCCCTGGAGGAGCAGGCTACATGCCCACTTTCAGTGGAACCCTTGGGTATGGGAACCAGGCAACGCACTCCCCTATCCTGGACCCATTACGCCCAGACGCCTCCCGACCTCACCTTCTCAATTTGCCTCACTGCTCACCCCCATAGCCGGGGACCCCCGCCTCCACTCAATCCCAAGGCAAGCAACGCCTATACACTTTGGCCGCAACAGGGGCAATCAAAGGGCACAGGTCCTCAGCTAGAGGGGAGTAGCGCCTGTCCATGGATATTCGATCCCAACGCATAACTATATAGGTCTTCAAAAAGCAGTCTTAAGACCACTTTAATATAAATATTGTCAACACCAGCAACTGATTCAAAATAATTAAAAACAATAATACAATTTCTCATACAAACCGACTCCTGAGATAAAACAAATCTGGACAAATTTTCATAAATTCCACAGAAAAAAGAAGTTTATAGTAATTTAAAGCAAAAAATCACAGTTCTTCTAGTCCATGCTTTTACTAGAACAGTAAAAATCCCACAGAGCTCTCACCCCTTGGGAAACTGTCCCATGGTCTATCTGTCACATAGGCCAAACGGAGATGCTTTATAAATCTACCATATACTCCTAGAGTAGAAATCAATCTGCAGAAGATTAATCTAGCTGTTTGGGGGGTATAATTAATCAGCCAACAAAAGGAAAGCTCTCCCTATGGTCGTCCCCCAATGTATTTTCCAGGGAGACCAGCCTATAACTGGACTTGTGTGAGCAGGTTCTCCAACCTACTCCAACAACAATCCATAAACCACGGGTGCCCTAGGCCCATCCTCCAATAGCACTCCCCGAGCTCCCATAGGCAGCTGTTCACCCTAGAAAACCACACCGGGTTCAGGCTGATGTTTTTATAGATAGAGAGAGTCCCCCTGATCATCCCCCAAGGTGCCGCTGGGGGGATTGATTAATAACTGGGGTTTACACTAGCAGGCTCTCCAGCCTGCCCGCTATGAAACCAGGGAACACAGATACCCTGGGGTCCGTCCTCTGACAGCACCCCCTAATCTGCCCAACCAACCACCCCAACAGACTACCCTGGGTTGAGATCAAAAGGCTGACAAACTCACCCACTCCCCAGTGATGACAAAATCCACAGATCACAGATGCAGAGATAAAGCCAGATTTTCCTATTCCAGAAATAGGCCCAGTCTCTAGTTTCAAACACACCAGGACATAAAGCAGATCCAAGGAGACAGTGAGTCAACAAAATCAATTCAGCTCCGAGATAAATTCCTCACTGAAATGTCGTAGGTCGAGGAAGTTCATGCGTTCTCAGGGTTCAATATTCAACATTCTCGGCAGTAAAATCTTTACCAGCAATAATCCCCGAGAAAGAGAAAATTCTGAACTGTCTCCCTTCCTACAGCTTATGGGCCAAGTCACTCATAGCCAGTGGGACAGCGTGACGCCAAAAGGCATCAAAACTCGAAGATCTTGGCCAAGGAGCGACCCTGAAACACAAACAGCCGTCCACCAGCACACCAAAGCCGACAAAGTTCCAAAAGACAACAATGGGTGCAAACTCTTCAGTAAAAGTATCGCAGTCCAGAAAAAATGCAGGCAAACCCAAAAGCAGGTCCTCAGACAATCCTTAGGGAAACAGCACAAACGTAGCTCCAACTCCAGCATGAAGTGCGAGTAAGTCAGGGCAGCAGTAAAACGGGGACAACAGTAAAATAATGAAACAGCCGCCAAAGACTACCTCCACGCCGTCGCGCTGCAACAGCTCAGCCTCAGCGCTATGGGTGATATAATAATAATAACATTAAAATAAATAAACAAACTAAAATAAAAATTTAAAACGGAGCTAAACGGAGCTAAACGGAGCTAAACAGAGGCTGACCCAACGTGGTCACCATCTTGGTTACCATATTGTGCTTCTTTAGCCATTCCTCAGAGCAGAAGTGCATCTGAAAAACATTGGGGTCTGTTCTGAACGTGGTTGGGGAGAGTGTAGTTTACTGTATCATTTTTCATGTTCATCTTTTCTATACTATCAAGGGCAGGGCAATATTAGCAAATTCAGATTTTGTGGAATTTTCACAAAATGTGAAATGTTGCAACATTTTGTGGAATTCAGTGAAACTCTTTAAAGGGACACTGTCAACCCCCTTAGGTCTCAAAGTGTCCCTAGTTTAAAAAAACATATTTTATGACTGCCAACATTCAGTAAAGATTGCTGATGTAGCTGGTAGTTTGATTCTGACACTTATTTTCTTTAAAAAAGTGAAAAACAGACTGCCCATCATACTGGTGTTATCACACCAAAACAGGTTTGTTTACATCCTTTGAACAACCTACAACACATCTTTCCTGGACTTGGGAACACCCACAAAACAGTCTAGCCCCTCATGATGCAGTGGGAGTTTAGGAGGTTTCTTTCTTGTGAGTGACTGCACTGTTGGGGTGTATTTCTAATGCTCAGGAAGTATACAGTAAGAACAGAACCAGGACTGTAAACAAAACAAGGTTGTTTATAAATATACATTGCCATGCATTTCAGTTCTACTAAACAAGGAGACAGACAAAGCAAACAGCAACATCAGTGAATTTTAGAGAGGGTAAACAATCATAAAATGTGGGGTTTCAACTAGAAATAATATGATGAAAAACAGGTTGACAGTGTCCCTTTAATTGGTTGTAATTCAGTCAGTGGTATAGCAAGAGATCTCACATTTGGAATGCATATTGTGTGACGGGCTGTAAAAGGATGCTACAGTTTATGACATTTGGAAACGGGGCAAGGAAGTCATAGGGGCTCAAAGCCTGGCAGTTCATTATTCTTGTGAACATTTATGTAAATATTTATTTACTTACAACTTAGCCACCTTTGGCATTAAATAATTAAAAAATTATAAGCACACTTTCCTAGAAAACTGCTAAATAGAGAGGTACTTGGTTGTGTAAATTGTAAGTTCAAAATTTCACAATTTAATTATTTGTTAACTTGTGTGAACATTTCAAAATATTTGGGTGGTTATAGCTCCACTGCTGTTGCAGGGATACACTCAAGAGTTGGCATGCATATCAAAGTAAATATGTAATGGAATCTTATTAAGCTGGATAAAATAAATGCGGTTTAGTAGGTTACACTTTATTGTGCATAATTTAGAAATTACTAATTAGCAAAATTTGCTAAAAAATTCATAGACACATAATAACTAATGCCACTAGGATTCCACTTGTAGAATGTAACTTTCACAAAGTGCTTAACGCCACTGAATCACCTTACCTGCACTAATAGAGTGGCCCCGAAATACCCCTCCAACACTCCGGCGACAGGGCTGTCCAACATCATGCTCCATCTTGACTAAATATATCCAGATAATTCCGTCACATTGGCTTAAGTTGCCGCTAGTTGTAAGAATTGAGGGAAGTGAGGCATGGCATCACTTGGTGCCACTGTTTTCAAATAGTAAAATTATACACTGTTATCTACTGGGTTGTTAAAGAGTCAGCAGGTGGCATGGTATAGAAACAGTGCTGCACGTCCATGTACTTGCACAAGTCATTGCGCTCTAGTGGTTAGCTGACATATTGCAAGAATTCAGGCTAGTGCACAGTGATGTCCATAAGGCAGTATAGCACAGTGGTTTAAGGCTCTGAGCTGTGAATCTGGAGACCTGGGTTTGAATCCCACTTGCACACTGTGACTCTGATCAAGTCGTTTAACCTCCTTGTGCTCCCAGGCACCTGTAAACAAGCTTTCAGCTTAGTGTGTCTCTCCTAGTTAAAAAAAAAAAAAAATGACTGTTCTTCTTGGCTTGTCACTCAGTATAATGACTTGGCACCACTGTACTTTTACTATGGAGCGCCTATGAATGCTACATTATTGCCCCATTTACCAGTCTTTACCTTCCTCTACAGTGGCAACTCAGGTATGTGACTGGGCATATGTATGGACACAGCTTCAACAAATGCATCTCGGCATTCCAAAATTAAACACATGAAATTCAACTTTAAAGAGGACAGGAATATCAATTTTAAAATGGTGGTTCTGTCTTGAGTCTTATTAGAACTTATAATCAAAGGCTTTTATCTGTGATAGACCTGAATCGAGAAAAATATATATTCTATGTAAGGGTGTTATAATGTTATGGATATTTATAATATGGCCTCATATGTGTACAAACTGGAATCAGTTTCTTGCAAGTGCAGCGTTGCATGAGCGTGACAATCAGCAGATGTGATGACTTGTGCTGTGCCTTTCAGAGTCAGCACGAGCCCATAACATTGTCCTAAACATCAGCCAGTCTGTCCTGCTTTGACAGTATCCTGTTGGCAACACTTCAGTGGCAGTGTCTAGTGAGTGGTTGTGTGGAATCAGGCTAATAGAAATGTTAACAGAATACTGTGTCTCTCTCTTTTTTCTTGTTGCACCTATTAAGCAGTAGGATTTCTGAGTCTAAATATATATTGATGTCCTTTGTCCCTAACCCTGACTCCCCCCCCCACAGAGACGTACACATGAATTACCTACACTTCCATTTGAGAATCGTTTTCCTTCCTGTAAGATGGTAACCGTATATTTCATGTTTCTTAAGAATTATTAAAAACATGTTTGTTGCTGTATTGGTCCTTGCAAAACAAGATGCACACATTAGGTGATTTGATACCTTTTATTGGACCAACAGAGATTACAGAAAGACCTTAAGCTTTCAACCTCCAACAGAGGTCTTCTTCGAAGAAATAGCAGATATTTAAGAACACTCACTTTTTGAAGAGCAGAGGAAAAAAAAAACATTTAAAACATGAGTGTGACAGACCCGCAACTAGTTAAGAAATACAGCCATGGATAAGCAGGCATCTCTTAAGGGATTATATGAACGTGTGATGATGTCAGCAGATACAGGCCTTATGGTCTATCTAGTTTGCTCGAGTGTACAACTCTCAGTATTGAGTACCGATGCTGGCCCCCCCATCCACTTCTTTCACTTCCTCTCTGCATGCGCCGTGTGAGTTACCAACATCCTACCCCCCTTCCCAGTTCTGATTTTGCCCTTGACCCTGTCCCACCTCCTTTTAAATCCCTCTACAGTTGTTTGTGAAACCAGTTCTTCCGGCAGTGCATTCCAAGCTGTCACCACCCTCTCTGTGAGAAAGTGCCTCCTCATTTCTCTCCTGAACTCCCCCCCCCTCCAGCTTCAGACTATGACCTCATGTAATCCCTTCTTTTCTATACCTAATCAGACCGTTATGGCTAACTCTGTTTATGCCCTTCAAGTATTTGAAGGTCTCAATCATATCACCCCTATCTCTTCCGTCCTCCAGGGAGTACATATTGAGCTTCCATAACCTATCATCGCAGGGTTTATCTCTCATCCCACTTATCATCTTGGTCGCCCTTCTCTGTACCCCCTCCAACAGTCTGATGTCCTTTTTTAAGAAGGGGTGCCAGTATTGCACATGGGTGAGGCCTCACTCGTGCCCTGTACAGTGGCAGAACCACCTCTTCACTCCTTGATGTAATTCCAATTATGTATGGTTGTATTTCTTAACTAGTTGCTGGTCTGTCGCACTCATGTTTTAAATTTTTTTTTCTCTGGTCTTCAAAAAGTGAGTGTTCTTAAATATCTGCCATTTCTTCTAAAGAAGGCATCTGTTGGAGGTTGAAAGCTTAAGGTCTTTCTATAATCTCTATTGGTTCAATAAAATGTATCAAATCACCTAATTTGTGCATCTTAAGAACTGTTAGTTCAGTGTATAACTCAGTATCATTTGGTGTCTCTAAACCTAATATTTTTTACTTTTAACTTGCAGAGATAGAACTCCATTTCTTTTTTTTTTTTAAATCAAGCTTTTTGGTCCCTGTCACCTCCTCCCGCCAACTGGCAATGGGGACACATATTTACCTTAATGATTTTCTCCCCTGACCCCCCCCCAGGCCCTGGCACATGGCCGTGCGAGTGTATGGAGGCACACTACACCCTGTGGTGCCAGCTCAGCTCCTTCCACCTCCCGATACCTTTGCTGCCCCCTCTCCGGCTACATTACCCACCGGATCTCCACCTGGTGGGAGCGGAACTATGGAGGGGTGCCAACTCACCATCACCACCCTCGGGAGAGGAGAGCTGCCTGCTGGCATGCTCAATCCTGTGCTGCTCTCCCCCCCATGCCAACACTCTGACATTCTGAAGTCATTCCTGAACCCAGGTCACCGGTGTAGCGTGAGGTAAGGCATCCAGCGCATCAACCCTCTGTGCCACTGGGCTGGCTTGAACTCCATTTCTTTATGCTGTCAGTGATATTCATGATGCAACGGGGTAAGACAGTCATGTACACAGAACTTCATTCAGTTTTGTTTTCCCATTACCAGTGGCTCGTGCCGTGGAGTGGCTGGGTTCAACAGTGGTACTGCAGCAGGAGATGATATGCCCTTTCTTCGGGAGATTTGATCCTCATGTAGCAGCTGTAGTTCTTTAGAATCATTTATCTTCCTACTAGTCATGAGCCCGTCAAAGTAGACTGATATTCTACTGGCAGCTCTGCGCTGAAATACCTCAGCACCCCAACTGCCCATATTTTCTTATTCAAAATAGAATGTAGTCAGATACTTGTCTGATTGACAGTTTAACAAGAGCGATCAGAGTATACTGTGTTGAGGGGTAGCGAGGTGATGAAAAGGAATGTGAATTTTCTTTTGGATTAATTGATGCACACAGCATTCTCTGCAGATTTATCTGGTGTGTAACTGACCAGCCTGTTGGCCTCATTCCATTGTACAGTGGACAGTGTTCTGCCGCCTAAACTCGATTTTGTTATGTTTTGCAATTAAACAATAATGCATGACTGAGTGTGTGTTGTGCTGGGATAATGTAACGATTTGGGTGGTTGGACACAATGCCGCAGGCAGAGTGCATCCAACACCCAAGAAGTGAGAAGCGGTGTCTGCTTAGACCATGACCTGCTATTTTGGTGCATTTGATGGTTATATTTACTGATGTGCATTTTTTTTCTCCTGTTTTGTATTCTCCTGCCATTGTACTACCCTCTGTATCAGCACTGTTACCAAGCATTCATTCTGTATTGTGTTTTGATTCTCAGTGTTACTGTTAATGTTACTGCAATTATTGTACCAAACACTATTTTTATGTTGTCTTGTGCACACGCAAGCAACATATTGTGGTAGCTTGGAATAGCAGGTTTTGGAGGTGCGGTCATGTTGTGGCCAATGCATGGCTGCTTTTGAGCTCTGTGTACAGAATGAAATAGCATGCTATCTATTACAGCAGTGCAAAGTGTACCACCAACTTGAAACAGTTTCGCCACTGAAATGAAGGGTGACCTGTCATTTCAGGGCGTGCTAGCATATCTGGTGTAACGTTCCAATAAACATGGGGTGGCTGTCGCCATCTGCCTCTCACAGTCCCCATGAAAGCCGACGTTGGGGGAGCCCAATCCCCCTGTCAGCATGCCCCCTTCCTAGTTCATTTGCAGACGGGGGAGCCCAATCCCTGTTGGCATAACGTTCCCCCCTTGTTTTGTTTTGGCGGTGCCCAATCCCCCTCGGCATCATGCCAACCCCCACAGACACGCTTTCTTTGCCACTGGGGGGCCCAATCCTCATCAGCTTCAGTTCCCTGTCCCCGAAACACACAGGTGGCACACTGGGAGCCCACCCCAGTGTGGAAAACAGTTGATTTTACACCTGTAAATAAAGAAAACCTTCCCGTGATTCCTTCCTAAAAAACAAGAAAATGGTCCTTTGCGTCAGGAGCGGCCCCTTCCCCCAACCTGCACCCATCCTCAGCACACCCCAACTCCCTGCACCCCGTCACCCCATACTTACCTCCAGAGCCTGGCGCGATGATCTTCAGTGGAGCAGGAGCAGCGTCTACTCTTTAAAGACAAATGCGAACTGAGAAAATCACGGTAAGCTGTATAATGGCGTCAATGGGGTGTTTCAGCGTCACGCGAGGTCATAATATGAACATTATGCGCATAATAAACTGCGCTGCCAATACAGTGTGATATTGCCGTGCGGCATGCGTCTTTTTCTGTGAAGTGCTACCCCACACCCCGTTATGGGAGTTGCACCCGGCCCCCACTAAAGATTCTCAACTCGGTGGGGGGTTCAACTCGGGGAACGCACGATCCATGTAAATAAATAAAAGGTCTGGGACCGGGAATCAAACCCAGTCCCAATGCCTGAGTTCCTGCTGCTGTGGCTCAGTCCAGTGAGCCACGGCAGCTGCTTGGTGGAACCCACTCCCAGCAGAGGTCTTATCCTCTGAATGGGAGTGTGTGAATGGTGCAATACCGTGTACAGCAGTATATGCGGTATTGCACCATAGAAACATAGAATCTGATGGCAGATAAGTACTGCTTGGCCCACCCAGTCTGCCCATTTCCCTACCTAATGGATAAGCTGCAGATCCTAATTAACCAACAGCCTACTTCTTCCTACCCCCACCTCCTAGAATTGCCTTATGACTGTCCCATGAATTCTTGAATTCCACCACTGTTTTGACTCCACAACCTCCTCTGGAAGGCCGTTTCATGCATCCACAACCCTCTGTGAAAAAATACTCTTACATTACCTCTGAGCCGCCCACCCCCAAATTAATGCAGGGTGGGGTGGGGTTGGGTTGGTGTCAGTTCCATACTTCACTGTCATTCCTATTATGCATCTGTCTAACTCCTGCACTACCAATGCCAATGCCAGCGAGACAACATTCGGCAGTGACAAATACTTGTTTTCATGGGCAATGCTGTGTCGGGTTAGCTATAATGTCGTACGCTATTAAGCGTACAACATTATGACCCGGTAGGGGGTTCAACTTAGGTGGATATCTCAGCCATTTCTGTGACTTTTGGCTCCAAATTTTCTACATGAGGTTCTTGGGACCCCCAACTCATGATCTCAATCACTGTCATTTCGTTATTCGGTCCCGAAAGGTGATTTCGAGGTCACTGTACAGAATGACCTTTTGGGACTGATTAACAAAACAACAGTGCCACGGTTGATGAGGTGGACTCCCAAAAAGCCTATGTTGCAAATTTGGTGAAACAATTCCAAAAAAATGACTGTGTTATGAGCGTGCATTGTGCAGTTTCCACGCACGCTCATAAATTCGAGAATTTTTTAATATTTTCACTCCAGATTTTCCATGTTGCCATTTTTTCATACCTCCTTATGAGCAGTACAGCTGTCATTTTCCACATCCTGACCAAAATGTGTTTTCGCACATCTGGCACACAATGGCGCAATCACTGTAGAAAGTCAACATTCAGGACAGGTTAAGAAAATCACAGTAACACTGTTCATGATCTGAGGTCTCAAAATGTCTATGTTGAAAATTTGGTAAAATATTCCACAAAATGACTGTGTTACAAGCGTCGTTGCACAGTTTCCGTCTTCATTAACCGAGGGAATACATGTTTTCCTCAGATTTTCAAAATTGTCATTGCTTCACACCTACTTATGAATGGTACAGCTGTCATTTTTCACATCCTGCCCAAAATGTGTTTTCGCACATCTGGCGCAGAATGGCGCGGTCACTGTGGGACATCAACTTTCCGGACAAATTAACAAAATCACAGTGCCACTGTTCATTAGCGGAGGTCCCAAATACTTTCATGAGATGGGGTCACAAAAAACCCATGTTGAAAATTTGGAGTGCAAATACCAACAAATGCCCGTGACTTTAGGGTTTCTAACCATAACGTCTCACTCTGTACAGACTGACAAGCATCAGGGGTGTGACTTTGGATTGTCAGCTGTAATGCTCATGCCATTTCACCCCCACCCTGTACCCAGTGACAGGCATCAAGGTGTGCCTTGGACTCTTCAGCCCCAAAGTTCACCCCATTCTCCTATACTGCACCCATCTCAATGTATTTCCTTATGGAATGGGGTGAGTGTAAGGCCCAATGACCCCAAGGCACAATGCAACACTTGTCAGAGTCTGCAGGGTAGGGTGAGGTGAAATGGCATGAGCATTATGGCCGATGACCCAAAGGCATACTTCGATGCCTGTCAGTCTCTGCAGGGGGGGGTTGGGTTGGTGTCAGTTCCATACTTCACTGCCATTCCTATTATGCATCTTTCTAACTCCTGCACTAACAATGCCAATGCCAGAGAGACAACATTCGGCATTGACAAATACTTGTTTTTATTTGTCTTTCTATACTTGCAACTTGTACACTCTATCGTGGAGCCTTTGTAAATGAGTCTCTGACTCAAAGGTATTGTAATGCTGAGATAAAAATAAATACAAATAAAAATCCCAGCATGACACACACCCTGGAGTGCAGTATTGCTATTATACAATGGCTCATTTGTAAAACAAACAAAAAAAGATTAAAAAAATACACTTAAATGCATTTTCTGCTTTTGTTTTAGTGGGTAGGTGTACAAATACAAAAAAAAGTCCCTTATTACTAGTATTGGCTAGTAGGTGGTGTCCTTTAGCCCTCATTTCTTCTCTTCCACACTGCACAACTTCATTTCTCCCAACTGCTCCTGCTTCTAGATCTGGTCTCACCCCCTCCCCTTACTTTCCCCTAATATGAATATGCTTCCTTATCTGGTCTAGCACCTCACGTATTACTTGTTTAACATTTGTGTATTTTTGCCAAATGCTGTCTTCGTACTCCATACATTTGTTGCTGTATAATTCTCATATTATACGTGTTGCATTGTTCCATTATGCACTGCTATATTGTTCCTCCTACTGTATCCCCTCCCCCAGGCCACGCCAGGAGACGAGTGATTGTATTTGCTCAGTGTGCCTTCCCTGGTGAAACTTTTCAATAAATAAATAAAGTAATCTTGAAGCCCCTCTTTCCTTGTGTCATTCTTTAAACCTCCCTATTTTCTTTTCTGTCCTTCTCTGTTCACTTTTCTGCATCCCAGTACATAGTTCTGGTGACAGCAAGAGTTCAGGATGTTCGGGTGGACTGGTGAGTGGGGAGAGTGCGCGGCTCTTACTTTGTGTATGCTGAGGCAGAATGGCTTCACCAGTGTATGTTGAGCTGGGCTGCTGAGCAGGGATAACAGGACGGACAGCAAACGTGACTGAATGGGAGGGGTTATTGAAGGGAAAAGCAATGTTCTGTTCTTTTAAAGTTTCGGTGAGTAGAAAGCTGGTGAGAAGTAAGGCTTTCCACAAAATGTTGACAGACAGTAATAAAAATTAAAGTTTCATTTGTACCGAGTGACCACGATCGGTTCTGGTAACGGACAGCCATGTGCTGTCTCTCTGAAGTACTGCTCAGTCGCTCATTCACACAAGCTGCAGTGCTCATGTAAAACAAAAAATACTGTTTAATAGACACTGCCAGTGTCAGAAAAGGAATGAGGAGTGAGGGATGGAGTGTGTATGTGTGTGTGGGGGGAAGGGGAAGGCAGAGTCATGATGTGAGCGGGGATCAATGACGCTGACTGTGTGGAGTGGAGCTGGTGACACATTCAAGAGAACTTTAACAAAACCTAGTATTTAGACACAGTCCAGCTTGTATTTCCCATTGGTGCAGTATTCCTTCTCCCCCATTATTTATTACTGAGGTCATCTGTATGAAAACAGGATCTTTGCTCCTGAAGAGTTTGTCTATTCCTACTGCTTTCTCCCTATCTGAGGTCATAATGCACTGCTTGTGACATCACAGTTACTCTTAGGACAACAGATTGTGATGTCACAACTGAGGATTATGACTTGAAGTAGGAAGTAAGCTATAGCGACAGATGGACTCTAAAGGAACTCTAAGGGATAAACATCATGTATTCATGCAAATTTCCTTAGTAATAAATAATGGGGAGGAGAAATATATAAAATGTAAATGAAATGCAGGCAACTTTGTACCTAATTATTATGTTTTTTAAAGTTTTCTTTGAGGCGTCAGTAGCTCTTTAATAGTTCATGCAGACTCCTGTTTGCGTGGACAGGTCCAGTCCTGCACTGACCAGTCCGAGCCGAGGATTCTTTTTTGCCATATATAATATGAAATTGCAATTTGCACCATGTGGAAGTTTATAAAACCTTGAGAGTACTTGATCGCAGTCTTCAGAACCAAAGTTATACTTGCTGCATGTGTTTCTGAACATGAGTTAGCGGGGGGGGGGCAATGTCTATTTAGGTGAGGGAGCAGAAGTGGGTGAGTGGGTGAGTGGGAGTTGATAATATAACTACAGAAAGATCAATAAGTCAGACTGTTCCTTAAATTCGGAAGTAAGTAATTGGGATCAGGACATTTCAGTGAAAGTCAAGAGTGCTAAAAAGATGAAAGGAAAACAACCAACCCTGGCACATGAAGGACAGACGTATCGATTTATTGAAAGTGAGAAGGGTGCGCACACAAAACTCAATGTTTCACCCAATGGCTTTATCAATAGTCACTCTTGAAAAAGCAATTAGGTGAAACGTTGAGTTTTGTGTGTCATTCCGCCTCACTTTAAATCTGTTAGTCTTCCGTGTGCCAGTTTTTTTGGTTTTCTTTGCAGTTGTGCATAACCGTGGCTCCAGTAGCAGCTTTTTTGTTTTGCAGTGCTAAAAAAGGTCTTATTTATTCTTTTATTTAGGCAGTTTATTGACAGCTGAATCAGAATGCTTCGGGGGAGTAGTTTGCATTTGTTGCATATTGCTTTTGATAACAGATCATGGATACTGCATACTGAAACCGAGTCAGATATGTGTGTGCAACTTCCTATCTAGAGCTGAATTACAACTGTGTGGTGCAGACAGAAACTGCAAAATTTGGCACATGTATAAAGATCATTTATAGGGTTCATTGTCGTCATTAGCAAACATTTATTTTACATGTTCAAACATGAGGTTTCTGCTCATTTTATTTATACTCATCTTCTGTATTTACCTAAGCAATAAAGCATGACAGGGTGTGTGTTAGTGTGTATTATGAAATGGCTAATAAGAATGCCGAATCCTGACTGGCTGAGAGGTACTTTCAGCCGGGCTGTTATCCTGGCACAAAAGCCCAGCTGAAGGTAGCCCCCACAGAATCTGGACTCAGCATCCCCAACATACAAATCCGCTGCAAAATGCCCACACGTAACAGGACGGTACCTGAAGCATTCCTCTGATAACAGTGGGGCACATCATGTGCACTCCGAAAATGAATAAATGAAACAAACAAAAGATGCTTTAATTTACCTTAGCCACACAGTGCGGCCAAAATTCAGTTCTCCAGCTCTCCTTCTGCTCCTGATGCTGTTCTGTCATTGCCTGCGCACTCAGCTCGCACAGTTGCTATAAAAAAAAGCAGACAGGCTGATGGTGCCGTTCTGTCATTGCCCGCTCACTCTGCATGCACAGTTGCTATACAAAAAATAAAAAAAGCAGACAGGCTGATGGAATTACAGTATTAGAATTTAAAAAAAAGCATATACTCAGGCCGACAATATTATTAGTTCCTAGTTACTGCCCCTCCGCCCAATCCAACTGCAGCCTCATGAACTTTCCTCTCAGTGACCTGCTCTGTCAACAACACCCTATGGTATTGTAGCACCACAATCCGAGTGACAGCCGGCAAATGTGGCCTCCTCTGCCCTGATGCTGCGATAGCATCTGAAGCCGCTACATATCCTCCCTTTGCCCTTACTTGAGCCATGTAGCATTGATGCCACCTACTGGTACAATAGCAATAACTCAGTGTCCAACAGGAACTATTTTTTTTCTTTTAACATTTTTATTTTAAATTATTGAGGCTTTCCCCCCTAAATTTAGAAGTAAACAATTGGTTAAAAACAAATGCTCTTTTTTACTTTAAAGGAGCCATTTCATAATCACAATAAGGCATTCCGGGGGAGGGGGGCCTTTTGTTGGGATAATGGCCCTTCTCGGGTGGTGGAAGCACTCGGCTTCTCCTCGTACTTCAAGCCACCTGAGGCAGACCATTATCCTGCCATAACCCCCCCCCCCGCCATTGTGCCTTATTGCTTAAATAACATCATGCCTCGGGTGCTTGAAGCATTAGGCCGCAGGTTGAGTGTGTTCAACACCCAAGAAGTGACATTATTACACAATAATACACATCCCTGGAGTGCATTATTGCTATTATACAATAGCTCTTTTTAATAAAATAAAATAAAAAAATTTAATATGTTTAAAATATTTTTTACTTAATTATTTTACTGAGTAGGTGTATATAATAAAAAAAAATTGTGCTGCTGTATTGTTTTGCCAGTAGGTGGAGCCTCTGCTTTTTGGTACAGTGGGCATCTTGTATCCGCCCCCCATCAAACCCACTCATCTTTGGTAAGGTTCCTGTGCCACTTCAGAGTCATTGACCAGGTCCCACGTGTGACTTTTTCATTTATTTTAAAGTGAAACCGGGTGATGTGTTGAATGGCTTTCTGGATAAATGGCCAAGGTTACAGGACCAAGTGTGCACCTTGGACAGGGACATTGGAGCATTGACTCAGTCCCACTGCCTGGCCTGGGAAGGGTAAAGGTGTGTGACTTTTTAGTTATTTATTAATTTTAAAGTGAAACCACGATGTGTTGGATGCGGCTTTCTGGAGAAACAGCCAAGGGCAGAGGACTGGGCTCACACCTCAGGCAGGGACACTGAAGCTGATCAGACAGACAGACTGTTTCTTACATAATTAAATTCAAATAAATGGTACTGTATTGCATCGTGTGGCAGTGTTTAGTTTCAGCACACAAAATACGGTAGATTTTCATCTCAGTTTATTTTCATGAAGCGAGCAGCTTCGGTGAACCACGTGACCAGCGGTTACAGTCTGGCAGTTCATTGAAGCTGTTCATGTCAGGAAAAAAAGCATGGCATGGAATCAAATTTATTTTTTAGGCTGACATATGATGTTTGCCCTGATTGGTGCAGCGAATGACAGAATTGATGTTTGGTGGTGGGACCATGAGGAATTTGATATCCTGTACTGTTTACCTTCTGTGTGAGGATGTGGGGATTAAGCAGTGATTCCTGATGTGGTTATGCGGTCTTTTGGGTGACTGTCCTACATACAGCGATGTTATTGTTCATAGGTTACATAGGTGTCACTGAGCATGTGAAGACATCAGTCCATTTGCTCGCCAATAAAACATTAAGAATATCCCAGGATACCCTTGCTTATAAGGTAGTTTTCAAGCTTGGTTTTAAGTTCTGTCATAGTCTTTCTATCCACAACCTCACAAGGCAAGATGTTCTAAACCTCAGTTACCCTTACATTAAACCAATGTTTTCTTTTATTGGTATTAAATCTATCTTTAACCAACTGAAAGGGATGAGCTCTGGTATTATACAGTTGGTCCCTTAACACCAGTCCCAGTAGATCCCACAGTTGTGTGTCAGTCAGGCCCTGTAAATCAAACACATATCCCCCCCTCAATCTACGGAACTCTGAGGAGTACATATCCAAATATTGCAACCTTTGTTCATAGCTCTGGCCTAGGGTGCCCTTTATCCTCCTTGTTACCCTCCTCTGGACCCTCTCCAAGGCTTTAATCTCACCTTTCTTATATGGAGCCCAGAACTGTGGCACAGTACTCCATGTGGGGATGCACCAGTGCTGTGTACAAGGGAACCAAGACCTCTCTGTCCCTACATTTTGTATGCTTCTGAATGCAGTACATCATGCTACTTGCCTTTTTAACAGTTTGACTGCACTGCATACTAAAACCGAGGTCATTCCTTATACTTATTCCTAAATCTTTTTCATCTTGAACAGCTCTAAGTGCACTGCCACAAAATATATATTTCAATTACATAGAAACATAGACTTTGATGGCAGATAAGGACCATTTGGCCCACCCAGTCTGCCCATTTCCCTACCTACTGGATAAGCTACAGATTCTAGTTAACCAACAGCCTAGTTCCTGCAACCCCCCACTATAATTGCCTTATGTCTGTCCCATGCATGTTTGAATTCCTCCACTGTTTTAAACCCCACAACCTCTCCAGGAAGGCGGTTCCATGTGTCCACCACTCTCTCCGTGAAAAAGAATTTCCTCACATTGCCCCTGAGCCGTCCCCCCTCTAACTTTAAATTGTGTACCCTTGTTCTTACACATCTCTTTTTCTGAAAGATGCTACCCTCCTGGACTTTGTTGATTCCCTTGAGGTACTTAAAAGTTTCTATCATGTCCCCCTGTCCCTCCTTTCATCAAGGGTATACATATTAAGCTCTCTCAGTCTCTCTTCATATGGTTTCTGATGTAGACCCTGCACCATTTTAGTTGCCCTCCTCTGGGTATTGTTATTATTTCTTGTTATTATTTCCAAAATGCATAACTGTATACTTATCTATATTAAAAATAGATTTCTTCTGTATGGCCCGAGTCTCCAGGTAAGTCAGGGCTGTTTGTAAATTGACCTGATCTGCCACATTATTAATAGGATAGCCAAATCGGGTGTCATCCGCAAATTTTGAGAGCCATACCCCCGACTGAACATGCATTGATGAAATATATAAATTAAAAAGACAAGGTCCCAAGACAGAGCCTGAGGTATCCCACTAGTCACACTGACCCATCCAGAATAATCACCCTTATGCAAACCCTCTGGCTTCTTCCATGTAACCATGCCTCAACCCACTGAGAAACTTTGACAGGGCATCCTAAATCAGTTAAGGCCTTAACCAGCTCCTCATGTGGGACTTTGTCAAATGCTTTAGCAAAGTCCAAGAAAATAACATCCACGGAGTTGCCTGTGTCCATGGATTTGTAAAAACTCCAAAAGATTTGTTTGACATGACCTCCCACTGGTAAACCCGTGCTGTGTATTGTCATCGTAACCTGATGTGGTTAAGAATCCTGCAATGTAATCCTTGATGATACCCTCAAGAATTTTCCTCAGTACTGAAGTCAGGCTAATGGGCCTATAATTCGCTACCTCCTGCCTGGACCCCTCCTTGTGAATTGGGACAACCACTGCCTGCCTCCATACCTCGGGAACCTCGCCTGCGTCCAGCGATTTCTGGAACAGAGAGGAAACTGGGCCAGCCAATATGTCAGCCATTTCCTTGATTACCCTGGGGGGCACACCATCCCGTCCCTGTGCCTTATTTTGATCCACGCTCTTTAATCTTTTAACAACATTGGCAGTATCCACCGAAAATCTGGGTCCAGTATTGTCTTTTTCTACAAGTCCCATTTTTTTTTTTTTTTTGTGACCCCTTGTTAAAAACAGAGGAAAAATAATTATATATTTCCGCCATCTCACAGTTTTCTATTATGAGTGTACCATCCTGTGTTTTTAAGGGCCCAACTGTGTTATTTCTTCCCCTTTTGCTATGTATGTATGAGTAGAAAGTTTTGTAATTGTCCTGGACCCTAGCAGCTAGTTTATACTCATAATTTCTTTTAGCCAAAGCGATACCTTTTTTAGCAATTTTTAAGCATTTTTTATAATACTCCCAGACCACTACATGATGACTGTGCCTTGCCTTGTGGTATGCACTGTTCTTGTTTTTAATTAATGTTTTGGCTGAGGGGGTCATCCACGGTGGAAGGGATTTTTTAACCCCATTATATTTATTTTTTATTGGTACATACTTATGGACCAAAGTGAAAATCTTATTTGCTAGTCTTGTCCACATCCTGGAGACAGTTTGATTTTCAAACTCTGATTTCCAGTTCCATTTGGCCATTCAAGTCTCATTTGGTTGAAATTAGCTGAATCATATTTATAGATTCATGTTTTGCCCATATTTTTCCCCAAGGAGCCAGTGTACTGGAAACTAACCATAGAATGGTCATTGGACCCTAACGGTGGTTTCAATATACAGTTTTGAATATTATTACTAAAATTGCTCAATACCAGGTCCAAAATATGAATACCTCTAGTATTATTTGTTACATGCTGTTCAATAACTACTGTCTGAAGGGTAGTCTGTCCAGTCAGAACCCAAGATTCTTTCATGCCATTGTGTAATATATGTTTTAATATGGCATTCTAACAGTGATCGCCTTTTAGGTGGAGAAGTCGATGTGACTTGAAAATAACAAATAATGCTGGAGTCAATTGTTTTTACAGGTCACAACAGATAAATACATTATGAGCGTTATGTGAGCATTATATAAAATAAAGTGTGGGGTGCTGTGTGTAACAAAAGTTTACACACACCTTAGAGTTAGATGCTACATGAAACCCGAACAAAGTTTGCCAGGTTTATGAAAGCATCTAGCTTGAGGGTGTGTGTAAACTTCGAGTTCACACAGCACCCCATATTTTATTTTATATAATTGCTGGGTCTCCCCTATTTTGCCACAGCAATTATATAAAATACAAGCTGTTCCCCCAGACATTTCAGTGCAGCTGTGCAGATTTTTAAGTGTTTACCTGTTTTGTTTGCCCCCTTTATGTGGAATAAATTAACTTTTTAAAAAGAAATAAATCACCGCCAATCTCCTCTGGTGTGGTGGCTGAGTTTCACCGAAGAAGGAAGTGGTGAGTGGTGAGCGGCATGAAGGAACACACTGTGCTGGGCGCATGTGCAGACCGAGGGAAACCATGCACGTGTTTGCCGTTATAAATGCTCCTTTATAATGGCAAATTACAGCATAGTCTCCCAATGGGAAAAAGGGGAGCGCCATTAATTATTACCAAATAAAAACCTGTGTGATAATTCTGATAGAATGTGTCCATCATCAACATAATAGCAAGGAGTGATAAGAAATTACCGTAACTAAAATAGAGTTGCAAAGAAGTGCAAAGTAATGCACCTGGGAAACAAAAACCCAGCGGAGAGTACACAATGGGGGGTGAGTTACTAACAACAACACAAATGGAAAGGGACCTGGGGGTAGTCATATCAGATGACCTTAAGGTGGGCAAGCAATGTGAGAAGGCAGTAAGGCGGGCTGGGGGATACTGGGATGCATAGGGAGAGGCATCACCAGTAGAAACAGCAAGTTGTTATCCCTCTGTACAGACAGCTGGTGAGACCCCATCTGAGTACTGCGTGCAGTTCTGGAGATCCCATCTCCACAAGGACATAGGCCCCATTCGCATTGGGGCATTTGAAACGGTTCTCAGTGCTTGAACCGTTTCAAATGTGTGCTGGCCCGGCTCGCGTTTGCACATAGCCCGATTGTATACCAGATTTGTGGAAGCGTGCTTAAACCCTGATGAGACCTGGGCTTGAGCATGCTTCCTGCAATCTATTTTAAAAGTAAAATGATTTAGGTACAGTGCGAACACGCCAGCTCTTATCCTGTCATGCTTTTCATGCAAGCGCGCAAAGCATCGTGGTAAGCAGCTTTTCCATGCTTCTGAGTCGGGTTCAAAGTGCACATGGATCTCTGCCGCAATGTGAATGCCGTAAAATGCATTGCCTGAAGTGGATCACAGGAAGGGGGTGACAGTATGAACGCTACAGCATGGTAAGCGCTAATCCACTTTTAAAAACGTTTTGATCAACCGTGCTGTAGTGTGAACGGGGCCATAGAGAGGATGGAGGCAGTCCAGAGGAGGCCAACTAAAATGGTGCAGTCTGCAGGAGAAGCCATATGAACAGAGAGTAAAAGAGCTTAATATGCATACCCTCGAGGAAAGGAGAGAGAGAGGGGGGGACATGATAGAAAGATTCAAGTACCTCAAGGGAATCAAAGTCTAAGAGGGTAGCATCTTTCAGAATGAAAAATGTGCAAGAACAAGGGGGCACAATTTGAAGATAAAGGGGGGATGGATCAGGGGCAACGTGAGGAAGTATTTTTGCATGGAGAGGGTGCCAGACACATGGAATGGCCTTCCTGAGAAGGTTGTGGGTTCAAAAACAGTGGGGGAATGTAAGAGTGCATGGGACAGACAAGGCAATTCTAGTAGGTGTTAGGAGGAAGTGGGCTGTTGGTTGACTAGAATCTGCAGCCTATCCAATAGGTAGGGAAATGGGCTGACTGGGTGGGCCAAGCTGTCCTTATCTGCCATTAAAGTCTATGTTTCTATGTAGAGCTGATTTACAATGACCGTGTTTTTAGTCACATACTCAGATTAACTGAGCCATTCTGTTTTACAACAAGCTAATCAGAGTGACGGTCGATAAGAATACAAATATAAAAATGTCCTGTGCCCTTCAACATTAAATACAGTTCTGTAATATTCTGTTAAAATATGTGCTGAGATGTATTACACATCACTTTTAAAACAGCTGTGAGGAGCAAGCTTCGAGCAAATCTTTCCTCATTTCCCTGAGCATGCTGTTTATGCACTGCGTGCACCTGTGCAACACAGATGAGGACGTCATGAAATGACATGCCGTCTCGTCCAGCAGACACAAGACTTTTAAAAATTTTAATGATGCAGCAGACCACACTACCTGTACAAACTGGCAAACTTGAAATGTAATCTAAAAGAAAGAAAAGACACATGAAATCTGTTTTAAATATGTTAATTGGCAACAGGTAACCATTTCAGTCTACTGTTACTGCTTGTAATTCATTCTTGTCCCTTTAATTACTAATGCTATTTTGGAATCTTTGGCTGCTTATAACTTGGCTGGCCTTTGAGCAAAAGATTACAGAGCTGACACATGCAACCTCTTTTTTTGTATTGGTTTTTCCTCCCAGCCAGCAGCTCATCTCTCAGGAATATGTAGCCTTTTCACAGTGATATTCCCTGACTAGGCTGAACCCAGGCATGGTTCAGTTAGCTGCCAGGTTTTTGTCCATTTTTTCATTCTCATCTCCCCTGGTGGGGGAAGTGCCTCTGCCAGCCTTACACAGTCACAGCATCCCCTGTGGTGGGAGCAAGCTTCCTGGCCCAGTTAGAGGGGTCGCTCTGTTGGTGGAACCCACTACCAGCCCTTCCACACTGAGATGCACTGCTGAGTGACAGCTCTCTTGGCCATGGCCTGCCTTCCATGTGACTTCCCGGGCTCATTTCCAAATCCGGGTCGTCAGCATGGCAGTGGGATGCTCTGCTGCTGGCCATGGGGGTGGCCTCAAAGCCTAATATTTAGGGTCCATGAACCTAACAAAATCGGTGATTTTCTGTTCTCTGGTTTAAAGTTTATAGGGATTTACAATTCTGCAGTTTGTATAATTGTGAAATGTAATTTTAAGATTTCTTAAAGTCTGGGGGCTTATAACTCAGTTACCTTTAAAGACAACAGTCTGAAAATTTGTGCATTTTTGTCTTCACCTTGGTAACGTAATCTTACCACATTTGGTGCCATGTGGACAGATACGTTTTAAATTAGAAGGAAATAACTGAAATCACAATTTGGGCAAAATTTCACAACATTTTCTTGGAATTCTGTGTGAAATTTTATGGAAACGAAATTGGAATCTCACCAGAGTTTCACTGACAGAAGATCAGTTTCACCCAGCCCCAATACTAATGTATCTATGTTTTTAAAATATGTATACATACTACATTCCAAAACTCTACAAGCCATGAACAGCTGCAGTGGCCATAAGTCAAATACAGGGGGGCGAAGAGGGAACTAAGAGAAGCTCAGGATGCTTATACAGAGAGCAAGAGAAGGTGTTCAGCACAAAGAGACTTTCTCATGATCACACACTAAGTTGCACCAGACAATTGAATGGAGGTAATGAGTATGGAAAAACGATTAATGAATTTTGATGAACCCATGAATAATTTATTTATTTAGTTTTTGTTGACCGGGTAAGTGCACTAGACAAATCCTGCCTATTTTCAGGCACGACCCAGGGGAAGGGGTTACAGATGAATGCCAACTGACCTTGAACCAGATTAAGCTGTTGGTGGTATTGTTAGTGAATGAGGGAAATTTGTCCAGGACACCGGGGAAATTCCCTTACTCTCTTCGATAAGTGCCATGGGATCTTTAACATCCACCTGAACTACCACCAATCCAAGCAGATGGGACCTCAGTTTAACATCTCATCCGAAAGACGGCACCTCAGAAGTGCAGCACCCCTCTCATGCTGCACTACAGTGTCAGTACTGGGACATTAACCCAAGTGCCAGATGTGGGAACTGAACCCACAGCCCACTGATCTCCTGGCCTCAGAGGCGAGTGTGCTACCTACTGAGCCACTGAAACTGCACAAACCAAGTGGAAAGAAGTATTAAAACTATTACTACCGTAAGAATTTGGCATGGCTGCATACTATAATTGTTTTTATATAACTATGCAACATACATTTATTTGCGCTGTAATTTTTCTAACAAAAATGCTATCATCTGTTTACCCCTACTATTCTCTGGATTTAATCTGTATATAATGTATGGGGAGCCCTTATCACTCTCGGAATTCGGACAGTTTACTGTGTTGTAATGTATGGATAAGCCTCAATAATACTATACTGAGTTATACAAACATTTCCCAGTAATACATCGCTACTCTCAATAATACTATCATGGAAAGTGATAATACTATCATTTTTGCTGATAATACTACAGTTCAATGGTCATCTCCAACTGTAGTATTATCAGTGGATCCCTATAATACAAAAAATAACAGAAAGATATGTGTTTTACAAGGCAGTAATACCATCTTGAGGTTTTGGGGACTTTAGGACTTCTCGAGCATTGCTCTCGAGGTTCCATGTCCCCAAAACCTCTTGATGATATTACTGCCTTGTAAGACACACTTATCTATCTATTATTCTATTGTTATGGTATCGATGTGATGTCAAGAGGTTGTTAACCCCTTTTGACTATGTCACATCGCTGTCGTAACCACGCGATCAACAGTGCAAATGCTCAGATTCAGGGCCGTGGTGATGAGCGCTACTATAGAGGGAGCATGGACTCAGTGTAACAGACAAAAAAAAAAGTAAGTTTGTTTTAGCCCCTATCATGGGGCTTCTGACCAAGGTCTGCGGCGGTTCATCCAGTAACTTTTATAGTGTATTTAGCCCCATACACTATAAAAGCTAATGGATGGGCAACAAACAACCACGCTGAAATCTCATCTTGCAGTTTCCATGACAACTGTAAACCTCTCGAGCTGCACTCTTACGGTTTACCTAGTTGTCATGGAAACCGCTCAATGTGATTACGGTGTGGTTATTGTCTGTTGCCCATTCATTACCCTCTATGTTATGTATTTACTTGCAAAGAGAAAATAAAAACTATTTTTGGAAAAAAGAATTGCACCGGAGAAATTCACACCCACTTGGCGAACAGTTCTGAACTGTGGCTGCAGTGACCATGACGTTTTTCTTCACAACCCTTACACTACCTCTTACAGTAGCAGTAAGTTTCAGGGCCTCTCCATGCTGGACAGTTGAGCTGTTTTTCTAAGCATTTGTTGGCAGTGGACACAAACCAAAGGGCAGCTGTTCCGTGCTAACTGCCAGCATGGGGCAGGTACACAAATGTGGCTTTGGCAGAAACTTTGGTTAGGAATCCATGCTCAATGCTGCTCTGCCTGCTGACACCAATGCATGATGAAACATATAAATGGTATAAAATAGCTTTGAAAGCAACAAAAATATAGTTTAAAAATGATGGAAAAAGAATATATCAAAAAATAACTCATTCTGCTACATTGGAACAGTTTGTGGGACTAGAAATATAGAGAACTGAAGCAAGTGTTTTACGAAATATACTGCAACAACAGAATTGGACTCAAAAAGGAAACCTGGGTGCAGGAAACTCAATACAACTCAGATATATAGCATGCAAAAAACGGCAGTAGTGTTATATGGCATGCCACAGGAAAGGGAACATTTGTGCCTGACAGGTTTTACAGTTAGGAGTGACTGAGGTGCAGGGAGACCAACTCAAGGTCACAAAAGGAGTCAGACATTGTGGTGGGATTCGAACCTGAGATCTCTGGTTTCACAGCTCAGTGCTTTAACTGCTAGGCCACTGTGTTGTCCCACTGTGCGCCCCAAGTGAAGTGAAGGACTTGGATTAGGTTATCAGAAGTGCTGTGCCACTGCACAGTAGCCCCATGATGGAAAGGTCAAGTCCTGAATGGGAGGGGGGAATAAGCTGGCCACTGCATCTGAGGACAGAGGTGTAGGAGTCATGACAGTAAATTGCTCAAGCAAACCAGTCTGTGCAATAAAACCTACAGCAAGGCAACATGGATTCTGGGTTGTACTGGAAGGAGGTTCTACACTAGGAAAGGAACATGATATTGCCCCAGTGAAGGTGAGGCCCCACCTGGAATACTGTGCCCAGTTCAGGAATCCACACCTGAGACAGGACAGAGATTGGCTGGAGTTGGTACTGCGAAGGGTCACCAGTAAAATCCAGGACCAGCAGAGCAGTTCCTATGAGGAACAGTGAGAGGCCCTGAACGTGTACTTGCTGGAGGCCAGAAGGGAGAGAGGTGACTTGATAGAGACCTACAAGTTCCTAAGGGGAACAGTGGGAGGCCCTGAACATGTACTTGCTGGAGGCCAGAAGGGAGAGAGGTGACTTGATAGAGACCTACAAGTTCCTAAGGGGAGTAAATAAGGTGAACGGTGAAGACCTCTTTATTAGGAATAGGGATGCAGCCACAAGGGGGCATGATAGAAGGTTGTGGGGGGGGGTAAATTCACCAGGACTATGAGGACGTTCTTCACTGAGAGGGTGGTGCAATTATAAAAAAGATTGCTGGCGAAGTGATGGGGCAATTACTATAGGCCGGCTCAAACATGGTTGGAACAGAGGGAGGGAGGGGTCACATGGTTTCACTATGGGGAACAAGAGAGGTAGGGGATTCAGGTGGGGGTTGTGCAGAAGGGATAACCCTCTAGGACAGTAGGTCATGGGGCAATGTAGAAATACTTCAGACTGGATGGACCCTCACTCTTGATCTGCTGGCAGTGTCTATGCTTGTGTCTTCACCAACTGTCAAGTCATGCTTGATTTTGTTATTCCACGGAGGGCTATATGTTCATCTTGTGCTACCAATGAGAAACATCTGTCACCTTAGAAGCAGTGGCCCTGGTATAAACCCTGAGGCCTTGGTCCTTTAAATACTTATGTGTAAATAACAGCAGATGGTATTGTCAGGTATCACTCCATTGCTGGCATCTACATGCCTGCTTGACATACGAGATGGTGGCACTGGCATCATATGTCTAGGACAGGAATCAGTGCGGCACGTCATGAAGGAGAATGGGCTGGAAACAATTCCCCTCGGCTCATCATAGGCAGATGACCTTCAGTGGTGCTGCAAGACGCATTCTGAAATGTGGGAGAGGGGAAGGATTGTGGAAAATTGAAGAGCTCAGGTCTGTTGAAGACTGTCCTGACCATAAGCCAAATGAGGGTCCCATGAGTCCCTGTCACTCCTAGACTGGCTTCTCTTGTCCCAGCTTGACCTCACCGGGTATACTACATCCCCTTATGGGGCCTCATCTCTAGATAAAAACCATGGACAGACCAGAGGTGAGGGGATCTCCTGCAAGCAAGTACCACACTCACCTGGAGCAACCTGTGGCACCAAAGATAGGAATCCAGGCACAAAGTAGCTGCTGCTGAATTTATTTAAAGTTTGTGTAATCAGCACAATGACAGGGGTGGGGAGGATCTGGAAGGGGTATGGGCAAAGGCCAACAAGGTGAGTAGGGGTCTAGGGGCTCTTCAGGTAAAAGTGACTTGTGATGAAATGAAAGGAGGTACCAGCCTTAGCCTAGGGGACAAAACAGAAGAGATTAGAAAGAGTAAAATAAAACCATAGGGAAAATGGAGAACTGACACTAGAAATGGAAAGCTTTTTAAAAGTTATTACAGTTGAATGTTGGATGTATACTGAAGATTACAAGGTCGTGACGGTAAACAGATTAGTATGGCAAACTGCCAGAGGTTGCCATGGACTTCAGGAGAGGGCTGTATTGTTCATCCCTTTGTGTTCACAATGTAATGTGACTCACATGAACGGGGCTGTGTTACGCAGCTAAGCATAACGAGCTGAATCCACAGGAAAAACATTCCGAGGCATGAAGAAGGAGCAGTATTATGATGCCTAAAAAACCTGTTAACTTACACAGGAGCAATTTGTAAAGGCACATTGGAGCTATTAATTCAGGAGAGACAGCAAATATGAGATGCACATCAAGGTGGTTGGCTGCTCTGGAGCTGTGGCTTGCAAACCTTATGAAAAATGAAAACCTCTGTAATGCCCCTGCTGACACAGCAATTTATCATATCACCACTTTCTCTAAAATTGTATGTTTTAGCCCAAAGAGCTAGAGTTAAATAAACATAGAAATCAATGTGGGAGCTCCAGATACTGTGATGAGTGCCTGCTCAGGAGGACAAACAAAGTAAGCAAGCAGAACCATTTAGTAAGCATGTCAGTACCAATAAACATTTAAATACCAGTAAATATTTCAGTACCAGTAAACATTTAAATACCAGTAAATATTTCAGTACCAGTAAACATTTCAGTACCAATAAACATTTAAATACCAGTAAATATTTCAGTACCAATAAACATTTAAATACCAGTAAATATTTCAGTACCAGTAAACATTTCAGTACCAATAAACATTTAAATACCAGTAAATATTTCAGTACCAGTAAACATTTAAATACCAGTAAATATTTCAGTACCAGTAAACATTTCAGTACCAATAAACATTTAAATACCAGTAAATATTTCAGTGCCAGTAAACATTTCAGTACCAATAAACATTTAAATACCAGTAAATATTTCAGTGCCAGTAAACATTTCAGTACCAGTAAACATTTAAATACCAGTAAATATTTCAGTACCAATAAACATTTTAATACCAGTAAATATTTCAGTACCAGTAAACATTTAAATACCAGTAAAATTTCAGTACCAATAAACATTTAAATACCAGTAAAATTTCAGTACCAATAAACATTTAAATACCAGTAAATATTTCAGTACCAGTAGACATTTCAGTACCAATAAACATTTAAATACCAGTAAATATTTCAGTACCAATACACATTTAAATGCCAGTAAATATTTCAGTACCAGTAAACATTTAAATGCCAGTAAATATTTCAGTACCAGTAAACGTTTCAGTAACACTAAATATTCTAGTCCCAATATACATTTCAGTATCACTAAACATTTCAGTACCAATGTACTAGTAAACATTTTGGTACCAATAAACAGTTCAGTACCAATGTACTAGTAAACATTTTGGTACCAATAAACATTTAGTAATAATATATTCGTAAACATTTTGGTACCAGTAAACATTTCAGCACTACTAGTTATGCACGAATATCCGACCCAGTGTTTGTATCTGGATGGATAACGGGCTGCTATGAAGAATCCTGTCTGATCAGATATCATTTCAAAAACCAGGTCAGTTTGGTAACATTTTAGTGATGTTTCACCTATGATTCACGTGCCCCTCCATGTAGTATTTAAATTCTGTTGCAAGCCCACATCTGACCGTAATTGTTGTATCTCTCCAATACTGCTGTTTTTTTTACCTCGCTCCAATCCACTCAGTTACCTGTCCTTGTTTGGGACAGTCAGTGGGCTAAATGCTGCTGAAAATGCTTCTGACAACCCCAACTAAAGAGAGGAGACCGGTGTTTGAATTTACAACCCACACAATCAGTTAGACGGCTGCAGTGTTACTGGAAGTTGGAAAGTGGAAACACTGGTGAACACTAAGTGCTGTATGTTTAAAACCATACCAGGCCCCAATAACTGAACCTCCGCTCCTTTACTTCTCCTTGTTCGGGAAAGTCAGAGGGTTGAAAGGTGTGTTTTTTTATAAATGACAGTTTTGAGAGACTTTTCACTTTGTTAACTGCCACCCAGTAACTGAACCATAATAAAATAGATGATACCGTGAGGTGAAAAGACAAAGGCTACAGCTCGCTTAATCATTAAGTCTACTGCGGCTTTACCCATCTTCATTCAAAGTCACCACTGCTCCCATTGCTACCAAATGCTGACAGCACTGTGACTTTTTGTTTTTTACCTTTTGCCTTTACCTTTCCTCATTCAGAAAAACTGGTGTGTTACTTAAAAACAGCAACTGACTGCAGATACAAAAGACAAAAGACAAAGAATTTATAATGCTGACAGCAGCCAACTGCAGCTTGCGCAATAAGTCAGACAATTGCAGCTTTATCTGTGGCTTTACCTATGCTAGTTCACAACCACCTCTGCTCCCAAAGACGTAGACATTAGATGGCTGAAACTTTTTATTGAATTTTTACCTGCCTTTTACCTGCCTTTGATTCACTGAGAGAGGAGACAATCAGACTGCTAAACGCTGCTGCTTTAGAGGGCTGAACTCTGTTCTACTTGTTTTCCTTGTTCTGCTTCCATTGAAACTGCAATAATCATAGTACAGGGAAGAATGCTGCCCCCCTCTTGCCACACCTTAGGTATTTTAACACTAGTGTGATCGCCTGGTTAAATAAAGACTTTGATTGATTGATTGATTGATTGATTGATTCAATAAACTTTTTTAAAGTGTAAATGTGTAAAGAGTCATGTTTTTCTTAAACTATTATCCAACCCAGTAAAAACCCATACTGATACAGATATCAACTCTAATTATCCGAAATCCGATATCTGGTAGAATTTTTGTATCTATGCATCTCTAAGTACAACTTAACACTTTGGTACCAGTAAACATTTCAGTACCAATAAACATTTCAGTACCAATGTACCAGTGAACATTTTGGTACCAATAAACATTTCAGTGCCAGTAAATATTTCAATACCAATACACATTTTGGTATTAGTAAACATTTCAGTACCACTAAACATTTCAGTGACAGTAAATATTTCAGTGCCAGTAAACATTTCAGTAACAATAAACATTTTGGTACCAGTAAACATTTGAGTACCACTGAACATTTCAGTGATAGTAAACATTTCCATGCCAGTAAACATTTCAGTAACAATAAACATATTGGTACCAGTAAACATTTCAGTACCACTAAACATTTCAGTGGCAGTAAGCATTTTAGTACCAGTACATATTTCAGTGGCAGTAAACATTTTAGAACCAGTAAACATTTCAGTACCAGTAAACATTTTGGTACCAGTAAACATTTCAGTACCAACAAACAGTTTGGTACCAACAAACAGTTTGGTACCAGTAAATATTTTGGTACCAGTAAACATTTTACTACCAGTGAACATTTCAGTGGCAGTAAACATTTAAATACCAGTAAAACACTGTGGGACCAGTAAACATTGTGGTACCAGTAAACATTTCAGTACCACTAAACATTTCAGTGGCAGCAAACATTTTAGTACCAGTGCACATTTCAGTGGTAGTAAACATTTCAGTACCAACAAACAGTTTGGTACCAACAAACATTTTTGGTACCAGTAAACATTTTAGCATCAGTGAACATTTCAGTGGCAGTAAACATTTCAATACCAGTAAAACACTGTGGTACCAGTAAAACACTGTGGTACCAGTAAACATTGTGGTACCAGTAAACATTTCAGTACCACTGGCCTGCCGGCGCAACAACTGAGCTACCACTTGCAGTGCCAGCAACCCAGGTTTGGGAATGGACAAGGATGGTTGGAGGGTCGGCTGGGGGGATGGATGTCGCGGTGAGCTGCATGCTCTCCTTCTCCAGGGTGAGGGAAGGGGGATCATGCCTCCCAGTACAGTGCTCCTGGGTGACCACAGGGGCAGCTTACTGGGGAACCAGTGGTTGAGGTTGGGAGACATGCTGGACACTTGGTGTCTTTTCACCATGGCATCATTGCATGCCACGCCTCCCAGAACATGCATCCCTAGAATCACTCTTGGACAAGCAGTATGCTGCCCTGCAATGCCATAGCCACCATGTAGCTGGTCTGGGGCCCCACTCTCTCAGACACCAAACATGGCATCCAGCGGGGAATGCAGAGGGGACCCTGGAGGCCTAGTCTGGGGGAGTAAGCAAAGGAGGAACACTGGGATGGAGCATGGTCCCGAGCTGGGATGGGGAAGCAGCAGGAGCGTGGCCCAATGGGGAGCCATCTGGGGTCCTAAGGCATACTATGGAAAAAATATTTCAGTACCAGTAAACATGTTGGTACCAATAAACATTTTGGCACCAGTAAACATTTCAGCAACACTTAACATTTTGGTACCATTAAACATTTCGGTACCAATAAACATTTCAGAACCTGTAAATATTTTTGTACAAATAAACATTTCAGTACCACTAAACATCTTGGTACCAATAAACATTTCAGAACCTGTAAACATGTTGGTACCAATAAACATTTCAGTACCAATAAACATTTCAGCACCACAAAACATCTTGGTGCCAATAAACATTTTAGTACCAGTAACATTTCAGTACCAATAACTAGTAAACATTTGTGAGCCATTAAAAATGTTGGTACCAGTAAACATTTCATAACCAATAAACAGCGAACATTTTAGTGCCAGTAAACATTTTAGTACCAGTAAACATTTTGGTACCACTAAACATGTTGGTACCAATAAACATTTCAGAACCTGTAAACATGTTGGTACCAGTAAACATTTTGGTACCAATAAACATTATAGAACCTGTAAACATTTTGGTACCAATAAACATTTCAGTACCAATAAACATTTCAGCATCACTAAACATCTTGGTGCCAATAAACATTTTAGTACCAGTAACATTGCAGTACCAATAACTAGTAAACATTTGTAAGCCAGTAAAAAAATTGGTACCAGTAAACATTTCAGAACCAATAAACAGTAAACATTTTAGTGCCAGTAAACACTTCAGTGGCAGTAAACATGTTAATACCAGTAAACAGTTTAGTACCAGTAAACATTTTGGTACAAATACACATTTTGGTACAAGTAAACATATCAGTACCAGTAAACATTTCAGTGCCAATAAATATGTTGGTACTAGTAAACCTTTCAGTACCAATAATCATTTTGATACCAATAAATATTTTGGTACCAGTAAACATTTTAGTACCAATAAACATGCTGGTACCAGTAAACCTTTTAGTACCAATAAACATTTTAGTACAAATAAGCATTATGGCACTAGTAAACATTTCAGTACCAGTAAAGATGTTGGTACCAGTGAACATTTTAGTACCAATAAACATTTTGGTACCAGTAAACATCAAATCTGGCACCAGTAAACATTTCAGTCCCAGTGAACATTTTGGTACCAGTAAAAATTTCAGTCCCAGTGAATATTTTGGTACCAGTAAACATTTTAGTACCTATAAACATTTTGCTACCACTACACATTTTGGTACCAATAAACATTTCAGAACATGTGAACATTTTTGTACCAGTAAACCTTTTGGTACCAGTAAACATTTCAGCACCACTGAACATGTTGGTACCAATAAACATTTCAGAACTTGTAAACATGTTGGTATCAATAAACATTTTTAGTACCAATAAACATTTCAGCCCCACTAAACATCTTGGTGCCAATAAACATTTTAGTACCAGTAACATTGCAGTACCAATAACTAGTAAACATTTGTAAGCCAGTAAAACAATTGGTACCAGCAAACATTTCAGAGCCAATAAACAGTAAACATTTTTGTGCTAGTAAACATTTTAGTACCAGTAAATACTTCAGTTGCACTAAACATGTTAATACCAGTAAACAGTTTAGTACCAGTAAACATTTTGGTACAAATAAACATTTCGGTACAAGTAAACAGATCAGTACCAGTAAACATTTCAGTGCCAATAAATATGTTGGTACCAATAAACATTTCAGAACCTGTACACATTTTGGTACCAATAAACATTTTTAGTACCAATAAACATTTCAGCCCCACTAAACATCTTGGTGCCAATAAACATTTTAGTACCAGTAACATTTCAGTACCAATAACTAGTAAACATTTGTGAGCCAGCAAAAATGTTGGTACCAGTAAACATTTCAGAACCAATAAACAGTAAACATTGTTGTGCCAGTAAACATTTTGGTACCAATAAACATTTTGGTACAAGTAAACAGTTCAGTACCAGTAAACATTTCAGTGCCAATAAATATTTTGGTACCAGTAAACCTTTCAGTACCAATATTCATTTTGATACCAATAAATATTTTGGTACTAGTGAACATTTTAGTGCCAATAAACATGCTGGTACAATTAAACCTTTTAGTACCAATAAACATTTCAGTACAAATAAGCATTGTGGTACTAGTAAACATTTCAGTACCAGTAAAGATGTTGGTACCAGTAAACATTTTAGTACCAAAAATCATTTTGGTACCTGTGAACATGTTATTACCAGAATAAACATTTCAGTCCCAATAAGCATTGTGGTACTAGTAAATATTTCAGTACAAGTACAGTTTTAGGTACCAATAAATATTTTGGCACCAGTAAACATTTCAGTACCAGTAAACATGTTTGTACCAGTAAACATTTTAGTACCAATAAACACTGTGGTACCTGTAAACCTTTCAGTGCCAATAAACATTTCAGCACCAGTAAGCATTTTAGTACCACTAAACATTTTGGTACCAATAAACATTTTGGCACCAGTAAACATTTCAGTATAAGTAAACATTTTGGTACCCATAAACATTTTGGTACCAGTAAACATTTCAGTACCACTAAACACCTTGGTAGCAATAAACATTCTGGTACCAGTAAACGTCGCAGTGCCAATACGCATGTTGGTACCAGTAAACCTTTTAGTATCAATAAACATTTCAGTACCAATAAGCATTGTGGTACTAGTAAACATTTTGGTACCAATAAACATTATGACACCAGGAAACATTTCAGTCTCAGTGAACATGTTGGTACAAGTAGACAGTTAGTACCAATAAACATTTTGGTACCTGTAAACCTTTTAGTACCATTAAACATTTCAGTACCAATAAGCATTGTGGTACTAGTAAATATTTCAGTACAAGTAAACTTTTAGGTACCAATAAGCATTGTGGTACTAGTAAACATTTCAGTACCAGTAAAGATGTTGGTACCAGTAAACATTTTAGTACCAATAAACATGTTGGTACCTATAAACCTTTCAGTACCAATAAACATTTCAGTAACAGTAAACCTTTTGGTACTAATAAACATTTTGGCACCAGTAAACATTTAAGTACAAGAAAACATGTTGGCACCAGTAAACATTTTGGTACCCGTAAACATTTTGGTAGCAGTAAACCTTTCAGTACCAATAAACATTTCAGTACCAGTAAACATTTTTGTGCCAGTAAATATTTCAGTACAAATAAACATTTCAGTACCAATGTACATGTAAACATTTCAGTAAAGTAAACATTTCAATACTAGTAAAAGGAACAATTTGGAATAAATCAATTTCCTGTAGAGGTGGGAGAATAGAACAGTGCAGCATGCTCAAATGTTGCTACAAGTGGGCACTCCAAAGTGGTGGCATGCACCTGCTGGTACAGACAAGAAAACAATATTCAGTCCCGCACATTTGAAGAAGTAGTGTTTGTATTTATCTAGCACTTGTGTTATACACTGCATCCTGAAATACTCTGCAAGCAATGGAGACAATGCTAGTGTAGGGACTTTATGTGTAGTGACAGCCATTCCATTTACCCACAGCCATATACAGCTATGGACGATTGCCTAAACAGGTTTTACTGGGAGGGGGAAAATTGGTTAGGAAATTGGTTAGGAAACCTGGGAAGCTCTCTGACTTTGCTCTGGACACCCAGTAGGACAGCACCAGAGATAGGCAAATGGGAGCTGAATTACTTGCGAAGAACAGCACCTCTGAAAGTACAGCAGTACCCTGTGACTGTACTAGTATGTTTTGGGATATCAGCCTAAGTTCTGTTGTGGGACTGGAACCCACAACTTTCTTTTGCACAGATAATGCACAGCCAGCTGAGGCATGCTGACTGAATTTGGGCTATGTAAACGTAAAAAGGCCCTCTGACAAAAGCTAGTGAAGCTTGAAGCTCTGAGGGTATCCTATTGGCATCTTTATATTGGTACGTTATGGTTTTGCACAAATACTCCCTGTAGAACTGCCTGCTTTACACTGTTGAATTGCCTTGGATGCAGTTTTTTTTCCTCAATAAATAGGCATCAGGGCACGAGTCTGCAACCAACAGGGTAAGATGCCTTTCAGAGGATCTCCCTTGATTGTGTTAATTCTCTAAAATGTGAAGAGAGTTCATTTTTCAGTAATTTGCGAGTGATTTTGGCAACATCTGAGGAGGGTTAAGCTATGCTGGATAAATTCCCAAGATACTGTGATGAGGAAACAGGTAAGGCTGCTGGAACAAGCAGGCAAAGGTGTGCGGGACCAGAGATGAGTGGTAACGCTGAGACAACGAATGGGGTGCTGCTGCAGTCGTTTACAGACTTGGCACAGAGAGCTGAAGCCTTTAACTCAAGGTGCACAGTAATGGAGACCAAAATAGCATTTCAGACAAAGTTAAAATCATTACTGAGAACATGAATATGTCTTCGAGAGCTGTAACTAGCCATATAATAATGAAATTATTGGTCGAGGGAGTGCTTCTGGCCAATCAGAGTGTTCTTTGCTTCTTCACTTGAGACACTGTTATTCTATAAATAACGTCTCATGTCTCGTGTGCAGCTGCACTGGAAACAGGTATGTTCGATGCAGACTTTTCAAAATTGTAATGTATTATTGATCAACTATAATCAATAATATAAGGAATAATGTATGGGTACCCATACACAATTAGCCCCCATACACAATGAGACGGAGAATGAAACTTGTGAGGTCCATGCTGGTATCGCAACCCTGAGATGGAAGCACAAGGTGAGTTGTGTATGTGCGCCTATATTTTATTTGTTATAGTATATGATTAAAAAAAATGTGGCTGGCATTTCTTTTTGTTTTTGTTAACTGCATGATAACGCTGAGCAGAGAAAGTGAAACCAGGCGGCGGGAGTCAGTGTGACGGAATCGCAGCTGCACTTAATGATAGAACGTGCACAATAAGATTTTTAGAGCATGCATATTATCTTAAGAACATTCACAATAACTTTAGAATGTGCCCAATCACTTTAGAACATGCTCAGTAACTTTAGAACATGCACTGTAACTTTAGAACATGCACAGTGACTTTAGAACATGCACTGTAACTTTAGAACCTGCACAGTAACTTTAGAACCTGCACAGTAACTTTAGAACATGCACAGTAACTTTAGAACATGCACAGTAACTTCAGAACATGCACAGTAACTTTAGAACATGCACAGTAACTTTAGAACATGCACAGTAACCTTAGAACATGCCCAACAAGGTTTTTAAGCTGCTTGAATTCCATTCTCAGTAAGCCCTAATTGTACACTATTTAAAGCTACCAACAGTCCCTATTTTCCCAGGACAGTCCCTATTTTAGGCAGCATGTTCCAGTGTCCCCACAAGTTTTGGAAAATGTCACTTTTGTCCTGGTTTTTGCTTACTTGTCCCAGTTTTGTCCCTTTTTTTAGCTGACTGCTAATGAGTGAGTGACAGTTATTTTAGCACCACTGTGGCGCTGCTTGGGCTGGAGAGCAGTTTGCAACTTCAGCCCCTGCGCTTATGTTGCACCGCAAGCATGTCAGTGGAAGCACAGTAAAGCTTGCTCCTTCCTGTTAGGTTAGACTGGCTGGTAGTGCAAACAAGTGCATGTGGATGTCTACCTGCAAGCAACTGAGAGGGACTCCAGAGAGAAAAGAGACCAGCAGCCTACTAAGGTACTCAGACCTGATCAGCTGTAGGGGGAGTGTGTGAAAACAATCTGGTGTGGGGTTGGGAGTCACTGAAGTGAAGTTTGCTCAGCAAATAAGGTGAATGTGAGCGGGTTGGATGGGACTATCAGGAGGAGCAATACATGCAGCTCGAATGTCTGATCAAAATTTAACACAGGTTTGCTTCTAATGAACTTTCTGTACATCATGATTTGGAACTTGCTGCAGCAGAATGATGTATTATTTTAATCTGCATGTTTGCTGCTGGTGTTACTGTGGGGCGGCATGGCCAGAGCAAGCAGCAAAATTGAATTGATTGCGTGCGGCATTGTCTGCGATGGTGCCCGTGGGAGTGACACGGTGTGGGGGGGGGGGGAGTCATGGTCAGGATGGACCGTCCCAGTTTTAGGCCTCGGAAAGTTGGTAGCTTTAACTATACTGCTGCTGCTGAGACTACTCTTACTGTTGTAAGAGTGGTTTCACATCCATAGGGTATCAGAATCACTTAACTTCAGTTTGGGGTTCTCATACGCTAGAATGCACGTGACACCACTCAGAACCATAAGAGTGGTCTCGGTGGCAGTATTATCATATAACAATGTCTTATGCCTCATACCTGAGCACTTTGAAATGGCGTTCGGTTAACGAACACGAGACTTCTTGGGGTAGCAGATGAAGCAGAGGGCACTGATCCCAAAGATTTGTGGTGGAGTTAAGTGCTTAAAAAACTGGAACTGGATAATAGTGGAGTGATTCAGAAAGCTTATAGAATAAAACCATGTAAGAGAGTTATCAGTACGACACAGCACAGGTCTCTCCTGATTGGTACAAATGGCCTAAATGTTAGAGACACTGTTTAATTTGCTGCCAAGAAGAAAGGACAATTAATTCTAGACAGCGTGTCCACATTTGTTTCCCAGTTTGAGCTATGCACCCAGATAGCAGCATAAAGGTTTCTTACTCTCTGTGGTCTGATCTGCATACTCTAAAGGCATCAGTCACACTTTACAAATGCTGGCAGTATAGCCTAGAGGTTAGCATAACGAGCTGTGAATGAGCATAGTACATCCAGCAGGCAGACCTGGGTTTGATTCCCACAACCTCCACTTGCATGCTGTGTGACTCTGAGTAAGTCACTTAATTTCCCCAGTGCTCCCGAGTCGCCCCTGAAAACAGGCACTTGTGCCTAGTGGGGCTTAACCGGTTACCAAAAGAATAAAATAAAAAAAATGACAGTGAACTTGAAGATTTTTGTATGCCAGCCAGTAGTACCTCTACATCTCCCTAATGAAGCAGGGAAGAGACTGAAAATAATTAGAAAAGTCTTCAAACAGAGAATACGAACCCAGACTCGGAGGAGAAGACCTGAATGGTTTATTTTGAGACATTCATTCATAACTGTCTGGGCCCTTTTACTGTTGTTAGGTGGCTAAGTAACGTTAATGCTGGAACCTAGTTAATATGTAGATCAGGGGTTGTGCAACTCTGATTAAATTTTCATACTGATAATACTGTTGCAGACAAAGCTAAAGCTTACAAAAGTATCCTTTTAAATTTGCATTACCCCCGGGGTGGAGGTGCTTGGTGTTGGTAAGAATTGTGGATGTCAAGACAGCCATCACCACAGGGTTGGGAGGACAGCGCAGTTTGTCCATATAGCATACCTCAGCTGTACGCAGCTTTCCGCCGCACAGCCCCTTGGTGATGTTTATTTCTGCAGTTTATCATGTATGGGAATATTATGTTTAAGGTTCCCAAAATAATGAGCGCCATCTCCAGATACTTGTTTCTTCTGATTACTTTCTGTCATGTTTACCCATTTGCGGTCGCATATAACTAAGAACAAAGATCTCAACAGTGGGGTGCTCTGTATTTGTGTTCAGACGTTGTATAGCTGAATGGGTTCTGGATCTAATACTAGTGTATTAAATCAGTCTTTTTGATACTGTCTGTTATTTCGTACTTTGAGGAATGTACAAAGGAAATTGATGTACTCGAGGGGAGTATACTGATGGGGTCAATATTATAATTGCTTCCTGTTTTAGATTGTGGACTTCTAGGGTCCCATACAGGTGACCTCATACTGGTGCAGTGCTCTGACTAGATATTTTCAGCCCAGTTTATGGGTGATGGTCCATGCGTATGCTGCAACAGACTCATTTAGTTAACTTTTCTTAAGATATTTCAACACTCCTTCATATGTGTAACAAAGGATGAGCTCACTGGGAGGCATACTGGAAGGGCACCTCGCCACCATCTGCCCAGATGTGGATGGCAACCAGAAATGGGCCATCATCAACCTGGGTCTGGCAGAGGCCACTAACTCATGTACAAAGATCCAAAGAAAGAAGGCCTGGTCCAAAAACCTGAGCTGGTTGAGCAGGGAGGTAGTAGAGAGGCTGTGGGAGAAAAGAGTTGCCTTCAGAAGCTATAAGAGATCCAGAAGAGAGGAGAACAGGGAGGAGCATGTGAGGAAATCCAGAGAGGTGAGTAGAGTAGTCAGGGCAGTCAAGGATTCAAGGCAGTTAAGGCTGGCACAGGGGATCAGAGAAGGGCTAAAGGATTTCTTCAGCTACATAAGGGAGAAGTGAAACTGTAAAAATCAGATTGTCAGGATCAAGAAAGATAGAGGGTGGGCAGAAAAGGGGGAGGAGCAGGCAGAAGCACTCAGTGAGTACTTCTGCAGTGTTTACTGGGGAGAGGGATGGGCCTCTGCTCCAGGGAAAAGTGGGGGTGGGCATGGGGGAAGCAGGGAGATCCTGGTGAGCATGGTGTTGGAGGGCTTAAGGTCATTGCAGGTGGATAAGGTGCCAGAGCCAGACAGCGTGCATCCAAGGGTCTTGAAGGAGTTGGCAGAGGTCCTAGTGGGACTTCTGGCAGACTTGTTCAAGACTTCCCTCAGGACTGGGTGCATTCTCCAGGACTGGAGGATGACACATATGGTGCCCCATCATAGCAGTGGGCCCAAGGACGAACCAGGTAGCTACAGACCGGTCAGCCTTACCTCCATCGTAGGGAAGCTAATGGAGACTATCCTTAAAGAGAGGTTGGTGATCTTTCTGGAGGAGAATGGTCTCCAAGACAATAGGGAACATGGGTTTGTCTCAGGCAGATCCTGCCATACAAACCTAGTTGATTTTTTTGACTGGGTGACAAGGGCACCCGATAGGGGCCATGCGGTGTATGTCCTGTATCTGGATTTCAGCAAGGCCTTTGACTCAGTGCTACATGGAAGGTTGACTAGAAAGCTGAAAAGCCTGGGAGCAGGGGAGAAACTAGTTGGATTGGTTAGGAGCTGGCTGCAGGACAGACAACAGAGGGTAGTTGTAGGGGGAGGACTCTTGTCTCCCATATCTGTAACCAGTGGGGTCCCACAAGGCTCAGTACTAGGATTGGTGCTATTTAACATTTTCATTGCTGACATATCAGATGGGACTAGGAGTAAGATCAGCTTTTTTGTAGATGACACAAAGATTGGATGAAGGTGTATAGTGTGGAAGGGGGGCAGGTACTCCAAGAGGATTTGTCAAGACCTGAGTGTTGGTCAGGCACATGGCAGCTGGGGTTTAATGCTAAGAAGTGCAAAGCCATGCACTTGGGAGTCAGGAACCCTGGGAATTGCTACTGGCTAGGGGGTGTGCAGTTATTTATTTATTTGTACATCGGTTTACAACCTTTGAACCAGAGGCTCATTTCCAAAGGTACCTCGTCACATTGAGTACAAATACATAAACAGACTTTTGGTTACAGCATATCATTGGGGACAAGTACATAACAGACTTTTGGTTACAGCATATGGGTTACATAGGTAGCAAGCAAGTTAGCAAAGTTAGCAAGCACATGTGTTTACAACAGTTAAACAGATAGCCAGTTTAGCTACAACGGCACTTTCTTGCATGATGGTATGAACAAGCAGCATGATCATAGCAGTTTGACCAGCAATGGGTGAGGATTGAAAAAAGAAAAAACAGGTGCGGTGTGGGTGCCGCCCAGCAGGCACTGTCAGGGCACAGAGAGCTATGCCTCGATTATAGACAGGTACAGCTATGCGTATTACATAGTTGGCTTTGAAGTGCGGTTTTGAATCTGGAGATTGTGGGGGCATCCGAGACGGGAGCAGGCAGTGAGTTATACCAGGATGGAGCTCCATAGCGGAAGGACCTCTGTCCATGGGAGATCCTCATTCTTGGGATCAGAAAAGTGGCCTTGCAGGAGGTTCATGTACAGACCAAGGGTTGGGTTTGGCGGAGGGAGGCTGTCAGCCCTGGAGGGGATAGCCCGAGAAGGGTTTATTTTGCTATTAGGCAGGTTTGATATCGAAGACGTTCATCAAGATTCAGCAGTATTGCCAGGTCACAGAGCTGGCATGAATGCATGAGCCTGGGGGCCCCAGTGATTAGCCTGCATGCCTTATTCAGGATGAGGCGAATTTTATTGAGGGCGATCGTGTCAGCAGCACCGTATACTGGTAGGCCGTAGTCAACTAGGGATAATATAGAGGATGTGACTGCTAGACAGAGGGCAGCGGGGGGGAGACTTTTTTGTAGCGGTATAATATACCTAGCCGCACATTAGTGGCTGAAGCAAGTGCATCAGTGTGGGTGTGGTAGGTGAGGGCTGAGTCAAAGGAGACCCCAAGGTACTTGTAGGAGTGGACTTGCTCTAGAGGCTGTTTGGAGCAGGGGAGGATATGGAGTGGGATGTTGCTGACTTTGTTTTGGGGGTGGGCAAAAAGCATTGTTTTTTTTGTTTTTTTAGATTAATGACCAGTCTGTGCTCTTTAAACCAGGTTTCAGCATCATTATAAGATAGTTGTAGGGAGTCCTGGAGGGAGATAGGGTTACAGTGGGTGGCAAAGATGACGGCGTCATCTGCATACAGCAGAATTTTTCCAGTGCATGCACTGGGCAGGGTGTTAAGGTAGAGTGAGAAGAGTAGGGGTCCCAGGATGTAGCCCTGAAGAACCCCTGAGCGGATGGGACAGGTTTTGGAAAGTGTCCCATTAATTCTGAGACATTGGGAGTGGGCAGATAGGTAGCTGGTGCACCAGGCGAGAGGCCCAGTAGAGAAGCCAATGTGCAGAGGGCATCCAGGAGGAGGGGGTGGGAGACAGTGTCGAACGCCTTTGAGAGGTTGATGAACACTGCCCCGGCTAAGGAGCCAGAGTCCAGAGAGGAATGTAGGAAAGCTGAAAATTCAACTAGTGCAGTGCCGGTACTGTGTCCTGTGCAGAAACCGTGCTGTTCGGGGCAGAGGATGTTGTTTGGACAGGTATTCAGTGATTTGTGTGGCAACCAGCTTTTCTAGGGCTTTGTAGAGGGGTGGGAGTATGGAGATAGGACGGTAGTTCCTGGCAGAGGACCTATCACCACCTTTGTGAATGGGAGTAACAATGGGAGTTATCCACTTCAGTAGAGGAGAACTATCTGGGGGTACTAGTCATGGGGACATGAATCACTCAGTGCAGTGTAGGAAGGCGGCGGCCAAGGCTAATAAGATGCTAAGGTGCATTACCAGGGGAGTCACCTCTAGGAGAGAGGAAGTCACTATGCGGCTGTACAGGTCACTGATGAGGCCTCACTTGGAGTACTGTGTGCAGTTCTGGTGCCCCTGTTTAAAGAAGGATATCAAACTACTAGAGGGGGTCTCGTGCAGGGCAACAGAGATGATCCTTGGGCTGGGGGACAAACCACATGAGGAAAGATTGGGAGAGCTTGCGGTATATTCCTCGGGAGATAGGAAGGAGAGAGGGGATATGACTGAAACCTTCAAATATTTAAAGGGCATGAATAGGTTTAGTACTGAGTGCATGTTTAGCTTGGGGGGGAGGGAAACAAGGAAACAGTCTGAAACTGGAGGGTGGAAGATTCAGGAGGGAAAAGAGGATGCACAACTTCACGGAAAGGGTGGTAGCAAGGTGCAGTGCACTGCCAGAGGAGGTGATATCATTGAAATCTGTGGGCAGTTTTAAGAGGGGGTGGGGCAGGGTCAAAGGTAAGTCAAAACTGGGGGGAAGCTGGGGAGGGGGAGTTGACAGAAGGCGACAGTAAATCAGATGGACAGGCAAGGGGTGGATGGGGGGCAAATGCAGTAGACTAGACTGGGAGCTGCACACACGAGCAGATGTGATGGGCCGTATGGCCTGTATCTGTTGGCATTTTCGTATGAAACATAGAAACATAGACTTTGACGGCAGATAAGGACCACTTGGCCCACCCAGTCTGCCCATTTCCCTACCTACTGGATAAGCTGCAGATTCTAGTTAACCAACAGCCTGTTTCCTGCAACCCCCCACTATAATTGCTTTGTGTCTGTCCCATGCATGTTTGCATTCCCCCACTGTTTTAGACCCAACAACCTCCTCAGGAAGGCTGTTCCATGTATCCACCACTCTCTCTGTGAAAAAGAATTTCCTCACATTACCCCTGAGCCGTCCCCCCTCTATCTTTAAACTGTGCCCCCTTGTTCTTACACATCTCTTTTTCTGAAAGATGCTACCCTCCTGGACTTTGTTGATTCCCTTGAGGTACTTGAACGTTTCAATCATGTCCCCCCTGTCCCTCCTTTCATCAAGGGTATACATATTAAGCTCTCTCAGTCTGTCCTCATATGGTTTCTGATGTAGACCCTGCACCATTTAGTTGCCCTCCTCTGGACTGCTTCCATCCTGTCTATGTCCTTGCGTAGATGAGGTCTCCAAAACTGCACACAGTACTCCAGATGGGGTCTCACCAACTGTCTGTACAGAGGGATAACCACTTCCTTTTCTACTTGTGATGCCCTTCCTATGCATCCCAGTATCCCTGGCTCTCCTTACCGACTTTTCACATTGCTTACCCACCCTTAGGTCATCTGATATGACTACCCCTAGGTCCCTTTCCATTTTTGTTGTTGTTAGTACCCCCCTGCTAATGTGTACTCTTCTCCTGGGTTTTTGTTTCCCAGGTGCATTACTTTGCACTTCTTTGCATTGAATCTAAGTTGCCATATGTTTGACCATTCCTCCAATCTTGCCAAGTCCCTTCTCATCTTTCACCCCTCTTGTGTATCAGCTCTGTTACAGATCTTTGTGTCATCTGCAAAGAGGCATACCTTTCCCTCCAGACCCTCTGCAGTGTCACTTATAAAGATGTTAAAGAGGATTGGACCCAGTACTGAGCCTTGAGGTACTCCACTAGTAACCCCCCTTTCTTCGGAACGTGTTCCATTCACTATTACCTTCTGTGTCCTGTTGTGCAGCCAGTTCGCTACCCAGGCTACCACCCTGGGACCCACTCCCAGGCTGGCTAACTTGATTATTAATCTTTAAGTGTGGGACTGTGTCAAATGCCTTGCTAAAGTCTAGGTAGGCCATATCCACAGCCCCTCCCTGGTCTATTACTTTGGTCACCCAGTCAAAGAAATCAATTAGATTAGTCTGACATGACCTTCCTGCTGTAAATCCATGCTGCTTTGGGTCCTGTGCCCCGCTGGCCTCTAGGTACTCAACAATTCTTTCTTTCAGAAGTGATTCCATCATTTTCCCTACCACTGAGGTCAAACTTACGGGTCTGTAGTTTCCTGCTTCTGCCTTGCTTCCACTTTTGTAAAGGGGAATCACATCTGCCGTCCTCAGGTACCACCCCATCCTGCCATGATTTGTTAAAAAGTGTGGTCAGTGGTGTCACTAGGATCCCCCCTTAGTTCTTTTAGGATTCTGGGATGAATCCCATCAGGCCCCATTGCTTTGTCCACCTTGAGTTTTAGGAGTTCTTTCAGTACTCTTTCTTCTGTGAATGGACTGGTGTCAACACCCCTACCCAGAGTGCTTCTATTGTCTGGTTTAGGTAACTGCTCCTCATCTTCTTTGGTGAATACTGAGCAAAAGTATTCATTCAGTATCTCTGCCTTTTCACTGTCTCCCTCTGCCGACCTCCTCTCCTTTATTAATCTTCACTATCCTCCCTTAACCTTTCTATGCTCCCTAATGTACCTATAAAGGTTTTATCCCCTTTTGACCAGTTGGCTATTTTTTCCTCGGTTTGTGCCTTTGCTATTCTGACTGCTTTTCCTACTTCTTTCTGCTTTAATTGATACAGTTCTCTGTCGTGCTCCTTCTGTGATTCCTTATACTTTTTGAGTGCAGCCTTTTTCTCCTTAACCTTCCCTGCCACCTCTTTTGAGAACCATAGTGTTTTTTTACTCCGCTTTGTTTTTTTTATTTGTTTTACACAAAGACTTGTTGCCTCTATGATGGCAGTTTAGATTTTTCTCCATTGTTCTTCCACCCTCCTATTTGGCCATTTGCTAGTGCATTCTTCAGGTGTTCACCCATTTTGCCAAAGTCAGCTCTTCTAAAGTCCAGTATCCTTGTTTTGTATGGCTTATCTCCATGGTTGTGCTCATTGTGAAGCACACTGTGCAGTGGTCAAGCTTGTTCCCAGATGTCTACCGACTTCAAATTTGTGATCCTCTCTCCATTTGAGAGTACCAGGTCTAGTATTGCTCCTCCGAGTGGGTTCCAGCACTAGCTGTCTAGGTCTGCCTGTGCAGGGCATGAGAAATGACCCTGCTCTTGGATGTGGCTGCAGTACATGTCCTCAGTTAACATCTGGCATATTCAGTCCCCATCAACAGATATCTCCCTTTTCAGCCATTTTGAGAATGTCCTCTATTATTCTCTTGTCCATTTCTCCCCTTGAGATGGGGGTCTGTATACAATCCCTGTACGGATTGTGATGCCATTCCCATCTCCAAGGTGACCAAAGTGCCTCTTGTCCTCCCCTTTACTTTTTAGTTCTAGCTTTGATCCCTTCCCTTATGTATAGAGCTACCCACCTCCTCTTTTGCCTTCCCTGTCCCTTCTGTAGATTGTGTACTCCTGGTGTGTTGACATCCCAGTCATGGTTCTCAGTGTACCATGTTTCTGTGACTGCCACAATATCAATTGTTCATCTTCCATCAAAGCTACTAGCTCAAGCTTGTTTCCCAGACTACGGGCATTGGTAGTCATTGCCCTCCATTTAATGTTGGCTTTATACTTTTTCCCCATCCCTGCTCTTATTGCTCTTATCTATTTTACCATTTACCCCCGTCCTGCCCTGTGTTGAGCTCTGTACCTCAGTGTTTACTCTACTACCTGCCATGTTTTGTGGGGGGAGGCTTGACTTTTCCTGCCTTTTATCAGTACCTCCCCCCTTTTCTAGTTTAAAAGCTTGCCAAGGAAGCATTTAAACCTGTCACCTAGGAGCTTGGTCCCCTTTGTGGACAATTGCAGACCGTGATACCAGTATAGACCTTCATCTCTCCAGGTATGTTTGTATGTTCGTATTGTGATCATTTTGTTAGGTTCGTTACTGTACTTGGAGTCAGGTTTCTTAAGCATCTTGCAATACAGGAGGGGAGGAGGTGAAGACAAGTCCATTTCGGGGGAAAGAGACCTCAAAGGACTTGCAAATCTGAAACTGAACAAGGCCATGGGATTGGACGGGATCTGTACAAAGGGGGCTAAGGGAACTTAGGAAGGAGCTTGCTGCACCATTGACAGACTTATTCAACATAACACTGCAAACAGGAGTGGTTGCAGGGTCCTGGAGGATAGCTAATGTAGATCTGCACCGTAAGAGCAGCAGTAGAGAAGAGGCTAGCAACTATAGACTGAGTCAGTCTCACATCAGTGCTGGGAAATTAATGGAATCCCTGTTAACGAGGACAGGAAATTTATGCTAATTAGCAGCAGTTAGTAAAGTTCCTGTTTACCAAAAGAAATTCAGCCCTCCAAATGATCCACATTTGACGTACCTGAACAAACACTTATGTGAAAAAAAAAATGTATTTTCAATGGTTTTCTTATTATGGGCAACATTCTGCATGGTTTTCTTCATGGGACCAGTATTTTGGCATGTTTACTGTGTCACATTTGTGTACATAATGTTAAGCATGAGTTGTTAACTTATCAGAACCACTCTCAGAGTTCTGTACCATGACAGAGATAAAACTCTAGGTCACTGGTTCCATGAAGAGAACTGTAAAAGAAAGCTGTCCATAAAAACAAAACAATGCAAAATACAGCTTTTCATATAATTTTTATGTTGCCTTGCACCTGCGAAAGAAACATATTGTGGTAACTTTGGAATAGCAGGTTTTGGAGGCGCGGTCCTGTTGTGGCCTGTGGCACCAATGCTTTTTGGGGCTGGGCTCTGTGGCACGAATTAGATTGCACGCTGTCTATGACAACAGTGCAAAAGCGTGCCACCACCTTGAAAGGTTTTAGCCGCTGCAATGAGGGAGCCCCACCTCATTGCAGGGCGTGCCTCTCCCAGTGTAACATTTCAGTGCGACATGGCGGCTGTGCCGTCCGCCTCGCACAATCCCCAGAAAAGCTGATGGGGAGCCCAATCCCTGTCGGCATCATCTCCCCCAAAACACTCTTTTATTTGCTGACAGGGTGCCCAATCCCCATCGGCTCCAGTCCCCCCAAAAAAACACACAGATGACACCCCCAGTTCATTTGCTGACAGGGAGCCCAATCCTCATCAACATCATCCCCCAACACTCTTTTTTATTTTTCCGACGGGTGCCCAATCCCTGTCATCTCCAGTCTCCCAAAAAAACATGCAGGTGACACGCTGGAGCCCACCCCAGCATATCAAACATACTTATAAAAAAAAAACCTCCCGATGTTTTGTGTGTGTTTTCCTGTAAAGTAGAAACAGTCCCTCATGATCTGCAGCCGCTCCCTAACCTGCGCCCACCACTGTGTGCCCCACCTCCCACACCCCTCACCCCATACTTACCTCCGGAGCCCAGCGCGATGATCTTCTGTTAACTGGGAACACGTCTGCACTCTTCAAAGCCAACCGCGAACTGAAGAAATGCCAGTAAGCTGTATAATGGCATAAACAGAGTTTTTTCAACTTTGATGCATATCTCGGGCATTTTGGGGAATTTTGCCACCAGATTTTCAACATGGGGTTATTGGGATCCCTCCTCATGAATTCAGTTACTGTCATGGTGTTATTCTGTCTCGAAAGGTGATTTTGCGGTCACTGCGCAGAATCACCCTTCAGGACCGATTAATGAAACGACAGTGCCAGTGTTCATGAGGTGGGCTCTCAAAAGCCTATACTGCAAATTTGGTGAAAAAAAATCCAAAAAATGACTGTTTTACAAGCATGCAGTCCACAGTTTCCACGCATGCTCATAACTTCGCAAATCTGTAATATTTTCACTCCAGATTTTTAACATTGGCATTTTTCCACACCTCCTTATGAATAGTGCAGCTGTCATTTTTCACATCCTGGCCAAAATGTGTTTTTGCACTTCCGGTGCAGAATAGCATGGTCGCTGGGGGAAATCAGTGTTTGGGACAGAGTAATAAAATCACAGTGACACTGTTCATGAGCAGAGGTCCTAAAATTCCTATGTTGAAAATTTGGTGACGAAAGTCCAGTAACTGACTGTTTTATGAGCGTACGTTGCGCAGTTTCCACGTACCCTCTTCATTTTTCACATCCTGGCCGAAATGTGTTTTCGCATTTCCGGCACAGAATAGCATGGTTGCTGTGGGAAATCAGTGTTTGGGACAGATTAAGAAAATCGCAGTGACTCTGTTCATGAGCAGAGGCCCTAAAATGCCTATGCTGAAAATTAGGTGACAAACGTCCATAAAATGACTGTTTTACAAACGTGCATTGTGCAGTTTCCACACACGCTCGTAACTTCGATCATTTTTAATATTTTTACTCCACATTTTCACCACTGCCATTTTTTCACACCCCTTATGAACAGTACAGCTGTCATTTTCCACATCCTACCTGAACTGTGTTTTCGCATATCTGGTGTGCAGTGGTGCAGTCGCTGTAGGAAAACAATGTTCAGAACACAGTAAGAAAATCATAGTAACACTGTTCATTAGCAGAGGTCCCAAAATGTGTATGTTGAAAATTTGGTGAAAAAATCCCGAAAAATGACTATGCTACAAGAGCGTATTGAGCAGTGTCCATGCACAATCGTAAGTTCAAGAGTTTGTAATATTTTCACTCCAGATTTTCAACATTGTCATTTTTGCAAACCTTCTTATGAATAGTTCAGCTGTCATTTCTCACATACTGCCCGAAATGTAGTTTCGCACATCTGGCGCACAATCATGTGGTCGCTATGGGAAATCAACGTTCGGGCACATTACGATAATCATAGTGCCACTGTTCATGAGCAGAGATCCCAAAATGACTATGTTAAAAATTTGGTGAAATAATTCCACTAAATGACTGTACATAGATACATAGACAGTGTCGGCAAATAAGGGCCTATGGCCCACCCAGTCTGCCCATTTGAGCTTGTAAGTTCAGTTTATGTTTTCCTAGAAGTCTGTTGCCCCTTACCCCTGACCTCCAGAATTCCTTCATGTCTATCCCATGCATTCTTAAATCCCGTGATTGTTTCAGCCCCACCACTTCCTCTGGCAGGGTGTTCACTTGTCCACCACCCGTTCTGTGAAGAAATTCTTCCTCATGTTTCCTCTTAATCATCCTCCCTCAACTTCATCCCATGCCCTCTAGTCCTGGAACATCTTTTTCGCTTAAAATAGTGTATTCTGCACCCTGTTCCTTCCTGTGAGATACTTGTATGTCTCTCTCATATCCCTCTCCCTCCTCTCCTCCAGGGAGTACATGTTCAGTTCCTTCAACCTGTCTTCATAGGACTTGTGATGCAATCCATGCACCATCTTTGTTGCCTCCTCTGAACCTTCTCTACCCTGTCTATGTCCTTACGTAGGTATGGTCTCCAGAACTGTACACTGTACTCCAGGTGGGGCCTCACTAGTGTCTTGTATAGTGGAATTATGACCTCCTTTTCCTGCTGGTGATGCCCTGCCCTACATCCCAGCATCCTATTTGCTTTACCTGCTGCCTTGTCACACTGTTTCCCTACCTTGAGGTCATCAGAGATGACAACCCTAAGATCCCTTTCCTGCTTGGTGCATGCTATATCCTCACCCCCAACTGATATATTGTGCCAGGGTTTTGTGCCCATGTGCATTATTTGCACTTCTTTGCATTGAATTTCAACTGCCAAACCCTGACCATTATTCAAGTTTCTGCAGGTCCCTTCTCATTCTGTCTACACCCTCTGGTGTGTCTACTCTGTTACAGAGCTTTGTGTCATCAGCAAACAGGGAAATTCTGCCTTCTAGGTCCTGCACCATGTCACTGATGAAGATGTTGAATAGGACCGGTCCCAGCACTGATCCCTGTGGTACCCCACTGGTCACTCTTCCCTCTGTGGAGTGACAGCCATTTACCACCACCCTCTGTGTCCTGCCACCCAGCCAGTTACCTACACACCACACTACTGTCCTGCCCACACCCATATTCCCAGTTTGTGTAATAGTCTTCTATGTGGCACAGTGTCAAAGGCCTTGCTGGAAGTCCAGATAGGCCCAGTGTCCACTGCCCTCCCCTGATCCACCTCCCTAGTCACCCAGTCAAAAATTCAATGAGGTTGGTCTGACATGACCTCCCCTTGGTGAAACCATGCTGCCTTGGGTCCTGTAGTCCATTGACAACTAGATGTTCCACCAATCTCTCCTTCAGTAGTGCTTCATGATGATCTCCCACTACTGAGGTGAGGTTGACTGGTCTGTAGTTCCTTGCTCCTCTTTGTTCCCGCTTTTGTATAAGGGGACTACATCTGCTGTCCTCCAGTCTTTGGGTACCTCCCCTGTTTCCAGTGATCGGCTAAACAGGACAACCAGAGGTTCAGCCACCACCTCTCTTAGTTCTTTAAGGACCCTGGGGTACACCCCATCTGACTGTGTTACGAGCGTGTGATGTGCAGATTTCACAATGCTCGTAACTTCGAGAATGTTTAATATTTTCACTCCAGATTTCCCACATTGCCATCTCTTCACACCTCCTTATCAAAGGTGCAGCTGACATTTTCATATGGTGCAGAATGGCGCGGTCACTGTGAGAAATCAACTTTCGAGACAGAGTAACAAAAACACGGGGGCACTGTTCATGAACAGAGGTCCCAAATGCTTTCATGAGGTGGGGTCACAAAAAGGCCATGTTTTAAAATTTGGAGTGCAAATACCAACACATGCCCAGAGCGTTAGGGTTTCTAACCATTACATCTCACCCTGTACAGACTAACAGGCATCAGAGGTGTGTCTTTGGATTGTCTGCTGTACAGCTCACGCCACTGCTCCTCCGCCTCCACCCTGCAGCCATTGACAGGCATCGAGGTGTGCCTTGGACTCTTCAGCCCCAAAGTTCAACCCATTCTCCTATGCTGCACCCATCTCAATGTACTTCCTTATGAAATGGGGTGAGCATAAAGACCAGATGACCCAAGGCACAGTCGACCTTGTCAGACTCTGCGAGAGTAGGGTGAGGTGAAATAGCATGAGCATTATGGCCAGCGACCCAAACGCTCACCCCAATGCCTGTCACTCTCTGCAGGGTGGGGTGGGGTTGATGTTGGTTCTATACTTCACTGCTACTTCTGTTATGCGTCCCTCTAACTCCTGCATTACCAATGCCAACACCAGCAAGACAACATTCAGCATTGACAAATGCTTGTTTATTTGGGCACAGCCAAATATGAATAATTTAGAGCCATGAATATCATTTCTGAAATTAAGAACTTTATAAACAGCTGCTAGTTAGACATAACTTTTTGTTTTCTTTAAAGGAAAGAATGGTAGAACATCTTGAGTCTGGTGGGATGCAGGGCCAAAGTCAGCATGGATTCATGAGGGGGAGGTCATGTTAGACAAATCTGATCAGTTTCTTTCGCTGGGTGACCAGGGAAATAGATCAGGGAAGGGCAGTGGATGTGGCCTACTTGGACTTCAGTAAGGCATTTGACACTGTGTCACATAGGAGACTGATAAAGAAATTGGGCAGTCTAGGGATGGGATTCAAAGTGGTAAAGTGGGTAACAAAAAAAAAAACTGGTTAATGGATGGGGACACAGGGTGATGGTAAATGCCACTTACTCTAATAATAATAATAATTATAATAACCAGGATGACCTTTTTCCCGTAGGGAAACTGTGGTGTAATTCGCCATTATAAAGGAGCATTTATAATGGTGAACACGCTCCCGGTTTCCCTCACACTGCATAAGCGCCCCAAGCCTCTGAAGTTGTTTCTTTTAACTACTGTCCGCTGCTGCCTTTTCCTCTGACTGCCACACAAACTCTGCGTGTAAGTGCTGGCAGGCAGAGATAATAGAAGTAGAGGAAGTACCCTCAAAATGTTGGCTTCAACTTAAATATAATTAAAAAAAAACTTCACCAAAAGCCCGAGAAGCGACACTGCAAAGCGCATGCTCACACCAAAGCAGAACGCCTTTCTTATTTTATATACTTGCTGTAGGGAAAAAAATCCCGGCAATTATTTAAAATAAAGTATGAGTCTGGGTGTTGTAAACTCAATTTACACACACTCTTAGGGTTAGATGTTAGGTATAAACCTCGAGCTCGCCTCCTCTGGGGTTTATGTAGCATCAAACCCCTCGGGCGTGTGTAAATTCTCATTACACACCCATACCCATACTTTATTCTCTATATAATAATAATTTGAGGGGAGAATTACCAGCAGTGTGCTACAGGGCTCAGTAATGGCACCGGTCCTTTTCAACATCTTCATAAGTGGCATCGCAGAACTTGAAGGCAAGGTATGCTTTCTGCAAATGATAACAAGATCTGTAATAAAGTGGATATTCAGGAGGGGTGGTGAGGAAAATGAGTAAGGACCTAAAAAAACTTGAGGAGTGGTCAAAGGTATGGCAGCTAGGGTCCAGTGCCAAAAAATGCAAGATCTTGCACCTAGGGCATAGAAACCCAGGAGCTGGGTGTAAAATGGGGGGAGGTCCTGTCAGTCACTAAGCAGGAAAGGAACCTTGGGGTTATAATATCTGATGACTTCAAGGTCATAGGGTAGTGTGACAAGGCAGTGGGTAGGGCCAGTGGTATACTAGGATAGTTACACAGAGGTATCACCAGCAGAAGGAGGGAGGTGATATTACCACTGTCTAGATCACTGGTGAGACCACACCTGGAATATTGCCTCTGGATATCTGGAGGTTGCATCTCAGAAAGGGCATAGACAGGGTGGAGGCAGTCTGGAGATGGGCAACTAAAATGGGGCAGAATTGCATGAGAAACCATACAAGGAGAAACTGAGGGATTTCACCATATACACCCTGGAGGAGAGGGGAAGGGAGAAGGGGGGGGGCATGATGGAGACCTACAAGTACCTCATGGGAGTGAATAAGGTACAAGTGAAGAGATGGTTTCAAGTGAAGAAGTGCAAAAGAACCAGAGGGCATGCAATGAAGCTAGAAAGGGGGAAGTTTAGAAGTGACGTGAAAAAATATTACTTCACTGAAAGAGTGCTAGATGCCTGAAACAACCTTGCACCAGCGGTAGTGGTGGCAAAACCAATGAAGGGATTCAAACCTGCATGGGATGGACATAGAGGCATACTGGTTCATAAGTGGGGGTGGGAGTGTTGCCGGAGACCTGTTAGGGTCTTGGGATACAGAATAGGAAGGGAACATTTGGACAGACTGGGTGGACTATGCGGTCCTTTTCTGCCGACAAATTCTGTGGGCTGGATTCTCTAAACACTTGGAAGGTGGAAAGCAACATGCAAGTCCCCAAAATCTGCACAGTTTCAGAAAAAAAGGGAAATTGTGCTGAGTGGTATACACAGTATTTCCGCAGCTGTGGGAACAATACACTACAGACTGTGGGAAAAAGTGCAGCTGCGGAAGTTCCTGAGCAAAAAAAAAAGCCATTGAAAAGTATGGCATATTCTTTAAAGGCTATTGCAGAAAAAAATGTTGCGCACGTGCTTCGCCACAGAGAGTGAAGCGTAACACACCCTGAGCAAAAGGCAGTGTACTATCAATTGGGAAACAATCATGGTGGGGGGTTCAGGCACCAAGCAACAGCAAACCTGTGGGCTGTATAGTAGTGTTACTAGTTACAACAAAAGTAGCACCCATTTCCACTGAAAGTCAACAAACCACAACTACATGACCAAGTGCAGCCCATAAAGGAGCCCCACAGACAGTAGAGGCAGAGATGGTAGCAGCCAGACGTGTGTGTGTTGCAGACGCAGGAGAAATAAACACCCCAGAGAGAGAGAGAAACAACCAACAGATACATATTGCCAGTGGGTGCGAGGTCCTGCTGGTACTGGTGGTGCTATTGTGGTCCCAGTTGTGGGACTGGCTACTTGCCTCACTGGGAGTGCTGGTTCTGCTGAAACTTCTGCAAAGTCTCCTACTCCACTTACTGTGGATCACCTGCTGTTGTTCTGTATGATTGGCCTTTTATATTATTTCCACAGCTGCGGAAAAAAATGTTGCGCATTTTCAGCACTTGCGGAGTTTTGTAACTCACCTGTTTTGCAATTTTCTGCACTTGCAGAAATTTTGACTGTGAATATGCCACATTTGCGTTTCCACAGTTTTGCAAGCCTATTTTCTGCACATACGGCTTTTGTGGCTCTCTTTGTGAATCTAGCCCTATGTTTCTATGTAATGTTAAAAATGAATAAAAATTTATTTAAATCCATAAATAAACAGGCATCACTGGTATATCCACATGTTTGTCTCCGCAAATTCCTTTTGTTTGTTTTTAGTGTTGATGTTGGGCCTGGTCGGTCTGAGGGCAGTGAATGGCTTCTGTGTGAGTGTAGGCTCCCCTGTTTGTTTTTCTGAGCAAATGTTTATCTGCCCTGGTAGGGTCTGATGCAGAAACGGTTTTATAAGGGTCTAATTTTGGATCTGTTTGTCAGTTACAATCCTCCAGTCCTCCGGCGTACATGGAACTCAAGTCACAAGATCCACATCTATGCAAATGATCTGATTGGCCTATCGAGCTACTCAAGTCAGTTGGATAGGTAGTCTTGGTTCAGAACTTTAGAACTGAACAGGTTTTGGGATTGTTGTCCCCAAAAATGACATACTTGACATGTGCTGTAACACAGCAAATTGTGTAATTCGTGAAATAGTTGGTCATCCACTTTTGTCCCCTACCCCCAAGTTTTATAAGGCTTATGTTGCACAGAAAGGCAAAAAAGCTGACGAGAATGATGCAGCAGCCCACAGTGTATGAAGCCTACTGGATCCAAAAATGATGTCCATTAGGACACTGCCAAATGTAGACAAGGCTGGAGGTTATGCCACAAATCTGTGGACACAGAATACTTGGCCAACTTTGGCCACAAAATGAAATGCTTGTACTGTGTAAGGCACTAAAATGTGAATACAACAGTACAGTAGCCCACAGTGTGTGAGAACTACTGACTCCAGCAATTATCGCCAAATGTGGGCAAGGCTCATGCTTATGCCACGAGTTAGTGGTGAACAGAGAGACCAGACATATATGCCCTGGGAAAGTGCCGTGACTACCTGGCTTTTGGCTTATTGGTTGTCACAGAGCACCCCAAGTCACCTTGGTGCGGCTCTCTTTTTGCTAAGTGAACACAGAGTACTTGGGCAACTTTACCCAGAAATTAAATGTTTGTTTAGGGCACTGCATGTAGGCCCAACATCTGAGGACAGTGGTGCAGTGGCCCACTGTGTGGAAAGGGTTCCTGTCTAGAAGAAGAAGATGTTATTTATAAAATAAAAATATTTTTGTTTTTATTTTGTTTCTGCAAAAATGTGCAGAACAGTAACAGGTACTGGCAGGCTGCCAAACAACAATTGTGCTGGCTGCCGCCCACTGCCTACGCAACCAGTCCGTCCCTGCACTGTACAGGGCAGGCACATCTGAGCCTGGCCCACACAAATGCTGTACTTTCAGTGTAATTGAAGAAAGCTGTTTATAAAATATTATTTTTAATGCGTTTTTAGTAAAATAAATATGTCTATTAGTAGCGGGCACTGGTAGATTACCAACTAGCATCCACCTGCTACCCACTACCCAAGTTCCTCGGCCTGCCCCTCACTCCACCCCCAAGGCTCGTGGTGCCCCTGCACAGCTCAGCTTGAAACCCAGAGCAAATACTCCTGTATCAACATTATTATTTTTCACAATATATGTCAATCTATGTCAACTGGTAGTGGGACAGTGACTCTATACTGTATCACCTTCTTCCTAGGCTAGTCTTCAGGATTATTCACAGATACTCGTAACCTTGAGAACAGCTTTGCCCATTTCTGGTGACACTGCGTCTCCTGTGAAAAGGTGATTCTGTGGGAGTTCAGAAGAGTGAAAAATGAACAGTGTTCCTATACACTGCTGAAGCAGCATTGATGTCTGATGGCCTTCATGCCAAAGGCATAGCAAGTGAACTTTTCCCAGAGTAACAGTGTTTTTCAGGATTACAGTGCCTTTAAAATCATTTTTCCATGGTGCCCGTGAACCCGCCATCTTTCACAGGCCAAGAGAGAGCAATCTGAATCAGATCACGGTTAGCAAAATACAAGTCCAGAAAACTGCAGTATGTTAAACAGATTGTTGCACTACTCTGATTCATGACTGAAAAACATACTTATGCCTCTGTTGGTCTCATCAGTTGACACAGGCCTCCTATGAATGCTGTCTTGGACAGTTTACTTTCTCTGGCTGAATAAATGACCCAAGCTTTAGAATTGTTTAGGCAAAAGAAGACCTTCCCTCAACAGCTGCATTTAGGTGAAGAGAAGATCATGTTTCACCCCGTAGAAAAGAATCCTGCCTTTTAAAATGATTACAGTGCCTTTTAAAAGGCTTATAGTCCATTTTATTATCCTTCTGAAGGCCCCAAGGATATGTTCAGAAAGTAATGCACTTTATTTTTATAATGTATTTACCTGGCCTGGACAGACCAGCTGAGATGCAATGTCCTGTTTTCACTGTGGGGTCCGGCTGCTACTCTGTTTGGCAGCTAGTAGGAGTGGTGCACAAGGAGGTCAGACCACAAGGATGTCGTCCTTTCCTCAAGACGCACAGTGAAACGGGATGGTACATCGTCATCCCACTGTTTTTTTCTGTTATCTCATGTGTTTTTATTATTAGTGGCAATCCACCTGCACAGGCAGTTATTTTGATACGAGACCTAACAAATTTAAGACATCAAGGCTGTTCTGAGAGGCTGAATTTCAGCATTCTGGAACTTCCTACCCAAATAAATAGTACCGGCCTCTCTCGCATGCTACGCTGTGTATTTAAATGGAGGTCACTTACCAGTCATTGTCATCTCCCTTGTGCTCTAGCTCTCGCTGAACAATGCGCTCTCTGGAATGAAGGGCTTCTAAACCCAATTTCCTGTCCCTTCTGTCAACACAGGGTGCACACCCAGAAATACTGGTTTGCTTCAAGCACAATGACCCCCTTTCATTAGTGTAAATTCACTTTTTAGTTCCATGTTTGTGAAGGCAGGTATAGATAGTTCAGTAATGTGTCTGCCACTCAGATTCAGTCACTGATCAATTTATGAAACATTAGTTTTTTTTATTATTTCATGTGCAAACATAAAAACATAAACATAGAAACATAAACCATGACAGCAGAAAAAGATCGAAGGTCCATCCAGTCTGCCCATATTCCTTTTAATTCCTGTAACCTTCCCTGGAATCTATTGTTCCCCCAGGGTACTAACCCTCCCCATCCTGTCCCCATTCTCCTCCCTAGTCTTGTTGCTCCGGGTAACCACTATTCCCTCCATTTGATCTCATGGCTGCTTGAATCCCCTGACTGTGTTTGCACCCACCACCTCAGCTGATAGACTGTTCCAAGGTTCCGCCACCGTTTCCGTAAAGAAGTACTTCCGCATGTCCCTTTTGAACCTCCCTCTTGTTAATCTCCACTTGTAACCTCATGACCTCAAGTTGGTATTCAGGGTAAATAATTCCCCACAGTTTACCTTGTTAATCCCTTTAAGGACCTTGAAGGTCTCTATCATATTTCCCCTTCTCCCTTCTGGTTTCCAGTGAGTACATATTTAGTGGCTTGAGGCGCTCCTCATAGGATCTGCCTGCTGGCCCTGAATCATTTTTGTTAGTCTGCGCTGCACTGTTTCCAACCTATCCTTATCCTTTCTGAGGTGAGGGCTGCAGAACTGAACGCTGTACTCCAGGTGAGACCTCACCGGGGATCTGTATAGGGAAAGTGCTATCTCTTTTCTGCTGCTATGAATACTCCTCCAGATATATCCCAGCATCCTGTTAACCTTGCTATAGGCCTTGTTGCAGTGGCTCATTTTTATGTTTGCTTGCATCCTTGCGCAAGAAACATTATGTGGCAGCTTAGGAGAGAAGCGAGTTGTGGAGGTGCGGCACTGTGGCAACCAATGCCGGCACTGCATTTGTGGACTTGGCAGTGTTCAACCAATGCAGGCCCACTGTCCTGATGACATTGGTTCTCCAGGAGTGCCGCCAACTTGAAACAATTTGGCCTCCGTAATCGGGGGCCACCTCATCATTGCAGCGCCAGCCATTCAGGTGCAATGAGGGAGCAACCCTTGCCTGGTGTAACATTTCCATGAACATGGCGGCGGCTATCGCCGTCCGTCTCAGAACCCCATGAAAGCCGACGGGGGTGCCCTATCGCCCTGTCGGTAAGTCCCTGACCCAGTTCATTTGTCGACGAGGGAGCCCACACTCCGTCGGCATAATGTCCCCCCCATTTGTTGTGTGCCGAGGGGTGCCCAATCCCTGTTAGCATCATCCCCCCCAAACAGTCTTTCTTTGCTGACGGGGGGCCCAATCCTCATCAGCTTAAGTCCCCCCCCCCCAAAATGCAGGTGACACACTGGGAGCCCACACCAGTGTGACTAAAGCAAGCCTGCAAAAAAGACAACCTTCCCGAGACGTCTTTTGTTTATTTTGTTGTCCCTGAAGCCAAGAAAATGGTCCCTCACAGTGTCTCGTGCCCCCTTCCCCAACCCGCAGCCACCCTCTGCACACCCCACCTCCCCACACCCCTCACCCTGTACTTACCTCCGGAGCCCGGCGTGACGATCTTCGGTGGACTGGGAACACCTCTGCACTCTTCAGAGCCGACCGCGAACTGAAGAAATGCCGGTAAGCTGTATAATGGCATAAAAAGGTTTTTTCCATTTATGTGGTTATCTCGGCCGTTTTTTTTTACTTTTGGCACCAAATTTTCAACATGGGGTTATTGGGACCCCTCCTCATGAATTCAATGACTGTCATGGCATTATTCGGTTCGGAAAGGTGATTTCATGATCACTGCTCAGAATCACCTTTTGGGACCGACTAATGAAACGACAGTGCCACTGTTCATGAGGTGGGTTCTCAGAAAGCCTATATTTCAAATTTGGTGAAAAAAATCCCAAAAATGACTGTTTTACGAGCATGCGTTGCGCAGTTTCCTTGCACACCGTAACTTTGCAAATTTGTAATATTTTCACTCCAGATTTTCAACACTGGCATTTTTCCACACCTCCTTATGAACAGTACAGCTGTCATTTTTCACATCCTAGCCAAAATGTGTTTTTGCACTTCCCGCGCAGAATAGCTCGGTCGTTGTGGGAAATCAGTGTTCAGATTAGATTAAGAAAATCACAGTGACACTGTTCATGAGCAGAGGTCCTAAAATGTCTATGTTGAAAATTTGGTGACAAACATCCATAAAATGACTGTGCTACGAGCGTGCATTGTGCAGTTTCCATGCACCGTCGTAACTTCGCAAATTTGTAGTATTTTCACTCCAGATTTTCAACACTGGCATTTTTTCAGACCTCTTTATGAACAGTACAGCGGTCATTTTTCACATCCTGACTGAAATGTGTTTTTGCCCTTCCGGCACACAATAGTGCGATCGCTGTGGGAAGTCAGTGCTCGGGGCAGATTAAGAAAATCACAGTGACACTGTTCACGAGCAGAGGTGCTAAAATGCCTATGTTGAAAATTTAGTGACAAAAGTCCGTAAAATGACTGTTACGAGCGTACATTGCGCAGTTTCCACGCACCCTCGTAATTTCGCGCATTTGTAATATTTTCACTCCAGATTTTCAACATTTTTTCACACCTGCTTATGAACAGTACAGCTGTCATTTTTCATATCCTTGCTGAAATTTGCATTTACACATGTGGCGCAGAATAGCACAGTCGCTGTGGGAAATCAATGTTCGGGACAGATCAAGAAAATCATAGTGACAGTGTTCATGAGCAGAGGTCACAAAATGCCTATGTTGAAAATTTGGTGAAATAATTCCACAAAATGACTGTGTTATGCGCATGCATTGCACAGTTTCCACGTACGCTCGGAAGTTTGAGCATTTGTAATATTTTCACTACAGATTTTCAACATTGCCATCTCTTCACAACTCCCTATAAATGGTACAGCTGTCATTCTTCACATCCTGCCCGATCTGTGTTTTCATACATCTGGTGCAGAATGGCATGGTTGCTGTGGGAACTCAAAGTTTGGGACACATTAACAAAATCACAGTGCCACTGTTCATGAGAAGAGGTCCCAAATGCTTTCATGAGGTGGGGGATCACAAAAAGCCCATGCTGAAAATTTGTAGTGCAAATACCAACAAACGTCTGGGTCTTAATTTTTTCTAACCATAATGTCCCACCCTGTATAGACTGACAGGCATCAGGGGTGTGCATTTGGATTGCTGACTGTAATGCTCATGCCATTCCACCCCCACTCCCCACCCTGCAGCCAGTGACAGGCATCGAGGTGTGCCTTGGACTCTTCGGCCCCAGAGTTCACCCCATTCTCCTATACTGCACCCATTTCAGCATATGTCTTTATGGAATGGGGTGACTGTAAAGCCGAACACCCCAAGGCACACCTCAACATTTGTCAGTGTCTGCAGGATAGGGTGAGGTGAAATGGCATGAACGTTATGGGCGACGGCCCAAACGCATACCCCAGTGCCTATCCGTCTCTGTAGGGTGGAGGTGGGGTTGGCGTGAAGTTCAATACTTCACTGCCATTCCGACTGTGCATCTGTCTAACTCCTGCATTTCCAATCCTAATACCAGCAAACAAACATTTAGCATTGACAAATGCTTGTTTTAAAGGAATTACTGATGATAGCTCCTCTTCTGTAGTGCTAAGTCTCACCCCACCCATCCAGTACTCCAGTCTTGGGGTTCCTTTTCCCTGGGTGCATTATCTTGCACTTTTTGGCATTGAATTTTAACTGCCAGACCTTTGACCACCCCTCTAGGTTTTGCAGGTCCCTCTGCATATCCCTTATTCCCTCATGACTATCCACCCTCCCACATCGTTTTGTGTCATTTGCGAAGAGACACAACCTGCCCTGGATTCCCAATGTCACTAATGAACATACTGAATAGGACAAATCCAGGACAGATCCCTGCGGAACCCTGCTTGTAACCTCCCTTTCTTCTGATTTAACCCCATGGACTGCTACCTTCTGCTGCCTCCCTTCTAGCCAGCTACCCACCCAGTTCGCTACAGTTTTAGCCACACCCCTGACTTCCATCTTTTTGAGCAACCTTTTGTGCAGTACCAAATCAGAAGCCTTGCTGAAGTCAAAGTACAGCAGAGTCACAGCGTGGCCCTTGTCTACTTCCTTGGTCACCTGGTCAAATAAAGAAATCAGGTTAGTCTGACAAGACCTTCCAACCACCAGACCGTGTTGTTTACTATCCTGGACCTGTTGCTCTCTAGGTAGTCCATGAGGTCCTCTCTGATTAGTAATTCCATCAGCTTCCCCACAATGGAGGTTAGACAGACAGGCCTATAGTTCCCTCATTGCTCCTTACCCCGGCCCCCATGAAGCGGTACAGCGTCTGCCATTCTCCAGTCCCTTGGAACTTCCCCGGACCTGAGTGAGCTGTTGAACAGCCTAGCCAGTGGTTCAGCCAGTTGTGCTGCTAATTCCCTAAGTATCCTCGGATGCAACCCATGTGCTCCTGGGGCCTTATCTATCTTAAGTGCTGCCAGGCCTTTCAGAACCCTCTCACTAGTAAGTATTGGCTGCCTCATTTCCTGGACTCCCTTAGCAGCCGCTTTGATTCCATTTTCTGACATGGACCCACAGTTCTCCTTAGTGAATACTGAGCAAAAGTAGCCATTCAGGATGGCAGCCTTTGGGTCATTCTCCTGTATTACCCAACCCCTCAAACAGCTGTGTGATGCCCACCTTTTTTCCTTTTTTCACTGATATATGTAAAAAACTGGTTTTCTCCATTCTTGCCCCGCCCCTGCGATTTGCAGCTGCGTGTCTGCTTTCACCTTCCTAACAGCCCTCTTGGCCTCCCTATTTTTCTGTAGATAATCCTCCCATTCTGCCTCTCCCTGCTTTTCCTCGTATTTATAGAAGGGCTTCTGTTTGGCCCTCACTGGTTCCCTGACCCTAGCTGAGAACCGTAGTGGTCTCTTAAACCTGTTTTTTAGATGCTGTTCTTCTGCACGCTTTTCATGCCTTGAAGATGGCTCCCTTTATTGCCCCCCATTTCTCTTCTACCCCTTATGTCCTTCACCCCACTATCTTATCCCTGATCAGTTCCCTCAGCCTATTGAAGTCTGCCTTCTATAGTCAAGGATTGTGGGTTGTCAGGCCTGAGAGCTGGTATACTGTTAGTGCTGCAACTGAATTTTGGTGCCGCAATTAGGGCGCCACAACAAGGGCGACAGTGGCAGGGGCAATCTTGATTTTTAGGTTGGCCCTCACTGATGCCATCTTTTGCACCCACACAGTTTCTGCCACTTCCAGAGCGTGCCTGCCCTGGAGGAGGTTATATTTAGTTTTGGGGGTTCACCCCCCCCAAAAGCTGACTGTGTCCTGGGAGGGCACTTTGGTGCTGTAACTCCAGGGAGATGCCGTGCCTGGTGCTGTAATGCTGGGTGGCATGTTGCCTGTGCTGTAATTGGCAACATAATTGTCGCACTGGCATGGGTGAACCCAAGGGCCAATTCAAACCACAAGGAGTTGTGGTCACTGTTCCGTAGAAGCTTACCTACTCCCACAGCACTCACCATCGCTGAGTTGGCGAGCACCACATCAAGGATTGTATTCTGTCTGGTAGGTTCCTTTATTTATTTATTTATTTTTTGTTGACCGGGTAAGTGCACTAGACAAATCCTGCCTATTTTCAGGCATGACCCGGGGGAGGGGGATACAGATGAAAGCCAACTGAACTTGAACCAGATTAAGCTGTTGGTGGTATTTTCAGTGAATGAGGGAAATTTGGCAGGACACCAGGGAAAATTCCCCTATTCTTTTCGATGTGCCACGGGATCTTTAACATCCACCTGAACTACCACCAATCCAGGCAGATGGGACCTCAGTTTAACGTCTCATCCGAAAGACGGCACCTCAGAAATGCAGCACCGCTCTCATGCTGCACTACAGTGTCAGTATTGGGATATTAACCCAAGTGCCAGATGTGGGAACTGAACCCACAGCCGTCTGATCTCCTGGCCTCAGAGGCGGGTGTGCTACCTACTGAGCCACTAACACTGACAAGCTGTAACAAGCTGTATCAGTAGACAGTCTTGGAAGGTGTCCAGTTATGTCTGTCTCTTGGAACTCTTGGCCACTGGTACCTCCTAATTGATGTGAGGTAGGTTCAGATCATCCACCACCACTACTTCCCCCTTTGCTGCCCTTTTTTTAAGTTTCTTGAATTCTCTGTCACTTTCCTCCCCTAGCCTGGGAGGCCTATAGATCACCCCATAGCGCAGTTTTTTTGCGTGAGGCTCCTGTGAGTTGCACCCATACTGACTCAGCCTCCCCACTGCTACCCCGTAATACTTCCATCTTTTGCCACTTCAGTGCCCTCCTTGACAAAAAGGGCAACTCCTCCCCCACACCAGTTCTTCTATCCCTCCTGAACAGTGAATACCCAGGGATCATCATCTCCCAGTCATTTTTATCTGTGGCTCACGTTTCAGTGATGGCCACCATGTCTACTTCAGTGTCTGCCATCAGCACCTGGAACTCACTGAGTTTTTTGTCTAGGCTCCTGGTGTTATGCATACCCACCCCCCATTTGACCCCTGCTCTAACTCTGCCTCTGTCCTTTTGCTTTTTGTGTTTTCTTCCCTCCCTGTTTGTGCTTATACCATTTGCTTTCCTCCTCACTGGTATTTATCCCCTTGGTCCTGTAAACCCTATTGTGTTCTCTGTACTCTCTCTCTCTCTGCAGTTACTGTCCCCTGGATGTGGGGGAGTTCTGTATAGGATCCCCTTCTGCTCACCATCCACCATGGATCCCCTAGACCTGGACTTCCCTGCAGTCAGTTTAAACGTTTAATGTAGATGTCAAACTTCTACCCTAGTGTGCTAGTGCCCTCTCTTGTTAAGTGAAGTCCATCACCCTTGAAGAGTCTCCTGTCCCAGAAATCTCCCCAATCCCTGACAAAGTGGTACAACATGTCCCAACATCACCCCTTAAGTCAACTGTTAAACTCCGCTGTTTCATTACTCCTAATTCTATCCTGCCTCCCCTCCCTGACCCACACAGTGAGGACCTTGGAAAAGGGCCATGGTGACTGAGTGTGCTGCCAGTTTGTACCCCCGTCTCTTGATGTTCCACGTCACTGTCTCTATCGACTGGTTGGCCAGATCATTGGTACCCAGGTGTAGCAACATCCCCAGCTCCACCCTCCCTCCCTCTCCACCATTCTTCCTGCTCTGTCTTAATCCTGGATGGTTGATGCTCCAGGTCAGTGTTGGACCAACCACCTCCCATCTGACCCCTCCACTAGCACCCTATCATCCTGATTATTGAGTCCCCGACCACTAGAACCTTTCTGTTAGCCTTGCTCCCCCTGGGTGCTCTCATGATGTCCTACCCTTTTCCCTCAACTGACCTGGAAGCTCCCCTGGTGGAGTCAGGAGCCTAAACCTCCTCCAGAGGTATGAAGTGATTTGCCATCTGGGTGATACTGGGCTGTACAGTCTCCTTATGACTGCCACTCCCCCCTTGTGCCCTGCCACTCCCCCCCGGACCAGTGGGTTTCAGGGGGGTGAAGGTGTAGTGGGTGAGCTCTTGCTGAGCTGAGTGCGCCGCTGAGATATCGCTAACTTTGCTGCTACTAGCTGAGCATTGAGTTCTTCTGTGGTCATGCAGAAGGGGTAGTACCCCCCCGGCCCAGAGAACATCCCTGGAGAAGAGTGCCCCACAGTCCCTACAACTCAACACCTTACCCCCGACCACATCCTATGAGGACTGTGCTGGCGAGAGAGAACCTTACTTAATATCACTTAGTTTAGATTGTACTCCCCCCCCAAAATGGGGGTGACTCTACTGCCAGCTAGCTGTTACCGACTTACTGTATAAGATATGGTGACAGTGAATGATTTAAGTATCACAAATATCACCCTGATGTTGTCAGGTAGTCTGGCTATACCACAGATATACAGATGAGAAAAAAACAACCTTGAGAACTTAGAGAATCTAACAACTGATAGAATTAATTCCTAACCACTAGAAACAAAATATATGGAGTACTTCCAACACCTCCCTTCACTCCCCTTAACCTTACAGTACATAAATATAACATATAAAAAATATGTAAGTATCTATTTCACTTGTATCATATCTTATCCAAAATAAGGGTTATGTATTCCGTATATACAGTCACCTATGATGGTTGTTTCCGCAATAGAAAATCGTTATCTGCCCTTTACTTGTCACCCTTTCCTTCTGTAGCCTAACCCCTGATAGAAATGAGTGTACTTAAAAAGCAGCTGACACTTTCAGGAGAACCTTAAAAAAAACCCAATATGTAGACACTGATCAGCTTGTATTTCAGGTTAGTTCTATGATCCTCCTCCCCATTATTTATTACTGAAGTAATTTGCATTAAGACAAAATATTTGTTCCTGAAGAGTTCAGCTATTTCTGTTGCTTTCTCCCTACCTGAGGTCATAATGCACTGCTTGTGACAACACAGTTACTCCCATGGCAACAGACTGTGATGTCACAACAGAGGATAATGACTTGAAGCAGGGAGTAAACTACAGAAGTAGATAAACTCTAAGGGAAATCTGAGGGATAAAGATCATGTATTCATGCAAATGTACTCAGTAATAAATAATGGGGAGGAGAAATATATAGAATATGAATGGAATGCAAGCAGGATTGTACCTAATTATTATGCTTTTTAAAGTTTTCTTTGAAGCGATGGTAGCTCTTTAAGCAACTACTTAACAACACATCTAAAACAAAACAAAACAACACTCTAACATCAGTACATCACAAAACACATTACCAAACACAATAGCATGTGAATTATATTAATTTGCAATATAGATTACAACACTTTTTTATACTACATAACAACCTAAACCGTTTGTACTTAATATTTGTGTATATTGATGCCGGGTGTTGACTCGTCTCAAAAACGATATACTTGTACAATATTTACATAGATATAACATCAAAGGGTTCAAGGGCCTGATTTCCAAATGGGCTGCATCGCCGCAACAGACTTGTGGTAGAGGGATTTTCCGCAAGTGGTGACTTGCGACAAACTGTGTGGCAAGCGCGATTTTGAAAGCTGCTTGCTGCAGCCCCCTTGCCTCAAGTCTCTTGCAACAATACAGCACAGTTACGCAACCTACCACCTGGCATACATTTGCATCCGTGGGCACTGTATGGGGCTTACGCCAAAGCTTTGGAGAAAGCTGCTGTAGAATGAGGGCACTGTCGCAACTTGCATCCCGGGTTTGAAAATTGGGCACAAGTTGCAGCAAACACTGGGATGCAGCTGCAGCAAATGTCGTGGGGTCACAGGGCTTGGTTGCATGCCCTGTGTTCCCATTTGAAAATCGTGCCCCTGGGGTGCATCGTCTCCTGACATCTGACTACTGACAACATCTTCATGAAATATAACTAATGTAAGTAGGATACAAATACAGCATGCAGCAGAATACAAGGATACGTGTATTGCATTCTAACAGCTAAATATAGGAACATTGTAAACGCATAGCCAGTGTGAAAGAAAAAATACACTGTAAACATAAAGCTAAGCTTCTCACCTCTCAATTACAAACACAAACCTTCCCGCTAACACACATGTGTCTCCACTAGTGAGGGGTAGGAATCATAACTCAGAAGTGGCAAAATCATTATCAACTGTAGTTGTTATATACCGCTGTAGTTTAATGTTTTTTTAATGTTTTACCTTGTTTCAGCTAACAACTGCCTTTAGTTCCATTGTAAACTCTTATCTGAGACAATGTCCTGAGTTCGTTCCCAGATTCTAAATGGCAACAACATGTTCCAAGTGAAAATAAAGATTTTTTTCCACAATAATATTATTTATGCAATAGGCATGGACACAGAAGCCACTGAATAAATCTGCCTGAGCTATTATGTGTCTAAATCTTAAATCTTAGATTGATACATACAGCAAACTCGTTATCACAGATTTATATATATAGTAAACTCGTCATGAGTAAGACAAGCACCCCCCCCCCCCAAACCGGTCAGCCAGCATTAAGTATTGTAGTTTCATTTCTACAAACATTTCCAAACAAACATTCATCCGCGTGTAGCACTGGCGTAACCACACAAAGTGAAATACACAAAAAGGAAAACATGTATTCTAATCAGTTTCCTACTGCACCATACAAATCATCACGTTACCTTTGCTACAACAGATTTTTTCTTTTATTAAAAAGGTTTTTCCATGTCAAATTCAAACTGCATCCTCGGCTCTGAAACTTTCACTTTCCCCGCTGCCCAGCCACTTACCTGCTTGCTCACTTGTTCGTTTTCCTTGCCTCTGTCTGCTACTGCTGCTGCTGTGCCGTAATACACTGTAGATGTACAAAACACAGTAAATACCGTCATCTCTGTTTTCTTTATTTGATTTACTTTGCCACTCTTGTCTCTCACTGCTGTTTCGTTCTTGTTCAGCACTCGCTGCTTTCTGTCCCACTCGCTCCCAGTACCACTCACAGCAAATGAAATACCAGATGCCATAAATATATAAAAAAAATAAGAATGGCAACATGGGGCGTATAATTAGTGCAGCCCCAGCCACTACAACGTCGTTCACTAAACAGGACCGCCATTTTGTTCTACAAAAATCTTTTCAAGTCAGCCATCAACTAATCAGTGACGTCAGTCCTTGACCGTGACGTTGTGATGATGTGTCCATAATGACAGCCTTAGCAACCACAGACACCAGAATTGATATGCCAAATCACCAAATAAACCCTCACAATTTCATTAATGAATTCATTTAAAAAAATCTCACTGCATTAAACCTACACACAAGCTCCTCTCTTACTGCATCTGTGAAACATGTAGAGTAGCGCTTGTGTGATACATGACTTATCTATATTCTTGGTGTTTGCACCCGGATTTACCGAGGTCAGACAGCACTTGTACAGCTAAATCTTGTATTACACAGCCCCCCTTGCATAAATATCCCTTGTATACACAAAAGGAGTAGGGATAAAAATTATGAGATAAAAAAGGTATATTGGTTACTGACATTGGTAATGGCAACATATAAGAAATATGCTGTTGTTGGTGTTGTCACTGTTGCTGTGCCACTTGTGAGTTACGGTCCTGCCTCCTGACACTTAAAGATATATTGCATCTTTTGAGCCAGCCCATTGTATATCCCCTGAATAATTACTGGTGACCCCCTTTAATACACAGACCAGAGTCGTGTTTCAAACACCATAATAACTGCGTTACCCAGTTATTACAGCATTTTCAGAAGACTTTTCTTCAGCAGTGTCCTTGAGCGGGAATGCCTGTTTGGAGACTGCTAGTCAAGTTCACTCACCATTAGCAGTGCACAGCAGTCTCTGATGCTTCACACAGGCAGTCCCTGTCATCTTGCTGAGTGTCAGTAATGAAAGCCCTATTAAAAAAAAAAGATTTTCCCCTTAGCAGTAAATTATTTAAGCAGGATATTGTTTAGCTAGGAGTACAGTGGTCCCCTAAGAGTTTGAAATGCCTGGGCATCCATTTATCTAGGAGTGAAGCCACCATGATTAAACGTAACTTAGACGCTCTCCTACACGTCATCCAGCAGGATCTGGTAAGGTGGAAAAGCCTCCCAATATCACTCTGGGGTCGTGCCAATCTACTCAAAATGAATATTTTGCTGAGACTTTTTTTAACCCCTAAACATGTTGAATTTGTGGTTGCCACGTAAGTGGTTTTAAAAAGTTCACTCCGGGCTCATGGACTTCATCTGGTTGGGTAAGTCCCGGATGCGAGTGTTCCATAAGCTGGTGGTCCCTAAGGATCGAGGAGGTCTGCTCTTTCCACATTTTGGGTTATACTACTGGGCATGTCCTGCTTGTAAGTACCTGAGATGGCTCAGTGACCCGATGGAGATGAACTCCCTCCCATATGTCCAGGTTTGGTTACAGCTGTAGCTGGAGCAGATAACCTCTGCAGGTCTCTCTCCTGAGGCACTTCTACATATTACCCCCAAAGATCTCCCTCGCAGACTCATGGATACCCCTATAGCAGCCTCAATCAGAATACGTGCACAGCTGTGTTCCTTTTTAAGACATGACCATTGGAAGGACATCACCAAGCCTATTGTGGGTAACCCTAACCTTAAAATAGAGGGGCGGGTTATCTCTGCCTGCTGGCTCCCTCAGTTACAGGAAGCCCATCTTGATGAATTCCTCACTGGAGGGAGTTGCAGTCCTGTAGAAGCTATTCTTAATAATTATAAGATCCCTCCAAGGCATGTGTTTAAAGTCTTTCAGTTGAGACACCTGCTTATTAAAAAGAAAGATTTTCTGACTCAGGGTGATACCACGGGGAGTTTCCTCAAATCTCTTTCACCATTTACTGGGTTACCTCATGCCATTTCCTGGGCTTGCTGTTCTTTGGTTGAGAAAGCCCTTGCAGATCTGGATGGGAAACCTAGATATTGGTGCGACAGATTCCCCTCCCTGGATGGCGCTTGGCCTAAGATCTGGTAGGATGCTTACATGTATATTTCCCAGGATAGACTGAGACTAACTCAGTTCCGTCTTTTGAATAACATGTACTGGACTCCAGTCAAGCTAGTCAAACTGGGGAGAATGGCCTCGCCTGTTTGTACCAGATGCCATCAAAAGGAGGGAACCCTGTTGCAAATCTTCTGGGACTGTCCTCCAATTAAATCCCTATGGGATTTGATAAGGATCAAAGCGGACCCGCTACTTGGATTAGATGACTGTTTCACACCTGAGGTGTGCTTGGTGGGGCAGTTTGCTAGTATCCCAGTCAGGCAGCGAAAATATTATATGGCTTTGATCTCCCTGTCCCTTGAAAAGCTGGTACTGCACCATTGGGTCGATGTGCACACTCTCACGTACTCCGAGTGGCTGAAAAAGCTGCTTTTCAATTTGAGGGCAGTGCAATTCAAAGCCAGCGTGCAGGGCTCCCATAAGACCTACAAAAGTGTCTGTGAAACTCTGCATACTTTATACTTGCTGCCGTCTGGAGTCCATGTTTCTCAAGTCTGATGAGGGTATTATCCTTTTGCTACTGGGTGATGCTTAATAGTTTAGGGATTTTTTCCCATATTGCAGGATTTCAGGGTCCGCGATTGCCCAGGTGTATGGTATCCAGAGCCGGGAGTGGGAGGGGTTTGGGGATGGGGGGATGAGGGAGGTGACAGGAAACCTCATGCTTACTTCTGTATCTTGTACTCTTGTTTGTACCTTGGTGTTTTGTCTGGTCTATATGGAAACATTTAATAAACCTAATTAAAAAAAAAAAGTTAAACTTGTGCCAGCTGACTGCAGCTTCACCATGACAATGATGCAGTGGCACGATGTTGGCAGTCACGGTCCTATCCTTCAGCACGATCACGCTGCCTGCTGGCACTGGCTGGAACCGACAAACTTGTAGAATGGATGCTGCTGTGAGGGGGACCCACAAACTCATCCCTCCCGCTGGCACGACTGCTTCTTCAGTCACTTGCTAGGATCCTTGATTACCGATGACAGGCTCGCTCCTGCCATCTCTTGGGATTGAGGAGGACCATCACAGTCGGGGAGAAAAACTGGCTGCTGACTCTCTACAAATGCGTCTTTTTTTCATCCAGAAGTAAAGCCATTCCATTCTCTAAAAACTGTTTCTGACTCTCTTTTCAAATGCTGCAAAATAAAAAAAAATACCTGCACAAGTAATTATATATACAACAATGCATGGGTAAGTGTGCTTAATGAGAAATTAATGGTTGCCCAAGGTGTGGGATGCTACATAAACCCTGAGGGCGAAGTCTGAGGGGTTTATTAAAGCATCCCACACCGAGGGCAACCATTAATTTCAAATGTATGCACACTTCCCCATGTTTTATTATTTATAATTGCTGGGCAGCAATTTTTCTAGTCTTCCTCTAGTGTCTGTGACTCCCTGACTTTCTCTGTCTTAGACACACACACACACACACACACACACACACACAATCTCTGAGGCAGTCTGTTTTTCTCTGGTTTAGGTTTTTTTTGTAAAGCTTTTTTTTTTTAAGTAATGCTTGTTTGGGAGAATAGTTCATACTTTAGATCACACTAGCTATCACTGCTTACCCGACGCAGCAAGACTGGAGCCATTTCCCCAGTGGCAGTTTTTGTCCGTTGCAGCCGCTGGGATGAACCACATACTTTGTTTTTAAATTGTAAGTGGAGGAACTGGTTGTTTTGAATAAAAAAAAATGAAAATACAACGAAGAACCTTGGCGTGGCGGATCCTCACTGCTCGGGGAAAGGGAGCCACCATATTTCGAAATTCGATTATCCCGCCCATGAGGAGGTCAACAGCTAGTAAGGGAGTGAATGTTTTTGACTGACTGGGCTCGTGTTTGCCATTATAACCCGCGGCTTATAACGGCAGATTATAACTCGGTCAGGCAATGGGAAAAATTGCTGACCAGTTAGTATAAAAAAATTAAGTATAGGCAATTGTGTTTTTATGGATCTTTTAATACTCTTGAGGCTTATAGGTCACCACACACCTCGGGTGTGTAAAAATAATGCATTAACACACAGTTGCCTATACATTATTTCTCTGTTTATAAAATGGGAAGGGAAAATCCTGCATTCTAATTGGTTGTTAGCCATGCATTAGAAGTGTCTTATGCTCAACTAATGCTTCATATATGTGTTCTTCTACATTGGTCAGGTATGATACCTCCCTGTGTAGATAACATAGTGATGTTTACTCCTTTGTATGTACAAAACTTGACTGTAACGTTTGTTGTGTCTCTTTGAAATCAATAAAATCTCTAACAAAAAAACAAAAACAAGTGCTCCCAAACTGGATGCACGACACAAATGAAATCAATGTGCATACTTTAGAATATTAAGTTTTACTGGAATTTTAGCAACCACCCATTAACCTCATCCATTTGCTGACTGCAGTTCTGTCTGCTCACTCACTTGCCTCTTTCTTGCCTTTTTGCTCTTCTCATAGTAGCTCTGAAAAAATTAAAACAAAATGTGCTCTAGTGTAATTGCTTTGTACATTTTAATGGGGTACTAGTGCCCAAAGTCTCACGGCCATAATGATCCTTTTTTTTAACTGATGCTGGCAACCTCAAACTGTTCACACTTTCCGACTGAATGCAGCTGCCCGCACAAATCAACACTCACTTGCTCCTCTCCCGCTCTGTCTCACTCGCAGCTTGATCTGCTGCTGAGTGTCTCTCGCTCCCGTATGCAAACCGAACACAAATAAATTACACACACTGTAACAGAAAGAAATTAGTCAGTGTTGTTGTGGGGTGTGTGTGTGTGTGTGTATGTATGATCTCCCCCCCCCCACACACACTCTTTATGACCACATCTCCCAGAGTCTCCTACCTTCAGGGAACCTATTCCACAATTACAGTAAGAAAACAAAAAAAACCTTCAACTATGTCGGCAGCATTAAACGGCCGCGATGATCTCGTCTTTTTTAACCAATGCCAGCAGTGTCAAACTGCTCTCACTTTCCCAATGAATGGAGCTCCTATCCGAATCAATACTTAATCGCTCCTCCCCTGTTCTTTCCTCTGAGACAGTGAATTAAAAAAAAAAAAAAAAAGAAATACACCGTTTTTCTCTTTTTTTCAGTAGAACTTGCAGACTTTCCCAGTATGTATGTGCCTTGTTTTACATTTTCCCTTCAGGATTCGGCATCCAAACAGTACTTATAAACTACAACTAAGGAAGCCTACTGAGGACTAAAGTCCTAAAGCTAAACAAAAACACATCAACTTCATACAGGTGGAGGGACTATTTTATGCCAAAATAAATTGAAGATTAAACTTTTAGTATTATAACCTCTTAATTTCAGTGGTAACCTAAAAGTAAAACACAGAGTCCCATTTTATAAGCACAATAAGACACTCGGGGGGGGGGGGGTGCAGTAGATATTTTTAATGCATGGTTAGGGGTTGAAGGCACTCGGCTGGCGGACCCGTGCCTCACACACCCCTGGCCATGTATTAGAACTGTCTAATGCTTTGTGTCTTGTTGCTTACTTATCCATGTTATTTACCACTGGTGCAGTATATGTAAGCAGTAACATACAGCAGAGTGTACAGTCACTCTTTGATATTCACATGGCTTGGGTGTGTTGTGAGACATAAGGCAAAGTCAAGTGCTTCCAACCACCCAAGAAGTGTACATATCGGACAGCAACCACATACCCTTAGTGTGTTATCACATTTGTAAAATAGATGCAGAATTAACATATACAAGAAAAAACACATGAAAAAGATGCAGACATGTGGTCATTGGAAAATAACCCATGGTTATGTGATGTGCTTGCACCAATGATACAGTAGGATTTTGATACCCATTTTGTGACAAACAAAAATGTACATTTCAGTATTGGACTGTCACCAAACTGACATGGCCGTCTTGTCATTTTATACAGACAAATAAGCAACAGAAGCAAATTCCCAACATCACAATTCACAAGAGGAGCACCAGGCACCAAGAAGGTCATATATTTAAAATGTTCATCAGATCAGGAATAAAGAGCAACAAGCCCCTTGCCAACTAAGTGGGCAGAATGAGTGCCAGGCCCTGAGGCATTTTGTATCACTGGAAATGCAATAACAGTGAGTTATACATCACTGAACAGCAACAGAATCCAACAGGAATAACATTCTAAAGATATAAATGATATAAGATAGATGAGAACAGTAAAAAGAACTGAAGAAGCTACGCGAGCCCATAGAACTTAAAATTCATTCATAAAAACATCACACGGGACTACAAATATGATCAGATGGAAACATTTGAAAAATAATTTCCTCTTTTAGGAATTGTTTTCAAGGAATTCTAAATTTGAGATGCTCAGAAGTTAAATTAGCTCTTTCCAAATTCGATTTTTACTTTTGGGAATATAAAATGACTCATAACCTGTGATCTCATGCACAAAGCAGGTTTTAAAACCCACACTTACTGTAGATATTTTTGGTCATAAATCTAAAACTGCTTTGTATGTAAAAGTGTAACAGTATGTTAGCTTACTATCCGTCAGTGAAGATAAATTTGCCAATTTAGATAATGTTTAGTGTTCCTTGCTAAATCTGACATCCAGTACAAACCACAGGACAAAGTTATACAGAACATTCAGTTGCTGGAGCAGAAGTCAGCTGTACTCACACACAGTATGTCTCCACTGTCATCGAGAAGTAGCATGGTTGCCATTTCTAATTCTACGCAGTAATTTCTTGGCAAGCATCTCTTGCTGGGTGCTCAACGTAGGGCATCTGTAATCAGGTCACTTGAGAGGAATTACGAGTCCTGGGGAAAGTTCAGATTCTGGGGCTCCTACCAACTTGCAGCCTCTTTCCTGCATACAGTATGCTGGGTGGTCTGGGCCCCTCTTGGCACTGGGCCCCAGGAATTATCCCCTGCTCCCCCAGCATCTCAGTGGCCCTTTCTATAATTTGGTGATACCATACCAGTTGGGCACATTGTTGTTTTCTTTTTTAATAGAAAAGGATTAGAATTTCTGCTGAGGTTTTAAGTGCAGAATGACATTCCGTGTTTGACACTTTTAACCCGTAGACAGACTCTTAGCTGGGGAAGGAAGGAAGGGTCATGAGTAATAGGCTAAGATTCTCAGAGGTTCTTCCCACTGACAGTTTTAAAAAAATGTTTACCCCAGTGACAGATGCTGCCCTTCCTCGGCCAGGCAACCTTCCAGCCCCATTCACATACTATGTCTGTCACTTACCCAGTTCAAGGGTGTCCACTGGGGCATTTTCTTAGATATAAGCATTTCCCTATGTAGCGGGTTTCCTGTAGAGTGTCATCAGCCATGGTCTCCATCAAGCTTATGGGGTATGAGGACCAGTGGGCGGTGTAGCCATTGTCTCCATTGAGCCTGTATTGTATGAGGACTGGTGGGCAGTGCAGCCATGGTCTTCATCAGGCCTGTGGAGTATGAGGACTGGTGGGCAGTGGAGCCATGGTCTCCATGGGGCCTGTGGGGTATGAGGACTGGTGGGCAATGCAGCCCTGGTCTCCATTGGGCCTGTGGGGTATGAGGACTGGTGAGCAGTGCAGCCATGGTCTCCACTGGGCCTGTGGAGTATGTGGACTGCTGGGCATTACAGCCATGGTCTCCATTGAGCCTGTGGAGTATGAGGACTGGTAGGCAGTGCAGCCATGGTCTCCATTGAGCTTGTGGGGTATGAGCACTGGTGGGCAGTGCAGCCATGGTCTCCATCAAGCTTGTGGAGTATGTGGACTGCTGGGCATTACAGCCATGGTCTCCATTGAGCCTGTGGAGTATGTGGACTGCTGGGCATTACAGCCATGGTCTCCATTGAGCCTGTGGAGTATGAGGACTGTTGGGCAATGCAGCCGTGGTCTCCATTGAGGCTGTGGAGTATGAGGACTGGTGGGCTTGCAGCCATGGTGTCCATCAAGCCTGTGGAGTATGAGGACTGGTGGGCTGTGCAGCCATGGTGTCCATCAAGCCTGTGGAGTATGAGGACTGGTGGGCTGTGCAGCCATGGTCTCCATTGAGCCTGTGGGGTATGAGGACTGGTGGGCAGTGCAGCCATGATCTCCATCAAACCTGTGGAGTATGAGGACTGGTTGGCAGTGCAACCATGTTCTTCATCAAGCCTGTGGAGTCTGAGGACTGGTGGGCAGTGCAGCCATGGTCTCTATTGGGCCAGTGGAGTATGAGGACTAGTGGGCAGTGCAGCCATGGTCTCCATTGGGCCTGTGGGGTATGAGGACTGGTGGGCAGTGCAGTAATGATATCCATTGAGCCTGTGGGGTATAAGGACTGGTGGGCAGTGCAGCCATTGTCGCCATCGAACCTGTGGAGTAGGAGGACTGGTGAACAGTGCAGCCATGGTCTCCATTGAGCCTGTTGAGTATGAGGACATGTGGGCAGTGCAGCCATGGTCTCCACTTGGCCTGTGGGTATGCGGACTGGTGGGCAGTGCAGCCATGGTCTCCATCGGACCTGTGGCATATAAGGACTGGTGGGCAGTGCAACCATGGTCTGTGTTGGGCCTGTGGAGTTCGAGGACTGGTGGGTAGTGCAACCACGGTCTCTGTGGGCCTGTGGAGTATGAGGACTGGTGAGCAGTGCAGCCATTGTCTCTGTGGGCCTTGTGGAGTTTAAAGACTGGTGGGCAGTGCAGCCATGGTCTCCATCGGACCTGTGGGGCATGAGGACTAGTGGGCAGTGTAGCCATGGTCTCCATTGAGCCTGTGGAGTAAGAGGCTGGTGGGTAGTGCAGCCATGGTCTCCACTGAGCCTGTGGAGTATGAGGACTGGGGGGAAGTGCAGCCATGGTCTCCATCGCACTTGTGGTGTTTGAGGACTGGTGGGCAGTGCAGCCGTGGTCTCCATTGAGCCTGTGGGGTATAATGACTGGTGGTCAGTGTAGCTATAGTCTCCATTGAGCCTGTGTGGTATGAGGACTGGTGGGCAGTGCAGCCATTGTCTTCATTGAACCTGTGGGGTACGAGGACTGGTGGGCAGTGCAGCTATGGTCTCCATTGGGCCTGTGGGGTATGAGGACTGGTAGATAGTGTAGCCGTGGTCTCCATTGAGCCTGTGTGGTATGAGGGCTGGTGGGCAGTGCAGCCATGGTCTCCCTCAGACCCGTGGAATATGAGGACTGGTAGGTACTGCAGCCATGGTCTCCATTTGGCCCATGGACTGCTGGGCAGTACTGAGTGTTGGGGTACAAAAGTGCTAGAACTATTCTAATACACATCGGGGTTCTCTTCCTTGTGTTACTCCCCAGGGATCACTGCCCGCTGGTGCTCCTAGGTGTTCAAGCACACATACATGCATGACTATGGTCCAGAGCCAGGCTGCATTCCCTCCCTGCTTTCCAACTTTACCATCATCGGGGTCATACAGGTGGTGGTGCGATGGCAGAGATGCCAACCCTCTCCAAAAGAGGAGAGTGTGCACTGCAACTCTTAGTCCTCTCCAGCTGGCACCCGATATCCCGGGCTCATTCTGAAACTGCAGTCACCAGTGTCCTGAGTGGCTGCACTACCACTGCGCCAATGAGCCAACCCACTGGTAGTTTTACTGAGATTTGAGTGGATAGTCCATGATCCACTTCAACTGATTATCTGGGCCATCCACTGAAAACCTGCAGATGATCCCATTACTGTTGGCACCAAACAGATAGTAAGGTGATAATCAGTAATCACTCACCTCTGATTTAAAAGAAAAATCCTGTAATGTCATTTGCTTCCCCATGTTTTGAAAAGGGGGGACTTATAAAGACCTAATGGTCCCATTGTTGGGATACAAGGGGGCAAGTCCCTGCCCTAGTGGCCATTATAGTCTGTCCCAAAGCCCTATGGGTGATACTCCTCCCAGTTATACCTTCCCCTCCCCCAATCCACCCTCCGAGTTGCCCTTCCTAATATACCTAGCTCAATACCATTATTAATGCTTTTTCTGGTGACATTATCTCCCACTGTGTTCATCTGTTAGATGTGCTTACCATAGCCCCAGCCCTGCCCTGTACAAAAAAGAACTACTGATTTATTTTTTATTTTATGTGAAGTTTTTGACCAGAAATGGCACACAAATCTGTGACAGCTTGTTTCCAGGTGCGTTCTGAGGGCGGATTACATGGACCAGTTACTATTGATGGAGTTTATGGCCTTGACAATTAGGAAACTCCCCCCTACTCCTTTCAGTATGGGGAACACTTGTCTGCCTGAGCATCATGGTAGACGCTGGAGAGGACAAAGGCAGAGGTGGAGGGAGTCCTGCAAACATTTTGCCATTGGAGTCGAATTACCATAGATTTCAGAAATAGGAGCTGCAATGCAATGTGTGGTACCTGAAGAATGTGATGTGGTCAAAATGGAGGTCAAAACTCCTGACCAAGGAGATGTAGCTGGAACTGAGAGTATAAGCCATGCAGAGGTCAAGAAGGTGCAGAGCAACTCAGATGCATCTGTAATGGACATAGAAATGGAAGAACAGCTAGAAGAGGACATGATGAGTGACCAAACGCATCACATCCTTCAGCTTTTAGCTGAGGCAGAGGAACAGATTGCCAAGAATAAACTCTAGCCATCCTGTGCAGCAGCTAAAGAGGGACGACTATCTACAGGGAACCCAGGGCAAGTGACTGACAATACAGAAGTCAGTAGCGCAGCAGCAGACCTGCAAAGGCAATACACCTCCAGTGCTGCCCGAAGATTAGGATTGCTGCCGGACCACTTGGCACTGACTCCATTTGTTTGATCTTTTTAGGCTTGGTTCCCAGAAGCAGCCCTAGTAGCTGCCAGGTGGAAGAGGTCAGTTGATGATGCAGAGTGGCAGGCCAGCACTGCACCTATAGCAGCAGAAATAATAGCAGCTGCTAAAATGGCACAGAGACCACAGTTTTGCACTAAAAGGAATATACCAGCTCCCAGCACCAGACAGACACTAAACTCGGCACATTTAGTTGATACAGAAGTACCAGTGACATCATGTCACCAGAAAGAACAGTGCGGGGACCAGAATGAGGAGATACTGTATATGCAAGTATCATGAACATACATGTAACTGAGCTCACAGAGGAAGCTAACCTCACAGAACAGCCCTGTTCTACAAACACAGTTGGTGAAGTCCATGCAGGTACATCCCAGGACCTTCTTACTGACACAGAAGCTACCCAGGAGCTCCCCAAGGAACAGAGATATGGAGAGCTGATTCCTGGCAACACCAGTACTCTGGAGGAGACAAAAGACCAAACGGAGGATATGTAAGACCAGGTGGATGCAGCAGAAACATTTGAGGAAGCAATTCCAGTTACCTTGGGGTTAGGGCATAAGTGGGGTTGGGGCAGCTGATGAGGGTAGTGGACCACAGGCAGAACAAACCATGACAGTACCGGTCCCCCCCCCAAGTAGAGGGAGGGTAGAAGGGTAAGGTGTTCCTAAAGTGATTCCTTGTAATGGGTCCAGGGAGGAGAGGCAGAGGCCTGTTGTGTTTGCCCCCCAGAGATACCCCAAACCAGTTAAGCCCCAAACTGACTAGTGGGAGACTGAGGCCCAGACCCCCCAAGTGGCTAACCTGTTTAACAGAAAGGACAAACCAACTAAAAGACAAAATGCAGAGAGGCTTAAGTACAACAGTGGCCTTGAGAATGCACCTGACTGAGTCCATATTGCAAGAGACTTGCTTAAAGACTCAATGTCCTTTTTTGCATCAAAGATCTATGCCCTCATCTACACATTGGAGGACATTATACATTATATATCTTTCAAAAACTATGCCTTACTTGACAGATTATGGCATAAATACCAGACATAAGACAATCAACTGCAGCTTCCTTTTTTAGCCATACTAGTAACCAATCCAGCCATTAAGACTGCTACAGTGTTATTGAAGAACGAGGGAGTAAATGTGGCAGATGTGATTTTTTTCGTTAAAAAAAAGATGTGGGCCCCTATTTTCAAAGGTTAGTGCTGGCGGGGATGTGGTATGCACTGGCACCTAGGTTTGTACTGGCACTCCTGGCACAGCTATATTCAGAGGGTATCACATCGAGGGAGCCAACCCCCAACAGCCAAACCGGCACAGCGACACAAACCATTCGACATCCAGAGTGTCTAATGGGTTGTCGATGCGATAACTGATACACCGACTCAGTGTTGACGCTGTCCATAAAATCTCCCCGAAGTTAGTGATCCATACATCTGGGGGGTGCAGGGGGCAAACCTGCTGCCAACAGTAAAGGTATCCAGCTCCGTCGCCACTTTGCCGTGGTGATGTGATTGCCACTGGCAAAGTGGTGTCGCTGTAAAGTCGTTCGACAACAGTGTTGTCGAACTGACTTGGTGGAAGCATTCAGAGACCAGCAGAGCACCTGCCAAACCTGGCAGCACCAACACACTAAAATACCACTGCACCTATGCAAATGAGGGCGTCCCCTCATGCATACTGGTGGTGCGGCATTTTCAAAGGTTTGAGGTGGTGGTAAATAGCCCTCTGAGCTTCACTGTTTATAGCCATCAAAAACCACCTTTTATCCAGGTGCTAAGCCCATGCCTCCACCCCTCCAAAAGCAGAGTGGCTGTCCTGCAGCTGCCCATTCCTGATCTCCCATTACCATTCATAACTTTATCTCTGGTGGCATGGTGGTCCCCCCAACCCCAAGCCCTCATTCCCATTCATAACATCCATTTCAATAAAGTGGGAGAAGAGGGTTTACTTAAGAGGAAGGAGGGGGTCAAAACTAGAGGACACAGCTTCAGACTGCAAGGAAAAAGATAGAGGGGCAATGTGAGCGGGCATTTCTTCACGGAGAGGGTGTTGGAGCGCTAGAACAGACTACAAGACAGAGTGGTGGGGGCTAAATTGGTGGAAGAGGGCATGGGACAAGCATATGAGGCTAAGTATCGTGGGGAGGGCAGGGGCTGGCAGGGAGGGGGAAATGTAGGGGGAAAATGGGGCAGACTAGATGGACCGGTATTGTCCTTTTCTGCCGTCAAGCTTCTATGATTCTATGATATGATTCTATAACATTATCCTGGTGGCACAGTGTTCTCCCCTGATCTCCTGTTCACATTTATAATGTTATCCCTGGTAGCACAGCAACCCCCCCCCCCGATCTCCTCTTCACATTTATAATGTTATCTCTGGTGGCATAGCGACCCCCCCGATCTCCTGTTCACATTTATAATGTTATCCCTGGTGGCACAGCGATCCCCCTCGATCTCCTGTTCACATTTATAATGTTATCCCTGGTGGCATAGCGATTCCCTAACTGATCTCCTGTTCACATCTATAATGTTATCCCTGGTGGCATAGTGATTCCCCCAATCTCCTGTTCACATTTGTTATGTTATCCCTGGTGGCATAGCGATCCCCGATCTTCTGTTCACATTTATAACATTATCCCTGGTGGCATAGCGACCCCCCCCGATCTCCTGTTTACATTTATAATGTTATCTCTGGTGGCACAGCGACCTCCCCGATCTCCTGTTCACATTTATAACATTATCCCCGGTGGCATATTGTTCCCTCCCCTGATTCCCCATTCCCACTCATAACTTCATCCCTGGTGACATAATAATCCGTCCGATCATCTGTTCACATTTATAATGTTATGCCTGGTGGCTCAGTGGTTCCCCCGATCTCTTGTTCCCATTCATAATAGTATCCCTGGTAGTCCAGCAGTTCCCCCCACTCCTAACCATATATTAACCCCCACCCATCCACTGTGGACTATCAAAGGATAACAATATGAATGGGAATGTGAGAGCGGAGTGTGACAACTATGTCACTAGGGATAAAGCTATGAATGGGAACAGGGAATCATGTGGGGGAACCACTGGACCACCAGAGAGTATTACAACGATGAGAACAGTCAGTTGGGGTGGAGGGAATCACTTTACCACCAGGGCTTTCACACTTCCGCAGGAATGGGCAATATGGGGCTGCAGTGCCGCATGCAAATGGGCCCATAATGGGCATGCAGATGGCCCCCTAGTGCATTGCATACCCAGTGGACTCCTCTGCGTGCTCGGGCTGAGTGTGGCCCACAGGGGACCTGGTGCTATTCCGTTTCAGGCAGCACTGTTCCTTGTGGGCCATATGCAGCCCTGGACCATGTAAGAGTGGCTCAAATTCACTTAACGTTGCGCTGACATGGACCAATGGTCAGTTAAATAGCACCACTCTGTCAACAAGCTGTATCCATCTGAATATAATGCCAGGGCTGGGGGGGAGTGCAAGCACAGCAGCAGTGCAAACGGCTGTGCTGCCTTTGTCTCAATATTGTCCCAATGTCTCAATATTGAGGCCATGATGTTTTCCATAAGCTTTCCCCAATAATTGATTCAGAAGATATTTGGACAAGAGGGTGAAAGGTGAAAATCAGACTACACCGGTCTGAGACAGGATTATCACATCTGTCAAATTGCTGTTATGTAGGCAAGGAGAGGGCCCTTTGCTTTCTGTCTAGGCCAACCTAAAACATCCCACAAATGTGGGTCACACCTTCAGCTGAGCAATGCCTGTGACAAGGTAAGGTGTGGAGCATGTTTAGAGTATGGACATGTTAGCATGTTGCACCTGAACCCCTACATATGTAATTTATGCAAAGGGATAGGTCACTTTTACCACCACTGCCCATGTGCTGCCCATAACAAGGAGAGCAGGCTGAACCAAGGTGAAATGTTGAAACATGCTACACACATGGGCATCCACCAAGAGTATTGAAACATACTATACACATGGGCATCTGACAAGAGTACCGAAACATGCTATACACATGGGCATCTGACGGGAGTACCGAAACATGCTATACACATGGGCATCTGACAAGAGTATTGAAACATGCTAGTCACATGGGCATCTGACAAGAGTATTGAAACATGCTATACACATGGGCATCTGACAAGAGTATTGAAACATGCTATACACATGGGCATCTGACAAGAGTATTGAAACATGCTATACACATGGGCATCTGACAAGAGTATTGAAACATGCTATACATGTGGGCATCCGCCAAGAATATTGAAACATGCTATACCTGTGGGCATCCACCAAGAGGAAAGGGTATCAGAGGAGGCTTCTAGTCAGGTATTCACCTTACTGTGGCCAGTTATCCCACCCAGAGAAAGTTCCCCTCAAGAGGACAATGCAGGTCAGGTGACACTGTTGATCAGGCCCAGTCCACCCCCCCCGAGGCAGATCCTCTCCCCCCAGTTGAGCACAGGACAAACACAGTCCAAAAGGACATTAAGACTAGGGAACCTGCCTCATGTCCCCCCTTTTTTAGATGGGCACGGCACATGGCAGATCTTCATTAAGTCCGGTCCCCCGTTCATTTTCCTCCTAGGTTTTTGTCCTTCCCCAGGACTACGGCAGGTTATCACATGCTCATGGGGACACCCATGTGCTCCAGAACCGCCACCCTTATTCCACCCACCGACATACTGCCAGCTGTCTGAGCACCGGCGCTGCCACCAGACCTCCACCCAGTGGCAGCCAAGAGCCAGCAAGGCTTACCCCCCCAATCTGGGACAGGAATGCCAAGTCAAGTTAGTTTTATTGTTTGGCAAATTGCCTTTTCTATCCACTATAGGTTAAGACATTTCATATAACCAAAGAGGTGGATAAGCAGAAAAGAGGCAAAATTCAGCAGAAGAGCAGACAGCAAGGAGAACCAGGGATAAATGACAACCAAGGAAGGGGCTGGAGTAGAACAGTGAAGCAGTCTAGGGAGGTCAAATCATGGAAAGCCATGTGTGCAAATGCCAGGAGCCTTAGCAACAAGATGGAAGATCTGGAGGCTGTCATGGTACAGTCAGACCTGGACATTGTGCCATCACTGAAACCTGGTGTAATGATAACCATGACTGGGAGATGGCCATACCTGGCTACAACATATTCAGAAGAGACAGAGCAGGCAGGAAGGGAGGAGGAGTGGCACTGTATGTGAAAAATGACATAAGGGCAACAGAGATCCAGGAAGAACAAAATGGGGGAGAGATACTGTGGGTTAAGCTGGAAAGGAAAATGGGGACAGCCATCCGCACAGGTGTGGTCTATAGACCACCAGCCCAGTAGCAAGAAACAGATAGGGAGCTGATGCTAGCCATCCAAAGGATGGCAGACAAGGGTGAAGTAGTACTGGTTAGAGACTTCAATATTCCAGACGTGGACTGGAGCATCCCAGCAGCAGCATCAACTAGGAGCAGATTTATCCTGGACTCCTTTCAGGGTGCCTTCCTCAAGCAACTGGTCATGGAACCAACTCGGCAGAAGGCAATACTGGACCTTGTGCTCACAAACAGGGACAGTGTGATGGGGGTAACAGTGGGGAGCACCTGGGTAACAGTGACCACCAGTCATTGTGGTTTGAAATCACAGAAAGAGCAGAACCAAACCACACAAAACACGTATCCTGGATTTTAGGGGGGCAGACTTTGGGAAAATGGGGAGATACTTGAAAGAGGCATTAAGAGGAATGGGACAGGAATCAGGGGTTGAGGAACAGTGGGCAGTATTTAAAATGGGGATTACAAGAACAACAGAATTATGCATTAAGCAGGTTAGCAAGAGGAAAAGGAAGAGGAGACCATTATGGTTTTCCAAAGAGGTAGTAAAGAAAGTGAAAGCCAAAAAGATTGCATTCAGGCAATACAAAAAGACACAGGCAGAAGGGGATAGGGAGAAGTACCAGGAGAAGCAAAGGAAGTCAGGGAAGTCAGTAAGGGAAGCCAAAGCTCAGACAGAAGAACACACTGCAAAATCAGTGGGTAAAGGGGACAAAACCTTTTACAGGTACATAAGTGAAAAAAGAAAGACAAAGGGAGGGATAGTGAGACTGAAGGGGGAGGATGGGAGCCGTGTGGAGGATGACAACAGTAAAGCTGACATATTGAACAGGTATTTCTGCTCAGTCTTTACTGAGGAAGAGGGGGTAATGGGTCTGAAGGGAGTACAAGGGGTGAGAATGGTGCAGAAATGGACACAAGTCCCTTTACACGAGAAAGGGTCCTGAAGGAACTGGAAGTAATAAGAGTTGATAAAGCAATGAGAGCCAGACGGGCACCCCAGGGTCCTTAAAGAACTAAGAGGTGGTGGCTGAACCTCTGGCTATCCTGTTTAGCCGATCACTGGAAACGGGAGGTACCCAAAGACTGGAGGACAGCAGATTTAGTCCCTTATACAAAAGTGGGAACAAAGAGGAAGCAGGAACTACAGACCAGTCAGCCTCACCTCGGTAGTGGGGAAGATCATGGAAGCACTACTGAAGGAGAGATTGGTGGAACATTTGGTTGTCAATGGACTACAGGACCCAAGGCAGCATGGTTTCACCAGGGAGGTCATGTCAGACCAACCTCGTTGAATTTTGACTGGGTGACTAGGGAGGTGGATCAGGGAGGGCAGTGGACATGGCCTATCTGGACGCCAGCAAGGCCTTTGACACTGTGCCACATAGAAGACTATTACACAAACTGGGGAATATGGGTGTGGGCAGGACAGTAGTGCGGTGGGTAGGTAACTGGCTGGGTGGCAGGACACAGAAGGTGGTGGTAAATGGCTGTCACTCCACAGAGGGAAGAGTGACCAGTGGGGTACCACAGGGATCAGTGCTGGGACGGTCCTATTCAACATCTTCATCAGTGACATTGTGCAGGATCTAGAAGGCAGAATTTCACTGTTTGCTGATGACACAAAGCTCTGTAACAGAGTAGACACACCAGAGGGTGTAGACAGAATGAGAAGCGACCTGCAGAAACTTGAAGAATGGTCAGGGGTTTGGCAGTTGAAATTCAATGCAAAGAAGTGCAAGATAATGCATATGGGGCACAAAAACCCTGGCACAATATATCAGTTGGGGGTGAGGATATAGCATGCACCAAGCAGGAAAGGGATCTTGGGGTTGTCATCTCTGATGACCTCAAGGTAGGAAACAGTGTGACAAGGCAGCAGGTAAAGCAAATAGGATGCTGGGATGTATAGGCAGGGGCATCACCAGCAGGAAAAGGGAGGTCATAATTCCGCTATACAAGACACTAGTGAGGCCCCACCTGGAGTACAGTGTACAGTTCTGGAGACCATACCTACGTAAGGACATAGACAGGGTAGAGAAGGTTCAGAGGAGGGCAACAAAGATGGTGCATGGATTGCATCACAAGTCCTATGAAGACAGGTTGAAGGAACTGAACATGTACTCCTGGAGGAGAGGAGGGAGAGGGGATATGATAGAGACATGCAAGTATCTTACAGGGAGGAACAGGGTGCAGAAAACACTATTTTAAGTGAAAAGATGTTCCAGGACTAGAGGGCATGGGATGAAGTTGGAGGGAGGACGATTCAGAGGAAACATGAGAAAGAATTTCTTCACAGAACGGGTGGTGGACAAGTGGAACACCCTGCCAGAGGAAGTGGTGGGGGCTGAAACAATCACGGGATTTAAGAATGCATGGGATAGACATAAAGGAATTCTGGAGGTCAGGGGTAAGGGGAAACAGACTTCTAGGAAAACAAACTGAACTTACAAGCTCAAGTGGGCAGACTGGGTGGGCCATAGGCCCTTATCTGCCGACACTGTCTATGTATCTATGTATCTATGTAACCATACAATGTAAATATCTAAAGAATAAATACTGCTTTAAGTAATAAAACAAATAATATAAAAGGATTGACCAGCTCCACGTTCACAAAAAATTCACTAATCATGCTAAAACTGGAAGCTTTGCAGATATTTGGCTAATAAGCAGCTTAAGGAAACAATATACCAATTGGACAGGCCATTTTGCATAAATTAGGACTTTTAGCTGCACCTGTAATAACCATTAAATCATTCAGAGTCACAAAAAAAACACACATTTTTGTTCAAGATTATAAGTAGAACATTATAAGGTAGCCAGTAGAATAAATACAATGAGACACTATCCCAGCTCATTAGTCATTCAGATAATTCAAAAGGTTCCAGATTAAGATCGGGAATTAAGGTCTCAGTTTCTTAAATCCAGACTTGTCTGAGACACAGTGCCCTTTATTGCATTTCCATTGAACTGGAATATTTCATCGGAGAAAGCCAACCCCAAAATATACAAGCAAGGAATTCCACATGGAACCATTCAAGTTACACTAGATCCACTGTGTTACAGTAGCTGAGTTCCTCTGTTAACTAATTTATGGTTCAATGAACTGTTAATACAGTCTAATCAAGGCTGTTCCTGGACTGCCCCAAATGTAAAATATCATTAAAAATACTCCTCCAGCATAGTGATTCATATATAAGCGGCTCAGTCCAAGTAAAAGAGTTACACTTAAAGTTCCAAGTTTAAATAAAGTGTGTCAGACAATGGCCCGGTCCAGCAGCATCTGATCCTAAAGTAGTGCTCTGGCTTTATAGCTGGGGTTTTATTCTGCATTCAACTTCCATAGGTCCCCATACATCGTTAAAACAGTGTTTTATGAAGTTAGCAGCAAAAAACTCTACAAAAGGGAGTCCTGCAACTTGAGTTTCGTAACATATATAGGCAGCATTCAGAATCCATTGTAGAACTGAGAAATACTTTTACCAGAGAGTTCATATCCAAGTCTAGATATAAAATTTCTAGATACAGTATTAGGAGGCTAGCAGTTATTTCACTTGACCACAGGGCTACAAAGGCCGCAAAATGATTAATATAGTTTTTTGGTTTTTTTTACCGTGTACAGATATTCCAATCAGCTCTGAAGTTAGGAGTCCAGTCAGCAGCATTAATTATCTTGATTCTAATTCATGCTTCCTTATTGAAACAAAAGGCTATAGATATCATAAACAGTGGGGTCTATTCACCAGTTCTCCCCATTGTAAGAAGGTGGCTGTTGAGATATATTGAAGGCAGTTTGTCTACCTGACAAGATTCTTAGATCAGACAGGATACCATTTTCCTTCTCCAGTATCAGCAGGGAATTTAGACACTTAACTCTAGACAAATATGAGCCCAATTTGCAAGGATTTTGAAGCCAAGAGTGGGGTACTGTGTGAACCCCTTAGGGACTCACTGCCACACATAATCTCTCATATCCAGTACCTTATACCCTTTCAGTGGCTTCACATACTCCTGCTGCATTACCGCCTTTTATCTCCCTTATCCAGCATGAAAAAAAGTCACATCTGCAAGTTAAACAAAGAAAAATGCTCCACTGAGCGTAATAGCTTTGGGGTACCCAACCAAGAGCAATAGTAATCAAACCCGTGAGGCAACATTGGCATACCTTTTATAAGGCAAAACAAACCTGTCAGCACCAGAAGTGCTGTAGCAGCTGGACATCCTCTTCTCCTCTCGGTGGTGCTTCCGATTCATGTTAATAAAGGGGTACTTTAAGAGAATCGTCCATAAAGTTATCTATAAAAACATCAAATTCAGCTGTCTCGGAGCTCAGAGCAACGTTTGCCTCATACACCAGGACTCAAAAGGCAAGGCTTTCTCCTCTAGGTCGACCGCTATGTATATAGTTAAAAATAGCACAAGAGTTAAGTTTGATCCTGCATTTGCAGTAACCTTGTGTAATCCAGACATTTAAAGAGTTTTAAGCCACTGCAACGATTAGTGTGATTTCCAAAAGAACAATAACTCCTTCTGTTCGTAAAAACAAGTTCAGAGTTTAAACCTAAAATCCACACTACGCAAGAAGTAAAAAGTGTAATATCAGGCAGTCTACAGGCACACAATGAGAAAATAGGACATCACAGAGAGTGGAGCAGCACTGTAGCCATCTTGTTGCTCCGCCCCTACCACAATGTCCACCTTCTGTTGAAGCAGAGAGGAATGCTGCCAGGCTGCTGCTTGATGCTCTCCCTGCCCTCCCCAGCTGAACTCTGGGAACCCGAGCTCATTCCCGAACTTGGGTCACTAGTGTGGGAGGGGTAAGGCACATTAAAGTGCCGCAGCCTTCCGCCCAGCTGAATTCTGGGAACCCGAGCTTGTTCCCAAACTTGGGTCACCGGTGTGGGAGGGGTAAGGCACATTACAATGCCTCATCTCTCCATCTGGCAGAACTCTGGGAACCCAAGCTCGTTCCCGAATTTGGGTCTCCAGTGTGGGAGGGGTAAGGCACATTACAGTGCTTCAGCCTTCTGCCCAGCTGAACTCTGGCAACCCAAGCTTGTTCCCGAACGTGGGTCACTGGTGTTGGATGGGTAAGGCACATTACAGTGCCTCAGCCCTCTGCCCAACTGAACTCTGGGAACCTGAGCTTGTTCCCAAACTTGGGTCTCCCATGTGGGAGGGGTAAGGCACATTACAGCACCTCAGCTGTCTGTCCGACCAAACTCTGGGAACCCCTGTTCATTCCCGAACTTGGGTCTCCGGTGTGGGAGGGGTAAGGCTTGTATCACCGGTGTGGGAGAGGTAAGGTTCAGGTCACCGGTGTGGGAGCGGTAAGGCTTGGGTCACTGGTGTGGGAGAGGTAAGGTTTGGGTCACCATTGTGGGAGAGGTAAGGCTTGGGTCACTAGTGTGGGAGGAGTAAGGTTTGGGTCACTAGTGTGGGAGAGGTAAGGCACATTACACTGCCCCAGCCCTCTAAGCCACTGGGCTGGCTTCTTAGACACCTTCAAGGGTCATTGGTGCCAGAAGTAAGTATGAATGAATCCATGGAGGTAATGTCCCCTTCCCAGGAGCCTCCTGATCAAGGCACGATGAAGGCTGCCAGATGAAGACCCCATCATTCAAGGAAGCCCAGAACAAAGCTGCTCAAAAAGGATGTGCCCCCAGTAGTAACTAAAAATACATAGGAACCACTGACAAAAACAACTTAGTAGGGAGATATGGGGAGCAAGGGGGAAGATCCAGAAGCCTCATCTGTTGTTTCTTTTTTGCCACAAAGCTTTTTCTCCAGTGGATTGATGCAGGTGGGCTACTCAGCCATGCTTCCACCTTCCCTGCCCAACATCCACCTCTCCCAGACTCGTCTTGCCCATTTTCACCCATGGATTGCCCCCTGTGGCAGGATCAGGAAGGGAAGGATGTCCTCCCCCCACTCAGTAGCTCTCATCCAGAGAGAGAGAGAAAGAGAGAGAGATTGGTGGTTTAGGTGGTGATGCGGGGGACAAGGGCAGACAGGCAGGACTTCATTAAGCTGGCACCAACCTTTTTTCCATTTTCTCCCTTGTCCCCCAGCATGTGACACGTAAGCATGTGTGCGTGGAGGTGCACACATGCTACAGAACTGTGGCCCTCCCTTCAATGCCACTCATAATTCCAGCACTACCCTGTGGCCTCCACCAGGTGGCAGTCAAGGACAGAGATAGTGGGCCTCCCTACCCTGGGAGAGTAGAGCTGTCCAGCGACCACTCAATCCTCTCCACCCTGACCCCTGGCAATCTGAGCTCATTTCCAAACTCTGGTCACCAACATTGGAGAAGGTAAGGCACACAGAGCCCCAGCCCACCATGCCACTTGGCCTCCTTGCTCATCTATTGTTTCTTCACAGAAAGAGGGCCCTTCTGCTATAGACGGGTATTTGAATCCCTAGGTAACCAGAAAGTGTACAAGATTCAGTTTCCGCCTTTAGAGCAGTAAAAATTATGTCTAGAATTAAGGTTTATTTTTTCTTGCTGCCTTCTTGCAGGGAAGCTGCCTAGATCCACTTAGAGTGGTCACACGCAGTGTCAGTAATGTTAAAAATGGTACTTACGGAATGACCACCTTAGTAATATTACATGAAGTTTTTACATATATTATCTTTTCACAAGACACAAGGTGGAGACTGTTATACGACACTGTAGGCATGCAGAAATCTTGGCACTGGGGACCTTCCTTTTAGTCCCTGGGAGAGGATCTTTGCTCAGCGATGGTGGATTACTTAAAGGGTCTTACTTTTTATTTTATTTAAACAGCAGTTTGGAAAACCTTTGAGCCATAGGCTCATTTACAAAGGTACCTTGTCACAGTAAGACAAACGAAAATACACAGTATAACAGTACAACACATAAGTATAATAGTAAATTAAGACATAGATACAAACAAGCTGGTACAGGTAGGATGGATGCAAACAATACCAGAGTTATGTTGTCCTTAGCAGCTTAGTAATAAGCTTTGTCATAAGTACTGAGTCGGCTTTGACTAGTGGCAATTACAGCGATGGTGTTAATAAGGTGGTTACGTAGAAGTTTTGAAGCCGATATAGTTGGAGCTTCGGAGATGGAGGGGCAGTGTGTTGAACCAGAAGGGGCCCTAAATCTGAAGGCTCTTTGGCCGTGAAAGTCCTAGCTCTAGGGATAACAAGAGAGGTTTTCCCAGAGGTCCAGTATGAACTAGTGGGACAGGCGGCTATGGTGGTGGTCAATCCTGGTGGGGATAGCCCAAGGAGGGTCTTTTTGTAAGGGTACAGGTCAGATATTTGAGGCACTCCGTCAAGATCAAGTACCAGCGCTTTAGCGTCACAGTAGACAGGTGTGTGTCAGTCTAGGTGCTCCAGTAATTAACCTGCAGGCCTTATTCAGAGTAGTGCAATTTTATGGAGTGCGGTCTGATCAGCAGCACCATACACTGGCAGTCCATAGTCCACTAGGGACAGGATAGAGGAGGTAACTAGAGTCAAGAGGCCTCCGGGAGGCAGTGTTTATACCGATGTAAGATGCCCAATCGGATATTAGTGGCAGTGGCTAGGGCAGCGATGTGTCCATGGAAGGAGAGGGAGGGGTCAAAATGGATCCCTAGGTATTTATAGGAGCAAACTTGTTCGAGTGGGAAAGAGGACCCAGAGTGAATGAGGAGTTTGAAGTTGCAGGACTTGTTTTGGGGATGAGTGAAGAACATGGTTTTTGTTTTTTAAGATTTATCACCAATCTATGTTCCTTGAACCAGCCCTCGGCTTCAGTGAAGGACTTCTGCAGCGAGTCCTGGAGGGCAATAGGGTTACGACTTGAGGCAAAGATGACTGCATCATCAGCGTACAATAGAATGTTCCCCGAGCAAGGCGTGGAAGGGTGTTAAGGTAAAGGGAGAATAGTAAGGGGCCCAGAATGGAGCCCTGGGAACCCCAGAAAAGATGGGACAGATGTCTGAGTAGGTCCCATTAATTTTACACGCCTGTGAGCGGTCAGACAGATAACTGGTGCACCAGGAGATAGGCCCAGCAGCAAAACCAGAGAGACTAAGGGCATCAAGAAGGAGGGGGTGGGAGACAGTGTCGAAAGCTTTTGAGAGGTCAATGAAGACAGCACCAGCCAGAGAACCAGTGTCTAAGGAGGAGTGGAGAAAGTTGGAGAACTCTAGGAGGGCTGTGTTGGTACTGTGGACCGCTCGGAAGCCATGCTGCTCAGGACAAAGGACATTGTAGGTGGAGAGGTAGTCAGAGATTTGAGAGGCCACCACTTTTTCCAAGGCCTTGGAGAGAGGAGAGAGAATGGAGATCGGTCGATAGTTTCCAGCCACAGTCCTATCACCACCTTTAAAGATAGGGGTGACAGTGGCGACTTTCCAGGCAGTTGGAACCTTCCCAGGCAAAGAGAGTGGTTGATGAGGCATGTGATCGGGTAAGGACTGTGTCTAAGACCAGCCGTGGGATACACGGATCCAGGGTGTCACTGCCTGTACTATTACTCTTGAGGGCAGTGACAAGGTTGACCTAAGTTCTTGGGCAGAAACACGGGAGGAGAAAATAAAGGCGAAAAGATTTCGGCAGGTGCTGGGGAGGAGGGTCAAAAAATTTGTAGGGAGGATAGGGCTAAGGTCAGTGAATGAGGTGTTGAGGTGGTTGGCTATGGGGGCTGGGTCTGAGGAGATCACACCATTAATGTTGATCTGGGTGGGTGGGGATGTGCACTCCCATTTAACTGTTTAATGTTATCCCAGAAGGTTCTGGGGTTCCCCATGAGGCAGTGAGTGAGGACCGATGGTGCTCAGACTTGGCCTTTCTGATGGCCAGAGTGCACTTGTTTGGTGACGGCATATAACCGCCTGTCATTGGGCGGCCAGTCTCAATGGCACGGTGCCATAGGTTGTCCTATGTTTGAGCTGGTGGATCAAAGCTGGGGTTACCAGGGGCATTCTTCCTTTTAGAACGGCGGGTCAACATTGGGGCAAAGATATCACAGGCATTATTAAAAGTTTGGGTAAAGAAGGAGAGAGCTGTGTCGATGTCAGGAGTTGCCTGTATAGGAGACCAGTCAATTTGGGACAGAAGTTCCTTAAGTTTTATTAATCCACCAGGTATTAGACGCCGCCAGCATGTGGATTGTGCTATGGGTTTGGGGACTGAGGATGACCAGTGGAATAGAATGGGGGAGTGATCGCTGAGAGAGTCTGGGAGGACTTGTACATTGGGGATCCGATTAGGGCGGTTGGTGAGTACCACATCAAGCAGGGTACTGGAGCCTCTCTTGGGGTTAGTCCTGGTAGGGTGGGTAACTAGTTGCGTTAGGTCTATTGCTGAAAAGGAGTCTCGGGTAGAGGAGGAGGAGGAGGGGCTGAGCCAGTTGACATTTAAGTCACCCACCAGAATTTGATCAGCGGAAGGAGGTAGAGAGGTGGGTATTCTGTAAGAGAGGCAATGGCCTGCGTTTGGTCCCTGGGGACGCGATATGCAGTAGTCAGATAAAGGGTCCCTTTAAAGGGTCAGGGTTAGTTTCAGCGTGCGCCTGGGCCCTGGAGTCAAGGATGGGAGTGGGCAGGGCTGGTCACGAGGAGAGATTCCTTGACGTAAATGGCGCCGCCTCCCCGTCTCCCAACACGGTCGGACCGGAAAAGGGTGAAACCAGGAAGGAGACTAGAGTCAGGGAGGATTTCGACAGCCAAGTCTCAACCAGGGTGATGACATCAGGGTTAATTGATGTGACCAGGCATTGTAGTGAGTCAAACTTTTTTAGGAGGCTACAGATATTCATGGAGACCATGCATAGGCCTGTGGTGCGAGTTGGGGAGCTCCTGGGAACCGGGCCAGGGTTTGGATGAATGTTCCCTGACAGGAGTAGTAGCATGACTAACACCCTGGCTGGGAGATAGTGAGAGGTCTTCCTATGATTGACATGGGAGGGGAGGCTAAGGGAGCAGGGGGTGGGCAGGGAGGTACAGGAGGGGAAAGCAAGAATAAGAAGACACCCAGATGTGCCTGAGGTGAAGAGAAAGCTAGGGGGAGGGCAGGGAGGATGGGGACACACAGAGGTCCCAAGGGGCAGGAGAGCAGGTTCAGGAGCAAGGGAGGGAGGGTGCCAGGGCACAGTGTGGACTAGCAGATGGGTAAGTGGGTAAGTGCACTGCTAGTGGGGATAGGCACAGGCAGAGCGTGAGGCAGGGCCAATACATTGTGGTGAGCAAGATCCCGGGAAGTAGTGCTGTACAGGTAGGAGTAGGAAGTAGTGAGGAGCATAGGTCCCTTTGGTGGCCAGCAGGTATAACCTGCAAATGGGAAAGTGGGAGATAGGTTCTGGGCAACAGGACGTGATGTCACGGATGTGATGTCACGGGTGGATCCTTAAATTGACAGCCGCCCCTGGGTGGGAGGGTGGTTAGGCGGGCGGGACAGGCGGTAGCGCCGTCAGGCTACACCCTCTGCAGGCGTCCAGGCGAAGAAGAGGCTCTCTTACCTCGAAAGTTATCAGGCTGGAGATTCGGCTTCCTCAGCTACTCAGGTGAGCTGCTTGTGTTGCTTCAGTTGCTTGATTGTCCCGAGTGCCTAGCTTGGGGGAGCTGCCTATGTAGTGGAGAAAACACAGCCTCTCATTACTATGCAGCGGGAGAATATGTTGTGACTTACACAAAGGAGCTCCACTCTAAGCAAACAGGGCTATTCCAAAATGAGGTCACACTAGGACCCAGCTAACCTAATGCCTTCAGTTACAAGCACAATTAGCTCCAATACCACCATATTAAACAAGTCTGATCTATATTAGCTGCTTGGTATATCTGGCTTTAAGGTGTAATCAGCAATTAGCTCCAAATACCACCATATTAAACAAGTCTGATCTATATTAGCTGCTTGGTATATCTGGCTTTAAGGTGTAATCAGCAAGGCAACTCTAGGAAAACCAGTGAGTCCCTAGCTTTACACTTCAGCATTAGTAGCACAAAGAGAAGCAAATAAGCCCACCCAGTGGTGAACAGGGAACAAAGTTCATAAAATATAAGTGTTCATCAGGTAGCACCCCTCTGCAGACGTCCAGACGAAGAGAAGAGGCTCTCTTTACCTCGAAAGTTATCAGGCTGGAGATTTGGCTTCCTCAGCTACTCAGGTGAGCTGCTTGTGTTGCTTCAGTTGCTTGATTGTCCCGAGTGCCTAGCTTGGAGGAGGGGGAGCTGCCTCGAAAGTTATCAGGCTGGAGATTCTCAGTTACTAGATTGATACACTTCCAGGAAGAGTGTTACTGTTAGATAGTACCTGTAAATCTTTACAATGTTGTTTAATCATGGTATATGCCACACAGACAAAAGCTAAAACATTAGATTGCTTTAAAACCATTTAGCCTTACCTGCAGAGCAGCCAGTGTGTTATATTGCATGAGGATATCAGCTGCAGATTCTCTTCATTAGGCAAAACTGGTACAACAAAAATACAGTTCTACAATGCTAATTTTTTGCAGTTCCTGATTACTACTACTGATGTAATACACACCTACAGATCCAAGCATCCTAGAGGGGGACAAACTAACCACAGAGGTACACACTCCTCATGCACAGATTATTTTTTTTTCATCCCATACCTTGTCTTTGCAAAAAGTGGATATTATACTGATAGAAGCAGACCAGATGGTGCACTGTACATTCTTGGAGGGTCAATATCCCCAGAATGGGAAAGGAAAATGGAAACATAATACTGAGCTACGAGAAGATGCCGCCACATGGAAAGCCTGGAGTGACTCATTTTGAGCTAAATAGACCACACAAATATTCTGTGACAGTTGGGCTCAGTGGTGGGAGGGTGCCAAAAGCGATTTTAAACACTTTTTTTCATTGCACAAGAGAAAAAAATTCTAGGTGTAAATACCTCACCTGTCTGGTTCTTGGATCACAATTAGCTAAACTAATCTAAAAACAAATTAATGGAATTTTGGACTATCAAAACAAATTTCTGTATTAAAACAGAACATGTATGCATATCAGTACGATAGAGCAAAATCACTCCATGCAGAACTGAAGTCGGATGCAGGCAACTAAAACCAGTCTGAATATGTTCTGTACTTGTGCGGAGAGGGTAGATAAGGTTTTCTTAAGCATGAAAGCAATGGATGGGTCGTATGCTACTGACACTATCTCTTTACAGGGGGTAGTACATGAGTATCTATTATAATCCTTTGGCTCCCAAAATATCACATCCGTCAACTTTGAAAAATTTCTGGGTACAAGGATAGGATAGTTTGGGACCACACAGATAAAACAGCACTTATTGCTCTGGTATCTTGTGACAGAAAGTGCAAGAACTATAGGAGCACTAAAGAATGGTGCAGTCACTGGCTCAGATGGACTGGCTGCGGATTTTCTCAAAAAGGGTAAAGACAGCGTAGCACCTGTTTTGGTGTCAGTTTACAACAAAATCCTTCGTAGGACCTCCATACCAGATTATATGGGGCAGCCCCTATTATTGCTTCTTTTTTAAAAAGGGGATAATAGAGAATCACAAAACGAGAGACCAATTAGTCTTTAAAGCAGCAGTGCAAACGAAAATGGACTAAAATGTGACCCCACCTTTTTTTCTGATTTAATCAGTGCTAGATGTTTTGCAGTTTATTTTGTTGGTGAAACTTTTCAGTTTCTGTTATCATTTAAGAATTTTATGAAAGTTTTAAAATAATTATTTCTCAAGAAAAAAGATGGCTGCCTCATTTTTGCGTAGAAATAATATTGAGGACCTGAGGAGGGTAAGAATCCACCCCAAAATGCAAATGTACAGTACACAGCATAAGAAACATCCAGAAAACCTAAATCAACAGTTCTGCAAATATTTTTCATAACCATGGCAGAAAAGAAAAAAAAATTACTCACCATAGTAATGTTGTTTCTTCTAATGGAATCTAGCTGTATTCTGACACTATGCAGTATGACCGACCGGTTCAGCTACCCCAGAGAACAAAGAGTTAAACACTATGCAAATGCATAGAACGTTGAGCTCGAGCTCAGTTTTCAAACCACTGTCTTCGGTACATTCTGTGTTTCATTGACCAGATTCTTATGACGCCACTAATCATAAACTAAATAAGAGATAAATAGGAATAACTAACACCCAAAAGGGAAATACACACCAGAAAAAAAGGCATGCTGAAGACTCAAGTCACTGATGCCCAATAAGAAAAACCACCCACTGATGGTTTCCAAGATAAACAACTGGAATGCAGAGACCCCGCTCCCTAGGTTCCAGAGGGGAGGCAGGGTGGGAGGTCAGAATACAGCAAGACTCCATTAGAAGAAACAACAGTACTGTGGTGAGTAATTTGTTTTGAAAAAAACATGAAGTCTTGCTGTATTCTGACAATATGCAGACTACCAAGCAGTGCCCCATGGAGGTGGGTCCAGGACCTACTTAGGGAATAGGATCTGCATGTATTGCTGTGCCAAACCTGGTATCACTTCTGACCTGTGTATCCAGGCAGTAGTGCTTAGTGAATGTGTGAACAGTTTTCCAGGTAGCTGCTTTACGTATGTCAAGCAGGGGGATATCTCTGGCAGCTGCTGTTGCAGCAGCTGTCCCCCTAGTGGAATGGGCTCTCAAGCCCTTACCCAGTTTGCTATAGCAGAACTAAATGCAGGCCACAATCCATCTGGCATTGGTCCTCCTAGTGGCTGGTCTGCCTTTGCCCACTTCACCATAGGTAAGGAATAGCTGAGTACAGTTCTTCCTGTGTTCTTTTGTTCTGCCCATGTAATAGCTGATGGACCTTTTTACATCCAGGCTATGCAGTCTGTGTTCACCTGAACTGGAATGATCAATGAAGAAGACAGGTAATGTTATGGACCGATTCAGGTGAAAGTGTGAGACTGCTTTGGGGAGGAACTTTCTGTTAGTCCATAGAACTATCTTGTCCCTATGAGGGGCAATGTAGTTAGGTTCTGTTGACGAGGCCTGTCGCGCACTAATCCTCTTGGCAGAGGTGATAGCCACCAAAAACACAGTCTTCCATGTCAGGAATTTGAGCTCTGATGAGGACATAGGCTCAAAAGGGGGCTGCAAAAGCTGAGCTATGCAGACATTAAGGTCCCAAGAGGGGGTAGGCTCCCTGTGAGGATGGTGAAGATGGAGCAACCCCTTGAAATTTTTTTTTATAAAATGGGATGAGCAGCTAGGGAAGGACCCTTCCCAGCTGACAGATAGGCAGAAACAGCTGCCAGGTGCACCTTCAGGGTGGAGGGCTGCAGACCCAGGGATTGAAAGTGAACTAAATAATCCAACAGGACTGCCAGGTCAGCCTCCTGTGATACCATGTTCTTCTGTGAATGCCAGATGGAAAATCTCTTCCATTTGGAAGAATAAGTTTTTCTGGTGGAAGGTTTCCTGGAGACCCTAAGGATGTTCAGGACTCCTTCTGAGAGATGCAAGCTTGCATACTCTAAGTCTTCAAGAGCCAAGCTTTGAGCCGGAGGGACTCGAGGTTGGGGTATAGGATCCTCCCTTGAGACAATGTCAGGAGGTTGTGTCTCCTGGGGAGGCAAATTGGACTGGTCACTGACATGGACAACAGCATCAAGTACCATGGCTGCGTAGCCCAATCTGGAGCTATCAGAATCATGGAAGCTGATTGTGCCCCAGGGATTTATTTAACTCTAAAAATTGACTAGTGTTTTGTTCAAAAAAGTGCTTAATCTTTGTGAAAATGCATAGTTCTTGCCTCGCTGTGTTTAACAAACAAAGCACTTCTAGAAAATCTATATAAATACATTCTGTACAGTTAGTATAGTCCTAAGAAAAAAATTGCTAATCAGTTATTTAAAACGCTGTGCCCTGAGTTTGACCAGAACTCTGGGTATCAGAGGAAATGGAGGGAAGGCATACAGGAATCTATCCAACCAATCCAGGATCAGAGCATCCATGGGCACTTGAGCCCAGTGCCAGGGGTCTGCAACAGAATTGGGGCAATTGATGGTTGTCTAGGTCTGCAAAGAGATCTATCTCTGGAGTGCCCCACCTCCTGAAGACTGTCATCAGAATTTGTCTGTTCAAAGACTATTCGTGACGTCCCTGGTTGATCCTGCTGAGAGCATCTACCAGGACATTGTCCTTCCCTGGCAGGTGTACTGCTGACAGAGAACTGTTTAAGGAGTAGGCCAGACTCCAAACCTTCATGGCCTCTGTGCACAATACTGAGGACCTTGTCCCTCATTGTTTGTTGATGTAATACATGATGGTGATGTTGTCTGTTCTGATCTGCACCACTTTCCCCTGTAGCATTTTGGCAAATGACTGAAGAGCCAGGAACACTGCTTTGAGTTCCAGCAGGTTTATGTGTAGCAGGGACTCCTGCTGGAGTCAAGTCCCATGATCAGTATACTCCCACAGGTGTGCCCCCAACCCAGTAGTGAGGCATCTGTGGTCAGCACTACTGAGGGAACTTGCTGAAGGAAAGGAACTCCTGCCTTGAGGTTGTCCCTCTCCTGCCAACCACTGAATAGCTTGTAACAATGTGGTCGACACTGGAATCAGTTAGGACAGGGAATCCTTCTTCTGGGACCAGAAGGACCTCAAGTGGAACTGGATGTCCCTCATCTGAAATCTGGCGCCTGGAACCACAGGTATGGAAGCAGCTATGTGGCCCAGAAGCTGAAGGAAACACCTCACTAGTTGAGGAACATGCAGGTGAAAGGACTCTGCCAACTGAATGATGGCGTCCACCCTTCTTGGGGGCAGGAAGGCTCTTGCTTGAACTGTGTTCAACTCTGCCCCATGAAGGTCCAGAATCTGGATGGATTTCAGGACTGACTTCTTTTGATTTGCCAGAAAACCCAAGGACTGAAAAGTATCCTGAGTGAGGGCTAGGGCCTCCAGTACCTGTTGCAGGGAATGATCCACTACCAACCAATCATCTAGGTATGGGCAAACTGAGACTCCCTGCCTTTTTAGGTGTGCCATGACCACTGCTAGGCACTTTGTAAAGGCCCTTGGGGCAGATGTCAGTCCGAAAGGCATGGCCATGAACTGACAATGGCCTGAAGGCAGTCTGAATCTGAGGTACTTCCTGTGGGACTGCCTTATGGGGATGTGAAAGTAAGCATCCCTTAGATCTAGGGATGCCAATCAATCCCCTTGCCTGAGTGTATGAAGAATGATAGCCAGAGTGACCATGTTGAACTTTGGCTTTGTGAGGTGCTTGTTTAGGTATCTCAGGTCTAGAATGGGCCGCCACTCCCCATTTTTCTTCAGGGTTAGGAAGTACTTTGAGTATAATCATTTTCCTTTGTGCTGAAATGGAACATGTTCCACTGCTCTGGCTTGAAGCAGAGTGGAAACTTTTGCTTCCAAATGGGCTGTTTCTGGTGAGGTGGCAGGTTTGAATGATCTTGCTCCTGTTTTTGGGAACAGTTTGAAACTGAGAGCAAGACCCTGGCCTACTACCTCCAGGACCCACTTGTCTAAGGTGATGGATTGCCAAGCCTGGAGGAAGTAGGCCAGCCTGCCCCCTACTGGTGGTGGGGAGGCAGCCCGAACAGACTTCTCAGGGTGTCAGCTTTGAGGTGAAGTGGACTGAAAGATAGAACCAGCATGGTCAGTGCCTCTTCAACCTCTACCTTTGAAGTAACCTCTAGGCTGCTGGTAAGAGGGGAAGGCTTGAGCCTGATGGAAAGGCCTAGAGTAAGGTCCACCTCTGCCTCCTCTAGCTTGTTGCTTCTAAGGGGTGGCAGCTTTCTCTTTGGCCGTTGCATTCTTGTAGGCTACCCTATACTCATTCATCTTTTTCATGTATGCCTCTGTTTGTCCCCCAAACAAGGAATTCTATGTAAGGGGGAAATCAATGGCATTGTTCTGTGTGTCCTGGGAAAGGTTAGTACACCTCAGCCAGGAGAACTTCCTGAGAGAGGTGGCAGAAGCCATGGAATGAGAGGATGCATCATTAGCATCCACTGCCATTTGGAAGTGGTATTTGGATGACTGAACCCCTTTACTAACTAGCTCCTTAAGGTCTGCTGCCAGCTATGGGGGAGCCTTCTTAGCTAGCTGTTCCACTGACTCCCAGAGAGACTTCTGGTACCTAGATGCATAAGCCATATATGATGCCTGCCTGATGCCCAGGGAGGCACATAGGTACCCCTTCTTAGCTAAGGAATCAATTTTCTTGAGTCCTTATCAGGAGGATGAGAGACAAGAGGGATGCCAGCTTTTTCACAAGCTGCAGCTTGAACAACTCCCACATGGCTGCAGTGGCTACTCAGAAATTCTGTGCCACTGCCAGCCAAAACATACTGTCAGTTCATTTTCCTATCCACTGGGGTCTGGAGGATCCTAGAAGTCTGTGTCTTGAGGGACTTGTGGATAAGAATCATTAGCCCCTGGATACAGGGAGATTCATCATTTCCCTGTAGTCATCCTCTTACTCCTCCTCCTCCTGTCTGGTCTCCTGGATCAACAGCTGCAAAGTCTCTGCTACCTGTCTCATAAAAGAAAAATGAGAGGTAGCTGTAGGATGAGGGGGAGACTCGTACTGAGGATGTTCAGGAGAAACCTCAGGCTCAACAGGTTCTCCTTCACCCTCCTCGTCATCGTAATCCTCATATTCAGAATCATAATATTCCTCTGGATCCAAACTGACAGGTGCCTGAACTGAGGTATGCGCAACCAGCTTTTGAGTCAGTTCACCCCATCCGGGCTGAAGAGACTGAATGATGCGTATTGCTTTTGTAATTTTCTCGACGGTTGGAACTGCAACCGTTTGCTTCCGTGGTTCCGAACCACTTTTTCTGGTCTTCTTAGTGGGGCCCGTTTCAGGGACAGATTCAGCTTGCCGTTTACCAGAAGAGGACTCATCTTGATCCGAGCATTTGGTCACCGGTTCAGCGGGTTCTTTTGAACTGGGCCAGACCTCTTCAGAGGATTTCTCCATTCTATCCCTCAGTTTACCCAGACATCTATCTAGGGTAGATTGAGTGAAGCTTTTACAAATTTCGCAGTCTGACTGCAAATGGTCAAAGCCCAGGCAATACAGACACACCAAGTGCAGATCAGCCATAGCAAATTGCTCCCCGCACTCAGTGCAGCGTTGAAACCCACTGGGACCATTTTTTCTCTTGGGTTTCAGTGACATAACCCTTACTAAATTTAGGGCTTAAACCAGAGGCTTAGTTAGGCCGGTTAAGCGAATCCAATTAGAATTGTTTAATCTGAAAATGGTTTAGTCAGGCCCGGATAAAGAAAATTAAAATAAAATAATGTATTTACCCCAATAGCTTTTGTTAGGCCAGGTAAAAAAGAGACGCAAAGTTTTAGGCAGCAAGCGGTTTAGCACCTGCGTTAAAAACCGAGAAAAAGTCTTGGTTTTTAGTCCAAAACTTTGAACGGATCCCCAAACATAATAAAGATAGAATTTAAATAACACTTTACCACAAGAAAAGAAAGAAAGATCTTCGGTTTCCTCCCGGTCACGGAGAACTATTTAGAAACTGAAAACTTACTGAAAATGAAGTTAAACCTAGACCAGTCTAACCTGTAACCACAGGACAGAGGTTTGAAAAACAAAAGAAATAAACGGTAGTTTGAAAAACCATCAATATTCAAAATTCAACCGAAGAAGTTGAGGAGCAGTCTCCAAGGTGTCTTCACAGGTGAGTGGAGTAAAGAATCCGGTCAATTACATAGAATGTACCAAGAATAGTGGTTTGAAAACCGAGCTTGAGCTCAACATTCTATGCATTTCCATAGTGTTTAACTCTTTGTTCTCGAGGGCAGCTGAACCACTCAGTCATTCTGCATATTGTCAGAAAACTGACATACTAACATACTGAAATACCAGCAGAATAGGCCTAACGGTCTTTCGCGTCTGCTTGTTTGGTCAGCCCCCACCCTGGGAGCTGACCTTGCTGCCCCCCTCGCCTTCCCTGGCTTCTCCTGTCCCAGTTCCGGATATTCTCACTGCATTGGATTTTGCTTCCAGAACCCTTCCCCTGTACCTGTCCCACGCCCTCTTGAACCCCTCTACCATCTCTGCCTCCACCAGCCCCCTAGGCAGCACATTCCATGGCTCCACCATCCTCTCAGTGAAGTAGCACCTCCTCCTTTCTCCCCTGAATCTTCCCCCCTCCAGCTTCTACTCATGCTCTCTAGTGGCCCCCTCCTCCTTCCTTCGAAGCACCCTGACTGTTCCTCCCCTATTTACCCCCTTCATGTACCTGGAGACCTCTATCATGTCCCCCCGGTCCCTTCTCGCTTCCAATGTGTACATATTTAGCTCTTTGAGCCTCTCCTCATAGGTCCTGTCCCCCAAGCCCCAAATCATTTTGGTTGCCCTCCTCTGGACCCTCTCCAGGAGTTTAATGTCCCTCTTTAAGTGTGGCCTCCAAAACTGCATACAGTACTCGAGGTGCCGCCTCACCAAGCAGTTATGCAGAGGGAGTATCACTTCCCTCCTTCTGGAGGTGATCCCCCTAGCGATGCATCCCAGCATCCTGTTGGCCTTGGCTGCTGCCCTCCTACAAGTCTTCAAGTTGTTCATCTTGACATCCACCACCACCCCCAGGTCCCTCTCAGCCATCGAGACTTGTAGCATTCCTCCCCAAGACTTCACGTTGTTTGAATTAGCTTTTTGGAATAATTGTTTTTGTTGCACTGCTGCTTTAAATACAGATGTGAAGATTATTTTAAAAATTGTATTTTTCACTGATAGGTTGGTGGCAAAGTGGAATGAGTTTCTAGAGGAAGTTATCTCCCTGAAGACTGTAGACTGCTTCAAGACAGGATGGGACAGGGTAAAAGGGAATATTGCATGGAGCGAGAGGAAGGTGGGGGGGAGACATAGAAGGGGAGGATGAAGTGGATAGTGGGGAGAAGGTGGATCCCTCATTAGATACTATGGAGGGGGGTTGTCTGCAAACTTGAACAGACTAGATAGCTTGTAAAGCCTTTTTCAGCTGGCTATTTTTGCATGTTCGTGTGTCATGTGTTCGGCATATACTTTGGTTTTCTGGCGAACAAGACAAACAGTACATTACAATACAACAGGCAATGCACCACATTACATGCAGCCGCCCCTGAACTGCCCCCTTCCCATGCCACAGTGAATGTCTCCTACCAGCTGAGTATTGCAGGGTATATTCACAATGGTAGAACAGTTAATAGGCAGATGGATAAAACTAAGCACAAGTATCTGTACTCATTACTTTAAGTGATGGTTTTAGCGATAAATATGTACATCCCTCAACCTGAGGGTATCCAATTAACCCAATAACAGCAACATTTGCACAATTTGCGACAGTTCCCCTCTTTTGTAAAAGGAATTACATCCATGATGTATGTTTTCAATTGTTTGCTCGGCACTGAGAGCAAACAGAACCTCTCTGTGCCACTCTGGATATGATTGCCCTTCCTCGGCCAAACACTGCCACTGTATAATGAGTTCTACCACTGCAGTTATCAGGGCAATATGCCTTTTTATGGGTCCAAAGGCTCTGGCCACATACAGGCCCAGAAGACATATATCCAGTATGAAGGTATCCTGTAGTCCTAGTAATGGATCTAGTACTTCTTTTATCATTGTTCAAAAGGGTTTCACTTTCTTGCACTGGCAAAGGACATGGTATAGACTTCCTGATTCTTTATAGCATTCAGAGCAAATACCCGTCTCATGCCTGTTCATTTTGTACAGATTTCTGGGTGTATAGTGTAAATGCTATAAGATCTTAAATTGTGGTATTCTCAGCCTATCTTGTTTGATATATTTATATATGTCTGACCATACTTTCTGCCAGCCTTTGTCTCTGAGTGTAAGATTCAACTTATTTGACCAGTACCTACAAGAGCCATCTCACTTTTGCAGTTTGATAGCTTGAAAAGTCTTATACAGCTAGGAAACTGAAAGAGGTAATCCTGCTGCTGCTGCTGTAAACTTATCTAACTTTAAACCACCCAGTTTTGTTGGGGGGGGGGGCACAAAAAGTGAGCAAGCAATGCTAAGTTGCAGGAGTTTAAACAAATATGCATTTGTCACTTGGGTTTGTGCTCTAAAGGTATAGAAGGGACTGATCTTGCTGTTCGAGAGGAGGTGATTTACTGTGGGAAGGCTGACGTTATCCCAGTGGCCAAGGGTTTAGTATGTGCCCTCCTGCTGTTATATTGGGGGTTTGGAACATTGGTTGGGAGGTGTTCCAGTAAAGATCCATGGCCATATATCTACACATTGATCGTGGCCTCTGACAGATCATATGATGGGGTAGTCCGAAGTTGCGTAGGTACATCTGCTAGTGGTGTGAACAGTAATGCCAGAAGCTGGATCCCCTGAGTTTGCATAACTCATTTTGTATTAGTAACCTTTGCAAGATACACTCCCCCACCTCCCTCTGCTCTTGTGCCAAGCTCCACTTTAAAGGGGGGGGGAAGAGAAGGGGGCAAGGGGTTGGGGGTGGGAGCAGCAGGAGTCTAACCTCTGTGCTGCACAATCAAGCAGACGTGATAGACCATTTGGCGTGTATCTGCTGGCAGTTTTGTATGTTTGTACTTTGTGAGGTGCAGGACAAAGTAATACAGGATAATATTAGGGAGTCTCAGTACTCCCACAACCTTCGGACCTGTCAGTTTGTTATAATGCCTATCAGCACACTTTCCCTGCCACAAGAACCTCACGATTTGGAGGTGCAGGGTTTTGAACCATTTGAGAGGCAGTACTATATTGAGCTTGCCCAGGGGATGTAGAAACCTTGGTACAATGCTCCTTTTGATACTAATCCTACCCTGCTGAGAGGGGTAGTAATGCCCATCTAGTTAAGTCTTGGTCTGTTTTACCTAGTAAGTGATATAGATTGAGCCTCTGGAGTGCAGTTCTCCATCTTGATGTTTTGACATCAAGTAAATCAAGTATTTTGATTCCCACTGATGCACTAATGCCTAGATATCTCTCTTATTTACTTTATTATTCAGTGGGAGCACACTGTTCTTGTTCACATTTAATTTGTAGGATGAGAATTTACTGAATTCTTCTATGATCAACAGAGCCTGCGGTATCGAAACCTGGTGGTGTGCTACATGCAGTAATATGTCATCTGCGTATGTTGATAATCCAAATTCATGCTGTCCAATCTCAGTGCCCTTCACTGGTGATATACGTTTGATTTTAAGGGTAAGTGGTTCCAAATGTAGCTTGAAGAGCATTGGGCACAGGGGGCATCCTTGTCTTGTACCTCTAGGCATTTTGATTAGCCCTGACAACACACCATTACAATACAACCTTGCCCAGGGAGATTGATATAGCAGTTTTACCCACTTAATAAAGGTTTTATTTATTTAGTAAAAGAATCAGATTTACAAACCTTTGAGTCAGAGGCCCTTTTGTAAAGGCTCCACGTCAGGGAGGTACAAAACAAGGATACAGGAAATGACAAGCATATCAGGTGCAAATACAACAAACAGCATTATACAGGATAAAAGTATACAAAGTCAAACACATTATATAATTAAAACAGTCAAACAAGACAAGATTGAATAAAGCACAAAGTGCCAGGCAGGGCTAGGACAAGGAGAGAGAAGTAGGTATGAAAAAAAAAAAACTGAGGAGGGGAGGAATGAGAGAGGGAAGGAGGCAAGAGAGAGCCAAAGAGAATTATTGATGACTAGTAAAGAGAAATATAGGCAGGCAAGAAAATAAAAGTTAGAAGCAATCACAAGAGCTGGAGGAAATTATATGTTCTCTAAGGAGAATTTTGAAAGGGCTAAGTTTAGATTCAGCTGGTAGTGTTTAACCAAAGGGGAGCCCTATAGTGGAACTCTCCTAAAGGTTGCCAACCTGATTGTCTCCACCTGTAGCACAATTTTAGAAGCCCCCCCAATAATATGTCTGCTCCCTGGACGGTACCTGAGTTATGACTGAAGTATTGTTGAACCTGTTCCTTTATTTTTTCACTATAGACTTTTCATGCAGTAGCTGTGAATTAACCTTCCAGGTACTGTCTGTATCTGCAGCGTTACTAATATCAGTCTGCAGTGTAACTGGATTATGGTCTGACACCGCCATGGCTTCCAGTTCACAGCACTGCACCCCTAATAATGATTCATGACTTAATAAAAAATAATCTAATTGAGAAAAGGAGCTGTGCAGTTTGGAATAGAAGGAATAGGCCCTGTCTTGCAGGTGCAAGATGCGCCTGGGGTCTAACAGCCCCAGGGTGTCCATTAATTCTCTCAGCGTCAGTGACAATCCTTGCCTTTTCCCTCCTGATTTATCAGTGTCTGGTTGGAGCACCAAGTTCCAGTCACCCTGCAAAATGATAGGAAATGTTGTAAATGGTGGTAACTTAACCTCCCCAGTGCCCCCTGGTCACCCCCCAAAATATGCCTTTAGCCTAGTGGACCTTACCCGGTTGCCAGAGAAAAGACCACAGATCTGTAATGTTCACATCCTGGCAGCTGCAGCATTCGATATGACGTGAGATTTTTTTCTTTTACTTTATAAATTTGATTGAAAAATGTTCCATAACCCTACAATAAATCATGCAGATGGGTACAATATTTGGACAAAATCATAGTATGTGAGCCAGATTTGCATTTGACTCACTACACCTCCAGGACTTCTCTTCTGATTCATTACAGTCTGGGGTGACATAGCTGTAGAAAGGATTTAATGGTAACTGTTACTGGTGCATTGTATAGGTTTAGAAAATGGGTTATAAAAACCCTGTAATCTTATTGGCTGATAGCACCCAGCACTCACACATTTATCAGGCAGCAGAGACCAATAAATAACAAGTCCCAGTACCAGCCTTTTTGACTGACTAAACCACTGTACCCAGACAGAATGTTCAACAGTAAACGGGTAGCCATCTTACATCCTCTCCCGAGTAGGTACAGCGGGGTAAGAACAACAAATGTAGCATTCCAGACCCTGCTCCCACATACCACATTGTTTTCTCCCATACAAGTACCTCCATCCTAGTGCTTCTGCTATAATAGCAGTGAAGTGCACCCTAGCTGCTGGCGAGCACACTCCTGACAGCTGCCGTAGCTGACCAGAAAACGAAAGTGAGTGTCATATAAAAGGGCTGTCAGTATTATAGCAGTGCCTCCTACTGTCAGTTCTGTCTATGGAAGGACTACTTTACAGACAAATGTTTTTTCATTTTTTTTTACATTTTTAAATTTTTCAAAAAACATTTTCTTTAATGTACTAAACAAATATCTATTTTCTAAGCACAGTAATACACTCCAGGATAAGGGTGTTGTATATACTGGCACTTTCAGGAGCTGTGCGGCCCTCCACTTGCAGTGTGTGGACTTACTATGTCCGTGTATGTACAGTACAGAGGTTGCACACCCTGTGCTATACATAGGACAAGCGTTTCCTGCTTTTCATGCAGCAACTGACCAAAGAAGTGAGAGGAGGGCTGTGCTGGTTGCCATGTCTGAGCAGCAACACCAGTGTTTCAGGTATGGGGGAGCTGGCAGGGTTGGTGGTCAGTGCCTTTGGATGGCAGGACACTAGATGCCAGGAGAAATTACATTGTTTGGGGCCTGGTCTTGGTGGGTGGGGGGTACCACTATCTGCCAGGGACTTTGAATTATTTTGATGATTTTCATGTATTTCTTGTAAACCACAGCTTTTCTTCAGTGCTATTTATTGGGCCAGTGATTGGAGACCGGGGACCAGTGGACGTCAGGGGCGCTACTGTTTGTTCAGGGCTAGGGATGGGGGAGGGAACAACTGGACACCAGGAACTTGTCTTTGCTATACAGCCTTGCAAATGGATAGGTGGGGGTACACTCTGATGACCTCAAGGTAGGGAAACAGTGTGACAAGGCAGCAGGTAAAGCAAATAGGATGCTGGGATGCATAGGCAGTGGCACCACCAGCAGGAAAAAGGAGGTCATAATTCCATTATACAAGACACTGGTGAGGCCCCACCTGGAGTACAGTGTACAGTTCTGGAGACCTTACCTACGTAAGGACATAGACAGGATAGAGAAGGTTCAGAGGAGGGCAACAAAGATGGTACATGGATTGCATCACAAGTCCTATGAGGACAGGTTGAAGGAACTGAATATGTACTCCCTGGAGGAGAGGAGGGAGATATGATAGAGACATACAAGTATCTTACAGGGAGGAACAGGGTGCAGGAATACACTATTTTAAGCAAAAAGATGTTCCAGGACTAGAGGGCATGGGATGAAGTTGGAGGGAGGATGATTCAGAGAAAACGTGAGGAAGAATTTCTTCACAGAACGGGTGGTGGACAAGTGGAACACCCTGCCAGAGGAAGTGGTGGGCTGAAACAATCATGGGATTTAAGAATGCATGGAACAGACATAAAGGAATTCTGGAGGTTAGGAGTAAGGGGCAACAGACTTCTAGGAAAACATAAACTGAACTTACAAGCTCAAATGGGCAGACTGGGTGGGCCATAGGCCCTTATCTGCCGACACTGTCTATATATCTATGTATACTAGGCATCAAGGACTTCTGGAACCTACAACAGGCTGGTAAACAGAGGGCTGGGGGATCCACTAGTTACCAGGGACTTATAGAACTTACAATGGGCTGGCGATTGGAGGGGGGGGAGGTCCACTAGGCACCAGGGACTCCTGGAACTTACAACAGGCTGGCAGTCGGGGGGCACTGGGCACCAATAACTTATGGAATTTACAACGGGATAGAAACTGGAGGGCAGAGGGACCACTAGGCACTAGGGTATTTTCTTTGTGTTAATGCACCTGTCCATTGCAGAACAGGGGACCATGACTCACATGGGACAGATGAGCTCCCCCACCCACCAACTTAGTTGTTGGATGCAGTAACTCTGGCAGCTGCTAGGGTTGCTCGGAGTAAGATGGGGTTTTGTTCAGCAGTATCTGCACTGTGCAAAGTGACCACACTAACCCCTTTTGCGCAGCGCAAATGTGCTGAGTATTGGGTTTCACAGGTATTCCTGTCCCTGCCCCTCCCCTTCCTTTGCCTACTTGCATACATTATTTTTTGAGTGCGCACTAACCCTGTTAAGCCCCTTTTGAATAGTGCACTCCAGCACATAACCTGGTTTGTACAGGCAAACACCCATTTGCGCTCACGCAAACCTTTGAGTATCAGGCCCCAGGTGTTTACATCTAGTAAATAGACAACTCAACTTATTATTTTATTTATTGTATTTTGTTGTGATAGTAATTATTTTCTACTTTTATTTTTTTTTATCATGTAATGGTTTCTCACCTGCAGCCACTGTTCTGCTCATGCCCAGCCACCGCTTCTCCACCGCCGACCCTGAAGCTGTCATGCCAAGCTGGCAGAGGCAACTACACCGTCAAAAGGGGCTCCCCCTACACCTCCACACCCGGTGAGGATCCAGTACCGGCACATGCCATCCAGGCATCGTCGGCTGGTGAAGCTTGGGGCCATCAAGCTGCTGCGGACTAGTGCTGCCATTTTTCCCTATTCTATTCCCCGCTGGGAGCACGGACATGCAGTGACGTCCGTGCACTGACGTGCAGACATCTGCTGTGCTCCCCCTCTCAATTTGGCACCCGTGCTTCTGCAGTACCTCCGGGCGTCCCCAGGGACCACTAGAGCGCAGCGTTCACCCACCCCATTCGTCGGACGCTCAATCCTAGTCCTCCCCTGATGACCCCTGATGACCCGGGCTCTTTCCCGAACCCGGGTCGCCAGCATGGAGTGAGGTGTGGCATCCAGCACTTCAACCCTCAGCGCCACCGGGCCGGCTATTTTCTACTTTTATAGTAAAATATTTGTTAGTGCAGTGAAACAAGTGGGTTTTTCACCTTTGCTTTTCACACTGCTAGTAAAAAAAGAATTCAGAATATTTTTTTGTGATGTCAGAAACCACCAACTACTAAGAAGCACAATGTAGTTCAATGAGAAACAAAGTATCATTTTTCTATCTTTTTTCCAAAGAAATAGATACTTCTTTTAGCAAAAACTTTGCTTTTTATATGTCTGCACTATTGTGGTATGATTTTACAGTGTTTTAAAACAATAATTGGTTTCGTTTTTCTTCTTCCCAAGTAAAATCAGATTATGAAAAAATACCACCTGTTAAATTACAACAAAAGATCTCAGGTTATCAGAAATCACATATTTTTATTAAATATATGATATTTTGGTGGCAGAAAGTGTTATTTTTCATGTAAATCTAAAAAAAGGATTTGCAGTTTCCCATTAAAATACACTACCAACCTTGCCGGTAAAGAGTTTCTGACTTCACAATACAAGGGTTCCATTTGATCATTCTTTTTACCAGCAGCTGGAAAAAAATACAAATAAAATGATGAAAAGTTAAGTAAAGAAACAAATAAAAGCAAACAGAATGATTGCAGAGGCATCTAAAGGCCCCAAACCTTCATTCTTTAAGATATACGTCCTTACTAAGTACTTGCTTTTTAAAATAATCCATAAATGTATCTGTTTCCACCAGACTGCCATACTAGACACAAACAATGTCATCAATAAAACAAAACCACAGCATGAGTTTATCCTCGGAGGGGTTACTGCGGATGTCATCAATGTATTTTTCTTCCAGTATCTGCTGGTTATATGTTGGTGTATGAGGATTCGGAAGCTGTACCCATTACTGTCCCACATTTTTGCAAACAATAGCTCTTGTCAAAAGTGAAAATGTTCCTGCTCAGAGCAAATTCAAGACCCTCAGGTATAAAGGGTATAGGAATACATTCAGCAGTGTTCGTCTGAGTTAGAAAAAATTCCACTACCTCCAGGCCTTTACTACGAGGGATACTGGTGTAAAGGCCTGATACATCAGTGGTAAGCCATTTGAAATCTGGTTTCCAAACAAAACCTTCAGTTTTGTGGAGGAGGTCCACCGTGTCACGAATGTGACAAATGAGTTTGACATGCTGAGTTGTAAAAAATGATGTCAATAAAGTGCCAGATATTGTGTAAGCGAACCCGCACCTGACACAGTGGGTCTCCTTGGGGAGTGGGATTCGGGGGTTAGTCATGTCTTTGTGGATTTCAGGTAAGATGTAAAATGTAGGAGTGATTGGGAAATCCACCATAAGGAAACCAGCATCTTTAGCCATAATTCAACCTTCTTCTGTACCTTGTTGAATAAATTCAAACAATCCCTGCCGAAAATGGTTTGTGGGATTGTTTTGCAGTCTCATATAGTTAGCTATGTCAGTAAGGAGCTCTTGGACTTTAGTAGTGTAGTCTGCTTCCCTCAAAAGAACGATATTGCCTGCTTTGTTAGAGGGTTTCAATACTATACCTTTGAGTGCTGTCAGTTCTTGAAGTGCCAGTCTCTCTGGAGCCGTTAGGTTACTGTTGCAACTAACATGTCTTCAGTTCAAAATCTTGTCAATTTCATTGTTCACAAGCTTTTCAAAAATCTTTAAGGTGGAATGTGACACAGTATTTGGATTAAAAAAATGGATTTAGGTTTTAATCCAGTCTTCCTTAAATGTCCCACAAATTCATGTTCTTCACCTTATGGGCTCTGGGGAATTAGTTCATCTAGGTCAGGCTGGTTGGTTAGGTCAATTCCCCTGTATGTCTGTTCTAGAATATTCTGGATTTCTTCATCCAGTTTTGGCAAATTTTCCCCTTGTATGTTCGGGTCCCTTAGTGATGTTGGGATCTGATTCACTACTGTGGGATTCAGTGGATCATCAGACCCAGTCCATTGTGTAGAGGGACTGTCAGGTACAGCCATGTTGATGTTATTGTCATATCGGGGACTGTCAGGTACAGGCATGGCTGATGTTATTGTCATATTGGGGACTGTCAGGTACAGGCATGGTTGATGTATTGTCATATCGGGGACTGTCAGGTACAGGCATGTCTGATGTTATTGTCATATCGGGGACTGTCAGGTACAGGCATGGTTGATGTATTGTCATATCGGGGACTGTCAGGTACAGGCATGGTTGATGTATTGTCATATCGGGGATGTCAGGTACAGGCATGGTTGATGTATTGTCATATCGGGGACTGTCAGGTACAGGCATGGCTGATGTTATTTTCATATCGGGGACTGTCAGGTACAGGCATGGTTGATGTATTGTCATATTGGGGACTGTCAGGTACAGGCATGGTTGATGTATTGTCATATCGGGGACTGTCAGGTACAGGCATGGTTGATGTATTGTCATATCGGGGACTGTCAGGTACAGGCATGGCTGATGTTATTTTCATATCGGGGACTGTCAGGTACAGGTATGGCTGATGTTATTGTCATATCAGGGACTGTCAGGTACAGGCATGGCTGATGTTATTTTCATATCGGGGACTGTCAGGTACAGGCATGGTTGATGTATTGTCATATCAGGGACTGTCAGGTACAGGCATGGCTGATGTATTGTCATATCAGGGACTGTCAGGTACAGGCATGGCTGATGTATTGTCATATCGGGGACTGTCAGGTACAGGCATGGCTGATGTTATTGTCATATCGGGGACTGTCAGGTACAGGCATGGCTGATGTTATTTTCATATCGGGGACTGTCGGGTACAGGCATGGCTGATGTTATTGTCATATCGGGGACTGTCGGGTACAGGCATGGTTGATGTATTGTCATATCGGGGACTGTCAGGTACAGGCATGGCTGAAGTTATTGTCATATCGGGGACTGTCGGTACAGGCATATTGATGTGTGTCATATGGGACTGTCAGGTACAGGCATGGCTGATGTTATTGTCATATCGGGGACTGTCAGGTACAGGCATGGCTGATGTTATTTTCATATCGGGGACTGTCGGGTACAGGCATGTTGATGTTATTGTCATATCGGGGACTGTCAGGTACAGGCATGGCTGATGTTATTGTCATTATTTTGTATATTTGCCAGGGTTTCAAGCCCCATATCTTCAATGCTACACTGTTTCTTTTCTACATGAAGGAACCAGTGTAACTTTAGTTTCAAACCCCATGAAATCTTACTGTATACTGACCATATCTCTCAACCTTTTGTCACTGAAATGAGGGACATGGACATTTTTAGACACTCAAAATGAGGGACAATGAGCGACACAGACCCTCAGAATGAGGGACACATCCTTAAACATGGAGATACAAGCTCAGAACACTATGAAAACCCTAATGTTTACTTACACAAAGTTTATTTTGGATTTAGTATTCTAGAATATTAAGAGTTTCTGCTTTAAAGTCTGAATTTACAGCACATTCTCTGTGTGGGCAACACCTTTTTCATGAGGGACGGATGAGGGACAGAGCAATTTTAAGGGGGAAAATGATGGATGTCCCTCGTAATGAGGGACACTTAAGAGGTATGATTCTGACTTATGCAAAATGGTCTTACAACAGGTCTGCCCCAGAGCCGAAATGGTTTATAGAACCTATGCTAATAATGGAACGTTAGACTCGAGCTCGGTTTTCAAAACACTGTCATTGGAATACATCCTGCAACCATCAGATTCTTTACTCCGCTTGCCTGGTACAGATGCCTCGGAAAGCCCTCCTTCATCTTTCTTGATGATATTTATTTTCTTGTTGTTTTGAAGTAAATTTTGTTTCTGTTCATTTTTAAAACACTGTCCTTGAGTTTACAGATGGATTAGTCTAGATTTAGTGTTTTTCCATTATTTTTTTTGGTTTCTTTTCAGTTCATTTAACCGTGAGGGAACCAAACTTTTTCTTTCTATTTCTTGTAAGTATTTTAACATTCTTGGGTCGGTTATATATTTTGTGGGAGAAACCAAGCTAAACCTCGGTTCTTCTTTGTTCGCTTAACCAACCGCGATAAAAAAAGAAAAGATAATTGTTTTTCTGTGTGGGACTTCTCTAAGAAAACCCATTTTTAGGGTTTTCTCTTGGTTATGTCACTACTCAAGAAAAGAACCAGCCCAGCGGGTTTCCAGCATTGTACAGAGTGTGGTGAAGCATTTGCCAAAGCAGCTCCTCACTTAATTAGTGTTCTCTGCCTGTGGTTCGAACATTTAAAGGCAGATTATGAGATCTGTAAGAATTTTCCTCAGTTGATGCTGGATAGGCATTTGAACCGAGTGAAAGAGAAAATATCTGAGAAAGCTGCTGACCCAGCTTTGGAGAAGCCTTCCCCTTCTCAAAAGGAGACGCCTAATGAACTGAGTGAGCAGCCCTCTGACCAGAGTGATGGCTCCTTGTCAAAACAGAGAACCGCAGACACTGCCACTGAACTGATAGGTTCTGCAAAGAAGACAAAGAAGGAGAAGCACTCAGTAAAGGAACTGCAACTGACGGTTCCAGCAGTTCGAACTGCGGAGGCTATTGCTAACGCCATAAGCCATTTACAATCTCTGCAAACCAATGCCGCATTATCTCTTCAGCATCCCGGTTCACAACTGTTGGTTCCAAATGCAGGTTCCCTCTCAGTTCCCAGTTCCCTGGAACAGTTGACTGATATTTTTTTTTGCTGATGAGGATGAGGATGATGAGGAAGAGGATGAGGACCATGGAGAATCTGTTGAACCAGAGGTGTCTCCTGAGCCTCATAATCCCGATTCCCCTGATAAGGCAGTGAAGGACTATTCAACCCACTTTGCCTTTATGAAACAAGTGGCACAAACCCTGGACCTCTCCACTCAAGAGTCCACAGAGGAGGAGGAGGAGGAAGAGGAAGAGGAACCAGATTACATGGAGATGATGGATGTGCCAGCAACAAAGAGACTGTTGCTGCCCATCCACAAATCCTTAAAAAGACAGGCTGCAAAATCCTGCAGACTCCAACGTCCATTCCCCCAGTGGACAAGAGGATGGATAGAAGATACTGGGTGGCCAAATCAGGAGCTGAGTTTCATTTTAGCCATCCTAGCCATAAGGGGTAGTGCAGGCTGCTGCATATGACATGGCAGGCTTCCCCTTGCCAACACATCCCCTGAGAAGGACTCCAGGAAGATGGATTCTGTGGCTAAAAAATCATATCTGGGAGCCTCATTAGCCATCAGGCAGGCCACCTGTATGGCATATGTGTTCAGGTACCAGAACAGTCTCTGGAACACAGTTTTGGAGATAGCCAAGGCATGCCCTGGGACCCATGACATCTGACCTGTCAGAGGCTGCTAAGAGAGGTATTGAAGCCTCTAAGTGTCAATTTCATATGGCAGTGGATGCCAATCACATTGCATCCAGGCAAATGGCAACCTCAGTGTCCCTGAGGAGATTTGCTTGGCTGAGAGCAACTAATGTGTCTCAGAATACCCAGACTAAAACAATGGATTTTCCTTGCGAGCCCATATCTCTCTTTGGGGAGCAAACTGAAGCTTACATGAAGAAGATGAATGAGTATAAAGTGGCGTACAAGAGTGCTGCTGCTAAGGAGAAAGCAGCAACACCTCAGAAATATCTGGGGAGAGGGGGCAGAGGTAGGACTCATTATAGGCCCTTCCTCCAGGCACAGGCACTTCCTACCTATCAGTCCCAGAGAGGGTATTTTAGGGGCAGAGGCAGATGGGGCAGCGGCAGGGCTGGAACTAGCACTCAGGTTACTGCTCAGACAAATCAGGCCCCCTGAGCGGCCTGCCAGGGTCACCTCCCCACTCCCAGTAGGAGGTAGACTGGCTCACTACCTCCAGGCCTAGGAGTCTATTACTGCAGACAAGTAAGTCCTGGAGTTAGTGTGCCAGGAGCTCACTCTTGGCTTCAAGGTTCTGCCCAAGCTGAGAGCAAGACTGTTCCGACCTGCCAACCCATCAGAAACAACCCTGTTGAAGAAGGCAGTAGCAAAGCTTATTCAGGACAAAGCAGTGGAACCTGTTCCCTTGGCACAAAGGAGAAAGGGTCTCCTTCCTCACTCTAAAGAAAACAGAGGAGTAGCGACCCATACTAGATCTCAGACACTTAAACGAACATTTGACAAAGCCAAAGTTCAAAATGGTCACTCTGGCTACCATCCTCCTCATACTCAGGTGGGGATTGACTGGCATCCCCGGATCTAAAGGACACCTACTTCCACATTCCCATCAGACAATCACACAGAAAATACCTCAGGTTCAGATTGCCATCAGGTCACTCACTACCAGTTCAGAGCCATGCCCTTCGGCCTAACCTCTGCTCCCTGGGTGTTCACCAATTGCCTAGCAGTGGTGGTGGCACACCTAAGGAGGCAAGGAGTCTCAGTCTTCCCATACCTGGATAACTGGTTGGTGGTAGGTCAGTTCCCTGAGCAGGTAGAGGAGGTGCCATCCATCACTCAGGATGGTACCGGGTCAATATGTTGTATGTCTAATAGTGTACAACAAAACCCCAGAAAAAAAACAGCGCAGAATACTACAGCAAGAGGGTGCAATACCTCTAATGGTTCTGTGTGCTGTATTGTACCCTCTTGCTGTCCCAGACAGAGGATAAGGCCTCTGTTGGGATGGACTCCTGCAAAGCAGCTGCTGTGGCTCTACAAAATGAGCCACTGGCAGAAAGGGATGAAGGCATAGCATTTGGGACTGGGTTCGATTCCCGGTCCCAGACACATCAAAATTTTATTTTTTTTGCACATTGTGCGATAGTTACTTGAGACCCCCCCCCCAGAGTTAGTTATTGTAGTTGGGGGGGTTCAGGGGGCACAGACCCCCATAATAGAGGGTGCTGGGGTAGAGCCTCCCTCTAAAAAAGACTTATGCCACATGCAATATATCACGTTGTATTGACAGCGCGGTATATGCATGCGGCATAATGTCTTGTGACATTATGACCCTGTGCCTCTCAGAACACACTGGGGGCACTGGGCTTTCTGGTAAACCAAAAAAAAGTCAGTGCTAACACCAGTCCAGCTCCTAGAATTTATAGGGGCAGAGTTGGACACGCAGCAAGGCAAAGCCTTCCTCCCACAGGAAATATGATACCCCCTTAGAAGGCTTCACTGCCGAGGCACTAGGGATTCGGGTTATTTGGCCCTGGCATTCGTCAATAAACTGCATTTGCATTAATCTTTTGAAAAGTATCTTCCTTGCGTGTATGCAATTTCTGTGCTTGTGTATTTCTTGTGCTGGCTGCCCAGTTTATCTGCATCTGCTCCCGCTCTTGTCTGCATCACAGTAGCAATCTGTGGACAGTCTGCTTCACATAAACCTGCTAGAGTTCAGGGCAGTGTACCTGGGCATTCAGTCATTCGCCTCAATGCTGCAGGGCAAAGTGGTTCAGGTCAGAACAGACAATACAACTACAATGTGCTGCATAAACAAGCAAGGAGGCACAATGTCTTCCCCCCTGTGCACAGAGGCCATGAAGGTGTGGAATCTGACTTATTCCTTGGGGATCTCCCTCTCAGAAGTTCATCTCCCAGGGAAGAATGATGGCCTAGCAGATGCCCTCAGCAGGATCAACTAGAACCACCATGAGTGGTCACTGAACAGGCAGATCCTGCAAGTGGTATTCAGGAGGTGGGGCATCCCAGATGTGGACCTCTTCCCAGCTGAAGAAAATCACCAGCTGCCACAATTCTGTTGCAGGCCCCCCTGTAGTGGGCACAGTTCCTCTGGATGCACTGCTGCTGGACTGGACAGAGAGGTTTCTATATACCGTCCCTCTATCTCTATTGTTGCCCAGAGTATTGAACAAACTCAGGGAGCAATCAGCAGCAATGATTCTCACTGCCCCACACTGGGCCAGGCAGCCCAGGTATTCCCTGCTACTGACCCTGTCCATGTCCAAGCTGATCTCCCTACCCAGGAGACAGAACCTGTTGACATCTCACAAGGCAGGTTTCCTTACCCCAATCTCCAGTCCCTCAGACTCTGGGCTTTACTCTTGAGGACTCGGAGTATGCAGATCTGCATCTCTTGGAGGGGAGTGCTGGAGGTCCTAAGGGTTTCTAGGCAGCTTTTTACTAGGGAGACTTGCACCTCAAAATGGAAGAGATGTTCCATATGGTGCCAGCAGAAGCAGATAGACCATCACCAGGCTGGCATGGCAGTTGTTCTGGACTATCTGGCTCACTTGCATTTCCTTGGCCTGAGATCTGTCACCCTGAAGGTACATTTGGCAGCTGTTTCTGCTTACTTCTCAACTGGGAAGGGGGTATCCCTGGCTGCTAACCAGGTATTCAGAAAGTTCTTTAAGGGCCTATTGCACTTGTACCCCCTCACAGGGAACCCACTCTTGCATGGGACCTCAATGTATGTATTGGTCAACTAATTCAGCCACTGTTTGAGCCCATGTCCTCAGCAGACCTTAGGTATGTGACATGGAAAACAATGTTTCTGGTGGCTATCACCTCTGCTAGGAGGATTAGTGAGCTCCAGGCTCTGTCCACAGAGCCAGATTACATAGCAGTTCACATGGGCAAGGTAGTCCTTAGAACTGCTGTAACAGGAAATTCCTTCCTAAGGTGGTATCAGACTTCCACCTAAACCAGTCAGTCACCCTGCCAGTCTTCTTCACTGAACATTCCAGTTCAGGGTAATGCAGATTGCATAGCCTTGATGTCAAGAGAACTATAAGCTACTACTTGGACCACACAAAGTGCCACAGACAGGATAGGACACAGCTCTTCCTGACCTATGGAGAAGTGGGAAAGGGCAAACCGGCCTCAAAAAGATCTAGTGCCCACATCCAATTCTGTTACAGCAAAGTGGGCAAAGAGTCCCCAGCCCACTCTACAAGGGATACAGCTGCTTCGATAGCAGCTGCAAGAGACATTCCTTTATTGGAAATTTGTAAAGCAGCTGCCTGGAAAACTGTACACACCTTTATCAAACACTACAGCTTGGATACTCGGGCTAGAAGTGATGCCATGTTTGGTGCAACAGTACTGCAGATCTTGTTTCCTAAATAGGTTCTCTACCCTCTTCTAAAGGTACTGCTTTGGTAGTCTGCATAAGTCAGAATACAATAAGAGTTCCTGGGGTTTGAAGAAAAAATTACTTACCATAGTATTCTTGTTTCTTCCAGAGGAGTCATATTGTATTCTGAGCTCCCACCCTGCCTCCCCTGCTAGAACCTGTGGGCACTGCAGCACAGCTGCCCATGCTGTGTGAAACCAGTGGGTGTTTCTGTTATTGGGCTAGTGACTTAAAGGTGAAAGGAAACCGTTTTTACACTGCTAGATGCCCTCTAGTTGTTTTATTGGCTGCCCAGTATTCTGATATGTTTTTGACCTTTTTTGTTAAATTCATAATCTAATTCTGTTGCCTTTGTAACTACCATGAATACCTCTATCCTCAGCAGTTGCAACTTTCTCTTTTCATACTGCTTGAACATTCTATGACATCAGAAACTCCCATTCCAGGCCTTTCAAATGAATAACATGGAATGGGAGTTGTTGATGTCACAGAACGTCTTAGAAATATGAAAATCAAGAGCCATAGCTGGTAAGGACAGTGAAACTATGTAGATCTGAGGGCACCCCAAAGCTAGATGATTTATTAGTCAAAAATCATCAAAGTATATCAGACTACATAACTGGCAAGGAATGGAAGATGGAAGGACAGTTAACTGTGTAAAAATAATTTCTTAGTCCCTTTAAGTCTTATTGTAACATGGCAAAAAAAAAGGGATGAGAAACAAGAAACGTGATAGGAGGAACAGCGTCAGGTGGTACAGGAGCAACACGGCATTATGAGACGATAATGTCGTGTTGCTTCTGAACTATAGAAAATAGCCACAAGAGGAAAAAGAGCAGTACAGAAAAGACGAGAAGAGAAGAAACCGAAGTGAGTAAGTTGAGAACTAGCAAGGACGTACACAAGAGGAGTAGTAGGACAAGTGATAGGGAGGGACTGGTAGAAAAGATAGAACGAGGCAAGTCGAAAACGTAGAGAGGGAGAGAAAGAGAAGAATGTGTAGTGAATGTGGAGAAAAAGCAGAGAGCCACAAAAGCAGTGAGTGGAAAGCAGTGCGACTATAGCACCTGGGACACAGAAAAGACAGGAACCTGTAGCACAAGTAGCAAGTGAGACGGGATGGAAGGGACCGGAACATGGAGGAGCACCAGGAACATCCCAAAACGCATTGCATGTTAGCAATTTCATGGTATATGGCACTGTGAATTTTAATTATCCAGCGGGATCCACAAATGGAGGAGAGAGGAGAGACACCCGGGGACTGTGAGTAGTGTAAATAGTACACAATAAGAAATCGAATATCAGGAGTGAAAGAGCAGCACGAAGCGGTAGCAAAGCACGTCAGCTGTATGCAAATGAGAGACAGAGGTACATGCTAAGAGCAAAGTAGCGGTCATCCTACGGAGTATACCAAATGAACAGCCGCTCAGAAATTCACAAAATGTTGGTCAATTATTAGGAAAGTGATAATTCTAGTAGTATAAGAAAGTGAAAAAACACTATATATATATATGTAACTGAGGTTCATTCACAGTTCTAAAAGTAACAGTAAAAATAACTGATTACCTCTATTTGTGTCATTGTCTGGTATATAACAGTAGCAGAAACATATTTCTGAGATGTAAAGTGATGCACAGACCATGTTACAAGTGCATTAATCCCCTCCGAAGGTGGCATCTAATGGGGAGTTAATGCATGGTTGGACCGTTGTACGCACTTGGCCTCCGGCCTCGTGCCACAATGGTTTCAACTATGTATTAACTCCCCATTAGATGCTACCTTCATCGGTGATTAATGCTTACTTGTTGCCCACATTATTTTTAAACAAGGGGATTACAATTATTATTGATGGGCGTTGTTCTAAGTTAATTATATATCAGTATAGTTTAGATAGCTTGTTAGTATGCTTGCTCTGTAAGAATCTGACAGTTGCAGGATGTACTGTATTCCAGGGACAGTGGTTTGAAAACTGAGCTCGAGCCTAACGTTCCATTATTAGCATAGATTCTATTAACCATTTCAACTCCAGGGCAGATCTATGGTGAGACCATTCTGCATAAGTCAGAGAACAGTAAGATTCCCTTGGAAGAAACAAGATTACTATGGTAAGCATTTTTTTTCCTCTGGATAAATCTAAAAAGATCAACTTTAATATTGAAAACATCCACCCTAGGGGTTGGAACAAACTAAAGTCCCCTACAAAGCAAAGTTTCTTTTGCTTCTGTCAGAATATGATCAGTCAGCTTTATCACAGCGATCCCCTCCTCAGTTGGTAATATTCCTGATTTCATTTTGTGCTTTCTCCTGCCTCTCCCACCTAAATCTCTTTTTTGTGTTTTTTTTTTTATGTTGGGCTTTCTTTTTCTTTTTATTCTTCTTATATTTATTTGTTTTTTGGTAACCGGGTTGGATGCACTAGACAACTATTTTCAGACATGACCCAGGAGGTTACCACAGGGTGACACGTGACACAGGAGGAAGTACAGCAACATAAGGATACAATGCAATGTCCTGCCTTTTTCTAAAATGCTTCCTGGTTTGGGGGTAAAGTGCTGGTTGAGGAATCATGAGCAGCTGATTAAGTTACAGTTTTGTCAGTTTCAAATCGTACTTTCTGAATGTTTTTCTGGGGGTGTGCTTTTATTTTACTGGGCTCTGCTGCTGGAGCAAAACCATTGTCTGTCTTGGCTCTGTGGTGTCTCTCCTAACTTAAGACTTCACCTCTCTTGAATTTTGTAGCATCCCAGGACAAATTTTTTTCCCCATTTGGAAAAGTTTATTTTCCTGTTTTGTTGTAACCCCCGTCCCCTGGTGTTGCTAGAATCCCATCAGTGTCAGTGCTAGGTAGGGAAGGCAGCTGGTGAATAAATGGTTTTTACCTGCTCCCTTTCTATTTACTCGGTCTCAGCTGAGTTGAGAGAGGTGATGTCATTTAGAACTCTCGAAGCAGCATAAGCCACGGTAGCTAGCTGTGAGTGGCGAGCTTTAGAATTTTCAATTAGTCAGTGTCAGAGAGTCCGTGAGTGGAGTTCAGAATGAGCAGCTGGAGGAGCGAAGAGCTGCAGTGTGGGCTCTGAGGAAAGCCTAATTTTATCACCCTAGTGCTGAGAACCATCTGCCTGCCAGTAGAAGTGGTGGAAACCGTCTAGCAGGAGTTCCTGATTTTCTTCTCATCCCTGGTGAGATGAGAAGGACTGCAGAATGGATCCGGGGGACAATCCCCTGATTTTATCCAGGACATTGAAGCTGCCTGTTTGTGTACAAATGTGAGTAATCTGACTTTGGGTATCCCAGGAGGAATGTAACTATGTTTTCTTTTGGGGTGTACTCTGACAAAGGGACATATACACCAAGTTCTGTTCTGTTTGAGGCTGTTCTCATCCTTTCTTAAAGTTGGCTGACAATCGTGGAGTCCCCAGTGAGACTTGACACATTGTTCAGGACTTTAGTTTACACTCAGAAGTAGTGTGTTTTAAATGCTGTGAAAGTAATTCCAAGTTGCATTGTTCTTCTGTCTTACTAAAGGTTTGAGGTGTAACTCTAAAAGAATGGCTGGGTATGGACTGTGGAAGCAAAAGGTGGGCAACCCCCCCCCCATCTGGGGTGACCGGTTCAGCACTACAGGTTCCATAAGGGCACCTGCTTATTCAGGACATGGTGGCCAATGCCTGAAGAGAAAGTTTACCCCTTGATGTGGGTTGTGCTAATTTTGAGCACCAGTGTGCTCCATCGTGGCCAGCTGCCACATTGCCATATGTTTAAATCCTATGCCATATGGGAAATGTTCTAAGTTGTGGACAGTGCCACTAGAAGAAATTGTGTGCTCTGTTGTGGCTAGTGCCACTAGAAGAAATGTGTGTTTCAGCTGAGGCTTTGCCACTGAAGAGAGTTCAAGGTCCTATGCAATATGGGATGTTTAGAGTTTCTGCCTACTACGGACATTGTTGTTCTGCCATTGCCTTGTGCCACGAAGTATAAACCCTTGGGGGTCCACCTTTGCCTTTGTGTACCATCTTTCGAATAAAGCCACACTCTAGAATCCCCACCTGGTATGGACATTCTTGTTACTGCTTCCTGTGTGGAATTACTGGGTACCCCTCCAGAAGTTCAGACCTAGCATAGCCCCAAACAAACGTTCTCTCCTCAGGACCTGGGTATATCGGTTATTTGTGTGCAATTTGCTTTTGTTCACCCCCACCCCTTTCTGACCTCTAGAAGTAGTGAGCCTGGTATACATTCCCAAAGCTAGGTACCAAAAAGTGTCCAAAGTAGTTTGGGGGCCCAGTCGAGGGTACCAAAGGGTAGCTTACTGTGTAAAGTAGTGGGGGTGGAGGTGGTTACAGTTGCTTTGCAATATAAGCTTTATTTGAGGTCTCAGATCTAGGCTCGTCTTGGTAAGTACTGATGGTACTTTGTAGCTCTTCCTATTTCTTTGTTAAGAGATATCTGGTACTTATTATCTCTCTTAATTAAGGCACTGGTTAGTTTCTCAGTGCATTCAGTTAAAGCACCATTCCACTCTTGTTTAAATTAAGCTTCCTCCTTAGAAAGGCCACCGGAAGGAGGCTTATCCACTCTTAATCCTTAGGAGACCACCTGTATTCCAGGTACTTCTATAAGGTGATTATAAAAATGATTTAGTTTTAAAAAACACAGTTTCTCAGGCTATGTAGCCTGTTTAAGGTCACTGGTGTTTGCTATCCCCAAGTCTTTTTCATCCTCTTCCCCACTTAAAGTCATTATTCTGTTTGTGACATCACAATCTGTTGCCATGGAAATGATTCTGGTCTCACAGAGCATTATGACTTCAGCAGGAACAACATCAGGAGGATGAGATCAAGTCCAAGACACAAAGGTCCTGTTTTCAGGTAAATGTCCTTGATACTGAAGAATGAAGGGACAGAAATACGGAATATGAAGGAAAAACAGAATGTTGTCTGAATGTTCTATTTTAAAATATTTTCCTGGATAATGGAAAAATGCTTTAACACCACTCACTTGCAGTGCTTCCATTGGGAGTTTGTTCCGTATGTTTACCACTCTCTGGGTAAAAACATGCTTCTTCATATCCCCCAACTCTGTCACCCCTTAAGTATAAAGTATGCCCTTTAGACAATTGCTGCATTATCCTTTATCTACTGTGGTGACTGAAACGGCACACTGTACTCCAAATGCAGCCTTACCAGGGCTCAAAAAAGATCTGGCCAGAGCCGATAGGGCTACAGCCGAGGAATATGGGGTAAAAAATACTGAACATTACCAGAGTTACGAGCCTGCAGTTGCACAATGTAATCTAGCCTCATACATTTGTTTTTTAATATTTTTACACCAAATTTTCAACAAAGCCTTATAAGACCCTGCCTCATGAAGAAGGACAGAGAAAATGTCCATCTTCTGGCCAATTGAACATTGCCTCATAACTTTAAAAAAAAAATGTTTACACCAAATGTATAACATAGCCTTCTTATGACCCCACCTCATGAACAAGGTCAAAGAAAATCTTCAGCTTCTGTCTAAAAGATGATTTAATGCAGGGACTGCAAAATCACCTTTTGGGATGTAAAAATAAATGTCGGCCAGGGTTTGAAAAATGACAGCTGTCACATTCGTGAGGTACTGTAAAGATATGGCTATGTTGTAAATTTGTAGTAAAAATATCAAAAATTACCGAAGTTATGAGCCTGCATTCGCAAAATTTAACATAGGCTCATAACTTTGTTGCCTTTTAATATTTTTACACCAAATTTTCAATATAGCTTTCTTATGATCTCACCTCATGAACAAGGGCAGAGCAATTTTTCAACTCCTGCCTAAAAGGTGATTTTGTGCAGTGACCACAAAGTCACCTTTTGGGGCAGATTTGCCTAATGACAGTGCAATTGTTCATGAGGCAGAGTCCCAAAAAAGGTATGTTGAAATTTTGGGCAAAAAATATGCAAAAATGGCTAAGTTATGCTGCTAAGTTCAAAAACACTGTTGAAATACATTGAACCATATGCTTGTTTCTTCAATTCGTGGTCTGGCTTTTAAGAGTGAAGATGTGTCTGTGATCTAGATAGGATTACAGTGCTGGACCCCTGATCCGTAAGTAAGTGCTGGGGGGGTGCGGGGTGGTGGGTGATAAGTGGGAAGGTTGGGTAGGAGGACTGTAGTCGCCATAAAAGACATTGATGGAAGGTTTTCTTTTTACATGGTGAAATAAAAAAAAAATAATGACTGAGGATTCCTGCACTGGGGGATTGGGCACCCCAGTGTCACTGTAACATTTCTAGAGGGGAGAGGGGTGGTGATGCTAAGAGGGAGGGTTGGGTAGGCGGGAAGGAAAAAAAAAAGAAAAGAAAAAGAGATGAGGATTCCTGCACTGGGAGATTGGGCACCTCTAGTGAAACTGACCAAGGAGTCCTGCCCTGGGGGATTGGGCACCCTCAGTGTGACTGTAATGTTTCTGGGGGGGAGTGGTGGGTGCTGAGAGGGAGGGTCAGGTGGGCGGGAGAAAAAAAAAAAGAAACAGTCGGGTCTGCGGTCTTGCTGGCAGAAGTCACAGTGGAAAACGACACAGTCCACTATGTCTAAGATGGCCGACCACCTCTATTGCACATACGCAAGTAGTCACGCATGTGCAATACAGGTTGTCAGCCTTCTTGGGCATGACAAACTCTGCCGTGTTCTACTGTGACTTCTGGCTGCAGAAAAATAGTGCTATGTGACTCCTAATGGACAGTGTGGAGTGCCTCTGGGATGCAGAGGCAGCTGTGAGGCAACTCCACAGTGTTGTTCAATCAGAGAAAAGTCTCCCTTTTCTGATCACAGGAGGCCTGCAGGGCTCCGCCTACTGCAGCTCTAAAAATGTGAGACTCTTATCACTTTCACAGCATGCGATGCCCCTCTTAAGAAGCCCAGTATCTGTATGCCCTACACACTGCCGCTGTATGTTGCTGTGACAGCTTCAGTATCCCGTTAGTGATGATCCTTGGGTCGTTTTCATGGCCTGTTGCTGCCAGTTGTTTACCGTTTAAATAGTGCCTCAAATCTGAATGTTTTGAGGCCTCAGTGAAGGATCTAGCAATAGAGATACTCTGTGTTTATTGGAACAAATAAAATACAAATGTGGTTTACACATATTTGAATTCTGTAGTAATTTTCAGATCAAAGAAAGTTGACAAAAAATAATATATTATCATCAAGCTATTATATTATATTATCATCAAGCTATTATATTTTATTTTTTTTATTTAAAAAAGTTTCACCTGGAGGGCACACTGAGCTGAGGCTCCTTTCCAGGTGCGACCTGTGGAAGGATTCCTAAATCCCCAGAGGGGGGACCAATTCTTTAAGTTGATTAACCTTACCGTGGATTCAGGTATGATGTATAGATATTTGACAGATACAGATAAGTCCCCGTCATTAGTGTCTAAAGTTAAATGGTAAAATGACCTAAACATTTTCTTGTGCATGGACACATGTTCTAATTTATGCTCTGTTGCTTATAAATCCTGTAAAAAATGTACAAGGCCGTCTTGCTTGCAGTGTAGCCTAGAGGTTAGAGTTACGAGCTGTGAATGAGCTTGGTACATCCAGCAGACCTGGGTTTGATTTCCACAACCTCCTCTTGTATACTGTGTGACTGGGAGCAAGTCACTTAACCTCCCCAGTCACCCCTGAAAACAGGCACTTGTGCCTAGTGGACCTTACCTGGTTACCAAAGAATAATAATTCAGTCCTGCCAGACTAGAAATAATGGGCCTTTCAAAAGACAGATTTTGTTGGAGATGTAATTCTACTCGTGCTTCCCTGAGCCATACACTTTGAGATTTTCCTACTATATGGGATTCCTGGGTCAAAGTCAGCTCTATCTGTGCTGACACTATATATTTTAGGTATACTGTTGAGACAGCGAAACTCCTACACTGAAGACCATTACAGTGGCAAAAATTGGTAGGTCGCTGTAATGGTCCTGCTGTATAGCAGCAATGTTTCTCATGGTGTTTCACCCCCACCCCGAAACAACTCCGACTTGGTTATTTTAATATGGGGGGTATGGGGGGCACAGCCCCCCACAAAAAAACATTGTTTTACGGATGGCACAATGCTGTCAGCATTGTGCCTATCGCTGTAATGGGGTCCGACAACTTTGTTGTCGAACCAGCTTGGTGGAAGCTATCTTTTAATGTACCACTCAACCAGAAACATTGGATTTAAGGCAACCTCAGGATAATTCCCTCTATACCATTACATTATAAAACCTGGATTTTACATCCATCCTTGTGCCTGAAAACACTCGTTTTAAGTAACTGGAAAACTAATGAACCTACCTTAATGGATGACTGATGGCATAATATGAGCTCCTTGGTTCAGAATGAATGCACAAGCTACTCTGTGGTAGACAACATTGACCAATTTAGTATGATATGATATCAGTTTTTAGACAGCTTGAAATCCTGATAATTGACCTCCTTGGTGCAGCGCATGCTATATATTTCCGGTAATACTTTAAGTTCCTTTAACTACACTGTAGTTACTGTGCAACTACACTATAACTGCATTTCAATTGTGATGTAGTTACATACAACAAACATGTAACTACAGTGTAAATACCCCTGTTGTATGTAATTAATGGTTGCCTATCCAACAGTAACATTGAAACTGACACTTAAAATGAAGTGGGACCATATTTTATGTACAGTAATATTGACAAATGTTCTACTACTTGAACTCTGTACGTGATTGCTGTATTCTAAACATATCTTAATTGCATCCATATCTAATTTTCTCTGCAGTTGCTTAAATCATGATGCAACTGTCAGTGGCACCATATTGGCTAAGTATTAGCCACTGCTAAGCACGTAAAACACAAATATTAGTAAGAAACAAAGTGTAGCCTAACTGGGTCACAGGCTGTAACTGATATTTGCAGGTTGACTTGGGGACTCAAGAAGTTAGGCTATTAGTCTGAGAGTGTACTGCAGGTTGCACATTCATTTTTAAATCCGTTGCGTTGAGCTGAACTGAGAACTAACTGAAGTAATAGCATATTTGAGGGGGTTGAGCATGCCAGGCAGGCAGTGGGGAAGGGTTACCAGAGAGCAATTGCTGCGTGAGAGTTTGTCATTGGAGGACCCTGGGCTGAATTTCAAGGTGCACACTCATTGACACTCACTAGCATTCCTTTTCCGTCTTAGTTCACCTTTTCCCCTTACTTGGATTATACTGCAGTTGCCATGCGTTCATTACAGCCAAACCCAAAAGACCAGCACTCCAAAACATCCAATAAATAAGCGGACCACTGACTATATGTCAAAATAACAAGTTCATTTATTAGGTCCAAGCACAAGATAGATGCTGACTACCCCAGCGCTTCAGTGTAAAGCCTTCGTCAGGGAGTGTGGCTTACAGAGAAACTTATCACTTATTTATACTCCCTTTCACTAATTCATTTCAGGTGAACAATCATCACATGATGGATATCAGCAGTAAAATGTAACTATAAAGCAGATTTTAAACAATGTAACACATTTTCTTAAGTGACTTTATCAAAAAGATTAAAACAAAATTGTAGAATATCTCATTTATGGTATGCTACCCAATCATTATTTGTTAATAATGGTTCCCAAATCCATAATCATTTTATTTTAAGTTCAAATGAACTGGGTATACAGCAAACAAATACCAGATATGCATCAACATAAAATGTTAAAGAACTTGGAGAAAAAGCCATTTCGTGATCTCCTGTATAGCTAATTAATTACAGGGATCCACTGTTTCACAAGGCAAAATTCTAGCGAAATGTAAAGCGAAAGTAGACAAGGCAGAATGGAGGACGACAGCAGCACTCAGTGATCACCCATCTCGGCCTCTTCAGTGCCTCTGAATTGCAATTACTTTATACAGTGAGTAAAAAAATATATATTTTTTACAAAAATGAGCTCACGCTGGCATAAGGTATTGGGCTATGAAGCCCAATACCTTATGCCATTATGTCGGATATTCACTGTAAGGCAACTATGGGGGATGCTGGTGACACCGCTGGCAGCAATGTTTAATGAGTCACTTGACATGGGAGTAGTTCCTGAGGACTGGAGGAGGGCAGATGTAGTCCCTCTTTACAAAAGTGGCAGTAGGAAGGAGGCTGGAAACTATAGACCACTCAGCCTCACCTCAATAGTGGGGAAGATTATGAAATCACTACTTAAACAAAGGATTGTGAAACATCTTGAAGCCAGCGGAGCACAGGATCTGAGACAGCATGGATTCACAATGGGCAGGTCATGTTTAACAAACCTAATTGATTTCTTTGACTGGGTGACTAAGGTTGTGGATCGGGGAGAGTGGCAGATGTCGCCTACCTGGATTTCAGTAAGGCCTTCGATACCATTCCACATAGAAGACTTGTGAACACGCTGGACAGACTGGGAGTGGGTCACAAGGTGGTAAACTCAGTTAGGAACTGGTTGAGTGATAGAAGACAGAGGGTCATGGTAAATGGAGCTCAGTCTGAGGAAAGGAGGGTGACCAGCAGGGCTCCACAGGGATCAGTCCTGGGCTCAGTCCTGTTTAATGTCTTCATAAGTGACATTGTGGAGGGGCTGGAGAGGAAGGTGTGCCTATTTGCAGATGACGCTAAGATCTGCAATAGGGTAGACACTCCGGGAGGGGTGGAAGAAATGAGGAGAGACCTAGATAAACTGGAGGAATGGTCCAGAGTGTGGCAGCTGAAATTCAATGTCAAAAAGTGCAAAATCATGCATTTGGGGTGCAAGAATTAAGGGAAGGATTACATGTTGTGGTAGGAGAGAAACTGATGGTCACCAAACAGGAAAGGGATTTGGGGGTTATCATATCTGATGACCTGAAGGTGGCCAAACAATGTGCCAAGGCTTTGGGGAGACCCAGTGTGATGCTGGGGAGCGTAGGGAGAGGTATCACCAGCAGAAGGAAGGAGGTGGTGATGCCACTGTACAGATCATTAGTGAGGCCTCATTTGGAATACGGTGTCCAGTTCTGGAGGCTGTATCTCTGTAAGGACAAAGACAGGATGGAGGCAGTTCAAAAAAGGGCAACAAAGATGGTGCAAGGCCTGCACCAAAAGTCATATGAGGAGAGACTGGGAGACATCAGTATGTATACCCTGGAGGAGGGGAGAGACAGAGGAGATATAATAGAAACCTACAGATATCTAAAAGGCATAAATAGGGTACCAGAGGGTAGCATATTTCGGAAAAGGAAATGTCCAGGAACGAAGGGGCATGACATGAGATTGAAAAGGAGTAGACTAAAGGGTAGCGTGAGGAAGTATTTCTTCACAGAAAGGATGGTAGATGCATGGAATAGACTCCAAGCAGAGGTGGTGGGGGCAAACACAGTGGGGGGATTCAGGCATGCATGGGGCAGGCATAGGGGAACCCTAGCAATAGGAACGAAGAAGTACAGCCAGAGATCAGGGTCTGTGGCTTTTACAGGAGGCAGGGAAAATAGGCAGACTAGATGAGCCTAGCGGTCCTTACCGGCCATCAATTTCTGTGTTTCTATGTTTCTGTTTCTATTGAATCCCTGCACTTGTTGATGCTGGTACTTTTTGTGCCCTCTCATTTCACATGGCAACATTCATTTGTTGATTGGTACCAGGACTGTAGACGATCCTTCCTAGGGATGCAGGAAACATTTCAGTATTTCTTTCTTGTCCTATGCAGGGGGGTGATGTCGGCACAGGTTAGAAGGGGATGGTCACAGGTGGGGGCTGCTACATGCACAAGTATGACGTGACTTCTCACAGGTGTAGATAGCTATGATCACAGATCAGAAGGGGCTGATCAGGTGTTGGGACTGCTTCATGCTCAGGTGAGAATGGGTTGATCAGAGGTGGGGGCTTCTGTGAGCACAAATGAGAAGGGGTGATCATAAGTGGAGACTGCTACGTGCATAGGTGAGAAGGGGAAGATCTCAGGTGGGAGCTGCCATGGGCAGAAATGAGTCGGTGCTACTCACTAATAGGGGGCTATGGGTACAAATAAGAAGGAGCAGATAGCAGGTGGGTGCTGTTATAAGTACAGATCAGAAGGAGTTGATTACCCTGTTAGGGGCTATCATAAGCACAGGTGGGAAGGATCATATCACAGGTGGGGCTGATATAGGTGCAGGTGAGAAGGGGCCAATATTGGGTGCTGCTGCTAAGGACATACATGAGAATGAGCTGACTGCAAATGGACACTCTGAGTACAGGTCAGACAGAACCAACCACAGCTTGAGGTGCTATGAGAAATAGTGAAAAGGGCTAGATCACAGGTGGGGAAGAAATGAAACATACTAGAGTTTACATGAACCCTATACAAATGGCCACCAGAGCTTTTTGTACCTTTGAAACACTTGTTCAGAAGAGCAGGAGACACAATGATGTGCCATTTTAAGCTCCACTTTTTAACTTAATGAGACAGTGTGGTGTAGTGGTTAGAGCACCGGCTTGGGAACTGAGAAATTACATGTTCAAATCCCTCAAGAGGCACTTACTCACTGTGTGATTTGGCCAAGTCATTTAACCTCCAAGTGCTGCAGTCCACCTAGCAAGATGTGGAAATTAGTAAATATAGAACCCCTCTGGAAATGAGATTTTGCATCTCAGCTGGGCCATTCTGGGTAAACATACTGTAGAAAAAAAAATGTTCCTTGAGTACGGTCTGTATCAAAGGAAACTGTTTCCTTGGAATAGAGCTTCAACAATGTTGTGCAGGACTCTTGAAAATCTTTGGGGAGGGGTGGTGGGTAGGATTTCAAAATTATTTAGCGGTCATTTAGTGATAGAAACATAGTAACATAGAGTTTGTCAGCAGATAAGGACTGCTTGGTCCACCTAGTCTGCCCATTTCCCTACATACTGGATAAGTTGCAGATCCTAGTTAACCAACAGCCTGTTTCTTCCTACCCATTAAGAACAACATCATTTATCAGTATTTTGGCAATTCCTTGAACTTCTTCTGTGTACGAGTAATAATTGTGATTTTTATTTAATCCGATGAAAAGCCAGTTTCACAGTTTCAGTCTTCTTGCAAACTGGCCTTGGTCACTCCTGGGTCATTACAAGTTGTGTCTCATACAACATTGCCTATACATGCTATCCTACCTGGGGTCATCGCTGGCTCATTATAAAGTTGTGGCTAGTACTACATGGCTTACACAGAATGCCCTACCTTGTGGATTCTGTGTCAATTGCACTAGTGGATTCAGGGAATTCCGCAAATCCTGTCTACAGCTGGCAGTGATAAACAGATGGCCCATGGCTTTCGTGTTTAGCATACTGAGAGAAATGCTGATTTCCTTACACTCTTGGGCAATGGGGCAGTGACATATGAACATACATTTCTGATCATGATACTGCAGCATGCCTTGAGATAGCAAAGGTTAATCAGGTTAAACTCAGTGACAATACTCTGTCGCCCCCCTTTTCTTTAAAGTGCTTAACCAGCTTTAGTTTGAAGGTAGAAACAGCGTCGGCTGACAGTACTTGCTGCAGAGGTCTATTCCAAGTATGTGCCACTCATTCTGTAAAGTGGTTCTTCCTGATTTTCCCTGAATTATTGTGCTGCATGTTGAATGGCAGCATGGGTCCCTGTGTTCTTTCACCACTGTGTATCCTGAAGCACAGCATTTGCTCAGCCTGTTATTCCTTTTAGATATTTAAAGGCTGTAGTCATGCATTCCCCTGACTGGTGCAATAACATCTAAGGAAAGCTTCCACGCATCACTTTTTGCAGGCTTTGTTAATTTTGCCTGGCTTTGGATAAACACCGCAGCTCAGGAATTAGCCTCACTGCGGTCGCTGGCACAGTGGAACAGCGCATCGAATCATGAAGAGAAGGTCAGAGACTAGCTGGAGTAGTTTATACCAGTGCAGATAATTGTGGAGCTCATTTTCATATGCCACTTATAATGGCTTCATTGTTGTAGGGAGGTATTTAGATGAGACAGAGAATATAATGGATTACTGGATAAACGAGATGCCCGACCTGTCCCACTGTGCAGTAATGTGATTAGTGGTGCATCTGTCTCTCTCTCTCTCTCTCTGGTAATGTGATTTGGTTAGCCTCTCTCTTTCTTCCTGCCTAGATTTTGACTGTTTTTACATTTGAGCTACTATGGTTGTGATATAGGAAGCTATCTTTCTAACACATTTTACTCTGTGATTTATCTCCCAGACTGTAACCCCCCCTTTTGTGACTGGCAGATACTAACGTAGTATATAAAGTGTAGTCACCTTCTGGTCTATCACAAACAGGTAGCTTGTATTCAAAAATTACGCTTACTCCCTGTACTAATGTAAGCCCCCTACAAATGGGGGTTCCTAGGAGCCTTCCCGGAGCTTGCTTGAATGCTCCATGCCTGGCTGGTGTTCGGCGTAAGGCCGCTAAATGTGGGGGTTGTGAGTGCTTTTAAAGCCTCCAGTACTGTCTCTTTAAGAGCTGCCTGTTTGCAGGCTTTAGTGGTTCAAATGGAGGACTGGGTTTCCCCTGCTCGAGCCCCACCCTGGACTGCTGTCTGATCACTCCGTTTCTGCAGTCGCTAGGAGCACTAAGGGAGCACACCTGAAAGATGTAGTTGTTCCCTATAGGAACTTGTATAGTGTTGGTGAAATTGCAGTTTACCTAACTCCCTTTTATTGCAGCTGGGACTTTACATTGTGCCCCTCCATATTGGACCCGGACTGTGTGGAAGGGGGTCCAAAAGCAGCTAAGGGGGCACTGGAAATGGAGTGGAGGTGACCAACCCGGAATCAGGACTCTGGATGGAGCCAGATGACCAATGGGGGCACCGCTTGTACTTCCTGGATGTGGCATTATGGGTCATGGCGCCTTTTCGCACCACTGAGGGCTAGAATAAGTGACTGGCATGTGTAACCAGCTGATGGACTCGGGTAGCGCCTGAGCTGTAAAGATTGCCCCATGCTGTTAGGGGCAGATGCATTGTGACTGTGAAGGAGAAGGGAGCTCTGAGCGCTTGTGCCATTGAGTGTTCGTGCGGAAGCACGCGTGAAAGGCTAGTGACGTTTTGTGCCAGTGCTCACAATCGAATCCACAGGCTTGCGGTCTGAGGAGGCTGTGTACAAGCACAGCTACCTACCAGGCTTCCCCTGAAGAGGACTGGAGAATCTGCTGAATCGTGCTTGGTCTGTCAGGACGTTGAAGCTGCCATGAAACGCACGCATTTGCTGTGAGTTCGTTCGGGTCCTGAAAGCAGCTGCCTGGTATGGTACCCCTCTGTTGTTTCCATGTAAATGTGTGAGAAGGCCGTGGAAGTTCAGGTTCAGCCCTGTGAGTGGTGAAAGGTTGGTTCTCTGCTGGGGTTGTGAGTACTGGATCAGGGTAGCTCCCTGTTACAACTTATAAATAAATGCTGTATTGCTGACGGCACTAATTGAGCTTTCTGGCTCCATCTGATCTGCTCAGGAATTAAATGTTTGTTTGTGTCAGGGCCCCAACCAGCTACATCGAGGAACTAGCCATTAGGGCTTGGGTACCCACAGACAGTAATTAATAGGTTAGGCCTGTGCACAGAGCCATAGGTAGATTTTCATATACTGTAGTGGTAAGCTAATCAACCTGATTTCCCCCGGTCCTTGTTATCTCCCCTCAAATAAATCAAATTGCTTGTTTGCAAAAGTACACTGGCTATGCTGTGCATGAATGGTGAAATATTGCCCAATGAATGTGGTGTAACTGTACCTTACTTTCCAGGGGATCACCAGAGTGAGCTGACTAGTTTGAGCCCGGGGGTAAGTGTATATGGTAAGGATCACTGAAATTGAACTGCGTGAGCCACTAGTGGGAAGAAAGGTGGGTTGCAGCAACCCAGAGGGCTGTGACCGAGTCAACGTCGACTGTTCTAACCCCGAACTCTGGGTGGAGGCACCCGCCAACGGATCTGGGCCCCTCACCCTGCCACAGTTAGGGCAGGCAGGGGTAGTAGCCCTTAGGAAGCGGCCCTGGGGGTTACACTAACTTCCCAAGTAACAAACAGGGGCACACATGCTAAAATACAGGGTGATCATTTGTCTTTTGTTGTCTAATTAAAAATATGCATTTTCCAAACAAAAATGCCTGATTGCATCCCATAATAATAGTAAAGCACTTGGTTATGGGAGGGGGGGTGTTTCTGTCAGAAATACTCCCACCCTCCATGCCGCCAACTTCTTGACTTCGCCCTGTGGTGTTTGTCACACAAGGTGATGATAAACAGTACCCTGGTATTTGCTGTCACAATAACACTGTGGCTCTGGTCTGATATAAGTTGTGCTGGAGCAGTCCTCACAGACTCTAAATAGGTGGTTGTTAAATTTGTTCCCTGCTAAAATGAAAGGGAATCGAGGGGAAGAGCCCGCTGTTAAATCCTTAGAGCTTGTACAAATGTGGCACGGATCACTAAGTATAGCGGAGGGTCCTACAGGCTGAATTAGTCTAACTTGCTCTTTCAAACTTCTGACAGATCTTTTGTTCCTAAATGGCTGTGTGAAATTAAAATTCCACCAAGGAAATTTGGCTGAATTAAAATTACTCTTCTGTAGAATGTAGCAGTATTTCTGCAAATTATTTTGCATAATTTTGCCAAAATTTAATGTTCAGATTTTTTTGTTTCCATTTAAAACCAAAACAAATGTAGCTTGTTTGGGGCACTGTAAGAAATGGTAGTTTACTTACCTGGTAAAGGTGACTGTGCGGGAATACATCTCTGAGGCACTCCACAGTCATGGCATCATGGGTTGTGTACACCTGATAGGTTGCTTGATGCACATGTGACTTGAAGAAAGTCCATCCCCCGCCTGAGAGGGGGGTCTGCTCTCCTATGGTCAGTTCGATGTATTCCAAAGCTGTATCTGTAACAATAATCTGTTAATACCTTTTGCTGTTAATGAGTGTAGATATGTGGTGACCACTTAGCGGTAGAAAATTGTTGTGTAACTTTATTTTGTTATTACACTATACATATAGACGTTGGTGATGTCCAAACCTGCTAATTTGTAATAGCGAGTATCATACATTCATACAATGTATGAAAACTTGAGTCTTTCACACATCTGTTGGGCAGGATGTGGAGTGCCTCAGAGATGTATTCCCCCACAATCACCTTTGCCAGGAGAGTAAACTACCATTGTGGGGGATAATCTCTGCGGGACTTCACAGTCATGACATCATGGGTCATTAAAAAGCAGTAATCCTCTGCTAGGGTGGGTCAGACGTGTTGTCTTGTACCTAGTCCTTACATGGTGCTAAAGATTTCCTCTGCAGTATTCCCATTTTTCTCTGCCCAGGAAGTTGCGATTGCTGTGCTAGAGTGAGCCTTCAGATCTCTTGGTGCAGTTGAGTTATTCACTCTGTATGGTTCCGTGATTGCTTTTTTAAGGTACATGGTAATCAATGATTTTGAAGCTGGTTTTCCTTTTCTATGCAGCATTACGAACAGTCTGTTTTGTATATTTCCCCTGTCCTTGATAGGTATGTGCTAAGTACCCTTTTCATGCCCAGCATTTTAAGCTGAGGGTTGTTTTGTATTTCCCCCTGAGGGGTTCTGCAGATATTTCAATAGTTTGGTTGATGTGGACTGCCAATGATACTATTGGTCAGAATGACATTATAGATCTAAGGGATATTCTGTCAGTGTAGAATGTTAGGAATGAGGTCTGCATGAGTGTGCCTGTAGTTCTCCTCCATGTCTGGCAGATACTAGTGCCATCAGGGAGGGTGAAAGTTTTAATGTCTGTGCCAAGCCTATGTCATGCGCTGGGCCCTGTTTGCTCAAGAATGGTACGAGAGGTCTCATGTTGCACTTGGCCCATGGCATTATGTCTATCAGTGATGACATTACTCCCAGCACTTGTGAAACTGCTTGAAGTTCTGGATTTCTGTGTTTCTGTAATTGTGTAGTCTGTGCAATAACTGAGTGGACTTGGGCATGCCGAGACCCAGATTTGTGTTGATCAGTGAGCCTAGACTATCTATAGACTGGCTAGGGATGATAGATAGCTTTTTAATAGATTATTATACAGCTGCAATTTTGTAGGCAGTGCACTACCGACTTTGTTCTCGAATGGACTGTTGTACTGTTCTGGTCTTGATCAGCCGGTCGTTCAATAGGGTATTACTTGTATGCTCTTAACTCTTTTTTTTTTTTTGGGCGAATGCTATTGTTACCATTGTAAAGATGCTTGGGGTTGATGGTAGATTGAATGGTAACACCTGTATTGGTATCGTTTTCCCAATATGTGAAATCAATGGAATTTGTAGTGTGATGTACATGTCTTACAAATGTAGTGAAGTTAGGTAATCTCCTGAGCTTATAATCGTGAGGATGGATCTGATTGTTTCCATTTCTAGGGTTTGAATTGTACAGAATTGTTTAGGTCCGGAACTGGACGTAGCCCTTTGGTCCCTTTTTGGGTACCTTGCCAAATATGGAGTATCCTCCTTTCCCCTTTTTTTAATGGGTTACGCTGTCTGTGGTCTTGTTGTGCAGTAAGTCTGTCAGTACTGTTTGGACTTGTGTCGGGGTAACGTGTTTTTCGGCACAGGGACTAGGACTAGAAGATTCTTTGTTGGTATGTGAGGAAGTTGTATCACATATCCTAGTCTTATCATTTGTTTGACCCATCTGTCTTGTGTGGTTTGCTCCTATGCTTGCGTGAAGAGTAGTAGTTGGTCACCAACTGGAATGTTTTGGTATTGCTCATAGCAGTAGTAGTAGTTGTTTCAACTGGGTTCTGTGGGGGGAGTAGTTTCCTTTACCTTGCTTGGGAACCCTTCTAGCTTGATATCTGATACAATGTTTTTTTGGGTATGGCTGCCTGTAGTAATGTAGCCTGTAGTTGTAATTGCCCCTGTGTTGTCTCGAAAGGAATGAGAACAGTATGTTTGTCTAGCTGGCAGATAAGTGGATCTGTTTGACTGGTCTTTGGTATCTTATCTACTTTTCTCTTGAGGTATCTTTCTAGACCTTAACCGAACAGTCTGTTTGTCTCCTGTTTGCGCTTGGTGGTTGAAATTTTGCTGTATTTCAGCGTGCTGGGGGTATAGGCAGTAGTTATTGTGGGATCTCTGTGATAGTGGGATCCTGCTGTTTTGCCCCTCAGAAAGATGGCACCCGAGGTCTTGCAAGCGTTGGGAGCCAATCAAAGGGCTGCTCCCAAGCTGAGTGAGATCTCAGACGGAAGAGACAAAGGGAAGAGAAGCAAGTCATTTGGGCATTTCTATGGACCTGGGGGCCATAAAAAAAAATTTGGTCGGCTCCATGTTGGTCCGCAGCCTTAAATGCCCTGTATGGCGTACAACGGTAGCATGGAGGTTGTGGAAAGCCGCGTTTCGGTCGGGTTCCACCATGCAGCTAGAGGCCGTTTGAATGGTGACATGCCACAGAGACTGGGATACCTAGAATGGAGGTAGGGCCACTGTCCTGCATTCAGACACCGCTGTAAGGGGTGCCAGGTTGAGATTCACCTTGCTGTCCATGTGCGGGTAATTTGATGAGCCTTGGTTTTTGTTTTTTTTTTTGGGGGGGGGAGCACTTGCTCCTGTAACCGCTAGCAGGGGTATCCAGGTAGTCAAATCTCCTTACATTATAGGGCCCAGTGGATACTTTACGGACGTTTGCTCCTGGACCCACTAGCAGAGGTATCCAGGTAGTCACATCTCCTTACATTATAAGGCCCAGTGGCTACTTTATGGACGTTTTCTCCTGGAACCGCTAGCAGGGGTATCCAGGTAGTCAATTTCCTTACATTATAAGAGCCAGTGTATAATTTATGGTCATTTGCTCCTGGAACCGCTAGCAGGGGCTTCCAGGTAGTCAGTCTCCTTACTTGTAACTTGCACTGTTCTACTTCAAAGCCTTGTAAACCGATGTTGTGATATACTTGACTATACATCGTACATTAGTTTTCTGTACTTTTGCCTGGTATATGGTAGTGGTATAGCACAAACTGATAACCAGAATGCTGGATTTTGATAGCATCCTGTATTTAGTGGCAATTGTTCTATAATTTTTGTATATATGGCTTATACTGAAATATTATGAGTCTTACCTTTGCCTCTAGATTTGGTTAAATATGCTGGAGGTGTAGGGTGTGCTGCAGCCTTGGTTCAGCTGCAGCTCTTTGTTTTGGCCATATTATTTCCCTTAATTCTTCCCCTGCACAGTAATCAATAATGTTCTGCACTGTGCTGGCTATTGCTGTGCCTATGCATTGAAGTGTACACTGTCCCTTTAAATGTGGTTATCGTGAGTGAGGGACTCAGTGTTATGCTGCCTTGCCCACAGCTGTGGTAGTAGTGCTGCCCCCAATATATTTTCCCTATTGTTAATTGATTTTCAAATCATTGCCCTTATATTTAATTATTCACATTGTGGTCTGCTGTTGCAGATCGGTTGGTGCTTTTAACAAACGCCCTCTGTGCTGGTTGAACGTTTATGAGCATAGTTATGCTCTCCACAAGATGGCAGCAGCGACTCTTAGTCAATCTCCTGTCTGGCAGCCAACTACACACTTATGGGTACCGCATGGGTAAGGGGTGAGTGGAGAGCTTTTCCGAGATCACAGCAGCAAGTCTCACGATATTCTTTCTTGCAGCTGCTGATCTGGATAGGCAAGTTAGGTTACATAGAAACATAGAAACATAGACTTTGACAGCAGATAAGGACCGCTTGGTCCACCTAGTCTGCCCATTTCCCTACCTAGAGGATAAGCTGCAGATCCTTTTTAACTAACAGCCTATTTCTTCTTACCCCCCACAAAAATTGCCTTATGTCTGTCCCATGCATTCTTGAATTCTCGCACAGTTTTAGACCCCACAACCTCCTCAGGAAGACTGTTCCATGCATCCACCACCCTCTCTGTGAAAAAATACTTCCTCACATTGCCCCTGAGCCGTCCCCCCTCTATCTTCAAATTGTGTCCCTTTGTTCTTGCACATCTCCTTTTCTGAAAGATGCTACCCTCTTGGACTTTGTTGATTCCACTGAGGTACTTAAACGTTTCTATCATGTCCCCCCTCTCCCTGCTTTCCTCAAGGGTATACATATTAAGCTCCTTTAGCCTCTCCTCATATGGCTTCTCTTGCAGACCCTGCACCATTTTAGTTGCCCTCCTCTGAACTGCTCCTATCCTGTCAATGTCCTTGCAGAGATGGGGTCTCCAGAACTGGACGCAGTACTCCAGATGGGGTCTCACCAACTGTCTGTACAGGGGGATAACAACTTCCTGTTTTCTGCTGGTGATGCCTGTCCCTATACATCCCAGTATCCACCCAGCCCTCCCTACCGCCTTCTCACATTGCTTGCCAACCTTAAGGTCATCTGTTATGATTACCCCCAGGTTCCTTTCCATTTTTGTTGTTGTTACTACCTCCCCCCCAATTGTGTAATCTTCCCCTGGGTTTTTGTTTCCCAGGTGCATTACTTTGCACTTCTTTGCACTGAATCCAAGCTGCGATACTTCTGATCATTCCTCCAACCTTGCCAAGTCCCTTCTCATCCTTTCCATGCCTCCTTGTGTATCAACCCTGTTGCAGATCTTTGTGTCATCTGCAAAGATGCATACTTTTCCTTCCAGTCCTTCTGCAATGTCACTTATAAAGACATTAAGAAGGACTGGACCCAGTACTGAACCCTGCGGTACCCCACTAGTAACCCCTCTTTCTTCAGAGTGGACTCCATTTGCAATTACCTTCTGTGTCCTGTTGTTTAGCCAGTGTTTTACCCAGGCTACCACCCTGGGACCCACTCCCAGGCTGGTTAATTTGACTACTAATCTTTTGTGTGGGACTGTGTCAAATGTTTTGCTAAAGTCTAGATAGGCCATGTCCACAGCCCTTCCCTGGTCTACTACTTTAGTCACCCAGTTGAAGAAATCAATGAGATTTGTCTGACATGACCTTCCCGCTGTGAACCCATGCTGCCTTGGGTCCTGTGCCCCACTGGCCTCTAGGTACTCAACAGTTCTTTCCTTCAGAAGTGATTCCATCTCCTTCCCTACCACAGAGGTCAAACTGACAGGTCTTTAGTTTTCTGCCTCTGTCTTGCTCCCACTTTTACGAAGAGGAATCACATCAGCCTTCTTCCAGTCCTCAGGTACCACACCATCCTCCCATGATTTGTCATAAAGGGTAGTCAGTGGTGTTACTAGTTCTCTGCTTAATTCTTTTAGAATTCTGGGGTGAATTCCATCTGGCTCCATTGCTTTGTCCACCTTCAGTTTTAGGAGTTCTTTCAGAACCCTTTCTTCTGTGAAAGGACTGGGATTGACCCCCCTCTCCAGAGTGCTTCTGTTAATTGGATTAGATTAGGCACCTCCCCCACTTCCTCTTTTGTGAATACTGAACAGAAGTATTCATTCAGTATGCCTGCTTTTTCACTGTCACTCTCTGCCCACCCACCATCCATTCTATTCAGCCTCACTATCCCTCCCTTTGTCTTTCTATGCTTCCTGATATACCTATAAAATGTTTTATCCACCTTCTTAACTGAGTTGGCTATCTTTTCTTCAGTTTGTGCCTTTGCCACTCTGACTACCCTCCCTGCTTTCTTCTGCCTTAACTGGTACAGTTCTCTGTCCTGCTCCTTCTGTGTTTCCTTATACTTCCTAAATGCTGTCTTTTTCTCCCTAACCTTCACCGCCAGTTCTTTTGAGAACCATAGTGGCTTTTTCATTCATTTTGATTTGTTTATTTGCTTCACACCAAGGCTTGTTGCCTCTGTGATGGCAGTTTTGATATTTCCCCATTGTTGCTCCACCCTTCCTTCTAGCCCGTTTGCTAGTGCTTTTCTAAGGCACTCTCCCATCTTGCCAAAGTCAGCCCTCCTGAATTCCAGAACCCTTACTTTTGTATGGCTTGACTCCGTAGCTGAGTTTATCGTGAACCACACTGTTTAGTGGTCTCTTGTTCCCAAATGACTACCCACTTCTAGATCTGAGATCCTCTCACTGTCCCCATTTGAGAGTACGAGGTCTAAAATTGCTCTCTCATGAGTAGGTTCCAAAACTAACTGTCTGAGGCATGCCACCTGAAGAGCATCAAGAATGGCCCTGCCTTTGGATGTGGCTGCAGCAAAGGTGCTCCAGTTAACATCTGGCATATTAAGGTCCCCCATCAACAGTATCTCCCCTTTCTCTGCCATCCTAAGTATGCCTTCTATCATATCCTTGTCCATTCCCTCCCCCTGACATGGGGGTCTGTATACAACCCCTGTGCGGATTGTGGTGCCATTTCCAGTCTCTAAGGTGACCCACAGTGCCTCCTCTCCTCCCTGTTTACTCTTTTGTTCAGTTGCTTTTATCCCTTCCCTTACATAGAGAGCTAATCCCCCCCTTCTGCCCTCCCTGTCTCTCCTGTAGGTTGTGTACCCTGGTATGTTAACATCCCAGTCATGGTTCTCTGTATACCATGTTTTGGTTAGTATCTCAGTGCTCCTCCTCCTCATGAGACCTACTTGTTTATGGTGTTTTGATCAGGTAGATGATAGAGGACTTTACTCTACCTTTTGATAGAAGAAGGTGGTGAGTTTAAAAGACATAACATGCCATAAAAAAGTCTAGATAACATGTCATTTTGAGGTGAGACACAGAGGGACTGAGAAAATGCTTCAGAGACTGTTGTGTAGTGATGTCTTGAGTGAGTACTTCAGGTGCTACTATGCTTGTAATGGAGAGATCTTACTTCCAGAGGGCTCTTGCAGTAGGTAATTACATATAGGACTGACGCTGGCCGGTGGCAGGGCCCCACGGAAAAATTTCTAGCTAGCAGTCCCTGGTGAGGGACCGCCCCCACGTCAGGTGACCGGTGTCATGTGACGTCGGTATAAGGGGGCAATCCCGGATGCCTGCCTTCCAGTTCTTTCCCACTGTTAGCTCATATGGCGCCTGCCAGTAAAAGTTCGTGCTTAGTCAGCCCTGTTCTTTCGTCGGTTTTACCGAGATTTTCAGTATTCCTTACCCAGGCAGAATCCAAGATCGACTCCTTACCTGACTCCCAAGTCAAGCAGGAGTTAGCTGACTTAGTCTGCTATGCTCATTCGGCCAGTCGTCACATCCTGCGGATGACATACGATGCAGTGGACACTACCGGGCGGAGTTCCGCTTTTGCCGTAAGTCTTCAGCGTCATGCCTGGCTCCATGTGTCAGGTTTGGTCCCGGAGGTGCAGTCAGCAATCCAGGAAGCACCTTTCAGGGGTTCAGTGCTTTTCGGCGGTGATGTCAAGGACATCATCACCGACTTGGAGGAGAAGGGGACAGCTCCGAAATCCGTGGATTCCATGTACCGTCCCCATCCCCCACAGCGCCAACCTTTTCACAGACGCAGTCGGCCACAAGCAAAACCCCAAGGAAGGCAGGCCACTAAATGTTGGGCCCCCGCAGCTGCCAGGCCCACCACCCAAAAAGCAGCGGGTGCCCCAGCTGCGGCGCTGCCACACCACCTGACTCTCCCTCTCCCAGCCTTCTGGACACACGGAGGAACACGGTGGAGGGAGGTTCTCCCTCCACCTTCCAGGTTGGGAGAGGATAACAGATTCATGGGTGCTTCAGATTATAGCGGAGGGGCACTCCATAGAGTTTCTATAGAAACCACCCTGCCACCCCCCTCTGAAGTTGTCCTATGCAGGGACCATCTTCCTTTGGTCCGGGAAGAAATCTCTGCCCTTCTCGTGAAGCAGGCCATAGAACCCGTTCCCCCTCACCTTCAAGGGATGGGTTACTATTCTCATTTCTTCCTGGTCCCAAAGAAGACGGGAGATCTCAGACCCATTCTCGATCTCAGCTCTTTGAACCTTTACGTGGAATACAAAAGGTTCAGGATGCTCTCTACAAACCTTTCTGCCCCTTCTTTGGCTGGGTCAATGGCTCTGTGCGCTGGATATGCAGGATGCATATCTGCACATCCCCATTCGTCCCTCGCATCGAAAGTACCTTCGGTTTGCTTTCCAGGGGGACCATTACCAGTTCCGGGCACTCCCGTTTCGTCTTTCCTCGGCGCCCCGAGTTTTTACCAAATGCCTGGCTGTGGTAGCAGCCCACCTGCGTACTATGGGAGTTCAGGTGTTCCCCTACCTGGACGACTGGCTCCTGGCGGCCCGTCCAGGGAGGAGCTCCTGCATTTTCTCTCCCTCACCCAGCAGGTTTTCACTTGCCTGGGTATTACCATCAACCATTCCAAGTCTCACCTGGATCCCTCCCAGAGACTACAGTTTATCGGGGCCATCCTTGATATGACAGTGAGCAAGGCCTTCCTGCCTCCGGACAGGGCTGCCTCTCTTCATAGATTTCCCTGCTATCAGAACGCAGGAAGGTTCCGGCGAGGTCGGTCCTATGTCTCGTGGGGCTTATGGCGGCCGCCATCCTGACAGTTCCCCGCGCTCGGCTCCACATGAGGATCTCTCAGTGGACTCTTCACTCACAGTGGGATTAACTTGTAGACGACCTAGATCATCTAATTCTGATCTCCTACGATGGACGAGAGACTTGCAATGGTGGATGGTTGAGAGAACCTATTTCGGGGGTCCCCTTCTGTCATCCTCCCCTCCCAGACTCTGATCACAGGCGCATCAGCAGGAAGGTTGGGGAGCCCATCTGGGTCCTCACTGAACCCAGGGTTTATGGTCCAGATTGGAGCTAGCTCTCCACATCAATGTGCTCGAGCTTCGAGCAGTACTATATGCTCTCCAAGCCCTTCACAAATACATTCTTCCCAGTCACCTAGCTGTCCAGATGGACAACATGTGCATGGTGTGGTACATCAACAAGCAGGGAGGGACTCGATCCTACCCTCTATGCAGGGAAGCAGTGAGGATTTGGGACTGGGCAACACTTCACAACCTTCACCTTACTGCGATTCACGTTCTAGGAGTCGACAATACCCTGGCAGACAAGCTAAGCCACTCCTCTGCCCTGCCACATGAATGGGAGTTGGGCCAAAAGGTACTAGACGACATCTTCCAGCTTTGGGGGACTCCACAGGTAGACCTGTTCGCCTCTTCCCAAAACGCAAAACATCCCACCTTTTGCTCGCTCACTCCAGAGCGAGGCACTTTCTGGAGCGACGCTCTGTCTCTAAACTGGAAGGACAGATTCATCTATGCTTTTCCCCCAATTCCTCTGGTCCCTCGTGTATTGCAGAAACTAACAACAGAAGGTGCGAGAATGATTCTGATTGCTCCTTTCTGGCCCAGGCAAATCTGGTTCTCTCTTCTACAACAATACTCAGAGGTTCCTCCTCTTCCTCTTCCTTTATCTTGAGGATTGCTGACCCAGGATCAGGGGAACCTGGTCCATCCGGGCCTCAAGTCTCTACAATTTCATGCATGGTTCCTGCAGACCTAGCCCAATCTCACTTTGGTGTCTCTCCAAAAGTGGCCAAGATTCTGGTGGAGGCTAGAAAACCCTCCACTAGGTCCACTTATGCCATGAAATGGAAGAGATTTTCTATTTGGGCCACTTTTAGGAATGTGGAGCCTTTCTCCTGTTCAGTGGCCGTTCTGCTTGAATATCTACGTCATCTCTTCGACCTGGGTCTGAGTCATTCCTCCTTGAAAGTGCACATGGCGCTGTTTCAGCGTGTCAACATTCCTTTAAGCTGATAAAACTTTTGCCCAATTAGAGGTGTCTAAGACTTTTCTTAGAGGGGTCCTTCATCTGAGGCCCCCCTGTCTGGACTCCTGCTCCCCCTTGGGACTTGAACTTTGTTCTTGAGAAACTTACCCTTCCTCCCTTTGAACCTGCGGCATCCACAGATCTGAAGTTTCTTTCGTGGAAGACACTGTTTTTGGTGGGCATTACTTCTGCTTGAAGAATTTCCGAGCTCCAGGCCCTTATGTGTAAAATCCCCTATTTGATTTTTCACAAAGAACGAGTGGCTCTTCGCACGAACCCTAAGTTTCTGCCTAAAGTGGTAGCGGAGTCTACCTTAAATCAGTCTATAGTTACCTGCCTTTTCCATGTACTCAAACCAAGGAGAATATTTACTCCATACCATGGATGTTCACCGGATTCTGAGATACTACACTGATAGGACAAAGGATCTCAGAAAAACTGATCAGTTGTTCGTCTCTTTTGCTCACAAAAGGGAAGGCAATGCTGTTTCCAAGCAATGCCTGTCGAAGTGGTTGGCTCATTGCATCACTTTCTGTTATGACAAGTACAACAAGACCCTTCTGGGTCAAGTCAGAGATCACTCCACGTGAGGAGTAGTGGCCTCTGCGGCTTGTTTCAAGAATGTGTCTGCAGCAGACATATGCGCTGCCGCCACCTGGACTTCTGTCCATACCTTTAGAAAACATTATAGTTTGGACATTGCCTCTCACCGTAGAGCAGGCTTCAGGTTAGCTGTTTTGCAAGGCCTCCTGTCTTGAGGTTTGCAAGGATATTTTGCTACTTTTGGAGTAGTCCTCCTCCTGGTGCCTTTCATTTGTTCCAGACTGCTTGGGATTCAGTCCTATATCTAGATTACCTACTGCAAGAGCCCTCTCGAGTAAGATAGTACAGTTACGTGAGAACTTACCATAACAGTAGATCTTTGAGAGCTAGGCCACATCAAGGGAGTGCGATCCCCCCTATCCCTGAGCTTTTCAGCTCCTTTTCAGGAAGGAAAACATCTGCTTCTCTTGTCCAGGCCCTCAGGCCTGTGGTGGGAAAGAACTGGAAAGTGGGGTCTGGGACCCCTTATATGCTCGCATGGCGTGATGCACTCACAACAAGGCGTTCCCTCAGCCAGGACTGCTAGCTAGAATTTTTCCGATGGGGTCCTGCAGCCCCTGGAGTCAGTCCTATATAATTACCTACAGAGCCTCTCTCGAAGATCTACTGTTACGGTAAGTTCTTATGTAACTGTACTTTGTGGCACATTACTTAGTATTTTAGAAGTCTGGGACACTGACAGGGTACTCCGAATGTTCTAAGGTGGCCACTTGCTTATTTGACAATGTATAGACTCTGGAGCCACTGGCAGGGCTCCAGGTCATCAGGCATCTTAGTAAGGTGGTGTGCTTGTTCTGAACAGCATGTAGGGGAACACAGAGTATATGCCCAAGTAAGGAATGAGAGCCTTTAATTATGTAGTAGCCCCTGACGTACTGAGCTCCTGGGACTGCTGGTTGGGGTTTTCAAGTAACTGTGGCTGTGGAATCTGTTTGGTCATCTGTGACAGATCTCAGACAATACATGGCTCTGTTAGCATCCTTTAAATTTAGTGTCCTTTAAATTTCAAAAATGTGATAAACTATCTTGTTCAAGCTCTTTTTTATTAAATTAATAGGGCCAAGTCATGCATTCACATTGGTATGCATTACTTTTGTCACACACAGTACATAGAAGCAGCTCCTTAATATGTGATTGTGCCTTTAAGAGAGAAAACACAACTGAATATTAGTGCAAGAAATGACTATTAAAGTTCACTATTTCCCAAATAGTTATTTTAAACAAACCTCCTTGTATGTTGACGCAATATAGTACAGTGCTGTGTATCATTTTGGCCCTTTATACGTATGTATCTGGATAATGTAAGCATGTGCCTTGGGCGGGGGAAGGATGCTTTAGCTAATCCTTGCCTTGGCTGTGATTAAGCTAGTGAGGATCATCTGCATTGCTGCTTGTGTAATAAGACACAGTTTGTGGCAGAAGCATTTTTTGTTCTGTAAAACATGTTTCTTTAGTGTTCTCTCATGGTCAGTGTTAGAAGTTAGGGGACTTTGCCTTGGGAAGCTATGGCAATTGCTAGCTCCATTCTCCACTGCAAGATATGTTGGATTTAGTCAAATCTTGTTTGTTTATCCCTTCTAAGATGGTGGCCGAAATTTCGCGAGAGCTGAGAGCCAGTCCAGTCAGCTTGTAGCTCTCATGTAGCAGGACATTTGTAAACTAGAAAAAAGTAGGGGGATGGTCATGCTGCTAGGAGTTGTTTGAGAAACTGGGGCCATAAAATAACATTTGGGTGGCTCCATTTTGGTCCATAGAGCTTCCGTTTCTATGTGGGACTGTTTTTGGGTAGAAAATAGCACCAAGTGGTTGCCGGTGCTTTGCTTTAGTGCCACTGAATTCCAATAATGTCTGAATCCAGCTCAGACATTTTAAGCATTTTCCAGTGCAAGGAAACTTTTCTTGGTGAGTCTGAGAGTACCTTTTCACAAGTTAGTGAGACTAGCAGCGTCACCAGATTCTTGTTGGTGATTAATACAACTCAGGAACCGCTGTCATGGGAACCAGGTTGATTATTTATTATATTACCTCCTGTAAATTATTGCATAGATTCTGTGTTCAATTATGTGGGTCAGACATTATTTTAGTTCCTGGCACCGCTAGCAGGGGTGTTCAGGTAGCTAATAATCTCTATGCTTGCACAATGCAATAATGTTCATAATTTGAATACTGTGCGGGCAATTTTTCAGCTAACATTTTCCTAGACAACTGATGTTAGTAGAAGCCACAGTGCTAACATCTCTAAGACTGCCAGTTTTGCAATTTTAAGTTGTTGTAGAATATTAATAAATGGATTAGCCAGCTGGCTTCTTACCTTAGTAATGAAGTTGTTCTTTATTATAAACATTTGTTCTTTACAAGAAATACACTGGATCTCTAGGGTGTGTTGCAACCTGTTTTGATGCACATATGAACTGACCATAGGACAGCAGACCCCCCCTCACAGGTGGAGGATGGACTTTCTTCAAGCCACATGTGCATCAAGCAACCTATTAGGTGTACACAACCCATGATGTCATGACTGTGGAGTGCCTCAGAGATTATCCCCCACAATGGGTATGTGCGCCTAGTTTGGGATTTCTAGCTTGAATGGAAGCAGAGGTACTGTATAAACAGCCAAATATTCCAACATTTTACAGTGTTTTGCAAGTAAGTAAATAAGCTGCAAGATTTTCAGCACCCGTAACTTGAAAAGTAGATAACACAATGTCATCAATTTTAATTGGGCCAAGCAGCCTATAAAAGGAGGCCATTAGCTTTCCAGTAGATTGCCAAGTTATAAGCAGTAAAAATTTCAAAATAACATAAGCACTTAAAGTTGAATTTCATTCAATTTTTATGAAAATCATGGAAATTTGTGATCATTTATTGAAAGCCATATCCATATACTTTATCCAAGCAGACACATGACTTGCAGTGGAGGAGAAATAAGAAGGCTGAGTAGAGTGATAATAAGCTAGTATTTATAGAGAACTCCATTGTAAAGGTAGCATGAGAGTTGGAGGTTATTGCTAGCTCATAATGCTAGTGCAGGTAAGGCAATTTGCCTACCAGCAGTACTGGTCAAATATGTATAATCCAAAGCCAGGCATTGGTGGGGACGAGAATGGTTGGGACACCAGGAAAGAACAGTTCTGGCTGTTCTGAAGGGATAGATTTGACAGGAAAAAAATAGGAACTGGCTTACTTTTCAAAGGAGGGTGTTGCTTTGAAGAACACAAAGGATATCAGGCGGAAAATTGTTCCAGTGGGTCCATCTGGTCAAGTTCACAGAAACGAGCTGGGGGGGGAGGAACAAAACAGTCACCCAGGTGTGTACTATGGGACTGCAAACAACACAGCTCCGTTGGGGAATAAGGTGAGCAGACACATGGGAATGGGAGGCAGTGATGATAAGTGCATTGTGAAATAAAAATTCCCCAAAGGGAATTGTGGTGGTATGACCTATTCCATTTCCATGAATTTTTGAGAACATTTTTTTCAATTAGTAATTCCCATTATATCCACTGTACATTTAAAATGACTATTTTGTTTCAGATTTGTTATGTTCAAGGACTAACTGATATTTGGTATGCATGCCAAATGTTAGGTCTACCTGCAATAGCAAAAGAGTTATAAGACTTCATGTTTTCATAAATAAATAAATTGTGAAATTATGATTCCCCTGTAACTTAAAAATGACGTAACTAATCATTGTCACATTTAACAGTTTCTAAGACCCTTCCAAAAAGCTTATGAGTGCTGAATGTTGCAGTATCCAGCTCCAAAGAGGATCAAGTTATAAACAGAAAAATGTTATCACAGAATGTCATGAACAAGTAAAATGTCAAACTTTGAGCCCCCTGGTACACTTAAAGTTACTCAGCTGAATGTCATAATGTTAGGCCCTTTGATCGCTTAACAACAAGTACGCATGCTAACTGTCAAGTCTCTAGCTAAAAGGATGCCTGAGTTAAAACCAAATAAACACATGTGCAAAAGTTTTCAAAATGTAGTGACATTCCATGAAATTCAAGGCATGTTATGAAAATTTCATAGAAGCAGAATTTGCTAATTTTGCTCAGCCCTAATTTTGAGTCTAGAAGACCTTCTGTTTGAGTCCCACCCTACTCTGTATAGGGGTAAGCAGGTGCTGTCTGCCCAAGGAACGTTCAACAGTACCGTTACTGTATCTTTTATATAATGGCAGTTGGACCTCGTGTATTGCTTAATTTAAACAAGGGAGGCAGGCAGCAGAATGCATTTGGCCAAGCACAGAATCGTGAACTGGGAGATCCAAGTTTTAACCCTCCAGTTGGGTTACTCTGGCTAAATAAAATACACGGAAAAAGATTATTTTAAAATATATAAATAAATCTAGCTTAGGAGTCCACAATTATCTTTTCAGGCAAACAAGGGAGCCATTCATTTTGTCTTCAGAGGGGCCAATTTAAATCATACTGCCAAGTGAAACCAAAATATATAATTGTTTATCGACCTAAATGTGGGCCTTAGCATTCTGAAGATAGTTGACTGGTTCTGCAAATCAAGATTAAGCTATACAATTAGGACCAGATTCAGAATTAACTGCAGCAAATCTCTTACAGGAATAGATGAACAAGGGAAATGCTAAATAGAAAAGGACATGGGTCCAGCGTATTTATCACCTGCCATCCATGCAGCTCCAGCATTCAATATTATGTAAAAAAATAAAATAAAATAAATTGGAAACCCTTTTTCCTGATTAATTAAATGCTGTACCCAAAAATGTCAGTTCTCATGAGGAACTGCTCCAACTCCAACATGCTGGTTTTTTAAAAAAAGGTACAATAAATAAGTTCATAATTTAAGAGTGAAGAGAACAAGTAGTAGGACAGGTTGTAACTTACAAGCAAGGTATTCTTGAGCAGATTACGTAGACACATAGTCTTGCCAAGGCAGAATATTTCAATGCCTCATTCCAACAAAACATAAACACCCCTTCCAAATTCTGGAAGATTATCCACGCCTTGTTTTCCACTCCCACTCAACCCCTCCCTCCTGTCCAGAAAATTGTCTCATGTACAATAGATGCCCCTCCCCACCGTGGCAGAAGAGTTCAATAACATCTTCACTACCTGTGCCTCGTCCCTCCTTGCCTCTCTTCCCCCATCACCCTTCTTCCTCTGACTCCCCCTCTCTCACTCAGCCCCTCACTGCCACATGCTTCTCTTCAAACCTGTCCTCCCTGAGGACACACTGGGAGTGTTACTTGCCCTTGATCCCAACAAAGGAAGAAGCCCTGACGATCTCAACCCTAAACTCCTCTACCTAGCTACTTACGCTATAGCTCCCCCATGGGCCTTTCTTCTACTATATATCTCTCCTTCTCACACACAACTGTACCTAAGGCCTGGAAGTCCACTGCCATGATCCCGCTTCCTAAAGTGGGGACCCCTCCAACCCTAGTAACTTCCATCTTATATCCTTGCTCCCTATTCTGACTAAGGTCCAAGAACACTTGGCTCTGGAGCAGCTCTCCCTCTTTCTTGACTCCTGTTCCTTTTTCACCCCTTTCCAGTCTGGTTTCCGTAAGGCCCACTCCACAACCACCTCCCTCCTCCGGCTCACTGAGTCCATTCTCACAGGCATGGATCAGGGACGCATCACCTCAGCCATCTTTGTGACTTGGCCGAAGCCTTCAGCACTGTCTCACCCCCTTCCTTCCAAGCTGACTGCGGCCAGCCTCACCAAAGCTGCCACCCACTTGTTCCTGTCCTACAGTACCTCACAGGCCAGACCCAATCTGTCCGAGTCAGAAATTCCACCTCCCCTCTGCTACCAGTTAACACAGGTGTTCCCCAAGGCTTTGTACTTGGACCAATACTGTTCTCCATTTTCCTGAACGATCTACCTGATGTCTGCTCATATGCTAGTATCCACATGTTTGCAGATGACACCGTGTTATTCTTCTCCAGAAGCTCCCCCACTGAGGTGTTTACCAGCCTACAGCTGGACTTTAACAATGTCCAGTGCTAGTTTAGCGCTAACCAACTTAACATAGAAACATAGAAGTTGATGGCGATAAGGACCACAAGGCCCATCCAGTCTGCCCATTTCTTTTTCTACCTTATGAATGTGCCATTGGCCTTTGCTCTGTCAATGGCCTGTCTATTCATACTCATCTGTATTGCTCCCTTATGCCTATCCCCTGCCTGTTTGAAGCCCTACACTGTATTCATATCCACCACTTCGTGAGGTAGGCCGTTCCATGCATCCACCACCCTTTCTGTGAAAAAGAACTTCCTCACATTACCCCTTAATCGGCCTCCCTCTAATCTCATGCTGTGTCTTCTTGTCCTGGTATTTTTCTTATATTGAAACATGTTAGACTCTTTCAACTTGTTAATGCCCTTAAGGTGTTTGAATGTTTGAATCATATCACCTCTCTCCCTCCTTTGCTCTAGGGTATACATATTGAGCTCAGTTAATCTGTCCTCATATGTTTTCTGATGCAGTCCCTGCACCATTTTGGTTGCCCTTCTTTGGACTGCCTCAATTTGGTTAATGTCCTTGTGAAGGTGTGGCCTCCAATACTTAATGCAGTACTTCAGATGGGGCCTAACCAGTGTCTTGTAATGAGGGATTATTACCTCTCTCTTCCGACTTGTGATACCCCTACTAATACACCCCAACATCCCTCTAGCCTTACCTACTGCTTTAGTGGTCTGCTTGGATGATTTCAGGTCATCAGTGATGATGACACCCAAGTCTCTTTCTTCCTCTCTATGAATGTCAATAAAACGGTCTCTATGACCTTTGGCAGCAGACAAAAGCTGTCCAGATTGGCCTCCACCACCACCTTCCATATCTTGTCAGGTACTACTCTGGATGATGTCCACACATCTAAGTATCTTGGTCTGTGGCTAGACAAGAATCTTGACTTTGGGGTACACGTTGATGCCATACACAAAAAACTACTCCCTAAGCTCGATGCTCTGTACAGACACTGCAGTTGCCTGTCCATGCATGACAGGCATGAAACTGTCCAAAAGATGCTACTCCCAGTCTTCGACTTTGGGGACATTGTCTACAACTCTGCGCCTAAGACCATACTATCAAGACTGGACACTCTCTTCAGTTTCTTCTGCCGCTGTATACGTGGCTGCCCTCCTCTCACCCCCCACTGTAATCTCTACAGCTCTCTCCTTCCCACCCATCTCTGCCAGATTGCCTGTCTGACACTGCTAGTCTAGTAGGGAAGCACTGGCACGGCTTCCTGCCACCTTGTTTGTCCTCCCTCTCTTCTATCCCTCCCCTTTCTGCTATTTCCTCCGGTCTCCCACACACAGAACACTTGCCCTGCCACCTCGGTGTACTTCATCTGATCACACCACCTTCTCATACAAATTCCCTAATATCTGGAACTCCCTCCCCCTCGATATTTGTACTACCCAATCTCACCATTCCCTTGCTTTCCTCCTTTGCAGACACACTATTCACTGCTGCAGCTGCAATTAATCCCTTGCAAAACTCACCACTCCAGCCCACGCTTCCTATCAACCTCACAGTCGTCCTCCCTACTCTTCCCTTCCCCAGTATTTCCCTATGCTTCTCCTTCACAGACACACTGTTCTCTGCTGAAACTGCATTCAATCCCTTGTAATCTCCCCTCACCTTCCCCTAGCCCACCTTGCCTATTTGACTCCCCATTCTGACCTTCCTAAGCCCTCCTCTACCCAAAGTCTCCCCTGTTTTGGCTTTCCTACTCTGTCCTTCCTCAGCCCACTGTTACCTATGACCCGTCACTTGTCCTCCTGAGTTTGCCTTTCCCTCCACCTTGTGTATCACCCTTGTTACTCCTCCCCCGTCACTCTTTCTCTCCAATAACTTGCTGGCTCCCAGTCCTCTGGCAGGGTTCTCAGCATCTGGGGGGGGGACTAGGTTTTGGCTGCCTTTTCTCCCATTCTTCACCTTCCACCTTCTGTCTCACCCTTGCTACTTCTCCCTCTCACTTTCTTTCTCTCCAGTTACTTGACTGATCCCAATCCCGTCACTGGGTTCTCAGCATCCTGGTGGGGCATAGGTCTTGGCTGCCTTATCTCCGTTTCCTCTCATGTCCCCCACCTCCTCACCCTACTGGTTTTACCGTCCACCCTCTGTCTTACCATTGCTACTTCTCCCCCTCAATCTCGTTCTCTTCAATAACTTGCCAGCTCCCAGTCCCCTTGCAGGGTCCTTAGCATCTTGGTGGGGAGTGGGCTTTGGCTGCCTTTTGTCCCATTCTCCACCTTCCACCACCTGTCTCATCCTTGCTGCCCCTCCCCCTCACTTTCTTTCTCTCCTATAACTTGCCAGCTCCCAGTCCCCTTGCAGGGTTATCAGCATCCTAGTGGGGAGTAGGTTTTGGTGGCCTTTTCTCCCATTCTCCACATGTCCTCCATCCCCCACCCTGCTGGTTTTATCATCTTATTATGCCTCAATATAGCACTTAGTTCCCCTCACTCCCTTCCATACTCTCATTTGGCACTTCTGAAGCATGTGCCATGTGCCTGACTACCTGTCTGCATTATCATGTTCTAAGATTGTGTTTTGTACTGGCTTGTCCTGCACTGTATTTGTTTGTGCACTATGCCCTGTGTTGAATTTTGGCTACCTTTTCACATTATCGTGTCCCTAACATTGTATTTGAACTGGCCTGTTTTTGCACTGTATTGATTTGCACACTATGTTCTTTATTGATTTTTTACTCCTCCCCCCTTATGTGACCCCTCTCCCCAGGACACTTCTGAAAACAAGCTGTTCACAATTCATGTTGTCTTTCCTGGTGAAACTTTTCTAAATAAGTAAACATAGAAACACTGATAATGTTGGCAGAAAAAGACCATTGATCCATCCATTCTAAACAGTCTTACCCTACCCCAACTTGTAACCTTTTGTCTAGATGTGGTTTCCCCCCTCGCCTCCTTCCCCCTCACTCCGCGCCTTACTGCTACTACCCCAAGTGGCTATTAAGCCCTTTACTCTGTTCCAGCCATGCCTGAACTCATTAATGTTTATGCACCTACCACCTCTGCCGGTAGGCTGTTCCATGCCTCCATCGCATTCTCCGTAAAGTAGAAATTTCTCACATCCATCCTGAATCCCCCTCTGCCAGGTTCCATTCATGTTCCATTGTTTTCGACCCACTGTTCCTGCTAAATAGTTCCTCAGAGTTCACCTTCACCACTACAGTTCACACAGACCTCCAGAGCAGGTGGTGTCAGTTGACAGTGTTTTTACCTTCAAACTGAAAGAGGATACATACCTTGAAGGAAAGAGGGTGGCAGTATTCCTACTGAGCTGGTGGCAGGAATAGCTGGATAGGCCAATGGTCCTACTTCCATAAATGTTTATGTTTGTAACATAAAAAAATAAATGTTTTTATAACTTTTTTGCTGAAAACTCCTTTAGAGATATGTAGGTCAATACATGGAACTTAATGCAATGCTATTTATGCCCCTTGCAGGCTAACATATTTTTAGGTAACCAGAGATATCAAAGATGCATATAGAATTAATTAATGGAGTCTGCGTTACATTTTTATTATTTTATTTAAAATATTTAAGTAGGCCCAGCCCAGTGACACTTGGGGTAGTAGCATGTAGTATTCCCTTGCTGAAGGCCTAAAGCCAGCTCCCATTCTTGTGCAAGCACAGCCTTGCGAACGCTGCAGAAAGAGTGCTGTGGTCTCTTTTCAGGGAGGGCAGTGGCTGCTCTGCAGATTGGCGCTCCCCATGACATGCTAGGAGCAGGCGTTTGTGGCGTGGCTGACCACGCAGTGCTTCACTCTTACTTGTCAGAGGCCAAGACATGGAAGAGGTCCATCTAAACAAGGGTAGAAGATGGAATAAAAAAGTGAGAGAATACCAGTGGGATGTCAGCATGCAAGGTAGCAAGGTTCCCCATGATCCAATGGTCCGTCAACAGCTTTGGTGACTCCTGTCCCTGAAAACTAGATCATAGTACATTCATGGTAATGCCCCAGTGGGGAAGCTGCAGGAGTGTAGCAAGGGGCTGCGATGGCTGGAGTGTCAACAAAATCTGCAAAACAACGTTTTTAGGCCTGCTCGAGCAAATGAATGCTTCTACACAAGAAAGATATATTCAACAATTCTTCATTTTTTATTTCAGTCCCAACATTTCGCCCATCAATTAGGCTTCTTCTGGGGAACTGTAAATAAATCCACAAAAATATATGTTCAAATATACATTTTCATGTGGTATGAGGGATCAATGTCATCTCATCTCACTTGAAACAGTATATTGTCTCTTTGATTTATCATATACTTTCAAACATTCAATAGGTTATAATTATTGTGTGATTATTATTAGTGTCACTGTATCACCAAGGCAGACTATGTGGGTTCAAGTTGTGAAATGAGTCATCGCACCAGGGGCCGGCAGGCAACAGAGGGACTCCCATGGGAATAAACCAAGTATTAAATAGGGAAAGCCTGCACAAGACCAGCAGGCAAACTCACATGTGTCCAGGTGAGATGGAATATCTGTAGTCCATATCACAACACCCGGTAACAAAGGTACCGAAAACAGACGTTAACAACAAGTCAGGCTGTTAACAGTCCACAACGCTAAAAATAAAGTAATCAGTGTGTCTCAAAAAATCCTGAAATAATCCCAGATTTGCATTGGCTAAACACAGTGATAAAGGAAAATCATGAAGGATTAAAAACTGTTGGAGGCTGAAGTACACAGAGAGCAGGGAGCCAGCAGTGAATAAGCTTTGATGCAAATATCCTAAATAGAAAATAGAAGTGCATGATGAACTGAGATTCTTGTGTGGAATCTTCCGAGGCTTCTCAAGTCTGCTAATGAAATGGTTATTTTGAGTGCTGCTAATTGCCACACTGCTGCATGCAAACTGCATCATTATGCATACCAAACATGTTTTCCTGAAGGTAATCTCCTTAGGCAGATTCCACAACTCACAAATCCGTTGTGACTTGATTACATTTGGCCTAGAGAAAGCCCATGTTTTCAGCAGTGTGCTTCTCATCCTCTGAATGCCTCAAACAGCAGCTGAAGATCATCATGGCTAGCCCGACACTTTCAGACGATTCTGTACCTTGATAAACATGCAGAGTGCCATTTCTCTATGTGGTTAAAGGTATCAAACTATACAATTTGGGTTAATTTAAAAAAGTAAAAATGTCTCATGATAACACAGTGTTTATTTGTATACTATACAGTATATACAAAATGTATCTCAAAGAGCTTCACAAATTTAGAAAAATTAAAGACAACAGGCAAAGCCATGAAAACCACAGTGATTGAAGGTTCAAAAAGCAGTAACCATGGAGACACTGGCCTATATTTAGGAACCTTGGACATTCATATAGCATGTGTTATTTGAGGGGTATTTTACTCCACTATTTATAAAACAGATTTTAGCATTATTTAGGATTCAGTTTCCTTTTCCTGTTGTTCAACTTAACTCCTTAAAGGGTAGTGTCGAACCAGTGGCAGAGTTAAAGAAATGAAAAGTCAGTGTACACAGTTACTGAAAATGGGCTTCCTGAACTGCAAGGTGAAACATCTCTTATGAAACTAAAAAAGTGCTTCAAGAATATTGGCTAGTAGGTGTTGTGAGGCTAGGAGCTGATGACAAGGAGGATTGGATGGGTTTTGAGTGTATCGGTAAGTTTGGTTTGAAAAAGAACGGAACCCCTTACACTTCAAGTGTTTTGACCTCTCATGGAATAAGTCAGACTTTGTGGAATAAATGTAAACTAAAGTTTGTACAGCAAAAATACAGAAAAAACCCTGCTGTCATCCCAACTCTCTACCTCCTACCTCCCAATCAATATATTGTTATCTCTGTTGGAGAGTCTTCCTAGCTCCCTGAATCGGCTGTCCCGTGTAGCTGCCTGCTCTGACATGGTATCCATGTTGAATGCATTTGGAGGACCGTTAAAGAGACCCCAGGTCCTTAAGTACCCTATCCCTGCCTGCCCTGGCAAATATCTGTCATCACCAGCTTTGAAGGGGGGCCCTCCTATGGCCCCCTGCTGCTAAGACCTGTCGGTGTCTATCCTAGTAGGCCATGTCCTGGTACCACCACTGACATCATCTACAAGAACTCTCCTAGTTTCAAAACTCAGCCTCCTTAGGCAGGCCTGCTAAATATCTATATGTAACCCCTAGGTGGCACTATCCCAAGGGCTACTACCCCTGCCTGCTTAACTACTAACAGGTTGAGGGGCCCAGGTCCAATGATGGGTGCCTCTACCCAGAGGTCAGGGTTTGCAGTAGTTAAACATAGAAACATAGACTTTGACGGCAGATAAGGACCGCTAGGCCCATCTAGTCTGCCCATTTCCCTACCAACAGGATAGGCCGCAGATCCTAGTTAACCAACAGCCTTTATCTTCCTGCCCCCCACAAGAATTGCCTTATGTCTGTCCCATGCATTCTTGAATTCTCCCACAGTTTTAGACCCCATAACTTCCTCAGCAAGGCTGTTCCATGCATCCACTACCCTCTCTGAAATAATACTTCCTCACATTGCCCTGAACCGCCTCCTTCTAACTTTAAATTGTGTCCCCTTGTTCTTGCAAGTCTCTTTTCTGAAAGATGCTACCCTCTTGGACTTTGTTGATTCCTTGAGGTACTTGAAAGTTTCTATCATGTCCCCTCTCCTTCTTTCCTCAAGGGTATACATATTAAGCTCCTTTAGTCTCTCCTCATGCGGCTTCTCTTGCAGACCCTGCACCATTTTAGTTGCCCTCCTCTGGACTGCCTCTATCCTGTCTATGTCCTTGCAGAGATGGGGTCTCCAGAACTGGACACAGTATTCCAGATGGGGTCTCACCAACTGTCTGTACAGAGGGATAACAACTTCCTGTTTTCTGCTGCTGATGCCTCTCCCTATACATCCCAGTATACCCCGGCCCTCCCTACTGCCTTCTCACATTGCTTGCTAACCTTAAGGTCATCTGATATGATTACCCCCAGGTCCCTTTCCTGTTTTGTTGTTGTTACTACCTCCCCACCCATTGTGTATTCTTCCCCTGGGTTCTTGTTTCCCAGGTGCATTATTTTGCACTTTTTGCATTGAATCCTAGCTGCCATACGTCTGACCATTCCTCCAACCTTGCCAAGTCCCTTTTCATCCTTTCCATGCCTCCTTGTGTATCAACCCTGTTGCAGATCTTTGTGTCATCTGCAAAAAGGCATACTTTTCCTTCCAGTCCCTCTGCAATGTCACTGATGAAGACATTAAAAAGGACTGGACCCAATACTGAACCCTGCGGTACCCCACTAGTAACCCCTCTTTCTTCAGAGTGGACTCCATTTACAATTACCTTCTGTGTCCTGTTGTCCAGCCAATGTTTTACCCAGGCTACCACCCTGGGACCCACTCCCAGGCTGGTTAATTTGACTATCAATCTTTGTGTGGGACTGTGTCAAATGCCTTGCTAAAGTCTAGGTAGGCCATGTCCACAGCCCCTCCCTGGTCTACTACTTTGGTCACCCAGTCAAAGAAATCTATTAGATTTGTCTGACATGACCTTCCTGCTGTGAACCCATGCTGCCTTGGATCCTGTGCTCCACTGACCTCTAGGTACTTAACTATTCTTTCCTTCAGAAGTGACTCCATCACTTTCCCTACCACAGAGGTCAGACTGACAGGTCTGTAGTTTCCTGCCTCTGTCTTGGTCCCACTTTTGTGAAGGAATCACATCCGCTTCCTCCAGTCCTTGGGTACCACACCATCCTCCCATGATTTATTAAAAGAGTAGCCAGTGGTTTCACTAGTTCCTTCCTTAATTATTTTAGAATTCTGGGGTGAATTCCATCAGGACCCATTGCTTTGTCCACCTTCAGTTTTAGGAGTTCTTGCAGAACCCTTTCTTCTGTGAAAGGACTGGGATCGACCTCCTATCAAGAGTGCTTCTGTTAATTGGATTAGGCACTTCCCCCTCCTCTTTTGTGAATACTGAGCAGAAATATTCATTCAGTATTCCTGGTTTTTCACTGTCCCCCTCTGCCCACCCACCGTTCATTCTATTCAGCCTCACTATCCCTCCCTTTGTCTTTCTACGCTCGCTGATGTACCTATAAAAGGTTTTATCCCCCTTCTTAACTGAGTTGGCTATCTTTTCCTCAGTTTGGGCCTTTGCTATTCTGACTTCCCTCCTGCTTCTTTCTGCCTTAATTGGTACAGCTGTCTGTCCTGCTCCTTCTGTGTTTCCTTATACTCCGGAATGCTATCTTTTCTTCCTGACTTTCACAGCCACCGCTCTTGAGAACCATAGTGGCTTTTCTTTTCGTTTGATTTGTTTATTTGCTTCACACAAAGGCTTGTTGCGTCTGTGATGGCAGTTTTGATAATTCCCCATTGTTGCTCCACACCTCCTTCTAGCCTGTTTGCTAGTGCTTTTCTGAGGCATTCTCATCTTGCCAAAGTCAGCCCTCCTAAAGTCCAGTACCCTCACTTTTGTATGGCTTGACTCTGTAGCTGAGTTTAACGTGAACCACACTGTTTGATGGTCACTTGTCCCCAGATGGCAATCTACTTCTAGATCTGAGATCCTCTCACTGCCCCTGTTTGAGAGTACGAGGTCTAAGATTGCTCCCTCACGAGTGGGTTCCGAAACTAGCTGTCTAATGCCTGCCACCTGTAGGGCATCAAGAATGGCCCTGCTCTTGGATGTGGCTGCAGCAAATGTGCTCCAGTTAACATCTGGCATATTCAGGTCTCCCATCAACAGTATCTCCCCTTTCTCTGCCATTCTAAGAATTCCTTCCATCATATCCTTGCCCATTCCTTCCCCCTGACATGGGGGTCTGTACACAACCCCTGTGCGGATTGTGGTGCCCTTTCCAGTCTCCAAGGTGACCCACAGTGCCTCCTCTCCTCCCTGTTTACTCTTTTGTTCAGTTGCTTTTATCCCTTCCTTTACATAGAGAGCTACTCCTCCCCTTCTCCTGCCTGTCTCTCCTGTAGGTTATGTACCCTGGTATGTTAACATCCCAGTCATGGTTCTCTGTGTACCATGTTTCTGTGACTGCCACGATATCCAGGCATCCTCTTCCATTAAGGCCACCAGCTCAGGAGCTTGTTGCCTACACTCACGGCATTGGTACTCATTACCTCCATTTCCTGATGGCCTCACCCCTTTGCCCCATCCCTGTCCTTCTTGCCTTTGTCACTTTCTCCATTTACCCTGCCCTTCTCCCTATCAACACCTCCATGTTGGTGTTTGCCACACTTACTACTGTGATAGTTTGGGGGGGCTAGGATTTTCCTGCTCCTTTCCAGTGCCTCCCCCCTTGGCTAGTTTAAAAGCTTGCCAATGAAGCATTTAAACCTATCACCTAGGATCCTGGTTCCCCTCCCGGACAGATGCAGCCCATCATGCCAGTATAGGCTTGCATCACTCCAGGTGGACCCCCAGTCCCCAATGAAGCCAAATCCCTGAGCTCCACACCAGTTTTTCAACCACTGATTGAATCCCATGGCACGGAACACCCTAGCCTCCTATGCCATAGATGGGTAGCACCTCCGAGAAGGTTACCATGCGTGCTACTTGACTAAGGCCCCTCCCCAATTCCACAAACTCTTCCTGCACTTCTCTAATCCCTTTCTTAGCCAGGCCATTTTTCCCTAGGTGGACAATGACATCCAGCTCCCTCCCCTGTGCAGCTGCTCCGGCAATCCTGAGGATTCGCTCCCTGTCCCTCCAAGCCATGGGGCCAGGCAGGCACCTTACCTCCCTCTCCCTTCCTTGCCCAGTTCTACCTTCCTAAATGGAGTCCCCACCAGGAGTTGTTTCCTTCCCTGCAGGGTCCCCTGCCACCCTCCTGTGGGTCTCCTTTTGGAGGTTCCCAGCATCCTCCTTGGTCTCCACTGTAGGTGCCTCCATAGAGGAACCACACTTTGCCAGAATGGCATAGGAATTGTGGAGAGGTACAACTGGAGGGATGCCTCTGTTCCACCACCCTCACCCTCCCTGAGCCCACTGTGGTCCAACCGCTCCTCTTTCTTGGCAACCTCTGAGGCAACGGCAGTGGCCCTGGTGGTCCCTGGATGGAAGAGGAGGTCCCACAAATCCTGGCCAACTCAGCCTGGAGATGAGCAACCTCCTCCCTCAGCCCAGAGAGGTGCCTGCAGATGGGACAACACCGCATCCTCCAGAATATCTCCCGGAAGACTGCTGCTCCACAGCCACTGCATCACTCCAATCATGTCTTATTTCTGACCCCTTAACTGTTTGCAATCCTTACTCTTTCATCTGTTTTTTTTCTCTCTCTCTCCTTACTTTCTGCCTGTGTGCCCTTTAAGCTCCTGATTGTCCTGTTCTGAGACAAGAATATCCTATATTTCTTAGTAGACCACTTACTTGTTCAGAGGCAGACCTCCAGCAGCTAGAGGGGGCCGGAGAGCTACTCTTGCCCCTTCTAGGATGGTGGGTCCTTGATGGTTCTGTGACCACTCACTTCCTGCCCCTAAACAGGAAGTTCCTGTTGTCAGTCAAATCCTGTGCCTATAAAAATAGAACTAGCTTTCGGTGGGGGGCTGGAGGGGAAAATAGTCCCAGCAGAGAAGTTCAGTCACACAGCAGTCCTTTCTCTTGGTGTCTTCTGCCAAGCTATTAGCAGAATCTTTCTAAGGCAGTCTTTAAATGTAGCCCTTCTAGCTAGCTTACCCCCTACTTACCAGATCTTTCTACAAGTAATTTAAACCTCACAGCAGTTAAGTCCTTTCAGTCACCTGAGATTTACACCTAGATGACTTTTCAGTTACCCATTCAGTTCAGTTAACCCAAACACACACTTTTTTTTGTTTTTGTTTTGTATGTTAGTTTTTTACCCTAAATTAAAGGTCCAAATACAAAAGTTCTACTTTAGTCCCAGCAGAGAAGTTCAGCGTGGACTGAACCAGAATTGTAACTTGCTCACAGCCCTCTGGGACAGTGTAACCTCCCTTTCTTTCCACTAGTGGCCCACACAGTGCATCAGAAATATCTTCACAATATACACTTACCCCCAGGACTGGCTCTGTCAACTGGATTCTGAGGACCCCCTGGAAAATAAGATGATACAGTGCAAGGACCACAGTACAATACTTTAACATAAATGAATACTTCAGTCAGTGTCACCTTGCTGAAACAAAGAGATCTGATTTATTTAAGGAGCTGTAACAAGGAAGGGGGAAATCAGGTTAATTAGGTTAAACACATTAATAATCACAGTACTGTGCACATATTTAGAGTCCTAAATTGTCACTTTCTCTGGGTACCCAGGATGGGGGGGGGGGTAATAGCCAGGATCGGTGCAGCTGGGTAGGGCCCTGTCATGGAAAAAACACTTGCACAATACCCAGTTGTAATCCAGAGCCGGATGGCTCAGTTCGTGAAGAAATGAAACAGCAACAAATAGATGACACACTTGCAATTTGATAAACAGATGGCAGGGAGCTACCCTGCTTTGCACTCACAGACTCAATGCTGGGAACTGGATGGAAAGCAGATTGTCCTGGATTGCCAGGAGGAGCAGACCATGTGGACAAGGTCCTTGTGACTGGACCCCACTGCAGTTTAAAGCAAATGGATGTAGTCTGGATTAAGCTGGGGTTTACTTCCAGCTTCATGCATGCAATTCACTGTACAGGGGGCTTGAAACGCGATTCCCCACAAGCACTACACGCATTTATATGTAAAAGGAAAGTACTTTACCAGGCAGGCTGCTTCTCTATCCCGATCGCAATTACTGCACAATACCCGGAGAACACACAGATTCAGTTCCTGACAGACCGAGCGCGATTCAGCAATTTCTCCAGTCTTCTACGGTGAGCCTGGTTTCTCACTTCTGGTGCTTCTTTCTCCTTCATAATTCTGGTTCAGTCCACGCTGACACAAACAGTTGTGGGTCGAACTTCAGGGGCCCCACACGAGCTTCCCCCCAGAAAACTCAACAGCGCAGGAGCCCGGAGCTCCTTCCCTCTTCACAGTCACAACTCATCTGACTTTCCAGTAGACAGAGCCGGGCATTTCCTTTGAGTTCCTCCCAGTTCAGTTGGCTGGTTTGGCTGTCACTCACAGTCAGACTCCCCCTGTTGGTGCAAAAAGGCGCTGAAGTCCAAACTACAATTCCCAGAGGCATCTGCCATACAGTCCCATTGTGGCTGGCTCCAGAGGAGAGTCCAAGTTCTGATTCTCCCAGAGCAGGCTCCATTTTAAAGGATCCCCACACTGATTGGTCCAATTCAGCAGTTCAGGACCAACATGAGGGGACTACTCTCTGCACAGCCCTGGCTACAAGCAAGCAGGTTAGAACAAACTGCATTTTCAGTACTACTTTAACAGGTTACAAGCAAACAATTACATCTTCTGAAAGAGCTCCCTCTGCGCATATAGCGATTGCAGAAATGGAGTGATTTGTTCAGTGGCCCAAGCAGGACTCGAGCAGGGAAACGCACAGACCCCCTATTTCAAAGTAATTATCTGCAGTTTGGCAGCTCTTAAAGCGACAGCACATGGAGGCATTAGGCACTCTCACTCAATTATTTTTTTAAATCAGCTGAAATACAGGACACCAGCCTGGCGGAGAGCATTTAGGCTCACCCAAAGAAGGCTTTTAGTGAACTCATTTGTAGGGCGGGTTACATATACTATACTTATTCTAACTGAAGCTGCGGCTTCTATTACATTCTATATGTTCATTGCTGCGGCTTCAGTAAGTGGGCAGCTTCAGCTGGAGGGTGGCTTCTATTCAGACTGCTGTCCCATCACCTACCTCCATATGTTACCAGTATTAGCAAATGTTTAAAAAAGGAAAAAAATGACATCATTCAACACAAAATACATCTGTACATCTGTAATAAAACTGCTCCTCTATACTGCTGTCAGGTATGTTAATGCTACCCACCTGCCACTCTGCCCGACACCCATTCTTGCAGCTCAAGGAGTGTCATAGCAAGCTTGCATAGCAAACATCAGTTTCTTTTTTTAACTTATCTCTTTTGAATTGACTTTTACTTACATTAGATTAGATAAAGTACATTTCATTTAATTAGAAGAGCTTTTTGCCTGACTATTTTTCTGGACTCCACATGCACAGGAGCAAGGTTGAGCGGAGTGAGAGCAAGAGAGAGAAGCAAGGAGCGTGGTAGAGCTTGGTCGGCCTTCTTTACTTTTGATTACCGGTACTTTGATTCTTTCTTTCATGTTCCATGGTTGTTCCCCATATTTTTAGCTACTATCGAGTGAAGAGATAGAGGCGACTGATGACGTGGGTGATTGGGTGAGCAGAGCGAGAGAGAAGTGAGGAGCTAGACAGACAGCCGGTCAAAGTCACCCTTCCAGTCTGAAGCAAAAATGAATAGATTCAGATCTGCCACTTTATAATCAGAATGGCAACTAAAACTTGTATTCTGAAAGCATATTAAAACCAAAGAGCCTTTACCTGTCTGGAAGACAGACCAAAATACAGAAAGCTCAATGTTCAAAATATTTTTGCCATAGGCACAGAACAGGAACCCCGCTTTTGAAAGTCTTGTTTAAGGGCACTAGGTGTTAAAGTCAACAGCCCAATAGCGCTGTCAAAAACAGTGAAGGAAAAGCAGCAAAAGCAAAGGTAGCACTCGATAAAAACAGCGAGTGCTACCATAGCTAACTAAACAAAAGAAGCTACTATGACTGTTTGTGGAGGGAACTGCACCCCGCACCCCCTTTTATGGGGGCTTTAGTCTCTACTTGAACCCCAACTAAATATAATCACCTCTGGGGAGGGAAGCAACTTGGGATGGGGAGATACATCGGGGTGGGGGATTACTGAGGAACCCAGTAGGACAACTGGGGTGGTGGGCCTAAAATGCAGGGTGGGGTGGACACATTAATAATGACAGTCAAGAGGGGGAGAAGAAAAAAAAACTCCCAGAACTGGGAGTTGAACCCCAGTCCACCAATATTCTGCCATCCTCTGCTGCCTGTGGCCCTACCCTCTGCGCTATGGCAGCTGCTCAGCAGCATACCACCCAGCAGAGCCTTTATCCTCTTCCTTGTGATGGCCAACAGCTACAGAGATAGCACTAACATTACTTGCACTCTACTAGTGTTCCCCCTTCCCCAAACAGTCGTTAACTCCCCCCCCACCTAAACTGTCTGCTTCAGACCCACCACCCCTCACCTCTGCCACTGGTCTGTACCTAACATCCATGACAGCGAGTGGGACAGCCCTCTGCTCACAGCATTGCTCAACCGTTGTCTGACTGTCAGTGAAGAATCATTAGACTGTAACTATACAGTGAATTATAGCTCACTGATTGCCACATGGTGGCCAGTCGAAGAGGTGAGCAGAGGGCTGTGCCAGTCACCATCGCAGATGATAGGTACCAGCTGGTGTTGGGGGGGTATAGGGCTGTGCCAGTCACCATCACAGATGGGAGGTACAGACCGGTGTTGGGTATAGGCTGTACCAGTCACCATCACAGATGGGAGGTACAGACCAGTGTTGGAGTAGGGCTGTGCCAGTTACCATTGCAGATGGTAGGCACAGACTGGTGTTGGGGTATAGGGCTGTGCCAGTCGCCATCGCAGATGGTAGGCACAGGCTGGTCTTGGGGGGGGTATAGGGCTGTGGTTTTGGAGCAGGTGAGTCAGGAGGGTTGACAACTGCTTGAAGGTGGGGTAACCAACAAGCACCAGAGAATGAATGATTACCTGACTAGCACTGGTGTTCATAGGGGGAATAAATTCGCTGACTGAAGGGCAGGGTTTTGGCAGCATTGCAACGGTGTTGCAATGGTGGCCGTTTAGCACTGCTAAAACGTTTGAATGTACTGCACTGTACTGCTGCACTCATTATGCATGAGAGCAGACTAGATAGACCATAGTGCCTGTATCTGCTGGCAATTTTGTATGTCCTTATAGGAAATACAGCGGAAGGGGGCAAGGAGGGAGGGCTGCAGTTTAATTGGCTGACGTGCTGCACACTCTAGCAGATCAGATAGATCATAGGGCCCGTATCTGCTGGCAATTTTGTATGTTTGTATGTTTATATGCATGAGGGATCTCTCCTTTTCATAGGTACAGTGATATATTCTAGCAGTGATAAAGGGCTGGCAGTATAGCCTAGAGGTTAGAGTAACGAGCTGTGAATGAGCTTGGTACATCCAGAAGATCAGACCTAGATTTGATTCTCACAGCCTCCACTTGCATACTGTGTGATTCTGAGCAAGTCACTTAACCGCCCAGTGCTCCCAGGTCACCCCTGAAAACAGGCACTTGTGCCTAGTGGGCCTTACCTGGTTACCAAAGACTAAAATAAATAAATATTCTGTGCAGTCATGTTGCCAGGTTAGTGTGGTCCACTGGGAGCCTCTGAATATGACCCCCGCCCTGACCATTAGCAGTATTCATGGTTAGCACTAACTGATTGAATATGTGGACCTCAGAACCTAATCAGGATTTTGGTCTGTCTACCTGTTCTTAACCGGGATGTTCTAGGTTATAAGATTTCTGCTTTTAGCATAAATTAATTCTGCCTGAAGGGATTTAGGTCTGAAGGAAGATACAGTGGAAGCTTTTCCAGCCTGTTCCCTTTACTGTCAGCTGCCTCTGCCTAGTTTTCTACAGCTGTTAATCTGTGTGTTATGGAGACAAAGGCATGGCATTCGGTTCTTTGTCATCTTCTTGCCATGGATGACAACAATTGAACACATTCAAATATACCTGCAGAAGATTGCTGTTTAAGCTAATAAAGAGATGCTAAATGATCTCTGTTTTAGTCAGCGCTCACAGTGTACTTTTCAGCACCTGCTCAATGTGCTGAGTTAGTAGTACCTCACAAATTTGACTGATGGCTACAACTTGTACGGTGAGGTTTATTCATGAATCAAGGGACAGGCTAAGCAGATGATAACTCCATTTCATTTGATACTCCTGTTTTTTCTTGTCCTTCTATTCCCCTTGTATTTGTCAAGTTTGAAGAAAATATTCCTATTTTTTTCAGTTTCTTCCACTTTTCTGTTTTACTTATGCAATTTATGCAAGCAATGCAGTACATCAAAAGTAGCATACGGTTAACATTGCATGGCGAAACAGTACAAGTTGAATGTGGTAACTAACAATTGAGCTTGGACAGGCATGGGGAAATTACTCCCAACAGGCACAGTGGGGGAGAGAAATATGACAAAGGCAGTGAGGTGGATCAAATAAATTAAGGGGTCATAGGCAGTTGCAGAAGGGAGTAGGAAAGTCACAAAGAAGGAGACTGAAGGGGAAGAGTCCGAGTGGAGTGACAGGAGGAAGAGATATGAGAAGGCAGCTTGACCAACTGTAGATTTCTTGGATGGAATACAAAGGGAAAGGGAAACATTGCTGTGGAGAGGGTAGGAGGCAGAAGGGGAAGAGAATCAGAGGGAGGTAAGGTGGAACTAAAGGGAGCCATACCAGAATTTGGATATAGTACGAGACACAGTGGGAAAGGCACCTGGCATTAAAAGAAGGGAGGGTAGAGCTGAACGAGCAGTGATGGGTATGAGGGAGGCAGCCTAAGACAAAATGAAAAAAGGGTCCACCCTGGCAAAGGAGGATTTGGGAGTTCAACTGTAAAATATGTCAGCATAGTCAACAATGTGGAGAATTATCTTTAAAACAGTCTCACAGCAGGCAGAAAGCAGGATACTCACTTTATTCCTGCATAGTGCACCAAGCTTGGGTTGGAGCTTATGGTGTATGACATCAGTGTATACCGAGAAATCAAGAGGATTGTCCAACCAGACCCCGAGGAACGGAATGGTGGAAACATTCTCAATCACAGCACCATCAAAGGTGTGGAAGAATGGGAAGGAGGGGGAGGTGAATCTAGCAGGCCTCTGTCGGGTGACAAATGTAATGGAAACTGTTTTATTAGGGGGCAGTAAGAGACAGTTGGGTTTGTCCAGAACCTGCACTGAATATTGCCAAAATGCAGCTGTAGCTAGGTAGTAAGGTCATGAAAAGAGGAATCAAAAGAATTTTTAAAAAAAGAATACGTTTAAAAACAAATTAGACATTTATATGACAAAGGACAAAACTCAGAGATTATTACCTCTAACATAAAGGGTAGCCTACATGGACCTTAGAGTATTCTGATTTTCCTGTTATACAAGTGAAATATGTTGATTCTCACTCCAGCTGCAGACCCAATGAAGCCTGGGACAAGGCTGACGTTGGCCTGTTGCACAACTCCAGGGACTGACTGCCCTGCAGTGTATCAGCTCCTCATCAGGTCACTGGCAAAGCACAGCTTCAAATCTAGTTGGACCCTCTGTTCTTGAGAAACTTCTTACCAGTGTGTCGTAACCCCACAAACCTGGTGGCCTTAGTGTGAAAAACAATACAATGCAATACAGTGCAGTTAAATGCAGTGTAGTGCAGTACAGTGCGACGCAAAGCAAATGCAATGTGGTACAGTACAGAGCAATGCAATACAATGCAATGCAATGCAATACAATGTAACACAACACAATTCAGTTTAGTGCAGTACAGTACCATGCAGTGCAGTACAGTATAGTACAGTACAATGCAAAGCAATCAGTACGATACAGGCAATATAGCACCATATGGTACAGTAGTGGCAATGCAGTGCAATACAGTACAGTACTAGCAATGCAGTGCAATAGAGAACAGCACAGCACAGGCAGTGCAGTACAGTGCAGTTTAGTACAGTATATGCAATGCAACACAATACAGGACAGTGCAGTGCAGTACAGTACAGTACAATGCAATGCAATCAGTACAGTACAGGCAATATAGTACCATATAATACAGTACTGGCAATGCAGTGCAATACAGTACTACAATGCTAGCAATGCAGTGCAGTAGAGAACAGTACAGTACAGGCAGTGCAATACAGTACAGTTCAGTACAGTATAAGCAGTGCAACACAATACAGAACAGTGCAATGCAGTACAGTATGGTACAGTGCAGTATAATACAGTACAGGCAATGCAGTACAGTAAGGCAATGCAATATAGTACAGTACTGCGCAGGCAATACAGTTTGGTACAGTACAGCACATAACAGTGCAGTACAGTACAGGCAATGCAGTGCAATACAGTACAATACATGATAGTGCAGTACAGTACAGTACAGCATAGTACAGTACAGGCAATGCAGTACAGTACAGTGCAGACAGTTCAATACAGGACAGTGCAGTACAGTAAATGCAATGCTACAGTATAGTATTGTTAATGCAATACAGTACAGTACAGTACAGTACAGACAATACAATACTATATAGTACAGTGCTGGCAATTTAGTGCTAAAATACAGTACTGGTAATGCAATGCAGTGCAATACAGGACAGTACAGTAAATGCAATACCACAATATAGTATTGCTAATGCAATACAGTACAGTGCAGTACAGTACAGTACATGCAATACAGTGTCCACATAGTAGATTAATGGCAATTTAGTTCTAAAATACAATACTGGTAATGCAATGCAGTACAGTACTTGCAGTACAATACCACATAGTACAGTACTGGCAATGCAATACAGCACAGTACAGGAAATACAATACCATATAGTGCAGTACTGGCAATGCAATGCTAAAATACGGTACTGGCAGTGCAGTGCAATACAGTACAGTACAGGCAATACAATACCCTATTGTACAGTACTGGAAATGCAGTGCAACACAGCACAGTACAGTACAGGCAATAGAATACCATATAGTAAGTACTGGCAATGCAATGCAATATAGTACAGGGAAATGTAGTACAGTACAGTATAGTACAGGCAATGTAATGCAACACAATACAATACATTTCAGTGCAATGCAATGCAGTATAGTACAGGCAATACAATACTGTATACTACAGTACTGGTGATGCAATACTAAAATACTGTACTGGCAAAGCAATGCAGTGCAGTATAGTACTGGCAATGCAATAGAATACAGTAAGGCAATGCAGTGCAACACTGTATAGCACAGGCAGGACAATACTGTATAGTACAGTAGTGGCAATGCAATGCTAAAATATAGTACTGGCAGTGCAATGCAGTGCAGTACAGTATAATACTGGCAATGCAAGGCTAAAATATAGTACTGGCGGTGCAGTACAGTACAGGCAATGCAGTGCAGTACAGTATAGCACTGGCAATGCAATGCTAAAATATAGTACTGGCAGTGCAATGCAGTACAGTACATGCAATGCAGTATAGTATAGTACTGGCAATGCAATGCAGTAGACAGTACAGGCAAGGCAATGAAGTGCAATATGAACATATGAACATGCAAGAAAAGCCAACAGAAGAAGGCATATTGGTCTATTGTGTCTGCTCAGCAACTGGTGTGGTGCTTATGGCTCACACCAGTGACACTGACCTCCCCCCCGCATCACCCCTCCTTCCTCCTACCCTTCCTCAGTTCCACGGGTTCCCTATGTGTTTGTCCCAAGCCCTCAGACAGGCTTCCACCATCTTTACTGTTACCACCTCTTCTGGCAGCGCATTCCACGTAGCCACTACCCTCTCCATAATAAAATGCTCTGTAACATTCCTTCTAAATCCCCCCTTCCCCATCAGCTTTAAGCTATGCCCTCTTATGGATCTGTTATGACTCATGTTAAAGAGACTTTCTCTTTCCACTTTGTTAATCCCCTTCAAGTATTAGAGGGTCTCTATCATGTTGCCTCCTCTCTCTCTCCTCTCTTCCAGGGAGTACATCCTTAAGAATCCCATCCTCTATTCATAGGACCTATTCTGTTGACCCTTGATCATCTTAGTTGCTCTCCTTTGGACCCTCTTCAGCGTGCTGATGCTTTCTTAAGGTAGGGATGCCAATACTTTATCCCATATTCCAAATGAGATCTCACCGCTGACTGTGTACAATGGCAAAATGACCTTGCTCTGTCTACTACTGAATCTCCGGGCTGTACACCCCAGCATCCTGTTAGCCTTTGCTGATGCCTTCTTGCATTGTATGGCATGTTTTCAGTCTCTGGTAATCACCACCCCCAGATTCTTTTCTTCCTCTGAAGCAGCAACTTGACCCCCCAGGTAATACTCTGTCCCAGGATTCCTGTACCCTTTGTGCGTCACTTTGCATTTTTGTTGGCATTGAAGCTGAGTTGCCAGTTTACTGACCATCTCTCAAGTTTACTGAGGTCCTTCTGCAGGTCCTGAAACCCATCATGTGTGTCCACTGTCCCACAGAGTTTGGTGTCATCTGCAAACAGGTGCATCTTGCCTTTAATGCCTTCCCCAATGTGACTTATGAAGACATTGAACAGCATAGGCCTCAGCACTGATCCTTGTGGAACCCCACTGGTAATCTCCATGGTTCTGGATAACTCTCCCCCCACCACTACTCTCTGAGTTCTGCCCCTCAGCCAGTTGTCTACCCACCTTACCAGCTTCTCCCCACCCCCAGATCCATCAGTTTCTTGATCAGCCTCATGTGTGGTACAGAATCAAAGGCCTTTCTGAGTCCAGGTATATGATATCCATCCCCTGGTTGCTGTCCACCACCCTTGTGACCCAATAAAATAATTTGATCAGGTTCATTTGACATGATCTGCCTGCTACAAACCCATGCTTCCTCCCGTCCTGTAGACCATTCTCTTCAATGTATCTCACCAGCCTTTCCTTAAGTATGGTGTCCATGAGTCTACATACTATTGTGGTCAGACTGACTAGCCTGTAGATCCCTGGGTCATCCTGGGGTCTGCTCTTGTGGTGGGGCACCACATGTGCCATTCTCCAGTCCAGCAGCACCTCTCCTGACTCTAGTGATCTATTGAAGAGAATAGCCAGCAGCCCTGCCAGATCCTCTGCTAACTATTTCAGCACCCTATGATGTATGCCATCTGGCCCCGAGGATTTGTCAATCTTCAGCGCCAGCAGCTCCTCCCTCACTCTTTCAGCCTCTGTTACCACTTCAGTCCCCCATCCCGTCCCTTTTTCTCCCACACTGGTCCATCCTTTTCCCTTGTAAAGAAAGAGCAGAAGTATTCCTTTAATACTTCCGCTTTGCTCACTACTTCATCTACCCACCCATCCTCCTTCCTTAGCCTAACAATTCATCCTTTTTGTCCTTCTTTTTGCCTATGTAGTGATGGAAGACCTTTTCTCGCCTCTTTATCCCCTCGGCTATTTGGAGCTCTTTCTGCACCTTAGCATGCTATACCTCCTTTCGTGCCACTCTAGCCAAGCTCAGGTATTTCTCCTCATCTTCTTCCCGTGTGGTTCTACTGAATCTTCTGTAGGCCGCCTTCTTTTCCCTCACCGCTCTGGCAACATCACAATTAAACCAGATGGGTGATCTGGCCCCCAGTTTCTTCCCTTTAAGCTCAATGCAATCTGATGTGGCTGCTAGAATCGCCTCTCTGAATATGGCCCATGTTTAGTCCACCCCCATGTTCTCTCCAATGCCCACTAGGTGTGCCCTTAGCATCTCTCCCATCCTCTTAAAATTTGCCCTCCTTAAATCCAGCATTTTGGTCTTGGTGGGGATATTATCCCTGCCCACGTCTAAATTGAACCACACTGTACTGTAGTCTCTACCACCCAGAAGTTCCCTGACCTCTAACTCCTATACATGCTCACCATTGGTGAGCACTAGGTCAAGAATTGCCCCCTCCCTGGTAGGATCAGTAACACTCTGGGTCATGAATCCTCCATGCATTGCATTTTGGATCTCTTGACTTTTGGTGCAGGATGTGGCCAGTATAGCCCAGTCCACCTTGGGAAGATTAGAGTCCCCCACCACTACCACCTCCCCTTTTCCTGCTGCCTTCAGCATCTGTTCACATGGTTCTCTGTCCTTTTCTTCATCCTGGTTAGGCAGTCTTTAGGCCACCCCCCCAATCTTCCTCCCTTCCTCTGTTAGTCTGTAGTTGGAACCATAGTGTTTCCACCTTCCCTTGTTCATTCTCTGCCCTCATGCATGTTATTCCCTCCCTGATGTACAGTATGCTGCCACCCCCCTCCACTTTGCCTTTCCCTCTGTCCCATCTATAGAGTTTATATCCTGAGATTGAGAGATTCCAGTCATTATGGGCTGTAGCCCAGGTCTCGGTAACTGTTGCTACGTCTGCCTTTCCCTCCATTAAGTGGGCCTGCATTTCTGCCATCTTGTTGCTGAGACTGCGGGAATTAGGTGATACCACCCTCCACCTTGACTCTGTATCACCTTGGCTCTTTCATGTATTAGCTTTCTCCTGCCCATCTCCCATTCTGTCCTCTTCACCCCATCCTTGTTTGCCATCCTCTCCCCTCATACCCTCTTACTTGATTGCCTCTGCCTTTGTGGGAAAGGAGGTCCACTGGCCTCCCCATCTCGAAGTGTTTGGGTTCTCTGGCCCCCCTTCCCTCCTTAGCAGTTTACACCAAGATCTTTCACCATATTTTCCCCTAGCTTGTCCCCATGTATTTCCGCTCCCTCTCAGTTGAGGTGCGATCTATGTGGGCAGTATAGCCCCTTGTCTGACCAAGTATCTCCCCATCCTCCAATGTGATTGTACTCTTCCACCTTCCACCAGTTCTGTAGCAGTCATTAAATTCTGCTATTATCCTCTTTCTGGCTGTGCTGGATCTGGGGACAGAAATTATCTCCGAAAAAGCTAATGAGCTTACAGAGTCCTTGTATTCTCTCGCTAACTCTGAATCTGTTTTACACCACCTCCACCTCCTCCCCTGCCAGATCACTGGTTCCCAGGTGGATTACCAAGTTAGGCTTTCCTCCCATCTCCCTTACCACTTTCTTGATCTTTTGTCCTGCTCTCCCCACCTCCATTCCCGGCATACAAGCTACCACCCTCCTGTTCCTTGGGTCCCTCGTCCCCCCCCCCAGTGTATACCTCGTAGTATTGAATCCCCAACGATAACTACCCTTAAGTCACTTGCAGGCATGTTCCCTAACTCACCATTGTGTCCTAGTAAGCTATCTTCCCCCTGCCTCAATTTCACCCTTCCTTTTTCGCGAGCCCTCATATCTGTACCAGCTCCTCCCCCTAATCCTGCTACTCCACTCCGCCCTGATCCCCTTCCTCCCTGGTTAACCTTGTTTGCTACTGCTGTACCTTCTCTGTTTCCTCCTGTAACTCTTACTTCCCCTTTCTTCCTTTGCTCCCCTATTGCTTGCATTCCCTGAGCTCTCCCTTTTCTCTCACTCTCCCCCTTGCCTCCAACCTTCATCCTTTTGCTTCCTTGATTCCCCACCCCCCCACCGTATTCCTGATTCCTCTGCATTGGCCAGCAGCGCATATCTGTTAGATGTAAGCATCTCAACCTAAGAACCTTCCCCCTCTTCCCCCACTCCTTTCCCCTTTGTGTAGATCCTCTTACTCCCCTGCTCCTGTTCCTTACCACCTGCCATTCCTTCACCCTGGTTCTATAGAGTTCTTGTGGAAGATATCTCCCGCTACTCTGTGGTATGCTCATGGATTCTGCCCTAAGTCTGCTATCCATATGCCCCGAGGTAGCCCACACCTGCCCTCTTAGCCGCTGTTCATCCTCTCTGCCTCTCACTCCCCTCTTTTCAACTCCCATCTAAGCCGCTGTATCTCTCCTGTTATCTGCTCCAGGCTCCTTCACACTGGGCAGACCCCTGTTCTCCACACCATCCCCATGAAGACTGCTATGCCACATCCATTACAACTCATAATCCCACCCTTGGTGACCTGACTATTTTGTTTTCATGCATCTCGCCAACTCCTCCCTATCTGTTCTGCTGCTTTTAACAACTCCGAGCTCCCACATCCTCCCTATATAGCCTATTCCAGCCCAGCTGTAAGTTCCTGTTTTCTCTTTTAGTTATTTCAAAACTAGGGTGACCCTAGATAGGGTATAACTGCTTTCTCCTGATTTACTTTGTTGAGGGTTTCCCTTGCTAGATCCTTACAGTGACGATTATACTAAGCAGGGTTTCCTCACTAGGTTATATTATTTCCTTACCTTGTTAGGACCCAATATGTTTGTATACCCTAGTTATTGTTATACAGGACAGCACAAGCAATGCGATGCACAGTACTAGCACTGCAGTGCAGTAGAGTACAGTATGGGCACGGCAGTGCAATACAATATAGTTCAGTACAGGCAATGCAGTGCAACACAGTACAGGACAGTGCAGTGAAGTACAATACAGGCAGTGCAATGCAATGCAGTACAGTTCATTACAGGCAATGCAGTGCAATAGAGGACAGTGTAGTGCAGTACAGTACAGCACAGCACAGCATAGTACAGTACAATACAGTACAGGCAATGCAATGTAGTACAGGACAGTGCAGTGCAGTACAGTATAGACAGTGCAATACGGGGGCAGTGCTGCACAATACAGTAGAGCATAGTACAATACAATACAGTACAGGCAATGCAATACAGGAGAGTGCAGTGCAGCACAGTGCTGCATAGTACAATACAGTACCATGCAGTGCAGTACAGTACAGGCAATGCAATACAGTGCAGTACAGTGCAGGCAATGCAATGTAGTGCAGTACAGTACAGACAGTGCAGTGCAATGCAGTACAGCACAGTACAAGCCATGCAATGCAATACAGAAAAGTGCAGTGCAGTACAGTGCATCATAGTACAGTACAGTATGGTACAGGCAATGCAGTGCAATACAGTACAGGAAATGCAATATATTACAGTAAAGGAAATACAATGCTGCATTACAGCAATGCAGTGCAATACAATACAGTACAGTTCAGTGCAATACATTACAGTAAAGTACTGGCAATGCAGTGCAACAGAGTACAGGCAGAGACACCAGGAGGAAGGCGCTGCTGTTATAACTAAACTTCTCTAATGGGACTATATTGCCCTCCTTCCTTCCCCTCCACCCACCCTAAAGCAGTTCTACTTTTATAGGCACAGGATTTGACTGACAACAGGAACTTCCTGTTTGAAAGCAGAAACTGAGTGATCACAGAGCCACCAAAGACTCACCGTCCTAGAAGGAAAAGAGTAGCTCCCCCCCCCCAGTTGCTGGAGGTCTGACTCTGAGCAGGTTAGGAGACTACTGAAAAATATAGGAACTTTTTGTCTCAGAACAGGAAGATCAGGAGCTAAAAGGGCACAGAGGCAGTAAGTAAGTAGGGAGAAGAAAAATAAACAAACAGAGGAAAGAGTAAGTATTCCAAACAACAGTAAAGGGTCCAGAAATAGGACATGATGGGAGTGGTGCAGTGCAGTGGCTGTGGAGCAGCAATCTTCTGAGAGATGTTCTATAGGATGCGGTGTTGTCCCATCTGCAGGCACCTCTCTGGGCTGAGGGAGGAGGTTGCTCATCTCCAGGCTGAGTTGGCCAGGATTTGAGGGACCTCCTCCCCCACCCAGGGACCACCAGGGCCACTGCCATTGCCTCAGAGGTTGCCAAGAAAGAGGAGCGGTTGGACCACAGTGGGCTCAGGGAGGGTGAGGGTGGTGGAACAGAGGTACGTCCCTCCAGTTGTACCTCTCCACAATTCATATGCCATTCTGGCAAAGTGTGGTTCCTCTATGGAGGCACCCACAGTGGAGACCAAGGAGGATGCTGGGAACCTCCACAAAGGAGACCCACAGGAGGATGGCACGGGACCCCACAGGGGAAGGAAACAACTCCTGGTGGGGGACTCCATTGTGAGGAAGGCAGAACTGGGGGAGGAAGGGGAGAGGGAGGTAAGGTGCCTGCCTAGTGCCATGGCTTGGAGAGACAGGGAGCGAATCCTCAGAATCGCCAGAGCAGCTGCACAGGGGAAGGAGCTGGATGTCATTGTCCACCTAGGGACAAATGACCTGGCTAAGGAAGGGATCAGAGCAGTGCAGGAAGAGTTTATGGACTTGGGGAGGGACCTTAGACAAGTAGCACGCACAGTAACCTTCTCAGAGGTGCTGCCTGTCTATAGTGTGGGTGAGGCTAGGGTGCTCCACACCATGGGATTCAATCAGTGATTGAAAAACTGGTGCAGAGCTCAGGGATTTGGCTTCATTGGGGACTGGGAGTCCACCTGAAGGGATGCAGACCTATACTGGTGTGGTGGTTTACATCTGTCCAGTAGGAGAACCAGTATCCTAGGTGATAGGTTTAAATGCTTCATTGCCAAGCATTTAAACTAGCCAAGGAGGAAGGTACTGGAAATGAGCAGGGAAATCCTAGCCCCCCCCAAAGAAAATCAGGGTAGTAAGTGAAGTAAACACCAAGCTAGAGATGTCAATAGGGAGAAGGGCAGGGGTAAATGGAGAAAATGACTAACGCAATAAGGACAGGGATGGGGCAAAAAGGGGTAAGGCCATCAAGAAATGGAGGATAATGAGTAACAATGCCCATAGTTTGGGCAACAAGCTCCGTGAACTGGTGGCCTTGATGGAAGAGGGATGCCTGGATATTGTAGCAGTCATAGAAACATGGTACACTAAGAACCATGACTGGTATGTTAACATGCCAGGGTACACAACCTACAGAAGAGACAGGGAGGGGAGAAGGGGGTGGAGTAGCTCTCTATGTAAGGGAAGGAATAAAAGCAACTGAACAAAAGAGTAAACAGGGAGGAGAGGAGGCACTGTGGGTCACCTTAGAGACTGGAAATGGCACCACAGTCTGCACAGGGGTTGTATACACCCCCCCATGTCAGGGGGAGGGAATGGACAAGGATATGATAGAAGGCATCCTTAGGATGGCAGAGAAAGAGGAGATACTGTTGATAGGGGACCTGAATATGCCAGATGTTAACTGGAGTACCTTTACTACAGCCACATCCAAAAGCAGGGCCATTCTCAATGCCCTTCAGGTGGCATGCCTCAGACAGCTAGTTTTGGAACCCACTCATGAGGGAGCAGTCTTAGACCTCATACTCTCAAATGGGGACAGTGAAAGGATCTCAGATCTAGAAGTGGGTAGCCATCTGGGAACAAGTGACCACCAAACAGTGTGGTTCATGATAAACTCAGCTACAGAGTCAAGCCATACAAAAGTGAGGGTTCTGGACTTCAGGAGGGCTGACTTTGGCAAGATGGGAGAGTACCTTAGAAAAGCACTAGCAAACAGGCTAGAAGGAGGGGTAGAGCAACAATGGGGAAACATCAAAACTGCCATCACAGAGGCAACAAGCCTTTGTGTGAAGCAAATAAACAAATCAAAATGAAAGAAAAAGCCACTATGGTTCTCAAAAGAGGTGGCGGTGAAGGTTAGGGAGAAAAAGATAGCATTCCGGAAGTATAAGGAAACACAGAAGGAGCAGGACAGAGAACTGTATCAGTTAAAGCAGAAGGAAGCAGGGAGGGAAGTCAGAATAGCAAAGGCCAAAACTGAAGACAAGATAGCCAACTTGGTTAAGAATGGGGATAAAACCTTTTTATAGGAATATTAGGAAATGTTAAAAGACAAAGGGAGGGATAGTGAGGCTGAATAGAATGGATGATGGGCAGGCAGAGAGGGACAGTAAAAAAGCAGGGATACTGAACGAATACTTCTGCTCAGTAGTCACAAAAGGGGAGGAGGAGGAGGATGCCTAATCCAATTAACAGAAGCACTCTGGATAGGGGGGGGTCAATCCCAGTCCTTTCGCAGAAGAAAGGCTTCTGAAAGAACTCCTAAAACTGAAGGTGGACAAAGAATTGGGGCCTGATAGAATGCACCCCAGAATTCGAAAAGAATTAAGGAGAGAGAGAACTAGTGATGCCACTGACTACTCTTTTTTTAACAAATCATGGGAGGATGGTGTAGTACCTGAGGACTGGAGGAAGGTGGCTGTGATTCCCCTTCACAAAAGTGGGACCAAGACAGAGGCAGGAAACTACAGATCTGTCAGTTTGACCTCTGTGTTAGGGAAATTGATGTAATCACTTCTGAAGGAAAAAAATTGTTGAGTACCTAGAGGCCAGTGGGGCACGGGACCTAAGGCAGCATGGGTGCACAGTGGGAAGGTCATGTCAGACAAATCTAATTGATTTCTTTGACTGGGTGACCAAAGCAGTAGACCAGAGAGGGGCTGTGGACATGGCCTACCTAGACTTTAGTAAGACATTTGTCACAGTCCCATACAAAAGATTAATAATCAAATTAACCAGCCTAGGAGTGGGTCCCAGGGTGGTAGTCTGGGTGAAACATTGGCTGGACAACAGGACATAGAAGGTAATAATAAATGGAGTCCACTCTGAAGAAAGAGGGGTTACTAGTGGGGTACTGCAGGGTTCAATAGTGGGGCCAGTCCTTTTTAATGTCTTTATAAGTGACATTGCAGAGGGACTGGAAGGAAAAGTATGCCTCTTTGCAGATGACACAAAGATCTGCAACAGGGTTGATACACAAGGAGGCGTGGGAAGGATGAGAAGGGACTTGGCAAGGTTGGAGGAATGGTCAGAAGTATGGCAGATTGGATTCAGCAAAGAAGTGAAAATAATGCACCTGGGAAACAAAAACCCAGGGAAGATTACACATGGGGGGGATAGTAACACCAACAAAATGGAAAGGGACCTGGGGGTAATCATATCAGATGATCTTAAGGTTAGCAAGCAATGTGACAAGGCAGTAGGGAGGGCTGAGGGTATACTGGGATGCATAGGGAGAGGCATCACCAGCAGAAAACAGGAAGTTGTTATCCCTTTGTGTAGACAATTGGTGAGACCCCATCTGGAGTACTGCATCAAGTTCTGGAGACCTCATCTCCGCAAGGACATAGACAGGATGGAGGCAGTCCAGAGGAGGGCAACTAAAATGGTACAAGGTCTGCATGAGAAGCCATATGAGGATAGACTAAAGGAGCTTAACATGCATACCCTTGAGGAAATGAGGGAGAGGGGGGACATGATAGAATCTTTTAAGTACCTCAGTGGAATCAGCAAAGTCCAAGTGGGTAGCATCTTTCAACAAAAAAAGATATGCAGGAACAAGGGGACACAATTTGAAGATAGAGGGGGGACGGCTCTGGGGCAATGTGAGGAAGTAGTTTTTCACAGAGAGGGTGTTGGATGCATGGAACAGCCTTCCTGAGGAGGTTGTGGGGTCTAAAACTGTGGGAGAATTCAAGAATGCATGGGACAAACATAAGGCAATTTTTGTGGGGGGGGGGTAGAAAGAAATAAGCTGTTGGTTAACTAGGATCTGCAGCCTATGCATTAGGAAGGAAAATGGGCAGACTAGGTGGGCCAAGAGGTCGTTATCTGCTGTCAAAGTCTATGTTTCTGTGTTACAGTACAGGCAACGTAATGCAATGCAATAGACTACAGCACAGCACAGTATAGGAAATGCAATACAGTACAGTACTGGCAATGCAGTACACTAGAGTACAGTACCGACAATGTGATGCAGTGTAACAGATGATAATGCAGTCCTGTACAGCACAGTACAGTACAGGCAGTGCAATACAGGACAGTGCAGTACGGTACAGTACATCATAGTACAATAGCAATACAGTAAAGTACCTGCACTACAGTGCAGTATGGTACAGTGCAGGCAATGCAGTGCAATACAGTACAGGCATTGCACTGTGGTACAGTGTGGTGCAGTACAGTACAGTACAGCATAGTACAGTGCAGGCAGTGCAATACAGGACAGTACAGTGCAGTACAATACAGGCAGTGCAATACAGGACAGTGTAATCCAGTACAGTACAGTACAGTGCAGTATAGTACAGTACATCATAGTGCAATAGCAATACAGTAAAGTACCTGCACTACAGTGCAGTACGGTACAGTGCAGGCAATGCAATACAGTACAGGCAATGCAATACAGTACAGTACAGGCATTGTACTGTGGTGCAATGTGGTGCAGTACAGTACAGTACAGCATAGTACAGAACAGTGCAGGCAGTGTAATACAGGACAGTGCAATGCAGTACAGTGCAGTACAATACAGCATAGTATAGGCAATGCAATGTAATGCAGTGCACTGCAGTACAGTACAGGCAATGCAGTGCAATACAGGGCAGTGCAATGTGGTACATTACAGTATCATACAGGCAATGCAGTACAGAACAGTATAGGCAATGTAACGCAATACAATACAGGACAGTGCAACTGAGTACAGTACAGCACAGTACAGGAAATGCAATGCAATACAGTATAGTACACTACAGTACAGTACATTACAGTTCTGGCAAAGCAATGCAATGCAGTACAAGACAGTACAGGTAATGCACTGCAATACAATACAATATAGCGATGCAGTACAATACAATACAGAAAAGTGCAATGCAGTACAGTACAGGCAATTCAGTGCAATTCATCGCCATGTAATACACAGAAAATACTGCATGGGCAACCATGTACAACCAACCTGTGCTGCCACAGTGGGGACTCTGATTACAATAGATGTCAAGAGGAAAGCTTGAGAGGTCCCATTTCACCAGAACACAGAGGTGGCAGCATAGGCGGGTTAGGCATGAAATTGCCCATCCAGTATTTTATATAGTGTAATAATTTTTTTTGCATTGTTTGAGTTTATTTAGACTTCAGACTCAGTTTTGGGAGGGACGGTGTGTGTTCTGTTTGAGGTGAGGTGAGTGGGGAAAGAACAAGCGGAGCCACCGGGAGGGTTACTCTGAAGTGGCTGTTTTACAGTTATCAGTTCCAAAAAAATGTAATTAAAAGTTTTGACTACACTCATCTCTGTCTTTCTGTCTTTCTTTTTTGTAGTGACTGAGTTTGTATCCAGCCTTAATCTCCCCCACCCTGCTGCTCGGCACTCGGCAGGATCAGTTTTGTTACGTAATCATGAACGCAGCAGTTCTCAGTCCAAGTTGCCCAGTCATTTGGACCATAAACTGTAGTGAGAAAGAAATAATGCAACCTACTGAGAATTGAACACAGGCCCCCAGAATACCTCATTCTGATGAGGGTTGATGGATTCTCCCCGTATTTCTTTGTCCCTCACAAGGGAGCAGGCAACAAGAGGTTGATGCATCAGTGAAGCTCGATGTCACTCTCCTTCTGGCTGTCACACATTCCATAGCCCTGGCTGCACCCAATTCTGGTTCTCTGTATCTGCTTCCCAGTCTGGATCACCAGTACAGAAGCATACATTTCTTCTACTAGGTCATTGAACAGTCAGACATCTAAAGTTTTTATGTAAAAAAAAACTTAGTTTCTTCACATATTCAGGGCTCCATTAACCAAAAGCCAAAATTGTGATGCTGACTGCACTGGTGAAGCATTGTCCCCTCCTACCTTTTTTTTATTATTTGGCAGTGTGAGGAAGTAGGCATCTTAATATTGCCAACAGTAATGCTCCTTGGCACTGAAGAAGGAAGGGTTTACAGCACAATCCATTTGACAGTCCCCACTCCAAAGACTAAGCAGTGCTTCCCAGTCTTGGCCAGACCAGCGCCTACAGTAGCTACCCAGCCCATTTCATGAAGGCGTCTCATCTGAAGGCTGCTCAACGATGAGCTAGGCCCAGACTCATAGGAGAGCCTCTGCTAGCAGGCAAGAACAACAACTTGAAGAGGCGTGACTCATGAAGGTACCACTAGGGTCAGCAGCACCAGTATCACCCATAGATGTTTTGGGGCCAAAGAGTGGGGTGGTTCAAGGCCAAAGGGTGAAAGCCACAGGTAGAAAAAAAAAACAGTGGTAGCAGTAACATCATCAGGGCAAGCCAGAATTTAGACCACTATCGCTGAGATTACTGTTATAACAAGAAGTAAGATTCTTGTCTTTATAGTGCATGGTAGGGCGGTGTTGTGTAGGCTATTTAATCTACCACTGCTACGTACTGCTCTGATGTCAACTGCATGCAGGGGACTCTGGGATTTGTAGTAATAGAAGATGTCAGCCTACAAATAAGCAAAATGTGTCTGATACAATCTACTATGCCAAACAGTAAGTAAACCAAAATGTTTTTTTCCCACAGTATGGACAGTGGGACCAGCCCTCAACTGAGTGTGGGGTCCTTTGTGCGGGCTGCTCCCCTTTAAAGGGGAAGTATCCCATAGTTCCACACCAATATTTTCCCAACTCCTTATGTGAAACTGTTGTGTGCCTTCTCCAGTTGCCAGCAGTCCTATTGCTGTCCAGATCTAGATTATAAATAAAAATATACAGTCCCCCAAAGTTATCAAAGTGTTTGTCCTCCATTTTACCATCAATGTTGCTGGAGGATGATGTCATCAGAGCAACAGATAATGGTACTGCAGTAAATGCAGTTCCACCAGTAGACCAAACCCACAATGTTTGGTTCCCCACTTGCGTAATGGAGGAACCCTTGAAGTGTTGTTCACATCCTGAAGTGCAGGTCTAATAGGGACTAGGACCATGTGAGTGTGATGCAACACTGATTTGAGGTATATATAGTATTCATGTAAGGAAGTGCCTGTATGTGTTGTGTTACTGTATCTGTTAGCAAAAACAGTTTACCCAATAAATGACTCTGGGTACAACAAGAGTTTTAAGTGGTATTATGCAGCTGTTGTATTATGGTGTGTGTGTTAACATTCTCTGTTTGATTGACACCAGCAGTGAGAAACAGTCTTGCAAATAGGCCCCTTTCCCTTTGTAACTAGGCAGTCAGTGATTGGATGGCTGCTATAAGGCAATAAAGAATTCAGCTATGGCAAGGAATAGGTTACCAGGAGAGTACAGACACACGCACTGGGGGGGGGGGGACTCTGGTTCACATCCTACTAGAGTACCTTACCCTCTAACCCTAAGAAGTTCCCTAACCTCCTTAGAAACTGTGATGGCCCCACAGGTCCATGGTTTAAAAGTGCCCCAATTTCCATTATAAATCATTAGCAGTGATGTGAGAGCTACAGCACTTCACTTTCAAGGTACTAAGGATAAGCTGTGGCAGCCCCCACTCCCACTTTGTAATGCCAGCATTTGAAGTAGGATGTCCCTCACAAATCAGATGCTACACCTCAGCTGTTGTAGGTAAAGACACTAATCAGTTTCTGTTTGTAGTGCTCTGTATTTGCTTAGCTCATTCCTCCCATGTCATATGCATTCTGTGTCTTGGTATTTCCAGTCAGAAACTCAGATTTAAGGAGCATTTGAAATGTAAAACAATACACTTTATAAAGTAAACGATCTAGCTCTCCACTTTCAGGATGCTGAAAGGGGATGTGTACAAGTCAGTGATGAAAGTGAACAGGAATGCACAGGAGCTCAGTCCCTGTACCTTGTTTGCAGCAGGAACAGAGTTCCTGTACTTATTCCCACTGACACTGGAACTGAAATTCTTAAACCAGCAACATAATGACAGTTTCTGGGCCTGTGATCTGAAATCAGGGTTTCCATAACAACAATTGACTTGTACAACAATGCTGTTTTCCTAGAAATAGTTTAGTATCTCTAATTGAATCTACTGGTGTCTAAACAGCTAGCTATGTCACGACACAGCTATCCTTCAGATTGAGGATCTTCATTCTGCATTTCATATTTGCCAATGCCTGAGTTCCTGTACTTCTTGTCTACCACTTGCACCACTGGTATAAGTCAGTCTTGTGTGATCCTTTGGTAAACTGCCCAGGCTCATCTTGTAACAAATCTTCTTAAGGGTGCTCACCTGGTTCAATACAGAGTGACTGATTGACTGTTCGATTGATTGATTGGTTGATTGACTGATTCAGTCTACTGCTTTCCACAACATGTTACAACTGACTCACAGAGAAAAAATGAGCAATGCAAAGAAACAGCTTTTGTTTCCTGTGAATAAAATACTATTAGATGTATTATTTGCTCTACACATACAGTATTAAGGCTACATGTACTACTCCCTTTTGTGAATTGCATGACAGAACTGCCTTAAGCCATTGCAAACTTAAACTAAAATCAGGCTAGACAGCATTGACACCCTTATGTTCTGTTCTGCACTGTTGCTGCAGTGACATCAAGGAATGGGAGGGGCTGTATTACAAGTACCTCATTTGCATGTAAATGGAGGCTTGCTTGACATTTTACTACTTTGTATCAGAGCCTCAAACTTTAGATATGTGTTGCAACAGAAGAAATGGCTGATCTCTTATTGACATATGTACAGTACTTGATGTAATGTATAATAAATACATCAGATATATCCAAATCATACATATACAGGGGTCTTCTCCTTTAAGCACAGGGAGGTTAAAGCAGCATTTGTATGTCACCGTATAATTTTTGACAGCAGTAATGTTTGTCTAGCAAAAATATTAAGATACATATTTTTATTTTCCTTGTCTTTCATTTTTGAGCCCAGGTACGGGAATTTTACGTTTTTCAACGTGCCTGCTCCCATGCCATACCCTCCATGATAATCGTAGATATCTTGGCACAGTGCTCTGCTGTTTGCTATCGGAAACATGTGGCAACACAATTCTAATATATACACATCATGAGTCTAGTATTTATGTTCAACAGGTAACACCAATAGAAGAGATTTTAAAAATTGTGATTGGCAGTTATCTTTAATGACTTCAGTCATTAATTACAAAATAAGCTTTAAAAGCTGTTTTAACAAAATCTGAGAAGACTAAAACTACACTGAGGATGAATCTAAGGATGTCAGAAATACATTTTTGCTAAAAAACTATATGATGACATTTTTTTGCTGACTAACAACGCTGCTTTAAGTGTCTTGATCAGGGTCACTGGGTGAGTAAGGGCAGTTGAGAAATTCGCACCTGGCTCTCCAGAGAAACAGCTCTGCACTCTAACCACCAGGTCAAATTACCTTTTGGACGATCAAGTGGTGGGATAATGGTCACACAGCAAGTCTGGCTGTAGTGGGTTTCGAACTCTGGATCTCCTAGTCCCAGTTTGATATTCTATCAACAGTGCTAGACCATGCGGCGTAGCATTCTTCATTTATTTAGAGAGTTTTTTTCAGTATCGAGGAAACATTTTGAAAGTACTATATTCAGACACAAATAACTTATACTTCATATAATTACTGGTGATCCCCCTTTATCAACCTGTTTACACAGCTCTTCTAAACGCCATAATAACCTGAAAACAAGTTATTATGGCGTTCTGAAAAACTTTCTTTCATGAGCGCGGTCCTTGGCTGTCATTCAGTTGCTTCCTGCCACTTCATTGGCTTGAATTCTTTGTGTGGACGGGGTGAACAGTATATTTAAACATGGTGTCTCCGCTTACCGATGAGCCGCTGTTTCTCACCGCCTCACAATCGTTATTAATTACTTTTTTGTTCTTCAGCTAGCATTTTAAATGTCAAATATGTGGTTGATCCTGCTGCTTGTCCGGATCAGAAGATGCCAAGTGCGATTCAGGATGTGTCTCACCTGACTGTAAGGTTTCAGAGAGAGAGAGAGAGAGAGCACGAGCGCAAGTGAGTAAGAGACAGTTTGTGTGTGTGTGTCGTATCTGTGCGTGTCTCAGCAGAATAGAGAATAAGCCTGTGTGTGTGTGTGTGTGTGTGTGTGTGTGTGTGTGTGTGTGGTGGGTCATGGGCACGGGCACAGCAGGACTCACTGGCAGTCTATGGAAACTGCGGGGGAAACTGCCTTCAGCACTGAACTAATTTACCGAAAAGAACACTGCTCGGCCATGCTTGCTCTCTCTCTCTCGCCCAAGAACGTCTACACACAAAGTCCATGCACCAGTAATTATATAAAATAAAAGATAGGCAAGTGTGTGCCTATGAATATTTTTTTCACACCCTCGGTGTGTAATGACTACGTAAACCTCTCGAGCTTCGCTCTCGAGGTTTATGGGTCATCACACTCCTCACGTGTGAAAAAAATATTCATAACACACACTTCCATATCCATTATTCTCTATTTATCACCAGTGCCTTTGTCCCCTCATTCTTTGTTACAGAACACATTTGCATAAAAACATTATGTGTGTCCCCCAGAGTTCCACTCATCTTCTGACTTCTTTCCAGCTGGAGTCATAATTCTGCTATGACATATTAGTGTGTTACTATGGAAATGGCTCTGCTCTCACAAACCGAGGATTGTGCCTCTATCGAAATAGATGATCCAGCTTATTAGACCATGGCATAGCACTTAATATGTCACGAACGCTGCTATTACTGGGACTCACAACATTTACATGCTGCCGGCAGGGTGATAACGCAGGCATGTGAGGCATGCGCTCATACAGCAAATTACGTTTCGGCATCACAGATCGTGTCTCCCTCCAAGGCATCCCCACAGCAAGACCATTGTATGGATTAGAACTGAAACACATTTTTCATAGAGAATGCCTGCGTCTGGATGTATGTATGTAGGGCGATCTCTGCTTAATAAATGTACAGCGGCACCAGTTAGGACACAATGCAGTAATGCTGCAGTATATCACAGAATGCTGCAGTATGCTGCAGGAAACAGGGTTGTTCAGTGGCAGTTAAGGGCCTTGTTTGTGCTGCATTTTGTGACATCACTTACTGCAAGGTAATGGTTTGCATCGTGGATGGCTCCACTGTAGCTGCCGTGGCAACAAGTAAGCACTGTGAGTCCCCAGAACAGCAGTTTGCTCCACATGCTGAGTGCTACACCACAGTTTGATATGTCACACACACTTATTTTTGTATTGTTTCCCATGGTGACTACTCCTATATATTGCTCAATCTGGATTCTGGGATGTGAGCACCATGCATACCCAAATTTGTAGGAGTAGGACTTTATCAGGTGTGGAGGACGAGATGAGGTCTGAGATGCAGAGGTCCTGTTTTCGCTCAGATGTCCTCAGTAATGAAGCATGACTTCTCCATTCTTTCTTGCAGTTATTTACTAAACCCATTTAAGAGCTTCTTGTCAACTGAGATGCCTGTTTCTAATAAATGCTGGATCCCGCTTTTTACTCACTCTCACTTTTGCCGTGTTTTCCATTTTCTGATAGAGTTCAGTTTTGAAATGGGTAGCAACTCATTTAGAAGCTTGGGGGAGTCAAAAGGCAGAAAGCGAGAAACTGAAGTGTCTGAAGCTTCTAAAATCTGTTTAACTTCGAGGTGCTTGTATTGCGCTTATGTCTTGTATCAAGAGTTTTCTTTTAGAAGCATCACAAGCTTTACGTTCATGCAAAGCATACCTCGTGAGAGTGACTCTCCGGGCCTCCCTCTTACATTCTTTCTTACTCTTTGACCTCCTTATTTAACTGCTTTTCTCCCTTTTTGCTTACATCTAAATAATTAAAGCCGTTGGTCTTTCAGTACTTTTTGTGCAAGTTTTCAGTCCTTTACCATTTCAAAGGATAAATTCAGTTCCAGAGACTGTGAGCTCTTGGAGCCTCTTCATGGTTGCTACAGTTAAGCTTGCTTCACGCTACCTACGGTTATACTTTTAAAGGAGAACCCCTGTTCTCCCACCACCCAACCCCACCAACCCTCCCCGGGTTAGGCTTTTAAGCCCCCAAAATAATGTTTTCATTACCGCTGTGTTAATTGATGCAATCTATCAGCATTAATGTAAACAAACCTGGAGCAGCATAACACCGTCTCACATGGCCTAGCTCTGCTTCACTCCACTGTATCACTTATACACAGGAACGGCACAGAGCTGCGTTAAGCATACGGCATGGTGCCACGCTGGTCTAGGGATGTTTAAATTAGTGCTGTGAGATCACACCCAATATTAAAACACAGAGGTAAAGAAAAAATATTTTGAGGGGACTTAAAACTTAATCGGGGTTGGTTTGGGTGGGGTGGTGGAGATACGTTCTCTCTTTGAGTGTTTTACTGGATACTGAAAAAAGATTGTAACACCCACCTCTATATATCTTTCAGTTTTGTCACATATTAGCATTCCTTCTTGAGCAGTTACAGAGGGAAATCCTATTTTCAATCTGAGTGACTTAAAGGTGCAAATCAAGTGCGTCAAGCATTAATCACTAATGTTTTATTCATTAGAAGAATGGGGATTTTCTGCATTGCTTCATGACTGAATTAACATTCTTAAAGTTATTAATTGAAATGCCATGCTAATTAATTGGTCTTATATTCAGACTATTCAAATTAGATTTAGATATAGTGACATATCTACATTGTAAAGCAATAGAATTGGAACGGTAGGGCATATGTGATTTTTTTAAATATATTTTCATGAACTTTTAGTCTAAATATCATTATGTATTCTCCTTACAAATTATGCTGGACAGGCTAACTTCTGTTATACCTGGTTTATATCAGAAAATCAAATCAAGTTTGCAGTGGCATGGTGTATCGTATTGTATTATATTATATTATGATCCACACCAGTGAGAATAAACTCTGCCATATAAATGGTGATTTTTGTTTAATTCCACAAAGTACTGGTGGTGCCACAGCAAAAAAGTTCCAAAGTATTCAGAGGAGCTGGACTGAACTCTACCCTGGTAAGTCAATATGGAAATGCTTGCATATAGAATTCAATACCCTTAACCCCCACCCTGAATAACACAAGCCCCACAAGGCAGCAGCAGCATACCTTATTTATTTAAGTTAGGTCCCCCCTCCTGACCATGATCCATGATTTTTTTGGGGTGCTAGTAGGATTTTAACACCAGGTTAGCTTAGTCGATTCCTTTTCTAACCCGAGGCACCTGCCAGTTCCATTCAGTCACTAAGTACTTAATTGTTTAATTTCAATCTTGTTATAATTACATTTTCACTCATGTGATTAGTACCCAGCATATATATATTTAAAAATGTTTGTTTTAAATCTCTTATCACCCTCTTGTTATTGTTTAATATATGAATTGTTTTTATTCTGCTCATACTCTGTATGTTTGTATTCTACTGCCTTTGTGTGCCCTGTTTTGACATTATTGCTGCTGTATTGCCGTGGATTGCTGTGTGTCCCTTTCCTCTCTCCCCCAGGCTGCATCTGGAAATGAGCTTGTCTGCTCAGTATGTCTTTCCTGGTAAAACTTTTAAATAAATAAATAAGTACAGACCTGGGGGAGAAGGGGGGAGTGGCAACATCATTGTTCAGCCCGGCATCATCAATGATAATGCCCTCCCCACTCTTCCCTCCTGGACGCATGCTTACTGACTGAATGAGACTAGCACGTGTGACATGTTAGGGAGGGGCAGCGGCTGAGCTATCCTGGTACTTTAGTCCTATTGCCTCCCCGTCATGAATTACGGTCAAGAGGTGGCCCAACTTAGCTAACTATGTTATGCTGGGACATTGTAGGGGTCATGCTGTGTAGGGGGAGGGGTCATGCTCTGTAGGGGGAGAGATCATGCTGTGTAGGGGAGGGTTCATACTGTGTAGGGGAGGGGTCGTGCTATGTAGGGGAGGGGTCATGCTATGTATGGGGAGGGGTCATGTTGTGTAGGGAAAGGGGTCACGCTGTGTAGGGGAAGGTTTCACTGCTGTGTAGGGGAGGGGTCATGCTGTGTATGGGAGGGGCCATGCTGTAGGGAGGATCACGCTGTGTTGGGAGAGGGTCGTGCTGTGTAGGGGAGGGGTCATGCTGTGTGGGGGTCATGCTGCATGGGGAGGGTCATGCTGTGTGGGGAAGGGTTCATGTTGTGTGGGGAGGGGTCATGCTGTGTGGGGGAAGGTCATGCTAGGGAGGGGTCATGCTGTGTAGGGGAAGGGGTTATGCTGTGTAGGGAGGGGTTATGCTGTGTAGGGAGGGGTCATGCTGTGTAGTGGAAGGGTTATGCTGTGTAGGGGAGGGGTCATGCTGTGTAGGGAAGAGGTCATGCTGTGTGGGAAGGGTCATGCTGTGTAAGGGAAGGGGCATGCTGTGTGGGGAAGGGTCATGCTGTGTAAGGAAAGGGGTCATGCTGTGTAGGGAAGGGTTATGTTGTATAGGGAAGGGTCTTGCTGTGTAGGGGAGGGGTCATGCTGTGTGGGGAAGGGTCATGCTGTGTAGGGAAGGGGTCATGCTGTGTAGGGAAGGGGTTATGCTGTATAGGGGAAGGGTCATGCTGTGTAGGGGAAGGGGTCATGCTGTGTAGGGGAAGGGGTTATGCTGTGTAGGGGAGGTCATGCTGTGTAGGGGAGGGGTCATGCTGTGTGGGGAGTCATGCTGCATGGGGAGGGGTCATGCTGTGTAGGGAAGGGTCATGCTATGTAATGGAATGGGTCATGCTGTGTAGGGAAAGGGGTCATGCTGTGTAGGGGGAGGATCACACTGTGTTGGGAGAGGAGTCATGCTGTGTAGGGAGGGTCATGCTGTGTGGGGAGGGGTCATGCTGTGTAGGGGGAAGGTTATGCTGTGTAGGGGGAGGCGTCATGCTGTGTAGGGGGAGGGGTCATGCTATGTAGGGGAAGGGGTCATGCTGTGTAGGGGAGAAGGGTCATGCTGTGTGTGTGGGGGGATGTTTTAAACAATAGTGCCAGGAGCCAGCAATTTTTCTTTTAATATGTAGCAGAGGAGAAGTGTGTAGGGGGAGTGTCACCTGGCCAGCTCTCCTGGTATTGCGCATCCCAGTCATGAATCAGGGAGTCAGGAGTGGGTCAACCATGCAATAAGTGCATTGGGAGCCTAGGGGAGGGCTAGGGAAGGGAATTCTTTGAAAAGACAGTGCTTTTTAATTTGTGCGGGTGTGTGGAAGAAGATGGAGAGGGGTGGAGGGTGAGAAATGACCAAGGTTTGGGGAGGGGGTTTCTAAAGGATCACTCTGGCCACCTTGGGAGGATCTGTTTTATTTTTACGACTGCAGGGGTGGAGCTCCACAGCCATCTTTTGATGGGAAAGTAAAAATGACCCACCATATCTGACCCAACAATAAATTTGGAGTCACAGCACAATCACTCCAGCCATTGAAGCACTCCAGTCAGTAGCCCCCCTCAACGAGCTCACTACTTTACTGTCCCGTCACTTCCCGTGAGCATACGCACTGAGCTCATGGCAGAACACTCCGCCATGGCCAAGATGGCCACCACAGGTCAGTGCGCATGCACGACTTCTCCGCAACTGCGGAAGTGAAGTTGCACATGTTTAACTGCTTGCGTATGTGTACTGCGCTCCGATGGCCATCTTAGACATGGCGGACTGTTCCACCATGAGCTCAGCAAATTGCTCTTAAAGCGCAACTGCAACCATGCCAGCTCTGACCAGAGTTTGTTTCAATATCGGGATCGCAAACTGTGCACGCATTCAAACGATGGCAAACATTGCCTGGCTTTATTAGTTTTGTACCTTGTATGTATTTAATATTGTTACGTAACTTTTAGTATGTTATCTAATAGCACACATATTCAGAGCCCTGTGTTGCTTGAAAAATAAGCACACTGTCACTTTAAAACCTTCCTGTAAATGAGGTCCTGAGGAGCAGGACGCTGCATTTCACAAAGCATTTGAGTCAGGTGCGAGACTCGTCAAGTGATCTCTGGTGAGTGTTGTTTGTACCTCTTGGCTTCAGCTTTGCTTTTTAAGAGATGCTTGTTGCACAATAAAGAGACTACATTCCCTTCACTGTAGTGACTCTGTTTTGCTTGGTCTGACCCCTAGCTGGGAGACAGTGAGAGACTTGACTAATATAAAAGGCATCCTCCCAGGAATGAGCAGTGGAAATAATCAAACTTAGTTGAGATAGGAAAACATATTGTAGAGTTGCAGGCTTCCTTTTAGTCAGGATTGCTCATTGAGTTTGCATGCCCTTCTGCCCCAAGCTTTGGTGGCTTTGTCAACACAGCTGAATATCGGTGTAGTGATCCAGGTGAAAGTGATCAGTCATCATCACGTAAAGAAGGGTTCTGTGTTAACCTGAAAACTGGTCTACAGATACTTAGATGTTGGTCCGATAAAAGATGTTATGCCATGCATTTTATGTGAATTATTGTACTTTAGCACAGCAAGCTGCTTCTGCTCACTATGAGAAGAATGAACCATCTCAATGTATCAGTTTAACGTATTAGCATAAAGAAAACTATACGCACACATCATTTCACTTCACTGTTCCAGGCCTGTACAATCATTCTTCCTTGTTCGAAAGGAAAGCTATATAGCCAATCAGTGTAATTAAAGAAATAGATTACATTTATTGATTAACCCAGATGTTAATGTAGTAAGCCAGGAGTAACGTTTGTCCTTGGGGGAGAAATCCTAAATTAGTTTAAGTACTTGGAAGTAGAAAACAAAATATCCATTACTTAAGAAATTACCAAACATGTAGAAAGTCAATTGGTTCTTTGTACTGTATGGGTTCATCTGTGCTATGCAGCAAAACTAAGAAAAAAGGCCAACGGGCACATACCTGTTGGGTTTAGCTTAGGTTACAGGTAACTTACACTATGTCTTGGACTCAGTATACACTAAAGGCCACTTATACTGAATCTTGAGCTTTTTTAGGATATCATTCTCTCTAAGTTAGGGGACCTACCTCTTGCCCCCTCTTGGGTGCCAAACTGGACCAGACACCCTTGCCCCTTTGCAGCCTCTCAGCCTGACCGGATGCTATTTGTGACCTGGCTGGGCAACAGGAGGCAGTTATTTGCTTTGTGCTCTGGAGGACACACTGCATGTTAACAGATGCTATGCTGCCACCAAAGGACTGAGAACCAGGTGCATATGTCCACAGTGTGTCACCGGGTTTAACATAAAGATTCAGCTCCCTGCTAGGGAGTAAGGCAGGGAGCTGCCATAGGAGGTGCTGCAGAGGAGCAGAGTGCAGGAGCGCTCATGAATGCACCCTCCTTCACTGCCCAACTCTGATGGATGGAAAGGGGCCCAGCAGTGAGCAGAGCGCAGGAGCGTTCATGAATCCACCTCCTCCACTGCCCAGTTCTGATGGATGGAAAGGGGCCCAGCAGTGAGCAGAGTGCAGGAGCGCTCATGAATCCACCCTCCTCCACTGCCCAGTTCTGATGGATGGAAAGGGGCCCAGCAGTGAGCAGAGCGCAGGAGCGTTCATGAATGCACCCTCCTTCACTGCCCAACTCTGATGGATGGAAAGGGGCCCAGCAGTGAGCAGAGCGCAGGACAGCTCATGAATCCACCCTCCTCCACTGCCCAGTTCTGATGGATGGAAAGGGGCCCAGCAGTGAGCAGAGCGCAGGAGATTTCATGAATCCACCCTCCTCCACTGCCCAACTCTGATGGATGGAAAGGGGCCCAGCAGTGAGCAGAGTGCAGGAGTGTTCATGAATGCACCCTCCTTCACTATCTAACTTTGATAGATGGAAAGGGGCCCAGCAGTGAGCAGAGCGCAGGAGCGTTCATGAATCCACCCTCCTCCACTGCCCAGTTTTGATGGATGGAAAGGGGCCCAGCAGTGAGCAGAGCGCAGGAGCGTTCATGAATCCACCCTCCTCCACTGCCCAACTCTGATGGATGGAAAGGGGCCCAGCAGTGAGCAGAGTGCAGGAGCGTTCATGAATCCACCCTCCTCCACTGCCCAACTCTGATGGATGGAAAGGGGCCCCTGCAGTGAGCAGAGCGCAGGAGCGTTCATGAATCCACCCTCCTCCACTGCCCAGTTCTGATGGATGGAAAGGCCCAGCAGTGAGCAGAGCGCAGGAGCGTTCATGAATCCACCCTCCTCCACTGCCCAGCTCTGATGGATGGAAAGGGGCCCAGCAGTGAGCAGAGTGCAGGAGCGTTCATGAATCCACCCTCCTCCACTGCCCAGTTCTGATGGATGGAAAGGGCCCAGCAGTGGCAGAGCGCAGGAGCGCTCATGAATCCACCTCCTCCACTGCCCAGTTCTGATGGATGGAAAGGCCCAGCAGTGAGCAGAGCGCAGGAGCCGCTCATGAATCCACCCTCCTCCACTGCCCAACTCTGATGGATGGAAAGGGCCCAGCAGTGAGCAGAGCGCAGGAGCGTCATGAATCCACCCTCCTCCACTGCCCAACTCTGATGGATGGAAAGGGGCCCAGCAGTGAGCAGAGCACAGGAGCGTTCATGAATCCACCCTCCTCCACTGCCCAACTCTGATGGATGGAAAGGGGCCCAGCAGTGAGCAGAGTGCAGGAGCGTTCATGAATCCACCCTCCTCCACTGCCCAGTTTTGATGGATGGAAAGGGGCCCAGCAGTGAGCAGAGTGCAGGAGCGTTCATGAATCCACCCTCCTCCACTGCCCAGTTCTGATGGATGGAAAGGGGCCCAGCAGTGAGCAGAGTGCAGGACAGCTCATGAATCCACCCTCCTCCACTGCCCAACTCTGATGGATGGAAAGGGGCCCAGCAGTGAGCAGAGTGCAGGAGCGTTCATGAATCCACCCTCCTCCACTGCCCAGTTCTGATGGATGGAAAGGGGCCCAGCAGTGAGCAGAGTGCAGGAGCTGCTCATGAATCCACCTCCTCCACTGCCCAGTTCTGATGGATGGAAAGGGGCCCTGCAGTGAGCAGAGTGCAGGACAGCTCATGAATCCACCCTCCTCCACTGCCCAACTCTGATGGATGGAAAGGGGCCCAGCAGTGAGCAGAGTGCAGGAGCGTTCATGAATCCACCCTCCTCCACTGCCCAGTTTTGATGGATGGAAAGGGGCCCAGCAGTGAGCAGAGTGCAGGAGCGTTCATGAATTCACCCTCCTCCACTGCCCAGTTTTGATGGATGGAAAGGGGCCCAGCAGTGAGCAGAGTGCAGGACAGCTCATGAATCTGTCCTCCTCCACTGCCTAACTTTGATGGATTGAAAGGGACCCAGCAGTGAGCAGAGTGCCAGCATTTTGTTTACTGGCATCAAGTGGCACCATGCAGATAGCCAGAAGCAGCTACATGAGACAGTTTGATTTAAATGAATTAAAATGCTTCAGGAGGACATGGCAGCTGCCAGTTTGGATACCCTTTAACTCATTCAGGCCTAGATACGCCTGTAGTTGGTGTCTGAAAGCATAGCCACTCAGGACAATAACGCCTGTAGACGTACTCAACTGACTTTCACTCAGGCCTAGAAACGTCTGAGGAAGTCAGCAGTTTTTACCTAAATATTAAACAAATCGAATTGCTTAGAATTGATTGCATGGCACCGATAGAAAGGTAATTTTACTCTGAACAATTTTGCTACTGATAGTTTGTGTCTGTCATGTATACTTTAGGAGTTATTCATATTTGTTTAAGGTATGGTGTGCATGGCTAAAATTTGCCTCTCAAGCCTCACCTAAGCACCTTGAATAAATCTGAAAAAAAAACACAGTTGTTTGGTATTTCAGCTACTATAAAATAAAAAGAAAATGGATTACAATTGATTGCATAGCACCATTATAAAGGTTATTTTGTACCGAACAATTCTGTCACTGATACTTTGTGTCTACCACATATACCTTAGGAGTTATTTGCATTTGTTTAAGGTATGGTGTGTATGGCTGACATTTGTCTCTCATGCATCACCTAAGCACCTTGAAAAAATCAGTTGTTTGTATTTCAGCTAGTATAAAATAAAAACTAACTTGATTACAACTGATTGCATAGCACCATTGGAAAGGTAACATTGTGCTGAACAACTTTGCCACTCATACTTTGTGTGTGGCACTTATGGTTCAAGAGGTATTCGCATTTGTTTGTGGCATGCTGATTATGGCTTGATTTGGCTTAGAAAGACCCAGGATGCAGTGTTAAGAGTATACAGGGCACAAGTGGTGGAAGTCTCAAAGAGCTCTTGTGGTGAGAATGAGTTAACTCCATGGACTTGTGGGAAAGGCCAGGGGGCAGCAGCTTGCCCGTCAAATGGATAGCCAGACGGGAGGCTCTCAAAGCTTCAGAAGACACCTCCCAATAGCACAGCCCAATTAGGAAATGATGTAAACAGGAATCCTAAGTAAAGCATTATGGGACTTTTAGTCCACACAGAAGAAGGGTGCAGAAAAAAACCAGTCAGAGGCTTCCTTGATGCCAGCAGACAACAGAGCTGGGAGAAGCAGGACTATAATGATAGGGGACCAGGGCAGACCAAGCAACCGCACTTTTAGATTTGACATTGTACTGGAACTGAACAACTGAAATCCAGTACTATGGTCCCTGACTTTCTGAAAGTGGACTGTGGACAAAAAAGTGTAGAAGATCAGCTGAAAGACATACACAAAATAGAATGGGTGGCAAAAGCAGAAAAGGTGGACAGTAATTAATGGGGCAATAATGGGTGCTGCCCAACTTGCATAAAATGTGTTTGTAAGACCAAGAAATAAAAGAAATCTCTTTGGCTAAACAAACAAGGAAGGCAAGCAAATGAAAACAATTCAAAAGTTGTTACGGTATACTGGGGTGTCAGAATGAAATCAGCAGGTCTGTATATAAAGCTACATTAGAGAACAGCAAGGACATCATAAGGAGGGCAACAGTGAGCATCACACATGGATAGTGGGGGATGTCAAAAACAATTACAGCAAGTTCTACGGTGCAGAGTGACGGAGGATCACTCTGGCATGTTGGTGACTCGAGTTTCTGCTCTGAGTCTGGGAATGTTAGGGGCAGAGGCCAGCAGGAAGGGTTCAGAGCAGCCCTTGCATGCTCCTCTCCTGGGGTGGGGCGGTAGAGAACTCTCAGTACAGTGCCCTGCAGGGGATCCTGGAACTGGCATGACAGAGGTGCCTTTGATGGCATCTGTGACCATGGTCCATCAGGCACCCTCCCCCCCAGGCTGGCAGCATCGTGCACAAAGTTGTGGGAGGGCAGGGGCAGACAAGCTGCAGATGCTGCATACATTGGATGATGGCCTCACTGTCCCTACCCATGCTAATAGACCCTCCAGCGCGCCTTTCTTGGAACAACCCCCCCCCAAAGTCCAGTTTCCCTGGTGGTCCAGTGGCCCCCCATTCATTCACATATCTGGACTGCCTTGTACGGTATGGGCTGCACTCCCATTGGCTCTTGCTCTGAACCAATAAGCATGCAGCCCTACCGAGCAGTCAGTCGGTGGGTGGTGGGGCGGCAGGCGGGTGGTGGTGCCGCCTGCCGCTGATGGGGAGCGGGGTGGTGGGGCCTGTGGTGAGTGGGGTGGGGCCACTGGACCACCAGGGAAATTGGACTTTGGGGTTGACTCTTATGCCCGTGATCGGGCTTCGTGGGTCCACTGGACCACCAGGGATATTGTTCTTTGGGGAGGTGAACTCCTGCTCTGGCCGCGATCGGGCCAGTGGGGGTATACATATGTCCACGATCAGGCCAATCAGGAGGGGGTTCATTTATGTTATGCCCACGATCGGGCCAGTCGGGGGATTTTCACATTAGGCCCACGACGGCTGCAGGGGGCACAGGGAACAGTGGATGGCCACCACAGGTGGCAGCTGCTGTTGGCGCCTGTCGCGGCAGCTCACCTGTGGGTGGCCCTCAACTTAATCCTTTTATTTGGGGCTCAAATTTGTGCAGGCGCAGGTAGGGGGTTGTGCCTTTACAACTCTGCACAGCCCGGCTGAATATCGGGCTGTGCAGTTTATGCATGATTCCTCCCCCTCCGGTTGAGCATGCCTTCATTAACATTGCGCTGTTGCTCAGCATGACTTGGGAGGCGCAACTGTCTCCTGCTGAATATCGCAGAATGGTGCAATTTCGGACTTGCGCAGGCACAACCCTATTGCGCATGGCGCAACCCTTTTGAATATCCAGCCCAATGTCTGTATTTCACGCAGACATGTAAAAATACCTGCTTAGGGATTCTATGAACAAACTGAATTTTTTCTTTGCCTTTTTAGATGTTTTTAAGCCATTTCTAATGTTGTGCTGAAACATCCAATTCATATAGATGCTCTGCAGCCATCTCGCACACACAGAAGCTGGTTTTCTATGCATTCAATATAGTAATTAGTGCTGGCAACTATTGGCAGGGATCCGTTTATTAATAAACAACAGTTTGAAAGCCTCTTCCCAATGCAGTATGGCAGATGGGAAAGCTAACTGGATGTTGGAATGTAGCAGTATAGGGCAATGGCCACTTACATCTTGGGCTTAGCATAGTACAAAGTTTGTATTTATGTCTTGGGCTCATTGTAGGTGAAACGTCACTGAGATCTTGGGCTAAGTATAGGGCAAAGGTAATAGTTATGTTGTGGGCACTATAGGGCAAAGGCAGTATTTACATTGTGGACGCTGTGTAGGGCAAAGATAGTATTTGCGTTACCGACTGTATAGGGCAAAGGTAATATTTACATTGTCGATTTTGTGTAGGGCAGATGTAGTATTTACATTGTTGACTCTGTATAAAGCAAAAGTAATATTTACATTGTTGACTTTGTATAGGGCAAAGGTAATAAATACATTGTCAACTCTGCATAGTGCAAAGATAATATTTACACTGCAGACTCCATATAGAGCAAAGGTAATATTTACATTGTCGACTCTGTATAGGGCAAAGGTGATATTTACATTGTCGACTCTGTAGGGCAAAGGTAATATTTACATTGTGGACGCTGTGTAGGGCAAAGATAGTATTTGCGTTACCAATTGTATAGGGCAAAAGTAATATTTACTTTGTCGATTTTGTATAGGGCAAAGGTAATATTTACATTGTTGACTGTGTAGGGCAAAGGTGATATTTACATTGTCGACTCTGTATAGGGCAAAGGTAATATTTACATTGTCAACTCTGTATAGGGCAAAGGTGATATTTACATTGTCGACTCTGTATAAGGCAAAGGTAATATTTACATTATCGACTCTGTATAGGGCAAAGGTGATATTTACATTGTCGACTCTGTAGGGCAAAGGTAATATTTACATTATCGACTCTGTATAGGGCAAAGGTAATATTTACATTGTTGACTGTATAGGGCAAAGGTGATATTTACATTGTCGACTCTGTATAAGGCAAAGGTATTATTTACATTATCGACTCTGTATAGGGCAAAGGTGATATTTACATTGTCGACTCTGTAGGGCAAAGGTAATATTTACATTATCGACTCTGTATAGGGCAAAGGTGATATTTACATTGTCGACTCTGTATAGGGTAAAAGTTATATTTACACTTCAGACTTCATGTAGAGCAAAGGTAATATTTGCATTGCCAACTATGTGAAGGGCAAAAATAATATTCACATTACAGACTCTGTATAGGGCAAAGGTAATATTTACACTACGGACTCTGTATAGGGCTAAGACAATTTACATATACTGGGCTAAGATTAGGACAAAGCTCTCTTACAGTATATCTTGGTCTCAGTATAGGGAAAAAGTCTTCAACATATTGAGCTTGGTTTAGGGCTAAGGTCACTTACATCTTAGCCTCAGTATAAGATCATGTGACTTGTATATTGTTCTTAACACTGAGCAAAGGTGGCTTAAATCTTGGTCTCAGAACAGGAGCAACGTTCCTCACATTCTGAGCTGAGTACAGGGCAAAGGTCACATATCTTGTCTTCGGCATTGGGAAAGGTAATGTCCATATACGGCTTAGCATAGTGCAACTCTCCCTTATGTCTTCTGCGCAGTATAGGGTAATGCAATACAATTAGGTAATCAGTAAATGTAATCAATAATGTAATTACATTTGAGTTTATATTTATTTATTTGAAAATGTCTGACCAGGAAAACCATACAGAGAGCAGCAGTGTTGTTTATGATAGGACCAGGGGTGAGGCAATGTGAGGACTATTAGAGAGGGAGAGATACGGGGCTAATCATAGATAAAAATTATAATTCAATGTAACAAGGCAGCATATAGCAAAGAAATGTTAATATACAGGGCATACACAGAACTGGCAGCAGATCATATACTGTTCATGAGAACAGGGCAGGTTTCCAGTACAATCATAGACACACAGGTCACTCAGGTAGGGCACTCACAGATGGGCATAACGTGCTGCTTTAGTTTTAATTTGGAAGCAAAGCTAGAGATGGAATAGGTTACAGCATCTTTCATGGAATGGAAAAATGATGCATCATCTCATTTGCCTGGGGGCCTGGTTCTAATCAGTTTTGTAGCTGAGAGGAGCTGAAGCCAAAAGTTCCCGTGATTTGCTACGGGTCATACAGTGAGTCATTGACTGTGGTAGAATTCTAGCCTAGGAGCTCTTCTGATATGCGGCTATGATCAGTGCTTTAACTTGCCGACCCCATTACTGCTTATAAAGGGACTGGTACATGCTAAGCACAACCACAGTTTCATATAAACAGTTTGGTGGTGGTGGCTGTGGTGGGGACTCTAAAGATTCTACTTGTAAAAGAAAAGGGACTTTTTCAGATGTAAAGAACTAGAATTGATTGAACAATATATTCCTGGATTCAGATCAACATCCACAGGTAGCAAACATATATTTATCCAAGCAGCTAACAGTTAATTTGACCAGATAATTATGCAGAGTGCGGTACGTTTAAGTGATAACGTTCAGTTAGCCGAGGTATACAAAGAAACAATTGAAAGGATACAGTCTGTGGTTCTGAGGCCAGCTGACCACAATCTGTACTCTTATAAATACCCAGCAGCCACCTGCCCTCCAGCACTAGTTGTTTTGCTCAGGCTGTTTGTTGTTGCCAGGGGCTCTGCCCCCCACCTGTGGTTGCTCCTTTCTCAGTTGTTTTGGGGCCCTTTGTTTGGTTTGCCTTTGGTAGAGCCGGATTAACATGTATGCAAATGACGCCATGGCGTAGGGCCCCATGGTTCAGGAGGGCCCCTGCCATGTGCCACCTCACTATAGCAGCTGATTTGTAATTTTTTTTTATTTTCTTAATCTTTCCCCACCCTGCTTGCTGTGTGACTGGGAGCTGAACTGCTGTCCCAGGCCCAAAAAGCACCAGTGGTGGTTCTCGACCCCCCACCCAGTGAGCGAGCCTGCCTTCAGCCCGTTCCACTCGGCACACCACAAATCAATGATGAAAGTGAGGGAGGGCTCCGGAGTCCGGAGGTGTGGCTATGTCCTGAGGAGCGGGAATCACTGTGGCAGACTGGCAGTGTATGCCTTTGCGCCAGTCAGGGCCCTGCAGTAAGGAGTCGACGGACTCGATGTAAGAGGACATCAGGACAAGGAGGATAAGAAACTAGAGAGACAGAGCTGTGTGGACGACATCGCTCGTCGTCGACGGTCATACTCGTCATCGGTGGAGGTGTCCGTGAATCGTCGGTCAGTCTCTCTCTTGACTCGGTCGAAAAAAGAAGGAAAAAAAAAAAAAATAAGCAAGCTGTGAGTGCTAGAGAGAGAGACTAGAGTATGCCACCGGCCGCAGAGTTGGATAGCTGGATTTGTTTAATTTAAGAGGCAAGCCCCTTGCTCCTCCTGTTGCTTTGTTGCTGCGGTGTTTAGTGTTAAGGATGAGGAGGAGGATTCTACGGTGCAGTCAGCAGCTGGGTCCGGTGGTCCTTGACCCGTCCCGTCCGATCCCTGAGTTGTTGTGCCACTGCTGCGGCACCGCCTGTAACATGATTGTGATCTTGAGGGCTGTCTCATCCATCACAGGATTAGGAGTGCAAGGGCAACATCAATCTCCTCTTAGCCAGGTGAGAGCAACCAAGGAGCAAAGCACAGGAGGAGCCGAGGTATGCTGTTTTCTTAAGAACTAAAGTACTATGATGACAGCATTGGACACTGGTGCACAGAGAAAATAAATACAGAGCAGAAAGTACAGAATGGGGGGCACTAAACTGTGTTCAAATTAGCTGTCAGAAAGACAAGGCATGGCAGAATCAGTGGCTGGCTGGATAACCTAGCAGGGCAGGGGCGATAAAGGGAACAAAATGATCTGTATGCTAAAAAAGGTAAAGCCTACTGCCAAAACAAGCTTGTTCCCCTGGTAAAATGTCTTTCTCTGTCTCTCTCTCTCCCCCTCTTTTCTTTTTGTTTCTTAGTTATTTCAAAAGTTTTACAAGGAGGCAAGCTGAGCTGCTAATGGCTTATTTCCGGATGTGTGTGTGTGTGTGTGTGGGGGTAGTTCCAGACGAGAAGAACACATTTTAAGAGCATTACAAAAGTAGAACTCATATACAGCAATATGGAATATCAAAGGAGCGTAATCATACTAACTGTATGGCAAATCAGTGCAACAGGCTGGCTCAGGCAGTAGATACAAATTCTGAGGTTTTATTAGAAAAATAAAGTCAAATAATACAGGAAATCAGCTCATCCTTAATAAGCATCCTAGAATGGCCAGCGTTGATAACCTTCTGACAAATAAACAAAAACTAGGTTGTCAAAAACAGAAAAAACATGGTGTAATCCATCAACAACATGTGTCTTCCCCCCCACCTGCCTCCATCATCACAGCATCAGGGCATAGTAACGGAGATCAGGCAGGGAGCACCATACTTGCAGGTATGGCCAGGGGATGAGGGGAGCAAAATGTCCAGGGCAATGAAAATGTGGGGGGGGGTGGGGGAGTCAAGAAGTTGGGGGTCATGAACAGACACTTGCAGGTGGGAGTAGCAAAGTGATGGAAAAAAAAAACTTAAATGGATTCACCGGAAAACCTAGAGAGTGCAGCAGCAGCTGCTGCAGAAATGCCCAGTTAGGGGTTGTGTAATAAATGTTTTTTTTTTTTTTTATTACGCTACATTTCTGAGTCTTTTTTACTTTTTAAAGAACTGTGCCATCTGTAATGTTCAAGCCGAGCTGTCCTGTGAAATATTCTCATGCACCCCAGGTGGCTTCTGGGGTGGGTTATACTCTGCCATTAGTTGCAGCCCTCATTAGCATATCCCGCACGCCTAGAGCTCACCTGTGGCGACATAAGATGACTGTGAGCAACTCTGCAGACATTGCGGATGACATGGTTCTTTAAAAGAAACAGGAATGTGGCAGGTACTGAAAAATTCCAATGATTGATACAAGCCCAAAGGAGGCAGTATAGCACAGTGGATTAAGGCTCAGAGCTGCAAACCTGGAGACCTGGGTTTGAATCCCACAGCCCCCACTTGCATACTGTGTGACCCTGAGCAAGTCACTTGACTTCCTTGTGCTCCCTGGTCGCACCTGGAAACAAGCTTCAGCTTAGTGTGCCTTTCCTGGTTAAACAATTCCCTTTTCCCCAATCAGGTTGGGTGTTTCTGCAGCAGCTGTTGCACTTTAAGGGAGAAAGCAGAAAAGGTAGAGCAGATGGACAAGGGAAGGGAGTATCAGAGTCTAGAAAAGTGATATGAGAAAGCAAATTGATCAGCAGTAGATTTCCTAGAAGAAACAGAGAGGGAATGGTAAATGTTACTGTGGAGACTGGGAGAGGAAGGAGGGGGAGTGAACAGTAAAGATGTAAGTAAGGCAAGAGGAAAGGGAAATTTGGATATAAAAGAGGCTCAATGGGAAAGGTGCCTGGCATTAAGAGAGGGGAGTGAAAGGGGAGAGGAAGCAGTGGTAGATAGGAAAGGGACAGTCTAATGTAAAATGACAAACATTGGGAAATAGGGGGTCTAGTCTGACAACTGAGGATTTGGGAGTGACACTGTAGACTATATCACCATAGCCTGAGTACCCTGGTTGTTGCAGCCTTGCCGGTACGGCGCCGAGGAAGAGTGGGATGTTGGCATTTAGGGCCCACCGGGCCACAAAATATAACTTGGAGTAGGGCCCCCACATCCATTAATCTGGGCCTGGCCTTTGGCTTCTGTTTGGTCTGTGCCTTCTGCTGCTCACTGGGTTAGTATTTTGTGACTTTTTCTGGCTGTAGTGTTGCGCTCCTGCTTTTCCCCTGCTGCAGCAGCTTGCTGCCCTTACCCACTGCCTCCCTGCTGCGTACTTTCTGTTAGCCTCCACCTTCTACATCACAGTTACTAAGTAGGCAGCTCTTTATTTTGCGTTTTAAGGCTTGCTTTGGTCATGTTATTGTACTACTTGATGCTTTTCTGGGCTCTATGATCTGCTGTTCCTGGACCAATACAAGCTGCAACATTACCAAAAATTAACCTGCTGTTCACCCAGCTCTTTCCCCTGGTACTGCAGTTACTGCACGCTTTACAAGGGTGTGGCTTCAACAGCTTATTAATTGTGTCCAATCTTTGCTGTGAATCAGTGTTCTGTCCTAAGGCTCTGCTTGCTATCACCATCAGTGTCCAGTCAGGGATACTCTTTTGCAACTTTCTGAGAGCTCTTACTCGGTCTGCTTTGTTATTGTATGTCCCATCAACGTAGCAACTGAATTTGGTGCCACAACAAGGGTGACAGTGACAGGGGCGATCTTGATTTTAGATCACCCCTCACTGATGCCATCCCTTGTGCCCACACAATTTCTGCCCCCTCCAGTGCATGCCTGCCCCAGAGAAGGTTATATTTACTTTTGGGGGTTGTGGGGGGTAAAGCTCCCCCCTGCGCAAAAGCTGACTGTTTCCTGGGAGAGTGCTTTGGCGCTGTAACTCCCAGGAGAGTTAATGCCTGGTGCTATAATGCCAGGCAGCATGTTGCCTGCACTGTAATCGGCGTAGGTAACATGACTGTGGCAGCGGCTTGGGTAAACCTGTTTTTGTAAGTCCATTTATACAGTTGTTTTTGTCGTCAATCTGTTCTGCCTTCCATGGCCATCTGCAAACCGTTCTTTCTGTTCCACAATGCAGCCCTTCTCATTAAATTCCCCTTGTCACTTCTGCTAATCAGCCTGCTATACTCAGCCTGCTCACTGGCTCTAAATGACTAAGGCCCTATCTACACTACCCCTCTGTAACATTACAGAGTGCCCAAACCTTTACCGCAATGGTTTATGCTACACTCTGTAAAGTTACAGAAGGCGTAGAATCGCTGTTGAAACCACATATGAGGTGGTTTCAATAATGGTTATGAAACCGTTATGCTCTCGGTAACGTTACTGGGCGTAGTGTGGACATGTGCCACTGGTCCTGTAGCGCAGCGTTAGCTGCATTGTGGGATCGGGTGCCATGGTAACGGTCGCCCAGCTCCCAAAGTGTGGACTGGTGGTGCCGGTCCCATAACGGACACGTAGCAGTGTGGACACACTGCACCACTCCCCGGTTGTAAGTTTCTATCTGTTACGGGGTCTGAGCGGTGCAGTGTGGACGGGGCCTTAAAGAGACAGTTCACTCTTTCTCTTGCATGTATATACTCTACTGTTGTGCATTTTGACACCAGTACCACCAAGCCTAAGTATCTCACAGTTCTTTAGTCTGCAGCCATTCATAATCTGTCCACGTGGCATTCCTACCTACCTGTGTTTCCACTTAAGAACAGCAGTGCCCTCTTAACAGAAGAACATGAAACTGAAACAACTTCTCTGTTTAGACAAAATGCAGATGTGGACTGCAGTTTCACCTCTGTGCTGCGTCTTCTGTGTATTGAGCTTAAGACTATGAATTTTCAGTTTCCCAGTTCAATAATACCTCAGCTCATCAAGCACCGCAAGTCCCTTCTGCTACCAGAATCATGAAGAAGACAGTTTTCTGGCTTGTAATGAGTGGGCATTGCCATGGTCCAACTGGGCATGTGTCTGTCTAGCCTCTCAATGCCAGGCAGCTGTTCCCACTCCTACTCAGACAATTCAATCACCCTTATTCAAGTCAGTCAGCCTTACTCAATCTATCCGCATGCATCAGCATTTCTCGCCTCTGTCAGAGTTCCATTCAGTATTTAGCTTGTTCTGCTTGTGGCTGAGTTAAACCTATGATTTGACCTTCGATATGCTTCCATATCATGCTACAGTCAAGACAGCTGTTAACCCTGATGCTCCTACTATCAGGGGACGTCGAGCTAAACCCTGGACCCCAAAACCCAACCCCCTCCCCATTGCTCAAACTGCCAAAGGGTTTAAAGATAATCCACCTGAACATACGTAGCATACTCAACAAGCTTACTGAACTGCAAACAACTGCACTAATGCTACGTCTTGATATTCTGGTAATCACCGAAACCTGGCTCAAGCCCCACAACCTGGACTCAGAAATTGCAGCCCCAGGATACACCATCATTCGGCATGACCGCCAGGGCAAAAAAAAGAGGGGGAGGTATTGCCATGGTCATCTCATCTCAACATCAGTTCATTCCTACCTAGCTCCCCCTGCCCGCACCATCCGTTGACTCCCTACTAATCAATATCGCACTACCGCACGCGACTCCAGTATATATATAGCAGGGTCTTACTGTGCCCCAGACACCCCTATGCCCACCATTCTGGAGCACCTGGGTACACTAAAATCACTAGCAGCAGGGGGCGAGCTACACATCCTAGGGGACTTCAATTTCAACTGGCTTTCCACTGCTAACTCTAGGCTACGTAGCCAAGTAAATGCCGTAAACATGACACAACCATTATCTGCACCTACAAGATTAAATCATAAAACCCAGAACCACTCCCTGTTAGACTGGGCCCTCACCTCCCACTTCCATAGAATGCTTGTAGCTGGACTCCTCCCAGATTCTTTAAGTGACCACCACATGATCTACATGGTAAGAAAAATATTCCAGCCCAAAGCACCCCCCCCCGTACGCTGCTCACCAGATCATTCAAATCTCTCGACCTATCTGCCCTCTTAAATGACCTCTCATTCGTCAACTGGTCCTGCATCTGCCGGGCTCCAAATATCAACGCTGCCCTAGAACTGTTTAAAACCAGATTTCTAGCCATCTGGGACCACTATGCCACACTTAAAAGGACAAGAGTAAGGGGTGCCCACCTGCCCTGGGTCACGGCAAATATTGTAGACCAGCTCCACACTAGGGATCAGGCCTGGAAATCATACAAGACTACTGGCACCCTGATGGCTCACCAACATTACCGAGCACTCCATAATTCCTGCACTTCGCTACTATGTCAGGCCAAAGCAAACTATTTCAAGGCCTCATTCCACACCAATATAAAGCACCCAGCTAAATTCTGAAAACAATACACCTACTCCCCCCACCCAACCCCTCATCCTAAATGTCAAGGCTCCATCGTCACCGATCCTGTGCAGTGGCCACAGTTTTCAAAACCTTTTACCAGCTGTGCATCCTCTCTCCAACCGCCAGTCCCCCAACCCTTCTAGCTCACCTCCACCTTCCCGCACACTGCCTCTGCCTCCTGTTTCACCTTTCTCCCAGTTACTCCCACCGAAGTGCTTAAAGTCCTGCAGGCCCTCAACCCCCTCCAAAGGTAAATGCCCCTCAGGGCTGGACTCAAAAATGCTTCACCTGTCGGCCCCTGCTATCGCCGCACCACTGGCAGATCTGTTCACTCTCTCCTTCTTGCTTGTTGAAATCCCGTCTGAGTGGAAGCGAGCCACTGTCATCCCACTCCTTAAAGGGGGGGACACCTCCTCGCCGGATGACTATTGCCCTATATCACTACTCGCCATCCTAGCTAAACTGCAGGAGTACCTCGTACTCTCCCAACTTGCCCGCTTTCTTGACTCCTCCTCTTTCTTCACACCATTCCAGTCTGGATTTAGGAAGTCGCACACCACCATCACCTCACTTCTAAGGCTCACAGATTCTGTCCTCACTGGTATGGAACAAGGGCACACCACCTCAGCCATTTTCATCGACCTTGCCAAAGCTTTTGATACCATCTCCCACCCCCTTTTACTGTCCAAACTCGCCCAAGCTGGTCTGTCAGGCACAGCCTCCAGCTGGTTTCAATCCCACCTGGCAGGCAGGTCCCAAGCAGTAAAGACTGGCTCCTGCACCTCCGTCCCTCTCCCTGTCACCTCTGGGGTCCCTCAAGGCTCAGTCTTTGGCCCATTACTGTTCTCCATGTTTCTAAATGACCTGCCCTCAGCTAGCACGCACTCACTCATCCACGTGTACGCTGATGACACGGTAATGTCTGCATCGGGTCCACCCACCTCTGTTACTGCTGAAAGACTCCAGGAGGATTTTAATGCTGTCCAGCTTTGGTTTCGTACAAACCAGATTTTCCTCAATCCAAAGAAAACTGTCTCTCTAACTTTCGGAATGCGGCAAAGACTCTCCAACCTCTCCTTAACCCCCACTTTTCACACCATTGACGGGTCCCCCCTTGAGGACTGCACCTCTTTCAGATACCTTGGGGTATGGCTTGACCAGAACCTAGATTTTCTGTGCATATCGACTCAATGCATAAAAAACTACATCCCAAACTGGGCGCTGTACATCACAACAGGGCCTGCCTACTTTTACCGGCCCGCAAAGCGATCATTCAGAAAAAGATCCTCCCAATATTTGACTACAGGGATGTAATCTACAGCACGGCCACTAAATCAATCCTAACCAGGCTAGATCCCCTCTATCATTCCTTCTGTCACTTCGCCCTGGACTGTCCTCCCTCGACACATCACTGCATCCTCTATAAGTCACTTGACCTGACGTCCCTACAGGATCACAGACAGGCCCACTGTGCCAGGGTCACTGCTAAGTTCTGGGCGCAATCCTTTCCTTCCTTCCTCCAGTCAGCCCTCTCTTTCCAGCCCCCCATGGTGTACGTACTCAGGAACTCAGTTTCCAGGCTCTTTCCTGTCCCACGCATGTACTCTAACAAAGGACAAGCTGCTTTCAGCTCCCACATGCCCAAACCGTGGAACACCCTACCGGCCGAAATTCGGCACACAGACAGCAGCCAGCAACTAAACCAGCTCCTCAAGGGGCACTTCTTCCCCTCCTGCACATGTACCTAGCTCATCCCTCCGCATTGTGCCATCCACTCATCCTCTTGGGGCTTCTAGGGCCTTCACAATAGCTGTTTTATTTGTATAAGTATGCTAGGCTTCTTTCTGGTCTCTAGTAAAGCATTGCCTAGCTTTCACCCGCCTGTTTATTACACCAGTATCCCATCCACTGTGCAGCCTTTTGGGATATCGGCTCTGTAGCTAAAATGTATTGTTGCTGCCTTGTATATTTTCTTACTGTACTGCTTCTCCTGTATGTGTACTGTATTTGTAATATATCCTGATTTTCCCATCCCCCAGGACGCATCTGGAATCGAACGGCCTCCGCTCAGCATGCCTTCCTGGTTAAACTCTTAAATAAATAAATATGTTTAGTATCTATTTAGTCATACTCACCACTGATATCAGGTCTTCCTTTCAGCAGTCATCATTCAGTCGATTGATTTCTGCCTCCATGCCATCAGGCTATACAAATGCATCCATATAAGCTAACTTGCCTGCATCTGCTCAGTCAGTACTATGGGCGCTTTTATTGGAATATCAGGACAAGCACAACACAGCCATTTGTGCTGCACTTGCACTCCCCCAGCCCTAGCGATGCAGATGGATAGCGCTCACCAATGAGTGGCACTATCTGGCTGAATATTGATCCATGTCGGTGCAGTGCTAAAGGAGCTTCCACTGCTCTGATATGGACCAGGGATGCATATGGTCCACACTGGATTGTGCTGCCAAAAATGGGATAGCACCAGGTCTCCTGTGGGCCATATTCAGCCTAAGTATGCAAATGAATCCATTGGCATGCAAGGTGCTAAGGGTCTGTCTGCATGCCCCTTACGGGCTCATTTTTATGTGGTGCTGCAGCCCCTTGGTGCCCATTCCTGTTGAAAGGATAAAGCCCTGGTGGCATAGTGGCCCCTTCCCATCTTCCATTCCCAATTGTAAGTCTATCCCTGGTGGCAGAGTGTTGCCCCCCCAATCTCATGTTCCCAATTGTAAGTCTATCCCTGGTGGTATAGTGTTGCCCCCCCCCCGCCAATCTTGTGTTCCCAATTGTAATTCTATCCCTGAGACATAGTGGTGCCTCACCACTGATTCCCCACTGCCATTCATTAGTCCATCCCTTGTGATCCAGTGGTCCCCACCCACAAGACAGTGTACCAAACCCCCACCCACCCTCTAAGGACCACAGCCCCATACCCCCCTTACCCTGAGTGCCAGCATCTGGGACAATGGTAGCTGGCACAGCCCTCTTCTCACCTCCTTGGATAGTGTTGTCTGACAGTCACAGAGTGCAAACCTTTGAAAATGCCACTTTGCCAGTATGTATGAGGGGACCCCCTCATTTGCACAGGCATAGTGGCATTTCAGCCCCTTGGTGCTCTGGGGGCTTCTGGATATGGAACTACCCAGAGTGCCAGTGCAAACCCGGGTTTGCATGGGAGCTTACCACGTTCATGCCAGGGCTAACCTTTGATTATCAGGGCCTCTGCCTTTTGCAGGAAGCACAATAGTATGACGCACTGTTGCAACCCTTTGAGATCTTCTGACTCCCTTTGATTTCTTCTGCCTTGACCCATGTCATAGGACTTCAGTGTCCCTTGGCTCAGTGTCTCAAGGCAACATTGCTCCCCTAAGAGATATGCGGTTCTAGCAGATGTTGAATTCGGGGTTTTCTCCATCTTGTTTTCTTTCAGCTGTACTGTGCCATCCAACCCCAGGTTAAATTACTGCTCTATTCTGATCTGCACAGCATCAAGTGATTGATGACAATGGGGTTCCTTCTCTGTGCTACTTTTTGTCTTCCATCTTCATCTACTCAGCCTCTGAGATATGGTATTATAATGGTAGGCAGCAGTTGTATAGAATGATACCATGTTGCCGTGTACATAGCTTTGACTTTGTTCAGGAACCAGGTCCTGTTCCTGTGGCACACGTCCTGGACCTGGGGGGACATTCAGTTTCCTCCTGAAGTGAAGCCTTCCTCTGAGCCCACTCAAAGCCTTCCTCTGAGTTTGCTCATTAGCATCCTCTACTCCCCTTCCATACTTCATTCTAGCCACAATGACCTCCCAACCTTTCTTCATCCACCATTTTTCTCCAGAAACAGAAGATCCAGTGTTTAGCACTTCAAGACACATCTTCTTTGAGACAAGGAAAATCGTTAACTCAAAATATCCATCTTGAAATGGCCTGTTCCAAAACTGATGATACTCTGCTAGGCATTTCACATGCCAATTCAACATTTGTTGCAAAGCAGACCTAATCAACCTACTGATCTCGCACCTGTCTAACCAATCTCTTAATTTCCTATCTGCCTCTCCAGCTAATCTTCACCAATCCTCCGCTCCAGTATCCAGCTTCTAGTTCAATCTATTCAGGCCTTTCTGTTGCAAGTCAGGACCTCTGTTGCAGCATTCAACTCAAGATTTGCTACAGTAGAACCCGAATAATAAACTTGACAGCTGCCAAGTCCAGTACTCCCATCCTCCCACTGAAACCTAACCTGACAACCTCTCTATATGGGAAAAACCTTATGCAACAAAGTTTTATTTTTTTGAATCAAAGAAGTTTTATTGATTTTACAACCATTCGTACAATAAACACCAAAAACGTTGATCTTTTATATAAAACATTTGAACTGGATAAAATAAGCCCCACCCCTCCAGTCTCTACTTCCTCTCCCCACCCCCAAGCAAGGTGTAATGTTGTAAGAGTTTGTGTAACCATGAAGGATAAACCAGATGTGACCTGAGTACTGTCCATCAAGTTGATTATAGAGTTACCCGGGTTTGTCAGCAAAGAGAAATCAGGATAGCTAAAGAGCGTACAGCTTCCCCCAATTTTTGGTATATGAGGCTTTACGATGGTGAACACTGGCAATTAGCTGTTCAGCTCGAAGTGCAAAAGATATTTTATGCAGCCATTCTGAGTAAGTGATGGATGCTTATGCAACAAAGTTAACGAGGAAGCCTGCTGTACTTCATCAGGTATTTTCTTTACATCTGTAGTCCTGTAGCTAAGCTCTCCAAACAAGTATGCCACAACACAAGCACCGAATCCAAATCCACCCTTAGCCAGACCACAACCAAGACATCCATTCATGCCACTATCCATCGCCATTCTCGCTCAGCTGCTAACTGTTCATCTACTGCAACACTTTGTGTCTGTTCTTCATTTAGGATTCTCTCAAGTAACCAATGCAAGTTTCCATGCTATTCCTTCATCATCTCTAATCCGCTAAGATCTCCAGTCTGCAAAGAAGGACTTCTTCAGAATGCAGTACAGAAAGGACTCTTAAGAGGTCCATTCTGAAACCACCTTCCCTACGTACCGCATTAACCCTAGTGGGACACAACTCAAGTTCAGGCTAGAAACACACCTTATCATTGATCTGCCAGCTCCCCATCAGTCAGTTGAGCCCAGCATCACTTCACTTATACCTTCCAAGGAATTTTCTGCCATACACATGAATCAATGATGCTATACAATGTATCAAACTCGCTGGATGCCATGCTTGGTTATACAAAACAGACACTGCTGATACCTTCAAAGTGTTAATGATCCTTTCTGATCTATAGCATTTGTATGGTATCACATGGGATTGCCCTGCATCCCCCAGATGACTTGTACTTATGGACCCTCCAAACTCTCCACCAGCTGAAAACATCACCTGCCTCACTAACCTAATTCAGGCCCTTCATACATATGCTGGTAGAGGATCCAGTCATATCCCTGGCTTCCCCTGCACTGTCTTGGATCTGACTATGTGGAAGCATGTCTCTCTATGGACAACCAACTGTTATATTCTCCAGTCTCTCTCAAGTCCAGTTTAAATGATCTTGCACATAGAAAGTTCTTATCCCTCCTAGGATACTTAAACAGTACCATGAGAAGCATAAAGCAGGATCTAGAGATATGGTCCCTATTTCTTAAATCATGATATGAGATATCTTTATTCTACTATGATCCTTCTTTTTAACAACTAGAAACATTTACAAATGCAACACCATCATATGGTTTTGCTGCCATCCATGGAAACTTCTGGGTTGCTCTTCCATGGCTTCCTGACATCTTCATGATACCTAAAGTTGTTATAATTTCTGTATTTTGAAATATACAGTACTTGATAGTTACTGCTGCTCTATTGTGAGCATCTCTGGTCCAACAATCTTGCTACCTTTATTTGGACAACCAACGGGTGGTAGCAGCCATTAATAAAAGCTGATCCCAACTCCTTCAATCATGGCCTTTCTCAGAAACAGACCTGGATGTGTCTGTTACTGTTTTCAGTTCCATTGTGCACACATTCCAAGAACTGCTAAATCATCTAACTGACTCTCTGTTTTGCTTCTTCTTCAGTGTCAGTGCTACAGCAGACACCTCTGGAGTGCCTGCGGTTTTTCTGTGGACTGAGGGGGGGCGGTCCTCAGCTAGTTTCGATCCTTCCTCTAGGGCAGATCCCAGAGAGTGGTGTTGGGGACTTATTCCTTGGCCCCTCACTGGCTGCCCTGCGGGGTACCACAGGGATCGGTGCTGTCCCCCACGTTGTTTGCAGTATACATGATGCCCTTTGTGTGAGGGGGTGCTACTTGTGCTTGGTGCACTTTAATAAAGTATTTTTAAAAGTATCCTAGCATTGGATCTGTATCCTGGTGTCACGGGTAGCCAAACAGTTCTGCAGTTTGAAAACCCCTTGAATTAGTTACGCAAAACATTTCTACATGACACTTACAGGCAAAACCTTAGAAATTGATCAAATAGACACCCAGACGATTCAGACTCATGACTCATGCCTTATGGCTCTCCTTATCTCTTCAGCAGTCAGACAAGCAGTTAATGTCAATCTACAAGCTGCCATGAACTATGTCTTCCTGAGGCCTGAAGAATGTATCCAGTTCTTCCAAGTTCAATCCAGAATATCATCTCCCTACAAACAGCCTTCAAAAAAGTCATCTGAAATGTACCATCTGCTTCTCAGAGAGTCCAGCCTATCAGATGACGTATCAATTACACTGTTCCTTACCACCCAATATATTCACATAATGTCCTATTGCCATATTCAATCAAGTGAAAGATCAACTGAATTCAAATGAGCCGCTACTGACTACAGAGTCTGGTGAACTGATAACTACTAACAGTCTGTGTGCCATATCAGAATCTTACTAGCTCAGCTCGGCCTCGACCCCCCTCTCTTTTTTTTTTGGACAGTCATTCATTCCACCACACATGAGGAAGATTACAGGTAAGTACCATATTTAGACTAGCTAATTAAAGCCCAGAGGGAGGGCTGACCATTTGCCTTGGATCTCCAGAAGTTCCCTCTACCTGGGGGGGGGGGTCATTTTGGGGTATACAATTGGTCTACTTCTGAGAGTTGGAGGAGGTTCTTGGTTCAGTGCCACTCAGATATTTTTGGGCTCTTTCATGTCTTTTAGCCTGATCCCTGCCTGGCAACTCTTTGAGAGTGGATATGACAGAGACTGGCAAAGTAAACTGCATTAACAAGCACTACTCAAACCAGTCACTGGACTTAGAATTGAAAGGCTAAAGCCTCTGGTTCTGACGCTGGCTTACCATACCCCCTACTCCTGTAAATACCCAGTGGCTCCCTGGCTTTCAGCACTAGGTGTTTTGCTCATCCTGCCCCCTTCCCTCCTCCTTCTCTGGCAGTATGTGTCTCCTGATGGGTTTTCTCATGTCCTTTAGCCTGATCCCTGCTGGGCACCTCTGTGAGGATGGAGATGATGGAAAAAGGCCAAAGTAAACGTTATACACAAGCACTGAAACCAGTCAGCTGCACTTACACCCGCCTGATATGGATGATTAAATGCTGAGGCCGAAGGCCAAGGAGTTTAAACAACCACTGAAGGTGGTTATTCTGAGTATACTCCAGCTAACAGAATGTCATAACTATTATACAGCTAGAAATTTTGAACCCAAAATGTTAAAAGTTATGCGGCATTTAAAGTGGAATGTGACTTTTTTCTCCTTTTTTCTATTGACTAAATGGAGGAATTATTATGGGTGTGTCTGAAATATGAATAACCTACTATGGGCATGTCTGAAATGTGGATACCCTATTGTAGTCATGTAAAATGTGTGGTTGTAGTAGTTTATTGAGGTATTAAATGAGAGTTTTCCTGAGTTCTGATTGGCTTACAGTAAATACCTGTTGTTTAACATGTGATAACTACACACTTAGGTGCATAGTAAGGCACAAGGACACAGCCCCAGTGCATTCTGCACCTAGGCGTGCAGTTATCACATAACAAGTAAAACCCTGCAATGTATTATTAGGTTTATAAAATGGGCTACTCATGTAAAAGATCAGAAGGAAAAATACATTACATTTTTTTATAGTAAAATACATTTTTATGTAGTGTTTTCCCAAAATGTAGAAAATAGTTTAGTAAGTATTATGTTTTGACTATAGATAGTGTATGACTGTCATTTTGTGCTTCTTTTGTCCAGTATAGGACATAGGCCCAAAACAGCTTTCTTCCTTCTGTAAGAAGCTGTCCTGGTCCTGCAGGTAACGTGTGATCCCAAGTATGCTACTTACCATCCCACTGAGACACATCCCTCCCACCTCCCAGTACTATCTGAGCCAGTTCTATGTAATAACAGCAATCACAGAAAGAGCGATCGCCGTTTGGGCGAGTGTACATTGACGAAAATGAATTATGGCAATGTACACTCACAGCGACTAGAAAACTAGTGAATGTTTTTCTATGTTATGTGGGGGGCTATGCCCCCCACACACCCCCACTTAAGGATTCTCAACCCAAGGGGGTGCATGTCGGGTGTGTGTGTGTGTGTAAAACATAAAAAAATAAAAATAAAACCCCCGACCCGACACCAAAAACAATCGTGCCCAGAACCGAACCCAGCACCCTTCCAACCCCAGCCTGCCACCTACCCACCACGCCACATGGCCAGCTCGGCGGCCGACTGCTACACTACACCCCACATACCCTCCCTCCCCTTCCACCCGTTGCACGATGTGATCCCCCCACTTGTGTGTATATGTAGTGACATCCTGTCGCTGTACTCACGTACCCGTGTATCCGGTTGCTACTCTGCCAGGTAGCCCAGAACACAGCAGCTGTGATTGAGTTGCCCTTTTTGAAAGTGCCCAATCATGGTTGTCTTGTTCACTGGATACCATTTGGGCCTGTTAGCATGTGTGTGTTCATTTATATGTGCACAGGGCAGGAGTTAGTCAAAATGGCCAAGTCAGCAGCCGATTCTCTAGTTCTTCTTTAGGAGAGAAAAAAAAGGGACGATAAAGATGAGTTCACTTGGCTGCATCCATTTTTAAAGTGATTGGGGAGGAGAGTAATGTGTGGTTGGGATAGTGGGTGGAGTGAACGAGTAGTGCTAGCTTACGATGGGGGTTGGAGTGAGCAAGTGACAGAAGCCTATGTGGCAGTGAAGTTGAGAGACGTTCGAATGAGAAAGTTGGTGTTGGAGGCCTAAAACAAAGAAGATAGATTATACAAAATTGAGACATGACATAACATTTGTACACCAGTCATGTAAATAGTATGCAGGAGATTAAATGGAGTAAGATAAAGGGAAGTTATACAAAGGCATGAAAAGTTTTGTTTTTTTAAGCGATGGCAGGGGACATTGCACTTTATGAACCTGGGTCCAGAAAGTTTGTTACCTAAAACTTTTTGAGAGGCATGTTCATCTAGGTGTACTGTGTCCTGGTTGCCAGAAGGTTTTCCAGACCAGTGGTTGTCACCACGTAAGATACTGCATTCCCGAAACCACTCGGCTAATCAGGAGGAGCAAAATTCCCAGCCCATTTTATAATACTGTGTATTTACTTGCCAACCAATAGAAGTAAATGGTCTCAGAAGTGAGGCAGGTAGTTGAAATGAATATTAGATATTCCCCCCACACACGTTTCATTACCAGGGTGACATGTCAGCTATTTTTGTTCTTATTAACTAATTCATTAGTTCATTAAAATTCCTTTTGCATATAGGCTTCACAGGTTCTCCAGACAAAAAGAAGATGTCTCAGGATTACTGGAATAATTAAAATGATAGCACAGCTCCCATCAATGCCACGGGGGAAACAAAAACACAGTCAAGGGACGTGTTTATGTTTGTTTCTAATTAACCTTTCATTGGAAGAACAAACTATTCTTTAAACTGGTCCTTCATTTGCATATGCTGAGTTGCACCATGTACAGCGTAGGATCACGAGCACACTCTTGCCCTGATGTGTTTTTTTCTTTATTATTAAATGATACCTTCGAACCACAAGACCCTGCAGGTCAGCTGTACAGATGTGCAGAGTTGGCAAATGTTGCTTCCTGAATGAATTCACAAAGGTTGCCAAATTCTCAGTGTCAACGCTGCAGTTTTCAGCAAACAAAGTGGCACTTTTCTTTTCCATATTCTGTTTCTCATCTTTCTGCCCTGACAACCCCTTTCTGACTGCCCCCCCAGCCTCATCACCCGGCTTCCTCTGGAGTTACCTTCCCGCCATTGTCCTCTGCCACAGGACTGTGGGGGGTGCCTGGTTGCCAGTGCAGGGCTGATCATTATCCTGCAGCCGGGGAGGGTGTCCATGAGTTTTCACTCTGGGCCCACATAGGTGCAATGGATGTGATGTTCAAGCTCTGCCTTTGCAGAGACGCCCCCTGTGTCCTGTACGTGGGTTCCTTTCACACTCCTATGACACTGCATGCGCTGCCACTTAGCCACCGCTGGATAGCAGTCTAACAGTGAACCACACAAATCTCCCCTCCCCAAGGGAGGAAAGCAGTCTTTCAGATGCTCAGTCCTCCCTCTCCTGGCCAACCCCCCTCCCCCCTGAGGAGCCTGAGCCATTCTCAAACCTGGGTCAATGGCGTGGCAGGAGGTAAGGCGTGTTGCAGCTCAGCCCTCCACACCTCTGGGCTGGCTCAAAATATGGCACTTTTTTTAATGCCTTGCAAATTGCATCCTGCCCAGTCAGGAATTTGCCCTTGCCTTGTTTTACTGCCTATTTAAATCTTCGTTGTTGTGACTAATTTGAACAATATTTCTTTGCTGCTATGTTGTGGTATCTCTTCCTAGACTGTAGGTTTTCTCTGCCTAAAAATTCTGTGTGAATTTCATTGATTGTTACTATCCTGGCTGCATGTATTCATTACTACTGACTGTTTTGACCTATGTTATTGTAATTTCACTGTACTCATGCTATGTACCTGTCTTTGATTGTTGTACTGTCGCGGGTCATGCCTGAAAATAGTCATTTCATGGCTAGTGCACATACCCGGTAAACAAAAACTAAATAAATAAATAAATACAGTAGATTTGTTCACCATGAGTTTGCCTGACTGCCCTGGAAAGTGCTCTTCCCTGGAAAAACTCACTGTGAAGTGGCGTAGTTGGCAATTCACTACGTTTTTCATGAAGGTGAATTTCACAACTTTGCCGGAACTTTGCTGGTGAAGCCAATCTTCACAGCATCTGTAGTCAACTGTCGTGCATGGCTGTTCATACATCTGTTGATTGTCACCCTAATCCTGTCTGCCACTTGTCCAGCTGTGATGGCCTCTCATGATGCTTCCAGAGTTAAGAAGGTTGTTCCACATACCACACTCATCAGCATGTGGGGCAGCAGGCCGAAACAATACATGTACTCTAGTTTCAATCAATTTAGAAAAGGTTTAAGAACTAAAACTGGGCTCTTCATTAATTACTGCAACACATTCCTGAGTATGCTACTATTGTGAAATACTGGGACACCTCTGCCATAAGGTTTCTGCCTTCCACCTCTGCCAAATATCAGCCCGCCTCTGCCATTTGGTATCTGCTCACCTTCCACATATCAGCCCCACTCTGCCATCTGGTAACCACCCACCTCTTCCACATATCAGCCCACCTCTGCCATCTGGTAACCACCCACCTCTTCCACATATCAGCCCACCTCTGCCATCTGGTAACCACCCACCACTTTCACATATCAGCCCACCTCTGCCATCTGGTAACCACCCACCTCTTCCACATATCAGCCCACCTCTGCCATCTGGTAACCACCCACCTCTTCCACGAATCAGCCCACCTGTACCATATGGTAACCACCCACTTCTTCCATATATCAGACAACCTCTGTCATATGTTAAATGCCACCCTCTTTCAAATTTTAGGCCTCCTGTACCATTTAACAACCACCCACTCACCTCTTCCACATATCAACCCACCTCTGATATGTAGTAATCGCCAATCTCTACCACATAGTTCACATCTGCTGTTTGCCATACATCCACCTCTGCTACATATTAGCCCACCTCTGTCATATGGCAACAACACGCCTCTTCTATATGATAGTAACACACTACTGACATATGACAATAACACGACTCTACATATGATAGTAGCACACCTTTTTTATTCAGTATCAGCACACCTCTGCCATGTAACAGCACACCTCTGCATATGATAGTGACACACTACTGGCCTATGACAATAGCATGCCTCTGCACATAATAGTAACACGCCTCTCATTTTTATATCAGCACACCTCTGCATATGATAGCAGCACACCTCTACCATATGATAGCAGCACACCTCTACCATATGATAGCAACACACCTCTGCCATGTGATAGCAGCACACCTCTATCATATAATAGCAGCACACCTCTATCATATCATAGCAGCATATCTCTGCCATATGATAGCAGCACACCTCTGCCATATGATAGCAGCACACCTCGGCATATGATAGCTGTACACCTCTGCATATGATAGCAGCACACCTGTGCCATATGATAGCAGCGCACTTCTGCCATATGATAGCAGCACACCTCTGCCATATGATAGCAGCATACCTCTGCATATGATAGCAGTACACCTCTGCATATGATAGCAGCACACCTCTGCATATGATAGTAGCACACCTCTGCATATGATAGCAGCACACCTCTACCATATGATAGCAGCACATCTCTGTCATATGATAGCAGCACACCTCTACCATATGATAGCAGCACACCTCTGCATATGTCAGGTGTCAGCGTGGCTCAGTTGGTAGCACATCTGCCTCTGGACCAGAAGGTCGTGGGTTCTCGTCCCACACTGGGATTGGATTTGCACCTCAAAAATCGCTGGCATCTGAGTGCAGTATAGGGGGGTGCTGTACTGCTGGGATGTGCCGTCCTTCGGATGAGATATTAAACTGAGGTCCCTTCTGCCCATCCTGGTGTTGTCCTGGTGGGTGTCCAGGTGGAAGTAAAAGAACCCAGGACACTCTTCGCAAAAGAGTAGGGAACATTCCCGGTGTCCTGGCCAACATTCCCCTTCCCATAAACCGGATCATGCAATTATCCAGGCTGTGTGTGGGTGATGATGTGCGATATGGCTGCCACCACACATTCAGTCACTTCACTACCAGTCTAGCATTGCTTGTAAAGCACTTTGGATGTATGAAAAGCGCTATATAAATGCTGATTATTCTTCTTATGATAGCAGCAGACCTCTGCATATGATAGCAGCACACCTCTACCATATGATAGCAGCAGACCTCTGCCATATGATAGCAGCACACCTCTCCCATATGATAGCAGCAACCTCTGCCATGTGATAGCAGCACACCTCTGCATATGATAGCAGCAGACCTCTGCATATGATAGCAGCACACCTCTGCCATATGATAGCAGCACACCTCTGCCATGTGATAGCAGCACACCTCTACCATATGATAGCAGCACACCTCTGCATATGATAGCTGCAGACCTCTGCCATATGATAGCAGTACACCTCTGCCATATGATAGCAGCACACCTCTGCCATGTGATAGCAGCACACCTCTCCCATGTGATAGCAGCACACTTCTGCCATGTGATAGCAGCATACCTCTGCCATATGATAGCAGCACACCTCTACATATGATAGCAGCACACCTCTGCCATGTAATAACAGCACACCTCTGCCATGTAATAACAGCACACCTCTGCCATAAGATAGCAGTACACCTTTGCATATGCCATGAGACCTTCTCAAGGTGGATTGCTAACTGACTTGGGAGCAGTAAGCAGAGTGTTGTAGTAAATGGATGTTACTCTTGCGTGGAGAGGGACATTTAGTGGCCACCCCTCAAAGGTAGGTGCTATGGCCACTGCTGTTCAACATTTTGATCAGAACGTGGTGACTGTAGATGACTGAGGCGTCAGCAGTAATGTAGACTGGTCCTGTACATATGTTCCCCTGGTTCTCCCAGGACATTCCCAAGGCCCCAGTCAGCCCAGTCTGTGGTTGATACAGTCCTCTGAATTGGCATGGAGGGCTGCGGCTACCTGTTTAATTTTTGTTGTGTTGTCACAAACTACTGGTAGGTATATGGCATGTCCTTGGAGGACTGCATGTCCCATAATCCTCTGCAACACACAGAGTAGTGTATGCTGTGCAGTGCCAGAGCTGTAATCCATTTGGATGCTTACTGTCTGACCCTGCTGCACCCCTGACATCCACCTCCAGCCCCTCTTGGCTGCTTCTTTCATGTGGAGTGGGGAGTCCAAGAGTTGTGTCATGAGTGTGGATCATCTACACCCAGATGCACACCTTTGTATCATATCCAGGCCATCTTTGTTGATTGTGCACAAAATTAGTATGTTTTCATCCAGCATTCTTTTTCATACCAGCTCATGAAACAGTGGAATGGACATGATGGACCTAGAGTCCCTTACAAACGTATTTTATTACAGTATATTACTAGGTTATGATATGAGAGTAATACATTTCTGTTGTATGATAAAAGACATGGATTTCTGCACACCTCCGCCATATGATAACAGCACTCCTCTACCACACAGTAGTAGCACACATCTGCCATAACAGCGCACCTCTTCCATATAAGATAATGTCTCTGCCACATGAAAACAGCACACCTCTACCATATGATAAGAGCACACCTCTACCATATGATAAAACCATACCTCCACAATACAACAATAGTACCCCTCCACAACATAACAGCACACCTCTCCCACATAACAGAACATCTCTGCCATATGAAAACAGCATGCTTCTGCCACATGATAATAGTATACCTTCGAAATATGGTAACAGCCACGCAAGAACCAACAGAGGACTTGGAGGACAAGATGAATGAATACTTCCAGAGGGTCCGGGTCCTGAAACTAACAGTGGAGCACAGTGAGCTTCTCTTGGCGCCTCTCGCACTGCCAGAAATCTTGGGTGCAATCAAGCGAAGTAAACAGGGTAAAGCCCCTCACCCAGACAGACTAGGGACAGAATTTTATAAAGCATTCCTGGATAAACTGGTGCATCAGCTGCTGTCGGTATGTCAAAGGGTCCAGGAGGGAGAGGTGGTCCCACCATCCTGGCACTATGCACAAATAACTGTGCTCCTGAAACCAGGGAGAGATGCTACTCTGTGTGGCTCGTACTGCCCTATATCCCTCCTAAACACAGACCTTAAGATCTTCACAACAATTCTGACACTGCAGCTGCAGAGCTCTGTAGGCTTCCTGGTCCACCCAGATCAAACTGGTTTTATCAATGGGAGATTAATCCATGATAACATCAGATGCTTGCTGAACGTCAGGGTGCAGCAGGGGGAGGAACTAGCCTTGGCTGTCTTCATGGACACAGAGAAGGCATTTGACAGGATGAACTGGGACTTTCTGTATAGAACGTTGGAGGTGATGGACCTGGGGGGCTCATTTCTGATGAGCATTAGGGAGCTATATGCAGCCCCATAAGCTACAGTAAGAGTCAATGGCATGACCTCACAGAGATTTCATCTCACGAGAGGTACTAGACAGGGCTACCCACTCTCCCCTCTTCTCTTCACCTTATGCATGGAGCCACTTGTGCAAGCGATTCAAGCAAACCTGGGGATTCGAGGCTTGGAAGGGCAGGGTAGGACACACAAGATATCCCTGTATGCGGACAACACATTGTTCTTCCTCACACAACCCCATTCCTCACTTCCTGAATTAACTAAAAAACTCTCATTGTATGGTTCCATCTCTGGATATAAAATTAACTTCTTAAAGTCAGAGGTTCTCAAGTTACAAGGTACGGTTCCACTTGGACTTAAACGGGACTTTCCATTCCAGTGGGCTGGGGGTGGAGTGGAACGATACTTGGGTATTCGGGTGTTGGCCAAACTGAGTGACCTTTACCATTCAAATTATAGGAAAATGGAGGCTGAGATGAGGGCAGATGTAGGCCGATGGGGCTTGCTTCCATTGGGAATGGCAGGGAGAGTTGCTACAATCAAAATGAATGTTCTCCCGCAGTATCTCTTCTTCTTCTTCCAGGCTCTTCCAGTCCCAGTTCTGGAAACATTCTGGAAGAAACTGCAAAAAACAATCCTCTCCTTTGTTTGGGCGGGTCACAGACACCATGTTCGCAGGCACCTGCTCACCCTCCCCAGGGAAGGCGGGTTTTGGTGCTGTCTGACATGCGCGCCTTTATTATGTGGCGGCCCAGTTGGCCCCAGTAGTCACCTGGCTCAAACAGAATAGAGTCAGGATGGTTGGACATGGAGGCTGCTCCCTCCCTTTGAGTACCCCTGTTCGTGCTACCCCCTGCCCCAATTTCTGGTCGCCTCCTATCCTCTATAAAAAAATCCCTTTACCAAACATACATTGGGAATACTACAACTGGCCAGTGGCTCTCCAGCACACCAAATGAAATAGGCCCCCACACAGCCATCATTGGTGAGACAGGTTTTATACTGGCCATGGTGGACTCGGTGTTCAGATGATGGAATAAAAAAATCATTGGTCCAGTTCAGCCAACTGGTTCGTAATGGGATTGTGGTGTCCTTCTAGGACCTTCAACATCAGTTTGGCCTCCCTAGGCAAGATTTCTTCTGGTTCCTACAAATCTACCACTACCTCCTAACTCCAGGGAGGGTGGCACTGGTCACACATTACCTCACAGGCCTGGAGCAGTTTCTCTATTGGGTTGCCAGATTGGTGGGATGCCAGGGAAATATTGCCCAGGCTTACAAGATGCTGCAGGGCCCTTCACGACCAGAGTTTCAAGTGGTCCATGAGGCCTGGGCTCAAGATGCACAGATCTTGATGAGCTCTGAGTAGTGGGAGAGCATGTGGAAGATGGGTTGGCACACCACGTCTTCCCCCTCTTGGGGCGAATTCCGCTGGAAATGTCTAATACAATACTTTCACACACTAACTATTACTAGACATTTCCAGCCAGGTGGTTCAGAGCTATGCTGTTGAAAATGTGGGCAGGTAGGCTCACACCACCATATTTTCTGGGAATGCCCACTTTTGCAAACATAGTGGTCTCAGATACATAATGCCCTCGAATGCATTTGAGGGGTGGCCCATTCCAGGCACCTTCCAACACCTGTTCCTGGGCAAAGGGGTGTTCGGTCTGGGTTGGAATGCACAACAGAGGATGCTTAGAACTTTTTGCTTGGCGGACACGAAAGGGATCACCACTCACTGATTGAGTGATGCACCTCCCACACAGGGGGAATGGCTTGCCAAGGTAAGAGAGCTACATTCAATGGAGTGGATCATGGCTACCATGCTCCTCACCTCAGAAACGTTCAGGGAGCTGTTGGGAGCATGGGAGAGATATGACTTGGGGCTCTGAGGTGAAGAGGTAGAGGACCCTTCCGCCCCTCCCTGCGCCGTGGTGAGGGGGGAAGGAGGGGCAGACTCCACATGAAAGGGGATAAGGATCCCCCCGAGCAATTGTCTGGTGATTCGAGCTTGGCTGGCCTACATTATCCCCTATGAAGAGTCATTTTTGACTTAGGATTCCCTACCTTAGGTGACAAGTAGATCAACAGGGAATCAACCTATACTCAAAGATGTGCAGGTGCAGACAGACAGCCAAGTTGTTCATCAATTCCTTTTATGTTATTATTACAGTTTTATTTAGAAATAAAGACCCAAGACAAGAAGGCTGACCGAATAATTTAGTTTATTGAAGGAAGTCTACATATTAGAAACTTTGAAGATGCCAAAATACTTGCTCCACAAACACCCAGGCTTAGTAGTACTCCTTGCTGTAAATGATTACCTGCAATTGGAAGGGTGGGCTGCAAGTTAGACATTGTTAGATATGATTAATCGTATGATTATAATTTTAAACACCTAAGTACTGATTCAGTGTACACAATTTGAGTATCATCTGTGCACTTGTCATGTATCTTGATTGTGGATGCAATGTATTTGATTTATTCTATTCAATAAAATTGAGTTAAACAAAAGAAATATAACAGCACCCTACTGAATATGATAACAGCACTCCTCCACTGTACAAATAGCAGCCCAACTCTGAACTATAATAATTTCACACTAAGGACTGCCCAGTGATTTGGTTCCAGAGCATCATGCTTCCTATGCAAACACATGAGTAGGGGAATGTTCCTGCTTACTGTCAGCCACCTCTTTGTATGAACAGGTGGTCTGCCATTCCCCTCTGCTGGCACTAGGAGGTGGTCTTGGTGTGACCATCATTTGACTCCTTGTCCATTTGCCCATGCAACATGCCCTTGAAGGTAGGACATGGCTGCATGCAACATTTTCTTTTTTGCCAGGTTCCTTGAACAGAAAGTACAAGGGGTGGCACTGGGAGGAAGAGGTGCATCAATTGCATCTGCCCACCTTGAACCAGATTCTTCTTATTCTTCTTTGCTCCCCTGGAGGTATCAGCAGTTGTCCTAAAACAATCTGTAAGATGCAGAGAGTCCCTGCACAGCCACGTGCATGTCAATTACCTGTACGTGCCATCCTATGTCCCCTAGGCCAATTGGGCAGTGAGATGAATAATTCTCCATCCTTGGCAGTGGGTAGCATCTTATGGCATAAGACTTCTACCTGCTTCCAGCTCACTGTGTTTTTTCTGTGATCAGGCAGGAACCTGAACTGCCAACAAGGCAAGCAGGTCCTCAGTCGCAGCAGTCTTGGGCCAGCCTTGCAAGAAAATGCTTCAATAAAATGGATAACAGCGCTCACCCATTGAAGCAAGCAGTTATTGTTTTCCCTTATATTTTATTTATATTAATATTTCCAGAAAATTGTGATGGCAGAGAATGGATTGACCCAAGGAATTCCAGTGACCCAGTATCTCTAGCATGCTTAGAGTGTTAGCTCATGCCGGGATCTGAGTTTAACACTGTAGGAGGTGATTTAGAGTTGTCAGTACGTTACAACCAATGATTTCAAACTCCAGAGCTTAGTCTCTAAATCCTGGATTTTGGTTTTCCAGTAGGATGACCTTCAAAGGACCTGCTGTCTCCATTTTCTTCCTTTAGTTGCTGTTCCTGCTGGATATGAAACTATGGGCTTTGCAGCATGCTGCTCCTCATATTGCTGCGTATAATCACAGCATGCTGCTCCTCATATTGCTGCGTATAATCACAGCATGCTGCTCTTCATGTTTCCGCATATTGTTTTCATAGTAATTACTAACAAGGGTTGGAAATCGTGCAGAGTGTTTGACTAACTCTTATTTATTAATTAATTGATTGACTGATTGGTGGTAACCGGAAAAGGCACACTGAGCCAAGGCTCATTTCCAGGGGCTGGTCAGGACAGGGGTACATGAATAAAAATATAATACATGGATGGGTTGTTTTCCCCATTGAAAAGGCCATAATTTATTTCCCTGTATACATGTGATTAATCTGTCCGTCAAAGCTATGTACCTGCACTAATCAGTCAAATACAGCTACGTACCTGCACCATTTAAAGCTATATACCTGTACTACATTAAACCCGATGGGATACCACTAATAACACAATTAACACAGCATTAGGAAGCTAGCCAAACCATTTAACAAGCTGCAAAATAGCCTGGAAAACGACACTTACACAAAACACTCTCAGACCCAGAAATCCCTCAAACCTCAACTTGCACTCACAACAAACTATTCCCTCCTTGCTGCAAGAGACCTTCAGGTGCCATAACTTGGTCGCAAATGCAATCTCCATAACAGTAACCATCCAACTGTGTTATATTTAACAAACAATGGGTTAGGGTGGTATACAAGGATGTATACCCATCAAGAGGGGCCAATTAGGGCAATAATGTCACTCATCCTTTGGGCTCATGGCCTTATTGCCCTCATTAGCCTCCTCGATGGGTATACATCTTTGTATACCACTGCTACTCACTGTTTATTTTATATATATATATATTATATATATTATATATATAATATATATATGTATATATATGCAGTAAGAGTGATACAGGCAGCACACACAGCAAAAGTGTACTGGTAATATGTATATCAAGCAAGGTACAGGCAGGACTGGGTGTAGCTATTAATAAAGGACTCTGCAAAACAACAGGCCTCAAGACTAACTAACAAATGCTGTTCAGTTGGGCAAGAAATGGCATGAGGGGGGAGAATATGGCAGTTAATAGAGCAGCACCCAGAGATTAAGCTGATAGCTGGAAACCCTGTCGTTAACATTCTGTTATCAGCCGAATTGAGCCTGACTGGTTCAGTTTGTATAAGCAGTGCTCATCGCTTTAGAAATTTTACTGATCTGGTCTGGTTTGTTTTATCTTACTTGCATCCATCAATCTATCTGACCTTTGGTCCAGACTACTCTCTGGCATCATCTTACTGGTGTTCTGCCTGCAGACATGAACAGCACAAGATTCCTGTTGTTACATAGTACACAGACAGATGCAACATACTTATCCAGAGTTTTGCAAAACATTCAGTTTTGAACAGCATATGGATTTTCAGATGTGGTTTATAAGCCAGTACAAACAACCTACAGGGCAAAGAATGTATCTACAGCTGGAATTCTGCCACAGTGAAATCCACGCTGCCTGACACAGTTTTACCATGATGGCATTTTGCTTTTCTTAGCTCTAGAGATTATTAGAGACTGTCTTTCTTGCACCATCCCTGAGTGCTGTTAGAGAATGATACAGTGACATCACCAGCATACAACCTGCACAATATTCTGCCTTGTTGATGGGGTAAGTGTTCTTAGTAAACAGGATGCTGAAGCTTTACATTGGTATCATTTTATTTATTTCCCTGAAATGGCACACCCAGAGAGAAGCAGTTTGCATTTAGTTCTGCTTTTATCTCTTTTTGCAGTTCACTGAAGCAGGGATAGTTCAAGGGACTTGCACGGTGAACCGTAGTTTATGGTGGGATTCAAAACTTTGAGCTTCTGCTTTCTAGTTCTGTGTTCTAACCTTGAATGAACACTGTCTGCTAAGATGGGCTCACAAGCTTGAGTTTACTTAAAGAATAACCATGCTTCACCTACACCTACTGTTCTATTTGAACAATTCATTTTGATACATATACCAATATGCACTTTGCAAAATTATTGGTTTTCTCTCTGGATTTGAATATGATTAAGAAGACTAGAGCTGGGAGATAGAACGGTCTTTATGTGGCAGACTTGTTTATCATACATTAACCAAGAGGCTCCTATGTGTCACTTCTTTGCATTATTGATGACACATTAGATATTCACTGCGGTGTCTTTGGGTCAAATGCAGTGCCTGAGTTCCTAAAATGGCGGATGAGATTTCGGGGGTTACGTCACTTGAGAACTGTGACGCTACATCATTAATACTTCCCATTGTGCAGTCTATCCAGAATTGGCAGGTTGTACTGCATGGAGAAATGGAATATTAGATTGAGGGGAGTGGGAGGTGGAGAAGTCGATGGGGGGTGTAGGGGGCAAAGCCCCCTATCATAAAACAAAAAAACAAAAGAAAGAGACAAAAGAAAGATGTCACTGTTCTTTTTATTTAGAGTAATGGTTGTCGCTTGAGACACTTCTCGCAGCATGGTGTTTTAAATACGGAGGTTTTGTCTCGTGCCTTCGGTACGATGCTGTATCACTGTTAGGTGGACGGGATTTGCTGATTGAAATCTCACCTGCCATGTTGGTAACTCAAGAACTACAGACCATCCATGTCTTTCGTTCATTTTCTAGTACTATAAAGTCATAAGCAAGGCCACTGTTTTTCGGTTTTTACCGGAAAATCCGGTAAAATTCCGGAATTAGGGCTGCCTGAAGACCGGTTAAAATGAAGATTTCATGGAATCTGGCATTTTCTATAAGATCAGTAAATCTATAAAACAGTGTGTTTTTCTTTTAATTCCTTCCTGTACTATTTTAAGTTTGCTTTATTTAATGCTCTGTATATTAAGCCTTCTTTAATTCTGATTATTTATGCACATACTAAAAGAATGATAGCAGAATCCCGGTAAAATCCGGAAATTAGAGTGACAATCACCGGTGAAATTCCGGAATCTTAAGTCTTGATAACGGAATTTAATTATTTTAATCACTGTAAAACAGTTGCCTTGGTCATAAGATATACATTGCCTATAAAAGGTACCATGTCACTGTGCCAGGCAAATGGAAGTTTTACATACAGCCATACGTGTCCAGCAGTTTTCAGCGTGGCTGTTAAATGATGTTCTGCAATACTGCATCATGTAATCTGTACACATCTGTTTCAATTAATTGTCCTTATTGGTTTATAAATGTGCTTTTCATACATGGTCAGGTGCCCTGGATATTAGGAAGGTATCAGATAAAATATCAAGTGTGTGTGTGTGTGTGTGTGTGTGTGTGAGTGCGCGCGCGCGCGCGCGTGCATTGCAGCCAATTTTGAATTAGTACATTATACAGTGCTCCCTCATTGTACAAGTATGAGATGAAGATCTGAATAAAAATCATAAGAATTTACCAGACTCTTCCAGATAGTAAATGGGGTTGACCGTTGTGCTCCTTCAGGTTTTGGTTGATAATTTCAACACCACAAATGAGTAGCAGTCCATTTCAGCATCACAAACAAGTGTCAGCCTTTTTCAGCACCCACAACTGAAAAACAGCCTACCTCAGCATCACAAACAAACGACAGCCTTTGTCAGCACTATGGAAGAGTAGCAATCAATTTCAGCACCATAAACAGAGCTACTCTGAATGGTCCAGCAAGACCATGTTGGAGTGGATAGTCCTCTCTCTGCTCCACCAGATAATTTGCCAACTAATCCAACTATTAGAGAATAATATGTGCACCAGAACATAGGGGAAAGTTGGTGGGAGGGGGAGGCTGACACTTAAAAGAGAACAGTGTACAAAAGGTTGTTTTTGCAAACCATTGTTTGTTTTTTTGTCGTAATTTTGACCTTTCTGCTGGCTGGCCCCATCATCCTTGCCCCCCACCCCATCACCCACATCTTTGGGACTTACTTGTGTTACCCCTAGATGGCGCTATCCCAGGGGCTACTACCCCTGCCTGATTTGCCACTAACAGGTTGAGGGGCCTGGATCCAATGGCGGGTGCCTCCACCCAGAGGTCAGGGTTTGCAATAGTTAAACTAACTTGGTCACAGCCTCTGGGACACTGCAACCCCTTTCTTCCCACTAGTGGCCCACACAATATATCAGAATTACCTTCACAGTATACACTTACCCCAGGTCTGGTTCCGTCACTGGGACCTCCTGTGAAATGAGATACAGTGCAACAATCACAGTACAGTACTTTAACATAGACAAATACCTCAGGCAGTATAACTTTGCTGAAACAAGCAGCTCTGATTTATTTAGGGGATATAACAAGGACAGGGGAAATCAGGTTAATTAGCTTATCACTCTAATAATCTACCTATGGCTCTGTGCACAGGCCTATCCCTATCAGTTACTGTCCCTGGGTACCCAAGCCCTAGTGGCTAGTCCAAACCGTGGCAGCTGGTAGGGGCCCTTCACACAGAGAAAGGAGAATTAAACAGTCAGCAGTACAGTAATTCCATTTGGATTTAATGTGGCAATTCAACAGGGAGCAACCCTGAATTAGTACTCACGACCTCCAAATAAGATAGGGTCCTTCAGTGTCAGCAGGGCTCACTTGAGGTACACAAACCTCTTCACACATCCATATAAAAGAAAGCACTATACCAGGCAGGCTGCATCTGTATCCCGATCGCAATTACTGCACAATACCCGGGAGAACACACAGCAGATTCAGTTCCTGACAGACCGAGTGCAATTTTCAGCAATTCTTCCAGTCTTCTACAGGGTGAGCCTGGTTTCTACTCTTCAGAGATCCTTTGATTCTTTTCACAGGACGGATTCAGTCCTAACAAGCTGTTACACAAGCTGCAGACCGGAACTCTGGGCCTTACACACGTTTTTTGACTAAAACTGCACACTGAAAAAGCACAGGGCTCCTTCCTTCTTCACTGCCAAAGCTCAACTGAAACTCCAACCGACAAAACCGGCACTTCCTTTGAGTTCCTCCCAGTTCTTGACTGGATTGGCTGTCACTCACAATAGACTGCTGCTGTTGGTCCAAAAGGCGCTGAAGTCTAAACTACATCTCCCAGAGTCACTGCTCATACAATCCTCTTGTGGCTGGCTCAGATTATGAGTCCAAGTTCTGATTCGTCCAAGGCACCATTTTAGAGCTAGCTTACCCCACACTGATTGGTCCAGTTCAGCAGTTCAAACTAGAATGGGGAACTAGCAGACACAGTTCTGACTGCAAAAGAAAGCAGGTTAGACAAACTGTAATTTCATTATTACTGTAAATGATTTCTGGCAAACAGTTACATCTTTCAGATAGGTTCCCTTTGCACTCCTAGTGACTGCAAAAATAGAGTGAATTGGCAGCAGCTTGAGTGGTACTCAATCAAAGAAACACACAGTCCCCCATACAAACTAATTATGTCTGCAAGCAGACAGCTCTTAAAGAGACAGTACCAGAGGTTCTAAAAACACTCACTGATAAATGGCTTAAATGCCAAACACCATTCAGGCTTGGAGCATTCAAGCAAGCTCCTGGAAGTCTTTTGGGAACCCCCATTTGCAGGGGGGTTACACTTGGATTTGGTGAGTTCCTCACAGAGTTCCCTCCTAGGTGGGGCCATATGGCTGGCAGTACAGCCTAGAGGTTAGAGGAACGAGGTGTGAATGAGCTTGATACATCCAGCAGACCAGACCTGAGCTTGATTCTCACAACCTCCGCTTGCATACTGTGTGACTCTGACCAAGTCTCTTAACTGCCCAGTGCTCCCAGGTCATCCCTGAAAACAGGCACGTGTGCCTAGTGGGCCTTACCCGGTTACCAAAGACAAAAATAAATATGGAAGGGATATGGTGATAGACCAATAGAAGAATGCTGGAACCCATCTCTCAGATACAGTAGAGCTGTCTTAAGGGTGCTCCATCCTCTCTCCCCCCCCCAGCCGACCCCCAAATGACCTGAGTGTGATCTCAAACCTGGGTAACTAGGTACATAGTCCTGCTACACAAGATGGGGGGGGGGGGGATAAGGAGCAACTGGGGGAATTACAAACTTACCAGCCTTACCTCTGTGGTGGGTAAACTGATGAAGTCACTAGTCAAATAGGACCTTGTGGATTGCCTAAAGAGCCAGGCCAACCTGATAGTTTTCTTTGACTGTGTAACAGAGTTATAAGGGCCATGCAGTGGATTTACTCTACTTCAGTATTAGCAAGGCTTTCCACTTGGTGCTGCACAGAAAGTTGCTGAAAAAACTAGAGGACCTAGGTGTGGCTAGGCACATAGCTAGATGGAGGGGAAACTGGCTGAAGGAGAGACAGCAGAGGGGGATGGTAAATAGGGTCAAATCAGAAGAGACAGAGGTCACCAGTGGGTTGCTGTGGGGATCTGTTCTAGGTCCTGTCCTCTTCAGTATGTTCATTAGCGACATTGGAGAGGGCATCCGGGGCAAAGTTCTGTCTCTTTCAGATGATACGAAGCTCTGCAGTAGGGTAGCTAGTGATGAAGGGATCCGGGAGACGCAGAAGGATCTGCAAAGGCTAGAGATGTTGTCTGAGGGTTGGCAGTTGAAATTCAGTGGCAAAACATGCAAGGTTATGCCACTTGGAAAAAACAGCACAGAGTACTGGATGGGAAGGGTTACACTGAGCACTACAGCAGAGGAAAGAGTACTGAGAGTCATCAATAGTGACTCTCTCAAACAATCAAACCAGTATAAGAAGGCCTATAGTAAGACAGTAGGATTGTGGGGTATATCAGAAGAGGTATTGACAGCAGGAAAAAGGAGGTACTATGACCTCTATATAGGTCACTAGCAAGGATGCACCTGGGGCACTGTGTTCAGATCTGGTATCCTCTCCTAAGGAAGGACAGGGACAGGCTGGAGGCAGTGCGGTGAAGGGTGACCAAGATGATTCAAGGCCAGCATGGCAGATCTTATGAAGATTGTCTCAAGGCACTGAACATGTACCTGCTGGAGACCAGAGTGAGAGAGAGGAGATATAATGAGACCTTCAGGTTGCTGAAGGGAATAAACAAAGTTAACTGTTTCAAGCTATATAGCATAGGAGTAGAGTCAAGAACTTGATGTTATGAGTGTAAACTGGCGGGGGGAAGGTTTAAGTGGGTTGAGAGATAGTTCTGTTGTATAGAAAGGGTGGTGGAGCTGCGGAACAGTCTGTCAGAGGAGCTGATTGGTGTCAGGACCATAAATGGTTTCAGGCATGACTGGGACAGAGTGAAGGATTTGGTGGTTGCTCAGGTTGGTAGCAGTAGGGAGGTAACCAGGGGTGTAGACCAAGAGGGATAAGACCCTGCATGGGCAATAGGTCCCGGAGCAGATAGAGAACCCTGGCTGACTAGATGGACCTGTGGTCCTTTTCTGCCCTCGTTGTGTATGTTTCTACATTTCTAACCAGTGTGGGAGATAACAGCTTTACTGCCATGCCCTGGAACAGCTAAACCACTGTTTATTATACAAAGAAAAACTGTATTAGCCCATTTTACTAATACAAAACCCACATTTACCAACAAAATTAAATCTTAAAGTAATTTTGGGGGTATTTTGCCCCATGAATTTAAATGGAAGCAAATAGTTCAAGTCTGCATAGTGCAACTCCAGCAGTTTTCCTTGACATAGCTCTTCCTTTAAATGAAAGAACAACATACGAGGATATCATATACATTTAGTCTGAGGTTTGGCCTTTGCCTGCCTGCCTGATTCCCCAGTGTTACCTATATGATTCTTAATGCTAAACATATCCTCCTGAGAAAATTATGCATTTTCTCAACTCACAATGTCATTTTAAAGCAGCAGTGCAACGAAATTGGGCAACAAATCTGACCCTATCTTTTTTTCACTCTAAAAGATTCCCGGCATCTTCCAGTTTTATTTGGTGGTAACATTTTCTAATTCTACCTAAATTTGAGTATTTTATAAATGTTTTCATTTAATCTTTTCTCAAGAAAAAAGATGGCTGCCACATTTTGCATTGAAATAGCATTGTAGGCCTGGCAAGGTTTAGGACTAAAAAATAAAAAAATGACTCATGGTGTACAGCATAAGAGGTATCTAGACAAGTACATTTGATGGATGTACTAATATTTTCCTTAACTGTAGCTGAAACTAGCTTTGAAAAAATTTTTTTGTTGCACTGTTGCTTTAAAGGATTATTTCTTAGGCAGAATTGTCCTATGTACTTAATTTTTATAATGTTTTAAAGCTGGGCATGGTAGCTTTAAAATAATATTATGATTATATTTATAGGTTAAGTATTTCATCAGGCATTGGGCTTCAAAACTGCCTTGAAAATTGAGAAAATGACACAATGTACTTAAAAGAATTTGCTCCACGTATTTGACACCCAGGTCAGGAGATGGGTACTTTCCTCTCTGCTCCCCAAATAGCAACAAAACACAACTGTCCTAAGTGAGCTGATTTACTTTTGAAGATAATGGCCCTGACTAATCATATCCCATTGCAAAAATATCTCAATGGATGAGAAGAATGCAGATAGTGATGGTTATGTGATCTTGCAGAGTACGGAAGAAGCAGGTCTGAGGTCAGACCACATTCCTTATTCTGGAAATTCCTTTCATAGAGAATGGGTGATGGGCTAATGGGAAACGTGTTGTTTAATTGATGGGGGAAGAGGGTGTTATGTACTTTTAGGTGCCAGCCTGCTGGGAACATCCATTTCAGGGCTATATACAAAACACTATATAGGAGACCATGATTACTTATTTATTTATTTATTTATTTCGATCTAGGATTACAATACCTTTGAGCCGAGCTCTTTTACATAGGTTCCACGTCAGCGTGAGCAACAGTCATCATTTTTAGTTACAAACATATAATCATTGACTTACAGACATGTAATAACCAGTACAAAGACTTGAGCTATGAGCAAGACAAGGGAAGGTGGTGGGGGGGAAGTGAGGGTAGGAGATCGAGGGGAAGGAGGTGCAGGGGGTAAGGGGGAGTATGAGAGGTGGTTGGAGGCGGGGCAGGAGTGGAGATACGGGAGGGAGGTGGGCGAGGGCAGGAGACAGTGCAGCCAGGAGGCCTTGTCGAGGGAATATGACAGGTAAGGTGCTAGGGGTGCAAAGACTGATTGTAAGTGCTGGGTGCTGGGGCATGTGCAGCTGGAACGGTGGAAATGTTAATATGGGCAATCACAGGATACAAGCAGTGAGAGGCGCAGCTTAAACTTGAAGAGGCCGAGTGTTGGAGTGGTCGCTATGTCACTGCCAAGAGAGTTGAGCCAATTGGATGCCCGATAGGTGAATGATCTTTATCCTTGGGTTGTGCGATATCGTGGGATATGTAGTAGATGGGAATTGGATCTCCTTGTAGTGATGTTCCTATGTCTAGGCTTAAGGAGGCACAGACACCAGGTGGGGCAAGCACCATTATAATTTTCTTGGCCGTGATGCAGGTTTGGTATTTTATGCGTTTGTCCAGTTGAAGCCATCCAGATTGGGAATAAAGGTCACATGTGTGGGTACGGCGATATGAGCCAGTGATGAGACAACAGGCCTTATTCAGGGAGGTCGCGATACGTTTGCGAGCAGTGGTAGTTGCAGACCCATATATGATAAGACCATAGTCTATAATGCTGACGATGGAGCTTTGGAGGGCCACTGATAGTGCTTCTGGGGTTAGGCATTTCCTGTGCCGGAATAATATGCCTAACCTCGCATTGGCAGACTTTGCAACATTGCTGATATGGACAGTGTATGAGAGGTGTCCCTTCTTACCTGGCATGCATTAAAGGGGCACTTTAAAACACAAGAGTAAAGTTCGGGGTGCTGCTGCCTCCTCACCATGCTCATTGGTTCTAGCACCTATGGAGAATAGTATATGTGTGCGAAATATATGAGTGAAAATAATGACTACTGTACTAGTGAACCTGCCTCATCACTGTCATTTACTGTAGTGTTGACTGTGTTTTCACATATTTTTATTTATTTGAATAATCAGATGAATCACTTTGAGCAAGCTTGCTCATTTGCAAAGGTGCCTCGTCAGTATCAGCATACAAAAATAAGTTGACAAACTCACGCACAACAATGATAACAATCACCGTGGAGCAATAAGGGAGCAGTCATAAGAGACATTGTCATGCAAGCTTGTGCAGGAAGTCGGCAACCATGAGGCATAATTAGGCCAGTACACAGGCATGGAGTCAGCAGAAGGAAAATAGCTGAGGCCAGGCAACACCCTTCGGGTACTTTATCAGGTGGGTAACATGGCTGAGATGTCCAGTGGAGCAGTGGCAGTGGCCAATGGAGCAGTTGCAGGGTGTGAAAGGGGAGAGAGGGTTTTTGCTGCATGCAACCACAGACAGTGCCAGTTAGGAGAGCCTTTAGTAGTACCCTTTTTGAACTGACCAATTTTTCAGAGTCCCGTCAGAGACCCACACATAGCGCTTGGCTAGACATGGTCTGCAGTAAGGCACGGACAGGGTTCCACAAGCATTCCTCCTGCTGAGGTATGGGCTTTGGGCAGGGCTTAGGAAGTTCTGTATTCCTGGGGAGGTGAGGCCTAGAAATGCTTTCTTACCTAGCATACAGGATTGGTACTTGATCCTGTCTTGCAGTGGGAGTCAGTTTGTTAGGGCATATACAGTAGTGTACAGGTGTGGGTGGTTCTGTCCTCTTCAGAGTCAAAGTGACAAGTTTTGTTGATAGCTAGCTTTACCCTGCTAAGTACTGTGTCAGAGGCTGCCCCATAGACCACGAGGCTATAATTAGTTATGGGTAGAATGGAGCTGGAAATGGCAATTTGTTTCACCTCAGGGGTGAGGTTGTGCCTCTGTCTATAGAGTGCCCCTAATTTTCTATTGATGTTACATCTGATCTGGTCAACATGGAGAACAAAGGTAAGAGACTGGTCAATGGTAATTGCTAGGTATTTAAATGAGCCCACCTGATCTAGTGCAACCCCATTTACATTGTGGATGTTCAGTGGACAGACCCTATTTCTATTTTGTGTGCTGGAGAAGAACATTGTGTTTGTTTTGTTGTAGTTAAGTACAAGTTTGTTCTGCAGGAACCAATTTTCAAGGGAGCCAAAACTGAGCTGGAGGTCCTGAGTAAACACCCCCTGGCTGTGGCTGCTAGAGCAGATAATGGCATAATTTGCATAAAGTAGTACCTTTGAGTGTGCGCAGACTTCAGGGAGGGTGTTAATTAAGAGGCTGGAAAGAAGGGGTCCCAGTATGGAGCCTTGTGGTACTCCTACTGAAACAGGTGTGGATTCAGACAGTGCTCCGTTGATCCTGACTTGCTGTGTCCTCTTGAAGAGATAGCTGTTGAACCAGAGTATAGTGTCAGCAGAGAGGCCTAAAATGTGGAGTTTAGAGAGAAGTAATGTGTGACTGACTAAATCAAAGGCCTTAGTAAGGTCTATATAAATGGAACTCACTAAGCTATCCTTTTCAAGGGATTTGTGTACTAAATTTCCCCTTGAAACAGTCTAATTACATCTTTTGACGAGAAAACATGCTGATTTTCAACATTCCACTGACTTATTTTGCCTCGATGAGCCTTGTTCGGTCACGCTACACTGAAAAAAGAATGTGAAAGTAATCACAGTGGAGAAGCAAACTGCTAATGAAGGGACTGTTCTAATGGCAGGATCAAGCAGTTAACTGATTTTTAACACTTTCCAGCTAGCGGAATAATTGCAGAAGCAACCACATCACCTTCATAAAAATCTAATTTGTAGCAGACAGGGACTACTTTTTCACCCCACCCCAAAAGAAAACAGAATTCTGGCCATTTTATAAGGCAGATAATCCACTGAGGGCAAGTGGTTATGCTCTGATGCATGCACACCTTGTGGCCACATGCCTGACAATGCAGCCAAGGTAGGGGTATATCAGACCATAACTGCATGCCCTGTAGTGGATTATCTGTTACTGAACGATGAATAACATAGCTGAATAAAATGCATTATTTTATGCTGGCCCGGTGACACTGAGGGTTGAGGTGCTGGATGCCACACCTCGTGTCACGCCGGCAACCCGGGTTCAGGAATGAGCCTGGGTCATCAGGGGTCGGCAGGGGAGGGAGAGGATTGAGTGTCCAAGGGACAGCTCTCCTCTCCCGGGAGGGAGGGGGGCTTTCGCCAGGTGCTTGGCTGGCTTCTAGCGGAGGCCAGAGGAACAGCAAGCACAGGAGCATGTACAAGAGAGGGCTGGGAGTGGTGGTCGTCGGTGTAATGCCTTGACGTCAGGGCGCTGGCCACTTCCTCAGAATGGGAAAAAAACACCACTGGAGCATGGGTAGATGGAGCACCAAGAACACCAACCCTAATGGCGACTGCCTGCCTGACCACCGGGGGCCCCCGACGAGACATTGAAGCATCAGGACGTTTGGGTCCCGTCCTGTACCCGCCTGGGGGGTATAGCCACGGCTCCATGGGGGGAACTCCTGGGGAATCAGATAAGGCACATCGGGGGTTGGTGGTTGGTGTCTCCCGAAGAAGCGTAGCTCCGGGGTGAGAAGGTGGATAAAACAGAAAGTAGAAAAAAAAAATGCATTATTTTGCCTGTTAGTCACTTTTACTATAAATAACATGCAGTTCTCCCTGCACCCTGTGTTATTTTCCCTGTATGTGGCAATCATGTTAGTTCTTCTGCTATATTAGTTTTAGTCATAGCCCACAGAAGTAACATATTCTAGAAGGCATCCAGGACAAGTTTTTTATTCACTCTAGGAACATTGCCAACACAGCTGCTCTAGCACTCTTGGCTCTGCTTTGCTCCCCCCCCCACTCGTTGCTAGGCAGCATTGTTCACAACATTCCAGAGTGATTAAGAAGAGTATTCCTAAATGCCATATGGAATATTTCCTGCACAGCCAATTATGTATTCCATGAAACTAAGAGTCGGATCCCAGTATATTTGCTAGAATCATTGTAGGTTTTCTTACACTAGTGTATTTTTACGTCAGTCAAGACATAGTGATTTCTGTAAACTACAGTACTGCATATCAATATAGAGGCTAGTGTTTGGTCCACTGTCCACAACAAGCATGTGTAACCATCGAAAGGTTTGCCATGGCGACTGTTTAAACCACGAGAGCGAAGCTCGAGAGGTTTTGGTCGCCATGGCAACCTCGAGATGGTACTCACGCTTGTTGTGGATAGTGGACCATACACTGTCTTTTATAGTGTGTGGTCCACAACCACAACAAAAAACAAGTCCCTTTTACTTAAGAAGCAGTGCAGTGTCCTTACTTTGTCGCAGCACTCTCCGCCACGGTCCTCTCTAGAAGACCGGAGGTTCACATGACACCCATGCGTGAACCCATTCCAAGTTGTTGTGCAGCACTTGCTATCTAGTGCAGCGCGACAAACTAGCTGATGTAGCTACTGCAGTACAACAACATTGTTCAAGGGATGGATTTCCATCCCCAACAATGTTCCACCATACACTATATATTTTCAATTAGTCGATGATAATTTTAGGCAGGTGAAAATTCTTATTTTGCAGGAATAGACATTACCACAGTACAGACAAACAGCTGCTCATCCAAACTAGCATTTCTTAACACATACTTGTGTATGTTCAACCAATTCTGTATACAGGAGCTGTGCAATATCATTACATTTCTTACAGTTTCTCACAGGCGGAATTGTAAGTAAGGATGATAAATGTCACATAATTCTATGAAATTACTGAAGGGATACATTTAATTGGTAACACACATGCTGTAAACAGATTTCCTCTGTGTTCATCTTCTACCTAATTATGGTAAATTATACATCATAAAACTGATATGGTAAGAACATGACAAATCATAACAATCACATCTGCATTTAGGCTTATAAAAATGCTACATAATATATATATATTATTATATTCAGAAATATATGCCTAATAAGCTCTGTTGTGTGAAGTTGGGAAATATATGTAACGTTTTGTACGTAACCATGTAACTGTAAGACAGACGGGAATCAACTGTGTAGCATGGGAGAGCGGTACGGAAATAATTCTGTGCGGCAGTGGTAAACATTGCTGCTTTTCTTACTCATCGCTGAGGGTACAAATAAAGCTGAAATCCTCCTATTTTACACTAATGCTGCATGAGTGTACCCTGATGGTCTGGGAAATCCCAGGTCGCTGGGCCTAATAGCAGAGAGTGCAGCAGTAGTGTCAGAAACATAGCTAATCTGGGGAACCTTACATCTCAGCGTGTTTGACAGAGACCTGAGTGCATTAGAAGTCACTCATATTTCAGCAGTCTGGAACATTTGAACATTAATGGCAAAAGCTGCTCAGCAGGCAGAATGTGGCATGCTCATCTCAGCCATGTTGAGCAGCAGATTAAAATAGCGCTCTCCTTCCATTAAACTGTCAGTTTGAATTTAGCAGAGCTGCTTAGCTCTTTCTGCTGCGGGACTGGAATAATGCTGAAAGAACTTGTTCTGCTTAACTCATTTCAGAGTCCCGTGGCGAGGCAGAGGGAGGTCTGCGTGTCCATGTATAATAACGGAGTGAAGATACCTTCTCCGCTGGAGGCAGCAAATGGCTTCTCACAGCCCAGTGGGTCCGCTCCCTCGCAGAAACCCGAGGAGGAACCCCGCAAACAAGATCCCAACTTAGCGAAAAAGAACCACAGGGGAAATCCTGGATCATGAACGGAAGCGAAGGGTTGAGCTGAAATGCATGGAGCTGCAGGAGATGATGGAAGAGCAAGGGTAAGTCATTTGTGAACTGTGAGTGTATTCAAGTTAGCAGCACGTCATGTAAACATTTTAAAGATACTCATTTCAAAGATTGTTGACAACTTTTAATTGATGTCAATCATTTCTTACTGGTAACATGCACTAGGAAAAATACTGCTTTTAAAGCAGCAGTTTGTGTTAGCCATCCAAAAATGGTACTTTTTCATTCAGCAAAGGATTGTCAAGGCTCCCTTACTAAGCTGAGCTACAATAAGGTAAACATAACTTTTGGAAAATTATTTATTTTTACTTTATTGATTTTCAGTGGCTCTGCAGAAAATAGCTGTCTGGACTGCTCTGCAGAGGCTAGATCATTTGTGATGCAGAAATAAAGAACTTTCTGAAAGTTACTTTTGCCGTATTGCAGCCTGATCCAATCGACCCCCTACTGAATGGAACAAACGAATGCTGTTTGTGTAACTGTTACCAGGAACTGCTGAACAGAAAGGTTGCTTGTGCTGATGTGCTTGTTTTTGTTTTTTTGCTGCTGAGCCCTTCCGGGTCGCTCCAGCCCACAACGTCCTAACAATGGGGTTGTAGGCATTGGCTTCTAAATATTTCCACCACAGCCCTTTATGGAAAGTGAGTTGATTTTTTTTATGAGATATAAACTTCTAGTCACAGTATTTTTTTTAAATGGAATTGCATTAAATCTGAAATTCAATTTTTAACACAGAAATACAAAGTTACACATACCTTAACAATGCAAAGCATCATGGGAGGTGCATGCAAATCTCCATGAAGTAGTGTTGACTGGTTTTGGTTTGCTCAGCAGTGTATGGTGCCAAAAGGCCTTGCACACAATCTGCAAAGGTTGAGAACAGAAGGCACAAAGATGCGGTTCATCTTTCTCGGAACTCATCAGTGCCCCATAGCTGTATCTCAACCCAGAGGAACATTGTGCTAAAATATGTGTCTTTTACGTCGTTTTCCTACAGAAGCTGCGTTTTAAATATTGGACCCTGTTCTGATATTGATCAATCTTCCCTCATCTTCTAGTAAACTCAGTGTGTTTCTGATTCACACACTGTGGCGGTAAGTACCGTCTTACAACAGTATGAGGTAGTCTACATCCCCTTCAGCAGCACAGTTTTATAGTAGAACACCCGTGTATTGTGGCAAAAATCTGGATCTCATATGAGTGAAGGCGACTTGGTGTCCATAAGTATCACAACTGGGAAGGAAGAGGGACAGCGTCATCTGCCCAAGCTCTAGTGATATTCCTGTTTTCCTCCCTACTCTCCCACCAGGGCAAGCTCTAGAGCTGGGACTCTGCTGACAGGGTAGAAGAGGGTTGGCACCAAGCCACCCACCGGACTCCAGCCCCTCTCAACTCCTATCCCATCACTTGACTCGAGACTAGATGTCTAGACACTTGTGCATCAAGTGGCAGTGCCCCACGTCATAGTGCTGGCAGCCACTGCATCTTGTAATGAACCTAGCAATCTGCCTGTACTGCTGTCCTCCTGCAATCGTCCAGGAAGCAGTCATAGTGCAGCTTCACTACCCTCCCTGAAGCAGGGAGTGTCCAATATGGATACTTACACAGGCCTCTGCCACCCAATGTATGACCTCCCAGCCTCAAGGCACAATCCCAGATCACTGATTTGATAAGTGAACATGTACTGACAGCTAAGCTGTATGGGGGTCTTTGTTTCCCTTTTGTACTTTCTGTTTATTGTTTGAAAAGATAAAACAATACAGCTTGTATACTCATGTAAGATATCAAAACAGTACATAGCAAACATCATGCCAGTAAACATAATAGTTGGGGTTACATAAATGCTCATCTTACATTCTGGTACAGTGGGGAGAGTTCAACTTCAGTCCAGAACTGCCCCAGTATTGCCAGCCACTTCAGTGGCCAATGTTATAATCCACAGGGATAATACGTGGGAACAGGAAAGCACTAAACCAGTAGTGCTGTTAACCAGTCCAAATATAAGATTCATTAGGAAAAACACGGCTTTCCCACATCCCATTTCCCAGTGCCATTATATATTATGATAAGCAGTCACTGAGTATGCAACAACTTTTTATAACATAATGTGCCCCATCTTAAAGAAATGACTCACTAGAGAACTGAATACAGCTGAAGATAAAGGATGGGTCAGAGAGATATATAACCGAAGAAATATTGCTTACAGTTGTAGGCTAAAATCCACAAAAGCCTGTCCCCACAGGCTAAGTCCACAAAGCCTCTGTCACCCATTCCAAATACCCCAACTAAGATTCAAAAACTAAAGAAAAGTTAATGTCCCAACTCAGACTCTTGGGGTGCAAAACCACAAAAGAAAGTTATAAACAGTATTCAGAACTACCTCAGAACTCATCCTTCTTCTGATTCAATATCTTTGACTGCATTCCCTTGTGCTGTTTGAGTCTAGAATTCCGACTCCATTCGTTCAATCCAACGGCCCACATCCTTCAGGTCTGAATATTTTCCATGTCTTTTTTTTTTTTTTTAAACTTTATATTTATTGGCTTGCATTTAGACATGTGCAAATACATCAGATGTCTTGGAAATGTCATAAATGGTTCATACAGTAAGGAAACAGGAAATTCCTATGATATACAGGATTACTGTCTCTCCAAGCAAATCCTATAATTGAGGGGGGAAATCTGTAATAAAACAAGTACATTCCGAAGGTCACAGATTCTGTGTAGCTGTAGCCCGAGAGTAGGTGGCTGCATTAACTAAAACATCTCCTTCAGTTTTATCTAAATTACCTCACTCACAGAGTTTAGGGTCCACCTCTGTACCTAAAGAAGGAAAAAATAACCCCCTGAAAAGACATTCAGACGTCTAAGATAATCAGAACTTGCATCAAATCCTAAAAGTTAAATGCATACCTCGGGAGAATACAGCTTAAATCTCCCGATTACTTACAGATCATTCTTACTTAAAGTAATGATGAGGCTCTATGGCCATAATCTCATTTATAGCTACTTTATTAACCCTATCAAAGATATGATAAATCAGCTGTAATTAACTTTTGATGATATGTATTTCTATGCTTTATACCACATTTATGTAGCTAGCATCAGTGATCTAATCTTAACTCGGAGTCAGGAGCTTAAAGTCCCACAGTGAAGATATAAAAAAGTTACCAATTAATCCCTTTCAGGTTTCCCCAGAGGACTCATCTTCTAATGGTTGCTCATGAATGCTGGACTGTTGAGCCTCTACCTTGGTCAGCGAACACAAATACTTTATCCTGGTGTACAATGCGGAGTTTGGCTGGAAAAAGAACCGCATGAGGTATGGCCAGGTCCCGGAGTTTCCGTCGAACGCCATCAAATATTTTACGGCATTGCCGTGTAGAAAAGGAGAGATCTGGGAATAAGTGCACAGTGTGGTCTTGTACACTAAGCGGGCCCAATCTTCTTGCTAGTGCCAGAATAGAGTCCCTGGTGCCCATACTGTCAGCGACGATCATAAGTACATGAGATGTCTCTGATTCCTGCTTACCACGTGGCCAAATTCTGTAGACCTTAAGAAAGCACCAGTCTGGACAATCTCCATGGCCCTTAAACTGCTCCTGGATCCATTCTTTAAAGAAAAACAAGGGGTGATCTCCTTCCAACCCCTCCTGTAAGCCAATCATCCTGATGTTAGAACTCGGTACTTGATTCTCTAACTGTTCAAGTCGAGTATTGAGATGCTGTACCTCTTTCTGACGGCCCGCATTTAATGCACTGCATTTAGTCGCCTGTTGTTGTAGATCCTCCACTGTGTTAGATAATTGCTCTACGGATGTCTCCACCAAAGTAATCTTCCCTGTGAGACCATCCAATTTCGTGCTCATGGGTGTTACCGAGGAAATCAAGGATCGCAGCTTATGGCCAAGCATCTGCATGGTTTCCTCTCCCTCATTGCTGGTAGTAGGCATCAATTTTGCTGAGCTCGCCTTAGAACCAGATGCTGTATGAGGCTGGTCTTTCTTTTTAGGGTTGCCCATTTTAATCCCAGAAAGCCGAACTTTCGATGTAGGTCTTTTTTACTTATTAATTTGAGTTGCAAAGTATATATTTCTTATTTTATATTTGGTAGTGATGCAGAGCTGTGTTTCCTGCATCTGTCTAGCTCGGGCTCCATAGCGCCCCCCTATTTTCCATGTCTTGCCACCATAAGTAATGCGAAGTCTAGCAGAAGTGTACTATACCAAGGGGTCTTAATTTCTGATAGCGTCAAATTGTTTCCGCCATGCTCTGGTTTGAAAAGATAAGTTGGGGAAACAACTTAATGTTTTGACCTTGTATGAAGATACGGTACACTGCTCAGGCTGCCATCAAAAGGACATCATGCACCTCCACTCCTACAGTTCTCAGCAGGACAGTCTGGGGTTGAGTTGGAGTTGTAGGCCGGACCCTGGGGTTCACCTGATAAGCTTGTCGGAGGGTAGACCAATCAAAGTCCTCAGGCAACGATAACGTTTCTGACAGCCAGGTTTTCAAAAAATTCAGAAGGTGGGTACCCTCTGCTCCTTTTCCCCACCAAATGAATATTGCCCAATCTGATTTAATTTTCTGTGGCTTCCAGCCTCCCTCGTAGCTGCATGTTTTCTTTAGTGAGGGTGGCTACTGTAGCTTGTGTTGCCAAAGATTGTTTTTCTGCAGCAACAATGGTTCCCTTCAAGTGCTGATGGCAATGTTCTGAGACTCCACTTTAGTCAGAGTCTTTCCTATTTTAGCATCCATGGACCTCATAGAGTCTATCATAGTTTCCAGGGAGGTTCCTGGAAAGAACCTATTGAGGAAGGCCCCAATAATGCCACCGCTGATCCATGTTGTGTTACTTGTGGTGCAGCAAACCATGAGACCCCTGATGATTGTTGCTGGGTGTTCTTAGTGCGGCCCATGGTAAATCTGATATGGTTCTGCAGCTGAGAATATGTACAATCCAGATACTGGATGAAATACACTCTGCCTAGTGATTTAGATAGAAAAATAAAAACTTTTTAAGAGTTGTGGAATGGAGCTAGTGGAAAAATGCATCCTGCCTGGAATTTGGCTCTCTGGCGCCCCTCCCTTCCCATGGTCTTTTTTTCAGTGGGAATAATGTACATCTTGTTTTACCCTTTTAAGGGTCCTTTATTGATGCTGCTTATCCCCAGTCAGGTGTTTTATTATTAACATGATTTGATATCTTTTATTGGACCAACAAGTAGTTTTCGGCATGTGAGCATTCAGGCTTACACAGGGCCTCTCTTCAGGTGAATAATTTCCAGTTCATTCCAGACTAAGTGGGAATTACATTTTATGAACTATAGGATTATAGCCCCCGGCTCTGTCATTTTCCTGATCCCCCTTCTGACTGTAGATAAATGTTAGTGATGCATGAACTACTGGGGCTCACTTCAAAGCTATTGGATGAGGGACAGGCCCCCATACCCCTGCCTAGCCATCATTCCAACACTAGTTCTGAAACCATTGTGGAACCAGTCAGTATTTAACAAATTAATTTTAGGCTGGAAAAAGGTAACATAAGAACATAAGAATGTGTTGGCAGATGGGGACCACGTGGCCCATCAAGCCTGCCCATTTGACTACCCCCACCCTGGTAGATTCCTTATTTCAGGGTACCGCAATGTTTATCCCAAGACAGCTTGAATCCCTGTCTTTGCTTCCACCACCTCCTGTGGCAGTCTGTTCCAAGACTCAATCACCCTCTTGGTGAAGAAGTATTTCCTTGTATTAGTCTGAAATTTTCCTCCCTTTAGGCACCTGCTGTGGTCTCTAGTTTTGTACTTCTTAATTTATTTGGAAGAAGCTCTGATCCTGAACTAAATGTATTCCTTGGAGGTATTTAAATGTTTCTATCATGTCTCCCCTGTTCCTTCTCTGTTCCAGTGAGTACATGTTCCGTTTCCTGAGTCTTTCCTCATAGGGTTCCTGGTGAAGCTCTCGAACCATCTTTGTGGCTCTTTACACCGTCTTCAGCCGGTCTGTATCTTTTTTTTGGTGCGGTCACCAGAACTGTACACAGTACTCCAGGTGAGGCCTCACCAAGGATCTGTACAGTGGGATTATCACTTCGTGTTCTCTACTTGAGATACCCCTGCCTATGCATCCAAGGATGCGACTTTCTTTTTGCGCCACCTTTTCACGCTGACTCCGCACCTTCAGTTTGCTAGAAATCATGACCCCAAGGTCTCTTTCTAAGTTAGTAACAACTATTTACTCTCCCCCTAGAGTGTAATCATTTCCTAGATTTCTTTTCCCAAGGTGCATAACCTTACATTTCTTGGCATTGAACTTCAGCTGCGAAGTTCTGGACCATTCTTTTAACTTCTTTTGATCTTATTCCATCCCTGAGGCACCCTCTTGTGTATCCACTCTGTTGCAGTGCTTCGTGTCACCTGTAAACAGGCACACCTTTCTCTCCAATTCATCTGCAATGTCACTGATGAATATGTTGAAGAGGACTGGTCTGAGCACTGATCTCTGTGGGATGCCACTAGTCACCCTTCCCTCTTGTGACAGAGTGCTGTTTACCATTACATTCTGAGTTCTGTACTGAAGCCAGTTCTTACCCAATTTACAGTTTTTTCAGCTACCCCTGTACTCTCCAGCTTATTTATGAGCCTCCTGTGGGGGACAGAGTCAAAGGCCTTGCTGACGTTTAGGTATACAATGTCTACCACCCTGCCCTGATCCACTGTTTTTGTTATCCAGTCAAAGAAATCCATCATGTTTGTCTGGCAGGACCATCCAGTTGTGAAGTCATGCTGCTTTGGGTCTAGCTTCTCGTTGTTTTTTAGGTATGTCACTATCCTCTCCTTTAGTATTGCTTCCATAATTTTCCCCACAATAGAGGCGAGGTTGACTGGTCGGTAGTTCCTTGCCTCATCCTTGCTTCCATTCTTGTGCAAGGGTACCACGGTGGCCTTCCTCCAGTCCTCTAGCAGCTTACCATTCTCCAGTGACTTACTGAGGAGCTTGGCAGGGGAGCAGCAAGTGCTTCCCTTAGCTCCTTTAGTATTCGTGGATGGATTCCATCTGGCCCCATGGCATTGTCAGTCTTTAGCTTATTTAGCTCCTCGAGGATTCTCTTTTTGTTGAAGGGACTCATGTCTGCCTCTGTGTTTTGGCTTTCCTGCCTGTTCAGTGTTGATCCACTTCCATTATCTTCTTGTGTAAATGTGGAGCAGAAATATTCATTCAAATCTCCACTTTTTAACCATCCTCTTCCACGTGCTGGCCTTCTTTTGTTCTTAGGTGAACTATTCCTCCTTTGTCTTTCTTTTTCCCTAATGTATCTGTAGAAGGTATTGTCATCTGTTTTTATTCCATCAGCAACTCTGTAATTTATGGGACATTTGTGGGTAATCTAGGGGGGCCTGCATGAAGAGTAACTCATAGGGGCCTCTGTGTGTGTGTGTGTGTGTGTGTGTGTGTGTGTGTGTGTGTTTAATCCATGGGGCATTTATGGGTACTCCATGAGGATCTGTGTGAAGAATAACTCAGGAGCCTGTTTGTGTGCATGTGTGTGGGGGAGCAATTTATGGGGCATTTGTGGGTAATCTAGGGGGGGCCTGCATGAAGAGTAACTCATAGGGGCTGTGTGTGTGTGTGTGTGTGTGTGTGTGTTTAATCCATGGGGCATTTGCGGGTAATCCATGGGAGCCTGTGTGTATGTGTGTGTGTGTGTGTGTGTGTGTGTGTGTGAGTAATCCATGGGCCATTTGCGGGTAATCCATGTGAAGAGTAACTCATAGGAGCCTGTGTGTGTGTGTGTGTGTGGGGGGGGGAGTAATCTATGAGGCTGCATTTATGGATAATCAAGGAGGGGCCTGTGAATAGCAACTCATGGGAGACTCTGGGGGAGAAGTAATCCATACGGGTATGTGTTGGTAATCCAGTGGGGCCTGTGTGAGGATTAACTCATGAGAACCCATGGAGATTAAGTCATGGGGGCCTGTGGGGGGTAGTCCATGTGTTTCTGTATGGAGGGGTACTCCATGGAGGCTTGTGGGTGTGTCTGGGTGTGGGGGGAGTAATCCATGAGGTTCTAGGGGGTTATCCATGGGGACCTGAGTGTGTTTGTGTGTGTGTATATGTGTGTGTCTGTGTACGTGCGTGCATGCAATACATTTAGGCCTGTGGGGTTATAATCCGTGTGTGTGTGTGTGTGTGTGTGCAATACATTTAGGCCTGTTTGGTCGTAGGCCTGTGGGGTTGGTGTGTGTGTGTGTGATACTCTGTGGGGGCCTGTGATGGGGTCATCCTTGGATGCCCGTGTGTGAGGAATGGGTAAGGAGTCTGTGGGGGTTATCCATGGGGGCATGGTGTGTGTGTGTGTATGTGTGCAATACATGTAGGCATGTTTGGTTGTAATATGTGTGTGCGTGTGTGTGTGCAATACATGTAGGCCTGTGGGGTTGGTGTGTGTGTGTGTGTGAGATACTCTGTGGGGGCCTGTGGTGGGGTAATCATTGAAGGCCCGTGTGTGGGGAAGGGGTAAGGAGTCTGTGGGGGTTATCCATGGGGGCATGGTGTGTGTGTGTGTGTGTGTGTGTGTGTGGGGTGGGGTGGGGAGTCATCTGTTGGACCTTTGGGAGGTAGTCCAGGAGGCCTGTGTATGTGGAGGGGAAACCCATGGGGGCCTGTGGGAGTAAACCATAAGGCAAGTGCGCGCTCAATACATGTAGGCTTGTAGGGTTGTAATAATTCATGGAAGCTTGTATGTGGGAGAGGGGGTAATCTGTGTAGATGTTGGTGTTTGTGAATGTGAGTGTGCGTATATGTGTGTGTGTGTGTGGGGGGTGACCCTTGGGGGTCCGTGGGGGTTATCCATGTGGGCTTGATGTGTGTGTGTGTGTGTGTGTGTTAGGGTTGGGGAGTAATCCATAGGAGACTGTTTGGGGGTGGTAATCCTTGAGGGAATATGTAGTACAGATGTGTGGAATGAAACATTTTTTTCTGGGGGAAGTCAAGCAGAATTACCTTCTCAGTTCATGAAACGTTGTGGAACTCCCATGAAAATTCTGCCAAAATTAACATTTTAGGTATTTCCATCTAATTTTAAAACTTCACATCTAATTATTCACATATTTGACAAGTGTATAGTTCCCCTAACACATATACAACTGTACCAAGTTACGTGTTCCTAGTTTTAAAGGTGGCTGAGTTACAAGGGTACAACATTAACTGAGTTACAACATTTCATTGTAACCCCCAGGTGGCGCTATCCCAAGGGCTACTACCCTTGCCTGCCTAACTGCTAACAGGTTGAGGGGCCTAGGTTCTATGGCGGGTGCCTCCACCCAGAGGTCAGGGTTTGTAATAGTTAGACTAACTTGGTCACAGCCCTCTGGGACACTGAGAGCCCCTTTTATTCCTACTAGTGACCCACACTGTGCACCATGAGTACCTTCACTATTCACACTTACCCCCAGGACTGGTTCGGTCAGATTGACTCTGGGGACCCCCTGTAAAACAAGATGATGTAATACGATAACCACTGTACAATATTTTAACATAAACACATACCTTAGTCAGTGTAACTTTGCTGAAACAACCAGATCTGATTTATTTAGGGGATGGCAACAAGGACTGGGGAAATCAGGTTAATTAGATCAATCACATTAATATTCACAGTACTGTGCGCAATTTCAGAGCCCCTAAATGTCACTTTCACTGGGTACCCAGGATGGGGGGCGGCTAGCCAGGATCGGTGCAGCTGGTTGGGGCCCTGTGATGGAAAAAACACTTGCACATTACCCAATTGTAACCTGGAACCGGTTGGCTCAGTTCATGTAGCAAGAAAGAGAGAAAATCAGATGAAACACTTGCAATTAAAGGTACAGATGGCAGGGAGCTACATTGATTTGCACTCACTAACTTAATGCTGGATGCTGTCCCCGAGGGTGGCGTGGATTTCTGGACGCCCTTCGCACAGCAGGGGAACAAGGTTCTGCAAGCAGGACACACCCCACACATTTATATGTAAAAGAAGTTACTATACCAGGCAGCTGCTCTTAGGTCCCGATTGCACTTACTGCCAACCCGGGAGTTTGCGATGCAGCTTCACTTTCCTGACAGACCGAGCATGATGAAGCAGTTTCTCCAGTCCTCTACAGGGTGAGCCTGGTTCTTGACTATTCAGCCTCTCCTTTCCTCAGTAACAGCGATTCAGTCCGACCGCCACGGCAACGCGCCAGCCCACTTGAGGTTTCTACACGCGCTTCCCGCGCGAAAACTCTGCAGCGCAGAAGCCCGGAGTTCCATCCCCAGTTGTGGTCACAACAGATCTGCCTTCCCAGACACCGGGCAGGGAATTACAGTCGGGCGCCACCCGGTCCAATTGGTGGGCTTCAGTTGCCAATCACTCAAAGCTCCCCTTATTGGTGCGAAAAGGCACCACAGTCCAGAACTTCACGTCCCAGAATTACTGGCTATATCCCTTATGACCAGCCAGCTCCCGAGAGAGTCCTGATCCTGGTTGGTCAGCTTAAACTCCATTTTAGGTGCCCCTTCTACCTGATTGGATCTATTCTGCAATTCCGATCCAAAATGGAGGGGCAAAGCACACAAAGTCCCAGCTGCAAGAAAGGCAGGTTAGACAAATTACATTTCCACTAACACTCTAACTGATCTGTAGCAAACAGTTACATCTTTGAAAAGTGTTCACTCTGCCTACTTAGTGACGGCAGAAAGCAGACAGCTCTTAAAAAAGACAGTACCAGAGGCACTAAAAGCACTCACAAATAAACGGCTTAAATGCTGAACACCAGCCAGGCTGGGGGTATTTAGGCAAGCTCCTAGGAGACTTTTGGGAACCCCATTTGCAGGGGGGTTACATCATTATAATTACATTTTCGGTTATTGTCACTTAATTTTATAGTTTCTTATCCAAATGTCTCCACATTGCTAGTAATTAAAGAACAATTGCTCCTGCTCTGTCCCTTCAGAGCATCCCACCTAGTTACTATAACTGCTCCATTTAATGGCCCTTACTGTCATGTCTGCACTTGTGCTGCCTGCCTGAGTATTGTCTCCTCAATATTGTATCAAACTGTTATTCGAACAATTGTATATACTGTCTTGTGGACCCACTTCTGCATAAATCAGTTGTGACATGGTTACTGTGCTCCTGCCCATTCTGCCACACGCAACTCTCCCTGGTTGTTGCCTGAAAACAGTTAACATTCTTGTCTAGCAGACTTAATTACTGTATTATTCTGTTCTTCCTGCCATTGTAAAGTGTATTTGAACCATTTGTAACCACTGCTTTGTTGTTCAAATTTTGCTTAATTCCTGTTGTGATATGCCTGTTGTATTTCCTGTCTGTACAATGTTTCCATTGTTTGTAACTCTCCTGGGTCGTGCCTGAAAATAGGCAACATTCTTGTCTAGTGCATTTACCCCAGTAGACAAAAACTAAATAATAAACAAACAAATCATGGGTACATGTACCATGTTTTAGGTCTCAAATCTTTAAGAGAGCTGAGTTATGGGCAACTAACAACATTTTGACAACATTTTAATTTCAATTATTTCCACCTATTTTAAAATCAACTTATTCAAATGTCACCAAATTTTGAACAACTGCACTACTGTAACACGTGGATTTGTGTGCCATATTTCAAGTTTCTAGCTTTAAAGGGGCCAAGTTTTAATAAGCCAAATTTTCAGAAATATTTTAATAGCATTTTGCAAGTATGTATGTAAACTGCAAAACTGTAAACCACTGCAACTTTAAAACTATAAACACAATGTCATTACATTTGGCAGGTTCATAGACCCTAAAAAAGAGGCTGTATGTGTCAATTGTTGTACTGTAATCTCTTGTTCAAAGAATGTCTGTGTTATAAGCAGCCCAACACTGCAAAATAACATCCGTACTCAAAATAAACTGGCTAATTTTTAGATCTGAACAGGTCCCCATATACATTAATTGATCGCTCCAGAGCACTGCCACTCTGATAATGTCAGTGCGCAAAGATGTCGCCACAATTTTTACAATTTTTTTAAACCTGACAAAACTGTATTAAAACCTCGGATTTCAGCAAAATGGAACACACCATAGCAAAGGTAAGGTTTTTTTTTTTTTTTATCTACGGCCCCATGTTTTCAGAATTGTAAGTTTGGATTTAATAATTGTGCCATGTTTAGGTGTCTTTTAAAGGTGAATTCCTTGTGTCTTTGAGAAAACTGTGGAATTTCGTGATGATTTTGTGGAAGCCATATCCATGAAATTTCCCCAGCTGTACATGTGACCTGCCATGGAGGAGACAATAAAAGGATGGTGATAGTAGTAACGAGGTGGGATCTATAGCAGACTCTTACAAAAAGTAGCAGGGGAGCTGGAGGGGCGTTGCAGGACCTTGCTGCTAATATGGATAATATAAGGTGATTTCCCTGCCAGTAGTGTGATCCATACCCAAGCACTGCAGCTAGAGGAATGAGCTTACTGTTGTGCGCATTTCGATAGGGAGTACAAATTCTGAGGACACGAGAAGGTCATTTATTATGTTAGCTTGCACCAAGCAACTGTCTGTGATGGTACAGGTTTGGGGGCATGGCGCGGTTGGGGAATGCAGAGACACGCATCAGTAGGTGCGTCCCTCATTCCCCAATCAGCCTGCATGCCGGGCGCCACACACCATGCGGTATATAATGGGCGCAGCACATCTAAGCAAAGGTCTGCTGCAGTCCAAGCAAAGCTCGTCATACGCAGCGGTCCTTTGCTTGCCGTGCTCGCCGCCATTATGAGCATGGTCGGCGAGTGGCTCAGGCCTGCCGACATCGGGGGTGCCCAATCCCCCTGTCAGTAACCCCGCTGTGTTAGTGAGCCGACGGGAGCCCACCGCTGGCATACCCCCAATTGTTGAATGCCGAGGGGTGCCCAATCTCCCTCGGCTCCCCCCAGTTGTTGAATTGCTGAGGAGGGGTGCCCAATCCCCCGGCTCACACCCCCAGCTTTTGTTTGCTGACGGGTGCCCAACTCGCCGGCATGACTCCCCCATGTTGTGTGCCCACGAGGATGCCCAATCCTCCATCGGCTACTGACACCCCCAAAAAATAGTTAGGTGGCATGCTGGGAGCCCACCCCAGCATGCCAAATGCCCTGCAACATGAAAACTGTCCCGCTGATGGTTCTCCTTTTTTTGTTTTCTGTAAAACGAAAACCGCCCTTGCAGTCTCGATACCCCTCCCCACCCGCACCCACCCACTGCGCACCCTGCCTCCCTCACCCCATGCTTACACCTCAGGAGTCTGGCGGATGATCTTCCGTGGACAGGAACACATCTTCACTCTTCAAAGCAGCCCAGCGAACTGAGGAAATGCCAGTAAGCTGTATAATGAAGTGAATAAGGTTTTTTCAACTTTGCTGGATATCTCAGGCATTTCTTGGAATTCTGGCACCAAATTTTCAACATGGGGTTTTTGGGGCCCCTTCTCATGAATTATATCACTGTCATGGCGTTAATTGGCCTCGAAAGGTGATTTCGCAGTCACTGCACGAAATCACCTTTTGGGACCCATTAACAAAATGACAGTGCCAGTGTTCATGAGGTGGCCTCTCAAAACCCTATGTTCCAAATTTATTGGGAAAAATAACAAATGCCTGTTTCCTGGCGTCGTTGCTTGAGTTGCTCACGAGCTTCGTGAACAGCATTCCTAATATTTTAACGCTGGATTTTCAGCATTGGCATTTTTGTACACCTCCTTGTGAACAGTACAGCTGTCATTTCTCACATCCTGCCCGAATATGTTTCCGCACTTCCAGCGCTCAATAGCGCAGTCGCTGTGGGAAATCAGTGTTTGGGCCAGATTATGAAAATGACAGTGATACAGTTCATGAGCAGAGGTCCTAAAATGCCTGTGTTGAAAATTTGGTGCTGATACTCCAGAAAATGACTGTGTTACGAGTATGCGTTGGCAGATTGCATGCACGCTCGTACCATCGTGCATTTGTGATATTTTCACTCTGGATTTTCACCATTGCCATTTTTCCACACCTCTTGATGAACAGTACAGCCGTTATTTCACATACCCTGCCCAAAATGTGTTTTCTGTGTTTTCGCACTTCCGGTGCAGAATAGCGTGGATGCTGTGCGAAATCACTTCTTGGGACACTTAGAGGAAATGGCAGTGACACTGTACATGAGCAGAGGTGCTAAAATGCCTATGTTGAAAATTTGGTACCGAACGCCCATAAAATGGCAGTGTTGCAAGCATGCGTTGCATATTTCCCACGCTCCCTTGTAACTCCGCACATTTTGTATATTTGTGTGCCACATTTTCAACACTGGCATTTTTTTACACCTCCTTATGAACTGTGCAGCTGTCATTTTCACATCCTGCCCAGCATGTTTTCCCGCCCTGCACTACCAAACACCCAAAGGGACACCCTAATGCCTGTCACTCTCCTGGGTGGGGGTGGGTTGGCATCAGTTCACTACTTGACTGCCATTCCTATGCTGCATCTCTCTAACTCCTGCACTCCCAATGGCAGCAAGCCAACATTCGGCATTGACAAATGCTTGTTGAATTAGAGATGTTCCTAAACGGAAAGATGTTCAGCAGAATCTTTCCAAGGCCCAAATGGTTTAGGGGCCAGTCGGGAATGACAGTGACATAAATTAAGCAAGATGACCTTTAAGAGTCTGTTGGAAGGGGGAGGGTCTTCTTTTTCCTGGAAAGTTAGAGGCATTCTGGGGCAAGGAATGCCGTCATGTTCATGATATGCAACAGTTGTGCGAAATGTGTGTGTGTGAGGTAGGGTTAATGGAACAGGGTGGCCTTAGGATTTAAATTAAAAGATAGGGGTTGGGGAGGCAGCTAGTGCAGGGGGTCACCTGTTGCAGAAGTTAGATGCATCAGTTCCCCAAGAAGACTGACAGCAGAGATGGATAGCACAAGAACAGTAGGCCTCCACTTGGAGCAAGGAAACCTAGTGAGACAACAGTTCCAACTTGAACGTAGGCTGTACAAGAGTCGCACCCAACAAAACTGACTAGCCTGAGAGCCTGATGTACTTGTAAATTCAAGATTTAGAGGCACTCAGAGAGAGAGAGAGAGAGAGAGAGAGAGAGATGTAGTGGACCTGGTACTCTCAAATGGAGACGAAGAGAGGATCACAGATTTAGAAGTGGGTAGCCATCTGGGAACTAGTGACCATCGAACAGTATGGTTCATGATAAACACAGCAGTAGAGGTAAGCCATACAAAGGCAAAGGTCCTGGATTTTAGGAGGGCTGACTTTGCCAAAATGGGTGAGTGCCTAAGGAATGCACTAGCAAATGGGCAAGAAGGAGGGGTGGAAGAACAATGATGAATAATCAAAACTGCCATCACAGAGGTAACGAGCCTTTGTGTGAAGCAAATAAACAAAACTAAATGAAGTAAAAAACCACTATGGTTTTCAAAAGAGGTGGCAGGAAAGGTTAGGGAGAAAAAGATAGCATTCAGAAAGTACAAGGAATCACAGAAACAGCAGGACAGAGAACTGTATCAGTTAAAGCAGAAAGAAGCAGGGAAGGCAGTCAGAATAGTGAAGTCCCAAACTGAGTAAAAGATCACCAATTCAGTTAAGAAGGGGGATAAAACCTTTTATAGGTACATCAGGGAGTGAAGGAAAACCAAGGGAGGGATAGTGAGGCTTAAAAAAAGGGAGGGGAGGTTGGCAGAGGGCGACTGTGAAAAGGCAGATATACTGAATGAATACTTTTGCTCAGTATTTACACAAGAAGAAGAGGGGGAGGCACCCAAACCAAAAAATAAAAGCACTGTGGACAGGGGGGTCAATACCAGTCCATTCACAGAAGAAAGGGTCATGAAGGAACTCCTAAAACTCAGAGTGGACAAAGCAATGGGGCCTGATGGGATTCAACCCAGAATTCTAAAAGAACTAAGGGAAGAACTAGTGACACCATTGACTACCCTTTTTAACAAATCATGGGAAGGTGGTGTGGTACCGGAGAACTGGAGGAGGGTGGATATGATTCCTCTTCACAAATGTGGGAGCAAGGCAGAGGCAGGAAACTACAAACCTGTTAGCTTGACCTCAGTGGTAGGGAAAATGATGGAATCACTTCTGAAAGAAAGAATTGTTGAGTACCTAGAGGCCAGTGGGGCACAGGACCCAAGGCAGCATGGATTCACAGCAGGAAGGTCATGTCAGATGAATCTAATCGATTTCTTTGACTGGGTGACCAAAGTAGTAGACCAGGGAGGGGCTGTGAATATGGCCTACCTAGACTTTAGCAAGGCATTTGACACAGCCCCACACAAAAGAAGGGTCCCAGGGTGGTGGCATGGGTAACAAGCTGGCTGGACAACAGGACCCAGAGGGTAATAGTAAGTGGAGTACACGCTGAAGAAAGGGGGGTTACTAGCAGGGTACCACAGGGTTCAGTACTGGAACCAGTCTTCTTTAATGTCTTTAAAAGTGACAATGCGGAGGGGCTGGAAGGAAAAGTATGCCTCTTTGCAGATGACACAAAGATCTGCAACAGGATTGATACACAAGGAGGCGTGGAAAGGATGAGAAGGGACTTTGCAAGGTGGGAGGAATGGTCAAAAATATGGCAGCCTAGATTCATGCTAAAAACTGCAAAGTGATGCACTTGGGAAACAAAAACTCAGAGGAAGAGTGCACAATGGGGGTACTAACAACAACACAAATGGAAAGGGACCTGGGGGTAGTCATATCAGATGACCTTAAGGTAGGTAAGCAATGTGAGAAGGCAGTAAGAAGGGCTAGGGGGATACTCAGATGTATAGGGAGAGGCATCACCAGTAGAAAACAGGAAGTTGTTATCCCTCTTTACAGACAGTTGGTGGAACCCCATCTGGAGTACTGTGTACAGTTCTGGAGATCCCATCTCCTCAGGGACATAGACAGGATGGAGGCAGTCCAGAGGTAGCCTGGTGAGCTGTGGCAGCCGTGTGCAGGGGGGCCCACTGGTAAGCTTTGGGGGCACATAAATAGTTATGGCAGTGTACCCCCTTGTGCAGCTTTCACCCCACTGGTGCATTGTGCAAGTGCCATAGTGAATATGCACAGCGCTGGCATGCACCCTAGCATGCCCCTGGACCACCCCTGGCATGATGCCGCATGGCCGGCTGGGGGATCTTGTGTGAAAGTCACTAGTGCACCCATTGTGAATGCCACCAGGGGTCCACTGGACCCTGCTGCATGGCGTTTGGGTGTATGATTGCCTATGCACCACAGATCTGTGGTGCAGAGGCTATCATACCCATTTGTGAATAGACCCCAGCATGAATGATTTCTCCAGACTTCAAAGCTCATACCACAGTGCTATCCACTTTGCCTCTGGTCTCCCTAAACTCACACACCGTGACCTTTATAAGCTCACCAGTCGGCCCTCCCTTGAGGCCTGCCTCAACTGCAAGATGGCCACCTTCTTCTTCAGACTCTCCCTTGGACTGCGCCCTGATTGCCTCACCTCTTTCTTTCAGACAGCCGCCGCCACCAGGACCACTAGACTATCCTCCACTCTCTCTTTCTCTGTTCCTTTCTGCTGGACCACTCAAGGCCAGAAAACACTCTCTTTTATGTGACCCAAGCTCTTCAATTCTCTCCCTCCGGAAATAAAACTGTGTCCCTCCGCAAATGCCTTCAAACACAATATTAGGAGACATTTCTCTACCACCTGCACCTGTTCGCAGCCCTAATCTGGCTCCTGTTCTGCACTTTTTTCCCCTCACCCTCTGGTTATCCACCTCTGGCACATACCCTCTTTTTCTAGCACTTGTAATATTGTTAATCCACCTAGGCTAGTTTTTAGATTGCACTTCAGTTTTTTGTTTCCCACTGTCATATTATATTATTGCTAAACCCTCACCGAATGCTTAATGTCATCTTGTAGTTGTTAATTCACCAAGGTGAGTTCATGGTTTGCTCTTTAGTCTATATTATCCTGATTTTATGTACCATTGTATTAACCCTCGCTGTAAGTTAAATGTTTTGGCCTATGTCATGTCTCATGACTGCTGTATGTAACTGGATGCTTGTGTAAACGGGAAACAATGCTCACATGCCTTTCCAGTACAACCAATAAAAATTAAAATGAAATGAAATGAGTACAAAAAGAGATATCTGCACCTGTAGGAGAACAGGTACCAGCAGCTATAAAGTAGATTTTGTACATGTTTCTAAAGCAAGAAAAAATTTAAAATGTTTTTGTATACTGCTTTATAACTGACTTATTGTTTTAAAATGTAGAAAATTTGAACCTAAATCCCCTTGAAAAAGCCAGAAATAGGGGTGAAACTTTGGGGTAAAAGATAAAAAAGGGAAACACAATGGCCTTACTCAAAATATGCAATTTATCTTCATGAGTGAGGGGGCAGGACCATAACTCATGAATGGCAGAGCTACGAGTAAGTTATGACAGTCCTGCTCCCTCACAAATGGAGATAAGTTGTATATTTCGAGTAAGGTCATTGTGTATTCGATTTATACAGCATCAGTTTATAAGCTGTACCATCTAAATCAACTGTTTGTGCAGGGTTAACTGATGCTCTTTGAATTCAGCAGCTAGCTTCAAAGCAGGACAAGGCTACTGTAATGCCAGCGGCATTGTGAAAACTGCTCTCTGATTGGTCCTTAAGTTAAGGATGGTCATTGTGACATATCTAATCTCTAGATAAATGTTTATCTGGAGATAAGACAGTAAGACTAACAAATTTATCAGGGAAACGTTATCACTGTGTTGTATAAATAAAATCAGTCAAACTTCAGAGAACTGTGTGGCTTACTGAAGGTGCCTTTTGGCAACCTGCACCATCACTACCTGTTTAGTTTACTTGATCTTCAGTTGGGTTGCAACAACAGATGCAAGAAAGGCAACTTCGCATAATAACTGTTATATTTTACATATCTTAGGGAGTCCAGCAGGAATAACCATCAGACATGCAGACAGATGGGATGAACTGCAGAGTCTGTTTCTGCTGACATATGAACATACGAAATTTGCCAGCAGATAAAGGCCTAGAGGTCTATCAAGTCTGCTCGAATGTGCAGCTAGCACCCCTTATTCTGCAGCTGCCCCTCCCTTCCACCCTTCCCCTTCATTAACCCTCCCCCTTGTCCTGTCCCATCCTCGTTTGAAGCAGTCCACTGTTCTACTGCATACCACTTCTGCAGGTAACGCATTCCACCCAGCCACCACCCTCTCTGTAAAAAAGTGTCTCCTCATCTCCCTCCTGAACCTTCCTCGCTCCAGTCTCATATCATGGCCCCTGGTGGCCCTCCCCTCCCTTACTTTGAACAGCCCCTCTGTACCTGTCTTGTTTATTCCTTTCATGTATTTAAAGGTTTCAATCATGTCACCCTGTCTCTCCTCTCCTCCAGTGAGTACATGTTCAACTCCTTCAACCTCCTCTCGTATGATAAGTCCCCAGACCCTTGATCATCTTTGTCGCCCTGAGCTGCACCCCCTCCAGTAACTTAATGTCCCTCTTCAGATACGGATGCCAGTACTGCACGCAGTACTCCAGGTGTGGTCTAACTAGTGACCTATACAGTGGCAGAATCACCTCCTCCCTCCTCGAGGATATACCCCTTGCAATACAACCCAGCATTTTGTTGGCTCTTGCAGCTGCCTTCCTACACTGTGCCGAGTTGTTCATTGACCCTGTAATGAGCACACCCAGATCCTTCTCCTCCTCTGTCTGGGCTAGCTGCACTCCCCCTAGCTGGTAAGTCCTCCTTGGGTTCTTCATCCCAAAATGCAGCACCTTGCACTTTTTGGCATTAAAGCACAGTTGCCAGGTGTCTGACCAGGTTTCAAGCTTTGCCAGATCATCCTGCAATCCCTGCCATCCCCTAGGTCATCCACCACCGCGCCAACCTTGGTATCATCAGCAAACAAACTGATCTTCTCTTGATGTCCCATGATATGTCTGCAATGAATATCCCAAACAACACTGGTCCCAACACCGAGCCCTGTGGGACACCGCTCGTCACTGCCCTTGGGTGTGAGACTCCCCACCCACCACCACCCTCTGTTGCCTTCCCTGCAGCCAGTTTCCACCCATCTCGCCCCTGTACCTACTAACTTCCTTCCCAGCCTTCCATGGGCACCGAGGTCAATGCCTTACTGAAGTCCAGATACAGGACATCCACTGCATGGCCCCTGTCCAGTTGCCTAGTTACCCAGTCATAGAACTCAACCAGGTTGGTTTGGCAGGATCTGCCACGTATGAAGCCATGCTGTCTGCTGTCCTGTAGTCCTTTGGCCTCTAGGAGGGCCACCAGTCTCTCCTTCAGGATAGTCTCCATTAGCTTACCCACGATGGATGTGAGGCTCACTGTCTGTAGTTTCCAGGTTCATCCTTGGGGCCACTCTTGTGGAGGGGCACCACATGAACCATCCTCCAGTCTTGAGGTACACACCCCGAATGTAGTGAGGCATTAAATAGGTCTGCCAAAGGTCCTGCAAGGACCTCTGCCAGCTCCTTCAGTACCCTGGGGTGGATGCCATCTGGGCCTGGTGCCTTGTCCACCCTCAGTGCCTTCAAACCCTCTCTAGACTCTGCCTCCGTGATTTCCCCATCTGTCACCACTTCCCCCCCTGTGTCTGCCATTTCTCCCACCTTGGGTGTCACCCCCCTCTTCTCTTTAGTAAATACTGAGCAGAAGTACTCATTTAGTGCTTCCGCCTTATAGTACCCTGCATTTCTGTGACCAGTATAACAGAGCTTTTGGAGCTGTACAGATACATTTTAGTCCATCGAATCTCCTGCACAAGCTCCTTGGGCAGGTGTGGTGACTTGTGGGATACATAAGCAATAACAGAGTGTGCATTAGACAGTTCTAATGCCTGGTCAGGGAGGTAGAAAGGTATGTGGCCATGGGCTGAGTGCCTTCAGCCCCTGGCAGTGCATTAGAACTGTTTAATGCACATCTTTGGAGTGTCTAATTGCACTTATGAAATGGGACTGTGTATTTAACATGCATGAACTGATAACATTTAAGTATGTTTAAATATTTAAAAAGCAACATTTGTGAATTAATTTTAACCCAAGAGAGTCCCTCTGCTTGCATGAGCTTGAGGCATTTTTATTTTACCTCATGACTTTTGTCCTAATGTGGTCTCCGCAGGTGTAGATGCTAACTTTCGGCAGACAGGAATCTTGCTTTCAGAGCAAGGAGCAGCTGACTAAAAAGCTAGATTTTTTCTTACTAATAGAACACTTCTATTTCAGCAGGAGCCAGTGCCTGTTGGGATTAAGCAAACAGATACTTTATTAGAAGTTGGGGGGGTCTCATTTAGGGTTAAAAAAGAATAAAGTCATTGTGTTTTTCTGTGTTGGGGAAAGGGGACTATATCAACTTCTTCGTTTACTAAATCAGGAGAGGAGGAGAGAAATTATTTGGGGGTGTGGCTTAGGCAGTAGAAAATCAGGTGTCTCTAATTACAGTTTCCTGCTGCTAGCTTTTGGCAGACAGGAATCTTGCTTTCAGAGCAAGGAGCAGCTGAGTAAAAAGCTTGAACTTTTCTTATTAATTTACCTCCTTCCCTCCCACCCTTAGCCAGTTCTACTTTTATAGGCACTGGATTTGACTGACAACAGCAACTTCCTGTTTGGCAGTAAGAAAGGAAGGATCACTGAGACACATTAGTTTTGTCATCCTTGAAGGAAAAGAGTAGCTCTCCCTCCCCACTAGCTGCTGGAGGTCTGACTCTGAGCAAGGAAGAAGAAGAAGACTACCAAAGAATACAGGAAGTTCCTGTCCCGGAACAGGAAGGGCAAGAGCTGTAAGGGCACATAGGCAGTAGGAAAGTGGGTGGAAAAATAAATAGAGGGAGGAGAGAGTAAGCATACAGAGCAACAGGAGAGGGGCCATAAAATAAGACATGATGGGAGTGGTGCAGTGCAATGGCTATGGGGCGGCAGTCTTCCGGGAGACATTCTGGAGACTGCAGTGCTGCCCTATTTGCAGGCACCTCTCTGGTCTGAAGGAGGAGGTTGCCCATCTCCAGGCTGACCTGGCTAGGATTTGTGAAACCTACTCCCCCACCCAGGGACCACCAGGGCTACCGCTGCTACCTCAGAGGTTGCCAAGATAGAGGAGCAGTTGGACCAAGGTAGCCTTAGGGAGGAGAGGGTGGTGGAACAGAGGTGTATCCCTCCAGCTGTACCTCTCCACAATTCATATGCTGTTCTGGCGGAGAGTGGTTTCTCTATGGAGGCACCTGCAGTGGAAACCAAGGAGGATGCTGGGAACCTTCACAAAGGAGACCCACAGGAGGGTGGCACGGGATTCCACAGTGGAAGAAAACAACTCCTGGTGGGGGACTCAATCATTAGGGGGTAGAACTGGGAGAGGGAGGTAAGGTGCCTTCTTGGCACCATGGCTTGGAGGGACAGGAAGCGAATCCTTAGGATCATGGGAGCAGTTGCACGAGGGAGGGAGCTGGATGCCATTGTCCACCTAGGGACAAATTACCTGGCTGGGAATGGGATCAGAGCAGTGCAAGAGGAGTTTGTAGAGTTGGGGAGGGGCCTTAGACAATTAGCACGTATGGTAACCTTCTCAGGGGTGCTGCCTATCTATGGCAAGGGTGATGCTAAAGTACTCTGAACCATGGGATTCAATGAATGGTTGAAAAACTGGTGTGAAGCTCAGGGTTTTGGCTTCACTGGGGACTGGGGGTCCACCTGGAGGAATACAGGCCTATACTGGCACAATGGTCTGCATCTGTCCAGGAAGGGAACCAGGATCCTAGGTGATAGGTGTAAATGCTTCATTGGCAAGCATTTAAACTAGCCAAAGGGGGGAGGCACTGAAATGGAGCAAGGAAATCCCAGCCTTCCCCCACAAAACGTGGTAGTTAGCGAGGTAAACACCAAGGTAGAGAAGTCAATAGTGAGCAGGACAGGGGTAAATGCAGAGAAAGGCAAAGGCAGTAAGGACAGGGATGGGGCTAAAAGGTGTAAGGCCATGAAAAAATGGAGGGTGATGAGTACCAATGCCCGTAGTCAGTGTAACAAGCTCCCTGAACTAGTGGCCTTGATGGAAGAGGGGTGCCTGGATATTGTGGCAGTCACAGAAACATGGTACACAGAGAACCATGACTGGGATGTCAACATACCAGGATACACAATCTACAGGAGGGACAGGGAGGATAAAAGTGGAGGAGGAATAGCTCTCTGTGTAAGGGAAGGGATCAAAGCAACGGAACTAAAGAGGAAACAGGGAGTAGAGGAGGCACTGTGGGTCACCCTGGAGACAGGAAATGGCACCACAATCTGCACAGGGATTGTATACAGACCACCATCTCAGGGGGAGGCAGTGGACAAGGAAATGATAGAAGGCATCCTTAGAATGGCAGAAAAGGGGGAGATATTGTTGATGGGGGACTTGAATATGCCAGATGTTAACTGGAGCACCCTTGCTGCAGCCACATCCAAGAGCAGGGTCATTCTTGATGCCCTACAGGGGGCATGCCTCAGACAGCTAGTGTGGGAACCCACTCTGGAGGTAGCAATCTTAGACCTGGTGCTCTCAAACGCGGACAGAGACAGGATCTCGGATTTAGAATTGGGAAGCCATCTGGGAACAAGCAACCACCAAACAGTGTGGTTCACAATAAACACAACCATAGAGTCAAGCCATACAAAGGCACGAGTATTGGACTTTAGGAGGGCTGACTTTGGGAAAATGAGAGGGTGCATCAGAAAAGCACTAGCAAATGGGCAAGAAGGAGGGAAGGAGGAACAATAGGGAAAAATCAAACCAGTCATCACAGAGGCAACAAGACTGTGTGTGAAGCAAATCAACAAAACAGAACAAAGGAAAAAAACACTATGGTTCTCAAAAGAGGTGGTGGGGAAGGTTAAGGAGAGAAAGGTGGCATTCAGGAAGTATAAGCAAACACAGAAGGAGCAGGACACAGAGCTGTACTAGTTAAAGCAGAAGGAAACGGGGAAGGCAGTCAGACTAGCAAAGGACCAAACTGAGGAAAAGATAGCCAAGAAGTTAAGAAGGGGGATAACATCTTTTATAGGTACATTAGGGAGTGAAAAAAGACCAAGGGAGGGATAGTGAGGCTTAATATAGGGAAGGGAGGGTGGGCAGAGGGTGACAGTGAAAAAGCAGGGATACCAAATGAATACTTCTGCTCGGTGTTCACAAAAGAAGAGGGGGGTCTTTATAGGTGACATTGCAGTGGGACTGGAAGGTAACGTATGCCTCTTTGCAGACGACACAGAAATCTGAAACAGGATTCACACACAAGAGGGGTGGAAAGGATGAGAAGGGACTTGGCTAGGTTGGAGGAATGGTCAAAAGTATGGCAGTTTAGATTCAATGCAAAGAAGTACAAAGTAATGCACCTGGGAAACAAAAACCCACAGGAAGAGTACACAATGTGGGGGGAAGTACTAACAACAACAACAATGGAAAGGGCCTTGAGGGTAGTCATATCAGATGACCTAAAGGTAGGCAAGCAATGTGAGAAGGCAGTAAGGAAGGCTGGGGGGATGTTGGAATGCATAGGGAGAGGCATCAGCAGCAGCAGAAAACAGGAAGTTGTTATCCCTCTTTACAGACAGTTGGTGAGACCCCATCTGGAATAGTGCGTGCAGGTCTAGAGACCCCATCTCCTCAAGGACATAGACAGGATGGAGGCAGTCTAGAAGAGGGCAACTAAAATGGTGCAGGGTCTGCACCACAAGCCATATGAAGAGAGACTAAAGGAGCTTAATATGTATACCCCTGGGTTTCTGTGGCATAAGTGTAATATTTTGTACTTTTTTGCATTGAAATCCAGCTGGGAGCAAGATGGCTGATGCAGCGGTCGCTTAGTTGCAACGTTCTCTACGATCTCAGGTGGTTTTCTTGTATATCGGTTCATTTTGGTACAGCAGTAGCTCTTTTGCTGAAATTTTGTTCGCTGTTCAAAATTTTTCGATATAAGTCAGTGCAAGAGCAAAGGGAGCATGGTCGGATCAGAGTTCGTTTCTCTGAGATAAGTTCTGCTTGAACAGCGGTTTCCCCCGGAAAGCCCAGCCCGGAGTTTGGGGCCGGGGGGCTTGCGTGCTAGCCCGCTGGTCCTCCCGTTGGTGGTAGAAGTGATTACCCACAGCACTCCAGAGAAAAGTCTGTTTGAATCGGGACAGCAGAGTATTTATCTACAACAGTACTCCACCTACCCACAACCGGATAGTTGCCAGCGTTCTATGCAGTAAGGGGAGGGCTACACCGTGGATTCGCTAGGGAAAGCACTAGACAAGCTACTTGCCTGGATGGAGAGAAATGATAGAAGACTGGACGCATTGTTAAAAAAGTCTGAATTTCTGCAAACTGAAGTTAATGTGATTAAAATTACCAGTGAGTCAAACAAAAAGGCCATAGCTGAACACGCTGCTGCTTTAGCAAAAAATGATGGAGGAATGACCTCACTGGAGGCTAATTGTTCCAGCTTGGTGAAGGAAAGCTTTAATATTAATTGGAAATTAGAAAATGCAGAGAACTTGTTGCACGCTAAAAATATCCATATTCTGGTGATACCAGATAGATTGGACTCTGACTTTATTAATATAAGAGAAGTGGTTAAAGACATTTTGGTTAAAACTTTTGATTTGCCTTTGGAAAAACCCCCTCTGATCATGAAAGCCTTCATACTAACAAAAAGGCAATCACAACAGCAGTCTGGACAATCTGGGCAGAATAAATCTACTATATTAGCTACATTCGGTTTTGAATCTGACAAGGAATATATATTTAAATTAGTTAAACTCAGAGGTTCACTTGAATATAATGAAAATAAGTATTTTATATATCCGGATTTCTTCTACTGCACACAGCAGAGAAGGAGAAAATTTCTGGTATACAGGCAAGAAATATTAGAAATGAGGAGTCAGTTCTTCTTGTTGCCACCGGCGAAGGTCAAGATTGTTAAGGAGGGCAAATCTTACATACTTTTTGAGGTTGACCAGTCAGTGGCTTTTCTATTGTCTCAGTTTTCTGCACAGGACACCGGGGAGTCACCTACATCTTCGGACCAGGATATTATAGAAAACTTGGACAGAATGGACTATTGAAAAATAAAACACCCTTAACTTGCTAGAGTCATTCATTAGTTAGTATTGGGGTGGGGGTACTATGTGTTTATATTACATGTATTCCCTAATCTAAGTTTGGTTAGTTTGATATAAATTTATGGAGTTTAGCAGTGAGTTGTCATTGTGTGTAGCTTTAATTTGGGATGTATTTATATATACTGCAACTGCTGAGTTGGTGTTATAAATCTTTATTTCTTTACCCCTCCCCCCCTTTGGTTTGGACCTGGTGTATCTTTTATGTTGCACATAATGTATGATTCATTCTTTTGTGTAAATGATGTTACATAAGTAAAATTCCAAAATACATATATGATAAAAAAAAATATGTATACCCTCGAGGAATGGAGGGAGAGGGGGGACATGATAGAAACATTTAAGTACCTCAAGGGAATCAATAAAGTCCAAGAAGGTAGCATCTTTCAGAAAAAGAGATGTGCAAGAAGAAGGGGGCCCAATTCAAAGACAGAATGGGGAACGGCTCAGGGGCAATGTAAGGAAGTATTTTTTCACAGAGAGGGTTGTGGTTGCATGGAACAGCTTTCCTGAGGAGTTTGGGTTAAAAACAGTGGGGGAATTCAAGAATGCATGGGATAGACATAAAGCAATTCTTGGGGGGGGTAGGATATTGGTAGGAGGAAGTAGGATATTGGTTAACAAGGATTTGCAGCTTATCCAATAGGTAGGGAAATGGGCAGACTGGGTGAGCCAAGCAGTCCTTATCTGCTGACAAAGTCTATGTTTCTATATTGTTTTTTTTATAGTGACAAACTGATTGTTATGCCCCCCCCCCCAAGTTATTTAGTCAAACCTCGTTACAGGCTGCTGAAAACACATTTTCAACTGCTGCCCTTCACACAGAAAAATGGCACTCAGGTAGAAGAGAGTGAAGGATGGCATTGTCGGAGAGAGGGAAGTGCAGCAGCAATCATTTAGAGCAGATTCTGGTACTTTAACCAGTTCTAATTTTTTGCCTTATTTACTTGTTTTCTGCAGTGGAGCAGTAAAAAGGGACAGTTTCAATGAGGGGGCGCGGCGACAGAGAAATCACAGACCACAGTGGGAGACAGCACAGCGTGCAGTGTGTCGGGAAGTATTGTACATTAATTGTGGATGGCATTTGATTTGAGTGAGTACTGCCATAGTTGGGGGAAGTGCGAGGGTTTGTTTCTTTTCATTTATTTTTCCTTCATTTTTGTCAGCACCATGGATTAAGTGGGAGCTGGAAGTGCAAGTGTGAGTGTACTTCAGTAAGCAGAGTAAAATGGTCTCAGTGTTAGGTTCTGTACTGATATGCCATCAGTGGTCCGGGTCTGAATGCTACAATGTTTTTCAAGGATAAAATATTTTTTGTTCAGAATCCCTCACTTTTTATTGCGTTAGAGGAATATACAGTGTACAGCATGAAGCAAGAAAATGAGTGAGCAAGACAGCCTGCCCCTGGGCCGCATGGGATGATGTTGCTTAAAAAAATCACAATTTAAAACAAACATGATAGAAAGAAAAGTGGAAGACTGTTAAAAAAAAAAAAAAAGTAAACCATAACCACCCCACCTGCTAGATGCTCTTACTAAGCCTGGAGATGAAGAAGTACAAAGTCTGTGCGACTAACCACTATTAAGTTTGTACTCTTGAAGACAGCCAAAGAAATTAAATGAAATGTTGATTCAAACTTTATTTTCTGTATTCAACAAACAGTTATGGTTTATGTTTTAGTTTCTGTTGTTCCCTGAGTCAACTTCCACCCATCCACAAGTCCTTGTTCTCATACCCAAGGGTGCTGAGGGAACTGGCAGAGAAGCTTGCAGATCCATTGGCTGGCCTGTTTAATAGTTCACGAGAGTCAGGGGTGGTACTGCAGGACTGGAGAATGGCACATGTAGTGCCACTCCATAATGGCGGTCCCAAGGATGAGCCAGGGAATTACAGACTGGTCAGTCTGACCTCAATTATGTGCAAGCTCATGCAGACCATACTTAAGGAAAGGTTGGTAGAGTATGGAGATGAGAATGGTCTCCAGGATGTAAGGCAGCATACGTGTATAGGAGGGAGTTCATGTTAAATGAATCTTGTTGACCTCTTTGACTGGGTCACTAAAACAGTGGACTGGGACCAAGTGGTGGACATCCTTCACCTGAACTTCAACAAGGCAAGAGTCAAACTCTGTTCACCATAAGAGGTTGATAAGGACGTTGTGGATCTTGGGGTTGGAGAGACATTGACTAAATGGGTGAAAAACTGGTTGAGGTGCAGGACCCAGGGAGTTGGGGTGGGGGGGTGAACTATCTAGCACCAAGAAGGTCACCACTGGGGTACCACAGGTTTCGGTGTTAGGACTGGTGCTGTTCATTGTCTTCATCAGAGATATTTGGCGATGGCATTGAGGGCAAAATGTGCCTATTCATGGATAACACCAAACTCTGTGGAAGGGTGGATACAGCAGAAGGAATGCAAGACCTAAAGGAGGGTCTTGAGAAACTAGAGAGCTGGTCCAGGATTTGGCAGTTTGGCTTCAATGCAAAGAAATGCAAAGTTATGCACATTGGAGCCAAGAACCCGAGGACTGAGTACATCTTAGGAGGGGTCAGGGTAACTGATTCAGAGGAGGAGAAGGATCTGGGAGTGATGATCACCAGTGACATGAAGCACTCCACACAATGTAGGAAAGCAGCAGCAAAGGCAAATCAAAAGTTGGGCTGTACTCCCAGAGGGATCAGCAGCAGGCGAGAGGCGGTAATACTGCCCTTGTACAGGTCACTGGTGAGTCCGTATCTGGAGTATGCAGTGTACAGTACCAGTGACCATACCTTAAAAGGACAGAAACCTGCTGGAAACAGTCCAAAGGATGGCAACAAAGATGACCGTGGGTCAGCAGGGTAGAACATAGGAGGGGTCGGAGGCCCTGAACATGTACTCCCTGGAGGAGAGGAGTGAGAGAGAGGGGGGGACATGATTGAAACATTCAAGTATTTGAAAGGAATGAATAGGGGTGGATAAGGAGGGTCTCTTTAAGCTTCATGGAAGCCAAAACACGAGGGGACATAGTCTCAAATTGGGAGTGGAGGGTTCAGGAGGAAGGCTAGGAGGCACTTCTTCATGGAGACAGTGGTAGTGAGTTGGAATGTGCTTCCAGAAGAGGTGGTCTTGTTGAAGGTGGGTGACTTCAAGAGAGGCTGGGAAAGAGTTAGGGGGGAAATACAGGTCAAGTGAGGGGACGATGAAGGGCAAGGGCAGATTGAGTAGGGGGCAGGGTCGGTAGCTTGAGCTGAGGACCCTGCAATATGAGCAGACAGACCAAATGACCTTATTCTGCTGGTTTCTTTGTATGTTCATATGTACGTATGTACCTACTGCAGTGCTAATACCCTCCAGATGTGCACTGCCTACCTCCTCCTCCTTTTTAGCGCGCTTGCGAAGCCAACATCGTGGGACAGTGCAGCTTTGGAGGCGGAGTCGCTGTTGGGCGAATGCAGGGCACGCATCAGTAGGTGCGTCCCTCATTCCCCAATCAGCCTGCATGCTGGCGCACACCATGCATACATAATGTAGTTAGCACATCTAAGAAAAGGTCTGCTGCAATCCGGGCAAAGCTTGTCATACGCAGCGGAACCTTCCTACATACTCACCGACATTATGAGCATGGTCGGTGAGCAGGTGGCTGCCCAACTGCTGCCGAATTCGGGGTGCTCAGTTCCCCTGTCGGTTAACCCCTCCCACTTTCTTTGTGTGCTGACGGGGGAGTCCATTCTCCATCAGCATAAACCCCCCCAATTGTTGAATGCTGAGAGGGGTGCCCAATCCCCCTCGACTGGCCCCCCCTGCTTTGTTTGTGTGCCGACAGAGGGAGCTAATCCTGCTGGCATTACTTCCTCACCCCCGTTGTGTGTGCCGATGAGGGTGCCCAATTTCCCATCAGCTACAGACACCCCCCAAACAGGTGGCATGTTGGGAGCCCACCCCATGCACAAACTCTGCAAAAAAACTGTCCCGCAATGTTTTTTTTTCCTGTAAAATAAAACAGTCCTCGTAGTCTCGATGCCCTCCCCTGACCCGCACCCACCCTCTGCATACCTCTGCCTCCACTCACCCCCACCTCACCCCATACTTACATGCGGAGTCTGGCACAACGATCTTCGGTGGACCGGGAACACGTCTGCACTCTTCAAAGCCGACCACGAACTGAAGAAATGCCGGTAAGCTGTATAATGGAATGAATAGGGGTTTGTCAACTTTAATGCATATCTCGGGCATTTTTGCGAATTTTGGCCCCACATTTTGAACATGGGATTTTTGAGACCCCTTCTCATGAATTCTTGCACTGTAATGGTGTTATTCAGTCCCGAAAGGTGATTTCACAGTCACTGAGCCAAGGGCCCATGCTCCCATTTATGGATACCATCATGCAAAACTAGTAGCACAGGGCCCTCTTGTGCTATGGTGCTATGCTTATGGATAGGTAGGAGCACAGGGCTCAGAGGGCCCACACTCCCACATACAGTATGAATACAAGTATCATTACACTTTCTCAAAAAGAAGGGACATTTATTGCAAAAAACTCAATTTTAATGCAGCAGTTAGGGTTAATTCAACACTGATAAAAGACTGGAAGTTCTATGTTAAAGTTACCAACCCTACCACCCCACCCTCCACACACTAACAGGCATCAGGGTGTGCACTGGGGTCATCGGACTTAGCTGTCACCCCATTCTCCTATGCTGTACCATCTCAGCTTGTTTACACATAGAATGGGGTGGGAGTTAGGCCCGACGATGCCAGCGCACACCCCGATGCTGTTGAGGTAATGGAAGATGAGGATGGGAAGGGTAAGTGTGGTAGGAGTTGGTAACCCTAACAGAATTTACAGACTTTTTGTAATGCTTTGGGCCTGAGGACTCTGTGCCCCATAACCACATATGGGTACCATTACACTTTCTCACAAAGAAGGGACATTCGTTGCAAATAAAATTCTGTTAATGCATCAGTTAGGGTTACAGAAACAAAAGTTTGGAAATTTAATGTTAGGGCTCCACCCCACCCCAACCTCCACACACCAACAGGCATTGGGGTTTGTCTAGGGGTCATCGGGCACAACTCTCACCCCAGTCTCCTATACTGTACCATCTCAGCTTCCTTACAAATGGAATGGGGTGAGAGTTAGGGCTGATGACCCCAAGGCACACCCCAACGCCTGTTGGTGTTGGGGAGGTGGGGTGGTAGGGTTGGTAACCCTAACATCAAATCTCCAAACTTTTGTCACTGTGATAGAAACCCTAACTGTTGCATTAATGGGCTTTATATATATATATATATATATATAGAGAGAGAGAGAGAGAGAGAGAGAGAGACACACACACATTTATGGGAACACCATTGCTACTTTCACACTTGCGAGTTTTGAGACTGTAGTATTTGACTGGCAGCATAGCCTAGAGGTTAGAGTAACAAACTGTGAAAGAACTTGGTGCATCCACCAGATGTGGGTTTGATTTCCACAACCTCCACTTGAATGATGTGTGACTCTGGGTAAGTCACTTAACCACCCTGTGCTCCCAGGACACACTTGTAAATGGTCCATTGTAAACCATTGTAAATGAGTCCCTGACTCAATGGTACATCTGTGTCTCATGAATAAAGATACATTTTTACTATACAGGAGTATGGGTGTCCGGTTTGGAGTGGGGGGCTCACAATAAAAGAAAGTGAGGATATAGAAAGGATCCAGGAAATAGCAGTAAGGGTCATTTTAGGGACGGAGATTCAGTATGATGAGGCGCTGAGAATGTTTAAGTTGGAGATGTTAAGATGTAGGAGAGAAAACATGGAGATGAAGCAGTTTGTCAGAATTTGTGCCCCTAATCATAAGTTTTATCACATGTTACCACCAAAAGAAAATATGAGTTATAGTTTGAGAAAACAGTGTAGGTGGCAGAAATGAGGAGTTATAATAGTCACATGTAAACAGTTTTTATTATGAGGAGGCTGGATCGGCGAGATGTAATGACTTGTATTTAGGAATATTTATGGAGGCTAGAATTAGACTCCTGGTAGCTATGATCAAAAACTAAAAAGAATATTTTTGTGCGCCTGATGCAAATATTGTATGTGAATTGCTGAGTTAGGTAGTATACCCTTTTTTAATACAGCATTTAATGTTTAATTTAGTAAGTGTGCACCTTTTGTAATTGCATGTCTTTGATGAGATTAATAGGCTATGTTATTTAAATTAATGTACTGGGTAGATTAGTGTCTGCATTTCTGATACGATGTTGTGGCATTCTGTATAATTGTAACAGCACTGTAGTGAGACAAGATTTTTGGGGAACCCTCAGAAAAAAAAACTCCAGGCAAAGTTCAATGAAACATAAAGTTGCTTTACTTCAGCACCAGACAAGGGTTCAAAGCAACTTATTTTGTCAGAGCAAACACCAAACAAAATACTTTATAGCTTGATTCAGCTCTCCAGTTCACAGCAGCCCTGCCCCACCCTCCCCCAAACAAAGTCCTCCCTCTTGCTCTGTCTGGTTTCCTTTTCATGTGTCCCTGGTGGGGGTCATTTGTGCCCTTCCCCCACAGGGCATTCCAGGCCTCCATACAGCCAGTGCAGATGGCCTGTAAAGGGACAGGCTAGAATACAGCAGTGCTGGGTTTCAGTCCACCCTGTTCTGCTGCTAGTATCTCAGTGGAGAAGGGGTCCCGGGTGAAGGTTGTATGGACCTCTTCACAATAATGTTTATGTGTGCAGTTTGTAAATTCTAACTTCAGTCTGTTAGGGTCTCTGAGTAGATTGCAATCTGAGTGCAATAAACCAAAACTAACTTATGAATTATTATTTCTAACCTTAAAAAGTAACATTACATTTCAATAAAACATTGAATCAACTGTAATTCTGCAGTCTGTGTACAGTCTTTACCACAAAACCCATTTTTCAAACAACATGAAGTCTTGCTATATTATAGACATTAGCAGTTTGTTCCAGCTCTAGAACTGCCCCAGAGTGAAATGGTTAAAACCATTCCAAAATAGAATTTTGGCACGAGAGCAGCTCTATCTGTGTCATTTCAAACTTGAACTGTCAGATTCTTTACTCCGCCTCAGTGAACAGTCGCTCCGGAGATTTCTCCTTCTGCTCGGTTCATTTCTCGGTTTAAAAAGTGTTTTCTCGGTTGGATTTAACCGAGAATAGTTTTATTTTAACCGCAAAACCGTTCGGTTCAAGCTCTATCTGTGGTAACCAATAGTAAATGAAGGTTTTGTCTGTGTGGAACTTGTAAGTTATCGGTTCGGTTTTGAACCGATCAGTGGGTTTAAAACTCATTTAAAACTAAAAGTTACTATTTTAGAGTGCGGGTCCTGGTTCTTATCGGTTCTAAATGTAACCCCCCTGCAAATGGGGGTTCCCAAAAGACTTCCAGGAGCTTGCTTGAATGCTCCAAGCCTGAATGGTGTTTGGCATTTAAGCCATTTATCAGTGAGTGTTTTTAGAACCTCTGGTACTGTCTCTTTAAGAGCTGTCTGCTTGCAGACATAATTAGTTTGTATGGGGGACTGTGTGCTTCTCTGAGTACCACTCGAGCTGCTGCCAATTCACTTCATTTTGCAGTCACTAGGAGTGCAAAGGAACCTATCTGAAAGATGTAACTGTTTGCAGAAATTATTGAGAGTAATAATGAAATTACAGTTTGTCTAACCTGCTTTCTTTGCAGTCAGAACTGTGTCTGCTAGTTCCCATTCTAGTTTTGAACTGCTGAACTGGACCAATCAGTGTGGGTAAGCTAGCTAAAATGATGCCTTGGACGAATCAGAACTTGGACTCATAATCTGAGCCAGCCACAAGAGGATTGTATGGGCAGTGACTCTGGAGATGTAGTTTAGACTTCAGTGCCTTTTGGACCAACAGCAGCAGTCTATTGTGAGTGACAGCCAATCCAGTCAAGAACTGGGAGGAACTCAAAGGAAGTGCCCGTTTTCGTCAGTTGGAGTTCAGTTGAGCTTTGGCAGTGAAGAAGGAAGGATCCTGTGCTTTTCAGTGTGCAGTTTTAGTCAAAAACGTGTGTAAGGCCCAGAGTTCGGTCTGCAGCTTGTGTAACAGCTTGTTAGGACTGAATCCGTCCTGTGAAAAGAATCAAAGGATCTCTGAAGAGTAGAAACCAGGCTCACCCTGTAGAAGACTGGAAGAATTGCTGAAAATTGCACTCGGTCTGTCAGGAACTGAATCTGCTGTGTGTTCTCCCGGTATTGTGCAGTAATTGCGATCGGGATACAGATGCAGCCTGCCTGGTATAGTACTTTCTTTTATATGGATGTGTGAAGAGGTTTGTGTACTCAAGTGAGCCCTGCTGACATTGAAGGACCCTATCTTATTTGGAGGTCGTGAGTACTAATTCAGGGTTGCTCCCTGTTGAATTGCCACATTAAATCCAAATGGAATTACTGTACTGCTGACTGTTTAATTCTCCTTTTCTCTGTGTGAAAGGGCCCCTACCAGCTGCCACGGTTTGGACTAGCCACTAGGGCTTGGGTACCCAGGGACAGTAACTGATAGGGATAGGCCTGTGCACAGAGCCATAAAGAATTATTAGAGTGATAAGCTAATTAACCTGATTTCCCTGTCCTTGTTATATCCCCTAAATAAATCAGAGCTGCTTGTTTCAGCAAAGTTATACTGCCTGAGGTATTTGTCTATGTTAAAGTACTGTACTGTGATTGTTGCACTGTATCTCATTTCACAGGAGGTCCCAGTGCCGGAACCAGACCTGGGGGTAAGTGTATACTGTGAAGGTAATTTGATATATTGTGTGGGCCACTAGTGGAAGAAAGGGGTTGCAGTGTCCCAGAGGGCTGTGACCAAGTTAGTTTAACTATTGCAAACCCTGACCTCTGGGTGGAGGCACCCGCCTTGGATCCAGGCCCCTCAACCTGGTAGTGGCAAATCAGGCAGGGGTAGTAGCCCCTGGGATAGCGCCATCTAAGGGTTACATCTTGGAGGCTCACACAGCTGGGATTGTGTGTCCTCTAGTGGCCATATTCTGAACCACTGTTAAGAAAAAATGGGTACCCGACAGAAGTGGCTGTGCACCGCTGGTGGAGTGGTGTACTGGGAGGAGATCGACCCCAAAATGCTATGCTTATCCTGGACATCCCCTGGGTATCAATACGGACACTGTGCAGGGAGCACTTTCCAGGTGGAAGGTTTACAAAACCCTGTGGTGGTGGGTCGGCATGCTAATCTGCTCACCCACACTTTCCTGACCCTAGTAGAGTTTAAGGATCCCATAGATAGCTCCAAAGTGCCACAGACCATTACCCCAGAGGAGCCCTCACTGCTTGGAGAGAGATAACTAAGGACAGTAAAGACCGGGGGAATCAGCCCCACCACTATCTGAAATTTTGAGGAGAAATTTGCTGAATGGTTGCTGGGAGGGAAAACTGTGGAGGACTTGAAGAAACTATTCTTGCCACCTGGGGGTGTTCCTCCCCCAACACCCTCTCCTGCTCCAGTGCCCGTAATGGTGGCTGAACCAATGCAGACTCCTATTTCTGCACCTGCCATTAGTCACGACTCTTACAGAAGGTTGAGGATCTTCTCTGGCACCCTCCCCAACCCCCAAGGGGAGGATGACTGGGAGACCTGGATAGACTATGTTGCCCCCCAAGTGCTAGAATGGCAATGCTCGGAAGGTGAAAAGCGAAAGAGGGTTAGTGAGAGCCTCCGAGGTCCTGCCCTGGCTACCATCCGTGCTAAGCAGACGGGGTAACCCTGAGCGACTGCACAGGCTATCTTGAGGCCTTGGAGAATGTGTATGGGAGCCCAGATTCTGATGAGGACCTATGGTGGAGAGTAAGAGATGCAAACAGTACCAAGGGGAGTTGTTGTCTGTGTATGTATCTCGGCTGGAAAAATTGTTGCAAGAATGCCTCAGAAAGGTAGTTTGCCAGCGATTGAACTGGACCCGAACCAGGCTGGACAGGATCCTTAAGTCTGCCCCCTTTCAGAACTGCTGTTGCTTCAGTTACACCTGGCAGATCGACTGGAATCCCCACCCTCCTATGATGAGTTAATGAGAGAAATTAGAGGAGCGAGAAAAGCGACCTGGGAGGGACCTGCACCAATAGCTCGCTACGACCCGAAGTGACTGAGGGTGACCCATCAAGTGAAGTTCAGGGGCAGAGGCTGGCAGTCAATGAGTGCTCTGACAAGGAAAAAGATATGTCACAATGGGGCGAACTGTTGAGAGAGATCCGGGAATTCAAAAACAGTCCCTTTATGAAGGCCACGCCTGCAAGTACGGGCCCTGACCTATATCCGACTGCATCTGCTATGGGGTGGGGGTACCCACCCATGTATCTCCTGCTGATAACAGCTCGAACTCGATTCCTTGACCATGGAAGTGGAGAAACTGACGAGATGTCTCCAAATGCTTATCACGCCGCAGACAGAGATGGCACCAAGGTTTCCAGTTAGTAATACCCCGCCTGGCTCCCAGTGTGGCCTCGGCCAGCTCAAACTCCAGGAAGTATGTTTTGCTATAATTGTGGGAAAGATGGGCACATGAAAGAGAATGCCAGTCCCAAAAGACACTGACAAAGTTGCATATAGGCTACAAGGAGAGCTTGGAGAAGAAATCAGTGGTTAAGAGGTGCCGACATGATCCCAGTGAGGGCACCAAAATGCTAATTCACGTCCTTTGTGGCAAGGTCAGTTGCCCAGGCCCCCACCACCGCCTCTCAGACTGGTCCAGAATAGTAGGGTCCCTCCATGGAGACCACTGTAAAGGTGAAGGAGTGTCTACAAGAGCTATATTAGACAGTGGCTCCCCAAGTGACAATTATGTTCCAAGATTGGTATCAGAAGCATTTGTCAGACGTACCCTTACAACCATTAGAAGGACTGCATGTGCATGGGGGGTTAAGTGAGAAGGCCTACCCCTATTCGGGTATATCCAATTTGGCTGTCTTTCCCCACCTCCGTGGCTGGAGTGGCAGAACAAGTAGAGACCCTAGCCTTAGTGTGTCCCCACTGGACTGTATGATGGTGTCCCTTTGTTGATTGGAACAAATGCTCATATGTTCGGAAGGCTGGCACAGTTGTGTTATGAAAACAGGGGTCAAAGACTAGTAGAGCTTTAAGAGTTCGGCTTTAATTAAGAAGGCCTATGAGGCACAGAGAGATGCTGAAAAAACAGAACCAGAGGAACCGGTCAGAATTGTATGGAAGAAGGATCCTGAGTCTCTGATCCTGGCGCCAAATGCCCAGTGTACCTTACAGGGAGAGGTCCGTATCAGAAAGGATGTTAAGAATAAAATATTAATGTTGGATGCACCAGGCGATGGAAAATTGCCAGAGGGACTGCTGGTCAAGCCTAGTATTTTGCCCGCTAGAGAGCCCATGCTTATGCCAGAAGGGTAATGGTCCAAGTTCATAATGTGTCTGAAAGAGACATTCGAGTAAACAGAGGTTGCATCCTGGCTAATGTGCATTGTGCAGACACTGCAGTGCTACAGCAGCAAGAGTTCAAGAAGAATGACAGAGTAACAGCCTGACTTGTTTGATTTCGGCGACTCCCGCTGCCAGCTGAATGGAAAGTGAGAGATCAGTGAGAAGCTTGCCCAGAGAGACCAGGTGTTTCTTTAAAGGAATGGGATGTAGGATGCGTGCAAGGAGCTGAGCACAATATCCGGCTGCATGACGAAAGACCATTTCGTGGAGAGGTCTCGACGCCTGGCACCTGCTGACATAGATGATGTGAGACGGCATCTGCAAGAGATGTTAGCTGCTGTGTAATACAAGAATCCAGAAGCCCTTATGCTTCCCCATTGTGGTAGTGAGGAAAAGAATGGAACAGTAAGGATGTGTGTGATTATCGCACCTTAAACCGGGCGGACTATCCTGATCAGTACACAATGCCCGCATTCAGGATGCTTTGGACTGCCTAAGCGGAGCAAGTGGTTCTCTGTGCTGGATCTCCAGTGGGTACTATCAGATCCCGATGGCCCCAGAGGACCGTGAAAAGACAGCCTTTATCTGTCCGCTGGCTTCTATGAATTCATGAGGATGCCTCAAGAGGATTTCAGGTGCCCCAGCCACTTTTCAACGATTGATGGAGCGTGCAGTGGGGACATGAACTTACTAGAGTGCCTGGTATACCTAGATGATGTTATTGTGTTTGGCAGCTCACTGGAGGAACATGAGAGCAGATTATTTAAGGTATTGGACCGACTGGAGGACTTTGGCCTAAACTGTCCATTGATAAGTGTCAATTTTTTCAAACATCAGTAAAGTATGTGGGACACATAGTATCCACCGAGGAATAGAGACCGACCCAAGTAAAGTTGAGGCCTTGACCACCTGGCCACAGCCCAAAAATCTAAAACAACTGCAAAGATTCCTGGGATTCTGGTTATTATCGGCGCTCATCAAGGACTATTCAAGAGTGATCCCCCTTTACTTAACCTTACTCAAGGGTATCCCCAACCCACAAAAATACCAAAGTCAGCATCCTCAAGACTGAAAGAGTGTATTTTCATCCGAGTGAAGTATTTAGGGCCCGCTGGACTCCTGATTGTGAGACTGCTTTTCATGAGATCATATATCAACTTACCCATGCTCCAGTGCTGGCCATGCCGATCCAAGAAAACCTTCGTCCTGCACACTGATGCTAGCTTGCAAGGGTTGGGGCTGTGTTGTACCAAGAGCACGAATGGCCTGAGACCAGTGGCCTTGCCAGTAGAAGCCTGACCCCATCCGAAAAGAACTATCCTGTACATAAGTTAGAGTTCCTAACTTTGAAGTGGGCTATTGTTGACCAATTCCATGAGTACTTTATGGGGCTAAAATACTAGTAAAACTGACAATAATCCTTGACCTATGTGCAGACCTCAGCTAAGTTGGATGCCACTGGCCATAGGTGGCTTTCTGCATTATCTACATATGACTATGCTCTCGAATACCGGAGCAGGTCTGAACCACATAGATGCTGATGCTCTCTCCCGGAGGCCTGTTCCCCAGAATGATTGGGTCCGACTGGCAGAACCTGACATTCGGGCACTCTGCCGGAAGTTTGACAGGGAGGAACAATGTCCACAGGACGCAGTGGACTGCATAGTGGATTGCTTGGGAGCCTCTGAGAATTGCATACCTGCTGCTTATTGCCACTTTCTGCAATAGACATTGGTGCACTGCCTCAGCTGGACAATGACAGTATAAGTGGGCTCAATCCGCGATCCCATGATCAAAGCAGCTTTAGAAGCCCTCTATGCAGGAAAAGATGTGTGTCCAAATTACGCCACTGATTTGAGAACTGCACTGTTATACAAAGAAGGTCCTAAGTTGAAACTGATCAATAAACTGTTATACAGAGAAACAGTAGACAGAGGGGACAAGTAGACAAACAACAACTAGTGCTGCCCACTGCCTTCGAGACTCAGTATTGAGGTCCTTGCACAACCACATGGGGCACCTGGTATAGACAGAACACTTGACTTGGTGAGATCCAGATTCTATTGGCCTAAGATGGGGGCTGATGTGGAGCAACACATTCAACTTGTAGTCGCTGCTTACAGAGGAAAGCTTTGCCCCAGAGGGCTGCCCCCTTGTTAACATAACCACCAGTGCACCCATGGAGCTGGTCTGTATTGATTTTCTAAGTTTGGAGTCAGATCAAAGAAATATCAGTAATGTGCTGGTGGTCACTGACCATTTCACAAGATATGCCCAAGCTTTCCCCACAAAGACCAGAAAGCATCCACTGTAGCCAAAGTACTTGTAGAAAACTTTTTGTTCACTATGGGCTCCACAAAGAATCCATTCTGATCAAGGAGAGACTTTGAGAGTCGCCTGATCAAAGAGATGCTTTCTCTGTGGGGAGTCGCGAAGTCCAGAACCACTCCTTACCACCCCAGGGGGACCCACAGCCTGAACGTTTCAACCGCACTTTGCTAGATATGCTGGGCACCCTGCACCCAAAGGACAAGCCTAGATGGAGCCAACAAATTAGCACCCTGGCATGCTTATAACTGCACCAAAAGTGATGCCACTGGATTCTCCCCTACACTTCGATGTTTGGAAGAGAAGCTCAACTACCAGTAGATGTGTGTTTTGGGTCTCTCCTGGATGGGGTTCAAGCTGACAACTATTTACAGTATGTACAAAGTTAAAGGCCCAGCTAACTCATGCGTACCAACTGGCTCAAACCATGGCTGCCAAAAGAAATCTGGCCAACAAAGAAAGGTATGATAAAAAGGTGAAAGCACAGGAACTCCAGGAGGGAGATCGGTATGCTAAGAAATCTGGGACTGCATGGCAAGCACAAGATTGCTGGACAGATGGCACCATCTCCTCACATTGTAGTGGGCAAACTAGATGATCTGCCAGTGTACAAAGTAAGGCCTGAGAATAATTCAAAAGATGTAAAAACAATGCATAGAAATCATTTACTGCCCATTGGACAAATGCCAATTGAGTCAAGGCACTAGAATGCACTCCTCTGGACCAGTGACTAGAGCTGCTGCTAAGAAAGATCAAGAAAGTCTGCACCTACAGAAGCAAGTTAAAGTGTTCCTCCACAAGTCCCAGTTGAGCATGACTGTCAGTCCATATCGGAAGAAAGTGAGAGTGACTTTGAATACTATCCTTCTTGAACTGAGTCAATTGTTTCGGGCAACCCTAGTCAATACTGGAGACAAAGCTGGGCCTTCTGGACTGTCTAAGCCCCAGCTTCATCCCTGGAGCCAATGCTCCCAGAAAGTGAAGTGCAAAGCATCAGATCAGATGAAATGGAATCATTGTGCATGGTTGGAACTGTTTGAGCTTCAGGAGGAAAATGATAGATTGGGGCAGACTGATACACCCAACAAGAAGAGTATTTTGAGTGCCCTGACAGTCCACTGCCAGTGTCCAAAAGCTCTCCATGCGAGCCAAATGTTGTGGGACTCAGAAACTGTAACTCCTGGAGCTGAAAGTGCCCCAAGTTCTAGCCTCTCTACCCCCATGGAGACTCTGACAAGTGAGGACAATGCTGAAAATGAGGCTCAGATGCGAGAGACTGTAACAGTTCCCCTAGAAAAGACTGGTCGAGCTGTAAAGCCGTGGTGCACCTCAGTTATGATTCCCTTGGGAGGCCTGTGGATTTGCCTCTCAATGTTGTCCATAAAGGAGTGTATGTGTCCCCGAGCTCACTGCCCAAACTGAGCATCAGTGCTAACTCCAAGTTACTTGTGTTGCCCTCTATATGGTGCCCTTGCCCCATCCAGCCCCAAGGTAACTGATAGGAAGGGCCCCTCTTCAGGTTTCATGTACAAGAGGTAATAACTTGAGTTATGGTACAATGTGTATGTAATACGTGTAAAGAGTGACGTACTGCAATGTTTCAGAAATGTGTTCTTGGTAAAATGATATATTGACTGATGATTACATGACGGAGCCTAATGCAAATGTATATGGTTGCAGTTGAAACTTATGGTACTTGCTTGACGACGGACGCTTTCCCAGGCCAGGAAGGGTGTAACCCCTGCAAATGGGGTTCCCAAAAGACTTCCAGGAGCTTGCTTGAATGCTCCAAGCCTGAATGGTGTTTGGCATTTAAGCCATTTATCAGTGAGTGTTTTAGAACCTCTGGTACTGTCTTTAAGAGCTGTCTGCTTGCAGACATAATTAGTTTGTATGGGGGACTGTGTGCTTCCTCTGAGTACCACTTCGAGCTGCTGCCAATTCACTTCATTTTTGCAGTCACTAGAGTGCAAAGGGAACCTATCTGAAAGATGTAACTGTTTGCCAGAAATATTGAGAGTAATAATGAAATTACAGTTTGTCTAACCTGCTTTCTTTGCAGTCAGAACTGTGTCTGCTAGTTCCCCATTCTAGTTTTGAACTGCTGAACTGGACCAATCAGTGTGGGTAAGCTGGCTCTAAATGATGCCTTGGACGAATCAGAACTTGGACTCATAATCTGAGCCAGCCACAAGAGGATTGTATGGGCAGTGACTCTGGGAGATGTAGTTTAGACTTCAGTGCCTTTTTTGGACCAACAGCAGCAGTCTATTGTGAGTGACAGCCAATCCAGTCAAGAACTGGGAGGAACTCAAAGGAAGTGCCCGGTTTCGTCAGTTGGAGTTCAGTTGAGCTTTGGCAGTGAAGAAGGAAGGAGCCCTGTGCTTTTTCAGTGTGCAGTTTACAGTCAAGACACGAATAAGGGCTCCAGAGTTCGGTCTGCAGCTTGTGTAACAGCATTGTTAGGACTGAATCCGTCCTGTGAAAAAAGAATCAAAGCGATCTCTGAAGAGTAGAAACCAGGCTCACCCTGTAGAAGACTGGAAGAATTGCTGAAAATTGCACTCGGTCTGTCAGAACTGAATCTGCTGTGTGTTCTCCCGGGTATTGTGCAGTAATTCAGATCGGGATACAGATGCAGCCTGCCTGGTATAGTAATTTCTTTTTATATGGATGTGTGAAGAGTTTGTGTACCTCAAGTGAGCTCCTGCTGACATTGAAGGACCCTATCTTATTTGGAGGTCGTGGAGTACTAATTCAGGTTGCTCCCTGTTGAATTGCCACATTAAATCCAAATGGAATTACTGTACTGCTGACTGTTTAATTCTCCTTTTCTCTCAGTGAAAGGGCCCCTACCAGCTGCCACGGTTTGGACTAGCCATCAGGGCTTGGGTACCCAGGGACAGTAACTGATAGGGATAGGCCTGTGCACAGAGCCATAGGTAGATTATTAGAGTGATAAGCTAATTAACCTGATTTCTGTCCTTGTTATCCCCTAAATAAATCAGAGCTGCTTGTTTCAGCAAAGTTATACTGCCTGAGAATATTGTCTATGTTAAAGTACTGTACTGTGATTGTTGCACTGTATCTCATTTCACAGGAGGTCCCAGTGCCGGAACCAGACCTGGGGTAAGTGTATACCGTGAAGGCAATTCTGATATATTGTGTGGGCCACTCAGTGGGAAGAAAGGGGGTTGCAGTGTCCCAGAGGGCTGTGACCAAGTTAGTTTAACTATTGCAAACCCTGACCTCTGGGTGGAGGCACCGCTTTGGATCCAGGCCCCTCAACCTGGTAGTGGCAAATCAGGCAGGGGTAGTAGCCTGGGATAGCGCCCATCTAGGTTACATAAAAAAGCAGTTTATTACGTTTTTTCCAATACCAATGACATGGTTAGGAACCGATAAGGGTGTCTTCCCTAGCACTGCCGTTAAAAGACAAGTTTTGGTTAGCTGGCATTATGTCTGAGAAACCCAAAAGAAAAACCGAACCACTGGTTTCAACACTGTGATGTTTGTGGGGAAGTCTTTGCAAGGCTGACCCACATCCACATGTTTGATTGTCTGGGGTTTGACCACCTCCAGTCAGACTGCCAGGTATGTAAGAATTTCCCTGCAGCCACCCTGGAAAAAAGATTGGGCAGGCTCCAGGAACAGGAGAGCAAAAAGTCCGCTGACCGGATGGCCAGCCGGTTCGGTGCCAACCGAACCAGAGGGAGTCCCTCTGACCAGGGCCAGACTTCTCGGGCAAAGAAAAGCTGGTTCCTGAGGAACCAATTCCAGTAAAGAAACAAAAAAGAAAATCAGCAGGTCTAGAGTCCAAAATTCCTTCTCCAACTGCTGCAGAGATAGCAAAAGCCATACAAATTGTCCAGTCACTGTCTCAGGGTCCATCCGCAACCACCACTGTATCTGGTAAAAGGTCGGTTCGTCCATTCCCAGTGGTTCAGGATTATGATATTGAGGAATTTTATGAACCAGAGGAGGGAGGAGGATTATGAACAGTATGAATGTGGCTGGGAAGGTCTGGGTGTGCCCATTGAACCGACATCTCCTAAGACAGACCTTTAGACTCTCCCCTATGTCTGAGTCCCCATCTCATTTTATGTTTTATAAAAAGTTGCTGAAACCTCCAGCTTCCTTTTAGAAGAGGCTGTGGATGAGCAAGAGAGCCTGATTTTGTAGAAATGATGGATATTCCAGAGTCTAGAGATTGTCTATTCCTTTACACAAGTCTTTAGGAAACAAACACATTAAAATTTTAAAAGCTCCAATTCTGTGCCTCCTGTAGATAAAAAGATGGACAGAAGGTATACATTGTCAGAGCCTGATACAGAATTCCTTTCTCAGCAATGCATCATGTTGGGTAGTTCAAGGCTGCTGCCTGTGATAAAATATTCCCATGGCTTCACATCCTCTGACAAGGATTCCAGGGTCAATGATGCCATGGCAAAAAAACAGTATATGGCAGCCTCTCTGGGACTCAGGCAGAAGCAAATTATGGCTTATAGTAGCTAGGTATCAGAAATCTAGATGGGATATCTGTTATGCAATGGCTGACAGGCCCATGGCCAGCTGGCTAGTGAACTAGAACAGGTGGCTGCTGATGGCACTGAAGCTCTAAGGTTCAGTTTCATGCTGCTGTGGATGTTAATGATGTTTCTCTAGGGTCATGGCCACATCTGTAGCTTTTAGGTTGGCCTGGCTCCAGGTGTACTAGTTTGTCACAAGATACCCAGACTAAGGCTATGGATTTTCCTGTGGTGGGAAATTCTCTGTTTGGAGAGCAGACAGAGAATTACATGAAGAAGATGGATGAATATAGGACTACTTACAAGAGTGCCCAGGCTAAGGAGCGGCAAGCCACTCCTCAAAGGCATGCCCCAGGGGTAGGGGTAGGCCTTTTCACATGCCTTTCTACCAGACCTCCTCTGCCTATGCTCAGAGGCTTCTTCAGAGGCAGGGGCAGGCGAGGGGTGGGCAGACCTGCTCCCACCCCCCAGCCTAAAGCTTCCTCAGAACAGGCACCCTGATGGGGTGCCCAGGGCCGATTCTTCTGTACCAGTGGGGGCAGGCTGGCTTACTCAGTCAGAATGGGCTCTTTAACCTCAGACAAGTGGGTTCTGGAAGTAGTAAGCCAGGGTCTGGTTCTCAGCTCAAAAGTTTCCCAAGTTGAGAAGCAAGACTTTTCTCTACCAAGTGCTTCGAGACCTCGCTCTGGAAACAGAGGTCTCATCCCTGTTAGCTCTCAGAGCAGTAGAAAGGGTTCCTCCCTGCATCAGGGGTCTGTATTCCAATACTTCCTTACCCCAAAAAGACAGGAGGCGGCCCATTTTAGATCTCAGATATCTGAACAAGCATCTTCTGAACCAAAATTCAAAATGGTAACTCTGGCAATGATTTTACCTTCCCTAAGGCCAGGGGACTGGCTAGCCTCCCTGGACCTCAGGATGCCTATTTCCATGTCTAATCAGAAGATCCCATCGAAAGTACCTCAGATTTGAACTGCCCTCAGGTCATTACCAGTTCAGGCAATACCCTTCGGCCTTACCTCTGCTCCAGAAGGTATTCACAGAGTGTCTAGCAGTGGCAGTGGCCCACTTAAGGAGGCAGAGGATTGCTGTTTTCCCCTCTAGACGACTGGCTCATTGTAGGCCAGTCCCCAGAACAGGTAAAATCTCACCTGCAGGTCACCCAGCAGCTTCTCACCTCCCTGGGTTTTCTGCTAAACCTACCAAAGTCGGTTCTGGAACCAGTCCAGGTACTCACCGTTATAGGGGCAGAATTGGACACAAAGCTAGCCAGAGCCTTTCTTCCCCCAGAAAGGGTAAGGAATTTAGTGGCTCTGGCCTCTTCCTTCACTCTGCAGGTCTCTCGACCAGCAAGACACTTTCTGCAGCTCCTGGGGCACATGGCTGCATCCACAGCTGTTGTGCAGGGAGCCAGATTTCAGATGAGAGACATTCAGTTTCACTTGAGAACCTTTTGGTCTCAGAGAAGAGACCCCCTTTCCAAGTTAGTCCCAGTGACTCGAACCTTGATCCTAGCTCTCCAGTGGTGGCAGGATCAGAGCAATTTAAGAGCGGGGGTCCCCTTCATTTCCCCTTCTCACGACTTGACTCTCACTACAGATGCTTCCCTTCTGGGTTGGGGAGCCCACATGGGCGACCTTTCCACTCAGGGAGTTTGGTCCCCCCAGGAATCTCTGCTCCACATCAATTTGCTGGAACTCAGAGCTGTCTTTTTAGCTCTTCAAACTTTTTCTGCATCTGTCCACGACAAGGTGATACAAGTCAGAACAGACAACACCACAACAATGTGGTACATCAACAAACAGGGGGGCACTCGGTCTTCGGCCTTGTGCACCAAGGCAATGATTTATGGTCTCTGGCTATTCCTGAACACTTCCTCATAGCAGTTCATCTTCCAGGGAAGGACAATGTCCTAGCGGATGCCCTCAGCAGGATTTCCCAGGGCCATCACGAGCGGTCCCTGGATCCTCAAGTGCTGGGGATAGTTTTTGCCAGGTGGGGCATCCCTCAGATAGATCTTTTGCAGCCCCAGACAATCACAAACTTCCTCTGTTCTGTTGCAGGCCTCCAGTGCTGGGCTCAGTTCCCTGGATGCCCTTCTTCTGGATTGGGAGGGAAGTTCTATGCTTCCCCCCTTTCCTCTCCTATTCAAAGTACTAGTCAAAATCAGATCTCAGCCTTGCAGGGTGATTCTGATTGCCCGGATGGGCCAGGCAGCCCTGGTACCCACTCTTCTGTCTCTGACAGTCCGTCTTCCCTGTGCCTCCCAGGAATCACAATCTGTTGACTTGTACAGGGAAGGTTTGGTATCCGGACCTCAAATCCCTCAACCTCAAGGCCTGGCTCTTGAGGAGTTAGAGTTTGCTGATTTACACCTCTCTCAGGGTGTTCTTGAGATCCTAAAGGCTTCCAGAAAGCCTTCCACTAGAAGCTACTTATAGTTCTAAATGGAAAAGGTTTTCCATTTGGTGTGCTGGAAAAATATTTCCCAGAATCTGCTGAATTGCCCATTTTTTAGATTACATGGTACATCTTAATTCCTTGGGTCTCAGACCAGCTACCCTGAGAGTTCATTTGGCAGCTGTGTCTGCTTTTTGTGTCAGCAGGAAAGTCATCCCTCTTTCCTCTCTTCCTGGGTTTCCAAGTTTTTTGAGGATTACTCCATTCTAATCCTCCTTTAGGAACCGGCCCCTGCTTGGGACCTTAATGTTTGCATTGCCCAGTTAATGCAACCCCTTTTGAACCTCTGTCTTCTGCAGAGCTTAAGTACCTAACTTGGAAAACTGTTTTTCTAGTGGCTATCACTTCTGCCAGACGCATAAGTGAATTGCAAGCCTTGTCAGTGGAGACTGACTTTATTTCTTTCCACAGGGATAAGGTAGTCCTTAGGACTAATAGGAAGTTTTTGCCTAAGGTGGTTTCAGATTTCCATCTTAATCAATCTATCTCCTTCCACTATTTTTCACTGATCACTCCTCTTGGGTGAGAGAAGGTTGCACAACCTGGATGTTAAGAGAGCTCTTAGTTATTATATAGAGCGTACCAAAGGTCCTGAGTTGAATCCCTCCAACTTTTCCTTACCTATGGTGAAGTTGGGAAAGGCAAACCTGCCACTAAGAGATCAATAGCCAGGTGGATTGTCTCTTGTATCCAATTTTGTTATCAGAAAGTGGGCAGGCCCCCGGTTTGAGGGCTCATTCTACCAGGGGTACAGCTGCGTCTCTAGCTGCTGCCAGAGATATCCTTTATTAGAGATTTGCCAGGCTGCTACTTGGAAAATGGTACACACTTCATAAGCATTACTCCCTGGATGTCCAGGCCAGGAGAGATGCTCGCTTTGGCACAGCTGTTCTTCAGAGCCTATTCCTAAGTAGGTTCTGCCCTCCTCCATGGAGGTACTGCTGTGTATTCTGCTAATGTCTATAATAGCAAGACTTCATGTTGTTTGAAGAAAAATTACTCACCTTAGTAATGTTGTTTCTTCTAATGGAGTCTTGCTATATTATGAACCTCCCCAACCTGCTGCCCCTCTCAGAACCTCTACTTGGTGAAGTGCCGGGCAACTTAGTGTGGGCACTACTTGTGTCCAGTTAGCATTTGTCCCCTTTGGGACTTTGAGAGTCTTGTATGTGTACAGCGTGTGTGTGTGTTTTATTATACTTATGTTCCATTTTCATATTATTAGAATGGTGTTAGTATTTCTGGTCCCCTGACTTGAGTCTTGGGTGTTGGGACCATCAGTGGTTGTTATTATTTAGGTAGCCATTTGGCTAGTGTAGGTTACAGCTTCCACACAGACCTTAGTGAGTTTGGCTCGTAAAGATCTGACAGTTCAAGTTTGAAATGACACAGATGGAGCTGCTCTCGTGCCAAAATTCTATTTTGGAATGGTTTTAACCATTTCACTCCGGGGCAGTTCTAGAGCTGGAACAAATTGCTAATGTCTATAATATAGCAATACTCCATTAGAAGAAACAACATTACTAAGGTGAGTAATTTTTTCTTTCAGTGCATTAAGACACTCCAGGGTGTGAGTTAGGCTGAGATAGTCACACTTCCAGGGGCTGTAAGGCCCTCTGCTTGTGGTGTTGCTCCTCACTACTCATCTAGGTGTGCGGTTATCTCAGCCTAACTCACACCATCTCATGTCTTATTGCTTACATGGTGCTTCTGTGCACAGACTGCCTTTTCTCCTATTGCTTATATCCAGTGAGATTCATCTAGTCTCCCCTTGGCCTATGGTAGCTATAGGCCCAGTGTGTGACTGGTTGTAATTGTAAAGTGCCTGGGTACACAGTAGTGCTATTATTTATTATTTGAAAACTGCTAACTGGGAAAGGCATACTGAGTCTAGACTTGTTTCCAGGTGCAACCCCGAGGGAAGGGTAACATGGGTAGACAGTACATCAGTACAGTAAATAAAATAATGAGAAATTACAAACAGTTTGATAAAAGTACAGTAATGGTGCAAACACAGCAGGAATAACGTGCTAAGTAACAAAGTGATGTGTAAAATCTAGAACAAGTACGACTTGAGACTGTGAACGCACAAAACATATCACACAAATCAGGGGTAGTTCAGTAGAAAAAGAAGTTTTAGCTGATGTCTGAGGCAACATATAGAGGTGGAGTGACGAGTGGCGTGAGGCAGCTGTTTAATTTATGATCCTGAAACTGAGGAAAGGAAAAAAAAATGCCTGGGCCCAGATATTCAAAAGGGTTGCACAGCCACTGATGCACCCGACACGATATTCAAAGGAAAAGTGCAGCGGCACAAATCACAATCTTGCGGAGCGCATCAGTGAATATGCTGGCGCAGGTAGAGAGAGATGTGCCCATGCATACCGTAAGTATGTCTGGAATGTGTAGTGCGGTATGGGCTCGCACATTAGCTCACGCTGTGGACAATGGACGTACAGCCCTACAGAGTGTCAGTCAGTGGGTGGCGGGGCGGCAGGCGGATGGGGAGCTACCCGCCCCCGGCTAACAAAGAGGCCAGGCGGTGGGATTCAGTGGGCCAGGTGGGTAGGGGTCCACTGGACCACCAGGGATATTGGGGATATATTATTTTACTGAGCCCACGATCAGGCGGGCAGCGGTCCACTGGACCACCAGAGATATTGGACAGATGTCTTATTTTTTTTTACAAATGCCTGCGATCGAACAGACAGCGGTCCACTGGACCACCAGGGATGTATGCTTTTCCTCTTTTTTACTGCAGCCTGCAATCAGGCTGTGGAACACATTGACGGCTGCAGGGGGCGTCAGTCCCCGACGGCTGCTGCCTGGCAGGGCGCCAGGCGCAAGTCGTCGGGGATCGGCGCACCTGCATGCAGATGGGGCCATAATGACAAGCAAATGGCCCCATTTGCGCCTTGCATACATTATGGCCCCATTTGCATGTCAAGTTTGAATATCGCTGACGGTTGCTGTGCATACCGCAATGGAACTTGCGCTAGCGCATCCCCATGCTCCACTCTGGCCACTTGCACTGGTGCAGTGCCACTGCACCATGCACACTGCGGGTGGCCAGGGTGCGATATTCAACGATGCTGTGCCATGGCGCAGCTCCGTTGAATATTGCCCAGTCCACACCCTTGCGCAGCCAAGTTACGCTGCGCCCAAGCTTGCGCCACAGCCTGGCGCAGTTTGAATATCTGGGCCCCGTAGTGAAATTCTGTTGCGACATGCTCCCAGGAACACTGCTGCTGACTCCTGACCTCTAAAGGAAGTCAACCAACAGAGGCTGAAGTTTTGATTTATACAGCATCTTTCATATGGACTGTATCCCTAAGCAGAAAGCACATTACAGGCCTAGACAGCAAATGTTACTGGGTTTTGTTAGATTCAGGCAAAACTGAGAAATATTAGCGATAACAGAGATGTGAAGCACAGGGAGGTTAAGTGACCTGATCAGGGTCACACAGTGGCACAAGTAACAAGACATGTGGAAACATGGATCTCCAGGTTCTGAGCTCTGCACTCGAACCACCAGGCCAAACTGCCCCCCCATAACCATAGTGTGTGTACGTATGTATGTAGGTATGGTGAGGGTAGGGCATGTACATGTGGTCAGTCATGGCTCCCCTTCACTGTTGAAACTGGAAATGTTTAGATGGGGAAAACTCTCACCTCTGCACTTGTACAGTAGTTGGGGAATTATCCTATGTTATTCAATGAAGACAGATGACAAAGGTGCTGGAACTCTACAATTTGGTAAAAGGTGGGAGAAATAAGTTCCTGTGGATTCCTGCATGGTGTAACCCCTACTCCCCTATCAAATATAATTCCACTATCCAGGGCTAAAGAATGCTTTCAGGGAAAGTACTCTCCAAAGCCCCATGCCATATACTGTATATGTTAGACTTTGGTTCCTCTCCCCGTTATATCTACTGGTAATGCAGATAGCACAGTGGTTTAAAGCCTGCTTGCACGTTAACGATACTGCTTTAAATTTAAAAAGTCAGCAGCAATTAAAGCCATTCTTATGGAACCTCCAGGGCTCTGGTAGCCTGCTGATTAATTACCTGTTTATGCAGATTCTACCCTGTAAATTAATCCCTTTTAGACCTTAATCCCACAATTGTGCTGATTTGGAATCTTAAATTAGCAAGGATGCGAATATACTGAGATGTGCCATCCTAGTGGGAGGTATATTAAGTGAGATATTAAAGCATCTCTAACCTTTGCTGAGGCTTCCCAACAGAAGCCCCCTCGGCTGTCTATGAGATGAACAATAGTCACAGAGCAGGTTCTAATTTGGGACAGGCAGATGCCTGCTTCTTTATGCATCTTGGTTCTGATGTGGAAAGAAACAGCACTCTGCTAACTCAGTATGACTCTCGCTTGATTAAAATTGTAGCATTGTATAAGGATCTGCATTCTAACAGCATTCATGTTTGCAAACAGATGCCCCATTCACCCAGCCACTCCTTTCTTTTCCCTTCTCTTCCTATTCAAATGCTTGGGTCCATATTTAAATACCACGAGAAGAATGCATTCTGCGAGTATGGTAAAGATTTCTCTTTGTGCTCAAGGCACTGTGGGCAGTGCAGAGACTGCCTTCAAGGGTTTGCACAGTATGATGAATGTATTGCTCCTGTTTTATTTCTTGTGTGTTCTTACCAGCACCCCAGTCCTATTAAAACTGTCCGGCGCTTGCCTTTTATAACCATTCTGTAAGAAAAGTTAAGCAGAACCACTTCCCGTTCCAGTTCAAACTGGATCTGATTTTAACCCCTAAAAGGACCTAAAGGATTCTTGTTTTCATCCCTCTTTTCAAACCTAGTAATGTACCAAAGTTTGCCTACTAAAGGGACACTGATTTTGGCCTTTTTGAACTAAAGTGGAGGAAACTTGATAGTGTCTTTGGTCGCCTTGACTTCTCTTGTCACTTTGACACCAGTCAGAAGAAAATGCTCCCCAAACTGGGTGGCTTATTCCAGATTAAAGTTTCCTTCCTCCTCCGAGCTCCATTAGAGATTGTTGAAAAATTACCCTCCTATCATTTGATTATGGGAGCGTGGTATACACGGCTGCCTGGCCCCAATCCCACACTGGCCAGACTGGACCGTTGCTTTCATTTTTTCCTGTTGCGTTGCTCTTGACTGCCCCACTTGTGCCATCTTTGCTCCATTTTACACTAACCTCTCACTGCCCTTTCTCAAAGGTAGAGGTCTCTCACACTGTGTTGCCCTCATTCTGAATTTTTGAATTGCCCCCCCCCCCGTCTCAACTCCCTCCCTCCTTACTTCCTCTTTTCCTTCCTTGGCTCTCCATAGCTCTGACTGTTCCTTCTGGATCCCCTGCTCTCAAATCTCTGCTGGGCTAGCTACTTTCTCCTACTGCCTCCCTCTTTCTCTCCCTCTCCTGTTCTCTGAAAGCCCTTTTCTGAGAATTCACCATCCATGTCTTCACCTGGAACAACAATTCTGCTTGTCTCAGTCCACCCTTTTCTTTCCTACCCATCCCCGCCTTCTTCCCATTCTGCCTTTCTCCCCTTCCTCCCCCCCTCTCTCCCCCATAGAAACATAGAATTTGATGGCAGATAAGGACCACTTGGCCCACCTAGTCTGCCCATTTCCCTACCTGATGGATTAGCTGCAGATCCTAGTTAACCAACAGCCTACTTCCTCCTACCCCTCACTAGAATTGCCTTATGTCTGTCCCATGCATTCTTGAATTCCCCCACTGTTCTTGACTCCACGACCTCCTCAGGAAGGCCATTCCATGCATCCACAACCCTCTCCGTGAAAAAATACTTCCTCACATTACTTCTGAGCCATCCCCACTCTATCTGCAGATTGCACCCCCTTGTTCTTGTACATCTCTTTTTCTGAAATATGCTACCCTCTTGGACTTTATTGATTCCCTTGAGGTACTTAAATGTTTCTACCGTGTCCCCCCTCTCCTTCCTTTCCTCAAGGGTATACATATTAAGCTGATTTAGTCTCTCTTCATATGGCTTGTGGTGCAGACTCTGCACCATTTTGGTTGCCCTTCTCTGGACAGCCTCCACTCTGTCTATGTTTTTGCGGAGATGGGGTCTCCAGAACTGCACGCAGTACTCCAGATGGGGTCTCAACAACTGTCTGTACAGAGGGATAACAACTTCCTGTTTTCTACTGTTGATGCCTTTCCCTGTGCATCCCAGTATCCCCCCAGCCCTCCTTACTGCCTTCTCACATTGCTTGCCCACCTTTAGGTCATCTGCTATAATTACCCCAGGTCCCTTTCCATTTTTGTTGTTGTTAGTATTCCCCCCCCATTGTGTACTCTTCCCCTGGGTTTTTGTTTCCCAGGTGCATTACCTTGCACTTCTTTGCATTGAATCTGAGCTGCCATACATTTGGCCATTCCTCCAACCTTGCCAAGTCCTTTCTCATTCTTTCCACCCACCTAGTGTATCAACCCTGTTGCAGATCTTTGTGTCATCTGCAAAGAGACATACTTTTCCTTCCAGTTCCTCTGCAATGTCACTTATAAAGACATTAAGGAGGACCGGTCCCAGTACTGAACCCTGTGGTACCCCACTAGTAACCCTCCTTTCTTCACTTTGGACTCCGTTTACTCTTACCCGCTGTGTCCTGTTGTCTAGCCAATTTTTTATCCAGGCTACCACCTTGGGACCCACTCCAGGGCTGGTTAACTTGTATATTAATCTTTTGTGTGTGACTGTGTCAAATGCCTTGCTAAAATCTAGGTTGGCCATGTCCACAGCCCCTCCCTGGTCTACTATTTTGGTCACTGAGTCAATGAAATCTATTAGATTTGTCTGACATGACCTTCCGGCTGTGAATCCATGCTGCCTTGGGTCCTGTGCCCCACTGGCCTCTAGGTACTCAACAGTTCTTTCCTTCACAAGTGATTCCATCATTTTCCCTATCACTGAGGTCAAACTAACTGGTCGGTAGTTGCCTGCCTTTGCCCTGTTCCCACTTTTGTGAAGTGGACTCATATCTGCCCTCCTCCAGTCCTCAGGTACCACCCCTTCTTCCCATGATTTGTTAAAGAGAGTAGTCAGCGGTGTCACTAGTTCTACGCTTAGTTCTGTTAGAATTCTGGGGTGAATCCCATCAGGCCCATTGCTTTGTCCACCTTCAGTTTTAAGAGTTCTTTTAGAACCCTTTCTTCTGTGAATGGACTGATATCAACCCCCCTATCCAGAGTGTTTCTCTTGTTTGGTTTAGGTACCTCCGCCTCCTCTTCCTTTGTGAATACTGAGTAGAAATATTCGTTCAGTACCCCTACTTTTTCACTATCACCCTCTGCCCACATTCCCTCCATTTTATTAAGCCTCAGTATCCCTCCCTTGGTCTTTCTTCACTCCCTAATGTACCTATAAAATGTTTTATCTCCCTTCTTAACAGAGTTGGCTACCTTTTCCTCGGTTTGGCCTTTGCTATTCTGACTGCCTTCCCTGCCTCCTTCTGCTTTAACTGATAAAGTTCTCTGTCCTGCTTCTTCTGTGTTTCGTTATAGTTCCTGAATGCTATTCTTTTCCCCTTAACTTTCCCTGCCACCTCTTATAAGAACCATAGTGGTTTTTCCTTCGTTTTGTTGATTTGCTTCACACAAAGGCTTGTTTTGTTGCCTCTGTGATGGCTGTTTTGATCATTCCCCATTGTTCCTCCACCCCTCCTTCTTGCCCATTTGCTAGTGCTTTTCTGAGGCACTCTCTCATTTCCCCAAAGTCAGCCCTCCTAAAGTCCAATACTCTTACTTTTGTGTGGCTTGGCTCTATGGTTGTGTTTATCGTGAATCACACTGTTTGGTGGTCGCTTGTTCCCAGATGGCTACCCACTTCTAAATCCGAGATCCTTTCTCCGTCCCCGTTTGAGAGTACCAGGTCTAAGATTGTTCCCTTCTGAGTGGGTTCCAATACTAGCTGTCTGAGTCATGCCCCTTGTAGGGCATCAAGAATGACCCTGCTGTTTGATGTGGCTGCAGCAAATGTGTTCCAGTTAACATCTGGCATATTCAGGTCCCTCATCAACAATATCTCCCCTTTTTCTGCCATTCTAAGGATGCCTTCTATCATTTCCTTGCCCATTCCCTCCCCCTCAGTTGGGGGTCTATATACAAACCCCATGTGGATTGTGGTGTCATTTTCTGTCTCCAGGGTGACCCACAGTGCCTCATCTACTCCCTGTTTACTCTTTAGTTCTGTTGCTTTGATACCTTCCCTTACATAGAGAGCTTCTCCTCCTCCTTTTTTATCCTCCCTGCTCTTCCTGTAGATTATGTATCCCGGTATGTTGACATCCTAGTCATTGTTCTCTGTGTACCATGTTTCTGTGACTGCCACAATATCCAGGCATCCCTCTTCCATCAAAGCCACTAGTTCAGGGAGCTTGTTACACAGACTATGGGCATTGGTACTCATCACCGTCCATTTTTTGATGGCTTTACCCCTTTTAGTCCCATCCCTGTCCTTACTGCCTTTGCCTTTTTTGCATTTACCCCTGTCTTGTTCCTTAATGACTTCTCTACCTTGGTGTTTACCTCTCTGATTACCATATTTTGTGGAGTGAGGCTGGGATTTCCCTGCTCCTTTTCAGTGCCTCCCCCCTTGGCTAGTTTAATTGCTTGCCAATGAAGCATTTAAACCTATCACCTAGGATCCTGGTTCCACCCCCCTGGACAGATGCAGACCATCGCACCAGTATAGGGCTGTATCCCTCTAGGGGGCTCCCCAGTCACTGATGAAGCCAAAACCCTTAGCTCCACACCAGTTTTTCAACCATTCTTTGAATCCCATGGTGTGGAGTACCCTGGCATCACCCTTGCCATAGACAGGGAGCACCTCCGAGAAGGTTACCGTATGTGCCACTTGTTCAAGGCTTCTCCCCAACTCTATAAACTCCTCTTGCACTGCTCTGATCCCATTCCCAGCCAGGTCATTTGTCCCTAGGTGGACAATGACATCCAGCTCCCTCCCTTGTGCAGCTGCTCCTGTGATCCTGCGGATTCGCTTCCCGTCCCTCCAAGCCATGGCACCAGGCAGGCACCTTACCTCCCTCTCCCCTTCCTCCCCCACTTCTACCCCCCTAATGATTGAGTCCCCCACCAGGAGTTGTTTTCTTCCCCTGTGGGGTCCTGTGCTACCCTCCTGTGGGTCTCCTTTGTGGAGGTTCCCAGCTTCCTCCCTGGTCTCCATTGCAGGTGCCTCCATAGAGAAACCACTCTCCACAAGAACAGTGTATGAGCTGTGGAGAAGTACAGCTGGAGGGATGCACCTCTGTTCCACCACCCTCTCCCTCCCTGAGCCCACCTTGGTCTAACTGCTCCTCTTTCTTGGCAACTTCTGAAGTAGCTGCAGTGGCCCAGGTGGTCCCTGGGTGGGGGAGGAGGTTTCACAAATCCTAGGCAGGTCAGCTTGGAGATAGGCAACCTCCTCCATCAGACCAGAGGGGTGCCTGCAAATAGGGCAGCATTGCAGCCTCCAGAATGTCTCCCGGAACACTGCCACCCAACAGCCATTGCACTGCACCACTCCCATCATGTCTTATTTTGTGTCCCCTCTCCTGTTGCTTTGTATGCCTACTCTCTCCTCCCTCTATTTATTTTTCCACCTACTTTTCTACTGTCTGTGTGCCCTTACAACTCTCGCCCTTCCTGTTGTGGGACAGGAACTTCCTGTATTCTTCAGTAGTCTCCTTCTTCATTGCTCAGAGTCAGACCTCCAACAGCTAGGGGGATGAGAAAGAGGTGCTTTTTTCCTTCAAGGTTGACGAAACGAATGTGTCTCAGTGATCCTTCCCTTTCTACTGCCAAAGAGGAAGTTCCTGTTGTCAGTCAAATCCAGTAGCTATAAAAGAAGAACTGGCTTAGGGTGGGATGGTGCATGGGAGGGAGGGAGGGCCATTAGTAACAAAAGTTGTAGCTTTTTTAGTCAGCTGCTTCTTGCTCTGAAAGCAAGATTCCTTTCTGTCAAATGCTAGCAGCAGGAAGCTGTAATAGGAGACACCTACTTTTCTACTGCCTAAGCCACACCCCCAATTAACTTCTCTCCTCTCCTCTCCTCCTGATTTAGCAAACTAAGTTGATACAGTCCCCTTCATCAACACAGAAACACACACTGACTTTCTTTTTTTTTACCCTAAATGAGACCCCCTACTTCTAATAAAGTATCAGTTTGCTTAATCCCAACAGGCACTGACGCCTGCTGAGATAAAAGTGTTCTATTAGTAAGAAAAGTTGTAGCTTTTTTAGTCAGCTGCTTCTTGCTCTGAAAGTAAGATTCCTTTCTGTCAAAAGCTAGCAGCAGGAAGCTGTAATTGGAGACACTTGCTTTTCTACTGCCTAAGCCACACCCTCAATTAACTTCTCTCCTATCCTCCTGATTTAGCAAACTTTGCCTTGATTCCTCAGTATCTCTTCTTTTCTCGCCAGTTTCCCCAGATATAATTGGGATGTTTACCAGCCTGCAGCTGTGCCTACTTTCAGTGACTTCGGTCAGCTTACAGTTGTAATATCTGGGAACTGTGGGCCCGAGTCTAGAAGCTTGGCACAAGTCGCTGCCAAAACGACTTGCACCAAACGCCGTTGCGACATGAACCCTGTGCCCTATTCTAGAAGGGCAGACTCTCCATGGTTAAATTCTGTGACTTGCGACATGTGGACAGGTATGCCAACCCAAGGGCGTACCTGGTGGCGTGTCACAAGTCGCCAGCCCACCCCAGAAGCGTAAGTGCCCAAAGCCCATGAGTGTGCTGTCCCCATCCAGTCCCCAACCTGGTTTTGTGCACTAACTGTGGAAATATTAAACCCCTGAGATCCTGATGGTCCAGTGGCCCCCACCCGCCCCACCCAGCGAGTGCCAGTCTCCCCACCCATCCCAGCTGGCGACGCACAGCCCTCTCACCTTCTCGGCCAGCCGCCAACCGAGCTCTGCATGAGTGGTTACTGTATAGGCGCGACTCAGAAATGAATGAATACTCATTCATTTCTGAGCGCCTATAGTAAGCGCTCAGGCAGAGCCCAATGGGCGGCTGGCCAGCGGAGGTGAGAGGGCTATGCCAGCTCGCCAGCTGGGGATGGGTGGGGGAGACTGGCATTGCTGGGTGGGCAGGTGGGGGGTCACTGGACTACTAGGGATCTTGGAGGTTTAATATTTTAACAGTTAAGGCGCAAAACTGTTGGGACTGGTGGGGGCAGCTTCTGCAGGGCGCTAGTGGTGTGGGGTCTCAGGGGCATGATGTGTGTAGATGCCTAGCAGGGCATTGAGGTTGGGGGTTCTGGGGGCTGTGGGTGCAAGATGCCCAGCTGGGCACATCTGCTGCGGGGGATCAGGGACTGGGGGGGTCGTGGGCTGCCCTGTGGGGCACCGATGAGTGTGTTCTGGGCTTGGGGGGAGAAATCCTGGAGTGGGTGCAGTGGGTCTCCAGAACCCCCGGAGGACGTATGTACAGTTACGCCAGCTAAATGCTGGCTTAACTTATGTTGTTGGTTCTTCTCCGCGGGTTCTTGTAGAATCCAGACATTGGGGACTTTGTTGCTGCCCTACTAGAATAGGGCTCAACTGCTGCCGTAACTCTCCTAGCGCCATGTCGCATGGGGTTTATGGTGCAACTGCTGGTGTAACTGCTCTTTGGTGCAAGTGGCCTGTGACATGTCGCAGGCCACATTGTAGAATCCCGCACATCGGAACTGCTGGTGTAACTTGCTACTTGCGCCATTCTTTTTGCCGCAAGTGCTGGTACACCAGGCATAACTCTTTTAGAATTGGGCCCTGTTACTTTATCCTTGATGCTGTGTTTCTCACTGTGATTCCTTGCATCTTGTTAAAATCTCCATTTGGTACCTTTGGTTTAACATTATTTCTGCTGTACCAGTCTTTTTGTTGACTGGCAGTATATAATGAACCTTTATGTGGGTCACATTATGTAACCCCCCGCACCCACCCCCGTGCACCTGGAAATGAGCTGATTTAGATTCTCAGGGCTCAATTCACAAAAGGTTGCTGCAAGATGCGACAATGGCAGCTTGCAGCAATGGCCCTTGCATCCTGGACCTTTGCCTGATGCAGAAACAAACAGAGTCCAGGAGCCTACGTCCTGTGGCTTGTGTCATCTGTTCAAGGAAGGGCACAGCCCCCAAGTATGCTGCAAGCCATGGGACAGGCGGGCGACAGATGCACCCACAGAAGGGAGCTGTGGTGCTCCTCATGCCCTGATCCCCTGTAATATGTATAAATTCCCCCACAGCCCCGAGCCCCCATAATATTAATAAATTCCCCCCAGCCCTGATCCCCCATAATATGAATAAATTCCCCCCCCCTCTGTCCACATCCCATCCAATAAATACCTGGTAGTCTAGTGGCCCCCACCCCTCCCGGCAGTGCCAGCCAACCCACTCCCTCCCCACCCACACCCAGCTGACGACAGCACAGCCCTCCTCTCACCACCATGGCGAGCTGCCGACTGAGCTCTGCTGGGGGCGCGTACAGTACTTATACACACTCAGTGAATGACAGCAGCTGTCTTTCAATGAACGCATATATGTAGAATATGCAGTCCCAGCAGAGCTCGGTCAACAGCTGGCCGTGGTAGTGAGAGGAGGCCTGTGCCAGTCACTGACTGGGTGTGGGTAAGGGAGGGGGGCAGGGTGGTCTGGCACTGCTGGGAGGGATGGGGCCACTAGATTACCAGGGATTTACAGGATGGATATGGATGGAAGGGGAATTTATTCATATTATGGGGATCGGGGTTTGGGGGGAATTTATTCATATTAAGGGGATCAGAGCTGGGGATTTACATATTACAGGGATCAGGGTTGGGGGAATTCAGACATATTACAGGGATCGGGGCTGGGGGTGGATCCAATAGCCCATATGGTCTGCCCAGAGTTTAGGGGGAGCTGTCCCTGATATTATGGCTTTAGGAAGGTGGGAGGAAGTGGGCATTTGGGGGGATCCAGCCATGTGGTTGGGTCTGGCCACGTGGGGGGTCCGTAAGCCCACATGAGCATGCTGTGTGGCAAACTTGGGGAACAGGGCTGTTGGGCTGTAGCCCACAAGGGCTGTATGTTGTACATCAATTGGGGCACAGTGGCAACCCCCTGTGGATGGCCAACCCCCTTACACCATGTCGCAGTGGAGTTTATGGTGCATTGGTCCACTTGGGCGGAGGCAGCCTACAGCATGTTGCAGGCTGCCTTTTTGAATCCCAACATGACGCAACTCGTGACACAAGTGCTACTTGCACAGTTTTTTTGGACACAAGTTGCTTTGCGTCATGAGTTGCCTTTTGTGACTCCGTCCCTCAGTGTGACTTCCCTGTCAAAAATTTTAAATAAATTAACTAAACACAAACTTTATTTCAGCGATTGTTGGGCAACATTCAATCAATCAATCAATCAATCAATCTTTATTTTACCAGGTGAAACACCATTGAGAGAACTCATTTACAAGGTGGACCTGGGCAAGTCAAGAATACAATGCTATTTTATAGTGACAGAGTTTCATCAATACAGAACAAAACAAAATGCAACATAATATCAACAATACAGTCCTCTGAATATACATCATAACCATATACATATACATATACCTATAACCATATACATATGTACAATGTGGCTAAAATAGGGTGAGGGGATAATGGACCTGGGTAGGAAGGAGTAGTAATAGGGTATAGTAGCCAGAGGGGGGTGGATAAGGACAGGGACTTTATAACCCATGATCGGTGCTGCAAAAAAACGGTGAACGCAGAAAAGGTATGCCCTGACAGAGGGTCGTCAGCGGAGGCAATTACATATCTCCTTGCAGGTGCATCCAAAAAGGATTTTCAAGAAGGACAGCTTCACAGGGATAGCAAGTTTCAAAGTTTTTTTGTATATTGTTCCAGAGAACAGGGAGGGTGTGGCTTGTTGCAGATCTACCATAGTGAGTTCTGATCTTAGGTACGATAAGTGAAATATAGTAGTAGTTTCTCAAGGGGCAACAACCCACAGCACGAAGAGACAGGCAGTTCGAAATATAATGAGGGAGTTTGTTAATAATAGCTCTGTATGTCCAGAAGACAGCATTTCTTTGACATCTAAAACTGAGAGAGCTCCAACCTATTACTTCATAGAGAGTGCAGTGGTGAGTGGAGTACGGTGCAGCAGTAATAAATCTAAGAGCTCTGTGGTAAACTGTGTCTAGTTTTAATAAAGCAGTACTTGGGCCCTGGCCGTAAAGGAAGTCAGCATAGTCCAATAACGGCATAAAGGCAGATTGGACTAACCTACTTTTTGATTCTTGGGTTAGTAGATGCTTAATCCTAAAGAACAGGCAAAGTCTCTGCTTTAATTTTTTCAGGAGTTCTTAGGTGTGGTCGACAAAAGATAGTTTTAAGTCAATCTATACACCTAGATACTTACAATTCTCCACAAATTCCAGGGGCTCACCCAACAGAGTGGTTATGCAAGGGACAAAACCAATAGAACCTGGTTTAGGCGTGTAGAAAGAAAGAGAGAGGAGCATAGCCTTGTTTTTTTTGCACTTAGAAGTAACTTTAGGTGCATGAGATTCTTCTGCAGGAGGTTGAATTGAATTCAAGCTGGAGGTCCCTGCAGGCAAGTTCCGGGGTGGGTCTATTAACATAAAGAATGGTGTCGTCAGCAAACAAATATAAATTTGCTGATTTAATACTTGAATCGATATATTTTTTTTTTTTGGTAACCGGGTGATATATTGTTAATTTATAAGGCAAATAGTACAGGGCCTAGAATAGACCCTTGGGGCATGTCTCTTAAAAAAGGTTTTTCAGAGGGGAAAGGTCCCCATCTGCCTTTATCTGCTGTTGATGTCCCGTAAGGTAGTTTGAGAATCATTTCAAAACCGTGCTGTTTAATCCTATGTGTCTGAGAGAGACTAAGAGCAGATCGTGATCCACCGTGTTGAAAGCTTTGCTCAAGTCAAGGAACAACGCACACACATGATTGTTTGCATCCAACGCATTTTGCCAGTCAATGGAAACCTTGGCAAGTGCAGGAACAGTGCTGTGATGTCGATGAAATCCAGACTGTATCGGGTTAAGGAGGATAGAGCTCTCCAGGTGCTGTGTAAGTTGTTCATTGACAACCTTTTCGAGCAGTTTGGACAGAGTGAGAAGTCGAGATATCGGTCGATAATTATTTAAATCAGCTAGGTTGGCGGATTTAAATAAGGGAATAACATGGGCAATTTCCAGCTTGAGGGAATATCCCCCCTGGGCAAGGACAAGTTGAAAAGGTGAGTGACTGGAACAGCCAAAACACAATATGCCAATATTAGGTAGTAGGATTCTAGTTGGTTGGCACACACTCTTTCAGATATCTAACCTCAGAAGTAAATCTTCCACCTGCTTCACAGAGACAGGGCTGAAGGTGAAGGCTGCATCCTGCCCGGTGGAGGATAAAGCTTGGTAGGCAGGATCTCATACACATAACTGGGATCTAAGGTTGCTGGCTGGTGAAGTGTTGAACGCTAACCCAGCAGTGGCAAAATGGTTGTTAAACAGATCAAGAATCTCCTGCTTGTCCGTAGTGGAGGAGCTACCAGTAGAAATTTTTGAGGGGAGTGACGAGGCCAGACTGTGGCCTTTTATATCTTTCAAGGTTCTCCAAAATTTTGCCATGCTGTTAGAAGTGGAGTCAAGCTCCAACTGGAAGAATCTAGCTTTCTCAGCCCTAGTTTGCTTGGTGCACTGATTTCTGGCAGCTCTAAAAACTGCCCAATCAGCACGTTGTTTGTTTTTTCTTGTCTTCTTCCAGAGGGCATTCCTGTGGAGCACTGCAGCTTTAAGACTTGTAAACCAGAGACAGGATCTCTATTTAGTTCGAACCTTAACTAGGGGAGCGTGTTTGTTTATAGTTTCAATGACAATAGAATGGAAGGCTTGGTAGGCTTCATCCACCGTACAAGCTAGGTAAAAGTCCTGCCAGCTAAAGTGCTGAAGGTCAGTAATGAAGGCATATGGGTCAAAGTATCGATGGTTTCTCATAAAGTGTACCTGGAGGAGGAAATTATTTTTGGAGCCGACATCACATAGGCTGTGGCACAATGAACAATAAGATCATTGAAGAAGACACCAGTGTGTGTGAGAAGAGGGGAGGTTTATTGACCAGAATTAGATCAAGTAGTGAACTGTGTGCCGGGCTATTTTTATTAGGGCGGGTAACATCCGTAATGAGGACCTGTTTTATTTATTTGTAATTTTTGACTAGGAAAGGCACACTGAACTGTGACGGCTTGTTTCCAGGTACATCGTGGGGGATGTTAGCTATATAGGATGTGTTTTATTTATTTGTAGCGTTTGTTCAGGAAAGGCACACTGAGTTGTGACAGCTTGTTTCCAACATTCACCCTGTCAATAAATATATCTATTTAACCCACCCCCAGAATGCACCTGGAAACAAGCTGCCACTGCTCAGTTTGCCTTTTCTGGAGAAACATTATAAATAAATGTAGCATGTCACTTGTACCCCTCTCCAACACACCTTTAACAAGCTGTCACAACTCAGTGTGCCTTTCCTGGACACACATTACAAATAAATAAAACACATCCTATATAGCTACCCCGCCACCCACACCCACGACATACCTGGAAACAAGCTGTCACAGTTTCCTTTCCTGGTCAAAAATTACCAGTATATTAAACAGATCCAATTCACCCCTCCCCCACCCCAACACACACTGAAACATGCTGTCACAGGTCAGTCCTTTCCTTGTCAAAAATTACAAATAAATTTAGCAGAATCCACTTAAAAAGCATAGCTTGTAAAAGAGGTTAACCTTTTAAATGAGACCATTTTCCGAGCAATTAATTCTAATAGCGGTGCTGTGGCTCTTTAAGCTACGACAGAAGTCTTCTGTCCCGTGAGGGTCTCCTCCTTTAACAGCAGCACCAGAACAGCTAGCGCTAAAGTGCATTTTAATATTAATGAATTAGAGCTGGTGTGACTCCCATGTCCTTGTGCCTTGTGCCTGAGTTTCTTTGAGAAGACTTATTTAGCACTAAAAAGATCAATTTGATGAAATTGCCCAGAGCTATTTAGTATGACAATTGCAGCAATTTTGCCTGGCCTTTCAAAATTGGATCTTTGAATTATAAACACCTCTTAATTCTGAGTGTAAAAAGTCACATTTGTAATTGACTGTCATACACATGCTTCTTAAAGTCACAGCTGCTGAATCACTTTGACACCTTGTGCGAATACTACAGGGATATGTGAATCAGAGCTGCAGAATTTCATAGCTGAAACATTTATGATTATACAAGACTGAGAGCTGGCCAGGGATGGGCTTCACTGATCCTGCATTACTGCATCATCCGTAGAAGCCATTCAGCTCAAAACTGGACTGCATTATACCCCAGAGTTTAGATGGGATGACTCTATTATTCTCTCCAGCTTAAACCTGAAAGTTATTTTAGAAGTAGTTAATCCCATGGAGTCTAACTGAATCAAACAGCAAGCTTAGTGCCATATTGAGGTAACTACTCTTTATTGCATCACCCAGAATGCAAAGTGAACAATCCCTTCTGCCTGCTGCCACCTTGGCCCTGTCACATATACCGCAGGCCACTTGTTATCTTTAGCTGGGACTCAGGAAGAGGGAGGGTTCAGCTGAGACAGGCTGAATTTATCTGATGATGATCATTCATTCCAATTTCTCCTTTAAGTCCCAGACTACCTCCTGTCCGAAGGTACTCACAGAAGAAGCTTGGATATCAGTCCCAGACAACAAAGGTAGACACTACAGTTGTGTTCCAGGATGAAAACTTTTTTTATTTGATACAACAGCAATGAGCTAGTGACACTCCGACACAGAGAGGCAACCATTTTTGCACCTCCTGTGCTTTGTCAAGACTGACGTCACCACCAAATAGTTCATATTTTATATGGTCTCCCTTGTAAGTGCATACACATGAAATCCATTACCCAATGTGTTGATATTTAAATACAAAGTTCAGTAAATGAGTGCCATAAAAATCAACCAGTGAAATTAAAAATAGAAACATAACCAAAATACTGCATAAATATGATATGATTAAAAATGTGGGAAAGGCACATATGGACTAATGCAAACATCTGTATAGATAAATTATACATCCTAAATGGATATAAAGATGTTTTGCAACGTTACTTCCAAAGTATTGTTATAATCACAGTACATGCCATTTATTAAATGGGATGACAGGAAAGAAAACAAAAACATAACAGAAAAAGATGGGGGCTTGGGTACAAAACAGGGGCCAGCAAATTGCTGTAAATATCAGTTAAAATACAATGCAAGATAATACATGTATTATAAGTCAGATGATAGTGTAATCCAATGTAAAACTTCATAACTGGATAACCAGCGTATCACATCATGTCTAGTGCATCTTATAAGAAATCATCCACTCTCCATAATACATTACTCTCCATGGACTGGTCAAAAAATATATATACATTGTATAACCATAATTCAAAAAGGGCATATCAACAGAGCAAAACTAACGTAGCGGCAGCAATATAGCTCATCACTGCACATTCAGAATCCTTATGCCAAAACCAGAGACAACTGAAAATGACCATTTAGACTAGGGGGCCTACCTGCATTTAATTTATACTGCCAAATGACTCTCGTTGCAGTAGTCTTCTATCTTGATCACCCCTACGTACATTTTCATACACTTGTTTAATAACAATTTGAAAACTAAACTTCTGTTTTTCCCCTTCTCATTAACATGTTGTGCCAGTGAACCGGTATCATATTTTTTATCAGCGCTACGAATATGTTCTGCTACTCAATCTCTCAATCTATGTTTCATCTTGCCTATATAGATTGATGGACACTTATTGCAGGTAGCTAAATGAATCCCATTACATGTATTGCATGTAGCAAGGCCTCTAATAGTGCATCTGTGTGCTGTAATTGGATTCACAAATTCATTACCCTGCTTAATATATTTATACCGGTTATAATTTCCACTATTGTAAGTGCAACCAAGTAAATGTCCCTTCTGAGATTTCTGGGAGTTGCCATTCCAGTATAGGCTGTGTACCATTTTATCTCCAATATCCCCCCTCCCCCACTGTATAGCATCCTCAGGGTTATTTTTTACAACATCTGCCAACTTTTTCTCAGTACTCAATATATTCTCAGGTAAAATTATAAATAAGTTCCAATCAGGCTTTAGACCTTTGCATGGTACTACATCTTCTTTACTGAAGGTCATGGGTGACATATACAAGATGCTGGACAGGAAACTGTCATTAGGAGCAATTTTTATCAATTTGTCCAATGTGTTCGACACCTTAGAGCATGACATCCTCCTGTCCAGGTGCAAAACAACTGGAATGTCGGGAATTGTTGTGCACTGGTTTAGATTGTACTTAATGGACAGACAACAGCTAGTATCTATAAATGACTGGGTATCTAACCTGACTACTACTGTCTCTGAGGTCCCATGGGGATGCATTTTAGGCCCTATCCTTTTTAATTTATATATGAATGATTTTACTTTTATTAACGCCTCTGTAAGATTTCATTTGTACGCGGATGATACTATTGTGTATGTAAGGGGTCAACTATAACCCAAATTGAAACTTCACTCCAAGAAGCATTTGATGGGATACAAAATGTTCTTCTTTAATCTAAATTGGTATTACATTCAAAAAAGTCCAAGGTTATGTTATTTTCCAGGGAAAAATCTCTGAATTTTTATAAAACAACTCTCCAGATTGAAACCCTAGCTAAAACAGAGCTTGAACAAGTATCAAGTTACAGATATTTGGGACTTTATTTGGACAACAAATTTAAGTGGAATATTTAGATAAAACATGTTACCAAACAAGGTAGGAAATGTCTAGGAGCATTATACCATATTAGACACTGTATGACAGAGACAGTCAGGAGATATGTATTTAATAGTGATATCTCTGTTGGATTATGGGGACTTAATATTTTCTGGGGCTCCATCCATATAGTTGCTTAAATTAGACATTATATATAATAAATTAGACAGATTTATTTTTAATCTCCCAAAGAGAACACATATATATGAACTTTATAAATCCTTAGATTGGTTACATCTTAATGATAGGAGGTCCTTATATTTATTAACATATATGTTAAATGCTTTAAAGAGCCCCTGACAGCATTAGCAAAAGTTTGAAAAAAGTAAGATTTATAGTCGGCTACATCCCATTTTCTTTAGTATTTCATATATTTTCAAAAAAAATTCCCCATTTTCTTTATTAATGAAAACAGTTGCATAAAAACAAGATCCTCATCCCCTAGACTATATCTACTCTGACTGCTTCCCTACATATGACATCACAATCCCATTTATGACATCATAATTATCTCCACAGCAATATATTTTAATGTCATAAACCGAACTATCATATTAGGTGTGGGCAGGCAGCCAGAGCTAAAAGGACATAGATACTGTATTGATGCAAATACCCTTAGCAATAAGGAAATAAGGGTGAGAATTACAGAATAAAATATGAAATATAAGCTGCAGTTATGTCTGAATATTAAATTTTTTTCAAAGTTTTCTCAACTGTATCAGGAGCTGTTTAAACTTAAGGTTCCAGATTACATATCAAAAAGATTACAGTTGAGGAACATAAGAAATTGGTTAAGATAAGCAGAAGGAGTAGAGTATCCACTCCCAAGATATAGGACTGAAATGGGGAGATCTCATTTTTAGGGCTGTGGGTGGAGCCTACAGCCATTTTGGGATAGATCGTAGCTCTAAAAATGGCCGCTCATGGAACCTTCCATTGGACTTTTGGAAGTATTCTTCTAAATGTCCAATGAAGCTTGAAACACTTTGCCATGATCGGACGTTATAGAATAACAGCTACACTATTTCGGCTGTTACTTCTGCATTCCGGGGCAAGAACTATGCATGTGTGACTTGTGTGCATGCATAGTTCCACTGGTGCCGCCATGTTTTGAATGGCAAAATGCCATTCACTGCAACTGTGCATGCACCAGCGCCGGCAGGAAAGAAAACCCTCCCACTGCTACTGTCCTCCCTGCCCCCCGTCCCTGTGCCAACATCGGGGCCCCAATCCCTGTGTCAGCATTACGTAGCCCCCAACTCATGTGAGAGCCCACCCCAGTGTGCCCAAATGTATGTTTTCTTTTATTTTCCTGTATATAAAGAAAATCTTCCCCTGACGTGTTTTTTTTAACCTGTAAAAAAGAAAACGGTTCCTTGTCATCGCACCAGTACCCCCTCCCCCCATCACCACCTTCCTACTGAGCACTCACCTCCCTGAGCACCCCCCTTTCATATACTTACCTCCAGAAGTTGGCACTGTCATCTTCTCTGGACCAGGACACATCTGCACTCTTCAAAGCTGAACTGCAAGCTGAAGAATCAAAGGTAAGCATGCTATAACGGCATTCAGTGGAGTTTTCAACTTAAGTTGATAAAACAGACATTTTTTGGAATTTTGGCCCTAAAGTTTCAACATGGGGTTCTTGGAACCCCACCTCATGACCAGTGTCACTGTTATTTCATTACTTAGTCCCAAAAGGTGATTTTGCGGTCGCTGCGTGGAATCACCTTTCGGGACCGATTAACGAAATTACAGTGCCACTGTTCTTGAGATGGAGTCCCAAAACGGCCATGTTGCAAATTTGGTGAAAAAATTCCCAAAATGAATGTGATACAAGCGTGCATTGCGCAGTTTCTACGCACGCTCCTAGCTTTGCCAGTTTGTAATATTTTCACTCCAGATTTTCAACATTGCCATTTTTGCACGCCTCCTTTTTAACAATACAGCTGTCATTTTTCACATCCTGCCTGAAACATGTTTTCACACCTATGGCACAGAATGGCACGGTCGCTCTGCGAAATCACCTTTCGGGATACGCGCACAAAATGACACTGGCACTGTTTATGAGGAGGAGTCCCACAAAGGCCATTTTGAAAATTTGGTGCAACATCTCCAAAAAATGGCCAAGTTACACCAGACCGTTCAATAATTTCTATGCACACTTGTAACTTTGGTCACTTGGCAGCTCGTCACAGCCCTATCGGCTCTGGCCAGAGCTGTTTTGTATGGGACCACAACTTTGGAATTCCATGCCAATTTCTCTAAGATCTCCTAACAGTAATATCTAATTTGGTGATATGAAAAATTTGTTCATATCATGGGCTACAAGAAACTAGATTGTAGTTCCACTTTGATTGACACATGAACTGTCTGGGATTGCATAATATGCTATTGCTTGAGTCCACTTGTCAATAACTGTTTTATGGATGTTTTAGGGGTGCTGTCTTATTGAAGATGTTATTAAATATTTATTGTATTGTTTACTTTCTGTTCATGGATTATTATTATTTGTTTTGTAACTGGATCATTTGTACGAAGGACCTCACTAGAATTGAACATGGCTCAGATGAGTTTCTGATTCATTTTTGAATTATTAAAGATTTTTACTACTACTACTACTACTGCTACTACCTATGACAATTTTTCTGCAAGATCAGCAAAATTGACAGGGCGAACGTCCAGGATGTAGTGGTGAAAGACTCCCTGGCAGAAAGTGACCACCACACAGTGTGGTTCTTCCTCAGTCTAGGTAAGGAGGTGGCCAGAACCAAGGCAAAGGTAGTGGACTTCAAAAGAGCAGATTTTGACAGGATGAGAGGCATACTGGAGGGCACCTTGCCTGCATCTGCCCAGACATGGATGTCAACCAGAAATGGGCCATCATCAAGCTGGGTCTGGCAGAGGCCACTAAAAGATCCAAAGTAAGATGGCCAAGTCCAAAAAACTGAGCTGCTTGAGCAGAGAGGTAGTAAAGAGGATGAGGGAGAAAAGAGCTGCCTTCAGAATCTACAGTATAAGAGATCCAAAAGAGAGGAGGACAGGGAAGAGTGCGTGAGGAAATCCAGAAAGACGAGTAGAGTAGTCAGGGCAGCCAAGGCTTCAAGGGAGTTAAGGCTGGCACAGGGGATCAGAGAAAGTGAAAAGGATTTCTTCAGGTACATAAGGGAGATGAGAAGCTGTAAAGGTCAGATTGTCAGGATCAAGAAAGATGGAGGGTGGGCAGAAAAGGGGTCCGAGCAGGCAAAAGCACTCAATGAATACGTCTGTTCAGTGTTTACTAGGGAGAGGGATGGGCATATGCCCCAGGTGAAAGGTGGGGTGGGCATGGGGGGAGCAGGGGTAATGGATGGGGATATCCCAGTGAGCAGGGTGTTGGAGGGCCTTAGGTCCTTGAGGGTGGATAAGGCGCCAGGGCCAGAAGGCATGCATCCAAGGGTCCTGAAGGAATTGGTGGAGGTCCTGGTGGGACCTCTGTCAGACTTGTTCAACACCTCCCTGGGGACTGGGTGCATGCCCTAGGACTGGAGGATGGCACAAGTGGTGCTCCTCCATAAAAGTGGACCTAAGGATGAACCAGGTAACTACAGACCAGTCAGCCTTACCTCCATCATGGGGAAGCTAATGGAAACTATCCTTAAAGAGAGGTTGATGATCTTTCTGGAGGAGAATGGTCTCCAGGATGATAGGCAACATAGGTTTGTCTCATGCAGATCCTGCCAGACAAACCTGGTTGACTTTTTTGACTGGGTGACAAGGGCACTTGATAGGGGCCTTGTGGTGAATGTCCTGTATCTTGACTTCAGCAAGGACTTCGACTCAGTGCCACATGAAAGCTGAGAAACCTGGGAGCAGGGGAGAAACTGGTTGGATGGGTTAGGAGCTGGCTGCAGGACAGACAGCAGAGGGTAAATGTAGGGGAGAACTCTCGACACCCAGAGCTGTAACAAGTGGGGTCCCACAAGGCTCAGTACTAGGACTGGTGCTATTTAACATCTTCATTGACAACATATCAGATGGAATTAGGAGTTAAATCAGCCTTTTTGCAGATGACACAAAGATCGGTGTGGAGGTTGGTAGTGTGGAAGGGGGGCAGGTACTCCAAGAGGATTTGGCAAGACCTGAGCACTGCTCAGACACATAGCAGCTGGGGTTCAATGCTAAGAAGTGCAAAGTCATGCACATGGGAGCCAGGAACCCTGGGAATTGCTACTGGCTAGGGAGAGTGCACTTATCCACTTCAGTGGAGGAGAAAGATCTGGGAGTACTAGACATGTGTCACAAACTTGCTCAGCTGGTCAGCCCTCTACTCCCAAAGTGCCAACCTCTGAGCGTATGATTTGTGTACAGTGAACAGAACAAGGTAGCCCTCTTGTCTGTTTTGTGGGTTCAAGTCACGTTAGTCTCAAGCTCTGGAGGGATTCAAACTGATAACCTCTTGTTAGCGTATCCAGTTATCAGGCTCAGATAATTCTGTCTTCGGGGGCCAGATATCTTTGCCAGTGGGCACCCAACCAGGTCTTTCAAATGAACCCTTAGAACTCTATGCAAGACTTTAGAGAACTCTATCCATTTCCCAGTTTGGTATACAATAAGCCCATACACAGTGTATTTATAACCTTTAAAAGCTCCACTTAAAATAAAAAGAAATGCCAAGGCACTCCAGCAGTTTCGTTTGTAAAAAAATATATCTTTACTTTAAAAATATCAAAACAGAACAAATATATATCCCAACACATACAGCCTTAAAACAAACAGGTAAAAAAAGTACAGTTCCTACAGTTTATAACTTCAGACTAATCTAAGCTAATGCTTACTTTCTTCAGTGCTTTTAGGGTCTCTCTTCTCTCAGTCAGAAATATTTTCTTGTGTCTCTCTGTCATGTTCTCTCAGCAGTTAAACACACTTCTGAGCCGGCCTTCTCATGAGGTCACTAACTCCGCCTTGGTGTATCAAAATCTATATTTTACAATACAGGGTCTCCAAATAAAATATTTAAAAAAACATGTGAGGACCTCACTGACTTTCCTCTCCACAGGTTAACTGGTCAGAACTGGTTTTTGCTCTGCTACACATACATCTCAAAAGTTTCTTTGATCTAAGTCATTGCAGTCAAAAGAAAAGTGTATTTGCCTCTTTAATCCTGTCTGGACCTTGCAATCTACACCTCAGGTCTCTCTGATGTAATTCAAAGGTTCCCCGAGAAATGTATATTGGCTTTCCAAATTCGTCTGGGTTCTGTTTGGCCCAGCCATCAACCTCTTTGATGAAATGAGCTGGTTCCTGGAAGGTTATTCATAACACAAGCATGCTTTTTCCATATGACACCTAGAGCAAAATCAAAGGATTCCCCTTGGGATGCCATGAATGGCTAATTTCATTTCCTGGGATCAAATCAAATTTAACATGCTAATTGAACCTCAGATCTCTGTAGTGTAAAATACCTCCTGTCCTTTGAACTTATCCTTGGGGTTTTTTGGATGTGTCAGTTCAGCAAGACAGCCTTTTCCTCAAACTGACCTTCCCATCACATATTTCATATGTAATAAAAAAATGAATACAGCACTCAGAGCACTCAGAGCTGGCGGTCTACGTCACAGTCATGGGGACATGAATCGCTCAGTGCAGTGTAGGAGGGTGGTGGCCAAGGCTAATAAGATGCTGGGGCAGGGCTGCAGCTATGAATCCTGGGGCCCCAGACAAGTCACTTGGAATGGGCCCCCATTTCTCAAACCAGCTAATGACAGAGGTAATGCCAGCTCCTTAGGAGGGCCTCTCCTGAGCTTGGGGCCCCAGACAACTTCCCCACTTACCCCCCCATTACTGCGGCCCTGTGCCGGGGTGCATTGCCAGGGTAATCCTCTCTAGGAGTGAGGAAGTCATTCTGCGGCTGTACAGGATGCTGGTGAGACCTCATTTGGAGTACTGTGTGCAGTTTTGGTGCCCCTGTTTAAAGAAAGACATCAGACTACTGGAGAGGGTCCAGTACACGGCAGCAAAGATGATCCGTGTGCTGTGGGATGAACCATATGAGGAAAGACAGGGGAAGCTTAACATGTCTTCCCTGGAGGATAGAAGGGAGAGAGGGGATATGATTGCAACCTTCACATACTTAAAGAGCATGAGTAGGGTTAGTACTGAGGACATGTTTAGATTAAGGGGGGCACAAGGGGAAATAGGAGGGTGGAAGATTCAGGAGGGAAATGAGGAGGCACTACTTCAAAGAAAAGGGTGGTAGCAAGATGGAACCCACTGCCAGCGGAGGTAATATCATTGAAATCAGTGGGCAGTTTTAAGAAGGGGTGGGACTGGGTCAACAGTAAGGTCACAACTGGGGTGGGGCGAGAGAGCCATCTTCATAGCAGGATGATCTCCACGAGGGCTTCAGAACCTATGTTCATTAAAAGCAAAATAATTACTTTTCACACTGAAAAATTCACAGATTAAGCATTGCAGTAACAACACTGAAGCTGAGTAGAACAGATTGATACCAGTCTTGAAATGGGGTGGACTAAAAATCAGCAGCCGGGACCATCGACCTTGGAGCACTAGAGGCAAGGACAGGCCCTGGGCCCACTGAGTAATGTGGGACCAAGCAGCCTGATTGAGACAACAGATCCCCCATGGCAGATACTGCTGGAGTCCATGCAGGTCATGGACACAAAAACAGAAAAAAACCCTGCTGAAATTAAAGAGCCTGTTACACAACTAATTGCTATGGGCAATCGAGTAGGAGAAATGGAAAAATGGACCACCTCCACACTCTCCATGGTGGTGAACCTCATAAAGGAGAATGGCCAACTACAGAGCCGACTGGAGGCAATAGAGAATGAGTCCACATCGGGGAACCTATGCATTGTAGGTGTTCCAGAAGGGAGAGAAGGACTGTATCTGTTAAATTCTCTGAAAGACTGGCTAATGGGCAAATTCTGGCTGCCTGAAGATTTTGACCCCTCTACACTTAGGAGAGCCTACAGAGTCAATCAATGTGTGGCTTCGCAAAATGCAACCTGGCATCACACCATCGTAATAAATACTCTGGGGGTTGAATTAAGGGATGTGCTGGCAGCAGCAAGATCGGCATATCCATTGGAGATTAAGAGAAGCAATGTAAAGTTGTACCCAGATCTATCTTACCACACCAGAGCTAGGTGGAAGAAATTTGATTCAGTCAGGCATTGTCTCCATGTGCTGGGTATAGTGCACTCCTTCTTACTGCCAGCCTGTCTCAGGATTGTAAATGGTGGTAAGCCATGGCAATTTACTGACCCCAAAGATGCAGGTAGGTGGCTGGAAAAATGTGAGACCGAATTCCAGCCACGTACCAAGACAGTAGTGGATCCACAAGAAGAGGATTCAGAGGGGGACTGAGCTGAACTAAAAGAGCTATAGTGTGTAGCTTTTTTTCTGATGATTAAAAATTGCCTTACCTGTTGTGAGACTTCCGATCGCTATAGATATGTCCCAGTTGAGAGACTGTTAGTGAGGAACACAAGACTTGAGGAGAAACATTTAAAAATTACTCATTTTACCCTTGCTCGGTTCCTATGGGAGGGACAGGCAGGCTGAGATGACGGGGTTTTGCGTTTTACTATTGCTAATGGCGACCACCGCATGGTGGATTGCCTGAACATGTGGGTTTATTTTACTGCTGCCCACGGTCTGCTCTGTTGTCGAGGGAAGACAGCTAAATGGCTCATCTAAATGTTCAAAGTTTATCAGTTTATCAGCTGTTGAATGTAGTGTTTAAGTATACTGTGTTATGTTTTTAAGGTGGGAAGTTATAAAGTTTAAAACATTAAGTTACAACATGAAAAGCTTTTGATGGGGATGGGGGGACTATGTGGAGAGTCAAGCTTTCCTTAACTTTGCAGGATTTTTGGGTAAATAGCAGCTCGTGGTAGGTGGCTGAATTCTCCCTTCCCAATTCTCCTTAGTGATTAACACCGTAGCTATTGAAGAGGCTGGTATTTCTGGATTTTATTGATTGTAATAAGTATAATGGTATCCCCCACCTCCTATTGTACCAGAATATAAAGTGAAATGTGGTGAATATCAAATATGTGTAAGAAATGGCTTGTTTTGGCCATTCTATGTACCTACTGCTTTATGATAGCGCACATTGTTATTGTATTAACAAGAAAATAACAAACATGCATTAAAAAAAAAGTAAGGTCAAAACTGGGGGGAAGCTGGGGAAGGGGGAGTTGGCAGAAGGGGCTATAAAGCAGATGGACGGGCAAGGGGTGGGGGGACAGCTGCAGTAGGTTAGACTAGGAGCTGTGCACTCGAGCAGACTCAGTAGATTGTATGACCTGTATCTGCTGGCATTTTCGTGTGTTCGTATGTAAAATACTGTGAGCTTGAGGGGTTAAGATGGTAATAAAATTTGGTGTTTGACTGTACAGAGATATTTTATTGGTTTTAGCCCTGGATGTAAGAAGTGATTCTCTGGTTACGGCATTGACCTGATCTTGAGCTTCTTCTGCTATTATATCGTGTTACCCAAAGATAAATGTGCTGATTCGTCTGCACGTATTTTATAGTCAGATTCCTGACTGCAGCTGCATTTAATATGCATAAACTGCCCTTTTGGTATATTATTTGCAAAAAACTTTGTTAATGCATTAGTTACCCTATTCCAAGAGTAAATAAGCTGAGATGGGTACAGAATAGGAGAATGGGTTGAGCATTAGGGCTGACAACCCCAAGGCACACCCCCAATGCCTACTGGTGCATGGAGGGTGGGGTGAGTGAGGTGTTATGGTTGGAAACCTTAACACCACATTTCCAAACTTTGTTGCTGTAACCATAACTGATGCATTAACAAAGTTTTTTGCAAAGAATTTCCTTACTTTTTGAGAACGTATAATCATAGCCTTTTTCGCTTGTGAGGGCCCTGCGCTCCCATCCATCCATAACAGTAGAGAGAATGTAATTGTATCCTTATTTCCTTGTGGGAGTGCAGGGCCCTCTGGACCCTGTGCTACCATCAGTCCATAATGGTATCCGTACGTATATGTGGGAGCATGGCATCCATGCATAATTTTTCAGATAGAGTAGTGGTATCCTTATTTGCCTGTGGGGCCCTGCACTGTTATCCTGTAGTATACATCATCAAAAACACCTCACATTGCACTCTTATCCTATAGAAAACACAACAAAATTTCAAAGCATGTAACTTGACACTAAATTGATATATTTTCTCAAAACAACCAAAATGTACATCGATGGTACAAGCCCCTTATACCCTGGAAATTTCAGAGCAAAATTGCAAACAATTTATTAACAGTGTTGTGACAAAGAAACAACTCTGTAAACCTCCTATTACAATGTTATCCTATGGGAAATTAAGCAAAATTTAAATCTGCAGAACTCCAAACCAAAGTAATATATTTTCATCAAACCAGCAAAAGGCACATATGTAGGGCAAGCCCTTTGTACCCTGAAAATTGTCGCCCAAAATTCCAAACCATTTCTTTGATATAAAGTGACAAAGAAACAGCTATATAATTTTTTTTTTTTTTTTTTGCAAATTGCAAGAAATAATCCTTTTCTATGTTTCCTTATTTGTAATTTGTGGAAAAAGAAAATCCTTTTTTGAAAATTGCAAAAAATGATCCTAATTTGCAAATCCTTTTTCGCAATTTGCAGTAAAAGAAAATCCTTTATTGCAAATTGCAAAAAAGAATCCTTTTTCACAGTAAAAGTTTTCTACGATTTGAAAAACAGGATTTCTACAGCTAAAAAAACAAATTTCTCAAAAACTAATTAAAAAACTAACCCCAGAATCCAATTCTAATGACTCTGATTAGGTACACACAACTGTTGGTGTTTATAAAAGCCCTGTATTATTTTTGTAATTTAACTTTGTGTCCCTTGCTAACAGAAAGCAAGATGGCGGCAGCACGAACTAGGATTCCACATTTGCAGAAAAGGATTTTGCATTTGCGAACAAGGATTCGGCATCTGCGATCAAGAATCCTGTTTTGAGGCTCACATCTAACTTTTCCCATGGGAAATAATGGGAAACTTTCACATTTAATAACTTTGGAATGGAGTAATATTTTTTTTCACCAAACTTTCAAAAAGCAACACTGTGACCCCAAGACATATACATTTGAAATGATTCAGTCCAAAATCCCACACAGCTTTTGTGCAATGTGGTGACAAAGAATTTGACAAAAATGGTAATTTACATGTTTTTTACATTCCATATCTCTGCGCCTGCACTTTTAACTGGAATACCACTTGTCACATCAAGAGATCTTTGGTCCCTGATGAATTATGCCAAATTTCATATGAATTGCTTGAATGGTTGAGGAGTTATTAAAGTACAAATGTTTCAGTTTAATATAGAAGTGAAGATTTAACCATAACTATAGTGGTGTGACTGTGCCCCTATAATTACAGGTCACATGTGGCTGATAGGCGCTGAATTTATGCAGTAAAGAATTTCTATCAGTCTTCCTTGCAAAAGAGTGGTAGACAATCACCATTTTGTTCTTTTCTGATAATTAAATCCAGGAAATTAAATGTGTAAATCACAGTTCACAGTAAATATAGGATTGCTGTTTCTTTTTTTTTTTAAATTACTCTTTATCCACCTGCTTCAGTCTGCCACTCATCGGGGAGACAATGCAGACATTCCACTGCCTAGCACCCTACCTGAACGGATCCTGAGACCCTATGGAGCTGTGGCTTAACCCCCGGGTGGGGGAACTAGCACCCTGTAACTTATGTTTTGTCAGCTCAGGTCCACTGGATGGGTGCAGGCACATTGTGGGCACGTCCCCTGGCTCCCCATCTCCCCGGCGGTGGCAGGCTCTTTTTCCGTTTTCTCCCTTTTCCTTACAGCGTGAACCCCCAGATATCATGGCACAGAGCACCGACGTCCACGCCGTACTAAGGCCACCCATCCCCTGTAGTCAGGGCTTGCAGTATTCTGAGCTTCTGCTCAGAGTCAGGCAAGTGCATGGGCAAGGCCTCTTCCCTCCCCGGAGAAGGCGAGCTGTCATGGGACGCTGAAGTCTGTCTCCCCCCCCCCGGCCGACCCACCAGCGACCCGAGTCCGCTCCCGAACCAGGGTCACCAGTGTGGAGCGAGGTGTGGCGTCCAGCGCCTCAACCCTCAGTGCCACCAGGCCTAGGATTGCTGTTTCAGTTCTCAGGATGTTTCACTAAACTGTTCAGGTCTTCCCTGCTTCTCTCCCGAATAAAAAACAAATCATCTATAAATCGTTTGTATAGGTTAACTTGTCTCAAAAAGGGGGTAGCATCAGAGAATACAAAAAACATTGTCCCTTTCACAAAGACAGACATTTGCATAACTGGGGATAAGACTGCCCCAATAGTTATGTTTTTTTTTGCAAATACATATGGTCTCTGAAAAGAAAGCAGTTACACTTCAGAATCTTTTCTGTTAGGGCGATGACAAACTCAGTCAATGCAGCAGAAAAATCTGTTTCCCTATACAAACAGTCATTGCCTTAATGCTTCTGTCCCCTCATCATGGGGATTGTTAGTGTAAAGTGACTGGAGAGTCATAGTAACAAGATACCAGTCAGGCTGTACACTAACACCCCCAAAACATTAAAAATGTCCCTGGTGTGTCTGATGTGTGAGCGGGCATGGAGGGCCAGAACCTTAATATAAAAATCAGCAAACTGAGCCAAAGGCTTGGTCAGAGAGCCAATACTGGCAACGACTGGTTTGACTGGTGGCCCCCATAAATTTGTATGTATCTTGGGGAGGCGATAAATGAACGCTTGTATCAGGTGATCTACAATCAGAAAATCATAACTGTTCCAGGAGATGATACCATTCAAAAGAGCTTCATATAACAGGACATCAGTCTGTTCCTTGAAGGCTAGTGTTGGATCATAATCTTGAGGACAATGAGAATTCTCGTCTGAAAGTTGTTTTAACATCTCACTCGTATCTATCCCTGCCCCAAACCACGATTGAACCCTCCTTATCGGTTGCTTTAATTACATAATTAGGATTGTTTTTAAGTTCTCAATTACCTTTCTTCTTTTGTGCAGTTAGAATAACATGCTCTTTTTGAATTTTTAAATTGTTATTCCAGAACCTGTAAACAGGCTTTTCCAAACACTATCACTGTAGTATTTGGTGGGGGAATAAAAGAAGATTTTCTGTTAAACATATTACTGTATATCCCCCCTTCAACTTGTACAGTTGATTCAGTAATTAAGTCTGTCATCTGTTAGTTGTCGTCCAATAATCTCGGGGGTCTCTGTGATAGTCTGTTCTGTTACTGGGTGGCCCATATTGTCCTTATAAAAGTATACTTTTAGATGTAACTTGTGCATGAATGTATGATAGTCCACCACTGTTTCAAACAGATCCAACTGATCAGTAGGGATGAAAGACAGCCCTTTTGTAATATGTGTTGTCATATTTCTGTTAACTCATGTCCTGAAATATTGACAACAATGGAATATCTTAATATCTGTTGCCGCTCCTGGGTCTCTGATTTGGTCTCTTGTGATACCTTTCCCTTTGCTGATATTCCCTTCTGTAATTTGGTCTGTCTTCCTTCCCTTGCCTCTTGTACCCCGTCATGTTCTTCCTCTTTGTGGAACTGAGAAATCCTCGCACTCCTATCAGATTGTGTTGCGACAAGACAATAGTTTGGGGAGCAATGTTCATGGCAGTTTGCAAGGCTTGTTGGTTTGGTGGCAATTCCTCCTGACTGATAGCTAAAAAAATGGCTCTGACTACTGGTTTCAGACTCCAAGCCCCTCGCTAAGTGTTTTTCTGTGGCAGGGGTAGAGGTAATTGTTACTGAGGCAATTTGTGCTGATTATTTCCACTAGCAGAATTTTGTTTCTTAAGTACTGACCTTCCTGGTCTCCCCTTCTCACGCCAGTCAAAAATTCTGCCCTCACAGTAGTCTCTCAAGTCACACTTTAATTTTTTTTCTTTAATTCATTTTATTCTGACATCATCCTTCTTAATGGAGGTGTCCAATTGTTTGAAAATTATATACTCAGTGTGACTTTCAAATCTAATCTGTAAATATTTTTCAGTTAAATCCAGCTTGACTTCATTTTTAATATTTTCTGCATCTTTAAGACTATATTTTATAAATCCAGCAGAAAATTCCAAAAGAAATGCATTTCAACCTGCTAAAAAGTTATCACGGTCTGTCCTGAATGCTGGGTTCTTAACCAGTCACAGGCCACCCCCCCCCCCCCGGGACCCTATTGACACTTATGTAAGCTGTTAAAGTGTTTCCTGGATTTAATGATCAGAAAAGAACAAAATGGTGGTTTGACTACCAGTCTCTTTTGCAAGGAGACTGATAGAAATTCTTTACTGCATAGAGCCAGCTCCCATCTGTTTGTGATCTATAATATACCAAAAGACAGTTTATGCATATTAAATGCAATTGCATTAAGGAATCTGATTATAAAATACATGCAAATTAATTGACAAATTGTTTTTTGGTAAGAGGGTATAATGGAGATATGGTACAAGAAGCCCAGGATCAGGTCAGTTTCCTCACTAGAGAATTACTGCTAATATTCAGGATTAGAACGGATATGAATTTTACGTCTACCTTCTCCCGTCAAGTTCACAGTATGTTTTGCCAATCTTATAGAAAAATTGGCATATACGGAGTACTGAGAAAAAGTTTGCAGATGTAAAAAAAAAAAAAATAGCTCAAGGATGATGTACAGAAGGAGGGAGAATATTAGCGATAGAGCATAACAGCCTAAACTGGAATGGCAACTCCCAGAAATCTCAGAAGGGGCAGTCACCTGGTGGCACTTACAATGGAACTTGCAACTAGTGTAGATATATGAAGCAGGGTAATGAATTTGTGAATACAGTTACAGGACACAGACACTCTATTAGAGACTTTGCTACATGCAATACATGTAATGGGATTTATTTAGCTACCTGCAATATGTCCATCATGCTATGTAGGCAAGATGAAATGTAGATTGAGAGATTGAGTGACAGAACATATTCGGAGTATTAATAAAAAAGTTGCATCGGTGCACTGGCACAACAGTTAATGAAAAGGGGAAAGAACATAAGTTTAGTTTTCAGATTGTTGAACAGGTGTCTGAAAATTAACGCGGTGGGTAATTAAGATAGAAGATTACTGCAAAGGGAGTCATTTGGCAGTACAAATTAAACACAGGGAAGCCCCCCCACAGTTTGAATGGGCAGTTTCAGTCGTCTCCATTGTTGGCCGTGCAACAAAAATTCAACAAACAATCACAATGGCAGTGAAAAATAAAAATGAGAATAATATAGTACAGTAATATAGTGAACGTTATAATGTTAGACACGTGCTGAATAATGCATCAGATTGTACTACAGAACAGGGGTAGGGCCAAGTATAAAAAAGTCAGAAGTGTTAATAACAGTTGTTGTTCTACAAACAATTTCCCAATCAGCTCATTGGGCATCATAAGCATTTATTCCTTTTTCTCTGACTTCTTATCCTGTCTTAAAGAGCATCTTTTTTGGTGCCACCCCAAGCCCTTGTCACCAGCCCACCACTGCTGGAGTTGTTCTCTATAAAAAAATATGTTTTTATTGCAGCCTTTTAGTAGGGGAAGTAATCAGACCCCACACTCTGACATTTTGTGATGTCATAGTTTGGTGAGCATAGGGGCACGCTCCATAGGAAACATTAGGGTCATGTTTTAAGTACCTACAATATTTTCAATATTTGGACAGTTCATGTGGGTCAAATTAAAAGCCACCACTCAGTTAATAAGGATCATGGTAGTCAAGCAGTGACTTTAATTTGACCCAGATGAACCACTGAGATATTAAAAATGGGCATTCGATAAATACCCCTAATGTTTCATATGGAGAGCTTGCTTTCCAAACTCTGACATCACCAAAACTTGGAACTCAGGGGTGGAGCACTTGTACCAGGAAAAGTAGTATCCCTTCTCCTACTAACAGTCTGCAATAAAACAATGTTTTCTATAGAACAACTCCAGCAGAGGTAATCTGGCTGCAGGGGCTTTGGGGTGGCTGAAATTCCAAACAGAGCACGACAGGTGCTCTTCAAAGATAGGAATAGTTTTAGCTGATAGGACTTTAGATGGCAGGTCTATTATACAAATGCATTCCCATTTCTGCAAAATAATATTTTCTAAATATTAGTTACAAACCTGTCAGCTTTTGTTGCCTAAATGATGGTCTCTGTTTCACTCATCTTATGTTACCGTGGCCTCCTTAGTTCATTGGGTAGAGCTTTTGGGAAGTGCAGCAAAGAGTCCAGGGTTGGAATTTCAAATTAGTTAACTTTTCAGCATTTAAAATCATATTAAAATGCTCATAAAGATAATAAAAAATGCAGCACCAGTTTTATTGTTTCCTAAAAAAAAAGAAAAAAGAAAAATCAAGGCAAAACAAAGAGGGCTCAATTTTCCAAAGATGCCTAAGATTGGCGCAAGTTGCGCTGAAATCCTGCCTGCTGCAAACTTCCAGCCTGCCCTGTATTTTGCCACAACAGAGATCCCAGCACCAAAGTCCCCAGAGTTGCTGCAAGCCTTGCCATATGCCAACCTGATTGCACACTGGAGGGGAATGACAGAGGCAAGCTGTCATCCTCTGGTGGGTGAAATGCCAGCCCCTGATGTCCATGTATGAAAACAGGAAATGATCACTTACAGTGTTATTTACTGTAAATCACATAGGAATCAATGCTAGGCAGGTACCTAGAGCCCGATATGCACTCCACAGACAGCAAACAAACATGCCAGCAGGTAGTGCATAGATATGTGACAAAGGCTGTAGCATATGTCAAATATAACATATTTATAGTGTATGGTGGAACGTTCCTAGTGATGGAAATCCATCCCTCATAAAAACGTTGTTATGCTGCACTAGCTACATAGTTAGTGCATTATAACAACTTGGAACTCGATTGCACATGTGTGATCTAGAGTCCTTTGATTCTCAGGAAATAGCTGCAGTGGTAAGAAATGGTCCGGGAGGCAAGGGCCAGCAAAAAAAGCAAAAGTAAGGACACCCTTCACTATTGGGAGTGACCATACACTATAAAAGATAGTGTATGATCACTCATACTTGCCAGGGATATGTTCAAACTCTTGAGGTTTCGATGGTAATGAGACCTCTCGAGCTGCGCTCTCGAGGTCTCCCCGGTTACCACAGAAACCTCTCAAGTGTAAAATATCTCTGTTGTGTATGAGCGATCATACACTATCCTATATATATATATATATATATATATTATTTATATTTATTTTCAAAGTTTCACCAGGAAAGACATTCTGAGCTGAGTAATAGCTCGTTTCCATATATATTGGGTGTCAGCGTGGCTCAGTTGGTAGGTCATCCGCCTCTGGACCAGAAGGTCGTGGGTTCTCGTCCCACACTGGGATGGGGCTTGCACCTAAAAATCGCTGGCATCCGAGTGCAGTATTAGGGGGGTGCTGTACTGCTGGGGTATTCCATCCTTCAGATGAAACGTTAAACCGAGGTCCCTTCTACTCATCCTGGTGTTGTCCTGGTGGGTGTCCAGGTGGAAGTAAAAGAACCCAGGGCACTCTTCGCAAAGAGCAGGGAACATTCTCGGTGCCCTGGCCAGCATTCCCCTTCCCATAAACCGGTTCATGCAATTATCCAGGCTGTGTGTGGGTGATGATGTGTGATATGGCCGCCGCCACTACACATTCAGTCACTTCACTACCAGTCTAACATTGCTTGTATAGCACTTTGGGATACACTGTGTATGAAAAGCACTATATAAATGCTGATTCTTCTTCTTCATAGATATATATATATATATAGTATTTACAAGACATAATAGGATAAGTTGTACAATGAAATAAACATATTTACAGTACATACTGTAGTTGAATAGATTGTACAACGAACTGATGTAGAGTATTTATGGTGCGTAGTAGGCAGAGCTAAGCAGCAGCAGTAATACAGTATGCATATGTATTCCATAAACTCTTTATTTGTAGAAAAACAATCCATTGCATATACTTTTGCTGTGTATAACAACAAACTGTGGAGTAGGTGTGTTTGCCAATATGTCATTACAGAATTAATGTAAAAGGGTGTCGTGTATTGCAGTTTTCAGCATTAATGATGGTAAAGTTCTGCCTATTCGTCTGGTGTACACAACGGCTGTCCTTATAAAACATGTACAATACCAGTCTGTCCAACAATGTTTTATTGCTTGTTTTGCTTCACAGAAGATTTGCATGAATGCTAAACCGTTGCAGATTCGTAGTCTTTTTCACAAGTACTCGTATATGTTAGAACCACAAAATGTCAATTTTATGATGTACCCTGTGTTTTAGTATAATGCTGCAGTCACTATTTAATTGAGCGAATGTTACGGTGATGGTAGGTATTGTTATAGACAGCTGGTCCAGTGGTACCCATTATTTCTGATGAGGCAGAGACTGTCTGTTTTGGTTGGAATGTACATTTGATTAGATGGTATCTACAGTGTAAACCCAGCACTGACTTGGGCTTTATGGGAAAACATCGTAAACACCTGTAACTGCTATAGTTCCCCAATAATGCACTGCTACAGATACCTCCATAATGTCTGTGAGGGTAAGCAGAAATGTAGTTTCACTGTACATGAACCATCAGTTTGTATGGACCAGCATGATGCATGCTTGGCAGATTGCTTCAGATAGGAAACTATATTTAGCACTCCTTACAAGCATTTGCATGCTGACACCTGTTCCTGTATGGAGAGCCATCACTTAATTACTCTATGACTGAGTAAAACATGCAAGGTATTGTGGGAGAAAGTGAGGTGGACTAAATCTTATGGCATGTTTCGAACACTGCCTTTTAGTGATAAAACTGTACTACATATCGAGTTGTGTTTTTAGTTAGACAATGGCTGCAATGGCAGTCTGTAAATTCTGAATGTTCTACAGCACCGCTTGTAACTGTGTGTATTAGAACGTCGCTGTGCTTTGGTTCACATTACTTGTAATATTGCGTTCACTGTAAAACTGTGTGCGGTAATAATAATACAACATAGTACAGTGTCAGAATGAGACCTCTTGAGTTTCATAATATACATCCATTCAACACATCTGCCCTAAAAGGAATCATGACATTTATTAAATGAGTGTTCTGCAATGTGCACCTGAAGCCCCTTTGGCTGTATGACATGTTTCCATTCCTCTGTTACAGTTATATGTTACACTGCACTCATCAGATGAGTTTAGATGTCACTGTCCCCCACCCAAAGCATCACACAGTGGTGCTCTGCCTCCCTGCCAGGCTCTCTTGCCATTCAGCAGCTGTGGATGGGAGTGACACACAGGGCATTTGACTAGTGCTGGCTGGTCTAACTGTACCAGACCGGATGCCTTTTGGTGGGGATTACAAAATCCCATATTTGCGGGTTGCTGCAGTGCTGCCCTGGCGCAAGCCCCCTTATGCCGTGGTGCACCGGTGTGTCCCTCGCAAGGACAGCACAAGCCCGGCTGGTGCTGGCAGACCCCCACGTGGCGCAGGTCGTGTTTGAACATCAAGAATGGCTCACAGTGTGGCGCAAAGTGCCCCTTGTGTCATTCCTTCTTGGTGCCAGCACTGTGCACCATTTCTGACTAGTTGAAATCCTGGCCTAGGTTGTTTCAGTTATGCAAGGTGGAATACAGGGAATTCTGTAAGTGAGCCCAGAGGGAGTGCAAAAAGGAGATCAGGGGAACCTTGTGAAAAATGGATTGCAGAAGATGTTTGTCAAGACTAACAAGAAGTTTTTAAGTAAAGTATATTAGAGGAAATTGAAGTTGGTATCTAATCTACCTGCATTTCCTGTTCAAGCTGCCTCCCAAATACTGAATTTGCATTCTCTTATCCCCCCTTCGAGTCCCATTAACTGACCCCCTCCCATTGCTGCTTTCTGCTTCCTTCACTTATCCTGCACCCTTTTTTCCTCCCCCTCATTGCCCTCTGGCCCTTCATTGGTCGTGCTGTGCCTCCTCTCTGATCCCTGTGCTTTGAGCTACTTGCTTCTGTTTTCCTGTCAGCATTGCACCAAGATTTGACTATTGTGTGTTGTGTCTGCATACTGTGATTGTTGCTTTGCATCAGCATCTGTTTTGAAGGGCTTATTTAACATTATGGCGTGATGGTGTTTTCTCTTTGCCTGCACCTCTGATGTTTGCACTCCTCTCTGAAATATAATTGTTTGCTTAAAGGAGAAGTATGGTCACAATTTACCAAAAAAAAATATTGTTCATGCTCCACTGCATACAACAGCTAAACTGTCCGTCAACTAACCATATCTCATGCATTACTGCATTATTCATGTTCCGCTGCATGCAATAGCTCAGTTATGTGTCAGCTAAGCTTGTCTTAGATAACCTGAAATCAGATGACCTGAAATCATACAAGCAGACCACTAAAGCAGTAGGTAAGGCTAGAGGGATGTTGGGGTGTATAAGTTGGGGTATCACAAACTGTAAGAGGGAGCTAATAACCCCTCTTTACAAGACACTGGTTAGGCCCAATCTGGAGTACTGCGTGCAGTACTGGAGGTCGCACCTGCAAAAGGACATTAACAAAATGGAGGCAGTCCAGAGAAGGGCAACTGAAATGGTGCAGGGACTGCATCAGAAAACATATGAGGACAGATTAATGGAGTTCAATATGTATACCTTAGAGTAAAGGAGGGAGAGAGGTGATATGATCGAAACATTCAAACATCTTAAGGGCATTAACAAGGTGAAAGAGTCGAACATGTTTCAATATTAGAAAAATAGCAGGACAGGAGGACACAGCATGAGATTAGAGGGAGGCCGATTAAGGGGTAATGTGAGGAAGTTCTTTTTCACAGAAAGGTGGTGAATGCATGAAATGGCCTACCTCAGGAAGTGTTGGATATGAATACAGTGCAGGGCTTCAAACAGGCATGGGATAGGCATAAGGGAGCAATACAGGTGAGTATGAATATATAGGCCATTGACAGAGCAAAGGCTGATGGCACATTCATAAGGTAGTAAAAGAAATGGGCAGATCGGATGGGTCTTGCAGTCCTTATCTGCCATCAGCTTCCATGTTTCTGTGTCTGGTGCAGTAACTGCCTTGTTCATGCTCCAGTGCATAGCTTAGTTGTCCATCAGGTAATATTACCCAGTACATTGACTGCATTATAGTGTATGATTAGGGCTTATTGTGCACGGAATTCAAGCAGCTTGAAAACCTTGTTGTGCACATTCTAAAAACCTTATTGTGCATGTTCTGTTATTAATTGCAGCTGTGATTCCTTCACGCTGACTCCTGCTGCCTGGTATTACTTTCTCTGCTCACTGTACCTCAGTGTTATGGTAACTGTGGTTAAAAAAAGACACCATACACTACAGTATAAGAACTATAATATGGGTACCCATGCACAACTCACCTTGTGTTTCCATCTCAGGGCTGAGATACCAGCGTGGACCTCTTGAGCTTCGCTGTCGAGGTCCATGCACTGGTATCTCAACCCCTTGATGGAAACACAGGCTCGTTGTGTATGGGTGCCCATACACTATTCCTTATGTTCATAAAATTCTACTACATATCTCAGTTATCTGTCAGTTAACCTTACCTGGGGTAGATCTGTTAGTGGGAAAATGTTTCTGGTAATTGTTTCCTGATCTGGAATGAATTATCTGTATTCCAGGTCATCATTCATCAATGATGCTTGTATATTTCACAAGTTTAGACACAGATTTTTGCAGTCTGGACATGATAAAGAAGTATCCTGATCATTATCCTGATATAGTATCTATTTGGGACTATCCGGATCACATTATCCATTACCCAGGACATGGCTATGAGTCTATCTGGATAACTAAGAATTCAGGTGCCAGTCCAGTGTTGCGCTTCCATTCTCCCTATTACTGCTCTAGACACACATTGCAAAATTCAGGTGCATCCAGACATGTTTTTGGATGATCTGAGCAGTTCTACATGCATGCCAGCCTGGGCCATTGCTGTGCTGGTGAGAGACGTGGAATGCTGTGAGTCGGTTACATGGGACATGTATTACCCAACCATTTATTGTGAATAAAACCCAAATCCCTTCCTCTCTCCCTCCCGCCCTTCCTCCCTCTGTCCCTTCTCATAACTTGTCTCAGCAATCAGTTTGCATCATGCTCTTTCGGCACCCACCACCCCCCCCAACTCACAGTCCCGTGAGTTTTCCTAAAAGTCACTACTAATGAAGCCTGCCTGACCATGCCCCCTCACACCCCACCATTCACTCTAGCATGTCTTCTCCACTCAGCTTCCCCTCACCCCACCATTTCTCCCTATACCTTATCGCCATTCTTCACCTCCACCGCAGTACACACCTCTCTCTCGTACCTCTTTTCTTCACCCCACTGCCAGCTATCCCCGTCCCTCTGAACTACTGACAAGGCACTTTGTGGCTGCTTATCCCCACCCCACCCCCAATAAAGTGTTTTTCTAGTTATTTTAACTTGTACCTATGTTTTGAGTTATTCTGTAAGTTCTGAATTCAAGCTGTATCGTTCATTGTGATATACCTTCGTTTTCTCCTGTTGTACTTTGTTTTGCAACCTATGACGTGGAACCTTTGTAAAAGAGCTTGCGCTCAAAGTCTTTTCCGAATCACTAAATAAATAAAATATTAAATAACACAAGTTATGAAATCCAGATTGCCCTTTTTAGCTTTTGCATACTTTTCATTAAACTCTGACAGATACAGCTGGTTAATGGGTTTTTGCTCTGTGTTAGTTCATAACATTTACTTGTGCAGCCTTTGCTGTTTGGTTATGCGTAGAGTTCATTATTCTGTCCTGTCTCTGAGGCTAAGTAAACAGATTCTTTTGAAGCTCTGATCTTTTGGAGATGTAAAAGAATTTTGAATTTGAGTCTTTTCTGTCTTGTGGGGGTTTCTTGCTGATTCTGGAAAAGACTGGAGATGATTTTCTTAGAAGTGAGTGAAAGAGTGTGAGAGACAGGGAGAGGGGGGAGTGAGAGTGAGCAACTTTTTCCTCATTAGTAGATTATGAATAAACATGTGAGTTTACAGTTTTAGAAAGTGAATGTGTTATCCTGTTAAGCAGAATGATCTTGGATCAGAGGTTGGTTTGTGCTATAGCACTAGGAAGGGAATGGATGAGAAAGAACTGAACAGATTTTGTTTTATTGTGGCACATTTCATGCACATTGTCCCCCAAAGCACGTTGCAGTTCATTCTTGGCAAACTCCTGGTATTTGCTTCTCAGGTGCCCTCTGTTCTCAAGGGCTGCTGAATTGCAACACTACCTAACATATGAGCACAGGGAGGTCAAGAGAGATCACTGGAGATTAGGGAAAGCTCACAAAGTTAAAGCAGTGGTTCACACTAGGACAGATGTCTGGCACTCAGTACCTTTTGGTTCCATTTCAACTTGCTCTCTCTTTTTTTTTTTTTTTTTTTTTTATTCAGATATTTGTCCTCTACAGCCCTGGTGGGGGCTTTGGTCCTTCTGAGGGAGGAACTCTCTCTCAGGTCTTGCCACGATGCAATTAGCTGACCCCTGTATTTCACCCACAGCTTGCCACCCATGGTGGGGCCAGGGAAGTGGTGCCCCCTCCCCCGAGACCCAATCCAGAATCCCGGGGTCAGCACGTGGTGTGGCAAACCATCATGGAACCCTGCCAGGCTTGTTTTCCTCTTGCTTTTCCCCAACCACCTCCCTACCAACGTAATCATGTCGGTCGCCTCCCGACCCGTGTTGCCCTCCAGTCACCACCAGAGGGCAATCAGAGAGTGAAATGACTTGTACCATCCCCCCGAGAGAGTAAAGCAGTTCTTCGGATGCTCAGTCCTCTCTCACCCCCTGCCAACCTCCGATGACTGGGGCTCATTCCCGAATCCGGGTTGCTAGTGTGGTGCGAGGTGTAGCAACCAGTGCCTCAACCTCCAGCACCAGTGATGCTCTCCTTTCTTGTGTTGTGTAAGATGCCCTTTTGTCCATTTGGAATCTGCTTTAGTAATTTGTTTAGGTTTGTAATAATTCCTTTATTGAGTTTTTGTTGATTGGCTAAAGGAGACCGCCATTAAAGATATCTCCCTCACATTTCTATCAATATTCTTAGATGTATTTGAACACCCATGTTTAATTCACATCACTTTTTTGGTGAGTGAGCTGAACCAGCATACAACACACTCAGCTCGAGATGGTTGGAATACTGGGGTCATCAGGGCTTACTCCAGACCACAACTCTAATGAACAAGGTGGGTAGGGATGAGGGAAAAAACAAAATGCAGAGACTTGCAAAAGCTGGAGGGGTGGTCAAGGGTTTGGCATTTGAAATCCAATGCCAAAAAGTGCAAAATGATGCACCTAGGGAACAAGAATCCCAGGACAGAGTACTGGATGGGAAGGGTGAGACTCAGTACCAAATCCGAGGAACAAGACTTGGGAGTTATCAGTGGCTCCCTAAAGTAATCAAGTCAGTTCAACAAAGCTTATAGCATGGTAAATAGGATGTTTTGGGAAGGGTATTGATAGCAGAAAAAAGGAAGTAATACTCCTGTATAGATCCTTGGTGAGGCCACACCTGGAGTACTGTGCCCAGTTCTGGGGTCCTCACCTCAGGAAGGAGAGGAATAGGCTCTAGATGGTGCAGTGCAGGGTAACAAAAATGATTCAGGGCCCGCGGGACATATCCTATGAGGAGCACCTAAAGGCACTGAACATGTACTCACTGGAGACCAGACGGGATAGAGGAGATATGCAAGAGACCTTCACATTCCTAAAAGTCATTTACAGGCTGAACTGTTGGGAACTATTTAACTTGAATACAAGCTTACGGTCACGTAGTCATGAGTGGAAGCTAACGGGAAGGAGGTTCAAGAGGGACACGAGGAAATACTATTTTACAGAAAGGGTGATGTTGCTGTGGAACAAGCTACCAGCTGAGGTGGTGGGGGCAATAACCATCAGTGGTTTTAAGCATGACTGGGACAGATTGAAGGGTATAGTGGTTGCTCAGGGTATCAGAATTGGGAGGAGAATGGTGGGCGGATGGGGATAGTTAGGACTTTTTTTTTTTTAATTCAATTGTTTAACCAGGAGTGACACACTGAGCTGAATGCTTGTTTACAGGTGCGACCTGGGAGCACAGGGAAGTTAAGTGTCTTGGAAGAACAGTAGGCGCCTGGGCTAAACAGGGAATTTGGGCAGATTGAATGGGCCTTTGATCTTTTTCTGCTGTCTCTATGTAACTACATTTCTATGTAACATAAAATGAAGTAAAATACAATGTGGTACCATATAAAGGGCTTTGAATTGAAGCTTGAACAGCAGAGACTGACTTTTGGAGGTTGTAAATGAGTGCATTCTGAAGTTAAAAAAAAAAAAGACAAATATATTTTCTCATAAACTGCTGCTTTAAGGAGCGTATGTGAGAGAGAAAATGGACACACAGACGGACAGATGGCCAGACAGAGATTACTTCACCCAACTGTATTTCATTACCTTCATACAATTAAAAATGCAGAGCGGAGACAGATTCTAGCCAAATACAGAATCAGTGAATGATTCAAAAAAGTTGCAGACTTTCAGTTTCAGAAGGATGAAGCTAAATGTTGCTTTCTGCTGAAGACAAGGAAAGATGTAGCTGAAATACATCAGCTGCAAACTATTGTTGACACCGTCCTGTCACTGTCTTCGAAATGTAACAGAGATCTACTGTTCCAGGTACACCGTAGTATGTTTATCTTTTATGAGCAGTTTGATTCATAAACTTTGGCAACGCCTGTATATCTTGTCATGCCAATAAAGTTGTTTGAATTTGAGACAGAGGAGCGAGAGAGAGGGAGAGAAAGAGTTAAGAAGTTAAAGTTAGGCTGCAGTGGGCAGGTGCGGACTGCAGGTTAGGATGGGGGTGCCACTGAGTAGTCAGTGTTTTTCCTGTTCATGGATTTGGGGCTGAAGGGGGGTAATCATTAGAAATGGCTCTTTTGGGCTACGAAGGGAATCATTTCTAAAGACACAGGCCTGAGCACTGTTCCACTTTGCAGTGTGAATGAAACCGAGGGAACGGAGGGGTGAGGGTTGGGGATAACTTGGGGTTATAATTTATTGCTCACAGGACTAGACCGTGCCACCTGTCCCAGCTACAGGTTTCACATTTTTTTTACTTGTTTTTGACAAATAACAAATAATGTGCACTTAAGTATTTGGGGGTCCTGTAAATGAATACTCCATGAGAATTCGCAAGAAAATAAGCACACATCGGTAGCGTGCAGTGCTTTCTTTATTCTCAGTTTTTATTTTTAATGACCTTAGCATTACATCACCTAAAGATGCCACACTTGTATGTCCTTGTTTAAGTGTCCATGTGTAAGTTACATCGACACAGAGAAAACTGCTGGCAGAAGAAAGCCTCACTGTCCATCCAGTCTGCCCTGTAAGGGGGTACATGCACCCAAGGGGGCAATAATCATGCTGTAGTTGCACCCTGCTCTAGAATTGGTTTTGTGATCCCCAGAGGTGCCTCAGCCTGCCACTGTCCCTAGACTGCCTGGTATCTCCTACCCCATCTTGGTGTGCTCTACCCATTATCATGGTTGCTAGACCCTACCCCTCTGAGCTAAGAAAGGTGACCATTGACCCTTAGTCTGCCTTGCACCTAAGCACTTACCGTTCTTAATACAGGAGTCATTGCACCATGTCCTACCGTAATGCTCTTGTATTGCTCCATGAACAGTATATTACCTTTTACCGTTTGATTGTCTTTACCCTTATGCACATGTTCATTGTTCGCACTGTTCACTGCCTGTATATCATTTCCTTGTTATGTTGTTATACTGTTTGTAAACTTTACCTTGTAATCTCCCGGGTCACACCTGAAAATAGGCATTCTTTGTCTGGTGTGCTTACCCAGTAAACAAAAGCTAATTAGATAAGAAGAGCAACAGCAGACTGATTCAGCCTTCATAAGAAGTGGGTAGAGATTGGCCTCAGACCCAGGATCTCAACTCTGTCCTCTGTTAACTTACCAGGCCTGGCATTAAACAGCAATTTGTTTTTGTGAATCAAATGTCTGGTGTTTCCCCTATCCCTCACCCTGATATTGGGGTTACTCTGGCTGTCCCTCATCCTAATATTGGGGTTGTCCTGGCTGTCCCTCATCCTGATGTTGGGGTCATCCTGGGCATCCCCTACTGTGATATTGGGGTCACCCTGACTGTATCTCACCCTGATATTTGTTCCTCACCCTGATATTAAGGTTCTCCTGGCTGTCCCACACCCTGATACTGGGGCCCACATGGCAGTTCCTTACAATGATCCTGGGGTCACCATGGCTGTCCCTCACCCTGATACTGGGGACATTTTGACTGTCTCTCACTGTGATATTGGGGATATCTTGGCTGTCTCTCACCCTTATATTGGGGTCACCCTGGCTGTCCCTCACACTGATGTTGGGGACAACTTGGCTGTTTCTCACCCTGATATTGGGTCACCCTGGCTGTCCCTCAGTCTGATATTGGGATCACCGTGGCTATTTTCAAAGTGTGTAAGGTGGGGTTGCTTTAAATCTTGACTCGATTCAGGCAAAATATTTCTGAAAAGAATCTTTTTTGTTGATTTTTCTGTGCCCTGACATTTTACACTGTCTCTATGGTGCTTTTTCCAAGCTGCCACTGTGGCTGTCCCGTACCGTAATATTTGCCCCTCATCTTGATATTAGAGCCAACCTCCTACACCCTGATATTGGGGTCACTATAGCAGTCACTCACCCGGTTATGTGGTTCACCATGACTGTCCTTTACCCTGATATTGATGCCATGCTGATTGTTTCTTATCCTGATATTGTGGTTACCCTGGATGTACCTCACCCTGATTATGGGATCACCCGTTTGTGTCCCTCATCCTAATATTGGGGTCAGTCTGGCCCCTCACCCTGATATTAGGGTTACCCTGGGTGTTCATCCCGATACTGGCATCAGGTCCCAACCCTGATATCGGGGTCACCATGGCTGTCCCTTACCCTGAAATTGGGGTCACTATGGATGTCCCTCACCCTGATATTGAGATCACTCTGACTGTCTCACGCTCTGATATTGTGGTCACCTGTTGTACCCTCTTCATGATATTAGGGTCATCCTGGCTGTCCCTTAACCAGATATTGGAATCACCCTGGCTGTCTCGCTCCCTAGTATAGGGGTCATTTTGGCAGTCCCTCAGCTTGATATTGGGGTCACCCTCCATGTCCTTCATCCTAATACTGGGGTCAGTATAGATATACCTCACCCTGATATTGGGGTCACCCTCCATGTCCTTCACCCTAATACTGGGGTCACTATAGCTATACCTCACCCTGATATTGGAGTCTCCCTGGCTGCCCCTCACCCTGATAATGGGGTCCCCCTGGCTGCATCATTCACCCAGGGGAAGAACTAGCTAGCAGCTAAATTTTCAGTTAATGCTAGTGCTGCTGTCTGATCAGTCCATTGAGAGGGGGCATGCCAATTCATGAGGACCCTGGCTGTAATGTCCCTTAGGAGCCTTGCCCCCTCACCTCCCTGGTATACTCCCCCCCCCCACTAGTGCAAGGTGAAACACTGAGTCTTTTCGCAAAAGCAGTCCTCCAGTGTGAAAAAGTACTGTCCCATGTCACTTGGTCAGCCCAGAACATCCATCTTCAATATTGAAATGCCATTTTTTGTTTTATTTTTATTTGTATTTTTTTTATTTTATTGTTTTGGTAACCAGTGTCAGTAGCTCAGCAGGTTGTACACTTGCCTCTGAGGCCGGAAGATCAGAAGGTTGTGGGTTCTAGCCCCACACTGGGCACTTGGGTTAAATCCCAATACTGACACTGTAGTGCAGCATGATTTGGGGGGTGCTGCACTCCTGAGGTGCCGTCTTCTGGATGAGACGCTAAGCCGAGGTCCTGTCTTCTTTTTCTGGTGGTTGTTCAGGTGGACATTAAAGATCCCATGGCATGTCTCAAAAAGAGCAGGGGAATTTTGTTATTGATGAACTAAGTAAATCAAAAACAAAGTACATTATTTGCATGATTACAACAGAAAACAAACTTTTGGTGCTCTGATTTGCACAGTGACAAAGAAAACAAAGAGACATAATAAAAATCAAAGAGAAATGTTCCTAAGCCATATAACGTGCCTCCAATATTTCATTGCCTGTACAATACTTGTTTCTTGCTCTAATTCATAGAGTCTTTTAAAATTATGTATAACTTGTATCAAAATCTGTGTTATACTATATCCCTGCTGTTGTTGCAGAAGAGTACACCTTGCCTGCCATAAATAATATTTACACAAAGAAAAAATCATGCTAATGTGCTTGGGTGATATTTCAGCAGGTGGGGAGGGAATAATCCCAACACCAGAATTTCATTTGTAACTTGAGAAAACTTTTTATCACCCCAAGATCTAAAGACTAAATTCCAAAATTGTAGTGAAAAAGGACATAATAGAAAAAAATGTTCCTGTGTTACTAACACCTCTGGGCAAGAAGGCCTGGGACACATACTGTATGTTCTTCCAGAACCTTATGCATATTTTTTTTTATTTAGTTGTTTAACCAGGAGTAGCACACTAAGCTGAAAACTTTTTTACTGGAGCGACCTGGGAGCACAGGGAAGTTAAGTGACTTGCTCAGGGTCACACAGTATGCAAGTGGAAGCTGTGGGATTCAAACCCAGGTCTGGTCTGCTGGATGTCACCAGATTTGCAGCTCAGAGCCTTAAACCACTGCACTATACTATACCTTATGAGTGCTCCTTACTCCCAGTCTGCCGTGGCATGAAAGCCAGGTGACATCCCATACTTTCAGAGGGAGTCTTTTGTCCATAAGCTGGGAGAATATGGTTGAAGGTTGTGTATCATACTGTGCCAAGATCTGAGGGGTCTCACAAAAATGTGTGTTAAGGGTAGATAAATAGAAGGTACAGCTGGAGTTGCTAGTCAAACACTGGGGGTGACTGGCCATTGTTTTAGCTTACCACAGGCTACAGCTACAGGTAAATAAGAAGACATTTTGAACAGTTCTAAATTCCTTGGAAGTGAGAGTGTGTGTGTGTGTGTGGGGGGGTTACCCAGTACCCATATCTGAGAGAACTTATTTAACAAACAAATCATAAGGGATATACAATGGTGAGCTGCCAGATAAATGGTTTATCTACACAAGTGCTGTTTGACCTCGGGTAACCTCACGAGTAGCGCAAGCCACGAGTGAGATGTCTGGGGTCAAACAGCACAAGTGCAGATAAATCATTTATCTGACAGCTCACCACTGTATATTTCATTGATGCAATAGGGATGCTTTCTGTCAGTGCAGGGACATTTGCATTTGATTGTTTATCTTTTTTTTGCATGTTTGTCAAAAAGTGAACAGAAAATTGCAGTTTCTGCTCTTTTTTACTAATTATAAAAAAAATCTATAAGGTATTTATAAATGAAATACCACTCATTTTGTAGATAAATTTGTGCTGAGCAACTTTGCTACCTTTTTTTGTTTTAAAGTTATTTGCATTTGAATATAGTTAGTACTGGTACTGAGGCTGAACATTCTAAATAAGTTCCGGAGTGATTGTGACATATCTACTAGGGATGGGATATTCAGAAATGCGCCAGAGGCAGGCGCAACAGCTGCGCAGCGCATGCACACTGCATCAGTGTACACCCAACGTGCTATTCAAAGGCTGAGCACAACGGCAAGTGACAGCGCAAGATGGCTAAATATCGCAGGGATGCGCCATCGCGCAACAAGGGCTGCGCCAGGGAGCAAGTCAGCAGGCGCCATCACGCAACATGGGCTGCGCAGCGGAGCAAGGCAGGAAACGCAAGAGCTCAACACTGGCCGGGCAAGGGACAGAGATGCATGGGCCATGGCACAGGGCACCCGGCACAGTGTGGAGCAGGCCATAAGAGCAGGACACACTGCCACCAGGGTGCAGGGGATGTCAGGAGGGAGGCAAGGCAGGCACACGGCCGCAGGCCCTGACCACATGAACCACAGCAGTGCATGGAGGTGGCGTGACACCAATGACCACTGGCAGGCAGCCACGGGCAACACCCACAGCACGGCACGGGGTGTGCCACCAGGACCACAGCTGACAACACACATGCCGACAGCACACAACACACAGCCAATCAGGGACCACATGTACACCCCAGGGCACACACACCGGCCACTGGGGCACAGACCACCAGACACAAGCCCCAGTCGACCCCAGACATACCACACAGCCACCATGCACACCACTGCAGCATGCAAAGCAGACACGGACACGGATGGCTACCAAAATAGAAGTGTATTAAAAGTAACAAACAACAGAAACTGTATACGGAGGAACAGGGATGGGGGCAGGGAACAGGGAGGCCACAATCAAGAAGGTAGGCTGGGGAAGGGGGCGGGGGGACAGGGGACATGGCTAGGCGGGGTACAGTGGAAGAAGGGGAGGGGGTCAGGGGAAGGGAGGGTGATGCAGACCAATGGGCCCCACGTGATGTTCACGTCCTACCGGCACCTTGTCCATTGTCGCCTCTGCGGCCTGAACAGGGCCTGCCTTATGATGCGGGCCACTGCAAGGGTGGCCGTGGCAACCCTCAGGATCCTCTCCAGCAGCCTGGTGTGGACATCCACTTGATGGACACCTAGGACAAAGGAGGGGACAAAGATGATCACACGCCCATACGACTGTAGCCCATCCATCATGCGCAGCGGACAGCAGTGACATGTGCCCTGTAGTAGGCACACAGTTATCCGAAGCGTGCGTGCCCACACGAGCTGCTATCCTGACCATCCACAGCCACGCACAGCACTGCACACCACCACCAGCCATGCACAGCACACCACAACCATGGCTGCCAGGCAAATGGCCATTGCGGGGGATGACAGTGGCCTGGCTGGGACCCGGATGCACCCACAGCCCACCCGCAGTGGCCACACACACATGCATAAGGCGTGGCATGGTGCAATGGACCACGCCGGCCATGCACGGCTGTGATAGCTATGTGCATGGGGGGCTGTGGCTCACCCCAACCCCACACAACAATGTACGCCGACAGAGTGCCTGCCTGCATGCTGCAGCACGACTGGCGCCTGTCCGCCAGCACCGCCCGCATGGCCAGCATCCCTCGCCCGTGCGCCACCGTTGGCCTGCTGCCATCCGGCAGTGGCTCCCACCATCCTTGCTCTGTGCCGATATTCAGGGCCTAGTAGGGAGACACTGAGAGGCAGACATCTGCACTGGGCAGCAACCCACATGCCCCACCCCCCTCCAGCACAGTATACCCCATATCCCTGCGCAGTGGCGTTGCCATGACACAGCACACCTATGGTGCGTTACCACGGCTGGCATCATTCCCATCCACAGCCCCCCACCCCCGGCAGCACGGCGTGACACCCGCTGGCACCCCACAGAACACCGACAAGTCACAGTCGTGGAAATGTGCACTCATCTGGCCATGGAACGGCGCCCCTCCAGATGCGTGCCTGCAGTGTCCTCAACCGGTCCAGATCCCTCCGCCGCAGGTCCCCATACCTGTGGTGGCACTGCTTCCCACTGTGCTGTGACCCAGTGGCCTCCTCTAACCCCTCGGCCACCCCCTGCCACACCTCTGTGCGTGGCCTGTCCAGGGGCACCTGCCCCTTTAGGGTGCCAACATGGGGCTCCACTAGTGCCACCAGGTTGACCAGCTCGACCTGGCTCCAATTGGGCACCCTTGCTGTGCTTCTGCGAGGCATGCTGCAATCTGCACCGCTGAGACAAAATGGCACCCAGGAGCACACGAGACACACATGCAATGGGTGCGCGACTTGCCTGGTGATGCGCTACCATCCCCAATCGCGCATGCCTCATCACTGTGCGATACAGCTGGGCTAGTGCTGGCATGTGCCACAGGCATCCGGGGGGTCAGGGGACACACATGGGGTCAAAGGTCGGCATGCGCACCGTGCACGACAGCGTGACAGGGCACAGAAGTCATGCTGCGCTATAGGGTCCAGTGTGCCCCATGGGCCATGTGCCCATGGTGCAAGGGCTCCATAGGGTGTACAGTGCATGTGCACCACATGCCCCATAGCGGCAGAGTGCCGTACTGCATATAGCGCACTGTGCATAGGAAGCGCTACCGATGTACGCGATGTCAGTGCGCGCTTGCGCTGTGCCAGGTGGACTGCGCACGTCATATAGTTGCGCCATGGCTTGAGCATGCGCATCTCCAATGCGCCATGCGCAATTCCACGATATTCAGCCGGCACATGCAGATGAGCTGATCAGCATATCCGCGGCGTATCAGAGGCATTTGCATCTCATTACAGTTGCGCATGCCCTCATTTGCATGTGATGCACTATAAAGGCACCATGGGACTGCACAGGCACCAGACTGGTATTGCATCCTTCACAGGTAAGATGCCAGGCAGTGGGCATGTCAGGACAGAGGATTGGGGTGGGGGTGCCTTGTGTTTGGCAGCCAGCACTAACCACATGTCCTCACCCACAGGAATGAGCATGTCGGGGCACGAGAAGGTTGAGGAGCAGGAGCCTGCACAGAGGCGCAGGCCCAATTTCACAAGGGCAGAGTGCAGTGCCCTTTATGACGCATACCTGGACCAGGAGCCCCTTCTGAGTGGCTCCACAGGCACCCCACAGGCCAGGGCAGAGGCATGGGAGGCAGCTCCATTGGGGGTGTTCCCGGCAGTGGATTCCAGACGGGAGGAAGCCCATCGCTGCATGGTAGGTACAGCGGCATATGGGGATGGGGGTGAGAGGTGCAAGGGGGCAGGGTGCGTGGTGGCGGCACTAACGTGTATATGTTCCCTTACAGATCCTGAGCACCTGCGTGCAGCTGCAGGGGTAGCAGTGCCCACCTTGGGGGCTGTCATGGACCTGGAGGAGAGCCCATCCACCTCCACTGGAGTCCGGGGTCCAGACCGCTGCCAGCCCTTCCCCACTGTCTGACCGAATGCCTGTGGCGTGGGAGTGGATGAGGCCCAGGCAGTGTTTCAGTGGGATGCCAGCTATGGTGTCCAGTATGCTGAGACACTGATCGGGGCATGGTCCGGGTCTCATAATGACATGACCACTATCCTGGACAGTGGTGATGCCGACTGGGGGGGGGAGGCACCCCTACCACGCTCTGGACACGGCAGCGCAGATGGTGCCCAGGTGGCGCTTGTTGACCCTCCAGCCACACCGCCTGGTGAGGTGGTGGATGACATACCTGCGGCGCAGACCATTCTCTGTGGCGGTGGTGGTGCAGCTGCCCCAGCGCCGTCACGCGCACAGTGGCCAGAGGGGCAGCAACAGCAGCAGGACAGTGCCAAGAGGGGTCTGGGTGCAGTGGCTGCTGCCATTGTACCGCAGACAGTACAGGCCCAAGGGGGCCCTGCTGTGCCGCCCCCACCTGTGCGGGGGGCTGTGCCGTGGTGCCACGCAACTTCTGCGGGTCGGCGCAATGCCCAAGCCCCCCAGGGCGCCGACCCTCTGACCGAGCACACCTGTCTGCTCTGGGCAACTGTGGAGCAACAGATGCAGGTCATGGCAGGGGTGTGTGCACCCCGCACTGAGCTGTGCCAGTTCGCAGGGCGGCATGACCAGGACTTTGAGCAGCTCCTGGCCAAGGCCACACACATGCGGGAGGGCACGACCGCAGGCCTGTATCGGCTCACCACTGCAGTCACGGCCGGCCTAGCACCACTGGCCACCCTGGTGCAGGGCCGTCCGCAGCAGTTACCGCGGAGTGCATTCTTCAACCCTCGGTCCTGGCGTCATGTGACCCTGGCATTGTTCTCACCGGGATCCGCTGTGGGCATTCCAGGCATGCCTGGAGCGGGCCTGTTCGGGGGCCTGCAGGCGCCTGCGAGACGGTCACATTCCACAGCAACACACCTGGGGACCATCTGTGACACACCCCCTGTGGCCCGTCACTTTGGCCTCGTCTGCTGGGCGGTCTCGGTCGGGCCGTCCACATGTCCGTGACGGTCATGCAACTGCATGGCAGTCATGATCCGCCACCCTCCCTGTCCGCTGCCTGCCGCAGCCCTGTATGCACAGTGGTGTGGTATGTGCATGTGTGTACCAGGGACATGCGGTCCATGGACCACACAATATGCCCGCCTTGTGCATATCCACCCAGCCGCTGGCCACCGTGGCATGTGCATGATGATGCCATCACATCACCGGCCGCCACTGTGCACTGGTGTTCAGTGTCTGACACACGCCCGTTGGCGGCTTCGGGGTGTGTGGGTGCCCATATGACTGTGCTTTTGTGTGTGGAAGTGTGTGGGGCTGTGTGAGTGGGGTCCACAGTGCTGTAAGGGGTGCTTCCCCAGTGTCCTGTCCCGTGTCTCTCAATGCTGCCCTCCAGCTGTGTCTGTTGTGGGGCCCAGCCAGGCATGCCTGTATACTGTGCCCTGGTCCCTGGGACATGTGTGTGGTCATGTTCACCTACCTGCGTGCACCGTAGTGCTCCTCTGCAATGGTGTCCCGGTGCTGCTGGGCCATCCTGTGCAGCCAGGGTTCCCGTCGTCCGGGGGGGGCTGCCCACCACTGTGTGGCCCGGCATCCACGTCGTCCCCACTGCTGTTCCCCTCTTCGACCTCGACAGCTATCCCAAGGTCAGTGGCCATGTTGTATAGCACACAGCAGGCCAGGAATAGGCCACAGGCCTTCGAGGGGCTGTACTGTAGGGCACCGCCAGACCTGTGCAGGCAATGGAACCATGCCTTCAGCAGTCCAAACGCACGCTCAATGATGTTCCGTGTGCTGGCATGCTCCTCATTGAATCTCTCCTTCGTTGGGATCGATGGGCACCGGTATGGGGTGAGCAGCCAGGGCTGGAGTAGGTATCCGCTGTCACCTGTGTGGGGACATGATGAGTTAGCACTTTGTTCTGTGTGGCTGCCCCCTGCCTACACAGCCAGACCCTCTATGCCCCCAGCATAGCATCCCCCCCCCACACCCTGCCCTGTTCTGCAGGCTGCCCATCCCAGCTGCATACTCACCTACTAGGTGGCTGGTGGGGGTGTCCCCTCTCTCAAACCTGTGGCACAGTGCAGACTGGTGCCAGATGAAGGCATTGTGTACTCCACCAGGGTGTGTGGCACAGACATTGATTATGCGCCCCTTGGCATCGCACACCACCTGGCAGTTGACACTGGGGTAGCCTTTCCTGTTGATGTAGGCCACCCCCTCTGGCCCCGGTGGTGTGCGGATGCCTACGTGGGTGCAGTCAATGGCCCCTAGCATGCCAGGCATACGTGCAGCCCTGTGGAACTCCTGCATGTTTGCTGTATGCTCCGCCTGTGTGCTGGGGAAGTGGATGTATTCCACAGCATGTGGCAGCAGTGCGTTGAGGAATTGTGTGAGGAGCCGTGACATGGCTGACTGGGTTATGCCTGTGGTGTCCCCTATTGGTCTCTGGAAGGTGCCCATGGTGAGCAGGCACATTACAGCCGTGACCTTTGTCTCCACTGACAGGGCGCGGCTCCGTCTTGTGGGTGCTTGCATCTCATCACTGCACTGCTCACAGAGCTGCCTCAGATTCGCCCGGTTCAGGCAGTACCGGCCCACAATCTCGGTGTCACTGTACTGTTCAAAGGTGGCACAGGCACGGTACCACCTGTTCAGGGCATGTCGCCGCCGGGCCCTTCCACGGCCGCGCCACTCAGCCTCCTGCCTCCTCACACCCCTTATTCCCACCTCCATCTGGAATATTGCACTGGCCATGGCCTGGCCTGTCCTGCCCCCCCCCGTGGCTGACTCCCTGGGCTACCTTGGCTGTGTACTGCCGCCTGGGCCCCTGCACTGGGCGCACGCCTGTGTTGGGGACCACACACACACACACACACACACACACACACACACACACACACACTCTCTCTGGTCAGCTCACGCTCACAGGCACAGTCAGGGTCGCACTCCCTGTCCCACAGCCCGTTGCACTTCCTGCCTCTGTGCCTGTTCTGCACCCCTGCTGTTGTCCTGCCTGGCCACTGGCTCTGTCTCTGTCTCTCTCTCTGTCTCTCACCCCTGCTCCCCTGGATGCAAGCCTCCATCCCCTGCTTGCTCCATCTTTTTCTATGCTCAGCTTTGCTCCACGCATGTCCCTGTTGCTCCGCGCTTGCGCCATCGGCTTGCTGTTGAATATCGCACTATGCAACTTATTCATGGCTACGCCTCCTGCACTTGCGCATGCATTCATTAGGGTTGTGCATTGGCGCACTGCGATATGCACTGCACAGTGTCGCCCACTGAATATCGCTCATTGGCGCATGTCTGCTATTGCACTGGCGCATTTCACTTGCGCCATGCGTAACCGCTTTGAATATGCCACCCTAGATGTATAAATCTGTGATGATGCGTCTACTATGTGTATAAACGTAAGATTTCACATTTATCACATAGTAGCTCAGATTTATCACATAGGATTTTTGTCCATGCCTACTGCATGAATATGGTTGTGCCATAGAGGAATGGGATTAGCTAGTAAAGGGAGAAAATTTTGATAAAAAAAGAGACTGTAGAAAATAACACAGGATGAACCATGCGTACTCCCCTAAACAACAGTCATGGTAAGTATGCATTCTTTTGATGGGGTTAAGTCTACTACCGCAAAACCCTTGGAAAAAGAGATTCATTACACTAGTCTCCATAGTTAGGAGTGGAGGGGAAATGTGCAATATGCAGAAATATATGGACTATGGGTGCATATAGTAAAGATACCCTCTTCCTTTTTGATATAGTTTTGGTTTTCCAAGAAAAAACTGTCTGTTCTGCTTTCTGTGTTGCTGGGGGGTCAGTTTAGTGAAGCATTGTCTGGGCTCCCAAATTGTACTCCCAGTATTTTCAAAAGATCTGTTGTTACGTTTGTATCTGCAAAGTGTGTGGGATCACTAGAATCCGATGAGAGAGGAAACACTAAGGTTTGTCTCTTATCATAGTTTAATCAAGAACCTGATATCTTTTCAAATTCTGAAATCACCTGCAGAAATGCTTCTTCATTTATGTTTGGAGTGGTGCATATGCAAAGATCATCTGCATATGCGCATACATCAGGGGCTAAACTGTTATCTGGAAAAGTTATATGTGGAATACCTGGATGATTTGAGATTTTCCTGAGGCGTGGATCAATCTGAAAAACATATAAAAGGGGTCTGAGTGGACAACCTTGCCACACATCAACACCATGGAAGGGTACTCCTGGAGAGCCATTAATATAAGGGGTAATAATAGCTGAAGTATATAAAAGTGAGATCCATCTTATAAACCTGTTGGGTATATGGTATGCTTGTAGTACTTGAAAAAGATAGCTATGGTCCACTTGATTGAACGCCTTTTCCTGGTCCAATGCCAGGGTCAGGCGTTTTGGACATGACTCTCCTCTATGAGATGTTACATCTCTCAGAAAAATCAAGTTTTTAAATATAGACCTTTTTTGTATGGCACTTAATTGTACAGGGCTGATCACAGTTTCTGCAATTAGTGAAAGTCTAGCTAGTAGTATTGATGCTAAAATTTTATAATCAACATTTAGGAGACTTATAGGTCTCCAATTTTTTAAGTTCCTCCTCTCTCCCTTCTTGTATAATAAGATTACCAGAGCCTGGGACATAACTGCAGGAAATGTTTCCTAGGTAAGTATATATGAAAAGACATCTGATAAAATGGGTCCAAAATATTGGGCAGATTTTAGGTAAAATTCGACTGTTCATCCAGTTCTAGTGAGGAATTTTTCTGCAGCTTGCTCAAAGCTGCCAAAATTTCCGTCGGCATAACAGGAAAAAATAATGTGGATAGGGTTTCTGAATCTATGTGGGGAATGTCTAAATCTCTCAGATAACTGGGGTCCCAGACTGCAGTGGATGGGATCCCAAAAATTTCTTTTAAATATGTTTGAAAAATGTTTTGAATTTGATCAAATTCTGAGTGGCTTACTTGTGTACGGGGGTCTAATACTCTGTCAATAGTTATATGATGCACTGTATTCTGACAGCTCTTAAATGTGTCTAATGAGGGCCTGGACCCCTGAGTTCCAAACTGAGCTTCTAATTTCAAATATGTTTCTCTATTATATTAGATTTGGAACATGTCAGCCTTGATATCCTTAATTTCCTCTAAATCTATTTTGGTTTCATGTGCCCTTGAAATAGTGGCAAACAATTTTCCCCTTAGTTTTCAATAATGTAGGTATGAAAATTCTAAGTTTTTTTTTATTGCCAGTAGCATAAAGAAGGACTTAAATTCTGCCTTAGAGTCTATCCACCAATCTGTGACAGACTCAAAAGCATCAAAAACAGAATATCTGTGTAACTCCCCACCGGCCACTTGTTTAACTAGTAAGCACACCTCCCATATTTGCTGTCTAGGGGTTAGAGAGGGGTAGGGGTACAGAAACAATATTACACAAATGACGATTACTAAACCCAGGTCCCGAGGAGAGAACTTTTGCTAGGGGCTATGCTAAGTCTGAACTACTGGGGGGGTACCCAGTAATTCCACATAGGAAGCAGTAACAAGAATGTCCATTACAGGTTGGGGTTCCAGAGTGTGGCTTTATTCCAAAATTGGTACACAAAAGAAAGGTGGTACCCCCAAGGGTTTACACTTTGTGGCACAAGGCAATGCAGACAACAAAAAGTCTATAGCGAACAGAAACTCTAAACTTCCCATATTGCCTAGGATTTAGAACTCTCTTCAGTGGCAAAGCCTCAGCTGAAACATACATTTCTTCTAATGGTACTGGCCACAACAGCGCACACAATTTCTTCTAGTGACACTGTCCACAACTTAGAACATTTCCCATATTGCATAGGATTTAAACATTTGGAAAAGTGGCAGCTGGCCATGATGGAGCACACTGGTGCTCAGAATTAGCACAACCCACACCAGGGGGTTAACTTTCTCTTCAGGCATTGGCAACCATGTCCTGAATAAGCAGGCACCCTTACGGAACCTGTAGTGCTGAACCGGTCACTCCAGATGGGGGATTGCCCACCTTTTGCTTCCACAGTCCATACCTAGTCATTATTTTAGAGTTACACCTCAAACTTTTAGTAAAACAGTAGAACTATGCATCTTGGAATGACTGTCACATTCAGCATTAGTAACACACTACTTCTGAGTGTAAAGTCCTGAACAATGTGTCAAGCCTCACTGGGGACTCTACGATTATCAGTCAACTTTAAGAAAGGATGAGAACAGTCTCAAACAGAACAGAACTTGGTGCATAATTCCTTTTGTCAGAGTACACCCCAAAAGAAAACACAGGTACATTCCTCCTGGGATACCCAAAGTCAGATTACTCACAGCTGTACACAAAAAGGCAGCTTCAGTGTCCTGGATCAAAGTCCGGGGATTGTCCCTCGGATCTATTCTGCAGTCCTTCTTATCTCACTGGGGATGAGAAGAAAATCAGGAACTCCCGCTAGACGGTTTCCACCACTTTTACTGGCAGGCAGATGGTTCTCAGGACTAGGGTGAGGAAAATAGGCTCTCCTCACAGAGCCCACACTGCAGCCCCTCTCTCCTCCAGCTGCTCACACTGAACTCCACTCACAGAACTCTTCTCACAGACTAACTGAAAATTCTAAAGCTCCCCACTCACAGTTAGCTACCGTGGCTTATGTTGCTGTGAGAGTTCTAAATGACATCACCTCTCTCAACTCAGCTGAGACCAAGTAAACAGAGAGGGAACAGGTGAAAACCATTTAACTAGTTGTTCACCAGCTGCCTTCCCTACCTAGCACTGACACTGATGGGATTCTAGTATCCCCAGGGGACTGGGTGGTTACATCTGGCAAAAGGTAATGAAAATAATTGTTCTTCTAACTCTGGTTGAGACAAAGGGGAGTTATTTAACTTCTATCTAGTATTCTTTTTTAAAGGGGAGGATATGGAATGCTTAGTGACATATGATAAAGAGACTGCCTGGTGGTCGGAGGTCTCACATGGGCTAGTTTGGGTCTATTGAAAAGGTTTTTGCTCTTTGTTTGGTGAATAACAGTGTATCCATCCACTAACCCTGCTGTTGTCAAAATAGACTTTAAACAGTTCGTATCACCAAAAAGCTTTGTGGTGCGTCACCTCTATCTGCTAGCGAAAGTGGATAATTGAAGTCACCACCCATTATAATGTGTCTATTAGTATGCAAGTAGGGTTGAATTAGCTTAAAAAGTTCAGATTGTGATGTTATGCTTTGGAGGGCATAAACATTCAGTAATCTAAAGGGTTTGGCAGTTGGGTTTCAGTGCTAGGAAGTGCAAGATAATGCAGCTGGGACACAGAAACCTGAGAGAGGAATGCAGGATGGGGGGGGGGCAGGTTCTAGCCACCACAAGTCAGTAGAGAGGCCTGAGGATTATCATATCCGATGACCTGAAGTTAGCCAAACAATGCTAAAAAGCAGTGGGGAAGGCAAACAGAATGCTGGGGTGCATAGGAAGATGCATAACCAGTAGGAGGAGTGAAGTGGTGATACCACTGTATAGCTCACTGGTGATGCCTTATCTGGAATACTGTGTCCAGTTCTGGAGACTGCATCTCAGGAAGGACATAGACAGAATGGAAGCAGTCCAGAGAAGAGCAATAAAAATGATTCATGGACTGCACCACAAGCCTTATGGGGAAAGATTCAAGGGGCTAAACATCTATTCACTGGAGGAGAGAAGGGAGACGGAGGATATGATAGACTTTCAAATATCTTAGAGGAATAAACAGGGTACAGGAGGGGAGCATATTTCAGAGACGAAAGTGCACAAGGACAAGGAGACAAAACATGAGGCTGGAGGGAGGGAGGCTTGGGGGAATGCTTGGAAGTATTTTTTCACAGAGAGGGTGGTGGATCCATGGAACAACCTACCAGCAGAGGTGGTGGAAGCAAAAACGGTATGGGGATTCAAAAGTGCATGGGATAAGCATAAAGGCACCCTACTGTACAGCAGAGCTGGGGGAAAGGCAGTCTAGATAAGAGTAGGGATTGCCAAACGAAGTAGAGAAATGGCAGACAGAGTGGGCTGCATGGTCCTTATCTGCCGACAGATTCTATGTTTCTATTTGTTGCCAAAGCAAACATCCAATAAAAGAGCTCTACCTGGACTAATGTCCACCACCTTGCGTACAGAATGATGAAAACCTTTCAGTAAAATGCCTACCCCATCACACAGGTCAGAACCTTGGGACCAATAGGAGGGGCACAAAGTCCACATTTTTCAGCATGTGAAATGTCATGAGTAGTTTTTATCCTAGTATCTTGGATATAAATAATGTCATTGGGTAGGTCCTTTAGAAACTGAAGGGTAGTCAGGTGTTTTTTATGTTGCTTGCACGCATGTGCAAGAAACATAGTGCCATCATCGGAGATTTCGGAGGTGTGTCACCTCCTCCTCCAATTCAGTCAGTGAGCTGGCAGGCGCGGCCCTTGTAAGCCAATGCATTTTGGAGCTGTCTATGACACGCTTCAAAATGCAGTGGCATACGGTTGAAAGGGGGAGCTACGCTTCAGTGAGCAGCGATAAGCAGCGTAGCTCCCCCCCCACACGCAGGCGTGCACACCCCTGCACGCACTGTATAGCCAGCGGGTGCCCAATCCCAGTCGGCTGAGCTGCGTCATTCCCCAGTAGTTGGTGCCACGCTGGGAGCCCACCCCAGCATGGCAAGAAGTCCTGGCCGACGGGGTGCCCAATCCCCATCGGCTCGAACGCCCGTCCTTGTGCCATGCTGGGAGCCCACCCCAAGCGTGGCAACGTCCACAATGTCTATTTTTTTAAAACCTGTAAAACAAAAACAGTACTGGCTGCGTCTCTGACCCCCTCCCACAACCCGCACCCACCCACTGCTCACCATAACCTCCCCACACCCCCACACCCCATACTTACCTCCGGACTCGCGCCGACGATCTTCGTGGACGGGAACACGCCTGCACTCTTCAAAGCCGATCGCTAACTGAGGAAATGCCGGTAAGCTGCATAATGGGCTAGATAGGGGGTTTCAACTTTGTTGCATATCTCAGGCATTTGTAGGAATTTTGCCAAATTTTTCAACATGGTGTTTTAGGACCCCTTCTCATGAATGATGTCACTGTCATGGCGTTATTCAGGCCGAGGGTGATTTGCGCAGTGACCGTGCAGTGACTCAGAAATCACTCCCTTCGGCCCGAAACCGCCATGACAGTGAATTTATCATGAGAAGAGGTCCAAAAGCCCCATGTTGAAAATCTGGTCCAAAATTCTAAAATGACTGTTTTATTTAGCGCAAGGCTATGCAGTTCCTACGCAGGCTCAGAAGTTTCGAAATTTCAATATTTTCACTCCAGATTTTCAACATTGCCATTTTACCACACCTTCTTATGAGTAGTACAGCTGTCATTTTTCACATCTCACCCAAAATGTGTTTCCTACCATGTAGCACAGAATGGCGCAGTCAAATGTAAATCAATGTAATGGACAAATTAACAAAATCAAAGTGACACTGTTCATGAGCAGAGGTCTTAAAATGGCAATGTTGAAAATTTGGTGAAAAATTTCGTAAGAATGACTGTTTTACGAGCGTGCGTTGCGCAGTTCCTACGCAGCTCGTAAGTTCGCAAATTTTCAATATTTGCACTCCAATGACTTCCAAATACCTAAACAGCACATAGAAGCAAGCAACATTTGGCATTGACAAATGCTTGTTTGTTATGCCTTAATGCTGTAGACATTTAATGTCAAAGGAGAACAATGCTGACTACCCCTCATGGCTTATTGAAAGAGAAATCAGACAATATATAAACCATTAAGAGACTTTCTGGTGAGACTTGTCACTTTTTTTTTCACTGTGTCCGATTGTGAGTCTGAAGAAGGATCAATTTTTGAAGACACTGAAGATGAGTGTGAGTCTTCCTCTTCATCCTCAGTATCCCCCCACTGCCTTCTTTTAGCTAGAGCTTGATACCTGTTTCTAGTGACCATGTAATGTTTTTTTTGCAGGGTCTGATCTGCTTTTCTTTTTGGGATCCGCCAGTGTAAACTGCGTCTGGTCTCGGGTGGGGGGGGCATGTCAGAAGTAATGCTTCTAGCTTCAGAGAGACTGTTGGGGAGCCCTGAACTACAACACTGACTGGGGGCTTCCTCAGTAACCATCTGAGAATTTTCTTCCTCCAGTGGGGGAGGGTAGGTTCTCTGTTATTAGATGAATTTCAGCAGGAGCAGATTGTTTTGTTTGTGATTGTACAGTACCTGGCATGTCTCAATTAACTGGGCAGGGTCTTGCTGAGCCCTATCTAACCTGTTACGGGCTGCCCATGGGCAGGATTTATTGGAGTGACCATCCTCATCGCACAAGTTACACTTAAGTGCGTTTAGACATCCCAAACTCACATGCTGTCTTCCAGGCAGAAGTTATATTTTGGTTTGTCACAAATCGAGTGGAGGTATGTGTGTGTGCTCTACACTTATGGCACATTTTAGGTTGCCCAGGGTAAAAACATAGGCCTCTAGCCCTGCCTGTATAGAAACTTCCATGGAGATGCATTATACCTGAACCTGAATGTTTCAGTTGTACCTTTAGTTTCTAGTTCCTGGTCCATACTAAATCCTCATCTAGAATGGGGGCGAGTGTTTCTAAAATTGTGCATCTCTGTTGTAGCCAGTACTGTACATCAGCAATATTTACCCCCTCGTTTCTAAACAGCAGAGTTATGGTCTTACTGGTAGGTTTGGTCAGGGGAATGGGAAAGAATGGCTGTCATGAAAGGGGTATTCTGAATCTGAGTATATTTAGCCCAGAATTATTTTAGAATATGGCTAGTTTTAAAGCTTAAATCATAAGTGACTTCACCCCTAACATGTATGACAGCAAATAGTCCACAAGCATTTATACCCATAGTGTCTTTTAGCATTTTATGCAGAACTGGCCGTCTGTCTGGAGCGACAGCAGAGTCCCCATTAAACTTTAGGCGGGCAGTGTCCCTTTGCTGTGCCGGTTCCCCTATGTTTTTAAACAAGTCTGACATCTGTAATCGTCTGGGCTGCTCTGATTCTGGGGCAGTGAGGCTGGGTATTGTTTCCTCTTACTGTCCTGGGACATGGGTGTCGGCAGGAGTCTCCTGACGTTTAGCACCTGTATGAAGGGGCCGTTCCCTAGCAACCTGAATATTTTCGGTAATTGTGCTGGCCAGCAAGTCCTCCATTTGTAAAACATTATACAATGGCAAGAAAGAATCCTGGCTTCTGATTGGTCAGTTGGCCACCACAGCAGGGATGTTATCCTGGCATAACCTCCCTTCTGATTGTTTGGAGCTACATTAGCATTGTTTACATTAGGATTGTTTACATTGGCATTGTTTGCATCTTCTCTTAAGAAACAAAAATATTTTTACACGTTCTTTAAAAATATTTTTTTATTCTGTATATAACAACAAGCCATTGTATAATAGGAATAATGCCCTCCAGGGTGGGTGTTATACTGAGATAACATCCCTTCTCGGGTGCTGGATGCCCTCGGCCGGTGGCCTCGGGCCTAACCACCCAAGGTGGGATGTTATCCCAGCATAACACCCACCCTGTCGGGAATTATTCCATTATAACCACCTTGTTCAAGAACTGTTTCGGGCATTTGAGTAGTCGATGCACAATCTTTGACAATATTGGCAGCCCAGACTGGGCCCAGAGATGTCCAAGTTTGCTTGTTTATATCTTTTTGCCACCCGAAGCACTTATGGTGGCCTCTGGAGTGACTTTTACTGTCATGGCCTTTCCGTAAGGACAACATCTGGACTGAAGCAGTTAAAGGTGCACGGACAACATCTGGTGAGGTGGAACTGGCTATAGGATTCACTGGGGTAAACAGAGAAGGAATTGTGAAAGCGGTCGAGCTGGTGCTCAGGGCAGAGGAAAAATCATCCTGTTCGGTAGGAGCACTGTCTTCTTGCATCACATTTAACAAGAACTGTTTATGCATTCTAGTGCATTTCACAACAGATCTTCCTGAGAGAGTATAGTCTGTACCTGTTCAGCAGGAAAAGTTACCTGGCCCATCCTTGTGATTCTGAATACGCAGTCTGGTGTAGAGTAGTGGAATGACTTTGTAAATTCATAGGTTCACCATTTACATTCAATATGTCTCTTTCCTTCATTGTAGTCTGTCATGCTTCAATTCCTAGTGTATTTGTACTTCCCTCTGTAGACTCAGTAAACTCCATGAGCAACACCCCAGTATCTACTCCACCATCTGTCCGGCTCTCTGTCATGTTGGAATGGCAGACAAGGGTTCCCCCTACAGATGAGTAGGTGAAGTTTTTATTGTGGTGAATCGCACAATACTAGGGACTGTATATTGAAAAATTATATCAAAAATCTCACAAACGCTATGTGTCCTCATACTATGATCTGTTTTTATCATTAATATGTTTTGTGTGTGTGTTTTTAAACACTTATTTTACTTATGTTGTCCTGAGCCCTACACCTATCTTTTTGAAATAACTATCTTATCCCTCATTATGTGTTTTTTTTCCTTTTTATTAATATATAATGTAGTCCTGTGTGTTCCTTTTTTTCTATGTTATCCACCCCACACAGTGTTTGTTTATTGAAATGTTTCACCAGGATGGCACACTGAACGACAGGTTGCGCGTCTCCCGGTGCAACCTGGGGGGAAGGGGTACAATAGGGATGAGACATTTTACATTCAAGTTACAAAGATCAACATAGCATAAAATTAATTAAGGCAGTTGTTACAACCAGTGTTGCATACATATGTAACTTGTGAGAACAATTAATAAGTGCAATGGTAATAAGTGAACAAGTGCTATCCTGAAATAAGGGGTGAAGGCGAGAGAGGATGAGATGACAATGCAGAGTTGTGTCCTGGAGAGACCCCTTCAGGATGCGGGGAACCCTGCAAGGGGACAGGGGACTGGAGTAGGGATTAGAGAGGGAGTAAGTGTGATTAACACCTAGGAGGGGAAATAAGGCTTGACCCAAAAAGAGAACCCTTCAGGATGAGATGAACCCTGCAAGGGGACAGGGAAGTTCAGGCAATTGTAAACCCTCCTGCGGTTAGGTGTTGTAGTTATAGAGGGACAGTGAGAGGGAGGAAATGAGAAATAACACCTGGGATGGGATGAGGCCCCAAGGAACCCACCAGGACACTGGGGGCCCTGCAAGGGGACCTGGAAGGCCAAGGATAGGTAGATGGGAAAGAAAAGGTGGCAAGCCTACGCACTATAGGACCCCTTCAGGATGCTGAGAACCCTGCAAGGGGAGAGTGAAGGCTCCACAGTGTTCCATAATTTTTGCAATGTTTGCTCAGATTCTTTTCTTTTTTTCATTTTCATACATTTTCTGTACTTGTCCTACAATAATCCTAACTAATTTCTGCTGTCATATTTATTGCTATTGCAAAGTCCAATGGCACCTGGACTGCTAGATATGACATTCTTCCAAAGTTCTGATCCTGTACTCTTACAGCCAACACATTCCAAAAAGTGATGATATATGGGCATTCAAAGAAAAATGTTTCTGTGTTTCTAATATTGTATTACATAACTCTCTGGGACAGTAACGCTCTTCCACTTTTTTATGTTTATGATTATTCTTCACCCCCAATTTCCCATGGCATGCCAACCAGGTAGTATCCCACTAATACTTTGGGAGTCTTTTATCTGTCAACAGTTTAGTAGTTTGAGCAAAATGTTGAGAATTTCCTTTTGGAAAAAATAATTCCTCTTTAAACTCAGCCAATCATGTCTGCTTATATACCAAATGTCTTGACGTAGATTTCAGATTTGCTATGGTAACCTTCCACATTTGAATTTTCTTTATAGTAACCACTATATGTTGTGGTAACACTTCAGCATGAATTTTGAAATTCCATTTATCTAGGGACCATTTTGGTAAAAAGTGTGAGAGCCATTCTTGCCCCCCATCTCCCCCAGATAACGCTTTTATGTTGTAATGTCGGCACAATATTGAAATACCAGAAGCCGGTATGGAAAACAGTATAGGATGAATCATGTCTAGAACCCCTTGAGATACTGGCTGATAAGTTATCATTCTTTTAATGGGATTCAAATGAGTTCCCCATATGATGTGGAAGAAAGTACTATAGATTCTAGTCTCCAAATCAGGAGGGGGGGGGAACAGATCCTACAAAAAGTAATAGTGGAGCTATGAATGTCTTAATAAGGTGCACTCTTTTAAGCTTAGATATCTGTAACTTCTGCCATGCAAGGGCTCGTTTGTCACATATACTTAGTCTGGTTTCCCAATTAACTCTGTCAGGCTCTTTGGGCGTAAATGTTACCTCCAGAATGTTAGCCTCTGAAACAACTGTTACGTCCCCCACTTTGGTCAAACCAAGTACTGCCTTGTTCCCTGTGGCCAATGCCTTACGTTTGTGTGAGTTTATCCTAGCTCCAGTCACCGTAGAATATTCTGACATGACTTCAAATGCCATCCTGCAATCTGCTTCAGAATCCAAATATAAGCATAAATCATCGGCGTATGCCATGACTTTTAATGTCTGGGTAGCAGGTGGTAAACTAATTAGATTTGATCATTTTTTCAGATCTTTCTTACTAAAATGTCTATATTGAAGATATATAGCAGGGGGCTCTTCTAATCTTGATTTTCCTCCCTACTGTCCGATTTATAAGTGGGCAGAAGTGGGCCTGTGCATATAACAACCACAGCCAAGCTATAAACTGGTCTGGAATGCCATAATGATGCAAAATTTGAAATAAGGCATCATGAGAGATTGTGTCAAATGCTTTTTCCTGATCTAAGGCTGACACATAGCCCTGTGCTTTTCACATGTGACCCCTTGTAAAAACTCCACGAAGACATATTAAATTATCTCTTAAATTCCTGCCAGCTATGGCACATGACTGATATGGTGGAATCGTTTTTTTTGCTGAGTGACTCAATGTCTGACAAAGTATATTAGAAAGGATTTTACCTGCCGGCACAGCGGTAGCGCTACCACTCATGATGCCAGCACCTGGAATCGAGCACTATTGCTCAGTGTGTCATCCTGGTAAAACTTTTAAATAAATCAATAAATGAGCCCAGGGAGCTGGAGGGCCAGCCGGGGAGGGGAAGCTCAAGCATCTGACAGACAGCTCACTTCCATTGGGAGGGAGGGGGGATGATGGCCCGCTGCTGGTCTGACCTCTGGTGGAGGCCAGAGGTACAGCAGCCTGATGCCACACAGAAGGGGAGGAGCGCAGCTAGACATTGGCGTAAAGTGCTTTGATGCCATGCTGAAACTGTGATTCTAGGGGTTACAGGGGAAAAATCGGGATGTGGTGGAGCACACTGGCAAAGGATGGCACCCCTCACCACCCAATCTGCGAGGCTACAATGGGGGGCCCGATGAATCGAGAAGGATTTGGGAGTTCCCTCCACCCCAGCCCCACCTGGGGGGATAACCAAAGCTACATGGGGGTGCCTGAGTGGTGGCTCATGGATCGAGGTGGGTCAGTGGAGCTCTGCTAGGTACTGTGGGATAAATAGCAAGTTAAAAAAAAAGAAAGGATTCTAAAGTCCAGATTGATCAGTGAAATGGATCTCCAATTGGTCAGTTCCAATCCATCTCCTTTTTTGTGAAAAAGAATTAGAAATGCTTGGGCCATTTGATCCGTCATGTCTAAATTGCATAATATATCAATACATATTTCCATCAAGATGGGTCCTAATATATCTTGTAATGCGTTACAAAAATTAGAAGTCAGCCCATCTGGGCCTGGGGCAGTATTGAGCCTAAGCTTTGAGATGGCCATTCTTACTTCTGTTGTACGTATGGGTGCCATCATAGCTGTAACTTCTTCCATCAGTAAAGGATCCATGTTTATATCAGATAGGAAGTTCTGTACCTTAGTAACTGTATGTACAGGGAGCCAAAGGTAGAGGTCAATTGCTCTGTGATAACCTCCAGAATTTTGTCAAACTCTGTTGCACATCCAACAAAAGTGCCCTGACTGGTTCTAAATCCATAACTTTCTGAATAGTCACTTCCCCTTTAAACAGGCCCCCCCAACCCAGAGCATAACTCATCCCCCAGGGACCACACTGTGGGGCCCCATGGCCAAGATTTCTGCACTTGATGAATGTCTGCCCCTGAATGTAATCTAATGCCCTGTAACATGCAGATCTGTGCCTGGGAGTCGTATAAGGCTTGGAATGTGATGCACCGCCTTTTGTACCTTTTAATGCCATTTAAATTTAGTGAAATAACATTCAAAATGTCTCCCATCATCTTGGCCATAAGAAAAGGGGCTCCAGCCTACGTAAGTCACCTCATGGTTTCTTTCTGATTTTCTTTTTTACTTTGGGTTTGTCCATTGGATCCCTTCCACATCTGACATTTCTTTTTGGGATGATGCAGTTGATGATTCTGAGTCCCCCTCCTCATCGGCTGATTGATCATTCAAGACTGAGTATTGATTAAGAGCAGATACCGTGTCCATTTTCAGCAGTTTAGACTCGGGAATATTTCTGAATGACCATTGCTTTCCTTGCACCATTTGGAACTCGTCAATAGGTGTGTGTGTGTGTGGGGGGGCATTTCTGAATCTTGCAGTTTCTCTGGTGTGGGTACCCCTTTGTCCAGTTTTTCCAAACCAGTTTCCTCTTGGTCTTCCTCTCTCTGGACTGGTTCCAGTGCACTGGTAGAGTGGTCTATAAAGGTGTCCTCTGTATCATCCTGAGGTGTCAGTGGTGGGGCAGGCAATACCTCGCTTAACATCTGAGGCTGTTCTGCAAGGGCATGTATGTGCTTCTCCTGGGCTGCATGCACAATGTCATCTTGATTCCAAAAGGTCACTTTGTTACGGACTGCCCAGGGGCACTGAAGGAGAAGGTGACCCAGTTCATTGCATAGATTGCACTTCAGAGGGTTGTGACAGTGATTCCTTGCATGCCCAGTTTGTAAGCAAATATTACATATGTGTACCTCATAGGCATTGCTAAGGTGCTAGAAGAAACCACACCGGTAACAGATCTTTGGCTAACCCGAGTAAAAGCAGAACCCTCTTCCTAGACTCAAGTGAAAGCAACTGGGGAGATGCACCAGCCCATCGTAAGTTATGCAAAGTTTTATCTTTATTTTCCACCCCCCCTCCCCATCCAGATATGTTCATTGTCCAGAATTGGTACTGGCCTCTCCAGGACTTCAGCTCTTTGTTTGACCCAGTGTAAAATGTTAGACATGTGAACATTTTCATTCTGGAATAAGATGATGATAACTTTAACAGAAGGTCTTGTTAAGGGGATGGCTATAAATGAAACCCACAATGAAGACTGCTTAAGAGATTCATATTTCATCCAGAATTTTTCCAATTACACAGGTATATTGAACTGACATCAAATATTGTATCCCCAGAAATGTGAATTAGTGGAAAGATGTCCAAGGCCAAAAAATTGCATGGACTCCTTTAATAGCTTTCGTGCCACATATACCCTATTGGGTTGTACATCCAGTTCACCTCTATATTTCAGTCACACAACATTTCTTCATGTCCTGGGCTTGCCCAGGTTAGCAAATAAATCAGCCATTTAAAACCTTGGGTTCTGTGGCCTTGAAGCATTTGACCTGGGGAGGGGGGTGAATCCGCAGTTGTCTGCTGCTCTGAACCCTTGGAAGCACCAGGGTCCCCATATGTTCCATTGTCAGCCTCCATAACTTCTGCCCAGGTTGTCCAGGGTACTGACTGAAAGTCACTGATATTGCCAGTGCTTGTACCTTCCCCTGAGTCATCTTGCAGTGTATCTGCAACATCTGCCTGCTGCTGTTCCCCTCATTTACCACTTCTATCATTCGCAACATTACTGTGTGGTAAGTTAGCAATAAAGAGAATAAAGGATGGGTGGTGTGTGTAATGAGATTTTACACACACCCATGGCATGGGATACTACATAAACCCTGACGGTATAAAACGCATCCCACGCCGAGGGTCTGTATAAAATCGAGTTTGACACACAACCCTATCTTTTATTTTATATAATTGCTGGCCAATGCTTTTTGCCACAGCAAATATATAAAATGAAAGAAAAAAAACAGATCGTTGCAGAGGCAGCCACGGACTGGTCAGTATTCAGCACGCACAACGGTCTGTCAGGATTTTCAATTATTTTTCTGTTTTAGTCAGGCTTGCAGAGTGGACCGTTATGTTTTTGCATTACTCCTTTTTTTAATTTGTGTTTTAGTAGTTTTACTTACTGCCGCGTGATGGTTGTTGTATCCGTCTAGCGAGAGAAGTGGAGAGAGATCGTATAGCGCGTGCGCAGAAGCAGGGAAACCCGGCGTGTGTTTGCCATTATAACCAGCTGGTTATAATGGCAAATTATAACTGGGTTTCCCTATGGGAAAAAGCACTGGCCAGTAATTATGTTTTGTTTATGTGTCACAGTACCTGGTATAGTAGACTCCTGCTCCGTGTTGTGTGCTGAGCCCATGTTACACTCATTGTCTGCAGCTGAGCTATTCTGTTGTTCTGAAGGTGCCACACCTTGTTTCCTTCCCCTGTGTGTGGCCTGCATGTTTCCATCCAACTTTCTGGCTATTCCTTTGCCTATCAATTGTTTAATCTCCTTTGCTGTAGAGGGAACACCAGGCAACCAGCGTTTTCCGTCTGGTGCCAAAGTCCATCCTGCCACCCATAGGGCTCTCTCTGGTGACCTGGATACATCTGTCCTTGGTAGTCCTTCCAAATTCTCTTGCTCCATTTGCTGCACAGATTGCTCACCACTCGCCCTGTCAGCGGGTGTCTGCGATATAGTCTTTGAAGCTGTTTGTAATTTCTGCAGCAACCACCTCCATCGCACCTCCCGTTCTGCAGCTAGTAAGTCTTCAGTTAAGTCCATGCTGCTGGAACTGCTGCCAGCGCTACAGGTACTGATTTTTCTAGCTCGCTGGGCTCCATGACATCATCCGTCACAATGTGTATAGGAATATGTACCTCTTTCTCCACTTCAGGTATTTCCATCAAACTGACGAATAAAACTTTCTCAGACTTGGAGCACAGAGCTCCCACACCTCTTCCTCCTCCTCCATCGCCTTACAATTGTCAGCCATCTTGCTGACCGATGGGACACAGCACCCCCAACCAAGAGTAGGGGAATTTTACCGGAAAAAATCAATACAGGGTATACAGACAATAATATAACATATAGATAATCATGAATAAAAAAATACAAACAGGCAACTCCCTAATAACTGTGAAACCTTCCTTAACCCATATCCTTAGTTAAACACCCTCCAAAACTTAAGTGGTACAAAACTTTCACACCTGTAAAACAATTCAGAAGCACAAAAGGGGATCAAAAAAATAAAAGAAGAAAAGAAAGAAAGACAATTATAAACTTACACTGATTTTTTAATACCTCCTTAAAACCTTTCCACATTCTCTGTACTTGCTCCCATTTATGATAGCATAGATCTTTTTGGTAAGTTTCCTTACAAGCTGCTTCACCAGGCTCCCTACTGACAAATACGGCATCCGCAATTGTTGCAAAATATATTTACTCCTAGCTTGCCAAAGGTAGAATTTTAAAATTGCTAAAAGGACTTCTAGAGTCCCACCATCATACTTTCCCAGTCTACCAAAATAATCCCCCAAAATGATTTGATTATATGATGAGTGATTTAGCCAAGGGAGTTGCCACCTAACAGCCAAAACATTCCATAAGTTCACAGTATAGATACAATCTAAAAAAGAATGTCCCATCGTTTCCACTGGGGCTAAACATTCGTTATATCGGCAATTTCTTTCATCCAAGGTCTTGTGCTTCCAATTGCCCTGAATGTTAATTTTACCATATGTGCACAGCCAACGATTATCCCACATACGTAAAGGTATTCGGAAATTACATAACTGATGTGTAGCTGTATGAATCTTGGGCCAGATATTCAAAAGGGTTGCGCATGCTGAAGTCCTAAATTGCACCATTCTGCGATATTCAGCAGGAGGCAGTTGCGCCACTGAAAACAGGCTGAGCAACAGCGCAATGCAAATGAATGCATGCTCAACTGGAGGGGGAGGAACCATGCATAAACTGCACAGCCCGATATTCAGCCGGGCTGTGCAGAGTTGTGCAGGCGCAACCCCCAACCTGCGCCTGCAGGACTTTGAGCCAAAAAAAAAGGCTTAAGTCGAGGGCCACCCACAGGTGAGCTGCTGTATTGCAGGGCGCCAACACAGCAGCTGCCACCTGTGGCTGGCCCCAACTCAATCCTGTGCCCCCCGCAGCCTGATCGCGGGCATGAGTGTACTCCCCCACCAGCCCGATCGCGGGCATCAGTATGCTCCCCTCCCGTTCACATCCCTGGTGGTCCAGTGGACCGAAAATGCCCGATGCGGGCGGTATGTTTAATAACCCCGTTCCATCCCTGGTGGTCCAGTGGACCAAAATGCCTGATCGCGGGCGGTAAGTAAATTGAACCCCCAAAACATCTCCCTGGTAGCTAGTGTCCCCCACCCCACGGCCCCACCACCCGCTCCCCGGCGGCGGCGGGGCAGCATCCCTGCCGCCCGCCGCCCCGTAACTGACTGCCCAGTAGGGCTGCCGCCCATTGGTGCAGAGCAAAGAGCCAATGGGCGTGCAGCCCTTACTGGTACGCCAGTCAGATTTGTGAATGAAATCTGGACTGTCATGTACGTATCGCTACTGCGCCAACAACTCTTTGCTAATACACCATAAGTCAGGCAATCGGCGCTCGGCGAAGTAGCCGAGAAGCGGCAACCGAGTGGGATGCTACCGACTGCGGGGAAGCGAAGGTGGTGGGGCTTACCGATGAGTGGGTGGGGTGGGGGACACCTCCACCAGGAGATGTTTTGGGGGTCAATTTACTTACCGCCCGCGATCGGGCATTCGTCCACTGGACCACCAGGGAGATATTCGGGGTGGGGGTTTCAATTACTACTGCCCGCGATTGGGCACAAGGGAGATGTTCGGGGGGTTCTGTTTACTTTCTGCCCACGATCGGGCACAAGGGAGATGTTCGGGGGGTTCCGTTTACTTTCTGCCCGCGATCGGGCATTTCGGTCCACTGGACCACCAGGGATGTGAATGGGGGAGTTATTAAACATACCGCCCGCGGTCGGGCATTTCGGTCCACTGGACCACCAGGGATGTGAACAGGAGGGAGTTATTAAACATACAGCCCGTGATCTGGCATTTCGGTCCACTGGACCACCAGGGATGTGAACAGGAGGGGGTTATTAAACATACCGCCCAGCGATCGGGCATTCGGTCCACTGGACCACCAGGGATATGTACGGGAGAAGGTGGGGGAGCCACATTGCTGCCCACGATCGGGCTGCAGGGTGCGTCGGTCCCCGACGGCTGCTGCCTGGCAGGGCGCCAGGCGCAAGTCCTCGGGGATCGGCGCACCTACATGCTAATGGCATGCAAATGGGGCCATAATCAGATGCCAATGGCCCCCCCTGTACCTTGCATGAATTATGGCCCCATTTGCATGTCACCTTTTGAATGTCGTGATTTCGCGTAGCGCCAATGGTACCAATGCTACCAGAAGCTGAATGCTCCACTTGACAACTTGCGGTGGCGCAAGTTCCACTGCTTATGCACAGTGGTTGTGGCTGGGTGATATTCAAAGGAGTTGCTCAATAGCAACTCCTTTGAATATCGCCTCAAGCGCCACACCCCTAACTATTTTGGCGAAGCGCAAGGGCTTGCGCCTCAGAATGGCGCAGTTTGAATATCCAGCCCCTTATCTTTATAACAACCCCTAAACTCAGGCTCCGAAGGGCCTATCTTTGTCAAAATATCTTCGTATAGCAGTTTCCTGGAACAAGTCAAAATCTGAGTCTTAGTAACTAACCATTGACTCATTTTTTTAATAGAAGATTTTAAAAATACTGGTATATGTAGAAAAGGAATTATTTTCAAGGGGGCCTCTGACCATTTCCCTAAAAAAATTTGTAGAGTCCCTTGAAACCAATCTTTACTAATAGAACGGTCCTCTTGTGCAAGGCGTTTAAAAGAGCCTGACCAAAATAAGGTATGAAAAAACACCAAGGGGTGAATCATTCTCCCCCCTTTTGTCTACTAAGATAAGTGAAATCCCTCTTGATTGGGTTGAGACGGCTGCCCCACAACATCCGGAAGAAGAGGCTGTAAACTCTTGTTTCAAGTTGAAATAGAATAGGGTAAACCCATGCTGTATATAATAGGATAGGTATGAGAAACTGCTTGATAAGTATTCTTTTAGAGTTAGATAAGTTCCAGCCTTTTCATCTGGCCACCCTTTGTTCACATTTCAGAAGTGCGTCATGCCAATTTTTATATGCCATATTCCCCATCCCAATATATAGTCCCAAGATTTTGATTGGTTCAGATTTTATCCGAATTTCTGCTATAGTGACTTCACTCAAGGTGCCCCCTATATGAATTAATTTACACTTATCCTTATTTATTTTTGCTCTTGCTATCTCCGAGAAGTTTGCTATTTCTGCCATTGCTATTTCTGTACTGGGGGTGTCATGATAAAATAATAAAAGGCCATCCGCGTAAGCCAAGGCTTTAAGAGTAGGTCCTCCTTGTCTGCTGATGTTACAGTTATCAATAATATAACGTATACAAGGATCTAAGTAGAACACATACAATAATGGGCTGAGGGGGCAGCCCTGCCATACCCCACTATAAACCAGAATATTACCTCCCAAGTATCCTCCTATCAAGGGGACAATGGTTGCTGCACTGTACGGGGTAGCTATCCACGTAATAATATTACTGGGGATGCCATATGTACCTAGTACCTGAAACAAAAAAGCATGAGACACTCTTTTGAAAGCTTTGCTTTGATTCATCTCTGTCAAAAAGCCTTGTATGTTATGTGTGCTGCAGTAAACACTGTCCCTAATTGTCCAGAGGTTCTCCTGGATATTCCTTCCAGGATGGAACAGGTCTGAGAAGGGTGACTTAATTTATTTACCGTCAATTGTAACCTTTTATGTAAAATTGTGATAAGAATTTTCCAATCCATATTTAATAATACTATAGGCCTCCAATTTTGGAGGAATTCCCTATCCCCTGATTTATACAAAAATCTCAGCAGTCCAGTTGCAAACTCTGGATGTATTCTCCCAACTGAGAAAATGTTCTGGAATATTTGTATAATCATACTGGCTAGTTCTGTTCTAAAAAGTTGATGAAACTCTATGGGTAACCCATCCTACCCTTCAGACCTATTTTTTTTTCATCCCTGAAATTACAGAAAGAATTTCTGCAGTGGTTATTGGCATCATAAATGCCTCTTTTTTGTCACTACTTAATGTAGCTGAGAATGGGGATAAATACTCTATTCGTTCAGGTAAACTTCCTATTGGGAGATTAGACAATTGGTGGAAATGGTCCTATATAATATGTTCTATCTCAGCTCTATCCTGAAAGAGTTTACCATCTTTGTTTTTAAGTTCAGTTAATCCTGATGAGTCAACCCTGGGCTTACAGGCAGCATACGGGTCACTCGTTGGAGTTTTCTGTATTCCGAAACTTAATTCAGCAGAAAGGGTTGCATCTTTGTCATATTGATAGCATTTCATCTGGTTTTTAAGATTTGTGATTTGGGCAGAGTAGTATTTCCCAGTACTGGCTGTTAAAGAAAATAAATGTTGCAGTTGCCCCCTAAATGATAGGTATTTCAGAAAATTCCCATTCTGTTTTTGTTCCCCCTGCCATTGTAACCAAGTCCTAGTAATTTTTTTGTGTCGTTCCACCAGTCTCCGGCTGAATCATATAAACATTGTACCATCGTTCTGTCCGATAGTTCTTGCATGGGGCCCTCGTATCTTTTTATCAGAAAATATGGACATGTTTGCTCTCCATCTGCTGTTATTTCTACGTGGATCATGAGTCAAGACATTTTTAAACTTAATTTTAAATGGTCAGAGAACTCACAGGGTAGTATATGCAACCCTTTAATCTGAGTGTTTGGGGATAAAAAAAGAAATCAATTCATGTTGCCAGGGAGGTCCTCTAAAATAAGTTTTTCATTGGGGTCAACCCTATCACTGAATATGTATCTTTCAGCCCTGCCTTGTTGAGACATTGAAGCAGGGCATTAGAGTCACAGTACACCTTTTTCCCTAAATTTACTCTATCAGCCACATCTATAGTACAATTAAAATCACCCCCTAAAATTACAGATCTTGCAGTTGCTAAATAAAGTTGGATTTTACCCCATACTTCAGTTCTATCTGTTTTAACTTGAGGGGCATAAACATTTATAAAATAAAAAGATTTCCCTTTCCATAGCCCATCCAAAATCAAAACTCGTCCGGGAATAAGATCGATAAGTTTTTGCAAAGTAAATCCAGTCCTAGAAAATAAGATTCCCACACCGTCTGCTTTGTCAAGCCCAAACGACCAGTAGGAAAGTCCCCATAACCATGCATTCCTTGCGTGGTTCAGGAGGTATGAGTCCTGCATCCAAGTTTCTTGTAGAAAGATAATGTCAGCCTTCTCCTGATGTAATGAGGAAAATAAAGCATTCTTTTTTTTTTTAAATTCCTAATGCTGCTTGCATTAAGGGACAGGATGTGTAGTTCTTCCATTTAAGTAAGTTCGGGTGTGATGTGGTCTTACAAAATAAATTATCGTGGGTTTCGGTTCAGGGGGACAGTATGTTTTTTCTTCTTTTTCTTTCTGCCACCCTGATTTTCTGGCAGAGGTAGGGAGTGAGTTGAGGTGTCAGATTCTAACTCCTCACAATCAGTATCACCCCAATGTTTATGTGGGGTGAGATCTCATATTTACTTGTAGTGAGAACCACAGGGTTTTGGGCAGCACAAAGTCTTGCATTATGCCATGTGGTAGGTTTAGCCCATTTCGTTGAGGGGGAAGGGGGCATATCCTGGGTATCTGGAGGTTCACTTAAAAGGGGTGTAGATGACTGCTGCATGCTTGGAGATGAGTGAGAAGAAGGACCAGGGGTATGGGTCGAGGTGGGGGTCGGGGTAGGGTTCGGGGGAGGAAGTGTCCAGAGCATCTGGTCACTTCTCCTGGTCCTGGCCAGGCGCCTCATGTGGTCTTTCTCCTGTGGTCCCATTATTTGGGGTAGCTTTAGGTCTGGATGTTTTGTTTCTTGGTTCCTGAGGTGTCACTGTAGTCTGGGCATCTCAGATCAGGACTTCCTGGTCAAAACCGTCTGTACGGTTGTGGGAGACTCAGGGGCATTTTTAGAATACATGTCCCACGGTATCACAGAGATAACATCTTGCTACATTAGTACAAGCTGTGCTAACATGATTAAACTCACCACATAAAATGCACCTTAGTTTGTCACAAGCACTAGCCAGGTGTGAACGATCTCCACATTTATGGCATGCCTTGGGTGGGCTGGGGTAAAAACAAATACCTCAATCTTTCCCAATAGAAAAGCTATTGAGGATGTGTTGAATACCTTCTCCAGTCTGGAGCAGTCTGATATGAAAATGCCATCCACCAGTCCAGAATTGTTCTGAATCAATGGTAGGTTCAGTGGGCCCAAGGACTGTGCATTTCTTTTACAATCAATGATGGATATCGTTGACGCTGACTCCCTCATTTCGGAACATTATAGTGATTCTCTTAGTAAGAAGCATAGTTAAGGGGATTGCAATAAAAGGAGTCCATACTGGTGAATATTTCAACTGGTTGTACTTGACCAAGAACTGTTCCAAACCCCTTGATGTATGAAAACTAACATCGAAAGGTTCCTCCCCTCAATTATGGATTAGGGCATGAACCTCCCCTGGGGAAAAATGTAGTGAGTCTTTAATTAGGGTTCAGCCAACATATTCCTTATCTGGGAACACATCAAGGCCACCTCTGTAACGGAGACAGACTGCATTTCTTCTCGGTTTAGGCGTTGTTCTGGCAAATAATTCAGCAAATTTAGGTCTCCGAGCTGGAGGAGACTCAGCCCTTTGCTCCTGTTCCTCTTCTGGAACTTGCAGTGCTATGGAATTGTTCCTGCTTTTGATCTCCAACAAGCTCCTTCTCTGGGACTCCCTGCTGATTATTCCCCTCCTTCTGCCCCATACTGTCTGAGATCTGTTCAGGTACCTCCAGGTGACAGTCAGTATCATTGTGTTGTTGATGAACCTGTTGTAAAGGCCCCAGTGGGTTTCCAACATCCGAGTTCTGGGGGCCTACCGAACTCTGTGGGCAGATACTGAGCCCGTAAAAATGAATAGGGGTTGTGATTTTTTAAACAGAGCACCCTCAGTAACATTGCGGTCAACCAAAACAGTAGGATTATTTAAAAGATGACTTACCCCAGGTTGGTTCTGCTTACTGGTCATTTCGGGTTTTGCTGTGTTGATGCCAGGTTTCCAGTTGTTAGCCCTCTGCAGTCTGTTTGACAGGAGTTGTCTGTGAACTCATAGGAATCATCAGGCAACCAGACTCCTTGTGCATCCTGCGTCCATCTCGTTCACTTAAGTGCTTTGTCAGGTGTCCAGTCTGGTTCCGACTCATGAGGAGAATCAATTGTAAAAGCCTCCTTGATTCTGTCCTGGGTTGCTGGTCTAGACCTGGATGGACCTTGTCCCCAATTAACCTTGGTAGCAGTACTTTCATCTATTCTTCTTTTTGATTCTTGTGATCGTAAGTCCATCTTCCCCGACACAGGGTTTGCTCCGTATTAGCAATGTCTTCTACCAGCTGTTTGCTCGTAGCGCAGATGTTATCTTCCAACACACTGTCCTCAGATCTCATAACAGGTTCAGTTGTATCAATTAGAGCGGGCTGAAAGCCCTTCGACACGTTATTAGAGTCCACAGATTCCTTCGCTGAAAGTTGAATTAAAGATCGCTCAGATATATTCTGGCTACATTCCAGCTCCATTTCCTCAGATTCGTGGGGCATAAGGGAGCTCACCTTTACCATGCTCCTTCTCTGCATTACCATCCTCCTCTGATTCCTCCATCACCAGACACGGGACAACAGTGCCTCCTACTGAAACAGTAGGGGAAGTTTTTATTAGAACAAAAATAAATTGCAAACCAAACAGTAATGTATCACAGAAAATCAGAAGAGCAAAAATAAGTATTACATCATACACAAATACAAGATATAATCAAAAACAATATTCCCCACCTAGAACCCCCAAAAAAGAAAAAGCAAGTAACAAATCTAACAGTGGTTCATCACACAAAATGAACAGAACATAAATGAGTAGTACAACATATAAAGGCACTGTATATTCAAAAACAGAATTTCCCCACCTGAAACCATAAGAAAAAGAAAAAATATATGGACACCCCAAATGACTATCACAACCTACAGTAAGCTCCCAAACAAAAGGACCCATATTCATATAGAAGTCCGAACTAAAAGAAAATACCACCCCCTCCCCCTACGAAAAGGTAGGGGAAGAATAAATGCACAAACCCATAACACATAGACTATGTTGTTTCCAGCATCATATACAAGAGATAGAAAACAGAGAACAATATCTGACTGTTATAACATAAATCTTAGTTTTCCAAGTTATACAAAAGGAAGATAGAGAGTAAAAATAAGCACTTTCTAAATTCAAAATGATAAGAATTATATACAAAACTACGCTTAATCCTTCATTCAAGGTTCTCCCGTGTCTCTGAGTCAACATCCATTATCAGATTAGGTAATAGGAGAATCATTATCCGTAACCCATGGGAATCCTATCCATAATTCTAGCAATTTTCCTTCAGACATCATATTCTTTTCTTTAGCATAAACATGTCTCATATTTTGCGTCACTTTAAGTAGTTCTAACAGATTACCCTCCTTCTTTTGCAATGTACAATTACACCGCATAGACCAAATATGCCACTTAAAAAATGTCATAAACACTTGCAGGGTACTAAAATGCTATTTTTTACTAGCAATGTTAAAAATTCCGTACATTAAATTCTTACAAGAGATCGCATTAAAAATGCTTTCCCCCATTGTTGTGCTACCAAAGCCCAAAACCCTGAAATAAAAGTACAGTGAAGCAGAAGGTATTCTATCGTTTCCTCTTTCCGTATACATTGTAACCGAGCACAAAATCGTTCCTGCTGGGGCTTGTGCTTTTGATTAGATTTAACATTTATTTTCCCATGGCATGCCAACCAGTGAAAGTTCCATAGATTTTCTGGTATACACTTATTATTCAGGAAGCCTATTAAAGTATCCCTATGACCCAGCGGACATTTCTCAAATACAAGTTCCACCTTACAGATTGTATCATATAACAAAAAATAAAGTTGTTTTCTAGACAAATTTAGAATATGCAATTTTGTGATATCCCATTGTTTGATCCGTAAAAAAGTACATCTAATGTACTCAGGAATCATAACAGATCTTTTTAAACATTTCAGTGAATGAGTGTCCCATATTGTGAGCCACTGTACACATTTCGGCAATAAAAAACCTTCCAATCCATGATTTTCACCATCTAACAAGGGTCGTACATTGCTATGCAAAAAAAAGCTGTTGAAGAATAGAATTGGATTAGGCATATTCAGTCCACCTTTTTTATGGGAAGATAGAGAATATTTATTTTTAGAGGATTCAGCCTACTTCCCCAACAAGCCTGAAAAAAAACACTCAAGAGCCCAGTTTCTGCAGATTTTGGAGGTGGAAAAATATAACTGATATACAAAACAATAAGAAGTAGACAAGTTTTAATGAGATAGACCCTCTTCTTTTTACTGAATTTCCACCTATTCCGCACTAAGACTTTCTGTTTCCCCAAAGCAACCTTCTTCTCCCAATTAAACACATCCAATTCAACATTTCCCCAATAGATACCTAATATTTTAATTGGGTCCTCCGTAATCGTGATTCCCGCAATGTTACCTGTTGTATGTAATGAATATTGTAATTGTTGTCCAATACATTTTTCTACATTTAGAGCAGTGCCTGTGAACCCTCTGAATTCATTACAGATATCGAAACTTAAATGAATCAAAGCTTCGTCATGCACCAAAAGCGTCATGTCATCAGCATATAGAAACATAGAATTTGACAGCAGATAAGGACCGCTTGGCCCACCCAGTCTGCCAATTTCCCTACCTACTGGATAAGCTGCAGATCCTAGTTAACCAGCAGCCTACTTCTTCCTACCCCCAACCCCTAGAATTGCCTTATGACTGTCCCATGCATGCTTGAATTCCACCACTGATTTTGACTCCACAGCCTCCTCCGGAAGGCCGTTCCATGCATCCACAATCCTCTGTGAAAAAATACTTCTTAAATTACCTCTGAGCCACCCCCCATCTTCAAATTGTGCCTCTTGTTCTTGCACACCTCTTTTTGAAAGATGCTACCCTCTTGGACTTTGTTGAGTCCCTTGAGGTACTTGAACATTTCTATCATGTCCCCCTCCCTTCCTCGAGGCTATACATTAAGCTCCTTTCGCCTCTCTTCATATGTCTTCGTGCAGACCCTGCACCATTTTAGTTGCCCTCCTCTGGACAGCTTCCATCCTGTCTATGTCTTTGCGGAGATTGGGTCTCCAGAACTGCACACAGTACTCCAGATGGGGTCTCACCAGCTGTCTGTACAGAGCGATAATAACTTCCTGTTTTCTACTGGTGATGCCTCTCCCTGTGCATCCCAGTATCCCCCCAGCCCTCCTTGCTGCCCTCTCACATTGCTTGCCCACCTTTAGGTCATCTGATATGACTACCCCCAGGTCCCTTTCCATTTTTGTTGTTGTTAGTATCTCACCCCCCATTGTGTACTCTTCCCCTTGGTTTTTGTTTCCCAGGTGCATTACCTGCACTTCTTAGCATTGAATCTAAGCTGCCATACATTTGACCATTTCTCTAACCTTGCCAAGTCCTTCTCATCCTTTCCACCCCACCCTGTGCATCAACTCTGTTGCAGATCTTTGTGTCATCTGCAAAGAGACATACTTTTCCTTCAATCCTTCCAATGTCGAAACTATAAAGACATTGAAGAGGACCGATCCTAATACTGAACCCTCGGTGTACCCCACTAGTAACCCTCCTTTCTTCTGAGTGGACTCCATTTACTATTACCTCTGTGTCCTATTCTCCAGCCAATTCTTTACCCAGGCTGTCATCTTGGGACCCACTCCCAGGCTGGCTAACTTGTATATTAATCTTTTGTGTGGGACTGTGTCAAATGCCTTGCTAAAGTCTAGGTAGGCCATGTCCACAGCCCCTCCCTGATCTACTACTTTGGACACCCAGTCAAAGAAATCTATCAGATTCGTCTGGCATGACCTTCCTGCTGTGAATCCATGCTGCCTTGGGTCCTGTGCCCCTCTGGCCTCTAGATACTCGACAATTCTTTCCTTCAGAAGTGATTCCATCATTTTCCCTATCACTGAGGTTAAACTAACAGGTCTGTAGTTTCCTGCTTCTGCCTTGCTCCACTTTTGTGAAGGGAATCACATCTGCCCTCCTCCAGTCCTCGGGTACCACCCCATCCTCCCATGATTTGTTAACAAGGGTAGTCAGTGGTGTCACTAGTTCTACCCTTAGTTCTTTAGAATTCTGGGATGAATCCCATCAGGCCCCATTGCTTTGTCCACCTTCAGTTTTAAGAGTTCTTTCATAACCCTTTCTTCTGTAAATGGGCTGGTATCAACTTCTGTATCCAGAGTGTTTCTACTGTTTGTTTTATGTACCTCCCCACTTCCTTTGTAAATACTGAGCAAAATATTTGTTTAGTATCTCTGCCTTTTCACAGTCTCCCTCTGCCCACCCTCCTCCCTCCCTTTATTAAGCCTCACTATCCCTCCTTGGTCTTCCTTCGCTCCTGATGTACCTATAAAGGTTTTATCCCCTTCTTAACCGAGTAGGCTATCTTTTCCTCGGTTTGGGCCTTTGCTGTTCTGACTGCCTTCCCAGCCTCCTTTTGTTTTAACTGATACAGTTCTCTGTCCTGCTCCTTCTGCGATTCCTTGTACTTCCTGAATGCTTTTTCTCTTGAACCTTCACTGCCACTTCATTTGAGAACCATAGTGGTTTCTTACATATATTTTGTTTTGTTTATTTGCTTCACAAAAGGCTTGTTACCTCTGTGATGGCAGTTTTATTATTCCCATTGTTCTTCCACCCCTCCTTCCTGCCCATTTGCTAGTGCATTCCTTAGGCACTCACCCAGTTTGGCAAAGTCAGCCCTCCTAAAGTCCAGTACTTTTGTCTTTGTATGGCTTGACTCTATTGCTGTGTTTATTGTGAGCCATACTGTTCGATGGTCTCTAGTTCCCAGATGGCTACCCGCTTCTACATCTGTGATCCTCTCTCCATCTCCATTTGAGAGAATCAAGTCTAATATTGCTCCCTCTCGAGTGGGCTCCAGTACTAGTTGTCTAAGGCATGCTCCCTGTAGGGCATCTAGAATAACCCCACTCTTCGAAGTGGCAGCTGCACTCCAGTTAACATCTGGCATATTCAGAGCACCCATCAGCATATATGCCATTAGTTTGTAAGGAACGACATTAGTTTGTAAGGAACGACTTGCCTATCTAATAAGATATGTTTTATTGCCTCAGAACCATTTATTTTCCTCAATAAAGGATCAATAAAAAAGTTATACAATACCAGACTTAATAGACATCCTTGTTGTACTCCTCATTCCAATTTTATTAAAGGACCTTTCCACCCTTGGACAACAGGGCTTACAGTGGCCATACGATATATACTTTTAAACCAATTTATCATACATGGAGGAATTTTATAATATGTTAATATTGTCCATAAACAGTCATAAGTGACCCTATCAAAAGCCTTAGATTGATCCAGGGAGATCAGGAACCCATCCAAGGCTCCTAACTTCCCTTGCTCAACCAACTCTCGTAAGAGAAAAAGTTGATTTTGAATTTTCCTACCAGGAATTACGTATGCTTGTGCTGGTGATATTAATTTTATAGCTGCTACTGAAAGCCTTTTTGCTAATATTTTCATTAGTAGTTTAAAATTTGAATTTAGTAGCATAATAGGATGCCAATTTTTCAGATCCAGTTTCTCACCATTCTTATATACATAGGTCAAACTCCCCATATTCATGTAAAGAGGAACTTCCCAGTATTCAATATTTCATTAAATACTAATGTTAATTCTTCCAAACAAATGTGCCCAATTAATTTCATCAATTCATTAGGCAGGCTGTCTGGCCCAAGGGATTTCTTTCCTGCCAAAGAGGAAAGTGCGGTTTGTACTTCCAGGACTGATATAGGTGCTATTAAATGCTGTATATCTTCATTATCTAATTCTGGTATGTCCATATCATGTAAAAAAAATCTCCAGTCCTATACTCCATAACTCTAGTTTGCTATACATATGTCTAGTATAATCTGTGACTACTCTAAGAACATCCCTCTGGTCAGTATATTCAATTCCCTCAGCATCCCTAGCTGTAGAAATATTTTTTGTGTGCATCTGAGCCTGCCAATGTTCATATGGGCAAGTATTTGCCATGCTACCTTGAATGCCAAATTGTTATTGAAATAATAAAGTTGTTGCCTTTTTATTGTGAAAGGCCATCATATCCTGTTTAATTGTGGCAATCTGAGAATTCAAATCCTGCCCCGTCTCATATGAGACAGAATAAACTTGTTGCAGGATCTTTCTATTCTGCAAATAAATTAGGTGTTTATTCCTAGCCTTACTATTACTGAGGTGTCTACACAATTTCTGCAACTCCATTTTTGTATCTTCCCACCATAGAGTGGGACTTTAAAAAAAAAAAAAAATACAGATTTCCTCGCATGAATTAAATTTTGAATAATCAAACTAACATTCGGGTCAGAGAGTAATAAGGTATTCAATTTCCAGAATCCTAAGCCTCTGTGTTCACTAGCAGTGGCCCCCGTAGTTACAGAAACAATATTGTAATCTGAAAATCCTGTGAATAATGCATTAGCTTTATGTATGTCTAAATCATTTGAAGTAAAGATATAGTTAATTCTAGAAGTTAAGGTTCCTTTGTGGAAAGTTGGAAGTTCCAAATTCGTGAGCTGAAAAACTGCATATTTCAAGTTAGCTTTGTGAATCATTTGAGACAGTAAATTTGAATCACAATATTGTTTACCTTATATTGCCTTTATAAGACAATTAAAATCCCCTGCAAAAACAATCTTGTAAGTGGTTTGTAAATAGGGTTCGATTAATTTCAACAAGTCACATCTCTGAGCTTTATATTGAGGCGCATATACATTAATTAAACGATAAAGCAAATCCTGGATGAGAACATCCAAAATCAAAACCCTACCAGAAAGTAAATCAAATAGTTTTAACACTTTAGTATCAGCATACTTCAATAGAGTACCCAAAACAGAACAAGTCTCAGTTCCTAAAGACCAAAATGAAGGACCTAAATACCATGCATTAGCGACTTGTTGTATCTCATGAAGTATATGTAACCGTGTATCCTGTAAAAAAAAAAAAAAAGAAACCGAGCTGTATATGAGCCAAAACAGAAAAGACCATCTATCTTTTTGCCACCCTTTTAATACTATTCACATTGATAGTGTGAAAAGAAAAAGGTTCAGTCATCAAATTTATTTTTAACTACACTTCCTGCTTAACTTGTCAGTATTTTTTAATCCTAGCCTTTCTTTTTTGCTGTCCCCTGGGCTTGGCTTGTACCTCTGTATCTGTAGTTCCATCCGGCAAAGAAGAGTCTACTGAGGATAAATCAGAATCCTCATCTGAGTGCTCAGACTGTAAGACATCAAATTTATTTGAAATGGGAATTGCCAGTTGCTTCTTTGTCATCTGTTCCACACATTCTCCAACACTGTCTGTCTAGTCACCCTGCCTCCAGTTTTCCTACCTGGAGTGGGTGGGGGTGGGGAGGCATAACTGGCCCTGCTGGCAATGCTGCCTGTGTCGCAGTCTCTTGTGATGTGGTCTCTTGTGACGCAGTCTCTTGTGTTGTGGTCTCTTGTGATGTGGTCTCTTGTGATGTGGTCTCTTGTGACACAGTCTCTTGTGTTGTGGTCTCTTGTGATGTGGTCTCTTGTATATCCTCAGCCACAGAGGGTGCCGAAGCACCAACAACCCTATCGGCTGGGGGAGGGGGGATGGATCAGAGTTACTACGGGGGAAGGGGAGGGGGGAATGCCATGCCCTTCGTGAGTCCCACCCGTAGACGTCCCCAGGTATCCTGCCTTTTTTTGAGCTAAGGCAATCAACAGCTATTGTTCTGTGCCATCAACTTGATCTGGAGTGTTATGTGCAGCTCGTTTACAATTTCGAAATGTGTGACCCAACTCACCACAAAGATTACTGTTGCTTTCATTAATACAGTCAGTTCCCAAATGCCCCAAATCTCCAAATACTGCACACCTCGTCTTATCACAGACACTGCTCAAATGTTCCAGAAACCCACATTTATAGTACATTTTGGGCTGTCCGGCATATAAAAGGATGCCTCTATCCCTTCCTTAAAAAACAGAATTAGGCAGATGAATAGTTCCAGTGTCAGAGGTTTTCAACATGACTTTCACCTTCCAACCTCCAGTCCAAATGTTTTCTGAGTCTAGTATAGCATAAAAAACACAGAACGGAGGAGCACTAAGATGCACATAAAGCAATCAATAAGTCAACACACTAACATAAAGTGTATAAGCATGGTGCCCATGGCTACAGCATCTCCGGCGCTTCTGGTCTTCTTGTGACCCTTTCTCAACGGGAGAGTTTTCTGAGTCTAGTGTAGCCTCCGGGTCATCTATGATGGTACACCGTTGTTTTAACCATAATATCAAGTATTGCACTCTCGCCCCCTCATTTCTGCAGAGTACTGTAATAACTTTATGTGTAGGCTTTGTCAGAGGGGTTATTAAAAAAGGAGACCATAAAGAGGATTTTTTTTCAGATTATTATATTTTAGCCAAAAGCATTCCAAACCATGTGCGGTTTTAAAACTGACATCAAAGATAGTTTCCCCTGAAATATGGATCAACGTGTAGATTTCTGTAGCAAAAAACTTCATAGATTCTTTCAAAAGTGTCTTGGCAAAAAAGATCCTGTCAGATGGAGTCTTCATACCCCCAGTGTAGGTCAGCCGTATGACATTATGCCACCCTGCAGGATAAATGGTTGTTTTAAAGAGGGAGGGAAAAGTCTTAGAAGCAGTTTTATTAATTAAATTCAGGGGACTCTGAGGCACTGAAGATGCATTTGCAGGCCGTTGCCCACTAGACCAAGGTAAAATCTGCTTGTCAGGAAAATGTAATTCAGGATTCTGAGTTGATTCAAGGTCAGAAGGAAGTTCTAGCACTAGAACAGCAAGATTAGGCACTGTGGTCACAGAGATAGATTCAGTAGCATTCGTATCGGAGTGTTGCCTGAGGACCACTGACATGTTTGTAAATTACGTTGCCATCTGGCTGCTTTCAACGCCGTGTCCACCGACCAACCATTCTCCCCGGTAACATGGGCTTCATTTTCCACAGAGCGTCCCAGGCCAAGCTGAACATCGCTCGATAGTGCCATTCCCGACGCAGTATCTGTGGACCGTGTCAGCAACAGAGACTCTTTCAAACCCTCAGCTGTTTCAGCGTATTCCACGAGTAACGCCCAGCTTTTTGGCTCACCCTTTGATGCAAGTGCGTCACTACTGCTCAGCTGGCCGGATTTGACAAGCAAGACGCTGCTGTCAGACCGCAACTTTCTAATGGAGGTCTCCAACTGTGCCTTTTTTTGAGAAAAACATTCTCTCCTCATGCGCAAACCTTTCTCACAAAAGTCGTTCTTCTTCTGACATAATAGTATCCAAAGTTTGTACCTGTTCAGGCAGGTGGCGGTCCACTATTTCCAAATCACTCTCACTCGATAAGTCCGGTACAGTCTCCGGTAATCCCGAATTAATAGCTTCAGTAGCGGCATCTTTCTCCCCAGACACCAGAGCTGCAGAACCCTTACCTGAAGGCAATACTGGTTCAATTCTCTTAGAAGTTACAGCATCCTGTACCATGTCAGTTTCCATACCATAGTCCATCTCTTTTCCTTCCTGGCCTTCGTCCGCCATCTTGGCAGAATGCCAAATGGCCAGAGGTTCCCCCTACAGGAGAGCAGACCAGTGTCCTGGCCAGATTTCCCCCATTCACTAAAAATACCACCAACACTTTAATCTGTTCAATGTCAGTTGGTTACCTTCTGTATCCCCCCCAGGTCGCCCCTGAAAAAGGGACTTCTCGTCCCAGTGGGCCTACCCAGTCAATAAAGTTCAATAAATAACCAAATAAGGCCCACTAGGCACAGGTGCCTGCTTCCATAAGTGACCCGGGAGCACTGGGGAGGTTAAGTGACTTGCTCAGAGTCACACAGTATGCAAGTGGAGGTTGTGGGAATCAAACCCAGATCTGATTGCTGGATGTACCAAGCTCATTCACAGCTCATTACTGTAACCTCTAGGCTATACTCTTAGCCGATTTAAAATGATAGTTTTCAATATTTCTTTTTTTTTTTTTTTAATTTGACAAATGATTTACCCAGGCTAGCCCAGCTGAGATATAATATCATGTTCCTAGTAGGGTCTTGCCGTTACCTATTTCCACAGTTGGGCGTGCTGAAGCACTGGGAGGTTAAGTGACTTGCCCAAGGTCACACAGTGAGTACTTGAATCCAGCAAGATTTGAACTTATCTCCTGGTTCCCAAGCTGGCACCCTAACCACTAGACTGTACATCTCCATGCTTTCAGTGATGATATTAACAAGCCTGTTTGGAAAGTGTAAGCCAAAAAGATTCTCGCTTAAGCCAAAAACATTGTCTGAAAATGTCCATATCCCTCCCTCCCTCCCTCTGTACATTTTCCATAATGTTAGGTTCTGCTTATAGATCTCATTCTCTCTGCCCCTCTCATCTCTGCTTCTCTTCCCCTTCCCAAGAGCTTCTGTACAACAACCAAGTTTTCAAAGTGATATTCCACCCTCCAGGGAGTTGGCCTTTTCCCTGTGTGTTCAGATGTGCTGTAGTTAATGCCTGGATATGATGCGACTACAAGGGAGGATGTTTGGACTAATTAGGCCACAAGAGAGCCCGTCTGTCCTGCTGCAGCTGCAAATCATTTAAATAAGCTTCAAGTGCACCTCCAAACCCAGGCATGAAGTTCTCTTTTTGTCTGGGGAGGTGTTAATAATAAATATGTTACAAATTTTGTTTCTTTTAATCAGCATGAAGTTTGAACTTGTGATGGCTGCTAGGACAATAAAAAATTGATTGCTGTCTTGATTAAGTATGTGAAGGCTGGTGTTACTGAAACCACAGCGACATCTCTCTCCTCCAGCTCTCAGCTCTCTGGATTTTATTCACCAGAGTGTCAGCATACAGCATAAGTCAGTGATACAGTACTGGGTCCCTGGCAGTCCCAGGTTCAAATCTCATCTGGGCCACTGACTCAGGGCATGACTCTTGACTTCCCTGAACGTCAGTCCTCCTAGTTGCAATCTGGGTTGAATTTGGGCTGAAGGTGAAATACTGTGTCTCAGTTGGGCTATCGGGGGAACATATTCTATATAAAATCATGCTTTAGTTGTGTTTCTTTTTTATATATAGCTTAATGGCCCTGACCACCACCTACTCCTGCCTTTGGGCACCTTGCCATTCTCCAGTCCTGTTGCTGCTCCCCGTCATCAAGCTGGTGGGGATCTGCACGGTGCGAGACCCGAGGGCCCGGGGGCCATCAATCTTGGTGCCCATGCACATTTTCTTCCCCCTGTGTTTCTCTCGTGGTCCCACACTCTACCCCAGATGTCTGGCATAGCCTCTGGTGGCCTCAGATGCAGTAGCACACATTGGGCATGTGCCAACCCTCACATGGGAGCAAGCTCCCTGGCTCACTGCGAGGGGTCACTAATACCCTGGGTCTGGGCCAGCTCCCTCCCTGGCTCACTGCGAGGGGTCGCTAATACCCTGGGTCTGGGCCATCTCCCTCCCTGGCTCACTGCGAGGGGTCACTGATACCCTGGGTCTGGGCCAGCTCCCTCCCTGGCTCACTGCGAGGGGTCACTGATACCCTGGGTCTGGGCCAGCTCCCTCCCTGGCTCACTGCGAGGGGTCACTGATACCCTGGGTCTGGGTCAGCTCCTCCTGGCTCACTGCGAGGGTCACTGATACCCTGGTCTGGGCCAGCTCCCTCCTGGCTCACTGCGAGGGGTCACTGATACCCTGGGTCTGGGCCAGCTCCCTTCCTGGCTCACTGCGAGGGGTCACTAATACCCTGGGTCTGGGCCAGCTCCCTCCCTGGCTGTCTCGTGCTCCCATTGGGAGCATGCCCCAGCCTGGCCGCCCCACTTGTGCAGACCCCTGTCTCACTCCCGAACTTGGGTCGCCGGTATGGAAGCACGTAGTGCTACCACTGAGGCTTCAGGCAGCCCAAATGACACTTCTCTAGAGTCACTAGCTCTCAAACATTAGGGCTGTAAGGCTTTTTCCTGCATCCGGTTTTGTTGACCATTCTAGCACACTGCAGTATTTTTCTATCACAGCTGAGAAATGAATGCCGTTTTCATGCAGTGGAATGTGCTGCTGGAAACTGGGGCAAGTGAGATCCAAATGTAACGTCATTTTATGGAAGGTCTTCGGAAGCAGGACAGTTTACATGATGTTTGTTCCAAACTGGATATTATACAAGGTCCCAGAAGAAGAAATTCATGAATTTTCCATTTTCAAACATTTCAGTTTTTTTCATCATTTTCTTCTTCCCAGATCTTGCTGATATCAGTTTCCAGGGATATGCTCTGCTCAGGTCTGAGGCTAAAAAAAGGTGAATGGGGGCTCAGAGAGCTTGTTCTTCCTGGTTTTCCTCCCTGAATCCACTCTCCTCCCCTTGGAATGAGCCTGGTGACCATGGGATGCACGGTGTACCCCTGTAGAAAAAGCAAGCTCTCTGGTTTGCCTGTGCTGGTTCCCACCACCAACCCTCCCCAGCATGCCACACTGCTTCTCAGCAGCTACCTTAGCCTGGCCTGCCTCCTGACCCTGCAACATGAGTCCACTCTCTGAGGCAACAAATTTACACCATGGCCTGGATATTCAGACTGCGCCAGGCTGTGGCGCAAGCATAAGTGCAGCACAACTTGGCTGCGCAGGGGTGTTGACTGCGCGATATTCAACGAAGCTGCACCATGGCACAGCATCATTGAATATCGCACCCTGGCCACCCACAGTGTGCATGGCGCAGTGGCACATGTATACTGTAGGCTATTGAAGGCTATTGAATCTCCCAGCTCTGCAGTTCTCCTCTGATGTCAGCAGCAGTGAATTCTGGGATGTCTGGTTACATGAAATGGCATCTTAGAAGTCAGCAGAACTAGCCTAGTGCATTCTACTATGTTGCAGTAAACAGTAAGTAAAAAAAAAATGTTTTATACACAAAATGCAAATTGGGATCAGCCTCACACTTGTGTGTAAGGCTTTTATTGCTGACAGTTCCACTTTTAAGTGTGTGTGTGTGTGTGTGTGTGGTTTATTGCTTAAATAACTCCTTGCAGCAGTTAACACACAGTCAGCAATGAACATTAATAATATGCACACATCCTTTGCACATACTACCAGGGACTGGTCTTCAGCAACTTCCCTTGAACCCTGTGTAAAAGCAGTGTTAGCAAGGTAAGGATACACTTTCAGTACTGTGCGCCAACTAAGAATATGCTCACAAGCCAGCTTTAAACACATACAGCAAATCAGGTTTATTAAGGGGAACGTGAACAAGGATGGGGTGTGAATTTAAAAGAATGACTACTATACTGATTAGATTCAGGTCACTATGTGTGCACTTTAGTCTCAAAATAAACAGTCTGATAACAATGGGTACCCAGAATGATATGTTGGCTGGCCAGAAGTGGTGCCTGGGTTTGGCTGGCGTTGCAGTTGTTGATGGGGCCCTTGATGGAAAGAAAAGGCAGTTAACATGCCCAAGCAATGCTTTGGTTATTTGTAATCCTGGCCGGTTGGTCCAGTCTCTCATACGAACATACGAAATTTGCCAGCAGATAAAGGCCTAGAGTTCTATCAAGTCTGCTCGAATGTGCAGCTAGCACCCCTTATTCTGCAGCTGCCCCTCCCTTCCACCCTTCCCCTTCATTAACCCTCCCCCTTGTCCTGTCCCATCCTCGTTTGAAGCAGTCCACTGTTCTACTGCATACCACTTCAGCAGGTAACGCATTCCACCCAGCCACCACCCTCTCTGTAAAAAAGTGTCTCCTCATCTCCCTCCTGAGCCTTCCTTGCTCCAGTCTCATATCATGGCCCCTGGTGGCCCTCCCCTACCTTACTTTGAACAGACCCTCTGTACCCGTCTTGTTTATTCCTTTCATGTATTTAAAGGTTTCAATCATGTCACCCCTGTCTCTCCTCTCCTCCAGTGAGTACATGTTCAACTCCTTCAACCTCCTCTCGTATGATAAGTCCCCCAGCCCCTTGATCATCTTTGTCGCTCTGCGCTGCACCCCCTCCAATAACTAATGTCCCTTTTTCAGATACGGACGCCAGTACTGCACGCAGTACTCCAGGTGTGGTCTAACTAATGACCTATACAGTGGCAGAATCACCTCCTCCCTCCTCGAGGATATACCCCTTGCAATACAACCCAGCATTTTGTTGGCCTTTGCAGCTGTCTTCCTACATTGTTCCGAGTTGTTCATTGACCCTGTAATGAGCACACCCAGATCCTTCTCCTCCTCCTCTGTCTGGGCTAGCTGCACTCCCCCTAGCTGGTAACTCCTCCTTGGGTTCTTCATCCCAAAATGCAGCACCTTGCACTTTTTGGCATTAAAGCCCAGTTGCCAGGTGTCTGACCAAGTTTCAAGCTTTGCCAGATCATCCTGCAACCCCTGCCATCCCCCTAGGTCATTCACCACCACGCCTACCTTGGTATCATCAGCAAACAGACTGATCTTGCTCTTGATGTCCCATGATAATTAGTCTCATAACCTGAAACACTGAAGAAATTAGATAGTACCCTAAAATGATTCGAAGAAAGGTTGTAGGGAGCTACCCTGAGTTTACTTATGACACCAGTTAGTTAGAATGGACCTGGCGATATGAAGACCTGCTGCTGATATCCAATGAGCATGGGGAAACTGGGCTGGCACGACACACCTCCGCTTCACGGCCTTTCCCCTCCAGGTGGCCACAACCTGCTATTTTTTTTGCATGCAGGGGCTGGATCCCCAAGCTGGTCTCTCACTGAGGTAACAATCCCTGTGCAGGAACAGATGGCTTGGGCTGGGGCTGGCTTAGGCACAAGATTGGATAACACTTCTGGTAAAGTTCAATTTGTTTGCTGGTGAAGGCCTCCAGCAGGCTAACAGTTTGGTACTGGCAAACAGGCTGCAACACACAATAAACATTCTGCACATTTAGCAGGAACAGCATCAACTTTTGTAACTCTCAATTTGGTATTTAGGCCAGTTGCTATTGATCGGGCCGATCGCTTCACAGGAGCTCCTCTCATCCAATATCTCAAGCAGCACTTTCAGAATCATGGAGCTTTCTGCTGCAGTTTAAAAGTTGCTTTTTGGATTTAGTCCAGGCACGGCAGTAAGGGAGTCCCGAGTAGAAGAACCACAACAGGAAGGCAAGTGAGGCCTCTCCCTGCTGATTCCCCTAGGCTCCTTCCCTGGTGCAGCCTCTCGATAGCTCGAGCTGCTCACTCTTCAAGCTCTAACGCCAACTGAGCCACTGTCTTCTAACACTTTTTGAACTAGTCTGGTTTTCTTGCAATTCGGTTGGCTAGGGGAGCTGTCAGTCACAGTTCTGGTGCTCCCATTCGTTGGTTCAGGCACCAACCTTCAAAACTATAAGAACTATAGTTTTCCTTCCTATGAGGCACTTGAACTAAGGTCCCCTGTGTCCCATTGGTCCAAATTCTAGAAGTCCTGGACTAAACATGGTGGCTCCCGTTTGGAGGGTTAAGCTGCAAGAAGGCAAGTTAAACAAAGCACTCCAAATATAACAGAAAGTTAGAGATACTTATTTACAGTACTAGTTAGTGCTCCCTCTGCTTTAGCATCGACAGCAGAGTGGAGCAAACTAAAGCGATGTCTGGCTGGTCATGTGCTCTGAAACACTCTGACCCAGCCCACACCATTTACTATACAGACACTGGCTAATGATTTAGAGGGACAGGCGCGGAGGCACATCATGGCGCTCTCACAGAAGTTAACAGAATCTGACAAATACCCAGGGATTTACCATCTAGGCAGGATGTCTGCCTGGCAGTGGGCACAGATGGAGCCCAGGAAGACACTTAAGGTAAGCCCCAAATTGGTAGGGTGGGGTTACAAATGTTTACAGGGTATGACTGCACAAGTAATAGCCACACAATGAATTCCCTGCTATTTTGTTTCAGTTTATTGTTAAAAGTTTTAACTTGTTTATCATGTTAACCATGCATTGCAAGTTTGCGGCAGGATATTATGCATATATGTTTTGAGATGCAGATATGAATAACTCATGAAGTGTCACTTGTATGTGTTGATAAATTTACAAAAGAAGTTTTAAAACAATGATTGGCCATGTTACAAGCATATAATACCCTTCACAATAAGAAGGAAGCAGACGGTAGCCCATGACATTCCTGGCTGCGATTGAGCGAACCGTAAAATGGCGACTCAGTCACGGCGCATGTCTTGGGGGCTACCAACGAGATAGAGTGACCGGATGGGGTGGGATCGCACATGTAGTGACAGGATGTCACTACACGTATGTGTGTATGGGGGTGGGAGCGAGCACATTCAGCGAGGGTGGGAGGGGTTTTGAAGGGTGGTGCCATGGTGGGCTGCTGAGCTGGCCCCGTGGCATGGTGGGTGGGTTCACGGCTTGGGTGGACAGGGGGCTGGGTTCGGGTCCAGGTGTAGGTACGTTTTTGTTGCGCCCGGCCCACAATTTTTTTTTTATGTTTTGCACCCCCCCTCCCAACACGCACCCCCTGGAGTTGAGAATCCTTGGGTAATAATAATAAAAATAAAGCTTTATTTATTTAGCGCCTTTCAAAGCATCAAGGCACTTTACATAAAAACATGAATAATACAGAATAAAATATAAAAACATCATAAAACGAATAACAATAAAATCAACAGATTAGGCAGCAAATGCTTGGCACCAAAGAAATGTTTTTAGTGCCTGCTTAAACTCCCCCACGGTCAGACACTCCCATAACTGACAGGGTAGAGAATTCCAAAGGGCTGGGGCTGCATACATGAATGCATGGGCCCCTGGAGATTTTAAAGACACCCTTGGAATTACTAGCAATCCCTCATCAGCCGAGTGTAGCAATTGTTCTTGGCGGTGGGAGGACAGAAGTTCTTTCAGGTAGTCTGAGCTCTGTCAATGTAGGGCTTTATAAGTCAGAAGTCCGACTTTGAAGGTGATCCGACACTGAATTGGCAGCCAGAGCAGTTTGCACAGCACTGGTGTGATATGACTTGACCATAAAGTCCCTGTCAACAACCGGGCTGCTGCGTTCTGCACTAGCTGCAGGTGGTGGATATCAACCCCTGGTAGCCCTAGGTAAAGGGAGTTGCAATAATCAAGGTGGGAGGTCACAAAGGCGTGGACCACTGTGGGAAGATAACCGAACGGAACAAGGTGCTTGACCCCAGCGATGTTCCTCAGATGGTAAAAGGATGACTTGACGACTGCCGACACCTGAGATCAAAGTGTCAGCCCGTCGTTTAGCACCACCCCAGGTTCTGCACCCGTTCGGAGAGAAGAAGATGGAAGGCCCCCAAGAAAAGTCCCATGGACTGACCAGCTCCCAACCCCCCTGTCTGGCGACTTGGATCCACAACCATCACCTCCATCTTACCCAAGTTCAACTTCAGCCAGCTAGAATTTAGCCAATCATGGATTTCAGTGAGGCAGTTATTAAATACTGAGAGAGCACTATCCTGGTCAGGTGCGAAAGACAGGTAGAGCTGGGTATCATCAGCATAGCAGTGAAACTTCAGCTCATACTGTCTTACAATGTCTCCGAGGGGCAGCATGTACACCACGACCAACATGGGGGACAGCACCGAGACCTGAGGGACCCCATAAGACACAGAGAGAGGCTCGGAGGAATAAATCCTCGATACCACCCTCTGAGTTCTGCCAGTGAGGAAGGACTTAAACCACCTGAGGACTGTACCAGATAGGCCACCGATGAACCTCGGGCACTTCAGCAGCATCCCATGGTCCACGGTGTCAAATGCTGAGGAGAGATCTAGAAGCACCAAGATGGAGCAGCTTTTCTGATCTCTTGCCATCAGGAGATCTTTGAGCACCTGAACTAGTGCAGTCTTGGTACTGTGCCTCTTACGAAAACTAGATTGGAGAGGTTTGTAAATGTTATGGATGGTTAAAGGGGTTCTCCAACTGTACGGCCACTACTTTCTCAATCACCTTCCCAACAAAGGGAAGGTTAGAAATAGGTCTGTAGTTGGGAAGTGGGGGTGTGTGGGGGGCAAGGCCCTCTGTGGGGGTGAGGGGGTGCAGCCACCCCCACATAAAACATTACAAATGTAAGTCCCCTGTACCATTTTCCTATGCACCAGGGAGTCACAGCGCCAAAACTGATTTTCAGCACTGTGACTTTGCCGTAATTGTGATCGCCTTTTGGCGGTCACTGTTATGACATAGAACCAAGCAGACCAGTGCAGTGGACCAGACACACACACACACACACACACACACACACACACACACACACACACACACACCACAAGTTAACTGAAATATGCCAGTAGAAAAATAGTATAACTGAGTACTAGTTCATCAAAAAATGTAGTAGTGAGGCATGGTTGTGGATTAGAGATGTTGTGAAGTTTTAATTTGCTGGTGAAGTTCTGGCGAAGTTACCAACTTGGCCTCCGTGGAGCAATCCGAGAAGTTTTGTCACAGAAAAGGTGCCAAGTGTCTTTGCCAGCGACTTTGCTGGTAATTTTATCATTTGCAGGTAACTTCGCAGGCAACATCACCATTAAGACAGGCGAAGTTTGTTCTTTTTTTTTAAACAGAACAGAATTCTGGTTGGTTCCTTCCCTTTCTACTGTTCCTCTCTCCTCTCCCCTTCATTTCTCTTTTCCTACCCACTATGCTCCAGGGACTCTCTCCCCCCCTGTCTTCTGTCCTGTTTGGGACAGGCAGCCTTCTGTCATCTCCCCCATTCTGTAATGCTCTTCTAAGTTTTCTTCATCTAGCTCCCTCGCTGCTCAGTTTAAAATGTATCCTATCTCCCCCGGGTCACACCTGGAAATGATCTTCGGCTCAGTGTGCCTGTCCCAGTTACCAAATTTTAACTAAATAAATAAACAGAACAGGGATTAAAATGACTGGGGTAACAGTGATAATTTAATATTAAGTATAATGAAAGTGACAGAACACCATCACGTTAAGAACAAGCATTTGTCAGTGCCGAATGTTTGCTTGCTGGCATTGGCATTGGTAGTGTAGGAGTTAGAGAGATGCATAATAGGAATGGCAGTGAAGTACTGAACTGAAGCCAACCCCACCACCACCCTGCAGAGACTGACAGGCATTGGGCTGTGCCTTTTGGTCATCGGCCATAACGCCCACGCCATTTTACTACACCCTACCCTGCAGACTCCAACAAGTGTCGCATTGTGCCTTGGGGTCTTTGGACCTTACGCTCACCCCATTCCATAATGAAATACAGTGAGATGGGTGCAGTATAGGAGAATGGAGTGAACTTTGGGGCCAAAAAGCCCAAGACACACCTCGATGTCTGCCACTAGCTACATGGTGTGGCTGGGGGTGGAATGGCATGAGCATTACAGGCGACAATCCCAAGTCACACCCCTAATGCCTGTCAGTCTCTACAGGATGGGGCGTTATGTTTGGAAACCCTAACGCCCTGGGCGTTTGTTGGTATTATCACTCCAAATTTTCACCATGGGCTTTCTATGTCCCCACCTCATGAACAGTGGCAGTATCAATTTGTTAGCCAAAAGCTGATTTTGCACAGTGACTACGCCATTTGGCACCACAGGTGCAAAAACACATTTCGAACAGGATGTTTAAAATGACAGCTGTGCTGTTTATTGGGAGGTGTGAAAAATGGCAATGTTGAAAATCTAGAGTGAAAATATAAAAAAACTGGTGAAGTCACGTGTGTGTGTAGAAACTGCGCAACGCACACCGATAATGTAATTAGTTTGGGGATTTTTTACAGCAGATTGTCAATACAGGCATTTTAGGACCTCAGCTCATTAACAGTGTCACTGTGATTTTCTTAATCTGTCCTGAACACTGATTTCCCACAGTGACCGCGCATTTCTGCGCCGAAAGTGCGAAAACACATTTTGGCCAGGATGTGAAAAATGACAGCTGTATGGTTAATGAGGTGTGGAAAAATGCCAGTGTTGAAAATCTGGACTGAAAATATTACAAATTCATGAACTTACGAGGGTGTGTGGAAACTGCGCAATGCACGCTCGTAACACAGTCATTTTCTGGACTTTATTTTCACCAAATTTTCAGCATAGCCAATTAAAGACTTCTGCTCATGAACAGTGTCACTGTGATTTTCTTAATCTGTCCCAAACATTGATTTCGTGCACCGACTGCGCCATTGTGCGCTACATGCACGAAAACCACATTTTGGGCAAGACGTGAAAGATTACAGCTGTACTGCTCATAAGGAAGTGTTGTAAAATGGCAATGTTGAAAATCTCGAAATTAAAATAGTAAATATTCAGTTGCTTAGCTGCTATGAGGAGCCATGTAACGCATGCTCGTAAAACAGTCATTTCTGTGAATTTTTTCACCACATTTTCAGTGTAGGGTTTTGGGGGACCTGCCTCATGAACTGTGACACTGTCATTTCATTACTGGGTCCCAAAGGGGTTCCACACAGTGACCACAAAAGCACCTTTCAGGACTGAATAACAAAATGTCAGTGACTGAGTTCACGAGGTGGGGGTCCCAAGAATCCCATGTTGACAATTTGGTGAAATAGTTCCCAAAAATGGCTGAGATATGCACCAAAGTTGAAATAAAACCCATTTATGTCATTATACAGCTTACTGTCATTTCTTCAGTTCACGGTTGGCTTTGAAGAGTGCAGACATGTTCCTGGTCCACTGAAGATTGTCGCGCTGGCCTCTGGAGGTAAGTATGGGGTGAGGGAAGTGCGTGGGGAGGTGGGGTACGCAGAGGGTGGGTGCGGGTTGGGAAGGGGGAAAGAGTCAACGAGGGACCGTTTTCTTTTGTTCTAGGTGTTTTTTTTTTTTTTTTTTATAAAGACGATGTGGGACTTTTGCCATGTTGGGGTGGGCTCCCAGTGTGGCACCTGGAAGTTTGTTGGGGGGGCAATGGAGCAGATGGAGGAGTGGTCACCCCCATGGCCCACAGACTTTTGCCATGCTAGGGTGGGTTGCCAGTGTGGCACCTGGAAGTTTGCTTTTGGGGGGGCAGTGGAGCCGACGGGGGATTGGGCACCCCCATCAGTCATACAGTGTGCGGGTGTGGAGGGGAGCACATGAGCATACTGGGGTGGGCTCCCAGCATGCTACCTAGGTGTTCATGGGGGGGGGGGACTGGATCTGAAAGGGATCAGAAACAAACTGTCTATGACAGTTCAGATGCAGTGCTGATGTGTAAGCAGTTTGCATACTGCTGACGGCAGTATGCAAATTACCTACACGTTACCACCGCTGATTGTAGCTGTGTTTTTTTCAGAACTGTATGGCACTGTATCTGAACAGCTGTCATAGACAGCTAGGACATTCACTGGTGCGGTGCGGCCACACCTGCAAAAAGAAGCAGGGCATTGGAAGTGGGGGTGGCACACCTACAAAAACTCGTGTTTTGGCACTATGTTTCTTGCACATGCATGCAAGCAAACATAAACATATAACCAAAAAATACCTAAAACTGCTACAGAAAGACACTGGCAATCAAAATACTTTATGTAAACACACCAGACTAAACCACTGAAATAAAAATGAGTAATTACTCTCTACAGATCAAAAATGATGAAGAAAGAGTGAGAAAACCAAAACACAACACAAATGTCCTGCTTACACAAAAAAAGCTCTGGATCTTTCTGGGCTGCTTCTCAAACTGACAAAACAGAACAGAAACCACTATCTTGAAGTCAATAATCAGTGAAAAAATGAACAAAAAAAAAAAACACAAATCTAGAAGCACAAGGCCCTCTAGAACAATTTATGAGCAACTTGGATTCAAAAAGCTTGGTTTTGGGATGTATTTTTTTTGTCATATTATCTCTTTTATCCGCATGCCAACCCAGCTGTCCACTCCTTCGGGCAGCCAGCACAGACCCTACCTGAACTGCCTGTTCTGCCATCCAACGCTCCCTTATCTGCTGTCTGACTGTCCTGATGTATTCCTTCATCCGGGGGGGCGGCCCTATCAAAGGGGAGATCGAGGGGCCCAGAGACTCCTTCTTGCATCTGCATCAATGGCGAGGGGCAATTCAGGGGCTTCCCAGTTTCACAGTAGGGGCAGGCAGGGCCACTGTCATCCGGCTGGCATGGGTGGCCATTTTTTTTGATGTTGCTCTCCCACCCCTTTAGGATGCATGCAGTGGCATCCTGATGCTTTGCGCACATGGCGTGTGGTCACCCACGCTGCAAAGCATGATGCCAAGCCCAGAAGCAAGTAGCCACCAAAGTGTTCTGCATCCATGACCCCCCCCCCGAGAGGAGAGCATCCAGAGAATGCTCTGAAGCCCTCCCTGCTGGCCATCATTCCTGACATCCCAGGCTTGGGCGTGAACCTGGGTCGCCAGCATGCCATGCAATCCCTGATCGCCTGGTGCCACATGGCCAGCTTTGAGACATATTTTATAAGTATTTCTTTCTAGTCAAGCACATGCAGACTTCTCTCCTACTATGTCTTCATAAGACTGCACTGAAGACAGACCGCCTCATGGCATACAGCTTGTTTCATCAACATGTGACCTTGAATCCCATAGTACATTGCAAACTTCGCTGGTGAAGTTACCAACTTTGCCTGTTGCAGACTTTGTTTCTGTGTAAAACTTTGCTGGCAGAGTTGCCAACTTCACATTTTGGGAAGTTATCAGTTTTCTACAAAGTTGGCCTTTGCAGCGTGGATTAACTGCACAAAATGCAGTGAATTTACAAATTAATTCATGGAGCAAAGTTTTCGAACTTTTCACAACAGTATTGTGGATAGTGTATCGGTACCCCAAAACAGTTAAGAAGTGTAAAATTAAACCATCTCCCTCCCACACAACACCCTGCATAGTTGTACTCTAAAAGGCTTGACTCTGTGTGTCACACAATAAATGAATTTTACACTTGTGCAGGTAACCATAAGCAATACTTAATGATCAGAAGAAATTAAGAAGTTCACAAATTTCTCATCCTTCAGTGCCAGTGCAAGACTCACAGTCTCTGTTAAAGTCAACTGTTCTGTTCATTGTTAATATGCATTTGGTACTGATAGACTGCAATAAAATTGTCTTATTCTAGAGGTGCTTCACTTTTCCACTGAAAATATCTCTTCTTTGACCCAATAACTGTAACCTAAATGGGAACGGAACAACCTAGCCCTAATTTTAAAAATGACTAATCATTTTTATGTTCATCCTGCACATGTGCACACAGCGAACATTGTGGTATGATAGTGCCTGTTGAGGGGTGTGACACTGTCCATGCAATGCAGAGCAGTGTTTTAGGGGCAAGTCAGTGCCACACCAATCATCAGCCAGGCTGATTATTATGTAATTTTGGCTTCCTTGTCGGAGAGATGGACTTGAAAAGGAAAAGCAGACCCAATTGTGGATCAGCTCTTCCCTTTGATCTACACCACCCCGCAACCAAAGCTGATCTGTCATGGTCAGCCTGGAATGCTTGGAATGTCAAACGTGCAAGGTCTCATGTCAGCTGTAACAGAAAACCGTGTATCGATGTCTGCTACTGGCACCCCCATTACTGTCCCCCACACCCGACTGTCTCTCTCAGCACCTCCCCACAAACATAACTCTGACACTGGGGGTGCGCAATCCCCAGTGTCACTATCTCGTAGGTGAATCCCCAGCCGTCCACAACCACACTGCTCCCAATGTACGGTCACATCTCTAAGTGGCACTGAAGCACCACAAGGCTTGTTCACAGCTGTCTATCCATCTCTGTTGTTGTCGCCCTATAACTGCCCCTCCCACCTGACCCTCCTTCTCAGCACCCATCACTCCACGCCCCTCCTACAAACAGAAAACTGTCACTGGGGGTGCCCAATCCCCCAGTGTCACTGTCTGTTGTTGCCGCCCCTGTAACTGTCCTGCCCACTTGACCCTCCCTCTCAGCACTGCTCCCCCCAACCAACATAACACTAACACTGGAGGTGCCCAATTCTCCAGTAGGTAGTATAGGGCAGTGGTCTAAGGCTCTGAGCTGCAAATCTGGTGATATCCAGCAGACAGACCTGGGTTTGAATCCCACAGCTTCTACTTGCATCCTGTGTGACCCTGAGCAAGTCACTTAACTTCCTTGTGCTCCTGTAAAAAAGCTTTCAGCTTAGTGTGCTACTCCTGGTTAAACAACTGAAAAAAAAATCTGAAATAAAGAAAACCTTCCCTCATAGTTTTTTGTAATAAACCCAGTAAAAAGAAAAACTTCCATTGATGTCTGTTGAGACCATTACTGTTCCCTCACCAGATCCTGCTACTCAGCACCCACCCCTCCAAGCCCTTACTTACCCACCAAGGGTCCAACACCATAATCTTCTGTGGACCACAGACACATCTTCACTCTTCAAAGCTGGACCACAAACTGAGGAAACAGGCATGCAGTTCAATATATTTCAATGCAGTTTTGAACATAGTTGCATAACTTGGCCATTTTTGCATACTTATGCTCCCAATTTTCAACGTGCCTTTTTTGGGACCCCACCTTATGAACAATTGAAGCGAAATTAGACAAATCTGTCCTGAAAGATGATTTTGTGGTCACTGCATAAAATCGCCTTTCAGGCAACAGTTAATTTTCTCTGCTCTTGTTCATGGAGGGTATAAGAAGGCTATGTTGAAAATTTGGTGTAAAAATATTAATAAAACAACAAAGTTATCAGCCTATGTTGAATTTTGCAAATACAGCCTCGTAACTTTGGTAATCTTCAATATTTTTAACCCACATTTGCAACATAGCCATTTCTTTACAGCATCTCATAAATGTGACAGCTGTTATTTTTCGAATCCTGGCCAAAATATGTTTTTGCGTCCCGAAAGGTGATTTTGCAGTCCATGCATGAAATTGTCTTTCAGGCAAGAGTTGAAAATTTTCTCTGCACTTGTTCATGAGGTGGGGTCATAACAAGGCTATGTTGACAATTTGGGGCAAAAAATATTAAAACATAAAGTTATGAACCTGCATTGAAATTTAAAGATGCAGGCTCCTCACTTTGGTAATACATAACCCACACGTGCACCACAACGCATCTAGTACCCCAGTGGCGAACATCTGGCATTGACAAATGCGTGTTACTTTTGTGGCAAATCGTCATAGGTGAGACTATGTCTCATGCTGTCAGTCAGTACCTACAATAAGAAAATGTCCCATCCTGGTGGCTCTGTATTTGACCCGACCAGTTCTCTTTCACCGAGTCTCCAAGCCCGACTGTGCTGCTGCTCCTTTTTTGACCTCCTTCTACAGCTGACTGACTAAAGTTCTGCTGGTGCCAAGCTCTTGATGTCTTCTCTACTGCCACTACAAGCTACCAGGCTTGCTCAGCTGATTACTGCAGGACATGAGACGCCAACCCACCTAGCACCCACTCTCATCACCTTTGTTCCATGGAGTCCTTCCCACTTGGCACTCCCAACTCCCCACCTATGACCTCATCTGTTCATGCCTCCTGAGTAGAGCAGGACCTGCTCAATGACTGGTGGATCCATTTGCCTGCCTGATAACACCTCATGGCTCAGAAGTCCTAGCTGCTCCTTCCTTGCCCATGAGATGACCAGCGAATGGCACCAATATCGAAGACTTGCCCACATCAGTTGTCCTGCGTGGGTGTAAGCGCAGAACTTCAAGAGCAATGCAGGGTTGTGCAGGCATCAGGGACACGTAATGCTAATGGTCCTTCTATCTTCAACCTATGCCCTTGGCTGTTGGAGTATTAGACTCAAACAAACACACAAGTGACATCAATATCGGCAGGCATTGGCAGTGGGTAGTTAGGGAGTAATGAAATAATTGATAAATGCCCACCTCCCCCTCCTGTGACTAAGGTCTGGTCGAGTCAGCAGTGGAAACGACAAGAAAAGGCAATGCTGAGCAGCTGAGCTGTGTCTTGTGTCTGTGTGCAAACTTTGAAACCATTCACAAGCCTTTTCAAAGGGGCTGCTGCACCTTGATGTGCCCAAGTGTGATATTCAGCTGGTAGATGGGGAGCCATGGGACTAAGTGTGTTCAGCCACCTTCTAGAAATTCTCAGACTTGCCCCTTGATTCAGCAGCGAGTGTCCAAATCAGAAGATATATAGCAATAAACTGTATCTAAATGTTTCATTCAGATTGAGGTTAGCAAATAGCTCTTGCTAGATCCAGGAATTGAGTGCTATGGGCTACGGAATGCACACACAACTCATAGATGTGTCTTTGTCCAAGCCTCTGAAAATTGGCTCCACCAGCTTTAATCCCCCTCATGGAAGTAACACCTTTTTTCCATCAACCAATGTGTGGAGGCCCACTGTGTCCTTCTAAACATGGCATATATGCAACAGCTGAAACAAACTGTGTGTGGTAGAATTCTATTAACTGCTAATAATGTTTTCAGAGTAGGGCCCTTCCAGATATTGAGTGAGCTAATTCTAACTAAAATTTGCTGAAAAAAAGCTCCAGTTGAAGAGCCTAATATGAGCATTTAAGAAACATAATTTAATGTTTGCCCCCAGACAAAAGTATAATAATACTTAACAGGTCCTCAGACATCCTCAAAGTCCAAAGTCTCAAACACATATTAGGAGATATTACTGTTCTTTGAGCTCATTAAAACAGACAATTCCTCTAGTGCACAAAATACACATCAAAGGATGTTTACTTATTTTTGCTGCCAAATTTCACCCAGTAATCTTTGTGTAATTAAACTGTGGAGTGTTATAACATGCTAACACATACATAAACCATCTCCTGTAGAAGGATTCCTACCAGCCTTGCACCACAGAATAAAACTGGATCATATAATGTTATAATATGTCTGACATGCTTAAATAAGGCCCTGCCCTATTTGTTATACAGAAAGAGTTTAAATCACAAAGGTCTGTTCTATCCTCTCCTTTTCTGTCTCTTCTCTGGTTGCGCAACCATATTTTCATGTAAAACTGTCGGAGTGATCAGTTCCTAAGTCTCACATGAAAATTTGTATGCAGAAAAGGAGAGGATAGAACAGAACCTTGCAGTTTAAACTCTTTTTGCATAACAGATGGGGCAGGGCCTTATTCAACCATGTCACTTACTCCCACCCAAGAGGGAACCTGTTTTACAAAAACAGGCTTCCAAAACTTTCTTTTAATTATCTTCTGTCATTAGCTTATAACTTTTACAGTTTAGTGCATATGTAGCATAGCAAAGAAATTTCAACTCACATGTTTTCAACCTTCATAATTCTCAGTTCCTGATCTATAAATTGATAGAAAATCAGCATTGACATTCTCTTTCCCAGATTTGTTCCCAGCTTTGCTGACACATACATAAACCATCTCCTGTAGAAGGATCCCCTACCAGCCTTGCACCACAGAATAAAACTGGATCATATAATATTATAATATGTCTGACACGCTTAAATAAGGCCCTGCCCTATTTGTTATGCAGAAAGAGTTTAAATCACAATTTAAATCAGCTATTCCCCTCACTGAACTCACAAAGAAATGGTTCCCGAATATTGTGAAATGGACCCCAGAGTATGACAAGGCTTTTCAGGCCATTAATGCTGCATTATGTTCAGCCCCTGTTTTAAGAAGCCCAGAATTTGAGAAACAGTTTCTGTTACAGACATATGCATCAGAGGTAGGCATAGGTGCAGTCTTGAGTCAGCATATAGATGGGAACAAACATCCTATTCTAAGTAGGAAATTGCACGGCAAAGAGAAAAGGTACTCCACCATTGAAAAGGCATGCCTTGTGGCAAAGTAAGCCATGGAGTCCCCTTAAGTTTTACTTATTAGGAGCTGACTTTGTACTTATAACAGATCACAATCCTCCCTGTTGGCTTAACCAAATGAAGGATAAACATTCTAGAATCACACAGTGGTACCTGGCACTACAGCCATTTAAATTTAAAGTGATGCACAAATCTGGGAAAGAGAATGTTGATGCTGATTTTCTGTTAAGATGTGGATCAGGAATTGAGAATTATGAAGGTTGAAAAAATGTGAGTTGAAACTTCTCTGTTTGCTATACTGAATATGCACTGAACTGTTGTAAAAGTTATAAGCTAATGGTAGACGATAATTAAAGGAAAGTTTTAGAAACCTGTTTTCATATAACAGGTTCCCTATTAAAGAGGGGGGTATGTGACAGGGTTGAATAAGGCCCTGCCCCATTTATTATGCAGAAAGAGTTTAAACCACAAGAGTCTGTTCTGTTTTATCCTCTCCTTTTATGTCTCTTCCCTATCTGGTTGCACAATCAAATGTTCATGTGAGGCCTAGGAAGTGATCACGTTGACGGTTTCGCAATTCTCCGCCTGTTGCTATCTCTCTGCGTTCCCTTGCTGTTTCTGTCTTTTCTTCCTCTATGCATATCTGCAGTTATAAAAATATATGTCAATCTCTGTGTAAAATTGTGTTTGAAACTGGGATCCTTTTGTTTAAAACTGTATATACTGTAGTTATACTGTTGAAATGATTGCAAAATGCTATTTAGAACTCAAGGGGTTAACCTGAGATGCAATTTTTAATATTTTTGCAGAGCTGTAAACAGAAGGTCATTTCTGGGTCACTATGTACTGTTTTACTGCACCTGCAAGGAATGAAACTGACAAGAATATTCTGTAATCTTACAAGAACATTCTATGAGAAGCAGGCTCTGTTAACAAGTTCCCAGACCAAGACTTATAAAAAGAGTGGCAATGCTTTTGCTAGAGAGACAAGGAGAGTGGGAGACTGACAGACTAAAACTTGGAATTTCAAGATACCCTCAGAAGAAGGACTTAGTTTTTTCTGTTTGTACTGCCTTTGTAAATAGTTATACTGAATAATTTTTATTTTTTGTTTTGCTGTTATTGAGAAAAATAAAATATTATTTGTGAATTTTGAAACTGCTCCTGGTTTTCCTATGCTTCCTAACCTGTGCCTCGATTACAATGTGTGGTTAGGCTTGTTTCCTATAGGGAAACTGCAGACATACCACACTGTAACCGTCAGCAAAGATGTTGACATCAATTAAAAAACAACCTATTATTTGGGTTAAATATAAGATTTATGACTTTTAAGTACACCCAGTTACATATTAACACTACCCTAACAGGGTTCCATGTCATAATAGTGAGTCAATTATAGCAGAAGTTAGAATAGCAAATTCTAACTTCAGTGTCAGTGGCTCAGTGGGTAGCATACTCGCCTCTGAGGCCGGGAGATCAGAGGGCTGTGGGTTCAGTTCCCACATCTGGCACTTGGGTTAATATCCCAGTACTGACACTGTAGTGCAGCATGAGAGGGGTGCTGCACTTCTGAGGTGCCGTCTTTCGGATGAGACGTTAAAACCAAGGTCCCATCTGCCTGCATTGGTGGTAGTTCAGGTGGATGTTAAAGATCCATGGCATCTAATAAAGAGTAGAAATTTCCCGGTGTCCTGGTCAAATTTCCCTCATTCACTAAAAATACCACCAACAGCTTAATCTGGTTCAAGGTCAGTTGGCATTCATCTGTATCCCCCTCCCCCGGGTCGTGCCTGAAAATAGGCAGGATTTGTCTAGTGCACTTACCCGGTCAACAAAAGCTAAATAAATAAATAAACCACAAATTGAGTGAATCCAAAGAATAGCATTGCACATAACAGCTAATATAAGGCTCAAACCTGCAGCTCCCACCTCCTTATCTCATCAGTAGATAAATACTCCATACAGTGCAAGGAGCATGCCTTTCTGGCTATGAAGAAACTCACCTGCCATCCTTTCAGCAACTAAAACAGGTAAGCACGGCACCCCATTACATGCCCACATATATTGCTGGTCAACAGGTGTTGCTGACACTATCATACATAAGGGGCTCTTCCCCCCCCTCCACACACCCCATGGGGGGCTGTGCCCCTTGACCCCCCATCTTTATTATGCTAACACCATGCTGCTCATTGATAGTGGGGGTATCAGCATGCCCACATTTCTTTATAATACACTGCTCACCATTCTGTGCTGTTCGCTATTATGTGTGGTGCTGTTACTGATTCACTCAAATGAATTTGCTATTAAATACTTACTATTATTATGTTATACCCCCTAATAGAAATAAATTAGGTAATCAGTCCGAAATATCAAAAGTAATTAATCAATTGTGATATCATCAATTCACAATTTTTTTAAAATTTGAACCTCAGGCTTAAAACCATACTTTCATTAAAAAACAAAATTTTTCAACATCTTGTTTCATACCACAGCAAAGCTAAAAACACACATTGTGCTATGCAAACCCTGTCAGAGCAAAATACAGTACTGACTGTGACATAGAGACACAGAGGCTGCAAAATTTAGCTGATTCACAAATAACCCTGACACGTGGATTGGCCACTTTAATAATGTGTTCTGCCACAAAAATAGATTGATAAAAGCCTGGATGGACAAAACAAAAAACATTCTGAATGATTTTGAATTCACAGAAGAAGAAATAAGAATAGTAATAAACATGTCAAGTAATAATAAACCTTTTGGACCAGATGGTGTACCCCTAGATTTGTTTAAAGTACAGCTGCTTTTTGGGCACCTTTATTACTGATTTTTTTCAGTAATACGATTAGAAAACAGTCATTACCCAGTTCTTGGAAAGGAGCTATTATTTTTTCAGTTTTCTGAAAAGGCAAGGTTACATACCCCATAATGTACACACAGTTCAATCAGCCTCCTGGACTCACTGTCCAAAATCTTTACAAAAATAATCTGCAAGCATGTTGTAGATCATCTGGAACACTTTTAACTCCTATCTACATTAGAGGCAGGATTTAGAAGGGGTGGTTCCACACCTAATCAATGGTTTGTGTTGCATCATATCCTAGAAAAGTATATTCTTAAGGAAACAATCAGTATATCTGGCTTTTATTGATCTAACAAGGGCCTTTGAGTCACTAAACAGAAATATGCTGGGAAAGAAACTTGTAGGTATGCAGCTCAGTACAACATCACTAGGGATTATCATAGTTTTATATGCAGACAACTGGTGCCGTATAAGATATGATTTAAGAGGAAATCCAATAGACAAGGTACAGGTTGACAGTGGGGTTAAACAGGGATGTGTCTTGGCCCTATTACTGTTTAATGTTTATAGTAATGCTGTTACTAACAGCCTAGACAATAAAAAAATGGGATATTCAAAAATTGGCTTGAGACCATGCCCAATTCTTATCTATACAGATGACCTATTGTAGTCCTTCTATCCTTAACCAAAAAAGGTCTTACAAGACCAGCTGAGATTTACTTGGTGCAAAATGCAAAGAAACAGACCTGGTCCTAAATCAGAATAAAAGAAAAATAATGATTGTGAGAAAAGGAACGACTGACAGACAAGGAACATGGCTGATAGATGACAAGAAACTGGAAATAGTTGATCATTATGTATCTCTAGGATTAATATTTAAGCATACCTTTATATGGGCTAACCAAAATATAATTTCACTTAAATAAAATACTTAATGGGCTGGCAGTATAGCCTACAGGTTAGAGGAATGAGGTGTGAATGAGCTTGGTACATCCAGCAGACCAGACCTGAGTTTGATTCTCACAACCGCCGCTTGCATACTGTGCGACTCTGAGCAAGTCACTTAACTGCCCAGTGCTCCCAGGTCACCCCTGAAAACAGGCAATACCAAAGGCTAAAATAAAAAAAATAAAAAAATGACTCAGGCTAATAATGGAACATTATGACTTAACAATAGATATGGTGGCAACACAGTGGAAGCTGCCATCAGGGTAGTAAATGCTAAAACTGTTATGCATGCTCTAGATGGAGCAGAGGGGGGTACTGCATTAAAAGCAATTTCAAAAAAAATGATGGCCCAATTTTATAAAAAAAAATCTTGGGGGGTGCTAATGAGCAGCTAGCTGAACAGACGCATGTTCCCACATTGCTCCCTCTCAACAGCCTAAATTTAAAGTTTTAAAATAGGGAAAAGTGCCTAAGTCTGCGGAGTTCAGCAAATTACAGTATCGTAAGACAGGATGGTTATCTCACCCCGGGTCCGTCGAAGAGTCAAAGAAATGCCTCCAAAAATGCAAGAAAAGGAGGAGAGAGCAGCGGCCTGGTCTCATTGTTGGCGGCCGAGGTTGCCGCATTGGGTAGAGAGGTTACGGGGCAGGTCCTTGCAGCCTTGGAGCCGAGACTGATTAAGCTGGAGGGGAAATTGGATGTAAAGCTCCAGGAGATACAGGAGCAACAAGTAGAGCAAGCAGGGAGAATAACGGAGATGGAAGAGAGAATATTGTATGTGGCGGATGAACTGCTGGTGACCCCTAGGCAGGTAGCGGCTGTCCAGAAAGAATTGGCTGAGTTGAAGGAAGCATTCGATTACCAAGAGGATTATCATCGCTACTTAAATTTGTGGCTAAGGGGCTTGCCGGAGGGCATGGAGGGGGAGAGTGTGCTCGACTTTTGTGCAATGGTGCTACTGGACTTACTGGGCCTCAAACCCGCGAAGGGGAAGTATAAGCTGGAAAGAGCTTACAGGGCCGTGATGCCCAAACCACCAAAAGATCAGCCGCTGAGGCAAATAATTTTCCGGTTTCACCATTCCCAGGACAGGGAGTTGGTGTTGAAGGCCTTCCGTGAGAAGGGTACTGTGGATTACGAGGGGCATCACCTGTACATGTCACAAGACTACTCAGCCCGCTTGCTCAAGAGGAGGAAGATGTACGCAGACGACCTGGGTTTGGAAACGGACCCAGGTAGCCAGGGGCTGGCAGCGGGAGGGAGAATTGAGTGTCCCTCCAGATGCTCTCCTCCCTCAGGGGTGGGATACCCGGAATGCACCAGCATCAGACACTCCCATAAACAGTCAGTGGAAGCACTGGTCCTTGATGGGATGGGTGGCTCCTTTACTAGGGGTCGGGGAGGGGGGGGATGTCACATGGCGCATGAGAGGCTAGACCTGAGTCAGCACATCACCTCTCGGGACTGAGTCCCAAGCGCCAGCATCCCCAGAGGGATGGGACAGGGGGACAAAAACAGAAACAAGGAAAAATCACCCTCGTGGTCTTGCATGATGACCTCTCCGCTCGCCTCAGACCACCGACACCAGACAGACCCCACTGTGCAGAAAAGGGGAGGAGGCACTCTAGGGGCAGATCATGGGTCCGGGATCTGGCAGTGAACATTGAGAGGTCTGAAGGAGAGGATCAAGAGGGTAGGAAAAACCAGGAGGAAAAAAGAAAAGTATAAAAAAAAAAAAAAAAAGAGGAGGATGTTCAATGGTATAATGCAACAGCTGAGAGAAAGTAAGGTGGGAATTACTAAGTGTACCCCGCCACCCTAAAAATAAAGCATGAGGGAGCCACATACTCATTTTGGGAGATTGAGAAGGCTGAGGAATTTGTTAAAGCCCTAAAGCAGAAACTGCGGTGAACACGGAAAGAATGGAACTATGCTTTACTTGACTGTTCGTATAAAAGGAGGAGAGGCTGGGTTTTCTTTTTTTTTTCTCTTTCCCTGTTGGAGTTGTGTTATTTGGCCTAGCTTCTAAGAAATGTGCTGGAAAAGAGATGGACACTTGCATCCCGAGTGCTCGTTTGGTGACTGTGCGATTTGCAGGACTTGTCAGCTAGCAGGGTTTTCTTGCTGAAATTGGACTAGATCGGAAGATGGACACGAAGCGGTAATGTGCATGAGGGGAGAACTGCCATGTGAAGGAGTACTTGGGAGCGAGAGGAAGAAGGACCAAAGTAGAAGACATGGCTACAAACATGTGTGGGTGAAGGTAGGAGGGCGGGTGGGGAGCAGGGCTTAGCGCATGGATTGTTGAGCGCAGCCTGGTCTCCCTGCTGGCCTTAGCTGGTAGCCCTGGGAGTCTATTTTGAAGAATCCATTTTTCATGCTGCAATGGGGGACGCTGGTATGGGGAGGAGGAAGGAGACTGGAGAGGGACTCATATCGACTGGGAAGAGGGGCTTGGGATGCTATATATATTAGAGAGAAGGGAATGCAGAGGGGAGTGAGGGTGTAAGGCAGCACAAATAAATCTGCAAGGGGATTGAATAAACAAAAAAAACAAAAAGTTGCACCAAGTAAATTGCTGATGCTTAATTATTAAACATAGAACCACAACAGGAAGAAGGGAGGCAACCATGCATTTGTTTGGATGCAGAGATGTGTGGCGGGCTGGGTAGGTGGCTGTGGCGGTGTGGGGTGGAGGGGCACCTTATGCTTCTTTGATGCAGCCAGGCATTCTGCCTGGTGAGGCGTGGGATGATTTCTCTTTGCCCTATGCTGTCGTGGTTGTCGGTCTGGTGTGCTGCGCACTTTTGTAGATGAGTAAACGCATGGTTTGACATATCAGTCTGCTCTAGCTGGGTGTTTTTCTTCTCTTCCTGTTGGGGGGAATGAATAAAAATATCTGATAGCGGAACGAGGGAGAAAGGATGAAAATGGCTGTGGAGGGAAGGCGTGGGAGCGTCTTTGTCAGTATAGGGGGTTTAGGCTGACACTTAAGTCGTTGAGACTATTAGTGTCTAAGGGTCTACCAGAACAATAATGGAGGATGGGAGGGAACAGAGACAAGTACGGTGGGGGGGAGAGTTGCTACACATGGTGGACAAAGGGAGCAGAGTGATGGGAAGAGGTACTGGAGTGAGACCTGGGACAGGAGAGAGGGTGGAAAATGAATGGGGGGTAAGGGGTGGCAGAGAGGAAATCGACAGGTTCAGGGGGGAGGGCTGGGAAAGGATGAGAGACAGAGGGAGGGGGTAAAAAGTTTTATGTTGAAATTGCTGTGACTGTTGTTTGTTCTGACATTGTTGTTTTTGTTGAACAAAAGTGCAACCAAAGATATTATGTATGTGGGATACTCTCAGTTAAAAAGGTCATGATGAAAGAGAAACCGCTTCTGAATCTCACTGGTGGCTAAGAAAAGCTTTAATGTGGTCAGCTGGAATGTTTGGGGTGTAATAAATCCAGTAAAGAGAACTATGTTGCTAACAGCACTTAAAAGAGTGGGGACTCAAGTAGCACTGCTACAGGAAACGCACTTGACAGAGATGAAGCTTGCTAAATTGGCTCGAGGGTGGGTGGGGAAGTGTTATGCGGCATCTGCTTCTATGCGCAAACGAGGCATAGCCATCCTGATACATAAGGCCTTCTCCTTAGAGGTGAAGAGGGTGGTTAAAGACAACAAGGAGGGCAGGTATATTTTTATATTGGGACTAAGGCGAACAGTTTACTTTGGGATCAGTGTATGCCCCGGCAGTCTATGACCAACAGTTCTATAACTCTTTGCTGGATTTATTGGTCCGGGAACAGTTTCCAGGGTTAATAATGGGAGGGGATCTGAATTGGACCATGGATCTGAAAATAGACTGTTCCGAAGGGAAGGGGAGGGAATCGGGCTGTATGCAGCAATGGCAAGAGAGTATGGCGGATCTAGACCTAGTGGAGAGTATACACCTTTTACTTGAACCCCCGTATGACATGGACATGGCTGGACTACATTTATAGTACTTGGGAATGGTACTCCCGGATATAGGAGATCCATCACAGCCCTATACATGTGTTGGATCACGTGATGGTGGTGATGAAAATACAAGGCAGGGAAAAACAGGTATCTCCCCCTCTTGGAAATTCCCCATATATATGGCCCAGAATGAGGACTTTAAGAAGCATTTGGAGGAGAGTTGGGATCTTTTTATGGAAATGTATGATACAGGGGAGGTCCCTAGGGATATACTTTGGGATATGGGCAAGGTTTTTACGAGGGGAGCAGTTATTGAGCATATGTCTCGGATAAAAAGGAAATGGCAGGAAAAAAGAAAAAAAGCCTTGAAAGTAAATTGAAGGAGCTTGAGCTGAGGGTAGCTCGGGGGGAACAGGGAGAGGTTGTACGATCCTTGGAGTTGGGGAGGGAGGCCCTGAATGCCCACTTGAGGACAGAGGTGGGGAGGATTTGTTTTTTTTAACAAGAGGCATATATCTGAGTGGGGAAACAAACCAGCGCCAATGTTGGTTAATCTCATGAAGGGAGGTAGAAGGATGGGTAGAATCCTGGGGGTGAATGATAAGCAGGGAATCCTACAGAGGGAGGATAAAGGGATGCAGAAGACTTTTTGCTCCTTCTTTCAACAACTGTATCGAGCGGAATGGACAGGGACGAGGGCACAGATGCTAGAGTTTCTGGGGAAAATCAAAATATCGGAAGCCACACAGGAACAGAGGGAAAAGTTGGGACAGCCAATAACTGTGTAAGAGGTGATGAATGCTAGCCAGAAGTTGCAGAGGGGAAAGGCTAGTGGACTGGATGGATACCCGGTGGAATTTTATAAATTGATGGGGGCCAGAACTGCGAGGGTACTGAGTGAAGTATTTCAGCAAAAGGGGGAGTCAGGGGAAGTTAATTTGCCTGACACATGCTATGATGCTGCTATATGCCTCACACCAAAAGAAGGGAGGGGTCCGGAGTCTTGTGCCTCATACAGGCCGATATCACTGTTGAATTGTGATTGTAAAATATTGGCTAAAGTGCTGGCCAGTAGGTTAGAGGAGGTGCTGCCGAGGTTGGTTCACCCAGACCAAACTGGGTTCATAAAGTGGAGATAGTCACATCACAATATGAGGCGGTTGCTTAACATGATCTGGAGGGCGAATAGGGGAAAGGAAGATATAGGGATACTATCAGTGGATGCTGAAAAAGCGTTTGACAGGGTGGAGTGGGAATACCTGTTCGAAGTGATGGAGCGGTTTGGCCTGGGTGACGCATTCCTAAGGTGGGTGAAGGCGATGTATAAGAGGCCCCGAGCGCAGGTGTTAGTGAATGGCAATAGGTCAGAGAGATTCAGCCTGGGGAGGGGCACAAGGCAGGGATGCCCGCTCTCCCGATTGTTGTTCGCCCTGGCGATTGAGCCCCTGGCTGTGGCCATAAGAGATAATGAGAGGATACAGGGGTAGGGGGGAAGGTAAAATGCAGCACAAATTGGCACTGTGTGCGGATGATATGCTGCTGTTTCTAACAAATCCAAGAAGCTCGGTACCACCTCTCTTATCATTGGTGGAGGAGTTTGGTGCTTTCTCAGGCTATAAGATCAGTTTAGGGAAATCGGAGGCAATGTGGTCTAAGGGCTCTGGAAATGAAGTGAAACAATGGGGCCTAAAGATGGCAGGGACGGGCCTGATGTATTTAGAGATACATGTCAGAAGATCCCTGGGGTCCTTGTATGGTTTGAATTATTCCAAATTAATAAAAATTATTGAGGCGGACCTAAGACGCTGGATGCGGCTGCCCTTGTCGTGGTTGGGCAGAGTCAATATAATTAAAATGAATGTGTTACCTAGGATTTTGTACCTCTTGCAAATGTTACCCAAGGGGCTGAGTAAAGAGGATATTCATAAGTTGGAGGGGGCTTTCTCCTCCTTTATTTGGAGAGGGAAGTGCCCGAGGATAAGTTTGGGAAGGCTGAAGGCAGATAGAGAGAGGGGAGGGCTCAACTTTCCAGATCTGAAAAATTATTTCTTGGCTATACAGCAAAGGTATGTGTCAGACTGGGTGCATAGACCCAAGGTAGCCAGTTGGGTTGAGCTGGAACAAGAGACGACTCAGTGTAATATAATGGCATATCTTCATAGCAGAGGGTTGAGGGCATATAGGAAAGGAAAAGAAGTTAATCTCTTAGTGGTGCAAGTATTATCAGCGTGGAGGGTGTTAAGGAGAAGAGGCTGGATGCAAGGTAAGGAGACATTGCTACTGCCTATGGCAGATAATCCCTATTTTTTGCCAGGGTTAGAGGATAAGGGTTTCCGGGAATGGGAGCGGAAGGGAATAAAGAGCCTGGGGCATTTACTGGTACGAGGACGACTTTGCCCCCTGCAACCAATTCAAGAGGTACTAGGGGGTAGCAGACGAGATAGGTTTAGGTACCTGCAAATAAGGGCATACATGGGAAGTCTAGGAAAAGAAGATAAGGGGCTACATGAGATGGACCCGGTGGAGACAATGATCTACATGGATCAGGATCAGGGAAAGGGTTTATAGGGCGGGCGGTGAAAAGAGGGAAACATACTCTCCCTGACAGGACGGTGAAAACAAAAAGACTATGGGAAAGGGACTTAGGCAGGTGCATCACGGATGAGAACTGGGGAATGTTACTTCCTTTGCATTCCAGGATTATGGCCTGCAACAAATATAAAGAGGTGTATTTTAAATTTACCCACAGGGTGTACCACCGACCGGTGATTGTGCATAAGGCGCACCCTGAAGTGTCGCCTCAGTGTGGAAGGTGCAGGAGGGAGAGGGGTATGTACATGCACTGCTTCTGGAGCTGTCCGGTACTGCAGAAATACTGGAGAGAGGTGGTCTCCAAGGTAGGGAGGATTGAGGGTAGAGAGTTACCATTGGACCCATTGAGCTGTCTCTTTGGAGTAGAAGTTGGAAAGGAGGGAGAGGATTGGGCAATGCTTCCTAGGTGGATTAGAGTCCTGTATGTTCTAGCCCGTCATGGGATTCAGAATACCTGGGTTTCACAAGTCACACCGACTGTGCATGCTTGGTGGAAGATGGTGCTGCAGACTTTGGGGTTGGAAAGACTGACTTACATAATATGGGGGAGAGAGGAAAGTTTCACCAGAAGCTGGGCCCCGCTTCTAGCCTCACTGTCGGTGGAGGAGGGATGGGTCTTGTGGGAAGGAATTATAAGCTGAGGGAGAGGATACCGGAATGGGATGACCCAAGGAAGGGAGAAAGAAAGATAAATAAGCAGATGGATGTGTCTGAAGGGGAAAAAAAGAAAGGGAAAAGAGATAGAATGACCCTGGGAATTTGTGAAAGGGAAAGAATTTTGAGAGTATGATTAAGTGGTTGCACTTTTAAGTATGTAATTATTTAAGTGAATGCTGTATATTAACTTACAATGAAGTGACATGGTTGCCTACTATTATTAGATGTTTTAGAGTGCTGAATGTACGTATGTTTGTTTTATTTAGTAAAAACAAATAAAGACATTATACAAAAAAACAATCTTAAAAGGTTTCCTAGTTATACATCTAATTTCTGTGCCAGAACTGAGCGTAGGCAAACATCCATCTCAACTCTATTGACTTGGAGATTGGTAAATGTCTGGTTAGTACTACAAAATATGCAAGGCATAGCCTTTTTTTTCTTTAAAAGAGCAAATTAACCTTATGGAAAACAGGGGATGTAATACATCATGGATTAAATGAACGTAATACACTTGGACTATGCCAAGGCCTTTAACTTTGTTTCACATAAAGAGCTGTTAGATAGGCAAACTAAATTAGGATTCCATCCGAACATTGTAAACTGGATTTGGGTCTTGGATTGATAAAAGGAGACAAAGAGTCTGTATTAGAGGGTACTAGTCTGAATGGGGCGAGGTGACAAGTGGTGCCCCTCAAGGATCGATGCTTGGGCCAACACTTTTTAATGTATTTATTGCCTCTTTGCAGACCTCATCCATGTCATGGATATGCAGGTTCACTGATGACACAAAGCTAGGAGCGATGGTGAACAGTGTTCCAGCTATATCGCAGTGCCCAAATGACTAATACAACCTAGAAACTTTGGCAATAACCATAAATTGAGGTTTAATGAGGACAAGTGCAAGTTATGCATATTGGGCGCAATAACAAACTTGCAAAGTATACACTTAATGGCATTCAACTGGAATGTACAAATAGGGTGAAAGATCTTGGGATTATTATAACTAATACATTGCCCTTTGACAACCATGCCAGGGACTAGTAAAAAGAGGAAACAGAATACTAGGATGCTTATTTAGGCACATTAAAAGCAGGGATGCTGAGGTTATAATGCCAGTCTGCCTCACTGGTTAGGCCTGATCTGGAATATTGTATGTCATTCAGTGCACCACACAATGTAGGTAGCATTAGATTGTTGAAGAGGGTGCAGAGAAGAGTCACCAAAAAAATTAAAAAAAAAAACCTAAAAATTATGCCATATGAGGAAAAGCTAGCTGAATCAGACTTGTACTGCTTGGAATATAGGCCACTAAGAGGAGATCTCTACCTCACGAATAGAGCATTACATAATGATAAAATATGGGAATGCATAGGATTTAATAGAAATCTGACCAGTAGAGTTACTAGATTGCACAGACTCCAGCTTAAGGGAGAGACATACAAATCTAACAGGAGAGGGGGATGGATAAATCAGAGGGCGGTGTCCACTTGGAATGCTCTACCTGAATCAGTAGTGCTTTGCACAACAATGGAAGTTTTCAAGAGATCTTTAGATAATTTCATGGGCAATACATATACTAGACATTACAACTGATTTGTGGCGAGTCACTTTTGGCTAACGTTGACTGACTCAGTCATCTTCTATGAAAAATCTATGAAATGTTTAAAATATACCCTTATAAAGATAGGGAAAGGCTGTCTTTGGTTTTGGTCCTTAAAAGTGATAATAATATCTAAAGACCATTAATGCAGTTATCAAATGTAGACTTGAAGACATGGGCAAGAAAGCAGCTCTCGCTGAGTGAAAGCACATTTTGCACAGCATAAAAACAGATTAAGAGAGAAGTTAGAATGGAAAAATATACTGAAGTCTTAAAAGAGGCAAAAATAAGAGCATTATTGACCATGTGTCAGAATGGGAACTTTTTCAAGTAAAATTTTGAAGAATAGATTTAATAAAAGTACGAGATAGAACAGGACTGAGCTGTGAATTGATCATGCAATTGTGGGCATTTCGGGAATCTTGCACATATAGTCCTAATTTTCTCAACATCTGACAGTTTTAGGAACAAATAGCTAAGGAGTATATTATGAAAACAATATGGCTCCATAGAGGAATTAATTATCTTCCTATTTAATAATTCTAATCAAAATATCCTTCTCAGACTAAGATGTATTACACCTAAGGAGGATCAAGAATCTCAGAAACAGTGGTAACTCCATTGTATTTGGTGAAATGCTGCTTTTTCTGTTTTAAATGTTAAAAAACAAGGGGTGCACATATTTATTGTCTACTGTGTATATTGTATACTGATGACTTTTTCGATAAGTAATCTATATTATTTATTTATTTAGTTTTTGTTGACTGGGTAAGTGCACTAGACAAATCCTACCTATTTTCAGGCACGACCCGGGAGAGGGTGATACAGATGAATTCCAACTGACCTTGAACCAGATTAAGCTGTTGGTGGTATTTTTTAGTGATACTGTATATGTTGGTGACATGTTCAGAATATCTTTGGATGATAAAATAAAACAAATCTAAATCTAGAAACATAGAAACGTGACACAGACAGAAAAAGGCCTGTAGTGTCCTTCTAATCTGTCCTGAGATTCACTACTTGGACATGCTGTTGTCACTGTCCTGCCTCCCAGTTACCCCTTCTCCTTTTCACATCCTTTCTGAAAACTCCCAGCTGCATTCCACTTTCTTTTGAATCCCACTGACTTTGCCTCCACAACCTTAGCAGGAAGTCTGTTTCATCCATCCATCACTGTTTCCATGAAGTAAGTAGTAAGTAAGTGAGTACATTTTATTTGTTAAGCACCCAATCCCAGAGGCTCTGGGCGCTGTACAGACTGGGACAGTGAAATAAATAATATAACACATTACAAATTGACAACGAATAAAGGCATCAACACACAAAATAAAATCCTCAATAGAACTATTCAGCAGTCAGCTGATTCAATTCATAAATTAATTCTTGAAAGCTTCTCTAAATAGATGCACCTTCAGATCTTGCTTAAAAGCCTCTGCCGATGGGCCTCCCTCAGGGATCTTGGGAGTGAATTCCATAGGGTCGGGCCTGCAACCTCAAATGAACGATCTCCAGAGGTCTTAAACTGGGCCCTAGGAACTGCCAGGAGGCCTTCAGTGGAGGAGTGGAATGAGTGCCCGGGACAGACAGGAGTCACAAGGTCTCTCAGGTAACCAGACCTGAGCTGTATAGGGCCTTATAGGTGAGCAAGCCCACCTTGAAGATAATTCTCCATCTCACCAGCAGCCAGTGCAGATCACATAGGGACTGCATCAGAAAACATATGAGGACAGATTAACTGAGCTCAATATGTATACCCTAGAGCAAAGGAGGGAAAGAGGTGATATGATTGAAACATTCAAACATCTTAAGGGCATTAACAAGCTGAAAGAGTCTAATATATTTCAATATAAGAAAAATAGCAGGACAAGAGGACACAGCATGAGATTAGAGGGAGGCCGATTAAGGGGTAATGTGAGGAGGTTCTCTTTTACAGAAAGGGTGGTGGATGCATGGACCAGCCTACCTCAGGAAGTGGTGGATATGAATACAGTGCAGGGCTTCAAACAGTCATGGGATGGGCATAAGGGAGCAATACAGATGAGTATGAATAGATAGGCCATTGACAGAGCAAAGGCCAATGACACATTCATAAAGTAGAAAAAGAAATGGTCAGACTGGATGGGCCTTGCGATCCTTATCTGCCATCAACTTTTATGTTTCTATGTTTCTACATAGGACTGGGGTCACATGACAAGACCTTAGAAGACCCGTCAGCAACCTGGCTGCTGCGTAATGTCCTTTCTGAACCATCTTCCTCCAGATCGAACACATGTCCCTTGCTGAAAGCACTGTTCATTAATTTGCACAGAATTTCTGTGCCCACTCTGTTGAACTCTTTCATGAACTTGGAAGTCTGTCATATCCCCCCTCTCCTTGCTGTCCTCCAGTGAAACTTAAAAACATAGAATTTAGCAGCAGAAAAATACCACTTGCCCATCCAGTCTTCCCAGATGTTCCCTCCTAATCCGCCTCTGCAGACCCTATCTGGACTCCAACAAGCATTCCCTCTCCCTGCCATTTTTATATTATACCCCTAGGTTTATCCCATGCATGCTTGAAGTCCCCCACTGTTTAAGTCTCCACCACTTCCACTGGCAGTCTGTTCTAGGTGCTGAAGAAAAGTGTTGGCAGATGGGGACCACGTGGTCCATCTAGTCTGCCCAAGGTGGCTACCCCATCCCAATTATATTTTTTTCCTAAATTGTTCACATCGCCTGTCCCAAGCGAATTTGAATTCCCTTACTGTCTTCGATGCCACCACTTCTGGTAGCAGGCTGTTCCATGGGTCTGTCACTCTCTCGGTGAAAAAGTACTTTCTAGAGTTGCTTTTAAACTTGCCTCCCACCAAATGCTAGTTGTGCCCTCTTGTATGCACAACCCTGTTTTCCCTGGAAGAGGTTTTCCTTTTGAGTTGTGTTAATTCCCTTGACGTGCTTAAATGTTTCTATCATGCCCCCCATTTCTTCTCTGTTCCAGAGAGAATAAATTCAACTCTTTGAGTCTTGTCTCATTAGCTTATGATGCAGCCCCTGCACCATCTTTATGCCCCTTCTCTGCACCATCTCCAGAGAGTCTATGTCCTTTTTTAGGTGAGGCCTCCAGAACTGGACACAGTACTCGAGGTGTGGCCTCACCAAGGATCTGTAGAGGGGCATGATAACGTCCTGCTTTCTGCTCATAATACCCCTTCCTATGCATCTGAGGATACCACTTGCCTTCTGCGCTGCTTTTTCACATTGTTTTCTGACCTTTAAGTCATTGGTAGTCATCACACCCAGATCCCGCTCCATCTTTGTCTCCTCTAATTGATGCCATTCTAGTACGTACTTTTTTCCTTGGATCCACTTCCCCAGGTGCATTACTTTACACTTCTTGCTGTTAAAGTTTAATTGCCAATATCTGGACCATACTTCCAGTCTCCTTAGGTCAGCTTCCATACCTAATTCCTCATCTAGTGTATCCACCCTGTTGCAGAGCTTTGTATCATCTGCGAACATTCAAACCTTCCCCTTCAGTTCATCAGTGATGCCACTGATGAATATATCGAAGGGGACTGGACCCAGCACCAATCCCTGTGGAACACTGGTCACACCTCCCTCCCTTGATAATGCTCCATTAACCAAAACTCTGTGTCCTATTCTGCAGCTAGTTTCTAATCCATTTTATTAGTTTCTGTCTGACTCCTGTGTGTTCTAGTTTGTTAGCAAGTCTCCTGTGGGGAATGGTGTCAGAGGCCTTGCTGAAGTCTAGGTACACCACGTCCACCGCCCCACCCTGGTCCACTGCTCTGGCAATCATGTTTGTTTGGCATGAGTGCCCTGCTGTGCAGCCACGCTGTTTGAGGTTGAGTTTTCCAGTTTCCTTTAGGTAGTCAACTATTCTCTCCTTTAGTAATGTCTCCATACCTTTTCCCACTACAGAGGTCAGGCTGACTGGGCGGTAGTTTCCTGCCTCTTCCTTGCTACCACTTTTGTGCAAGGGCACAACTGCTGCCGTTTTCCAGCCTTGAGGTACTCTGCCACTTTCCAGGGATAGACTGGACAGCTCAGCTAGTGATACAGTTATATCTTACCAAAGCTCTTTTAGTATTCTGGGGTGGATACCATCTGGCCCAATGGCTTTATCTACCTTAAGTTTGCTTAGCTCTTCTAAGACCCTCTCATTCTTGAAGGGGCTTGTGTCTGCCCCTCCACTATCCTGCTCTGTCTTACTTAGAGTAGGTCCTTTGCCAGTATCTTCTATTGTGAAGACTGAGCCTACCTCTCTTTCAGTGTAGAAATATTTCCTCACATCTCTTTTGAACCCCCCCCACCACCACCACCATCTTCATCACATGCCTCCTGGTCCTTATGCTGTTTCTCATTTGAAAGAGATTCTCCTCTGCACTATGGTCACCCCTGTGAGGTACAGTACTTGAAGGTCTCTATCATGTCACTTCATTGAATACATGTTGAGACTTCTTAGTCGCACATCATATGTACAGTAGTAGTGGTAATAGTAGTAAGATCTTTATTTTTAGACAGGATAAAATACTTTGGTCTGGTGGGACCTATTTACAAGGTTGTCCTGCCTTGCCCTGCTGTCCATGAATCCTCTTCATAGCCATTCATTTCACTGTCTCTAACCTGTCCCTGTAGTTCCTTAGGTACTGGCCCCAGAACTGGGCACAGTATTCCAGATGAGGTCTCACCAGTGATGAATACAGAGGCACTATCACCTTCCTTTGCCTGCTAGTAGTCCCTCTTCCTATGCACCCTAGCATTCTTCCGGTCCTCCCATATACTGTACCCCATTGCATAGAGCAGTAGGAGTGTTGTGAATATTAACTTCACTGGGAATGTTGTGGCAAAGTCACAAACTTCAAACTACGTACAGTGGGGCGAAGTTCCAACTTTTGAGCTCATTATTACAGCAAAGTATTTTTTTTAAAAACACATCCTACCTCTATACAGCATATTACCACCCTCTCCTACAATGCCAGCTAAAATCATGATATTAGTCCTACCCTCACCCTCAGAGCACCCACCTCCCTCCTTCCTCCTCCCTGTATCCCAATGAAGTTCATCAATGGATGGTAGTAGTCAGTATACAACCTTTCCCCACACCCATCATGACTCCTAACTTCCAAAAAATCCCAGTTTCCCTACCCTGCCCCGCCCACCTCAGTTCTGTTGAAAAGAGCGCTCCCCACATCCCCTGGCACCCAGCACCCTCCTGCCCCCTCATCACCCAAAGGATACAGTACAACAAGAAGAGTTAGACACCTGTAAAAATTAAAATTATCCTTCCACAGTGGTGACCAGCCTCTGTCATTATCATCAATTCTTTCACATACTAAATGAATTGGTGATGATGTGCTAGTAGTAATAGCTGACTGGCCACTGTGGTCAGCCAACCAACATAGGTGGGGTACAAACTTGGAATTTTTTCAAAGTCAGGAATTGCGACTAGGGTGGGGAGAAGGGCTTTATACTGCCTGCTACCATTCATTCATAAACCTTGCTGAGACAGTGGTGGGGAAAAGGGAGGTGGGCACTACTAGAGTGGGGAGTGTAATGGGATTTTAAGCTGCTGGTTTGGGAGGCTATGGTAATATGCTGCACATGTTGTTGTTTTTTTACAGACACTGTCTTTCTTTTAAAAAAAGAACTGCATGTAGCTTTGACTGGGAGGCGCTGTGTAATGTGGCACCTTCACTGGCAAAACGCCTCTGCCTAATGTCCCTGCAGTTTAGTGACATAAACTCAGTTAAAGAACTAGTGGAGCCAAACAGGCAGACAGGAAAAGCATATAAATCTTAGGAAGGAGTCAGTTGTAACTTTTTATTTCTGACATATTTTTTTTTTCCTTTTACTTATCAAAAAGTCTTCTATGTGATAATATTGGGCTGGGTGTGTGAACAGCAGTTAGCCCAGCGGCTGACATATCTTTCTCTGCCCCCCCCACATCATCAGCATTGTGATCTCAGTGACATTACAGCTGACCGACCTGTTCATAAGCAGCAGTGATGTCACAGACAGTGAGGTCACAATGCTGATGATGTAGAGGGGGGGAATACAGATAGATATAGCAGCTGTCAGGCAGAGTGCTGTCCCACACATCACACCTAGTAGCATCAGGTAAACAATCTTCTAATTAATCAAAGGGAAAAGAAAAAATAGCGCAAATATAAAAGGTAATGGTTGACTGCTTTTAAAAATGAATATTGGTTTTAGGCAGTGCACTGGCTCTGTAACCCAGCCCATTCCATAAAGCCGGTGGTGTTTAGGGGTACCACTACCAGATCCTATGTGAATGGATTACTGGTGTCCAGTGGTCACTCCTATCTCACCAACTCCCAAGAAAACTGAGTCCTTGTATCTCGTGCCCCCTCCCACATTTATATGCAGTACATAGAAGTGTCCATCCTCTCCCTTCCATCCCACCACCCTCTCTCACCCCAATGAAATGATTGCTTCTTATTCTCCCTAGCACTCAACAGCAACCAGCACATCCTGCCTCTCGGCAGCCATCTTAACATATATCAAGGTTGTGATAACATTTGCATGGCAGCCAGTTGAGGAGGTGAGAAGAGCATTGTGGTAGTTGCCATTGGGGAGGGAATGAAAAGCAAATAATTTGATCAATGAAAGAGGGTGGTGAGTGGATGGACACTGCAATATTTTACACTGGAATGGGATGGTGGAGCAGACACTGGAACCAATGAGCAGTTTCATGGGATAGCATGAGGCATAGAGACATAGAAGTTGACGGCAGAAGGAGACTGCTAGGTCCATCTAGTCTGCTCAGAGGCAGGGTGGTAATAGTGGAGGACATGGCCCATGTAGGTAACAAACAGGGAAATAATACAGTTTGCATAAATGTACAAAAGCAGTCAGTGAGGCTGGTACAGCACATAGCAAGAAACCCATGCTAGATTAGTCACTGACATTCACACACAATGGAATTCGGAGCATGCCTCAGACAGCAGGAAAACTGAAGTAAACTCAAACATGCAGTCAGATCTACGAGGTAGGCATCTGTATATGCAGGCACTGCCATATTTGCTGTGGATCTACAATAGACATGAAAATTAATAGAAAAATAGAGCACTGTTTACAGTCAAAGTAAAAGATCCTGAAACTAGAATTTAGGCTGCAGCAGGCCATCTAATAAGTCAAGTTATATACACTTCCTTGTTAACTAGTACTGCTGCTTGAACTGTAAATTGAACCCCCCCAAACCCAGTTAGGTCACTTGATCAGATAATGGTCCGGAACCGGTTAACAATGAGAAACAAACGTTCTGCCTCACTTTCATTTGAGATGGCTCTGCAGGTAAACCAGCGGGGTTTCTCCTTGGGGTCCTGCACTTAAATCACTGAAGAATGTCGCAGCTAAAGGGAAGCTGTGCTAATTGGTAACTCTGCAGTGATTCTCTGGCATTTGAAGATGCCATTAGTTCTGCTGCATGGGCTGCAGGGTAATGCAGACTTGTTCTTTGTGTTTGCTGCTACATGATGGGGTTTGTAATAGCAGCAGTAATCAAGGGGATGGGAATAACAACCAGGGTTCATGCATTACTGTGCATTTCATAATTATGCATAATCTTCTTTACTATTTATGCTTAAACTATTAGTTATTTAGGAGCTGGCAGCAGGTTCAAGTTGGCAGGGTTTTTTACCTGGTAGGGTACTGGAACCAGAACTGGTTTATTGCAGTCCCTCTGGCTTGGGCATGGTTTGTGCATCCCACCCCCAATGTTGGTATAAATACCTCCTTGTCCTTCATAAACCAACATCCCAGCCTAGTTCCCCTGTTTCCTGACCATTACTAGAAAAATGAATGTCTTCAGACAATGTGTACCCCCATTCTCTGCCTTGAATCTCCCTGAGTTCATAAGGGAAACAACACCAGTAGCATCCCTGGAGGACAGTCTGGGTGTACTGTACATAGAAAAAAAACTGCATTCAATCTTTGGGGGGCATAGCAGTATGGGTGTGGAGGGGGTGCCACATAGACCACAGGGATTACTAAGTATGGGAGGGGTTGTCACTTAGACACCAAGGAGTACTTCTCATTAGACATAGACAGGGATAAGGAGTGGCAGGGAAGGGGTGCCACGTAGACACCAGGGAGCACTTGGCTTGGGATGGATAGAGGACAGGGAGTGGCTGTTTTCCACGTGGTAACTTTTAGAACTCTCTGATAACTAATTTCTCATTTAAATATGTTGAGATTTCAGTGACAAAATAAAAAACTTTTTTAAGCTGTTCATGGCAGTTTCGAACTTCACAAAACAAACTGCAGGAAATTTGGCCCAGCCCTAGTTCCACTGTTATGTATGCCTGTGTGTTTTCATTTCATGGTGATTTGCATATACATCCCATGATGCATTGCATTATTGGGGTATTTGTGATTCTGTATTGTTTTGAAACCTGACTTTGCTGCCACTGCCCTTTTTGGTTAACCCTTGTCTCAGTGCTTTTGTGCTGAGGTTCATTATCTTTTAATGTGCACACATGTTTGCCTGTACCTTTTCCATGTGACACCCATGTCAAGGAGAAAGTTCCTCTTCAAGTTTTTAGTTCTGGTTATCAAACATTAAAGGGAACTCTCAGCTTCCCACAAGAAAAGCTGCAGGACCTATAGGTCTGGATCAATAAAAATGCAAATCAAGTTTGATTTTCAAGCAACTTACTTTTTTTAAATATATCGATTCATCTGGTTGATCCTGTGACCCCTGCTGTCCATTACCAGCAACTACCGCTCCCTGTGTCCCCCACAGCTACCCATCTGATAATGCACATTGTGGGCTAAGCCGGGGGGGGGGCGGGACGCCTATATGTCTGCATGCATGTAGTAAATGTGAAACCGTTATACAGTGTATTGTTGCACTTCTATTGCCGCTACCAGTCAGCCACAGAAAGTTTTCTTTTCTTCATGATGGCACAGAACATTCTGTGAGTGCAGTACTACCCTGTTTACCTCAGGGGCCAGGACCTGCTTCCTCTATTGTTGTTAACAAATGATGGCCCCCAAGGCTGGTCCAGGTTTTGAAGACACTCTGGAGGACTCCACTGCCATCAGGAGAAATCTCTAGAAATTTCTGGATGCCTTTGTAGAGCCTAGCAGTGGCAATGAGGTAAGGTGGGATGGGGATGGACAGTGGGAGATGAGGCACAAGAGGGAAGTCCCCCTTCCAAAAGCTTTAATCCATCAATGGTCCTGTGAAAGCTGAGTGGGGGATCGGGATACCTACCCCTCACATTAATCTGCTAACTATCCCACCAAGCACCAAAGAAAGATCAAATTCTGTTGTGGCCTCTGCTTTCTGTTTAAACATGGTTCCTACAGACCTACAGGAACACTGAACTTTTAACAATCCCACCCAGAGCCCCCAGTTAATTTAGAACTGTTTATGGTCTCAGCTAAATACCAACAGCTTAATCTGGTTCAGTTTCAGTTGATATGCAAGTGTGTACCCACCCCCCCGGACATGACTGAAAATATGCAGTACTGGCTCTTTTCCAATGAAAACTAAACTTTGGTGAAACTTTTCCATAAATAAAAACAAAAACCTGCAACTTAATGACAGTGATCCAGTTTCTTATTTACCCTTTTTCACTCATATCACTTTTGACATTATTCTGTTTTCACAGCTCTCTCTCTCTCTCTAGCACTCGCTCTTGCTCTCTGTCTCTGTCTCTCTCCTTTAGGGCCTACAGTCTGGGAAAAAACATGTTTATTGTACATAAGGTTTAAATTGGACAGGAACCCTGTTCCAACTCCCCTAACCACCTGATACAAGTCTTTTTTTTTTTCTAACACCTTTCTCCCACTCCCACCCTGGCTGGCTTACCTCTTGTTCCTCTGAGGGTTGTCCACACAGTGGGGTCCTTGATTTAGGTCCCCAACCTGCTTGAATCTGATAGAGAGGAGAGTAGGCCCATCAGTTCCCATTCTTCCCCTTCCTGCTATTTTATAATTTTTATTTTTCAAATATTCAGTTATGCTTACAATATTTCTTTGCATAATTCAAAGCAAACACAAATCCTTATAATAGGCTTCTATGCATAGTAGAAAGGTAAAGTAGGAAATGAAACTAAACAAACAAAAAAAGCCCCAAAAGATGCATTTTAATACTTCCCCAAATCTTTTCTCTTAATTCATTAGTCTCATAGCATAAAAGGACTATCCCCAGCAACACTCGAGATAAGTTATGACTATACAGTGCAGGCGTTGAGGCGAAAAGAAAACAGAAAATAAATGTTACCAGCCTGTAAATAAATCCTTTCTCCCCCTTGCATTCGCTGTGTCACCAGTGTCTGGGTATATCTAAAAGCGTCTGCCATACTCGAAAGCTTTCTAACAGTCATTCCTTTGAAAAGTGAATTTCTCAAAGTAAAAAGCAAACGCCTCGACTGCTGCAGCTGCCCACACTTGTAATACAGCATGACAGTTCTCTGCCTGAAATAGCTGAAAATTCAGTGCTACAGGACCCTTGATTTCCCCGCTCCCAGAAACTCCAGCTGGTAAGTTTAAGGCCAAACCCTTAAATACCGGTAAGATTTTACCTTTTCTGGAAAAAGCTGCATTGAGTGAGCTGCAGAATAAATCTTTGGAGATGCCTGATATACAAGCTGCTTCAATACAAATTGCTGAATCTGATGTAGCAATGCAAAATGGGTTTCGGAAGATTCAACATCTTCGGCAACAATACCTCCACAGACAGTCAAGTGGAGCATTTAATAAATCACACAGTTCCCGGCATTAAAACCGAGATGCTAGAAGCAATAACCTTATTTAAAGCGAAGGTCTTGGGAACATTGGGTGAAATAAAAGCTTCTTTAACAACAGAAGCGGCCTCAGTCACAGATTTAAATGCCAGATTAGAACTACTGACTCTGCGTACTGAGACGGTGGAAAATCAAGTGTCTCAGGCTGAGGACTCGGTAAACTCCTGGGTGAAAAAAAATAATTGCCTCGCTAAACAATTACGGCAGCTACAAGATCGGGTTGCTGAACAGGAAGACCATGCTCATTGGGGTAATTTGCATTTACTGAAAATACCTAAAGATACTGAAGGCAATGGTGACCCCCTGTCTTTCTTTGAGAAAATGCTAACTCAAGTTCTAAATTGCAAATATCCTGAAGAAAAGATCCATTTGGATCGTGCACACTGAGCGGGCAGTCGTGTGGGGAATAACACCTATCCCAGGACAGTTTTTATTAAGCCTCACAAGTTCCTCGATAAAGAAGCGATCTTGGCTAAGGCCCACATTGAAAAGGGTCTAACATATGAGTCAATCAAATGTAATGCTTTCCCAGACATGCCTTTGGAAACAAATGCAAATAGTAAGCTGTTCAGTCTGGTCAAGGAGAAACTATATTATAAAGGTGTTCATTTTTCAATTAACTATCCGGTTAAATTACGCATTGTGGTTAAGGGCAAATTGCTGACTTTTGACGATCCAGAAGACACAATGGCTGCATTTAATGAAAATTATAGCTGATCCTTTAACTCAGTAGGACTTCAATTAATTGAAAGCTAGTGGGGGGGGTGGTTGTGCAATAAAGACATGAGATAAAGGAGCTAGGGGGATGGAAGAACACGAGTGCTGGTGCGTTTGAGAGTCAGGGATAGAAAAGAATGGTAAAATTTGAGAAAAGATAGGGAAGCTAACTTAATAGGGGTAAGAACCTGTAATTGAATGTCTTACATGGGCAGGAAAGATAATGGAAATAATTTAGGTAAATGCCCTACACATAAGGAGGGGAAGGGAAACGGGAGAAGAAAAAATACCCTTCCCCCTTCTTCTCTTCTTTGTTATTTTGAAGCTGGTCTCTAACACTGTTATTTATATTTATAAGAAAACTGGTAAAATTAAAACTTTGTAAGAACATTTACGTACTTTAAGAAATGCTTCGGGCTGGTCCAACATTGCCGCTCAGAGCATAATGATGACCACAGATGGTCATCATGTATTTGGGGGATCTGGAACCTATTGGACTCCAGTGTTGTTCTTTTTAGGGTGGGAGGGTGGGTTCAGTGTTTCTTTCATATCAATAAAAATAACAACTTTTATCTCAACATTTTCTATATGATAAATAATTCTAACACTAATAAGCAAACTAATTGGCATGAGGGATGGGGAGGGATACCCAGCCTATATATAAATTAGAGCATGAGTAATTTTATTCGGTTGTTGTCCTGGAATGTAAAAGGCCTACAAAATAAAACAAAAATGATACGCATTATAAAATTTATGCAAAAACAGAAAATAGATATAGCGATGCTGCAGGAGACCCATTTCTGGGATAAAGAATCATCACAGTTTATGAATAGATGGGGAAATTGCATTTTATCAAACTACACTAATAATTCGAGGGGCACTGCTATACTATTTAATTAATCAAACCCATATCCTAAAATAAGTAAATCTGACATAAATACACAGGGAAGATGGGTTATAGTAGACTTAAAAATTCCTAATTTAAAAGTTACGATGTCAAGTATTTATGTACCGAATGAAAATAGCCCAAATTTCTATACACAATTTTTTTTAACACGTTCCACTTTTCTACCTCCATATATCATAGCAGAAGACTTTAATGTAGTGTTTTATGTGCAGGATAAAACATGTAACTTAGACAAGGCACATCGGTCCACATGTCTACGTATTAAAAAATACATTAGTGAATAAGGCGTAGTGGATCCTTGGAATGTTAAATATCCAATGGAAAAGCTTTTTTCCTACTATTCATCGGCTCAGCACTCATATTCTAAAACTGATTACTACTTAATATCAGAAACTATTTATATCATGATCTATGAGGTAAAGTGCAGGGGTATACTAATTTCTGATCACTCCCCTTGTTTGCTAAGTATTAAATATACTCAACCCCAGACATTCTTTAAGCACTGGTAACTAAATTATCCTCTTATATGGATCCCCAGAATCTCTCAGATGCTGTATGGTGAAATTCAGGAATTTTTTAACAACAACTTGGAATCTGGCACTACAATTAATATAGTATGGGACACATTTAAAGTCTGGTTAAGAGGCCGTTTAATTAACATAGAACAAATTAGGAAGAAAAAATCGGATTTAATAGTTAACCAGCTGTAAAAAGAGATACAGTCTCTTCAATATATACATACCCTGACTTTGGATGCTAGAATTTTTAATAAATTGATTCAAAAGAAATACCAGTTAAACACTATTCAACTAGCCCAAATTACTCAACAAATTATGCATGCAAAATTGAATTACCTATATTTATCAGATAAGCCTCAGAAATTATTGGCTTAGCAAACTAGGAGAGAACAACAAAAAATTATATATTAGCAATAAAGGACCAACAGGATAAGTTAATTGAGAATCCTGACGTGGTTAATAAATGTTTCTTTGACCGCTATCAGGATTTACATAAATCTGAATGCCCTGATATTTCAGCAGAACAAATTAAACAATATTTGCACATATTACCTCAACCATATATACCTATTAAATTTCAAAACCAATTGGAGGCCGATATTACGTATGAAGAGATTGAATTAGCTATTAAACAATTACCTGCAAATAAGTCTCCTGGTCCAGATGGGATAGTAATTGAACTATATAGGCAATTTAAAGATTTACTTATCCCTATAATGCTTAAACTTTTCAATTTATTCCATGAATCTGGGACATTTCATAAATCTTTTCGTGAAGCCATTATTCATGTTTTCCTAAAGAAAAATAAAGATCCCCTGAGCTGCTCCTCTTACCGACCCATCTCCTTATTAAACATGGATTATAAAATGCATGCTAAAAGTATTGCAAAAAGATTAGAAACCATTCTTCCAGTTATAATACTGATCAAAATGGATTTATAAAGGGCATGACAGTATGAGAGAATATTAGACAATCTATTAATATACTGTCAATAGCTAATGATGAAGATGCAATACTCTTAGCACTAGATGCTGAAAAAGCTTTTGATCATGTAGAATGGAAATATATGCTAAAGATGATAGAGGAGATGGGGGTAGGGGAGCAGCTCAGTGGTTGGCTTCAATTAATATATAATAGCCTAACAGCCATTGTTAAAACTAATAATAATTATTCACAACCTTTTAATTTATTTCATGGCACAAGACAAGGTTGCCCACTTTCCCCACTACTATTTACAGTGGTAATAGAAACATTAGCTGATAGAATAAGGGCTAATCCAGGCATCTATATTAATAATAAAACATATAAATTAAGTCTTTATGCGGACAATATACTTTTATATATATCTTCCCCTGAGACATCTATCCCAGAAATCATTGAGACATCTAAACAATTTGGATTATTATCTGGATATAAAATTAATTGGGATAAAATAGTAATGATGCCATTAGATCAGAATAATAAAATAAATTACCCAGTAGGTTATCATATGCAGATTGATAAAGAAATTCAATATTTAGGTATTAGGCTCCTTTATGATCATAAACAAACAATACTATCCAATTATGAGCCCCTTGTACTGCAAACTACTGAAGAATTAGACCACTGGAAATGCTTGCCTTTAACGTTGTTTGGATGTATTAATATAATACAAATGAAGATTCTCCCTAAATATATTTTTCGTTTTCAGTTCATACCACTAATTTCACCTCAAACATACTTTCATCGGTTAAAGAAAATTATTACTAAATTTATATGGAATAATAAATCTCCTAGAATAGCTTATTCTTATTTAATACGAGATAGAGCTAATGGTGGGCTAGCCCTATCAGATATGTTTAACTAAATTTTAGCTGCACAAATTGTTCCGGTTTGGGAATGGCTACAGAGAGTAAAAATCCATAGAAAATGACACTAGTAGAGCTTAAAACACATCCGTATTTCGATATGATGCAATTATTGTATTCAGACTATCATAAAAAAAGGAAAAATATAGAATTGAGCCAAGCCACTATAACTTCAATAGTGGCTTGGGAGAAAGCTCATCATCAACTAAAAGAAAACAATATAATTTCTCTTCACTCACCTGTTATGCTAAATTATAAATTTGAACCTTCAGTGAAAGACCAAACTTTTCAAATTTGGTATGTGAGAGGCATTAAACAAATGAAACATATTATAGATAAAGAACATTTGAAAACCTTCTTAACCCTTCAACAAGATTTTAATCTACCTAACATGCACTATTTTCAATATTTGCAACTACGAAACTTTGTACAGGTTCCCTATAAAAAATTAAATAAAAATTGGACCTCATCGGTACTTAATGTATTAAATGATAGAAAGGAAAAATCTAAATTAATAGTGACTATATACAAAGCACTTGCTGATACATCTTTAACAGAACAACAAAAACTAATTAAAAAATGGGAAGGGGCTCTAGGTATGAATAAAACAGACCCCTTACGGCAAAATGCATTAAAATCATATACACACTGGGTGGGATATTCAAATGGGTTGTGCATGGCGCAACAGAGTTGCGCCATGCGGAACCCACTGATGTGCCCTGGTGCGATATTCAATGGGGGAATATGTGCAGCACAAATCCTCATGCTCCTGGGCGCATCAGTATTATATGCGGTGCAGGTAAGGGAGGCATGCCCATGCATATCCTGCACATCCCGATATTCAGCCCGGGATATGCTGAGAATATGCAGCCACAATCCCGACATGCGCCGCACACAGTTACGCCAAAAAATATTGGAGCAACAGCTGGCCACCCACAGGTGAGCTGCTGTAATGCAGGGCGCAACACGGCAGCTGCCAGCTGTGGGTGGTCACCTGAGCTCTGGTGGCACCGTCTGGTAGCGTAGCGCCTCCCCATGCCTGATCATGGGCTGTAATAATATTTAACCTCCCTGGTGGTCCAGTGGACCTAACACCTAACACCATGCCCGATTGTGGGCTGTAATAATAATAATTAACCTCCCTGGTAGTCCAGTGGACCTATCTCCATGCCCAATCATGGGCTGTAATAATATTTAACCTCCCTGGTGGTCCAGTGGACGCATCCCCCTGTCCGATCATGGGCTGTAATACTAAAAACAATCCTGGTGGTCCAGCGGTACCCGTACCCCCCTCCCAACCCACCCCTCTTTCCCGCCACCTCCCCCGGTCAGCAGCGGGCAGCAGCACCACCATAACGCCCGGCCGCCTGCGACTGACAGCGTACAGTACGGCTGTACGCCCATTGGTCCACAGTGTGGATGGGTTGGGAGGGGGGTACAGATACCGCTGGACCACCAGGGAGTGTTTTTAGTATTACAGCCCATGATCGGTTAGGGGGATGGGTCCACTGGACCACTAGGGAGGTTTAATATTATTACAGCCCACGATTGGGCATGGAGATAGCTCCACTGGACCACCAGAGAGTTAACTACTATTTACGGCCCGCGATCGGGTGTTGGAGTGCGTTGCCGGTGGGGACAGGGGGTGTCGGTCCCCGACGGCTGCTGCCTGGCAGAGTGCCAAGCGCAAGTCGCCGGGGATCACCGCACCTGCATGCAAATGGGGCCATAATGACATGCAAATGGCCCCATTTGCGCCTTGCATGCATTTTGGCCCCATTTGCATGTCCACCGCTGAATATCACGGTTGATGCGCCTAGTGCAATGGCACTTGCGCTAGCGCATCCCCCTGCTCCTCTTTGGCCACTTGCGCTGGTGAACTGCCACTGTGCCATGTGCTATGCGGGTGGCCACAGAACGATATTCAACGGTGCTGCGCCATGGCGCAGCACCGTTGAATATCACCCTGTCAGTGCCCTGGCACATCCCAGTTGCGCTGCGCCCAGGCTTGTGCCACAGCCTGGTGCAGTCTGAATATCCCACCCACTATGTAAAAGCCAGCAAGCTTCAACAGATTCAAATTAATATCTTTTTCAGAACTTATCATACCCCCTCTCGATTAAATAATTTTAATACTGCCATTACTGAGAAATGTCCGAGATGCACTACAACTATGGAAACTTTAATTCATATGTTGTATGCCTGTCCATACCTTTCAAATCTTTGGCACAAAATTATAAGGTTCATTCAAATAACGTCAAATAATAATATAGCCAACACCGGTCAACTGGCACTATTAATGATTCCATCTACGCATCTTAATGCAGATCAGATGATCTTTACTTCAATTCCAACAATAATTGCAAAAACATGCATACTACTTAAGTGGAAAGATAGGAATTCTCCAATAATTCAAACCTGGAATGACTTTATAATAGAAATTATGAATCTAGAATGGATTTACTATATTATAGAAGGACAAGCGCATAAGTTTGAGAAAATGTGTGCCTCCTGCATGCTGGCATTTGGACCCTCAAATTACTACTCCACAGACTGCCTGTCTATTTAACATCTCTCATAGCGCCTACCCCCTAAGGAAATCCGACCTTATCCTACTAGATGTTCCCAGGACACGTTCCACAGCTGGCCAAAGAGCTGTCTCATACGCGCTCCCAAACATTTGGAACCAACTACAAGCCATGCTGAAGCTAACCAGCATTGTGTCAATTAACTCTTACAAAACACTAGCTATCTCTAAATTAAAAGACATATGTAGGTGCTACTAGGCCCCCAACGCCAAGTCAGCTTCCTAGGTACCAACTGACCCTCTATTATGCTGAAGTGTGTTGCATAATTTAGGGCAAGGTTAAAGCTGGAATGTACTGCATATATAGCATAAGGACTTCTATTGTGTATACCTCTTGCATTATATATTTTTTTTCTCTTTGTTGTTCTACATTTTATATCTCCTGTCTATGTAATTGCGAACTGTATGTGTATGTGCCTCAGGACCTCCTTGTGAATGAGCTTGCTCAATGGAGTCTTTCCTGCAATAAACTTGAACTTGAACAACATACGAGTGGGCATTATTAAACTTGAAACTAAATTAAATTAATATTTGCTGTCTGGGTCCCCTCTCCCCCTCTTTTCCCTCTCAATAATGATGATATAATATGCCTGGAATATGACGATCTATATGATTGGAAATGAAGGGCTTAAGATCTGAATTGATGGAAAAAATTAAAATAAGTAAAAGGACTACCCCCAAGAAACATATGAGACACTAGAGCAGTATAGGACAGGGGTGTATTTCTTTCCTAAAATGATAAATACTGTTCATACATACAGTCACTTCGGTTTTATTACAATACTTTTTCCATAAAGCTCTACTGTATGTAGGATATTTTTGAACATACCCTTGATGCATTGGATATTGGCGTGTTCAGTGAGGAGTCCTTCCCTTTTCCCGTACATGAAGTTTCATGCATTGCAGCTCACTGCACTTCTTTGGAAAAATGCCCTGTGTCAGTCAACGCTTTTGGCCTGCTGCAGACTAACTGGATGCAAACAGGAGGTCCGGCCAGGAGTGTTTTTTCAAACAACATGAAGTCTTGCTGTATTCTGACATTATGCAGTTAGCCCCAGCACTTGAACTGCGCCAGAGAGGAAGGAGTTAACTCCATGCCAAAGCATAGAAAGTTGAGCTGGAGCTCAGTTCAAAACCCTGTCTGCTGCACTTTGAAGTGTAACCGTCAGATTCTTTACTCCGCCTAACTGAACAGTCGCTCCGGAGATCTCTCCTTTGCTATCAGTTCGGTTCAGTAAAAACGTCTGTTTTAAACCGCTATTTTCATTTTATTTTTCAGTTCAGATCCCTGTCTGTGGTACAGTAAGTAGTTTGGGTAGTGGACTAGTGCTGAATTTGAGGAAATTTCTGGAAATTGTTAAAGTAATATTTTCAGTCGGTTCGGCTGAACCAGTTGTCTGTTATTTTTTCTTGAGTGTTACTTCGATATCTGAATTTAGTGTGAGGTACCGGTCCTTATTGGTTTAAAAAAAAACGTATTTAACATTTTTTTCCAACACCCATGACATGGTTAGGAACCGATAAGGAGGTCTTGCCTGGCTGTTGCTGAAAAAAGGGTAAGTTTGTAGGATCGCTTCATCTGAGAAACCCAAGAGAAAAACTGGGCCCACTGGGTTTCAACACTGCAGTGAGTATGGGGAGGCCTTTGCTAAGGCTGATCCCCACACCACCTGTATTTATTGTCTGGGTTTTAACCACCTTTATTCAGACTGCCAAATATGTAACATTTTCCTAAGGCCCCCTGGATAAAAGATTGGGCAGGCTTAGGGAAAAGGAGGCCGAGAGTCCGCTGACCCGGATGGCCAGCCTGGTTCGGTTTCAACTGAACCTGAGGGAGTGCCCACTGACCTGGGCGAGACTCCCTCGGGCAAAAGGAGAGCTGATCCTGAGGAGTCGGCTCTGGCAAAAAGAAAGAAAAAAGAGAAATCTTCCGGTTTGGATCCAGAACCGCATCGTCCAACTGCCGAGGAAATTGCCAGAGCGATTAGTATAGTTGAATCACTCATTTTGGTTCTGGCTGATCTGACGCCTCCCGGTAGGTGTTCAGTTTGGTCGGTTCCCCCGGTTCTGGATTATTCCACAGAAGATTATTATGAACCGAATTTGGAGGGAGATAAAGATTGTGATGATGATGATGGTGTGGAAGGTCTGGATGAGCCAATAGAACTGGACATTTCCCCAGACAGACCTTCTGGCATTTCCCCTCCTAGGCTTTCTGAGTCCCCTTCTCACTTTATGTTCTACAAAAAAGTGGCAGAAACCCTCCAGCTCCCATTAGATGAGGTTGTTGAGGAGCAAGAGGAGCCTGACTATGTGGAGATGATGGACATCCCAGAGTCCAGGAGATTGTCTGTTCCCCTTCACAAATCTTTTGGGAAACAGACACAGAGGTTACTAAAAACTCCAAATTCTTTACCTCCTGTGGACAGGCGAATGGACAAGAGGTACATGTTGTCAGGCCCAGATATGGAGTACTTGTACCAGCAACGCAGCCATGTTGGGGTCGTGCAGGCTGCAGCCTGTCACAAGGCTAACATACCCTTGGCTTCACACCCCCCAGATAAAGACTCTAGGAAGCTGGATGCCATGGCTAGAAAACAGTACATGGCATCTTCCTTGGGACTCAGGCAGGCTAACTATATAATCTATACAGTCAGATACCAGAAGTCCAGATGGGATACTGTTCTGGAACTGGCTAAACAGGCTTCCCCCAGCTTGCCAAGGAGCTGGAGGAGGTGGCTGCTGATGGGATTGAGGCATCAAAAATCCAGTTTCATGCTGCTATGGACTCCAGTGATGTGTCATCACGAGTCATGGCTACATCTGTGGCTCTTTGGAGACTGGCTTGGCTCAGATGTACTAGCCTATCACAGGACACCCAGGCTAAGGCCATAGATTTCCCTGTCATCGAGAATTCTCTGTTTGGGGAGCAGACAGAGAATTATATGAAGAAAATGGATGAATACAGGACCACCTACAGGAGTGCACAGGCCAAGAAAAGGCAGGCAACTCCTCAGAAGCAGCAATCTAGGGGCAGGGGCAGGTCCTTTCACAAGCCTTTCTACCAGGCACAGGCCTCCTCTCCTTTTCCTCAGAGGGGGTTCTTCAGAGGGAGAGGCAGAAGGGGGATGAGCAGGGCTGCATCCTCCTCTCAGTCTAAGGCTCCTGCCAGCCCGGGTCGACTCCCCAGTTCCTGTAGGAGGCAGACTGGCTTACTACTTCAAGGATTGGAAGTCTGTTACCTCAGACAGGTGGGTCCTGGAGGTAGTAAGCCAGGGACTGGCCCGCAGCTTCAAAAAATTTCCAAAGCTGAAGGTCGGGTCCTTTCCACCTGCATACATTTCCAAAACCATTGCCCTAGAAGCAGAGGTTTCATCTCTACTGGCTCTCAGAGCCATAGAGGAAGTTCCTACACCTCACAGGGGCAAAGGTCTGTACTCCAGATACTTCCTTACCCCGAAAAAAACAGGACAGTGGCGGCACATCCTAGATTTATGATACTTAAGCACGTAGTAAAGCCAAAATTCAAAATGGTGACTCTGGGAATAATTCTTCCCTCTCTAAGGCCAGGGGATTGGCTAGCCTCCCAGGACCTAAAGGATGCCTATTTTCACATTCCCATCAGGTGCTCCCACAGAAAGTACCTCAGATTCGAACTGCCTTCAGGCCATTATCAGTTCAAAGCAATGCCCTTCGGCCTAACATCAGCTCCAAGGGTGTTAACAAAATGCCTAGCAGTAGTAGTGGTCTTTCTAAGGAGACAAAACATTTCCATATTCCCATACCTGGACGACTGGCTCATTGCGGGTCAGTCTCCAGACCAAGTCAAGTCAAATTTGCAAAGTGACCCAGCAAGTGATCACTTCTCTAGGGTTCCTCCTCAATCTTCCAAAATCAGTTCTCGAGCCAGTGCAACTCTTGACCTTCATAGGGGTAGAGCTGGATACTGTCAAAGCAAGAGTCTTTCTCCCTCTGGCAAGGGTAAAGGCCCTTATAGAGCTGGTTTCTTCTTTCCACCTTCTGGTGTCTCGACCAGCAAGGCATTTCCTTCAACTACTGGGCCACATGGCAGCTTCCACTGCAGTGGTCCAAGGGGACAGATTTCAGATGAGAGACATCCAGTTCCATTTGAGGGCTTGTTGGTCTCAGAAAAAAGATCCTCTAACCAAACTAATTCCAGTGACTCAGACTCTGATCCAGGCTCTCCAATGGTGGTTGGATCAGAACAACCTCAGGCAAGGGGTCCCATTCATCACTCAGTCTCATTCTGTGGTTCTAACCACAGATGCTTCTCTTCTGGAGTGGGGAATCTCACCTGGGAGCCCTCACAGCTCAGGGAGTGTGGTCCCCTCAGGAGTCTTTTCTCCACATCAGTCTTCTGGAGCTCAGGGCAGTATACCTGGCTCTGCAAGCCTTCTCGGACTCAGTACAGAACAAGGTAGTTCAGGTCAGGAGAGACAACACCACCACCATGTGTTACATCAACAAGCAGGGAGGCACTTGGTCTACGGCCTTGTGCACAGAAGCCATAAAATTATGGTCCCTGGCTTATTCTCTACAGACCTGTCTGGTAGCAGTCCACCTTCCAGGGAAGGACAATGTGCTAGCAGATGCATTGAGCAGGATTTTCCAGGGCCATCACAAATGGTCCCTGGATCCCATAGTGTTAAAAGTGATCTTTTCAAGGCGGGGCACTCCAGAGATAGATCTCTTTTCAGCCCCAGACAATCACCAATTTCTCCTCTTTCGTTGCAGACCCCCAGTCTTGGGTTCAGTCCCCCTGGATGCTCTAATTCTGGATTGGGAGGGGACATTTCTGTATGCCTTTCGTCCTTCTTCTCTACTTTTCAAAGTCCTGGTCAAGATAAGGTACAATCTTGCAAAGTGATCCTGATTGATCCAGACTGGGCCAGACAGCTCTGGTATCCTCTGTTGCTGTCCCTAGCAGTCCATCTTCCCCTATGTCTGCCCAGGAATCACAACCTGTTAACCTCCTCTCAGGGGAGGATCTGGTACCCCAACCTTCGGTCTCTCAATCTCAAGGCATGGCTCTTGAAGAGCTAGAATATGCAAGTTTGCATCTATCTCAAGGGGTTCTGGACATTGTCAAAGCCTCTTGAAAACCTGACACCAGAAAAACTTATAACTCCAAATGGAAAAGATTCCGCAGTTGGTGTTCCAATAAGCACATATCCCCAGATACTGCTGATTTGTCTACAGTTCTGGATTACATGGTTCATCTTAATGGCTTAGGCCTCAGACCAGCTACCCTGAAAGTATATTTGTCAGCTGTTTCTGCATTTCTGTCAGTGGGAAAGCCCTCCTCACTGGCATCTCACCCTACCCTGTTTTCTGTAAATTCTTCAAAGGATTGCTTCATACCAATCCCTCCTTTAGGGATCCTACTTCTGCTTGGGATCTTAATGTTTGCATCACTCAGCTTATGCAACCCCCTTTTGAGCCTTTGGCTTCAGCAGAACTTAAGTACTTGACTTGGAAAAACTGTGTTCCTGGTAGCTATTACCTCTGCCAGGTGTATCAGTGAATTGCAAGTTCTGTCAGTGGAGCCTGATTTTATCTCATTCCATAGAGATAAGGTGGTCCTTAGAACCAACAGGAGGTTCTTACCCAAAGTGGTTTCAGATTTTCTTCTGAACCAATACATGTCTCTTCCTGTGTTCTTCACTGATCATTCTTCTTCAGGAGAAAGAAGATTACACAGCTTGGATGTTAAAAGGGCTCTTAGCTACTACATTGAGTGTACTAAGGCACTTAGGTTTGACTCCCTTCAATTGTTCCTCACTTATGGTGAAGTGGGGAAGGGTAAACCTGCTACTAAGAGAACTATCACCAGGTGGATTGTCTCTTGTATACAATTCTGCTATGAGAAGCTAGACAAAGTTCCCCCCTCAGGCCTGAGGGCTCATTCGACTAGAAGTACAGCTGCTTCTCTGGCTGCTGCCAGAGATATACCCTTATTAGAGATATGCAAAGCAGCCACCTGGAAAACAGTCCATACATTCACCAAGCATTACTCTCTGGATATCCAGGCTAGGAGTGATGCTAGGTTTGGTATAGCAGTACTGCAGAGCCTATTCCCAAAATAGGTTCTATACCCTCCTCCATGGAGGTACCGCTTGGTAGTCTGCATAATGTCAGAATACAGCAAGACTTCATGTTGTTTGAAGAAAACGTTACTCACCTTAGTAATTGTGTTTCTTCTAACGGAGTCTTGCTGTATTCTGACCTCCCTTCCTGCCTCCCCTCTCAGAACCTGGTTTGGCAATCTCCCCTTTTTAGACAGGGGGAGTGGGTTATTTATGTGTTTTGATAATTATATTTGTTTACTACCTAGTTTTTGTTTTGGATTAATCGACTTGAGTCTTTTGGGGATCCAAAATATTTGGTTGCCTTGTTGGCTAATAAAGTTTACAATTTCCACATAGTGGGGGTAGTCAGTTAGTGTTAGCTCGTAAGAATCTGACGGTTACACTTCAAAGTGCAGCAGACAGAGGTCTGAACCGAGCTCGAGCTCAACGTTCTCTGCTTTGGCATAGAGTTAACTCTTTCCTCTCCAGAGCAGTTCAAGTGCTGGGGCTAACTGCATAATGTCAGAATACACAGCAAGACTCCATTAGAAGAAACACAATTACTAAGGTGAGTAAATTTTTCCTTTTTCTAGTAAATAGTTTATTTATTTTCAAATCACAACAAAACGTATACATTAAAGATGTAGTCACAGTTTACAGATCTAATAGGAAATATAACCATAAGTAAAATGAAAAATGAAATTATTTACAGCTAACTTAGGTAAATTATAATAAACTATAATTCATATTTGAAACAGATAATTGCAAAATAAATACAAATGCCACTGTATACGTTTATAAGGAAGAGCACAGTGAGAACTTCGGAGACAGTTCAGTTAATATTATCTTAACATGAAATGACTTAGCACAAGAAGCAGTCACTTCACTACCAATCTAGCATTGCTTATAAAGCGCTTTGGGATACTGTGTATGAAAAGCACTATATAAATGCTGATTCTTCGTCTTCTTCTTCTAGTAATCATTTGAAATAATCCGTAACTTTCAGTTCACTTGAATTGTTTTGTATGTGAAGCAGCACTGCAATGGAAAATGTTTTTTTTTTACCAAAAAGTTAGCTTCAGCTTCAATAAATAAAAATATTATACCTGTCAAATCTACTTTTCTACCTCCTATGCTGTGAACGCTGAAGTGCTTTTATTTTCTCGATCCTAATGCTTGCCAGATCTGCAATGCTATTTCTATGACAAATGTGGTGGCCATCTTTCCTTCTTGAGAAAAAATGAAATAAAAACAATCAGAAAATACTCAAATGTTGGTGGAACTAGAACATGTTAACCACCAGCTGGTGACATGTTCAGGAGAACTTTAACAAAACATAATATTTGGATAAAGTTCAGCGTGTATTTCACATTAGTTCTTTATTCCTCCTCCCCATTATTTATTGCTGAGGTCAACTGCATGAAAACAGGATTTTTGCTCCTGAAGAGGTTATCTATTTCGGTTGCTGTCTCCCCTACCTGAGGTCATAATGCACTGCTTGTGATATAACAGTTACTCCCATGGCAACAGACTGTGATGTCAGAACAGAGGACTATGACTTGAAGTAGGGAGTAAGCTATAGAGGCAGATGGACTCTTGAGGAGTTCCAAGGGATAAAGATCATATATTCATGCAAATTTCCTTGGTAATAAATAATGGGGAGGAGAAATATCTAAAATATAAATGGAATGCAGACAGAATTATACCCAACTATTATGTTTTTTTAAGTTTTATTTGAGACATCAGTTGCTCTTAAAGAAAACCGGCCCAAACCTGGTTAAAGACATGGGTTTGGTCTGTTAGAAGATAGCACATTCTTTCATTCTGAGCCACTGTTGTAAGGCTACTATACTGTTCACCTAAGGATGGAACACCAGGGGTTCTCCAGGAGGAAATAAGTCTCTTCAGGGAAAGAGAAGCAGCTAGAACCCATTTTGGCAGATGTTTGTTTAGTTGTTCTAAATTAGTAGTAATGCCTTGGATGAATATCTCTGGTAGGAATGGTATCTTCTTTATGTGTGATTGCCTTATAAATTCTGTGGACCTTCCTCCAGATATCTAATATACAAGGGAAATTCCATAACATGTGCAGCGTATCTGCATGAGGCTTATTGCACGTCCAACAAGACCCATCTGGAAGGTATTGCATACTTTCCAGACTTAAGGGAGAGTAGTGGTAGTAGTACTGGTGCAAACTCTTAAATTGAATAGTCCTACCCTTGACCTCTCTGCAGGACTGATAGGCATTGAACCAGGTTGTAGATCATTCCTCATCAGTCATGGTATGGCCTAATTCTATTTCCCATTTAACCTTGGCTGGGGCTATCAATGCCTTAGGGCAGTGATGGGCAAGATGGTATTATATGTGGGCCACAAGTGTGGCCCTCCAGATATCTGAAGGGCCACAACGTTACTTGAGAACCATATTCTAAAATAAATGATGCTGCAGACACTATAGTAATGCAAAAATCTTTATTAACTTCACAAAATTAATTCTTAAAAATAGTGTTAAATAGTTAAAAAAATGTTTTTTAAATATTACTAATAAATAACACATAAATATATTATTATTTATTACTCACATTTTTGTGTTGTGATGTTATCAACTAATTTTCTAAAGTTTGGGGATAGTTGAGTGTAGGCACATCTCAGCTCTGCTGATAGATTACTGTCAGGCGATTTTGTTTGTTACTTTTAATATGTCCCATAATGGAGAAGGTTTGTTCATATGTTTATGTGGACCCGAACATAGATAACAGCTTGGCAGCACATGCTCGAAGAACAGGTCCACCAATATTTCTCCACTTCTGATGTACTCCTTCTTTCTTAAATTTAGTTATTGCACTTTCTTCAAAAGATTTCAATTCAAGTAATTCCTCTTCAAAATCTTTTTTGTTACTTTCCAGTCTCTGGCACACAGTGCCACTGCAACTAAAATCAAATTCAAATGGGTTTGTTAGCAGTACCATGAATGGTTTCAACTCATTAAGTGATGAAAATCGATGATCAAAACGCAGCAATAATCGATGCATCATGTCAGCATGTCCGGAGGGATCATATTGCGCTATACAAAAACCTGATGATTTGTTCAATGCTTGCTGCAAATGGATGAAATGTGTCAAGTCCTTCAACTGTAGCTGCGATGACATTAGCTGTAATTGTATCATATATTTTTGATACTAGTGAGCATGTTTGGTAGCAGATTGTTTTTCCTTGTAATGACATGTTCAGTCCATTCAGATGTGTTGTCATGTCTGTCAGAAAAGCCAAATCCAATATCCACTGCTCGTTATCAAGTTCTGGCTGTGTATGAGAGCATTGCAAAAGAAAATGATGAATAGTTGGAAGTAACGCCATAAATCTCTCAAGTACTTTTTCCATGACTAAGCCACCTAAATTCACTGTGTAGCAACAGATCACCATACTCGGCATCGACTTGCTCCAAAAGCTCACAGAACAAACAGTGAAGCAGTGGTCGTGCTCAGATGTAATTAACAGTATGAACAACTTTGTCCATCACAGATTTCAGATGGTCATCCTTATTCAACTTTGCACACAGAGATTCCTGGTGGATAATACAGTGAACACCAAATATGTTATTGTTTAGAGACTTTAGTAAAGCAATAAAACCCCTGTGTATGCCAACCATAGATGGACATCCGTCTATTGTCACAGACACCATTTTCTCCAGTGGCAAGGCATGGGACATGGTGAAATTCATGAATGCTTCGTAAAAGTCTGTACCCTGAATATGCCCATGTAGTCCAATTAGTTCAAGAAATTCCTCTTGTACATTTAGTTCAGGGTCCACACATCGCACCCATAAGCAGAGCTGTGCAACATCACGATTATCTGTCGATTCATCAACAGCAACACTGAATGCTAGTGAATTTGTTATTAGCTGCAGAACTTGTGCATTCAAATCGTCAGCTATTTCATTTACTCGGCGACGAACAGTGCGTCTGCTCAGCCTCAGACTTTTAATAAGGCAAACTATGTCTTCCTTATTTTTAAAATCAGCAAATAATATCCGTGAAGATTCTATGAAGCAATCTTTCATTAGTTCACCATCAGAAAACGGTTTAGAATGCTTTGCCAAAAGCCAGGTGATGTGAAAGCTTGCCATTATTATCAGATCGCCCTCATTCATTGCTACTTGTAACACTCACTGTTGTTTAGCAAGCCCGGTTTTTAGCAAACACACCTGTTGAGAGCGCAAAATGGATCCAAGAGGAAATCGGTGTGAATAAGATGGATGGCACTTTTCAAAATGTCTCTGAACATTAAATCTTTTCGGGACCGATAGAGAATCTTTACAGATAAGACAGGTTGGCTGGCTGAGATGGTCAGTAACAAAAAACTCACACTCCCATGCATCCTGCACTATCCGCCCTTTTTCTCCCAGTTTTCTTTTTTTACTGCATCCAGAACTTGGCGTGTACAGCGGGAGGATTATATCACGCTTCCTACTGGTAGTACCCCTACCAATATATCCATGGATGCTGCTTGCCTTTAGTGCACACTTTTTTGGGTTGCTTCCCTACCTTTAAATTGTTTGAGATCATAACACCAAGATCCCATTCCAGCTTTGTTTCTTCTAGTAGTTGCCCCTTCAGGACATACTTAATGCATGGGTTCCTTCTACCCAATTGCATAACTTAACATTTTTTGGCATTGAATCTCAACTACCAGTTCCTGGACCATTTCTCTGCATCCTGAGATCTGCCTTCATTTCTGTGATTCCCATCCTGTGTGTCCACCCTGTTGCAGGGCTTTGTATCATCTGCAAAGCGGCAGACTTTTCCTTTCAGTTCTTCAGCAATGTCACTGATGAATATGTTGAAAAGGATGGGGCCTAGTACTGACCCCTGCGGCCCGCCACTTGACACCTTCCCCTCTAGGGACAAGGTGCCATTTATGATAACCCTCTGTGTCCTGCCTTGCAGCCAGCTTGTGATCCATTTAACTACTTCGTGACCAGTGCCAGCTTGCTCCAGTTTGTTGGCTAGCCTTCTGCATGGAACTGTATCAAAGGCTTTACTAAAGTCCAGATACACCACATCCACTGCTGCCTCCTTGGTCTACTTCCCTTGTAACCCAGTCGAAGAATTCTATCAAATTTGTTTAGCATGAGCAGCCTGATGTGAAGCCATGCTGCTTTGGGTCAAGTTGCCCACTTGCTTTCAGGTAGTTCATTACCCTTCCCTTAAGCAATGTTTCCATTATTTTACCCACCACTGAGGTCAGACTTACAGGGCGGTAGTTTCCTGCTATTTCCCTGCTACCACTCTTGTGCAGTGGCACAACCGTGGCCCTTTTCCAGTCCTGTGGTACTATCCCCTGTTCCAGTGAACTGTTAAACAGTCAGCAAGTGGAGCGGCAAGTTCATCACAAAGTTCTTTCAGAACTCTTGGGTGTATTCCGTCAAGGTCCAATGCCTTGTCAACCCTTGTTTTAGACAACTCCTCAAGGACCCTTTCTTTCGTAAAGGGGGATATGTCAGCTCCCCTGGTATGAGGAAGTGTCCTGGCTGGTGTTGGACCATTACCAGTATCTTCACGTGTGAAGCCCAAGCAGAAGGCTTCGTTGAGAACTTTTGCCTTGTCTTTGTCATTTTGTACCAGGTGTTTTTCCTTGTTTGCCAGCTGCATTATTCCTCCTTTGCTCTTTCTTTTTTTCTCAAATGTATTGATAAAATGTTTTGTCCCCCCTTTTCACTTCTTGAGCCAGTTTTCCTTCGTTCTGGGCCTTTGCCACCCTAATAGCTTTCCCAGCTTCATTGAGTTTCTCTATGTAGGCTTCTCTATCCTTTTCAGACTTTGTATCCTTGTACTTCCAAAAAGCTTTTCCGTTTTTCCTAACTATAATAGCTACCTTTTTGGAGAACCAGAGAGTGTTCCTTGCCCCTTTGGATTTGCTGATTTGTTTAGTGTATAGCACTGTGACTGATGCTATAGCATCTTTAAGCAATATACCATGACAGGGAATGGGTATATGGGTGGATTTATCATGTCTGGTGTGGTTCGGTCACGAGGCACAGCCGAGTGTCTTAACCACACCAGAAGTGGTAAATCCATCCATATACCCACTCCCTGACATGATATATTGCTATTATACAATGTTCAACTTGTTTTTTTTTTTTTTGGTTTTATAGTGATATAAAACTTTTACAGTGGGTATACTGGAGGATTTATCACAGTCATGCGATGTGTTTTGACCAATGAGATTACTGGATTTTCATACCCAATTGTATAATTCAGCTTTGTCCATTTGTCCTCCACATTCCATGTGGTATCTGTTTCTAGCAGAAGCTTGATTCTTTCCCTCATTTGCATGAAGTCTGCTTTCCTGAAATCAAGCACCCAGATCCTGATTGGTAGATTTTGAAACAGATAAAGCAATTTAGGACCCATCATCATCTTCATGGCCTTCACTTTACTCCCGAGCAGACTTCAGGTTAGTTTACTTAAGAAGACCAGATTCTATTTCTTTAAGCATAGGCCCAGAGTCCTGTTCATACCCCCATGCATTTGCAGTGTTACTGTTACTTCCCCACACAAAGCAGTTTCACCACCACCCACACATGCATTGTCATCCCTGACCCCCCCACACAGGCATTGTCACCTTCACACACCCTCATTTACTGTCACCCTCAGACCCTCCCATACAGCCGTCTAGCTGCAACACCCCTGCACACATGTTATTACCTACAAACCCTGCAAACAGATGCTCTATCAACACCCAGACCCCCAAACACATGCATTCTCACTGCTGAACCACCCTAGCACATGCATCCCCCTCAGAATCCCAATACACATTCAATGTCACCCACAGGCCCCCCATACATATGTGGTGTCACCCACACACGCATTCATTTTCCCACCAAGATCCCCCTTACACATGTGCTCTTGCTCACAGACAACCTCAACACATTCAATGTTACTGTCCTACCACACCATACATTCAGTGTTTCCATCCTACCACACCATACATTCAATGTTACCATCCTACCACACCATACATTCAGTGTTACCATCCTACCACACCATACATTCAGTGTTACCGTCCTACCACACCATACATTCAGTGTTACCGTCATGCCACACCATACATTCAGTGTTACCGTCATACCACACCATACATTCAGTGTTACCGTCCTACCACACCATACATTCAGTGTTACCATCATGCCACACCATACATTCAGTGTTACCATCATGCCACACCCTTACATTCAGTGTTACCGTCCCACCACACACCATACATTGGTGTTACCGTCATGCCACACCATACATTCAGTGTTACCGTCATGCCACACCATACATTCGGTGTTACCGTCATGCCACACCATACATTTGGTGTTACCGTCATGCCACACCATACATTCAGTGTTACCCCCAGTCTCTCCACTTCCATTACTCTTCAGCCGAAATGTTCTCTTCTTTCGGCATCAGCTACAAAAACAAACAATGCCACGAACAAAAATGCAAGCAAACTTTGCCTTTTGTCAGCTCTTGTTCTTCAAAGCAGTTTCTTCAAAGTAGTTGTCAAACCTGAGACTGAAAGTCATTACAGTATCAGCTGATACCACATGCTGTGGTAGTAAGGCTACCACATTTCTGGGAGGCTCAACCAGGGCACATGGTGAACTGGTGCTTGGGAATGGATAAAACCAGCCTAGTAAAAAACTAAAAATCTTGGAAGTTTAGTGGGCACCACATTTCATTTTAATTAACTTTCTTAGCTGAGATGCAGCTGATTGTCAGAAACATGAAAAACCCTTCTAAATTTCATATCACAAACAAGAACTCTGTACCTCACCAAGTGAGTCTCCCAGACAAAGTAACCTAGTAAACCTTCCCGCAGCTCTAACGCTTCAGCAAATGGTGCAATGCGGAAGTGACATATAACAGCGTGTTGCTGAGATCCTCCCCTTTGAAATGATACCAAACACTTGATGGTACTTTGCTTCTAGGTCATACAAGATGTGAAAGGGTAGGGGAAGTGCTAGTAGAAGCAGATACCAGTCAGGATGAAAATTTGAAACTTGGTACTTGGTAATTGGTATCTGAAGACAGATAGAAGGTGTCAGCCCATAGTTTTCTGTCTCCCACACTGTGTGGGTGCATTACATTTAGAATCCAAGTGTTCTATCTGTTTTAAAAGTCGCAAATTTGGTAATGTCCACCAAACTATGTGGAAGCTTATAACATGCTTATTCCATGCTCTTGAGGCTCTCGATGAAAAGTAATTATCCCTTCACTTCGTTTGGACCATAGGGATCTCAGTTTGTTTTTTTGTGCGATCGGAGAGTTAGGGGACATCCCTTAAATTGAAAATGAAAGGGATTTTGACTAACTGGGGTGTGAATGATCTTATGTAACAGTAAAAGATCCCCTCTAGCTGGGACAAAATCATGATTTCCACAGATGCTTTGGGACACTGGAACAGCCTTTCTGAAATTGGGACTGTCCTGGTCACACCAGGATGTTCTGCTGGTGATTCCTCTCCCTAGGCCCCCCAGCATCTCATTGGCCCTGCTTACTGCCTTGCCGCACTACCCCACCCTCCACCTTGAGGTTATCAGATATGATAACCCCAAGGTCTCTTTCCTACTTTTTGACCATCAATACCCCCAATCTTATATACTGCTCCTGGGTTTCTATGCCTAGGTGCATGACTTTGCACTTTTTTGCCTTGAAACCCAGCTGCCGTACCTTCAACCACTCCTCGAGATTTCTCAGATCTCTACTCATTTTCTCCACCTCCTCTGGGAGTATCTACTGTACTGCAGATTTTGGTATCATTTGCAGAGAAGCACATCTTCCCTTCCAGCTTTTCTGTCACTTAAGAATACATTGATGAGGACTGGACCCAGCCCTGTTCACTGAGGTGCACCACTGGTCACCCTCCCCTCATTAGAATGAGTACTATTTACCTCCACCCTCTGTTGCCTATCCATCAACCAGTTCCTTACCAGTTTACCACCTTGGGTCACATCCCTAAACTGCCCAGTTTCCTTATAAGCCTCCTGTGTGGTACGGTGTCAAAGGCCATGCCGAAGTCTAGGTAGGCAATGTCCACTGCCCCACCCTGATCAATTACCCCTGGTCACCCAATCAAAGAACTTAATCAGGTTTATTTGATATGAACCCCCCCCCATGAATCCATGCTGTCTCCAGTCTTGTAACCTGGTGGATTCAAGATACTCTACCAACCTTTCTTTAGTATTGTGTTTCCATTAACGTTCCCACCAATGATGTTAGACTGACCAGCCTGTAGTTGTCTGCCTCCTCTCTGCTGCCACTGTTATGGAGCAGGACTACATCTGCCCTCCTCTAGTCCTCTGGAACCACTCCTGTTTCCAGTGAGTTGTTGAATAGGGCTGCCAGTGGTGCAGCCAGTACCTTTCTGAGCTCCCTCCGCAAACTTGGATGTATTCCGTCCCACCCCATAGCCTTGTCCACTTTCGGATTTACAAGTCCTTTCAGGACTCTTTCCTCTGTGACTGGACTTGTGTCTGCCACCCTACCCCAGTGTTCCTGCTACTTCTGTGTGGTCGGTCACCCTCTCCCTCCACTATGAAGACTGAGCAGAAGTACCTGTTCAGGATATATACTTTTTCGTGATCCTCTTCTGTGCAGTCTTCCCCTGTCCTTCTTATCCTCCTAATCCCACCCCTTGTCATCCTCATGTTGCTTACGTATCTGAAGAAAGTCTTGTCCCCTTTAGCTAACCATTTGGCTATCCTTCCCTCTGTTTGTGCCTTCACGCCCCCACCACCTTCCCTGATTCCCTCTGTATTACCTAGTACAGTGCCCCCCGATGCATCATTAAGGCCTTAGAGTTATAGGATAGGGTGTTGGAGAAAGAAGCCAGGGGCTAAAGTCCCCAGACAGAGACTTTTGAGAAGCCAGAGACTAGCCTGTTGGTTGCCTGTTGTTAAATATGCAGTAAAGAGAAACTCTAATTTTGTTTTCCTGTAAATAAAAGCCATTTTGTGTTGGAACTTTAAAAATGTTGTCTGTCCCATCTGTGTGTGATCCCTAAACAAATAACACAGAGACCACCTGGTTGTGCTACTCTGTCTCATGGGGCCTGAGCAAGGATCTGTATAAGGGCATTTTAATTAATGTCTATCTACCGTACCTACTTACAGCGCCCCTAGTAATACATGCCATGATTCTGTTTGTCTTGTTAGTTGCTGACCCACACTGCTGCTCCCAGTTGAAGCATTTAAATGCTGCTGCAGATCAATACTCCCAGGGGCCTTTTTCCTGATTGGTTTCACTAATCTTTATGTCATTAAAGGTGACTAGCAATGAAAAATAAAAGCCTATGTTTTGGTATTTATTCCCAGATGGCCCATTTATTTTACCTCTAATCTCATTTTCTATATGGAAATGCTGTCAATTGTACAACACTATGTATTTTCTACATGGAAAAAAAAAACTATAAAAAGGTTTGAAACTGCATTCTGCTCTGTCACCAGTAGGTGGTATCACATAACATCACTACTACCTTGTATATAGCTGTTGATTTGTGGTGGTAGTGATGTCATCAGCTGCCCTCTACTGGTAACAGAGCAGAATGCAGTTTCAGGGATTTTGTAATACCCACACTTCCATTATGTGTGTAGAATACATAAAAATATTTTAAATTTAGAAACCAGTATAAAAAAATAACAACACATAAGTTAATGGGTCATTTTTGAATAAATAATGCAAAAGGTAGGTCTTTTTTATTGTCATTACTGTTCACTTTTCAGATATGTTGCCTTTACATTCTTTTTTCCTATATGCATCACCCCGCATTTCTCAACATTGAAGTTCATCTATGATTTTGTGTTGCATTTCCCAAACCTGTCCAAAGTTTTCCATATTTTATCTCTTATTGTGATGTGATTACTGTGCTCTGATGTTTCTGGTATGTATGTTGGGGGTAGCCTCTGTAGAAGGGATGCCATTTTTGTGTTTTTCCCCAGAACTACAGTAAGTGTGCATCCTATAGTCTGTTGTTTCGAGTTGGGCAGGGATAGATGACTCGTACTTGGTTTTCTTGAGCTGAAAGTGTTATGGCAGTTTCTAAGACTTTCATAGATTCGTTCTTTTGAAACACAGAATCACAGACAATGATGGCAGAAAATGACCAAAGGTCCAGCAAGTCTAGTTCCCTATCTGCCCCGGGACTTTATCCCTCCTAGTCCACCACCCATGCTCCCCTCCCTACTGCTACCAACCTGAGCAACCATCAAACCCTTCAATCTGTCCCAGCCACGCTTGAAACCAATTTCAGGTCTTGGCAGCCACTGCCACCACTGGCAGACTGTTCCACGGCTCCACCGCCCTTTCTGTAAAATAGAACTTTGTCACACCCCTCTTAAATCTCCCCCCCAACCCGTTTTCAGGTTCTTGGCTCTGTACTCCTGCTAAATATTTCCCTGCAGTTCACTTCTATTTCCTTGAGGAACATGAAGGTTTCAGTCATATCCCCCCTCACTCGAGGGGTTCACAGTGAGTACATGTTCAGTGCCTCGAGATGATCTTCGTAAACTCTGCCCTGGTGAAGAAGAATTGCATAAGGTTAATGAGCTGCTATACCTTGTTGAGCACAAGATGCACATTTTATTGGGTGTACTTAACTTAGTAAGTGTTATGACATGACCAGGGGTTGGTTTACTCTCAATTATACAATAGTCTTAAACAATAAAGACATTTGATTGGCTAAAAGTGGCTGTAAATCCTAACACATAACAGGAGGAAAAGTTACAGCCAGACACCTCATAACATCAAAAAAAAAAATTACAGTCATTCTCTTCACAGAAGCTTACTTTAGGTGGCTGACAGTCACAACATAATGGCATTCCTGCAGTCAATTTCAATATTTAATTAAGATTCTTTTGAACTTACTGCTTGTGCCGCTGTCTCTCCAGCACCCCTTCTTCCCCTCAGGAGCTCCAGGCACCCCCCTGATCCCCCTTCCTTCCACAGCCCTAGCCACCTACCTCCATGGAGCCTTGGTTGTGCCCACCATGTGGGGTCAGGGTGGGGGCATGTACTCCTGAACATCTTGTGGTGTCAGGTGGTGCCATGCTGGGGAGGCTGGAACCCCAATATGCCAGGGTCTTTCACCTCAGGAGTGCTGGGGTCCTGATTTTCTGATGTTTTCCTCCCATCCGCTGGGGACGTCACACACTTAGACATCAAGGCATGCACACCGTACTACCAGCTGCGGTAACCCAGGTGGCAGTATGTGGCAGAGGATGAACCCCTCCTGCCGCGGGGGACAGTATCCTCTGGGATGCTCAGTCCTCCTACCTTGGGCCAGCCGCTGATTATCCGAGCTCGTTCCCAAACTTGGGTGACCGATGTCACGAGCGGTAGCACTGCCACTGCACCCACAAGCTGGTTCCAGCTTCAAGATTTTTTAACCTGTTAACTTAAAGTTGGAACTATTTTTCCTAAAGAAATTATTTTGAATTGAACATTACTGTTTCAAGCCCTCTTCATTTTATTGTATAATAGCAATAATATAACCCAAGGTGTGTCATATCATGGGATATCATCACTTCCTGGGTGTATAAGTCACTCGATTTCTGGCCTTTCGACTCATGACGATGCCCTATATTATACAATGGCATGAAATGATCCTGGACTTTGATTGACCCGTCTAGGACTGGAGCTGTGATGTTATCCCAGTACAACATCACGGCTCTAGTCCCAGCACAGAAACGACCACATGAAATGTAAAAATTTAAAATGAAACAAATTATCCACGACCGCGATTAATGACTCTCTCATTCCCGCTCAGCACCTGACCTTACTTGCTTCGCTCCCACCGTCGCTTAGAATTTAACTCTGTATCTTTCTCTTCTGCTCTCCTCGCTATCTGTAAAAAAATAAAAACCTGCACCACAGAACAAAACTGTGCCTTCTTACTGCCGTAACTCCCAGAAGTACGGGCAACCTAGTGCATGAGCATACGAAATTTGCGCTCCTTCACCCGCGCACACTCGTACTGCCAAACTAAATTAAAAAAGAGTTTTCAAAGAAAGGCGATAGTCTGAAAAGAAAGCCATACCTCTACTTCACCTTTTTTCTCCACAACAATGCTGTGGCAGCCACTACGAGTTGGCTTGACAGCTATCCTCGGTGGCTCAGTCAACGCAGTGCCTTGCCAGTTATACCATCTGCCTCTGCATTTAAAATTAAAAACTAAACAAGCAACCAGAAAAAAAAAACAGGCAGCACATTTTAACCCATTCTCTCACACCATCAGACCTATGTGTCCTAACAGAAACAGCACTGTAGCGAGGGTAACCTGGGAGGCAAATACAATACAGAACATACAGCCAGCACCATCTAGTGGTCAAACTGTGGACTTTTTTGTGAAAACATATACCTCCACACATTAAAAAATACAAAAAGTCCCCATAAAAACATCATTTTTTTTCTATTTTATTGTTTTGAAAACAAACAAGCCATTGTATAATAGCAATAATGCACTCCAGGGTATGTGTTGTGCTGGGATAACGTCACTTCTACCAGGGTGATTAGTCACCACTCGGCCTGCGGCCCGAGCTAATCACCCCAGGCGTGATGTTATCCCAGCACAACACACACCCTAGAGTGCATTATTGCTAAATATAACACACCCTGTCATGTACTGATACTTAATTGTAAAGCTGGACTCAGGAATCCAGTGTCCTGATTGGCAGGGTCCCATGTAGATACCACAAGGTATACACATGGGTCACATGTGCCTTGCCATTGCTAAATGCAGGGGTGTGTGCATGAAAGGTAAACGTTTTTTTTTATTACAAAAATTCTGCCGATTAATCTTATAATTTTTTATAATAGCTGTGAGGTGACGTGTGTGTGAGTGCATATGTGTGTGTGTGTGTGTGCGCGTGTGTTTGTGTGTGTGTGTATAGGTATGTGTGTGTGTTGTGTGTGTGTGGTGTCTGTGTTTATGTGTGTGTGTGTATATTATAAACTGGTAATCCCCTCTCCACACAGCAGACTGCTTTCACCTTTTGCTCATGTGGTTAGGCCACAGGATGTGGGTTTATCTCACTGTAGACTGCCCCGTCATGCCTTGCAACTTAATCTAACACTAGTGGACTTACGAGATATGAGGTGAAGCTGGGTGCCTTATGTCATTAAGGTTAGATTAAAGGGACACTGTCAACCCTATTTGCATCATATTATTTCTAGTTAAAACCCACATTTTATGATTGCTTACCTTCTCTAAAATTCATTGACGTTGCTTGTTATTTTATCTGCTGCTTTTCTTAGTGAACTGAAATGCATGCTAATGGTGTAGTTATACCCAGTCAAGTTTTGTTCCAAATCCTTGATCTACTCATAATTGCGTACTTCCTAAACATTGGGAACACCCCCATACAGTGAAGACACCCATGATGCAATAGTCTCATCTCCTTCCACTGCGTCATAAGTGGCTATACTATGTTGTGGCAATCCCAAGTTCAGGAGAGATGCAGTGATATTTGATCAAGGACTGTAAACAAACATGTTTTGTGTGTTAACACCAGCTTAGTACATGTAAGAGGGCTATTGTTAATGGAATTCAGTTGTTTACTAACCTTGTTGTACAACTGATGTGATGTCAATGTGCTGTTGTACCATCCTGAGTATGTCACATCGATGGTACTACAAGGTACAATGTCCTTGCACTCCCTTTGCCCTGCCAGTATCATCAATCATTTTTTTTCACTGCAGTCAGTTTTGAGTTTGAAGTAAAAATAAACTAGCGATCGAGTTGGTAGCAGCAGTTTTTTTCCAAACCAGAACTAAGTGAGCATAAAGTGTTTGTTGAGAACCAGAAAAATCGCTGAGCATTTTAAATTACCTATTAGTCTGAGAGTCTGTGATTGAGGTAAGATGTGCAACTACGAGATTGTGGCTCAGGATTAGGGATGGACAAACCAGCTCATCAAAAATACAAACTTACCCGAACATACCAAAGTGCTCGTAAACGAATGGCTTCCGAACATTTTCGGCTGTTCAGATTGGTTCAGATCGCTGTAGTATAATGGGAAATGCAGTGTTAGAAGTGCCAGAGCAGGAGGAACCCACAGATTCTGTGCTTGTGCATTCTGCTTGCGCTTGCCTGTTGGGCAAGAAAGAAGTCGGCTCAGGGACTCAAAAAAAAACCCCAAAACGAAATAATTACATTTTTTTATATTTATTTAAAAAAAAAGAACTAAAAGAAAACTTGGGGGTGGGGAGTTGGGGACACAGGATCGGGAAGGGATTGGAGCTGAGGACTGGGTTGGGTGTGCATGCGGGAGTTGGGGATTGGGAAGTTGGGAGAGAAGAGTCAGGAAGGAGAGTAGGAACTTGGAGACTGGGGACAAGTGAGTGTGTCAAGAAAGACAAGAAGAGAAATGACTGAAGTGCCAGAGCCAGGCTGACAGTTTTTTTTTTTTGTAGCAGCAGAGGGGGTGAACTGTGCCACACATACCCCACCAGTCCCAGCTGGCCTTCTTGCTGTTTGCCCAATCCCTTCCCCCCAACAACAAGTCAGCTCTCAGTTCTTCTGCCTGTGCTCACTGCTCAGTCACTGCAGTGGGGATTTATTTTTATTTTATTTTTATTATACGATCTTTGGTTCAGTGGGCATTCCATCACATCACGTGGCATAAATAAAATTAAAAATCCTTGAAGGGAAAGGTCCCTGACTGCATACTGTCCGTGTGATGACCCACCCCCCAAAAAGTCAGTCATCTGTCATCTTCTTCCCTGTGCTTGTTCAATGGAGTATAAGCTGTGGCTCAGTGGGCAAGGCATTTCATCACATCACGTGGAATAAATAAAAAAAAAATTCCTTGAAGGGAAAAAGTACTGTGTCAGAGAGGGTTAGGCCAGGCAGGGTCCCCCAGAATCTGTGTGGGTATACTAACAGCAGTGCCTGCAGCATCGCCCTTAGCGTAGGTGGTGTGTGAAATAAATTCTGTGTGTGAAATAAAATCTGCCAGGACTGCCAGCCAGTCATCAGTGCACCAGTGCCACTTCTTGCATACTGTCTGTGTGACACCCCTTCCCCAAGAAGTCAGTCATGTGTCTTCTTCCTCCCTGTGCTCGTTCAGTGGGGTATAAGCTTTGGCTCAGTGGACAGGGCATTCCGTCACATCACATGAAATAAATAAAAAAAATAAAATCACGTTCACGGTCATCACGGTCATGAATTTCACATTTGGCAACTATTTCTGGAAGCTTTGTTCCATCCAGTATCTGAAGCTCCAGGAAGCGCTGCCACTGTTACACGATTCCTCGTCCTCACGATGAATCACGTTCATGGTCACGGTCATCATGGTCATGAAAAAGCTCAGTTCCATCCAGTGTAAGAAGCTCTGGGAAGCGCTCTCACTGTTAACACAATTCCTCATCCTCACGACAAATCACATTCACGTTTACGGTCATCACGGTGAAAAAGAAGCTCAGTTCCATCCAGAATCTGAAGCTCCGTGAAGTGCTGCCGCTGTTACACGATTCCTCATCCTCATGACGAATCACGGTCACGAAGAAGCTCAGTTCCATCCAGTGTAAGAAGCTCTGGGAAGCGCTCTCACTGTTAACACAATTCCTCATCCTCACGACAAATCACATTTACAGCTATCACGGCCATGATTATGCTAACATTCACGGTCATCACAGTCACGATTTCACATTTGCCAACTATTTCTGGGAGCTTGTTTTTGTACGGTAGAACAACAGTATCAGACCTTTCCAGTACGGACAGTATCCTTGCCTCTGAGATACAAAACACTTAACTTTTGTCTTCTTCAGAAAGAGAAAACGTGTATCATTACAATTCTTGAGTTTTTCTTGTCCCATTTGGGACATTACAAAGAAACGATCCGTTCTTTGAACGGCACGGGGTAATAATGTTGCACAACACAATGCCGCAACAATATACCATGCCGCCAATACAGCATGATATATTGCCAACAGCCTTTCTCTGTGTTTTACCAGGGGGGCTCTGCCCCCCAAACCTCCCCAACTGAAAGAATAAGCTTTTTTTGGGGGGGGGTTGAACACTTATATCCCACAAAGTGCGAAATAAAGAAAAATTCCATGCGTCTGGGAGCAGGATTTGATACCTGGTTTGCAGACACACCACCTCCATTGCTGTCTGTGGCTTATCCTATCAAGCCACGACATCTGTTCAGTGGACCCTCCTCCCAGCAGAGGACTGGGAACAGAGACAGGTTGCACAACCACGCATAGATCATGTTACGGTTTTGCACCCTGTCGCTGTTCCCGCCCACGCTGTCTCTGTTGCGTGGTTTTGACATGTGCCATTCTACATACGGTGAACTGACCCAATAGGTCTTTAAACACATACTATGTTTTGTTCTGTTCTCATAAAAGAGGCTTTACTATGAAAGTATCTAAAGGATGCATAACAAAGTTTACCTCTGATTGTACTGACACAAATCCTACAAAAATACACCTACAGTACCTGTTCCACGCTTTGTGATTACAGAAGAAACAACTTTTTTTGGTGCAACTCTGTTTTTTTTTAATCTTCAGTTTCATCACAAATCAGGACACCCAGTTATCATGTCACGTCACTCATGAGCCTTGTCCAGTACAATGCTTCACATTCTGCAGGATGCCCTAACTGTTGTGTTCCATATCAAGAGCTGTTGCTGAACATAATTAGTGATATACATTATAAACACATTGTCCCGTTCTACAAAAAGTCAGACTCGGGAGACTGGTTTAAAAAATAGAGATCTGGGACTTGCCTGCCTTTGGACCATATCATCGTCATCCTCCAGTTGGCACATCCACAGTCACATTATTCACTCCTCATGTCATTATTCACTTCTCGTGTCATTATTCACTCCTCGTGTCATTATTCACTCCTCGTGTCATTTCACTACTCATGCATTTTAGTACTACTGAACAGTGGTTTAATTCCTTTTTTATGTTGTGTTGTGCGCGCAGCACAGACAACATATTGCGGTTGCTTGAAGTGGAAGAACAGGTTTTAGAGGCACGGTCGTGTTGTGGCCAGTGGTGCCACTGCTTTTTCGGGCTTGGCTTGTGGCATGAATGAGAGTACACGCTATCTATGACAGAAGTTGCAAAGTGTGCCACCAATTTGAAATGTTTTAGCCACTGCAGTGAGGGAGCTCCACCTCATTGTAGGGCGTACCTTCCCTGGTGTAACATTTCAATGAGACATGGTGGCAGCTGTGCCATCCGCCTCTCAGAGTCCCCAGAAAAGCCGACGTCGGGGGTGCCCAATCCCCCTGTTGGCATCATCATACCACCCTTCCCAGTTCATTTGCTGATGGGGGAGCTCAATCCCCATCGTCATCATGTCCCGTGCCAGTTATTTGCCAGGGGGGGTGCCCAATCCTCCTCGGCATCATCCCCCCTGCCAAACACCCTTTTTTATTTGCCGATGGGGTGCCCAATCCCCATTGGCTCCAGTCCCTCCCACCCCAAAACATGCAGGTGGCACGCTGGGAGCCCACCCCAGCATGTTAAATGTACCTGTCAAAAGAAAAACCTTCCTGTGATGTTTAATTTTTTTTAACCTGTAAAGTAGAAAATGGTCACTGCTGTCTGCGGCCCCTCCCCAACCTGCGCCCACCCACGCGTACTCCATCTCCCCACACCTCCCCTCACCCTATACTTACCTGCAGAGCCCGGCGTGACGATCTTCGGTGGACCGTGAACACACCTGCACTCTTCAAAGCTGACCGTGCACTGAAGAAATGGCGGTAAACTGTATAATGGCATAAATAGGGTTTTTCAACTTTGGTGCATATCTTCGGCATTTTGGGGAATTTTGGCACCACATTTTCAACATGGTCTTATTGGGATGCCTCCTCATCAATTCTGTCACCGTCATTGCGTTATTTGGTCCTGAAAGGTGATTTCGCAGTCACTGCGCAGAATCATCTTTTGGGACCTTATTAATGAAATGACAGTGCCATTGTTCATGAGGTGGGCTCTCAAAAAGCCTATGTTGCAAATTTGGTGAAAAAATCCAAAAAATTATACTTTCACAAGCGAGCGTTTTGCAGTTCGGTCGCACGCTCATAACTTCTCAGCTAATCTGTATTATTTCACTCCAGATTTTCTACAATTGGCATTTTGCCATACCTCCTTATGAACAGTACAGCTGTCATTTTTCATATCCTGGCTGAAATATGTTTGCACTTCCGGCGCAGAATAGCGCGGTTGTTGTGGGAAATTAGTATTCGGGACAGATTAAGAAAATCACAGTGACACTGTTCATGAGCAGAGGTTCTAAAATGCCTATTTTGAAAATTTGGTGACTAAAGTCCATTAAATGACTGTGCTACGAGTGTGCATTGCGCTGTTTTCACGCACACTTGTAACTTCTCAAATTTGTAATATTTTCATGCCAGATTTTCAACATTGGCATTTTTTCACACCTCCTTATGAACAGTATAGCTGTCATTTTTCACATCCTGGCTGAGTTGTGTTTTTACGCTTCCCATGCAGAATAGCATGGTTGCTGTGGGAAATCAGTGTTTGGGACAGATTAAGAAAATCACAGCCACTCTGTTCATGAGCAAAGGTCCTAAAATGCCTAAGTTGAAAATTAGGTGACAACGTCCATAAATGACTTTATTCGCAATGGTGGTGCAGTTTCCTTGCATGCTCATAACTTCGATCATTTTTAATATTTTTTCTCCAGATTTTCACCATTGCGATTTTTTCACACCTCCTTATGAACAGTACAGCTGTCATTTTCCACATCCTACCCAAAATGTGTTTTCACACATTTGGCGCACAATCGCGTGGTCGCTGTGGGAAACCAATGTTCGGGGCAGAGTAAAATAATCATAGTGCCACTGTTCATGAGCAGAGGTCCCAAAATGGCTATGTTAAAAATTTGGTGAAATAATTCCACTAAATGACTGTGTTACGAGCGTGCAATGCACAGTTTTCACACACGCTCATAACTTCGAGAATGTTTAATGTTTTCACTTCAGATTTTCAACATTGCCATCTCTTCACACCTCCTTTCAATGGTGCAGCTGACATTTTAATGTGGTGCAGAATGGCGCGGTCCCTGTGGGAAATCAGCGTTCGAGACAGATTAACAAAATCACAGGGACACTCTTCATGAGCAGAGGTCCCAAATGCTTTCATGAGGTGGGGTCACAAAAAGGCCACATTTTAAAACTGGAGTGCAAATACCAACAAACGCCCAGGGCATTAGGGTTTCTAACCATTAGGTCGCACCCTGTACAGACTAACAGGCATCAGGGGTGTGTCTTTGGATTGTTTGCTGTAGTGCTCACGCCATTGGTCCTCCACCCCCACCCTGCAGCCACTGACAGGCATCAGGGTGTGCCTTGGACTCTTCAGCAAAGTTCAACCCATTCTCCTATGCTGCACCCACCTCAACATACTTCCTTATGAAATGGGGTGAGCATAAGGCTCGAGGACCCCAAGGCACAACGTGACACTTGTCAGACTCTGCAGGGTAGGGTGAGGTGAAATGGCATGAGCATTATGGCCAGTGACACAAACGCACACCTCAATGCCTGTCACTCTCTGCAGGGTGGGGTGGGGTTGACGTCGGTTCTATATTTTACTACTATTCCTATTATGCGCCTCTGTAACTCCTGCATTACCAATGCCAACACCAGCAAGACAGCATTCGGCATTGACAAATGCTTGTTCTATAGATATGCTAATTAAAAGCTGTTTAAAATGATTTTTTCACATACAGTTACCATAAAATAATAGCGGTTACAAAAGGTTTGGATAAGCATCCAAACCTTTTTTTGCTTATCAGAACCTTTTAGAACCTGAGAACCTTTTGAGGTTCTCCCATCCCTACTCAGAATGATCACAGTTTTTTGTTTCTTTGTCATTCATGACTACTAAAGTGCTCACTGTTGCCTATATACTATAAAAGATAACGGATGAGCATCAGTGAACTTCACCATTGAGTTCACTTCTCAAAGTTGTCGCTCTCGAGGTTTACTAGGTTGCCATGACAACCACTTGAAGTGAACACTGTCGTTGTTCATTGATACCCATCCATGATCCTCTGTATGGTGGGCAGACTATTTCTCAAGAAAACCTGACTCAAAATCAACCTACCAGCTACATCAGCAATCTTTACAGAATGAGACCAATCATAGCACATGCTTTTTAAACTAGAGATTGAGTGGGTTGACAGTGTCCCTTTAACAAAGGTAACCCAACCCCTGGAATGCCTTTATGCTACTATTACCCTTTTCTTTAATTAATGTTTTATAGTTTACGTTCTAATTGTTCTGTTGTACATGAGGGATTCCTGCTATTACATGCTTTATGTGAATTGATTCCCGATACAAATTATGGCTGAAATATGATTTGGGGAATTTCGGTACCTGGGCACTGTTTAATTATGCATACTATGTTGGCTGTAGAAAAAGCTTTACGCCTTAACAACTGTACAAGAGACAGGCACACGGTGCAATTACTATGCACTACCAATGCAGAAAAGCAAGATCTCAAGGAGGCAGCAGTTATTTCTAGAGCTTAGCAAAGCGATGGCATGGTGCACTGCTTAATTTGTTCAACTGGAAAAAGGGGGGCTGTATTTTCAGAGCTTCTGCCGCAGGTGCAAGTCACAGTTTTGGTGTGTAGCTATGGCAGGGTCAATGGAGCACGACATTTGGTTGCTATACACAAGTTGCTGTTGCTTTACAAAACAAGCATTTGTCAATGCCGAATGTTTGCTTGCTGGCATTAGTGGTGGAAGTGCAGGAGTTAGACAGATGCAGTTTAGGAATGGCAGTGAAGTACTGAACTGACACCAACTCCACCCCCACCCTGCAGAGATGGACAGGCATTGGGGTGTGGCTTTGGGTCGTCGCCCGTGACGGTCATGACATTTCACCTGAACCTACCTTGCATACACTGACAAGTGTCGAGGTGTGCCTTGGGGTGTTTGGGCTTTACATTCACCTCATTCCATAAGGAAACACGCTGAAATGGGTGCAGTATAGGAGAGTGGGGTGAACTGTGGGGCCAAAGGGTCCAAGGCGCACCTCAGTGCCTGTCACTGGCTGCAGGGTGGGGGTGGGGGTGGAATGGCATGAGCATTACTGTCGACAATCCCAAGTCACACCCCTGATGCCTGACAGTCCCTACAGGGTAGGGCGTTACAGTCGAAAACCCTAATGCCCTGGGTGTTTCTTGGTAGTTTTACTCCAAGTTTTCAACATGGGATTTTTGTGACCCCACTGCATGAACAGTGACACTATCAGTTTGTTAGCCAAAAGGTGATTTTGCACAGCAACTGTGCCATTTGGTGCCACAGGTGCAAAAATACATTTCAAACAGGATGTGAAAAATGACAGTGGTACTGTTCATGAGGAGGTGTAAAAAAATGGCAATGTTGAAAATCTGGAGTGAAAATAATACAGATTTGTGAAGTTACGAGCGTGCATGGAAACTGCAAAACTGGTGAAGGCACGAGCATGCATAGAAACTGTGCAACTCACACCCATAATGTAATTAGTTTGGGGAATTTTTACAGCAGATTTTCAACATAGGTATTTTGGGACCTCCACTCATGAACAGTGTCACTGTGATTTTCTCAATGTGTCCCAAACACTGATTTCCCACAGCGACCACGCTATTCTGCCCCGGAAGTGTGAAAACACATTTCAGCCAGGGTGTGAAAAATGACAGCTGTACTGTTCATAAGGAGGTGTGGAAAAATGCCAATGTTGAAAATCTGGACTGAAAATATTACAAATTCGTAAACATATGAGGGTGCATGGAAACTGTGCAATGAACGCTCGTAACACAGTCATTTTATGGACTTTTGTCACCAAATTTCTAACATAGCCATTTTAAGACCTCTGCTCATGAACAGTGTCACTGTGATTTTCTTAATCTGTCTGGAACATTGATTTCGCACACCGACCGCGCCATTGTGCGCTACATGTGTGAAAACACATTTTGGGCAAGATGTGAACAATGACAGCTGTACTGTTCATAAGGAGGTGTGGTAAAATGGCAATGTTGAAACTGGAGTGAAAATATTAAAAATTCTTGACGTTACGAGCGTGCGTAGGAACTGCACAATGCACCCTCGTAAAATAGTCATTTTTGGGAATTTTTTCACCAGATTTTCAACAAAGGGTTTTTGGGGGCCTACCTCATGAACTATGACACTGTCTTTTTGTTAATCAGTCCCAAAAGGTGGCTCCATGCAGTGACCACAAAATCACCTTTCGGGACCGAATAACCAGATGACAGTGACTGAATTCATGAGATGGGGTCCCAAGAACCTCATGTAGAAAATGTGGTGCAGAAATTTAAAAAAATGACTGAGATATGAACCAAAGTTGAAAAAAAAATCTATTTATGCCATATACAGCTTAACGGCATTTCTTCAGTTCGCGGTCAGCTTTGAAGAGTGCAGACGTGTTCCTGGTCCACCAAAGATTGTCGCATCAGGCTCCAGAGGTAAGTATGGGGTAGGGGGTGCGCAGAGGGTGGGCATGGGTTGGGGGGCAAAGAGAAGTCAACGAGGGACCGTTTTCTTTTGTTACAGGGTTTTTTTTAAAAAGACGACGTGGACTTTGCACGCTGGGGTGGGCCTCCAGCTGGCACCTGGAAGTTTGTTTGGGCGGGGCAGTGGAGCCAATAGGGATTGGCCAATTTCACTGGCTATACAGTGTGCGGGAGCACATGACAATGCGGGACTTTTTGGCACGCTTGGGTAATATTCCCAGTGAGGCACCTTTAAGTTTGCTTTTTGGGGCACTGGACTGGAGCTGACGGGATTGTGCACCCGTCCGAGTGTCTAATGTTCTTGGGGAAGTGTGCATGTGCCGAGAGGGATTGGGCACCCTCAGCACACAACAAATGGGGGGAGGGCGCATCATGCCGGGAGATGCAGCGGCGTACAGCTGAAAGAGAACAACTGCTAAGGTGGTGACGTTTATGCAATTTGCATACTGCTGAGGGCATGGCAGTATGCACATTGCCTACACGTTACCACCGCTGATTGTAGTGGTCTTTCTCTTTCAACTGTACGCCACTGCATCTGAACTGCTGTCATAGACAGCTCGGACATTCATTGGTGCCCTGCTACTGTGCCTGCAAAAACGATCAGGGCATTGGAAGCGGGGGTGCCACACCTACGAAAACTCGTATGGTGGCACTATGTTTCTTACACATGCGTGCAAGCAAACATAAAAATGATGAAGCTGGTATCAAATACTGATGCACGTGTCATTACTGTTTAGTGCCTACACAAATTGTGGCAGGGGTACATGATAGGCCGTCTTTTTGTTAATACAAGCATTAGGAATGCAGTACAATTGTGCAGCAAATCCCTGATGCAGGGCTGAAAATCCAGGCCCGGGGCTTCATTGACCTACCCACTAGTTAAATCACCAGTTCAAAGCTTTCTTGAATCAGGAGATGGTCAGTCCTGATGTACCTCTGCACTCAGTCTTTGATCATACGTAATTTAAATTTGTAGTGATATTACGGCTTGTGAGAGCTGGCAGATTGACAACCCTGGGGATCAGAAATCTCTACTGATCCCTATGGAGATATAGTCCAGGCAGTGAGCTGCATTGCACAGTTCCTCAGACTCCCCTTCCAAGGTACCCCACCCCTGTCATGGAGGGACCAGCTCTTGTAGGTGAGAGAGTGATTCTGACTCCATGCCCATTCTTTTCTTGGTTTCTCATGTGAGACTTCCAACAAGGGTGCCAGTTAATGACATTTTGTATGATGATTTTGGGGTGTGAACAACTGGACACTTCTCCACTTAGAACTGGTCTGAGAACCACAACAACTCATTTCACTTAGACCACTAGATATGTATCCAAATATAACCTACCTAGCTACAATAGGGGTTATGAGCAACTCTGTATGTTTAAAAAAACATGATGTGCTATAGGTAGTTGCACTAACATGATTAGTAATAGCCCAGTGTTTACAGAGCTGTGCTTTATTGGTTGCTTGCACTTAAGGGGTTAAGCTAGCATTGCATTTTCTGAAGTGTCTTAGAACGTCCTTGAAAGGATAACAAGGTGTTTCCTGTTAATGGACTGTGTTTTTCTGCTTGGTAACAAAATGTCTCTTCTGCCACTGCACAGCAATTGCTCATTGGCTAGCAAGCCTCCCAGGCGTTTTTCCTGTCGGCTAAGGGAACATAAAAGGGGGCCCCAGCCCAGCAACAGAGTTCTTGGGTTCCAAATACCAGTGTAGTTTCCAGACTGAACCCTGTTGGGTCTGAGCACCTCTGGCTGTGCTTCTCTGGGGACTGGCTGGAGGGGACCAGCAGGCCCTGGAATGGTGGCAGGATTTCTGGGTCCTGGTGAAGCTGGTTCTCTCTGGTGCGGATCTCTGGATGCTCGGAATTTGGCTGGGATCTGAGACTGGGAAAGTTGCAGGCCTGCTGGAGTTCCACCTTCAAGGAGGGTTCCTGATGGTTTTTGCACCATCTGTCCCAGGTATCCTGTAACAGCGTGTGGAACCTGCTCTGGCAGGAGCTGAGTGCCAAGAGAGGACTGTTGCAGAGACAGACGTGCTGTGGATGATTCAGGGCAGGAGATGCTGTGGATCTGAAACCCCAGGGGAAGGGATGGACCCAGTGAGCTGGTAAGCTGCTGTTACTGTGATGTGTTGTGGCGCTGAACTCCAAACCCCCAGGAGCCACAGGGCTAAGGGCAGTGGCCGATAAAATGTAGTCTACCTCATTAGACGTTAACGACTAAGCTAGATGCAGTGTTTGCGCTTGGAGGGTATACCTGACCTTCATTGGAGGCACTAATATTGGCTGTGCTGAAAATGGCCAGGTACACCCTGGGTCCTCTCTCCCACTCAGGACTAGGAGTTGAATGTTACTGGTATGCCAAAATGTGTCACCTGTATATAAATGAGCTATAGTGTCACTGACGCAACTGTTGTACAAATGTTGAAAGTAGTTATGATATTGCTAGATTTGACTCTACTGCTGACTGGCCAAGGACTGTACACTGAAGCTGCAGCCAACCTACTGTGGTTTGGACCCAGGTCCAACACATCTCCTTGTGGGATGTGTTGAGGTCATCAGTCCAGTCCTGGCTGAGATAATCTGGTGTTTGTTGGAGATGGGTGTTTCCTGACCCCCTGAAGGAGGCAGTAGTGGTACCTCTCCAAAAGAAATCCTCCCTCAACCCCGACTGCTTAGCCAGCTACAGACCTGTCTCTAACCAGCCCTTTGTAGGTAAGTTTATTGAGAAGGAGGTTGCATTGCAACTGGAGGATCATTTAACAATCCATGGTGTCTATGATCCTCTACAGTCCAGATTTAGGAAGAGGCATAGTACTAAGGCGGCACTTGTTTGGGTACTTAATGATCTTCTAATCGAGGGAGCCATTCTGTCTTGGTTCTCCTTGACCTCTCTGCAGCGTTCAACATTGTGTACCTTGGTGTGTTGTTGGAGCACCCGCAGATACTTTGTGGACTGTCTGGTACCGTCCTCAGCTGGTTTTACTGCTTCGTCATGGGCAGGACTCAGACAGTGGTGTCGGGGATTTATTACTTAGCCCCTCTTCCCCCATCCTGTGGGGTTCCGCAGGGCTCCGCACTATCATCCATGTTGTTCGCAATGTATATGCTGCTGTTGGGAGATATTATAAGGTGGTATGGGCAGAGTTTTCACTGCTATGCAGATGACATTCAGCTCTACATGTCCTTTGTACCTGGGTGGGGGTGGGGCTGTCTCGGTCTTTATTAGTTGTCTCTCTGAGATCCAGGACTGGATGAGTGCCAACTGGCTGAGGTAGAACATGGATAAAACTGAGGTGTTGGTGGTGGATCCAGGTTGCCAGGGTATGAGGTTGTTGGCTGGACCACCATCTGGGCTTTGGCTTGGGGGGAACTGGCTGTCTACCTCACCCCTGGTGCAAAATCTGGGTGTTGTTTTCAATAGCGATCTGACATTAAAAGCTCAGGTATCTGCTGTCGTTAAGACCTCTTTTTACCATCTGAAGAACATAGCCCAGATGAAGCGCCTAGTCCTGCCTGACGACCTTCCAACTCTGGTCCATGCCTTTGTGAAGTCCCGCCTTGACTACTGCAGTGCCCTGTACCTAAGGTTACCGGTGGTTGATATCCACTGCTTACAGCTGTTGCAGAAAGTGGTGACCAGGTTGTTGACTGGCTTACCAAGATCTTGCCATGTCATGCTTGTGCTCCACGGTCTGCACTGGATGCTTGTTCAGTGGCGGATTACCTTCAAGGTGGAGTTACTGACCTATAATGCCCTGCACAGACAGGGACCGTGGTACTTGCAAGATCTTCTTTGCCCATACTGCCCCCTCCACTCTGTCTGTTCCTCCAATGAGGGATTGCTAGAGGTTCCCAGGGTTCAACTTAAGACCTCATGGGCCCGTTCTTTTGCTTTTATGGCCCCTACCCTGTGGAATTCTCTACCTTGTCGGGGTAGAGAGTGTCTGAACGTCGAGAACTTTGAATCTGTTCTCAAAACCCATATTTTTGGAATAGCTTTTCCTGACCCTGATTAATCTGTTATCTGGTTTAACACTGTAGAGTTTTAATTGTTGACTATATATATATTGATTTGTTGTTTTTATGGGTTTTTACCTTGGGTACAAGCATTTTGATCAGCAATGGAACTGCACTTTTTAAAAAGAAATTATGATTGCTGGTTATGATAACTGTTAGGACTGTAACATGTGGATTTGAACTGATCCCAAGAAGGGAGCTGTGGGATGGGACCCATCCACACGCTCTCCATCACCATTTAGGCTCTGTGTATCATCCTGTAAATAGCTTGTCAGAGTTTTGCAAGAACTTTATTTATTTATTTGAAAAATGGCAAGTAGGAAAGGCACACTGAGGCAAGGCTCGTTTCCAAATGCAACCTGGGGAAAGGAATAGGGGAGGCAAATACATAGCACAGACGCAGTACACAATTAAATGCAATTACATTGCATTGACACAGTTCACAGTTACAGTAAAGTGGAACAGAGTACATGATTAAAACAGGAGTAAGTACAATACGAGCAAGCAGCAAAAATCAGGTAATTCAGCCACACCTACACCGGGGTAGGAGGCAAATGTAAGGAGGGCAGTCAGATCTGGGGAAAACAGGAGCATGGTGAGGAAAGGAGTTTCGGCTGATACCTGAGGGTAACAGGGGAGGTAGTGAAATGGAGGGAGAATTGGATCAGGTTTCAGAGTGAAGGGAGATGACAGGAAAAGGCTGGTTGCCCAGCAGAGGAGCGGAGATGAGGAATGGTGAAAGTGCAAGGATCCCTGGTGTGGAGGGAGCAGGAGGCGGAGGGAATGGAGGAGAGGAGGGAGGAGAGGTAAGAGGGAAGGAACCCAATCCAGTATTTGGATATGAACGAGGCACAGTCGTTCTGGTGACATGAAGGTAGAGGAAGAATGGATAAGGTGGAGTAGAGTGAGCAATGGTGGGTATGAGTGTGGGAGCTGGTAGCAAAACGACAGAAGGCGTTGCAGAGGGTGAAAGTTATGCCTAAGAGTTGTGCCCTGTATCTGAGTAATTTCCTAAAGGGTACAGAGTTTACAGCAGTCACCTAATTATAATTCCAAATGAAAGGAAATTTTAATTTTAAAGTTAAATAAATTATGCTATACCGAAATTGTTCTGCAGGAACATAATGTATATAGTGTAGTATAAGACGTATCTATTTGATGACCAACAAGGGGGCTCCATTTGTCCCCAGAGCCAAGGGAAGAAGAACGTGACAGAAGTCCAAAGCCTTATGCCAGCTTTAAATTAGTACAATTATGGGCCTCCCAAGGGCAGAGTCAGTGAAGGGAACATGAAGAAGACAAAGGTAAGCGGTCCCCCTGGAAGGGGAACAGGTAGTGTGTCCAACACAGTTCCTGCTAAGATGTGCAGAGACTGTATAGCCAAGGCCATGCCTTCAGGGGTGGGAGGATTGCCAGACTGGGAGAAGACTACAGGGGTGGTACCTGGTGAAAAGATGCCATGTAAATATTCCAAGATACAGGAGTCACCCCGGGGGTTACTGCCTGCCCCTCCTCTCCTCTGGGAATGGTGGTAGAGATAGCACAATGAGGAGAGGGGATTGTAATACAAGATTACTGTTGTTTGCTGCTACTGACCTGGACTGGATTCAAACCACTGAACTAGAGGTGGCAACCTCTGTTTTTTGCAAGAAAATGAAAAATCAGTTTGAGCCACTTGCTCTTTTGATATGTATTGATAAGCAGATGGCTGTAAGTTGAGCTTGGAATGTTGCCCTGCCACATTTTGTTCCTAAATATTTATTCATTTTATTATATATACAACCCTCCCAAAGAAATATAAAATAACACATATCCCCATAGTGCAAAGCATTATGTGAAGCAAATCTCCATGAAAGAGTTTGGTCTGGTCTCGCTGACTGTGTGGTGCCAAACGGCCTCTCACACACTCTGCAAAGGCTGAAAACAGAAGAAAACAAAAGCCACAGAGACCTGTTTCATCCTACTAAAAGGACCAGCATGGTGCAAAAACATTGCTGTTGAGCTTTGTTTAACAAAACAGGAACCATTTTGAAGGTGATGGACTTGCACATCAGGGAAAACTCTTAAGTAGGAAATAACTGGATGTAAGAGAGGGGGATTACCCCAAGTAAGGCGTGATATCTTACAGCATGGAACATGCAATTCAGCCTGACTAAGATATGTTTGCTGACAGCAAAGAACTAGTTTGCCTTGGGGGAAGGGTGCTATTGCAAGGAAGACTAGTTTTATGGTGACCAGGGTGGGATAAAACACCCTACGATCAAACTGCGAAGGCTGAAAATTGTATGGGAGCATCAGGGGCCCTGCTCCGTTGGGAATTGTTTTTCCAAAAGTACTGTACATAAAATAATGCATTCTGTTGCAGTTTCAGACTACAAAGTGTACCACATCCCGAAGTTTCATGGCTGAATAATGTTTTAGGGTTTGTCAGACTGATTATTTGTATGTTTACCTAGTCTTGACTCCCCCGTCCCCCCGGAAAAGTATTTCACCCTTGACTGTTGCTCTCAAAATATTACCTTTTCCATTGAATGCAAAAATGCTAAGATACGTTGGATGTGTTCAAATGTATGCATACAGAATGTTATGTTCCGTACTGCTAAGTGCAGTGTTAAGATACTGGCCAGATGCGGAGGAGCCTACCTAAGCCATCGTCTTGTCTTTTTTTCAACATCAAGCATCAGCAAATTAATTCCATTGAGCTTGTAGGTCTGCTACTTGCTAAGAAACGTCTGAATGATAATTTGAAGTGAGGTACCCACGTAGCTACACATCCATCACCTTGACAGTGTGTCATTATCCACAGAGCTGCGTGCACTCTGCAGTGAGGCAGAGTGCACTCTGCAGTGAGGCACGCTGTGCCAGGCTGCATGTCTGAAAGACAGTATGGTGGGGTCACAGGTCACATTATGGAACATTGCAGAGTATCGGCTTCACTGTAACATGAGTAAAGAACATTCTAGCCACCTGATTGGCTAAAAGACAAGTCCAAGAGTCTAATTATCTGTCCATAATTACACTCCTGTATTTGTTTAACCTGTGCACCAGGTTCGTCTGCAGTATCATTATGCCTCAACAGGAACTGTGTGTTTGTCTTCTGTTCATAGATCATATAGAAAACGATATTCTCTTATCAAAACATCAAAACGCTTTTTTTAACTGTTTAATTAGAACTTATGTCAGAAGTGCAGTAAGACATTTCAGGGATATGTAATTATGATCCATAATTCCATGTTCCTCTTGTGTGTTTAAAGGCTTGGTGCAAGTGCCTTGTGCCTGGCGACACACTCGAGACATGTGATTACTGACCCATATTCACACACCCTGCTGTGTCATACTGTGCAGGTTGCAGACACTGTGGAAGCAAGCAATGGCTGGCCGAAGCTGGTGCCGTACCACATAGGGTGTTGCAAGAGAAAGCCCTTGTATTGCCTATTGAAATTCTGTCCCATCCATTGTTTCACCAAACACACTCCTCCTACAGTAGGGCAAACCTTGTGTTTTGTTGCATGTGATCTTGTTTGGATATACTGTGCAGTGATGGGCCCCTCCCAGTAGATGAAAGAGTAAAAGAGCTGCTAAAAAAATACAGAAAACTATAATGGTTTTACAACTACATTTAACTTTAGGGTGTTCATTTTTTAAACTTTTGTCTGTTATTGGTCTACAATATTTCTAAAAAGGTAGAACTTATTTCCTTGTCTTTCAAAATATCTGACTGCCCCCAACTGCCCCCACAATTGCTGTGTTTGTGACACGATAGTCTATTACCATGGTAAAGCACTATGATGCTGTAAGCAAGTGCACTATTTAGGGGGTCAGTTGGGGACAGGCAAAGGCATTCTATTTGGACTTCTTGAATGGGATACACAGATCTGTTATAAACCCTGGAGAGGAAAACTGAAAAAGGAAAACATGTATTCTGCAGGGACTTTTAATAGTCACAGCATCAGGCTTTTCAAACTACGTGGTGAAGTGCAGTAATTAGTAAAAACGGATGAGGAAGGTGGTGATCCCATTCATGAGGGAGTCTTTCCTGGGACAGCTACATCAACAAAATAAAATCTATAACCAGCTGTATTTTGTTTCCAGGGTTACTTTTTTGCATTTAAGCTTCCACCACTGCAAATACGAAAGGTACAAACGGGGGGCCACCAGTTGGCCCAGTGTTTTGTCATGCCAGTGACCTGGGTGCAGTAGAGGACATGAGCTCTCAGGCAGGAGGCAGGGCTGGGAGATAGTGCTGCCATTGGCAGCACTTAGCCCAGAAGAGGAGGGTGGCATGTGCAGTGCAGCAATGACCCTAGTGGAGGGTCTGGGAGCTTGCTGTCACAGGGGACCCTCTATTGTGACCAAGGCCAACAGTAGGCTGTTAGCGCCATCATAAGGAAGTGCAGGAGAAAGCCTGGATGATGGGCTTAGGCTCTTTCGGGCCTCACTCTGTAGGGACCTCCCCCAGAGGGGCAGTAAGGTTAGCAGGTCGCTAATGGTTGATATGCCCAGCCCTGAAGACTGGGAGTGCAACTCCAGAGGATAAAAAACTTGATTAAAACAAGATAAAAACATAGCATTAAGAAGGGAAGGAAGGGAGGGAGTGAGTGAGTGAGGGAGGGGAAAGGAAAGGAAAGGAAGAAAGACAATGGTGGCAGGAAAAGACCAATGGTCCATTTAGTCTGCCAGAGTTCCCTGTTTATCCCTAGGACCTACTGTCCCTCCAGGGTCCTGTCTCTACCCATCCCCCTTCTCCACTCTGATACTGTTGCCTCTATGGGATGAATGGACCTAGCGTTTCACTGATATTCCCATTCTAGGTTCCATAGTGACAAAACTATCACTGATGCCTGCCATTTGTATCCTCATAGGTGTGACATATATAGATATAGATAAAGATGTAGATACAGATATAGCTATGGCTATAGAAATGGATATAGATTCTTTGCAAGAAACTTTGTTAATGCACTGGTTAGGGTTCAAGTTAATGCCACAAAAGTCAGGAAATGTGGTGTTAGTATTTCCAACCCTAACTCCCCACACTCCCACCCCCAAGCAGCAAAAGGAAAAAAAACATTAGGGTTTTGGGTCTCTGGAGTATTGGTGAATCAGTGGTGGAGAGGACATACACATGGTAAAGACTGTAAAAGTAGCGATGGGCAGCCAAGATGTGGAGATTATTATATTTCCATACCTGAGAGCACCAATAAGGAAGGGGCAGTGAAGCATCATCTTCTTGCATTACTACCAGCGCGATCACGAGCTGGTGAGGAGCTCCATATTTAAAAAATGCTAGTTGCACTGGCAGCTTAACTACTTTTTATGAGTGTTCAAGTAACTAAACTCTTAATTTTATAGGGTGTCTACAGGGGGATCTGTGGAGTGAAGCCCTGATATGAGCCGTGGTCGGGGCTTTAAAAATGCCAGTACTTCCCCTTTAAGGTGCTAAGGTAGTGGTTTAACATTGAACACCCCACTCAACAATAACTACAGGGGTATGGGAGCACTCCTGTAGTAAGGGTTGAGTAGGGTATTCAGTGTTAAATCCCTAACTTAGCACCTTAATAGCTTCAACACCATTCAACGGAATTGCATGAAAATGTGTATGCATGGTCGGGGGGGAAGGGCAGGGGTAAGTTCTGTTGATTTGGCAAGTGTTGTGATGGTTGGATGTCCAGATTCTGAGATCTGGATAGTGCAGAAAGTGAGAAAAATTGTTTGTTTGTTTTTTTTGCTTTTTGTTTGCTCTCACATATGGCCTGGATGGAATTTTGTTATGAAATATTCAGGGTAGAAGGGGCTTGCCGTAAAAAGGTGCCTTTTTTGGTTTGGTGAAAACACAATGAATCGGTTCTCGAGCTCTAAGGATTTTAAATTTTGATTCTGCTTATGCTCCAAAGGGTCTTTCATTTATGTGTTTGATATGAAAGAAGAATTTCTGGCTCACAAAAAAAGACTCTACCGTCATGAGCTGAAATTCTTCTTTCGCGAGAAAAAAATATTTCTTTCATATGGCTGTCATCTTGTTTTTGACAAAAAAAACATTAGAAGCCATAAAAATAATGCTCTGGAGAAAAACAAACATATTAAACTAGCTAAAAGGGACCCATTTTATTTGATTCTGGAGTTTGTTGTTTGAAAAATGACCCTGAAATGTTTTGGGGCATCCCTCAAAACTTTGGTGGAATGCTTAGTAAGTGCTTAGCGAGGCTTCGTATAAAAAAAAACCAAAAACAGTGGGGGAATTCAAGAATGCATGGAACAGACTTAAAGTAATTCTAGAGGGGGGTAGGAGGAAGTAGGCTGTTGGTTAACTAGGATCTGCAGCTTATCCAATAGGTAGGGAAATGGGCAGACTGGGTGGGCCAAGCGGTCTTTATCTGCCGTCAGAGTCTATAGGTGCTTTTACACACAGGCGAATACAACGGAATTGCCATTACCTGTGTGTCACTGTTGTACTCTGTTCCGTTTGTGGTTCACTTTACACACAGAAGGTTTTCCGGCATCCCCCATCTCCGTTTTCAATATTTGTGTTTCAGCTCCCCCACGGAGTGTGGTGCTCTATGGCTGTTTTTTTACTGCTGCCGGAATGGCTGTTTTACACAGCCAGATGAAACGGAACACATAGTGACGAACCAAGGAAGGAAGAGAGTGCAGTTCGGGTGAACGTTCACCAGTGTAACGGAACAGATGCATTTTACACACGGGATGTAACGGTATACTGTTTCCGTAACAGTCATTCTGTTACAGAAACCTGTGTGTAATAGCGCCTTATGTTTCTATGAACTACGATTCTTTCATGAGCGCAATAGTAGCTAAGGGAACATTTAGTTGCAGGGCTGTTTTGTCGGAGTAACGTGTGAGGTCCTAACATTAATATACTGAGGAGTGTACTGTAGATGTTGTAAAGCTTACTGCAGAACAGCAGTTTGTGCCATAGCTGAGGGAACATTTAAGGCAAGATTGCTTTGTACTATACTTAGGTTTTACAGCTTTACCTTATCCAGGTAAGCAATACAGGGTTGTCTAACTACAATGATCTGTGCTATAGCTACATCTACAGTTACACCCTATCTGGGGGAGCACTACGAGGTAGTTTAAATACCTATTTAAATGCCTATTTACTGTGAGCTTCTAGCTACACCCCAACAGGGTGAGCACTGCAAGTAAGTTGGGCATCTGCTTAGAACAGGTCTTTACAGGGATGGTTTTCAGAGATGAGGCAGTCAGTTGTGCAGCTGTGGGCCATTCTTCTCAAAGGATTTGCTCTGGAGGAGGGGACGCTGCCCCATCTGCAGGACCGTGGCAGAGCCCCAGGCTCAGCTGGTAGCAGCAAGAGACAAGATATCTCAGCTGCATCATCAGTTCAGCAAGAGCTCACCCTCTATACTCCCACTATACCCCCACTCCCCCAAAGATCCACTGGTCTGGGGGGGTATAGGGAGGGGAAGGAGGGTCAGCCACAGGGAGGTTGTCCAGCCTCTCACTGTTGAGACAGTGAATAGTTTTGCACCCTTAGAAGAGGTTCAGGCATGACTCTGCTGGGGGGGGTTGCCTCTGAGACAGTCGCTGGGAAAGAGCAGGACAACACAATGGCACCCTTAGTGGTTGGGGACTCAGTGATGGGGGGAGTAGAGAGGGTGATAGAGGGAGGGATGTATGGATGGGAGGGGGATAGTCCATTGCCTTCTTGAGGCATCTGCCATCCTAGATCTAGATAGGATAGGAAGGATAATGGAGAGGGAGTAGGGGGAGCTTGGGGCGCTGGTACACTTGGGTACCAACATTCTGGCAAACCTGTCAGTTGAAATGGTGAAACAGAACTTTTATGGACTGGTGGAAAGATTGATGACACTCTCAGCCTCCCTTGCCTTCTCCGAAGTCCTCCCTGTTTGGGGTAGAGAGAAGAAGCAGGATAGGATACGAATGGAGGAAATAGAGGAGTTTAACAGATTGCTCATGGTTGGTGTAAGGATAAGGCTTTTGACGTGGTGCCACACTGATGCTTGCTGAAGAACATGGAGGATCTAGATACAGCTAAGGCCACAGTAAACTGAGTTGGTAACTGGCTAAAGGGGGGCAATAGGGTGTGGTGGCCAACAGGATTAAATCAGAGGGAAGGGAGGTCACAAGTGAGGTACTGCAGGGAACTGTTCTGGGTCCAGTCCTCTTCATCATGTTCTTCAGAAACATTGGTGAGGGCATCTGAGACAGGATGTGTCTCTCTGCTGATGGCACCAAGCTCTGTGGGAGGGTGGATAGTGATGAGGGAATAAATGAAATACAGAGAGACTTGCAGAAGCTAGAGGGGAGGTCAAGGGTTTGGCAGCTGAAAAGCAACTCCAAGAAGTGTAAGGTTATGCACCTGGGGAACAAGAACCCCAGAATGGAGTACTGGATAGATGGGGTGAGACTCAATACCACGGCTGAGGAATGAGAGCTCGGGGTTATCATCAGTAACTCCCTTAAGTAATTGACTCAGTGCAGCAAAGCTTACAGCAAGGCAAATAGGTTGTCTGAGCATATCGGGATGAGTACTGACCAGAAAAAGGGAGTAATACTTCCCCTGAATAGATACTTCGTGAGGCCCCACTTGGAGTACTGCACCCAGTTCTGGAGTCCTTACCTCAGGAAGGACAGAGACAGGCTCATGATGTTGCAGTGCAGGGTAACAAAATTGATTCAGGGCCAGCAGGGCAAGTTCTATGAGGAGTGCCTCAAGGCTCTGAACATGTACTCGCTGGAGACCAGAAGGGAGAGGGGAGATATGATGGAGACCTTCAAGCTCCTACAAGAAATTAACAGAGTAAACTGTGGGGAACTATTTAACTTGAACACTAGCTCGTGGTCACATGGTATGAGTGGAAGCTAACAGAAGGGAGGTTCAGGAAGGATGAAAGGAAGCACTGTTTTACAGAAAGGGTGGTGGAGCCATGGAACAGGCTCCCAGCTGTGGTGGTGAGTGCAAAAACCATTAGCAGTTTTGAGCATAACTGGGACAGAATGAAGGGTATAGTGGTTGCTTGTTTGTTTTTATATAATACAGTAAGATTTTTTTTTTACCATTCGATCACATTTGTGATAATTTCTAGGATTTTGCTTTTGTGTGTTTATGCCCCATTGTTGTTTCATAGTGTAGTGGTGTTTTTGGTCTGTTTAATTTTTTTCCTCTCCTTTCAGTCCCTGGCCCTCATCCCACTGGCTCCTCCAGCCCTGTCACTCGACATCTCATGGGCTTGCCTCCCAACTCCAGCCTCCACTTGTCCTCTCCTCACCTGGGGCTACAGGCTAGGGGGTGGCAAAGCTATTCCCTGCACTTGCCAGACCAGGTCACCAGCTGGGGGAGTGCCACGTTGCTGGTGCAGTACCTGTGGGGAGCCAGTGATCATCTGTGCAGGGGCCTGACTTCTTTTTCTGGCTTTCTTCCCTCTCTCACCCATGAGTGTCGGCAGCAAGGGGTGCGCATGCACATATGCTGAACTGCGCGTGGTGCGTGGCACCCACTGGTGTTTGTCTCTCATGCTAGCTGCTCCAAGCTTCACCACTACCCATGGGCCCCCAGGTGGCAATAGAACAGCAGAGGCAGCATCCCTCCCTCCCTCCCTGGAGGAGGAGAGTGTCCTCCTGGGTGCTTGATCTTCGTCCCCCTTGGCTGGCCCCTGGCACCCCTCGCTCATTCCCAAATGTGAGTCGCCGGCATTGTGAGTGGTAACCCTACCGCTGAGCAAACAGGCCAGCTGATCTGTTTAGTTTTTGGTCCCTTTTTCCATAGTCTTGGGTCCCCCTTTATAAGGGGGTATGGCTGTGGCAGTCGGTCCTTTAGTTCAGTGTGGTGATGTGTGCAGTCAGGACCAACATGGCATCTGCAGTTGGGAGCAGCATGTAGTTTGAGGTTGAGAATGTCATATTTGTGCGGTCAGGACTAACATGGTTTGTGGTTTTGTTCGTAAAAAAAGAAATGCGGTAGCCATGTTAGTACAGTCAACAATGTAGAGAGAAAAAAACAACAAATATGTTGCAGGTGATACCATTTATTGGACTAACAAAATTATTTCTAAGACTAGATTTCAAGAGGTAAAACCCTCTTCCTCAGGTCAAAGTGCTATAGTGCTCAGCTGTTTCCACTTTGACCTGAGGAAGAGGGTTTAATCTCTCGAAAGCTAGTCTTAGAAATTATTTTGTTAGTCCAATAAATAGTATCACCTGCAACATATTTTTTTTTTTTCTCTGCATGGTTTTGTTCGGCAAGGAGCAACAGCTGAAGGAGCTCAGAGTAGGTAGCAGTAGTGAAGGTATACAGCTTTAATTACAGAGGTATACAGCTTTAATTACAGAGCTATACAGCTTTAATTACAGAGTTATACAGCTTTATTCACAGAGCTGTACAGCTTTAATTACAGAGGTATACAGCTTTAATTACAGAGCTATACAGCTTTAATTACAGAGTTATACAGCTTTATTCACAGAGCTGTACAGCTTTAATTATAGAGGTATACAACTTTAATTACAGAAGTATACAGCTTTATTCACAGAGCTATACAGCTTTACTTGGTTTAGTTGTGGAGGTTTATACTGGAGTTTAAGGAGCGGATAAAGGCAAAGAAGCCCATGTGAACTCCCCGCCTCCCACACACCATTTCAGTGGTTGAAATTAACACTTGATTTTGAAGTCATTAAGGCATCCAGTCTTTTTGTAAATTCGTTTTTATTTTTACTAGTCACAACATCCAGCAGAAGTCTATTGCAGAGGTATACTACTTTACTTGTTTTAGTTATGCAGGTATACCGCTTTACTTGAGGAGGTCTACAACTGTAATTGTAGAGGTATACAGCTTTACTTGAGGAGGTATGCAACTGTAATTGTAGAGGTATACAGCTTTACTTGAGGAGGCGTACAGCTTTAATTGCAGATGCAGAGATATACAGCTTACTTGGTTTAATTGTGGAAGTGTGCAGCTTTACTTCAGGAGGTATACAGCTTTAATTGCAGATGCAGAGATATACAGCTTACTTGGTTTAATTGTGGAGATGTACAGCTTCACCTGTACGAACATATGAAAATTGCCAGCAGCAAAAGGCCGTCATGGTCTATCTAGGCTGCTCATGAACGCAGCTAGCTCCTTATTCAGCAGCTGCCCCACCCCCTCCCCTTACCTCCCTTTACCCTCCCCTTTTTCCTGTCCCACCCCTTCTTGAAGCATTCCACTGTGGTACATGCCACCACTTCAGCTGGTAGTGCATTCCACTTTGCCACCACCCTCTTTGTAAAGAAATGCCTCCTCACCTCCCTCCTGAATCTAACCCCCCCTCCAATCTCATGCCATGGCCCCTAGTGCCTCTCCCCACCCTCCTCCTGGATAGACCCTCAGTGTCCATTTTGATTATCCCTTTCATGTATTTGAAGGTCTCAATTATATCCCCCGTCCCTCCCCTCCTCCTCCAGTATGTACATGTTTAACTCTCTTAGTCTGACTTCATATGGCAATTCCCCCAGGCCCTGAATCATTTTTGTTGCCCTATGCTGCACCCCCTCCAGAAGCCTAATGTCCCTTTGTAGGTGCGGGCACCAGTGCTGTATGTAGTATTCCAGGTGGGGTCTAACCAACGATCTGTACAACGGTAGAATAACCTCCCTTCTTCTTGAGGTAATTCTCCTTGCAATGCACCCAGCATTTTGTTGACCATTGCTGCTGCTTTTCTGCATTGTGCAGAATTGTTCATTGCTCCTGTGATGAGCACCCCCAGATTCTTCTCCTCTTCTGTTACCTCCAGCTGCACTCCCCCAGATGGTAGCTTCTCCTAGGACTTTTTTTTCCGAAGTGCAGCACCTTGCATTTTTTTGTGTTGAATCCCAGCTGCCATCTGTCAGACCATGCCTCTAGCCTTGCCAGATCCTCCTATAGCCCCGCCCACCCCCCAGTCATCCAGCCCGCTCCCATCTTGGTGTCATCCAAAATAGGCTGATTTTGCTGCTGATGCCCTCCGAGATCTCTGCAATAAATGTGCCAAAACCTGGTTTAATTGCAGAGATATACAGCTTTACTAGGTTTAACTGTGTATACAGTTTGAATTGCAGAGATATACGGCTTTGCTTGATTTAATTGTGGGGGTATACAGCTTTAATTGCAGAGGTATACTGACTTATTTGGTTTAATTATGGAGGTATAAAGCTTTATTTGAGGAAGTATACAGCTTTAGTTGGTTTAATTGTGGATGTATAAAGTTAGAACTGCAGTGCTATACAGTTTTACTTGGTTTAATTGTGGATGTATACAGTTTGAATTGCAGTGCTATATAGTTTTACTTGATTTAATTGTGGGGGTAAACAGTTTGAATTGCAGTGCTATATAGTTTTACTTGATTTAATTGTGGGGGTAAACAGTTTGAATTGCAGTGCTATATAGTTTTACTTGGTTTAATTGTGGGGGTATACAGTTTGAATTGCAGTGCTATACGGTTTTACTTGGTTTAATTGTGGGGGTAAACAGTTTGAATTGCAGTGCTATACAGTTTTACTTGGTTTAATTGTGGATGTATACAGTTTGAATTGCAGTGCTATACAGTTTTACTTGGTTTAATTGTGGGGGTAAACAGTTTGAATTGCAGTGCTATACAGTTTTACTTGGTTTAATTGTGGATGTATACAGTTTGAATTGCAGTGCTATATAGTTTTACTTGATTTAATTGTGGGGGTAAACAGTTTGAATTGCAGTGCTATACAGTTTTACTTGGTTTAATTGTGGGGGTATACAGTTTGAATTGCAGTGCTGTACGGTTTACTTGGTTTAATTGTGGGGTAAACAGTTTGAATTGCAGTGCTATACAGTTTACTTGGTTTAATTGTGGATGTCTACAGTTTGAATTGCAGTGCTATATAGTTTTACTTGATTTAATTGTGGGGGTAAACAGTTTGAATTGCAGTGCTATATAGTTTTACTTGGTTTAATTGTGGGGGTATACAGTTTGAATTGCAGTGCTATATGGTTTTACTTGGTTTAATTGTGGGGTAAACAGTTTTGAATTGCAGTGCTATACAGTTTACTTGGTTTAATTGTGGGGTAAACAGTTTGAATTGCAGTGCTATCTGGTTTTACTTGGTTTAATTGTGGGAGTAAACAGTTTGAATTGCAGTGCTATATAGTTTTACTTGGTTTAATTGTGGGGGTATACAGTTTGAATTGCAGTGCTATATGGTTTTACTTGGTTTAATTGTGGGGGTAAACAGTTTGAATTGCAGTGCTATACAGTTTTACTTGGTTTAATTGTGGGAGTAAACAGTTTGAATTGCAGTGCTGTACAGTTTTACTTGGTTTAATTGTGGATGTATACAGTTTGAATTGCAGTGCTATACAGTTTTACTTGGTTTAATTGTGGGGGTAAACAGTTTGAATTGCAGTGCTATACAGCTTTACTTGGTTTAATTGTGGATGTATACAATTTGAATTGCAGTGCTATACAGTTTTACTTGGTTTAATTGCGGGGGTATACAGCTTTAATTGGTGAAGTACATACAGAATAAATAATAGGTAAGGGTAGCATACAAGCATGTATACCCATCGGGGGGGCTAAATAGGGCTGTAAGGCCATGAGCTCAAAGGGCGAGTGGCTTTCTTGCCCTAGTTAGCCCCCGAGATGGATATACATCTGAGTGTTCTACCCTTTCCCATTGTTTGTTGAATATAATACATTAGGATGGTTGTTGCTATGGAGATCACATCTGCAATCATGTTAGTGCACCTGAAGGTCTCCTGCAGCAAGGAGGGAATGGTGTGTAGTGAGTGCAGGTAGGAGTTTGGGGGATTTCTGGGTTTGGGAGGGTTTTGTGTGTCTTTTTTCCAGGTTCTTTTGCAGCTTGTTAATTGGTTTGGCTAGGTTCCTAATAATATGTTGTGTTATTAGTACTGTCCTATAGGTGTTTTTTTTATTCTTTGTTTAATATAGTGTAGGTATATCCTTTTTTATAATTTTTATTAGTGTAATAATAATAGTAATTCTTTATTTATAATGCGCCTTTCATATCCAAGGCGCAAAACAATAAAAACAGTTAAAACATATAAAACAAGACATCAGCACATTCAGTAAATACATACTTGTCAGTCGACACCTTTGCTAAATGCTTTATTCCACAGAAATGTTTTTAAAGCCTGCTTGAAACCCCCCACGGTTGTGCACTCCCTAATCCAATGGGGTAGAGAATTCCAGAGGTCTAGTTAGTGTAGGTATATATTTATGATTATTTGATTAGTGTATGTATGTAGTTTTAATTAGTGTAGGTATATAGCTGTAATTGCTTCATTAGTGCAGGTTCATGCTTTCAGTTAATAGATTAGTCACAGGTATCCATGGAAATACACAATTTTATTTATTTATTTTTTATTTTAGTCTTTGGTAACCGGGTGAGACCCACTGGGCACAAGTGCCTGTTTTCAGGGGCGACCTGAGAGCACTGGGGAGGTTAAGTGACTTACTTAAAGTCGCACAGTATGAAAGTGGAGGTTCTGGGAATCAAACCCCAGTCTGCTGGATGTACCAAGCTCATTCATAGCCACATGGGTATAATTAGGCTTAGACAGCTGAAGAGCTTACATCATCCCTGGCCCAGACACACACTCACCAAGGCAGGAGCAATGCTTTACCTGTGTAACTCATTGCATTTGTGTGAATCATTATATATACAATAGGTATAATACAGGGATAGAAAATTTGACTGTAACATCCACTGTAATGGCCTTTTCTGTGGGGAAAGTTCCCATCCATGTATTATAGGGAAATAACCAATAGTGGATGCTATGGAGCAACTGACCTATCCCTGTATTATACCTATTGTATATATAACGATTCACACAAATGCAATGAGTTACACAGGTAAAGCATTGCTCCTGCCTTGGTGAGTGTGTGTCTGGGCCAGGGGTGATGTAAGCTCTTCAGCTGTCTAAGCCTTAATTATACCCATGCATAACTGGAAAGTGAAAGTTAATTTGCCTATTACACCCAATTACTATGTGCTCGCAAAAACAAATGAAGCACTGTGTCCGCTGTCTTCCCATCACCTACTTCGACTGATCTGTTGGTCAAGACTACAGATTGCCTGAGACCTGACAAACTTAATAAAGCAAATGTATGAAGCCCCAAGTATCTGGTTTCTTTGGGGATTTGCTTGCATCTCAGCAGCTAGATAATTACACTGAAGTAATCTCTTGCCGTCATGGGATGTGACCTTGATTTCTGTACGGTCAGTGTGCAGCAGGCTAGTCGTGGAGTACTCACTCAGATACCCTAGAGAGTTTTCCTTGTAACATAATATGAAAAAGAACAAGCGATGCATTCTTTTATGCATGTTCTATCCTGCTGCTTTCATTAGAACACTATTGATCACCTTTAATTCAGCAGGCAGCAGAATTTGCCTATGAGGTAGTTCAAAAGATAATTCGGAAGCAGATATGCCAAACAGAGTATTGATTTAGACTAATGTGGTCTCTGGTCAGACAATATACGTGAATCAATTCTAACAGTTTCAGTAAACGCTGTAAGACTTTCTGCAATGTCAAAACTCAAGGCATCGAAACATAGTGCTGTATCAGATGACTCTGAACTTTACATTCTGAGGCATATTTCTATGAAGAGAACATGTTTTTTTTGTGCATGTGCTGACCAGTCAGGACCCTAGACGGGTCTGTGCACCTGTCTGCGTTGGTCTGCTGTCATGGTGACTTTGACAGTGGTGCTGCCATACGAGCGGCCAAATGTCAGCCTTACTCCAAGGCATTTTACCTTTGGCTGGCAGATGCTGAGGGGCATCACGGAGGTCATTTGTTCAGGCTTTGAGGGGAGAGTCATGACAGCTCTGTGCCCGAGTGCCACCATTTCCCGTCTCTAGTCTGTGCATCAGTTGAGAAGTGCTTGCACAGGGTTAGCAGCATTGAGGTTTTAAAAATGTTGAGAAAATACCAGAAGGAGCATTTGACCACTCAATAAATGGAAAACCAGAATTTATTTAGTGCAAGTTACAGAAAGTGCATGTAGCAGAAAGCATACTTTGCAGGGATTTCCTCAGATGTGCTCTAATCAGTGTGTTACTTGTATTTTCTGTAACTTGCATCAAATAAATTATTTTTTGTCTTCATTTTATTGAGTGGTCAAGTGCTGCTTTACTCCAGGAGCACTTAGATTTATCTGATCTGTGTCCTTCCTCCCTGTTGTCCTGGTGAACAAAGGCATCGGTATCAACTAGGAGTGAGCTGGGACTGGTAAAAAAGATGAAACTAAAAGATCCCCCAAAGAGTTTGAGTGGTTTGAATGGTAAGATATTAGCATATAATTTGCATATAATGAATATGCAAATGTTCACTAATTACTGGGCTTGAAAAGGGGCTCAGAAACTAAAACATTATAGAGCCTCTTAGGATTCACAATATATAGATGCATTTGTTAGGAAAGAAAATGTAGGTTTGATTTTTAAGGTATCAAAACTGCCTTTCTCATACCCGAAGAATTGCCTTTTAGCTCAAAATGTTGTACTCTTTTCTATTATATTTATTTTATTTTGCCATACTGTTTAGATTCCTTATAGTGTAGAATAAAATCAACAAGACCAGGGAGGAGAATGGGAATAGGACGAGGAGCTTAGTACCCTGGAGGAACAATAGGTTCCAGGGAAGGTTTCAGCAGTTGTAGGGAATACGAGTAGACTGGATGGACCTCTGGTCTTTTTCTGCTGTCATTATCTATGTTTCTATGTACCATACAGGTTCGGTAATGGGGCATAAAAATATCCTTTTGGACCCAGTAAGTGATACTGTGTACATAGTAGGGGGACGGGCACAAAAAACATACACTAAAGGCAGAAAAGCATTGCACTCACCAGGGAATTCCTGACTGCTACATTTGCTGATGCCACAAAGTCTAAAATGATCAAGCCAAGAAACAGTGTGCTCTCCTGATGCTGAAATAAGTTCTAAATGCACGTAGCATTTCTTCCAAAAATACATACTTTTTAAAATGTCTGGCGTACATTACCTCAAAATAGAAGGCAATATGTTAAATTTAACTATGTGGTGTCTGACTGTGCACATATAAGTATTGGTGTTCCTCAAGGATCCATTTTGGAGCTTCTTCTCTTCTCAATTTTTATAAACAACATACCTCCAATCGCCCCTGGTTGCTTAACTATTTTATATGCAGATGATCTTGTACTTTACACTTCCTCGGCACGTATAAATGAAATAAATAGTCATCTAGCCTCTGTGTTTCTAAAAGTCCAAGAGTGGATCCACAACAATAGACTTATCTTAAACATAAGTAAAATGCAGGGCATTTTCTTTGGATCCCCTGACAAACTTAATGCCAGTCGCAGCCTCTTTAATGTGTCCTGTGCAAATGGCTCCTCCCTTATGGCGGTAACCTCTTTTAAGTATTTAGGCATCCTTCTTGATGAATCACTCAATTTCGAACAACACATCATGACCACATGCAAATCAGTCGACATTAAACTAGGCATTGCCTACAGAACTAGTCGGGTGCTCACTCTTTCTGCTAGACTGGCCATTGCCAGGGGCATTCTACTCCTGTCCCTCGCGTATGATGCTGTTACCTATACAAATGCCTCTAAAACCACACTCAGTAAGTGGGACACAACATATAACAATATCTATCACTATGCCTCAGCTTCCCCATGCTTGAAACACCATTGTCTGCTATATTCAGACCTAACAAAGATGGTGCATGGATTGCATCACAAGTCCTATGAGGACAGGTTGAAGGAACTGAACATGTACTCCCTGGAGGAGAGGAGGGGAGAGAGGGGATATGATAGAGACATACAAGTATCTTACAGGGAGGAACAGGGTGCAGGAATACAGTATTTTTAAGCGAAAAAGATGTTCCAGGACTAGAGGGCATGGGATGAAGTTGGAGGGAGGACGATTCAGAGGAAACGTGAGGAAGAATTTCTTCACAGAATGGGTGGTGGACAAGTGGAACACCCTGCCAGAGGAAGTGGTGGGGGCCGAAACAATCACGGGATTTAAGAATGCATGGGATAGACATAAAGGAATTCTGGAGGTCAGGGGTAAGGGGCAATGGACTTCTAGGAAAACATAAACTGAACTTACAAGCTCAAATGGGCAGACTGGGTGGGCCATAGGCCCTTATCTGCCGACACTGTCTATGTATCTATGTATCTATGTAAGTTGGCCCTCTCTCCATCTGCCCATCATCTTCTTGCCCTTGGTATGCTACTAGATAATATCATTAGAACTGGCCTACCTCTCTTGTAACCATGCTAGTGCCCCAAACCCCTGCCTATGATCTCTGCTCCTCTGAGCTCTCGCTACTAAGTACTCCCAGGTGTAAGACTCTGAAGGGTACCTCAGCTTTCTCATGCCTGGCCCCAAAGTACTGGAACTCCCTTTCACTTGATGTTCACTCTGCCCCTAATCATGCTGCCTTTAAAAAAATGCATCACACTCTCCTGGTCAAGAGTGCCCAATAGCAGCCTGTTTTAACACTCCATAGGCTGCTCTTATTTCTTGCCATTGAATGATCATCTCTCTCTCTGGAACCTGACTACCATAATATGCAGCACTTAGCATGGATGGTATGCAAAATGTCTAGTACCTATGATTGTACAAACTATGTACATTTTTTCCTACCTGTTTTCTAGCACCATATCATCACTGTTATTACCTGAAATGTCTAGTAGAGTCTCTCTGTCATGTTGTTGCTCATTTTCTGTACGAATGTCTGTAAATTGTTTGACTGCCTAATATGTCTGTAACCTCTTGGGTCGTGACTGAAAATAGTCATAATTATGGCTATGACACCTTACCTGGGTAACAAAAACTAAATAAAATAAATAAATAAATTATTTTTATCAAGTGTTATGTTTCTCAGTTTTATGTTGAAGTGTTACGAAATTTGAGTTTTTGAGTGTTTTACCTGTTCGTGTTGCACCTGATACGCTTTGGAAATTTTTGATCTCTATGCAATCTTATACTTTTGTTGTTAGCATATACATAACTGATACATTTGCTCAAATCAAATCAAATCAGACTTTATTTGTTAAAAGGCACCTTTCCAGTGATCAAGGCGCCTGTACATAAATTATCAACCCATCAACATTTAATTCACTAAAAACCATAAAACTGTAAAGTTAACAGTTAATTCATAAACAAATGATGGTCCACAGTAATTCAATTCAATTTCAATTTTATTTTTATATGGGAAAGTATGTGAGCAAAAATGCCTGTTTTCACAAATGCTCAGTGGTATAGAAAATTGATGATACAGAGAAAAAGGTAAAACTAAATTTGCAAAATTGTATGATATTTACAACAGGAACAGTGTATATGACAGGGTAATCTAGATTTGAAAAAGAAATACAGAGCACAGAACGAAAGAGCCAATAAACAGATACAAATAAACTCTAAGGTAACGCGAGGGTTGGTGGACATTCAGTGGGGGGTTGCAGGCACTAGAGGAGAATTGGAGGAGGTGGTCCTTCAGGGAGGAGGTGAATGAACCAATTGAACCACAGGCCTGAAGTTCAGGGGGCAGCTTATTGTAAAACTTAGGGCCCTTGTACGTGATAGAGTTCTGCACATGCTTGGTGCGGTAAAAAGGGTTGTCGAAGATATGACAGGTGGCCCCTCTTGTACTGTGCTTGGGAACTGATAATATTAGACTTCATCTAAAAAAGCCAGGCTGAAGAGGTATGTCTTAAATTCAGATTTAAAACTTTGGCCTGTCAGGCAATCCCTTATCCGACAAGGTAGAGAATTCCATAAGGCAGGGGCCATAAACGCAAAGGAACGGGCCCCAGATGTTTGAAGCTGCACCCTGGGAATCTCTAGCAATCCCTCATCGGTAACTTAGTAAATTAGGACAACAGAAGGCCGAAGCCCATTGAGATTGTCACCCATCATAGAGTAGGATATTATTCCCAAATGCAGTTTTCTGTAAGCCATCTGTCTAAGCCTTTCTTAAAGGTGACAAATGTCTCTTGGTCAACCAGTTCTTGAGGAAGTTGATTCCAATATCTAGGTGCCCTTAATGAAAAGTAGTGTAACCTTTTATTGGTTTTAGCTTTACAGACCACCAGTTGTTTGTTATGAAGTCTAGGTACTAGCCTACGAGTTGGATAAAATATTCCACACTGTTCTGCTAAATTAGGTGTTTTTAATATTTTATAGAGGAATAATATATCCGCTCTGCGGTGTCTAAGCTGGAGAGAGTGCAGACCAGTAGCTTGGAGTCTTTCTGTATAGGTTCTAGTGGATAAGTGTGGTACCATCGTAGTGACTCGTTTCTGGATGCGCTCCAACAAGGCTATGTCCTTATTGTGATGTGGGTTCCAAAAAGGGGACTCAAAATCAGTGTAAGGTCTAACATGAGATTGATACAAGGGAATTATACATTCAGCTGTCTTTGTAATAAAAATACGATTTATAGCCTTTAAGAATCCATTTGAAAGTAATGCAATTTTAGCACAGAGATCCGAAAAAGAAAGTTTGTTATTGACAAAAATACCTAAGTCCCTTCCACAGTTTGATGATTTAAGGGTAATATTATTTAAAGTGTATAATGTTCTGGGATTATGAATACCGAAGTGTAGGACAGTACATTTATCGGTATTAATTAACATGCCATTGGCCACTGCCCATTTTTCGATTTTTTTTTATGTCATTTACTAAAGACCTCACAGTTACAATGTTATCAACTTAACCCCTCCCAATTAAGTGTCATCTGCAAATTTTGATAGTATATTCTTATGCCCAATCTTCATGTCACTAATAAATAAGTTAAACAGTACAGGGCCTAGGACTGAACCCTGAGGGACGCCACTGTTCACTGGTCCTTCATCTGGCTGAATACCCTGAGTTTTTAACACTGAGTCCCATTAGTTAATCAGCTGTTTATCCAGTGTATTAGGTAAGGTGAGAAGCCTAGAAATATGAGTTTATTGATAAGTTTGCCATGTGACACTCTGTCCAATGCTTTACTATTGTTCAACAAGATGACATCCATTGGAATTAGAGAATTAAGGCCTTCACTGATATGATTATAAAAAGCAATTAAGTTGGAGGTGCAAGAATGTCCCTGTTTAAAGCCATGCTGTGTCGAATCTGTGATGTCTAGTGATACCATTTCTTTTTCAAGTAAACCTTTGATGATTTTTTCCATGAGTTTACAAATGGCTGAGGTCAGACTAATGGGTCAGTAATTCTCAGTATCAGATCTAGAGTCCTTTTTAAAAATGGGAACCACCAAAGCTTTTAACCATTCTTGCAGGACCATACCTTGTGCTAGAGATTTATTAAATAAAATTGTCAAAGGGATAGCTATGGTGTTGATAGTTTCCATAAGGAATTTAGGACTGATATTATCAGGACCTGGGCTTGATTTGGGTTTTAAGGGCTTGTGTGATGACTGCTAGGGTAATGTTGTAGGGGATAGAATATAATGGAGAATCAGGAAGTTGAGAAGTTTCTTTGACAGAAAATACTGAGCAAAAATAATCATTAAAGATGTTGGCAGTGTCTCCCTCTGATGTAATAGTACAATTATTTTTGATCAGGGGGCCAATATTATTATTATTACCTTTCTTACTATTAAGGTAGAAAAATAATGATCTGTGGGAGTCCTTATTATGTGCAATTTTGAACTCCAAACTACGTTTGGAGTGCTTATTAGTTATTTGAGTTTTTTTATTGAGCGTTTGTGCTTGAGCAAAGTGTCTCCTTTACTTTTATTTGAATCATCAGTTTTCAGACGCTGGAAGAGTTTTTTCTTTTTTTTTTTTAATTTGGGTTTTAATAGCTTTGTTAAACCAAATGGGGATTTTTCCATTTTTATTGTGTTTAATTTTAACTGGAACATATGAGTTTTCAAGGTCTGCAATGGTAGATTTAATGTATATCCATGCATCTTCGATTGATAGGGGAATAAGAATTTCATTCCAGTTGGTGTTATTTCTATCTTCATTAATGGATTTGTAGTTTGCTTTATTATTGTCCCTGAATATGGCTGGGTTGATTTGGGGATGATGCTTATGAATTATTTCAAACAAGATGGTATTATGGTCACTATTACCTAGAGGGTCATGAATGCTGACTTTCACTAGTTTATAGGTGATATTAGTGATTAGGAGATCCAGAACGTTGCTATCTCTAGTTGGTGATGTAATTAATTGTTCCAGGCCTGCATCAGTTACTGCAGATACAAAATATTTTTTGTGGCTATTAGAGCCAGAGATATTTGCCCAGTTAGCTCCTGGCATATTAAAATCCCTTAGGATAATAAAGTCATGAGAATTAGCCATGTGTAAGATATCATCTGAGAGTGAGGTAGTATACACAAGATCTGCTGAGGGTGGTCTAGAACACACTCCTATAGTTACTAGTGGATGACCTGGGAACTGAATGTTTACCCAAATGCTTTCAGCATTAGTGGTATAATTACTCAAGTGGGATGGGATGGGATATCATCCTTGACATATACGGCCACTCCCCCACTTGCCTGATTAACTCTGTCTTTGTGGTATAATCTGAATCCAGAAATCTGTTTAATCCAGATAGATGTGGGATCCCACCAGGTTTCTGTGACAGCTATAATACTTTTGTTGTGCAAAGAACATTTTGCCTCAAGTTCAGATATCTTTAATAAATTCAAAGACTTAGCATTAAGTGATAGTACCTTGCACGATTTCATGTTACTATGGAAATAAATCGCTTGTTTTAGAGATGTGGGTATAGCCCCATTCTCCCCCATGGCCTTTAGTTTAAATGATTATTAATAGCTGATGATCGGAGTGGTCGGGAGGGGCAATAGGGAGAAAGGAGACCTTGCAGGTAACGGGGTCCCTGATCCATACTTACCATTATCTTCTTGTATTATATCTTCTTCATCTATATAGGTTCTTTTTGTTCAGCTTATTTATGTTGTTTATGATAACATTAATAATAGTAAAAAGATTAAATGCAAAAATACATAATTTAGTGTCGCTCATTTTACCAGTGAAATACAGACATGGGGAGTGAAGGTGAAAGGACCTCCTCCATATCTGACCAGCCTGACATGTTTTGATGTCTGGCTCCACCTTACTAGGGGGTTTACAAGCTCACACACCCCAGTTCTTCCTTTTCTGCCTTATCCAATGAAAGGAGTCTAGAACAGATGTTTTAAGGCCCCTCCTCCAAAGGCTACCCCTTCCGGATCAGTCTTTTCATGTGTTAAAATAATTTTTAGTACCTTTTGTTAAACTTCATTTATGGTTCTGTAACCTCACTTCCTAACACCATCTTGTGGTTCAGCACTTTGGTTCCACCACTTGCTGTATGCAGTAATGCACTGTGGACCAGTTGCAGTCCTGGCTGTGTGCATTTGCATACAGTGAGCAGCAGAACTGTGCCGTTGGTTGCAGCGGAGAGAAGGGACTGAATTATGGTAAACTATAGAAAACGGGTACTGAAAAATTGATTTCAACATGTAAAAAAAGTAATGGGGGGCTTAGGAAAGTGTTTTTTATTGATTTAGTGTTTTGAACTCCAAGATATCCACACTTAGGCTAGTACACCATTTTCAAGTAGATCTTGAGGGGAGAGTTGTATTGATGTTTTGGAGTAACTATTGTCCTATGATTTATTGTAACTATGTATTATATGTACTATACGTGTATTATGGTTTTGCTCGTGTGCATAATGTATGTTTATTCAGGACCTCCTTGTAAATGAACCTGCTCAATGGAGTATTTTCCTGTGAATAAACTTGAACTTGAGTTAAGCAGCAGCTCTTGTATCAACTAATAATAACTGGCTAAGCACAGGCAACACAAACGGCGTAATATGCAGAATGTGATATAAATGATTGAATAGAGGGGCATAAGATATAATAAAAATGTGATATAAATGATTGAATACGGTGGCATAAGATATTGAAAACCTGTACAAATAGATACAGCTAGAACAGATTAGATGTGGGAATGTAGGGGTATGGGGTAAGAATACAACAACCAGGGATCATGGCAAGATGGTTAATGAGTTGGTTACGTACGCAGGATGAGAAGCAAGTGCAGGGAGTTTTGTAAGTCACTGAACTTAGAGCATTGGAAGGTATACAGCTGGGGCATCCTTGACATTTTTGGGAGGAGTGTTCCAGCTGGTACACGCAGCTGCAGAAACATCTTTGTCCCCAGTGGATTTGTATGCCCTACATACATTTAGCAGATTGTGGCATTGTAATCTCTGCAAGTAAGGTTGGGTAGGTCTGTACAGTTGGCCATGGGCCATATTTTTGTCACATACCAGTACAAACCTGCACAGACCATTCAAAGTCACAGCGATCTTGTGGAGTGAGTTTTCTGGTACTGTCCTACAGACCTTGCTTCCGTACTCTAGGGCTGAGAACAATGACGGTATAAGGGTTACTTTCAAACTAGAGAATGCCACATTTTTGGTGCCCCTCCCACCTTGGTAATATGTTCTACGAAACTTAGCTGTGCATCAAGACTTAGGTCCCAGATACTTAATGATTTGGAACTACCTCCAGCGGCAGGCCAGCTATGGGGTAAATGTGTAGATTATAGATGTGTTGTGGCTTTCTGCTGAAGATCGTAAGTTTAATTTTGATGTTCTTTAGGACCAGGTTGTCTTCCTCCAGCCAAGTTTGTGTGGTGTGAAAGACGGTCTGTAAGGCTGAGTTGATGTAATCTGCTGACTTGGACTTTGTATATGACTGTGTCATGTGAATATAGGTGGCTACTGGCTGTAAAGCGATGGACCAAGGATAGCTCCTTGAGGTACTCCAAGGTTAAAGGTGCGCGATCTAGGAAGGGAAGCCACGCTATTGACTTTGACCACCTACAGGCTACCTGTCTACCTAGACAAGAGGTTGCCGTTGCAGCACCACACAGTTCAGAGGTCAGCTGGAGTGGGGGCCACAGATGTGGAGTAGCCGTTGCGAACCTCTCTTAGGAGCAGCACTCCTTAGCTCTGTTTTGTGCCTGGCCAGCTGCCATTTACAGTTCAAGGCTAAAGCACATGGAAAGACACAGTGAGGTATGAAGAGTGATATTAGAGGCTGTACATTGTCATCAGTACTGTGAGACATGTAATTACTGGTTAGGAAATGGGCTTGAGATTTCTTAATCTCTGATTGGCTGCGAGCCATGCCAAAGAGGTACGCTAAGTACCACTAGAGACCAGGAGATAAAAAGTGCCAGCCCAATGTGCCAAAACCACAAGAAAGTTCACTGTTCCCAACTCAGTTTCAAACCTGTATGTCAGTCATATATTGTTCCTTGCTTAGCGAGTGACTCCCCACGAACTACAATTATGAACCGAGTGCCAGCAACCAGAGAAAACAGCAACCTTGTCAGTAATTTGCCACACAGTCACGTGCTTCATTACTATATTCACACTTTGAAAAAAATAATTTTTTTACTTCATAGTGCTAGCCCTAGCACTTTGCATGCTCAACGGTACTGTAAGACAGCCCGACTCACCTTCCATCCACCCACGCTCCACTTCAGTGATTCCAGTTGTTCACAATGTTTTCTTTTTTAAATAAATACCTTCTATGACTTGCTCGTTCTCATACTGCCACTGGCTTGATAACTAGCATGCCTGTCCGTTGGTTACCTGCCAACTTTCCCTTCTGCCACAAGCCAGCAATGCTTCTCCATCTGCAGGTGTAGAAACTAAGCAAGTACTGCTAGTCTTATCCATGAGTCAGCAGTACAGTAATGGAGCATGGAGATAACTGAGTGGGGGAAGGGACTTAAAATATAGTAGGGGGTAACATAAGAGGGGGCGAGGACTCAAAATGGACAGTGGGAGGGGGCAAGGTTCAGGCCCTAAATCAATAAAAAACAGGTATCAAACACTGCAGTGCCCTCTACTGGCAGCTATACAAGTAGAAGGACTACATTACCAAACAAATTGACTAAAAATTGAGTCTTTACTCATTTTTTATGGCAATATTTTGTTTTTTAAATCCTATAAAAATGAGTCACATAGCCCATTTTCTAAGTGCAATAATACCCTCCAGGGTAGGCAGTATTGGATTATACTAGACCTTCTAGGGGCTATAAAACCCTCTGCCTGTGGGATTGGGCCTCATTACATCCCTGGGCGGTCTGATATATCCCAATACCGCCCACCCAGTCGAGTATTATTGCTTGCATAGCCTGCTGTCCTTAAAGAGCAACAATGGATCCTGTCACAATGATTTGAGAGTAACGGTGCAGATATATCCATACAGCACCTCTCGACAACTTAAAACTGAATTTGTAATTGGTGCATGACAGAGTGATGCATGCCTCTTCAGTACCAAATAAAGTGGTCCCTATATTTAAATCCATGTTTCTCTCTCTTGCACAGAACCAGACCAACCTCTTTAGTGACCATCATATACAGAATCACAGAGAAACTTGCACCCAGTTGATCAATTATTTTTAAAAATATAAAACCTCAGGAAGCTTTCCAGTGGGATTTTGAAAGTGATAAGAAACAGTTTCCACAACAGCTAGATCAGTAGATGAGAGTGCACGTAGAACTGATAAGGGGTCTAACCTGGGAACAGCATTTGTCACTTGGTCTTAATCCTTTGATATTACTGAGCACGATATTCTTAAGCAATAAAGCATGACAGGGCATGCGTTATTGTGGGATAACAGCATGCCTCTGGAAGTGAGGCACAAGGCAATACCAAGTACCCTGGGCACCTGAGAAGTGGTATCTTTCAATTATGCACAGCCCTGGAGTGCCTTATTACGATTATAAAATGGTTTCTCTGATTCACATCTTAAAAACTGAGTAATGAGGATAAGAAAGTTAAATATTTTGGATCTATGCTGTTGAGCTGTAATAACTCATGGTCATGTGATCACATCTGATCAATCACAGGCCTTTGTTTCTCTTAACCATTTTATAGTATTAAATATTCCATGCAGTTGTGGAGTTGAGTGTGGGATAATGGAATAGCTACCTACGGTATGGCAGACAATACTTCTAGTCTCTGCATTTGGTGAAATTTCTCACAAAAGTGTCCTGCAGGAGGGATACATTTTGGGGCCCGTATTTAGGTCAGGATTGTAATTTAGCAAGGTTGAGCCACAGTAAGTGTGGGGATGCCAGTATCTTCCATACAAGGACATTACCAAGGTTCAAGCCACTTTACAACAGTGGCTAATGTAGTAGTATACTTCAGATTACTTTACCACTGCATCGCTTGGTGATACATAAACAAATATATATCATCCTGTGACATGATTAGTCAGCTGAGGTCTTCACTTGTGAGTAAATATCCTTGCATAAATTTTGTAGTAACCGCCATGGTTGAGGAAGTTTATTTACAAAAAACACAAAACACAAGGTAATTAACACATATTTTCAATTTAAATTTATTTTACATACGAGTCCATTGCGTAATCACAATAAGGCACTCCTGGATGTGGATAATTCTGTAATTACCCCTTCTTGTGTGGTTAAGTCACTCTGCTGCACCTTATGACGAACCACAGAATGTATGAATACGTCTCCCAGAAACTCACACTTGTAAGGAATAAGACACGATGAGGTGCAGTTTATGGGCTGATAAGAGCACACCCCAGGTGCCCTTTAGCACCTGGAAAGTGCTGTTATCAGCCATAAACCACACCTCAAGATGTGTTACTCCACTTACAAAATGGGTCCCCAATACAAAAAATATTTGTTAATAAATTCAGAAATCCCAAGTAAAAACTGTTGAAAACTGTAAAAAAAAAAATAATAAAATAGGCCTTGTTGATTAATGTAAAAACAGTTGTTTAAGGCACAATGTCCAACCAGCTTGCAGAGGCACGGGTCTTGGCTTTGATTGGAAAGTTGTCTCCTGGCAGCACGTGCAATACCCGTGAGACCATTGGTAGCTTATTCCCTGTCAGAGGCAGCCGTAGGTACACTTTTGTTTCAGAATGTTTTAGCTGAGTGTTATGGATACTGTACTGCTGTGCACTTGGCTACAGTATGAGAGTTGGGGGGATGGTCTTCATCTTGGCCAGTAGATTGCAGTAAAAAAATGGTTGCCACTTTTAAAAATCTACAAGTTGGCACAGTGATCTCTGTTGTGCATGCAGAGTGGCTGAAGCGGCTCTAGCAGGCACAATATGTGTTCATAAGTGCATGGCAAAAGGTGCCTCTCAGCCAGTCAGGATGCGGTAAACTCCCTTCCCATTTTATAAAATTTCTTAATCAACAAACCTAATTGTCATTGAATCTTTAAACAAACCATGATGTCATACAGTAAACTTTGATAAAAAAAACACAGTATTTAGAGACATTTCAGTTTATAGATAGTCAGTATCTGTATTTAATAGCCGTGTAAAATGCGGAATTCTACCAACAGAATGAGTGTGGAAATCGCAAGTCTGCTTTGGAAATGCTTTTCGGAATTTCTTTTGTTTCTTACACTTTTTGCCCATTGCTTCTCAGCCTGCCTCAGGCCCTCTTCCAGCAACATGGAGCTGCAACCCTGTCACCCTACCTTCTCCCAAGGCTTACCCCCTTCCTGCTATGCACACATGGTATCCCTTCTCCATGCTGGAGGTCCTTGGGCTGGCCCAAGTACCTTGGGAAGGCCATCTGTTGTGAGCAGGAAGCCAGTCTGGAGGCAGTATAGTGCAGTGGTTTAAGATTCTGAGCTGCAAATCTGAAAACCTGGGTTTGAATCCCACAGCCCCCACTTGCATACTGTGTGACCCTGAGCAAGTCACTTAACTTCCTTGTGCTCCCAGGTTGCACCTGTAAGGGTGTCAGCTGAGGTTTTTCCAGTTTCTGGCACCTCTCCTTGGTATGCGCATGCTGAAGCCGGTGGAGCGCAAGGGATATGTTTGGCTCAGCGAATGGTGTCTCTCCGTGCCCCTGCATGCACTCCAGCCTGCACTGCCCCCCGTGGTCACCCAGTGATAGTTGCACAGTGGTAGTGGGTCTCCCCCCCCCCCCCGGGAGGACAACTAGCTATGACTGAGGAGGAGGAGAAAGATCTGGGGGTACTCATTATGGGAGCAATGAACAACTCAGCACAGTGTAGGAAAGCAGCAGCAGTGGCCAACAAGATGCTGGGTTATATTGCAAAGGGGTATAACCTTTAGGAGGAGGGAGGTGAGTCTGCTGTTATACAGATCACTGGTCAGACCCCACCTGGAGTACTGCATTCAGTTTCGGTGCCCTTACCTAAAGAGGGACATTAGATTGCTGAAAGGGGTGCAATGCAGAGCAACAAAGATGATTATGGGTCTGGGGTAGTTACCATATGAGGTTAGATTGAGGGAGTTGAACATGTACTCTCTGGAGGAGAGGAGGGACAGGGGAGATATGATTGAGACCTTTAAGTACATGAGAGGAATAAACAGGACAGGCATGGAGGGACTGTTCAAGGGGAGGGTGGGGAGAGACACTCAGGGTCATGACATGAGGGAAGGTGGAAGGTTTAGGAGGGAGATGAGGCAGCATTTCTTTACCGAAAGGGTGGTAGCAGAGTGGCCCGCACTACCGGCAGAGGTGGTGGCCTGTGAAACAGTGGGATGCTTCAAGAGGGGCTGGGATAGGGCAAAAGGGTGGGTCATGGGCTGCACACTTGTGTTTCTGTAAGGGAATTGGAATTTCCTTTGGAATTCCATTGAATTCAGCAAAGCATTTCTATGTAAACCGTGGAGTAACTTTTCACAGATTACGTAAGACACAGAATCATTTTCCGTGGATTGCGGAACTGAAATCCATGGTTTATGTAAACCACAGCGTACTAATTCATCAAAACATTGGCTATTGAAATTTCAGAATTCTGCTACTAGGGGAATTAGATAGAATTAGGTGAAATTTTGTTCTGTCACAATTTGAAAATTCACACACAGTACTATTTCCTATTTTTCCCTTTTGCTTTATAACATGTGCAGTAATAAGAAAGCAGTATCACTGCCTTCTAGATATCTTCTGCTGTGGCTGCTTGTCTAACCCGACATCACCCTTTTCTGCTTGCAACACCAGAATTCCACAGCAACAGATTATGCTGTCTCAAGTTGAGGAATGTGATTTCAGGTGAAGACAAGCAGTCAATGCACATGGGTTTACCCGTATCGGTGCAACAGTCATTTTTGTCAACACCCATATGGGTGAAGGCAATATGCTGCCCGGCATTTCCGCACTAGGCATTGCAGCTTCCGGGATGTAGAACATCAAAGCCCTGTCCCGGGAAACAGTCATCTTTTGCCACCCACCATTGCAAGGAGCTTCACACCCTGCACCCCCCAAAACTAAAGCTAACCTCCTCCAGGGTGGGTATGCCCCGGAGGGGGTAAAAATTATGTGGGCACAGATGGTGTCATCAGTGAGGGGTGATCGCCCCTGTCACTTTCACCCTTGTTGCGGTGCCCTAATTGTGGCACCAATATTCAGTCACTACCCAAATGGTATACGATGCAGATGCAGTCTAGGGGTCATCGATATAAATTTCATGTTTATATATTGTTATAATGAAATGGGGCTAGCTAAATACAGAAAACAGAATAAGTTAAAAGAGCTAGTGTACTGCCTGGAATTAATAGTAAGTTTCAGGAGTAGTCAGCTGTGTCACATCCAATATCTGAAATATTTGTTGTTTTCTGTTATGCTAATTAGAAGATTTTCTATCTGACAGTGTTAGGTATGATGTGTGGAACTGCACTCTACCTGGAGGCTGACTTAGTTGTATTCCTTACTTTATATATTATCAGTATTGTGACCTCACCGACTCTAATATCACTAGTAGTAATCAAGAAGAGCCAGTCTCCTGCTACTTGATTGGTAATTTTTGACACGTTACCAGTCAGGCAGCAGGGCTTGGGATGCAACAGTGGGTGAGACCACATGTGGATGACTGTGACAGGGTCAGAACCCTGTTCCATTGTTATGGGGAAAAATACAGTTTCTAAAAACTAGAAGTTTATCTAAAGAATAAATCAACACTGAAGACAGGAAGGGGTTAATGTTTTCCAGCCTTAGCTATAGTTGTTTTTCTTGTTTTGTTTACATTAGGACACTCACTAACAGCAGCTAATTGAATCTAATGCTCTGAGGAAAAAAGGTCACAGAGGCCAGATCCAAAAATCATGAAAAAGCCATAGAATGCTTTTGGGGGCTCTCTGTCTTGACACACTCTCTGAACTCTGAGCAGAAGGCTCGGCACGCCACAAAACTGAGCAGAAGGAAAGCCTTGTCATACAGGTTAACCAGATGCTGCAAGATATTCTTACTGCTTAAAAAGGGGTCTACAATTTTAAAACAAGCAAGAACTTTTAGAGCAGATATGAAGTGCAAAAGATTTTGCTACACTTTCTAAGTGATATAAAGCAGCTGCCATATCTGTTTACCAATATAAAGCTGTCTAACAGAATATAACATGTTTTATTGTGTTTTGAATAAAGCAATGCTATTTACGCTGTGTACCTTTTTCTGTGGTTTATCTGTACTTCCTAACTCACTTCTCTACCACAATGATGTATTAGGAGGAATAGAACTATATTTATATCTGCTTCCAGGTAAAGCTCTGTTTCTCACATCACTCTCAATACTGTTAATTAGAAAACCATCTAATGATAACTGAGAAAAGCAAATAAAAAACACTTCAGAAATAAAAAGTAATGAGGCCAATTAAAAAAATTATAAACATTTCTACCTGTTATTTTCTGATGCTATTAGCTCTTTAAAGAGACATTTTTGCCGCCCCATAGTCCTTAAATTTATAAAACAAAAAGCATGTTATGATTGCTCACACACTGTGTTACTGTAGCTGGTAATTTGATTCTTATGCCTCATGTCTTTTTAAAAGTGTAAGCTGACTGCTCAGCATACTGGTGTTATCACACAAAGACCTGTTTTATTTTTTACAGTCCTTGATTAACCTCCCACTGCATCTTTCATGGACTTGACAACACTCCCAACATAGTGTAGCCACTCATGATGCAGTGGGGGTATAGGAGACTCTTGCATCATGGCTGCACTGTTTGGAGGTATTCCTAATGTTCAGTAAGTATGCAATATGAGTAGATCAAGGATCTGAAACAAAACAATGTTGGGCGTGACTATACCCTTAGCATTCATTTCAGTTCTACTAAGAAAGGAAGCTGATAAAACATCCAGCAACACCAATGAATTTTAGAGATGGGAAGCAATCATAAAACGTGGGGTTTCAATTTGAAATAATATGAAGCAAAAATGGTTGACAGTGTCCCTTTAAACTGGAACTTGTCTAAATATTATGGGGTTGGGGGTCAGTGTCCAGTGTCCCTAGTGGTACAATCCCAGCACAGCATGCACAGTTCATAGGCTGCTTAGACCACCTTAGGAGTGGTCTAACCACAGCTGACCTTCTGATGTGAATTTCAGCAAATTGCATCAGAGACGTTGTGCATTCATACCTAATGGGGATTTTTATGTTTACTTGTGCACGCAGTGCAAGAAACATTTTGTGGTAGTAGCACATTTCAGAGGTGTGTCAGTGCTATGGCCAATGCAGCGGATGCTTTACTGGGTGCATCCGTCAGCCACCAATCAATGGGGAAGCTGCCAATGACAGCAGCTTCAAAGGGAGCCAAACAGTTGAAACAAGTCTGCGCAGCAATCACAAACAGGTTTGTCATTGCAGCGGCACCTACCCCCTCCCTCACAATCTTGTCGGCTCCTGCCGAGCACTCTGTCCCCAGCCTTTGCTCCACGAGCAAGTTGTTTGCTCAGTGCCTTTCCTGGTGAAACATTTCAAGAAATAAATAAGCCGGCCGGCATGGCTTTCCACCCACCACAAACTCCCTGGAAAAGTCGACATCGGGGTGCCCAATCCCTGTGTCAGCATGTATTCCCACCCCCACATTGTGGCACACTGGGAGCCCACCCCAATGTACCCAGACAATTTTTGTCATTTATTTTCCCGACACCGAGATGTCCACTCCCACCTCCCAAGCTCAATTTCTTTGCCAACGGGGGTGCCAAATTCCCATCAGCATGATGTTTCCCCTCTCCCCCAAGCTCACTTTCTTCACCAACAGGGGTGCCCAATCCCGACTGGCATTATGTCCCTTCCCAAAACTTTTGTGGCACACTGTGAGCCTACCTCGGTGTGTCAAAAGTATTTTTTTTTTCTGAACCTGTAAATAAAGAAAACGGCCCCCTGGATTCCTTGTTGTTTTTGTTTAACCTGTAAAAAAGAAAATGGTCCTTCATCGTCTCACCCATCCACCTCCCCTATCCCGACCCTCCCTCTGCACACCCACCTCCCCGCACCCCCCTCACCCCATACTTACCTCCAGAGTTAGGGAGCAGTAATTTTTTCTGTACTGGGATGCGTCTGCACTCTTTAAAGCCGAACTGCGAACTGAGGAATTGGGTAAGTGCTGTATAATGGGAGTCAGTTGGGGGGGTCAACTTAAGTTGATATCTCAGCCATTTTTAGGAATTTTGGCCTCAAATTTTCAACATGGGGTTCTTGGGACCCCACCTCGTGAGCACTGGCACTGTCATTTAGTTTCTCAGACCCGAAAGGTCATTTCATGGTCGCTGCGTGGAATCACCTTTTGGGACCGATTAATAAAATGACAGTGCCACTGCTCATGAGGAGAAGTCCCAAAAAGCCCATGTTGAAAATTTGGTGAAAGCATTCTAAACAAATTACTACATTATGAGCGTGCATTGCACAGTTCTACACACGTTTGTAACTTTGCCAGTTTTTAATATTTTCATTCCAGATTTTCCACATTGCCATTTTTTCACACCTCTTTATGAACAGTACAGCTGTCATTTTTGACATCCTGCCCGAAACATGTTTTCACACCTGTGGCGCACAATGGTGCGGTGACTGTGGGAAATCAACTTCAGGGACAGATTAACAAAATCACAGTGCTACTTTTTATGAGAAGAGGTCCAAAATGCCATGTTGAAAATCTGGTGGCATCAAAAAATGTTTGCGTTACAGGCATGCATGCGAGTTTCTATGCGCTCGTAACCGGCCATTTTTCATATTTTCACTCCAGATTTTCAACAGTGCCATTTTTTCACCCCACCTCATGAACAGTACAGCTGTCATTTTTCACATCCTGCCTGAAATGTGTTTTCACACCTGTGGTGCCAAATTGCACAGTCGCTGTGCAAAATCACCTTTCAGGATTGAGTAACGAAATGATAGTGCTACTGTTCATGAAGTGGGGTCACAAAAAGCCCATGCTGAAAATTTGGAGAGAAAATATCAACAAACGCCTGGGGCATTAGGATTTCCAACTGTAATGCCCTACCCTGTTGAGACTGACAGGCGTCGGGGGTGTGACTTGGGATCATCGGCTGTAATGCTCATTTTATTCCACCCTCACTGTGCAACCAGTGACAGGCATTGAAGTGTGCCTTTGGGTCTTCGGCCCCAACATTCACCCCATTCTCCTATACTGTACCCATCACAGCGTATTTCCTTATGGAATGGGGTGAGTGTAAGGCCCAAAGACCCCAAGGCACACCGTGACACCTTTTGGTGTCTGCAGGGTAGGGTGAGGTGAAATGGTGTGAGCGTTATAGCCGACTATCCAATGGTACATCCCCAACGCCTGTCAGTCTCTGCAGGGTGGGGGTGGGGTTGGCGTCAGTTCAATACTTCACTGCCATTCCTATTATGCATCCCTCTAACTCCTGCATTATCAATGCCAATACCAGCAAGCAAGCATTTGGCATTGAGAAATGCTTGTTATACTTATGGCTAAGAAGTGTATAAGTAAAGGTGTCCAGTCAAGACCGCGCATGCAAATACGTGTGGTCAAAAACCACACTGTCATAACAGCAATGCATGGTTTCTGAGTTGGTATATATAATCTGCATGGTTTTGGACCACGCAGTTTTGTAGTAGCCACGCATCGCTGTTATTGACTGTGTGTTTTTTGATGTTATGGTCTTGATATAGCGCCATAAGTAAAAGATGGCTTAGGGGGTTCGTACCGACCCTAGAGAAGTGGATTGCATTAGTGAATAATACTTATGCGATGGAGATGCTCACGTTTACCATCTGCCAACGGGGAATAGGGGGAATAGGTGGCTGTTGTTCGCTATGGCTAGAAATCCCAGCTTTGTTTCACGACAAAGTGGGGGGGGGGGACTCTGGATGGAGGAAGGATGGATGGGAGAAGTCTGGATCTGAAGAGTAATCAGATTACAAAACTGGGCCCTGCATGGTGTTACCACAGATTTCTGTACTATATGTTGGATATTCAATTGACAGTGAATGATTAAGTAAATGTATACGACCCTGATATGGTATCTAGTGCTTTTCCTAGGTACTGTTGTCTTGTTTTTTATGTATTATTTATTTGTTTGTTTTTTGTGGTTGTATGGTGGTATGTTGTGTGTTGTTGTACTGATCTGTTATATCAGCAATAAAATTTGATTATTAAAACACAGAAAAGTTGTGCATGAACCACTGCTTGAGGCATGCCACACTTGTGTTGCTGCAAATCACAATAAATGTGATAAAAACCCAGGTGCCCTTAAAAATGAGACTTCCGAATAAACAACCAGGCAGACACCGATAGATCCGAAAACTGCTGTTGTTTCAGTGTCCACCCAGTATAAAAAACTTGCCCTATATTTTATCAAAAGGTCTGTTGAGATATGGCAGGGGATCTGTAATAAGCTAAGTAAAACTGAAGATTGATTTTCCTAATGCAAACAGGGAGTAAAGCTGGGACAAGTTTCTTAATACAAGCATTTGGGTCTTTAATTGGGGTCCTCATAATCCTGGAAAACACACACACCCATGTTCATTTTGAAAACTGGGTCAAAAAAACATTTGACTCCAGCAAATAAGGCGTGACCCACATTTTGGCCCCAGAAAAATGTTCATTTCTTTCCGAAAATAATAAAGGTTATGACTTAGGTAATGTTTCCAACTTATAAAGGTACTGTATGAGTCACAAAACATTGGGTACATCTGGTGAAAACATACAATACAAATTGGAGAGGCAGACATATGGCAGCTGTTTCAAGACACAGCAATGGACAGAAAATGAAACCAATACATATTTTGTTAGGGTTGGCATATAAATGATTTAAGGGACAGCTACCAGCACTACATTTCCAGATTCTATAATAAAAGAGAATTTAATAAACTACTTACTGGAAACAGATCTGGCACACATTGACGAGGCCCCAAATTTTGGAGTCTAGAGTGAGTTTGCTTGGAAAGTGGCTACTAGACCTTTTGAAACACTGGAGAAAGTATTATATATAATATTCTGTACAATGCTGGACAGATTCTGGCCCAGACAACGCGGACCACACACCTATATTTTGGGCATTTAGTAAGCTGGGAAAATATATTAAAGAGCTGGTGAAGAATTCGGGGAGTCTTTTAGGAACAGAAATATTTAATGTACCATAGAATATTTTGCCAGAAGTCTTTCCACAGGATAACTGTCTAAAGTGGAGAAATATTTACTTTGTATTCTGATCACTGCAGCAAAGAAATTTATCACTGCAAAATTAGGTAAAAAAACAAAACTTCCAGCCGGAGAGGAATGGAGGGGCATGTTAAGTGAAATGTATCAAATGCAGAAGGTGGCATACACTTAGAGACTTCATAAGGATACTTTGACAATATATGGATACAAGGAGGAGGCAGTATAGTGCAATGGTTTAAGGCTCTGAGCTGCAAACCTGGAGACCTGGGTTTGAATCCCACAGCCCCCACTTGTATACTGTGACCCTGAGCAAGTCACTTAACTTCCTTGTGCTCCCAGGTCGCACCTGTAAACAAGCTTCAGCTTACTGTGCCTCTCCTGGTTAAATGAATAAATAAATAACTGGGCACCATTTTTCCCATGGGGAATGCCGTGTAATTTGCTGTTATAACCAGCTGGTTATAAGGACATCCATGTGCTGGGTTACCCTAAGAGCCCCCCCCCCACACACACACACACACTCAAGCTGTTGCAGCGTACCTAGTTGGAGAGAGACAGTGCCAGATGACTCTTTCAGATCCTAGTCAGTACGGAGCTCAGGCTGTGCCCTGTTCAGTGCGGGTGGGAGAGGGGGCTTCCAGAAAAAAAAGAAGCCCAGCAATTATATAAAATAAAGCCTGGGGACTGTGTAAAACCCAAATTTTATACACCCCCTCCTCGGTGTGGGATGTTGTTATAAACCTCTTGAGCTTTGCTCTTAGGGTTTATGTAGCATGCCACACCTCAGGTGTGTATAAAATTCTCATGATACACAGTCCGCCTGGCAATATTCTATATTTTATTGGTGGTATTTATCACCCAAGAGTGGGTTTGTTCTTTAAGGAAATACCTTAGAATGCAAAAGGGTTTTAAGGAGCTATATAGGGCTGGATGGAATATACGTAGATGTAGCAGATAGTTAAGATAAGACCTAATGAACCGGGTGGGGGAAAAACAGTTTTATTTAGTCCAAAATGGACATGCAAAAACTGAATTTCATGTAAAAGCACAGGAGATCTCTGGGCAAACCTTAAAAACATAATAATTACTCATAATTCTGCTTGTATTTCACATGCTGTACTTTTGTATTCATATTCCACTCTTTATTGCTAAAGATAACTGCTTGAAAATAGAGACTTATCCCTTGGCATTCCATTACTCTTGCTGCCTGTCTGTACTCAGGGTCCTACTCTTGTGTTTATGAATCACAGCTGGTTGCTTTGAAAACTATTATATCATAAGCAAGCACTTCTGACCTCATGTGTTGAAAAACAGTAGCAGCAGATGAAGCCCAAATGCCAAAGTCCTGTTTCCGTACAAACGTCCTTAATGAAAGAGAACAAGGGGACTAGAAAAACAGGAAATATAGGACATACAGTGCAGCCCTCTTAAACGCATACCCTTGAGACCAGCAAAAAGTTTGCATTTAGGAGGGCTATGCATTTATCAGATCTTGTATTCTTTCAATGGTGAGTGCAACTTTCAGTATGTGCCAGGGGGCTGGGTAGGAAGAAGTAATTCCAGTAGCACTTAAAGGGACACTGTCAGATTTTTCTCTCGTTTTGTGTTGAAAATAAACGAGCCGGGCTGCAGGCACAGAACTGTAAGAAGCATGGTGCACAATGCATCTACATGTTGCAAATTGTTTGTAGCTTACCAGTTTTCAGAAATAATTAATGTATTTGATTATGGCGGTCCGACTTTAAGTAACCCCACCGCCGGAAGCTGATTGGCACTAAGAACGTGCTCGTGAACGCACGTCTACGGGCAGCACTGCCCTGAAGTGCACATTTTAATACCCCCATGCCACAAACCCCTTAATGCACCTGAGCATCCTATCCTAAAGCATTACTGGTGACTGCCAAAAAAAAAACAAGGCCTGGTTCAGCCACAAAGTACTTTTGAAATCTGGTGACCAAATTCTGTGCATGCGTGCACTAGCAGCCAGGAAGAAGATCCTGCGTATGCGTGAGAATGTGGCACTTGTGCACATGCACGGGATTTGGAATTACTTGTGCCCCAGTGATATGATGTAGTCCGATGTACCTTACAGCATTGCTTAATGAGATTGAGAATGCCTGCTATAACATTAGCTATTATCTTTACTGCTGTTGCTACCCACTAACCAGGACATTCCCTTATTTGATACAATGAGATGTAACTATTCTGGAATTAATAAACAAACCTGAACCTAGAACCTAGGGTATAACCCCCGTTTTTCTAGTTAAAGACCCAAATCCTATCTGCTTTATCATTCCTGGCTCATTTTTAAGGAAGATATTCTGAACTGTTTTTATCTCAAGGTTTTAAGGGACCATCCACTCTCTCATGCCAGGGTCAGGAATAAACTGTGAAGGCTTTTTCACAGAAAGACCCCCACTCCCAACCATGCATCCTAACCTTTTGTTGGGCAAATGCAGATGCATTCCCTTGAATTGTGGAGGAAAAAGGGTAAGAAACATGGAACTAATCAACATATCTTACAGACTGAAACTCAGAACGAGTGTGGGGCAGCACCTTCTTCATGTGGGAAAGAGGGCTTCTGAGTAGCAAAATGAAGGACTGTCTCTTGAAACGAGGGGCAGTTGAGAGGTATGCTTCCAGCCCCAACCTTGGCAGTACATGCCCCCATGGAAGTGTTGTTGTTTGGATAGGACAGTCCCTCCTGCTGACTTGGATGAGTGTCACATATTGTTACACATAGAAACTGAAAAGTCATGTTTTCACAGACAGTTCCCTGCCCCACCAGTGCAATTAAACCCTGAACTGCAGACCTCCTTTTTTTTCTCTTTACATCAGAACAGGACAATGGTCTTCAGTAGGATCAAGCACAGTACAGTAGTATGGACTGGCATTTACTGTTCAGTCAGAGTCATTCAGTCAAAGCTTTCCCCCGCTGAGCAAAGAATTGCAGCATAGAGGATGAGCAAATCCTGTGATTCTTGCTAGTGTGAATGTAGAGGGTGATCACGGACGGACAGATTAGTTCTGCTCCTGTTGATTAGCAAAGTGCTCCGTTAATGAAGATCATTCCCCCCTGTGCAGTGCTTACTGGGGTTAAGTTGCTCTTTAGGGGGTGGGGGCGAGCTAATATGCAACAAGGATATACACTCGGATCACAGAACTCATTTGACCTTGGTATCTGACCCAGATTTGTATCTATAGAGCAAATTAAAAACCGAAGGATTAATTGAATATTTCATTCAGAGCCTCCATCAACAATCCTTTTGTGAAACCAAGCATCATCACTCATCTGATTTTGTATTCTTGGCTTTACAGAATGCAGAAGAGTTGTCTAGAGTCACTTGGTTTGTACAGGGAACGTGTGATATCCAGGGACACACACGCACACTAACACATACAGCAGCACACAAACTCACACTACTTTAAACGGTGTGCCTTAGCTGTCCCTAGGTGTGCAGTTAAACATTCCTAGAGAACTAGGACCACTTTCTTTGGTCCTTTTTATGTTGGCTCGACACGCATGCGCAAGCCAACATCTTGTGCTAGTAGCACATTTCAGAGGTGTGTTGGCGATTGCAGGGCATGCTTTAGTAGGTGTGTCCCTCATTCACCAATTAGCCAGCATGCTAGCACTGACACACGTATTATATAAAGTGGACACAACTTATAAGAAAAGTGCTGCTGCAATCAGAGACAAGCTTGTCATGCAGCAGCACCGATGACACGCCTCCTGACATGCCTTTCCTGGTGAAGCATTTAAATAAACATGGCGGTGGTGTCTGCTGCCATCTGCCACACAATATTCACAAAGTCGACTTTGGGGGTGCCCAGTCCCCCTGTCGGCATGTTAAATAACTCCCACCAAGATTGTGTGGCACACTGGGAGCCCACCCCAGTGTGGCCAACATCACCCCCCCCAAAGTCAAGGGGCACACTGGAAGCCCACCCTAGTGTGCCTCCTTGTTATCTAAAACTGACCATTGTCAGCATGTTCCTCCCCTCCCCACCCCATTGTGTACCACACTGGGGGCACCCCAGTGTGGCCAACATCACCCAAAGTCAAGGGGCACACTGGGCCCACCCAGTGTGCACAACATTTTTCTTACACCTGTAAAAAGAAAAACTGTCTACAGGGTTTTTTTAATTACCTAAAACAAAGAAAACGGTCCCCTCGCTGTCGGGTCCCCTTGCCCAACCCGCACCCACCCTCTGCACACCCACCTCCCTACACCCCCCTGATCCCATACTTAACTCCAGATGTTGGTGCCGCGATCTTCGGTGGAGCGGGAACATGTCTACACTCTTTAAAGCCAACCGCAAACTGAAGAAATGCCTGTAAGCTGTATAATGACATAAATGGTAGGGGTTCAACTTAGGTGGATATCTCAGTCATTTTTTTGAATTTTGCATCTAGATTTTCAACATGGGGTGCTTGGGACCCCACCTCATGAACACATGCACTGTCATCTCGTTACTCAGTCCTGAAAGGCCATTTCACGGTCACTGCGTGGAATCACCTTTCGGGACTGATTAACAAATGACAGTGCCATTGTTCATGAGGTGGGGTCCCAAAAAGCCTATCTTGCAAATCTGGTGGAAAAATTCCCAAAAAATGACTGCGCTATGAGCGTGCATTGCGCAGTATCAACGCACACTCATAACTTCGACAATTTTTTATATTTTCACTCCAGATTTTTACCATTGTATTTTTTTCACACCTCCTTATGAACAGTACAGCTGTCATTTTTCACATCCTGCCTGAAATGTATGTGACGCACAATGGCGCGGATCGGCTAAAGGAATAAACGCTCAGGACACATTAACAAAATTACAGTGACACTGTTCCTGCGAGAGGTCCCAAAATGCCTATGTTGAAAATTTGGTTAAAAAAATCCCCAAAATAATTGCGTTACAGGCGTGTGTTGCACAGTTTCTGCACACACTTGTGACTTCACCAATTTTTCAGATTTTCACTCCAGATTTTCAACATTGCCATTTTTGTATAGCTCCTTATGAACAGTACAGCTGTCATTTTCCACATCCTGCCCAAATGTGTTTTTGCACACGTGGTGCACAATGACACGGTTGCTATGGGAAATCAATGTTCGGCACAGATTAACAAAATCACAGTGACGCTGTTCATGACAAGAGTTCCCAAAATGCCTATGTTGAAAATCTGGTTAAAAAATTCCCCAAATAATTGCATTATGGGCGTGCATTGAGCAGTTTCTACGCATGCTCATGACTTCAATTTTTCATATTTTCACTCCAGATTTTCAACAATGGCATTTTTTTACACCTCCTCATGAACAATGCAGCTGCCATTTTTTACATCCTGCCTGAAATGTGTTTTCGCACCTGTGGCACCAAAATGTACAATTGCTGTGCAAAACCACCTTTTGGCTAACAAACTCATAGTGCCACTGTTCATGAGGTGGGGTCACAAATGGCCCATGCTGGAAATTTTGAATGAAAATTCCAAGACATGTCCGGGGCATTAGGGTCTCCAACCGTAACACCCCATCCTGTAGAAACTGGCAGGCATCAGGGATGTGACTTGGGATTGTCGCCTGTAATGTTCATGCTGTTCCACCCCCACCCTGCAGCCAGTGACAGGCATTGAGGTGTGCCTTGGACTCTTCAGACTCAAAATTTACCCCATTCTCCTATACTGCACCCATCTCAGTGTATTTCCTTATGGAATGGGGTGAGCATAAGGCCCGAACACCCCAAGGCACACCGCGACACTTGTCGGTGTCTGCGGGGTGGGATGAGGTGAAATGGCATGAGTGTCATGGCTGATAATGCAAAGGCACACCCCAATGCCTGTCACTCTCTGCAGGATGGGGCTGGGGTCGGCGTCACTTCATTACTTCACTGCCAATCCTATTGTGCATCTCTCTAACGCCTGCACTACCAATGCCAGTGCCAGCAAGCCAACATTCGGCATTGACAAATGCTTGTTTAACTCAGAAATTACTTGGTATTTAAAGACAAAATAAGGTGATATGCCCATCCTGATTGTCTCCTACTCCTAGTGAGTGGATTAGTCCCTTGTATCTGTCCATTTGAGGTAGTTACCCAGTTCTTTTTTAAAACTGATAAAGGTTTGTGAGTTGACTAGATCCCAGGCTGAGGACACCCTTATAATAAAACAATGGTTCCTTTTATTGCCATTTGCTTCAGGGATTATTAACTGTCTGTCATGGGATCTAAGAGATAGAGTTCTAGTGTTACATTCAAATTCACACATGGCCTATAACTCTGGATCTTAGAGGATTTTATATAGCTGCAGCAAACCCCACCTCTTCCATCTATTCTCTAGCCTCAGTAGACCTGTTGCAGCCAGTCTATTTGTGTATGGCAGCTTTTTAAGTTGAGGAATTAGCTTACTGTAGTTGTTCTGCATTGGACTTTCTATACCATGTCTATGTCTCTCTTCAGATATGGATTCCAGAAGGAGGATGTATAATCCAAATAAAGATGAATGTATGTTCTATATAAAGACAATATGCACTGCTCTCTTCATGAAACAAATGCTCGCTGGGCACTCTCTAGTATTCTACTGGTAGTTTACCTTATTTTTTACAATGGTCTTGAAAAGATAGTCTGTTGTTTACTACGACACTCAGGTCCCGCTCCTTGTTCACAGCCTGCAGGGGTTTACCATTTAGTGTGTAGGTGTACATCGGATTGTTTCTGCCGAAGTGTAGAACCATGCATTGATCCCGAGTTCGATACATTTTGTTCCTTTTAGCCCATATTTCTATGCTTTTTAAATCCTCCACTATGGAATGGTAATTTATAAGGGAGTTTATTTCTCCCCCAAGTTTGGTATTGTCACTTATGAAGAGCCCAAACAGAACCGGTCCCAGAACTGACCCCTTGGGAACCCCACAGCTGACTTCACTTGCCTTTGAAATGTGGCCATTTATTCTTACCTGCTGGGATCTGTCACTCTGCCAGTTCATTATTCACCTAACCAAACTCAGATCCAACCCCATATTAACTAGCTTTTGCAGAAGTTCATAGTGTGGAATGGTGTTGAATGCTTTCCCCAAAATCTAGTAATATTACATCCACTGGGGTGTTGTGATCCATGCTTATTCTAATATTATTGTAGAAAATTATCAAATTGGTGGTATAAGATCTGCCACATTTGAACCCTTGCTGATGAATGTCTATTGGCCCCATGGATACAGATTTTCTTTTTGTATTTTCCCCTCTTTTTTGCCCCCTCCTCACCTTCCGTCCAGGATCCACCCTGGTCATGGTGCCCCCGTACTTCCACCGCCTAATTAGCCACTTTTATTCCTCCCCGATTACTCCTGACTTGCCCCCCAGGAGGCAGAGCACGGCACCGTGGCAGGAATCAGCGCCATGTAATTTTATCTGGTTGGGGAGTATGTGGCCAAGCGGGTAATTGAAGCCGGAAGCCGGGAGCTGGGCGACATGGAGACGTCTGGTAAAGGCTAGAGTTTTTCCCTATTGGCTGGGGTGGAGATGTGCAATGACGCCGGCGTCTGTCCCACCCCAATACCTCCCCCCATCGACCGTGTGTTGGTGCTCAGGGCTACACCCAGCCTCCGCTAGGTGTCACCTCTCGCACGATCACGAGACCCCCAACCCGGAGAAGGAGAGCAGTCCTTAGGATGATCGATCCTTCTCCCAGCTGGTCCTCTGATGACCTGGGCTCGTTCTCGAACCCGGTTCGCTGGCGTTGCGAGCAGAACCCCAACCACTGCGCCGACAGGCCGGCTCTTGGATACAGATTCTGATTCAAGCCTAAGCTTAATAAGCCACTCTAGGACCTTACTACAGAGGGATGTCAGGCTTGGCCTGTCATTGAATGTCTATTAGCCCCTTGGATACTGATTCTGATTTAAGTCTAAGCTTCATAAACTGCTCTAGGACCTTATTACAGAGAGATGACAGGCTTACTGGCCTGTAGTTGGCTGGGAGATGTTATGCCCAGGCCCACCGGGCATAGCATTTTCCACAGCTGCAGGGGAAAAAACACCCATAAGCTGCTGTAAATCGTGGAGCCGGTCATAAACTGGCTTCACCTTTGTGAATACCGCAGCTGCAGGAAGAACTGTGGCTCCACAAGTGGCAACCCACTTGCGTCGGGTTATTCCTGTAGCTGCAGTGTTTTGGGGGGTTTTGTGACTCCGGCCCATTGTCCCTAAACCTGCTCTATATTGATACTACAATGCAACCATTTTTGGAACCTTGTGATGTAATGCCTGGGGGGCAGATGTGCCTAATGACACCATGACTGTCAACAATTCCAGTTCAATGCAATTCCCCCTTAGAACTGAAAGAGGTTTAATTTAACTTTGCTTAGCACTCTCAGATTGGACCCCCCCTTCCTTTTCCACAACCCAGATGCCATCTCACAAGTGCCCAGAATCCTCCTTTTTCTTGTGTATGAGTGTGTTGGCCCAGTGACAGTTATAGCTCACAGTACCTGTCCAATATTTGGACATGAGTTCAGAAAAATACTTTGCAATTACCGCAGTTTGGCAGTGCCGCTACATTTACATGTGCCAGCTGGGCTGCTTGATCAGAAATTCTGGCTGCCCAACATAGAATACACCTGCATTTGGCAGAGGAGCAGGTACCAGTTGTAACTCCCGTTATTGCTGCTTTGCTGCCTGCTTGATCATCTGTCTTGTAAAACTGAGTTTGGTCTCAATTTAATTTCTTGTTTAAAATAGATAGTATAGTAGAAGCTGTGTTTTTTAATGGCATCTGTACTTTGAGGTTGTGAGGGGTTAACCACAGCCCAAGCCACAGCCGTCTGCTGTGTGACCTTTCTCTGTGTGTCTGCATATCAAAACCTGAAACCAATTTGGTTTTATGACCTTGGGTCTTAGCTGTTCATAAACTGTTTACTGCACCATGGAATCTAAGTTATTAAACTTCAATAGAACAAATAATTACAAAAAGATAACTGTGTTAAACTTCAGAATGAACAGCTTAAGGTCTGTGTTGTGTATGAAGAAGAGCCATCATCTCCATTCTCACAAAACATAATATTGCACCAATTATCAGTCACGCTCACTGGAAAAAAATTCAAGGAATGATGTTACAAACCAGTGCGCAGAGGTTCATTTTCAATGGGCGTCCTTATATTCCCTTCCACAGGTCATGCCTGAAAATAGGCAGAATTTGTCTAGTGCATGTACTTGGTCAACAAAAACTAACTAAATAAATAAATATTCTGAACTTCTCAAGTCTTAGTAAATTGACACTGCTCACCGAATTTCTGATATTTCATTTATTTGACAACATCAGCTCATAAAAACCCATACATTTGGTCATTACACTGCTAATAAAACCACAGCTTCTTCAGGACTATGTCTTTTACTAAAAAAAAAAATAAAACGTTTTTCTTTTTATAAGTTGACAGTATTAATACATCAGTGTATCTAAACAGTAGTCATAAAAATTGAGCAAGTGTATTATATACAGTTTCAAACCATTTCAAGTGCAGGATTACTTTACTTAAAGGGAGAGTTCCACCCTCCCATGGGGCCAGCGTCAAGGCACCGAGTCACTACAGCGCCAAACGTCTTCGTTGGCGACCTCTCTTGCCCCCAGGGTGCTGTGCCCCACACACCCCAACTAAATATTCTAACTCCGAGGGGGCGTGAACCTCAATTCCAGCGCTGTAGTGACTCGGTGCCCTAATGCCACCACCCTGATGCTGTGGAGTAAAAGATACACTGTCAACCCCCTTAGGCCTCAAATTGTCCCTAGTTTAAAACAGAAACAGAGAATCTGACGGCAGGTAAGGACCGCTTGGCCCACCTAGTCTGCCCATTTTCCTACCTAACAGATAAGCTGCAGATCCTAGTTAACCAACAGCTTACTTCCTCCTACCCCCCCCACCTTGGACTGCCTTATATCTGTCCCATGCATTCTTGAATTCCCCCACTGTCCTTAAAAAACACATTTTCTGATTGTTCACATTCTACAGAGACTGTTAATGCAGCTGGTAGTTTGATTCAGATCCCTTTTTTCTTTTAAAAAGTGAAAAACTGACTACCCACCATACTGATGTTACCGCACCAAAACATGTTTGTTTACATTTCTTGACCAGCTCCCACTGCATCTTTCCTGGACTCAGGAACACACCCAACACAATCTAGCTACACATTATGCAGTGGGAGTAGAGAGAACTATTATAGTGTATGATAGAATGCTGTTGAGCATGAAAATCCATGCTCCCGACAGCGTTGTTGTGCTTGCCTCAGTGTGTCATGATCTTGTTGTGCTGCACTGGGTACGTCACTGGTGTAGCACAACAAGATCGAATGCATTCGTTCATGCGCAGTTTAAAAGCCGTGTCGGCGAGGGAGCTAGTAGCAGTGAAGCGAGTCTCAACACGGAAGCCAAGTAAGGCATGATTTTAAAAAATTCTGCTTCCATTCACTGTTTTGAAATGAATAGACTCCCCATACACTATAAAAGATTGTCTATGGGGAGTCATTCACAAACTGTACTGTTTGAGGGTGTTTTTTAAATGTTCACAAGGTGTGCACTAAGAGTAGTTCAATGATTTGAAGCAAAACAAAGCGGGGCATAGCGATACATTACTGTGCATGTTGGTTCTAATAAGCAACAAAGCAGATAAAACAACCAAGAACAACAATCAATTCTAGAGAAAGTACGCAATCATAAAATGTGGGTATTTACCTAAAAAGAATATGCTGCAAAAAAGGTTGACAGTGTCCCTTTAAAGTTAATTTGTATTCACACAGGCAAAGCTGAGCATGCAGTCAAGAGGAGGAAACAAAAAAATCCCCTCTCAATGAGTTGGTTATTCCTTACCTTTCAATTACTATTTGTTTAGCTCAGTGTTCTAACTCCAACTGTGACTGGCAGCTGTAAATACAAATTAATTCATGTTAACCCTCAGAAAGTAAATTATTATTTTCAATAAACGTGCATGTTTTCTTGTTCCTCTTGCTATTCTTGCTGTAACAAAAACAGATCCCTCTTTATGCAGCCGTTCGTACATTCAACATGTGCAACACCTGTGAGTGTGATGTTACCTATACTGTTCAAACTTAACTCCCACTCTCTATATAGACACCTTAATGCTTTTAACGCTTATTCTTGTTATATATATTTTTTTATTTGAGACCATTCACTTCTTCATCCTATCAAAAACATTAATCAGATGCAAGACAGCTACTGTGAACATTTAATGCTATGGTACAGTATGTAAAATGATTATGTGATCAACTCATGGCTTCTTTCAGGGTTCTCTGTAATGGCTGCCAGCACTGGAAATGTTGCCACACTAGCTTCTCCTTTTAGAGCTTTTAAAGTTGGTGCAGCAGCGAGTGCATCCAGTGACGTCATGACATCATGTGTGTCCATGCGATGAAGTCAGATGCCGTATGTTATTATAACACTCTCACCAGACCCACTTGAGCTGTCTTAAAAGTAGTGCTATTAAAGCACCTTTAGCATTTTGTATAGCTGACATAGCGAATTTCAGAGAATGCATGTATCCAGCATATTACAACAAAGTTACTAACCTCACCATATTTGAAGCTCATTTCATCAGATATTATGTATTTACAAGCCTGCTATGTGGATACATGTTATCCACAGAAAAAAAAATTTTTAAACAGAAAAGATTTTACAAAAAAAAAAAGCCCTTCTTGTATTCATTAATCCACACATCTTGCTGTTGATTACTTTGTCAAATACAGACTGCAGCAGCCCTGGTTTTGAAATATCTGGCCATTAAGGAGGGTGAAAAAAATGGGCTTGAGGAGAAGCCAAGTGCAGATAAAAAAGGAGCCTGAAGCCACAGATGAGGGCAGTGTTGACATTGTTAACACTGCCCTTTAAACAACCCTACCTTCTGAGAAACAAAGAACCTGCCCCTTATATAAGCGCTAACCAGCTGAGCTCCTCGTTTAACCCACATTTTAGATTTGAGGCTTTTTGAGGAAAATTGAATTTATTTGGATGACAATTCATATAAAGATAAAATCCACCTACGGAGGTATTTTATGGATGATATTCTTTTTATGGGAAGGAACAGCAGATGAGCTCCACGATTTTAAAACAGAGATGGAGTCACGCACTAACACTTTATGATTTGCAAAGGCATTCAGGGCAGAGAGCATTACTTTTCTGGATTTAAAGAAGGTTAAGGTAGAAGACTCACTGAAGGTTAACATTCATAGAAAAATATTGACTAGAAATACTCTGCTGCATTCTTGAGCTACCATCAGAGGTATATGATTAATAATATACCAAAAGGTCAGTATATGGAAATCAAAAGAAACATGGCTGTACAGGAGGAATATCAGATCGCAATAGAAAAAACGACATCAAAGATTTAGAGACAGAGGTTATAGTGATTGTATATTACACAAAGCTGAAAGAGAAGTAGAAGAGATAGATCAGTACTTCTTACAAACAAATTAAAAAATAAGGACAGTGAAAAACTGTTTTTTGCAACAAAATTTTCAGAATATCAGAAAACGTTTGCAATTTACTGTGGATACACCGGGGCTTAATGATTACACACACAGAAGGAACTGGAAACTTTAGGTCTAAACCCCTGTAGTAGCAAAAAAGGTACAGGATTTGAGGATAAACTGTGTAGGTCTGAGCACAGGGCACCACATGTAGAGTCTGACAGTGACTGGTTAAGATCCGAGGCAAAGGACAGTTTCCCATGTGGGAGCTGTCAGCAGTCTTCTAGCACTAGAAGAGCTAAACAATTCAGAGGCATAATCAAAATGAAAATATTGGAATAAGGAATTTCATCAGCTGCCAGACTTCACATGTGGTATACCTGCACAGGTACCCATGTGATTTATGTTATATAGACAAGAAAACTCACATTGAGGATTTCAGAGCACAAAAGCTGCATAAGGAGAGGAGATAAATACTGTCCTGTAGTGAGACACTTTGAAGAAAGGGCACACTCAATCTGACAATTGAGATTTATTTAACTTTTCTTAATTTAGTTTTTGTTTACTAGGTAGGGTGCACTAGGCAATTAAATTCCTATTTACAGGTACAACCCATGAGAGTACAGATTACAGAGATATCGTACAAATGAGTTACAAAGGCAGCAGATGCTAGTGGGCCTGGCTAGCAATGAGCGCATTAAACAATAAATAAAGTATATGGTACAGTGTTATAGAGCAAAGGAATACACACCACTGGAGTGGGAATGCAGAATAATACACCCAGGCAAGTAATCTGGGGGTGATGGTGGGGGATTACCCAGTGGAACACTTCATTTTACAAATGGAAAGTAACCATCCTGGGGTTGAGAGTTTTCCTGGCTGTACAGTTCATAATCAGCAGTGAATTACAACACAGTGGCAATCATAGTTCATAGGAGAATGGGGAAACTGGCTTGAGCATGAGCAAGTAGATAATCCCTTTAAAGCAGCAATGCAATGAAAAATGTTTTTCCAAAACAGCTAGTTTCAGCTGCAGTTAAGAAAAATACTAACATGTTTGTTAAATGTAGTTGTCTAGGTACCTCCTATGCTATACACCATGAATCAGTCTTGATTTTTTTTTACCCGAACCCTTGCCAGGTATACAGTTCTATTTCTACGCACAACATGGTGGCCATCTTTTTTTTCTTGAGAAAAAATCTCAATTAAAATGTTTATAAAATACTCACAATTAGAAAAGTGTAGCACCAAGTAAAACTGGAAGATGCCTGGAATCTTTTATAGTGTGACAAAAGGTATGGTCAAGTTTTTTTGCCCAGCTTCACTGCACTGCTGCTTTAAAAGTTTCTTGAGGTCTTCTTTGAATAGCCTATGAGAGGGAAGAGTACGGATATCAAGTGGTAGGGCGTTCCAGACCTTTGGGGCAAAGATGGAGAAGGGCTGTTCACCCATTTTTTTTTCTTTTTTAACTGTCTGTTTATGCCCCACTCTATGCCATGATCCTGCTTTCTCTCAGGGAACCCCAAAGCACCACTGCTTTGCCGTGACCTGCCCTTCTCTCTATTCTGCTGTGATTTATCTCCCAGGTGGAGAAGAGGGGAACTTTGTCCCCTCTAACTCAGTGGTGCCTGTAAGGTACCTTGCAGTCAGGGAGTGCAGGCCCAATCCTTTTTGGTTCACCAGGGTCGGTTGTGTGGCATATCATGTCTTTATTTCTTTCATTTCTCCACTCCCCTGTGGATGCAGGTACGCAGTGGGGAGTCAAGGTATGTGTGCACATGAACATGCTGCCACATTGACCCTCCAACTTTGTGTTGGACCTTTCCACAGTGCTGTTGGCTGCACCGCCACCTGTGGTCACCCAGGTGGCAGTATTGCAGTGAGGATGGTGACCCTCCCTCCTCAGAGGAAGAGGGCGTCCTCTTGGCATGCTCAGTACTCCTCCCCTCAGCCAGCCATTCATTCATCCATCTTTTTTTTTTTTTTTTTCTTTATCCACCTTCACACATAGCCTTGAACTCTCTCAGATGGGGGCACTCAGCTTACCTCTCTCCTGCCATGTCTGAGACACAGTCCTGACACTCGGAAGAGCTAACTCCTCCATTTTTCCAGGCTTCCACACCTCACTGAATGCCACCCTAACATGTGGGCAATCCGTGGACGGGGGCTCCAAGGACAGCCAGCGTACATGACTGCTGGGCGTGGGGGTAGCTCCCAGACCCCATCGTCGCCTATCAAGGCTGGGTCCATTTTCCTTTGTACAGTTGTTCCCCTGGGCTTGGACATGCAATGACACCCTGCTTGATGTGCACACGCTCCCATGCACACTCGAAAGGCGTCCGCCACAGCCCTGATCTCCTGTGTCGGCTAGGCAGAGCAAACACCTGGTGGCCACCAGAGGGTGCTAATGCACTAGTATGGGCAGTTCCCCCTTCCCGAGGAAGGAGAGCAGTCCTCCGGATGCTCAGTCCTTCCTCATCCCCACCGACCCCCCGGCAACCTGTGCTCGTTCCCGAACACGGGTCGCCAGCATAGCGCGAGGTGTGCCGTCCAGCGCCTCAACCCTCAGCACCACCGGGCTGGCCATTTATCCATCTTGATGGAGCTTTTGTGGACATGGTGGAGGGATGCATCAGAGGACCCGGCTGAGTAATATTTGTCAGGCATGCAGGGGAATTATTGGGGGAACAGAGGAGGAGGCTCTTAATAGCTTGTGAATAAAGCACCTAAAGCAGTAAGGCTGGGATTCAGCAAGAAAGGGCCATTTCAGAAATGCACAGAGTAAGCAGTTGTGGGTGAGACAGTGAGATGCCAAAAAGAAGTGACTGATAATATTTTAGGTCACCTCACACTTCTGAAAGGTGGCGTTGGGAGATTGAGAGAAAACCAGCTGACCATATTGTAGTTGAGGGATGAGGACCCCTGGGAGATGGCAAGCCTAGCCTTGGGAATAAGTGAGCATCTGGCTCAGTAGGCAAGCCCAAGTTGGGAGGCCAGGATGATATGGAGAGAAAAGTCCAGGATAGGATCAATGGTGATACCCAGATATTTAAACTCCATCACAGTAGATAAGGAACAATGATCTAGACATTGAATTGAGAGAGGCTTAGTCCAAGATATGAGTCAAGCCTGGGACCCAAATAACATGGCTTGTGTCTTGGAGGAGTTGAAGACTAACGTGTTCTTGATGAGCCATGCCTGAACCTGGGAGAAGGCCTTCTGTAACTGAGCATTGTCATGAGAGATGAAGGAACAGCTAAGGTATAGCACAGTGTTCTTTATACATAATGGTGGAACAGTGGGATGTGGCAGAGGGGAGGTCATTGATGAAGATGAAAAAAGCAAGAGGCCAAGTATTGAGCCTTGCAGGACACCGAGTTTGCTGGGGGCCAGGGAAGAGACAGAGTTATTAAAGTTAATATACTGCTGTCTATCAGTAAGGTAGCTACAGAACCAAGAGGCAACATGGTGGGACAGGCAGTTGAAATTAACTTGAAGTGGAGAAGGGAGTGGTCAGCAGAGCTGAAAGCTTTTGATAGATCAATGAAGATGGCCCAAGTGAGGGAGCCATTATTCATGGAGTACGTGATGTGATTTTTTTAGCTGAATTAGCTTGGTGGGGGTGCTATGAGCCTTCAGGAAACAATGCTGTTTCGGGGTAAGTTGATTGTAGGTCTGAAGAAATACGGCCAGCTAGGAGATAAAAACCCTTTCAAGTAGTTTGCTTTAAATTAGCAATAATACTATTGGCCTATAGTTATGACCAACTTGGGGATACCCTTTTTAATAATTGGGGTGAGTTTGGCAATCTTCCAGCTGTCAGGGACTATTCAAGAGGAAATGAACAAGTTAAAAATGTACAAGGTGGGCAAGGATAGGATGGGTGCCCCTTGGCACAGCAGGTTTCATAGAATCCCATCAGGTCCCGTGCTGCCACCATTTGTAAGGGATTTTAGTAATTTGATAGCTTCACCTGTGGACACTAACCATAGGTGAAAGGGAGAGTAATGTCAGATGGTGGTGGGGGACGACGAATCAGATGTTATATCGGGGGGGGGGGGGAGTTACACAAAGTGGGCATTAAAGGTATTGTCAGTTGTTCCAGTATTGTTACAGTGGACCCTGTCAAGTAACAAGTGACTGATTTCTTTGTTGGACAGCCTAATAGATCTTTGATGTGCCCCCAAAGCAGAAAAGGTTCCTAGCAGAGGCGATTAGTTATTCCCTGCAAAAGGAACTTTTAGCAAGGTGGGTGGCTCTTTTATATTGGTTCAAACAGCCCTCCCCTTTCAGAAACAAAAAACCTACCCCTTACATAAGAGTTAACCAGCTGAGAGCCCCTCTCTTAACCCATATATGGATTTAAGGTTTGTAGATGTCCATTCTGTCTTGTCTCTTGTGTCAATAATTGTGTTCTCCCAGCCCCATCCCTGGCGGACATTTTTTACAACTTCTATGCCCTTTATGCTCTGTCGTTTTCAGGGTAGCTCTAGATGCTTTGCAGTTCTGTCCTTATATTCTGTATACTTATTTAAATACAATATATTTATTACTGTATATGCATATGTCAACAGAACTTGTAACACAGCTCACTGTCGCCCGCTGCAATGGAGCGCCAGGATTCGCCGGACGGCCACAGCTGACTGAAACCAAGCGGGTATTAAGCCACAGGTAATGCCCGCTCGGTCAGTACCAGCTGTGGCCATGGAGGCACCCGAGGGTAGCAGCCCGTTCCGTGGTGCACCAGGTCCCCACTGCATGGCATTTGGATATAGGAATGCTTACGTCCCACCCCTATGCGTGTAGGCATTCGTGCACAGGGCCCAATAATTTTAGTCTCATGCATCTTCCACCATTTCACTTATAAGTAAAACCACATATGTTACAGGACCCAATGTTCTTTTTGTGATATCTGGGATCCGTTTCAATTCATATTTCTCGCACTGATAATTTTGAACTAGCATAAGTTGTTCTAGAGCAAACTCCCAGAGGGAACAATACTTATGCTGATCTTGAGATGTTCTTACATGTTATACCTGCTTGCTGTCACACACACAGTATGTATTAATGCCTGGCTTAACCAGGGACAAGTGGCATGAACTTGCCTGTTTAAGAACAAGTCTGCTGTACTTTTACAAGTAGCAGAATGTGGTGAATTTCAATACTTGAATAAGAAATTTGCTTTACAGTGGTGCAACGTACACGATCCTTAGTCTTGTCTAAAGTCCATTTAAAAAAAAACATTTAGCAGTCTCCTAGCGGCACCATTACTTTCAATACCAAATGGCATGTTTGCACATGGTACTGTTTCTCATATACAAGAGTTCGATCAATGTGTTTAGGTGTGCATCTGTGTGTCATGTAGCAAGTCAGAGTCGATAATACTGTCTAACAATTAAAATAGTATTTTTTTAAGAAAACAGCTTGCCATATAACCCACAAGAAATCTTTGAAGTTAGTATTCTGTAGGATCTGCAGCTTATCAATCAGGTAGGGAAATGGGCAGACTGGGTGGGCCAAGCGGTCCTTATCTGCCGTCAAATTCTATGTTTCTATGTTTCTGTTCCATTAAAGTAAATTGACATTTGCCAAAGCCCATTATGCAGATAGTCTGTGTCTGTAGTTAGTGTAAACACAGAATACCAACTGTGGAATTTATTGATTTGAATTGGGGAGAGTAAGTCTGCAGTGCCAAGTGATCAGAACTTAACTTTATATAGAATCTTGCATTCTGCAGAATATGATTACATCATTGGAAACAGCCCAGGAAATGAGGATTTCCACACTTGTGGATTTCAGATTCTGATCACACAAACTTGATAGAATCCAAAGGCACATCAGACAATAGGAAAGAGCATTCAGAATATTCTGGGAGTTGCAACTCCAAAGATACCTCTAATTTGGATGTTAGATTATAAGAGATCAGACAGAAAAAAAAAACTACAGGTCTCAGAAGTAGCCAAAAAAAAAAAAAAGTTTAAAGAGTGTTTGGAGAATATATGATACTGAAATCAGTGACCTCTAACCAAGCAGTTGCTGGGGATTCTGTAATTTGCAAGACGTTGTTGGTGTGGAACACAAACTACATGATCTCATTTTTAAAATCTACAGTTCCCAAAAAGTTGAAATCTAAAATTCCCCTTATCACTAATTAATATCAATAAAATTATATATAGAGTAATGGCTGGGTAGGGGGTTATAATGAGATTCTATGCACCCCCCCAAGGGGTGAGATGCCACATAAACCAGAAGAGCAAGGCTCAAGGGGTTTATTAAGGCATCCCATCCCGAGGGTGTGTGTAAAATTCAAGTTTTACACCCCCCTACCCAGCCTTTATTTTATATAATTGCTGGGGAGTGTTTTCTCGCCCCAGCAACTATGTAAAATAAAGATATTTCTATGGAGCAGGGACCAGTCAGGTTTCAGTGTGGTCCGCGGCTCCTAATGAAAACCATTGCTGATGTTTGTTTTTTTTGGTGGGGGGGTTAATTTGTTTTCTTAACCTTTAACCCTTTAATGTGAAAAAAATGTTGCCCAGTTGTTTGAAACATACCGCCATTGACTCCAAGTGCAGTGAACCATGTAGAGTTGGGGAATGGTGGCCAGCACGGAAGATTCAAGGAGTGTTGGCTGCGTATACACATTGTGAGAGAAACCCGGTGCATGTTCCCCATTATGAACCACAGGTTATAACGGCAAATTATAACCAGGTTTCTGTATGGGAGAAAATGCTCCCCAGTTATTATATCCTCATTACACACACTGCCTCATGCATTATTCTATATTTTATGCACACCAGAGGTGTGACACCTCATGAATCGCGAGAGCAAAGCTCGAGGGGTTCATCAAGGCATCACACACACCAAGGGGGTGCATAAAATCCGAGTGGACACACACACTTCCCTATGTTTTATTTTTTATAAAAACTGGTTCCTTTAAATTTTTTGTCAGAAAGGTGCTTGTAGAACAGCTTAATGTCGATCTTGATTTTTTCTTAGAGTGTTTCTTTTTCCTTGCTGCTCTATGAATTTTTGTCTTTCTAAGCCAGTAGGTTGCTGAAATGGTGATGAATGTGCAATTTTTTAGGTGGGTAGATAGATGTTAGTAGATCACTGGTTATTTTTTGTTTCTGTGAGAAATGTGCCTTTCTTCCGCCACATGTAAGTTAGATTCCCGTTCAGCGGTTACAGTGAGGTTAGCGCAATCAAGTTGACAACGCGAGGAGCCAGTAGCACTAGCACTAGCTGAGAGTGATATTAGAATTTTTGCAAAAGGTGCTTAATCAAACTCCACTATACACAGGTGATTATATACTTATATGTATAATCAAACTCCATTATACATGGGTGATAATACACATATGTGTATAATCGAACTCCATTACACACGGCCATGTATATTAGAGTTTGACAGCTTCTGCCCACAGCTGATAATCATCACTAACCAGTTATTATAATTAAGTAAACACATTTGCTACACAGTGCAAGAACACACATTTCCAAAACGAACATTAAACATGTGAAAGGCAATTTTTTATTTAAGGGGACACTGTCAACCTGATTTTCATCATAATATTTCTAGTTAAAAACCAACATTTTATGATTGCTTACCTTCTCTAAAACTCATTGATGTTGCTGTTTGTTTTGCCTGTCTCCTTGTTTAGCAGAACTAAAATGCATGCTAATGTATTTTTATAAACAACCTTGTTTTGTTTACACTCCTGGATCTGTTCTTACTGCATAGTTCCTGAGCATTAGAAACATACCCAAACAGCGCAGTCACTCATGAGACAGTAGCCTTGTAAACTCCCACTGCATCATGATGGGCTAGACTGTGTTGTGGGTGTTCCCAAGTCCAGGAAAGATGCAGTTGGAGCTGATCAAGGAATGTAAACAAACCTGTGTTTGTGTGGTAACACCAGTATGGTGGACTGTCTGTTTTTCACTTTTTTTAAGAAAAAAAAGAGTCAGAATCAAACTACCAGCTACATCAGCAATCTTTACAGAATGTTGGCAATCATAAAATGTGTTTTTTTTTAATTAGGGACACTTTGAGACCTAAGGGGGTGGACAGTGTCCCTTTAATTAATACTATAAATAGTAACCTACACATGCAAATTGCACTCCTGAAAGAGGAAAGACAGAAATAGTTGAGAATATACATGTCTAATTTTGTATTTATACTTTTACAGTTTTTCCCTGTCTTTCACCCTACTGTCCCAGGACCCCAGCAAATGGCAGTGCATGTGTGAGGAAGTGCACACACGCTCCAAGGTGCCAGTTCTGGATGCTTCCACCCCTCTCTGGCAATCATCGGGCTACCCGTAGCCTGGCACTACTATCCATCCTCCACTGGGTGGCAGCTAGGGGCCGGGGAAACCCCTCATCCCTCCTCAGGAGGGGCAAGCCGCATCACAGCAGCTCAGTCCTGCTCCTCACCCCCCCCCCACCAACCTCTGACAACCCAGGCTTGTTCCCAAACCTGGGTCACCTGTGTGGCACAAGGTGTGGCATCCAGTGCCTCAACCCTCAGCACCACTGGGCCGGCCAAAGGTTGAGAATATTAGATGTAGCTACCCCTACTTAGCTATATCATAGTCATGCCCCCTACTTATCACTCTAAGCATAAACAGTATATTAAACTGTAGTGTACTACACAAAAATATAAACTGAGACATAAATTATACACAAACAAAATGAGGGAATTTATTTATAGGAGAACGAACAAGGTTCTAGGAAAGGTAAGGCAGGATTAATGCAAAATAGTAGTGCAGTTTCTTGCAGCAGTGACCTACTACCCTCCAACAGGCAGTAAATACTTTTCAAGAGATAAAAGACCCCTCCCACTGGTGCAGTGGTAATCCCAAAGTCCCTGTCGGGAGCTCTCATAGTCTTTACGGTGTGTACACAGCTGGCTGAGGTTGCAGGCCTGGTTAAGATTGAAATGATGCAGTACTAATAGTAATGATGCTCGGTTAGTACTTTTGATTATTCTAATGGGATACGATGGATAGCCAGTCTGTCCAACTTTGGACCAGCGATCATATCTGACCCTATTGGGATTTTGGTTTTTTTCCGTAATAAATTTTTATTGATTTTCAACAAATGCAAAGTACAAAAAACATTGCTCATAACAGAGTAGTATAAAATAAAAATAAAAAGGATGTCTAACAAGTAACATTACTATAGAATAATGTACATAATACCACTAAGATACATAACAACAGTGGAACAATTTATTAAGGTTATGAGGTTGGAGAGGCAGTTTTAAAATTAAAGAATGGTTCCCATATTATATTAAATAGTGCAGTTTTATCTAACAGTTGGTAGCTAATACATTCATTGTTGGCTAAATTTCCTAAGGAATCTATTAGTTCTCTGATTGTAGGTATCTTTTTATCTTTCCAGTTTTGTAAAATTAACCTTTTATATGCTAGGGCTAGGGATAAAATCCAGAGTTGATGAGGTCTATGGAACTGCTGTAACGAGGAGATATCGCCTACGATAAAGATAAGAGGAGTAAAGGGAAAATTTTACTGCAGAATTTTCTGACACGTAGTATGCATTTCATGCCATTTTGAAAGTATCTGGGAGCAGGACCTGAAAAGATGCTCTAAGGTAACCTAGGGTCACTGCGTTTCCAATGTACATGCAGGTTTTTGTTTAGTCTCTGTGGAGAGAGAGAAATAATATCTATGTAATATTTTGAATTGAGTTAGCCTCCCATTAACTTCCCCACTGCACTGTTGAGCATCCTTCCATACTTTTTCCCCAATTCGAATTTGGGATTTGTATGTTAAGATCTTTTTCCCATGCCACGTTGGATGAAAGTGTAAATGAGACATTACAATCTGAAATAATGTTATACAATAAGATAGTCCCTTGGTTGAGATGAGCCACCTTCAAACTCTGATTTCACTTGGAATTGACACTGCTGTGCTTACTTGCAGTTTCGGTTGCATTCACGATAGTACCCATAGTTTCAAGGGGTGTATCTGGTGGCCTCTAGCAGACTCTGATTACAAGACATTTATACTAAGGTCTTTGAAAGAGCAAGAAGGCGTTAGCCCATAACACTCTTATACTAAGCCAAATGATAATATGAAAGATTGTATCCTGTATTTATTAATCAATCTAGCCTATATTTAAAGTTTTCTTGGTTTCACTAATAATAACATCAACAGGTAATTTGTTCCAGGGACCCACAGTTCTAAGTGTAAAAAAATATTGGTGACTTTTATGTTTAAATGGTTTCCTTACTAATTGTAATGGATGACCTCTAACATTATATGAATGATCTTTAAATTGTAAACCTAACTCAGTCATAAGATAAGGATCTTGGATAATATCAAAAAGGAGTAATGAGTCAAGTCTTAAAAAATGGGTAGATAAAGACATAAGGTTTAACCAGTGTAAACGATTATTATATGATTCATTTTTTAAACCTGATTTTTTTTGGTAAATCGTCATTGAACCTTCTCAAGTAAGTTCCCAATAGATTTTTATATGGACACCACAACTGGGCCATATACTCCAAATGTGGCCTAACTTAGGATCTATACAAAGGGATAAGAACCTCAGACTTGCGTGATCTAATGTTACGTAAGATAGACCAAACTGCCCCATTAGACGTATTGATAACACCATGGATGTGTTTATTATAAGACATATCATCTGAAATGGTGATTCCCGGATCCTTTTCATCTGAAGTACTAATAAGGTTAGTCCTATTCAGTTAGTATGTGTAGTTTAGGTTATTGGTACCCAAATGCATAACTTTACACTTGCTTGAATTCCACTTCAAACCCCACTTATCCACCCATGATGTTATGCTATCCAAATCCTTTTGAATGACAGTGGCTTGTATAACATCTAAACAAGGACCACCAATTTTAACATTGTCTACATATTTGATGGTAATAGACTGACAATCATAGGTCATATCTGCAATGAATGCCTGAAAGAGGCATGGGCCCAACACTGAGCCCTGCAGAACCCCACTGGATACATAATCCATCACAGATCTGGATCCATCAATAACAACACTTTGTGTCCTATCCTGCAACCAATTACTGATCCAATGAATAATATAACAATTGATTTTAATGTTATATAGTTTTGTAATAAGAGCCAAATGAGGCATAATGTCAAATGTCTTACTAAAGTCAATATAGATAATGTCACAAGGTATATTACGATCGAGAAGGGAACTGATAGTCTCATAAAAAGACAATAAATTAGTTAGACAGCTTCTACCTTTTTTAAATCCATGTTGTTCTGAGTCTTGACTATTCAATGTTGGTGTTACAATATATTTAATTAGACGCTCCAGGACTTTACATACTGTAGAAGTCAAACTATTAGGGCGATAGTTCTCCCAGTTGTTTTTTGGCCCCTTTTTATGGATCGGTATAACATTAGCTTTCCTCCAATCATCTGGAACATAATTTTCTAATAGAAATTTTTTGAATATGATTTTAAGTGATAAAGAGATGTATTTTGCTAACAGGAATAATAAATGCCCTGCTAAGTTATCAGGACCAGAGCAATATTTTCCCTTAAATGTGAGAAGTTTGTCTAATATTAATTTTTCTTGAACTATTATAGCAGTATCCTCATTATTATTAATACTTTTGGATGAATAATTATTAGTATTGGTAAATATTTTACAAAATTCCTCATTAAATAGATCTGCCATAGATTTGGGGTCATGCACTATATACTTTTTTAGCAAAATTGGACCAACTTGGCGAACAGTTTTTTTTTTTATGAATTAATGTATGAGTAAAAATCCTTACTATTATTTTTATTTGCACTATTGGCAAGCTTGTGTTCCCATCTTGATTTTGCCTTCTTAATAGTGAATTTACATTTAATCTGAATTAGTCTGTAGGCCTCCCAAGTAGCACCAGATTTATTCTTTATATAATTGTTGTATTTCTTCTTCTCTAATTTTATCAATTTGTTTATAGAGGGGTTGATCCATTTTGGTGAATGTTTTTTTTACTGTGAATTTTGGGCTTGAAAGGAATAAATGTGTCTGTTATATTGGAAATAATTTTAAATTTAATCCGACTATTTTCTGAGCTTGAGTTGGAAAGAATGGACTTCCAAATCAACCTGCTTCATAACATTCTCAATAGAAACCAAATCTGCTTTATTTTAAAAATAAATATTAGTGCTTTTACTAACAGATAAATATAATTTGTTGATGGTAAACAAAATAGTGTTATGATCACTCCCTGCGATTGGATCGATAATTCTTAAGTCTATAATTGGTATAGGATCACTACAAATAACGAGGTCTAGGATTTTATTTGCCCTAGTTGGTTCTGTAACATGTTGTATGGGATTCAATTCAAAACACGTGGAAATACATTTTTTACCTTTACTACTTATAGCGGTAGAATCTTGCCAATTAATATCACCAAGATTAAAATCACCAGTAATGATAATATGTCCAATTTCACTCACCTGCTCAATTTCAAACAAAATGACTTCAAGTACACTAACAGGTGAATTGGGGGATGGTAACAGCTTCCAACTATAATGAAGGTCATCTTGTGTCAAAAAAAAAGTTTAACCCAAATAGTCTCAGTAAATATATTATGAGTTTTTATACAGTTAGTTATATCTACAGTATTCAGGATGTTTTTAACAAATAGAGCAACACCTCCACCCCTTCTATTAGGTCTATTTAATCTATATGACCTATAATCCATTAAACAGCACTCCCATAAAGCTTTGTCATCATCCCATGTTTCACAGATTGAAACAATATCAATATTGTAATGTAAAACTTTCAACTGAAGTTTGTCCATTTTTTGAATGAGGCATCTTGCATTAAAACTTAGAACCTGTAATAGTTTGTTTGATAAGATAGTATCACAAACTGTATCATGAGATGATGGCTGCACCATCAACTCCCTCCCATTATTTAGTTTAAATAGTTATTAATAAGTGACAAGAACTGATTACTCAAGATAGCATTACCCCGCCTACTTAAATGTAACCCATCCCTACTGAACAGTTTGTTTCTGCCATCAAAGGTTTCCCAGTGGGTAACACAAATGATGTCTTGTCGGTGACACCATCTGCGAAGCCAATTATTGATTATCTTAATCTTTTGATTTAGAAACGTGGAGAAACAAGGGGATGGGAAGGATTTCTGAAATACATATTTGACATCCAATTTCTACTAACGTGTTCATTAGCCCCACAAAGGTAGACTTGATACCTTGAATGGAATCATAATAGATATTGTTAGCTCCACATGTATAATGACAATAGGGTTACTACCACAATTGTTCATAATATTGTCCAACATGTTAGAGATATCAGCTAATTTAGCACCACTAAAAGTAGTACAATTTCTATTAACTTTATCAGGATTACAGATGGACCTATCCAAAAACTTAATCATTGAATCTCCTATAACCAAAGTCTGTCTTAAGGGGGAGTATTAGAAAGGGGGACATTGCTGTTATGGATTTGAGTATCTAAATTACTGTGAGTAGTATCCATAGAAAAAGCAATCAATGGCTGGTCATCAACAGCTAAATTCTGCTGTAATGAAGTAACATCAACAGATGGAACATGAGTATCACTTGCTACATTGTCTCCAGATGAGCTAAGGGGTGTATTAATCAAGTCTGATCGCTGACATTGCAGGGGATTAAGACAGTCAAATCTATTTGATAAAGAGATACCATGATGTTCAGCCTTTCTACCTTTTTTATATCGCCTACTACTTTGGACTTCATACCACACATTGTCGTTATATTCCTCTTGAGCGTCATCCTACCTAGCTCTTTTCTTAGTAATATCACTTAAAGTGGACAGAAAATTAGAAGGTGATTGAGTAGATAATAAATTACTAGCCATCTGTTGATCTTTAACTGTGTCTACTAAAGGTATAGGATCAATAGAATGCTGGTCATTATGTATAATGTCAGGATGACTAGCTGAATGTAAATTATTCAAGGTACTAAATCTCTCAGTCATTTTTAATTGACTAATTTCTAAATGGTTCAGGCATGAAGAAAATAAACTTAATTTCTTGCTTTAATTCCATGTTCTCCAAACATCTACAACACTGAAATGGGCGATTTGGGATATCCCCTGTAATGAGTGTAAACATTTTGCACAATGTACATTGTGACCCCAGATGGCCTAAAGTGGTTGTAAGTGTAACATTGTTTGTATCAGTGAATACTGGTGAAGCCATATTGCTTTCACTTTATTACATAAACACACAGTATGCAAATACTAACTCAATGATAAATACCCAATTAACAAATAACACGAATACTGGTGCTTTTCTTGTGGAACACTTAATATGGACAACTTACCCTCTAACAGAGCCTAGGGCCTCTCTATCCCTCTATACCCTCTGGACACTTTAGACGTGTCTCCGTGTGCAGAAATGCATGCCTGCCTCACTGTGCTCAATTCACGCCGCAGAGGTATGAGCAGATATAGCATACGACCCGAAGTAAATCACCGGTCACGACTCCTTCGTACGCAAACTACAAATTTAAAATAAAAATAACACCTACAGGTGTATATCCACACTCCTTGCTGCTATATCTACCTCCCCAGCTATTAAAAGAGCTAAATAGTACAGCAGGGCAATATCTGTAGTTCAGAGCGCAACCCTGAAAACTACACTCCTGCTCTGTGCTCATTATATAATTTAGCCCAGAGAGTCTGTGTGTGTGGGAGGGGGGAGATTTGATTTTATCCTGAATGTCAATAGCTTGAATACCCTCTCTCTGATGTAAAAGGCCACCCCACCTCAGAGTCTTCCTTCTCTGTCTTTATAGAAAAGTTGGAAACCGTCTTTTCCATGACCCAGGTAATTTCTGAGGATCATCATGTTTCCATAAGTGCTACTACGGTGAGGTTAGAGTCATGAATTATAGCATCTAGTTCATCTTTCTTATTTTGTAAGCTTCTGACATTGATGACTGTTCATTCCAAATGTTTAAGCCACCAGTATCTGGTGTTGGAGGGTGACTGTTTATGTTTGAGTTTATGGTGAGCTTCACTTGAAAATTAATTGTATGTTCCTCCTGAAAATCTAGTTTAAATTTAGGGTGACATTTTTTATTTGCTGACTCTACCTTAATAATAATAATTTATTAAGGTGTAGGCAATCCTTACAATACAGTGATGGAGAATTCTTAATAAGACCCCAGGTGTCCAACAATCAGTTTTCTGCTTTGCACCAATTACTGAGACAAGTACTTCTGCAGTAGATGGTGCTTTTTATTTCTTTTATGCTTTTGGAATAGGTAGGGTAATAGAAAGAATCACATCTCCATGCCTCATCTTTTTTCCCCAAGCTACAATAGGTCAAAATATATGCCATACTTGTGGGTTCTTCCATGTGATTAGAACCCACATGAATAACTATGGTCTGGCTGGTTCAGTAGGTACTTATAATTTTATCTATTCTTTGGTTAATGTCATGTACCCTGGTGCCAGGCAAACTGGTAACCATAGTGTTAATGTTATCATCTTTGCAAATGTTTGTGCCCGTGAACCTGATGACAGAATCGACAACGATTCATTTTTTTTCTAGGACAATGGGCTTGTGACTGGGTAATATTGATGTTAGCTGCTGGAAAAGGTTCCTGGCAGCATGGTTCAGGAGCTAAGGCATTAGGGGGAATAGCAAGGGTCAGAAGTTGGGATGGAGCGGTTCTAGCTTTATTGTCTCTACGTTCATACCCTTTATTTTGAACGAGGCACTATTCATCATCTCTGTTATAAGGGTCTTCACTCCCCCCCTTCTGTTTTTTTCTCAAGTTAGTTTGGACTCCTATGATATTTCCCTCTGATGTTTTCTGTTTTTAATAAGATTTTCAGAGTGATGTTTTCCACAGCTATTGTTTTTAAAAATAATTCTGTGATACTAATCTCTGTTGCATTACTCACCTTTTCAAGTTCAGCATCCAGTTCCTTTAATTTGCTGCATTTTTTCACAAATGAGTCTATCATTTAGATCTAGTAGTTTTAAATAGAAATAAATAAATAAATAAATAGTAGTAGGGATGACATATACATGCAACAGGAAGTGCGTTTAATGATAGAACCTTCCTTCCAAAGAATTTCTGAAAAGTCACCTGTGGGGTCCATGATCCGATGGTTGTTGGCTGTTTTAAGGCAGAGAAAGGATTTGCAAGCTGGAAGGGAACAGGCTCATCCTTTCATCCTTCTCAGCTGATGCAGGCAGTTGTGCTTGCCTCTGTCTGTGCATCAGTTCTGCTCTGCACTCACCAACGTTCACCAAGAATCAGCCTTTAAGACTGCCGGACCCGAAGTGATTGTCAAGCTAACTCCCGGTTCAGGCAGTGCACAGAAAACAGTACTTATTATGTTTAGAAGCACCAAAGACAGGGCACTGTAGCTTAATAGTAGTTTTAAAGTGACCTAAATGATGCTAAAATGCTTAATAGCTCTTATACGAGCTGTCAAGTAGGTGGCCATTTCTTGGTCTGCCACCTATCCCACAATACGCAATGGTGACTGTTGCTCTGTATTACACTGGCACTCGTCTCAAAAAGAGAGACAGTGGGGGAGTTTTTTTTTCCTTTTTCTTTGTTTTACGTAGTAGAGAGGAGGAGAGAGAAGTACAGTGCACACAGACAGTGCTCTGCTGTTCTGAGTTTCAACTCACCATTCCTGTCACCAATGTTTTCTTCTAATTTTTTTTTACCCTGTGGGTGGATATCTCAGCTGTGTGTGTGGCACTGGGTGCCAAGAAAAAGACCCATGTGCGCAAAGTAAGTCCATATAAGGAATACCGTTTATTGCTGATAAACACTGTAAGACATGAATGAACATGAAATCAATCAATTTTTTATTTATAAAAAGGTGCCTTTCTAAAACCAAGGCGCCTGTACAATAAAATACATAGAATACAAAAAATAAATTATTCTAAACAACATATAAATTCCAACAAAAAACAGTATAAAACCACATAACGAATAACCACATCAATCAATAAAAGCCAGGTTAAAAAGAAAAGTTTTTAAAGCAATTTTAAAACTCTGAACGGTTAGGCAGTCTCGTACCATAACACTATAATACTCAATGTAAAGCATAAATATACATTTCTCACAGTACAAAGAAATACAATATAACACAATACAAACCATGACTGTACAACATAACGGTGCATAATGTACAAGTTTATACAATGCAATATGCAAACTATGGGTAAAAAATGCAGATACTGAATGTGAAGTATTCACCAGCTATCAAGGGCCCCCGATTTTCAAAGGTGGATGCAAGGCTTGCATCAAGCACAAGGATTGATGCAGCTGCACCAAAGAGTTCACCACAACCTGCGCCTCATTTTATAATGTTTGGTACAGTTGAGACAATTTCCACTATAATATGGCAGCTTGCACCAAAGCTTTGGTGCAAGCCCCATAAAAAGGGGCCCCCAAAGGCTCAAAGTTAGACCAGGGGAGAGCTGGTCTAACTTTGCTGTGTTCAATGCAAGGGGCTTGCATCAGGGATTTGCGGCCGCCTTCATTACAAAATCGCAGTTGCACCAGTATTTGACGCAAGTCCCCACTTGTGTCAAACTCTCTGATGTAAGTCCATTGTGTCAATCTAACCCTGTTTGAAAATTGGGACCCCAAGTGTTAATTTATTGCTTTTCTCTCAAGTCTTTCCCATTTTTCCAATGGGCATATATTTGTTCTAGTCATTTTTCCACCAAGGGACACAAACAATTTTACACACATCAGGATATCTAAGTGTATTTTTTTCAATTAGTTTTTTTTTTTATTTTGGTTATTTTATATTTATTGCGTTTGTCATAAAAACAATACATATTATACATTCTTCTGCCAGACATCACTTAGATTGTACACATACATCCAGTGAATAGATAGGATTGGTAGTCTATACAGAACTGTATTAGGAATGGGGGGGAAAAACAAATTAAAATGTCACTTAAAATGGTTGTCCATTAAAGCTATAGTCTACCAAGGCTTTTGGGGAAACCATTCCTAAATTTTAAAAGTCCAAGAATTATTGTAATACTCAACCACCAGTGTTGATATGTCCCCACAACAAAATTGGTATTCCAAGCATTTATAACACATTAGTTACAGATACATCTATTTGTAATATGGCAGAAACGCAATATTTCCGGCTATATTCTACAGTCCTTGCAACCTTATTCGTTGCTCTGTGCTCAACTAGCACAAACAATTGAAAGATAACATTAAACAGTGATTTGGTTCACTTACATTTTACTTATCCCTCAGCTTCAGTTAGGTAGTTCAGGTCTCATCATCCGATTCAGGCATGTCCCGACTTTCTGGTACTCGAAATTCTTGACTGATGGCTTCCAGAGGATCGTTGAATTGAAACATAAGTCCCCCATAATAAATGCGGAGCCAGACCAGCATCAACAGTGAATGTGTTATTCCCAAATCCCGAAGTCATGTCCGGACGGCATCGAACTTCTTCCTCCTCACCCTGGTTGCGTATGAAAGATCCGGGAATAAATGAACTGTAAAGCCATTGAAGCTTAAACCATCTGCCAATCTGTCTGCGTGAAGGAGTAATTCTTTGACTGAAGGGTTTGCCGTTATCAGGAGAACTACTCTCAGAGCCACAGTACGTGGGCCTGCTGCTCGAGGAGTAATACGGTAGGCTTTGCAAAAGTGGTTAGTTATATCTTGTGGCAGATCCAAAACTTCCGTCAGCCAATTCTGTAGGAATGGTAGTAGCCCTCCTTCTTCACTTCCCTCTGGCATGCTGATAATTCTCACATGGGAGGCCCTACATGAGTTCTCTAAGGCCTCAAGTCGGTACTTTAATTGCGCATTTTCTTGCACCAATTTGGAAGTTGTGGCCATCGCTTGAATAGCGGTCTTCTCTGCCGATGTGGTGGTTTGAGTGGCCACCTCTAATTTTACATCTTGTTCCGTGAACCTTTGGAGAATTGACTCCACTTTCTGATCTATGGCTTGCATTGAAATTTGCAGTGCTCTCCACGGGGGTTCCGAGCCAGTCGATGTCGGTGGATTTATAGGGGCCTGTAGCTCTGCTGCCTGGGTTGTCTTAGGACCGCTGCCACTCGCCTTTTGGTTACGACCCATGGTAGTGCCTGGTATCAATCGACTCCTTATAAAATCAGCTGTTGAGATTCACAAGAATAAAGGACGATTCATGCCTTGTATTTTAGTTATTTGCATTTTAAATCCTTCTAGATATAGAGCTGTAGTAATGTGCTTCTTGCCGGTGGGCTGCTCAACAGCACACCTCAATTAGTTTCTTGAGTTTGTTTTAATGCTGTTCATAAGGCTGAAGCCTATCTTACAGTCTGCACTAGATACTTGAAACATAGCACACACATCTGCAAGCTGAGCTACCATGCTGTACTGTGGACTTATCAAAACAAAATGTATCATGTCTTTAAAGGAATTTATTGATCCACCTCTGATTTTCTCTGCTACTACAAATTTGTAGTCATTGTACTGGTTAACAATGGCCACCTACTACACTGATGCAAACCATCATGGCATTTGTTGTACAGCCTGTCAACATTATATGAAGCAAATTCAAAGCTTATGTGTGAGACTGCATCAAAATCAAAGGCAGGCCACTCAGAAAGTTCATCTGTGGGGAATCATCTGTCTAGATGATCTCATAACAGGCTAATGAATCTCAAAATTGGTGCTGTGCTTACTTCTATCATACAGTTAGCTAGAAGCAGTTGTACAGGTTGACTCCAGTAGACAGTATCACACATGTACTACCCCCTGAACATTGTTGTTTTATCCCTGGCAATCTGTGCAGCTTCAATTGTTGTCAGCCTGCGTTTTTGAAATAGTTTTGACAAGTCTGCTAACTTACCAAGTACATCATTTAATGCTGCAGAGGCAATGTGGTATTCAGAGTTAGCTTCTTAAAACAGTATGTTGAACTAGGAGCATTGCTTTCTTTTACTTCTGCCTCAAAATATTGCACTAAGGCATCATCGTTAGAGAGTAATACCCTGACTGCACAGTGCCTTGAAAGCCAACTTATCTCATTAAATAGATGGAGAGCCACTGTATCACAGTCTTGCATCTGAGCAAGTTCCCCAACTATTTTCTTCCAGAGAACCTAAAAAACACTGTATATACTGGGACCAATTTTCAAAAGCCCAAGAACAAGTCCCTGGTACTCCGTTTATATGGTGCATGGGAAGTGCTGCATTCTCCCGGCGCCAATCGGAATTTTCATTCCCGTGTGCCAAATACCACAGTTAGGGCCCTCCTGGTCTAACTTGCAAAATGCTGCAAACCTTTTTTTGTGAGACTTGTGCCAAGCATTTGGTGCAAGCTGCTATACAGTGTAGAAAATGTTGAAAACTCTGCCCAATATACTAAAATTGGGTGACGTTGCACCATCGGAGTTTGGCACAGCTGCGCCAAAGAATGGGGTTGATGCAGGGTCTGATGCAAGCCCAGCATCAGCCTTTGAAAATTGAGCCCCACTGTTCACAGTAAAGTCTCAATGTCTTTTATCAATGGCACCTGTTTCCAGGCATCATAGATAGAAACATAGAAACATAGAATTTGACGGCAGATAAGGACCGCTTGGCCCACCCAGTCTGCCCATTTCCCTACCTAATGGATAAGCTGCAGATCCTAGTTAACCAGCAGCCTACTTCTTCCTACCCCCCCCTGTAGAATTGCCTTATGACTGTCCCATGCATGCTTGAATTCCACCACTGTTTTTGACTCCACAACCTCCTCCGGAAGGCCGTTCCATGCATCCACAACCCTCTCTGTGAAAAAATACTTCCTTAAATTACCTCTGAGCCGCTCCCCTCTTGTTCTTGCACACCTCTTTTTTTGAAAGATGCTACCCTCTTGGACTTTGTTGATTCCCCTGAGGTACTTGAAAGTTTCTATCATGTCCCCCCTCTCCCTCCTTTCCTCGAGGCTATACATATTAAGCTCCTTAAGTCTCTCTTCATATGTCTTCGGTGCAGACCCTGCACCATTTTAGATGCCCTCCTCTGGACAGCTTCCATCCTGTCTATGTCCTTGTGGAGATTGGGTCTCCAGAACTGCATGCAGTACTCCAGATGGGGTCTGACCAGCTGTCTGTACAGAGGGATGATAACTTCCTGTTTTCTACTGGTGATGCCTCTCCCTATGCATCCCAGTATCCCCCCAGCCCTCCTTGCTGCCCTCTCACAATGTTTGCCCACCTTTAGGTCATCTGATATGACTACCCCCAGGTCCCTTTCCATTTTTGTTGTTGTTAGTATCTCACCCCCCATTGTGTCCTCTTCCCCAGATTTTTGTTTCCCAGGTGCATTACCTTGCACTTCTTAGCATTGAATCTAAGCTGCCATACATTTGACCATTCCTCTAACCTTGCCAAGTCCTTCTCATCCTTTCCACCTCACCTTGTGCATCAGCTCTGTTGCAGATCTTTTGTGTCATCTGCAAAGAGACATACTTTCCTTCCAGTCCTCTGCAATGTCACTTATAAAGACATTAAAGAGGACCAGTCTAATACTGAACCCTACGGTACCCAACTAGGTAACCCCCTTTCTTCAGGTGGACTCCATTTACTATTACTTCTCTGTGTCCTAGTCTCCAGCCAATTCTTTGCAGGCTGTCATCTTGGGACCCACTCCCAGGCTGGCTAACTTGTATATTAATCTTTTTGTGTGGGACTGTGTCAAATGCCTTGCTAAAGTCTGGGTATGCCATGTCACAGCCCTCTCTGATCTACTACTTTGGTCACCCAGTCAAGAAATCTATCAGATTTGTCTGGCATGACCTTCCGCTGTGAATCCATGTTGCCTTGGGTCCTGTGCCCCTCTAGCCTCTAGATACTCAACAGTTCTTTCCTTCAAGTGATTCCATCATTTCCCTACCACTGAGGTTAAACTAACAGGTCTGTAGTTTCCTGCTTCTGCCTTGCTCCCACTTTTGTGAAGGGAATCACATCTGCCCTCCTCAGTCCTCGGGTACCACCCATCCTCCCATGATTTGTTGAAGAGGGTAGTCAGTGGTGTCACCTAGTTCACCCTTAGTTCTTTTAAATTCTGGGATGAATCCCATCAGGCCCCATTGCTTTGTCCACCTTCAGTTTTAGAGTTCTTTCAGAACCCTTTCTTCTGTAAAAGGGCTGGTATCAACTTCTGTATCCAGAGTGTCTCTACTGTTTGTTTAGGTACCTCCCCTCTTCCTTTGTAAATACTGAGCAAAAATATTTTAGTATCTCTGCCTTTTCTGAGTCACCCTCTGCCCACCTCCCTCCCTTTATTAAGCCTCACTATCCCTCCCTTGGTCTTCCTTCGCTCCCTAAAGTGCCTATAAAGGTTTTATCCCCCTTCTTAACTGAGGTTGGCTATCTTTTCCTCGGTTTGGGCCTTTGCTGTTCTGACTGCCTTCCCAGCTTCTTTTGCTTTAACTGACAGTTCTCTGTCCTGCTCTTTCTGTGATTCCTTATACTTCCTGAATGCTTTCTTTTTCTCTTGAACCTTCCTGCTACTTCCTTTGAGAACCATAGTGGCTTCTACATCGTTTTGTTTTGTTTATTTGCTTCCACCAAAAACTTGTTACCTCTGTGATGGCAGTTTTATTATTCCCCATTGTTCTTCCACCCTCCTTCCTGCCCATTTGCTAGTGCATTCCTTAGGCACTCACCCATTTTGAGCAAAGTCAGCCTTCCTAAAGTCCAGTACTTTTGCCTTTGTATGGCTTGACTCCATTGCTGTGTTTATTGTGAACCATGCTGTTCGATGGTCGCTAGTTCCCAGATGGCTACCCACTTCTACGTCTGTGATCCTCTCTTCATCTCCATTTGAGAGAACCAGGTCTCTTGCTTCCTCTCGAGTGGGCTCCAATACTAGTTGTCTAAGGTATGCCCCCTGTAGGGCATCTAGAATAACCCCACTCTTTGAAGTGGCTGCTGCAACTGCACTCCAGTTAACATCTGGCATATTCAGATCACCCATCAGCAATATCTCCACTTTTTCTGCCATTCTAAGTATACTCTCTATCATTTCCTTGTCCATTTCCTCCCCCTGAGAAGGGTCTGTGTCTAACCCTAATGCGATTGTGGTGCCATTGCGGTCTCCAAATTTACCCACAGTGCTTCTTTTCCTCCCTGTTTTCCTTTTGTTCTGTTGCTTTGATTCCTTCCCTTATGTAAAGAGCTGCTCCTCCTCCTCTTTTACCCTCCCTGTCCCTGCTGTAGATAGTGTATCCTGGTATGTTTACTTCCCAGTCATGGTTTTGTGTGTACCATGTTTCTGTGACTGCCACGATATCCAGATGTTCCTCCTCCATCAAGGCCACTAATTCAGGAAGCTTGTTACTCAGACTACGGGCATTGGTACTCATTGCTTTCCATTTCTTGATAGCTTTACCTTCTGTTGCAGCATCCCCCACTGATCTTTCTACCTCGGTCTTTTTCTCATTTAGTACCCTGTTTTGTAGGGAGAGGCTGGGATTTTCCTGCTGCTTATCAGTGCCTCCCCCCTTGACTAGTTTAAAAGCTTGCCAATGAAGCATTTAAACCGATTGCTCAAAAGACTTGTTCCCTTCCTGGACAGATGCAGACCATCCTGCCAGTATAGGCTGGTGTCCCTCCAGGTGGAACCCCAGTCCCCAATGAAGCCAAACCCTGTGCTCCACCATTTCTTCAACCATTCATTAAACTGCATGGTGCAAAGTACCCTCGCCTCACTCATGCCATTGACAGGCAGCACCTCTGAGAAGGATACTGTGTGTGCTACTTGTTTTAGGCCCCTCCCCAATTCTACAAAGTCCTTCTGCACTGCTCTAATCTCATGATGAGCCAAGTCATTTGTCCCTAGGTGGACAACGATGTCCAGCTCAGGCTCCCGTGCAGCTAATCTCGTGATCCTGAGGATGCGCTTCCTGTCCCTCCAAGCCATGGCACCAGGCAGGTACCTTACTTCAGTTTTCCCTGCTCCCCCCAGTTCTATACCCCTAATAATTGAGTCCCCCACCAGGAGCTGCTTCCTTTCCCTGTGGTGTTCTCTGCCTCCTTCCTGTGGGCCTCCCTTGTGACAGTTGTCCTCAGCCTCCTTAGTCTCCTCTGCAGGTGCATCCATAGGGGAGCTATGCTCCCCCAGAATGGTGTATGGATTGTGGAGTGGAACAACTGACTGGGTGTGCCTCTGTTCCACCATCCTCACCCTCCCTGAGCCCACTGTGGTCCAACTGTTGTGCTTTCTTTGCAACCTCTGAGGTAGTGGTGGTAGCTCTGGTGCTCCCTGGATGGGGGAGGTTCCCTTCCTACCATCCAGTGTGGCCTGGGGGAAGGTTCCCTTACTACTGTCCAGTGTGGCCTGAAGACGGGCAACTTCCTCCCTCAGGGCAGAGAGTTGTCTGCAAATAGGGCAGCATCTCAGCCTCCAGAAAGACTCCCGGAAGACTGCTGCCCCACAGCCATTACATTGCACTACTCCCCACATGTTTATCTACTTTCTTTTTTGTGTGTGTTTGTGTGTGTGATTGGCGTGTTATATAGAAATATATATATTATACAATGTGTATGCTTATATTGTCAGTGCAATGTGCTAGAGAGGATATGACAGTGATATGCACCTTGCACTCTTGAGGAAATGATGTCAGAACCCCAGGTATAAAGGAACTATTTCCAGGGGTGAGGGGTGGGAAGGGGTTGGGCCTAAACTGTGCCCTCACAAAACAATCAGCTAAAAGCTCTGACCCACTGCTGCGATGAGTGCTTTCCTGTCAGCAAGATGCCCTACACAACAATTTGACAGAGAAAATACCCTGCTAATCAAACAGAGAAAAATCCAGACATCCAAGTCAGACACAGGTAAACCTCCCCAGCCCTAAAACAGCCTGGTAGTTTGTGCTCTGAAAGCAGTCAGCCCCAAAATAAGTCAGCTGTGCTTTAAACTCTTCCTGCACTGAAAATCTTAAGAATTGTAACAAACGTAAAGCTAGATCCACCTCCCTCTGTTGCTTGAAAGACTGTCTTTTCCTGATAATTCTAAGTTCATTTCACCTTTCAGTTAGACGTAGCCTCCACCTGCAGAATATCTGCTACAAACCACAGACAATTGTAAGGTTCACCTCCCTCTGTTGTGAGCACAACTCGCTTTTTTTTTTTTCTTTCCTCCCTAGCTGCCGGTCGTCCAGGGTATCAGCCCGGTCACGGGCCGACGGCTTCCACCCCCCAGAACGGCCTTGAGCCCTCCGATACCCCGTGGCTTACCCCCATGGTGGGGCTCAGGTGCAAAACCAACACCGAGCCCTGTGATAGGTCGGGAGGGCGGCCTGGGGGCTAATTAAAAGCTGGCGGGCTTCATAGAGGCGGCGGCAGCCGTCCATTTTCCGCTTTTCTGGGAGGCGGGACATGCAATGACGCATGACGTCCTGTCCCGCCTCAAAGTGTCTTCAGCGTGCCAGTAGCTGTCGCATTCCCAGCCTCCGCCCAGGGTCCTCAATGCTCCGGGCACCTCTCCCCTCCCTCTGGAGAAGGAGAGCAGCCCATGGGACGCTCTCCTTCTCCCCGGCCGCCCTTCCAGCGACCCGAGTCCGTTCCTGAACCCGGGTCACCGGCGTCGAAAGCGGAAATCCCACCGCTGCGCTGACGGGCCCGGCAAACTCGCTTTCTTGCAAATCCTATGTTCAGTATTGCAGCTTCCAGCCAGAGGTAGTTTCACTTTAAGAATATTAGTTGCTAGTAGTTTTGAAAACCCCCTTCCTGATTTGAAAATGAAATTAAACACAAAACAATCCCAATGTAAGACTGTAAAGTAAGGAAAACTTCCCTCAGATGTAAGTAAGAGAGATCAGTTGTAGATTTCTAATCCAATATAGTATATCCCATGCAGCTTCTCAGTTGTTTCAAAGCACAGCCTGTTATACCACTTGAAGAGATGGGCTTCTGTCTGAAACAGGATCACACCAGTAGTTTATAGTAATTGATCAATGCTAGAATATTCATCCACCCAAAACAATTGGCTATGATGCAGGGTCTCCCTGACTAGTGAAGACAATTTCCACCACCTGAGGCTGTGTCTGGCATCAAATTACAAACTGAAGCCTTTGCTATTCAAAGTACACAGCTACTACCAGTAAGATATTTTCAACTATTTTATTTCCAACTAAATTAATGTAAACTGTCAAAATACTAGCAGACAGTCCAGATAGCCACAAAGGAAAATCAAATATGCAGTTATTTTAACCCTTCTGAAATTGCTCACAAGATAAGTAGTTTTGAAAACCCCCTTCCTGATTTAAAAATGAAATTAAACACAGAACAATCCCAATGTAAGACTGCAAAGCAAGGAAAACTTCCCTCAGATGTAAGTAAGAGAGATTAGTTGTAGATTTCTAATCCAATATAGTATATCCCATGCAGCTTCTCAGTTGTTTCAAAGCACAGCCTGTTACACCACTTGAAGAGATGGGCTTCATTCGTTCCCAAATCTCTCAGTGGGCAACACTGTGCTGTTAATGTTACTTACAGCAATAACCTGTCCAGGTGTTGCCGTACGTAACATTACAGGTATGAAGACCTCCTTAGATGCCATAAATTAAACATAATAAAGTACTGCCACTACTACTACTATAATAAGAGCAATGGTGGTAGCAACGTCACTAAATGGGTGTAATACCCATGACTCTTTGTGCCCGCTCAATTGGGAACCACGTGGCGGTAACTTCCGTGTTCGGACCGAAAGTTTGACGAAGTTTGTAACCGCGCACACAGTGCATTAAAAATTAAGATCACTGCAGCCCCAGACTCCCGCAGCAACATTGCAAGGTATGTGGGAATGGGAGCAGGCTGCAGTGTTTCTTTGCATATCACCTTTAAGGGTTCCATGGCATAACAGCAACACCTTTAAGGCATGGAGTCAAAACAGTGCCAGATTATGGCAACTGATACAATCGGTGAATTCTCTGTTTGTGAGGGGTACAGGCCCCCGCTCACCACCCTTGTGAGGGGCTGTGCCCCACCACCTACTAAATATACCAACTCCAAGGGGGAGACCTCAGGGAGGGGGGTACAGAGAGTTCGCTGTATTGTGTCTGTCGCCATAATCTGGCACTGTTTTGACTCCATGCCTTAAAGGAGTCGCTGTTGTGATGGTATACGGTTTTAAGTACCCTTTAACACTATCTTTTACTGTATTTGTAGTTCAGTTCCATTCGGCTTGATTAGACATAGGCTTTAAATTCTCAGACATCCCTTAGACCTTTAAAGGCCTTTAAAACCACATGCCAGTCCAGAGAGGGACACAATTAGTTAACCATTTAAAATGTTGCATAATTAAACACAAATCATTTCTTAGGCCTTTAAAATCTCACGGGCACACAATTCCCTTAACCAGTCTACTATATTGCACAACAAATAAGTAGACGGATAGGCAGACAGGCCTTTTTCTGTTGCCATTGTCCACATATCTATGTAAGGAGGAGGGACTTAGGCAGACCGCTGCAGTTTTCATGGTGAAGTGAGGCCCTCCACAAGCAATTAGCACAAAAGCCTCCTCAAAGCACTAGAAAACAATACAGACTCCTCTCCCAAGATGAAATGTGACAGCAGAAGGCCTATAAATTGTAAAATATTTTATATCCAAGAGCCTCCCTTAGTACAGACTCTGTGTGTGTGTGTGTGTGACTACAATATAAATAAAACACACACACACATCGTCTGTATGGAGGCTCTTGGAGTCACACACACACACACACACACACACCGTCTATATGGAGGCTCTTGGAGTCTCACACACACACACACACACACACACACACACTCATTGTGTATGGAGGCTCTTGGAGTCACACACACACACACTCATCGTCTGTAGGGAGGCTCTTGGAGTCACACACACACACACTCATCGTCTGTATGGAGGCTCTTGGAGTCACACACACACACACACTCATTGTCTGTATGGAGGCTCTTGGAGTCACACACACACACACACACACACACACACACTCATTGTCTGTATGGAGGCTCTTGGAGTCACACACACACACACACACACACACACATATACTCTGTATGGAGGCTCTTGGAATAGCAATTTATAGGCCTGCTGCTGTCACACTCCATCTTGGAAGAGGAAGCATCGGCAATCTGATTGCACAACCATCTAGTGCTTCTAGAACTCGATTTTTTGGGGGGGTTGGGTATCTATACTTCCTTATCAATAAGACACGAGCCCTTAAAACAAAATACTGTATGTGCTCCTCTCTCCCATAATTTTTGCCCATTTCCCCAGATAACATGAGTATGGTCTTAAACAGACAAATCCCATTTCTCTGTCTATATATTTTTTGGAGGACACCGTGTTCTTCTTTCTCAGATGCTGGATTCAAGTGTGTGTCCACTGTCTGGACGGAGTCGTTCACCTTCATTTTCCAGTCACTCTGGTTGTTCCCTCTAGAGTTTTCTTTGTGAAGAAAAAAAAATAGAAGTAGCTGGTCATTGTTTTTGGTGCTGTTAAAACCATTTTAATTCAGACAACAGATTTCTTTTCAACCCACAATGTCTGAAGTCCCATTTTTGCACCATATAGATTTTAAGAACACATCAGTTTACATATATTTAAGCCACACAGCCAAACAAGAAGCAGATCATGCCACTTCATCACTGATAGTCCCCCCCCATTACCTTCAGTTTCAAAATTTTTTTTCTTTGAATCCTCCCTTTGGTTCTTTTTCTTTTTAAAGCCAGATGATCCTCCCAAACAAATTGCCTTTCCCATAATGGCTTTTATTTTAATAAATAAAAGATGGACATATAAAAACAAATACTGTATGGGATTCTCTTCCTCTCGTGCTGACAAATCATTTTGTAATAATTGTAGTCAATTAGCCAGAAAAGGATCCTTTTTAAAAAGGACAGCTGTACGTCTCCCTCCACTCCAGCTGTTGAAAACCTCTGCCGTGCTTTCTAGCTGCATTTTCAAATGACAACAGAGACTGGAATTTATGCCACAAATATATCCATAAATAATCCCCGCCAAATGAGGTACAAATGCTCAAACTCACAATACTCCTGGTATTGTTAACCCTTACTGACCATGATTAACCTGGTCATACCTTTGCCTCCTCAAGACAAGATTCAGCAGGCAGTCTCTCTTCAGTGAGTGTAATGATGTAGCTAGGTATATGGTCTCAGAAATAAGTCCCCATTTTATAGCCATGTAAGTGGTGCCAAGTTATCTGACAAGTGTTAGGTGCCAGGAGGATTTACAGTACAATCTGAATTTTCTGATTGGTTGGCACTTCCACTTTCAGCAGTCTGTGCAAGTGAAGTCATGAGTCGATTGTCGAAATGCAAGATGCAACCAAAGACGAAACTGTCCACAACCCCTTCCTGTATCCATTTTAACAGTTTTCTAAGTGGATTCACTAGCATGTAATGTTGAAATTGGGCGTGCCAGCCAGAGCAGATCAGCTGTTTGAGGTTTGAGCACTTCCGTTGCAGCAGAGTGCATTTGGTTTGCGGAAGCTGCGCAGCCACTCTGGCACAAACCTTGGAGGGAACATAGCCTGTCACACTTTCTGTGGCTGAGAGTTGGTTTTCAAGACCATTGGCAAGGAAGTGACTGCCTACCTAACTAAGACAGTGCAGTAAAAACAGAACTTATTATGTTTAAAAGCACCAACCACAGTGCAATTCAGCTTAATAATGGTTTAACCCTTTGGAGCCTAATAATGGATACATCCATTGTTTCTCCTAGTACAGAGATACCTGTCTAGGCTCCAAAGGGTTAAAATGAACACAGATTATATTAGAGTGTGTAACAGCTCTTATACCAGTTATCAAATAAGCAGCCATTTCTGGTTCCTCCACCCATCCCACAATACACAGCCCACGAAGGAGACTGTTGCTCTGGATTACTCTGGCCCCAACTAGACAGATGGGGGGGGGGGGTGCTCTTTCTTGGTTTTAGGCAGTAGAGAGGAGGAAAGATGAGTACAATATATATATATATACATGCAAAGCTTAGCTGTGCTGAGTTCCACTTACAGCCCCTGTCATGCTTTCTGTGGGTGAGAGCAGTTTTTTTAAGACCGCCAGACTGGAGCTAACTGTCTATCTAACTTGTGGTTCAGGCAATGCACAGAAAACAGTACTTATTTATGTTGAAAAGCACAAAACACTGTGCAGTTCAGCTTAATAATAGTTTAAAAGAGCCTCAAATGATGCTAGTGCGTAAATACAGGTTACTCACCTGTAACAGGAGTTCTAGGAATGGTATATGTTGTTCATCCACACTCATTGGCAGTATCCTTGCCGCTTTAAATCTTGCCGGAAGGTCTTCAAGCTTGCTCCTCCCACCCACCCGGGTGGTATAACTCTCGGCTCCGCCCCATGACGCCAGATCTGGCCGCTGGAAGCTCAGGTTAAGGTCAGTCGGGAGGTCGAATGTAGGGATGAACAATACATACCATTCCTAGAACTCCTGTTACAGGTGAGTAACCCGTATTTAGGACATGGATATGTTGTTCATCCACACTCATTGGCAGACTCCTAGCAGTTCTCCGGGAGAGGGAGGCAAGAGTACACCCTACATACTTACTGGGAAGAGAGACTGGAGAACCGAGGCCCCAAAACCAGCATCCCGGCGTGACTCAAGGTCGAGTGGTAGTGGGTAATGAAGGTGTTTGCTGACTTCCAGGTAGCAGCCCTGCAGATTTCCTGGATAGGGGACGTCCCTGGAAGCAGCCACCGTTGCAGCAGTATGGCGGGTAGAATGAGCTCTTATCCTCTGGGAGGCTCCATGCCCGCTAACTTATAGCAGAGATCTATGCAGGAGGTTACCCACCTGCTTATCGTCCGCTTGGCTGCAGGTCTGCCAGATGCGGCTTCAGCGTAGGGTGACAAACAGCTGGCGAACCTCTCCCTCAATTTCAGCCGTGCGCTCCTTATAATAAGCGGCGCCTTCTAGGATCCAGAGTATGGAGCCTATATTCGCCTCCGAGGTGTGATTGGGGTAGAACACCGCAGAGTCAACACCTGGTTAAGGTGAAACTCCGACACCACCTTCGGAAGGAATTTCGGGTGGGGCGCAGGACAACCTTGTCCCTGTGGAAGACCAGGTAAGGAGACTCGATGGAGCGCCTGGAGCTCTCCCATCCTTCTGGCTGACGTGATAGCCACCAAGAAGGCGGTCTTCCACGACAGGTGAGAGAGAGCACACCTGTGCATAGGTTCGAATAGCTTGCCCATGAGCTTTGCCAGTACCAGCAGTAGATCCCACGGAGGTGGGGTTCCCGTACTGGAGGAAATGTGATCAAGGCCTTTGAAAAGCGCCAGACCACCTTCTCCTGCGCCACCGACTGCTTGCCCCGCGCCTGGAAGCAGAGATGGCTGCCAGGTGCACCCTTAGGGTCGTCGACCTAAGCCCTTGACTAGAAAGGGACCATAAATAGTCCAAGATGCTTGCCAAGGAACAGGAGGAAGGGTCCAAGCCCTTGCCCTGACACCAAATGGAAAACCTTTTCCATTTGAAGGCATAGCATTTTCTGGTCGACTCTTACGGACGCCTCAACTACATTGAGGACCTCGTCGGAAAGACCCAAAGCCTGGAACTCTAGCAGCTCCAGGAACCAGGCCGTCAGGTGCAGGGATTGAAGGTCGGATGGAACACCTTCCCCTGATTGACTGAGAGCAGGTCCGGGCGAGCTGGAAGCTGCCGCGGAGTCCTGGAGCTGAGACTGAGGAGATCTGGGTACCAGAACTGGCGAGGCCAGTCTGGGGCTATCAGAATCACCTGCGCCTTGTCCCTCCTCGCCTTGAGAAGCACCTTGTGGATCAAGGGAAATGGGGGAAAGGCGTAAAAGAGGCCCGGGGTCCATTGCCTCGAGAAGGCATCCCCCTGCAGCGAGCCCTGCTGAGGGGGGCGGGCATGGAACAGACTCAGCTTCGCGTTCTCCGTGGAGGCAAACAGGTCCACCTGAGGTGTGCCCCAAAGGGAGAACAGATGCTGTACTACCTCCGGCAGGAGAGACCACTCGTGGGATGCAGCCCCTATCCGGCTCAGGGCATCGGCCAGGGTGTTGGAGGCTCCTGCCACGTGAATGGCTAGGAGATCCGCCTCCAGGCTGCGCACGAGTGACCAAATGCGGAGAGCTTCCTTGCATAGAAGCATGGAGCGTCCCCGCCTCTGGCGGTTTAGATAGTACATGGTCGTGGTATTGTCCGTCTGGACTCGGACCACTTGACCCGGAGGAGCAGGGCAAAGGCGGTGAGAGCTGGGCGGACCGCTCGGAGCTCCAGCAGGTTGATGTGGCATCGGGACTCCCGCGGGGACCAGAGGCCATGAGCCCGGTGTTCCCCCAGATGGGCACCCCAACCCATCAGAGAGGCATCGGTCGACAGAGAGACCGTCGGCTCGGGGCGGACGAACGGGATGCCCTCCTGCAATTGATCTGGAACGGTCCACCACTGGAGAGCATTCCACATCCCCTGTGTCACCGACACAAGCTGGTCCAAGGGATCGCAGCGTTGTGACCACTGGCTGGCCAGTCCCCACTGAAGGGGACGCATGTTCCAGCGGGCCCAACGGACCACGCTGGTACAGGCCGCCATGAGACCCAGGAGGCGCAGGAAGTCCCGGGCAGGGCGCAATTGCCCAACCAGAAATGATCGGGCAAAGGAGGAAAGAACCTCGGCCCTGTCCGCCGGGAGCCGCGCTCTGGCTCGAAGAGAGTCGAGCTGCGCCCCGATGAATAAAATCACCTGCTTCGGCTCGAGTTCCGACTTGGCCTCGTTGACAAGGAGGCCCAGTTGAGAGCAGACCTGGAGGGCCAGATCTCTGGACCACTCCGCCTCCTTCCTGGAGGGAGCTGCTATCAGCCAGTCGTCCAGGTAAGGGTACACCCGGACCCCTCGGCGCCGCAGGAATGCTGTCACCACTGCCATGCATTTGGTGAAGACCCTGGGAGCTGGAGACAAGCCGAAGGGCATGGCTTGGAACTCGAAGAGATCCTTCCGCTCGGAAGCGAAGGAATCTCTGGTGGAGACGGACGGATAGGGACGTGAAAAGCAAGCGTCCTGCAAGTCAGAGAGCAGAACCACACCCGCGTTCAAGGATGGTATTATCTGAGCCAGAGTGACCATCCTGAAGGTTCGAGACCTTAGGAACTTGTTTAGGTCGGTAGTTCAGAATGGGCGCCAGCCCCGTCCGCTGGAAAGTACCTGGACACAAACCCTGGGTCTGAAGGAGGGTCCACCACCTCTCTTACCACCTCCTTCTGGAGGAGGAAGTGATGTCGGCTCGACGAGCCGCCAGTGAGCTGGGGATCCCGAAGCCCCCGAGGGACGGCTCTGAAGGTGGTGCCTGCTCGAATTCCAGAGGCAGGCCTCTTCCCACCACCTCAAGACCCACCTGTCCGTGGTAACAGCGGACCAGGCGGAACGGAAGTGCGGGCCGTCCCCACGGGGACCCAGGGATGAGTACGGGGATGGGGCGACACCTCAGCCCGTCACTGGGCAGGCTGGAGGAGGGACCGGCCGAGGGACCTCCTGGGCCCTTTCCTCCCTGCCTCCTGTTAGAGGAAGCCGGCGGCTTGGGTTTGGGATGCGGCAGAGCCTGCTGGCCCTGGCGTTGCTGGGCCGAGGCGCCGGGGGCACGGAAGGACGAAAGGGCTTAGGCTGTGGTTTCGGGCCTTTGTCCTTCTGAGCGGAAGAGACCGAGTCCAAGGTGGCATTGGACTTCTCGATCCTCTGCAGGTGACCTTCCACCCCAGGGCCGAAGAGGTCAGTCCCCAAAAAGGGAACATCCGCCAACTTGTGCTGGGTATCCGAAGTAAAGGTGGATATCCTCAGCCAAGCCCGCCGACGCATAGCCACTGCGGCCGCCCCGATCTGGCACATGAGTCCCCTACATCCAAAGCAGTCTGGAGCTGCTGTTTGGCCACTGCCCTGCCCTGGTCCCGCACCTGCTTAACCGTAGTCTGCAGATCGGCGGGAAGATGAGGGATGACCTCATCCAGGGAGCCCAACAGGGCATGAAAAATGTGCCATGAGACGGCCGAACTGGCTGGCCAGAAGGCCGAGAGGGGCCATAGCGTAGACTTTCAGCCCGACATAGTCCAATTTCTTGGACTCCTTGTCAGGAGGTTTGTCCACATCCCTGGGCGTTGCCGTAGCGCGGCAGCTGTCGGTAACTCAACCCCTCAGCAGAGGGTGTTCAACCGGACAAAGACGGTAGGGACGCAACTTCCTGTGCCATCTGGCCGAAGGCGCAGGAGCAGGAAGCAGGCGCTGCAAAGTTCCAGTGCTGGACCCACTATGGCCTCGGCCACCGGAAGAGCCTCCGTCGGAGAATCCCCGGTCCAGAATCTCCGTGAGGGGATACCTGCCCGTTTGGAAGCGGGTTCGAGCTCCATCCCGGTAGACTCGAGATGAGCGAAGCAGTCCTAGGAAGGACGACGGGCTCTCGTCCATTGGCTGACCTCCTGAAGACTCCAAGTCCAGTCGCTGGAGAAGAAGGAGGATCATCTTCGGACTCGGAAGAGTCCTCGAAGAGCTGCCTCTGGCCTGAGCCACCCTTCACCTGCCGAGGTCGGTCGGGAGTGAGGGTAACTGACAGCCGATGGGGTAAACCCTTAGCCGACCGAGAATCCTTGGTCGGAGCCCCAATTGGTGGCTGTGGAGGCGGAGGTTCCACCGCAATCGGTGGAGCAGCTGGTTTTGGCCGAACAACCGGCCTGGGTATAGGCTCCTCGGGCAAGTCGAGGGGTTGTGTCGGCCGTTCCGGTGACAGCCACTTAATGGCCGGGGAAGGCGCCGGAGTCGGCTTATTCCCGGCCAGGAGGAGCTGTTGCAACATAAGGTCCTCGTACCGTCGACGTAATTTACGCCGAAGCCTCCCCTCATCCGAGGAGGAGGACGAGGACGAGCGGCGACGCCGCTTACCGCGGTGCCGAGACCGAGACCGCCTATGACGGTGGGAACGGCTGGACCGCGAAGAGGTCCGAGACCGAGACCGAGAGTCCCGGAATTTCCGGGGTCGGTGCAGGGAGGTGTCGGCCGGAACCGACACTCCCTTCGGCTCGGAAGGTCCATCCGAGGGCTCCGGAACCGGAGGCACAGGCGAGCCCACGGGATCCTCAACTCCTCCCGGGGGAACCGGGGAGAGGGGAATCTCGGCTGCTAAAGGCGACAGCCCGTCCAATGGGTCGAGAAAAATCTCGACTTCATCAGTGGGAGTCTCGGTCAACTGACCTGGCCGGGACACCGTGAGGCCAGTGGCGAGCTGCGCAGTCGACGAACCGACGGTCGGCGGCCCGAGGAGAGGACCTTTCCCGCTCCCAAGAGCGTCCGACGGAGGGACTTACCTTGTCCCTCTTTTGGACGAGAAAAAGGTCCAGCAGGCGCAGGCCCTTCTCCTTTAGTGGAGAGGGACAGACAAAGCTCCTTAAAGGAAGCCGTGTAGGAAGAACCCAGAAGGCGGGATAAATGCGCGGCCGAGAAAGATCGGCCGCGCGCCTCCTCTTGAGGCGACCATCGCTCGAGCTGATCCGCCCGAAACCCGCCCCGCCCGCGGACACACCAACCAGGCCTCCTTGGACTTCACGGGCCTTGCTCGGGGCGGCCCAGTTGCAATCGGGCACCGCGGTCTTCGAGGGCGTAGGCCGAGAAAGATGAGCACAGGTCGCAAGCCTGCGGGTCGTGCTCAAGGCCTAAACAGTAACGCGTGGGTGTGGATCCGTCGAGACATCTTCTGCCCGCACGGGCATCTCCGAGAAATCCGGAGTCGATTTATCCATCGCGGCCCGCGAGGATCGAACTGAAAGTCTTTGCAAAATATTATTTTTAAATCCATAAGCGGAGAAATAGGAACCAGTCACAAGCGCGGAGGCGTTAAGGAGGAACCTGAGCTTCCAAGCGGTAAGGAAGATCTGGCGTCATGGGGCGGAGCCGAGAGTTATACCACCCGGGTGGGTGGGAGGAGCAAGCTTGAAGACCTTCCGGCAAGATTTAAAGCGGCAAGGATACTGCCAATGAGTGTGGATGAACAACATATCCATGTCCCTAGAATAACTCTTATAAGAGCTATCAAATAAGAGGCTGTTTCTAGTTCCTCTACCTATCCCGCAGTAAACAGCCCACTAAGGAGACCGTTGCTCTGCATTACATTGGCCCCAGATGTGTAGTTAGGATTACAGCCTCAGAAGTGCATGCTGTCAGTCCATTGGCCAGTCCCCCTCCCCCAACGGTCACCCAAACTAATGTGCTGCGGGCCGGAAGTGACAGAGAGGCCCACATGCACAGGTAGCAGCAGCACCATAGTAATAGAGGTGGACCTACGGTTTTATTCCCTGACAGACTGGGTTGGGTGCCAGACCCAACAAGTAGTTTGAGGGAAGAGACAGATATTTTTTATTCCCTGATGGACTGAGCGCTGGACCTGTCAGGCTGTTGGCGTGAGAGGAACAGATTTTATTGCTGTTCCTTAATGAGCTGGTTTGGGGCCTGGACTTATCGGGTAACTTTTCACACCTCATTTTCTTCCTGGTAAGAAAAAAATGACTCTAGCCAAGACTACCTCAAACCTTCTTGCACTGGCAGTTTTCAGTGTAATAGTAGGATGAGCATGCATGACATTGAAAAATAGTATCTCCTTGCAAGTATGAATTGGGGAAAAGATTTTAAATGTTTTTATGCTGGCTAAGTGTTGTTTTGAAAATTGCCTCTTCTTTGTCCCCTGTTGCTCCAGCAACTGACCTCTCCCACCCTCCTTTGTGTTCCCAGTTCCTGGCCAGGCTACTCAGATTGACTGGAAGCTCAGCGTTTTTCATTATACCGAGAGACTGGGAGAGATACTTCCTATTTATTGCAAACATCAAATGATTGTGCAGACTGACAGTTTATTAATATGAACATATGAATGTGCCAGCAGAAACAGACCACCGGGTCATCGAAGTCTGCTGGAGAGTGCAGCCAACACCCCACATTGCAGCTGCCTCACCCTCCCCTTTGTCATCCCACTGCCACCCCCCACCTCCCCACCCTCACTCTCCTGTTCCCTGTCCCATGGTCTTTGAAGCTGTTCCCAGATTTACATGATACCACCCATTCTGGTAGGGCGTTCCATTTTGCTACCACCCTCTCTGTGAAATAGTGTCTCCTCATTTCCTTCCTAAATCTCTCCCCTCTATTCTTAGCCTGTGCCCCGGTGACCCTTCCCCTCCTTAACTTAAAGACCCCATCTGCCCCATCCTTATTGATTCCCCTCAGATACTTGAATGTCTCTATCATGTCCCCCCTGTCCCTTCTATCCTCCAGGGTGTACATATTCAGGTCTCCCAGCCTGCTGTCATAGTCTCTCCCCTCCATTCCACATATCATCCTTGTTGCCCTCCTCTGCACCCCCTCCAGTAGTCTGACATCACACTTTAGGTATGGCCTCCAAAACTGCACACTATACTCTAAGTGTGGCCTTGCCAGCGACCAGTAGAGGGGCAAGATCACCTCTCTTCGCCTGGATGACAAACCCCTCGCTATGCACCCCAGCATTTTGTTCACTTTTGCAGCCACTCTCCTGCACTGGGCAGTGTTATTCATGGTCCCTGTTAGTACCCCTAGGTCCTTCTCCTCCTCAGTGATCCCCAGCTTAACGCCCCCCCCAGCCAGTATTCTCTCCTTAGGTTCTTCACCCCAAAGTGCATAACCTTACACTTCTTTGCATTGAGCCCCAGCTGTCACCTCTCTGACCACTCCTCTAGCTTGTGTAGATCCCCCTGCAGCTGCTTCCATCCCTCTTCTCCATCCACCACTGCTCTGATTTTGGTGTCGCCAGCGAACAGACTTACCTTGCTCACCACCCTGTGTGCAATGTCTGATATGAAGAGCCCAAACAATACTGGCCCCAACACAGAGCCCTGTGGCACCCCACTCATCACTGGCCTTGGAGTTGAGAGCTCCTTTATCACCACCACCCGTTGCAGCCTACCACTCAGACAGCTTGTAATCCAGTTTATCATTTTTGCCCCTACCCCTACACCAATTAGCTTCCCCCAAGCTGCCCATGAGGCACCAAATGAAGGCCTTGCTGAAGTCCAAGTAAAGAACATCCACCACATGACCCTTATCCAGCTCACCTGTCACCCAGTCATAATATTGTATCAGGTTGGTTTGACAAGACTTCCCTGAAACAAACCCATGCTGTCTCACATCCTGGAGGCCATTGTCCTCCAGGTACGACACCAGTCTTTCCTTTAGTATCATTTCCATGAGTTTGCACACTATGGAGGTGAGACTTGCCGGACGATAATTACCCGGTTCATCCTTTGGCCCGCTCTTGTGTAATGGTACTACATATGCCATCCTCCAGTCCAGTGGCACACATCCTGACTCCAGTGAGGTGCTGTACAGATCTGCCAGCGGCTCCGCCAACACCTCCGCCATCTCCCTCAGCACCCTGGGGTGGATACCATCCGACCCTGGTGCCTTGTCTACCTTCAGTGCCCTCAGTCCCTCTAGGACTCTGTTTGCCTCAATTCTTCCATCTGTCGCCTCCTCTCCCCCGTCCCCATCCTCTCAGCCCATGCTGGTAATGGTCCCCCCTTTTTGTCCGTGAACACTGAGCAAAAGTATTCATTCAGTGCTTCTGCCTGACCCTACCCCTTTTCCGTCCACTCCCCACCCTTATTTATCCTCACTGTTGTCTCCTTGCACTACCTTTTCTCCCTGATGTATCTGAAAAAGTATTTCTCCCTCCCCCCCATTAATTCCCTGTGCTAATCTCAGCTCCCTCTGGGCCTTGACTTCTCTCACTTTTCTGGTCACCTCCCTGGACCATCTTGCATATTCCTCCCTGTCCACTTCCTTTCCTGTCCTCCTAAACCTCTGGTGCACCACTCGTTTTGGCGTCACCACCTCCACAATCTCGCTGTTCAACCAGCATGGTTTTCTTGCTCTGCTTCTCTTACTCTGTGCCTTGGTGCAGGCTTCTGTTGCCTCTGTAACCCCCCTTTTAATAATATCCCATTTCTGCTCCATGTCCATCTCCTGCTATATGCCCTCCAGTTTCTCTTTCAGTACTTCCTGCATTCTCCCAAAGTCCGCCCCCCTGAAGTTTACCACCTGAGTAACTGATTTCTCTGGCTCCCCGCACATCGTGATATTAAACCACACCGTTTGGTGATCACTGTCGGCTAGTGGGTCCTCTACCTTTATTTCCCTCACTGTCTCCCCATTCAACAATACCAGATCTAAAGTGTTCTTTAGCCTAGTAGGTACAGTAACCAACTGTGTCAGGAGACCCTTCTGGATTGCTTCCAGGAGCACTTGCTCCCTAGCACTGGAGGTGACCGGAATGCTCCAGTCAACCTCCGGCAAGTTGAAATCCCCCACGATGACCACCTTCCCTTTTCTACATACCTTTTTGATTTGTCCCGCTAACTCTCTGTCAAGCTTCTCAGACTGGGACGGCAGCTTGTATACCACTCCAAACCTCAATTCCCTACCCCTTGAGTCTAGGATACTTCCTCTGTGAGCTCATCCAATGTCATTCTTGTCATCACGGGAGGGGTAGGTTAAACAAACTGAGGGTTTCTACAGTGCATTATCTAGGTCAGTTGCACATTCATGAGAGTTTTGCCACTTGTTCAACAGGTTCTCATGCATTCTGTTCCCTTCAGCCAATAGAAATTTAGCAAAGCATTACAGACAGCTGCAAGGAGCAATAGCGAGGCACACCACTCACTCATTCACAGCCATAAAAGAGCATGTCTCAGCCTCCCAATGCATTTTAATGAGACAGCTGCAAAACACTTTCTGACTTAGATCCCCCGCCTTGCAAATGTTTGGGTTCTCAAAAGGCAGCGGATTGACAGTACTGTGGAAACTAAAGTCCTGTATTTATCTACACGACAGGCTCAGATGACTGCCAGTGCATGCTTCCCCACCAAGTGCCTCAACTTTGTCATGGAGGGGCCACCACGTCATTGAAAGGGGGATGTGACTCCATGCTCATTCAATCCTTGCCCTGTCATGAGACAACCAACAAGGGTGCCAGTTTGAGCCAGTTGGGTTAGTACTTTTATAATCTGGATGGACTCAGGACACCACAATTCATGTCACATAGGCCACTAAACTGACAACAGATGATAATAGCTTTCAGCCACCCCTGATCTGAACCAGACTTGAACCAGTAACCTAGCAGTAAGAAGCTCCTTAACCAGCTGCCCACACACCAGAGCCATCCTGTCCCCAATTAGGTTCTAAATCCAAACAATCTGCCACTCAGAACAGAATTCTGCCTTACCCCATGCTGAAAGAAACCTCTGTCAAGCAAGAATATGCCTTTCAGGGTTTTTGATAACAGTTTATTTTTTACTAACTTGTGTCCTGGCACTGGCTCAGTGCCAATCAATTTAAGCCCCCACAGGCCAGGACTTTGATAAATGACAAGAGCTTGGAACTGACAGCGAGATATGAGATAAACAATTGTCACTGGTATACCCTGCAGAATGGAGGGGCATTCTGTGCAGTACTATTTTTACTCTGCTCCTTGTATACATTGTCACATCTATGGCTCTACCCTGCCCTGGTTGGTTGTTGGGTTGTTATAAGATTGGGGTCTGTCAGGTTCCTGATGTGTTTTCAGTGTGCGATATTCCAGATTATGCAGTGGACATAAAAAAAATTCTGTAACCTGATTGGTCAGCTAAGATCTTTACCCATGGGGTAAATCCTGTAATAACCCACGGCTGGGAAGGGCATTTCTGAAAAAACATAATAAAACTCATTTTAAACTTATTTTGCACATGGGTCCATTGTATAATCGCAACAAGGCACTCCAGGACATAGTTAAGTGTGGGATTACATGCTTCTTATGTGGTTACATCACTCGGCTCCACCTAGTGACACACCACACAAGGTGCGGGTAAATTCTCCAACAACCCACACCCTGTAATGCCTTACGGTTGTTATAAGACTGGGGTCCCAGATTCCTGAGGTGTTCCCGGTGTGGGATACTCGGAGGAGCATGTCTGGTGTACTCCTTGCTTGCAGAACAATTTTTGTTTAGCACTTCTTCCATTAACATTCTTAGATTTTAATGGATGTTTTTTGACTACCCCATTGTTGAATAATCCTCACTTTACCAAAAATGCATGAATAGCTGGACTTGTATTACCTAGGCATATTGATAAATCACTGCCTTTTGCCATCTCACCTTGAACTGTTGAAACTGGCCCTGCCTGCGCAATTTTGTCAACCCAACCATAACTGTAGTGAGTGGATTGAGGGTGAATGCCTGGTTTGGCCATGAAGGGCATGTGTGTCTACCAGTGTTGGTGTTGGCCTCCAGTGCTGGTGGTTCTTTTTTTTTGTTTGTTATATTTCAGTGTGTTCCCTTCCTTTTGTATCACACACTGCCTTCTTTCTCTCGTCATTGTGGTAATCAAACAGTGGAGTGCTACTACAGGGGCCCTCTATATATCATACCAACTAAAAGTGAAAATTAGGCGTGACAGCCTTTCTAGATAGGCAGACAAAGGCAAACAGACAGACAGACAGACAGACAGACAAACTGATCTTATAAAATGGGCAAGAAAAATCCAGTGATCTGATTGGTCAGTAGCCGTCCAGACTTGTGCTGTAATTGATTAATAACCACACAGGTATGGAAAGTGCCTTGACAATCTTGGAACTTGATTTCTAGGCTGACCTAACTGCATAGAAATATCATTACACTGCTTTGGAATTCTCAATAACTTTGGCAGTTGGGAAAAACAAAACATGAGTGACTTGCCTGCCAGCCAATTTGACCTCTTTGATGGGGCAAACACAGTTGTTGGGTGTGTGAACTGATTTCACAATGATGAGTATTTATTAATTCTTAATTAAAGATTTATTCAGTTTTTTTTTATTTTGGTGTAATTTTATAAATACAATAACACACTTCAGGACTTGTGGTGATTGGGTAATTACTGCACTTCCCCACTCCGTGGTTGAACAACACTCAGCTAACACTTGTCCCTTCGTTTCATGGAGAGGAAACTTCAGGGCTTATGGTGATTGGGTAATTACTGCACCTCCCCACTCCGTGGTTGAACAACATTCAGCTAACACCTTGTCCCTTTGTTTCATGGAGAGGAGTGTGATAATTATCCAATAACTCCACACCCTGTCATATGTTACTGCTTACTTTATGCAAACAATTAACTGATTCTTCTATCTGTAGATATTCTTTGATGGGTGATTTTTTTTCTGTAACACTGCTTTCCTGTGCCTTACCCCATCTCCATCTTTCTGTAACCTTGCTACATCTATAGATAAATAGTTATATATGATTCCAATCTTTGTAAATATACTTTAATCAACATTGGAAATTCTTGTTCTCCGTCACTGTGTAACTGTAAAGTATGAACTCTGTTGCTGTATCAGTCTCCCAAGACCCTTGTTAAAAAAGTGTGTTTCACCTAAATGAAGCAATCCTGGTGTGCAACATTCTAAAACTAATTAAAAAATAACCAGTTGCCTTATTTCGAGTAGCTTGGGTGCATGTTACATTTGTTCCGTCAGCCTCCTTGTTTTCCACTGGAGCACTGCACACCAGTTGCGGCATTTTGGCAGTTATTACTCTTCTTCATTGGTGGTTTTGAACTAAATCAAGGTGTTATTAGAACCACAGCAGGCAAGCGGGTGTGCTTTGCATTCAGTCCTTGTCCAGACTGGGGAGAACATTTTCATTGGCTGAAGGTTTCAGCATTTTGGTTGCACTATCACATGCAGCTGTCCCAGTTATAGCTTCATAAAGAAACCAACTGGCCAAGTGGAATTCTAGTGTAACCCCCCCTACAAATGGGGGTTCCCAAAAAGTCTTCCTTGAGCTTTCCTAAATGCTCACTGCCAGGCTGGTGTCCTGCGTTTTAGCATTTTAAATGTGATTAGCAGAGCTTGTATAGCCTCTGTGTACTGTCTCTTTAAGAGCTGCCTGATTGCAGCTTAAGTAATCTGAGAGGGAGCTCTGTTGAAAGATGTAACTATTTACTGAAAATCATTTAGAGTGATAATGATAATGTAGTTTGTCTAACCTGCTTTCTTTGTAGCAAGGACTGGTTGTTTGTCTCCACTATCTTGGTCCTGGACTGCAAATTGGACCAATCAGTTCTGGTGGGACCTAAAATGTAGCCGGACTACAGGAGCTGACTGAATTCAAAATCTATAGGAACTGTGGTTTGAGTTTTTGTGCCTTTTTTGCAACTGAAGGGGGAGCTCTTGCTTTGACTGACAGCCAAATCAGCCAACCAAATATTTTGGATCTGGGGGAAGTCCCAGGCTGCTTGCAGTTTTCAGTTTAGTTCTGAGCTGGAAGCTCAAGAAGAAGGAGCTGAAGTAATTTTGGGCAGAAATCCTGAGTGGATTTGCATGGGAAAACTGTGAAAGGGCTGAGTTTTTGGCTGCATGTCTGCTGCTGCTCCATGAGAGGGAGAGAAGAGAATTATTTTGTACTAAATCCAAGTTTGTGTGACTAAAGTAAGCTACTGAAGTGGGCCAGGCTCAACCTGAAGAAGACCGAATATTTTTGCTGAATGCGATTGGCCTGTCAGGAGTTCCAGCTACCCCTAAGCTCCCGGTGTGTGCAGAGACTTTGCGATTGTGCCTGGGGAGTGCTTTGCCTGGTACAGTAGAATTCCCGTACATGTAAATGTGCTGTGAGCTGCTAGTGGGTTGTGAGTTAGGTTCCCACTGTGTGAACTGTGTTCTGCTTGCTGGAAGCTGTATCCAGCCCCAAACGGACTGCATCTGAACTTGTCTCCATGCGGTCTGGGCTTTGCCAGACTGGCCCAGCCAGACTACCTACTGCACAGAGAAGCCATCGACGAGAGACCTGCCTGGGGATCAGCCCCCTGCTCCACGCTTGAAAAGGAATGACGCCTCTGTGACTTGTGTGGGCCCTGCTTCTCCTGGCATTCCAGATCAACCACCTGCGGTCTTGATTTTTGTCCAGCCTGTGTCCAGTCTTGGGTATCATGAGTAAATACCAGGGTAGCTCCCTACACCAACAGCTTAATCTGAGTGTGTCATCTGATTGTCTTGTTGTTTCGTTTCTTTTACGAACTGAGCCCTCTGGCTCCAGATTGCAAATATTGTGTACTGTGCATGTTGTGTTTTCCATCACAGGGTCCCAACCAGCTGCAACCCCGGGCAACTGTCCTGGCTAGCCCATCTCTTCTCCACCTGGGTACCCAGAGGTGGATTGTATGGGGGGACTCAAAGCGCATGCATAACTGCTTGATTGATATGACCTTTAAGCTAATTAACCTGATTTTGCCCCTCCCTTGTTTAAGTCCCCTGAATAAATCAGATCTAACTTTTTCTGCATGTAATCTGACTGTGGTTCCAGTTTGTGCTCAAAGTATTGTACTGTTGCTATTTGCTGTGCTTAACCTTGTTTTACAGGGGGTCCCCAAGGTCGAGCCAGAGGAACCAGCCCTGATGGTAAATGCAAACAGTGTGGGTACTCGTGCGTGGGTACTTGTGTGGTGTACCAGGGTATTGTGAAAATGATTATTGTACAGTGTTCAGGCCACTAGAGAGGAAAAAGCGGGGTTACAGTATCCTGGAGAGCTGTGCCCAGGTTAGCTTGACCACTACCAACCCTGACCTCTGGATGGAGGCACCCGTTTCAGAACTTGGGCCCCTTAACCTGCTACTAGCCAAGCAGGCAGGGGTAGTAGCCCTTGGGATAGCGCCACCTAGGGGTTACACTAGCAATAGTGGCAAGGAGATGGGGGCTAAGTGGGCCAACCCACCCTTTCGGGATGCGTGAACCCCACAAAGGGGAGGGTCGGCGGTCGTAGCGGAAGCAAGGGAGGTGGACTCAAATAAGAGAACGGGAGGATGAAAAGATAGGAAAGGGTTGGTAGAGAAATGGAGTCATGGAGAGGGGATGAGACTATGGAGGTAGAAATAGTATAGTACAGGAGGACATGGTGAGATTAAAGAAAGAGTTAGCGAGCCAGATGAAAGGGAGGAGGGCTGCTGCAATTGCAGGAGGGGGAAGTGTGAAGGCGTAGGAGGTGGGATAGTGAATTAGGTGACAGGGCAGAATGAATGTCTAAAGGAAGGGAATTCCAGATATGTGGGAAGTGACAGGAGGAGGCATATCTACCAACAGGTTTACTTGGCATGGGACAGGGCGAGGGAAGGTGTGCTACTTAGACACAAGGGATTACTTGGTATGGGATAGAGAGAGAGGAGGTACCACTGAGATACCTGGGATTACTTGGCATGGGATAGAGAGGGAGGAGGTACCATTGAGATACCTGGGATTACTTGGCATGGGATAGAGAGGGAGGAGGTACCACTGAGATACCTGGGATTACTTGGCATGGAATAGAGAGGGAAGAGGTGCCACTGAGATACCTGGGATTACTTGGCATGGAATAGAGAGGGAGGAGGTGGATACCTGGGATTACTTGGCATAGGATAAAGAGGGAGGAGGTACCACTGAGATACCTGGGATTACTTGGCATGGAATAGAGAGGGAGGAGGTACCAATGAGATACCTGGGATTACTTGGCATGGGATAGAGAGGGAGGAGGTACCACTGAGATACCTGGAATTACTTGGCATGGGATAGAGAGGGAGGAGGTACCACTGAGATACCTGGGATTACTTGGCATGGAATAGAGAGGGAGGAGGTGCTACTGAGATACCTGAGATTACTTGGCATGGAATAGAGAGGGAGGAGGATACCTGGGATTACTTGGCATGGGATAGAGAGGGAGGAGGTACCACTGAGATACCTGGGATTATTTGACATGGAATAGAGAGGGAGGAGGTACCACTGAGATACCTGGGATTACTTGGCATGGGATAGAGAGGGAGACGGTACCACTGAGACACCTGGGATTACTTGGCATAGGATGGGGAGAGGAGGGGGTGCCACTTAGACACCAAGGAGTAGTTGGCATGGAATGGGGATAGGGAATGGCAAGGAGGAGGTTACCACTTAGACACCAGGGAGTACTTGGGAGTGGATGGGGATAGGGAGGAGGGCTATTTTCCCTTAGAAATCATTACAATTCTCTTACAACTAATTTCCAGTAGAAATGCACTGAAATTAGTTCGCAAACAAAAATTTATTTTGAGCTTTGAATGGCAAATTTTAACTTCTCACAAACTGAACCACAAGAGGTTTGCTCATCACAAGTTTAAAGTTATTATGAAAAGGGGGAAGTTAAGTAAGTAATAAAGCATGATAGAGTGTGCTTTATAGAATTTGAATGCATGACCTGAGGGTGTAATAAGGCACGGGGCTGAAGGCCGAGTGCTCTTATGCTCCAGGGAAGTGCATTAAAATCCTATGGCGTACACCCTGGAGGGGCTTATTGAACTTATAAAATGGTTCTAAGTACGTATTTTAGGGGAAGAAAATGATATTCAACACCTGACTGTGCGTTCATAGAGGTTTAATGCATGGTCAGGTGATGGTTCTTAACTAGTGAAATTCCTAGATAATTTTTTTTGCCATTTTATAAATACTGATAATGAGTGAAATACTGTACAGACTGCAATGAGTGTAAAAATTCTGTTTTCCAGCGTTTCACCTTGTGATGACAGGGGTTCTTAACACAGCATCGGTGCTGCTCGTCTGTTTCTAGCTCCTTGAGCGAAGGATAATAATTGCAAATAATCCATGCCATAGTTTTTTAAATGCAATTAGCAATGCATCAGGCTGAGGCTATAAAGCACTATCCTAATCCCGGTGGATTTCTTCTGGAGACAGCCTAAAACAGAGAATGGGAAGGATAAATTGTCATGCTGAACAGAGCCACAGAGAGGTCATTCCACTGTCAAAACGAAGATGCAACCACATCAAAGATTTATTAGCTTGAGAATGAATGCTCTAGTGGTCTGCTTGCTTACAAAAGGGTTGCGTAAATGCTCTTGTAAAATCTCTCATTACTGCTGCTCTGTGGAATAAATAAACGCACTGCATTGTTTTTATTTTATTGTATACATAAATTAGTTTATATTACTGCTTTTATGGAAGAAATTATTTTGAATTTTTGGAGTGAGCATTTTATAGAATGCAGCAGCTATAGCGAGCCGTAGGTGTGGCTTTGATGGCTGGCAACCCAGAGATAGTTGTCCAGAGAGAGAAGGTTACTGATCTAATTTGAAGCAACAGTATCTGTTAGTTGGCAAAATGTTCGTCCTGTAGACTTTCAGCATTATTTATGACATAATTAGATTCCTCATCACTATACATTTTTAGAGGTCCTCGGACAGTGACAAATTTGATCCAAATAAAGTGTGCTGGATGGTTGGAAAGATCTGAGATCCGCTGCGACTATCCAGTACATTCTGGACCAGAAAAGGAGGTCCCTAGTATCCAGTGACAGCCCCCATGCTCACCCATCGCATAAATAATTACAACCCCCATCAAGTCTCTTGCATCTAGTGGCCCCACTCCCTTACTGCATCCCTTATAAAATAAATGTAACGCCCCCATCCAAAAGGGGGCTTACCTTGGCTTTCTGGAGTTCTTGCCTGTTGTCCTGATCACCCACCTGAGACATGAAAGGCAGGTCATACTTCTTCCTTGCACACCTGCCCCCACGAACTTCCAAATGGGGCCTGGGAGCATGCACACCCACACTGGCAGCCTTTCTTTGCGGCTGGCATTGCAGCGCAGCATCTTTCCACCACTCAGCTGCCACAGTCCCCCCCCCCCCCGAGAATGCATGCTCTCAGCCTCCAGCGATTCCATCCACGCCTGGTGCCATTTGACTTTGCAACCAAGAGGAGAGCCACTCAGTAACTCCCACCCTTCCAAGCACTGGATCTCATCGTGGCCAGCTAGCCCTGGGCACCTTTCTTCCTTGCCACATAGACGCAGGTCATGTCAGGAGGCATAAAACAGGGCAGGGCACCTTTTAAAAAATATATAAAAAGTAAAATGTGGTCACCATGACTGGATTTGTATTGTAACTTTGTTAGAGGGTGCTGGTAAATGGCACAGCACCATGCCACAATGTTTCATTTATTCATAGTGGGTGTGGCTAGAGAGCAGGGACTTTTAGAAATAAAAATCAAAACCCCATATCTCAGTTCAGAGTGAAATAAAAGAAAAGCAAAATGGATTTGTTAATGTTTTTGTCAGAAATACATTATTACGCAGCCGGCCCACCAGCGCAGTGATACCGCTACCACTTGTGATGCTGATGACCCCGGTTTGGAAGTGAGCCTGGGGTGTAGGAAGGTCAGCCGGGGAGAGGAGGATCGATCGTCCGTGGGACCATTCTCTTCCTCTGGGTGGAGGGTGGGGTAGAGCTCAGTGTATTTGACTGGGCCTGGCGGAGGCCAGGGGAAAGACAATCCGAGCTTAAGGAGCTGGAGGGACATGGCAGACGTTAGTGTGTGCACCTTGATGTCAGCGCACACCACGTACCCCATGGGGAGAAAACAGGAAAATGCCCAGTGGCAGGATGAAGAGGAGTGCTTGCAGGCCCTGCATCCGACCAGCTGGACACACCAGCCCAAACTGGATCCATGTCTCAGTGGGGTTGAGGGTCCCCTGCCGATGCCACCATGGGGACGGTAAGCCCTGGGGGAAGACAGCCAGAAAGGTAAGTCTCGGCGGATCCCGGGGTGACAGGGCTGGGGTGCTCCTCTGAAGAAGGGCTTTCCCAGAGGGGGCAAAAAGAGAAAGAAAAAAACAAACAAAAAAGAAATACATTATCACTAAAATACTATATGACTACCTTTTTTGAGGCTAACAAATACTGCTGCTTGGGTGGGGGGCGTTCACTAGCAAAAAAGAATGTCGGTTGGTATCTGCAGAACTTTGTTACAGAAAACTTCTTCAAAATTAGAAAAAACATTTTTTAATTTTTTCATACTATGTTAATTTCCCATTGTAGTGAGGCTCTCTATCCAATCCGACCCCCCAGAGCCCTATCACCCAGCATCTCATAGCCATCCTGGCATCCTTGTCTCTCCCCCCCCATTGGCATCCCCCCATGCAGGGTTGGCAGGTCCCCCTCTCATCTGCAGGTGCAGAATCTGGTTCCTTGAGGGTGGGCCAGGTCTCTGGTGCTGGGCTTTTGCAGGGTTGGACCCTCATCTTGCCTCTTGTGTGTTTCCCTTTTTCTGTTTCCCCTTGCAAATGCTGACATAAAGGTGTGCAAGCTCAGGCATGTCAGGTGTACAAAGTGCATCACTCTTCATGGCCTCCCTTCCATAAGCTGCTGTAGGCCCTTTTCCACCTGTTGTATTGGAGCTGCCTGCACTGCCTCTCCAGAAGAGGAGTGCACTCTCCGGAATGTTCGGCCCTCCCCCTCACTGGCCCCCGATGACCGTGGTTCGCTGCCGAAACTTGTCACCGGCATTGAGAGCAGTAGTGCTTTGGCTGCACCGGCAGACTATCTTTTCTTTCTTATTAAGGACAGCTACATAAAAATTGGCAGAACAGCACACAATCCCAAAGTGCGGAGGCACAAAATTGGGCGCAGAAAGCTGTCTTGTTGCACCACCAGACTTTGGGGCTATCCATAAATCTCCTGCTTATTCACAGTCCCCTCTGCAAATGCAGTATAAATTAGGCTGCTAGACCTTAATGGGCACAAAAAGGAGGCTCTACAATGCTGGTTCGATAACTAATTAGTCGACCGCATCACAGCGCCAGGCTTTATGTTGACCACAATTTGCAGTCGGCAGGGAGCCACACACATTGGAATGTGTTTTTTCTTTGGAGGGCTTTGCCCCCGAACCCCCCACGCAGGGGGCTCTGCCCCCCACCCACCCCTGTACTTATGGATTCCAATTCTGAGTTGGAGTTGGTTCGGGGAGGGGTGCAGGATGGGGGAAAGTATTGCTGGGTTACATGCGCACTTCTAAAGCGACATGTTGCTGTTGTCCATATCGATGCATGTCACTGTAGAAGTGTTGCTGTATGGGGGGTATACCCAAAAAAGATATCCACAACTATCTAAGACAGCTCTTTATCTTTTATATTGCTTTCCTAGTTTTGGCTCACCTTGAACCCAACCAGTAACAGTAGCACAGAGCTGGTGCACTGATGAGCTCCGACAAGGGTTCTCTGATTTCAGCCTTTGTGGATTGCATGAGATGCCTTCTGGTACCGTACACTCCGGCTTAAAGCAGAACCAGCCTAAATTCTATCATGGTGATTTGCATATACATCCCATAGTGCTTTGCATAACTGGGATATATGTAATTTTGTAGTTCACTAACATGCTAGTTAGTGACCAACACAGAGTCAATATGGCAAAGCTGGGACTATGCTCTGTGGTGAAAGTGTGTGACAGGTGGCGCTTTCCGGAAGCGTCCTCCCATATGTCTTGAGCTATTTCTGAGCAAACTGTTCATGTTTCTCCTGTCCCAGTGGCCTCAACCTTAGCATCCAGTGGATACTGATCCTGATCCCCAAGTTGCTAAAGCTTCCTCTATCCAGTGGCTGCCCCCCCCCACTCAGATTCCTCACAACTTCAGAACAACCTCCACATCCTCCTGGGAACACCTTTCTTTTGCTGCACAGAAGGGCCCAGTTGTAGCTTTGCGACTTCCCTACTGCTTTCCCACAACTGTTCTACAGGCAGGCGGTGTTGCACATGACTGCACCTGCCTAGCAAGGGCCACCAGCTGATGTGAATGGCCCTGGGGGCTCTTGTATGCTGGTCACCAGTCATTTCCTCAGACAGCAGCAAAGTGTTCAAGTGCAGATGCAGGAGAATGCTGTGACCCCCCCCCCCGTGTGCGTAACATAACAGGGGCGCAAGGTCGCTGCTGGCACAGAGTAGTCTTCTTTGACATTCCCTGGGTGAGGGGATTTATATATGGTAAATGCACTGCCATTTAGCTAGTAAAAGTCTTGGTTTTTGCCGATGTAAATGTGGATGCGTCACTGCTCAAACACTTCTTCAGATCACTTGGCTATTTGTATGGGACCAGTTGAAGTAGCAGGAAATGCAGTCCCCTTTCTCTCACAAGACACAGTAAGCAGGACAAATGTATTTGTAACCCCTAGATGGCGCTATCCCAGGGGCTACTACCCCTGCCTGATTTGCCACTAACAGGTTGAGGGGGGCCTGGATCCAATGGCGGGTGCCTCCACCCAGAGGTCAGGGTTTGCAATAGTTAAACTTACTTGGTCACAGCCCTCTGGGACACTGCAACCCCCCTTTCTTCCCACTAGTGGCCCACACAATATATCAGAATTACCTTCACAGTATACACTTACCCCAGGACTAGTTCCGGCACTGGGACCTCCTGTGAAATAAGATACAGTGCAACAATCACAGTACAGTACTTTAACATAGACAAATACCTCAGGCAGTATAACTTTGCTGAAACAAGCAGCTCTGATTTATTTAGGGGGATATAACAAGGACAGGGGAAATCAGGTTAATTAGCTTATCACTTTACTATCTACCTATGGCTCTGTGCATAGGCCTATCCCTACCAGTTACTGTCCCTGGGTACCCAAGCCCTAGTGGCTAGTCCAAACCGTGGCAGCTGGTAGGGGCCCTTTCACACAGTGAAAAGAAAAATTAGTTTAAACAGTCAGCAGTACAGTGATTCCATTTGGATTTAATGTGGCAATTCAACAGGGAGCGACCCTGAATTAGTACTCACGACCTCCAAACAAGATAGGGTCCTTCAACGTCAGCAGGGCTACTCTTGAGCTCCACGAGACTCTTCACACATTTATATGGTAAAAAGAAAGTACTATACCAGGCAGGCTGCTTCTCTATCCCGATCGCATTACTGACAATACCCGGGAGAACACACAGCAGATTCAGTTCCTGACAGACCGAGTGCAACTCAACAATTTCTCCAGTCTTCTACAGGGTGAGCCTGGTTTCTACTCTTCAGAGATCCTTTGATTCTTTTCACAGGATGGATTCAGTCCTAACAAGCAGTTACACAAGCTGTAGACCGGAACTCTGGGCCTTACACACGTTTTTTGACTGAAACTGTGCATTGAAGGAGCACAGGGTTTCTTTCCCCTTCACTGCCAGAGCTAAACTGAAACTCCAACAGACAAAACCGAGCACTTCCTTTGAGTTCCTCCCAGTTCTTGACTGGATTGGCTGTCACTCACAATAGACTGCTGCTGTTGGTCCAAAAAGGCGCCGAAGTCTAAACTACATCTCCCAGAGTCACTGCCCATACAATCCTCTTGTGGCTGGCTCAGATTATGAGTCCAAGTTCTGATTCGTCCAAGGCACCATTTTAGGAGCTAGCTTACCCCACACGATTGGTCCAGTTCAGCAGTTCAAAACCAGAATGGGGAACTAGGCAGACACAGTTCTGACTGCAAAGAAAGCAGGTTAGACAAACTGTAATTTCATTATTACTGTAAATGATTTCTGGCAAACAGTTACCTCTTTCAGATAGGTTCCCTTTGCACTCCTAGTGACTGCAAAAATGGAGTGGATTGGCAGCAGTTCGAGTGGTACTCAAACAGAGAAACACACAGTCCCCCCATATAAACTAATTATGTCTGCAAGCAGACAGCTCTTAAAGAGACAGTACCAGAGGCTCTAAAAACACTCACTGATAAATGCTTAAACGCCAAACACCATTCAGGCTTGGAGCATTCAAGCAAGCTCCTGGAAGTCTTTTGGGAACCCCCATTTGCAGGGGGGTTACATATTGTTTTTGCAGAGGCACTCAGCAAGATAATTAATTTATCACTGGCGGGTATCTTGTTGCAGCAAATGATCTTTGTTTTCCTTTGAAAGCAGTGGAATGGTATGTGCATGTATTACAGGGAGAATTGTTGATAGAATTATCAACCCATGTAATAAATTTGGGATGATTGCAAAACATGAAAAAAAAAATAATTTGGATTTTCGAGCAATAATTATAATTTTTAATATCCAGGGAATAGGCTTGGAGATTGGTTTAACAGACAGCACAAAGTAATTTCAGTGCTATTAGGACAGTATCTGATCTTTGCATAAAACCTCATTTCTTGCTGGAGAAATCAATTTATCCAGGTGGAGCAGGACGGAGCATGAGACTGTTTTTTTTTTCTCCCCTAGCTCTCATAATATATTGGATGTTTAAGTTAAATTCTCTTGAGAGAATCTGGCTGTGGATCGCAGACACAGTGCTGTGCATTTCTCCACATCATATCTTTGCAGTTAGTATTCCTTCAAAAGCATCCTAGCAACAGGGGGCGGGTCCAGCGAAGGATTAAGCCCAGGCTCGATAAATGAGAGTGGCATAAAGGTCAGGTACGTGTATCTCCCCCCTCTCCTAAAACGGTCAAAAACGCACTGTCGTCTTCTCTTTGCTGTTGTGCAAATGGTAACATCAAAAAAGGTAGCACATCTAGGGAACTGCACCATTCCTACATACAGCACACTAGCAAGGAAGGGAAGCAATGCATAGCGTTTTGGTTTCATAAGGTGCCATACAAAGAAACTGTCTCCCAACGTAATCAAGAACATGGGGGAAGGGATACAATCTTGCTGCCATCAGGCACACAAGGGGAGTCAAGCAACACAGAGCTAGACAAGAAAGAGATTACGTAAACTGACTGGGAATGGGTGTATCAAGCATTAATGCACACCCGGAGAGGTTGTGAGGCTCGAGGCCAAAGGCAAGTGCCCTCCCAACTACCCAGGAAGTGCATTAATGCCTGACACACCCATGCCCGTGTGTGGATTATTGCACTTATAAAATGTAATTTTTTCTTAATGGAAAAAGGGGTAGCATGTAATGTGAGCGAGTATTATTGAGCAGCTCAATATGAGTGACTCAGTAATACCACTTGCATTTAGAGCGAGTGGAGGAAGAGAGTAAGGAATGGTTATAGTAAGTGTAGCGCTGTCACTACACTCACTACACTCATGGTCACTACACTCACTAGAGAGGGTATATGGAAATCGGTTTGGCCAAGCTCTGCCAAGCTGGCTGTGTAGTGTAGTGTAGTGACTTGAGCCACTGCCCCTGAGGTACCAGGTTCAGATCCTGGTGCAGGAAATTTTTACTTTCTGTGGGTTTACTATTTTGTGTATGTCCGCTCCCCCTGGAGTTAGTAATCATTTATTAGGGGGTGCGGGAGGCTTGGCCCCCCTCATAAAAATACTTGTTTTCTATTGATATTTGTGACTTATAAAGCGACCGTGGCTGTCTGCAATGGTTGGTGTTGTGCGGATCGCCCTTTTGATGTCGGGTGCTTAGTTTGTCTCTCTATGTGATCAGCGCTGTAACGAGTGGCCGTTCTCACATAAAACCAAAAAAGGTTTTATTTTCATCTAGTTAGGCTGTTGCTAGGTGGATTTGGGTAGGCTACATAGAAACATAGAAGTTGACGGCAGATAAGGACCGCAAGGCCCATCCAGTCTGCCCATTTCTTTTTCTACCTTATAAATGTGCCATCGGCCTTTGCTCTGTCAGTGACCTATCTATTCATAGTCATTTATATTGCTCCCTTATGCCTATCCCATGCCTGTTTGAAGCCCTGCACTGTATTCATAGCCACCACTTCTTGTGGTAAGCCATTCCATGCATCCACCACCCTTTCTGTGAAAAAGAATTTCCTCACATTCCCCTTAATCGCCTCCTCTAATCTCATGCTGTGTCCTCTTGTCCTGCTATTTTTCTTATATTTAAACATGTTAGACTCTTTCACCTTGTTTATGCCCTTAAGGTGTTTGAATGCCTCAATCATATCACCTCTCTCCCTCCTTTGCTCAAGGGTATACATATTGAGCTCCGTTAATCTGTCCTCATAAGTCTTCTGATGCAGTCCCTGCACCATTTGGTTGCCCTTCTCTGGACTGCCTCAATTTGGTTAATGTCCTTGTGAAGGTGTGGCCTCCAATGCTGCGCAGTACTCCAGATGGGGCCTAACCAGTGTCTTGTACAGAGGGATTATTACCTCCCTCTTCGACTTGTGATACCCCTACTACACTAACACCCCCTAGCCTACCTACTGCTTTAGAGGTCTGCTTGGATGATTTTAGGTCATCAGTGATGATGATGCCCAAGTCTCTTTCTTCCTTGTGACTGCTAGCAACTCCCCTCCCAGCCTATAGGTGGCTTCAGGGTTTCTCTTCCCTATGTGCATGATTTTGCACTTCTTTGCATTAAATCCCAGCTGCCACTCTTCTGACCATTCTGCTAGTTTATACAGATCTCTTCTCATTCTGCCCACCCCATCTGGATCATCTACTCTGTTGCAGATCTTGGTGTCATCTGCAAACAGACAAGCCTTACCCTCTAGTCCATCTGCAAGGTCACTAATGAAGATGTTGAAGAGGACTGGCCCCAGGACTGATCCCTGAGGTACCCACTTGTGACTTGCATCTCTTCTGACTGTATACCATTTACCACCACTCTCTGTTTTTGCCCGTCAACCAGTTTGCCACCCAGTTGACCAACTTCTGACCCACCCGAGCCTACCCAGCTTATTTATCAAATCTTCTATGTGGAACAGTGTCAAAAGCTTTGCTGAAGTCAAGGTAGGCGACATCAACTGCTCCCCCTTGGTCCACCACTCTGGTTACCCAGTCAAAGAAATCTATGAGATTAGTTTGACAGGACCTTCCTTTTGTAAACCCATGCTGTCTTGGATCCTGTGCCCCTATGGATTCCAGGTGTTGCACTATCCTTTCCTTAAGGAGGCCTCATAATCTTGCCCACTACTGAGGTAAGACTGACCGGTCTGTAGTTCCCCGCCTCCTCCCTGCTACCACTCTTGTGGAGCGGGATCACATGAGCCCTTCTCCAGTCTTCTGGGACCTCTCCTGTGCTCAGAGACTCACTAAACAATTCTGCTAATGGCTCTGCTAGTTCCTCCTTTAGCTCCTTAAGTACCCTGGGATGTATGCCATCAGGTCCCATTGCCTTATCCACCCTGAGCTTAGCAAGTTCTTGTAGGACCCTTTCTTTTGTGAAGGGAGTAGTGCTTACTCCCTCTCCCTGTGTCCATGATGCTGAGCTGTGGGCCCTGCCCTACCTTCTCTTCAGTAAATACTGAGCAAAAGTATCTATTTAGGATAGATGCCTTTACAGGGTCTTCCTCCTCACATGCTCCCTTTTCTCCATTAAGCTTAAGTAATCCTCGGACTTTCTCCTTTCACTAATGTATCTATAGAAAGTCTTGTCACTTCTTTTACTGTTTGTGCTAGTGTTTCCTCAGTTTGGGACTTTGCCTGCCTTACTGCCTTCCCTGCTTCCCTTAGGGCAGTTTGGTATGCCTCCCTATCTTCATCCCGCTGTGTTCCCTTATATTTCCTGAAGGCCAGCCTTTTGGCTCTGACCTTTTCTGTTACTGTATTTGAGAACCAAAGTGGTTTCCTTCTTCTTTTGCACTTCCTTTTCTGTCTAACACAATGGGATGTTGCTTCAAGTATTGCATCCTTAATGCTTGCCCACTTTGCCTGTACCCCCTCACCTGTGTTTCTTTTTGCCAGGGCTAGCTTAACTCTGTTGGCCATCTTATCAAAGTCAGCTCCTCTGAAGTCCCATTTTTTGCCTTGGAATGGGATGATTTAGATGTAGTAGCCAAATTGAACCATACCATGTGATGGTCACTGGCCCCAGGTGACCTTCTACCTGGAGATCTGTGATCCCTTCTTTGTTAGTCAGTACTAGATCTAGGATAGCCCTGTCTCTTGTGGGTTGCTGTACCAGTTGTTTGAGGCCCTCCCCCTGCAGGGAATCCACTATGAGTCTAGTTCTGGCAGATGTTCCTGCTGGTATTGACCAATCTGTATCTGGCATGTTGAAGTCTCCCATTATCAGAACCTCCCCTTTAGCTGTCATGTTTTGTATATCTTCTAACAGTAATGTGTCTATGTCCTCCCTAGGTTAGCTATTAACTGTGCAATATAACAGGCATTAATCGATGATCAGGTGATGTGTTTAGACCAATGAAGTTGCTAGGACTCTGAAGCCCCTTTTATAATGAGAGGTTCACAGAGGGAGATAAAATGACTTGGTCAGGGTCACACAGTGAGTAAGTGGTAGTTGTGGGATTCAAACCCAGGTTTTTCAGCTTCACAATGCTGCACTCTAACCACTGGGCCAAACTGCCTGCACTGGCCCTCTGTTAAGGCAGGAGACCATAATGACAAAAGTACCATTCTTAGAACTGAGAAATTAATTTTCAGGGATTTCTGTTGATAATTATTTTATTTACGTATTTAGTTTTTGTTGACTGGGAAAGGAGGACTTGGCAATTCTGCCTGTGTTCAGCCTTGTCCAGAGGGGAGGGGGGAGATACAGATGCAAACTGACATACTGAACCAGATTAAGCTGTTGGTGGTAGTTTAGTGAATGGGAGAGATTTGGCCAGGACACTGGGGAAATTCCTGTACTCTTGCTGCAGAGGGTGCTGCCTACTTCCTGTGTGCAGGATGGAGGGGTCCTCTCTGGAGGAGACAGAGGACGCAGGTGGTGGAGCTCCTGGGTCAGAAGCTGCAAGTGTGCACCTACTGATTCTATATTTGGTGCTATTTTGGATACTGACCTTTCCGCTGCTGAGCAAAGGCTTTGGGAGGCTCTGAATGAGAGGAAGTGACAGATTCATGCTCTGATAACCGCTGCTGAACAGGACTTTCTGTCTGCTCAGAGTAAACTTGCTGATGACTGATGCCAGAACCCACTTCCGACTAGTCCTTTGGGACTGCCTGGCTCTTCCTTGCAACTCTTTGGACTTGATGTTGCCACGGGCGCCCCCTGGAGGCTGCTGACACAGCACTGTATTGAAGAGGTTCTTTATCCGAGGGTGCCTGGATTCCGAACTCCGCCTTCGCTGTTCCTGGACTGAGTGACATTGCCCACTCTGTCCTGGACACTGCTGACTCACTTGCTGACTCGCCACCACATTCTGGAACATTGCTGTCAGCTGCTACACCTGCGCCTCCCCCTAGTGATCAGGACTCGGTTCCCCAGTTCTCAGGTACTGATGCTTCTTCTTTTGCTTTTCCTGATGATGTTGCTCCCGCTGTTATACCCCCTGCTGCACCTCTGCCAGTGTTGCTCGATGATCCTCTTCAGAGTTCTTTGTTGACCTGTGAGCACTCTGTTCCTATGACTCCAATTCAGGATGGACAGTTGGCCCTTCCTGACCTGACCCCTTCGATGGCTGATGTGGTTGCTGTCTCTGCTCCTGACCAGTTTGCTGCTTGTCCCCCTTATATTTTATTTATTTCAGTTTCGGAGAAATACCTTTGAGTCGCTGACTCATTTACAAAGGTTCCGCGTCACATAGATTAGATACAGACAAAACATTACAAGGAAATGCACTCAGAGCATAAAGATTCAGATATTTGCAGAGAACAGCCAAGCTAACATTAGGATACTAGGGTTACTTAGCATAGTTAATTACATAGTACATAACAGATGCAGATATATTACTGCATTTGGGCATTTAAGAGATGAAGCAGGCCAGCGGCCATTGTCAGAGAAAAGAGGAGGAAGAGGCCAGAGTTCAGTTGCAGTCGCAGTGGCTTGAAGACAGCAGGTGGACCTTAAGAAGGATTTTAAATTGACCAAGGCTTTGTTTGTTTACAAGGGTGGTGTGAAGGCTATTCATCCACATGGGAGCCCTGTAGTTGAAAGACCTTTGGAACTGAGAGGTGCGGCTGGGGGGAATGGAGAAGAGATGGTGGTTAGAGCTACGAGCGTACTTAATCTTATTGTATGGGTGGATTAAGAGGGCAAGTCCAGTAGGAGAGAGGCCTAGGGTAATTTTTTTAGCTAGAAGGCAGGTGTGGAACCTAATTCTGTTGCCGAGATTAAGCCAGTTGGTAGCACTATAAAGCGTGCAGGTGTGTGTAAGGTGGTCACAACCTAATACAAGCCAGCAAGCTCTATTTAGGGAGAGACGGAGACCAACTAGAGATGAGGTGCTTGCTGCCCCATATATCAATATACCATAGTCAAGCAGAGAGAGGACTGAGGAGGAGACAGCGAGCCTGAGGGCATCAGTGGTAAGGCAGTGCTTGTAGCAGTGCAGAAGCCCCAGTCTGATGTTAAGGGCCTTGGATAGGTGGTGTATGTGTTCATGGAAGTTAAGGCCTGGGTCCAAGGTGATGCCCATGTATTTAAAGGAGTCCACTTGCTCTAGCAGAGTCAGATTTGAAGTTAGTACTTTTGGGCAGAGCAACTTCCTGGTATTCTGCGGGTATGAGAACAGCATTACTTTGGTTTTTTATAATTAAGAATAAGGCATTGCGCAGTGAACCAGTTTTCAGCACAGCTGAAAGAGGACTGGAGGGAGTGATGAAGTTGCAGAGGGTCAGGGCTGGAGGAGAAGATGACTGCATCATCCGCATAAAGTAATAGATTGCCAGGGCAGGACTCAGGGAGGGAGTTGAGGAAGAGGCTAAAAAGTAGCGGTCCCAAAATGGACCCCTGAGGGACACCAGAGAGGACAGGAAGGCTGCTGGATAAAGCACCACCAATTTTGACCAGTTGAGACCGGTTCAAGAGGTAGTCAGTAAACCATCCCAAGGCATCCCGAGATAGTCCCAAGTTGGTCAATGTGGTTAGAAGGAGGGAGTGGTTGATGGTCTCAAACGCCTTAGTGAGATCAATGAAGACAGCACCAGTGATGTGACCCTTATCTAGTGCAGAGTGTATGTGTGTGGTAAATTTGAGAAGGGCAGTGGTAGTACTGTGTCCTTTGTGGAAACCATGTTGCTGTTTGCAGAGAAGGTTGTATTTATTGAGGTGCTCTGTAAGCTGATCAGATACAATCCGCTCTAGGGCTTTGGAGAGGGGTGGGTGTATGGAGATGGGACGGTAATTATTAGTATTGGAATGATCCCCACTTTTAAAAATTGGTGTGATGGAGGCAGATTTCCACTTTGAGGGGAATTTACCTAGACATAGAGACCGATTTAAGATGTGGGTGAGGGGGCAGAGAACCTCATTAAGGATGAGGTGAAGGAGCTTCAAGTCCAGAGAGTTGGAACTGTAGGAGGAGTGACTAAGGGCAGTTTTGAGGTACGGCTCCACAGACTTAGGAAATGATATAGCGCAGGTAAGGGGGGAGCTACGGGGGGGGGGAATGGGGCGTTAGATGCTGGAAGATCAAAGAAATTAGGAGGGAGAACTTTGCTAAGGTTAGTGAAGGTATTATTGAAGGCTGCGGCGATACGGGTTGGGTTATTGGACAGTGACTTGTCAGTCATGACCTGTGTCAGGACTGGGTTGGGGTCCTTACCATAAATTTCCTTAATATTGTTCCAGAACTTGTGCCCCGAGCCCCAGGAGGAGGTTAAGGAGGATTTATAAAAGTCTGCTTTTGCTTTGCGAACGGCCCAGGTGCCCTTGTTCCGAACCTCTCTGTACTTATGTCTATCAAGGGGGAGGCCGGACTCAATGGATCGTTGACACAATGAATCTCTAGTCTGCAACAAGGCCATGAGGCGATCTGAGATCTAGGGCACATGATTACCGTTAACCATTCTTTCAGTGAATGGAGCAAATTTGTTACAAATAGTGTTAAAGGACAGGATGAAGAGGTCGAGGGCTTTATCCGGGTTGATGGAGTTTGTAATGAAGGACCAATCCATGGCCCTGAGGTGAGCTTTAAGAGCTGCAAGTTTACCGAGGCCAAGTTTGTGTTGAGCTATTAATTTGGGAGCTCTAGGGACTTTGCCGGACCAGGAGCAGAGGACTGGGGAGTGGTCACTAAGGGCATTATAGCTATGTCAGCCTCTTCCACCATCCTTTGGAACCAAGGAAGAGGCGGAATGCAGTCCGCTTACCTTATCAGCGTGGCTTGGAAGTACATCTTGATAAGACTTAAGTGGGGAAGTCCTTAGTTAAACAATCTCTGCATTTTTATCCACCTGATGTGCACGCCTTCATCCATGCTCCAGGTGATTATAATTTCGATATCAGTTTCAGGACTCCAGCTTTGTTGGACTGATTTTGGAACCTGTACCATTCCCTCAAGGATACCCCACTTTGGACCCCTTTCTTTAAATTCCCCTCACCAAACCTGCTTTCAGGACAATTACAATCTTATTTTGGACTGAAGGAGTCAATGTGACGGATATTGTCTACTGGCTGGAAAAGAGATATGATTTACAGTTTGATTTTTGATTTTAAATGTGTTAGGTGCCTTGGTATTTGAAAGGCGCCATAAAAATAAAGTTTTATTATTATTATTATTATGGATGAGAAAGGTTTTTGGATGGGGGGTGGAAATTCCAGGTCCAGCTGTGCTTTACAGACTCTGGGATGCAACACTTGCCAAGATGCTTTTTCCTTGGGCATGACAGAGGCATATTGTTCTTCCCTGGTCAGCCGAAATCCTGTTATAGGTATGACACCCTGACACACCTCAATAGCATCTGTGATAAGATCAAATATTATCTTTGTGGGGACTTTGGTCACTCTGGTCAGCATTGCACCTTCCCTCCTCGATGCAGCTTATGTGATGGAGAGGAGCACACTTTCTGCTCCTGTCCTTGGTCTGCTCACAATACTTCTGATTTTCTGGAGCAGGACTTTATCTTCACAAGGCATCCAAACCACATGGGATGGTTCAGAATGATTGCTCTTCCTGTGCTCTGGATCCTGATATTCCCCCTTGTTCTGAGTTTCCTTCTGGATGATCTGTTGCACCAGGACACACCCCCTGTCCTTCTGCTCCCATAACACAGCCCAGAGCATCCACAGAGTCCGGTTCTGTTCCAGTCGCACCCTTGCATTCCCCAGATTCTCCACCTGAACTTGTTATCCTTTCTGCTCCTGCTACTTCTGTTATGCATCCCCCGCTTCCTCCCACTGCTGATTTCTTTCAACCAGTGGTTTTGGGGAAGCGAAAAAAGAAGAATCATGTGGTTTTGCCCAACCCCCTTCTGTTGGAAAATACATTTGACGCTTTACAACAATAAAGTAAGATCATGGAAGAGGCGGATTCTGATGGTTCCTATGTGCCTTCTTTATGCAGAGGGGGTTGTTCTGACGTAGAGGATGCTGGTCCTCCCTCCACATGGACTTGTAAGAAAATAAGGGAGGTGGGATCTGTATCTGAGACCCCTAGTGTTCCTTAGTTCTCTTTGTTCTTTGTGTAGCCAACCCCCTCCCTGAAAGTCTAGGGGCCCCGATCTTCCAGGGGAGGGAGTCCCATGGCAAAGAACTTCGCTAGCACTCCCCAATATCTCCAGCAAATAAAAATGGAAATAATTCTGGGCCTACCTGGAGATGTCTTCTTATTTTGGCTGGTTCCCAGGCTACTGCATTTCTGGAAAGTAAACCTTCGTCCCAAGGTGCCAAAATCTGGAAACAGGAAACCAGGTGTCTTCAAGGTCCGTCCCCATGGCTCTGGTCCCCAGACGATGCATGAGACTTCGGTTCAATGTGTGGTACATAGCTCAGTGCTTGTGTATGTTTATGAGCTTGAATGTTACGTGCTTGATGTTTATAGACTTGACTTTGGCTTTTCTCTGTTTGCCACCTTTGGTGGAATGCTGGGAAAGTGTAGGAATTAAGGTCCAGTGTTGAGGGTGAGATAAGAGTGCTGGAAGAGGAAGCTGGAGAGTGGTTCTGAAACGCTCGAAGCTGAGCGGAGGAAGCGCTGAGTATTAAGTAGGGGATGTGGGAGGAACTATTCCCCACCCTTTGAACCTCAGGCTATAGCCTTCCCAATGTTTAAGGCCTCCCTGAAACTGAACTCAATGGAGAGTCAAAAACTAACGATTAACAATTTACTTTCATCCTTATTTACAAATGAAACTAGGACACTCAATTTCCTTCAAAATCAATCACTTTATTTCTCATGGGCCCATAATGATTCAAATGGGCAACAGGAGCTCTCTTGTGACTTGACTTTAAACTGTAGCTCCATGGGGCTAAACTTTTATACAGATAAAATGGCAACACACTTTTGGCAGAGCAAGGTCTTTAACAGCTCTCAAACAGCAGACCTGATAATTTCCTCAGGCTTAGCAACCATCTACCTGGACTGTGAATCTCCCCGATTCCGCTGACACTCACTAAGTACCTAACAGAGCTTCCATCTGATTTCCCAGGGGGTTCCTCATTTCTTCCTCTAACCCTGGGAAGCATACAGCTTTTTCCGGTTCATGGACAAAAAGTCACGCTCAATTTTGCCGCAGTCAAATGACCGTGGACAAAAAGTAGTAGGTAACTATAGTCACAGTCATAGTAGTTGTGGGCATGTAGTAACCGCGACCAAAACGCCGATCTAAACTATCAACAGAGAAGCCCCGCTTTGACCTGTAGGGCCAGCTGAAATTGCCAGTCATCGGCAAACATTTAATTTTGTCCTCTCTTTCACCAATGGGCCATTCATTAGTATGTTCAGGCAGACCTCCTGGAAATTTACAGAGAGAGAGAGAAGGGAACCTGTAACAATTAACAAGTATGCTTACATTTTGAAGCCCATAGAGTTTCTCTGAGAAGGGTGCCAGCTCTGGGAACAAATGCCATGTCCCGGGGAAGCAGCGCTAAACACTGCAGCACACCAAAGACGCAGGACAGAGAGTGTGAAGTGAGCGAGGAGCAAATCCACTTCACTTCCCAGTCATAAACTAACAGCAGTGCACAGAAGTATTTTAATCATTATAAAGTAAAGTTATATAACTCCATAGCAGCATGCAACTATTAGTGCTGTAACGTTTTGTCCGTGCGACTAATTTAGTGTCTCCGTTTCGTCCTTGCGACTATTTGTCCACCCCGAAGTATCCATGATGATTTGTCCGGGGACTAAATGACTGTATGCGGCTTTTTCCCACTGTTCCCTGGCTCTCAATTCCGGCCTTCCAGGGACACGGATGGTGCGGTACCAGCCAAAACCCATTGCACCATACCCCACATCCTCCTGTCTGGTCACTTTCCTGGTCTGCCCAGCCTCCCTGAACACCTCAACCTCTCCAAACAGCACGGTAGCACTTCCTTTCAAAATTACCCCACCGGAGCAGAACCACGGTCTACCTGGGCCTGATGACCTGCTCATAAAATGGAGCCCCGGGGCCTGCCCCAGACACGGGTATGGCAGATCCACATCACACCCAGGCCGTGCTCCAATCCCCCAGCTACCAAGCATTTGAGCTGCCCTGCCACGCAGAGAAACAGGAGCCCTGCCACATCTCCTGGATCCCCAACAGCCCAAACACCTCTTCATCCAGCATGCTGCTGTTTTATAGGACCGAAACAAGATGGAACTGCTGCCCAACCATCCCCTTTTCACCATCCTCCTGCTGCCCGATAAGTGCAAACCAGCTCTGGGGGATACCTCCAGGGCACTCAGCAGCCCACTCGGGCTAAAGACCATCAGCCCCCAGACCTGTCCCTCCAAACAGGTCCTAATGGGGTTAGAGGCTCCCCTTGGCCCTCTCTCCAGTGGGACCCTAGGCCGCCTTGCCACACCATGATGCAGAGGCCCTGCCACAGTGTACTGCAATCCCAATGACCCAGGCCCACTACCAGCCTACCGGGGCCACCCAAACCCAGGGACCTACCTATCCTGCATCTCCCTTTTTCAGCTACCACCCCCAGAGCTTGGGACCCCACTGATGATGCTCGTAGCTACCTGTCTCCATACCCTCCCTTGGATGCTCATCCAGGGGACCCGACGCATCACCAGTGTAGAAGCCGGCCTGCCTAAAGCGGGGGGGGGGTTGCACTGCAGGGCCCGTTGATCTCCTGCTCTCTGCTTTCTCCTCCAAAAGAAGACCTAGAAACTTCCTGTTCCTGCCTATTTATACCCTTACTTACCTGCTCTCTGCTGCCACCATATGGCGGAAGACAGAAATTGCGCCCCTGAATGCTAACAAATCCCTCATCTCTGGGGCAATGAGTAAGGAAGGGGGTCCCTAAAGATGGTATAAGCCTCTCTCAAAATGAGAGGGGGGCTTACATTTGTTTCTTTACAATATGCTCTTTGTGCCTGTACCCTGTTTCCTGGTTTCATTTCCTTTTCTCTTTGCTTTGGCTCTCTCCTGTATATAGGAAGGACTGTTGGGGGGGGTGGAGGTGGCAGTCTATCTGAGGGAAGGGATCAAATGCACAAGGGGACGAGGGGGAGGAAAGGAGAACAGAGGCAATCTGGCTGCAGCTCCTAGACTCAATGAGTAGGATACTGAGGTCTGGGGTGGTACCCCCTGTAAAACAAAGTTATGCACAGCAAATAGCAACAGTACAGTACTTTGAGCATAAACTGGAACCACAGTCAGATTACATGCAGAAAAAGTTAGATCTGATTTATTCAGGGGACTTGAACAGGGAAGGGGCAAAATCAGGTTAATTAGCTTAAAGGTTATATCAATCAAGCAGTTATGCATGCACTTTGAGTCCCCCCACACAGTCACACCTCTGGGTACCCAGGTGGAGAAGAGATGGGCTAGCCAGGACTGTTGACCGGGGTTGCAGCTGGTTGGGGCCCTGTGATGGAAAACACAACATGCACAGTACACAGTATTTGTGATCTGGAGCCAGAGGGCTCAGTTCGTAAAGGAAACAAAACAACAAGACAATCAGATGACACACTCAGATGAAGCTGTTGTTGTAGGGAGCTACCCTGGTATTTACTCACGATACCCAAGACTAGACACAGGCTGGACGAAAATCAAGACTGCAGGTGGTTGATCTGGAATGCCAGGAGAAGCAGGGCCCACACGGGTCGCAGAGGTGTCATTCCTGTTCAAGTGTGGAGCAGTGGGCTGATCCCCAGGCAGGTCTGTCATCGATGGCTTCTCTGTGCAGTGGGTAGTCTGGCTGGGCCAGTCTGGCAAGGCTAAGACCGCATGGAGACAAGTTCGGATGCAGTCTGTTTTGGGCTGGATACAGCTTCCAGCAAGCAGAACACAGTTCACACAGTTGTTAACTAACTCACAACCCACTAGCAGATCATAGCACATTTACATGTGTGGGAATTCTACTGTACCAGGCAAAGTGCTCCCTGGTCACAATCGCAAAGTCCCTGCACACTCCGGGAGCTTCGGGGTAGCTGGAACTCCTGACAGACCGATCGCATTCAGCAAAATCTTTGGTCTTCTTCAGGTTGAGCCTGGCCCACTTTGGTAGCTTACTTTAGTCACACAAACTTGGATTTAGTCCAAAATAATTCTCTTCTCTCCCTCTCAGGAGCAGCAGACATGAAAGCCAAAAACTCAGCCCTTTCACAGTTTTCCCATGCGAATCCACTCAGGATTGCTGCCCAAAATACACTTGAGCTCTTCTCATTTCACTTCCCAGCTCAGAATTAACTGAAAATTGCAAGCAGCCCAGGACCTCCCCAAGATCCAAAAGGTTTGGTTGGCTGATGTGGCTGTCAGTCAAAGCAAGAGCTCCCCCTTCAGTTGCAAAAAAAGGCACAAAAAGTTCAAAACTACAATTCCTACAGATTTTGACTTCAGACAGCTCCTGTAGTCCGGCTACATTTTAGGTCCCACCAGAACTGATTGGTCCAATTTGCAGTCCAGAACCAAGATAGTGGAGACAAAACAAAACAGTCCTTGCTACAAAGAAAGCAGGTTAGACAAACTACATTATCATTATCACTCTAAATGATTTTCAGCAAATAGTTACATCTTTCAACAGAGCTCCCTCTCAGATTACTTAAGCTGCAATCAGGCAGCTCTTAAAGAGACTGTACACAGAGGCTATACAGGCTCTGATAATCACATTTAAACTGCTAAAACGCAGGACACCAGCCTGGCAGTGAGCATTTAGGCAAGCTCAAGGAAGACTTTTTGGGAACCCCCATTTTGTGAGAAGTTACACAGAAATTAGCGGGACAAATCAGAAAGGTATGTAGAAAAGGGAATGTGGTCATTGTGGGGTATTTCAACTTTCCGGGGGTTGACTGGAGCATTCCGGTCACCTCCAGTGGTAGGGAGCAAGTGCTCCTGGATGCGATCCAGGAAGGTCTCCTGACACAGTTATTCAATTTACCTACTAGGCTAAAGAACACTTTAGATCTGGTATTGTCGAATGGGGATGCAGTAAGGGAAATAAAGGTGGAGGACCCACTAGCTGACAGTGATCACCAAACAGCGTGGTTTAATATCACGATGTGCGGGGAGCCAGAGAAATCAGTTACCTGGGTGGTAAACTTCAGGGGGGCGGACTTTGGGAGGATGTGGGAAGTACTGAAAGGGAAACTGGAGGACATAAGGCAGGAGATGGACACGGAGCAGAAATGGGATATTATTAAATGGGGGATTACAGAGGCAATGGAAGCCTGCACCAAGATACAGGATAAGAGGAGCAGAGCAAGGAAACCATGCTGGTTGAACAGCGAGGTAGTGGAGGTGGTGAGGGCAAAAAGAGAGGTGCACCAGAGGTGTAGGAGGACAGGAAAGGAAGGGGACAGGGAGGAGTATGCAAGATGGTAGGATGATCCAGGGAGGTGACCAGAAAAGTGAGAGACGCCAAGGCCCAGAGGGAGCTGAGATTAGCACAAGGAATTAATGGGGGGGGGACTTTTTTAGATACATCAGGGAGAAAAGGAAGTGCAAGGAGACAATAGTGAGGATAATAAAGGGTGGGGAATGGATGGAAAAGGGGGAGGAACAGGCGGAAGCACTGGATGAATACTTTTGCTCAGTGTTCATGGAAGAAAAGGGGTGACCGCTACCACCATGGGCTGAGAGGGGGACGGGGAGAGGTGGCGACAGATGGAAGAATTGAGGGAGGTAGAGTCTAGAGGGACTGAGGGCACTGAAGGTAGACAAGGCACCAGGACCAGATGGTATCCACCCCAGGGTGCTGAGGGAGATGGCGGCGGTGTTGGTGGAGCTGCTGGCAGATGTGTACAGCACCTCACTAGAGTCGGGATGTGTGCCACTGGACTGAGGATGGCACATGTAGTGCCATTACACAAGAGCGGACCAAAGGATGAACCGAGTAATTTTCATCTGGTAAATCTCACCTCCATAGTATGCAAACTCATGGAAACAATACCAAAGGAAAGACTGGTGTCGTACCTGGAGGACAGTGGTCTCCAGGATGTGAGGCACAGGGAAGTCTTCTCAAACCAATCTGATACAATATTATGACTGGGTGACAGGTGAGCTGGATAAGGGTCTTGCGGTGGATGTTCTTTACTTGGACTTTAGCAAGGCCTTCGATTCAGTGCCTCATGGGTGGCTTGGGGGGAAGATAACTGGTGTAGGGATAGGGGCCAAAATGATGAACTGGATTACAAGCTGGCTGAGTGAGAGGCTGCAACAGGTGGTGGAGGGAAGGGAGCTCTCAACTCTGAAGCCGGTGATGAGCGGAGTACCACAGGGCTCTGTGCTGGGGCCAGTATTATTTGGGCTCTTTATAATACACATTGTTCATGGGATGGTGAGCAAGGTAAGTCTGTTCACAGACAACCCCAAAATGGGAGCACTGGCGGATGGAGGGGAAGGATGGAAGCAGCTGCAGGGGGACATAAGCAAGCTAGAGGAATGGTCAGAGAGGTGGCAACTGGGGTTCAATGTAAAGAAGTGTAAGGTTATGTACTTCGGGGTGAAGAACCCAAGGAGAGAATACTGGCTGGGGGGGGTTAAGCTGCGGATCACTGAGGAGGAGAAGGACCTAGGGGTAATGGTAACAGGGACCATGAACAACACTGCCCAGTGCAGGAGAGCGGCAGGAAAAGAGAACAAAATGCTAGGGTGCATAGTGAGGGGGTTTTCGTCCAGGTGAAGAGAGGTGATCTTGCCGCTCTACAGGTCGTTGTTGAGGCTGCACTTGGAGTATTGTGTGCAGTTTTGGAGGCCATACCTGAAGCGTGATATCAGGCTGCTGGAGAAGGTGCAGAGAAGGGCAACGAAGATGATATGTGGAACGGAGAGGAGAGACTGTGAGAGCAGGCTGGGAGACCTGAATATGTACACCCTGGAGAATAGAAGGGACAGGGGGACATGATAAAGACATTCAGATATCTGAGGGGAATCAATAAGGATGGGGCAGACGGGGTCTTTAAGCTAAGGAGGGGGGGGCACCAGGGGTCATGAACTAAGAATAGAGGGGGGAAGATTTAGGAAGGAAATGAGGAGACACTATTTCACAGAGAGGTGGTAGCAAATGGGAAGCACTACCAGAATGGTGGTATCATGTAAATCTGTGAACAGCTTTAAAGGGCATGGGACGAGAACAGGGGAGAGTGAGGGTGGGGGAGGTGGGGGCGGCAGTGGGATGACAAACGGGAGGGGGGTGCGGCAGCTGCAAACTAGCAGTGCTAGCTGCACACTCGAGCAGACTTAGATAGACTGGGTGGTCTGTTTCTGCTGGCACATTCGTATGTTAGTATGCTTGTATGTATTTTCCATATTTCTGTATCTCTTTGTATTTGTTTTTGGTTTTGGTAGTGATTTTTCTTATATTATTGTGTATATAGTATGTACTTGAAGCTTCTGGCGTGGACATGCTGATTTCGGTTTACTGATTTGTTAGTTTTTGTTATTAATAAAAACTTGCCTACTCTTGGAAAGGGAGCTGTTGGCCGTGAATCCAAGGTGGTGGATCTGGAGGCTGCAGAGGAGGGTGAGCTGCAGCAGGCTGTGAAGATGTCCTCCCTCCTAGCTGGTGAAAGCCAGGAGGACTGTGGAGGTCGGATGCAGACTCCGGTGGATATTGGAGCTGAGCAAGAAGTCACTACGGATGAAGTGGACATGAGTTTTGAAGGAGAGGAGGTCTCTGAAATTGCAGTGGGGGACATAGGAGATAACAGAGGTGCGGTTAGAAAAAGACATGAATGAAAACGGAATCTGCTGGATTTAATGTTATTGGATTATTAAGAAAGATACAATAAAAAGAAAGAGGCTTTAAAGAAATGGACGGTCCCTAAGGCAAAGAAGAATGTTTTTGAGAGTGAAAATGCATTGCAACAAGATTCGAGAGCAGCACAGAGAGATACCAAGAGCGCTTTTACATCCGATAGTGGTGTGACGAGTCAGCCTGAAATTGACAAACAGCTGCTATTGACAGATCAAAACAAACCGACGTCAATGAGAAGACATATTATTGCTGTGTTTGTAATATAGGAGCCGCACCTGCCAGAAGTTCCCTTGTCCCTAGAATAAGTGCTAGAAGCAGCTGGATGGAAGAAGATAGAGGAGGGGAAATGGATTCTGAACCCCGAATGGGAGGTATCTTTTTCTCCGCTATCCCAAAGAACACCTGAGCAATGTAAGTTCAAGTTGACTGCACCTGTAGAGGAAATGGGAGCAAGCACTGTAAACAGTGGCAGTGTTTTGCAGATAGAATCAGCGCAAAGTGCACAGACACACCAGTTAATATCTCACATTGTAGCTGGTCAAAAAATTGGGGAAGAACTTTTGCTGGACAGGACTGTAGGGGAGGAGGCACAAACTTAGAATCGTGAGAGTTTGTCAGAATGCCACAGAAGCTGGTGCTGTAACAACTTCAGAGCTGCATACTAAAGGGAATATGGGGGAAGAAAAGGTGAGGCAGAAAGACACACAAAGTACAGATGCTCGGAGAACAGATGGGTCAGTCAGGTGGTTCTCTGGAAGTTTCTAACTATATTACAGAATACCCAGGACGAAAAACACAACAGGGTACTGAAACCCCTATTAGTTTACAACAAAATCAGGATGGGAACCAACAGGATAACGTTCAAGATAGTATGTCTGACCTAGATTTATCTTCAGGAAATGAATGAAGTTCTTCACTTCCCAAAAAATTTACAGATCATTTTAAAACAGCAGAACCCCCCAAGAAAAAATGCAGCACGCCTCCGTTACGAAGGAGGCATGGAACCCATGCCGGACAGGATTTTCGTGGGAAGAAATTATTAAAGGACTGTGAAATTTATGGCATCAGAGATATATGCATTAATTGGAGCTATAGAAACATAGAACAAAGACACATAGACTTTGAGGGCAGATAAGGATCGCTTGGCTCACCCAGTCTGTCCATTTCCCTACCTATTGGATAGGCTGCAAATCTTAGTGCTTTTGTGCTATATGTCCCGGCAGCCACAAAGCCTGGCATCATAATTCTGGGCGGCATATTGCCTTCACCCATATTGGCGTCGACAAAATGATTGTAGCACCGATATGGGTGAACCTCCAAAAATTATTCACAGGATCACGTATTACAGTCCTCTCCCACATGCCCAGGTACACATTAACAAAATGAGGTGCTAACGCTGCACCCATAGCTGTACCTTTAATTTGCAAAACATGTTTGCCAAGGAATGTGAAACAGTTACAGGTGAGCACTAACTCAGTGATTTGTAATATACATTCTCACGGATCCTCAGAATACCAGTCACTCTCATACAGTGCCCTCTTCAAAGCCTGAAGTCCACCCTCACGGGGGATATTTGTATATAAGGACTCCACGTCCATGGTTACAAGCAGCTTGTCAGGTCCCAAAGTAACGTCAGCCGGAGCCTGGAGAACCTCTGTAGTGTCCCTCTACCGTGCTCTTAATGTGAGCATCAACAAATTTAGATAAAGGTTCCGTAAGACTGCCAATACCAGAACATATGGGATACCTTGGAGGGTTCTCCAGGCCCTTGTGAATTTTACGCAGGATGTACATTGTACATTGTAACTCTGACAGGAAAATCTACAGACTGAAATTCAGAAACTTGCTTGGTGATAATTCCCGTTCTAGGGCAGCAGTCAATACTCTGTCCACACAAGATTTAAACATCTCAGTTGGATCGCTCATCAGTGGTTGATAAAAAATCTTGTTATCTAGTTGTCTCTACACTTCTGCGTTATATTTATCAGAATCCATAACAACCTCCCCCGCCCCCCCATGTACGGATTTGATTGTGATTGTTAATTATTCTTGAAAGACTCTATTGCCTGGAATGGAAGCCAGTGCGATTTACAAAATGGGATTTATTCATCTCTCTAAACCTCTTCTGCAGTTGCAGCATACACAGACATCCAAATACCTGCACAGAGGGGATCAGGAGCGGACAGAATGAGGATTTGTTCTAAAAGCATTTCAGCATTTTCTCAGGGAAATCACCTATCATACCAGTAGTATAATGTCTCTTAATGACATCATTGTCCTTATGTACTAGGCATTCATGGGGTATCCTTGTCAAAAACTCTTGCATATTTAAAGTTCTTATAAACTTCTGAAATTCAATAAAAAGTTCAAATTTATTTTCCTGGGAGGTCGACACAAAGAACAGTCCTTTCTCTAACACTTCTGTTTCTGCCTTAGTAAGCTGATAAATGGAGATATTTACAACATTTATCTCCTCTGGGTCTGTCTCGTTGGGGCTACTCTGCCCCCCGACTGTTATTCCTGTCTCCTGCTGTACTGGTTTCCTTGTTGCTGCTGCTGTGGCATGTTCCCCTGGTTCCGTGTATGTGGTTGGCTGCTCTATTCCTGATCTCTGTCTCGTCTGGAACCCCTGTCGCTGCTGTTGCTCCTGTCTCTGTTTTGCATTCCTTCTCCACCTTCATTCATGTCCCATTCTGCATTTTGTTCCCTGAGTCCAGTGATTCTCTGGCTGCATCTGAGCGATATAGTCATGTTCGGTGAAGGGGAGAGGGAACTTGTCCCTAAAAAAAGGACCATCCATTTCACTGTCACTTGTACCCTTGAGGATTCCACCAAAGACTTAAGAATGGATTTCAAAGGCCCAATTTTTTTTGTTCCTGTCAATCACTTGATCATACAAATAGTCGAGCTGGTCCTGCTCAAACTTCTGTTGTTTAATAGCATTTATTTTTTCACCATACTGGAGTATTGTCTTCTTAAGCTCTTTTCATATAATCCTCAAATTCTCTTGTGCTTGCAGAGACACACAACATTTATTCTTTGTCTCATAAAATAGATTTGATCTCTGCTGCTACTTCAACCGAGTTCTCAAGAATCGCTCTAATGAATGTGGCAGCTGTTTGTAATAATGCCTCTCTACCAGTTCATAAAGCAGCCCCTCTCACATCCAAAGGCTGGTAATTATAAGATATGTAACTCACATGTATTCACCCACTCCCATATAGGCCTCCATGGTTACTTTCTACCAGTGAAGGCGCTGACTCTTGGGGGCAACAAGCAGTAGGGTTGCCAGCAGTCCCGTATTTTACAGGATGCCCTGTATTTTTGAGTATTTTCTCGTGTCCCATTTAAAATTCATACGGGATGCCTATTGTCCCGTATTTTTTGATGGCCCCCCCATTTCCCCAAAAGACTCAGTCTCCCATGATCCCTAGTGGCCGTGGAGCTTTGTGCGCATGTCATGTGCAACTCTGGACAGCTGCCTGATGTCGCCGGGGAGAGAGCAGCGGACTGCTGCTGCAACTACTCGAGCTGCTTGAAGCTTGTGCTGTGTCCTGTCTTCTGCTTGCAAGGGAAATTTGAGGAGTTGGTGTGGCGGACCGTGGTCTGGACCGGGAGCGGGTCGTGAGCGGCTGAAAATTATTAGGAGGCAGCGAGTCTGGCTGTTGTTTCTGCCTCTCTCTCTGTAGGTTGGGTTGGACTTGGATGGGACTGGCAGGTTGTATTTGGGGTGGGCGCGGGCCTGTGTTTAAGCCCGGCCTGCTGGATGTGTGCTCTGCTCACCTAACCTAGATGAGAAGTTGTTGAGCTGAGACTGAGCGATGAGCGGAGCCAGGAGTCGGGAGGAGAGAGCTGAGGTCGTTAGTCATCACTAGGACATCAGAGGAGGACTACTGAAGCTGGAGGACTGTCAGTGTGCCCACTAGAGATCGGAAATTGTGAGTAACAACAACCTAAACCACTCCCAATGCCATTAGCATTTTGCTGCCTCCCAGGTGGTCCCTGAGTTAGTCCAACAACAACTCCAGACCCAGTCCATTATTTTAGCAGTGCCGAACAGTTGAGGCCAGGAGGAGGGAATCGGGATTAAGTCCTGGGGGGGGGGTAGGAGCGGAGGAGGACACTGATGAACACATACATTTTTTTAAATTGCAAGCAATAAAAAAACTGTGTTAATAAATTAAATGGCAGTGCAGCAGTGGTGGTGGCCAGGATGCAGGAAAAACACTGTTGCTGCATATATGTGGGTGCACTAAAGACTGGCTAAGTCAGACAAAGTCACAGAAATAAATTTAGAAATTACTTTATTAAATACGGGAACTGGGAGTATTTCAGAGTACAGAACAGATGACACAGGAGAGGGGGTGTCAGTATAGCACAAGTTAACTTACAGCTGAGCCTGAAACCTACTTGTAATCACACCAAAGAGAAGAGGAGCGCTGGGATGGGGTGTAGATTCAAAAGGTAGTAGACTTCATTATTTCTTAACTCGAATCGCACTCACCACTCAATTGAGACAGCAGCCAAACTGTTATGAATGCAGTTAAAACAGTTGTATTCCATTCCAACACAAGTAAACGACATCAAGTAACAGTGCAAAAGCATTTGTCACAAGGACAACCTTACGTTTCACCCTGCCTTCAGGGCTTCATCAGAGATAAATGTAAGGGGTAACAAACGTGCATATATACCTAGCAACCAATCATCTAATTAACATTTTAACCAGTGATTGTGCCTAAAGGAAATTACATCATTCCCTAAATGTGTGTAGTGTGTCATTATACAATCACAGTGCATTTATATTTGTGATACAAAACATTATACATTTTATCACAGCTTAAACAATAAAATGTTTTCAAAAAACATACATAACTTCTCAAAATGAATGTATCACAATTTCCATACGTTTCATAATTTACATGTTTTTCAACACTTACATGAACGGAAAGCACCGGAAGAAAAACAACGCATCAGAATCCCTTCCTGATGCCTTTATTTCTGCACTGGTGAACCTGAAAAGAGCAAACACAGAGAAGCAGAAAACATACGAGAAAACAGCCAATATTTAGACATATCTCATAAATATTTTTTCATAAATATGTTACTCTGTGCAGTGAGCTATGTATAAACAATCTTTTGACTAAATAATCTTTTAATAAAATACTTTTTTACTATATGAAAATATATGCGAATTACCTGGTTACAATAAATTGCTGACAAAAAGGTCCCTACATACAGTCTTCTAACCCCTTCCGTTATTGGGGGTTGGGGGTTACTGTTATTATGTACTGTCATGCCTGCCTAAAGTGGGAAGGGGGAGTTTTAGATATATGAAATATCTACAATCAACCTTCTCTGGCTACAAAGTGTGGGGGGAGAGAAAGGAAGAGAAGGGGGAATTCAAATTATCCACCATCTATCTTGTGTCATACAATTCATTCATCTCTTGCCTTTCTTTCTGATAAAAGGTGCCAGTTCAAACTTTTCATTAAGTCCTGGCTGATTGAGGGCATTAAGTTTAAAAATCCATTCTTGTTCAGCACAATCCAGTTAATTTTCCGAATCTCCCCCTCTTACATTTCTGGCAATCAGTTCTACACCCATTACTGTGATCTAATGTTGCACTTCTGGGTTTCTCACAACATGGTTTGCTATAGCACGTGAGAGATTTTTATTTTGGCCTGCAAATGTTCATAGATCCTGAACCTTAATTTCCACTTAGTCCTACCAACATAATAACCCTCACATGTGCATTGTAGCAAACAAATTACACATTCATAGTTACAGTTATTCTGCCTCTGATGGTTTCCATCTTCCCTGTGCTTGGATTCCTGAATGTGCTCTGTTTTGCCATGTGTATGCATATTTTACAAAGGCCACAAGGTTTCATTCCCCATTTTGACACGTATGTCTCAGTACCTGGTGCAGGTTGGTAGCTTCTCACCAACCTGTCCTTTAGGTTTCTACTCCTTTCGTAAGCCACCCTGATAGGTTTTTCTAGTATCATTTTCAGTTCTTGTAACCCCCTCAAAATCGACAGGTTCGTTTTTACCATGTCCACACCTGTAATCACGTAATCAAGTCAGATGCTACATAAAAAATAAGGTATCAAAGCACAGCAAGCAGGGTGGTTTGGTAATCCCTCATGTTTGACAGGCCCAAGCATTATGGATGTGACGGTGTGTGTGTGGGGGGGCTAGGGCGGGGGGGGGGTCCTATTTTTGAAATCCAATGTTGGCAACCCTAACTCTCATACTGTATGAATGCCTCTTTAATCGTTAGTAGTGGCTCTATAGCCAGTATCTCGGCTGAAAAGGGGATATTTTCAGTCCTCCTATGTAAGGGGTTTTCCTCTTTTGGGAAAAGAAAGTCACCCCCAGTACGTGTGTCATGGACTGCACTTGTAGTAGCTTGTGTGAAGTTTGTTAAAACATTACTTCCCTTCATTTCATTCATTTCCAGCTCTGGTACATGTGTAATACTCCAAACGTCGTAGCAGAACCTTAGTGGAAATCAGGAGACGCTACAGAGGCAGCCAGTTCTCCATGTTACACACAAAACTCAAGCAAAACAAAAAACAGTCACTCAGACCTTCCAGGACTGAGTCTTACACTGACTCAAATGTTGTAGATCAAAACTTTTTTTAAGCCTGAACCTTAGGCCAAGCCTTTTGCTTCTGCATGCCTTTCCAGACGCTTTGGGCATTCTACCAGATGAATTGGGAGTTTGCTTTCCGCGAGCGCTCTTGCCGCAGGTTTTTACGGCACTTGGGACTGACAGACTTGCATTTCTCTTGGTCAGATTCTCTGAGCTCTGCTTAACTGCACGAACCACATCTGAGGATATTCGTTCTTGCTGTGTTCGAGCAGGAACAATGTTTTTTTCCCATCTGGTCAGTCTCGGCACTTGTATTCTGAACATTTAAAAGTGTGACAGTCACTTGTTCATGTTCAGCATGGACAAAAGTGTTCTCTGGACTGACTGTAGCATCTGACAGCTTGTCAGAACACATGTCAAGCAACCCCACTGAAGTTCCCATCTCAGCTAGGAACATAGACACCAGGTCAGCTGCAGTCAAGGAGCTGTCTGAAGTCATTACAGGATGGGGGGATTTTCTAAATCCATGTCATTTTTATGTTGATTGCGCGCATGTGCAAGAAACATATTGCGGCAGGTTGCCAGAAGCAGGTTGTGGAGGCACGGCACTGTTGTGGCCAATGCCCCCACAGCCTTTAAAGGCTTGGCCCGCTTCCCCCAATGCCATGACATGCTGCTGCTGACACTAGTTCAGCCAGCGTGCCACAACCTTGTAAGGTTTCAGCCACTGCAATCAGGGGCCGCCTCATCATTGCAGCATAAGCCATTCCGCTGCAATGAGGAGCGACCCGTCATTGCTAAGCTGAACCTTAGCTGATATTGTTTGTGAACATGGCGACTTACCGTGTTCTAAACAATATCTAGCCACCGGTGCCCAGTTCCTCGGCAGCATGTTTGTTTGCCGATAGGGGCTAATCCCCATCGGCTTCAGTGCCGGTGATGATCCCTCCCCATCGGCATTATATAACACCCCGCTTTTGTTGTGTGCGGCGGGGTGCCCAATCCTGTCGGCATAATGTCACCCCCCCGCTTTTGTTGTGTGCTGATGGGGGTGCCTAATCCCCGTCAGCATAATGTAACCCCACCCTTTTATTGTGGCCGACGGGGGTGCCCAATCCCCCATTGGTTACAGCTGCCTCCCCACAAAAAGAGTCCATTGGCACGCTGGAAGCCCACCCCAGTGTGCCACTGCTCCTGTTAAAAAAAACGGTCCCACGATGTTTTTTTTTTTTTACCCTGTCAAAAAAGAAAACGGTCCCTCGTAGTCTCCCTGCCCCCTCCCACAACCCGTGCCCACCCACTGCGCACCCTGCCTCCCCACACCCCCCTCACCCCATACTTACCTCCGGAGTCCGGCGCAATGATTTTCGGTGGACCGGGAACACATCTGCACTCTTCAAAGCCAACCGCGAACTGATGAAATGCAGGTAAGCTGTATAATGGAATAAATAGGGGTTTTTCAACTTTGATGCATATCTCAGGCATTTTTTGGAATTTTGGCACCAAATTTTCAACATGGGGTTTTTGGGACCCCTCCTTGTGAATTCTGGCACTGTCATAGCATTAATCGGCCCCGGAAGGTGATTTCACAGTCACTGCGCGGAATCACCTTTTCAGGACCGATAATCTAAATGACAGTGCCAGTGTTCAAGAGGTGGGTCTCAAAAGCCCAGTGTTGCAAAATTTGTTAGAAAAATCAAAAAATTACTGTTTACAAGCGGTGTTGTGCAGTTTGCAAAGCACGCTTGTAAGGTCGCTAATTTATAGTATTTTCACTCCAGATTTTCAACATTGCCATTGTTCTGCACCTCCTTATGAACAGTACAGCTGTAATTTTTACATCCTGGCCAAAATATGTTTTCGCAGTTCCGGCGCAGAATAGCGCGGTTGCTCTGAGAAATCCATGTCCGGGACACATTATGAAAATGACAGTGACACTGTTCATTAGCAGAGGTCCTAAAATGCCTATGTTGAAAATTTGGTGATGAAAGTCTGTAAAATGAGTGTGCTACGAGCGTGCAGTGCGCAGTTTTCACACACGCTCGTACCTTCACAACTTTGCAATATTTTCACTCTAGATATTCAACATTGCCATTTTTCCACACCTCCTTATGAACAGTGCAGCTGTCATTTTTAACATCCTGGCCGAAATGTGTTTTCGCTCTTCCGGCGCACAGTAGCGTGGTCACTGTGGGAAATCAGTGTTCGGGACAAATTAAGAAAATCACACTGATGCTGTTCATGAGCAGAGGTCCTAAAATGCCTATGTTGAAAATTTTGTAATGAAACTCCATAAAATGACTGTGTTACGAGCATGCATTGTGCAGTTTCGAGCGCACCTTGTAACTTTGCAAATTAGTAATATTTTCCGCCACATTTTCAACACTGGCATTTTCCACACCTCCTTATGAACAGTACAGCTGTAATTTTTCACATCTGGCCAAAATGTGTTTTCGCACTTCTGGTGCAGAATACTGCAGTCACTGTCGAAATCCATGTTTGGGACAGATTAGGATCGAGTGGTGGGGGAGTGACTGAGCTCTGTCGGGACTGCTGCGGATTTCTTTGTGGGCAGGAAAAGGCACCAGCGCAGGCAGCAGCCCAGTACAAAGGGCAGCATGCAGCGCGGGAGACACAGAGCAGTGAGTGAGGAGGGGGAGTGAGTGAGCTCAGCAAGCTCTGTTGGGACTACTGCGGATTTCTTTGTGGGCGAAAAGGCAGCAATGCATGCAGGGGCCTAGTACAAAAGGGCAGCCTGCAGCAGCGGGAGCAACAGAACGAGCGACTGAGAGAGGGGGAGTGAACGAGCTCAACGGAGCTCTATCATGACTGCTGCAGATTTCTTTGTGGGCAGAAAAGGGCGGTAACACAGGCAGGAACCCCATACAAAGGGCAGCCTGCAGTGCCGGCAGAAACGGAACGAGAGAGTGGGGGGGGGAGTGACTGAGTGAGGTCAACAGAGCTCTGTCGAGGCTACTGCAGATTTCTTTGTGGGCAGAAAAGTCACAAACAGAGGCAGGAGCCCAGTACAAAAGGGCAGCCTGCAGCGCCAGGAGAAACAGAATGAGCGAGTGAGAGAGGGGGAGTGAGTCACCTCATCGGAGCTCTGTCGGGACAGCTGTGGATTTCTTTGTGGACAGAAAAGGGTGCCAATGCAGGCAGGAGCCCAGTACAAAACAGCAGCCTGCAGCACTGGGAGAAACAGAATGAGCAAGTGACAGAGGGGCAGTGAGCCATCTCAACGGACCAACGCAATCAACATTCGGCATTGACAAATGCTTGTTTTCTCTGCCAGATATTTAGTCTCTACCTCTGCTACTAGTTGAAGCAAATGCTGCTTCCCTCCCTCCATCGCCTTCTCCAGTTTCTCTTCTTCTTGCAACAAAAATGACCATTCTATTACATTTACAGATTGCAGCAGCTCCGTTTATGTGGTGTCAATTTCCATACATTCCAGCGACAAATCTTCTTTAGCACTGTGGGCCTTGCTCATACAGGTAGTAGTGAAGGAGGCCTGCTCCCCCTACACCTACAGTATCTTCACCTTCCACCACCTGGTTGGCCATCTTGGCAACTACAGTAACTAGATGGCCAGAAGTTCCCCGTACGGGAGAGTTGCAAGAATAGGGGATTTCCCTGGTGTCTTGGTCAACATTCCCCTTCCCATAAAACTGGTTCATGCAATTGTCCAAGGCTGCATGTGGGTGTGGATGTGCAAAATGGCAGCCACTACACATTCAGTCACTTCACTACCAGTCTTGCATTGCTTGGAAAGCACATTGGAATACAGTGTGTATGAAAATTAGTATATAAATGCTGATTTTTCTCTACTTCTTCTTCTCATATATCATCAGTCCCACCTGCTGTGACACAGCACCTGATCCTCGGATATACGAAACATGGGCTCTGCCCTGAGACTGGCATCATTTTCCATTTAAGAATCATCTGTTGGCGGTCCTGTTGAGCATTGTGCACCAGATCTCTCCCCCGCCTGTTGAACGGATCACTGCTGCAGTACATCTTCTTTCCTCTGGCTCAGGAAGTGGAAGACCCAAGGTTTAGCTGAACCTGAGTCTCCCATGCTACAGCAGGACAGGCTGCTGCTGAACTGTAAAACTGGCTCTGTGTATTGTTTTAATGCTACATGCCCCATATCCCTAACACTCACATAATGCAATCACCTGTTTCTGAGCTGTAGACTATCTGATTGATCCCCCCAATAGGCACCTTTCAAGTGCACTGCTGTCTTCCCATGTCAGGCTGTACGCTATCTGGGTGATCCCTCCCCACACACACACGGGCGCCATCCTAGTGCACTGCTGCCTACTCAGGGGGGACCTGCCAATTGCTGCCCTTACATGCTGCCCAGCCTAGTGCTGCTTACCCAGCTATGCGCTTATCCTGCCCCCCACAATCAGAGTGTAGCCAGCACTACTCCCCACAGCTTCGCCTGGCTGGCTTCAGTAGTAACATGCATCCAAATCACAGTGCCCTGCTTACCGACAAGCCACTGACTTAAATCCCACTGCCATTTTCTGCCTGGTTTTCACACCTTTGTGGAGTGCAGGCATGCAATGGTGTCTGGGCACTGCATGCCGACATCTGCCGCACTCCGCCCCCTTGGCTGCCATCACTCTGGTAGTGCCCCCGGCTGTCGCCAGGGGCCACTACAGAGCAGTGGTTCCCTGGATCCCTCCCTGGGATAGGAGAGCAGTCCTATGGATGCTCGATCCTATCCCTCCCCTGCCAGCCCCTGGCGGCCTGGGCTCGCGTCCGAACCCGGTCACCTGCATGGCACGACGTGTGGCATCCAGCGCCTCAACCCTCAGTGCCACCAGGCTGGCTAGCATTATTTATTTATTGAAAAGTTTCACCAGGGAAGGCACACTGAGCAACACATTTCTCATTTCCAGGTGTGTCCTGGGGGAAAAGGGAGTGGGAGTACAACACATTAAACATTCTATATATATACTTAGATATACATTGCATAAACATACATATTAGGTTACATTTAAGGTGCTTAAGAATAATAGATATATGCAGAGAGTCCATACTGCATTAGGGGAAAAGGGAGTTACAAACATAATCAACATTCTTCTTAGCATACATACTTAGATATACTGTACATTACATAAACATACATACTTAGATATACATTACATAAACATACATACTTAGATATACATTACATAAACATACATTTGAGGTTACATTTAACATGCTTCAGAATACAGATATATGCTGAGAGCTCATACTGCATTAAATTAAGAGGTGGGAGTAACAACAAACGACATACTTCTTAGTATACATACTTAAATATAGCGTAACATAAAACATTTGTGGTGCTTAAGCATTTCTGGTTATTCACAGAGATGACACTGCTCTATTTGGAAATGTGAGAACAGTTGCGAGTCAGATGACACTAGTGTAGACAACAGTGCGGACTAGCATGTAGGCAAGGAGGGAGTCAGTTTAAGCAAAATTGCAAGTGGGGGGGAAACAGTTGTGTAGAGATGTTGAGATGGACCACAGGGAGAAGGAGTGTCTAATTTGTTGGGGGAGGGAGTTCCATAGTTTAGGGAAGTGATGAGAGAAAGCAGCCTGTCCAACAGAGGTTGAACAGCGAGGGACTACCATGGTCTGGGTGTCATAGGGTCTAAGGTAGTGAGAGGGAGGGAAGAGAGGGAAAGAGGGATATGGATGAGGAGAGGTAGGAGGGAAGAGGACCAAACCAGAATTTGGATAAAAATTTAGCACAGTGGGAAAGTCTCCTGTTTTCGAGAGATGGACATCTGAGAGTTGTAGAGATCACAGTGGTGAGTGAGAGGGGGGAGTCCAAGGCAAAGCGATAGAAGGAGTGGAAGAGGGTGTCCAATCTGGTTAGGGATGTCTTGGGAGTAGCACTGTAGACTACATCACTGTAGTTGAAAATTGGGAGTATCATTTTCTGGATGAGTACACGCCTGGCCGATAGTGGTATGCAACTGCGGTTCCTGTACAGTGCACCTAACTTGGGGTGCAGTTTTTTCAGGATAGTGTCCACATGTCCAGAAAAGTTAAGGTGTTGGTCAAGCCAAACCCCAAGATATCTAAAGGAGGAGGTGTCTTCCAGGGTTGTCCTGTCAAGAGTGTGGAAGGATGGAAGGGAGGGGAGCTGAGAGAGTCTCTGCCTTGAGCCAAAGGACATGGAGACAGTCTTCTTGGCATTTAGAAAGAGTTGATGTGAGCATTGTTAGTGCTGAACCTTATCGAAGTCAAGCTGGAGTCTGAATGCAACATCACTGGGAGAATGGGCTGAGGTATACAGGACAGTATCATCTGCATACATGTGGATGGAGGTTGTGGTGCAGACTGAAGGAAGGTCATTTAGGAATATAGAGACTAGGAGAGGATCTAGCACTGAGCCCTGGGGCACACCAGTGTCAATGGGGAAAGGAGTGGAAAAGGGATATATATATATAGAGGATGCAGAGTGGATAGAGAGGCTACAGCAGGATGTTTTCCATTACCCCATATTGAGAATAGCTCCATGACAATCAGACAACAGACTGTGAAAGTTAATACTGTTACTGCTTCCTGTTCTAATGACCCACAAAATGTCCAGTTTGGTTGGGGAAGTCTTGGGAGCCGCACTGTAGACTACATCACCATAGTCAGAAATTAGGAGTATCATTTTCTGGATGAGTACATGCCTGGCTGATAGTGGTATGCAACTGCGGTTCCTGTACAGTGCACCTAGCTTGGGCTGCAGTTTTTTCAGGATAGTGTCCACATGTCCAGAGAAGTTGAGGTGTTGGGCAAGCCAAACCCCAAGGTATCTAAAGGAGGAGGTGGCCTCAAGGGTTGTCCCATCAAGGGTGTGGAAGGATGGAAGAGAGGGACGCCGAGAGAGTCTCTGCCTTGAGCCTTGCTGATTGACAGGGCACTAAGCTCTAACCTTGGAAACCACAGCCCAGTGGCCTGCTGCCTTGACAGAACAACCACAACAGTACTGTACTTCTAAAGAGTGCAGCAAACCAGTTAAATCAGTACGTCTGCATACTCCCTGATATGAAAATCCCCCAGCTACAGACCTAAATGACAGCAATGAGACTGACTGTACTCAGGATGCAGAAGCCACGGTCGAAAACAGACTAACTTTTTGCTTCAAAATAATGAAAAGCAAGGAAGTACGGAAAGAGCTGCAAAAACTAAACACAAAATAAGCACCAGTAGTGGACAATGTAGGAATCAAGTTCTTAAAAGCAGCTGCAGACTACAGATACCCAAGCCTGACAAATCTCTTTAACTAAAGCCTAATGGAAGGGTCCTTCCCAGAGACCCAGAAACATGCCAAAGTGGTCCCTATATAGAAGAAAATGGGCCTAAACAACCCCTCACACTATAGACCCATAGCTTTACTATCCATCTTCTCAAAACGATTTGAAGAGCAAGTGCGTAAACAGTTAGCCACACAACTGGAAGCACACAACCTTCTAACAATCCACCAGTTGGACTTTAGGGCGGGTAGTTCCACAACCCTTGCACACTTCATCAGAGAGGTCGCTGAAGCCCTGGATGGAGGCGATGCTGTTGGGGTGATGTACGTGGACCTTTCAAAGGCGATCAATAAGTTGCACCACAAAATTCTTCTAGGAAAACTGAAGAAAATGGGAGTAACGCCAGAAGTAACTACCTGATCAGACAATCATTGCTGTGAATAACATCCAGTCAGATATGGAGCGCCTATCCAGGGAGAGGTCACAGTAGACTCGATACTGGGCCTCCTACTATTCCTGGCCCTCGCTAATGGCCTTACTGGGTATATACAACATTCCAGAAAAAAGTACATAATACGAGATTCAGGCTCTTGTTAGTTAGTGGCTTTGATTTGACCCCAGTGGAATGTAAAACATAAAAAGAAATTTTAAACCCACCCCCATTTACGCCAATGGAGCATACCCACATGCTCTACAAGTACTATGTCAACAAAATGTAAGAGTGTGGAGGTGGCACAGGGACAGAGCTCTTACAATTCAGGAACAGGAAGACGAACGGATCTAGTGGCTGGCTCCTCCATGCCATGAATTATGATCCCTTCCCCTACAAATATACAGCACAGAAAATTTTGAAACATGGACTTTTTAAGTCCAAAATAGGTAAGGCACCAGTGGGGTGCTTGATAAAAGCACCGAAACTGGAGCTAACTGCTGTAAACAACGTAACACATTTTATCTGTTTATACTGAAACTGTCGCTGCTGTAATTAATGCATTATACCTCAACTCAGGGCAACTTTGAAAACAGGGCCATGGCAGCCCCAATAGTTTTATCCTGTCAAAAAAAAAATGTTTGTACCACTACTACAACAGGGCAACTTTGTTTATATTTTGCTTGCTCGGCCAGATTATACTTGCTCTACATTACTGCTGTAATGGCATTATTCCAAGAGATTCAGCTGTCTCTAAACAGGTTCGAGCTTGGGTTGGGGAATAAGTTTTTTTTGTTTGTTTTTCTTCCTGCTGGTCTCAGCACAGAGGAATCCTTTTCTTCTGGTCTTTTTGGCTGGGCCCTGACATACTGTGGACCCAGCATCATTCTGCACAATACTGGGAGATAGTTACCTTTGGTTTTCTCTCAGTTTGTCCCTACCCCGAGTGCTCCAACACAGGGGACTTATGTCCAGATGGACGGTGTGCTTGCACATGCCGACGTTAAGCATCCACAGCGCTCTCCCCACCCCCAACTCCCTGTGAGGAGCCATTGTGCCTTACCACCCATGCTTCTACAGGTGGCAACACTTGTGGGCATTGCTGACTTCTAACCCGTCCCTCCTAGAGGAGGAGAGCATCCGTTGGGATGCTCAATTCTACCTCCCCCAGCTGACCCCCAGTGACCCAAACCCAGGTGGCCGGCATAGTGCGAGGTGTGACATCCAGTGCTTCAACCCTCAGCACCACCCGGCCAGACCTGGGAATTAGGTTTTATTCAAACTGACCCATCCCCCACAGCAAATTCTTGGCGATCTGGGCCACTCAGAATCAGGTCAACAAGAGGTCAGTGTTGATGTCAGTAGCGTATGTTAGCTACAATGCTGAGTGCAGGCCCTATTACCAAAAGGGACCCTCACAACTTATACCTGTGTAAAAAATTCTTTTGAGGATAGGGATCTGCCGGACTCTGGGCTATGGTGAAATGGTGTCAGTTGAATGTTAGGGGAAGGTGCGTCATAGCAATACCTTTAACTAGTACATATATAAAACATGTATGCTGGGCTGTGTATACACTGAGGGTAATGACATTTAAGTGACTAATGGGCCTTAACAGGAGCAGTAGAATCTGCTTTTTTCATTTTTTATTTCTTCCCTGAAACCCCTTGGCTAAAGGTAAGCAAATGCGGAAACTGGCAACTTTGGTTCAGCTGCAATCTGGGCTCCCTGTGTTTGGTTCAGCTTTGACTTTTTAGCCAAAGACTCTTCGGGTCCTTGGTATTGGGGTTTAGTCAGCTACAAATAGGGGCAAGTGGCACCCCTTAACTACCTCTCACCCACCCCAGTCAATCCCAGCCTCTCTCCCTTTCCTCTCATCCTCCAGTTAGCTTTAAACAAAACTCAGTCAGCAGTCCTCAAAAACGACATTAACCTGCTGGAGACAGTCCAGAGGAGGGCTACAAAGATGAGAGATGGTCAGCAGAGAAAGACAGAGGAGGAGAGGTTAAGGGCACTGAACATGTACTTCCTGGAGGAAAGGGGAGAGAGAGAGAGAGAGAGAGAGAGACAGAGAGAGAGGACATGATTGGGACCTTCAGGTACTTGAAAGAGATAAATAAGGTGGATAAAGACGGTCTCTTTAAGCTGAGTTGCAGCCATAACACAAGAGGACACAGTCTTAAGCTGGAGGGGGCGGTTTAGGAGAGAAGTCAGGAAGCACTTCTTCATGGAGAGGGTGGTAGACGCTTGGAATGTGCTGCTGGAAGAGATGGTCTCATTGAAGACAGTGGGCAGCTTCAAGAAAGGCTGGGATAGGCATAGGGAAAGGCAAGGATCATGGTTTGATTGGGCCAAATCACAGGTAACGGCCCAATTTCAGCACATTAACTGAATGCAAATTTGGCATCAGCCTGTTCTTACCCACAGCATTCCACTCCTTCAGGCATGCAGTCCATTTTAATAGCTACTCCAAAACTGTGAGCAGGCATGCATGAGAAGGACTGATGGAAATCTTTATACTCGTGCTCCTTTTTAGCTTCCATCTGTGATTTATTTTGCAGCATACACGAGCACTGTAATTTACACTGAGCTCACTCTGTGCTAAAAGCAGTAAAAGGGCATGAGAGAGGTTAGGCTATTTACAGACGACGTAAACAAACGTGGGGGACTTACACCAACTGATTTCTAGAAAGGGCAAGGCATGAAAACCAAATGAATAAATTCAAGGAACGTGCGAGAGAATGACTCTGGGCCCTCGCTGCAAGACTGCCCTTGGCAGCCCGGCCCGCCTTTGGGGTCCTTTAGTGAGGTTGTTATTATAAAAAGGGCGACTTTAATGGATTTCACGCATTTTGCAGCTGTGGTACAGAGGCCTTTTTTTTCCCTGAGGTCATTTTATAACAGAGAGACTTACAATAAAGGCCCAGTGTACTGTAGACATACCGTATCATTGCATTGAGGGGTGTTCCCCATTAGTGTACACTAAAACAAATGGGAATTTTAATGAGACATCATTATACAGCAGATCTGATTATGAAACAGTTTATTATAGAGGGAACATAGACAATGTTTACATTCTTTAATTAATTATAAATTTGGACATGTGTAAAGTCTGTTTTAATACCCTAGTGTATTGTTTTGTGTTTTTGTTTTGGAGTAGTCTATTTTTTCCTTAATTAGAGCCTCGTATTAGTGCAACCTTTCCCTCTCTGATATTGAATTTTTTTTTCTATGACGTAGTGGGTCCAGAACCCAGTGACATCAGTTGATCTGAAGACTACAATAAAGCGGACAGTGACACAAGCTCAGTTGATGTCACGGTGTTCTGTTTCATTGTAGTCTGTAGTCAATGGAAATCTTATCTCACAAATATAGACTTTTGAGTCACAAAAATGGGACCGACCACATTCATGAAAAACACTTTATGACAAACTTGTGAAAAAATAAACTGTACAGGCACACACATTTTACTTTTTCTTAATAATTTAAAATCTATACATTTCTCAGTCAAGCCACATACAGTACCAAAGAAGTTTAACCACAGCCTCCTGAATGTTTGCTGTTTTTGTGCCAAGAGCAAAAAAAAAAAAGTCTATAAGTCAATATTGTTAAAATATTTAGAACTTCCAAACCACCCAACAAACTGTTACCAGATTAACAGAAGACAAAAGGGAGGGCCCTTGATTGGGGGGGCAATGTGGTGATCTTGGGGGATTCACCTACGAAGGGGTGAAGGGGGAAGGGCAAAACTGTAAGAAGGTTAAATCCATGCCAGGAAAAAACTGTAAGATGGAAAGAATGCATGCCAGGAAAGATGGGTGATACCTCTAGTAGCACAATGTGTGGGACAGGGAAAAGGGAAACCTCATATTATAGTGCAGTTAGGTACGAATGACCTTTCAGGACATGAGGTGGGGTAGTAAAAGAGAGTTCAAGGAGGCAGGGAGAATCTGCAGAGTGGAACGGAAGTTGGTAGCCTTCTTGGAGGTGCTTTCAGTCTCAAGGGCTAATATGGCAAGAAAGATAAGGACTGCTGAATTTAACAAATGGTTTAGAGGGGAGTGTGAGGTGGAAGAGTACGGGTGCATTGGTAGTTGGGAGGGGACATAGGATAACAAGGAGCTTTATGCACGGGACAGGTTACAGTTAAGTAGAAAGGGCACAAGGGTCCTGAGGGAAAGCTGGAGAACATCATGATTAAAAATTGAAATTCAAACTGATGGGGGGCAGCAGGATGTACAGCACCTTAGTCCCCTGGTGGAGGACCCAAAGCAGAAAGCAGGAGGGGGGAGGATAGAGGGTGGGGGAGAAGGGAGGGACCAAGGGCAGAGGGGGATAGAAGGGGCAGGTCAGGAGTAAGGAAGATCTATAATCATGGAGGAAGGTGATGTTCCTAAATGCCAGAAGTCTGGGGAACAAAATGGCAGAATTGCAGTCATTGTTGGCTGGGGGAGACGTGGACATAGCGGCCATTACGGAGACTTGGACCTCACAAAACCATGAGTAGAATCTAACAGTTGGCAGACTAAAATGTACAGGAAGAATAGGGGAACGGGAAGAGGGGAGTGGCATTATAGGTGAAGGAGGGGATAATTTGCACCAGAGAGGAAGATGCAGAGGGCAAGCCTGAAGCTTTGTGGGTGCAGATCCAGTCCATGAAAGGGAGAAAACTAAGGATGGGGTAGTCTACAGACTGATCTCCCAGGATGAGGTATTGAACAGAGTATGGGTGTCCAAGGTCATAGAGATGTTCAGCAGGGGGTAATAATGGGGGACTTCAGTCTACCCAGGGTGGACGGGAAAATCCTTGCTACCTCCTTGTACTGGGGAACAAGTATTGCTGGATGCTTTCCAGATTGCTTTACTGACTCAAGGTTTCATGGAGCCCACTAAGGAGAGGGCAGAGTAATTCTGGCTCTACTCCTGTCCAACTGTGCACATGTTCAGGATGTGAAGGTGGATGTGCCACTAGCAAGAGAAGTGAACACCACATGGTGTGGTTTCACCTGGACATGGGCAGAGGGATCGACAGGACTATGACAAGAGTCTTGGACTTTCGGAAGGCCGTCTTTGGTAGGATGGAAGAAATTCTGCAAGGACACCATGCTGGAATCAGAGTGGAGATGGATGTGTACAGAAATAGGCAATAATAAAAAAGGGATTAATTGAGGCCACTAGTGAGTGTGCCAAAATCAAAAGTAAGAAAGCTAAGGCCAAAAACCCAGCTGGTTCAGCAAGGAGGGGGCAAAAGTGGTGGGGGACAATAGGCTAGCCTTTAGAAAGTACAAGCATACTCAGAAGGAGGAGGATACACTAAGTCAAGAGAGGCAAGCAGAGTGGTAAGGGAGGCAAAAGCCATGAAAGAGGTACAGCCAGCCCAGGGGTAAAAGAGAATAAGAAGGCCTATTTTAGGTATATAGGGGAGAAAAGAAACACAAAGGATGAGATTGTGAGGTTAAAAAAAGAGGGGAGTTGGCAGTGAGTAGTGAAGAAAAAATGGAGGGGCTTTTAACAGGTACTTCTGTTCAGTCTTCACTCGAGAGAAGGATGGACCAGTACCACAAGGGAGTAGGGGTTGGGGATTGGGACGCGGGAAGTCACAGATGGCAACACACAAGCTGATGGGGTACTCAAGAGCCTAAGAGTCTTAAAGATGGACAAATCACTGGGGCAGATGGCATGAACCAGAGGGTCTTTAGAGAACTGAAGGAAGTTTCAGTGGGTCCCCTGGCAAACCTGTTTAACACCCCTCTGGAGTCTGGAAATGTGCCCCAGGACTGAAGAATGGTGCATTTGGTGCCTCTTCATAAGAGTGGACTGAGAGATGAACCAGGGAACTACAGACAAGTCAGCCTGACCTCAGTAGAGGGTAAGCTGATGGAGACCATCCTGAAAGAGTGACTGATCTTCCTTCTGGAGGAAAATGGGCTCCAGGACAAGAGGCAGCATGGGTTTGTGTTGGGGGGTTCCTGCCAAACTAGGCTAATTGACTTCTTTGATTGGGTCACTAGGACAGTAGGCTAGGGCCAGGTGGTTGATGTCCTGTAGCTGGATATCAGCAAGGCCCTTGATTTGGTGCCTCATAGGGGACTGATCAGGAAGCTAGAGGACCTGGGAGTGGGACCTAAGCTCACAGGAATGGTCCAGAAGCTGGTTGCAGGACAGAAGCCAAATGGTGGTAGTCGAGGGGACAATTCTCTGAAGCGAGGCCTGTGACCAGTGGGGTCCCACAAGGCTCGGTGCTTAGCCCAGTGTTATTTAATTAACATTTTTCATAAGTGACATCACGGATGGGATCATGGGCAAAATCTGTCTGTTCACAGATGACTCCAAGCTCTGTGGGACGGTGACATAGAGAAAGGAAGACAGGAACTCAGGGAGGACCTGGCTAGGCTAGAAAAGTGGTCTGGCATTTGGCAAGTGGGGTTCAATGTTAAAAAGTGCAAAGTTATGCACTTGGAGTAAAGAATCTAGACACCAAACACTTGCTGGGCAGAGTACAGGTAACCAGGTTAGAAGAAGAAAAGGACCTGGTAGTAATAATCACAAGTGACCTAAAACACTCTGAACAAGCTCAAGAAAGCAGCAGCCAAAGCAAATTGCATGCTGGGCTGTATAGCCAGAGGAATTACCAGCAGGGAGGCGGAGGTAATTCTGTCAGTGTACATGTCACTGATGAGACCACACCTGGAGTATAGTGTGCAGTTTAGATGCCCGTATCTTAAGAAGGATGTCAATTTGTTGGAGATGGTCCAGAGAAGGACAATCAAGGTGGTACAGGGCCGTCAGGGCAACACCTACTTTTGCTTTAAAAATGTTATTGGTTGTTGACAATATCACAATGAACTCTTTATAAGATTTAAAAATTGTTGAATGTAATTCATCTGTTAATAGGCACGTACAAAAGAGTAAACTCCTTGAACTAAAAAAGTATTGCATGATTTAAGAGATCAGCAATCACTACTTCTGTTGTTCTAGAATTTAGCAATATTTAACATTTCCCAACTAACAATTAGTACAAGTATAGAGACAGATAGAACATTGCCTTTGGGCCTGTAATTAAATAAAACACAAACATGCAAAATCTATGTAGCCTCTGCCAGCAACAGTGAGAACAGAGGTCAAATCTCAAGGGATTCTTCCATCTTTCCTGTAATAGAGAATGTTTTATTGACCTTTCATTATTGGCAACCACACTGAGGTTATTTACACCACTCTTGGAAAGATGGAGTTACAGGAGACATCCAATGGGCTAGAATTAATCACTTGTATACAAGAGGTGCTGTAAAAATCCAGTACCTTGTGTGTCTATTTAGCCATTCTATTTCTGAGCCGATTGCTAGAATAAAAGAAGGGGTTTCTAGTGTCTATTACTTGTTTACAGAATCTGTGTATTTTTGCCACATACCCCTAATCACTGGACAGCTCCATAACATATGAAGGAGGTTAGCATGACTCTCTTGACATCTCCAGCACTGACTATTTGGTAAATAGTTATTTTCTCTAGCCTCTTAGGAAAGTAATAGTAGTGGTGGAGAATTCTGAATTGCACCCTTCTACCCTGAACCACTTTACACCCTGTAAATGCATTTTCCCAGGCTTCAGACCACTCTTCCAAAGTTAGGTTCCCTCTCCATTTCTTTTTCCTATTTCTCTTTGGTGGATTGGGTGGCAGATACAGTATCTTCTGTGCCCATTAATAATTTATATAACAGACTAACTCCTTTTCTCATCAGTGCTAGTTTTTGAACTTGAGACCATTCATTTTGCTCTAGCAGGGCAAGGGAGCAGTTCAGAATATTATCTTGTGCAGCCTTCCTAAATGGAAAGTAATTTGCAAACTGAAATCTGTGAATCTTATTTTGAGACCTAACCTCCTCAAAGGAAAGGAACCTTCTAGTGTTTGTCTAATAGGTCATTAATAATCACAGTCCCTGCTTTTTTATATCCTGGGTCTTCCAGGGGTCTGTTATTATATACTGTGCCAATATTATCCCAGATTGTCATTAGATGAGATGGCATATTTTGACATTTTAAAACAGTTTTAATTCTCTTTATAATATCTGTGGTATTACCAATGCAAGAATTTCCTTTAATAAGAGTTTGTGAGGAAGCGTATAGGAAATCTTAACAGTTTTTCTGGGGGCACTACTGGTTCTCCTGATTCTAACAACAGGGGAGTGGTGTGTTCTTCTGTTTCAGACATATACAGTATATTGCAGCTCTCTTACATAGGAAGGTTAGATGGTATTCCTCCAGTGAGGCAAACCAAAGCCTCCTTCTTTCCATGACTTCTGTAACTTGCTTAGAGCTAGTCTGGGGGGTTTATCTTCCTATAGGAATTTTCTGCTTAGCTTCCCTAACAACTTGAATAGCTTTTTATTTCTCTTAACTGGTATATTAGAAGAATGTAAAATATTGTCGGGGCTAGTGTCATTTTGACCATATTTATTTTTCACCAAAATCAATTTATTAAGCTTCTGCCATTTTTGCAAATCCTACTCTAATTCCTTGCAGGAGGGAAGAATTAATCTCACTTAGCTTTTTCATGCTGTCAGGTATTTGAAGTCCTAGATATGTAATATTGTACTTATGCCAGGAGTCTTTATCCAGATACCTCCAAACCAAGAGGCGGCTACAAGAACTAAAAGCTGGAGCCACGATAAAATATGATATCAAAGTACGAGGAAAATCAGGCTAACAGCACTAATCAAATGTACATGCATCCTTATGATGACAGATAAAATATTTATTATTGTTAAAAGCACATATCTCAATGAGCATGACTCACCATACCAAACGACACCAACGTTTCATGCAATACGTGAGCTTTTTCAGTGCGCATTGAAAAAGCACATGTATTGCATGAAACATTGGTGTAGTTTGGTAGGGTGAGTGCTGCTCATTGAGATAAGTGCTTTCAAAAAAATACACATTTTATCTGTCGTCATAAGGAAGCATGTACATTTGAGTAGTGCTGTTAGCCTGATTTTCCTTGTACTTTATCCAGATACCTCACTTTTGTTCCATGTTTCATGTGTATGTTTAAGGCCATTATCTGTGTTTTCTTCCACTTAATGTGCAGGCCTGAAATGTTTGCAAAGTGGTCCAATATCTTATCGAGTTCATTGATTGATGCCGCTGGACTTCTCAAAGTAATTAACAAATCATCCGTGTATGCAACACTTTATCATTCTTCCAGTTTTATCCCTCCTATAAGTATGTTGTCCAGAATCTTTCTTATTAAAGGTTCAGTGGTTAATATGAAGAGATTGGGAGAAAGTGGGCATCTCTGTCTCGTACCTCTACCCAGACCAGAAATCTCTGATATGTACCCATTGGTTATTATTCCGGCAGAGGTGCCCCATATAATGTTTTGATAATAGCTATAAAATTGTTCCTCAAATTAAGTTTGGTTAAAGTCTGGTATACGTACTCCCATTCTAAAGAGCTGAATACTTTAAAAAAAAAAGTCCAGAGCAACCGCTACTGTCTGTGATTATGTCAATTTTGCAGCCCATATTGTGTTTACTAATCTCCTCACATTATCTACCCCACTTCTCCCAGGCATAAATACAACCTGTTCCTTACCTAGTAACCTAGTGATCACTTGTTTTATTCTATGAGCTAGAATTGTCACTAAAATTTTATAATCTGTATTTAATAGCAAAATAGGCCTGTAATTTTCACATAACATTGGGTACCTGTTCCGTTTTTGAATTAATGATATATAGGCCTTGTGCATTGAATCAGGAAGATAATTCTAGATTAGGGCCTCTTTATATATTTCAATGAGATACCTTTAAACAGTGCCGTAGGAAGGCATTTTGGTGCCCTGGGCAAGAGACTAAGTTTGCGCCCCCCTCCGAAGGAAAGAGCTGGGGGTCTGGGTGCCGCGAGGCCCCCAGAAGCTCTGAGGGGTTTGCATGCTCTGTGGTGAGTTTTGGGGCCTTTCTTGAAGAAAAAACATACTTTTGTTACAGTTCCCTACCTCTGATTTCAGGGAAGGAATACTTTGCTCCCATGGAATGTGAGATGTGGGAGACTCTGAGTGGGCGGTATAGAGTGCAGCCGCAATTGTTGTGGATGAGTGGCTGACCAAGAATGCCATCAACCACCCACCCTATATGCATTTCTGAAATATACTGTTAAAGATTGCAACATAAAGCATGGGGGTCTGGGGGCTGCAAGGCCCCCAGAAGCTCTGAGGGATTTACATGCTCTGTGGTGAGTTTTGGGGCTTTTCTTGAAGAAAAAACATACTTTTGTTACAGTTCTCTACCCCTGATTTCAGGGAATATTTTGCTCCCATGGAATATGAGATGTGAGAGACTCTGACTGGGTGGTATAGAGTCGAGTCTAAAGTAGTTGAATTAGAAATTATATAGACTCACTCTCAAAGGGACGGGCATTTGTATTACATCAGCATGGAAATTACAGAGTGCACAGTGGTGTGTGTGTGTGTGTGTGTGTCAGTTCTGTGCTTGTGCGTGCTTACATACAGTGCTTCTGTGCTTGTGCTGATTATTTGTTTATTTATTTGCTCATTTGATTGCTCTATACTGTCCTAGAGTAGTGCCCTCCTGCCTGGCTAGCCCTAATGCCTTGCATGCCAAAACCTAACAAATGCAGTTTATATAGTGCTTGCTTTTTAAAAGTGTCAAAGTCTCTACAATACAGTATTGTACAGACCTTGACACTTTTAAAAAGAAAACACTATATACACCAATACAGTGAAAGTCTTCTGTTAAAAAATAACAAGGAAAAGAACTGAAGTATAACATTTACTCTGAAAGAGAAGAGAGAAGACTCCTCACAAAGGCACCCCTAAGCACCAAGAGTCAAAATTAAGGGGCACTCAGTCACTGTAGTCACCTACTTGCCGATGCCCCCTCACAGACATCTGGGATGGAATTCCAGTCTCATCAGTCTATCAGCCGCAGTCACCCCCCTCCCGCCACCACTGCACATATTACAAAAAGAGAGAGAGAGTCTGGCGAGAGATGGTGCGCAGGGCGGGCCGGGCTCCTGAGTCAGTCACTGCTCCTGCTGGTGCCAGGTGTTGTGGGGCTGCCACTAGAAAAACTAGGGAATGACTGAGCCATGTGACTGGAGGTCGGAGGAGCGAGCGAGCGAAGGAACTGGAACGGATGCACTGGGATCATCACTCTAATTTAAAAATAAATCCAGTACCAGCAGTTGACAGTTTAACTCTAACTTGAATGACTTACCAAACTCAGACTCAATCAGTCTAACCCCCCCCCCGGCCGGAATAAGATGATGAGACGACCAGTGCTGTGCTGGTGACTGACTGCTGCTTCAGTACTTACACAGGTCAGTTGGGTCACCACCGCTCACTATTGTCTTACTTTCAGACTATCTGACCCCAGATCATGGCTGCACGACATGCTACGCTCCACAGCTCTGCACTCTCCGCTCCAATAATTCGCTCCTACTCCTTTTTGTTTACTGATTGTTGAATCAGATCAGAATCAATTAAAGTATTATCTCCTCCTCAACTGACTAGTACTACTGTGTGTTTACACTGTCGTTCGTTCGTTGTCCGCCTCACTACAACTGAGAGTCTCCCGCGCCGGTACCTAGATTTTATACCGTCTCTGGACCCCATCACATGATTTTTTCCTTTCCAGAAACCGCAGATCATGTGACCCCCCCTCCCAACTTGCTGATCCTTCCGCAGGGATGCTGATGCACCCCTACTGGCAGGCATTAATTACTGCATTAAAAAAAAATGTTTTTTAAAGTAACAGCAGATTTGAAAACTGCTGCCAATGCGCCCCTCAGAGGCATGCGCCCAGGGCGGGTGCACCACCCGCCCCACCCTTTCTATGGTACTGCCTTTAAACTTCAGGGTTTAGCGCTTTATAGAATTCTCCTTTCAGTCTGTCAGGACCTGGTATCTTATTGGCACTGCTTTCAATAATTCTTACAGTGTTATGTGTCTGTTAAAATTCTGTTTGCTTTCTCAAGTGTTGACAGTTTAATAGAAGATAAAAAAGATTACATATTGTCTCTCTCTATGACACCAGTACTCATGAAGATTTAGATAAAAATTAAGACCTTCCTTATTGTCTCTGTTAGATACCACTGTTTTGCCTCGTGCTGTTTTTATACCTGTAGTTAGGTTTTGCATTTGCTTTATGCTAGCAACTTTCCTGCTTTTTCTCCTGCTTTCCAGAACTCTTGCTTTGTTCTAAAAGGGGCATATTCTGCCTTTATGGAGTATATTTTGTTGAACTCATATTTCACATTTGAAATTTGGCATAACATTTGGGTCTTTCCTAATACACCCCCTAATGTATGCCTTAAAAGTTTCCCTAAGATAGGTGAGAGAAACCTCTCCGTTGTCATTGATTTTGATTAATGTGGTGGTCTCTCATGCCAACCACTCCATTGTCCTGCAACAATAAAACATTAAACCTCTACCTAAATCCGTTTTTGTCTTCCTTTTCTAAGGCCAAAATGAGTGTCACAAGGGCGTGATCAGGAATAAGCAAGTCTTTCAATTCTGCATCGATGCTTCCATTGCCGAGACCTTTGGGCAGTAAAATAAAATCAGTGCTACTGTATGAATCATGTCCTGTCTAATAAAATGTATAGTCCCTATCCTGTGGGTGTACCAATCTCCAGGTATCTATAAGATTCAGGTCGTCTATTAAATACTTCTATCTAATAGTCAATCTGGAACCTCATTCAAATCTCCCCCTAGAACTATTTCATGGTCTCTGATGGTACCTATCTGTAATATAATTATGGGTGATCCCCTTTAATACACGGACTAGAGCCGTATTTCAAATGCCATAATAACCAGTAGAACCGGTTATTACAGTAATTTGTGTCACTTTTCTTTAGTGCTCCATCTCATTGGCTCTTTCTGCATGTGTGAGTGGGCTAAACACATCAAACATGGTGGCGGTTTCTCTGCTTCCGAAGAGTCGGACTGCACTTCCATTAAGGTATTACTTTCTTAACAACATTTATCTGGTTGATCCTGCCTTTCTAGTTTTAAAAATCTATCTGGTTGATCCTGGTGTTGCTTCATTTCGGGCGGGGCTTTAGGAGACAGCCACTGGAATCTGGAACAGGTTGTGGCTAACTGCGAGCATTTCCACAGTGTAATTTAAAAACCAAGAAAGAAAGTATGCCAAGAATTTATCCTACTTTTGAAATGATTGTGTGTGTGTGTGTGTGTGTGTGTGTGTGTGTGTGTGTGTGTGTAGAAGGGAGACTGAGTAGCAGCAGCAGGGATCACAACGCAGCTCCTTCAGTAACTTCCTTTGACATTGACTTCCTTGCACAAGTAGTTATAAAAGATACTGTAATGCCTGTGCAGGTGTGTGTTATTGAGGATTTTTCACACACCCTTGGTGTGTGATAATCTCATAATCCCTCAAGCTTCACTCTTGGGGTTTATAGATTATCATACACCTCGGATGATGAAAATCCTCCTCTTCCTGCACAGCAAGCAATATCTATGTACTATGATCAAAAAGAGTCTTGCTCTAAGTTAATAGCATAAATGCTGCAGATGACTATTTTGCAACCATTCAAAGCCCCTGTCTGTACTTGGAACCTACCCTCTGGGTCAACATAATGCCTACATTTCACATATTGTGTGCTCTTTCTTATCAATAAAGCTAGCCTTCTTTTTAGTATTGAACGTAGAAAATCCCACTTGGGTAACTCATGTCACGGCAAGCTTCTCTACCTCCTGGGGTAATGAATGTGTCTCCTGAAGTCGGGCTATATATATATTATTTTTTGTAAAATATGTAAGACCTTTTTCATTTTAATAGGAGTGCCTAACCCTTTGACGTTCCAAGATCCTACTCTAATGTTATTCAGAGCCATGAGAAATCTATATCTGTAAGGGGTTTACAGTTAAACCAGTCACAGTTTCAATAGGAAGTTATACAGCCTGCTAAATTAACTATGCTGTTAAACTAGTAATAAAGATAAAAAAATGAGTACTAAAATCTGGAGTACCGAGTCAAGTGTTACTAACTTAGTATATATTACTGTACTAAAATTAATAAATAAGGGATATGCAGCGGTTCAGTGTGTGATAATGCATGTATCTTGTACAGTTTCCAGTGACCTCAAGTAACCTCATGAGTGCTGAAGGCACGAGTGAGAGAGTTATGAGAGGTCACTGGAAACTGTACAAAATAAATGCATTATCACACACTGAACCGCTGCATATTCCATTTATGCAACAGGTTTAGATGTTGTGTGAACATTTTGATTTTGGTAGGTGTAAATAATTTGTCAAAAAGGAAAAGAAATTGAATTTTATGCTGTTTTTGCTAATTATAAAAAACAAAATGGTATCTATAAATGAAACACCACTCATTTTGTAGATATTTTTGAGCTGAACATTTTTCCTGCTCACAGTACCATGCTATCATTTTTTGTTTTAAAGTTATTTATATTTGTTTGTCAAAAAAGTGAACAAAAAATTACATTTTCTTCTGTTTTCTTGCTAGCCATATGCAATATACAGGGTTTATATAAATGAAACATTATTCATTTTGTAGATAATTTTGTGCTGAACAATTTTCGTGCTCATAGTACCATGTTATCTTTTTTCGTTTTTAAGTTATTGACATTTAAATGTGGTTAGTACTGCTTCTGAGGCCGAACATTCTAAATGAATTCTGAAGAGAACTGTGTAGATAAATGAGCTACTGATGTAGTTACTGTGTGGATAAATGGGTGATGATGTAGTCACTATGTGGATAAATAAATTTATTACCATAGTAGCGAAGATAAATGGTTTTATTCTACAGTTTTTATCCTGACCCCTGTTGCATAAATATTTCTATTGAGTATCTAATAATAAAAATTGTACCATCAAACAATAAGGATAACAGTGTTAAAAGTTCTATATCACGTAACAGTATCAACATGACCAACCAGCTTATTAAGATATGGGTTAAAGTATAATTAATATCTTGGAGGAATGCTATTCTATACCTGTAAGTATGTAGTAATAAACTGAGAAATTAGCACTGTAAGTATGGTAAATCATAAATAAAAAGCAAATTTAGTCAACAAAATTAACAAAATAATCCTGTGGATTGGGTTACTGCTTTAACACTGGAGAATCCAGAAGTCCAAGGTGTTCATAGTTTGAGTTCTCTAAATCACAGATAATAATGAACAAATTAACCCGTTCTCAATTATAAGGACTCTTATCCTGTCCAAACCAAGCAGAAAAACAGGATATTGCATTCACAAGTCCAATATTAATAATAGGTTCATAGGTGTCAGTTTCAAGTCCATTAGCTTCAAGAGCCATTTATGGACTTGCCAGTTATCAGTGGACAAATTCTCATTTTTTATTTTCCATATGCTGGTCTAGTAAATGCTTAAATGCAGATACATCATTAACATTGACCACCTGTATGAGGAGTGTGTTCCATATTCCCACAATTCTTTGATTAAACCACCACCCCCTCTTTGTAGTTCTGTACTTTTCCCCTTGCAGTTGGAATGGATGAGCCTCTGTTGCCCTTCCAATGTCTGTGTCTGAGGAATATGTCTGTGGTTTTAGGTTGACTTAATGGTGAAATCATTTCCTGACATTGGTAATATTGTTGAAGTCTAAACAGTGTGTCTGCACAAAGGTTTCAGTTCTTTTTGATCTTTGAAATTCACAATACCAGCCCCATTTTTATACCTATCCTAGCCCCGAAAGAAGGGAACCCACCATGTGCTGTCTGTTTTTCACAAAGGTGCCAACATACAGTACACATGCTTATCAAAAGCAGTTAGTGCATTTTCAGAACATAGTATGTAATGCACGAAGTTAAAGACTTGTGTCCACTTTCTGCAGACGATCTGTTTTGACATCCAGTGGAATGGTTCAGCACTACTATCCTAACTCCCCAAGATACAGAGCTGATGCATCTCCTTCTATATGCTGAGCCATAAATAACAAGTTCTAGCCAGAGCCGATAGAGCTGTGAAAAGCTACCAAATGACCAGTTATTTTCTTGTTGGTGTCATATAGTGCTGTTTAGTCACAATCATCAAAAACTGCCATGCTGCTTAATCAGTCCTCTTGAATTTATTTAGTCAGAGTAAATGATGTTGGTGTGTGTGTGTGTGTGTGTGTGAGTGTGTGCTCCCAGATTAAGTTTGCCTTTTTTCCTGTAACTGCAGGGCAATTTTCCTGTTTTCCTGTAGATCATTATTTCCAGTGGAAGCCAACTTCCTCTGTTTTCCCCGTATTAACTAATGCAAGTTTATGAGTAGAATTTCTCTGTAGATGGCTCCAAATCCCTGTAAACAGAGTTCCTTACCATTTAGATAAAATACCTGACATCACCTACAAGCTTAGTTAAAGGAGAACTGCACTGAACCTGTGAGTAATGTTTCCTGTAGAAGCTTCTTTCATATAGTGGGTACCCTTCTGTTTCTGCCCCATTTTTGCTGGCCTTTTAGGTAACCCATTGGGTATTTATGGGTTACACACTGCTGCAAAGTGCCATCTAAGAATTGTATGATGTTGTTTATGTCCCCATGAACCTAAACATTCTAAATTAGAACACAGGTGCATTGTACCAACAATGTAAGTTCTTGACAAGATCATATTGTTCTAAAATGGTCAATGCCGGCAGTGTGTGAATCAGAAGCACTCACTGAATTTTTCAAAAGGCCAGTTAAGATTAAGCAGTAACAAAATGAGAACTGGTATTTTAAAAAAATTGTATCTACTTCTACAAAAATGCATGTTTGCTGATTCAAGGCAGTTCTCCTTTGAGATATTAACAGCCCAATCTAAACTGCTCACTATTTATGGGGCTGGCAGTATAGCCTAGAGGTTAGAGTAATGAGCTATAAATGAGCTTTGTACATCCAGCATTCAGACATGGGTTTGATTCCCACCCCCTCCATTTCCATACTGTGTGGCTCTGATTAAGTCTCTTAATCTCCCCAGTGTTCCTGGGTTATCCCTAGAAACAAGCACCTATGTCTAGTTGGCCCTACCTGGTTACCAAAGGAAGACATATATAAATGTATTAAATTACATTTATAAACTGTAAACAAACATTAAACTCCAGTACACAGATTCCAGATCCATGCAATAACCAACCTCCCTACTCCTAACAGAGTCCATCTAACTACTCTATCCCTCTCTGTAAATCTGTTTTTTTTTTTCTTGGTTTAGTTTTGAAACTGTCTGTCTGGAGGATGGAAACACAACACTTTTACACTGGCCTTCTGTTGCTCAGGAGGGAATGCTGACTCAAACAGTGTAGCTGAGCCCCAGACCATAAATCCTAGATAAGAGATGAGCAGTCTGCGTCACATGGCCCATCCCAAAGCAGGATTGTACACACACACACACACACACACACACTTAAAAGCACTTTCCACTTGACACTTCCAACTTCAGAAACAGCAAACAAGCACAAAGCACCTATTTTGTTCTGTGTGTGCCTGGGCAGCTGGACTTAATTAACTCTGTCACACTAGGTTATGCTTACTTTTTTTGTTTGTTTAAAGGGCAAGATCCTTCAGGCCAAAAAAAGTGATGGGGCTACAGCACCTCACCCCCCTCGCACTACAGTTCATATGTGTGCCCATAGGATTGAAATAGCTCACAGACTCAGGTCCACTGTCTAATCTGACACTGTAGACTACAGACATCCTATAATGAGTTAACCCCTAGGTTGCTGAAAGAAATAGAATACATCTGTTTGACTGAGCTGGACAGATTATAGAAACAGTAGTTTAAAAAGTGTTTTTTTTGTTAATATCCTGTGAAGTTCTGAGGCACTATACAGTAGCATTCCCCTCCCTTCAGATGCCTTTAACATAGAGCAGCAAATAGCAAAAATAAGAGGGGGCATGCACTGCTTTGCAGCTGTGGAGGAATAGTTCCATATGTCTAAAAGGGAGTTCCACGAAAAGCTGTTTTAGCGCTACAGTCTGATCGATGACAGAAGAGCTGTAGGCTCTACCCACAGCCCTAAAAAAGAATGACACATTGCAAATCTGTTATCTGCTGAGTCAAATTTGTAATTTACATATAAGCACCATCTAGTTATTTATTAATGCAGGGTGATAAATGGCACTTTCATGTCAAGTTATAAGATTTAGTCAACATATGGCCAGCATGCCAATTACTAGGACTACTGTTATGATAAGAAATTACAGCCAAATGATGCCAATGTTGAGGACTATTTCCTAACCTAGTCTATTTCTTAGGCAAGGTTACTTCATTCTGGACAGCATATGTCTTCTCCAGTGAATGTTAAGAGAAAATCTATTTATGTACTTTAGTGTTTAGACATACATATTCCATACTTCACAAATTATTGTAATTTTAGCTGAAAAATATATGAAACCGACATTACTGTCTCCCTTCAATCTGTTTGTCCTTTAATGAATCATAGTTCATTTCAAGGGAGTTGCAGTAATGTGGTGGACCAGAGGCATTATGCACAACTAATGTAGCTGGATATTTCATATAATAGCTGTACCATTTCTTTTGAAGAGCCTCCCCAGCATCTGAGAAACTCCTACATCTATGCATTAATTAAGACGAGGTGGGCCAAGCGGTCCTTATCTGCCGTCAAATTCTGTGTTTCAGCAGAAAAATCTTAAAAGAACAAAATCTGTCCCCTCCCCTCCAGATCAACTGTCCTTTCCCTAACCACACATAAAATATCTTCTTTTGCAAAGTGCCTTAAAAAATTCCCCATAATTGGTCATGATCTGGCAACCAGTTGTGGCTTCGGGCTAGTGAATGGTGCATCCATTCAATCTCAAGAGGCCACTTCAATTATTTTGGTGAAACGTCTATAGAAAATTACAGTAAGAATTATATGATACTGTACCTTGTTCCTCAGTTCCTTCTGGGAAATCTACTACTTTTATGTTGTTTCTCCTGACCCAGTTTCTAGATTGTCAGTTTTACCTAGCAGATAGGCAAGTTGTTTATCATGCATTTCAGTCACACTCTGAATCTGGTACACTGTGTCTTCTATAGCACCTATTATATTTCTCAGTTACCTCCATTTGGTTCTTAGTCTTCCCAGATTCCTGTTACAGTTTTTTTTTTTTACCAGGAGAGAGACACTAAGCTGAAACCTGTTTCTAGGTGCAACCTGGAAGCACAAGGAAGTTAAATGGCTTACTCAGGGTCACACAGTATGCAAGTGGGGGCTGTGGGATTCAAACCCAGGTATCCAGGTTAGCAGCTCAGAGCTTTAAACCTCTGCGTTACACTGCCTCCTTAAGTTGAACCATTGAGTTTTTTAAATCAGAAATGTTTAATTTGATTCCACCAAGCATTTCCTTAATGACGTCAGGTCATAGAAACATAGAATTTGACGGCAGATAAGGACCGCTTGGCCCACCCAGTCTGCCCATTTCCCTACCTACTGGATAAGCTGCAGATCCTAGTTAACCAGCAGCCTACTTCTTCCTACCCCCAACCCCTAGAATGGCCTTATGACTGTCCCATGCATGCTTGAATTCCACCACTGTTTTTGACTCCACAACCTCCTCCAGAAGGCCGTTCCATGCATCCACAACCCTCTCTGTGAAAAAATACTTCCTTAAATTACCTCTGAGCCACCGCCCTCTATCTTCAAATTGTGCCCCCTTGTTCTTGCACACCTCTTTTTTTGAAAGATGCTACCCTCTTGGACTTTGTTGATTCCCTTGAGGTACTTGAAAGTTTCTATCATGTCCCCCCTCTCCCTCCTTTCCTCGAGGCTATACATATTAAGCTCCTTTAGTCTCTCTTCATATGTCTTCCGGTGCAGACCCTGCACCATTTTAGTTGTCCTCCTCTGGACAGCTTCCATCCTGTCTATGTCTTTGCGGAGATTGGGTCTCCAGAACTGCACGCAGTACTTCAGATGGGGTCTGACCAGCTGTCTGTACAGAGGGATAATAACTTCCTGTTTTCTACTGGTGATGCCTCTCCCTATGCATCCGGTATCCCCCCAGCCCTCCTTGCTGCCCTCTCACATTGCTTGCCCACCTTTAGGTCATCTGATATGACTACCCCCAGGTCCCTTTCCATTTTTGTTGTTGTTAGTATCTCACCCCCCCATTGTGTACTCTTCCCCTGGGTTTTTGTTTCCCAGGTGCATTACCTTGCACTTCTTAGCATTGAATCTAAGCTGCCATACATTTGACCATTCCTCTAACCTTGCAAGTCCCTTCTCATCCTTTCCACCCCACCTTGTGCATCAACTCTGTTGCAGATCTTTGTGTCATCTGCAAAGAGACATACTTTCCTTCCAGTTCCTCTGCAATGTCGCTTATAAAGACATTGAGAGGACAGAATCTAATACTGAACCCTGCGGTGCCCACTAGTAACCCCTTTCTTCAGAGTGGACACCATTTACTATTACTCTCTGTGCCTATTCTCCAGCCAATTCTTTACCCAGGCTGTCATCTTGGGACCCACTCCCAGGCTGGCCAACTTGTATTAATGTTTTGTGTGGGACTGTGTCAAATGCCTTGCTGAAGTCTAGGTAGGCCATGTCCACACCCCTCCCTGATCTACTACTTTGGTCACCCAGTCAAAGAAATCTATCAGATTCGTCTGGCATGACCTTCCGCTGTGAATCCATGCTGCTTTGGGTCCTGTGCCCTCTGGCCTCTAGATACTCGACAATTCTTTCCTTCAGAAGTGATTCCATCATTTTCCTATCACTGAGGTTAAACTAACAGGTCTGTAGTTTCCTGCTTCTGCCTTGCTCCACTTTTGTGAAGGGAATCACATCTGCCCTCCTCCAGTCCGTGGGTACCACCCCATCCTCCCATGATTTGTTAAAGAGGGTAGTCAGTGGTGTCACTAGTTCTACCCTTAGTTCTTTAAGAATTCTGGGTTGAATCCCATCAGGCCCCATTGCTTTGTCCCCCTTCAGTTTTAAGAGTTCTTTCATAACCCTTTCTTCTGTAAATGGGCTGGTATCAACTTCTGTATCCAGAGTGTTTCTACTGTTTGTTTTAGGTACCTCCCCCTCTTCATTTGTAAATACTGAGCAAAAATATTTGTTTAGTATCTCTCCTTTTCACAGTCTCCCTCTGCCCACCCTCCCTCCCTTTATTAAGCCTCACTATCCCTCCTTGGTTTCCTTCGCTCCTGATGTACCTATAAAGGTTTATCCCCTTCTTAACTGGGTTGGCTATCTTTTCCTCGGTTTGGGCCTTTGCTGTTCTGACTGCCTTCCCAGCTTCCTTTTGCTTTAACTGATCAGTTCTCTATCCTGCTCCTTCTGTGATTCCTTGTACTTCCTGAATGCTTCCTTTTCTCTTGAACCTTCACTGCACTTCCTTTGAGAACCATAGTGGTTTCTTACTCGTTTTGTTTGTTTATTTGCTTGCATGAAGGCTCGTTACCTCTGTGATGGCAGTTTTTATTATTCCCCATTGTTCTTCCACCCCTCCTTCCTGCCCCATTTGCTAGTACATTCCTTAGGCACTCACCCATTTTGGCAAAGTCAGCCCTCCTAAAGTCCAGTACTTTTGCCTTTGTATGGCTTGACTCTATTGCTGTGTTTATTGTGAACCATACTGTTCGATGGTCGCTAGTCAGATGTGTTTTGCCCCAGATGTGTTGCTGTTGTTCTGCTGCTCTATGGTTTTCTTTCAAATGGCTTCCCACTCACTGATGGCATAGCACTGTCATAATACAGACTTTTGTTCACAAAAATAAAGGGGACTTGATAACAAACTTTCCAATGAAATTCATTAGACACACTGTTAAGCTAATGAATAATACTAATGTAATCTAATCCCAGACATTTTATGGGTATTTCACAAAGGATTTAAACACGTGCTGGCTCTCTGCCTAATTACTCAGCGTCCATCTTCTTCAGGTGCCGTATGCACTCTCAGCAGGGTAACACCTATGATGAGAGGCTTAGGGAGCTCAACATCTACTCTCTTGAGATAGAAGGGAGAGGGGAGACATGATTGAGAATGTCAAGTACCTTAAGGATATTAACAGGGTGAGCACTAAGGGATTATTCAGCCTTAGTGGCAACAAGATCACTAGAGGGAACAGCCTAAAGCTGGTGTGGGGAAGGTTCAGGAGGGAGTTCAGCAGGCACTTTTTCACCAAGAAGGTGGTGGCCAAGTGGAATGAGCTGCCAGAGGAGGTGGTATCCCTACAAATAGTGGACAGCTTCAAGAGGAGTTGGGACAGGGCGAGGAGAAAAATTGTGGGGAGAAAGGGAGCAAGGGAGGGAGAGGGGGCAGTAGAGGGAGGTCAAAAAGGAAATGGTGAGGGGCAGTTGCCTTTGTAAATATATAGGGAGCTACACAATCGAGCAGACTGGATAAACTGTAAGACCTTTATCTGCTGGCATGTTCGTAAGTTCATATGTACAGGTTCCTGGATCAACAACATAATGCCAAATTTCAGATTATTCCATCCAGGAATGGCCACAGTGTTAAGCTGCACAAAGCAGGGTTCAACATAGAACTGCCTTCTTAACCATACTATGACTATATATAGATGATATAACGTGATTATACATGTGTGTACATTTTGTGTTTTCGAGTATACTATATATATATATATATATATATATATATATATATATATATATATATATATATATATATGTGGTTGTAATCATTTATGCATTTTGTATCTACAGATATGTATCTTATGCATATGTTCATTTCAAACTTTTTATATTTTAAAGTACTTTGAGCAACTCCACCTTACTAAAAATAGTACAAAATGTGAGGGAAACGGGAAGGGTAGGGGGACGATTGCTACAAAACAGCATGGACTCTCTTTGTTGTACGACTGCTTTAAAGCTCAAATACTGAAAATGCCAGAGTAACATGCATTCTACGTATGCAGTACCAGACATTAAATACGTAATCAGAACTGGATATATGCTCCACTTAATGCACAGAATATAACATATTGAACCATGTATGTTGTCTCTTCTCCCACACTAGAGTTTTAAGGGTACTTACAGTGTTAGATTCTTGTAAATTTCTCTTCTTTCTGCTACTTGAAGATCCTTTGTGAAAGGATGTGGAACTTTTGCTGGTCTTGTAACTGAACTTTAATTCACTTCAGTTGGTAGGTGCGTATGACGGAGATGTCATAGTTCTTTCTCACAAACAAGATTATGGTAGCCTTACTTGAAAAGAACTTTATACAGAGTAGCATGGAGCAACTGCTGAGTGCCAGCTTTACCCTAATGAACTGACTGCAGTCATGTAGCTACTAGCACACGTAGACAGATAGGAACTGTTGAAGCTGGACAAGGTCCCAACTAGATTAGCTGGTAGGAGATATTTTGTTACACAACAGTTTAGAAAAAACAGGCTTTTGTTTTGACCCCTGAAATATTTAACATGGACTTTTAACTGAATTTGTTCAAGACATGCTGTACCTAAGGCTGGGGGACATTTTTTAATTATGCTTAATTTTTTAATTATGCAAAATTGCAGTTTTCACATTTGTGCAATATTTGTTAAATTGCACAAAAATTATGCAAATTCAGCAATGGAATATTTTATCCGATTTGTAGGTCTTGGTTTGTCATAAAGGAATAGTTTAGAACTTTTGTGTATAAAATACATGAAGGTTTGCTATTTTGTCCAACTTGTGCATTTTTATATAAAATTTTTTGTAAAAAAACAAATGGTCAGTTTGGAATGTGTATGTGCAAACTATGTAAAGATAATCTGTTTTCCTTATTTGCATTTTTCTTTTCAAAACCAGTTTTTTTTTTAAATGTGCAGTTTGGAATTTACATGTGAAAAATAAGTAAAAGTGTACATGTTCAGAGAAAATATGCAATTTGCAAACTTTCAGGAATGCAAAATTACACACAATTTAAAAGTATTTGAAAAAGCACAAAATTGTACAAACACTGAATGCAGTTCATGAAAATTGCACACAAAGGAATTTTCTAATTAATTAATGAATTTATTTATTTCAATCTAGGATTGCAATACACTATGATTCAGTTGCACCCGTCTTTCCTCAGTAAATCAGTTTCTTTTTTTTTTCTTTAAGGGATACCTAAACCATCAGTTGTTCAAGCTAATTATAGCTTTTTTTCATCGCTTACTGGGGCAGAGCAGTGGGCAATAAACTGTTGTAGCAGCATACTGTATTATGTTATTAGCCTACTGTAGGGCTGTGCAAAATTAGCAACATGTTGATTTTGCTAAATTTTGGAGAAACATCATGACATTCTGTGATATATTTAGCAGAAATTTACAGAATTTTGTGGAATTTCACAAATCTGTTTGGTTGTAACTCAGCCATCCATAAAGCTAGACACCCACTCATTTGCATGTTTACTTGTTAGATTTCCTAAGGGCATACCAAAGATCATGCCATTTGGATAAGTACTGTACTTTTGAACTTATTAGGGCTCAAAGTCTGGCCTTTTATTTATTTATTTTTAGTGAAATGTTGCAAACATATTTCTCTTAGGGTTGCCACCTTTGGATGAGGCAAAAAAACGGATCCTAAGCTCTGCCCCAGCCCCACTCCTTTCATGACTCATCATGCATTGCTCCTCCTAGAAAGCCATTTGTTATAGCAATAAAGACAACAGTTAAAGCAGCAGTTCAACAAAAATGTTAAGATACTGTGTACCTGTTAAAGTTACTTTCCCAGATTCTTCCTAGTTATTTATTTACTTATTTATTGACATTGGTTTACCAGATAAACATACAGAGCTAAAATAAATCTCATTTACAGATATGATATGGGGGGGGAGACCATGGAAATATTGTAACTAGCATACAACAGTACACATGGTATATAATACATAATAAAGAAATTGTTCCTATAATGTGTACTTTATATGTTCTTCTGGCTCCATTTCCTTTTCATGTCCACAGTTCTAGTTCAAAGTCTGAGCTGCCTCTGCAGATTACTCCCCCATCCAGACTCGAGACTTCCTAGTCATGGTAAATTCCTGCTAGGACACTAGTGGCTGCAACACTAGGCCAGTATAACACCAGGAGTAGGTACAGGCCTACCCATCAACACCGCCTCCCCTATCACCCAAAAAATAGTGTTTACAAATTACAGTTCGCTGCCTTTAAAAAGAATCCTGCTTCTTTTATTATTGTGCTCAGGCAATGTCAAACTCAACCCAGGACCATTAGACACCCTTGCTTCTCCATCAGACCTGGCAGGTATCAAAGGAATGTCTTTTATGCATCTTAATGCATGTAGTTTGCTGAGAAAGTTCACCCTTATCCAGGCTTGGGTGAGCCACGCCCTACCTGACGTCCTAGTGATCACTGAGACCTGGCTTAGGCCAGCCACCCCAGACAATGAAATCAATATCCCAAATTATTTACTCTTCTGAGCGGATAGGCCATCAAGAGGAGGTGGGGTGGCAATTTATGTAAGGGACAAATACTCAGTCGCATGAATAGAGGCATCATCCTCCCCTAAAGAATTCGAGTGCTTGACCCTAAAGATTGAACTTTCTCCTTCCAGTGCACTCTGTGTAATAGGCTGCTACAGGCCCCCTTCTGCTGGGCCTCATCTCCTGTCTCACCTCAGTTCCGTACTGGGGCTCAGTTCCTTGGAAACCATTATTCTTGGTGACCTGAACTACGATTGGCTATCAAGTGCATCAGCTCCCTTGAAATCCTTTTGCGATGCTCTAGGGCTGGTGCAACTCATTGGCGAGCCTACTCGCCCAAATAAAAAGAACCTTAACAACAGCTCCCTCTTAGATGTAATTTTGGTTAGCAAGCCACATCTGTTCTCTCACGTTGGAACATTTTTCTCAGACATTAGCGATCATTGTATAATCACCACCATTAGATCTGTGCATAACCCACAGTTTGTGGCAAAGTTCTCTATCAAGAGGTACAAACGCAACTTCGATTTGTTTGCATACGTCCACTACTTGAAACATTCACCGCAATGGCAGGAATTCTTCCTAGCCAAAATGGTTAACAGGGCATATACTATTTTTTAAAATATTTTAAGTGAGGCTTTAAATAAGCATGCACCATTGGTTAAGGTGCGGGTCAGGAGCAGCACCTGCCATTGGTTCTCGCCTGAGCTCAAAGCTTCCCTGTTACAAAGGGATACTTTATGGAAAAAAGCCAGAAGAAGCAAGAATGACTCGGATTGGTGTCTTTTTAAGAGAGCACGTAACAAGTGCACCAAGTTGGTCAGAGCAGACAAGGCCGCATACTATCGTTCAGAGTTAGCCTCTGCCTCAATGAATCCTTCAAAGCTCTGGAAAACATTAAAAGACATGTCTGGACACACACCTGGTAATTCCATTCCAGCAAAAATTAAGTCCGGTGGCAGCGTTATCTCTAACCGATCGGAGATATTGGAAGCCCTCAATAACCATTTTGCAATGGCAGGGCTAGCATTTGATACTTCCCCTGCCAATGACCTCCGCACAGCTCAGGGCCCACCAACCCATGATTCCCCACCTATCGAGGAGGACTTCTCCCTCCTGCCTGTCTCTCTAAAAGAGGTGGAAGACCTACTGCTGCAACTGGACACCAGGAAGGGAGCAGGCTCCAACTTCATTGAGCCATACTATCTGAAATGTGCCTACTGTGTGCTTGCAGTGCCAATCACCCACCCACCTATTCAACATGTCACTCTCCCAGGGTAGCCTCCCCCTCAATGGAAAATAGCCCATGTCATCTCTCTATTAAAAGCAGGTGACCCCTGCGATCTAAATAATTACAGACCAATCTCCCTCCTCCCCATCCTGTCTAAATTACTAGAAAAAATAGTGTCTGGCCAGCTAGGGGTATACTTAGAATCCAGAACCCTATTAAACCCGGTTCAGTCTGGATTCAGAGCAAAGCACAGCACCATAACAGCCCTAGCTAAGGTGACCAATGATTGGCTCCTATACCTTGACAACAAGAAGCATGTCTGTGCCGTTTTCTTGGATCTTAGTAAGGCATTCGACACAGTCGATCACAGCCTGCTTCTTTCCTCCCTAAGCACCTTAGGCCTGGACCATAAATCTATGTGCTGGTTTGCAGACTACCTCGGAGAACGGAAACAGCAGGTTATAGCTGAAGGTGATCTTTCTCCATTAAAACCTATGCTGAGGGGTGCCCCAGGGCTCTATCCTTGGTCCCTCCTCTTTGCAGTCTACATTAACAACATCAATGACACCATCAAAAAGCCAACATCCACTTATTCGTGACGACACTGTACTGTACTTGAGTCATCCCACACAGCCTTGAAGACCTCAAGCTGAATTTAACCTTCTACAATACCAGCTCATAAACAAAAAGCTTTTGTTCAATGCGAAAAAGACAAAAGCCATGCTCTTCTCCCCCTCCTTGCATGAGGCAATTCCTGCTGGGGGGGGGCTACCCCACAAATTACCACTGTTCTTGGAGAAACACTAGAGTACGTAGCTAAATTCAAATATCTAGGAGTTTGGCTCGATCATAAACTTTCCTTCACCGACCATCTCGAAGAACTACAGAAGAAACTAAGGCAAAGATTAGGACTATTCTACAGAATTAACCACCTGCTCACAAAGGAGACCAAGATTCAACTGGTTCAAGCTACCTTCCTATCTTTAATAGATTACGCAGACCTGCTGTACAGCTACTGCACTGCCTCTGCACTGACTAAGTTGGACACCCTCTACCACAGAGCTATCAGGTTCATTACTGGCCTTCCACTTTCCACACACCACTGCTCCCTGTACTCATCATTAGGCTGGACTTCTCTTCACTATAGAAGGAATAGAAACGCCGCTCTATGGGCCTTCAGAGCGGTGACCAACAAGCTCCCCTCATATGTCTCAGATTGTATTCCCTGGAGTGTGTTAGAAATCTACGCTCTAAGGAGCTATTCCCTAATTGCCCTCCAAGTTCCAAGGGTCAACACTCGTTTCGGCAAAGCTGCTCTAAACTTCTCTTTACCCACATTGTGGAATGGTTTACAAAGGAACTTGAAGCTGAGCTGCCCTGTTAGCCTGAATATCTTCAAGGCGCTCTACGATCGCTATATGAAAGCACCTTGCAAATGTTTTCCTCACCGCTAGCTCACTAATTCTGCAACTCCCCCCTTTCCATCCTGATGTTCGCCATGTTTCTACCCCTGGCTGTCACTCTTTCCCTATTAACTCTTCCTGTTGCACCCAACCTTCCCTGTCCACTCCAGCCTGGCTAAAGTCCCACCCCATCCATAGTAGTGTCCCAATTATCTACCCCCTCCTCCATCATTATCATAATAAACAAGTACACGACAGTCATCATCACTTTCTGTGGTTTTAGCCCAATTTTTCCCCAGTCGTCGGTAATATATCCCTCTTCTTCTTTAGCTCTCTAACCTGCTACCCCATACACGGCCTCTTTCCCCTATATGTGTAGTTGCCGGCTGCCTCACTCAAAAGATCTCTGCTTATAACCCCTGTATGCCTATGGTTGATTGTACATCTGCTGACTTCTTCAATTGTAAGATAATGCTGTTTTTTTTTTTTTTATTTCAACCTTGTACTGTACTGTATACACTGTATATACTTTTTCTTCCTTGTATATTATTGCTTTTTGTATACCTGCTTCTGTACTGTGCTTTGATGTATTCATGACCAGGTCCACCTTGCAAATGAGCCTTGCTCAGTGGTACCCACCTGGATAAATAAAGATTTTGATTGATTGAGAAGTGACCATACTTTCTTATTGAAGAAAAAAATAATTTAAAACATTTAAAATAACTAAATTCTATTATAGATGAAAATGTCTACCAGCAAAAGAAAGTGGAAGACAACTGGTTGTGTTGCTGTTACAAAAGGTGGGGGCAGCTTTGCTGCTATGCCACTTTAAGATGCTGTGGAAAAGATTAGGTTAAGTAAGTGCTAGTGGTGTTAATGGCCATACTTTACAGCTCCCAGGTTAACTGCTTTCACAAACAAAAGGCTATATTGACAGCAGAACTTGTTTGTAACCTGGTCATGTAGCTGAAATAATGAATGAGATGACAAAATCTGTTTCACAAGTATTTGAGCACTCAAAATGGCTCAAAAACCTGACCAGCACAGAGCAAAACCGGATTACCTGATAGGGACACTGAAAACCTGATCACCAGGTAAAAAACCTGACAGGTGGCAACCCTATTTTCTCTGCTTGTAAATTGCCCACCTGTGGAGTTAGATATCTACAAATAAGTATGCATAACCATCTTGTAGGGGTCTTAGAAATTACTAAATAAGGAGCAATTTGGTTAGGCAATTTTTAAGTTGCAGGGTGTCATAATTTTACTATTGTAATATTTGTGAAATTATGTCTTTCTAAAAATGTAGATGTCTGTAACTTACTTGCTATTGCAGTTACAGTATAGATGTAAAATATTTTACAAGCATGCCCAGTGTCAGTGGATCTTGAAATCTATCAACGCTGGAGACATTTGGTTCAAATATGCATTGGAAATACTACAAATTATAAATTGGCAAAATGCTCTAAAAAAAATCATGGTAGTGTATTACAGTCCTGCAGTAGTAATTCCACCAGAATCCCACTTGTGGAATTTAACTTTCATAAAGCACGTATCACCACTGCATCTGATCGGCTGAGCTCAGCTGTTTGCAGTCCTGTAGTCCTTCCTGTGTAATTATTCTGTCCACCCCCACACTTTTATCTTAGTGTGAACAGATGGACTCAGTAAAATGGTTTGTCCCTGTAATATCCTCCTTGTTCTTCACAGTTACACACTTCCTTGAAAAGAGTGCCACCTGTTCCTTTTCCTGTCAGATCTAATCCAATTGGAATAGCCAGAATTCCACGTTCTTGGTTCCTCCAGTCATTTTATTTCCCCACTAGGTTTCTTTTTGAGTACCTCTGTGTCATGCTAGTCAACTTTGCATGGTGAGATTCATATATGACAATACTTTCAAGTCAGAATTGCCCCTCTGCTTCCTTGCTCCTACTGGGGATTACTTTTCTTGTTCTGTCCCACTCAGTCGTCCTCCCCTTGGTGAACCCATGCATCTAGCTCTTTCCACTGGAGATCCCCCCCTACTAGCTGCCTTCCCAACCACTATCCTTTAGTTTAAATATCCTTGACTGGTCTGTCCCTTGAAATAACCAGCACCCCTCCCTCTTGGCATAACTGTAGCCCCTCCTAAGTATGTGGGCATCCCTTGCCCCAAAATGCCCTCTAGCTGGTCAGAAAAAGAAGGCTTCCCTTTTGGGGACTAATAATTTCTTTGCTCCTATCCCGTGTAATGTTGTCCGGCTTTCTTGCTTCTGTTCCATTCCTTACATAAAGACCTAGGGCCAGATATTCAAAACTTTGCGCCAGGCAAAAAACGTTTGCGCAGGTTTAGCACGGGATTAGCGCGGGTCTGCTATATTGAAAAGGCCAAATAGCACAGGCAAACTGCATTAGCACCGGGCAAAACTATAATGTATGCAAGGGGCAAACTGACATGAATACAGGTGCAATGCTATATTCAGCGACTAGCGCTGCGCTAAGTGGTTTTGCGCGACTTAGCACGACACTTAGTGCAGTGCAAATTACCGCCCAGGAAAAGCTTGTCTTAACCCTGGGCAATCAGCTTTGCGCGACACTTTGGCTTTGCGCGGTGTTTGCGTGGGTTTAGCGCGGGTTTTGCGTGACCCTAACAAATAAATATTACACATAGATAAAGCCAAACATGGAGGAAGCATGCTGCTAACCGATGGCATCACAATGATGTCATCATCTGCCACCAGTCCCAGCCATGCCAGGCAGTAAGTGGTGACCCTGCCGCCAGTGGACAGCATGGCAGTGTGGCCATACAGCACATACCTGCGGACCACACATCTGTGGACATGAACAGATGCCAGCACACACATGCAGCACTGTGGGCATGGAGGATGTTGAGGGGAGCGTGTATGGGTGGCGAGGCTGTGCCACAGACCAGGTGTGGCCACAAGGCTGGGACACATCATGCAGTGCACATGGGCCAGTATTGGGAATACCCCAACACTAGTGTGCCTTTCGAATAATATATGCCCCCCCCCGGCCACATACCGCACAGCTGTACAACTGCCACAGCACACAAAGCCAGAAATGTACATGTCACTGTGAGCATCCCATGCCACAGGTACAGCATCTGTGGGTCACACAACAGTGTAACAGTAATGTCCACTGTTAGTAAACACCTGCAGGTTGGGCCTGTCACTGTGTACAGTGCAGTCATCATCACTGCCCTACACACCATAGGCAGTGCTGTGTCCCTCACACTACTGGCCCCCTTGCTACTGTAGTGTCTGCTGTGCACTGTACCATGCCCTACAGTGTGACAGTTGCATGCAGCACCACCACCACCACCTGTGCCTATGCTGTTTTGTCCCCTGGGGTACAATATGCTATGCTATGCTGTAGTGTTTACATGTAGACTGCAGCTATCATTGTGCACTGCCAGACTGACCTACAGGTGGAGCTGCGGTTGGACCTGGTGAGCCCCTATACTTCCAGACTGACCTACAGGTGGCTGTGTGGGACCCTGCAGTAATGCTGGGCAAACTGCATGCAAATCAGGGTATAATGAGATACTAATCTGGTTGTTTGCCCAGAGACTACCTAAGTAGGCTCATTTGCATGGCACTTTTGAATATGGCACATTTTAGCTCCAGGCCAGCGTGTTTGCACTGGGCTAACTGCTTAGCTCCGTGCTAATGCTTAGCGCGGCGCTAATGGTACAGGGAATAATATACAGTTTAGATCACTGTTCTTTCACATCTGCTGCTTCCTGCAGCTGTACTGAGGCCATGCATTTGCTGGCACACACATTGGCCATGTAGTTCATCTGTACCTGCCCTCACGTTGCTGTGCACTGTGTTGTTGTTGTGGGTTGCACTTCCTGGTTGCTTTATTCAGTGCTGTCTTATTCCCGGGCTATTTTTGCCCTGCACTCCCAGACCAGTTTGCCCGGCTTCCTTAGACTGCAATATTCAGCAGGATAAGCACTGGGCTATTTCCATTTCTATATAGCTTGCTCTGTGCTCCGGGCTAAGTTTGCCCACCAAGCAGTGCTAATTTAGCCCCTGGGCAAAGTTTTGAATATCTGGCCCCTAATGTTTTTCTTTATCCTTCTTTTCGGAATACTCTGTAGTATAGCCTTTTAATGCTGCTTCCCTAACCATTGCCATCTCCCCACCGTGTACCTATGATCCCTATTAAGTCTGTTGTTTATAGGTTAGCTAATCCTTCTAGTTCCACTTGTTTACTGTTCAGACACTTTCCATCTGTGCAAACGCACTTACACTTTTCACCACTCTTGGTAAGTTGTTTTAAGAGAAAGGGCTGACAAGGTTATTCCACTGAGTAGGTAGGAGAAAGGAACGAGATGGACCGTTGGACTTCTTTCACCCTTAAAGTTCTATGCATGTATAGGTGCATTGAGGTAAACAAACTGTGATTTGTTATCTACTTTGTTTACCTATTTTCATAAGGGCAAATGCAGCTAGAAACATTTCTCTGTTACAGGTTCATAGGAAACTGTCATGCTTGGAGCTCTTTGGCTCTTTTGGTATCCCATAATATTTGTCAGGATATCACTTTGGATAGTTGATTATCCACAAACTATACAAGCAATGATACCCAACTGGGTGAGTGGTATTGTACTAGACATACCTGCCATGGGGTGTAATGAGGACTGGCATTGCAGGTGGAGGGCCTTATAGCTTCTAGAAGGGGGGTATAGCCCAGAATGATCACCCTGAAGGATAATATTGTGTTTATAAAATGGGCTATAGGTGACATTAAAAAAATAAATAAAAATAAAAAAATTGAGTAAAAATTATTTGTAAGTCAGTTTTCTTATTTTCTCATAAAGTAGGCACTCTACTGGGATATTTTGCAGTAGAGGCAATGCTGTGTTGAGTCTTTTTTCTCACGCTGTATTACTGTCTTTTACTGGTGTTTTCTCCCACCCCCAGTAAGAAGCAGATTGGGAAAAGACCAAAACTGAGTTTAGATTTGTGCCTAACTGAAGGCAATCACTCAGTATTGCAAGGACATGTTAGACAAGAGCGCTGGGAAACTCTTCACCTTCTTGTTTTATTTTTTATTTATTTATTTATTTAAACTAGCATATTATTAGAAGCTGGCAGTCTGGAGCTGGAGTTGAGATGTTGTGATCAGAATCACGAAAGGACCAGGTCAAGAGTTTCCTTTTTCAGCTGCCTCATATATGGCAGCACGTCAGAGAGGGGAAACAGTGCATGTATAAGCCCAGCGGTAGTTTTGTGATTTTATCTCCCGCAGATGGAGACGCACTATACAGAGTGGATGGGCAGTCAGAGAATGGGAGCAATGTAGCCTTTAGGTAGGTGGCAGAAAGTTTAGTGCTGAATGTAAAACTGTAGGCATGGGGTGAGGGGGAGACCAGCTGCCAGCTGGGAAGGCTTGCTTGGTAAATGAGACAAAAATGGTGCCCGGTCAACATTTAAAAGTTCTGTCTGGCACCATGATTTTTGTGATTGTCAGTTGGCACTGGCACTTTTTTTACCCAGACTTTGTCTGATAGATGCCCACCTTGCCAAGGGCATCAGCCAAACAGAGCCTGGGAAATCCTCAGCACATTTTTTGACCACAGATAATCAGCACTATCAAAACTCCCCAAAAGCAAGAGGATACTAAATCGCCTGTTATGCTCTAATAACTGCTGTGCAAATACATCCCATGATTCCCTCAGTCCGGGTACAGTGTTTCTCTTACCTATTTTTATTATTTGTGCATAGTGCTGTCCAGCGTGTGTTTCAGTACCCACAGGTACTGGTTAACTGCTGTAGGTATGTTGTGGATGGTGTGTGCAACAATTCCAAGTCAGATTTGAACACCACTGAGCATCCAGCTCGCTACCTGATTGCCAGTAAGGAGCGTAGTTTTGATTCTGACACTGAAGTCTGGGTTTTGCCATTTCAGTAAAGGCTGCTTAATAGAGGCTGGTGAAATAGGAGATGCAGATTAAATTGCTTCACTTTGTTATTCGAGGTGAGACATCAGAATAATTGAAGTACTCTAAACCTGAGAGCACTGCAAGATTTTGCTGTGTCAGAATTGTTAGAATGTTGCATCTTCTGTCATCCTTGGGAAAGCGTGAAAAAACTACAGAAGTTGAGTGAAACACTGACAATTAATTGGGGTGAACTGCTCCTAAAATAACATGCTTTACAACCTCGAGGAGCTGTCAGTTCCCTGGTATCTGCTATTGGAAACCTTCTGGGGAATGAGGGGCTGCCCCATTTGTTCACCTTTCTGGGTAGAGGGCAGAGGTTTCTGGGCTCTGGGCTGAACTGACAAGGGTCCAGAGGACCATCTGCCTCACCCAGCGGCCACCAAACCCACCACCGCTCCCCCAGAAGATACCTAGGCCGAAGCAGAGCAGTTGGACCTTGGAGAGCTCTTGCAGGGTGGGGTGGCAGAAAGAGTACATACTCTTCAGCCTGTACCACTGCAGAATTCCTTTGCTGTACTGGTGGGATGGAGCAGCAGGAGGAGGCTCCTGTAGCAGTGGGAATTAATGGAGGCCCTCAAAATGGAAGGTCCCAAAGAGGAAGGAAGAGGCCACCAGCTGAGTAGGATGTAGCTGCTGGCGGGTACTCTATTATTAGGGGGATAAACTTGGAAATGGGGAGAAGAAGGGGCGGTGAACTGCCTGAGAGGTGCTTCGGTTTGATGGGGTAGAGAGTAGATCCACAGGATTGCTAGGGAAGCAGAAGAGGGAGATTAAGCTAAATGTTATTGTCCACCTGGGAGCAAATTACCTGGCAAAGGAAAGGGTAGGAGTAGTGCAGGGAGATTTCAGAGAGCTGGGGTCAGGCCTCAAGCAGGTAGCATGCACAGTGGCTTTTGCTGAGGTGTATGCTGTATATGGCCAGTAAGAGGAAAGGATGCTGTGCACCAGGGCTGTTAACAATTGGGTAAAGGCACGATGCACAGAAGAGGGCTTCGGCTACATTGGGGACTGGGGATCAACCTGGGAGGATATGGGCCTCTATAAGGAAGACAGCTCGCATCCTTCCAGGAAGGGGACTGCAGTCCTTAGAGAGAGGTTTAAATGCTACTTAGATGAGCATTTAAACTAGTCAGAGAGGTAGGCTGTAGTACTAAGGGAGGCAACATTTGCTCCCCCAGATGATGACGCAGCAGTGAGGAAGAGCCAGAAGGGAGTAAGCTCCCTAGAGCAGGACCACAAGAAGAGAGGGGTGGAGACAATGCAGAGGATGAGGGGGCTACAAATCAAGGGAGAAAGAAGGAGTAAAGAAGGCAGGTAATGGAGAAGACAAGGGAAGAGGTGGGAAAGGAAGATCATCAAGGAAGAGCATGGGATGCAGGCAGGGGGAGAGTAAGGTATGGACAGCCATGTGCACCAATACAAGGATTCTGGGAAATAAAATTCAAGACCTGAAGGCCATCATGGCAGAGGTTAGCCTAGATTTGGTGGCCGTAATGGAGTTGTGGTGCATTGACAGCCATGACTGGGACATGACCATTCCGGGCTACTCTGTTCAGGAGAGACAGGGAAGGGAGGAGGGTTTCTACTATATGTAAGGGAGGGAGTCAAGGCCGTGGAAATACAAGGAAACCTGGAGAAAAAGGTAGGGCTGGAGCTGGAGGTGCTGTGGGTCATCGTAGAGACAGGCGCTGGGGCTTTGATCCATACAGACATGCTATACAGACCTCCAGCACAGGGAGAGAGTTAGACAAGGCACTGGAGGAAACCATCATAAGGATGGCAGGTAAGGTGGAGGTGCAGCTAGTTGGTGACTTCAGACTGGCAGATGTGTATTGGAGCCTTTCAGCTGCAGCATCTACAAAGAGCAGGGCCATTCTTATATTCCTACAAGGGGCTTTTCTTAGGCCACTAGTCAGTGAACCCACTAGGGATGGGGCAGTACTTGAGCTGGTGCTTACAAACAGGGACAGCATTGCAGACATCAGAGTGGGTGGTCCCTAGGTACCAGTGATCACTGTACAATGTGGCTTAATATTAAGATGGGAACAGAGGCAAACCACGCGAAAATGACGGGCCTGGACTTTAGGAGGGCGGACTTTAAAAAAATGGGAGACTGGCCCAGAAACTGCCTCGGGTAGGGGGATTGCCAGGGGTAGAGGTTTAGTGGGGAAAAATAAAGGAGGATATAATTAAGGCAGCCAGCCTCTGCATGAAGGAAGTGACTAAAAACAGAAGGAAAAAGAGACCATTATGGTTTTCTAGGGAAGTGGCCAAGGTGGTGAAGGAAAATATTGCATTCAGGAGCTATAAGGAAAAACAGAGAGTAAGACAGAGCGTGGTACCAAGTAAAACAGAGGGAAGCAGGGAAGGCAGTGAGGAAAGGGAAGCAAATGCACAGACAGAGGAAAGGATTACCAAGAGGGTTGCTAAAGTGGATAAGACATTCCTCAAGCGCATAAGGAAGAAGATAAAAGCCAGAGGTGAGACAGTGAGGATAAGGAGGACAGGGGTGTGTGATGGGGAGGGGGCATGGGGGGATTGTGCAGAAGAGGACCAAGAAAATCCGATAACCTGAACAGATACTTTTGCTCAGTCTTCACAGTGGAGGTGGGGAGCAGACCACCAGGGGGCGGCAGGAACAAAGAAGGGGTGAACACAAGTCCATTTTTAAAGGAAAGAGTTCTGAAGGGACTTGCAGCTCTAAAAGTGTACAAAGCTATTGGACTAGACAGGATACACCCAAGAGTACTAAAGGAACTCGGGAAGGTACTAGCTGCCCCACTAATGGCCTTATTAATACAGAGATATATACTTTGTCAGCAGAAAAGGACCAGTAGGCTCTTCTGGTATGCCCCTTTTTGCTAGTTATTCTGACACCTCTGACCTATTTGGCCACAAGCGTCACTTTTGCCTCCCTTTCCTCTACCTAATTTGCCCTTGTGCCTATCCCACACATGCGTTAAGCTACCCACAGTCTTTGGCCCCACTACCTCTTCTGGCAGACTGTTCCAGTCATCCACCACCCTTTACGTGAAGAAGTTTTTCCTCACATCTCTCCTAAACCTCCCCCAATTGGCTTCATTGAATGTCCATGAGTTCTAGTGCCTTCCGTCCTCTGAAAGAGACACCTCGCCTTCAGCTTGGTCACCCCTGTGAGGCACTTGTTTGTATCAGTCATGTCCCCTCTTGCTTCCCTCTCCTCTAGGGAGTACATGTTGAGATCCTGCAGCCTGTCTTCATGTAGCTTTCTGTGCAACCCTCACACCATTTTGGTCATCCTCCTCTGTACTGCTTCCACCCTCTCAATGTCCTTGAAGTGGTGTGGCCTCCAGAACTGTACAAATTAGTCCAGGTGGGGCCTCACTAGTGAACGATACAGTGGCTGTACCACCTCCCTCCTGTTGCTAGGTAACCCCTTCCCAATGCACCCCAGCATCCCACTAAGCTTTCCTACTTCCTTGTCACACTGACCGGCTACATTGAAGTTATCAGATATGGTGACCCCAGGTCCCTTTCTTGCTTGGTGACTATAAGTACCTTCCCCCTATGTCATACACAGCTCCTGGGTTTCTTCACCCCAGGAGCATAACCTTGGTCATTTTGGCAATGAAACCTAGCTGCCACACCCTAGACTGCTCCTCTAGTTTCCCCAGATCTCTTTGCATGGTTCTGGAGGACTGGAAGAGAGTAGAAGTGGTCACGCTACATAACAGCAGCAACAGGGAGGAGGCTGGAAACTATAGGCCAGTCAGTCTCACTCAGTGGTGGGAAAAATGATGGAAACTGTTAAAGGAAAGGTTGATCGAGTATCTTGAATATAATGGGTTGCAAAACCACAGGCAGCATGGATTCATGGGGGGTGGGGTCATGCCAGATAAATGTGACTGATTTCATCGACTGAGTGACTAAGGAAATAGATCAGGAGAGGGCAGTGGATGTGGCCTAACTGGATTTAGCAAGGCCTTTGTCATCATGCCACACAGGACACTGATAAAGGAACTGAGCAGCCTGGGGTGGGAGTCAAAGTGGTGAACTGGGATGCAAACTGGTTAAAAGACAGGAGACTAAATGGTGGTGGTTGATAGTGCTCACTCCAGTGATGGGAGAGTGACCAGCAAGGTGCCACAGGGCTTAGTACTGGGACCAGTCCTCTTTCAATATCTTCATACGGGACATTGCAGAAGAACTGGAAAGAAAGGTATGTCTTTTTGCAGATGACACCAAAACCTGTAATAGGGTGGACACTCAGAAGGGGGTGGAGAGAAAGAATAGGGATCTTGGGGAAACTCTAGGAGTGGTCAAGAGCACGGCAGTTGGGGTTCAATACCAAAAAGTGCAAAATCATGTACCTAGGGCATAGGAACCTAGGAGCTGAGTTCAGGATGGGGGGGGGGGGGCTGGTACTAACAGTCCCTAAGCAAAGAAAGGGACCTTTGAGTTATCTTATCTGATTACCTCAAAGTGGCAGGGCAGCATGACAAAGCAGTGGGTAGGCCAGTGGGATGCACAGAGAGAGGTATTTCCAGAGGGAGTAGAGAGGCGATGTTGCCACTATATTGCTCAATGGTTACACCCCAACTGGAATAATGTTTGGAATAGATTGTAGTACGCATTGATTGATAGCTCAGTTGGCTGCCAGCTGCGGAGGTGTAAGAAGGGCTGTTCTGGTCGCCAGCTCAGGGATGGGGGGGGTGAGGTGGTTTGGGGGGCTGCCCTAGATATACAAGAGCGATTTAGCATTATTTTTTTACACTGGGATCAGAGAGCAGAACTGTTGGGGGGAAGGGGTGCCCTAGATTTACAGGGAAATTTAGAATTATTTTATTCAAGGAGATCAGAGATCATGGCTGTTGAGGGATGTCCTAGACTTACAGGGTGATTTAAACCTATTTTTGCAAGGGCGATCGGAAATTGGGGCTGGGGCACTAGGCACCAGGCACCTATCCATGGTGCTATTGTCGCAGGGCCTACCCACAAATGGGGCAGACCTTCCTGTTGCACTGGCTGTTTGGCACAGGGACAAGTTTGCCACAAGCTACGTGACTTTGATGCCGGGATCCTATCTGATAGAGAATCGGACACAGTGTCCCTGGCGTAGCGGCAATCGGCACAAGCCACCTTTGGTGCACTTTGCACCAACCTTTGAGAATTGGACCCTATATTTCTATGTTCATCATACTTTGAAAGCCCTTGAGAAGCACTTTTAAATTAGATATTGGGCTAACCTGTAGCTGGCAGCAGTGCAGAGATACTGATGATGATGATGTCACTGATGATCATGCTGTGGCTAGTTACATCATAGTCAAGCACAGCTTGTCAGCGATATCACAAGATTCAAAAATGGTGGCAATGTATTTATAGTATCTATATGGAGGAGCAGACTAACCATCAGTATCTCTGGGGCTATGGCCTGCTACAGAAGAGCCCAAACCTTAATTTAAAATATTTTTTCACGGAAATTCCACCTATGATGGGTACTGTTCATAAATGTTCCCCTTTAAGATTTAGCAGACACTTAAAGCAGTGTTCGTGTTAGAAAAAAGCTATGCAGTACTCATTTTGCAGTCCGTTGCAGCTGCCAGTGCTGATCCTAGATGTTCATTTCTGTTTACAAATCTGTCTACATGGGGCCATGCCCTTCATTTTACTTCACCATGTCATCATGTTGTGGCTTGGGCATTAGCCCTTATGTTCCCGGTATCTCATAAGGTCAGGGAACAGTGACTGTTGCATGTTAGTTTATCTGAGTCTCGTGAAGCTACAGTATGTTAGATTGTATCTGTTCAAATACAGTTAAGGTAGTAGTTAAACTGGGCAGGAACTGACAGGAACTCGGTTCCATATCCCCTGACACCTTTCTCCATTGAATACTATTGGAGAATTCCATCCCTGAGGGACAGCAGTTCACCTCCTACAAACGTAGATTACAGTTTCCCCTCCTAAACATTTCCAATTAAACCACTGAGCCAAGGATATTGTTGAAAATCTGGTAGCAGCTATATTTAATGGTGCTCACCATTAATTATGTCAAATCTAATACAAAATGTTAAAGCAGACCCACAATAAGGGGAAACGGGTATGTTACAAGAAAGGAGACCAAGGGTGCTCTACAGTAGAATGTAAAGCTATCTGTTCAAAATTGTTTTATTGTAACATTAGCAGTACTTTAATGCAACAACACTGCATAGATTAATGTTGAACACCCATACAGAATGTACCTAAGGATTATTAATTACCCCTTCAATGTGTACATCAAGTGGTGGGGAGGGTCCATGGACCCCATTTCCTGTCACTGCTCGTGAAGTTAAGTGGTCACTGTGACCATTTTAGTGTCATGGGGGACTTTAAGTTCAATCAACCTATATTATACTCAACGTGCACCGCAAACCTTCCCTGCATGGTATGGTGGCAAACGTTTTTGCAACCATGCAGGAACAGGGTGTAGGATTCTATGCAAATGGCTAACAGGGCCACTCACAAAATGTGGTGTTCCTCACAGAACTCATTGCAGCCTGTTGTGACCCCCTTCCTTCTGCCTGTAGAGCTAATATACAGACAAATGATAAAGGGGAGGGGGGGTCAATACCGGGGCCAGACATGTCAGGAGTGGGGTGATGGCACTTGTGAGGTACCGTAGAAGCACTGCTGAGTTTTTGAATGGGACATAGGGAATGCTGTACCTCTAGATACTAGGGAGGACTGTCAGGCAGTGGGGAAGTGACTGGGAGGGCCACTGGACTGTCAAGGACAACTGTCATCCAGTCACAAACATCGAAACCTACTTGTCCACTGAGGCCATATGGTAAGGGAGTTGGGGGGGGAGATACCTGGGAGACATGCCTGCTGCCCCCTCTTTACTGCACACTGTGGTTGTGGGTGACCAGCTGTTGCTAGATTGGAAGGTCCACTTGACTGTCAAGGACAATGGTCATCAAGCCACAAACACTGAAACCTATTTGTCTGCTGTGGCCTTATGGTAAGGGGGCTTGGGAGGGGGGAGATATCTGAGAGACATGCCTACGGCCCGTCTTTACTGCATGCTGTGGTGGGCGTCGCTATCGTTAACTTATATGCTGAAGGTTGAAACCCCTATATAGTGTATAGTGGGGTGTTGTTCTGTATAGCATTCCATCCCTTTCAAAATGCTGTTCTACCACAGTTCCAAGGTCATGGAATGTGATTCTACCCTACTGTGGTAGAACAGCATTCTAGAACCTCAAGAGACTGCATAAGTCAGTTTTATTTTTAAAGCAAAAGACTCACAAACCACATATTTCACACAGTACTATACACTATAAAAAATACAGGATGAGCAACTCTATGCACAACCAGTGTGTTTTGCCACCTCGGGTTCTGATTCCCATGGACCTCTCAAGTTTCGCTCTCGAGGTCAGAGGGAATCAGAACCCCTCTGTGGCAGAACACGCTAGTTCTGCATAGTTGCTCATCCAGTATTCTCTGTTTGTTCCCTCTTAACTTGAGTTGTTTGGATTGTGTATTATCCTCAGTGCTGACACTCTGGAAGAGAGTTTGTCTGTCCGGTGACTAACCTTACCCCAGGTAGATTTTCCCTGGGGAATATTTTCAGGATAGTTGACTTGTGTAGATGAGTGTTCTCATTAGGAAGGAGATTGACACTGGCCAGTCCATCGGAACAGCCATTGCTCTGCTGCTTATGATGCTGGCAGTCTAGGTTTAGAAACAAGCCCAGGGTGCTGAGGGCCATTGGGGGATTTAAAGAGCTAGTGTGCTGCCTAAAACTAATATTTGATTTTAAAAGTAGTCAACCATTACCTTTTTTATCTGAGGTACTTTTTCTTTTCCCTTTCTTTAGACGATTGTTTACCGGATGTTGTTAGTACAGTAGGTGTGATGTGTGGAACAGCTGTTATCCTGGCAACTGACATGTCTTGCTCTACTGTCCCATACTACATCATCAGCATTGTGACCTCATTGACTAAACCATCTGTCACATGTGATGTTTCGTCATAATCAGTCCCACTTAAATCAGTCAATAGATTCACCCTGTTCATATCAAGTAGTGTCGATTCTGATCCCTGATCTACTTCTACCCCCAACCCCTCACCTTCAATAATAGCATTAGTTCCTTCAATTGCTTCACAACCCATTATGGCAATTTGTTTTTTACAGAAATATTCTTTCAACCTAATTTTGCGAAACAGTTTATATAAATCCACTTGTATACTAAATTTATTTGGTATAGTTGTTGGTACAAACTAAGAAAGCTTGAATGGTAGATAGGCAGCGGCAGTGATGACACCTTTGGTTCTTCTTCATTTTCATTTTCAGGTGGATCCACCAATCCTTGCTCTTATATATGGACTATTATGATGTAAGAAAAAAGGGAGAGAAGGTTGATTTTGTTTTTGATACTATAAAGAAATAAGACAAAACTAGTTAGTACAATGAAAAATTACAGGAAATACTAATCAAGCTGTATATAGTTCTGTTTAGAATCTCCACTTTCTACTCTTCTTTTTATTCTTAAGGAAGGGTTTAAGATCCTGCTCTGTATTTAAACCCTTCAGCTGCAGACTTTGTAAAATGAAAATCCAAAAACTTTCTTTTTGAGGCAGTAATTATATTGTATAGATGTTATATACTGTCATGGATATATAATTATTAGCATCTAGTGTACTTTGACATCTCTAGCAATTTTGATGAATTTTTTTCTTTTTAGTTATGTTATTTAGTAACAAGTTTGAGTAGTTATTATGACTCTGTTAGATCATACATGTACTCACAGAACAGGATGTGAACAGAAATTTGAGCACTGACAATGTTTAAATGTTAAGTTTGAATCCCACCAGAGCCACTTATGTGGCTATAGTTCGAGATATTTTATAGGGCTGCATTGGGGTCTATCTCTGTAATATAAGGAATTATAGTATACTCATATGTCACTATTTTGGATATTCAAATGTTTTGTGGTTGAAAAAATGTAATATTGATATGAAAATAAACATACCGCATAGTTTGAGTATCCTTAATAAATAGAGATTTTAGACTGTAATTTAGAGGGTTGGAAATTGTAAGTTCATTAGTTTGGTTTATTCCAATTTTTTCTGCCCTCCCCCTTCCATTTTTCTTCCCTTCTATTGCCTGTTTCACATCTTGATCTGTGTTTCAGTTTTAAATATATCAATGTCATTTTGGTTATAGTTTAAAAAGTAAATTTGATTATTATAAGTAACAACTGCTAATTTGATTTTTCTGAATCAGTTGTATAATGTTAATTTAACAAAGAAAACTTATAAGTTGTTAAATGGATGCAAGCAAGTTTGAATCCCTCCACAGCCACTTGTTAGTATCTAGCTTATAATTAAATAACTCAGAGAAATATATGTGAGCACCTGGAAAAACAGTGTGGTGCTATTCTGCATGCATATCCAGGAATTAAAGTAAATAGATCAGTACCCACACTCCAGACAGAGCACTAGGACTCCATAGATTGATTTAATAGTTCCTTTATGTAAAAAAGTGCAGATAAAACACTGGCCAAAGTGGCTAGCAAACAGACTGATGTTTTCCCTGGTGTGCTGCCAGGTTTCTTCAGAGTGTGAAGAAACCTGGCAGCACACCAGGAGAAATGCCAATCTGTTTGCTAGCTACTTTGACCAGTGTTTTATCTGCACTTGTTTACATAAAGGAATGATTAAATCAATCCATGGAGTCCTAGTTCTCTGTCTGGAGTGTGGGTGCTGTTCTTATAACTAAATAATGTGATAGGGGTTTCCCTAAGTGGTGATTAATGTTGTGGCTATTTAAGAAGGATTATGTGAAACACACTCCACCCCCTAATGATGACCAGTTAGTTGGTCGAGGTGCAGGGGAGTGTTTTCTCGGACACGGGAGAGCGGTCATCGTTTATGTGATTAAAGAAACGTTGTTATAAGTCACTGTATTTGTTTTGTAGCACTGGAAATAAAACAGCTTTTTAATTGCAAATGCAGCATTATTTTGTCATAATTTTCAGTGGAGTGCAGAGCTTATTTTTGGTTTGGTTTAAGAATTTGGGGCTTGCTACCCCGTTCTGCACCCTGTTACGTGACAGAGCACACAGTATATTTATTGTCTTTTCATGGATATCTGTGGGTGCTTATGTACAGTGTTCTGGGGGGTGGATGCCACCCACAGCTGGCGGCTGCTGTGTTGTGCATTGCAATATAGCAGCACATCTGTGGGTGGCTAGCTGTTGAACCTATTTCTCCAGGCTCAACTTTGTGCCCAGGTATGCGGCGCATCTCTGGGATGTGCTGGCTGATGTGCTTCACATCCCAGGCTGAATATTGGGATGTGCTGCATATACATGGGCACGCCCCCTGGAGGTGTGCTGTATAAATTTTCTTTGTTCCCAGTGCATTGGAAATTGCGCGGCAATTTCCCTTTCGAATACGGGTTACGGGCATTCTGGGGCTGCGTTGACACAACCCCTTTGAATATCTCAGCTTATGTGTACTAGTGTTCCCAGATCCATTTTCTTCTTATTGCCAATGGATTCCAACATAATCTTTGGTACATCGTACAATGATGAGTATTGTAATCACATTTAAGAACACATATAGCCAGTCTATTGTAACTTGTATCTAATCTATGTAGTTGATTTGTAATTGCAGTATATGACTCCTGTAATGTATAATAGGTAAAATTAGTTGGTTAGCCATGGCTTGTCATACACTCTTTGTAGTACAAGAAGATACTCGTCTTAGGGCTTCTATTCTCATGTTTATTTTGCTTGTCAAATCTTTAATATGTGGTTCAAAAGACAGATGTTGATCAAAATTCACTCCCAGATATTTGTAAGTAGAAGTTTGTGTTAATGTTAAACCATCCAAAGTTTTTATTTCTACTTTGGTGGCTTTCCTCTTGTTTCTGCATGAGACAGGACTGAAGAACATTGATTGTGTTTCTTTGTATTATATTTGTATGATTCATATAATTTGGTAAATCATTTCAATAAATGAGAAACAGTAAAGGACCTAATAGAGACACCTGTGGCACACCACGTGGCACTGGGGATATATTTCATTGCTTCCCACTAACAGTAACTAACTAAAACCAATTTGTTTGGTAAGATTTAAACCATTTACAGGGCTCTTCTGCAAGTCCTATCTCCATATGTGCAATGTCAATATTGTAAACTGTGTGGCACGCATAATTCATGTTCTACCATGCTACACATACACAATAATCAAATGGGTAATAATATATGCATAGATCAAGGAGAAAAAAATCAAAGGGAACACATGTGAAGCAATATACTACTCATAGTGACTCTGTGATAGATACATACTGTATGAAGTTACTGCATTATGATGGTACCCAGCCATATTCCAATGTTGAGTTAGCTACAATATGGGATTTTATTTTAGTTTTTTTAAAACAGTAATGACACATAGTCAATTACCATTTGCAACCTTTATTTTTTACCACTTTATTCACTTTTGGGAAATCACTTGCAATGTGGCAAATAATAAAGAAATGTATAGACAGCAGACTTTCGAGAATGATTTGACCTGCATTTTTGAGTGATGAGAAGACGTTAGGACAGGAGTGGATTCAGGCCTTAATGTTGACAGTAGTACAATTCTGTTCAGCCAATTAACTTTTGGTTTACCTATGCATGCCTTTTACAAGAGAGTACTGTATGTATTAATGGCAGTGACACAATGTTACCCTTAGGGCAGGTTGTAGTGTGCATTTGAATAGATGAAAAAATTGTGACACGGCAGTGTACGTCAAGTAAAACTGGTGCCCCTAATTTTGAGCATTTGTCCCTTATTCTAATGGGCAGTGTCACTTATTTTGGTCCTGGCAGGGTGAGAGGTATGCATTCTGGGGTAGCCAGGTGTTGCAGTTGACACCCCTGTGATTTTTTGCAACCTCTTATGATGCCCCTTGCAACCCCTGGAAACCCCGAAAACACTGGTTGCCTAACATTTATACAAAATGTGATAGGCGGAGGAGTTTTGCAACCCCTATGATTCTGCAGAAATGATACTCTACTATTGGTGAGGTCCCAGCTTCCTGTAGAGGACAGCTACCCCTCCTACAAATATAAAGTCATGAGAGTTCCACCTTGTAAATATTTCCAATTTACGAACTGCATTCTTAGACTACAGTATGGTATTTATTGCATGAAATTGAAAGCCACACAGCACAAAATGTTAACGTTTAAAATGCTGGAAAATAATTTAAAAATTTAAGTTGACAAAAAAGTCAACCAAGTTATCATGTTTAGTCAGCTTCAGTTTTCAGCATTTCCCTGTGTAATGCAATCTGGTTCTTAACCCCCTCACTTCCCTCTTCCTAGTTGCATAATTGCACAACACTAGACAAAGGAGTGTGTGTGGCTGTAAGGAAATTCCTCAGACACTTTGACCAGTGAGCCTGTAGCTTAATGGTTAGAGTGCTGAAACGGCATACCAGAGATCTGAGGTTCGAATCCCAGTAGGCCACATTTTTCCTTTCTAATTTCCATCCTTGATTTAAAAATATGTATACCTTGCAGGGGTTAAACTGCACTGAGAGAAAGTGGTATTTCTAACATTCCCTCTAGAAGGACACTTGTGAATAGTTATGATAATAATTCAAGTCTGAAATAAACTGAATAGAATGCCACTAAGAATTAGATAGGTCATGAAAGGGTTAACATAGAACCCTCCAGACAGGAGTAAATCATTGTAGACACACACACAAACACTCTCACTTGGGAGAGAGAGAGAGAGAGAGAGAGAGAGCAAAATGTAAACTCCATTTTGATCAACAGGGCATTTTTTAGATAAAAATGAATGGAGAACAATAGTCAGAAATAGATACACTAACAGGACTGACAGCCCAAGCACAGCAAGCTTTTAGCCCTGCCATCACAGAAACAACCACATTTGAGAGGACAGCTGCTTCTTTGAGAAGGAGGGAAGCTGCAGGGGACAGAGCTGCTGGTTTGTAGAAAGGATTTAGAAGTTCATGGAGAGGGAGCAGAGACAAAAGAACAGTACTGTGGTCTACTGAATGGAGACAATGGAGCGCCTCAGCTACTGTAGCATAGGGATTGTGCTTCAGCTCCAAATTTTGTGTGCTTTTTTGGGAGTGTGACATGCCTTCTCCCTCTCCGTGATAGCAACATGGCATGCAGAACTCTGCCCTGTAGCCATAAAAATAACTTATCTTGCCCCGTCAGTGCCACACTTGAGAACTTTCCTCTCAAATGGAGACATTTGTCATTCTTGTATTCTTAACCAACCAGCTGTGTCTCTTGTCATTGTTCATAGCAGTCTACATGGGAGCAGGGGAATTTCCACCATGCACAGAATTCCCTAAGAACTGTATAGCAGAACATAGTTTTACTGATCCAGACAATGTCTTCAAAAAACAGGAACACAGGAAATGCTACTTGAAAAAAAGTCCCAGGTTCCATCATGCTTATCTGATGACATCCAGGCAGCAAACATCAATATATAAAATTACTGAAGTCCTTGTTTAAAGGTGGGGGTTGGTCCCTAATTCCCCTCTCCCATATTGATCCACTCATTGGGCACTATGCATGTAAAATATAAATGCCTGCAATTGAAAGGCGTGCATCAGGGGTCCCGCGGACCCTCGTGGTATGCAGTAAAGGGGAGTGCACCCCTTCTGCCTGTAATCCCTCAGCCATTCAACCAGCTAGACACAGGGATGGTCCAGAGGAGTGTCCAAGGGGTGCATGCACTCTGTGCCTTTCACAAAGGTGCTGAGTGTCAGGTGAGGAGGGGTGTAGGCTACGCAGGCAGGTTCCCTGCTGTAACCACTATACGCCTCCCCGATGAGTACCCACCGGCTGTGGCAGGAACAGCAATATCACCTGCCATGCTACCCCAGCCCTGCGCTCTCGCAGCGAAAGCTGGGGGTGGCCATTTGGACACCTGCCCAACACTTGTATTTTCTAGGGACATTCACTTTCCCACAATCCTCTGTTCCATGCAGAGCAGAGAATCCACTGATGGATCAGGATGGGCATCCAACTGGATGCCCACCTGTGTCCACTGATCTACACCCCCTCCCCCATGCAGCAGTGCACCGGGGGGGCAGGGCCACTAACAGGTGCCACACGGTGGCCAGCAGTTATGCATGCTGAGCCCCGCGCAGCTGTCCATGGATGTGAAGTTGCATGCACTTGCTATGCTCCTCTCACATGTGCCCTGTGCCCTGTAGTGCATAGCCCTCAATCTGCCCAGGTCTAATCTGCTTTACTCTTTCTGTGTTTCTCCTAGTACATCTTAACTCAAGCTGATTTTTGTAAATATTTGCAGCATGTATTGCACTTATTCCCTATGTATTTGCATTTGTGTTAAGAATTTACATACTTACATATCACATATCATTCTTGTTTGAAACTGATTATCAGCTTACTTTCTGCTGCTGCTGCTCTGCCACCCCAGGATGCACTGAAAACTGGGCATCCTCTTTAAATGTGGATGTACTGGCATGTAAAATTCTAAATCAATAAAGGGGAAGTTCTGTCAGTAAATGGACTCTTGCAGTTTGAAGAGGAACCCAAAAGTGGCAGAAAGCTCTGTGGAACAGAAGCCCAGTGATCTGCCTTCTTCTCCCATGCATACAGTACAAATGCTGCTAGGAATGTGTTCATCTCAACCCTCCTTTCCACAGCTGGGTTCATGTTTATATAAGCATGGTCATCGCTAATAGAAAGCCCAGCATTAGTAAACTTAGCAATTAGGTCTGATTAAGTAGTCCATTTGATTGTTCCAATGAATGGCACAATCTGAAAAGTTGCAATTACTGGATTCTAGAGCCACTGCTCTCTAAAGGTCAAAACCCCTCACGCCTAACCAAACACAAAATTGCAACCCCACTCCACGTAGGTTACAACAGTGAGCACTCAGCAGGCCTCCTCATCTCACAAGTTTTCAAACAGATAAATAAAAAGGTACAATGCTCTCCGCCGTACTTACCTTCAGACAACCAGGGAGAATGGACAGGTGTTGCAGTTCCTCCAGCCCTGTACCACATAAGCAGCTGGGGGAACTGAAGATAGGTGCTCTGGTGAACCCTTGAAGAGTTTTGGAGAAAGAATGGGAGGAGTGGAGAAGGTAACATGATCAACCAGATCGATATTTCATTTAACAACCAGTCTGTGTCTGTGTGTGTGGGGGGGATAGCAATTAATAACTGGGGTATTATAGAAATGTGCCGAAGGAGAGACACACTAGACACAGCTTGGTGCACACACACAGCTCAAAGTCCGCAGGAAAAGCACAACCACAGTACACAGGAGTAGATTGCAGTTTTAGAAAAATAAAATTGTTGAATCAATACTAAACAAGTAAACTAGCTAAGGCACTACAGACTGAAACCGCCCTGATTATTCATGTCAGAATGTGCTTCGCCCAGAGGTGGCCCCATCACAACTACAGTGTGCTCCTATGCTCTGGTTTTACTTTTCGGGTGACGTAGGGGGGACCTTAATTCTCTACCCAACTTGATCACTGTTGCTGGAACATAACATATTTTTTGGGAGGGGGACAGACAAGCATTTTAAATCCTTTTTATGTTGTCTTGCACAAGCAACATCTTGCGGTAGTAGGAGAAATGCAGAGGCGTGTCCGTGCCGGCGAATGCAGGCCATGCTTTAGTAGGTACGTCCCTCATTCCCCAATTAGCCAGCATGCTAGCGCTGACACAAGAATTATGTAAAGTGGACACAACTGGTAAGAAATGTACCACTGCAATCAGAGACAAGCTCATCATGCAACAGCACAGATGACATGCCTCCCGTACATGCCTTTTCTGGTGAAACATTTCAATAAACATGGCGACAACCTGCTGCCACCACACAATCCGCAAAGAAGGCTGACATCGAGGGTTCAATCCCCATGTCAGCATGTCCACAACCCCCCCCCACATTGTGTGGCACACTGGGAGCCCACCCCAGTGTGCCTCCGCTCACAGAAAGCCGACCCCGTCAGCATGTTCCTCCCTCTGCCCCACCCCCATTGTGTGGGCACACTGGGAGCCCACCCCAATGTGTCCAACATCACCCCCAAAGTCATGGGGCACACTGGGAGCCACCCCAGTGTACACAACATTTGTTTTATTTCATCTGTAAAGAAAGAAACCGTCCTGCAGCGCAGTGTCCTTTTTGGGGTCAAGCTCTCAACCCACACTCCACCTCTGTGCACCCACCTCCTCACACACACCCTCACCCCATACTACCTCCAGAGGGCCGGCGCTCTGATCTTCGGTGGAGTGGGAACACGTCTGGACTCTTCAAAGCCGAACTGCAAAGTGAAGAAATGCCGGTAAGCTGTATAATGGCATCATTTGGGGGGGGTTTCAACTTAGGTGGATATCTCAGCCATCTTTTTGAATTTGGGCTCCAAATATTCAACATGGGGTTCTTAGGACCCCACCTCATGAACACATACACTGTCATCTTGTTATTCAGTCCCGAAAGGTGATTTCGTAGTCACTGTGCAGAATTACCTTTTGGGATCAAGTAACAAAATGACAGTGCCACTGTTCATGAGGGGGGTCGGTCCCAAAAAGCCTATGTTGCAAATTTGGTGAACAAATTCCCATAAAATGACTGCGTTACGAGCATGCGTTGTGCAGTTTCTACGCATGTTCTTAACTTTGACAATTTTTAATATTTTCACTCCAGATTTTCAACATTGCCATTTTTTCACACCTCCTTATGAATAGTACAGCTCTCCTTTTTCATATTCTGCCCAAAATGTGTTTTTGCACATCTGGCGCACAATGGTGCGGTCGCTGTGGGAAATCAACTTTCTGGACAGATTAACAAAATCACATTGCCACTGTTCATGAGCGGAGGTCCCAAAATGCCTATGTTGAAAATCTGGTTAAAAAAAAATCCCCAAAGTAATTGCGATACGGGCGTACGTTGCGCAATTTCTACATACGCTCGTGACTTAGCCAATTTTTCATATTTTCAATCCAGATTTTCAACATTGACATTTTTTTACACCTTCTCATTAACGGCACAGCTGTTATTTTTCACATCCTGCGTGAAATATGTTTTTGCACCTCTGGTGCCAAATGGCGCAGTCACTGTGCAAAATCACTTTCGGCTAACAAATTGATAGTGCCACTGTTCATGAGGTGGGATCACAAAAAGCCCATGATGAAAATTTGGAGTGAAAATACCAACAAATGCCTGGGGCATTATGGTTTCCAACTGTAACGCCCCACCCTGTAAAGACTGACAGGCATCAGGGGTATGACTTGTATGACTTGACATTGTCGGCTGTAATGCTCATGCCATTCCACCCTCACCCCCACCCTGCAGCCGGTAACAGGCATCAAGGTGTACCTTGGACTCTTCGACCCCAAAGTTCATCCCATTCTCCTATACTGCACCCATCTCAGCGTATTTCCTTATGGAATAGGGTGAGCGTAAGGCCCAAAGACCCCAAGGCACACCACGACACTTGTACAGTGTCTGCAGGTAGGGTGAGGTGAATGGCATGAGCAGCAGGAAGGACCCAAAGGCACATCCCTGTGCCTGCTGTCTTTGCAGGGTGGGGGTGGGGTCGGCTTCCGTTCAGTACTTCACTGCCATTCTTATTATGCATCTCTCTAACTTCTGCACCACCAATGCCAATGCCAGCAAGAAAACATTCGGCATTGATAAATGCTTGTTAGTACTAGTAATGCTACTTTACTATCTGTACTGTTAGAGGTCACTTTGCAAGGATTTTTTTTTAATTGTCCATATTGGTAGGTTTCTTTAAAAAAAGCCCAAGCAGGCTGGCATTTCCCTGTAAAAAATGTTGTAGATTAGCTAATCTGCCAGTCCTGTTATTTGACTCCCCTGACTCAGGTCTGATATATATAAATGATAATGGTCCGCAGTTGTTTGTCAGAACAGTGCTCCTTAAAGGAGGGGCTGATGCTGCCTTGGTTTTAGGAAGAAAAAGCTTCTAAAAAGTGTCTCAATGGATAGCTTTCAGCTGCCCTAAGGAGTAGCCCTTGTTTAGGTTTCAGATGCTAAAGGGGAAACAAAAAAAATGACATTAACCCTTGAACCATCATTCCTTTTTCTCCGAACTGTTCTATTAATGTTAATCAGAGGGTGCTTTCTGCAGATTTTGTTTTTAAATATTTTATTATTATTTCATCTTTACTGGCCTTTGAGTAAATTCAGTGGGCATTTCTGCTTTAGGTACTGGTGTTGAATACCATTTTAAAACTGTATGATGTAGTCCTTGTTAAACTCTTACATTTTTGTCTCATAGCAACTGTGTTCTACTATAGAAGTCAGTGTCAGAAAGGTTGAAAAGTGTCACTTTTACTGGGACGGGATGGACATGGGGGGGCACCCATGCATGCTAATGAACCCATAATGGACCTGCAAATGGCCCCTGTGCACCTTGTATGCCAAATGAACTCATCAGCACGACAGGGCCGAACATGGCCCACAAGAACCCTAACACTATCCTATTTGAGAGGAGCTATCTCCATTACAGTCCCCGGGGGCCTATATTCAGTCTGCGGCTGTCAGCAGAGCACATAGTCACTATAGCCCTGTATTGAGACAGCAAGTTCAGTTGGAGCACACTACTTGTCTGAATATTGCCCTGAGCTGGCTGTGTGCTAACTGCCATAGAGCGGTCCTATCTGTGCAGTGCACATGGCCGGCTCTGAATACAGGGGTATCAGTCTTTTGAAATGATGCAGCCACTGCTTTGGCCATAGCCAGCCCTCGCAGGCTAGTGAGGTCCCAACCACTGCCTTTTGGAAGGGACACAGCATGAGCAGCCCGGGTTAGTCATCATGCAGGAAGTCCTGAAGCAGCACATTCCCAGTATGGCTGGGGAAAAAAGTTTGAAATAGCAGGCCCTCAGTGTACAGTGTGAGACGGCAACAGTGAGTGAAATGAAGGGTGGGGCCGGGGGCGGCGGCTGGATCTCAGTTCAAGGAGTGAAACTGAAATTCTGGCAGTTGCAGGAGAGAAATGGGAGAGCAATGGATGGAACTCATTGCCTCGAAATTTGCATCCCAGTACAGGCCCACTCCTTTCTTTGAAAATCTAAAACAATGCTTTATTCAACCGAGTTGCTCCACAAATATTGTATGTTGTTTGTCAATTTAATAAATGTAGTGTATGTATAGCATTAATTGTCTTATAGTATATGGTGGAACACTGTTCTAGGCAGTAATCCATCCCTAGAACAGCACTGTTGTGCTGCACTAGCTGCATCACTTTGCTGTTGTGCTGCACTAGCTGCATCACTTTGTTGTTGTGCTGCGCTAGCTGCATCACTTTGCTGTTGTGCTGCACTAGCTGCATCACTTTGCTGTTGTGCTGCGCTAGTTGCATCACTTTGCTGTTGTGCTGCGCTAGCTGCATCACTTTGCTGTTGTGCTGCGCTAGCTGCATCACTTTGCTGTTGTGCTGCGCTAGCTGCATCAGTTTGCTGTTGTGCTGCGCTAGCTGCATCACTTTGCTGATGTGCTGCGCTAGCTGCATCAGTTTGCTGTTGTGCTGCGCTAGCTGCATCACTTTGCTGATGTGCTGCGCTAGCTGCATCAGTTTGCTGTTGTGCTGCGCTAGCTGCATCACTTTGCTGTTGTGCTGCGCCAGCTGCATCACTTCATGGGGCTTGCTGCGCTAGCTGCATCACTTTGCGGTTGTGCCGCGCTAGCTGCATCACTTTGATGTTGTGCTGCGCTAGCTGCATCACTTTGCTGTTGTGCTGCACTAGCTATGTAGCTACTGCAGCACAACAACATGGAACGCCTTCTTGCGCTGCCTTTATTCAAACCACAGCATGCAGTGAATCAACTGTAGTGGGAGATAGCTGAATCTGGAAGTGAGCAGCGACCGAAAGAACCACTATGGTCCTAAGCCCTACAATGGTAAAGGAATTAATGGAGCATGGGGGATCTTTTTTCATGTGTGCTGGACACAGGCTTGAAGTAATGGTTGCCCATACCCTATAAAACATTGAGTATGAGCAATCATACATAGCAAGGCTGTGTTTCAGTCTCGAGGTCTCCATGGTAAGAGAAGACCTCTTGATTGAAACACAGCCTCGTTGTGTATGATTTCTCATACACAGTCCTCTGTATTATCTTCCGATGCTGCAAATGCCTGGGAAGATTTGGGGAAACGGTTAATGGGGATTTTATGTGATGTGATTAGAGAACATTGTAGTGTTATTAAGTCTTAGATAGTGATGTTGAAGTTATTTGTATTAACCAAATGTGAACCAAAAATCAGAAAAATTAAAACAAAATTAAATAAAAACATTTTTTTGAAAACCGCTCGTGCTGTATTTGCAATAATAGATGATATATTATTGATGCTTTATATCACATACTTTGTCTAATTATACAGTGTCGACATATTAGTAAGTAATTCAGTTGTGTGGACATATATGTAAAAACTTTATTGTTGTATAAAACCATAACATACAATGATGACACATTAGTAAATTACTTAGTTGTGTCAACATTAGTAAATTAGTCAGCTGTCGACATATCAGTAAAGGACTCAGTTGTGTCAACATTTTAGTAAATTACTCAATTGTGGTGTCAAACAGTACTGCAATGTATAGTGAGGGTTTGTTCTGCAGGGTTTTCCATGCCAGTTGAAACCTTATTGTACCACAGTTCATAGGTCATAGAACGCAGTTGTACCCTTCTGTGGCTCCATGTCATTACAGTGAGGCAATTTCGATGAATGTCAATTACAGTGAAGTAATTGTAGCGACTACAAATACAGTGACTGTACATTACAGTGCTTGTATATTTCAGCGAATAATAGACTGTGAATACATGTACTCACTCATCGACCAGTGATTCCTGACCCGACTGCAGCTCTCTCCTTTTTACATGCGAGCCGAGTCGGGTCTGTGAGTGCCACATCAGGTTACATTACATTTCCAGGGAACACGGGAAACAGAGTTGTGACCGGACTGCGGGGATCATGTCAAGGAGACAAAGCTCTGCAACTGTGCCACCAATTAACATAACTATCGTAACGCAGGGGGCTATGCCCCCTGAATCTCCACTGGGGGGCTGCGCCCCCAGACCCTCCTTATCTTTTATATTCTAACACCGAGCCCCACTTGGACTTAAGGGTATGTGGAATGCTTGCTGTTGCACATGTTGTCAGTTGCTGAAATGTAATGCTCGCTGAACTTTATCAGTTGCTATAATTGCATTCACTGAAATGCTTTTGCTGAAATGGACTCGCTGAAATGACGTGCTACCCCCTTCTGTGGTACAACAAGGTTCTAGCTGATCAGAAATCTTTGTGACAGCTAATGTTTTTCACAGAATTGCACGTGCACAGCAATCAGTTTGTCTCTGAAATAAAATTTTCGGCACATTCGCTGCTGCTGTGGTGCGTGCTGTGAAAAATTTTTTTTGTTAAATAATAAATAAAACTAAAAACTATACATTACAAAAAAATACTGGTTGGGCAACCACATGCCCAACCGGCTTGCACTGCCTCCTCAGGCTTCTGATTACACTTCACTCTCGAGGTCTGATGTAATCAGGACCCCTCTGTGGCAGCACAGGCTGGTTGTGTATGGTTGCCTAGACATTATTCTCTATTATGCAATGGTGTGTGAAAATCCTGTCACCTCATTGGTCAAAACATGTCACCTGACTGTGGGTAAATCCTGCATAACCCACAGCTGAGGAATGGCATTTATAAAAAACATAATTAAATACATTTTAAATTTATTTTACACATGGGTCCATTGTATAATCGCAATAAGGCACTCCAGGGTGTGAGTTATTGGGAGATTTACCCACTTCTTGTGTGGTTAAGTCACTCGGCTGCGCCTCGTGACACACCACACAAGATGGAGTAAATCCCCAATAACCCGCACCCTGTTGTGCCTTATTGCTTAATTTTTTGTCAATTGTAATTTTTACTTAGAAACATTGTGGTGACATTGCACATACAAATACAGCATGAAGAGGTAATGTACGTTTAAGTCTTGCAATACTAAACATTCAGTTTTGTTTTCCTGTAGCATATTGTCTTATGAATAATTTAATAACAATAATCCATGGCTGAAATTTGTCATCATCATCATCACTAGATAATTTAGTGGTATTCCATTAAGGAGAACCACAACCCTTTTTCTAGTTGTATATTGAATTTGTAAGCAATAAGACACGATGGGGTGTGCATTAAACAGTTCTAATGCACGGCTAGGGGGACGTAGTGAGGCACGAGGCCAGAGGCCGAGTGCGCCCAGTCCCGTAGCCGTGCTTTAGAACTGTCTAATGCACATCCCTGGAGTGGCTTATTGTGCTTATAAAATTGGCCTGTGTATTCTAAATGGGGATTCTAGTTTTAGCTGTGCATTAGACACATCTAATGCTCAGCTAACAACCAATCAGATTGCTTGAAATCCTTTGCCCATTTTATAAGATTTACTAATATAATACTGGTTATGGTTAAATGTGCAACTCTTCCAGGACACTATTGAAAACGAGCATTGTCTCAATGGTTGTTAACTTGTTTCCCTGAATACACTTATTTTACTACTGCTATTAAGTACAGTACTGCACAGTGAATGTAACCAGTTATATAAAGGCAACTTTTAATAAAGAAACATGCCCCAGATCCCCACCACAGATATTCACTTTTTTTTATCATCCTCCCTGAGATGGGCCCCTGACGTCCATAATCTGGGTCACCATTCTCACGAGCAGTAGTGCTGCTAGTGTGCTAATGGATCAGCTAGAGATGTTTCCTTTCTGCTGTAGATCGAGGGTGGAAGGTAACGCAAGCCGGCCCGATGGCGTGGAGAGCCAAGGTGCTGGCTGCCTTACCTCCTGTCACACCGGCGACCCAGGGTTGGGAATTGACTCAAGTTGCACGGGGGCTGGCGGGGAGAGGAAGAATTGAGTTTCCCTAGACAGCTCTCATTCCTCTGGGAGGGGGGTGTTGGTGTGGTAGACTGCTTGCCTGCCACCCAGTGGTGGCTGTATGACAGCTCATGCGTGTCACTACACAAGGGAAGGGGATTCCCGCATTCAGGATGCCAGCACCATCTCCGTGGAGGTGAAGCTTAGATAGTGCATCCATTACATGTCCATGGGTCCCAGGGGAGGAAAGCAAAGTGGAAAATATGGAGGCTGGGCTTAATGAAGCCCTCCCTGATAGCACCAATGGCCCGCCCAGTCCTGGGAGGTCGAAGGGGAATTGGGACGGCCGGTGAATATGGGATGGTCTGACACAGCTACCCAACCTGCCAGGGAGCAGAGAAATCTGTATAGAAAAAAATGGTGGACGGTAACTACAGTGAATTAAGCAGATTCACCACATGGAAGGGACAGTAGGTTTTCTGAGAGATATAATGAGGGATTTACATTCTTTTTTTTTTTTTATTCTCATGTTTACTCCTCCTCTTCCCCCCTCAGCTCTGGTCTCCTCGGGAGACACCAAGGAGTCATCCCTCTGCGGTCTGCCCTGCCTGGACAATCCTCCACGCCCATGTAGCTCTCAGCTTACTCGGCGGGACGTAGGTGGGCCCCAACACCCCGAGCAGTCAGTAGCGTGGGTTGGGAGGGTGTCAGGCAGGTGGCTGCAGACGAGGGCAGCTCCGGTGCTCCGTCTCCGCCAGAGCTGAAGGGTGTTTTTCCCTATTTCTTGGGGAGTGGCTGGCGCCCTGACGTCAAGGTATGTTACCGACGTCTACCACTCCCCCACTCCTTCTTGTGCGTCGTCAGCGCTTGCTGCAACTCCAGCCTCCGCCAGAGGGCAACCAAGCACCGACTCGGGACCCCTGGCCCTCCCAGGAGAGGAGAGGAGAGCTGTCCTCTGGACGCTCAGTTCTCTCCCTCCCCTGCCGACCCCCAGCAACCCGGGCTCATTCCCGAACCCGGGTCACCAGCGTGGCGCAAGGTGTGGCGTCCAGCGCCTCAACCCTCAGTGTCACAGGCCGGCCAGGGATTTCCATTCTAATACATGACAGTTGCAAGGCATGCACCATGGATAAGCTTTTGCAGAAGAGTTTTTTGTGGCCTAGACGGCAGTTCCTTGGTTTTTAGTTAATTTGTTCGAGGGATAATCTGATGACTATCCAGTGGATTACCCCAGCAATGTTGGCAATAGCCACGGATATGAGGACAGCAGTTACAGTAGTGAGACTGAAAGCCTGGCTCCGTTCCAGGACAAACAGTTGGGAGAGATGTCTGTTATGTGTACAGAAAGAGGGAAATGTGAAAAAAGACTGAAATTTGTCACATGCTTTGTACAGAGCTTGTTAGACTCGCCATCTGGTGGAATGTTTTGGTCACTGCAAACATTGGAACCTTTCTGTGTTGGAACATTTGTGTCTGTGGAGGTAGCACTCAGGAGGGAGTAAAATCGAAATGTTGAACCAGCAGCATGGCATGGTGATTCTCAGACATAAGAAAACTTACCTGATTCTGTGAAAAATGTGTACCCAAGTTCATTAAGATGTGCTAATGCAATTTTAAAATGCAAACTGTTATAGGAAAGCCCCCAGCACTCCCTGCCCCACCTCCAAAAAACCAATATATTATTTTTGGCATAGCTAGTAGGTTTTCCAGTGATTTTGCTTCATTTTCATTAAACAGTTCCAGCTGAAAAATGTGGCTTTTAACTTCTATTGGGTAATGTCTTTCCTTTTCTTGCAGGTATTCAGAGGAGGAGATCCGACAGAAAGTGGGCACCTTTCGCCAAATGTTAATGGAGAAGGAGGGAGTGCTAACTCGAGAGGATGCACATGGGCATCAAATGTGAGTGAAATCAAGTCACTGGTGAAATGTTTGGTTTTATCTATCTGTCTGTCTGTCTTTCTGTCTATCTATCTATCCATCTAAATGTCTATCTATCTAGCTGTCTATCTCCTTAGTACCGCAAAGGCAGTACTGCCCTCATGACCACTGTGACATAGTATGCACCTCATACTGCTAGGAGACCCCAGGATTGCGAAACCAAACTTTGGCCTCCTGATTCCAGGGGCATTGATATTGACCCTGTGATGAAGGCCTAGATTGGGGCCGAAGGGCACGGGGTCATAATGTCGCAAGGCATTACGCTGTAGCAATATATCGTGCTGCCAATACAGCGTGATATATTTCAAACTGCACAATTCTTGTTTTTGGGGGGCCCGTTAAGGGGGGCTGCCCCCCTGAACCCCCCCAACTAATATAACTAACTCCGGGTGGGGTTAACACTTAATATCACACAAAGTGTGAAAAAACAAAAAATTCCATGCGTCTGGGACTGGGAATTGAAACCCAGTCCCAAACACACTGCTTGCCTCCCTTGCTGTCAGTGGCTCATCCCATCGAGCCATGGCAGCTGCTTGGCAGACCCCCGTGCCAGTAGGATTCTTATCTTGCACTGGGAAGAGACAGAGAGGGTGCACTACCACACATACTTCCTTTCGCGGTTTTGCACCCTCTCGCTCTTACATACAGTGCTGTTCCTACCTCGCGGTCATATCATGCTCTGTAGAGCATGCAACATATTGACCCGGTAGGGGGCCGAAGCAATAGGAGACCTATTCCTAGCAGTCTGTATGCCAAGGATTTCAGCAACATGAATTAAAACTCTGCACTTGGAGACATACAGTTTGGAGTTTCATTTTGGCTGGAGTGCTTCATTTCATTCGTACTGGTATTGGCCCGCATAGCATGACTATCCTGGTGAGGACAAAACATGTGATTTAGCATTTCTGGACTGAAGAAAGTCACAGGGAAGCAAACAGAATGCACAGGAATGTGCAGTGTGTCCCCAGTACCATTGGGTACAATAAATGTTCCTAGTGAAGTCCTTGCAGGAAGTCCCAGATGGTCAGGACATCACCTATAGGCACCACCGTCTAAAATACAGAACAAGCACATTTTGCACCTTTTAACCTTAATGCCCAGATGCCTCAGTTCCAGCTGGTACATGCATAGAGCTGTTCAGAAAGGGAGGGTTGTATAGGTACAAAATCATGTACCCCATCAAGGTGCAACGTGCGCCTGATCTGCTCTCACTGCACATCTCTGGAGCTGTGAAGTGAGAGTAGCTTTGCTGCATGTAGTGTGTGTTTTGTGTAGGGTTGGGTGAAATTGCAGGATTTCTTTGTAAGGACTGGGGTCCCCACCCCTGCCTTTTAACTAAAATGACAGGTGGCATGCTGTTGGCATTTGGCAGCAATACCTGGTGGGGGACCTGGGTTCGGGGAAGGATGAGGTTACCTGGCACAAGGGACCTAGGTTTGGCTACTCTGCACAGGGGCACCCAAGTAAATCCAACTACAGGAAGCAATAACTGTAATGTCCAGAACCAGAATTGGGATTTTTCAGTGTGACTTTATTTATTAACTAACTGAACATAAACAAAGCATTGCATGGTCCCCAAAGGAGCTACGTTACTGATGTGCAGATTAGAGGTTAACACAGCGGTCCATTTGAGGAATGAACACATTACTCAGGTTGTCTGGCTTTGACCCACCTGGCACTCAGCCCGACCTTGCATGCGCATTGGATACATATAGCCCGACTGTCCCGCCCCTGCCGCCACCTCGACTGACGGTCCACTTGAAGAATGAACCCAAAACTTTACTTGGAAAGACATCCCATCAAACAAGGAGACTCCCAAACTGTGGCTCCTCACACCACTTAGAGTCCGCGACTCCTAGAGAGATTTGTTTTCGTATTCAATCGAACTCCCATCAAACCAAGGAGTAATTTTCCCATCCTGTGGCTCCCCACACCCACTTAGAGTCTGCGACTCCAGAGGGATTTTCAAGTTACATCTATGCCTAGTACCACCCCATCACTGGCCAAGTGCATGAGGCAAGTAGCAAAAACACAGAAGAAATCCGTAGAGGTGGACCTGGTTACTAAAGATGGGGGTTTTTCCCACCTCCAGCTCCCACAGCCCATACCCGGCCATTTCTCTGGATACACACAGAAAACTTTAGACTTTAAAATGTAGATTGAACGGTGGATGACCTGAAGCACCCCCTCTACAGCGAACTTTAAATCCATTTAAAACTTTAAACTGTTTGACTGCTCCATTTGTTTGTCCTAGTGAACATAGTCCTCCCAAATAGCAGTCCACATTTATTTCCCAACTGAAGAAAACAATATGTTTGCCCCTTCAAATGGAGCCAAACACTCACCCATTCGTTGCAGGTGCCCCACAGGTGAAGTACTATAACCTTTGCTGTTATACAAGAACAGACAAAACAAAATCAGGCAGCTTCCTTCCATGGTGGGAGAAGGGGATTGCCCCTTGAACCCACAGAGAACTTTTCCTCCCCCCCTCGGAGGGAGGGGGGCACTGAGACCGGGGGAGCGGTCTCCACCACTTTAAAAAAGGCAAACACAGGAACACTTCCTTTTTCTTAGTGAGAGATCAAACAGCAGACTAATGCTTCCTTCTTGCTTAAGGACAAATGGAAGACTCACTTTGAATTTCCCAAAGTTCTAAACTCACTCCCTGAGCTGTAGATTCCAAAGTGGCTCATGCAGCTGCGACAGTTCTATAGTGGTGTCATCTCTCAAGTCTCAGCTGTGACTGAGGACAGAGTGAGACAGTGTGAAACCCATTTAACTGGAGTTTCACAAGCTGCCTTCCCTGCCTACCACTAGGTCTTACTGGGATTCTAGTAACCCCGGGTAACAAAGGGGTTACATCTTGTCTATGTAGTTCCACAACAGAAATGATTATATTCCATTATAAAATGGCAAGAAAAATTCCTGGCCTCTGATTGGTCAGTGTTGACCTTCACCAGTGATTGTATCCCAGCACAATGTCACGCCTATTCAAAAAACAACTAAAAATGTATTTTTTCACCTCGTGTTTTTTTAGAAGCAAGCCATTTTATACTTGCAATAATGCAATCCAGGTTGTGTACTGTAGGAATGACATCACTTCTCGGGTGTTGGACACACTTGGCCTGCAGCCTCATGCCCAAGCACCCACGGCATGACATTATCCCAGTATGACACATGCCCTGTCGTGCAGTATGGCTTAATTAAACTACACTGAAATTACCAGCATGTTTTGCAGGTATTTTGTCAAATTTGCAGGAATTTTAATGTTCAGATTTCCACACATTCATTCATGGTTTCGCAGTAATAGTTTGTGCAACTTTGCTAAACTGTTTGTGAACAGTGGCACGCATATAAATACCGTGGTAAAAACAAAATCCTGAAGTAAGAAATCTCTAAAATTTATACTCTATGACATCAACATAATTTCACTGGAATGTGAATTTAGCGGAATTTTGAATTCCACCCATTTCCATAGGTGAGAAAAAAGAATTTGCACAGCTCTAATGTTGTGCCTAGAATTCTTTAAAGAGATATATGATTTGGGTACCTACACAATCATCCCTCTCTGGGAAATTGAAAAAAAATGACGTCATTTTGTTTCGGTTATATGAGACTTTCAGGAATTGAAGGAACCCCCCTCTTATCATCACATTTACATTGTAGTATTAGTTGCAGCCCAGTTTGCTAATTGCACCATGTTTTATGTTTTATTAGGTTTGCATGTAGCGTGGTCTTCAGTTCGTTCGTGGACCTGCACTGAGCTATGTGTGTTCTTGCGCCTCATGAAGTCACGCATTTATGCTATTGTGGGCTCACTCCAATTGATGGTCATCAAACAGCAAAGAGACCTTGAAGTAATCATATCTGATGACCTCAAGGTTGAGAGGCAGTGCGACAAGGCAATGGGTAGTGTCAGTGGGATGCTGGGCGCACAGGGAGGGGTATCACCAGCAGAAGGAGGGAGGTTGGGCTGCGTCTGTATAGATTGTTGATGAGACCCCACCTGGAGTACTGTGTGTCCAGTTCTGGAGATCACATCTCAGGAGGGACATAGATGGGGTGAGGGCTGTCCAGAGGAGGGCAACTAAAATGATGCAAGGAATGTTTAGAAGCCTGTGAGGAGAGTGAGGGACCTCAGTATGTACAATCTAGAAGACTGAGGGCGGATGTGATAGTGACCTATAACTATCTCACAGGATTGAACGAGGTACAGGAGAGGAGTATTTTTCAGAGGAAAAGATGCATGAGAACAAAGGGACATGCAATGAAGCTGGAAGAGGGAAAATTTAGGAGAGATGTTAAGAAGTACTTCTTCACTAAAAAAGTTGTGAATACCTGAAACAGTCTCCTAGCAGAGGTAGCGGGGGTGAAAACCGTTGTTGGCATCAATGCATGGGATAGGCACAAGGAAATCTTAGCTGGGAAGTGGGGTGGGGGGGAGGGAGCCAGAGATCAAGTAGGGTCTACAGTGACAGTATAGGCAGAAGCAAATGGGCAGACTTGGTAGGCCAAGTGGTCGTAGTCTGCCATCAAATTCTATGTTTCTGTGCATGAGACCGCATTGATAACTATTCCTAGAGTCAGTGCTCTGAGTCTGTTGCATGCTGTATCTACTTTTGTAGCACTTGTTTCTTTTTTTGAAGTTATGTTTTATTATTTTCAAGTTTTTCAATTCAGAAACCTTAAAACAGTCCATCACTGATTATACAAACAACATGACAGTAACAGAGTGTATATGGTACTCAAGGCTGTTTCCATGCACACTTTAATGCACCGATGAGCAGACAGTATATATATATATATATATATATATATATATATATATATATATATATGTATATTTTTTACTTCCTCCTCATCTTGGCCCAGAGGAATCCTTTCCTCTGGTCTTGTCAGCTGGGCCCCACGTACAGCGGACCCAGGGTCATTCTGCATGATACCAGGAGATTTTTGCCTTTGTTTTCTCCTTGTTTGTCCCTACCACCTGAGGGTGCCGACGCAAGGATGTTTACGTCCAGAATTTGCCACCGCCAGCATCCACAGTGCCCTCCCAGCCCCTGCCTCCCGTAGAGGAGCTGTTAAGGCCCACAGGCAGCAATGTTCAGGACACGCTGCCCTGTAACCCACCCACCCCTGGAGGAGAGCGTCCATTGGGACACTCAATCCTACCTTCCCCGACTGACCTTTGGTGACTTGAGTCCATTCCCAAACCTGGGTCGCCGGTATAGTGCAAGGTGTGACATCCAATGCCTCAACCCTCAGCACCACTGGGCCAGCTGGCAGACAGTATATTTTAACCTCATATGACAAGTGTAAAACCAAATCAGTCTAAACAACCAAACCCTAGCTAGCCCGGTGGCGCTGAGGGTTGAGGTGCTGGATGCCACACGTCGCAACATGCCAGTGACCCGGGTTCGGGAATGGACTCGGGTCATCGGGGGTCAGCAGGGGAGGGAGGGGATTGAGTGTCTGAAGGACTGCTCTCCTCTCCCTGGGTGGATTCTGGGGTATGCCCCACTCCATAGCGGCTCCTGGTGGAGACCAGGGGCCCTACAGGTAGCAGGGCTTGACACTACGTCGGGGGCAGAGCAGTGGCTGCCAGGCTACATATAGGTGCACTGCCAGTATTGCACATCCGTGCTTTGGGGGGGGGAAACCGTATGGAAAAATCCTGGTGGCCTAGCTGAGGGGAAGGGAACCTGGAGACCTGCCCACATCCCAGTGCTGGACCTGCCTCCCTGGGCTCCAGCTCTACCGGCTCCTGCAGCTGTCCGTCTAATTATCAGATAGGCCGTCACAGGGGGGCAGCCCTGCCCTCCCCGGGGGGGGTGATCTGGGGGGGCTGGTCATGCTTTGGAAGCCAAGTAAAGACAGCCCTATAAGAACCCAGTGGAGGAGGTTTCAGGCGGGGAGTAGAGGCAGAGTCGAGTGGTACCCTGGAGAGATGCCTTAGGTCCCCAATGAATAAAGAAAGTTACAAAAAAAAATTAAAAACCTAATCAACCCTCATGCTCAGTCACAAAGGTTTTTTTTTAGCCTGAATCCACTTGTTTTCAGCCAGCCCTGTTGGTGTGATGGGTTGAGGTGCTGGATGCCATACCACCACCTGCGCCAGTGATCCGGGGTTTAGGAACGGACCAGAGTCGCTTGGGGGCCAACTGAGTGAGGGAGGATCAAGCGCCTGATGACAGCTGTCCTCCCTTGTGGTGAGGGGGCCTGGATCTCACCACTCAACTACCATCTGGCAGAAGCTGCATGGCAGCAACAGTGGGAACAGTGCAATGGGAGGGCTTTGGCAGACATCACTGCACGCACAAGGCCCTGGGAGACTACAATGCAGAAAAGCCTCAACTTGCTTAGCATCCCCCACAGGCCCCACATGACCCCATGGGGCAGGTCATCTGAGGGTAAGTCCCCAAGATGGGTCGGTGATAGGGCTAGGTATTTACTGTTAGTCAGGGGCAGAAAAAACAATGGCAAAAAATGTATATAAATATGCTTGCTTCAGAGCACTCAAGAGGAAAGTGTGGAGATGCTCAACACATTTTCCTCCCTGGAGTCATAGTCATACCCTGTTATCTTACTTATGGTTTTGGACAGGAAACCCCATCTTTATTCAAATATCTTTCCAATAGCACCTATCTTGTTATTATACTAATGTTGTTCTCACAATATTTAAAATTAATATTTCTGTATAGGTCTTCAATGATTCAGATTTTTTACTAACTGAAGCCGATCCTCTCTTGATGGTATCCTTAGGGTGAACCAGTTTCTGGTGAGCACCCCTTAGGGTTGTCATACTGAGGATCCAAAACAAGTATTTATTTTGAAGACATTTGGTCATTTCAGGTAGGATAACTATAAAAAGGCATTCAAATTCCATGACAACTAAGGCTTCCAGAACTCCTGGATATACCCCACCCACCTCTGCCCACCATCCCTTAGGGCAGTCCCAAAATTATATGGGTTTGGTCGTGCCCCTAAAGTTTGGGTTAAATCTTCACATCTATGTTAGAATGAAAAGCCTGAGATAACAGAATCCTTCTGGCGCCATTGATAAGGTAAGGCGCTGCGCAGGTCTACCATGTATAACCCCACTAAGCATCATGGCCTTAGTTTTATCAGAGTCAACTTTGAAATGTGAGAGTGCACGGAATCCGCCCCCCCGAAGGCAGAGCTGAGCAGGCATCAAAATAATTCAGATTTCTATGAACAGTTAGACATCATTTGTGTAAAGGGCTATTTTGCATACAGTGGTGTCAGGTTTTATACCATCCATGCACCAACAGGCATTGGGAGTGTGCCTTGGGATTGTCAAACCTAATGCTTACCCCATTCTCCTATGCTGTACCCATCTCAACTTATTTACTCATGGAATGGGGTGAGTGTTGGGGCCCACAGCCCCAAGGCACACCCCCCGATGCTTGTTTGTGCATGGAGGGTGGGGCTGGGGAGGGGTGTTAGAGTTGGAAACCCTAACACTACATTCCCAAACTCTTGTTGCTGTAACCCTAACTGATGCATTAACAAAGTTTTTTGCAAAGAATATATGATAATGGGCTGCCACGTGCCCACATTCTTACCAGCATTGGTCAGTGTTGCTGCTGTGAAAATATTTGGTAGTACCTGGAACCCTTAAGAACTTGATAGTCATTTTTCCTTGCAGAATTCAAAAAATTGGCCAGATATGCTGTTTTATGAATCTTGCCATATAATTTCATGAACCTCCGGCCCGGTTTTGCAACCTGCTTCTGCTTTCCAGCCTGTCCAGCGCTTCTCTGCACTATTGGGTTTGTGTTCCTATAACAGTTTATATAGGCTTGAAATCTGATGAGTTTCCCTACCCCAGGCCACTTACATAGAAACATAGACTTTGACGACAGATAAGGATCGCTAGGCCCATCTAGTCTGCCCATTTCCCTACCTACAGGATAGGCCGCAGATCCTAGTTAACCAACAGCCTATATCTTCCTGCCCCACACAAGAATTGCCTTATGTCTGTCCCATGCATTCTTGAATTCTCCCACAGTTTTAGACCCCACAACTTCCTCAGGAAGGCTGTTCCATGCATCCACTACCCTCTCTGTGAAATAATACTTCCTCACATTGCCCCTGAACCCTCCTTCTATCTTTCAATGTGTCCCTTGTTCTTGCAAGTCTCTTTTCTGAAACATGCTACCCTCTTGGACTTTGTTGATTCCCTTGAGGTACTTGAAAGTTTCTATCATGTCCCCCCTCTCCCTTCTTTCCTCAAGGGTATACATATTAAGCTCCTTTAGTCTCTCCTCATACGGCTTCTCTTGCAGACCCTGCGCCATTTTAGTTGCCCTCCTCTGGACTGCCTCTATCCTGTCTATGTCCTTGTGGAGATGGGGTCTCCAGAACTGGACACAGTATTCCAGATGGGGTCTCACCAACTGTCTGTACAGAGGGATAACAACTTCCTGTTTTCTGCTGCTGATGCCTCTCCCTATACATCCCAGTATACCCCCGGCCCTCCCTACTGCCTTCTCACATTGCTTGCTAACCTTAAGGTCATCTGATATGATTACCCCCAGGTCCCTTTCCTGTTTTGTTGTTGTTACTACCTCCCCACCCATTGTGTATTCTTCCCCTGGGTTCTTGTTTCCCAGGTGCATTATTTTGCACTTTTTTGCATTGAATCCTAGCTGCCATTCGTCTGACCATTCCTCCAACCTTGCCAAGTCCCTTTTCATCCTTTCCACGCCTCCTTGTGTATTGACCCTTTGCAGATCTTTGTGTCATCTGCAAAAAGGCATACTTTTCCTTCCAGTCCCTCTGCAATGTCACTGATGAAGACATTAAAAAGGACTGGACCCAATACTGAACCCTGCGGTACCCCACTAGTAACTGCCCTTTCTTCAGAGTGGACTCCATTTACAATTACCTTCTGTGTCCTGTTGTCCAGCCAATGTTTTACCCAGGCTACCACCCTGGGACCCACTCCCAGGCTGGTTAATTTGACTAATAATCTTTTGTGTGGGACTGTGTCAAATGCCTTGCTAAAGTCTAGGTAGGCCATGTCCACAGCCCCTCCCTGGTCTACTACTTTGGTCACCCAGTCAAAGAAATCTATTAGATTCATCTGTTAGATTGTGTGGTTACATATTCTTCTGAAGGTATAGCGTCTTTGTATTTCTGCACTGATGCCTAGGGAGTGCCTTGCAGATTTGAAAGTACCTGTACAAGTCCTACTGCTCTAGACGAAACTTGTTCCTGACCTGTGCAAACAATATTACATGTCCCTGATCCAGGAGTCCACTTAGTGTCCCTAATCCTTATCCTTGATCCACCCAGAATTTCAATCTAGGATCTCTCACCGGGTGTTCTATAATAAGTGTAAACACTTCCAGAGTCCCTGTACCCCACAATCTTTTTCTTAAATTTGACCCACATTCAAAGTGAAATGCCTAGTCCATGGGTTACTGGGGGATGCCTTCTTTAAGACATTGAGTGGAAGTAGAGGCTACATTCCCAGCATTTTCTCAAGCAGTTGACCCTGCTCTGCTTCAGTCCACCCTGTGTTCTGCTTGCCCTTCAACCATACTAGCACTGTAGGTATTTGGGTTGCCAGATAATAATCCATTAGGTTTGGGCGAGCAAAGCTTCCCTGCTCCAGGCCCTACAGGAGTAGTGTCCGCTTGATTCTGAGATGTTTGCCACCCTAAATAAATTAAGAAACTGGCTTCTCTACTAGCTCCAAAATTCTAATAGCGGTTCAAGAGGCAGCATCCTAAGACTGAATAGAAATCTAACAAAAATCTTCAGTCACACTGTCTTACCTCTCTCACCCAAAGATAGTGATTAGAACTTTTACCTCTCAAAGTATCTTTTAACCTCAGTTAATGTTAGTTTATGGTCAGTGCCAAATAATTTGGCTAGGTGTTTTAATGCTAAGCCCCAGATAACCGAATCCTTCAGGCACCCATTGAAAAGATAAGGCATTGTCTAGGTCTACACTGTATACCCCACTAAGCAGCATTAATTTTATCAGAGTTAACTTTGAAATGTGAGAGTGCACTGAATCCCCCCCAGAGCCAGAGCAGAGCGGGCATCAAACTAGCTTCGATTTGTACGAACAGTTAGGTGTCATTTACATAAAGGGCTATTTTGTGTACAGTGGTGTGAACTTTTATACCCTGCATCGAGGCATTTTGCCTCACAGTCGCAGCAAGTGCCTCATTTAGAGCTGGTGACAAAATTAGAGAGGATGGGGCTAAGTACACAGTTTGTTGACTGGGTAGAAGATTGGCTAACAAACAGAACACAACGTGTCAAGGTAAATAGCTAACTGTCGGGCAAAGGCTTAGTTATTAGTGACATCCCCAGGGCTCTGTTCTGTGTCCAGGGCTGTTTGGCCTTTTTATTAGTGACATGCACCATGGTGTTAGCAATCATGTTACAACATTTTCAGATGATACAAAAATCAGTGGTGAGGCTGACACTGAGGACAAGCACCATTGAATCATAAGGGATATGTGGTGTATTGAACAATGAGCACAGACAAATACAGCGGAGTTCAGTACCGGGAAGAGCGCCGTATCACATCTAGAGGAGGAATAATTCCTTTAGGTCATATAGCCTAAATAAGGAACCATTGAAATCTGCCTTAAATGAGCGTGATTTGGGCATTATATTGGCTAACACTTTCAGTTCAAATACCCATTGTAAACAAATAACAGAAACAGCGACTAGGCTCATCAGCTGTATCAAAAAAGCATTTATTTCATAAAGCGAACAGTGTCAGATTCTACAGTACAGGACCTACATGAGGCTACATATGGACTGCTGTTTCCCCTTCTGGTCACCCTGCCTGAAAAAGGATATCAGTCTTACTGAGGGAGTCCAGAGGAGAATGATAAAACTGATACCCAGGTGTAAGGATATGGTCATATGGGCAGAGACAGAAAGACAGTGCAAGTGTATTCTATAGAATGCTATTTTTGCACCACTGGCAATAGCCAGCATTTGTTCATTATACCCCCGCACTGCCAGCATGATGTTGACCAGCTATCTCCCATTATTATAAGACTGCCTTGTGGGAATTAAACCCATCTAATTATGGGAGATCAGTTTTCTAATTTTGGCTTGTAGTCCTTTGACCAGAATTATGGTGTAAATCTTTATGCCAGCATTAAAAAGTGAGATTAGTCTTTGTGAAGAATACTCTTTTGGGTTTTCCCTGATTTTGGAATTGCTGCAAATAGTGTGGATTTCCACACCCTGATAAAGATCCCACTTGCACCACTTCATGGTGTCCAACAAGGAAATCCGGCCCCGGCAACAGGTTAGCAGCATGAGAAATGTTATTGGAGTGTTGAACAAAAGTTCAGGAACACCGTGCTAATGTGCAGGAACTGCCTGGACAATAATAACTGCACTTATGGCATGAGGCAGGACACCATAAAACAACAAACTGCAAGGAACAACCGGATCTACCTGTTTCGCAGCTTGCCCCCTCAGAAGTCCTGGATGTCAGGGATCGTATCCATTTTAAGTGTAACACTTAAAGCGACAGCGATTTTAAAATGTTAAAAAATTTATCGTGCTGCTAGCCTGTTGCTGGTGCTGGCTTTTTTGTTTGCACTTCCTGGTTTCAGTACAGCACAGTATACTGTGGAGTGGTATAGTCTGTTATGTCCAACAAGGGCTGTTCTAACACCTCCCAAAACTGCTTGTAAATCCAGCGTCTCTTTGTTTTGCGGCACATTTAGGGCCTGTTGCAGCTTTTGAACAAAAAACAGCCAGTATGATTCCAAGTACCTGCAAGATGAGAAAAGCACAGGGTGGAGCCTCGTTCCAACAGTGGATGACTACCATGTAGAGTGGTTGGAACAATGACTCTCTCACCACTATATCTTATGTTCTTATATCTGTTTATTTTTTGTGTTTTGATTTTATCCTTTTTTATATGATTTAAAACTGGTGCTTACCCATATGGTGTCAAACTGCATATCGCTATCATAGGTGTAGCACTAGTCTCTGACGCTGAAAAATAAATTCAATTTCCTCTTTTAGTTCTCTGTGTTGATATATATTTTTTATTTATTGGATGTTATTGATGGAGTTGGCTCTCTGAGACTAGCATCCCTATCTTAGGAGCGACCCAGGATAAGTTGCATACAGGAAATGACTAGTTTTCACGTTGATACAGATAACAACACAGAGGATATAAGACATTGGTAGTTACAACAGGAACAAAGTGAGGATCAACAAGATGAAATAGCAATTCTGTACACAAATCGATAAGACAGAGGACAAAGTGCAATGAAACAGTACATGAAATCAGGTTTAGAGGACTAATTCCAAGGCTGATGGGGAAATAAGCACATATGCCACTGTTTGGCATGGTTGAGATAGGGGTAGGCTCAGTGGAAACATGCACAGTTTGGCTCTAGGGCAAGGTGTTCTGTCAACAGCCCCTTGAAGGCCTCTTAGGTATGGAATTCTTGAATAAGGACAGGAGGCTTGATTTTCAAAACCTCATGATTGGCACAAGCCCTGGGTGCACTGACAATATAGCGCACAGAGCTTACAGTAATCTCCCGGACAGTGACTAGCGTTTTCGAGCCCCTGCGCCAATTGCCACAAGTGAGACCAACTTTTTCTGGTCTAGCTTGCAGCAATCCCAGGGACCTGTTTACAGTACTTGTAGCAAAGAGTTGGTGCAAGCTGCTGTACATTGGGTAAACCATTGCAGTTGCATCTAACCTACCAAAATTGGGTGCAGTTGCAGCAAAGGGGATTGGCACAGCGGTGTCAATGGAAGCGGTTAAGACAGGGCTTGACACAAGCCTTGCACCACCCTTCAAAAATCGAGCCCAGGGAGTTTGCTCCAGAGCAAGGCTGCTTTGTGTGAGAAGGACCATATGCCAGATGTAGTTCAGGTCCGAGGAACCTCCAAGAGAAGACACTTTTCAATGTGGTCCAGTGCAGAGAGGCAAGGACGTGGTAATGATGTTCTCGATTTCCCGTGCCAGATGGAAACCTGCCAATTTCGTGATACATAGAGTTAAGCTTAGTAAATGCTACACTTTTCAGGGAGGAGAGGACTGGGGCTCTATACAGAAGCATAGGGAGGACACTATTGGCTACGGACATACAGGCTTCATTAGTAGATAGGATTTGAAGGTCCAGTTTTGGGGAAAGAAGGTTAGTGGTATGCTCAGTGTGGGTCATGAAGGTGAGCTCTTGGTTGAACCAGACAGACATCAATGCACTTTACAGTATCTACCACTTCCAGCTGGCCACCAGTGGAAGTGGAGTTCTGTAGGCGCTTGCTTCGATCACAATCTGATTTTCTGGAACCAAACAGCATGGCCTTAGTTGTTTTCCTGTTGAGTATGAGACAGAGACAAACTGTGCTTCTAGTACATTGAAGTCCTTGCTTAGCCCTTCAGTAATAACATTCAGGTCAAGGCCAGTTCTATACAGGACCTCGTCATCTGTGTATAGCAGCACTGTGGCTTTGCCACAGTTATAGGGGAGCTCATTGATGAAAAGTGAGAACAGTATAGGCCCTAGGATAGAGCCTCGAGGGACCCTATCTGTGGTCTCTCGCAGGGAGGAGAAGCATGACCCTCACTTAACTGCCCACTTATGCTCTATGAGATAACTGGTGAACCGTTGATGGGAAACCTGGTCAGGACTCAGGCTCTTCAGTCTGAGCAGTAGAAGATCATGACTGACCAGATCAAATGCTTTTGTGAGGCCGACAGATATAGCCGCTGTGTGGTTACTGTGGTAAGTGGCAAGGAGGACATCGGTGGCAAAGCACATCAGGGCTGAGTCAGTGCCATGGTGTTTGCAGAAGCTGTACTGGAAGTCCATGAGCAGAATGTGGGTTTCTGTGTAGGTCAGCAATTGGTTGTGCAGTATCCTTTCTTGTAAGTTTGCCAAGGTGCACAAAACAGAGATAGGGTGATAGTTCTCAGTTGGTTCTCTGGCTCTGCCCCGTGCACTGGGATAACATGTGCTACCTTCCATGTCTGAGAGACTTTGCCATGAAGCAGTGACAGGTTAAAGAGAGTAGGCAGTGGAGGAGCAAGAACGGGGCAGCCAGTTTTAGGAGTTGAGGCTCTAAGTTAGCATGGCCTGCAGATTTTTCTGCCTTAATTTTTAGGAGCTGGTTCATGACCTCTTTGTAGGTGACCACCCTAAAGTGAAAGTTAGGGCAAGTTTCTGGGGTAGGTGAACTGGGAGCTGAGATAACAGAATGGTCTTTGTAAGCACTGAGGTCAGTATAGTATAATTAAATGCCTCAGCAATCCATTTGGGATCACTAATCTAATTTGAATTGTGTAGAATTTCTCACTGTGGCGCACTACTCCGCCCCTTAAGGAGGCAGTTTACTTGCATCCAAAAATGCTTTGGATTATGCAGATTACCGGATTATAGTCCCTTTAGCTAGGAGGACTTGCAAATGTTCCTCAGTTGCCTGTGTGCCATCCAGTCTTGCTGGTGGGGGGTGTTAACCATTTGGAACAGGCTCCTCTAACCCTTCTCTGTGCAAAGGGGGGCATATCCTTTTACAGCATTGGTGAGCTGTTAATTAGAAAGTCTAGAGCAAGTTTGACATCTTCAGAATGACCAGTGCCTTTCCAGTGCCCAGTAGCAAGGTCTTCACGAAAGGCATTTCCCTCCAGAGTAGGGAAGTCTAGGACAGTTATTATTCTAGGGGGACCCTTTGGAATACTGTTCTTTCATATACAGTATGCTGGGGAGTGGTTACTCAGGGAGTCAGAGAAGATACCAGACACTTGGATGCAGTCAGGTGCTGACTAGGACTCAGTCTATTAAGGCATGATTCCCCAATTTGGAGTTTAGCTGAGTAGGTTCACTGATAATTTGGTGTACGTTTGAGTCACTAATGGAATTTCTGAAAGTACAGGGGGCCCTTATCAAGCCAGTTCAGGTTAAAATCCCCAGGCAGGATTGTTTCACCATGGCACAACTCCCCAAGGCAGCCCATGAGGTCATCCAGAGCTAGTTTGGCCATGGGGGAGGGGGCTTAATTGCATCCCACAAAGAGAAGTTTAGTATTGCCAAGTAGTACTGTGATAAGTACCAATTCACTTATTTAGAAGGCAGGAATGGGTGAGGGCCGTTCAATGACTTGGAGAGAGGATTTAGTGTATAAAATCACTCCTTCACCCTTCTTTTTACCAGTCTGATCTCTCCTAAACATGTTGTAGCCAGATATGTCAACCTAGTTTGCAAGGACGTGTGGTTTCAACCATGTTTCAATTACTGCAAGCACATCAGGAGAGCACAAATTCACCCAGGCTTCTAGCTCATGATTCATATGGGATAATTTAAGCCTATTACAGTATGGCCAGGTATGGTCGGAGAAGGGGGTGATTCTGAGGTTGGGAGTGTAGGGGCCAGGGTTAGTCTCAATATCCCCAAAAGACAGCAGGAGGATTAATAAGGAGATCATAGGTTCATAGGTGGCAATTTATGAAAAGGTGTTGAGCGCTTGATAAGTGTCAATACCATATGCCTAAAGATGATTTGGTGGCACCCTTCAGTTTCCCGCTGTCTACTCATCAGATTGGGGGAGTAGGTTAGGCGGGTCCCCATAGGGATGGAGGACATGTCATACTCCTTCTCTTAGGTCTGTTAAAAGTAGCTTACCAATTACAGCGTGTGCTGTCCAAACCAGCAGAGATTCAGAATTGCAGAAGGAGAAGCTCTGTTATGGAACTTCCTTTTATAGTGGCTGCTTCCGGACAGGGACCAGCATAATGACTAGTCTGGAAGCAGTCACTACAAAAGGGAGTTCCATAACTGAGCTTCTCCCTATGCCATCCTGCATGTCTGCTGGTTTGGAAAGCGCAAGCTGTAATTGGTCAGCTACCAGAACTAAGGGAAAGAGTATGATATAGATCAACATAAGGAACTAAAAGAGGGAACTATTTTTCAACGTCAGAGGCTAGTGCTACACCTATGAGGGTGACATGCAGTCTGACACCATATGGATGAGCAACAGTTTGAAAGCATATAAAAAAGGATGAAAATCAAGAATGAAAATATATACACTACCGGTCAAAAGTTTTAGAACACCCCCATTTTTCCAGTTTTTATTGAAATTTAAGCAATTCGAGTCCAGTGAATAACCTGAAATGGTACAAAGGTAAGCGGTAAACTGCTAGAGGTTAAAAAATAAGTTTAGGTTAGCAAAAACTGCTGTAGAGAAATTGCAAAGAAAGCCAAGGTGTCAGTAAGTACAGTTTCCTACACCATCAAAAGGCACTTGGAAACTGGAGGAAACTCTGACAGGAAGAGGTCTGGCAGACCCAAAGCCACAACAGAATCAGAAGACAAGTTTCTGAGAGTCAACAGCTTGCGTGATAGGCGGCACACAGGACAACAGCACAGAGTGACTGGCACCCTGAACCAAAAGGGCTACCACAGCATTTTTCAGCGCCATGCAATACTCTCTGGTCTACGCCTAGTTGGTCAGGGGTTCATCCTACAGCAAGATAATGACCCAAAACATACCTCCAGGCTATGTCAGAACTACCTTCGAGGAAAAGAACAAGACGGTAGGCTTCAAATCATGGAATGGCCAGCACAATCTCAGACTTAAACCCCATCGAGCTGGTTTGGGATGAACTGGACAGAAGGGTGAAGGCAAAGCAACCTACAAGTGCAACACATTTGTGGAACTTATGCAGCAGTGTTGGAAGAACTTCCGAACAATATTTGATGTCCATTGTAGGAAGAATGCCACGAGTGTGTTCAAGTGTTACAGTATATCTGCAAAAGGTGGCTACTTTGATGAGTCAAAAATTTAGATTAAATTTTGTTAAACAAAATGATTCTATGATTTCTTTTTTATCTCCAATTGTTTATTTGTTCTATGCTTTAATTTCAGAGTAAATTGAGACATTAACCTGTGTAAATTTCAATAAAAACTGGAAAAATTGGGGTGTTCTAAAACTTTTGACCGGTAGTGTAGACCAAGTAAACCATTGTGTTTAATTTTTGCAGATAAAAACAAACACCCATACAGGCTGAGAAAACGTAGTTCCTATATATTGCAACCCAAGTAAGTAAGTGATTTGCAGTAGAGTTTAACTCTGGATATATAATATACAGGAAGTAACTGGGAGTTATTTTCTCCTTACCAATAGATTTGACAGTGAATGATATATGGCAGAAGGGATCAGAAAAATAAAATGCAAAACCTGAAAGAGGTATTGGAGATAATTGATACGTTTAAAATAACATATGCAAATAATAGTGACAGAACGTTAGAACAACTTTTTATTTAATGCCATGAACATAAAAGGATATATTAATGCATTGGAATGAAAATATAGATAATAAATTGTGTTTTGGTAAGGTATGGCATCGAAACAATGTATATACATATGTATAATTTTTTTTTCAGAAATTATTATGAAATAATTTGACCTTTATAGAATGAGTACAGTAGCCCTTAGAAGTGTAACTAATTTTATATGAAATATCGGCATAATTAAAATGAACCAACAGTGAAAAATAAACAGATATAAGAACACAAGATATGGCTCCACATCAAAATGGCAGATACAAAATGGTTCAGGCAAAAAAGGGCGCTGCGTGGTCAGTAGAAAACCACCGGTCTAAAACCACGCTGGATTAAATATACAAACTCTGAAACTGTGCACCACTGTTATGCCTGTGTGGTTTTTGACCACGCTGTTTTATGTTCACTGTTTTGATGGGCCACCTAAGATACAGTGGTGAGCGAGCCATTACTCCAACCTCTCTACAGTGCTGTGTCTTTTCCCTTGAGACCGGAGCCACTAGGGCCTGTCTCTCCTCCTCTGACAAGGTTGGCATGTTAAGGGGTTTCAGAACAGTGTCCAGTGCCCTTGGGTCTTTTATAGCTTCCTATGTATGAGATAGTTGCCTATAGAATTCAGCGAGTCACTAGGCCAGCAAGCGAGTGCCTTCAGCAAGTCACAAGAACAGTGAACAAGTGTATTTAATGAGCCACAAGGCAACTGAGCTAGTGCAATCCATGAGCCACAAGGCCACCAAGCAAGTGCATTCAGTAGATCACAAGGTCAGTGAATGAGTGCCTTCAACTACCCATGAAGTTGAGTTATTACATCAGTACCACATCCCATGGAGTGTGTTATCAAGCTGATAACATGGGTAGTGCCGTAAGTATGCACTAAGACACAACAGAGTGTGTAATTATGGGTGAAATGATCCTGTAGCATGGGGGGTTTCTTACTTTTTAATTCATTGCTTCTTGTTATTGCAGTGGGGTGTTGGGAAACAAGGACACAGAGAGCACAAGGATGCTGTGTGTGTGAGACAGCAGAAGGCTGACAGCGTGACAGAGAAATGCTATAGATGTGTGAAGTTGTTAGTGTCATGGTTTCTGTTATAATTTGCTACAGCAGCAGAGGAATTAGGATTGAACTTTTTTAAATGTATTTCATTTACTTAGTAAGGACTGTTTTTAATTTTTGGGAGTGGGACAGTAGGAAATGTTGAAACTGTGATGTTCATAATAGTGACATATTGGTACAGTACATTGGGCATATTATAGTGACTTAAGCATAGGGGCCCAGATATTCAAACTGCGCCCAAAAAGTGCACAACAGCAGGAGCAAGCGAAAGTCCATTGCGCCCTTGCGCAAGAAGCTCGATATTCAAAAACTGCGAAGGCCAATATGCGCCTACAGCCGACGACTGAATATCGCACCACCTGCACCATAGCGCAACTAGGGAGGTGAAGCTGAGCATATCTGATGCACCATAGCGCAACAAGGGATGTTCAGCTGAGCAGTCCAGATGCGCCATAGCGCAACAAGGGATGTTCAGCTGAGCTGTCCAGATGCGCCATAGCGCAATCAGGGACGCCCCCCCAGCAGCAGGGCAGCAATGCAACAGCACAACCATGGATGCAGGGGCCCACCACCCATGCCACAGATGGGCAGAGGAACACACAGCAGAACAGACATTGTCCCCCCACACCCCATGCACTGCACAACTGGGGGAGGGCTGGAATAACCACTGGCCCATGGAGACCAGCAACCAACCCACAGCCGGGCCATGGTGCCCCATCACACCCCCTGGCAAGCTGTGACTGGCACACAAGGAGGGCTGACCACCCCATGCCACACCATCCCACCAATGCAGTGCACACCCTGCACCATGAACCCCAGACACCCTGCCCAGGAGCAGCGTCCACCAGTGCAGGATACCCCATGAATGCCACCACCCCCACTGTGACAATGCAACCCTGTGCACCACAGAACCATGCAAGCAGCCCCACCACGAGCACCCATCAATGGGTGGCAGCACACAGCGATGCAACGACAACATACACAGTGCCACCACACACATCTCCCCCAAGGTACAGCTGAGAGACCGACCATGCGTCGGCACACGAGGTACCCCACACGTGACAGGGCATGCCGCAGACCCCATCACCAGTGGTACAGCACCCTGCACACCCTCCCAAGGACACACCCTGACCCAGCACTGGCCACAACAGCCAGTGCAGACACCCACAGTGGTGCATGGAAGCATGCACCACACAGGATGCAACACAGTGCATGGACAAACACCCACCCATACCCAAGGGTACTCCAACACAGGGACACAGTAGCGGCGCAACCAAGCCCCCAGTGTGTGGCCATGGAAACCATGTACACACGGCCAGCACTCCTTCCTGGCACAGGAGTGCCAGCCACCCTGTGCAGGCACTGTGGAGCTGTACGCCACCAGCATTTGCCCAGAGCACAAGTGACAGACAGTGGTGCACATCCCCTGCAACACACACAAGCAACAGCATGGAGGTGGGACAACAACAGCGGAGCCCACAGTGTCACCCGGGGTGACATGCACCACACCAGTGACAGGAGGCAGCCCGGCATTGTGCCGGGTACAGTGGCTGTCCTGCATGGACAGCCACCACTGACATGCCAGTGGACCGTGCAGGTCACAGACATGCAAAGGTGTCATCTGCACAGGCCATGGACAGGCTGACAGGTGCGCCATGGACACAGAGCATGCACCATGGACCACTGCGCACAGTCATCCAGTGCTCAGGGAACAACACACACACCACAGACAGTGACTGATAGCCACTCCCACACCCACTGCACACAGTCATCCAGTGCACAGGGAATAACACACACACCACAGACACTGACTGATAGCTACTCCCACACCCACTGCACACAGTCATCCAGTGCACAGGGAACAACACACACACCACAGACAGTGACTGATAGCTACTTCCACACCCACTGCACACAGTCATCCAGTGCACATGGAACAACACACACACACACTACAGGTACTGACTGATAGCTACTCCCACACCCACTGCACACAGTCATCCAGTGCACAGGGAACAACACACACACCACAGACAGTGACTGATAGATACTCCCACACCCACTGCACACAGTCATCCGGTGCACAGGGAACAACACACACACCACAGACACTGACTGATAGCTAGTCCCACACCATAGTCACTTCCCCACGGATACACACACATGCACATGACTGCACCACCCCTGATGCCATGCACACCTCTGCAGCTGAGCACCTATAGCCCACTGCAAAACAGAGACCACCACATTAGGTATATCAAAGCAAATGTATTGTAAAATATCACACAAAACTATATACATATATTTACAAAATGTTGGGAGGAGGGTCACAAACAAGGTGGGGGTGGGTAAGGGGCAGGGGTGAACAAATGGTAGAGGGAAGGAGGGGTGTGAGGGTGGGTCCAGGGGGGTAGGGAAAATCAGGGGCATTAGTACGCTCAGCGGGAGCCCCGCTCCCCGCTCTGGCTGCTCCTCCCGCCATGCCGCCGTCGTACTCCCAGCCGGTCTATCCTTTCAAGAATCTCCAGGGAGGCCCTGGCAACATGTAGGATCTCCTGCAGTGTCACTCTGATTTCCTGCAGCTGCCATCCACCTAGGACAAGGGAGCAGAGTCAATAGGTATGAATGCACAGCCCCATGCAGCCCACCCACTGTGCATGGCATACGGCCATGGGACATGCCTCTGTGATGGTGTGCGACCACCCACAGTGATCGCGTCCACAAGACCTGCCCACCCAGGCGCACAGAGCCATGTGGACCGCTGCACACACCCACCAGCCAAGTCCTGCACAGCACCACCATGGCTGTTCAATGACATGGCTATGCGGTGCGAAGGCAGTGGCACAGCCATGCACCCAGTACACACATGGACCACCATTGATACACTCCCAGACATGCAGTGCCACTGGACAGTGCTGACTGTAACAAGTTGCGTGCATGGCAGTGGTGTCAGTGGATAGTGGCCATGCCCTGCTGCCTGCCCTGTTACAGAGCATGCAATAGTAATCATGGATGTAAGGCACTCACCATCATCAGGCTGGTCCCTGCGCCTCTGCGGACCTTTGCCCCTCCCAGACTGATGGTCCTCCTGCTGGCGCTTCCTCTCCCTCACCAGCCGGTGCTCGTCTGGGTCTAAGGTGCAAACATGGAGAGAGGAACATCAGTACAATCCTGTAGCAAAGTCCCCCCACCCCCATGTGTGTACAATCCCACACAGCCAGACCCACCCACCCCACACCCTGATAACACCACCACGGCCCACACCAGACAGCCCCCCATGTGCCGGACACATGCAACCGTGATACCTGTATGGAAGATAAAAGTGTATGGATGTTGCACCTACCTGGCCATGGCACCATTCCCCTCCTGGCACGTGCCCACAGGCGGGCAAGCAGGTCCGGGTCCCTCTGCCTCAGGTCCCCATATCTGTGGCAGCTCTGCTTTGCCATCCGCCCCATACCGGTGGCCTCCTCCAGGGCGTCAGCCACCACCTGCCACACCTGACTCCTGGCCCTGTTCAGGGGTGCCTCACCAAGTAGGGGGCCAACAAGTGGCTCCACAATGGCAACCAAGTTTGCCATCTCTACCTGGCTCCACTGTACTGCTCTCCTCCGTGCCATCTCTACTGCTCAGTTAAGTCAAAATGGCGCTGTGCAGCGCAGTTCTGCCACATGCAGATGCTGCACGGTACTGCGCTGCCATTCCCTATCGCGCTGTCACCGAACAGCGTGATAGTGGTGCACCCATGCCTGATGCATGGCGCCTAGGGGGCAAAGGTCGGGCACGGGGTCAAGGGTCTCTGGTGCATGGACAGCCACAGCGTGATTGGAACCCAGTGCGTCTAGCGCGATTGGGTGCCTGTATGCCACCTCCTGTAGAGGCCTACCGCGCTGTTGCCCCAGTGCGCCTACGACGCCCCAGTGCCACAGCACCATATAGGTGAACAGTGCTATAACGCCACTGGCACAATGGTGGCTGTGCCCTGCATTGCCTCCCGCGCACAGCACGTCAGCAGCGCCGCAGGCACCTGCGTCATCAACCCGGGCATGCGCAGTTAGGTGTGTACTACGTATGTCACAGAACTGCACCCTTGGCTCAGCACGTTCAACACAATTGCGCAAAGCGCAAAAGCGCGATATTTAGCCGTCATATGCAAATCAGCTAATCAGCCATTCAATGGCGCAGTCACTGCATTTGCATCCACTTAAAGATGCACCTCGCCTCATTTGCATGGGTTGCGCTATAAAAGTGCGACATTGGGCTGCACTGGCCATAGTTGGTTACTGCAGTTTATTGGTGAGTTGCATGCTGTTTGGGAGTGTGGACTGTGGATTTTGGGACATGCATGGGACTGCACAGTCACAGGTAACACCTGTCATTCTCACAGGCTGAATCATGACCAAGCGAGTCGTGGAGGAAGAGGAACAGAGTTGTGGGAGGAGGAGGAGGAGGCCAAATTTCACGAAGGCTGAGATGGATGCCATGTTCGAGGCCTACCTAGACCAGGAGCCGCTTCTCAGCGGACACCAGGGAACACCACAGGCACATGCTGCTGCATGGGAGGAGGTGGCGTGTGCTGTAAACCTGCATGGCAGCCACCAGCACTCCATGCAGAAGTGCAAGAAGAAGATGGGCACAGACAGGAGGAAGATTAAGGAGAAGGTGGCTGCCATCAGGGCAGCACGGTCTGCGACAGGTGGGGGGCAGCCAGAGGTGCTACGCCTGACCCCACAGGAGGAGAGGGTTGCTGGCAGCATGCAGCGTTGCACCATTGAGGGTGTTCTGGGTGGTGGATTCCAGACGGTTGGTAGCCCATCACTGCATGGTAGGTCATGGTCTGTCTATTGGGGGGGGGGACAGGGTAGGTCACATGCAGTAACGCGACTTTGTTTTCCCTTACAGCTAGTGAGCGTCTGCATGGGTCAGCGGTGGTGGGCTTCTCCACTGAGGCTGGTCAGTTGGAGATGGAGGAGGGCCCATCCACCTCCACAGGTATACGTGGCTCAGGGTGACAGTGGGCCCGGCTGGACGTCCGGACTGATGTTGGTGGAGCAGGTGCGGAGGAGGCCCTGCCCATGTCCCAGCGTGCCAGCGTCCACGGATGCCAGCATGCTGGGACTCAGGCTGGTGCTGGGTCCATCACCGATGATGATGTCGCTAACATGGGCAGTGACACGTGTGTGCCACAGGATGGCCACACAGCAGGTAACATCATGGCCATGGCTGTGGGTGGTGCCACCGTGAAGGCCTGCGTGTCATCGTAGTCCCTGCCTGTGCCTGTCAGCACCAGTGGGGCAGCACTGGTGTGTGTACATGACAGTGGGACTGTTGTGGCCACTGTGGTGGCACCATTGAGCCCTGGGGAGTGGCAGCTGGAAGGGCAGCATCAGCAGTCGGCCAATGGGCTTGGGGGTACAGTGTCAGGGGGCCGCATCAGTGCACCGCCTGTGAACATGCCCAGGCCTGGCCCTGGTGTGCAGCGCCCACCCTCAAGGGGTGATGAGCATTGGGGCCATGCACACCCTGAGGGACAGCATGCCAATCAGGCAGGTGACCTCTTGGATGAGCACACCTGTATACTGCAAGCATCAGTCACTCAGCAGATGTGGCTTGTGACAGCGGTGGATGCACTGAGTGCAGCTCTGGAGTGGGCAGAGGAGCGTCACAGCAGAGAAACCGCTCTGCTCCTGGCAGGGATGGACCAGATGCGGGAGGATGTGACCGCTGCCATTGACAGGCTGACACATACAATCACAGCTGCCATGGCCACAGGAGGCACACAGTTATTTGCCCATGCATCGCAGACACCACGCAGTGCAATGTCCACCCCCCATTCCCGGCGTCCTGCGACACCATCCTTGTCAACACCGGGTTCAGCTGTGGGCATCCCAAGCATGCCTGGCGCTGGCATGTTTGGTGTGCTGCAGACCCCTGTGCGAGCACGGTTGCGTTCATGCAGTGAAACCCTGGGGGACCATCGGTGCCACACCATGAGGCCAGTGGTCAGTCTGTCACTGCTGGCGGGTCTCAGTGTTGCCGCCCATGCATCCGTGGTGGCCGGGGCTCTGTGGCACGTGACTGACCTGTCTCCCAGTGCGGCTACTGTCTGATGCTGCCCTGTGTGCATTGTGTCATTCAGCAGGCAATGCACGGGTGGGTACCCGGCCCTGCACGCACACACACAGTCCATCTGCACACCTTCCCGGCTGCTGTCCGCAGTTGTGTGTGCATGGTGATGCCTGCATTGCGCTGTACGCCAATGTGCAATGGTGCCCAGCGTTTGACACACGCACAATGACAGGCAGTGGGTGTGGTGGTCTGTGGACATGTGTGTGGCTAGGGGTGGCATTCTGGGTCAGTGTGCCTCCTACCCTTTGTGCATGTCTGGTGAGTTGTGTGTGTGTGTGTCTGTCCGCGTGCCGTGTTAGACCTCACCCATCCCTGGTGGTGTGTGCGGTTCCATGCCTGGCCACTTCCCTTGACGGCTTGCACCCCTGGTGTGTGTCCATGCATGTTTGTGGGTTGTGCCTTTGCCACTGGTGGTTGCACATGGCCCCATGACTTACCTGGGTTGGCTGAAGTGTTCCTCCGTGATGGTGTCCCGGTGCAGCTGTGCCAGCCGGAGCAGTCGGGGGTCCCGTCGCCCAAGGGGAGGCTGCCCATCACCATTGTCACCGGTGTCCTCATTGTCCCCATCGCTGTCCCCCTCTTCGACCTGTACGGCTATCCCACATTCATTGGCCATGTTGTGCAGGATGCAACAGGTCAGGAATAGCCCACAGGCCTTTGAGGGGCTGTACTGTAGGGCACCGCCGGAGGTGTCCAGGCAACGGAAATGTGCCTTCAGCATCCCGAACACCCACTCGATGACATTACGTGTGGTGGCATGTGCCTCATTGTAGCGTTGCTGCGATGGGGTCGCAGGCCACCAGTATGGTGTGAGCAGCCAGGGACGGAGTGGGTATCCACTGTCACCTGTGTGTAGAGGGTGGAGGTTAATTTGGTGATCAGCATCGCCCTGCCCTGGGCTATGTAGGCCACTACCCATGTCACCTCTGACCATGCCCCTCCCAAGCCCTATGTTTGTCCGTGTGGTTTGCATACTCACCCACTAAGTGGCCAGTGGGGATGTCCCCACTCTCGAATCTGTGGCACAGTGCCGACTGGTGCCAGATGAAGGCATCGTGTGCTCCCTCAGGGTGCATGGCACAGACATTGATTATGCGCCGCCTGACATCGCACACCACCTGGCAGCTGATGCTAGCATAGCCCTTGTGATTAATGTATGTGGCCCCCTCGGGGCCAGGTGGTGTGTGGATGGCCACATGAGTGCAGTCTATTGCCCCTAGCACGCCAGGCATACGTGCTACCCTGTGGAACTCCTGTATGTTTGCTGTGCGCTCCGCTGGTGTGCTGGGGAAATGGATGTACTCCGCAGCATGTGGCAGCAGTGCGCTGAGGAATTGGGTGAGGTGGCATGATGCGGCCAACTGGGTTATGCCTGTGGTGTCCCCTGTTGGTCTCTGGAAGATACCCGTGGCGAGCAAGCACATGCAAGCTGTCACTTTAGTCTCCACTGACAGAGCATGGCTCCGTCATGTGGGTGCCTGCATCACATCACTGCACGGCTCACAGAGCCGCCTCAGAATTGCCTGATTCAGGCGGTACCGGCCCATGATCTCAGTATCACTGTACAGCTCAAAGCTGGGGCAGGCTCGGTACTGCCTGTTGGGGGCATACCACTGATGGGCCCTTCCACGGCCACGCCCCCTGCTGCCCACCTTCTCACCCCCCTCATTACTGCCTCCATCTGGATGGTGGCACTGGCCATGTCCCTGGCTTGTGTTCACCCCCCTGGCAGCTGTTTCTGTGTTCCCACGCTGTCCTGGCTGCTACTTCCCCTGCACCGGGAACACCTAACTGTGCTGGCCTCAGTGCTGTGTGGCACTTCCCCCTTCTGCACTGTGGCTGTGGCTCCCCACACCTTCCCTGAGCCTGTGGGTTCCAGGTGCCCTTTCTCTGTCCTGCCCTGTGTGTGTGTGTGTGTTGCCTGTGTGGCTGGCTATAGTTCAGCAACATGTGCCTTCCCTGTAGCGTTCTTGCGCCTCTCCCTTGTTCCTTTTTATTTTGGCTCATTTCCGTTATGGCGCAACTTCCGCTTGCTCCTCTATTGCGCATGGCGCATGTTGTTGAATATCGCACTGCGCCATTTATGCATGGTTCCTCCCCCTTCAGTTGCGCATACATTCATTATCATTGCGCTATTGCTCAGCGTGATTTGGGGGGTGCAACTGCCTCCCGCTGAATATCGCAGAATGGCGCATTTTCGGACTTGCGCTGGCGCAACCCTATTGAATATCTGGGCCAGGTAGTACAAGCAACTGGTGGCACTGAGGAAGCGTTAGTAAGTAAACAAGATTGGCATTTTAAGTAACTGGGTGGTGAGTGGGGGTATTTTATTCACAGAAAAATGGGGGGGTCATGCTGAGGAAGGATGCAGGTGAATAGATTTTGCTCAAGTAACTTTGATGGGAACTACAACTAGTGTAATTATTGGTGGATAATTACATAAGCTGGAATGGTTCTCAGCCAAAGTCAATCTGTGATTTCTCTTATATGTAACTGAATATAACTTCTATGTTGCAATAAACAACAAATGATTTGTAATATTTTTTCAGTGAAAATCATTCCCCTTAAAGAAGTGCTTTAGTTTTTGTTAGTGGAAGGTTGAGAGTGCATTTTAAATGTGTCGCCATTCAAACCTTTTTTTTAAGCGAAAATTGACAGTGTGATGACCCAGTATCTCACACTTAAGTGTATGTTTCAACAATACCTTACTCCACAATTTGGACCATTCTCATGTCCCCCGGAACATGTGAGTATTTCACTGCATGTTAAAAAATCGTATATTTGTCAGTTTTTAGTACTTTTTCATTTCACACATGCATGTGGCACTTATTGCAATAAGGGACTTTTGAGGTGTGTGACACTGTCTGTCCAGTGCAGAGTGCTCTGCAAGGGACTCGACAGTATCGCACCAATTATCAACCAGGCTGATCTTGACGCTGTTTGCCTGAAGTGGTCTGCACCTGAAAACAAAAAGCTGCACCAATTAAGTGGTGTCTTTTTCCTTTTATCTGCAGGTCACCACTCAGCAAACAGCTGTTTACGTCCCCGATCAACCTGGCTGAATTCTCTGCCCCCCCCTTGCCACCCCGCCGGTCCCTTCCCTCTCTAGCTCCTTGTATCCCTGGCTGACACCTCAAGCCCTGTGGGGCATTAATAAATTTACAAAAGTGCCACTGGAGTGGTGATTCTGGAAGGTGGAGGAGGTGCTTTTCTCCCCTGCCTCCTCCACTTCCCACTGATTCATTTTGCTCCTGTTTTCACACCCGTGCGGAGTAGGCACTTTCACTTAGCGTGATTGTGGGGTCGGCATTGATCCGGGGTGCTCAGTCCCCATGTCGGCATGTATCCTCCTCCCCATTAATGTGGCACACTGGGAGCCCACGCCAGTGTGCGAAACACTACCTCTTGGATGTTACCGACATCGGGATGCCCATTCCCAGTGTCGGATGCACCACCCCCTCATGCCCCATGTTCTCAGCTGAACTTGGGGTGCCCAATCCCTGGGTCAGCATTGATCCCCCCCCCCAGTTCTCTGGCACACTGGGAGCCCACCCCAGTGTGCCGAAATCTGTTTTATTAATATTTAACCTTTAAAAAAAGAAACAGTCCCACAAGGTCTTTTTTTTTAAACCTGAAAAAAAAGAAAAAGAGTCCTTGTCATTCCCCCAGCTCCTCTCCCAACCCGCACCCTCCCTCTGTGCACCCCACCTGTCCGCACCCCTCCCTCACCCATATATACCTCCAGAGGTCAGGAGCAGTGATCTTCTGTGGACCGGGAACACATCTGCACTCTTCAAAGACCAACCGGGAACTGAAGAAATGATGGTAAGCCCTATAATGGCAATCAGTCAGGGGTTTTCAACTTAGGTTGATATCTCAGCCAATTTTTGGAGTTTTGATCTCAAATTTTCAACATGGGGTTCTTGGGAACCCACCTCGTAAACACTGTCACTGTCATTTCATTTCTTGGTCCTGAAAGGTGATTTCGCAGTCACTGCGTGGAATCACCTTTTGAGACCAATTAATGAAACGACAGTGCCACTGTCCATGAGGTGGGGCCCCAAAAAGCCCTTGTTGCAAATTTGGTGACAAAACTTCAAAAAATGACTGCGTTATGAGCATCCATTGCGCAGTTTCTACGGACACTCGCAACTTCATCAATTTTTAATATTTTCACTCCAAATTTTCAATATTGCCATTTTTTTCACACCGTCTTGTGAACAGTACACGTGTCATTTTTTGCATCCTTCCTGAAATGTGTTTTTGTACCTTTGGCACAGAATGATCTGGTCATGGTGCAAAATCATCTTTTGGGACAGATTAACGAAATCCCAGTGCCACTGTTCAGGAGGGGAGATCCCAAAAGGCCATGTTGAAATTTGCAGGAAACGCTTCAAAATGATTAAAGCACGGCATACATTGCACATGTTTCTACACACTGCACTTTGCCACTTTTTCATATTTTCACTCTAGATTTTCAGCACTGTAATTTTTTCACACATCCTCATGAACAGTACAGCTGTCATTTTTCACATCCTGCCTGAAATGTGTTTTCGCACCTGTGGTGCTGAATGGCACACTCGCTCTGCGAAATCGCCTTATGGGATTGAGTAACAAAATGATACTGCCACTGTTCATGAGGTGGGGTCCCAGAAAGCCCATGTTGAAAATTTGGAGCAAAAATACCAACAAACGCCTGGGGCATTAGGGTTTGCAACCATAATGCCCACCCTATACAGACTGACAGGCATTGAGGGTGTGACTTGGGGTCATTGGCTGTTATGCTCACCCCATTCCACCACCCCCCCACTCTGCAGTCAGTGACAGGCATTGAGATGTGCCTTGGGGTCCTCGGTCCTAACAGTCACCCCATTCTTCTATACTGCACCCATCTCTGCTTATTTCCTTATGGAATGGGGTGAGCGTAAGGACCGAAGACCTTAAGGCATGCTGCGACACCTGTCAGTGTCTGCAGGGTGGGGTGAGGTGGAATGGCGTGAGTGTTATGGCCAACGGCCCAAAGGCACACCCCCAATGCCTGTCAGTCTCTGCAGGGTGGGGGTGGGGGTTGGCGTTACTTCAATACTTAACTGCCATTCCTATCTCCTAACTTCTGCACTACCAATACCAGCAAGCAAACATTTGGCATTGACAAATGCTTGTTCAATTTTGTGCCATTCAGCGCTGAGAAAGGGGGCCGTAGGCAAGACATCCTCCCTCCCAAATCATGGGGCCTGATCCTCGGGGCTGCCTAGTGGGACCTCTCCTGTCCTGGAAAAGAGCCAGGGAGGGACTACAATGAGGAGTCAGTGCCTGAATGTGGAGGGTTGAGGGTGTGGGGAGCATGGACAATAGATAGCTATCTGGGGAATAAATAAGAATCTTGTATTGTTGGCGAGAAATTATGCTACTCATCTGCGTGTAAATAAACCTGTGCTGGGACCTGTAGCCCTGCCCCACCCGGTACAATACTAATACATGTACCAATAGTGAACTTCAGCATTGGCAAATGTTTGTTAAAGTAGTTAAACTTTTCCTCACTGCTGCATAACCTCCTTCCTTTCCTTGTACGTTACTCACTATAAAATCAGAACCATGAACAGCGACATTTTTCTCTCCGAGTGTGTAGCTCAACATGCAAGCACAGCAGTTTTCATAATAAAACACACACTACTTCTACTTCAACACGACGCACCTCCCACTACATGTAAAAATGCCAGTGGCTCACATTTTACACAGAATAATGCAGACGGTGAAGAGATAGTCTCAACTGGGTGCTGGTGTGGAAAAATATAAATAGTGACTAATTACTGAAGTTGCCTTTGATTTTCATGTGCAGCTATACACTGGGGAATATATCATGAATCATCTGCATACATTTTTGATATTTTAATAATATGAATGGAGTAATGTTCATTCATTTGGGCTATGCCTTGCCTAACCCTAAAAATTCCATAATGTGCTGTTTTGTGACAGTATTGACACCCCTTGGGACTGCCCTCACAACATCCTAATGTATGATTTTTCAAACACATTTTATAAGTAGAAATATAATGACAGGTTCACTTCTTCCCATGAGGATTATATACAATCAAATGAAAAAGTACAATGTCTACACATCTGTCTTAAGTGACACATCACTTTTGAAATGCCATTACTGTGACTGAAACTCAGTCACAAAGGACTGTGCCCTCAATTCATGAAATATTTTAAAAGCATCCTGGAATCTTGGCTCCAGCCATTTGGCTCTTATAGATGATGCTATGCAAGAAAGAATAACTCTTTTGACTTTGCAACCTAATATATTGTGCATCTAGCATGTATAAGTTACAGGATTTTAATGGTCCTGTTCTTTATTACCTGTCACCATTGCTAAACACCTTCACTACAGTGTCTCCCAAACACATGCTCTCCCATCTCTGGCTACTACCCAACCATCCACTGCATCCATGGAACATGTCCTGCTCCACTGCATCCATGGAACAGGTCCTGCTCCACTGCGTCCATGGAACAGGTCCTGCTCCACAGCATCCATGGAACAGGTCCTGCTCCACAGCGTCCATGGAACAGGTCCTGCTCCACTGTGTCCATGGAACAGGTCCTGCTCCACAGCGTCCATGGAACAGGTCCTGCTCCACAGCGTCCATGGAACAGGTCCTGCTCCACTGCATCCATGGAACAGGTCCTGCTCCACAGCGTCCATGGAACAGGTCCTGCTCCACAGCGTCCATGGAACAGGTCCTGCTCCACTGCATAGTCCTTTTGGGGAGGAGCTTGTTCCACATGAAATTCATTCATTTGTAGGAAGGTGGAGTCCAGTTGGCACTGCATTGCAGAGGAGTACCAAAGTCATGCTCTGGAGCTCAAGGTGTTTTGCAAATTGAGCTTTAACCCTTGATGTGATCATGGCTCCACGAGCAGCCTTGGATGTATACACAGGCATGGTGGCGTCGTGCCATTCAACTGCTTCCTCTTGCTCACAGGGCTCAACAACTGTGCCATCATTGGTGGTGTACCAAAGTTGTGGTACTGCAGCAGTGACTGCTACGCTCCCTGATTGTTAGATGTCACCATGACCCCACAGTCCAACTAAACACACAATGATATTACATGCACACACACACACACACATATACTGCAATACAGTGACACATCCTGTACACAGTCAATCAGTACAGCATGGACACTTCAGAACTGACAGTCTCTATTTTGTCACAGTGTGTTAGCTGAGAGTATTTTCCACTGCCAGATTATAGCAACGTAGGAGTGGGATACATGAACAATAATCTTGAAATATTTACTGATGTTCATTATTTTTTCTGTATAAGTTCACAAATCTCTCCATTATAATTTTAGCCCTGTGCAACCATTTCTTTGCTAATGTAAACCAGTGGCAACTTGTCCTGCATGTTACTGCTGACAAACGTTACAGCAAACTCAAATGCTGTTAACACAACTATGCACTAGCATATTGCACACAACCAAAACACAAAATGCAGTAAAATATAGAGAAGTATGTACATGTGCACCTAGATATTCAGACTGCGCCAGGCAGTGGCGCAAGGGTAGGCACAGCACGACCGAGGTGCACTGGGGCCAGACAGGGGAGATAGTCAAAGGTGATGTGGCATGGCGCATCACCTTTGAATATAGCACAGAATGTGCATGGTGCATATACAATGTGTCAGCACATTCCACTGACTGGGAGGACTGGGAATGCTCCAGCGCAACTGTAGTTGTGCTGGGCGCATTTCCAAGATATTCAGACCTGGGCATGCAAATAGGGCCATAATGAATGAAAGGCACAAATGGGCCATTTGCATGAGCTGAGCAGAGCAGCCCAGCGAAATGTGCCTGGCACCCTGCACAACATGTGTCAGGGAAAGAGGGGGTCCTGGGGCAACCCCCCCCCCACGTAGCCACGATCACGGGTAATGTTAATGAAATAGAAATGTCCTGGTAGTCTAGTGGTAACCCCCCTCCCTCCCGTAGCCGCGACTGCTGGGTGTAACAAAAGTAAGAAAGCCCTGGTGATCTAGGAGTCCCCCTCAACCCTCCCAAAGCTCTGATTGCCGTATAAGTAAACAATTCCCCTTCCCTGGTAGTCTAGTGGGCTCCCCACCCCACCCGATGCACCAATCACTGATGCTCTGTACTGAAACATATCCCTGGTGGTCCAGTGGCACCCCCCACCTGTACAGACCCCTGCCCACCCAGCAGCCCACCGTCATTGGTGGGCAGTTGCAACCCACCCAAATACCGCACTGGCGATCAGTGCATTAGGTGGGTTGGGGACCACTAGACTACCAGGGAAGGGGAATTGTTTACTTATACAGGAATCAGGGCTTCGGGAGTGGTGGGGAGGAGAACTAGATCACCAGGACTTTCTTACTTTTGTTACACCTGGCAATCACAGCTACGTGAGCGGGGGGGTTACCATTCGACTAACAGGGCATTTTATTTTACTTAATGCCCACGATCAGGCTAACGGGAAGGAGGAGGGTGCCACTGGACTACCAGGGACCAGAGGGGTGCTTGTGGACAGTGTTCTGTGTGGGCGGGTGGCCACCCATGGCTGGTGGTTGCTGTGTTGCGCCCTGCAGTACAGCAGCCAACCTGTGGATGGCTGGCATTTGAACCTGATTTTTCTGGCTCATCTTTGTGCCCTGATATGCGACACATCTAGGGGTTGTGCCAGCAGATGCGCTGCACATCCCGGGCTGAATATCGGGTTGTGCCGCATATGCATGGGCACGCCTCCTTCAGATGTGCCACATACATTACCAATGCGCCCCGGGGCATTGGGACTTGCGCTGCACAAGCCCTCCTTTTGAATATTGCACCAGGGCACATTGCAGGGGTTGCACCGTCGCAACTCAGTTGCAACAGGCGCAGCTGCTCTGAATATCTAGCCCCTGGGATATATACATACATACCAGTTGGCAGCTGGCTCAGTGGGCTGAGAGTGTGTCATCAAGGCACAGGTCAGGAAGCATAGAAAAAAACGGGAACAGTTGTAGAATTCACAAAAAGTGTTTATTAGTACTAGCAGTAACATAAAAAAATAAAATTGTTCAGAATAACTATTTACGAAGGCAGAATAAACAGAGAAGATCCATCTGAGTTTTCCTTCAATCTCTGTGACTCCCAAAACATTGCAGCTCTCTCTCTCTCTTATAAGTCCTTGCAACCCCCCTCCTTAACATGCATCCTGTTTTTTTCTAAAATGTTCTTGTTTGTTTCAGGCAGGTGCAGCAAGAACACAATGTCCCACAACTGAGGCCCCTTCTCTACAGCATCTGAAAAAGGGCTTAAAAAGTGCTCTCAGGTTAACCCCTTGAGTTCCCAATGGCTTTTTGCAATCATCTCAAACTATAATTATATACATTTCAACAGTAACACTATATAATTTCTAAACAAAGGGATCCCAATATCAGTTACATTACCACATAATGATCTGCATATATTTTTATACCAGCAGATATGCAACGGAGGAAAGGACAGAAACAGCAAGGGAAGACTGAGAGACAGTGAGAGGCAGAGAATTGCGAGACTATTGGGGTGATCAAATCCTAGGTTTTACAGGAAAATTTGGTTGCGCAGACAGATAGACAAGAGACAAGAAAGGAAAGAACATAACAGATCCCTGCATTCAAACTCTCCATAACACCTGAGGCAGGGTCCTACTCAACCCTGTCACAGAGTGCCAGCAGCATGAGCAAGCAGTGATAAGAGTCATTTGAATCACAAAGAGACCTAGACAGCCCATACAGAACTGCTGGTTCTCTTTTATGCACCACGATCTGTTCAACGTATCACCCAAATCTTGCAAAACGACATGGTGGCAAAGACACTCACTTATCGTTGATGTAATCAAACTACCACACAAACACCAGCTGAGGTCATGCAGTCAAGCTGGCAGTAAAATTTCATCAAGCTTATTTCTAGATGTATTTTACTCACTGGACAATGAACTGTCAATGACGCTCCATGGCTGAGACATATAGTAGATGGTTATAAAGACAAAGAACCTCTGTGCGCAAGCACTGAGGCAACAGTTACCCCAAAGTGCATTTGGCCGGGGGAAGCCATATTTCAAAGAAATACAAAATCACCAGTGCCCTCACAATGCAAAGCATCATGGGCTGCAGATGCAAATCACCACAGAATAGTATGCTGGTTCAACTTTAAGCAGAAATGCATAATGCTGAAAGGCCTCTCACACAGTTTGCAAAGGGTGCCAACAGAAGACATAGACAAGTGTTTCGTCCTACCAGGACTCATCAGTATGCCTCGTCTGTTTGACACCCCAGTGGAATGAACCAGCTACCCTAAGATGGTCTGTCTGGGTTGTGTTGTGGTGAACCCAATTAAAACAAAAAACAGTTTAAAAGACAAAGAACCTCTGTGCGCAAGCACTGAGGCAATGGTTATGCCAAAGAGCATTTGGCCAGGAAGCCACATTTCAAAGAAATACAAAATCACACATGCCCCCCACAATGCAAAGCATCATGGGCTGCATATGCAAATCACCACAGAATATTATGCTGGTTCAACTTTAAGCAGAAATGCATGGTGCTGAAAGGCCTCTCACACAGTTTTATTCCGTGGTGATTTGCATATGCAGCCCATGATGCTTTGCATTGTGGGGGCATGTTTGATTTTGTAGATGGTTATATACCACTGTCAGCTCTGTTCAAACTTTGAAACACATTAGCCACAAACTGTGCTACCTCACTGTCATTACTACAGTTATCACCATTGTTTTGGTTATTATACAAATATGATGTATTATAAAAACAGGATATAAAGATAGCGTGGTTAAAAGCAACATTATATGGGGAAAAACAGTAAAGATGCATTAGATTTATCACAGCAGCACAGCATTACAAGTATGAGACAATTACATCTTGTTATACACACTGTAGAAGAGAAAACAGTGAGATGTAGGACATGAAACTTTTACTAGTCAGTTGAGAAAGGTGACTTTCCAGGGAAGAGGTCTCTATTACTCGCAGATACCCCAGTGCTGCTATAGCAGTAATGTCTACCAGGGAGGGAAGCAGGCAGCGTAGAAGTACTAAGAAGATGGTACTCATCTTAGGGGATTCTACAGTGAGGGGTACCAAAAATGTGGTCTGTGCTTGAGACCAGGTGGGGAGGGTGCTGCGTCCCCAGTGGCAAAAAATGATAGGGTACTCCCCAAAGTGGAAGCGTCAGTTAAGGAAGAAGGTATGAAGCCAGATGTTATTGTCCATCTAGGAATGAGTGACATGGTATGGAGTCCAATAGGAGTAGTGAAGGGAAAACTAGAGAGTTGTGTTTCAGGCTGAAAGTGTTGACTCATACTGTGACCTTCTCAGAGATGGACCCAGTGAACTGGCAGGGAAGGCAAAGAACTGAAAATCTACAAATTTAAAAATTGGTTGAAAGATCGGTGCATTGAAGATAGATTTTGCTTCATGGGTGTCCTTGGAGGGATTAAGGCCAATTTAGACTGCATGGCCTTCATCCAAACAGGGAGTGCACAAGTACACTTGTGCAGATGTTTGAAGCACTCATATCTGGACATTTAAACTAGCTTGGGGGAGGCTAGGTCTAGAGGAATCCTTGTTTGAAACTCAGGTGAGGGAGCCCTAGTTTTTCACTCTTTCAACTAGCAGGAGCATTCAGAGAGTAGCAGAAAACAATCCACATACTGTGTGTGGCAGAAGAGTATTCCACGGAGCAAAAATCATGGCAGGCAGACCAGTGGAGGGTGAATGTTGTGGTAGGCAGGATATGGCTTCGAGGAAGGTACTGTATATAGGAAAAGTAAGGCAGGACCAGGGGTCGGAACAAAACAGTCAACAGGAAAGGTGGGGGTGAAAGGTAAAGGAGGGGAGTGGAGTCATGGAAAACTGCTTGCATGAATACTAGAAGCCTGGGAAATAAAATGGACTGGTTTCAGGTATGGATAGCACATTATAGGACAGGAGAGGATGGGATGGGATGGGATATAAATGGATGGGATATCTGTTCATATCTAATTATGAAGTGGGGGGGCGTTGAAGACATGAGGAATGTAGGGTCCCTTCCAACCTTTGGTTATTATGTCACTTTGTTACTTTATTGAAACCTATAGCTTATGCATGTGGGTGGGTACTGCAACTGGGTCTGTAGCAGGTTCTAGTAGCAAATTATAAAATGGATGGAAAATCTTCCGAAAGCTGATTGGACTAGAGGCAGTTCCAGTCATAGTGGTATCTCATACAATATCACCTTCTGAAACTAAAGAAAAAAACTATATAAATAGACTTTTTATTGTAATTCTACAAAATCCACTTTAGCCTTGTTTACACTCCTGACTTTGCAATACATCATCCCATGCGGATGGGTTGATGTTGATGCGCTACAAAGTAGGCAGTGTAGGCACTTTCCGGAGAACGCATCTTTTTTTTCATCTGACTCATTTGTGGATCTCAACATTGATCTGTGCCTCGGGACACAACCGTAGCCTAATGGTGTTCCATCATAACACAGCCCTTGCATGCTACCCCATCATGCCCAATTGTTTAAATCAGAAGCATGATCTGAAAGAACAATTACTGTATGTTTTTCTCTTTATTATTCATTGAAATGTTTCACCAGGAAGGCACACTGAGCAACAGGTTGCTCATCTCCCGGTGCGATGTGGGGAGGAAGGAGTACAATAGGGGTGAGACATTTTACATTCAAGTTACAAAGATAAACATAGCATACAATTAATACAATAATACAGTGTACAGGGACATTCTCGGTGGGACTGAATCTTGTGGTAAAAAATACTGAATCACAAACTGTAACAAATGAAGAACCCAACAGTTACTTCCAAATAGAACTGTAGCTGTGCTTCCACTCAGTACTGCCAGCATTCTGCAGAACACAAACTTACGATAAGCTATGTAATACATTGTGAGTGCTTTTCTGGTGATCTACCCTTCTACAGGTCACAACTAGAGTATGGAGTTCAGTATTGGTGCCCACACCTCAAAAAGGACATCAACCCACTGGAGAAGGTCCAGAAGAGGGCTACAAAGATGATAATGGGTCAGCAGGGTAAGGCATACAAGGAGAGGTTGAGGGCACTGAACATGTGCTCCCTGGAGGACAGGAGAGAGAGGGGACATGATTGAGACCTTCAAGTACTTAAAAGGGATAAATAAGGTGGATAAGGAGGGTCTCTTAAAGCTAAGTGGCAACCATAACATGAGGGGGCACAGTCTTAAACTGTGGGGGGGTTGGAGGGAGGTCAGGAAGCACTTCTTCATGCAGAGGGTGATGGACACTTAGAATGTGCTGCCGGAAGAGGTGGTCTTGTTGAAGACAGTGGGCAGCTTCAAGAGAGGCTGGGATAGGCATGGGGAAGGTAAGGATCATGGGTAGTGAGGATGGAAAGGATGGGAGGAGTGGGGGGGACAGGGTCAGTAGCTCAAACTGTGGACCCTACCATACAAGCAGACTAGATAGAGAGCCATGTCATAATAGCGATTTCAAAACTGCGATCGCTATTATGGCAAGTGTATATCGCCGAAGAGCAAATCGGTGATATACACATGCTGGTGACCAAACATCCAGCAACTACACTAAGGGTTTATGCCCCCCCCCAGACACTCCACTGCTTAAGGATTACTAACTCCAAGGGTGTGCATCATCACTGGATACCACTAGGTAGACCAAATGGCCTTCTTCTGCTGGCTTCTTTGAATGTTCATATGATTTCTAAACCTTGTTCTTCATGTTTCACAATGCAGAATCTGTTGTTCTTAACATTTCAGAACGTGATGAACAAGGTGGCCCCTGAAACCAATTACAGCATAGATCACAAGTTCTGTTTGGAAGTGCAAGTTAAGCTGTCATGGGCAGTGGACAGCCTTGTGTGCCAATCCAAAACTGGCAGTTTGAACCTCAGTAAAGCATTCTATTTACAGACACCCCAGTTAAACACTCTGTAAGAATGCAACTTTAAATGTCGGTGGTTGAAAAAACAGGCTCACATTGCATTATAAAAAAATAAAAAACAAAACAGAAAACACTTCATTGAGAATGAGCAGCTTCTCAATGCCTTGTTAGTTTGGTGACATCAAGTAGAGCTTCGCTCTCATGCCCCTGATGTCACCAAACCAACTTGGTGTAGAGACTCTGCTCAGTTTCAACAAAGGTGGGTTAGTTACTCTATATATTGGAGCTGCTTCCTAACCTGCCAGTATGGTATTAAGCCAGCTAAATGATATTAAGCAGCTAGACGCCTTGTGTGGTTCTATCCCGTGGGATTTTGTGATCTCATAAAATGTGTGTGCGTGTGTATGGGGGGGGGGGCAGCGGTGCACACATAATGTTTCAAACCTTACTGATGTCAGGAGAGCTACTGAAATATACTGTGCCTGCCAAGTGAAAATAATTTATACCTAGTGCATAAAAATTAATGCAAAACCCACAAAATAAGGTTAGCTGTACAGGCAGTGTGGTATTTGACACAACTCGAAACAACCCAGAGGGTGACCTAAGGCTGATTTATAGGGAACCTGCTAGAAGGCAAAATGAAATCTGGCATTTTGAGACCAGCTGTAATTAGTGAGAAAAAAACTAAGGGGTAAGGAAAAGAGTATGTCCCAGGTAAAATGTAGAGTTCTAATGGCCTCTTGTACCTTTTTTGGGTCCTACCTCTTATCTTAACCCTTCATTTCTTTCCAGTGAAAAACTATTGTCATATAGGGCACAGCCCCCCCCCATTCTGCCCAAACAAACTGAGACACACACCAAGCACTGGAGAGAAAATGGCCACAGCCATGTGTTTATTAATCAACTGATCATCAATACAAGTCAGCTGGACGTGCTCTGCCAGGTAGTCTTAGCTGGTGTTTGGCCAGAGGGAGAGGAGCAAGGAGGAAGAGCCCATCTGGAACTGTGCTTACATAACGTGTTGCTCCTCCCCTCCAGTCTCGGACCGCCCCTTCCCTGGAAACCTACCTGCCTACTTGCTCATTCCCCTGCTCTTAGTGGGCAGTCCCTACCTGCCTACATGACCCCTACCTCTCCCACTCCCCCTAAATGCCCAGCTGTCACTCAGGGACATGCCCCATCCCCCACTATTCATTGTGGGCTCTTCCATTAGTCTCCTAACGTCAGTTTTTTTCTTTACATATCATTAGACAACATTGATTTGTCTCTGTGTAAATGTGATTCCTTATCTGAGAGACGGACCGTCGGACTAAAACAGTTGCCAGCCAGCCTGTAAAGTGGCTGATAAAAGAGCCAGTGATGCAATCTGCAACTTCATTGAGAATGGGAAATCTCTCCATAAAGGAAGCATTTGACTAAAAAGCACTTGAAGCAGAGAAGCAGGAATCTTCAACAAATATTAAAAAGAAAGACCAACAGTACAGTTTTACATTTCTTTCTCATATCAGGTTAGAACAGCTGCAATACAAAAAGATTTCAGTGCAGTTTAAAAATATTAATTTTCTACAAGCATTCCTCCAGTTTCCCCTTTCTTTACTGTCCATGTCCTAGCACAGTAAACAAAAGACTGCCAAAACTACTGTCAAATAAAAGCATAAATCTCAGATATCTAGGTTTTCATGTTGTGTCCCATACTGCATCCATCAGTCCTGCATCAGTGGTACTAGACAGCTCTTTATAATGAAATGGACAAAGCTGCACTACAGACCATTAGCTAGACCCAGACCCATTTCTTTCTCTGAGCACATGAAGACTGACTTTTGCAAATACAGGTTGTGGATATTAAACAAGAAACAGTGCTGGTGTAACTGCTTTCTAGATATGAAAGCTGGGGGCTGCCTTCTGGAAATTTCCACATTTCTTGCTGGAGCAGTAGCTACCCATCTCTGTTAAGCCCTGGGGACTATACTGTCTGGTTCCCATGGAATCGCTTCAACTAGAATATATCCGAGTGCATCCGAGGAAGTGCTTCCACAGCTCCAGTATGCTGCCTGTGCAGCATAATTAACGTCATGTGTCATTGACTAACAAGCAGTCTGCAACAGCAGAGGAAGACAACTGATGATTTTAGACCTCCCTGTGGATCTGAGCTAGGCCTCAGGTGGCCACCATCCTGCTTTGGTGACCGACAAGGAGTCATGGTCAGTGCTTGGAGGTTATTACAGCAATGGGATTCAGGGTCTGAGCAAAGGGTACTCCAACTATGTAGACTATAGTGTGCAGTGAAACCACATTAATGCCAAGCATCGCTTTCCAGAAACCCCAGAGAGCTTCTATACAGGTTGGTGTCGCTACCAAACGCTAACCAGATCACACTATGCACTCGCAAGCTGAGAATATTACCTCAAAATATTTTTATCCCATTCTGTGCTACATTAAGCTACTAGTATTAACTCAAATGACAATTGCTAATTAACATGGAAATTTTCATCACTTGTAGATGGTGAGCTGCTCTTGTCCAACTAAAACCTTACCAGAGAGAGAATGTTACTGTACATGCACTGACCTTGTTGCATACTAGGTAAATATTTAAGGGATATTTAAAATTAAAAATGGAAAAAATACTCAGAAAGATATTAGATGCATTTTCAGTAACTTGTACAATATTCTTTAGACCTTGAAGGCCTACAATGATTCTCTGTGAATTAAAATATATGACAAGGGATTCTCTGACTTCTCCATGAATTATAATGTGTTTCAAGGGCATCTTGGCAGTGTTCATTGCTTGGTATTTGTTACATAGCTTGTTTTTGCTCTGGAGGACTGAAGTAGAATTTTGACGTATAGCTGCTACATACTGTTTGTGTAATTGCACTGCAGTGTTTAAAGTAGAGCTGTGTGAGGAATGACTAATAATTCCTGAATACCACAAATAATGGGCTTTTAGAATGTTCAGAAGTAAATTCCAAATAGCCCACTATTAGGTATTCATATTCGGGAGTATCACACTAAATAAAATCCTTTCTGCCCCTCCCAGGTGGCCGGGGCTAGTTTTCTGGTGACCAGTCCTCCCCATTTAAAGTGTACAAGGTCTGCCCCTACCTCCCCCTTATCCCATGTCCCAGGGTAAACAAAATGCCATATTACCAGACATATTGTCGCTAACTCAAACACTATCATTGCATAACAATTAAAAAGCTTCCAGCACAAGTCCCTCCCTCTCCATATGCCAAAAAATACCATCCATTCTGCCACCTTCCCCCTTGCCCCACTCTTTGATTTGGGGGGGGGGTGACAGGGTGAAATAGGACTCTGTCCCAGTTGTTAGAGAAAGTGTTTAAAATGCAAGGATCTGTCCTTTCCTGTTTATTTGTCTGTCCAACTGCGCAACCATATTTTCCGGTGAGACCTCGGACTTGATCAACCTGACAGTCTCACAATCCTTTGCCGCTCACTGTATCTCAGTCCTTTCTTGCTGTCTTTCTTTTTTCTCCCTTGCATATCTGCTGGTATAAAACTATATGCAGATCATTATGTGGCAATGTAACTCGTGTTGAGATCCCTTTGTTTAGAAAATATGTAGTGTTACTGTTGAAATGTATATAATTATAGTTTGAGATGACTGCAAAAAGCTGTTGGAAGCTAGAGGTTACCAGAGTTCAATTGTTAAGCCTTAGGCAAAAGCTGTGAAAAGGGGGCCTCAACTCAAGAAGCACACTGTGTTATAGCAGCTCCTGATTGATATTGACAAAAACAGGATGCTTGCTAAGAATAGGGGTTGAAAGGACTTATAAGGGAGCTAAACTGCAATTGCTGGAATGAAGAAGAAAAATGGACGCAGAGACGGAAGTAAAATTACTGTATTTCTCCTCTGTACATAGTTATTCTGAAGAAGTTATTTTTTTAATGTTTCTGCTACTGTAAATACATATTTTTTGGTGAATTCTACAACTGCTCCTGGTTTTCCCAATGCTTCCTGACCTGTTTCTCGATGATAAGGGTTAGCAGAACTAAAACCAGCTAGCCATTCAGATCCCTCTCCAACTGCAGTATGCAGCTGCACACCATGTTATAAGAGTAACTGCTTGCATGTAAATCCATGATGGAGCGAGTTGTAGTAGGTGGAAGTAAGAGCTATGATTGCAAAGGAGAAGATGGGATATCAGCAGCATCTTAGTGATGCAAGGCAGCCTGAGCCAATCAGACAGCCTAGCATCACTAAGACGCTGTTTCTGTACTACCCCCTCCCTTGTGATCATGGTTCCTACTCCTATTTACTACAACTGACTCCCTCTTGGACTTACAAGCTACTGGCTCACTCAAGCTGGTACAATAGGGCATTGAGCCAGACCACTTCACTGCACTGCACTGTGCACTGCAGAAGGAGGGAGGGTCTGGCTGGCTAGTCGGGTTTTAGTTTTTTAGCCCCCCCCCCTTCAAATCATGGATCAGTCAAGAGGGAAGGCAGCAGAATGGATGGTGTTTTTTTGGCATGTGGGGAGAGAAGGACTTGTACTAGAAGCTTTCAAATTGTTATGCAGTGGTGGTGTTTGAGCTGGAACAAGTACACCTGGCAAGATGGCATTTTGTTAACCCTGGGAATTGGGACAAGGGGCAAGTGGGTGTGAGAACTTGTAAATTCTAAATGGAGAAGGCTGGTCACTAGGAGACTAGCCTTTGTCACCTTGAGAGGGGAAAAGGGTTTTCTTAGTGAATAGGCAAACCAGCTGAATAAATGAATAATGAATGCCAGAATATTCTGGGACCAAGTACAAATATTCGGCCAGTATTTGGTCAAATATTTGGGATAAGGTATTCGAACACCCCTACTAGGAAGTTGTATAACGAGTACTTTGTTACATAGCATAAGATTTCTGCATGATACTGTGTAAGGGGCTGACTTCAAAGGAACTACTTCCTGTGTCTGATTTTGTTTAAAATGGAGATTTTAGCAACCTGTGTGTGCATTTAAAGTGTGTCAGTACAATGTGTGAAATTCGAAGCATTAATCCAAGCTTTCTGTCAGGCAAGGCTGATAGTCACAGGGACCACCATGAAATCTGATGATCAAAGTTATTTGAGGATTCAGAATAACCTATAACAGAATGCAGGTTAAGCTAGGTTAACATACCTCCTTGTATACCTCAGGCTTTCAGACAAAACTGCTTAGCATCACTAAGATGCTAGGCAGTCTAAGAGGAAGGTGGGATGTAACATAGAGGAATGTTTTAGTACTACTTGATACAAAGACCAGAAACAGTAGAAGGGGCTCATTTATGCAGAAGGTGGGTAGACTGTGGAACATCCTGCCAAAGGAAATAGTTTATGTCAGATATACCACAGGACTTCAAGAATAAATTGGACCAACATATTACAAGCCAGAGGGATGGATATTGGCCCCACTTATTAGTGGGAGACGGGCTAGATGGGCAGAATGCCTCCTGCCGTCTTATCACTCAGCATAAAAATATTTGATTACATACTCAATATGCAAATATAAAAAAACACATATAAAGCAGATACAGTGGAAACAAGGATAAAGGAAATGCTGGATCAGGAACAACTAGCAATAATATAAAGAATGGCACATGGGTGTGTGTGGATGTAACCAGAATTTGACACACACACCTGAGGTGTGAGATGCTATGTAAACCCCAAGAAGAAAGCTCAAGGGGCTTATAAAAGTATCCCATAGCAAGAATGTGTGTAAAATTCTGGTTTACACACAGCTGCTCATGTCTTGTTTTTTTATAATTACTGGTGAGCATTTTTAATTCCTCCGGCTGTTGTGTGACTAGTGCTCCTTTTACTTACAGTGCAAGCTTGATTGACAAGGAGCGATTACAATCAGCAGGTTGTAATGCCTCATTACAGATGGGCAGTTGTAATGTACTTTCACAACACATTTACCTGAGCTTTACAAACTCTCACTGGTAATTCTAATAAAAATCATCATAATATAGTCATTCCCTTTAAAAGGGAAAGTTTTAACACAATCAGAAAGACTGTTGGCAACTGTTGTGCAGACTGCAGGAGGCAAAAGGCTTCAAAGGAAAACTCCTGGGCATATCGGCAGAAGGGTCACCCAGTGGTGAAGGGCAGACATGGGGGACTGCGAGGGGGTGGGGGGAGCGATGGAGGAGAAAAGGCAAATACTGTAAAAAGGGTATAATGTTGAAATATGGCAAAGTAGAAATGCAGGTAAAGAAAAGCAATTTAAATGCAAAAATAGAAAGAAAGGTTAGATGCTGTAACAACAAACACATTTACTGATAACATACTAGGCTGAAAGAGGTCGGGACATTATGAGCCAAGAACAGGTAAGGAGACTTGGGGCAGGGGACAACAACGGGCACTCAGGTGGGCATAAGTCCATAATCTGAGGTGTACAGGGCTCGGATCCAAAGTCAGCGGCAAACTGGGGGTGTGGGGGGGTAGCACCCTCAAGTATGGCAGAATAGCTCCTGGCCCTTCCTGTTTAGGGGCAATACAATATGAAAGATTTGAGGTGAGGAGGGAATGAATTTTAGAAGGCTTTGTGTCTCTAGGAGGTTGCAGCTTGTCCAGCTGACAGTAAAGAAGGAATCTGAGTCAGAGGAATGGGGGGTGGGTTAGAACGAGGTGGGGGAAGGCCTGAGGGAGAAGAAAGGTAGTTTAGGTGTGTGTTAGACCAGAGCCTTATGATAAGCAGGGAAAGTAACACCAGAGAGGAGCACCGGTCTCAGGTGTAAGTCGGTGTGGGGGTGGGGGTGTGGGTGTGTGTGTGTGTGTGTGTGTGTGTGTGTGGGAGGGGGGGAGAAGTTCAGCACCAGACAACAGAAAGCACGGAAAGGGTGTCCAGCCTGGCTAGTGTGGACTTGGGACTGGTCTGTAGACAATGTATCAATTCTCTAATATGCACAGAATCATTTTCTGAATAATTTCACATTTCACAACAGCAGAGAGATAAGTGGCCAGATTTTTGAACTTCCAGTACTGCTGCATGCCCCGGTGCACCGAATATATGGTGCACAGGGCTTGTGGCATTCACCAGCTGGCATTCAGGATTTTCCATCCCTTGTACCTGGCGCCGCGCCTTAGACCACAGTTTTGGTCTAGCATGCGCCTCTGGGACAAAGGCTGGGTGCTTGCACCAGATATGTGGTGCAAGCTGCCAGAAAGCAGGGAAGCTGTCGCAACTCCGCCTGATATTGGAAAATCAGGTGCAGTTTCGGCACAGGGTTCAGCTCACCAGCGAAGTTTAAGTCCCGTGGAACAGGGCAGGATGCAAGCCGTGTGCCACCATTTGAAAATCCTGCCCAAGGTTTGTTGCACTGAAAGGCACCAAATGTGGAGAAAGGTTTAGAGGAAATGGAGTCAATGTGGGTAGAGAAGATTCTTTATTCTTTATTTCAAGATTCGGACATTACCTCTGAGAAAAAGCTCTTTTACAAAGGTTCCACGTCAGGTACAACAAAGTGTGAACAATTGAGAACAAGAAAACAAAGGAGGTTGGCACCCCAGTGTAAGCAAATTACAAGGGTGAAACATTACTAACAGACATAAGCTATCTGGTAAGTGCAAAGAACCATGACAAGGCCAAACATTGTCAGGTACATTGGTATAATTTACAACAGCCAAAGGCTAGGCACAAAGTTATAATCTTCAGTAACCAGGGAGCTAGATCCATCTACGTAGCGGAAATGATGTAGAGAGTTGGGGGTGAGGGATACGGGATGTGGGCAGCGGCCTTATGGGGGCTTTGTTAAAAAGGGTGTGGGAGGTGACTTGATCCATGTTGGTTAGTCAGGCGATTGTGTCTTAAGACTTGCAGGGCTGGGAATGCAATTACTGCCTACAGCAACAGGCCATGCTTCCAGAGAGGTACTGTTTAATCTTGGCCTTAAAGGCAGGTAGGCTCAAGTTTGTCAGTAGGTGAGCCGGGATCTCGTTAAGTCACAGGGAAGCACAGTATGCAAACGACCACTGTCCTAGTGTTGTTTTTCTGAAGGGGACCACTAGGGAGCCCTGGAAGTGGCCTCTGGTCTTTTACCCGGATCTACAGGCAGGCAGCAAGTCGATGAGGAATGGAGCCACTTTGCCTAGTAGTGATTTCTTGCCCAACAGGCAGGTTTGGTATTTTATTCTGTTGGGTAGGTTAAGCCAATTGGTCTGCTCAAAGAGGAAACATGTGTGCGTAGGGTTGTCTACCCCAGGTGTTAGCCTACATGCCTTGTTAAGGGCCGATGCAGTGTGTCCAGGTGCAGTATTGGAGGTGGCCCCATACACCACAAGTCCGTAGTTGATGACAGACAGAAATGAGTAGGGAGACCGAGAGACAAAGGGCTAATGGTGTGAGGTATTGCCTGTGCCTATAGAGCACACCGAGCTTTGCATTTACTGCTTTTACCACATAGTCAATGTGCTGCACGGAGGAGAGGGTGTCATTGATAATAACCCCTAGGTACTTGAAACAGTGTACCTGTTCCAGCTGGGCAGCCTTGCTATTGGTGATAGTAAGGACAGGGAAGGACTAGTCCAATAGCACAAAGGTGTGTAAATGCTGTGACATGATCCAGAAGAGAACCTTTACTGGTTTTACAGGAGGGACTGGAGGTGAAAGTTGTCAGTCTGGGGTAGGGACTAAATATCAAGGCAACTCTTTTTTAACATTCCGGGTTTGTTGGTTTGAATAGATTCACCACTGTATGGGGTTCAGGTCAGGCTGAAGTCTAGCTGTAAGCAGATGGCATAAAGCACTATATCATCCATGTAAATATGCATATAAATGCAGGTACAGACAGCGAGGAACATGGAGAATGTAATGTGGTTCAAGACTCAGCCTTGAGGGAACCCCATATCTATTGGAATGGGAAAGTTGTTGATCCCCTCTTGAGAACTGATTAAACTGTATTTAACAGGTATGAGTTGAACCAGGAGGTAGCCCACTCAGACAAACCCACACTGGTCAGCTTGTTCAGTATGAGTGAGTGTAAGACTGTATCTAAATCTTTTGGAGATTGATGAACATTGCAGATGTAAGGAGTCCCTGATCAAGCCCAATCACTATGGAGTCAGTGATCCTTAGCAGGGATGTGATGGTAGATTGCTTGGGCCAGAAGCCACATAAGAACATGGTGAGGAAGAGGAGGATAAGAAATTGGTGAACTGGGAACCAAGTGCTGTTGAATGTTGGGAAGAGCAGAGGATGGGGAGCAATATGGGCTGTTGTTCTAAGGTACTAAGTGAGTCACACCCTGTTATGCAAAAGGGTGGCTTTTACAATCTTCCTTGCCTGGGGAACTTTAGAAGAGAGGAAGGAGTGGTACAGGAAGGAAGAGTCAGGTGCAGCAATAGGTGGGGTGGGCAGAGAAAAGAGTGACTGGTCAAGACCATGTGGGCTGCTCTTTTTGGGGGGGGTCCCAGGGTTTGATCACATTGAGAGTGTCGGTGGGGAAAATAGATGTTAATCAAAGGATGGGATGTGGGGAAGGGTGGGGAAAAAAGGTAAGGAGAAAGGATAGGGAGGAGAGTTGGGGATCCATAAGTATAGATTTTAGGGACGGGGTATGCTCTCAGAACATTTCCTTGGATTGCTATAGTATCAGCTGGGCAACATCCAAAAATCTGGGGGTCCTGGGGTTTCAACAGATCTTGAATGAGTAGATTCCTAAGTTGGTTGCTGCATTAAGCCCGCCAGTTGTACTTGATTTGGTTGCTACCTTGCTGATTCTCAGCTGTTGGGAGACTCTGGCCTTAGTATTTGCTGGGTCAGTCAGGGCATTACTGAGGTGGGTTGTTTTCTTTGTGGTATTGAAAAGGGTAGTGGTGGTAGTACCCATCCTCAAAAATGTATTCTTAGATCCTTACTGCCTAGTGAATTATTGCCTATCTCACACCTTCCCTTTTTGGGGAACCTAGTATTACTCTGTGGATTTGGGCAGAAGGAGGCTCATGGCTCATCTAGACTGCCTCCCCAGACTATGTGGGGTGCTTTGAATCTTTTGGGGTTGGAGATATCCACCAGATACTGTGGAAGAGAGTTCCAAGTTTGCCCACAAAGTTTTTCCTTTTATTAGACAATACCCATGGGATATATATATAACTGTTTATTATGACATCTTAGAGAAGAAGACAGTGACACTAGCTGAAGCACATTTTGAAAAGTATGAAATCTAGGAGTTATTCCAGTCAGGCTTGGTCATTCCTTTCCGGGAGAGAGCAGAGGGTGGGAATGTTTCTTCTAGGTCTTTTGCTGTCTTCAGTGGAATGCCGCAGGGATCAGTCTTGTCCCCAAAGTTGTTTGCAATGTTTATGCTGCCTCTGGGAGAGACTGTCGGGAGGCACAGGCTGAGTTTTGATTTCTATACCAATAAAGCTCAGCTGTATCTGTCTTTTAACCCTAGCTTGTCAGCCTCTGTATCTGGGATAAAGCAGTCTCTTCTTGAGGTTAAGAACTGGATGTTCATGAGCTGGCTCAAACTCAACCCACAAAACAAAGGTGTTGATTGCTCATGTCTTCAACCTTCGGAAAGGACTGGCAATTGATCCCCCCACCTGTTGGATGGAATATGGCTAAAAGTCATAAAAGTGAACAGAAATCTTGAGGTTACTCTGGACTGCAGGCTGTTCCCGGAAGCTCAGATGGATGCTATAGTCAGGTTTTGCCATTTCCATTTGAAGAATGCGACCATGTTAAAGGGCTTCTTAATGGGCAAGGACTTGACCACTTCTTAAAATATGCTTTTTCTACATTCTGCAGTAATTACTGGAATGCCTTGATGTGCTGCCCACAGCTGGTGTAAACCAGTGGGGCATAATTGATGCTGTCAGCCTGGATGACAGGTGACAAACACATGTGCTGCACTGATTTCCTCTGAGGTGGCGCATCAGCCTTCAAGTGCTTCTTTCGACATACAAACCTTTGAACAGGCTGGATCCATTCTGTCTCCAGGATATCTGACTATGTATGCCCCGGCCTGTGGTCATTGTTCTATAGGATTTGTCCTACTGAAGGTTACAGTAGGTTGTTTCAAATAGTCACTGGACAGATGTTACAAGCTGGCTGCCCCAGTTCTGCGAAATTCGTTCCACTTGACATTGCATTTAATGTCAAGTTTGGCATTGGTAGTCTTTAAAGAACAACTGAAAACACACTTGGTTATTGAAGCATGTGGGGTATTGCAAATTGAATGTGTAGACTAGTCATGTAAAGGATTTATTTATTCTGTGTGTAAATACAGTATCTTTGTACAGCACCTGGAACCACGGGGAATGGAGGTACAGTATATAAAACTTGCCTTGCCATTACTCATTTGTCTGGTGGTGTTGCGGCTGCTGGGAGAACAGTATATGGAATACAAGCCTGTTTTAAGCCAGTCAGATGGTGCATCCCTACCATTGTCTTATAGAACTAGGTGTTTTCTCATTTTGAGAGCCACACGTGAGAGCTGACGCTGTTCAAATAAGAGCAAAAAGACCACAGAGAAAAGGAATTTAGGACTTTGATGTAGGTAGGTAGAGGTAAGTTCTACTGATAGTCATTTGTGGCAGTTGCTTACATTGTATTAGTGTGGAAACCTAACATCTGGTTAGCACTTTACTGATTATTGTGGGTTTAGTGAGCAGTTCCTAGTTAAGTAGGAGACTGATTGAGGGAGGGGGCTATAATTGTTCAGCAAGTAAGTCTTTGAGCAGATGCACACACTGCCTCTTAAGTCAGACAGTTAGCTAGCAGGTGGTGGGCGGGCATGAGGCAATGATATGTTACTGAGTATAGGATGTGCTTACTGGAGGGCATCATTTTTCTCAAATTTGGCAGAGTTGGAATTTTAGAGTTTGAGCCCATATGTGCACACCTTGTGCTTTGCAGAGGTCGGGGAGTATAGGCTTTCATTGCTGTGGCTGTGAAAGAGTTCTGCAACTGTGATTACATACTTGAGGTCAGAGTCTACATGTCAAGAGGTAACTAGCCGCACTCCAGTTCATGGGGATGGAAGAGACGTGGACTGGGTCAGAAGACAGGAGGATCAGAAAGATAAGTCCAGGTGTTAGAGATCAGTGCTGGAGCAGGTTTATCTGGAGGTTGACAGGGTCAGGATACTATGGTGAGGTAGAGGCTGCCATCCGCTGCTATATAAAGCCTGCACCAGACACTGTCCAGGAAGTGGGCAGATGACCTAAGGGTGGGGGAAAGGGGGCTTCAGCTGGGAGCCTGAGTGTACAGGCTTTTACAGTATAGTAGAGCCAGGGAAGGGAAGTAAATCATTTAGCAGGAGGTAGTAGTGATAGAGGACTCTATTCTGAGGTATGTTAGCAAGGAGGGGGACTGTGGCTATACTGTCAGTGTAATAACTGTTCTGTTACTTGCTTACCTGATGTTTGCAGGTTGTAAACATCACAGAAAGGGTAGACATGCACATATAGGAAGGATACAACGGTGAAGGTGTGCACCAGTCTCAGAATATGACCTGGATCTCAAAATGTGGTCGTCATATCCATACACACATTTGGAATTTATTCAGGAGGCAAAATAAAGATGCAAAGGTTTACATCAGAACAACCAGAAACCTTGACGTTTCACAGTGCACTGTGATTTCTTCAGGGAAGGGGCCACTAGATTCACAACCCTCCTTTTATAGTACACATATTTAAAGATGCAGTAGTCTTGAAAAGTAGAAAAATATTTTTTTGTGTGCGTGTTACTAGTACTTTTCTTTTCACATAATTTTAATACATCACTAAAATAATAAATGCAAGACAGCCATGCTACATACTGTATATATACAGCCTAACAGCATAGTCATTACATAAATGAAGTGATTGCTGTTAAAGAGGCACAAGTGGTAAGCAGTAGTAGTAGTAAAAATCTTTATTTTAATACAGGATAAAAGATAAAGTTGGTACATTTCTTGTCTTGTTATGGGTGCTTCCTACCGTTTTTTGTTTGTTACATTTCTTGTCACACCTTTAGGACCGAAGTCCTATTTTCAAGGTGATCCTGTATTAATTTATCTGGAACAGGTTAGCATAGAACAAACACCCAATCAACATACGGTATTTAAAAATGCATTTAACAACAATCTAGAAATGTACATTCAATATTATAGGACAGACTACATTATAAACAGATAACCTATTTTTGTTGTATTGTGTAGCCAAGAGTGCAAAATTTCAGCCATTATACATACATCTGTAAGATAGTTCCTTCTTTAGTTTAGTATTAAAACTCTTTACTGATTTAGGAGATTTGGTGTGATCACTAACATTAGCCCAGGCAGTTAGTGCACTAGATGAGAACATAATTTCTCCAAATATTTTCCTAATTTTTGGTGTTCTCAATTCCCTGGAGGATTTATTTTGTAGGTTGTGTTTATGCTCCACCTTGTTAAGGTTCTCAATTAAATATGAAGGTTTAGAGTTCCTTGTTATTTCATACATTTGATTTGCCCAAATTATTTTTCGCTTCTGTTCTAATGGGAGCCAGTTTAGCTCCTGATACTTTAAGCAGGGGTGAGCTTTATAATCACATCTGGGAACAAAACATGCCATTTTATTCAATTCAATTCACTTTATTTACTGGGTAAGATCACTGGGCCAAGGCCCTTTTTTCAAGAACGACATGGAGCTTCATACAAATTGAAGCTAAGATGATAATAGACAAATAACACAATATACAAATCATTGAACAATACAAACAGTATTCGTCAGAGTACATCTAATTTATTAAGCTGAGTTTTATTTGTCATGCTGTATATATGGTTACCATATTCCATCACAGGAATGAGTAGCTGGTTTACGGTGTTCTTATGCATTGCCATGTTGGTACACTGGCTTGACCTTCTGAAGGCCCCCAGTCTTCTATTCAGATTTGTTGTCAACTTTGAGATATGTGAGTCAAAATTTAGATGCTGAGTTATCCAAACTCCCAAGTATTTGTATTCATCTACCTGTTCAAGGATCTCACCCATCAGTGTTTTGATTTCAACTCTTGGGGGAACATTCAGCTTTTTAGTACTAGTCTTATAAAACACCATAGTTTTAGATTTTTTGCTATTCAAAACAAATCTAGAGTCCTTGAACCATTTACACATGTGGTAGAAATCAGACTGTAGGTTTTGACTCATTCCAACTATGAAAGAGTCAATGGCCACCATTACTGTATTGTCTGCATAGAGACGTGTCTTTGTAGTTAAAGTGTCGGTTAATTTGTTAACGTAAATAAAACGTAATGTTGGGCCCAGAATAGATCCTTGGGGAATGCCCCTTACCACTGGTTGCATATCAATATTTGTTTCCGAATGCTACATATTGCCTTCGATCACCTAAATATGCCTCATATCATTTAGTGGCTTCTTCTGATATACCTATGTCCAAGAGTCTTCCCTCATAATAACATGGTCAGCGGTATCGAAGGCTTTTGATAAATCCATGAACACCATGCCCACCACTTGGTCATCCACCAAAGATGAGGCCGATATGTCGACCAGATCGGTGAGCGTGATGTCCGTGGCATATCTCCCTCGAAAGCTTGATTGATATTTAGACAGTAGTTTATATTTACCCAAATATTCCATTAACTGCTTCTGAACTAATCTTTCAAAAATCTTTCAAGATCACCAAGAGCAAGGCTATAGGTCTGTAGCTGATGGATCAATAGTTGGCCCTCCTTTATGTATTGGTGTTATTTTAGCAATCTTCCACATGGTGCAGTACATACCTTCCCTTGGACTCCAGTTAAACAAATGTGTTAGTGTTGGAGATATGTGATCTACTCCATCCTTTAGGAATCTGGGCTCAATGCCATCTGGACCAAAAGATTTTTTAATTTTGAGGTTTTTTTTTTTATTTCCCTAGAGACTTGATTTACTGAAATTAATTTGAATCTAAATCTGGGGCAAGGATCTGATTTGAGACTTTCCTTTCCATTTATGGAATTGTTTAATTTATGTTTACTAGGTGGGATATCAATATCTGGAAGACTCACAAAATAGTTATTTAAGATATTTTCAGATGACCTAGGGTCCTGAAGTACTGCATTGTTCTCAGTTTGTATTGGTGGGGAATTTGAAACTGGCGATTCTAAGGTTTTAATAAGGGACCAATATTTTGCTGCATCAGTTGTTTCTGCTATTTTTTTTGTTATAATAGTCTTTTTTTGCCTTTTTTACAAAAGTTTTTAGCTTATTTCTAATGGTTTTGTATTTCTTCCAGTCATTTGGATTTAAAGTCTTGTTTGCAATTTTCCCAATTCTATTTTTAACTCTGTTTTCTTTAGCTTTTCTGTTATCCAGGGGAGATGATTTTGCCTCTGGATTACAGTAACATAAGTGGCAATCTCATTACAGATTGCTAAAAAGTTGTTTGTAAATTCTTCAATAGCTAAATGAAGATCTGGAATTAAAAAGAGTCTGTCCCACCTTGCTTCTTGAATTTTTGATTTAAAAATGTCCTTGTTATATTTTTTAAAGGAGCAACATTTTTTTAAGTGTTTTCTTTAGTTTCAGTTTTAATATTTTGGTTGGTAGTATCCAGTTCAAAATGGCATATAAGAGAATTGTGCTGTCCTAACATTGGTTGATTTATCGTTACAGTAGCAGTTGTTATTTCAGGGAGGTAACTACTAAGTCCAGAGTGTTTCCAGGGCGTTCAGCTGAGGTTTTCCTTGTAGCTTTAACTACAACCTGTGTCATATTAGGGGGGTAAATCTCTGCAACAGACTCTTACCTCATTTGTGTCCCCATGAGACATTGAAGTCTCCCACTACTAACAGTTGATTTCCTACTGAAAGTGAAGATTACACATGTGAGAGCTTGGTTTATAGGTTCACAATGAAAAACACAAAGGAAGGATAAAAGACATGTACAGGTTTTGTTTCTTTATTTAGAAATTTGGTGACCAGAAAAGGCACACAGAGCCAAGGTTCTTTTCCAGGTGCAGTCTGGGGAAGGGTATATGGCAGAATATGTCATATAGGTACAAACAGAATAACAGTATAAATACAGTGCACACAAATGCCAGTTAGTGTAAGTGGAAAACAGTATGGACCTAAACGATGTTCGGCAATAATGGAACCAGAGTATGTAATTATAACATTCCTGAGAATCAAGCCATGAAATACTGTACCTAGCTTGATACTGGATGGCCAGCGAGTGGGCACATGTGTTTATTAGATCGCCTTCATCTACTTGTGTCATACAACATCAGGAACATTTATACGTGGCTAACGGCAAGAGAAGAAAGAGAAAGAGAACACATAGTTAATCAGTTATTGTAGCAAGAAGGGGGTATATCATAGAATCACTTTGCATTTAATGCAGATTCAGTCCATGATACAGATTCTAGAAAACAACTCTTAGTTAAATCTGCACAAAAGGTTTGATGTCAGTCAGTTCATTCAACCAGTTTGGTTGCAAGTTTTGTCATTTAAAAATACAGTATGACTCCTTCTGAATGAGGTGCAGTCCCTTCCCTAGGCATGAGGGGACACGTGATTTATATTGTATGCATCGGTGGAGGAGGGTACCAAAATGTGGAGACCAAAACTGCATAAAACATCTTGGTTCAGGGCATGGGGAAAACTGTTGCCTTCTTAAATATACTTCAGTCAGTCTATCTAGCCATAAATAAGCCACACTTTTGATGAATAATAAATGATTTACTAACTGAAATGCACTGGTTCACCATGGTTAGCAAAACAGAACAGGGTCAGGAAGTACAGATTTTGTAGAGATCTGAGAGAAGAAAGGTAGCGAAATAACTATACAGTACAACTCATGCAATAATAAAGTATTCCAGAGTTATTCCAGAAATATACTGTCTGCTGTCTGAATGTTCATTGTATATTGAGGACCAATAAGGTTTATAAAAGCAACCTTCCTGGGCAGCCAGCTGGCCCAGTGGATAATTCTGGCTGCTCCCACGTTAGCCACCAGGGGTTGGCAGTGAGCCTGGGAAGCTAGTCAGGTGACCCTGACAGCTGGGGGGGCGGGGTGCCATGTGGCAGGGCTCCATACTGGGGGAGGTGGTGCCATGCGGCAGTGTTCCAAGCTGGGGGGAAGGGAGGGATGGGGTTGGGTTCTACTCTCCAGGGACCCCTTGCAGTGTACCAGGGAGCTTGCCTGTTCTGCATGGGCACACTAGAGAATGCAAAGTCTGTCAGGGCAAATCCCGCCAACCTCATTTTAATGTTGCACCACTAATTGGAATGTTGAGGTCAAAATGTATAGGCTAGCTCCTCAGCTACAAAAATGAGGGATCTGTTGACTCCCCGACCCCCCTGGCTCTACTACCTATGACTGTATCCATACATTGGAGAGAATCTGAGTTGCAGAACTCATTACTCCAAAAAAAGTGCTTCTAAGGCATTCTCTGGTTTTACATTCAGCTCTGCCCTTACATGCTCTTGGATTCTTGCCTTGAGGGCACATACTGTGCAGCCGACATACATTTTCTGACATCCACTTCGCACAATGCACACAGCAAAGTGGGTCTTGCAATTAATGTAATGCATAATATTGAATTTTTCATCTGAGTGTGGATGGTGGAAAATGTTGGCCACCCTAGCAAGGTAGTAAGCATTGTGTGACTGCACAACAAACTGCCCTTCAGAATCCAAGCCTGTAAGTCCATTCACTCCTTCAACTCCTCACTCAAGGGCAACCTCCTTATTTCATCCACACCTGCAGTTGCCCCAGGTGGTCCCCTCACTAAACCCATGTGTTCACCCCCTCCCCCGTATACACCTCCTCAGCCCTACTATCTCCCTTTCCTTCCCCCCTTCCTTCCTTGTATACACTTGCGTCTTCCCCCCATCCCCTTCCCTTCAGCCTCTCTGACCCACAATTCTCCAAACCCCAGTAGTCTTGCACTCTCCCCTCATACCACACTTATGGGTACAGCCCTTTTCGCTTCTCTACCTTCCTCATACTTATCACTGATTCATACTAATCCTAGGTTACTCTTGGTATCTCCATCCGAACTCTGTCACCTAATAGACTATATTTTTATGTACCCAGATTATATGCCTGTCGCCTTGGTATTCTTGATATTGTAACCCCTGTTGATGTGTTGTTCTGTTATGCTGTACTTTGGTGTGTTTATATTACCTGTATTTTGTATTTCTGACTGGACATTTGTGAAAACGGGTGTTTGTGCTCACATACTTTCCAGTATATAAATAAAATTGATTGATTGATTGATTGGCACCAAAAAAGCCTTTTGTTTTATTGGTGGCCAGGTTTCCCAAAGCCTCCTTATTAAATGGCTATTTACCAGATAATATCCTAGATTCCTGCTCTTGCCTTTGGTGAGTTACCGGCAGCCTCTGGTAGTAAGAGGTCCTATTTTTCAATATTCCAATGTGTGTATTGCCCACACTCACCAAACTCCACTTTTATCCGATGCTTATCTTAGGTATCTTATCATAGAATCACAGAATCATAGAACTTGACGGCAGAAAAGATCACCATGGTCCATCCAGTCTGCCCCTTCCCCCCTTGCTATCCTATCCGCCTCCTCCTTGAGTACCCACCCCACTCCCCAGCAACCCTTTATGTCTGTCCCAAGCCTTCTTTAAACGTGACATTGTCTCTACCTCCACAACCTCCTCCAGAAGCCCATTCCAGGCATCCACCACCCTCTCTGTAAAGATCGCCCTCTCACGTTACCTCTGAAGTGTCCCCTTGCGGTCTCAGGCCAGGCCCCCCTTGTAATGGTGTCCTTCTTCAGGTGGAATAAGAGCCCCAGGCCTATTTTGTTTGTCCCTTTGATATATTTGAAGGTCTCTATCATGTCCCCTCTCTCCCTTCTGGTCTCTAGTGTGTATAGCCCCAGCTCAATGCATCTCTGTTCATATGGTTTGTCCTTCATCCCTTGCACCATCTTGGTCACTCTTTGCTGAACCCTTTCAGTCAGGTCTATGTCCTTGCACAAGTAAGGCCTCCAGAACTGGACTCTGTACTCTAGGTGCAGTCTCACCATAGTTTGGTACAGGTGCACCAGGACTTGTCTCCTCCTGCTAGTGATTCCCCTGCCTATACTTGCCAGCGTCACATATGCATTTCCCACCACCCTTGTACACTGTTTCCCCACCTTAAGGTCACTGGAGACTACTATACCTAGATCCTTCTCCTGCTCCATTACCTGATTTCCTCCCCTCTCATTGTATATCTTGTCCTCGGGTTTCTGTTCAGGTTATGTTCAGGTACAAATCAGTGTGGGCCCCCTCCCTCCTGTTCCCTGTCCCTGTTGTATCCTTTAACATTTTGTGTGGGTGGGGGCAGTATGGGATATCTTCACCATGCAGTCAGACTTTTAAGGAGGTGGCTTTTCAGGGATCTTGGGGGTTGGACTTGTGTAAGAGTATTTCCTTGCAAAAGATGACCTTACGTTAGCACACCTCCAAACTGCATCAGCAGTAAGACTCTGCTCTGAATCACCTATGTGCTACAGATGTACCAAAATACTGCCCACACAATGGGCATCATGCTAAGGTAGAAGTCGGGCACTAAAGGCAATTTGCCCATAATTAACTCCTATCAGAGGACCCTTAAGTACGTAATCCGGCATTTTCTAAAAGTCAGTTATCCAGACTGTGTTTGAAAATCTGTTTACTTTTACTTAAGATTACTTGAAGCGGAAGAGCATTCCAGGTGCTAATAACTCTCTGGGTAAAGAAAAACTTTCTTCTAGTGGTATTAAACCTTGGGACACTCAATTGAGAGGGTGGCCTCTAGTCACAACTGCATCTTGTTTGAAAATGAAGCTCATTTCGTTAAATAAATACGGGTCATTAATTTTGTCCCATAGAAATAATAGGTCATCCCGATGTCTTCTCAGTTCCAAGGGCATAAGCTTAAGTGCACCAGGGAGGGCAGCAAATGATGGAGGCTATCTGAAGTTAGGGGACTCACTATTCTGTGGTCCCCGAAGATTGGACTACAGTTTCTTTCTTAAACAAACAAAAAAAAAAACAACAGATACCATGATAACACCAGCAAAGCAAAACTATGTACATTCCCAAACACACACTTATGGATGCAGTAGGGGTAGTGCCAAGGATGGAGACATTCAGCACTGCACTCTTGATAATAAGAAGGGATGGGGGTGGAGTTCAGTTGATGAAGAAGGGGATTTTGTAGCACTAGTGGGGGTGGTGGACATCATTTAAGGGGCACTTTTCGCCCAAATCAGGCTGGACCAGCATCAACCTGCTTTGGCTGTCCTGGTTGAATTCTTCAAATCCCAGTCAGCCTTATTCTCTGAGCCAACCCTTTCAACAATTTTACTCTAAAACATTTTGAGTTGCAGAATGTGCAGTTTCAGAAATAAAGTGACCATGGGAAACTCGAGCTAGCTAGTTGACCTGATAGCTCAGTGGTAGAGCACCAGAACAATATTCAGGATGCCTGGGTTTGAATCCAAGTTAGTCTACGTGATGAAACAACACTTCTTTGTCTTTCAGAACTACATAATATGTTGTAATAATTAAAATCTAAAAACATCAGGGCTATACTTCTTCCATTGACAATGTAATCAGTCAACCCTTGGTAACAAACTGTAGCTGTTAACATGTGTATGGGAAGGGGCCTGAGGGAAACTGAGGTTAGGAAAACTATTAGTAAATGGTACCTGTATAATGCTAGACCTGGGGTCAAAGTTTAGGGCACTCCACTTAAAGTAAGAGGAAAAAAATGGAATTTTGAAAGCAGTGTTACTGTGCATTAACAAGCTGTTGTCTCTAGAGGAACGATCATGCTATTGTTAATTGGAGTTCTGTTTTGATAATCAATACATGTTTGGTTAAAGGGGTTGTAGACCAGATAATCCAATTTTCCAATGTATTTACCCAGTATAGCCCAACTGAGATATAACATCTAATTTCTGTAGGGTCCTACAGTACTTCTGAACAGTTTAACAGCTTGGAGGGAGTGAAGCATAACGAGGCAAAGTGCCGTCTCAGGGGCACACAATTTGTGATTCTGGTGGGATTTGAACCTGGGTCTCCTGTTTCTCAAGCCTATACTCTAAGCACAGTACTAAAGCACTATGTTCCCTTACAAGAAACATTTTTCACTCTACAGGCTAGGAGATCTCCCATATTCATACTCTAAGCTCTTGAAAACTAAATAAAGCTGTGTACAGCTTAAAGTGTTAAACACAGCATCCACTCTGGATCCTGAATGACATTTTCTAAATTAACCTGCATTCTGTCATGTCCATGGAAGGCTAGTTAGCTGCTGGACCGGTGCTGAAGGTGGAACTAGGCAGGACATTGTAATTTCTATTAGAGGTATATTTTCAGTACACTGTATAACCCATATTGAGAGGATTAGGAACACCATAGGTACCTAAATAAATTTTAGAGTATGTAAACTGCTTGCCACCATATCCTTGTATCCCCCATTTTATTTAATTGCTTTACACTTATACAGTACTTCTGTTTTACACTTATACTATGTTGTCCCCACCACCTACCAATTTCAGCTAGGAACCAGGCCATCCCTTCATCTCCATTCTACATTAATCTATGGTTTCACCCTCGACACATAGACTACAGTGCCAGGGCTTGGATGTTACAGTGGATAGGCTGCAGTGCACTGCCTGGGGGTGGAGTCTGTGTGTTTCTGGGGGTGGGGTCAGTGAGAGCCTGGAAGTGGAGTCTGTGAGTGCCTGGGGGCCCATTTTGTGAGCGACTAGGGGTGCACTCTGGGAGTGCCTGACTGTCAAGTCTATGAGTTCCTGGGGTGTGGAGTTTGTGCATTCCTGGGTAGAGTCTGTAAAGACCTGGGGAGGGTCTGAGTGCCTGGGAGATTCTCTGAGTTCCTCAGGGTGGTTCCATGAGTGCTGGGGGTTTGATTCTATGTGTTCCTAGAGATTGAGTCCGTGAGTACCTGGGGTTGGAGTCTGTGTTTTTGTGGGTGGCATCTGAGAGTGCCTGGGAGTGGAGTCTGGGAGGGTCTTGGGATGGTGTCATTGAATGCCTGGGGGGAGTCTGTGTGTTCCTGGAGGTAGGGTCTCTAAGCACTTGTTATGGAGTCTGTGTGCTCCTGGTGGTGGAATCTTTGAGTGGTTGGGGGTGCACTCTTAGTGTTCTTGGGACTAGAGTCTGTGAGTGCCTGGGGCGGAGTCTGTGATTGCCTTGGGGTGGAGTCTTGGAGTGCCTGGTGGTGGAATGTTAGGTAAATGTTGCTTGGCTTGGTGTCAGATGATGACATGGTCTGTGTAGGTCCAGTGGAGGATGTCATGAATGAAATCCAGTCCCCTTTAACCTGGTCCAAAGGAGACATGCTGTGGACACACACATACGCACACACACATTTCTTATAACTGGAGGAGGCATAGGCTAGGGGACTAGAGCTTCAGAGGGACGTGTGGACATGGGTCCGCTGAGCCAGTCCCTCTCCTATGTGGTTCAGGTTGTTATTGCCGTCCCCTTCACAAAATTAAGCTAGGTGTGCTAGTCTGAAACCCTTTGGGATACAAGGCCTACTATTTCTGACTTCAGTTGAATGCATAACTTCTGACAGTGAAAGGAGAGGTTCAGCATACCATGAGACAGCTTCTCATGTTGTCCTGTCTTCCAAGGTGACAAAGCCAAAAGCAGACAGATGATTTCATCAGTTTTGTGTAACTATTTTACTGCTTGTGAAAGAGATTAATAGCAGGGAAAACTGAAGCCTTCTGTTAACCTGCAGCCATACATTCTGAGCAGTCCTCCCCTTACCTTTCTGGCAGCACTTCTCAGCTTCGGCCTGGAGGGCACCGCACTCTTCTCTTGCAATTCTACGGCCATGCCCATTTAGTCTCCAGCTGCTTTTGAGAACTCTATGTGTATTTTCTGATGAGGCTTATTATTCACTAGAAACTGATCTTAACTTTATTCATTTCATCAAAGGGATGAAACCAGGTCTCTGTGAGAAAAGATAGTGTGTGCACTAGTCAGTGGCTGATCGTGTGTGCTGTATTAGTAAGGGAGCATAAGATGAGGTGTACTTGAGCCCCATACACAGTCACTACTAAATGGCACAAGTTGGCCAAAAGGATCACTTTGTGCTACATTACACCTTGCACCCATTTCTGCTATACACAAAGAGGTCAAGAGGACATCCCTGTGAAAGTGCATGGGCCAGTGCGCTAGTTCAGGAAAGTGGCAGGATGAGTTTTGGTAAAAAGGATGCTGGTACACACCAGCCCACCAGCACAGTAGAAGATTTCCGCTCATAACATCAACATCCTGGGTTCAGAAATGGACCCAAGAGTCAGAGGGCCAGCCGGGGGAGGAGGATTGAGCCACTCTTGGACTGCTGTCCTCCTCCTCTGGGGGGGAGCGTGGACCAGCACTTGGTGATGACTGACCCCTGGCAGAGGCTGGGGGTCAGCAGCTCCGATGCCTAGATGGTATGGGGGGGCAGGACAGATGTCGGTGCTTCAGCACATTATGTCATTGCACACTACATCATCTGTGGGGTCCCTTGCTCCAAAAATTGCGGCCACCATCTATGACACCCCGCTCACCTGCCATGGCACTCCAATGGTGACCTAGTACCATTGTCCATTGGTTATGACCCAACTCCACACTCCACCCTGGGGGTAAGCCTGGGAGGCAATGCCAGTAGGCAGTCCCTGCCAGTAACCTTGTACTGGTGTCATTAGGGTTCACATATGCATGACAGCCCTGCCCTGGGGGCAAGTCAGGGGGATTGTCAGCAAGAGGTAAGTCTGAGGGGTGAGGTGGGCAACCAGGGATAGTAGGGGCTTAGCCTTCGGTAGATCGCAACACAAAAGCATACTAAATAAACAAACAAAAAAATTATGTTGGTATGCATGGAAGTGCTGTGCCATGCGTAGCGGCTCCACATTACTATCACCATAATTTCCAAGGCACAGCAACTCCGTAGGCAGAAGAACTGTTACATGGAGTTCTTCAAAGGGCCCCTGCCTTTTGAGCCTGTGCGTTTGTTCTAGCAGGGGAAAGGGTTAGGTGGCACACAACATTGCTGACAGCTACACAGCAAGTGATGAGGCTGGGGGATCCACTGCACACCAGGGATTAACTTTGGACATGGAAGTGGGTTGGGGGCTCCTGGACAAGCTATGCAGACCAGCATAGGACCAAATCATTTAAACTCAAAACAGCCCACAAGCAGGCATTCAGGTATGGGGCAGAGCATAGAGGGACAATATTGGTGGTATGGTGAAATGCCTTGAGCACAGGCTACGGCATGGCTCCATGCATCTTGTGACGTACCATGGGCCTACCCATGTGGCAGCCACAGTTCCTGAATGATAGTGGTTGCACAGCCTATGTGTAACCACAAACATCTGAAACTGCAGTCTATATAATCATACGCAGCACTGCTGCTGCACGAGACGTTCTGCCTCTGCAGACAGTGTTTTTTCTTTATGTATGGCAGTTTTGGTGGGTGGTGGTATGGGGACCCAAGGACACACCTGATTATCACCACCCACCACAGTGACTGCCTTGGGCCCCAAGCATTTTGTAACTATGTTATAATAAAAAAAAAAATTTGAAAAAAATCAAAACAAACTGAAATAGGTTTCATGTTAGGTTAAGGATTCAAGCCACCAACAAAGTTAAAATGTATTTCTCATTTTTGTACCAACATGGACACAGAGCTCAGGGGACTTCAGGGTACGACTTAGATCCCCTTTTCCTTTTTCACATATTTTGCATATTTCAGATTCTCTGATAGTGGCACTTCCAAACCAAAGAGTGGGCATTCAGCCACTTCTGTTTAAAAGTGTGACCTCCCTGGCCCCACACATCACCAGAGGGTCAGAGTCCCAAAAAGGCTGTGAGAGTTAGGGTCAGTGACAGATCCAGCAGCCACCATGGTAGTGGGCGGGGTAGGAATAAACCCTGGAGCCTCTGCAACAACAGGGAGTCTGACACAGGATGCAGAGCCATTCAGTGTACAACACACTGTTAAAGGAGAACAGTCACCAACAAGAGCCCCCACACTCAAGTGTGGGTCTGGTCCCAATGTGCACTTCATGTGCACGAACATTTCTGATTACTTACTATTTAACATTCAAATCAAATTAAAATCATCTTTATTTTTATAGCACCTTTCAAAACCATATACATAAAGATAACATTTTAAAACAGGCATTAAAACAAATCATCCGTTGCTAGAAAAAGCTAAACTAAATAAATATGTCTTTAACTCCATTTTAAATCTATCGACAGTTGGGCATTCTCTCAACCAATGAGGTAGAGAATTCCACAGGGATTGGTGCTGAAAAAGTGAAAGCACGAGATCCTGATGTCTTTAAACGAACACTGGGAATCTCCAGCAATCCCTCGTTGGCGGAACGGAGAGGACGGAGGGGGCAGTAGGGTATCAGGAGATCTTTCAGGTAACTGGGTCCCTGATCATGTATATCATGTATGTATGTAGCATGATATAGTAGATTATATTAGACTAAATTTGCTTAGTTGTGGGCTGACATCTTTTGTTACTACAAATCCCAAAAACTGCTGCAGATGACATTGGAGCAGTAGGCAACAGTGAGAAGATTCAATAGCCTGCAGTGCATGTTAGAATTTATATAAGCTCCGATCTTTTGTTTGCTGGTCCTGCTGTCCTCCACAGGCTATGCACAGTCACAGAAGGCTGTACTTAGCCCCTGGAGAAAAGCAGTGCCAGAAAACATCTGATCAGAGATTATAGAAGTGTTAACATGCATTGCAGGCAATTGAACCTCCCACTACTGCCAATTGCTCTGATGTCAGTTGCAGAGGATTCTGGGATTTGTGGTAAAAGAAGATGTCATCCTACAAGTAACCAAAATTAGTCTAATATAATCTACTATGCTACATTAAATAGTATGTAAACCAAAATGTTTTTCCCCACAAAGTCAACCTTGGGACTAGCCCGACACTTAAGTGTGTGGTCCTTTGCTCTGAGTGTTCCCCTTTAAAAGAGACAGCACCTCTATACCCACTTCCTTTTGCTGATATCATAACCTCAACAGCAGATGGAGTACTTAGTCAAAAAAGACCCGCTAACTTGTTCAAATAATACATGAAGCATTAATTGCATTCAGAGGTAGCATAGAGGAGAAGCAGCCTGAAAGTAGAGCAATGTGTGGGATTTGTGAAGGAAGCAAGGGAGAGTAATGTGTGGGATCTGTAAAGGATGCAAGGGAGAGCAATATGGGATTTGTGAAGGAAGCAAGGGAGAGCAATGTGTGGGATCTACAAAGAATGCACGGGAGAGCAATGTGTGGGATCTGTAAAGGATGCAAGGGAGAGCAATGTGTGGGATCTGTAAAGGAGGCAAGGGAGAGCAATGTGTGGGATCTACAAAGAATGCACGGGAGAGCAATGTGTGGGATCTGTAAAGGATGCAAGGGAGAGCAATGTGTGGGATCTGTAAAGGAGGCAAGGGAGAGCAATGTGTGGGATCTGTAAAGGATGCAAGGGAGAGCAATGTGTGGGATCTGTAAAGGAGGCAAGGGAGAGCAATGTGTGGGATCTGTAAAGGATGCAAGGGAGAGCAATGTGTAGGATCTGTTAAGGATGCAGGTGACCAGTGTGTAGGATCTGCAAAGGATGAAAGGTAGAGCAGTGTGTGGGATCTGAAAAGGATGCAGGGAGAGCAATGTGTAGGATCTATAAAGGATGCAAGGAGAGCAATGTCTTGGCTCTATAAAGGATGCAAGGAGAGCTATGTGTGGGATCTGCAAAGGCTGCAAGGAGAGCTATGTGTATGATCTGTAAAGGATGCAAGGTAGAGCACTGTATAATATCTATAAAGGACACAAGGAGAGCAATGTGTGGAATCTGTTAAGCATCCAAGGAGAGTAATGTGTAGGATCTCTAAAACATGCAAGGAGAGCAACATGCGGGATCTGTAAAGGATGCAAAAAGAGGAAAGTGTGGGATCTGTAAAGGATGCAAGGAGAGCAATGTGTGGGATCTATGAAGGATGCAAGGAGAGCAATGTGTGTGATCCATAAAGGATGCAAGGAGAGCAATGTGTGTGATCCATAAAGGATGCAAGGAGAGCAATGTGTAGGATCTGTAAAGGATGCATGGAGAGCAATGTATGTGATCCATAAAGGATGCAAGGAGAGCAATGTGTAGGATCTATTAAGGATGCAAGGAGAGCAATGTGTGGGATCTGTAAAGGATGCATGGAGAGCAATGTGTTAGATTGTAAAGTATGCAAGGAGAGCAATGTGTAGGATCTATAAAGGATGCATGGAGAGCAATGTGTGGGATCTGTAAAGGATGCATGGAGAGCAATGTATGTGATCCATAAAGGATGCAAGGAGAGCAATGTGAAGGATCTATTAAGGATGCAAGGAGAGCAATGTGTGGGATCTGTAAAGGATGCATGGAGAGCAATGTGTTAGATTGTAAAGTATGCAAGGAGAGCAATGTGTAGGATCTATAAAGGATGCATGGAGAGCAATGTGTTAGATCTGTAAAGGATGCATGGAGAGCACTGTGTAGGATAGGTAAAGGATGCAAGGAGAGCAATGTGTTGGATCTGTAGAGGATGCAAGGAGAATAATGTGTAGGATATGTAAAGGATGCAAGGGAGAGCAATATGTTGCATCTGTAGGGGGTGCAAGGAGAGCAGTGTGTTGGATCTGTAAAGGATGCAAGCAAGCAGAACAATGTTTAGGATCGGCAAAGGATGCAAAGAGAGTAATGTGTAGAATCTGTAAAGGATACAAGGAGAGTAATGTGTAGGACCTGTAAATGATGGAAGGAGAATAATACGTAGGATCTGTAAAAGATGCAAAGAAAGCAATGTATGGGATCTGTAAAGGATGCAAGGAGAGCAACATGTGGGATCTGTAAAGGACATAAAAAGAGAATTGTGTGGGATCTGTAAAGCATGCAAGGAGAGCAATATGTGGGATCTGTAAAGGATGCAAGGAGAGGAAAGTAGAGGATCTGTAAAGGATGCAAGTTAGAGCAATGTGTTAAATCTTAAAGGATGCAAGGAGAGTAATGTGTTGGATCTTTAAAGGATGCAAGGAGAGCAATATGTTGGATCTGTAAAGGAAGCAACAAGAGTAATATGTGGGATCTATAAAGATGCAAGGGACAGCATTGTGTGTGATCCATAAAGGATGCAAGGAGAGCAATGTGTGGGATCTGTAAAGGATGCAAGGAGAGCAATGTATGTGATCCATGAATGATGCAAGGAGAGCAATGTGTAGGATCCGTAAAGTATGCAAGGAGAGCAATGTGTAGGATCTATAAAGGATGCAAGGAGAGCAATCTGTGGGATCTGTAAAGGATGCAAGGGGAGAAATGTGTTGGATCTGTAGAGGATGCAAGGAGAATAATGTGTAGGATATGTAAAAGATGCAGGTAGAGCAGTGTGTGGAATCTGTAAAGGATGCAAGAAGAGCAATATGCAGGATCTGTAAAGGATGCAAGGAGAGCAATATGTGGGATCTGTAAAGGATGAAATGAGAGTAATAGCTTGGCAGAAGACACCAGGAGAAAGGACTGCTGTGTGACTGGACTTCTCTGCTGGGACTAAAGAAGTAGAACTCTTGTACTTGGACCTTTAATTTAGGGTAAAAAAAAACAAACAAAACAAAAAGGTGTGTGTTTGTCTGAGTTAACTTAACTGAATGGTTATCTGAACAGTTATCTATGTGTAAATTTCAGGTGATTGAAAGGACTTGATAGCTGTGAGGTTTAAATTATTTGTAGAACGATCTAGTAAGTGGGGGAGTGGCTAGCTAGAAGGAAGCTACATTTAAAGACTGCCTTAGAAAGATTCTGCTAGTAGCTTGGCAGAAGACACCAGGAGAAATGACTGCTGTGTGACTGGACTTCTCTGCTGGGACTAAAGAAGTAGAACCCTTGTACTTGGACCTTTAATTTAGGGTAAAAAAAACTAACAAACAAAACAAAACAAAAAAGTGTGTGTTTGTCTGAGTTAACTGAACTGAATGGTTATCTGAACAGTTATCTATGTGTAAATCTCAGGTGATTGAAAGGACTTGATAGCTGTGAGGAGTGGGACCCAGGGTGGTAGCCTGGGTAAAACATTGGCTGGACAACAGGACACAGAAGGTAATTGTAAATGGAGTCCACTCTGAAGAAAGGAGGGTTACTAGTGGGTACCCAGAGGTTCAGTATTGGGTCCAGTCCTTTTAATGTCTTCATCAGTGACATTGCAGAGGACTGGAAGGAAAAGTATGCCTTTTGCAGATGACACAAAGATCTGCAACAGGGTTGATACACAAGGAGGTGTGGAAAGGATGAAAAGGACTTGGCAAGGTTGGAGGAATGGTCGAAGTATGGCAGCTAGGATTCAATGCAAAGAAGTGCAAATAATACACCTGGGAAACAAGAACCCAGGGAAGAATACACAATGGGTGGGAGGTAGTAACAACAACAAAAAGGAAAGGGACCTGGGGTAATCATATCAGATGACCTTAAGGTTAGTAAGCAATGTGAGAAGGCAGTAGGGAGGGCTGGGGTATACTGGGATGTATAGGAGAGGCATCATCAGCAGAAAACAGGAAGTTATGTATCCATCTGCACAGACTGTTGGTGAGACCCCATCTGGAGTACTGTGTCCAGTTCTGGAGACCCCATCTCCGCAAGGACATAGACAGGATAGAGGCAGTCCAGAGAAGGGCAACTAAAATGGTGCAGGGTCTGCCGAGACTAAAGGAGCTTAATATGTATACCCTTGAGGAAAGAAGGGAGAGGGGAGACATGATAGAAACTTTTAAGTACCTCAGTGGAATCAACAAAGTCCAAGAGGGTAGCATCTTTCAGAAAAAGAGATGTGCAAGAACAAGGGGACACAATTTAAAGATAGAAGGGGGGAAGTTCAGGGGCAATGTGAGGAAGTATTATTTCACAGAGAGGGTAGTGGATGCATGGAACAGCCTTCCTGAGGAGGTTGTGGGGTCTAAAACTGTGGGAGAATTCAAGAATGCATGGGACAGACATAAGGCAATTCTTGTGGGGGAAGAAATAGGCTGTTGGTTAACTAGGATCTGCGGCCTATCCTGTAGGTAGGGAAATGGGCAGACTAGATGGGCCTAGCGGTCCTTATCTGCCATCAAAGTCTATGTTTCTATGTTTCTATGTGTGGGATCTATAAAGACACAAGGGAGAGCAATGTGTGGGATCTATAAAGGATGCAAGGAGAGCAATGTGTGTCATCCGTAAAGGATGCAAGGAGGGCAATATGTAGGATCTGTAAAGGACGCAAGGAGAGCAGTGTGTGTGATCCATAAATTATGCAAAGAGAGCAATGTGTAGGATCTGTAAAGGATGCATGGAGAGCAATGTGTGTCATCTGTAAAGGATGCAGGGAGAGCACTGTGTAGGATCTGTAAAGGATGCAAGGAAAGCAATGTGTGGGATCTGTAACAGATGCAAGGAGAGCAATCTGTGGGATCTGTAATGGATGTAGGGAGAGCAATATGTGGGATTTGTAAGGATACAAGTAGAGCAATATGTGGGATCTATAAAGGATGCAATGAGAGTAATGTGTGGGACCTGTAAAGGATGCAAGGAGAGCAATGTATAGGATCTGTAAAGGATGCAAGGAGAGTAATGTGTAGGATATGTAAAGGATGCAGGGAGAGCATTGTGTGGGATCTGTAAAGGATGGAAGGAAAGCAATATGTGGGATCTGTAAATTATGCAAGGAGAGCAATATGTGGGATCTGTAAAGAATGCAAGGAGAGCAATGTGTGGGATCTTGTGATCTGTAAAGGATGCAAGGGAGAGCAATGTGTGGGATCTGTAAAGAATGCCAGGGAGAGCAATCTGTAAGATATGCAAAGGATGCAAGTAGAGCTATGTGTGGAATCTGTAAAGGACACATGGAGAGCAATGTGTAGGATCTGTAAAGGATGCAAGGGAGAGCAATGTGTTAGATTTGTTAAAAAATGCCAGGGAAAGCAACGTGTGGGATCTGTAAAGGACACAAGGAGAGCAATGTGTACGATCTGTAAGGGACACAAGGAGAGCAATGAGTTGGATCTGTAAAGGATGCAAAGAGAGCAAAATGTGGGATCTGTAAAGGACATGAGAGCAATGAGTGGGATCTATAAAGTATGCAAGGAGAGCAAAATGTGGAATCTGTAAAGGATGCAAGGAGAGGAAAGTGCGGGATCTGTAAAGGATGCAAGGAGAGCAATGCGTTAAATCTGTAAAGGATGCAAGGAGAGTAACGTGTTAGATCTGTAAAGGATGCAAGGAGAGCAATATTTTGGATCGGTAAAGGATGCAACAAGAGTAATGTGTGGGATCTATAAAGACGCAAGGGAGAGCAATGTGTGTGATCCATAAAGGATGCAAGCAGAGCAATGTGTAGGATCCGTAAAGTATGCAAGGAGAGCAATGTGTGTGATCCATAAAGGATGCAAGCAGAGCAATGTGTAGGATCCGTAAAGTATGCAAGGAGAGCAATGTGTGTGATCCGTAAAGGATGCAAGGAGAGCAATGTGTAGGATCCGTAAAGGATGCAAGGAGAGCAATGTGTGGGATCCGTAAAGGATGCAAGGAGAGCAATGTGTAGGATCTATAAAGGATGCAAGGAGAGCAATGTGTAGGATCTATAAAGGATGCAAGGAGAGCAATGTGTGGGATCTGTAAAGGATGCAAGGAGAGGAAAGTGCAGGATCTGTAAAGGATGCAAGGAGAGCAATGCGTTCAATCTGTAAAGTATGCAAGGAGAGCAATGTGTGTGATCCGTAAACTATGCAAGGAGAGCAATGTGTAGGATCTGTAAAGGATGCAAGGAGAGGAAAGTGCAGGATCTGTAAAGGATGCAAGGAGAGCAATGCGTTCAATCTGTAAAGGATGCAAGGAGAGTAATGTGTTAGATCTGTAAAGGATGCAAGGAGAGCAATATTTTGGATCGGTAAAGGATGCAACGAGAGTAATGTGTGGGATCTATAAAGATGCAAGGGACAGCAATGTGTGGGATCTATGAAGGATGCAAGGAGAGCAATGTGTGTGATCCATAAAGGATGCAAGGAGAGCAATGTGTAGGATCTGTAAAGGATGCAAGGAGAGCAATGTGTAGGATCTGTAAAGGATGCAAGGGCGAAGAATATGTGGGATCTGTAAAGGATGCAAGTAGAGCAATATGTGGGATCTGTAAAGGATGCAAGGGCGAAGAATATGTGGGATCTGTAAAGGATGCAAGTAGAGCAATATGTGGGATCTGTAAAGGATGCAACACAAGTAATGTATGGCATCTGTAAAGGATGCAAGGAGAGCAATGTATAGGATCTGTAAAGGATGCAAGGGAGAGCAATGCATATGATCTATAAAGGATGCAAGGAGAGCAATGTATAGGATATGAAAGGATGCAAGGAGAGCAGTATGTAGGATCTGTAAAGGATGCAAGCAAGCAGAGCAATGTGTAGAACCTGTAAAGGATGCAGGGAGAGTAATGTGTAGAACCTGTAAAGGATGCAGGGAGAGTAATGTGTAGAACCTGTAAAGGATGCAGGGAGAGTAATGTGTAGAACCTGTAAAGGATGCAGGGAGAGTAATGTGTAGGACCTGTAAAGGATGGAAGGAGAATAACACGTAGGATCTTTAAAAGATGCAAGGAGAGCAATGTATGGGATCTGTAAAGGATGCTGGGAGAACAATGTGTTGGATCTGTAAAGGATGCAAGGGAGAGCAATGTTAGATCTGTTAAAAAATGCCAGGGAAAGTAATGTGTGGGATCTGTAAAGGACACAAGGAGAGCAATGTGTGGGATCTGTAAGGGACACAAGGATAGCAATGTGTGCGATCTGTAAAGGATGCAAGGTAGAGCAATGTGTGGGATCTGTAAAGGACACAAGGAGTGCAATGCATGGGATATGTAAAGGATGCAAGGAAGAGCAATGTGTGGGATTCGTAAAGGACATGTAGGCCCAGATATTCAAAAGAGTTGAGCCATGCGCAGTATGGTTGCGCCTGCGCAAGTCCGAAATGCGCCATTCTGCAATATTCAGCAGGAGGCAGTTGCGCCCCTGAAAACATGCTGAGCAACAGTGCAATGATAATGAAGGCATGCGCAACCAAAGGGGGAGGAAACATGCATAAACTGCATAGCCCGATATTCAGCCCGGGCCGTGCAAAGTTATGCAGGCGGAATCCCTACCTGCGCCTGCACAAAGTTGAGCTGAAAAAAAAAAGGAACAAGTCGAGGGCCACCCACAGATGAGCTGCTGCATTGCAGGGTGCAACACAGCAGCTGCCACCTGTGGGTGGCCCTCGACCTGTTCCCGCCACACCTGGCGGCGCCCCCCCATGCCCCGATCGCGGGCATAACTGTCCCCCTCCCTGATTAGCCTGATCACGGGCATAAGTGCCAACCCCTCCCCCGTAGCCCGATCGCGGGCATCAGACCTCCCCAAAGTCCAATATCCTGGTGGTCCAGTGGACCGCTGAGTAGCCCGACCGCAGGCATAACAGTGTTCCTCCGAGTAGCCCGATCGCGAGGCATAACCTAACCTCGCCCCATTAGCCCGATCACAGGTATAACCTAACCCGCCCCCATTAGGCCGATCAAGGGCATCAGATCCTCCCCTAAAGCCCAATATCCTGATGGTCCAGTGGACCGAACGGAGCCAGATCGCGGGAGGCATTCCTCACCCCCAAGTATGAAATCCCTGGTGATCTAGTGGACCCCACCCCACCCGCCCACTGGGCCCCACCACCGCTCCCTCCCGTCAGCGGTAGGCGGCAGCACCCACCTGCCTGCCGCCCCTGCCACCCGCCAACCCCAGCAGCTCGGCGGTATGTCTCCCCCTTGGTTCAGAGCATGAGCCAATGGGCATGCAGCCATACCCGTACAGTCAGTCAGATATGTGAATGAAAATTCCACTCGTCATGCACAGTGGGTGGACAGAGGGCGATATTCAAAGCAGTTGCGCCATAGCTTAACTCCGTTGAATATCGCCCTGGCCACACCCCTGCGCAACTATTTTGAGCGGTGCAGGGGCTTGTGCCACAAACTGGCGCAGTTTGAATATCTGGGCCATAGAGAGCGATGTGTGGGATATGTAAAGGATGCAAGGAGAGCAATATGTGGGATTCATAAAGGACACAAAGAGAGCAATGTGTGGCATTTGTAAAGGATGCAAGGGAGAGCAGTGTGTTGGATATGTAAAGGATGCAAGGTGGACGAAGGATCCAACATGGTGGCAGAGAGAGAGTACATTTAGGCATCTCCTGAAATGCAACACTTAAAATCTGTCTACTAATATGAATAGGTCCTCGAGAAAAAAAAAAATTCCAAAAAATGAAACCTTTTAATGGACCAACATAGATGTAACAACAAGAACAAAGTGCTCTAGCTTTCGGACCAACCAGTCCTTCTTCAGAAGCTCATGGCAGTTGTTTAGAAAATACAATACTTATAACAGCTAGATAATGCAGAGAAAAACAGAAAAAAATCCCCATTGGTTTAAAATACTCATTTAAAAACAAACAAAAAAAAAAACAGAAGATGATGTCAGAGAAGTTAAACAGTACAATACTGCCCTCAGTCCGAATGAACCTTGGGTTCAGATGTGCTTGGTGCAACAAACATACAAAGAATCCTACTGCACATAAATTTAATTGACATAAGATAACACTGCTGAAGCAGATAACTCCCAAATCAAGCCATGAGTGTCACAGTCAGTATAAGGATGTGATTACTGAAAGGCAACCCCACCCAGCTTAAAGACAAACTAAGATAGTTATAGGGCTCATGAAATTACAATGTATGCATTAAAGACAAGAATACCGGTAAAGTTGTCTAAAAAACATCAGTGCACACTGTGTGATGTGTAAAACCTAGCTAGACATGCCACCCAGCTGTATTCTCAAGCTAAATAAAAGGCCCAAGAAATTACAAAAACCTCAGGACTATATAAATAATGTAAATATAAATTGATAATATTAGTGTTAAACAAAAAACTCTAGTAGAGGATTATCTCAAAATACTGCTCTATCTATTGGAGTTGTACCTGTTTCTTCATTTCACAAGGAAATGGCTTTTCTGGACCAAACACAGACGTCGACTTAGAAGACACAGCAGATTGAAGCACCAATGGTTAAATTTAAAGCAATTGCTTCTCCTTAAACTTCCAATATGATTCAGAGTTCTGCACTGAGAGCAGGGCTGCACTGACTTACATGGTGCCCATAGGCTGGAAATTTCATGTGCTCCCGCAATAGACATGGCTCAATTCAGGGGATGGCAACAATGCATATTCACAGTATCATCATTTTGTTGTTTGCATGACTCCAATAAACCGTTTTTCATGGCACCACTTTGGCCACAGCTTTGGTTCTTGGAGTGCTGTTTTGTTTTTATTGATCAAGACTGTTACTCAGTGGATCAGCACTGCACAGTTTTCTTGTGTTACATACTACTTGGCATCTCGGCTACTACATAAAATGCCATTGCCATTACCGTGGTGTCTGCCTCCCTACTAGTCTAGCTGCCTAGCTGGAGCCTGACTGGTCTCCTTTGCACAGAACGTTGTTTGGTTTTGCTGTGGGTTTTGGTGGTTTCGTTTCTTAACTGATTAGTTAATCCTAATCAACCAGGAGTCTCTTTTGGTATTTCACTGTCTCTTCCCTGTGTGCATGGTTGTTTGTAACCTTAAACTTTTCTAAAAGCACAAAAGAATATGCACAACCACAGTAGGTGCTAACAGCTATGCCGTTGGCACTTAAAACCTAAGGTAAACAGAGCAGATGAAGAACAAGAAGAGGACAACAGGGCAGAAAGAGGAACCAAGCATTACCTCAAGACAGAGCCGCACAGATCCCAGAGGGAGCAAAAAGAAAAACACAGAAATTGACCTCACAAGCACTCTTTTAACAGAAACCCAGGAGAGATTGTTAAAGAGGGGGTTGTCTTTTGCACCGAGTTCTAAATCAGACAAATTTCAAGTTAGAGTTGATGTTCGGAAACTGATTCATTATCTGTATCTCTTCTCCGTTTTCCACTACACAGAGAAAATGCTGGTCCTCTACAAGCATGATCTCTATATTTCCTATCCAGACCAAAACCATATTTAGGTTTGACTAAAAGTTTAACTGTCAGTTCAATTACTGTGTTTTTTATCATACATAACTACTATTTTATTTTATTTTAGAGGCAGTGTAGTGCAGTGGGTTAAGGTTCTGAGCTGCAGATCTGGAGACCTGGGTTTGAATCTCACAGCCACCTAGGTGCACACTGTGTGATCCTGAGCAAGTCACTTAACCTCCTTGTGCTCCCAGTTCGCATCTGGAAGCATGCTTTGGCTTAGTGTGCTACTCCTGGTTAAACAATGTTCCCTTTATTTTAGCTTTGAATGTAAAATTGAACATGCAGTAATATGGCACAAAGCTACGTATTTACCTGAAGTGCCATTAGCAGGGTGTTTAGTTTGGATTCAGTATAAATAGTTAACCTGATTATTCTGATTTTACTAACCCATACTAGATTACTAGTCTTACAAATCTGCATGGCTAGGTTAACCAGAGGTAGTGACAGAAACTATCTTAGAATCTCCATAAATCTTTGCATTATTGCATAGAAACTGCTTATTTCTGCTGCCATTTTTTTTTTGGGGGGGGGGAGCACCAAGGCATGAGCAGTGAGCAGCATTGATTCCAACTTGAACTGAAATTGTTCATTAATGATTTCCTGAGCATGATCTGGGACATTTACACAAGGAATAGAGTAGGGTCAACTCTTCAGAATCCTTCTGATATTTTCACTTGCCTGAGGGAAAACCCAGCCAAAAAGCAAACCTCTTTGTTTTGCTCAGACAGTGCTCCAAGAAAGCAGAAACACGCGGTCGTCAGTTGGTTATCAGTGCCACTGCCAAGAGTTATGCTTCAGAGTCCCAGTGCTGATATGTGTGCCACAGACTGTCCGAACTGAATCGACACCAGGAGCTGTCACCTGAAAGAAAAGTACCTGAAATACGGCTTCTTACAGATCAAGAGCACCCCCAGCCCAGCATTCCCTGGCTGCTCTAAATAACTTGGTGCCAGTGGGGGTTGAAATCCAAATCCGCTGCTGATTGGGGATGTTCAGCACCATGGCATTGATGGAATGGGACCGGAAGGTAAGGACATTTACTGTAAGCAAGGGGAGATGGGGGGACAAGAGACAGAAGACTCAGCACATTAACATAAGTATTTTTTTCTGGAGACAGGGAGGAAGGGAGGGAGGGAGGGAGGGAAGCCAAATAATGGCAGGGTGGGGTCACTGGGGGAGTCGGGACAGGGTGAGCTTTTTTTGTTTTTTGCCGGAGGTGGATTCCAACTTTGACTCATCACATTCGTTAAACCTGCGATGTGGTGTGTGTGCAGTGTGCCACAGGGCCAGGCTCACAGCAGCAGCACTGTCGGTGTATTCAGGCAGCACCGACACAGCAGAGACAAGGAACAAGTAGCCTTAGCAGCCAAATGTATCTTAGTGCCCAGGTGCCCCTAAACAGCTGCTGCCCACAGGCTGCAGCCTACTTGGCCTATGCATAAAAACTGCCCTGACTGAGAGCTGAAACGAACATTGAGGTGAGGGAGATTACACATATTGCTGCCATTGCCCAGACGTGTAGAGCCTTATTTCAGCTGCTTGCTACAATGGGTGAGAAAATGGATACATTTCTGTTGGAACTGAAACCTCTGACAATAAAAACACCGAGTTAAAGAGAAAGAGATAACAATTTTTGACAAAAGTGTGCAGGATTCCTATTAAACAGAAAGTTACTGCTGTCTCAGAGCAAAATGCAGTAACTCAATACGTGAATTTGAATATTAAGTCTACTTCTAGAACTACCGTACAAGTAAGCATTAAGCCACGACGGAGGTGGCATCTAATGCTGGATTGATGCATGGGGGGGTGGTGGGTGCCCGAGGCCCAGGGCCGAGGGCTACCACCCGTCCCCCCATGCATCAATCGCATTAGATGCCACCGACGGAGTGGCTAATGTGCTTGTAACATGGGCTCGGTCGTGGAGTCATCTCTGAGGGGTCCCACCGTGCGACACGAACAGTGGCACACGGAGGGGCTGCGTGACCTGTCACTCTGTGCTGTGCTCTCACAGTGCGGTGCACAGGACTAGACAGATACCGATGCGGTCATTACCTGCTGTCCCTGGACTCGTGGAGATGTCTGCACCCAACTTCTCTGTCGCACTCCTGTGCGAATCGCTGTGGCTGTTGCCGTGATGAGCGCCCCGGGAGGTCTCCAATGAGGACTGTCGGCGCCGGACTCTTGCGCTGTGCATGCTGGGGGGGCTTTCCTTCCTCTTGCCTCCCGCACACTGCTCCGGTAGTGCCCTGCTCCAGGTCGGCTCTCGCTGCTGCTCCTGGGTCTGGCTGGCTGCCTGTCGCGGATGTCCGCCGCGAGTAGTGGCCCCCCTTGCCCGTTTCTGCCGGCGGATGCCTCGTGGTGCTGGCGCTCCTCTCCCTGCTGAGCTTGGTCTCAGTGCTGCTAGGCAGGGGTCTGGCCGTGACGGTATCGCCAGGCGGCACGCATATGTTGCTAATGCCCGCTTCGGCTGCCGTCTCGTGACCCTCCTACACCTATCAGAGCGCGGGATCAGAAGCATGGTATTATTGCCATGTTACAAGTCACATTAAACTGTTCCTCTAACACACTGGTTCAGTATTTTTCAAGTCAGTTGCTTTGTGTGCACTGTTCATTGCACTGCATTAATAAAAGTTTCCTAATGGTTTGTCTGTAGCTGCTATTCAGTTTCAGGTTACTTAGCAGCTCCCCAGAAGCTTTTTATCAATGCAGTGCAATGAGCAGTGCACACATTAAGCAGTCCATAGAAAAATGATTTACCACTGAGTTGAAGGCTGCTTTCACTGCTGTGATCGGCAGTACAGATCTGCCTAATCCAGTTAACTTCTTAGATGATAAAGTATTTTTTTCTAGTTGCTGTAATCTGTGATTCACCTCCATGATTCACCTCCACCTTCAAGTTGCCAAACATGCACGCAGCACTTTCACTTTCCTAACCCCTCACGCAAACAGAAATTTATTTGCTGCTAAACTGGACATACTGCTGGACAAAACAAAACTTTTCTGCAGCTAGCATCTTAATAATTCCAAACATAGGTACTGTCCCAGTGTGTTGTTTTATTGAAGTCTGCTTTTGCTCTCATTTACAACCACTGATCTCGGATGCTGGGAGCAATCACTCACTTTCACTTTCTAGGTCCCTGACGCAGATCACATAGCATTTTTTTGGAGGGGGCAGGAGAGCTGCTGATCGGTGATAGAGTTTAGGGAAAGTGCCTAGCACAGCCACAGATTCTGCAACTTCTGTACTGTACAGGTATGTGAGGATAGTATGTGTGTCAGGAAGCAGAGGCAGGGAGGAGGAGAGCACCAAAAACAAAGTCTATCAAGTAGGCAGGTGAGCAACAAAGTCTGTTCTGTAGCCCAATTCCAAATGAAACTAAAACTAAACTAAAGCAAAACGAAAAATAAATAAATAAATAAAAAAGTGGGTTTAGTAGTGTGTGAGAAGCAAGCTTGCACTGTTATGTACAGTACTGTACAACAGAGTATTGGATCTTACCATGCCGTCACAACATCTCCCATGGAGACATCCCCAACAGTGACAGCTGCAGTGCTGAGTGTCGGCAATGCAGTGTCAGGGATGCCTCCGTTTTTCTATCGGGGGCGTGCCCCGAACACCCACCCTCCTCCGGTCTCTAGGATTCTAACTCCCGAGTCGGAGTTGACCGGGGCACACACCACAGGCACTTTCGGGGACCTGCAGAGACCATCACAGCGATGTGCAGATTTTGCTCTGATGGTCTTTGCGTTTGGGGAGTTGCTGTGACGTCGGCATTCCAGAGTACTGCACTGTAAATGCATTTGAAAATGCATTGTATAGGCGCTAAAGGGAGTTTACAGTGGCTGAAAGTGCATTGCATGTGAGTTGATGGTTGGTTGAAACAGACTTTGTATTTTAAGCATTTAGACTTGCTACTGCATTGTCAGCACAAAAAACAAAACAAACAGCAGTGAGTTGGAGAAACAGGTTAATGTGACTTGTAGTGTACAGTCATGCTACAACTTGCCTTTGATGCAGGCCATGAAATCTTACAAACAGAAAAAAAATTCTTAAAAAAAAAAATAACGAATTCCATATCTTTCCTGATGTGGCGGCAGACACCTATGAATGCTGGAAAACATTCCGCTTATACAAATTATAGATTGCTCGAGCAACCCCAACAAATCATGTTGCTTCCTTCAGTTGTGTGTTGGGTACTCATTACTGTAAGACTGTCTTACGCACTGAGCCATGATAATGAGCTTCTCGCTGACTGCTCGCACCATCAGCATTCAGATTAAAATAAAAGGATTATTTAAAAAAGTTAGTGATCTATAATAAGTTTATGGGTCCATTTGGAGAGCCTGTTATGGATCTAAGTGTCCCCTCTTGCATCCTTCGGACCACAGAACTGCTCGTGTTTGGTTTGCAGTCCTCTGGTCGTAAGAATGCATGAGGCAACACTCTTTGATCCGTAAGAGGCCCTCTAAACGGACCCATAAACTTACGAAAGAAATCAATGAACTGGGTACAACTTTTACATTGCTCTTTCCTAGAGGCGGGCAAGCCAGAGCAGGAGCGAGCCTGGCTTGAGCTTAGTGCCTGGCTCAGCTCGACTTCGACCTCTATAAGCAATTGAGAGCCAAAGGCAAGCCAAGCCACTTATGGTCAACATACGCATTTTTCCTGGCCTTAGTAGTTAGTGTAGTGTTTGAAACGTTCAACTCCTACGTGGAGAACAGCCTGCAGCAGCCAGGGCTTAGCTCGTGTTTTGGTTCATAGAGTCATGCTAGACCCCTGGCTTGGCTCTAGGTGAAAAATTCCTGGCTTGCCCACCTCTGCTCTTCCCAACTAAATGTGCTCTTACCTACGATTCGAAAATATATTTTTTACACTCCAGCACAGTTAAAGGAGCAGTATTTGTTAGTTGGCAGAAAAAGTAATCATATAGTTTTTAGCAAAAATGTATCTCTTTTTTTTAAATTCATGTTTATTGGCAACAAACGGGTACACAATCAAAGTACTTACAGTAGCAGTATAGGTACAATTAGATAGTTTTCATCCAACAATACAGTGGCAGTTAATTATTTCTACTAAGAAGACTCTAGGAGTGTCCAGCCTTTTCATTAGAATCAAGCTTCCCAACATCTCATTGAGCCAGGTCGTGAAGCTACGACCTTCTTCTTCCCCTGTAGGCCCAGTCCCCTTTAACATCTTGCCCTCTCTCCCCTATATTAGGTAAACATCTTGTTTCAGCTAGCCACTGTCCCAGAACCTGGGTTCCTATGTTCATCTAGCCAGATGAACCATCTTGTCCACCTACGAATAAAAACATGTGTCTGCAGGCTGATTTTAATGGTCAATTCTTCCAAGTCTGAGATTTCTTGTATGATTTGAATCCAGGTTCCGATAGCAGGTGGCTCTGGCTTCAGCCAGGCGCGAGTAATGGTTTTATGTGCTGCTGCCAATACTATAGCCCAGAGGTACATTGAGTCAGCCCCCCTAACTGCAGAGGGCGGAACGCCCAGAATCGCCTCTGGCCACTCCAGTGGGCATTCCAGCATGAAAAGGGTGCCCAGTGTCGCCGTTACCTCAGACCAAAAAGGTCATATCTTAGGGTACGTCCAAAAAATGTGTAAATGATGTGCGTTGTCATCCTCACAGAGTCTCCAGCATGTACGAGGGTGGGTTGGGTCTCTCCTATGGAGAAGTGTTGGGGTAAGAAAGTAGCGGACCCTTATTTTCCAGCTAAATTCTTGCCAGAGTGGAGATCTGGTTGTTTTAATAGCCGTGTAGAATACTTTGTCCCAGTCCACCTCCCTGCCATCCATACCGGACTCCCTTTGCAGCAAAAATGTATCTCTGACCTCCTTAGAGTTGTCCTTTGTGTAATTTTAGTTTTCTACGATAGTTTGAAAACAGCTTTTATAGCTAATTTTGTGATTATTGACTTGTGACATTAAAGATGGTCGCCACTCCAAGTTTTAAAAATCTCTTCTGTTGATGTTATGTGTTTTATGTACACACTAGCTTCATATTGTGCATGTATACGAATGGTGTTAGCATGTGTTTCTGATGGCAAACAGCACATTGCAAATTGCAGGCATGACACAGGAATGAGCATTTTAAAAACACCATAATCCTGTATCTTAGTTCAGGAATGAAGAATCTGTTGCAGTTACTGGCAGGGAACTGGTTTGGGTTGGGAGTGGCTACATCTGTCTGTGTCTGCGTTTTATGGTGTGCACCTCCTGTTTCTGGGGATACCTTTTGTATTTTTGCTTTAGAGGAGACCTGCAGAGTTATGTTTAACAGAGACTACCCCTGCAAAGTAATAAAGCTCTTGTAAGTTAAGCTGTGCTTTGAAGTGTCCTCAGTGAACCTCAGAAATATAAAAGTATATGTTTTAAATTATGCTCCCATTGCTATCAATGGAGTGCATCCCCCCCCCCCCGCACTCTACAAACTCCTACAGTACATCACAAAACATAGGAGTGCAGGGGCAGCACCAGATTAGACTGGGGTCAGGAAGGAACAGGACTGGGTGGCCATCTCTCATTAATGAGTCATTTCCCATCACAGAATATGAAATGAAAAATGGTAAAATATGAAGAGTTAAACTCCAGTGTAGGCAAGCTACCAGTTGTGGGGGAAGGGTTATGGAAAACATCAGGGACAAAATTCCCGTTGCTGCGGCAAAATGTCGGTGCCAAAAGGTGACCACTTGTGGGGCTGCAGGAGTCCCGCAGCGGTGGGTATTCTCAAAGCTGGAGCTGGACTATGACCGGCTCCACGATATACGGCTGCTTGCGGGAGGTGTTGCCCGGGAGATCTTCGCAGCTGTGGCAAAATGCTACAGCTGGTGGGAGCAGCTGTAACATCCTTCACAACCGCTGCAGCTGAGAATTGCAACCAGCGCAGCTGCGGGCGATTTCAGCCTGCAACTGCAGTTGCAGAGTGGAACTTTGGTCCCAAAAGTTTTGAAAATGCTGCCCCAGCTCTGTTGCTTTTTAAATGTAGCTTTGTAGGTCATCTTTGAAAATTGCCTGGACCCATGTAACTGTGGCAAGGTACTTTACATACACAGGCTGGAATGATCATTAGCCAAGGAAATTGTTCTGTCTGCCATTTTATAAGGACAATGTATGAAACCTGCACGCATCTCCTCTTTATTAGGGTTCTGCGGGGGCCGATTGGTATTTCATGTATAGCACGAATAGTAGGGCACCTGAATATTTGGAAGCCCTTCCCCAATATGGGACTACTCCAGTATTCCGGATAGGCCACCCTCCACCCCAGTCCAAAAACCAGATAAAAAAATTCAATCTCTTCCCCCCACTCTATGACAGTATCCCAAGCCCACCGTTCTCCCCAGCACCCCAAATCTGTTTGAATTAATTGAATTGTAAAGAAACTGTCACTATGGGTGACCGATATAACCCACTGGCCTCAGTGGCTGGTTGCGTGTGTAGTACTAAAAAAATGCTCCCCCACTACCCCTAGCAGCACTCTGCTTCCACCCTCTTCCTCCAGTACCCAATTCTAATGGAGGAAGACGACTGGCACAACCCACCCTCTCCCATGGCTGACTGCTGTCTTTATACATTTCAGAAGCACCTGTGGTGCTAAAAAATTTTTTTCCAAGGTCCCCCCACCCTCCTACCCTCTTCTTCCCCAGCACCCAGTTCTACTGAAGGAAGAAAACCAGCACAACCCACCCTCCTCCACAGCCATCCACCTTCTGATGAATGACAGCACTTGTTCCCTTGGTGTTTCAAACAACATGAAGTCTTGCTGTATTCTGACATTATGCAGTTAGCCCCAGCACTTGAACTGCTCTGGAGAGGAAAGAGTTAACTCTATGCCAGAGCACAGAACATTGAGCCCGAGCTCGGTTCAAACCTCTGTCTGCTGCACTTGGAAGTACAATCATCAGATTCTTTGCTCTGCCTAACTTAACAGTCGCTACAGAGATCTCTCTTTCACTATCGGTTCGGTACAGTAAAAAACGTTGGTTTTAAACCACTATGTCTTGTTTTTATTTTGGTTCAGATCCCTGTCTGTGGTACAGTAAGTGCTTAGGTAGTGGACTGAGTGTTACTTGTGTGTGGAAATTGTAAAAGTAGTTTTCAATCGGTTCGACTGAACCGATTGTCTACTTTATTTCTTCTAAGTTTATTTTGTTTCTGTATTTAGTGTGAGGTACTGGTCCTTATCGGTTCTAAAAAAACTTATTTTTAGACATTTTTTTCAAATACCCGTGACACGGTTAGGAACCGATAAGGGGGTCTTGCCTGGCTTTTGCCGAGTAAAGGGTAAGTTTTAGGATGGCTTTGTCTGAGAAAGCCAAAAGAAAAACCGGGCCCACTGAGTTTCAACACTGCAGTGAGTGTGGGGAGGCCTTTGCTAAGGCTGATCCCTACACCACCTGTGTTTAGTGTCTGTGTTTTGACCACCTTGATTCAGACTGCCAGATTTGTAAAATTTTCCTAAGGCCACCTTAGATAAAAGATTGGGCAGGCTTAGGGAAAAGGAGGCTGAGAAGTCTGCTGACCTGGATGGCCAGCCCAGTTCGGTTCCGACCGAACCTGAGGGAGTGCCCACTGACCTCCCACTGACCTGGGCGAGACTCCCTTGGGCAAAAGGAGAGCCGATCCTGAGGGGTCGGTTCCGGTTAAGAGAAAAAGAAAGGATAAATTGGTCAGTTCAGATCCAGAACCACATCGTCCAACCGCCGAAGAAATTGCCAGGGTGAATAGTATAGTTGAATTGCTCCGTCCGGTTCCGACCGATCCGGCGCCTCTCGGTAGGCGTTCGGTTCAGTCAGTTCCTTTGGCTCCGGACTAATTCCCAGAAGAGTATTATGAACCAGATCTGGAGGGGGATGAAGATTATGATGACGACGATGATAATGATGGTATTGAAGGTCTGGATGAGCCTATAGAAACGGACATCTCCCAAGACAGGCCTTCTAGCATTTCCCCTCCTAGGTTTCTGAGTCTCCTTCATACTTTTTGTTTTACAAAAAGGTGGCAGAAACCCTCCAGCTCCCTCTGGTTGAAGCTGTTGAGGAACAAGAAGAGCCTGACTTTGTGGAAATGATGGACATCCCAGAGTCAAAAAGATTGTCTATTCCCTCCATAATTCCCTGGGGAAACAGACACAAAGACTGTTTAAAACACCAAATTCTTTACCTCCTGTGGACAGATGAATGGACAAGAGGTACATTCTGTCAGGCTCAGGTACTGAGTTCTTGTACCAGCAATGCAGCCATGTTGGGGTTGTGCAGGCTGCAGCCTGTGATAAGGTTAACATATCCTTGGCTTCGCACCCCCCAGATAAAGACTCCAGGAAGCTGGATGCCATGGCTAAAAAACAGTACATGGCATCCTCCTTGGGACTCAGGCAGGCTAACTACATGGCCTACACAGCCAGATACCAGAAGTCCAGATGGGATACTGTTCTGAAACTGGCTAAACAGGCTTCCCCCCAGTTTGCCAAGGAGCTGGCTACTGATGGGATTGAGGCATCTAAGATCCAGTTTCATGCAGCTGTGGACTCAAATGATGTGTCGTCATGAGTCATGGCTACATTTATGGCTCTTCGGAGATTGGCTTTGCTCAGATGTACTAGCCTCTCACAGGACACCCAGGCTAAGGCCATGGATTTCCCTGTTGTGGATAATTCTCTGTTTGGGGAGCAGACAGGGAATTATATGAAGAAAATGGATGAATACAGGACTACCTACAGGGGTGCACAGGCCAAGGAAAGGCAGGCAACTCCTCAGAAGAAGCAATCTAGGGGCAGGGGCAGGCCTTTTCACAGGCTTTTCTACCAGGCACAGGCCTCCTCTCCTTTTCCTCAGAGGGGGTTCTTTAGAGGGAGAGGCAGAAGGGGGATGAGCAGGGCTGATTCCTCCTCTCAGTCTAAGGCTTCTGCCAAGCAGACACCTTGATGTGTCAGCACAGGTCGACTCCCCCTTTCCTGTAGGAGGCAGGCTGGCTTACTACTTCCAGGCCTGGAAGTCTGTTACCTCAGACAAGTGGGTCCTGGAGGTAGTAAGCCAGGGACTGGCCCTCAGCTTCAAATAATTTCCAAAGCTGAGGGTCAGGTCTCCTCCACCTGCAAAATCTGCGAAACCATTGCCCTAGAGGCAGAGGTTTCCTCTCTGCTGGCTCTAAGAGCCATAGAGAGAGTTCCTATTACACACAGGGGCAAAGGTCTGTACTCCAGGTACTTTCTTACCCCAAAAAAGACAGGGGAGTGGTGGCCCATCCTACATCTAAGATACTTAAACAAGCACCTAGTAAAGCCAAAATTCAAAATGGTGACTCTGGGAATAATTCTTCTCTCTGTAGGCCAGGGGATTGGCTAGCCTCCCTGGACCTCAAGGATGCCTATTTTCACATTCCCATCAGGTGCTCCCACAAAAAGTGCCTCAGGTTCAAACTGCCTTCAGGCCATTATCAGTTCAGCGCAATGCCCTTCGGCCTTACATCAGCACCAAGGGTGTTCACAAAATGCCTAGCAGCTAGTGGCCTTTCTAAGGAGACAAAACATTTCCATACCTGGATGACTGGCTCATTGTGGGTCAATCTCCAGACCAAGTCAAGTCAAACCTGCAAGTGACCCAGCAATTGCTCACTTCTCTAGGATTCCTCCTCAATCTTTCAAAGTCAGTTCTCGAACCAGTGTAGCTCTTAAACTTCATAGGGGTAGAGCTGGATGCTGTCAAAGCAAATCCTTTCTCCCTCTGGCAAGGGCAAAGGCCTTTATAGACCCAGCTTCTTCCTTTCGCCTTCTGGTGTCTCGACCAGCAAGGCATTTTCTTCAATTCCTGGGTCACATGGCAGCTTCCACTGCAGTAGTAAGAGGGACCAGATTTCAGATGAGGGACATCCAGTTCCACTTGAGGGCCTTTTGGTCTCAGAAAAAAGATCCTCTAACCAAACTAATTCCAGTGACTCAGACTCGGATCCAGGCTCTCTAATGGTGGTTGGGTGAGGACAATCTCAGATAAGGAGTCCTATTCATCACTCAGTCTCACTTTGTGGTTCTAACCACAGATGCTTCTCTCCTGGGGTGGGGAGTTCACTTGGGAGTCCTCACAGAACAGGGAGTGTGGTCCCCTCAGGAGTCTCTACTTCACATCAATATGCTGGAGCTCAGGGCAGTGCACCTGGTTCTGCAAGCTTTCTCGGACTCAGTACAGAACAAGGTGGTTCAGGTCAGGACAGACAACACCACCACCATGTTGTACATCAGCAAGCAGGGAGGCACTCGGTCTATGGCCTTGTGCATGGAAGCCATGAAGTTATGGTCCCTGGCTTATTCTCTACAGACATCTCTGGTAGCAGTCCACCTTCCAGGGAAGGACAATGTGCTAGCAGATGCATTGAGCAGGATCTCCCAGGGCCATCACAAATGGTCCCTGGATCCCCTAGTGTTAAAGGTGATTTTTTCAAGGTGTGACACTCCAGAGATAGATCTCTTTGCAGCCCCAGACAATCACCAACTTCCTCTCTTCTGTTGCAGACCCCCAGTCTTGGGCTCAGTCCCCCTGGATGCCCTGATTCTGAATTGGGAGGGGAAATTTCTATATGCCTTCCCCCTTTTTCTCTATTATTCAAGGTTCTGGTCAAGATAAGGTCACAATCTTGCAAAGTGATCCTGATTGCTCCAGACTGGGTCAGGCAGCCTTGGTATCCTCTATTGCTGTCCGTAGCAGTCCATCTTCCCCTATCTCTTCCCAAGAATCACAATCTGTTAACCTCCACTCAGGGGAGGATTTGGTACCCCAACCTTCAGTCTCTCAATCTCAAAGCATGGCTCTTGAAGAGCTAGAATATGCAAGCCTGCATTAGTCTCAGGGGGTTCTGGACATTCTCAAAGCCTCTCGAAAACCTGCCACCAGAAAAACGTAGAACTCCAAATGGAAAAGATTCAGCATTTGGTGTTCTAATAAGCACATATCCCCAGATTCTGCTGACTTGGCTATAGTTCTGGATATATGGTTCATCTTAATGGCTTAGGCCTCAGACCAGCTACCCTGAAAGTACACTTGTCAGCTGTTTCTGCATTCCTGTCAGTGGGAAAGGCCTCCTCACTGGCATCTCATCCTGCTTTCTGTAAATTCTTTAAAGGATTGCTCCATACTAATCCTCCTTTTAAGGATCCTATTCCTGTTTGGGACCTTAATGTTTGCATTGCTCAGCTTATGCAACCACCCTTTGAGCCTTTGGCCTCAGCAGAACTTAAGTACTTGACCTGGAAAACTGTGTTCCTGGTAGCTATTACCGCTGCCAGATGTATCAGTGAATTACAAGCTCTGTCAGTGGATCCTAATTTTATCTCTTTCCATAGAGATAAGGTGGTCCTTAGAAACAACAGGAGGTTCTCACCAAAAGTGGTTTCAGATTTTCATCTTAACCAGTCCATGTCTCTTTCTGTGTTCTTCACTGATCATTCTTCTTCTTCAAGAGAGAAGATTACACAGTTTGGATGTTAAGAGGGCACTTAGCTACTACGCTGAGCGCACTAAGGCACTTAGGCTCGACTGTCCTCAGTTGTTTCTCACTTATGGTGAAGTGGGAAAGGGTAAACCTGCCACTAAGAGTACTATTGAAAGGGTGGATTGTCTCTTGTATACAATTCTGCTATGAAAAGCTAAGCAAAGTACCCCCTCAGGCCTGAGGGCTCATTCGACTAGGGGTACAGCTGCTTCTCTGGTTGCTGCCAGAGATATATCCTTGTTAGAGTTATGCAAAGCAGCCACCTGGAAAACAGTCCATACATTCACCAAGCATTACTCTCTGGATATCCAGGCTAGGAGTGATGCTAGGTTTTGGTACAGCAGTAATGCAGAGCCTATTCCCAAAATAGGTTCCGTACCCTCCTCCATGGAGGTACTGCTTGGTAGTCTGCATAATGTCAGAATACAGCAAGACGTCATGTTGTGTGAAGAAAAAATTACTCACCTTCATAATTGCATTTCTTCAAATGAAGTCTTGCTGTATTCTGACCTCCCTCCCTGCCTCCCCTCTCAGAACCTGGTTTTTGAGAAGTGGTCTGGCAGGTGCAGTGTTGCACCTCAGGGGTGCAATTGGCACTCTTCCCTTTTTAGAGGGGGGGAGTGGGTTACATTATATATATTTTTCTATACTTACGTTTTGTTCACTACCTAGTTTTTGTTTTGGAGTTCTCGACTTGAGTCTTTTTGGGGACCCAAAATATTTGGTTGCCTTTTGGCTAGTAGATTTTACAAGTTCCACTTAACAGGTGTAGTTAGTTAGTATTAGTTCGTAAGAATCTGACGGTTACACTTCAAAGTGCAGCACACAGAGGTTTGAACTGAGCTGAAGCTCAACGTTCTATGCTCTGGCATAGAGTTAACTCTTTCCTCTCCAGAGCAGTTCAAGTGCTGGGGCTAACTGCATAATGTCGGAATACGGCAAGACTCCATTAGAAGAAACACAGTTACTAAGGTGAGTAATTTTTTCTTCTTATAGTAATACCAGCTAATCAGGTTGGTAAGGACATAAAGAGTAAATAAAAAAAAAAAAAGAACACGTATAAGCATGGCACAAACTGCCAGCTTGCTATACCCATTTCATTGCTATGTGAGCTGAATTCAAGGACATAACTCCTTCGGTCCTGTGGCCACCATATGGTGTTAGAACCATCCATTGCTGAACCTAATCCAAAATAGCCACTGGGAGAGAATGAGTTAACTAAACACGTATCCCTTGCACACACAGACATGCACATTTTACCTTTCCCTGGCCAGTATGGTATATAAGCCTGCTAGCATAGATACACAGATACATAGATGCTGTACCTATGCCACTGACAGGTGTCATGCATGAAGCAGAGGCAACAGTGAGAGCATGTGCTGTGTGTTTGTGTTTAAATTCAAATGTAATTTTAGAGTAATAGGTTTGAGGGGTGTAATTTCATGTATAAAAGGTAAGTAAATTCACATACTTCAGGAGCATTGGATTAAATGGGGGATGGAAATCATTAACTTTAGGGTTATTTTCAAGATGCTAAACTTCACCTTTCTTCTTTGTTCTCCAAAACATTCTTTCATAAAAAACAACCCTTAGTTCTCTGACTCTGGATAAGCCCGACCACTTGGTCTGGATGAGCACTCACTGTCCTGGGTCGAGAGCTCTCCTGGGTCGAGAGCTACCTGATCAACCGTACCCAAAAAGTCCGCTGGCGAGGAACCCAATCTGGCACAAGACCCATCATCTCCAGGGTACCCCAGGGCTTGATCCTGGGCCCCCTGCTATTCTCACTCTTTCTCAGCGACATTGAGGACAATTGCATGCTCAGCAACCTCATCCTATACGCGGACGACACTGTCATCTACTGCAGTGACCCACAACCCAGTGTCATCTCCGCCAAACTGCAGGCCTGTCTCTTAACTCTCGAGGCCTGGTTCACCTCTAACTCCCTAAAGCTGAATGAAGACAAAACTAAGGCTGTCCTGTTTGGGACTAGACGCCTGGGCACTGACAGAAGCGAGCTACTCCTGCTCAACTCAGCCCAAGGAAAGAGAGTAGAGGTCATTGACAAGTTCAAATACCTCGGGGTCCTCCTTGACCAGGAGCTGACCTATAAACCACACATTGACTCCATAACTCGGGCCATCCATCAAAGGCTTGGCCTCCTCTTCCATCTGGGCAACTCCCTCTCTGGCGAGGCACGACAAGCCATTGCCAACTGCAACCTCCTCCCCTCCATCCTGTACGGTGCCCCCTGCTGCATTTCCTCCGTGAGACAGAACTCAACAAACTCACCATGCTCTACAACCGAGTTGCTCGCTTTGCAACTAACTCCTTCCCTAGGAGGCACCACTGTGAGGCCCTCGTGGACCTAAACTGGCCCACCCTATGGCACAAACTGGCATACCCTGCTGCCTGCCTTGCCTTTAAATTCTCCTCCCTCGGTTCTCCTCCCCACCTTCGAGGGCTCCTCACTTCTAAAGTCCAGTGCCGAACCCTGCGATCTTCTGCAAGTCGCCCCCTTGATATCCCTCGTGTTCGCACCAACCAAGGCAAGCGCTCCTTCCAACACGCTGCCTCCTACCTATGGAATACCCTCCCAGCAAGCCTGGTTGACAAGCCTTCCCTCCCTCGGTTTAAGTCGGACCTCAAAGTGTATCTCCTCAAACTCAGCCTCTGTGGTTGTAATCGCTAGCCCCCAGGCCGGGCCCTCTCCCCTGCTACCACTGGCTTAACCTCGCCTACTCCCCCCAAGAATCTCTTAAGCTAGGATGTAAATGTACTGCATACCTGTCTTAACACCTATGAACTGTGTGAAACCTGATGACTCTGTGCTAAATGTATGATTCCGTACATGTGCCTGCTGTAACTGCTGTATATCAATGCCAATGTATGTATATGTATCTGTTGTAACTACTGTATATCGATGCCAACGTATGTTTTCTCTGTAACTAATTCTGGGTCGCCCCTGAAAAAGGGACCTCAGGTCTCAGTGGGTTTACCCGGTTACCAAAATCTAAATAAATAAATAAATAAATACACAGGGTTCGATTGTCAAAGAATGGATTACCTGGTCAGTAAACTCACAAGCCAAGATGTGATTTACAGTTGTAATATTCAGCTGTGATTTCAGTGGACAAGTAACTTGTGCTATGTTTTGGCATATGCAGATGCTTTTTTTGCACAAAGTGTTAAGTTGGACCACAAATAAATTCATTTATATTGAAGTTTTGTATGTAACCCCCCTACAAATGGGGGTTCCCAAAAAGTCTTCCTTGAGCTTGCCTAAATGCTCACTGCCAGGCTGGTGTCCTGCGTTTTAGCAGTTTAAATGTGATTACCAGAGCCTGTATAGCCTCTGTGTACTGTCTCTTTAAGAGCTGCCTGATTGCAGCTTAAGCAATCTGAGAGGGAGCTCTGTTGAAAGATGTTACTATTTACTGAAAATCATATAGCGTGATAATGATAATGTAGTTTGTCTAACCTGCTTTCTTTGCAGCAAGAACTGTTTTGTTTGTCTCCACTATCTTGGTCCTGGACTGCAAATTGGACCAAACAGTACTGGTGTGACCTAAAATGTAGCCAGACTACAGGAGCTGTCTGAATTCAAAATCTGTAGGAACTGTAGTTTGAACTTTTTGCGCCTTTTTTGCAACTGAAGGGGGAGCTCTTGCTTTGACTGACAGCCAAATCAGCTAACCAAGTCTTTTGGATGTTTGGGAAGTCCCGGGCTGCTTGCAGTTTTCAGTTAGTTCTGAGCTGGAAGTTCAAGAAGAAGGAGCTGAAGTAATTCTGAGCAGCAATCCTGAGTGGATTCGCGTGGGAGAACTGGGAAAAGGCTGAATGTTTGGCCTGTATGTCTGCCTGCTGCTCATGAGAGGGAGAGAAGTGAATTATTTTGGAGTAAATCCAAGTTTGTGTGACTAAAGTAAGCTACTGAAGTGGGTCAGGCTCAACCTGAAGATGACCGAAGAGTTTGCTGAATGCGAGCGGCCTGTCAGGAGCTCCAGCTACCCCTAAGCTCCCAGTTTGTCTCTGTGCAGTCTGGGCCGTGCCAGACTGGCCCAGCCAGACTACCCACTGCACAGAGAAGCCATCGACGAGAGGCCTGCCTGGGGACCAGCCCCCTGCTTCACGCTTGAACAGCAACGGCACCTCTGCGACTCGTGTGGGCCCTGCTTCTCCTGCCATTCCAGATCAACCACCTGCAGTCTCGATTTTCGTCCAGCCTGTGTCCAGTCTTGGGTATCGTGAGTAAATACCAGGGTAGCTCCCTGCAACAACAGCTTAATCTGAGTGTGTCATCTGATTGTCTTGTTGTTTTGTTTCCTTTACGAACTGAGCCCTCTGTCTCCAGATTACAAATATTGTGTACTGTGCATGTTGTGTTTTCCAAATACAGGACTACAACCAGCTGCAACCACGGGCAACGGTCCTGGCTAGCCCATTTCTTCTCCACCTGGGTACCCAGAGATGGACTGTGTGGGAGGACTCAAAGCTCATGCATAACTGCTTGATTGACTTAACCTTTAAGCTAATTGACCTGATTTTGCCCCTTCCTTGTTCAAGTCCCCTGAATAAATCAGATCTAACGTTTTCTGCATGTAATCTGACTGTGGTTCCAGTTCGTGCTCAAAGTACTGTACTGTTGCTATTTGCTGTGCATAACCTTGTTTTACAGGGGGTCCTCAGGGTCGAGCCAGAGGAACCAGCCCTGGTGGTAAGTGCAAACAGTGTGGGCACTTGTGTAGTGTACCGGGGTATTGTGAAAGTGATTATTGTCCAGTGTTCAGGCCACTAGAGGGGAAAGAGGGGGGTTACAGTGTCCTGGAGGGCTGTGCCCAGGTTAGCTTGACCATTACCAACCCTGACCTCCGGGTGGAGGCATCCGTTTCAGAACTCAGGCTCCTTAACCTGCTACTAGCCAAGCAGGCAGGGGTAGTAGCCCTTGGGATAGTGCCACCTAGGGGTTACATGTACATAAAACAAAGTTGCAGAGGATCTCATGGGAGGAGATGAGCCTTTTAAAATGCTGTCCTTTTTTTATCACTACTATTTTTCATTGGCATGTCTCATCAGATACAATATTTACAAATGCAGCCACAAAAAGGCCGATAGGGTCCTAGTGTCGCTGGCTCAGGCTGACGGCCTCATAGGCAGCACTGTACCAACAGGTATGCAAAGTGTTTTTATGTTTTGGATCTACAATGTCGGTTCAACAACACTTTTGTCGACCAGCATCACAGCGACGGGATTTATGTCGACCGCAAGTTGTGGTAGACATAAATCCCATATGTCTCCCGGTCCTGTTTTTCTATCCGGGGGCTTTGCCCCTCAAACCCCCCGTACTGTGGATTATCAGCTCTAGTCAGAGTTGATTCAGGGAGGGGGTGCAGGATCGGGAGACAGTGTAACCCTGTCTCAGGCTCACCAACATAACAACCTGTCGGCAAAGTGTCAATTTTACCGACAGCGAGGAATGTCGCTGTGTTGGTGTCACCGTCAGGTTGGCTTACCCATGTTTTCACTCAATTTCCAGACCCCTTTTTTTTTTTACCTACATTTAATGGTCCCATCCTGTGGTCCTAGTTCCCACCACACATAGCCTTATTATATTAGAATCTGGGTTACTAAAGGAGGGGACGTTGGCCAGAACAATGAGGTAACTCACCTGCTTTATTGCAAAGTGCCACAGGATCTTCAAATTCCACCTCTACAACCACCACAGGCTGGCCAAATGGACTTCATTTAATATCTCATCTAAAGGATGGTACCTTCACCAGGTTAGCCCTCACCTAGTGACCTGCAGCAGTGACAGGGCTGGGTATTAGCCCATGTACCTTCTATGAAACTTGAACCCTTAGCCATGAAGTCTTCCTGGTCTAGCAGTGAGAGTACCACCAGTTGAGTCAGTGCAAAAGTAAAACAGTACTAATTACGCAAAATTAAACCTACACCCAATGCAAAGCATCATGGGTAGTATAGTCAGACCCACTCAACTGAATATCACTTAAGTACACATCCTGTTTAAATTAATACATTTTCAGTGTCATGATTCATTTCCTATTCATGTAGTGTTATTTTGCCCTGATAAAAGAACTGAGTAGCCAATTTAAATGAATAATTTTGGCAAGGGTTTCACACTACCTGATACTCATTGATACAAGTGTGTCACAGCATTAATTTCAGTTGGTTTCACCTGATGTGTTCCCTACTCAGCCTAACTAGCTGTCAAATGTGGGTAGATTAATGTCTGCTCCCTGTCATCAAATACCTTACTAATCCTACTAAACTGCCACAGTGCATCGGCTCTCTAGCGCAGAAGCACTAAAATTTCTCTTTCTGAGAGAGTGAAGCCCTCTGTATTCTACCTCTCCCAGGTATGGCACAGTCAGTAGCTGCCTGTCGGTGGGTGTCTCACATCCCCATATAGCTATAGACCACAGACAAGTCCTAACCAGGATGAAACATGCATGTGTGCCTGCTTTTTCTAGCCTTTGCAGATTATTTGTGATGTCTTTTGGCATCCTACAGTCCTATGTAAAGCCGTGTCAGCCTAAGCTACTTCATAGCAATTTGCATACACTACCCATGATGCTTTGCATTAGGTGCGTATGTGTACTTTTGTATTGTTTGCCATCTTGGCTTTATTACCAATGCCCTTCCAGGATAACCCTACTTCAGTGCTTTTACACTGTTTCTTTTCTTTTTTTTTTAAGTCAGAGTAATAATTATGTCCAATTGGCTGGTGACCTTTTTTGAAAATATAGATGGCTCCCTTCAATGTCATGTGCACTGCCTGATAGATGTGAACCAAGAAGAAACAATCAGGCAGCGATGATGGTGACATTTAAAATTCAATATTATTTAAAGAGCAACCGGAGTAAAATCCCTAGAATTATTATTTTTTTTCCTTTATTTATTTACAGTAGCTGCCTACCTCCTGCTGGGGTGGTCCTATGGTTCCCCTAATCTGGCCCTGTTCTGGTGGCTCCTGCATCGGGCACTGTGCCCGATCTACTACCTCCTCACCCTCACACTCTCCGAGGTCACATCACGGACCCCCTCACAGAAGACCAAGGGGTCAGGACCAGAGCAAGCTTCTGGGAGCGTCTGATGCAGCATCGCGGGCAGGCCTTCATGATCACTGGAGGATCGGCAGTTTCGCCCCCTGTAGTTCCCCCTCTACAACCTTGGCGTGCAATGATGCCAGTGACGCTACGGTGTACGCTTCCACTCAGTGTGCACCAGATGTCTGCCCGAGCTGTCCCCTCTAACACACTGCGATTTCCACTCTCCCCCAGCTACAGCCAGGAGCCAGCACATGTGTGGGTACACTGTCCCAGCCTTCCGGTGGAGGAAAGCAGTCCCACGGATGCTCAATCCTTCTCCTCCCAACCGACTCCAGTGACCTGAGTCTACTCCCAAACCCGGGTCGCCGGTGTAGTGTGAGGTGTGGCATCCAGCGCCTCAACCCTCAGCACCACCGGGCCAGCAAAATCCTTAAATAATGGTATTTACAACAGTGATGTTTAACGTTTCTGTTTTCTAGTTTGTTAGGCAGCACACTTTCATTTTCCACCTATTGTCACCATCTGACCTATTTTACATATTCTCTTCTGCAAATGCATCAAATGCACAGTGCACACAGCCAGCACCCTGTGCATGTCTCAGAGGTGCTGTGGCTGCAGTTTCATTTGTGAATGGAGTGTTTTGCCATGCATGAGTTGTGCTTTTTACTAGTGCCATGATGAGTGCAACTGAGAAAGCATGCTTGATGTGCACGTTCATTTTTTGTTGGAGGTTTGCGCACTTACATCCAGTCTTGGGCATGCATTATCTTGGCCAAAAGACGACCAATTGCTTGTGTATGTTTGAGCCCCACCCCCTGGAATTTTGCATTCTGCCATCCTCTCATCAGGATTCCAATGTAATTGCCTCAAACAGAGAATAGGTTTTCATGGTCTGGGGGTGGGACTTTAAAATAAGTCTTCTGGTGCTGGTAGTAAGCCCATGTCAGGTGTTTAGAAAATATATCCAAGGAGCAGGATGGAAGAGGGTTGCCTGGATATTGTGGCAGTCACAGAAACATGGTATACAGAGAACCACGACTGGGATGTCAACATACCAGGATACATAATCTACGGGAGGAACAGGGAGGGTAAAAGAGGAGGAGGAGTAACTCTCTATGTAAAGGAAGGGATCAAAGCAACAGAACTAAAGAGTAAACACGGAGCAGATGAGGCACTCTGGGTCACCCTGGAGACAGGAAATGGCACCACAATCTGCAAGGGGGTTGTATACAGACCCCCATCTCAGGGGGAGGAAATGGACAAGGAAATGATAGAAGGCATCCTTAGAATGGCAGAAAAAGGGGAGATACTGTTGATGGGGGACCTGAATATGTCAGATGTTAACTGGAGCACCATTGCTGCAGGCACATCCAAGAGCAGGGTCATTCTTGATGACCTACAAGGGGTATGCCTCAGACAGCTAGTATTGGAAACCACTTGGGAGGGAGCAGTCTTAGACCTGGTACTATCAAATAGGGATGGAGAAAGAATCTCAGATTTAGAAGTGGGTAGTCATCTGGGAACAAGCGATCACCAAACAGTGTGGTTCATGATAAACACAGCCATACAATCAAGCCATACAAAAGCAAGAGTATTGGACTTTAGGAGGGCTGACTTTGGGAAAATGAGAGAGTGCCTCAGAAAAGCGCTAGCAAACAGGCAAGAAGGAGGGGTGGAGGAAAAATGGGGGGTAATCAAAAAAGCCATCACAGAGGCAACAAGCCTTTGTGTAAAGCAAATCAACAAAACACAACGTAGGAAAAAAACACTATGGTTATCAAAAGAGTTGGCAGGGAAGGTTAAGGAGAAAAGGATAGCATTCAGGAAATTTAAGGAAACACAGAAGAAGCAGGACAGAGAACTTTATCAGTTAGCAGAAAGAGGCAGGAGGCAGTCAGAATAGCAAAGGCCCAAACCGAGGAAAGTATAGCCAACTCTGTTAAGAAGGGGGATAAGACCTTTAATAGGTACATTAGAGAGCGAAGAAAGACCAAACGAGGGATACTGAGGCTTAATAAAGGGGAAGGAATGTGGGTAGAGGGTGACAGTGAAAAAGCAGGGATACTGAATGAATATTTCTGCTCAGTATTCACAAAGGAAGAGGAGGGGGAGGTACATAAACCAAACAAGAGAAACACTCTGAAGATGGGGTCAATACCAGTCCATTTACAGAAGAAAGGGTTCTGAAAAACTAATAAAATTGATGGTGGACAAAGCAATGGGGCCTGATGGGATTCACCCAAAAATTCTAAAGAACTAAGGGTAGAACTAGTGACACGCTGACTACTCGCTTTTAACAAATCATGGGAGGATGGGGGTGGTACCTGAGGACTGGAGGAGGCAGGTGTGATTCCTCTTCACAAAAGTGGGAGCAGGACAGAGACCGGAAACTACAGACCAGTTAGTTTGACCTCAGTGGTAGGGAAAATGATGGAATCACTTCTGAAGGAAAGAATTGTTGAGCACCTAGAGGCCAGTGGGGCACAGGACCCAAGGCAGCATGGATTAACGATGGGAAGTTCAAGTCAGATGAACCTAGTAGATTTCTTTGACTGGGTGACTAAAGTAGTAGACCAGGGAGGGGCTGTGGACATGGCCTACCTAGATTTTAGCAAGGCATTTGATACAGTCCCACACAAAAGATTAATACGCAAGATAGCCAGCCTTGGAGTGGGTCCCAAGGTGGTAGCCTGGATAAAAAATTGGCTAGACAACAGGACACAAAAGGTAGTAGTAAACTAGTAAACGGAGTCCACAGTGAAGAAAGGAGGGTTACTAGTGGGGTACCGCAGGGTTCAGTACTGGGACTGGTCCTTTTTAATGTCTGTATAAGTGACATTGCAGAGGAACTGGAAGGAAAAGTATGTCTCTTTGCAGACGACACAAAGATCTGCAACAGGGTTGATACACAAGATGGAGTGGAAAGGATAAGAAGGGACTTGGCAAGGTTGGAGGAATGGTCAAATGTATGCAGCTCAGATTCAATGCAAAGAGGCAAGGTAATGCACCTGAAAACAAAAACCCAGGGAAGAGTACACAATGGGGGTGAGATACTGACAACAGTAAAAATGGAAAGGGACCTGGGGTAATTATATCAGATGACCTAAAGGTGGGCAAGCAATGTGAGAAGGCAGTAAGGAAGGCTGGGGGATACTGGGATGAATAGGGAGAGGCATCACCAGTAGAAAACAGGGAGTTGTTATCCCTCTGTACAGACAGTTGGTGAGATCCCATCTGGAGCACTGCGTGCATTTCCAGAGACCCCATCTCTGCAAAGACATAGACAGAGTGGAGACTGTCCAGAGGAGGGCAACCAAAATGGTGCAGGGTCTGCACCAGAAGACATACGAAAAAAGACTAAGGGAGCTTAATATGTATACCCTTGAGGAAAGAAGGGAGAATGGGGACATGATAGAAACTTTCAAGTACCTCAAGGGAATCAACAAAGTCCAAGAGGGTAGCATCTTTCAGAAAAAGAGATGTGCAAGAACAAGGGGGCACAATTTGAAGATAGAGGGGGGATGGCTCAGAGGTAATGTGAGGAAGTATTTTTTCATGGAGAGGGTTGTGGATGCATGGAACAGCCTCCCTGAGGAGGTCGTAGAGTCAAGTACAGTGGGGGAATTCAAGAATGCATGGGACAGACATAAGGCAGTCCTAGTGGGAGGAAGGAGGAAGTAAGCTGTTGGTTAACTAGGATCTGCAGCTTATCTGTTAGGTAGGAAATGGGCAGACTAGGTGGGCCAAGCGGCCCTTATCTGCTGTCAAATTCTATGTTTCTATGTTGAGCAAGCACTTTTCTTGGTCCTCATATATATTTTATTTCCATCAGAACTGTAGGACTTGTCACTGAGCTGGACATCATTAAAAAGCAACCGTTCATCCAATTTACAAATGAATCCCCAGTCCCACCTCTGTTAGCTTACCTACAAAGGACTTCAACAGTTCTTGTTTCACAGTTATTACTTTTACAGTTTTAGGAAAGTAAGGGATTATAAATCCTCCTAGTGAGGTGCTGGCAGCCAGATACCTTCCCCTTCCTGGTACACTGAAGGAAATGTTCCCACCCTGCACTCATATGGTTTGTGATGTATGAGTTTGTAGAGCATGGGGGTGCACTGTATTGCTTTCGGGGGGGGGGGGCAAATTTTATATTTTAGAGTGCCAGTGGGTTTAAATTGGTGCTGCTGCTTAACTAACAAGAGCCTTGTTAGAGGAGTAGCGGCACTGATTTAAACTCGGTAGCATTAAGTCATACACCATGGGCTAGTAGTGCAAAAAACTCCTAGCTATCAATCCAAGAAAGTCCCGAGAATGATGCAAACACTGGGTGCCCTGAACATATGGCATATGATACTTGTGGCATTCCCCAGCCGGCAGTCAGGATTCTCAATCCAGTGCACCAATTGCCGCAAGTTAGACCAGCCTTTTCTGGTGTAGCTTGTGACAATCTCAGCTACCCACTTTACAGGACGTGCACCATACAGTATATTGTATGTGGTGCAAGCAGCTGTAAATTAGGAAAATGATTGTAAATGTGCCCATTCGTCTTGAATCTGGTGCATTCTGTGGCAAACGTTTTGGTACAGCTGCTTCGACCACCTGGTTTGACACAGGGCTTTATGAAAGACCTACATCACCTTCGTGAATCCAGTCCCTAGTCTTTTTACACAAACTGGCATTATAGCACTTTGTGTAGAATGGTATCTAGGCAACTACTGATATTTCTTAGTAGACCCATGCTGCAGTCTGCACTCTTCAACAGATGAGGACTATGTGATGCACTGGGAATTTTACAGTTCCTTTTTGATATGTGAGCAAGAATGCCTCAGAAAGAATGGTAGGCAGGTGCAGCGTTAGGGAAGCATGGCAAGTTCCTCATGAGTGAGATAAATGCTCGAAGTATGGAAAATGCATGGGAACGTATTGTACTTTATTGAAGGCACTGTGCAGCCACAAACCTGGAAAGTACAGGCATCAGACAAATAGGGCAACAGGTGGGAGCATAGCCTGTGCCGCTTATGATCATTGCTCCAAAATGTCTACCTGCAGTGAAGGTATCTACAATAAAGGAAGCCTCCTTTTATATTTAAAGCATACGGTAGACTGATGATTATCCAAACTGCCTGGGGGACATAGGCAATGTTTGGCTATTCGGGAGTCGGGCTAATCGCAAGTCCCATTCAAGTTAATGTGCTTCATGACAGGCAATGACAAAGTGTTAGCAATGAACGGACTTCATATTTTACTGCACTCAGAATACAAATAGTTTAAAAACACTTTAAAAACACATTTAAAGTATACTGTGATTATCTCCCTCATGAGTTACTAGGACATTCTTTTTAGATGCTTCACTGATGCTATACCAGCCAAGTGTTCTATTTTATTAGTAACTCCAACATTCCAATTCACTGTGTCTAACAAAGTTGTACTGTTGCTCTGGTCACTACATTTTCTCTCACTTCTTTCATTTTGTATCCCTAGTGCAGTTTCAGGCATCCGGTGCTGCTGTATTCTAGTGCAGGCAGGAGAGTTATGTCACTCTACACAGGGAGCTTCCCCTTTGCAGTTCCTTGTCAGAGCCAGCTAAACATTTTGACCAGCTCAGTTGCAAATAGACACAGGTCCAACATGGGAAATGGAATAACAATATAAAGAAATGAAAACATCAGCACAAATATGATTGAAGAAAGCTATGGGTGATAATAAAATGCATTGCCCAAAAATAAAATTTAAATAATTTCAGAAAAAAATGATATCTAATGTATTTTGATAATTAACTCAAATGATACCATATAGTATACATGTGAACACCTTGTAATTATAGTATAAACAACCAAACAAGTAAGAAATTATATAGGCCCATGTAGAATAAATGGCTAAAAATTAGATTTTTTCAAGGGCGGATCCATGATAGTCGTTCGACAAATTATTTGTCGACCAATGGTACAGCGACTCCCTTACGTCAACCACATTTGCGGTCGGCATGAAGGGAGTCACAAGACAGATTGTTTTTTGGGGGGCTTCACCCCCGGATCCCACATGCAGGGGGCTCCGCCCCCTGCACCCCCTGCTACTAAAATAATCAACTCCAAGTCAGAGTTGTTTCAGGAGGAGGTGCAATACCCCTGGAAAGCAGTGGCGGGGTCCAGCACCGACACTACAGTGACCTGGCACTGTTATCGCTGTAGTGTCGGTCGCTCTTGAATTGTCAAGGTAGCATCGGCATACCTCAAATGCCACTGTATTTGCATTGATTGAATATTAGTGAATCCAGAATGGTGGCCAGGATACACTCTGCACATATCCCAATCACACATGCTCCCTGGGGCCATGCAGGGACCAGTGTGATCCACAGCCGTGTCCCCACCCACCACAGGGGATGGGGTGACACCAAGGGTGGTGCCAACAGGAATGCTGGGCATTCAGTCAGATGCCCAGGTCAGTGCTCTAGCAGATCCCCATCTCCACAGACTGCCACATCTCCAGTGTGTAATATGTACCTTATCACTGTATACTGGCTAGAGGCAGTGATGCCCCCAGCCCCAAATGCCCCTAGAGCTGGGATGAAGGATGGGAGAGAGGCAATTGGGCCCAGTATTGGGCCATGTGGCCCGGAAGAGAGGGGTGTATAGGCGCTACAGCAGCCCTTTGAGCTGCATAGCATCTTCCCCCTTCACAGGTCATACATGGTGCAACCAGGGTTTCTGAGATCACACACAGGCACACCCCTTCCCTGCTGCCCACTCCTTTTTATTCTTTTTTTTTGTTCAGATGCATGGGTGACTTCATCAAGGAGTCTGTTTTATAAGGCTTCGCCATCACCATTTCAGCCTAATTCCCTCCCTTACTGTGGTGCTACTCTAACCTAATGCTCACATAAACCTAAGATTATGACTCTCGTTAATTATTATTGCATATTGATATGAGATGGATACGTAAAGGGAGATTATTTTCTTTGACTGATTACTATTTTTGTTACAAATGGTGTCCAGACTTGATCAGACAATGTGAACTTTTGCTCCATTTTAGGAAAAAGATTTTTCTACTTTGCTTAAATCTACCATTAATGCTAGTTCATCTTTCTAATGACTTATAATTTAGTTGTTTAATATTTAAAATTATAGTTAGAATGAATTTATTCAGTCAGAGCAGCAATGCAAAAACATTTAGACGTGCAAATTAAATATAGCAGTGCTGTTTTTAAAAAGATTTAATTAGGAACTATTGAAAGATAAAAGCTGATATCAGCTATTGCGCTTACATGAATTTCAGCATCTTTAAAAAACTAAATCAGGAGGGTTCAGAAAAGAGCCGTGGACAAAGCTTGATTTGCTTTTTTAAAAGTTCCTCCTTGATAGCAAGCTAACACCTAGCAAGAGTCCTCTCACACCAAAGCAGAATGGTGATCTGTTGGTAGGTCATCATGCCTGCGCACGTAAGGAAAATGATCACATGATCACTGGTGTGCCAAATTCAATGAGATACATATCAAAAAAATAAGAAAAACAAATAAATGTTTAATTTAATTTAAGACTTAAAGTCTAAAAATATGAATAGAATACTATTAATAATAATTGACAAGTGTTGCCCATAAACAGGAATAGACCCCTGATAACACTAGTCCATTCACACTCCTGTATAATGCTTCAGATTAGTAACAAAATAACTTTATAAAAAGTTAAAAAATAGTTTTGGTAAAAGAACTCTCTTTTGAAACAGTGAGCACTGCACAATATTGAGGAAGAAGGAATTCCTTTGGGGATTCAGTTCACTTTATTTGTTCTGTTCGCTCCATCCCGATTCTCCTCTTCTCCTGTTAACATCACCCCCGTGGGTGCTCCTGTGATCTCTTCACTCGGTTGGGCTCCTTCAGCCACCTTGGGACTCCCGGCTCTGCAGTGAGAAGCAGTGACAGGGGAAAAAGAACATGAGCTTGGCCACACAAGTCGGCTCATTAAGATAACTAGACTTCCCCAAGTATCAAACAAAAAAAGAACATTTCTTTTTTTTTCTGTTAAAGGCAACAGTGGCATACCTTTTAAAAAAGAGAATCACACGCTCTAGTTATCCTGCTCTCCACACTCCTCCACAGTGTAGCAGTGTGCAGTGATCAAAGTGTTGTGCTCCATTTTGTCCAATGACTTAATATAACTTTCTTTGCAAGTGAAATACCTAAATTTACAGGAATTACCTGTTCATTTAAATCCCAGTCATTATCATGGGAAATTCCCAATACTAGAATTCCTAGATGAAATGGAAAAGTTATATCAAGAACATCTGACAGTACCTTAAAGATGCAGCACCAATAAATATTTAATTTAGAGCACATGACCAGCATATGATAAATTGTGCCTCTACAATCCAGATATCATTGACACTTTGTAAAATGTATATAGAGACCAAACACAAGTGTGTCTTGTATACAATGAAGACAAGCTTTATTAAGTAACAAGCACACACACTGTTAGAGAAGATGCAAATAAATAAGGTGCCACCCCAGAAAAAATACCTGATGGCATTCTGCTCCCCTCCTTGGAGCTTTATCAAGTGCTCCAATGAGGAGAGCGAAATGCCATTGGGTATTTTTTCTGGGGTGGCACTTTTTTTATTTGTATCTGCTCTAAGAGCATGTGTGCTTGTTACATACATTTTACACTTTGGGAGGGCTGTGAGGTTTTCTTGTTGGGATATTTCTTATTTGACCTTATAGAGCTGCATTCGGAGAGTGATCTCTTTCTTTTTACCTACAGTATCATTGACACCTTCCTGAATAATTATTGCCTATTTTTTGTAGTTTTCATGGTGAAAAATAAGGTTCTAGGTATGGCATTGAAAAGCATTTGTCTTAGTCTATTATTTTTAAATGAAAATTCATATAAGTTGATCACCTCAATCCAATAATGTGGTCTGAATTTCCTTCTCTAAATCTTTTTACTAGGCTAATTCTGTATTATTAAGATCCCTTTCTCCTATATCACATAGTAAACCATATAACTTTGAAATAGTTTTTGCTTTTGATGAAGTATCTAACACAAGGGACTCTAATATTGAAAGAGATGGAGCTGTGAAATATTTACCTTTCTTGAAAGTATAACTTTTGAGCTGTAAATATAATAAATGAAAATTATCTGGCATTCCATATTTCTTCTGTGTTTGTTTAAAAGAAAGTAGTCTACCTGAATCACATAAGTCTTTCAATTTTTTTAAACTGCACTGCCCCCTGTCTTTTAAACAAATTATTAACTAATGATGGCTGGAAATTGATATTTTGATGAATTGATTGAAAGATGGAAAAATGATCCCTTTCCTACAAAAGGCCATTCACCACTTGCCAAACTGAGTTATTTAGAGATTTAGTGGATAATACATCTGTAGAATACTAATTACGTTTTTTTTTAAATCAGCCATTAAAACACCCATAAGACACCCAAAGGATGAAGCCTTCAATTCTAAGAGAAAGCAAGATGGGAGATAGCTCATTTAATTCAGGCTGCCAAATAACAGTGAAAACGTTAAGGCAGCCCAGTTCCCCGTCTCCTGCTTCAGAAATAGTTTTTCTAAGGTGACGCTCAGACTGAGATTTCCACAAAAGAATTCTAATGTGCTTGTTTAATAAACTAAAAAAATTTTTATCTAAAACTATTGAGATTGATCTACAGTAAATAGAAAAACAATCTAGGAAGTATGTTCATTGTCAATAGGTAAGATCTTGCAATCAATGCCAATGGGAGATACTGCCATCTTTTCAAATCCATAAATAGTTTATCCAGTACTAGTTTATAATCTGAATCCAATAGGAGTTCCAGCTCCATAGGCATATTAATCCCCACATATTTTATAGAATCTTCTTGTACTGGTGATGCATGATACTAACTATCTACACGTAATTCCTGACTAAAGTCCAATAATACCACATCACTTTTCTCCCTGTCTACAGTACCTTATAGTCTGAAATATTACTGTATTTTGTAATCACCTCAGTTATAACATAGAAAGAAATATTAGTTAGAAATATATATAGGAATATGTAATCTACATACAAAAAAATGAAATGTAATGAATTATAACCCATAATACCTGTTATCTGTGGCTGTTGTCTAATTGCAATGGCTAAGGGTTCTCTATATAGCACAAACAATGGCAGGAGCAATGAACAACCCTGTTTGGCACCCTGGGATAGAGGTAAAACCTCTGAAAATTCAGTATTTGTCTTAACTATAGCAACCGGTGTTTTTTAAGTAATGTGAATCCAATTGATAAATCAGGCCCCTAAACCAGATTGTTCCAATACTTTAAACAAAAAGGCCACTGGACCCTATCAAATGCCTTTTCAGCACCTAATGGCAGGATATCGGAGTTAACCTGCTTCAATGTATCTATCATATTAATTGTTCTCATAATATTATGATGCAGTCTACTTACCTCAAGGTCAGTCTGGTCTTCATGAATTAGTTTGGAACCATTTTTGTTAATCAAGTAGCAATCAATTTAGCAACGATTTTATATTCAACATCTAATAAAGAAACTGGTTTGTAAGATTTTGTTGAGTAAACTGGGTTATCTTTCTTAAGTATTAAAGAAATTAAGGCTTTGGTTAAGGAAGAAGGATGCTCATGATTAAATTCCATCTCTGAAAAAAAGATTAAGCAAAAATGGTGCTAATATATGTTTTAAATGTTTAAAGAATTCTACTGGAAAGCTGTTCAGTCCTGGACATTATCCATTAATCATATCGTAAATTGCCTCTTCCAGTTCGGCTAATGTGAAGTCCCTGTTAAGAATGTTCCTATCACCAGTGGCTAGCACTGACAAAAGTACATCATTCAACAAATTCTTAATTTCTTTTGCTTCTGAGGAGAGTTCAGGCTCATAAAGCTCTCTGTAAATGGTTTTAAAAGCCTGGGTGATATCCCTAGGGTTAGTCAATGTAATAGCATTATCTAATTTAATAATATTAATCGTGCCCTCCCTCTGCTCACACCTTGTTTGCAGAGCTAATAATTTATCTGCAAGATAAAAGAAGTAATAATATCTGGCTTTATATCTTAACATACTTTTTTCCACCTCAATGTTTACAATATTATTTTACTTATCCTGAAGGGCCAACACCGTTAAAGGATCTTGGTCTAAACCCAATAGTTGATGTTGGGCGTCTGGCACTAATAAGTCTTGTTCTGAGCTTTTAAGTTGTCTTAAAGGCTGTTTATGTTTAAAATTTGAAAAATAAATTATCTAAGCCCTTATATATGCTTTTAAAGAGCCCCGCTATAATTAGAATAAGAACTTTGAGAAGCTGGGTTCCATATCAAAATATCCTGTATGTATTTTTCTAAGAGGGTCTTAAAGGAGGGGTCCAACCACAGAGCATTATCAAGCCTCCATACTATTCTACCTCTTTGTGACGACTCTGGTGATAGGGAAATAAAACTAGGCTATGGTCCAATATTCTTATTGCAGCATATCTTGGATCATAACCCCTATATTAAAGAGACTGTCAGACCAAAAAAAAATGCATTCTTCAATGTGTTTGTGAGCTGGTGAGAAATATGAATATTGATTTGTTATGGAAAATGAAAATGGAACGGATCTATTAAATTCAAATCTAATGTACCATAAAGCTCTTTAGGGCTTTAACTGCATTAAGTTTATGTTTACAGAGGCATGTGATATGCCGAGGGACCAGGTTAAATATCCAACAATAATATAAGGAGCTTGAAATGGAGATGAATCCAAAAACAAATTGAGTAAAGGGAGACATACTCTTCATTGGGAGTATATACAGTACAGTTGCTAAACTAAACACTGACTGGGAGAGCAGTACCTCAACTATAGCAAGTCGAGCATCCCCATCAATAGAGGAATCTAAAAATGTTGGTTTCAAAGATTTTTTTTTAATAGAGGTGCTAACTGGTCTTGTCTTCTCAGGGAGCTTAGAACCAATACCCACTGCCTGATACAAATTATTGAAATATTTAATATCTCTGTTCTCAAAATACTTCTCCTGAATAAATAACTGATAGCCATTCTTATTGGTGTATTTAACTATTTTACACATCTTTATTCTGTTTTTTGCACTGTAAAGTTCCAAGATATATCTTTATATCAACCATTATGCTTATTTTTCCTTACCTGTTTTCCAGAGGGGAAGAAAGGGTAAAGAACACACACACACACACACACACACACACACACACACACACACACACACACCCACACGCATGCACGCATACACACACACTGCACTTGTACTCAATATATGCCAACCACTTTTGAATTCCAGTAGCCATCTAAAGTTTATGCAAATAGAATAGTCATCTCATCTCAATTATGAAGAGTCTCATTGTTGAAAATTGAAAATACAAACGGTGAAAAACAATATGCATTAGTTCTTTCAGAGTACTAAACAGGAAACTTGCAATGTTATTGTCACTTTGCACCCATTCAGCAATGAATTCCAAAAGAAAAGCCAGCATACTTGCTTTTATTAAACCCTGCTAAACTGCCCCCAAAATATACCCTCTCCTCAAATATTCATTTGTGCAGAGAAAAAAGATCACTATACCAACAGAGATCATATTATTCCCTCCCCCCTTTCTCCCCTCTCAGGAGACCCCCATGTTAACTGAAGTGGTCCTGTGATGTACTGTATGCTAGCTCTCCAAAGCACTTCACTAGTAGAGAAAAGAAAAACAGATAAAAGCAAAAAGAGAAAACAGAAAGGAAGAAAGAAAAAGAAAACTGAGTTGTGTAATAGAGATGAAGGAAGCGTCTACTCTTAACCTCTTACTAATACTAACCTAAATATACATTTTTTTACCTATAACTCTATTATAACTGTATTTACCCACGTAAATATATTTTTATAATCTGATTATATACTTGTACTTATTTCGGTATCACTAGGTGAACAGGATAATAAATGCTTTTCTTCTTTACCCAGTTAGACCTGATTGTGATGTCATAACATCTAGGAGCTGCAGATCCAGACTTTACTCCTTAATTCTAGATCCTTGTATTTTTCTCTGCAGCTTCTTTCAGGATATGAGCGTCTCCATATTGCAGAGTGGTCTTTGTTAGTGCTACAGTGGTAACATTAACAGTAGGTGAAACTTGATCTGGTGCTTCCTTACAAGTAGAAGCAGTTTGCTTATTTTGAGAACATACAGGGTTATATTTACAGTAGCTCTTTTTAACAGAAGTGCCTCAACTTCTTGTGATGAATTGCAAAACACAAATCATCCATCCAGATGAATCTTCATACAAGCTGGGTGCAACAGAGTAAAGGGAATACCCTCTGTTCTAAGCCTGTCTCTGATATTGTCAAAAGCTTTACTGTTTGCCAGAATAGCTGGTGGTAAATCTGGAAATATTTGAAGTATGATACCGCTGTAGTAGAGACCTTTCTCTACCCACACCTTATAGAGTATTTTCTCCCTCTCCTCATAATGATGAGGTTTTATGAAAATAAATTGAGGCCTGAAGTTCTGTCCTGAAGACCCTAAGGCCCTATGGGCACTTTCCAGCTTTAGCTTTTCCTCCAGAAATTTGAGTCCCATGATTTCCATCAGCATCTTCTCACAGAATTATATTGTATCTGTGCCCTTCATTCCTTCTGATAAGTTGCAAATTTTCAAATTATTTCTTCTCAACCTCATTTCTAAGTCCTTTACTTTTAATTTCAGCTGTTGTAGCTCCTTAGAAGTAGCATCCACCTTTGCTGTCACCACAGGCATTTTATCCCCCAAAGCGGTGACTCTAACCTCATCTTTGTTCACTCCATATGCAAGAGAACTCATTTTTTCAGGTTAACTCAGAAAACATGATGGGGGAGCCAAGATGGTGACGGGTGTGCAGCCAAGCTGAAGAGCTGCGACAGCCCTTCTGATCGTCAAACTTCTTTTATTATGAAGAAATCGGCATCAAACCTTTAGCTAGACACACAAAGGAATTTTTGAAAATGAAACATCAAAAGAACAAAATCGAACAACAAAAGAGGAAGAAAGGTTCTTCCTCCTCAGAAGCAGAGATGCCGATTTGGAAAAGCCCATTGGATCGCTTTCTCACCAATTCATCTGGATTTGAACAGAGGCTAACGCTGACTGCTGTAGGGAGTTTTCCCAATATTTCGGGTGCTCTTGCTAAAGCTGACCCTGGGACAAACAAGACACCTGATTTCTTAATCCCTGGTTCTCAGGGTTCATTAAACTCTTTTGTGTCACCCAAACCAACAAACCCATTCTTAGCAGCTGCAGCAACCAATTTTCAGACACAGCAAACATCACCAGATCAGAGCTCTTCTGATACAGCTACTGTTTTGTTGCTGAATACAAATGTGTCAGAAACATCAAAGACTTTAAGCAATGCCGATCTAGAGAACACTGTAGATCCTGGTAAATAGGTTCACCTTTTCTCATCCTCTTTCTCTACTCCCACCTCCCCCCTGAGTGTATCAACTACTCCTTTAGCAACTAAAGTCAAATTTAAAAATCTAAAGGAGGCATCCATCTCATTCTCTAACCTGTTTACCTTTTTATGTTCCTTTGATAAAAAACTGGATTTGCTGATAAAAAGATCAGACACACTAGATAAGGAGATCAAAACTATAAGAACGGAGGTTGAGAAGGTCCGAGAAGCCCAAAGCACCATTCAAAAATATTTAGCAGCAGCTTCACAAAAAGTGCTCACTAATGAAGCTCTTGCAACTGCCAACTTAAAAGCCATAGTAGCTCTTCAAAGGAAAACTGAGGCTATGAAGAATGCAATTAGTTACAAAAATGTATAAGTTGTGGGGGTCCGTAACTCCTATGACAAAGGCTTTGAATCTCTAAGGGAACTACTAAAATAGCTGTTTATCCCAGTACTTAATCTTCCTGAAAATAATTTACCTTTCGTTACGAAGGCTTATCAGGTTCCCACGAGTAAACACTATTGTGACTCTTCAGTGAAAACCACAAGTCAGGATGTGAGCTTCGGTTTGCTTTCTCCTGATTCAGCTGCAGTCTTCAGTCAGGCACAGACCTCTGCCAATATCTTTCAATATACATCAGGTCTGAAGAACACAATAATATTTTCTTTAGCTTTTGATACTGATTGAGACCTTGTCTTAAACACTGCCAGAAAAATTGGTGCTTTGCACTTTAAAGAAATTATCTGTCACATTTTTCCAGATATTGCGCCAGCAACACTCCAGTGCCGTAAACAGTTTTTACAATATAAGGAGGAACTTACTGAACTTGGAGCAAACATTAAAATGCTATATCCAGCAAAATGTTCTCTTTCCTGTGGTGATGACAAGAGGCTAGTCTTTGAACCTGAACAACTGAGAGTCTGTATTATGGAGAGGAAAATTAAAAAAAATCAAGAGGAGGAACAGACAGACAATGAGGCTTATTTATTTTATTTACTGCGTTCTTAGATTACACCCGTGAGCGGTAGCTCATTTATGGGTTCCACGTCAGTTACGAGGACAAAGGTACATCAAAACAGTAGTACACATTTTAGACAGGGTAGCAGCAAGATACAGTAATACAGTAGTACATTTTTAGACTGAGTTCCTATAGTGAACACACCAAGTTTAGGATCATAGGCAGCAAAGTAATTTGCCTGGGTCAAAGTTAGGGCACCCTATTGGGTTGCATGAGAGAAGATGATAGAAGGATAGCGGTAAGGGTGCTAGAGGGTGGTAGGGAGTGGGGGGGTATACAGAATGGGTGGAGTAGAGGTGGCAAACGTTGTGAGGTAGGGTGGTGACCTGAAGTGCTAAGGATAGGTCACATCAGACGAGTAGGGTAGACGTGAGATAAGAGTGCTAGGGTGCCCTTGAGGCACAGGAGGAGTGTTAGTGAAGGCAGCCACAGCTGCTGGTTGAGATAAGGTGCTGTTGTAGTATGTATTTGAAAACACCAATAGTTATAGCACCAGAAATGTCAGGTGGTAAGACATTAGTTCAGTGAGGAGCACGGTAACAGAAGGCAGTGCAGAGTCTAGGAATTCTGTAGATCTGGATGGTGGAGTTCCTTGTGCAACAGGAGCTTGAGTGCATAGTTAGGAGTTTCCGGACCCCTGCCAGTTGTAGACTGAGAGAGCATTTCTTGGCAAGGAGGCAAGATTGGTATCTTATTCTGTCCTTTATTTGGAGTCACGTGGCCTGTGAGTAGAGGTCACAGGTGTGCATGAGTCTTGCAGCACCTGTGAGAAGGTGACATGCCTTATTAAGCATGATGGAAATGCATTGTAGGGCGTGTCGGTTGCCGATCCATAGATAACCAGTCCATAATCGACAAGGGGAGACTATTGAGCTGTTGATGGCCAGATTCAATGCCTCATAGGTTAAGCAGTGCTTGTGGTGGTGAAGAGTCCCTAGTGATAAAGATGCCTTTATTAGAGGATGGAAGTAATGAATAATCGATGATTATTTTCTCTTGTGTTTTGGTTTGACACAATAGGATATATATATTTTTTCTTGATACTGAATCCTTGCTTTAAGGGATATAGAAGAAATGCATTTATATTACAGCATCAGATCTGTAGGCTAGTGACTGATACCCTGAAAAGATTTAATTCAGATGTTCTTGCCTAATCATATGAACTTGATATGAAATTTATTTTGACCTACAGTATAATAAGATTATGGTTAAATGACATGAACTATAACTTGGATATTAATTTGGTTCCCGCCAATTGTGGACTTTACCTTGATTTATTTTTAGGTATCAGATTATTAGAAAAAACGTTTTCTCTTTGATTAGGTGATCAGAAGTAAAGTGTTGTAATATTGTTATAATTATTATATGAAGATTTTAATTTATGTAACTGATACCAGAAATAGTAATAAAAATACAAATATAAAAAAGTTAACATTTCTTTCATGGAGTTAACTGTGGCATGTGCCATGTCAAAACGCTAATTAATTTCCTTTATTAACATCTTAAAGGCATCCCCTTGGTTAGGAACTTCTTTCCCAGTCATTACAGCTTTTTCTGGTGCACTGCTCATATTCGCTGCAGTGTGTTTAGTACCAGTAACAACCATGTTATTAGGGTTAGCACTAAGAAAATTAGAATCATCTTGCTCTGGTAAACTATTAACCACTGTGTGTTTTCCAAGCAAAGTTTCCTCTTGCGTCAGGTCTGCTTTTTTCCTTTGCAGCTTTTGAATCTGTGTTTGAAGAAGTTCTGGACTGAAGTTTGTCAGGCTGGTCAACTTTCTCACCATGACTGTTTTTTAATCCACCTTATCCAACCTGCTCGTTTTCAGTCTTGCCCCACCAGTCATCAGCAGGTCAAATGTGCTAGGCTGTATATTAACAGTTTCAATAAAAGATTGGCACTTATTAAAAAAATGCAGCTGGGCTCTCTGTTATATCTGATAAATGCTACTCTGTATAGGTAGAAAACCCAGAAAAAGACCACGTTCCCCCCCCCACCCCGAGTCAATATGTTGCTCTTGGCTTCCCCCTTCCACACACGCTGAATACTGTAGCTGTATCTGCTGGGTCTGTTGATCAGTTCCGGCTCCAATATTTAATTCCCCATCCCTTTTTATAAGACTGCCATCAGTTGGTTGCTCCAAACCAGTCACATGACTTGTATTAAAAAGGACCACTGATGGTACTTGTATATTATATCGACTCCATAAGCCCTGTACCATCTTCTCCAGACCAACTCCAGCTGAAATGATATTTGTCAGCTCAAAGACACCCTCACCAGTATCCAGATTCTCTGCACAGCCTGTGTGTCCAGTCATTTCTCCCCTCTGTTAAACCACTCCTGCCAGAACCGTAGACCTTCTCAAGTGGTGCAAAGCTCTACTTACATGAACTGCAGTTGGGAAAGGTAGACATATGTATGCCGACACTGTGACTTGAGCTGATCAAGTAAGACTTTCCTGTTCCTTGAATTTGAAGTGCTCTGATATTTCTTTTGAGGACTTAAACTGCTTAGACACTTAGGTTTCTTATTAACCTTTTTTATAAAAGCCCCATAGCAAGTGAAACCACAAACACCAGAAACAGGAGCTGCAATGCACGTGGAATAGCAAGAAAAGTTCTGACAATCCTGCAGACTTAAGCCTCCTGTTCCATACAGATAAGAAAAATATAACACTTGCCTTCCGATAGTTCAGTATTTCTTTTTTACCTTTCCTGCGAAATCAGTGTTTTAATACCTGTTTTCTCAGTGTTTTTCATGTAAAATCACTCTCTTCCTCAGCTACTCAGGCATACAGCATGTTCTTTGCTGGCCTTCTTGTCCCAGTGCCCCCCTTTGTCCACTTCTGACCCAGCTGGGGGCATTAACAGCGTGCATGGCTGGGGATTGACTGTTGAGGGAGGGCACAGCCAGGGCATGGGATATGGAGAGGCCTCAACATGTGCAGAGCAGGGTCTTTGCACACCCTCAGCACACATAGGCACCCCCTCCACAAGCACAGATTCCTTTGTGGATCGAGCCCTTACACAGCACTGCTTACTCTAGAGTGTGCTGAACTGGTTTGGATTAGAGTGGGGATGTTTGTGTTGTATGAGACATCTGTAGATAAAAACAAACTATGAAACACCAGACTAGATGTTCTAGGCCCAGAGATAGAAAATTAGCAGTGAATTCAATGTGACAGGTCTTACTTAATGAAGGAAATTTGATTTTAAATGCAAATTGCATATTGCATGTTTCAGAACAAACCTACACCTGCAAAGAAAACAATTATTATGAACTAGTCAGCCTTTTTTCTTTTACTGGAAAGTTAAAGGTGATACAAAGTCAAGCGTCATGTTTCAGTCAGAATATGAAGACAATAGGTAATTAAAAAATGGGCAGTAAAGAAAGAAAGAAAGGAGGGTTACTAGCGAGGTAACGCAGGGTTCAGTATTGGGACCAGTTGTCTTTAATGTCTTTATAAGTGACATTGTGGAGGGACCAGAAGAAGTATGTCTCTTTGCAGACAATACAAAGATCTGCAACAGGGTGGATACAGAAGGTGGGGTGGAAAGGATGAGAAGGGACTTGGCAAGGTTGGAGGAATGGTCAAATGTATGGCAGCTCAGATTCAATGCAAAGAAGCGCAATGTAATGCACCTGGGAAACAAAAACCCAGGGGAAGAGTACACAATGGGGGGTGAGATACTATCAACAACAAAAATGGAAAGGGACCAGGGTGTAGTCATATCAGATGACCTAAAGGTGGGCAAGCAATGTGAGAAGACAGTAAGGAGGGCTGGGGGGATATTGGGATGCATAGGGAGAGGCATCACCAGTAGAGTCTGTTGGTGAGACCCCATCTGGAGCATTGCATGCAGTTCTGGAGACCCCATCTCTGCAAGGACATAGATAGGAATCAGGCTGTCCAGAGGAGGGAAACTAAAATGGTGTAGTGTCTGCACCAGAAAACATACGAAGAGAGACTAAAGGAGCTTAATATGTGTACCCTCGAGGAAAAGGGGGGGGGCATGATAGAAACTTTTAAGTACCTCAGGGGAATCAACAAAGTCCAAGAGGGTAGCATCTTTCAGAAAAAGAGATGTGCAAGAACAAGGGGGCACAATGAAGATAGAGGGGGGATGGCTCAGAGGTAATGTGAGGGAAGTATTTTTTCATGGAAAGGGTTGTGGATACATGGAACGGCTTTCCTGAGGAGGGCATGGAGTCAAAAACAGTGGGGGAATTCAAGAGTGCATGGGACAGACAAAAGGCAGTTCTAGTGGTGGGATTACAGGAAGTAGGCTGTTGGTTAACTAGGATCTGCAGCTTATCCATTAGGTAGGGAAATGGGCAGACTAGGTGGGCCAAGCAGTCCTTAGCTGCCATCAGATTCTGTGTTTCCAAGTTAAATCACTTTTTCCTGATTAGTCAGCAGCCATCTTTGTAAGACCACTACCAGTGGTTAAAAAAGTGCTGTCAGTCAGGACACGGCACACTAACATATGAATGCCTTTTTTTTAATAATCCTGATTTCCATTACAAACAAAGCTGCCACCTTTACACACTGAAAAAGTCAGCTAGACTCTAATACAAACTCCATCAATAAACAAACTAATAAATATTCTTTCACTTTATAACCCCCTCCTTTCATATATACACAAATTAAAAAAAACAACTGAATTACTCCTCACAGTTTTATTTTCTGGAGCTTATTTTCTGATGATGAAAAATTCCCCTCTAATCTGTAACCTGCCTACTAGGGAACTCTTTTCTGCTTACCCTGCCAGAGATAAAATAGAATCCCTGGCATCTGAGGGATTCTGTTGTACAGTATATGTTTACCTTTAGTTATGTATAAAAATTAGCCTGCTCAAAATCCTTGTTAAGCACATTCTAAACTGTTATGCGCATTCTAAAGTGTTGTTATGCGCATTCCAAACAGTTGTTATGCACAGTTCAAAGGTCATACAATTTTAGATTTCTCATTTATTCTACACCTAGCTACATACTAACCACCCAGTGCTGAAAGTCATACCTTTTACCTTTCAATAGTCTGGAAATTTGATTTTGATGTATGAGTAGAACAAAGAAATGGCAATATTTTTTGTTATTACTTCAGTGGGAATCTGTCACTCTAGTGTAAAAAAAAATATACTATAAAAAATAAAATATGGTCAACCACACACAACTCGGCATGTGTTTCCATCTCGGGGTTGAGATGACAGCATGGACCTCTCGAGCTTCATTCTCGAGGTTCGTATGCTGTCATCTCAACCCTTGATGAAACACAGCCTGTTTTGTATGGTTGCCCATACATTATTCTCTATGTGTGGGATACAGATAAACATTCTGCCAGTAGAATTCTGCAGAAGTTTAAATTCCTGTATTTATGATAAACAGACATTCCATGTATTGAATTTTTGGAATGATAGATGATTGACAGCTGGAGATTCCTTTTGCGTCAGCCAACATCTTGCAGTAGTAGCAGATTTGGAGGCATGGTCACTGTTGGGCGAAAGCAGGGCACGCATCAGAAGATGCGTCCTTCATTCCCCAATAAGTCAGCAGTAGGCGCTGACATCATGCATCCCTAATGTGGCCACCAGATCTAAGAAAAGGTCCGCTGCAATGAGAGTTTAACTCTCATTGCAGCGGGACCACAACATGCCTCCCGACATGCACGCAACATGGTGGCAGTGACTGCCGCCGCCTCCTGTCACAATGCTGACGGGGGAGCCCACTCCCCATCAGCATAATGACCCCTCTCCCATTTAAAATGTATGCTGAGGGGGTGCCCAATCCCCCTCAGCATCATGCGCCCCCAAACAGTTTTTCTTTGCCAACGAGGGCCCAATCCCCGTCGGCGTTTATCCCCCATCCCTGTTTATTTTGCTGATGGGGGAGCCCACTCCCCATTGGCATAATGTCTCTCCCCCTGCTTTGGTGTGCCGAGGTGTCCAATCCCCTTGCCTGCGGTCCCTCCTTCGGTATGTGTCGACGGTGGTGCCCAATCCCCTGTCGGCTACAGCATCCCCCAAAACATTTAGGTGGCATGCTGAGAGCACACCTGCGTGCCAAATCCCTACAAAAAAAAACCATTCAGCAATGTTTTTTAAACCTGTAAAAAGAAAACGGTCCTCGCGGTATCCCTGCCCTTCCACAGCCGCCGCCCACCCTCTGCGCACCCTGCCTCCCCACCCCCACCACACTTACCTCTGGAGTCCAGCTGACGATCTTGGTGGACTGGGAACACGTCTGCACTCTTCAAAGCTGACTGCGAACTAAGGAAATGCTGGTATGCTGTATAATGGCATAAATAGGGTTTTTTCAACTTTAGTGCATACCTGAGCCATTTTGGGAATGTTGGCACCACATTTTCAACATGGGGTTATTGGGACCCCTCCTTATGAATTCAGGCACTGTCATGGCATTATTCAGTCCCGAAAGGTGATTTCATGGTCACTTCGCGGAATTACCTTTCGGGACTGATTAATGAAATGACAGCTGTACTGTTCATGGGGCGGGGGGAGCTCTCAGAAAGCCTATGTTGCAAATTTGGTGGGAAAAATACAAAAAATGGCTGTTTTACGAGCGTGCATTGCGCAGTTTCCATGCACGCTCTTACCTTTGTGAATTTGTAATATTTTTACTCCAGATTTCCAAAATTGGCATTTTTCCACACCTCCTTATGAACAGTACAGCTGTCATTTTACATATCCTGGCCAAAATGTGTTTTCGCACGTCCGGCGCAGAATTGCATGGTTGCTGTGTGAAATCAGTTTTCGGGACAGTATGAGGAAATGACGGTGACACTGTTCATGAGTAGACATCCGAAAATGCCTATGTTGAAAATTTGGTGACGAAATTCCATGAAGTGACTGTGTTACAAGTATGGATTGCGCAGTTTCCACGCACCCTTGTAACTTCGCAAATTTGCAATATTTTCATGCCAGATTTTGAACACTGGCATTTTTTCACACCTCCTTATGAACTGTACAGTTGTCAGTTTTCACATCCTGCTCTAAATGGGTTTTTGCACCTGTGGCGCACAATGGTGTGCTCACTGTGCAAAATCAATGTTTCGGACAAATGAACAAAATCACAGTGCCACTGTTCATAAGGGGAGGTCCCAAAATGCTTGTGTTAAACATGTGGTTAAAAAAATCCCAGAAACAATTAGGTTATGGATGTGTGTTGCACAGTTTCTATGCATGCTCATAACTTCACCAATTTTTCATATTTTCACTCCAGATTTTCAACGTTGCCATTTTTTTACATCTCTTCATGAACAATACAGGTGTCATTTTCCACATACTGCCCCAAATGTGTTTTCTTCCCTGTGTGGCCAAATGGCATAGCCGCTGTGCAAAACCACCTTTTAGCTAACAAACTGATAGTTCCGCTTTTCATGAGGTGGGCTCACAAAGGATTTCCAACTGTAGTACCCCACCCTGTAGAGACTGACAGGCATCAGGGGTGTGACTCGGGATCATCGGCTGTAATGCTCACGCCATTCCACCCCCAACCCCACCCTGCAGCCAGTGACAGGCATTGTGGTGTGCCTTGCACTGTTCGGCCACAAAGTTCACCCCATTCTCCCATACTGCACCCACCTCAGCATATTTCCTTATGGAATGGGGTAAGTATAACGCCCAAAGACCCCAAAGCATACCACAGCACTTGTCAGTGTCTACAGTAGGGTGAGGTACAATGGCGTGAGCGTTATAGCTGACGACCCAAAGGCACAGCCCAATGCCTGTCAGTCTCTACAGGGTGTGGGTGGGGTTGGCGTCACTTCAGTACTTTACTGGCATTCCTATTATGCATCTCTAACTCCAGCACTACCAATGCCAATGCCAATGCCAGCGAGGCAAAATTTGACATTGATAAATGCTTGTTAATAGTTACTTGTAACGAAAGAAAATATCAGGTGCTGTTCAGGTGTGTTCCAGGCTAGAGGGGAACCTGTGGCAGATTGAAAGAAAAAAAAACTGGATTATTTTCCAGCCATCTGGATTTGTTCTGTTGTTGCTCTGTATGTTGGATGTATTTTATCCCATTTATGTTGCACTGCCTGGAACTAGAACTTGTGTGCCTGCTTATCACTGCCATGTGTTATATAACGTGAAGTTCGTGACACAAATTTACAAAGGTGCCTTGGACCATCTGTGGTGCACATTTTTGTGGAAACACTCAAAACTGGGCTACTTTGGAGAGTTGACCTACTTGCTTTGGTTACAGCTCTCTGCCTAAAAAGAAAATATCTATTTTAATAGAAAAGTTGGCTTTTTTTGTTTTATATTTTCTCAGTTTACCCATTTTATAAAAACAATAAGGCACTTCAGAGTGTGGATTATTATGTGATAACCAAACTTCCAGGTACAGAAGGCACTTGGCATAAATGCCTGTGCCTCACAACGTACTTGGATGTGTAGTTATCTTCTATAACAACACACACCATGTCATACCTTATTGCTTACACAACACACACCCTGTTGTGTATTATTGCTTACACAACACACATCCTGTTGTGCATTCTTGCTTACCTCACACACTTGCACTGCCCTCCCTGACCCAACTGAAATTGATCAGATGTATAGCCAAGGCTTAAATGAGGCATGCACCTCAGTAAACCTCAAGGTATGCACCTCAAGTGTACTATTATCTGAGTCAGAGTGTACATAGAATTTGATGGCAGATAAGGACTGCTTAGCCCACCTAGTCTAACCATTTCCCTACCTACAGGATAAGCTGCAGATCCTAGTTAACCAACAGCCTATTTCTTCCTACCCCCCACAAGAATTGCCTTATGTCTGCCCCATGCATTCTTGAATTCTCCCACAGTTTTAGACCCCAGAACCTACTCAGGAAGGCTGTTCCATGTGCCCACCACCCTCTCTATGAAGAAATACTTCCTCACATTGCCCCTGAGCCGTTCCCCCTCTATCTTCAAATTGTGTCCCCTTGTTCTTGCATATCTCTTTTTTTGAAAGATGCTATCCTCTTGGACTTTGTTGATCCAACTGAGGTACTTAAAAGTTTCTATCAACCGGCCCATGTCGAGCGCAGTAGTTAGATTTCCGTCCTGCGGCAGCGACCTGAAGTTGAGATGTTCCGGGTCCCGGAGCCAGCTCGGGGAGGTGGGGATGCGGACCACGCATGCTGACTCCTGGTGGAGGCTGGGAGCACAGCTGTAACGACCGGGTTCGTTGCTGAAGGGGAGTGACAGATGTCGGCGTATGCCTTGACGTCAGGACGTCACTCCCCACAGAAAATCAGGAAAAATACTTCCTGGCTGGCTGGATGATGGTCTCTCTGTCCTCCGCTGCTGCCGATCCCAGGACCGACACACCTCAGCAGTACCCTGGGCCGAATGAAGTAGTGTGCTGGCCGCCCCACTGGTGCCTTCCCCCTCGGAGGAGGGACCCCCTGAGAAGGATCGCCCGGGTTACCCGGGACTGCCATATGGGGTTAGTAGCGGTGTGGGAGTTGGGGCAGGCAGTCGGGAGGGGCAATAGAGACCTGAAGGAGTGGGCAGCCAGGAGCAAGGAGGCGCAAAAAATAAAAAAGTTTCTATCATGCCCCCTATCCTCAAGGTATACATATTAGCTTCTTTAGTCTCTCCTCATATGGCTTCTCTTGCAGACCCTGCACCATTTTAGTTGCCCTCCTCTGGGCTGCCTCCATCCTGTCTATGTCCTTGCGGAGATGGGGTCTCCAGAACTGGACGTAGTACTCAGATGGGGTCTCACCAACTGTCTGTACAGAGGGATAACAACTTCCTGTTTTTTGCTGGTGATGCCTCTCCCTATGCATTCCAGTATCCCCCAGCCCTCCCTACTGCTTTCTCACATTGCTTTCTAACCTTAAGGTCATCTGATATGATTACCCCCTGGTCTCTTTCCATTTTTGTTGTTGTTACTACCTTCCTCCATTGTGTAATCTTCCCCTGGGTTTTTGTTTCCCAGGTGCATTATTTTGCACTTTTTTTGCATTGAATCCAAGCTGCCATACTTCTGACCATTTCTCCAACCTTGCCAAGTGCCTTCTCATCGTTTCCATGCCTCCTTGTCTATCAACCCTGTTGCAGATCTTTGTATCATCTGCAAAGAGGCATACTTTTCCTTCCAGTCCCTCTGCAATGTCAATTATAAAGACATTAAAAAGGACTGGACCCAGTACTGAACCCTGCGGTACCCCACTAGTAACCCCTCTTTCTTCAGAGTGGACTCCATTTACAATTACCTTCTGTGTCCTGTTGTCTAGTCAATGTTTTACCTAGGCTACCACCCTGGGACCCACTCCCAGGCTGGTTAATTTGATTATTAACCTTTTGTGTGGGACTGTGTCAAACGCCTTGCTAAAGTCTAGGTAGGCCATGTCTACAGCCCCTCCCTGGTTTACTACTTTGGTCACCCAGTCAAAGAAATCAATTAGATTCATCTGACATGACCTTCCTGCTGTGAACCCATGCTGCCTTGGGTCCTGTGCCCCACTTTCCTCTAGGTACTCAACAATTCTTTCCTTCAGAAGTGATTCCATCACTTTTCCTACCACAGAGGTCAAACGGACAGGTCTGTAGTTTCCTGCCTCTGTCTTGCTTCCACTTTTGTGAAGGGGAATCACATCCTCCTTCCTCCAGTCCTCAGGTACCACACCATCCTCCCATGATTTGTTAAAAGGGTAGTCAGTGGTGTCACTAGTTCTCCTTAATTCTTTTAGAATTCTGGAGTGAATTCCATCAGGCCCCATTGCTTTGTCCACCTTCAGTTTTAGGAGTTCTTTCAGAACCCTTTCTTCTGTGAAAGGACTGGGATCGACCCCCCTATCCAGAGTGTTTCTGTTAATTGAATTAGGCACCTCCCCCTCCTCCTCTTTTGTGAATACTGAGCAGGAGTATTCGTTCAGTATCCCAGCTTTTTCACTGTCCCTCTCTGCCCACCCACCGTCCTTTCTATTCAGTCTTACTATCCCTCCTTTTGTCTTTCTGTGTTCCCTGATGTACCTATGAAATTTTTCATCCCCCTTCTTAACCGAGTTAGCTATCTTTTCCTCAGTTTGGGCCTTTGCTATTCTGACTTCCCTCCCTGCTTCCTTCTGCCTTAACTGGTACAGTTCTCTGCCCTGCTCCTTCTGTGTTTCCTTATACTTCCTAAATGCTGTCTTTTTCTCCCTAACCTTCCCTGCCACCTTTTTTGAGAACCACGGTGGCTTTTTCTTTTGTTTTGATTTGTTTATTTGCTTCACACAAAGACTTGTTGCCGCTGTGATGGCAGATTTGATGTTTCCCCATTGTTGCACCACCCCTCCTTCTAGTCTGTTTGCTAGTGCTTTTCTAAGGCACTCTCCCATCTTGCCAAAGTCAGCCCTCCTGAAGTCTAGTGCCCTCACTTTTGTATGGCTTGACTCTGTGGCTGAGTTTATCGTGAACCACACTGTTTGGTGGTCACTTGTTCCCAGATGGCTATCCACTTCTAGATCTGAGATCCTCTTACTGTCCCCATTTGAGAGTACAAGGTCTAAGATTACTCCCTCACGAGTGGGTTCCAAAACTTGCTGTCTGAGGCATGCCACCTGTAGGGCATTGAGAATGGCCCTGCTTTTGGATATGGCTGCAGCAAAGGTACTCCAGTTAACATCTGGCATGTCCAGGTCCCCCATCAACAGTATCTCCTCTTTCTCTGCCATCCTAAGGATGACTTCTATCATATCCTTGTCCATTCCCTCTCCCTGACATGGGGCTCTGTATACAACCCCCGTGCAGATTGTGGTGCCATTTCCAGTCTCTGCAGTGACCCACAGTGCCTCCTCTCCTCCCCGTTTACTTTTTTGTTCCGTTGCTTTTATCGCTTCCCCTACATAGAGAGCTCCTCCTCCCCCTCTTCTACTCTCCCTGTCTCTCCTGTAGGTTGTGTACCCTGGTATGTTAACATCGCAGTCATGGGTCTCTGTGTACAAAGTTTCTGTGACTGCTATGACATCCAGGCATCCCACTTCCATCAAGGCCACAAGTTCAGGGAGCTTGTTGCCCAGACTACAGGCATTGGTACTCATTACCCTCCATTTCTTGATGGCCTTACCCCTTTTTGCCCCATCTCTGTCCTTATTGCCTTTGTCATTTTCTCCATTTACCCCTGCTCTTCTCCCTGTCGACATCTCTATCTTGGTGTTTACCTCACTTACTACCCTGATTTTTTGGGGGGGGCTAGGATTTCCCTGCTCCTTTCCAGTGCGTCCCCCCTTGGCTAGTTTAAATGCTTGCTAATGAAGCATTTAAACCTTTCACCTAGGATCCTGGTTCCCCTCCTAGACAGATGCAGACCATCACGCCAGTATAGGCCTACATCACTCCAGGATGACCCCCAGTCCCCAGTGAAGCCAAATCCCTGAGCTCTGCACCAGTTTTTCAACCACTGATTGAATCCCATGGTGTGGAGCACCCTAGCCTCACCCATACTATAGACAGGCAGCACCTCTGAGAAGGTTACCTTGCGTGCTACTTGTCTAAGGCTCCTCCCCAACTCCACAAACTCTTTCTGCACTGCTCTGATCCCTTTCTCAGCCAGGTAATTTGTCCCTAGGTGGACAATGATATCCAGCTCCCTCCCCTGTGCAGCTGCTCCAGCAATCCTGAGGATTCGCTCCCTCTCCCTCCAAGCCATGGCACCAGGCAACACCTTAACTCCCTCTCTCCTTCCTCTCCCAGTTCTACCCTCCTAACAATGGAGTCCCCCCACGAGGAGTTGTTTCCTTCCCCTGTGGGATCCCATGCCACCTTCTTGTGGGTCTCCTTTGTGGAGGTTCCCAGCATCCTCCTTGGTCTCCACTGCGGGTGCCTCCATTGATGAACCACACTTTGCCAGAATGGCATATGAATTGTGGAGACATACAATTGGAGGGATGCACCTCTGTTCCACCACCCTCACCCTCCCTGAGCCCACTGTGGTCCAACTGCTCCTCTTTCTTGGCAACCTCTGAGGTAGAGGCAGTGCCCCTGGTGTCCCTGGGTGGGAGAGGAGGTCCCTCAAATCTTAGGCAACTCAGCCGGGAGATGAGCAACCTCCTCCCTCAGTCCAGAGAGGTGCCTGCAGATGGTACAACACCGCATCCTCCAGAACATCTCCCGGAAGACTGCTGCTCCACAGCCACTGCACTGCACCACTCCCATCATGTCTTATTTCTGGCCCCTTAACTGTTGTTTGGAATATTTCCTCTTTCCTCTGTTTTTCTTTTTTCTCCCTACTTACTTACTGCCTCTGTATTCATGATGTTCAACAGCAGCGCATTTACAGTGTAATGTATGTGTAGCTGATGTGTGATTCCATGTCAACTCATCGCAAATTATCTCAGCGCATACAAGTACCGCGCGACAATATCAGCGCATATAAATTCATCATCACACTAATTCATCGAATAGCCTTATAATCGAAAAAACCTGCAAGTCAATAATTCACCGCATAGCAACACACTAATTCAGACAATAGCCTTATAATCGAAAAAACCTGCAAGTCAATAATTCGCCGCATAGCAGCACACTAATTCAGACATACAGACAATTAGTAACAGGTTTCAGTCAATCACCTAATAAATGCATTTAAATATATTCATTATGTTAGTCTCGATTGTATCACTGATTCCAACATGCCTTTGTCATTCGTTCTTAGCCAGTGAGGGCAGCAGCTGCTTGGTGAGCAAAGATATTTGTACCGTAAAGAGAGAGTTCACTCCGGTAAAACATATTGGAAATGTGCAGGGTACGATAAACTCAAGTGCACTGCAAGATGCCATACTATCGGCGACGATATCGTATGCTACATTAATTCCCATAATCATGTGCCAGATGCTGGTGAAATAGAAGTTAAAAAAGTAATTGCAGTCATGAAGGAAAAGGCAATTACCTCACTAGAGGGAACACAGCAAATTGTGGCAGGAGCCACCGGTGAGTTACATCGAGCTGTTGCAAGTAAACTGCCTTCTGTTAGCTGTCTGAAACGAACAGCACAGCGTGCGAGGCAAAAGGCATGTGTTGCTCCTGCATTGCCTTTAAGTTTAGCTGAATTAAAAATACCAAAAGAATACTGCCTGTCTGATAATGGGGATCAGTTTCTGCTACATGACAGTGGTTGCCAAGACCATGAACAATTGCTAATTTTCAGCACCAAAAAAAATCTTGAATATATGGCAGCAGCAGATAATTGGTATGCAGATGGCACATTTAAGGTTACTCCACCTTTATTCTCTCAACTATACACAATTCATGGGGTTCGATTTAATGCTGCTATTCCGACTGTTTTTGCTCTCATGACTGCACGCACAACTTCAGCTTACATCGAGCTTCTTTCCATTTTGAAGTCCCTATGTCCTGCACTCTCTCCGCTTTCTGTGATGACAGACTTTGAGCAAGCAGCTGTGCGTGCTTTTGCATGCCAGTTTCCAGAAGCACAAGCAAGGGGTTGTTTTTTTCATCTTTGTCAGGCATTATGGCGAAAGGTGCAGGATTGTCCAGAAATTTTAAAGAAGTACAATGTAGAGAACTATGCACTAAACATAAGAATGACTGCAGCCTAGCATATGTTCCCATAAATGATGTTGTGGATGCATTTGAAAGTCTCGAAATTCAGAATTTTATGCTGAGCATGAGGAGGTCCTAGCACCATACATAGATTATTTCGAGGACACTTGGATCGGGAGACCTGTGGGACGGCGCAGTCGAAGGGGCCCACTATCCCCGATCCAATTCTGGAACTGCCATTCAGCTGTTTCCCAAGGGTTGCCACGTACCAATAATGCGGTAGAGGGGTGGCACCACAGTTTCAGTAGCCTGATAGGAGCCAGTCACCCGACAATCTGGAAATTTATACGAGCCCTGAGAACGGAACAAAACATGAACGAGCTACGTATTGAGCAGTATCTTGCAGGACACGAACCTCCAGCTCAGCGTAAGAAGTATAGGGACACTGCAAGACGGCTGTGCGTGGTAGTAGAAAGTTATGGCACCTGCTCCATCATTGATTACCTGCGTGGAGTGGCACATAACTTTCAACTTCAAGTCTAAAAGCTGAGCTTTTATCAGATTTTAAATGTTTTATTAATTAATAAAGGATTTTATTTTCACTGCACTGCGCTTGACACAAGGTAAGGGTACGCTGCTGAAAATGCTGCATCAATGTTTAAGCTGAAGAACATTTTTATTTCCATTTCGTATGATGCGCTGAGCGGACTTGCGGCAGTTTAACAATTACGCTGAATTTTATTTGCTAATTTATCTGCGCTGTAATGCTTGCGCTGTTTTGTTTGCGACGAATTGACGTGATACCCTGATGTGTATCTATGAAATGCTGATTAGGTACTCCTCAATGAGATGTACACCTTGACTAGAGGTGTAGTCTTGAGGTATAGTTGAGGTGCACACATCTGTATGGACATTATAGTTGTAAAGAATAAGCTCAAAACTTAGGTCAGAGATCTTGGCCAAAGGAACAAAATCTAGCCAGAGCTAATAGGGCTGTGATGAGTTGCCAAGTGAGCAAAGTTACACATGTGCATAGAAATTATTGAATGTCCGGGTGTAACTTGGCCATTTTTTGGAAGTGTTGCATCAAATTTTCAATATGGCCTTTTTGGGACCCCTCCTCATGAAGAGTGCCAGTGTCATTTTGTTCACTTGTCCCAAAAGGTGATCTCGCAGAGTGACTGTGCCATTCTGTGCCACAGGTGCAAAAACACGTTTTAGGCAGGATGTGATAAATGACAGCTATATTGTTTAGGTGTGTAAAAATGGCAATGTTGAAAATGTGAAGGGAAAATATTAAAAACTGGCAAAGTTAGCAGCGTGCATAGGAACTGCACGACACACGCTCATAACGCAGTCATTTTTGGGAAATATTTCACCAACTTTGCAACATGGGCTTTTTGGGACACCACCTCATGAACAGTGCCACTGTCATTTCGTGACTTGGTCCTGAAAGATGATTCTGCGCAGCAACCACAAAATCACCTTTCAGGACTGAGTGACAAAATGACAGTAAGAGTTTTCAGGAGGTGGGGTCCCAAGAACTCCATGTTGAAAATTTGGGACCAAAATTCAAAAAAATGGCTAATTTTTCAAAATAAGTTGAAAACCCCACTGAAGGGCATTATGGCATGCTTACCTTTAATTCTTTAGTTTGTGCTTCAGCTTTGAAGAGTGCAGACATGTCCTGGTTCAGAGAAGATGACAGCGCCAACCTCCAGAGGTAAGTGTGGGGTGCAGGAGGTGCAGGAGGTGGGTGCTCAGTGGGAGGGTGGGGATGGGGAGGGGACTGAGGCGTGACGAGGGACCGTTTTCTTTTACAGATAAAAAACATGCCAAAACAACGTTGGGGACCGTTTTCTTTTTTACAGGTAACCAGAAAAAAGCAGACATTTGGGCACACTGGGTGGGCTCCCAGTGTGCCACATGAGTGGGGGTGGGATACATGATGCCATCATGGGGATTGGGCACCCCGATGTTGGCAGGGGAAAAATAATACATTTGAGCACACTGGGGTGGGCTCCTAGTGTGCCACATGAGTGGGGGCGATATGTTGACACAGGGATTGGGGACCCCAATGTCGGCAGGGGAAAGAAAAACATGTGTGCACACTGGAGTGGGCTCCCAGTGTACCACATGAGTGGGGGGGCACATAATGCCAACACAGGGATTGGGGACCCCGATCTCAGCGTGGGTTTCCTTTGTTGCTGGTGCTGGTGGCGGCAACGCAGCTGCGCTTGCGTGGCACTTGCACATGCACAGTTGCGGTGAATGGCATTTTGTCATTCACAGCATGACAGTGCCAGCAGAACTGCACATGTGCGTGAGTTGTGCATGCGCAGTTCATGCCACGGAATGCAGAAATAAGAGCAAAAATAGTGCGGCTGTTATTCTGTAGTGGCCGATCATGGTGGAAGGTTTCAAGCTCCGTTGAGCTTTTGTAAGGATACTTCCAAAAGTCCAATAGAAGGTTCCACAATCGGCCATTTTTAGAGCTACCGAGTGATCCCAAAATGGCTATAGACTCCGCCCACAGCCCAAAAATAAATACTGTTTGCTTAATTAACGTTTTTTTTAAACTCATCTTTATTCAAGAGTAAGAACAGTGCCAGAATATAACTCTGGCAAATGGAACAAGCAGACATCAAATGCACACAGTAAGTACAATTAATGACACTAGTTAAAACTTCTAAATTCAAATGTAACCCCTAGATGGCGCTATCCCAGGGGCTACTACCCCTGCCTGATTTGCCACTAACAGGTTGAGGGGGCCTGGATCCAATGGCGGGTGCCTCCACCCAGAGGTCAGGGTTTGCAATAGTTAAACTAACTTGGTCACAGCCCTCTGGGACACTGCAACCCCTTCTTCCCACTAGTGGCCCACACAATATATCAGAATTACCTTCACAGTATACACTTACCCCAGGTCTGGTTCCGCACTTGGACCTCCTGTGAAATGAGATACAGTGCAACAATCACAGTACAGTACTTTAACATAGACAAATACCTCAGGCAGTATAACTTTGCTGAAACAAGCAGCTCTGATTTATTTAGGGGATATAACAAGGACAGGGGAAATCAGGTTAATTAGCTTATCACTCTAATAATCTACTTATGGCTCTGTGCACAGGCCTATCCCTATCAGTTACTGTCCCTGGGTACCCAAGCCCTAGTGGCTAGTCCAAACCGTGGCAGCTGGTAGCCCCTTTCACACAGAGAAAAGGAGAATTAAACAGTCAGCAGTACAGTAATTCCATTTGGATTTAATGTGGCAATTCAACAGGGAGCTGCACCTGAATTAGTACTCACGACCTCCAAATAAGATAGGGTCCTTCAATGTCAGCAGGGCTCACTTGAGGTACACAAACCTCTTCACACGTCCATATAAAAGAAAGCACTATACCAGGCAGGCTGCATCTGTATCCTGATCGCAATTACTGCACAATACCTGGGAGAACACACAGCAGATTCAGTTCCCTGACAGACAGAGTGCAATTTCTCAGCAATTCCTCCAGTCTTCTACAGGGTGAGCCTGGTTTCTACTCTTCAGAGATCCTTTGATTCTTTTCACAGGACGGATTCAGTCCTAACAAGCTGTTACACAAGCTGCAGACCGGAACTCTGGGCCTTACACACGTTTTTGACTAAAAACTGCACACTGAAAAGCACAGGGCTCCTTCCTTCTTCACTGCCAAAGCTCAACTCAAACCCAACCGACAAAACTGGGCACTTCCTTTGAGTTCCTCCCAGTTCTTGACTGGATTGGCTGTCACTCACAATAGACTGCTGCTGTTGGTCCAAAAGGCACTGAAGTCTAAACTACATCTCCCAGAGTCACTGCCCATACAATCCTCTTGTGGCTGGCTCAGATTATGAGTCCAAGTTCTGATTCGTCCAAGGCACCATTTTAGAGCTAGCTTACCCCACACTGATTGGTCCAGTTCAGCAGTTCAAAACTAGAATGGGAACTAGCAGACACAGTTCTGACTGCAAAGAAAGCAGGTTAGACAAACTGTAATTTCATTATTACTCTAAATAATTTCTGGCAAACAGTTACATCTTTCAGATAGGTTCCTTTGCACTCCTAGTGACTGCAAAATGAAGTGAATTGGCAGCAGCTTGAGTGGTACTCAATCAAAGAAACACACAGTCCTCTATACAAATTAATTATGTCTGCAAGCAGACAGCTCTTAAAGAGACAGTACCAGAGGTTCTAAAAACACTCACTGATAAATGGCTTAAATGCCAAACACCATTCAGGCTTGGAGCATTCAAGCAAGCTCCTGGAAGTCTTTTGGGAACCCCATTTGCAGGGGTTACACCCTTCCTGGTTTGGAAAGCTTGACGTCTGCTCAAAGCAAGTACCCATAAGTTTCAACTTGCAACTATATACATTTGCATTAGGCTTGCACATGTAATCATCAGTCAATATATCATTTTACCAAGAACACATTTCTGAAACATTGCAGTACGCCACTCTTTACACAGTATTACATACACATTGTACCATAACTCAAGTTTACCTCTTGTACATGAAACCTGAAGAGAGGGGCCCTTCCTATCAGTTACCTTGGGGCTGGATGGGGCAAGGCACCATACTTAGAGGGCAACACAAGTAACTTGGAGTTAGCACTGATGCTCAGTTTGGGCAATGAGCTCGGGGACACATACACTCTTTATGGACAACATTGAGAGGCAAGTCCACAGGCCTCCCAAGTGAATCATAACTGAGGTGCACCACAGGCTTTACAGCTCGACCAGTCTTTCTAGGGGAACTGTTATAGTCTCTGCACTCTGAGCCTCATTTTCAGCATTGTCCTCACTTGTCAGGGAGTCTCCATGGGGTAGAGAGGCTAGAACTTGGGGCACTTTCAGCTCCAGGAGTTACAGTTTCTGAGTCCACAACATTTGGCTCAGAGGGAGAGCTTGGACACTGGCAGTGGACTGTCAGGGCACTCAAAATACTTTCTTGTTCTGGTGTATCACCAGTCTGACCCAATCCATCCTTCCTCCCTGAAAGCTCAAACAGTTCAACCATGCACAATGATTCCATTTCATCTGATCTGATGCTTTGCACTTCACTTTCTGGGAGCATTGGCTCCAGGGACGAAGTTGGGGCTTAGACAGTCCAGAAGGCCCAGCTTCATCTCCAGTATTGACTAGGGATTGCCCAAACAATTGACTCAGTTCGTAAGAAGGATAGTATTCAAAGTCACTCTCACTTTCTTCCGATATGGACTGACAGTCATGCTCAACTGGGACTTGTGGAGGGGAACACTTTTAACTTTGCTTCTGTAGGTGCAGACTTTCTTGATCTTTTCTTAGCAGCAGCTCTAGTCACTGGTCCAGAGGGGCATTTTCTAGGGCTCAGACTCAATTAAGATTTGTCCAATGGGCAGTAAATGATTTCTATGCATTGTTTTTACATCTTTGAATTATTCTCAGGCCTTACTTTGTACACTGGCAGATCATCTAGTTTGCCCACTACAATGTGAGGGAGATGGTGCTATCTGTCAGCAATCTTGTGCTTGCCATGCAGTCCCAGATTTCTAGCAATACCCGATCTCCCTCCTGGAGTTCCTGTGCTTTCACCTTTTTATCATACCTTTCTTTGTTGGCCAGATTTCTTTGGCAGCCATGGTTTGAGCCAGTTGGTACGCTATGAGTTAGCTGGGCCTTTAACTTTGCACATACTGTAAATAGTTGTCAGCTTGAACCCCATCAGGAGAGACCCCAAACACACACATCTACTGGTAGTCGAGCTTCCTTCCAAACATCAGGCGGTAGGGGAGAATCCAGTGGCATCACTTTGGTGCAGTTATAAGCATGTACCAGGGTGCTAATTTGTTGGCTCCATCTAGGCTTGTCCTTTGGGTGCAGGTGCCTAGCATATCTAGCAAAGTGCGGTTGAAACGTTCAGGCTGTGGGTCCCTGGGGTGGTAAGGAGTGGTTCTGGACTTTCGACTCCCCACAGAGAAAGCATCTCTTTGATCAGACGACTCTCAAAGTCTCTCCCTTGATCAGAATGGATTCTTTGTGGAGCCCATAGTGAACAAAAAGTTTCTACAAGTACTTTGGCACAGTGGATGCTTTCTGGTCTTTGGTGGGAAAGCTTGGGCATATCTTGAAATGGTCAGTGACCACCAGCACATTACTGATATTTCTTTGATCTGACTCCAAACTCAGAAAATCAATACAGACCAGCTCCATGGGTGCACTGGTGGTGATGTTAACAAGGGGCAGCCCTCTGGGGCAAAGCTTCCTCTGTAAGCAGCGACTACAAGTTCAATGTGTTGCTCCACATCAGCCCCCATCTTAGGCCAATAGAATCTGGATCTCACCAAGTCAAGGTTCTGTCTATACCAAGGTGCCCCATGGTTGTGCAAGGACCTCAGTACTGAGTCTCGAAAGGCAGTGGGCAGCTTAGTTGTTGTTTGTCTACTTGTCCCCTCTGTCTACTGTTTCTCTGTATAACAGTTTATTGATCAGTTTCAACTTAGGACCTTCTTTGTATAACAGTGCAGTTCTCAAATCAGTGGAGCGTAATTTGGACACATCTTTTCCTGCATAGAGGGCTTCTAAAGCTGCTTGATTCATGGGATCTGGGATTGAACCCGCCGAATACTGTCATTGTCCAGCTGAGGCAGTGCACCAATGTCTATTGCAGAAAAGTGGCACAGCAGCAGGTATGCAATTCTCAGAGGGTCCCAAGTAATCCACCATGCAGTCCACTGCGTCCGTGGGACATTTGTTCCTCCCTGTCAAATCTCTCGGTGCAGAGTGCTCAATGTCAGGTTCTGCCAATCGGACCCAATCATTCTGGGAACAGGCTCCGGAGAGAGCATCATATCTATGTGGTTCAGACCTGCTCGGTATCTGAGAGCATAGTCATATGTAGATAATGCAGAAAGCTCACCATGGCCAGTGGCATCCAACTTAGCTGAGGTCTGTACATAGGTCAAAGGATTATTGTCAGTTTTACTAGTATTTTAGCCCTACAAGTACTCATGGAATTGGTCAACAAGCCCACTTCAAAGCTAGGAACTCTAACTTATGTACAGGATAGTTCTTTTCGATGGGGTCAGACTTCTACTGGCAAAGGCCACTGGTCTCAGGCCATTCTCGTGCTCTTGGTACAACACAGCCCCCAACCCTTGCAAGCTAGCATCAGTGTGCAGGACGTAAGGTTTTCTTTGATCGCATAGGCCAGCACTGGAGCATGGGTAAGTTGATATATGATCTCATGAAAAGCAGTCTCATAATCAGAGTCCAGCGGCCCCAAATACTTCACTCGGATGAAAATACACTCTTTCAGTCTTGAGGGACGCTGACTTTGGTATTTTTTGTGGGTTGGGGATACCCTTGAGTAAGGTTAGCAAAGGGAGGATCACTCTTGAATAGTCCTTGATGAAGCGCCGATAATAACCACAGAATCCCAGGAATCTTTGCAGTTCTTTAGATTTTGGGCTGTGGCCAGGTGGTCAAGGCCTCAACTCTTACTTGGTCGGTCTCTCATTCCCTCGGTGGATACTATGTGTCCCACATACTTTACTGATGTTTGAAAGAATTGACACTTATCAATGGACAGTTTGAGGCCAAAGTCCTCCAGTCGGTCCAATACCTTAAATAATCTGCTCTCATGTTCCTCCAGTGAGCTGCCAAACACAATAACATCATCTAGGTATACCAGGCACTTAGTAAGTTCATGTCCCCCACTGCACGCTCCATCAATCGTTGAAAGTGGCTGGGGCACCTGAAATCCCTTGAGGCATCCTCATGAATTCATAGAAGCCAAGCGACAGATAAAGGCCGTCTTCACGGTCCTCTGGGGCCATCGGGATCTGGTAGTACCCATCATGGAGATCCAGCACAGAGAACCACTTGCTCTCGCTTAGGCAGTCCAAAGCATCCTGAATGCGGGCATTGTGTACTGATCAGGGATAGTCCCGGTTTAAGAGTCGATAATCCACACACATCCTTACTGTTCCATTCTTTTCCTCACTACCACAATGGGGAAGCATAAGGGCTTCTGGATTCTTGTATTACACCAGCAGCTAACATCTCTTGCAGATGCCGCCTCACATCATCTATGTCTGCAGGTGCCAGGCGTCGAGACCTCTCACGAAATGGTCTTTCGTTATGCAGCCGGATATTGTGCTCAGCTCTTGTACCCATCCTACATCCCATTCCTTTAAAGAAAACACCTGGCTCTCTGGGCAAGCTTCTCACTGATCCTCACTTTCCATTCAGCTGGCAGCGGGAGTCGCGAATCAAACAAGTCAGGCGTTACTCTGTCATTCTTCCTTGAACTCTTGCTGCTGGTAGCACTGCAGTGTCTCGCACAATGCACATTAGCCAGGATGCAACCTCTGTTTACTCGAATGTCTCTTTCAGACACATTATGAACTTGGACCATTACCTTCTGGCATAAGCATGGGCTCTAGCGGCAAAATACTAGGCTTGACCAGCAGTCCTCTGGTATTTTTCCATCGCCTGGTGCATCCAACATTAATATTTTATTCTTAACATCCTTTCTGATATGGACCTCTCCCTGTAAGGTACACTGGGCATTTGCCAGGATCAGAGACTCAGGATCCTTCTTCCATACAATTCCAATCGTCTTCCTGGTTCTGTTTTTTCAGCATCTCTCTGTGCCTCATAGGCCTTCTGACTCAAAGCCGGAACTCTTAAAGCTCTACCTAGTCTTTGACCCCTGTTTTTCTACACAACTGTAGCCAGCCTCTCCGAACATATGAGCATTTGTTCCAATCAACAAAGGGACACCATCATACAGTCCAGTGGGGGACACACTAAGGCTAGGGTCTCTACTTGTTCGGCCACTCCAGCCACGGAGGTGGGGAAAGACAGCCAAATTGGATATACCCGGAATAGGGTAGGCCTTCTCACTTAACCCCATACATGCAGTCCTTCTAATGGTTGTAAGGGCACGTCTGACAAATGCTTCTGATACCAATCCTGGAACATAATTGTCACTTGGGAGCCACTGTCTAATACACTGTTGTAGACACTCCATTCACCTTACAGTGGTCTCCATGGAGGGACCCACTATTCTGGACCAGTCTGGAGAGGCGCGGTAGTGGGGGCCTGGGCAACTGACCTTGCCAAAAGGACGTGATTAGCATTTTGGTGCCCTCACTGGGATCATGTCAGCACCTCTAACCACTGATTTCTTCTCCAAGCTCTCCTTGTAGCCTATATGCAACTTTGTCAGTGTCTTTTGGGACTGGGTATTCCTTCATCATGTGCCCATCTTTCCCACAATTATAGCAAAACATACTTTCTGGAGTTTGAGCTGGCTGAGGCGCCACACTGGGAGCCAGGGCGGGGTATTACTAACTGGAAACCTGGTGCTATCTCTGTCTGCAGCGTGATAAGCATTTGGAGACATCTCGTCAGTTTCTCCACTTCCATGGTCAAGGAATTGAGTTTGAGCTGTTATCAGCAGGAGATACATGGGTGTACCCCACCCCATAGCAGATGCAGTCGGATATAGGTCAGGGCCCATACTTGCAGGCGCGGCCTTCATAAAGGGACTGTTTTGAATTCTCGGATCTCTCTCAACAGTGCTCCTCATTGTGGCATATCTTTTTCCTTGTCAGAGCATTCATTGACTGTCAACCTCTGCCCCTAACTTCACTTGATGGGTCACCCTCAGTCACTCGGTCGTAGCTGGCTGTTGGTGAGGTACCTCCCGAGGTCGCTTTTTCTCAACTCCTCGAATTCTCTCATTAACTCATCATAGGAGGGTGGGATTCCAGTCGATTTGCCAGGCGTAACTGAAGCAACAGCAGTTCTGGAGAAGGGGGAGACTTAAGGATTCTGTCCAGTCTGGTTCGGTCCAGTTCAATCGCTGGCAAACTACCTTTCTGAGGCATTTCTTGCAACAATTTTTCCAGCCGAGAGACATACACAGACAACAACTCCTTGGTACTGTTGTGCATTTCTTACTCTCCACCATAGGTCCTCATCAGAATCTGGGCCCATACACATTCTCCAAGGCCTCAAGATAGGCCTGTGCAGTCGCTTCAGGGTTACTGGGCCGCTAGCACGGATGGTAGCCAGGGCAGGACCCTCGGAGGCTCTCACTAACCCTCTTTCGCCGCCTCCGAGCATGCCATTCTAGCACTTGGGGCAATATATTTATCCAGGTCTCCCAGTCATCCTCCCCTTGGGGTGGGAGGGTGCCAGAGAAGATCCTCAACCTTCGGTAAGAGTCGTGACTAATGGCAGGTGCAGAAATAGGAGTCTGCATTGGTTCAGCCACCATTACGGGCACTGGAGCAGGAGAGGGTGTTGGGGAGGAACACCCCAGGTGGCAAGAATAGTTTCTTCAAGTCCTCCACAGTTTTCCCCTCCCAGCAAACCATTCAGCAAATTTCTCCTCAAAAGTTTCAGATAGTGGTGGGGGCTGATTCCTCCTCGGTCTTTACTGTCCTTAGTTATCACTCTCCAAGCAGTGAGGGCTCCCTCTGGGGTAATGGTCTGTGGCACTTTGGAGCTATCTATGGGATCCTTAAACTCTACTAGGGGCCAGGAAAGTGTGGGTGAGCAGATTAGCATGCCGACCCACCACCACAGGGTTTTGTAAACCTTCCACCTTGGAAAGTACCCTGCACAGTGTCCGTATTGATACCCAGGGGATGTCCAGGATAAGCATAGCATTTTGGGGTCGATCTCCTCCCAGTACACCACTCCACCAGCCGGTGCACAGCCACTTCTGTCGGGTACCCATTTTTCTTTAACAGTGGTTCAGAATATGGCCACCAGAGGACACACAATCCCAGCGGTGAGCCTCCAAGATGTAACCCCAGATGGCGCTATCCCAGGGGCTACTACCCCTGCCTGATTTGCCACTAACAGGTTGAGGGGCCTGATCCAATGGCGGGTGCCCACCCAGAGGTCAGGGTTTGCAATAGTTAAACTAACTTGGTCACAGCCCTCTGGGACACTGCAACCCCTTTCTTCCCACTAGTGGCCCACACAATATATCAGAATTACCTTCACAGTATACACTTCCCCCAGGTCTGGTTCCGCACTTGGACCTCCTGTGAAATGAGATACAGTGCAACAATCACAGTACAGTACTTTAACATAGACAAATACCTCAGGCAGTATAACTTTGCTGAAACAAGCAGCTCTGATTTATTTAGGGGATATAACAAGGACAGGGGAAATCAGGTTAATTAGCTTATCACTCTAATAATTCATTCATGGCTCTGTGCACAGGCCTATCCCTATCAGTTACTGTCCCTGGGTACCCAAGCCCTAGTGGCTAGTCCAAACCGTGGCAGTTGGTAGGGCCCTTTCACACAGAGAAAAGGAGAATTAAACAGTCAGCAGTACAGTAATTCCATTTGGATTTAATGTGGCAATTCAACAGGGAGCGACCCTGAATTAGTACTCACGACTCCAATAAGATAGGTCCTTCAATGTCAGCAGGGCTCACTTGAGGTACACAAACCCTTCACACGTCCATATAAAAGAAAGCACTATACCAGGCAGGCTGCATCTGTATCCTGATCGCAATTACTGCACAATACCTGGGAGAACACACAGCAGATTCAGTTCCTGACAGACAGAGTGCAATTTTCAGCAATTCCTCCAGTCTTCTACAGGGTGAGCCTGGTTTTCTACTCTTCAGAGATCCTTGATTCTTTTTTCACAGACTGGATTCAGTCCCAACAAGCTGTTACATGTTGCAGACCGGAACTTGGCCTTACACGTTTTTGACTAAAAACTGCACACTGAAAAAGCACAGGGCTCCTTCCTTCTTCACTGCCAAAGCTCAACTCAAACTCCAACCGACAAAACTGGGCACTCTTTGAGTTCCTCCCAGTTCTGACTGGATTGGCTGTCACTCACAATAGACTGCTGCTGTTGGTCCAAAAAGGCACTGAAGTCTAAACTACATCTCCCAGAGTCACTGCCCATACAATCCTCTTGTGGCTGGCTCAGATTATGAGTCCAAGTTCTGATTCGTCCAAGGCACCATTTTAGAGCTAGCTTACCCCACACTGATTGGTCCAGTTCAGCAGTTCAAAACTAGAATGGGGAACTAGCAGACACAGTTCTGACTGCAAAGAAAGCAGGTTAGACAAACTGTAATTTCTTATTACTATTTCAAATATTCTGGCAAACAGTTACATCTTTCAGATAGGTTCCCTTTGCACTCTAGTGACTGCAAAATGAAGTGTATTACAGCAGCTTGAGTGGTACTCAATCAAAGAAACACACAGTCCCCCATACAAACTAATTATGTCTGCAAGCAGACAGCTCTTAAAGAGACAGTACCAGAGGTTCTAAAAACACTCACTGATAAATGGCTTAAATGCCAAACACCATTCAGGCTTGGAGCATTCAAGCAAGCTCCTGGAAGTCTTTTGGGAACCCCCATTTGCAGGGGGGTTACACAAAGTACGTACCAAAATACACCAGTTGTTCCTGTTTGTTGTCTAAAAAAAATATACATTCTAATAATAAAAACAGAACAAACTAAATAATATGTAAAAAATTGTTTTATGCATCTCAAAACAATTAATAAAGAGATCTAGATCCATGCGTGGAAGGGATACATAATTTTGCTTACCATTCAGGAATTCATCTATACTTCTTGGGAGGAAAAAAAGGAACATCCCAAGATAGAAAGATGGTAGCTGGAGGTTTCAAACAACATGAAGTCTTGCTGTATTCTGACTAAATGCAGTTATCCCCAGCACTTGAACTGCCCCGGAGAGTAAAGAGTTAACTCTATGCAGAAGCATAGAATGTTGAGCTCGAGCTTGGTTTTCAAACCTCTGTCTCTAGCACTCTGAAGTGTAACCGACAGATCTTTTACTCGGCCTAACTGTGAAGTCACTCCGGAGATTCCTCCTGCACTTCGGTTCGGTATCAGTTTAAATCAGTTGGTTTTACCTAACCGTTTCTTTATTTTGGTCTTCTTACCTCTGTCTCATAAACAGTAAGTGGTAGTAGTAGGTAGTTGTTGTGTTATTGTGGAAATTATTTTTGCCTTCAGTTCTTCTCTGGTCGGTCTGGTTTGGAACCGAACCCCATTCTATTTCTGTCTTGTTTCTAAATATTACTGTGGTTTACGGTACTCATTGGTTCCTAAAAAAAATCCTATTTCCGTTTTTTTTTAACCGACCCGTGACATGGTTGGAACTGATCAGTTTTTAGTTGCCTGGCGTAATAGCTGGTAAGGGTAACTTTTCAGTATTGCTGCATGTCTGAGAAACCCAAAAAGAAAACCGGTCCCACTGGGTTTCAGCACTGTACTGAGTATAAGGAGGCCTTTACTAAGGCTGACCCTCACCTCGTCTGTGTTTACTTTCTGGGGCTTGACCATCTCAAAGAAGACTGCCAAATCTGTAAAAACTTTCCCAAAGCCACTCTGGAAAAACGTTTGTGTAGACTAAGGGAGAGGGAGGCTGAGAAGTCCACTGACCTGGATGGCCAGCCTGGTTCAGCGGTTGCTGAACTTGAGGGGGTGCCCACTGACCTGGGCGATACCTCCTCGGGCCAAAGGACAGCCAATTCTGCGGAATTGGTTCCTAGCAAAAGGAAATGAAAATCAGCCGGTTCGGATCGTACTTCCCATGGTCCATCCACTGAGGAGATTGCTAAAGTGATTTCTATTGTTCAGTCGCTTTGCCCGGTTCCGACCGAACCGGCAACAATTCATAGAGGTTCGGTTCAGTCGGACATAGTCGCTTCTGACATTGATCCAGAGGCTTTCTATGAGGGTGATTGGGATGGAGAAGAAGAGTATGATGAAGAGGAAGATGAAGGCCTAGATGAGCCTGTAGAGTCTGACATCTCCCCAGACAGGCCTTCCAGTGTGTCTCCTCCCAGGCTTTCTGAGACCCTCTCCCATTTCTTGTTTTATAAGAAAGTGGCTGATACTCTTCAGCTCCCAGTGGAAGAAGCTGAACAGGATCAGGAGGAACCTGACTTTATGGAAATGATGGATGTCCCAGAGTCAAAGAGAGTGTCTATCCCTCTGCATAAATCCCTGGGGAAACGGACACAAAAAATGTTGCAGTTTCCAACTTCTATACCTCCTGTGGATAAAAAGATGGACAGGAGATATACCTTGTCAGGTCCTGGAACCGAATTTCTTACAACTCATTGCAGCCATGTTGGGGTAGTGCAGGCTGCAGTCTGTGATAAGACTAATATTCCCCTGGCATCTCACACCCCAGATAAGGATTCTAGGAAAGTGGATGCCATGGCCAAGAAACAATACTTGGCATCCTCTTTGGGACTCAGACAAGCCAATTATATGGCATATACAGCCAGGTACCAGAAATCGAGGTGGGATACGGTTCTGAACTGGCTAAAATCGCCCTCCCAGCTAGCCAAGGAGCTGGAGAAGGTGGCTACAGATGTATTGAGGCATCCAAGGTCCAATTTCACGCTGCTGTTGACTTGAATGATGTGCATTCCAGGGTCATGGCTACATCTGTCTCCATGAGGAGATTAGCTTGGCTCAGATGTACCAGTCTGTCCCAGGATACCTAGACTAAGGCCATGGATTTTCCTGTTACTGGTAACTCTCTGTTTGGTGAACAAATAGAGGCTTACATGAAGAAGATGGATGAGTACAGGACCACCTACAGGAGTGCTGCAGCAAAAGAGAAGCAAGCCACTCCTCAGAAGCAGCAGTTTAGGGCTGGCAGGGTCAGGCCTTTTAACAGGCCTTTTTACCAAGACCAGGCTTCCTCTTCTTTTCAGCAGAGGGGGTTCTTCAGGGGAAGAGGCAGATGAGGGATGACCAGGACCCCAGCATCCACTCAGTCCAAGCCCCCTGCCAAACAGACACCCTGAGGTGTTAGTCCCCAATTCCTGTAGGGGGCAGGCTGGCTCACTATTCCCAGGCCTGGGATTCCATTACCTCAGACAAATGGGTCCTGGAAGTAGTGAGTCAGGGACTTGTTCTCAGTTTCAAAAGGTTCCCAAAAATGAGAGCAAGATCTTTCAGCCCCCTCTCTCCCTTGGAGACAAAGGCCTTTGAGGCAGAAGTCTCCTCTCTTCTGCTCATGCGAGCAGTAAGGAGAAGGTACCTCTTAGTCACAGGGGAAAAGGACTTTATTTCAGATACTTCCTTACTCCAGAAAAGACAGGGGAGTGGTGACCCATCCTAGATTTAAGGTACCTCAACAAACACTTAAAATCAAAGTTCAAGATGGTGACTTTGGGAGCAGTTCTTCCCTCTCTGATACCAGGAGACTGGCTAGCCTCCCTGGATCTCAAGGATGCCTATTTCCACATACCCATCAGACATTCCCGCAGAAAGTACCTCAGGTTTGAATTGTCCTCAGGCCATTATCAGTTCAGAGCCATGCCTTTCGGCCTAACATCGGCTCCAAGGGTGTTTACCAAGTGCCTGGCAGTAGTGGTAGCATTTCTCAGGAGACAAGGTATCCTTCTGTTCCCATACCTGGACGACTGGCTCCTAGTAGGGCAGTCCCCAGGCCAAGTCAAGTCAGCCTTAGAGGTCACCCAAAGGCTCCTGGAGTCCTTGGGCTTCATTCTAAACCTAGAAAAGTCGGTTCTGGAACCAACTCAGCTGCTCACTTTCATAGGGGCGGACATAGACACGACCCAGACAAGAGCATTCCTTCCTCTTTCAAGAGTTCAGTCTCTAGTCACTCTGGCTTCCTCTTTTCAACCTCTAGTTTCTCGTCCAGTCAGACATTTTCTTCAGTTACTGGGCCACATGGCAGCCTCCACAGCTGTGGTCCTGGGAGCAAGGTTTCAGATGAGAGACACTCAGTTTCATCTCAGATCTTACTGGTCTCAGAAAAAGGACCCTCTCTCCAAATTGGTTCCAGTGTCCCAGACTCTAGTTCAGGCACTCTAGTGGTGGCTGGAGGAGGACAACCTTCGGCAAGGTGTCCCATTCATCAGTCAGGCCCCTTCAGTGAGTCTCACCACGGACGCCTCTCTCCTACACTGGGGGGCCCATCTGGGTCAGCTTACAGCTCAGGGAACCTGGTCTCACCAGGAGTCCCTCCTTCACATAAACCTTCTGGAGTTGAGGGCTGTCTTTCTAGCTCTGCAGACATTCTCAATTGTGGTTCAGGGGAAAGTAGTACAAGTCAGGACAGACAATACCACAACCATGTGGTACATCAACAAGCAGGGAGGCACTCGGTCCTCAGCCTTGTGCACGGAGGCCATGAGGGTATGGTCTCTGGCTTATTCCCTTCACGCTTCCCTGGTGGCTGTACACCTGCCAGGGAAGGACAGCATCTTAGCAGATGCTCTTAGCAGAATTTCTAGGGGTCATCACGAATGGACTCTGAATCCCCTGGTCCTTCAGGTTATCTTCAACAGGTGGGGGACTCCAGAGATGGATCTCTTTGCAGCCCCGGACAATCATCAGCTTCCTCTCTTTTGTTGCAGGCCTCATCTACTGGGCTCTGTACACCAGGAGACTCTACTATTGGATTGGACAAGCGGGTTCCTGTATGCATTTCCTCCTTTCCCTTTGATTTTCAGGGTTCTGATCAAGACCAGATCTCAGCCTTGCAGGATGATCCTAGTGGCACCAGACTGGGCCAGACAGCTATGTATCCTCTACTACTGTCATTGTCAGTGACAAGGCCTCTGTGTCTTCCCAGGCAGTTCAATCTGCTGACATCCTCTCAGGGGAGGATACTCTATCCCAATCTTCAGGCTCTCAGGCTCAAGGCCTGGCTCTTGAAGAGTTAGAATATGTACATCTAAACCTTTCTCAGTCGGTTTTGGATATTCTAAAGGTTAGCAGGAAACCTGCTACCAGAAAAACTGGAAAAGATTTGGTTTTTGGTGTTCCCAGATACCTGTTCAGCCAGAATTAGCTGACGTTGCTACTGTATTGGACTATTTGGAGCATCTTAATAGTTTAGGCCTTCGGCCCACTATGCTTAAGGTGCATTTGGCAGCTGTGTCTGCCTTCCTTTCAGCTGCGAAGGGCTCTTCCTTAGCCTCTCATCCAGTTTTCCAGAAATTCTTCAAAGGTCTGATGCATGTTAATCCTCCTTTCGAGCCCCTCATCTCCTTCTTGGGATCTGAACATCTGTATAGCACAGCTTATGCAGCCCCTTGAGCCTCTATCTTCAGCAGAGCTGAAGTACTTGACATGGAAAACTGTATTCCTGGTAGCCATTACCTCTGCCAGGAGGATCAGTGAGTTACAGGCTTTATCAGTGGAACCTGATTTTATTTCTTTTCACAGGGACAAGGTGGTCCTTCGAACTAACAGAAAGTTTCTTCCCAAAGTGGTCTCAGACTTTCATCTGAACCAATCTATGACATTGCCTGTGTTATTTTACTGACCAATCTTCCTCTGTGGAAAGAAGAATACACAGTCTCGATGTGAAAAGGGCCCTTAGTTACTATGTGGAGCATACTAAGGCCTATAGGAATGGATGTTCTCAGTTATTTCTCACCTATGGTGAGGTAGGAAAGGGTAAACCAGCCACCAAGAGAACTATTGCCAGGTGGATTGTCTCCTGTATCCAATTCTGATATTCAAAACTTGGGAAGGAACCTCCCTCAGGCCTGAGGGCTCATTCTACCAGGGGTACAGCTGCTTCGCGCGCAGCAGCTAGGGATATACCTTTAGTGGAAATTTGTAAAGCAGCCACCTGGAAAACTGTTCACACATTTACCAAGCATTATTCTCTGGACATTCTCTGGACATTCTCTGGACATGTGCTGCAGAACCTGTTCCCAAAATAGGTTCTGTGACTCCCTCCTCCAAGGGGGTACTGCTTGGTAGTCTGCATTTAGTCAGAATACAGCAAGACTTCATGTTGTTTGAAGAAAAAATTACTTACCATAGTAAGCGGGGGTCAGATGCTGCCATGCCAGCACCACCTGGGTTACCACAAATGTAACTGTTTGGTGATGCTGCAGGCAGGAAGGGATGCTAATTGGAGCTACATACTGCATGCCAGCATGCATACAGTATATGCACACCCTTGCTGCCTGCATGCTAGGGATGGGGACAGAAAAGTGATAAAACCCCAACTGATGCTGGACCATGCTGCTACCCTGCAGGCCCCACATTGTTGACTTTGGCTCCCCCACCTACACTGGAGGATTGGGGTCTCCCACAATGGACCCACCATGCAGGGCAACCCATGGAAGATGCAGTCGTTGGTTTGTCTGGGGAGGATGCAGGTGATGGTGCTGAAAGGGACCAGCAGAAGGGTGCAAGTCTGAGAAGCAGGGGGATACATAAACAATGCCTGTCACAGCTGCAGCATGGCAGCATCATCTCACATGCGTACAGGATGAAAAATGACACCGACAGCATTGCCAGCAGCCAGTACTCCCACAACACTGCCAAAAGAGTAGAGGCATTTTTATTAATAGGAAACATCAGTACAATACAGAACAGAAATCAAAAATCAGAAATCATAGTAATAAATACATAACTGTCACAAATAAATGCAAAATCAGATCCACTAAATGAACAAAAAATAAATGCCTGTCCCCTCATTCATACCCCAACATCCTCCAGCCAAAACTCCAACAGTATAGTCATCACATGCAAGACCCGGAAAAGAATCTGGGTCAGCCAACACCACACCTTCTGCCTCCTGTGTAATCACCCTTACATCATGCTAGCTATGTAACACCATTCTTGTGAGTTCAGAACAATCCTTTTGGAAAGGTTTTAAAGTCACTTTCCTGTATATTCTGAAGTTCTCGTATCATGTTTATGAAAGTTAATAAAAAAATGTCATTTTTCTGCAGTACAAATTAACATCTCACTTGCCATTTGCTCCATACGAACATACGAAATTTGCCAGCAGATAAAGGCCTAGAGGTCTATCAAGTCTGCTCGAATGTGCAGCTAGCACCCCTTATTCTGCAGCTGCTCCTCCCTTCCACCCTTCCCCTTGATTGACCCTCCCCCTTGTCCTGTCCCATCCCCTTTTGAAGCAGTCCACTGTTCTACTGGATACCACTTCTGCAGGTAACGATTCCACCCAGCCACCACCCTCTCTGTAAAAAGCATCTCCTCATCTCCTCCTGAACCTTCCTCCTCCAGTCTCATATCATGGCCCCTGGTGTCCCTCCCTCCCTTACTTTGAACAGCCCCTCTGTACCTGTCTTGTTTATTCCTTTCATGTACTTAAAGGTTTCAATCATGTCCCCTGTCCCTCCTCTCCTCCAGTGAGTACATGTTCAACTCCCTCAGCTTCCTCTCGTATGATAAGTCCCCCAGCCCCTTGATCATCTTTGTCGCCCTGTGCTGCACCCCCTCCAGTAACTTAATGTCCCTCTTCAGATATGGGCGCCAATACTGCATGCAGTACTCCAGGTGTGGTCTAACTAATGACCTATACAGTGGCAGAATCACCTCCTCCCTCCTCGAGGATATAGCCCTTGCAATACAACCCAGCATTTTGATGGCCTTTGCAGCTGCCTTCCTACATTGTGCCGAGTTGTTCATTGACCCTGTAATGAGCACTCCCAGATCCTTCTTCTCCTCTGTCTGGGCTAGCTGCACTCCCCCCAGCTGGTAACTCCTCCTTGGGTTCTTCATCCCAAAATGCAGCACCTTGCACTTTTTGGCATTAAAGCCCAGTTGCCAGGTGTCTGACCAGGTTTCAAGCTTTGTCAGATCATTCTGCAACCCCTGCCACCCCCCCTAGGTCATCCACCACTGCTCCTACCTTGGTATCATCAGCAAACAGACTGATCTTGCTCTTGATATCCAATGATATGTCTGCAATGAATATCCCAAACAACACTGGTCCCAACACCGAGCCCTGTGGAACACTGCTCATCACTAGCCTTGGGTGTGAGAGCTCCCCACCCACCACCACCCTCTGTTGCCTTCCCTGAACCAGTTCCCTACCCATCTCACCAGCTTTGTTGCACCTGCCCCTATGCCTACTAACTTACTTCCCAGCCTTCCATGCGGCACCGAGTCGAATTCCTTACTGAAGTCTAGATACAGGACATCCACTGCATGTCCCCTGTCCAGTTGCCTAGTTACCCAGTCATAGAACTCTACCAGGTTGGTTTGGCAGGATCTGCCCTGTATGAAGCCATGCTGTCTGCTGTCCTGGGTCCTATGGCCTCCTCCAGTCTGAGTGGCGGAGTATTAAATAGGTCTGCCAAGTCCCAAGGACCTCTGCCAGCTCCTTCAGTACCCTGGGTGGATGCCATCTGGCCTGGCGCCTTATCCACCCTCAGTGCCTTCAAACCCTCCCGAACTCTGCCTCCATGATTTCCCATCTGTCACCCCTCCCCTGTTTCTGCCATTTCTCCCTTGGTGTCACCCTCTTCTCTTTAGTAAATACTGAGCAGAAGTACTCATTTAGTGCTTCTGCCTTATCGCACCCTGCTTCCACCCAACCCTCCTTCCTAATCCTTACTATGTGGTCCTTACAGCTCCTTTTCTCCCTGATGTACCTAAAGAAGTCCTTCTCCCACTTCTTAATGCCTTGTGCCAGCCTGAGTTCCGTAGATGCCTTGGCTCCCCTTACTGCCCTTGTCACCTCCTTCGATTCCGTCAAGTACTCCTCCCTGCCTCCCCCCTCCCTGTTTTCTTGTATCTCCTAAAGGCAGCTCTTTTCCTCCTTACCTTTTCCATAATCTCCTTGCTCACTCAGCTCGATTTCTTAGCCCTAGCCTTCTTGCTCTGGGCCTTGCTGCAGGTTCTTGTTGCCTCCACTATCCCCAGCTTTATGAGCTCCCACCTCTGGTTAGTGTCCATACTAGATTGAATTCTGGCCAGGTACCCTTTACCACTTCCCATCCTCCCAAAGTCGGCCCCTCCTGAAGTCCAGCACTCTTGTGCCAGATTCCACTCTTCCTTGCCCATATCCAATGTGAACCATACTGAGTGGTGGTCACTCCCGACAGCGGTTCCTCCACTGTAAGTTCTCTCACAAAGTCTCCATTTGCCAGCACAAGGTCAAGGGTATTCCTAATCTGGTTGGTTCACTGACCATTTGCAGCAGGAAGCTGTCCTGGAAGGCATCCAGCAGTACCTGCTCCCTTCTGTTCCTGGTTGTTGGGGTACTCCAGTCCACTCCTGGCATGTTGAAGTCCCCCACAATCACCACACTACTCTTCTCGCAGGTCCTCCTGATCTGTCCCGCTAGTTCCCTGTCTAACTCCTCCATCTGAGATGGTGGCCTGTACACCACTCCCATTCTAAGAACTATTCTTGGAATCCTGGATTTGCATCCAGAGTGACTCCGTATCACCCTCCTCCCCTTCCTCCCTTACACACTTCAGTCCTTCCTTCACATATAGTGCCACACCCCCTCCTGTCCCAATAACCCTGTCCCTACGAAATAACCTGTACACTGGTACAGACAGGTCCCAGTCATTGTGTTGGGTGTCCCATGTTTCTGTGATGGCTCCACTTTAAAGAGCAACATGTAAAAACACTAAACTTACACCAGTTATATTTTAACTTTATTATTTTCTAGTTATTTGTTTTTTCTTTACGTTCCCCTGTTGTTGGTCTACTTAGTATTGTAGATAATGCAGTAATTATTTCACTGAGTCTTTCAAAATGTCTCTGACTCTGTCCTGCTAGCCACACAATTGCTGTTTGTGACATCACAATGTGTTATCATGGTAAGCACTATGATGTCATAAAACCAAGGCACTGTGAGGTTAACAGGGGAAAGATACATGTTTTCAAATGTTTTCCATGCAGGCTTTTTAGCTGGACTATCAAGATGTGCTGTGAATTTTGGAAAAAAACATTGAAAATGAAGAAAATGTATTCTCTAGTAAATTGTAACAGCTAAAACATTTATGCAAGCACATGCTGAAGTGCGTAGGGGCTCTTTAATAACCCGTATTGTTCTTCCTGATCACCTTGACCAGGTGGTATCCACTTTCCCCAATACTAAACCCTGGTAGGCAATATTTCAGAACTCTGGGACATTCAACTCCCTTGCCAATGGTGATCAGAACCCTGTCATGTATGAACACAAAAAGAAGTGCTTCATGGTTTCCTCCACTTGTGAGCAAACAGATCTAGCATATACTCCTTCACCCAAACATTTGTGTTTCATGTTTCCTTTAATATTAAGCCTCCCATGGGCACTAGGTCACACTATACCCCACATTTCCATAGGATACAGCTATCACAGAGCTGCTTTGTAACAGTCTGTTCTACAGCCCCACACTGGGGGTCAGATACTGGTGAAATACACCTTATGAAAAATAGTGGACCCCATCTGTTCGTATAATTTCCAGCCTGACTTTTCCATTACTCGTGCTGCAGTCAATCACCATTGTTTTTTTAGAAAAACAATCCTGTATGTACAACCTTTCTGCTTTCCCTCTAAATCTGATGGCTTTCAACGTGTTATGTTCCCAAAGAGACAACTTCTTCCATTGGTGAGCGAGCATCCAGCAGCTCTCCAGCCCCAACCATCACCCCCTTAGCTTCCTAGATACTCCAAGTCGGGTGGCAAGCCTTCTCTTCCACCCAGGAAGCCATTCCTCTCTCCTCACCCTCCTCCATCCTCCTAGCAGGAAGTCAGCATGGCTGCTGTATGAAGAGTAGGGGAAATTTTATTAAAATGGAATCATACGGAAGCCAAATTATAAAATCATACAGTGAATACGATCAGTATACAAAGTATCTCAACAAAAGCAAGAGAAAAAGAAGGACAAAAACATTATCAAATTATAGAGGGCAGAGAAACATAGGAACCGCCCAGTGAGGATATCGTTTGCATTAAAGCAAATTTCCAACTCTTCAAACTGTTCCATCCTGTGTGTTATCAAGGAGTCGTACTTAAAAAAGCTAATGTGCCATGCCTTATTTTTAGGCAGTTACATCATGCCCACAGGGCAAACAATTGTGTCCCAGGCAGTGTTTCCTGTTCTTTCTGATGTAAGTGCTTCAGTTGTTTTGTATTCATTTCCACACCTGCTTGTGGTGTGATGAGTTTCTGTTGCTTAATTAGCGCACATCTAGATTGCCACAAATACTGTTTGCGTACTGTGAAACAACATTGTAGAGTGTTTTTGAGAAACTTAATGGGGTTCAGCCAGCTTCCCCAGAGTCCATGAAACAAATACTGTATATTTTGGTTTTGAAAACTAAAAGGGGATGGAAAATATAGCTAATGCACAGAAATCAGGAGAGCAATAAGGTTTTTATCAAAAACACCCTTTTTCATTTAGATAAATATCTTTTTTCCCCCCAAATTTGTAATTTTACCTCTGCGTTCTGAATTTACTGCTGCCAGTTATCCAGGTCTATATTACTTGTGCCATAGTTTACCCTCAGTATCTTAAGTGGTGTACGTTCTATGGATACTCCTGCCGTACGTTGCTCCCCATTTTCCAGGGTAACTGCCACTCTCTGCATACCTCTGCTTTTCTTATAAGTAATCTTGGCCCCTGAGAGTTTTGAAACTTACCTTAATTTACTACGTATGTGTGTACAGTACCTGATGACTGAGCTTGTATTAAGCAGAGGTCATCTGCATAGACTATTGTTTTTACTTCCAGAGTCGACCATCAGTTTTATGCCTCTAATAAAAGAGCTTTCTAAATCAGCGGATCAAAGAATCCAGTGCAAACATATATATTATGAAATGGGGAGAAAGAATGCTGGCTCCTGATTGACCAAGAGGTCCTTTCAGCTGGGCCATTATCCCAGCACAACAGCCCAACTGAAAGTAGCTCAACAAAAATATGTTTAAAAAAAGACATCCAATTTACTAAAAAGAACCCAGTTCATAATCGCAGTAAGGCACCTCCAGGGAGTGCATTACAGCACGCTAATGGCCCTTCTCAGGTGATGGAAGCACTCAGCTTCACGTCATGCTTCAACCTTCCTGAGGTGGGACGTTATCCCACCATAACACACCCCCTGTCATGCCTTATTGCTTAAATAGTGCACTGAGGAGGCAACCATGTCTTATTCCATGTTGGAGCAGCGCAGGTGTACCTAGCCATCCATTTAGGGTAGAAATTATAATGGAACCTTTGCACAATGTAACCACCAATTCCACGAATAATTCTGGAATTCAATACAAACGTAAAATTCTAAACAGTTACTCATGTGGCACACAATTGAAAGCCTTTTCTTGATCGATTGATAGCAAGAAGCCATTAACTATTCCCTTATCTCCTCTTTCATCCAGTTCTCTTAGTATTGTCAGATGGCCTTGAATTGATCTATGGGCTATAGCACATGTTTGCATAGGAGCAATTAATATAAGAATGTGGGACAACCTTGTATCAAGAATCTTGGATAAGAGCCGGCTCGGTGGCGCTGAGGGTTGAAGCATTGGATGCCACACCTCGCTCCACACTGGCGACCCTGGTTCGGGAGCCAGCCCAGGTTGTTGGGGGTTGGCAGGGGAGGGAAGAGATTGAGCATCCGGAGGACTGCTCTGTCTTCCCAGGGAAGGTCTGGGGAACATTCGCTCATGGAGTGACCTCTGGCGGTGGCTGGAGGTAGCCGAACATAGCAACACAGGCGTATGCCTGGGGGTGGACCCCCGGCAGTACATTGCCTTGTCGGCTGAGCTCCACAAGGGTTCAAGTAACAAATACCCCCCTCCTCCCACTGATAGGCAATGGCACCTCCCACCCATGGTCCACACTCCTGGAGTCAGATTTGGCCCTCTCTGCTAGTCCCCCCCCGGCCCAGTGCTCAATACTATAAGAAAGAGCACCCTGGGCAGAGCAACCCTTCCCCGGAGGGCAAACGCAGGGGATGCTCGGTGCTGGACAGGAGCGAAGAGGTAGTCGGATCACGCAGGGAGGTAGAGACTGTGGCTAAAGGATGACGTTGGAGAGAGTTCAGTGAAGTAGGTAGGGGAGCAAAAATAGAGTTTGAAAAAAAAAGAATCTTGGACAAGGTCTTTGGGTCTACTCTAAGGAGGCATAATAGCCTCAGATTAGATAAATCTGTTCTATTTCCCTTTTGAAATTAAAAAAAAGAGCTTGAGACATGGACTTAGGTGAATGTCTGGATGGCAAAACTTGGTTATAGACCAACAGCAATGCTGGGTTTAATATAGAGTTGTCAGAACTAGTTCTAGAAAGATTCAAAAATTAGAACTGGAACACCAGAGGGTTCGCATAAGGGTACGGACTTTTTTTTTGTCTTTCGCTCACCTCCATGTCCTCCACTCATGCCTGCATAGCACCACAATCGCACAGCACTGCAGTCTGTCTGACCCACTGCTACTGACTCATCGAGCCACTGACTTGGGCCCACCCCTTGCGTTGATGTCATGCAACTGTTGCGCTAGTAAATCCCCACAGAAATGTCCCAATGAAGGAAAAAGATACAGTTCTGATGACTGCCGCTTGCTTCTGCTCTCTTCATACATGCTTGAACCACTGCTGACAGTAAACGGCATCAGCAGTGTGTAACCGGCCAAGGGAGCAGGAAAGATGCTCGCACAGCATGTGTACACCAGGTTTAGGATAGTAATAGTGGTCAGATGGCCAAGGGAGAAGGCAAACAGTCACTGGTGAGGCACTGGGCAAATGGCTCGGGAGTGGTCAGCATCTGAGGGAGCAGGCAAGCAATCGGTTGCAGGAACTCTTCAGTTGGTCAGACCAGGAGATACAACAGTTAGTTTTAAATGAGAAAATTGATGAGTGGACGTGGCAACTGGTGGAACAACACAAACTATGTGCAGTGGAGAGTTGGAAACCCATAGTGGAATATTGGGGGGGGGGGGTACAGGATTCAGTCTGTTGTGAGAAGGACCAGGCCTGTGAAAGTTGTAGATGTATAAACTGGTGCATGGAGGAGCGGATAAATAGGAGGACTAGGATAGGGGTTGATCTGAAATGTGAAATCTGGGGCAGATGGGGGCAAAAATGTAAGAAGTGGGGCAGGGAGTCAACAGATACCGTATGTGAAAACTGGGGCAGGGAGGGGTCAGATATGTGAGAGCTGGGGCTTTAAGGGGCAGAAATGTGAGAATTGGGACACAGAGAAGGCAGGGATGTGAGAATTAGGGCAAGAAGGGTAGCAGCAGATTGTGGAATCAGATGATGATTGTACTGTCAGGGGCTGGTTGAGAAGAATCTTTTATTTAAAAATATCTGTGACTCCTGAGAGGTATACTTCTTATCATATTTTCTGTGCCCTCTGGGACTGCACTGACTGCACCCAGTGTGTGTGTGTGTGTGTGTGTGTGTATGTGCTGCCCAGCACTAAATGTGCGTTTTTTTGCAAATAAATAAATCCAAGAAATATTTTAGGTGACTGGAGAGGAGAGAAAAATCCTTTATTTTATATCTGTGACTCCTGGATGGTGTATATGCCAGTTGTGCTGCTGTGCTTCATTTGACTGCACTGTACTCAGTGTGTGACCGTGTGCCAGCTGTGCTGCTGTGCTTCATTTGACTGCACTGTACTCAGTGTGTGACCACGTGCCAACTGTGCTGCTGTGCTTCATTTGACTGCACTGTACTCAGTGTGTGACCACGTGCCAGCCGTGCTGCTGTGCTTCATTTCACTGCACTGTACTCAGTGTGTGACCGTGTGCCAGCTGTGCTGCTGTGCTTCATCTAACTGCACTGTGCTCATTGTGTGACCGTGTGCCAGCTGTGCTGCTGTGCTTCATCTGACTGCACTGTACTCATTGTGTGACCGTGTGCCAGCTGTGCTGCTGTGCTTCATCTGACTGCACTGTACTCATTGTGTGACCGTGTACTGGCATGCTGTGCTTATCTGACTGCACTGCACAGCTGTGTTGCTGTCATCTGACTGCACTGCACTGCACTCAGTGTGTGACCGTGTGCCAGCTGTGCTGCTGTGCTTCATCTGACTGCACTGCACTCAGTGTGTGACCGTGTGCCAGCTGTGCTGCTGTGCTTCATCTGACTGCACTGCACTCAGTGTGTGACCGTGTGCCAGCCGTGCTGCTGGGCTTCATCTGACTGCACTGCACTCAGTGTGTGACCGTGTGCCAGCCGTGCTGCTGGGCTTCATCTGACTGCACTGCACTCAGTGTGTGACCGTGTGCCAGCCGTGCTGCTGGGCTTCATCTGACTGCACTGTACTCAGTGTGTGACCGTGTGCCAGCTGTGCTGCTGGGCTTCATCTGACTGCACTGTACTCAGTGTGTGACCGTGTGCCAGCTGTGCTGCTGGGCTTCATCTGACTGCACTGCACTCAGTGTGTGACCGTGTGCCAGCTGTGTTGCTGGGCTTCATCTGACTGCACTGCACTCAGTGTGTGACCGTGTGCCAGCTGTGTTGCTGGGCTTCATCTGACTGCACTGCACTCAGTGTGTGACCGTGTGCCAGCTGTGCTGCTGTGCTTCATCTGACTGCACTGTACTCAGTGTGTGACCGTGTGCCAGCTGTGCTGCTGTGCTTCATCTGACTGCACTGTGCTCAGTGTGTGACCGTGTGCCAGCTGTGCTACTGTGCTTCATCTGACTGCACTGTACTCAGTGTGTGACCATGTGCCAGCTGTGCTTCATCTGACTGCACTGCACTCAGTGTGTGACCGTGTGCCAGCTGTGCTGCTGTGCTTCATCTGACTGCACTGTACTCAGTGTGTGACCGTGTGCCAGCTGTGCTGCTGTGCTTCATCTGACTGCACTGCACTGTACTCAGTGTGTGACCGTGTGCCAGCTGTGCTACTGTGCTTCATCTGACTGCACTGTACTCAGTGTGTGACCGTGTGCCAGCTGTGCTGCTGTGCTTCATTTGACTGCACTGCACTCAGTGTGTGACCGTGTGCCAGCTGTGCTACTGTGCTTCATCTGACTGCACTGTACTCAGTGTGTGACCGTGTGCCTGCTGTGCTGCTGTGCTTCATTTGACTGCACTGTACTCAGTGTGTGACCGTGTGCCAGCTGTGCTGCTGTGCTTCATCTGACTGCACTGTACTCAGTGTGTGACCGTGTGCCAGCTGTGCTGCTGTGCTTCATCTGACTGCACTGCACTGTACTCAGTGTGTGACCGTGTGCCAGCTGTGCTGCTGTGCTTCATCTGACTGCACTGTACTCAGTGTGTGACCGTGTGCCAGCTGTGCTGCTGTGCTTCATTTGACTGCACTGTACTTAGTGTGTGACCGTGTGCCAGCTCTGCTGCTGTGCTGCTTCATTTGACTGCACTGTACTCAGTGTGTGACCGTGTGCCAGCTGGCATTAAGTGCAAGGTTTTTTATAAGGGTGGGTGGGTCGGTGGTCCTGTCAGCACCTGTACGTGGTTGGCTTTTACTACTAGCAAAGGAGAAGAAACCACAGATAACCCTAGACAGAGTCATGTCAAAGTCAGACTCACACTTGATCATCTCTCTCTCTCTCTCTCTCTCCCATTATAATGAGCAGACTTATTTGTTTTTGCCCACAGTTTCATGACATGTACATAGATACGTAGATTTTTGTCAGCAGATAAGGACCTTCTAGCCCACCCAATCGGCCCATATAATCCCTCCTGATAGTGCTACCAAGCCACCACTGGGGGTCTGTTTTCCACCCCCCCTCCATTATCCAAGAAACCCATGTGTTTATCCCAGGCACACTTAAGACCTGTGACTGTATCTGTCCTCACCACCTCCGCTGGTAGGCTGTTGCAGTCGTCCACCACCCTTTTTGTAAAGAAGAACTTCCTCATGTTTCCCCTGAATCTACCCCCCTCCAATTTCATATTGTGACCCCTAGTCTTAGAGCATCTTTTTCTCTGGAAGATGCTCTCCTCCTGCACCTTGTTTATTCCCCTGAGATATTTGAATGTCTCCATCACATCCCTCACCTCCTCTAGTCCCCCAGGGAGTACAAGTTTAATTCCCTAAGTCTCTCTTCATAGGTCTTCTGATGTAGGGCTTGCACCATTTTGGTTGCCCTTCTCTGTCCTGTCTTCACTACTACTAAAAAGAAAGTTGTGGGAATTCATTGAGAAAACATATAATTTAAACTGAATGTGGGGGGGGGGTTAAGTAAGAAACCACTCGAGGAGGCAGGAGAGAAGAGGGGATACCAGCCGTCCCCCTAGGATGGAGATAAAATGCTAGACAGAAGCATGAACATTGGAAGGCTGCAAGTGGCAGGCAGGGAGGGGAGGGACATGGTGGAAGGGATTATCAGCAAATGCCAGGAGCTTGGGGAACAAAATGGAGGACCTGGAGGCCACCATGGGGGATGAGGGACTGGACATAGTAGCGATAAGTGAGACCTGGTGGACAAAGCAGTATACCTGAGAGACAGTTATTCCAGGCTACAGACTATTTAGGAGGAAAAGGGCAGGAAGGAGGGGGGATCGCTTTATACATCAAGGACGATAGGGCAAGAAGAGGAAGGGGAGACAGAGCTCCTGTGGGTGACACTGGACAAAAGGACTGGGGAATCCTGGAGGCTAGGGGTGGTATACAGGCCACCTATGCAGGGGGAGGAAGGAGATAGATAACTGATACAGGCAGTAGTGCAGATGGCTCATAGGGGCGAACTTCTGCTAGTGGGGGACCTAAACTTACCAGACGTGGACTGGGAGATCCCAACTGCAGCATCAGCTAGGAGTGGAGAGATCCTAGAGGTGCTGCAGGGAGTATTCAAGCAGCAGCTGATTAGGGAGCCCACGAGGGGGGATAGCCTGTTGGATGTGGTCCTCACAAATGGGGAGAGCGTGGAAGAGGTGGTGGTGAGTAAAGGGCTTTGAACTAGTGATCACAAGTCTGTAAGGTTCAGGGTAAGATCAGGGAGGGAAACAAACAGGACTAGCATGAGAGTTATGGACTTTAGGAAGATGGACTTTGACAGAATGATGAGGATAGTTAGGGAAGAAATGGTAGGAACTGGGAATATAGGGGATGTGGAGGAGTTTTGGGAGACAATCAAAGGAGGGGTACTGAAAGCCACAGAAATTTGCATTAGGAAGATGAAGGGAAAAAAGAGGAGGAGACCACTATGGTCTACAAAGGAAGTGGCAGAAACAGTCAGGGAAAGGAAGAGGGCTTTCAGGAAATATAAGATGACACAAAGAGAGGAGGACAGGGAGGCTTATAGGGAAAAGAGAAGTGTGGCAGGGCAGAAGATAAGGGCTAAAGCTGAGACTGAGGAGAAGATAACAAAGCAGGCCAAAAGGGGGACACCACTTTTTTAGGTATGTGGGAGAAAGGAGGAAGGTAAGGCAGGGGATAGTGTGGCTGGGGGGGGGGAGGCATACAGCTGGAGGGTGACTCTGAAAAGGCAGAAGCGCTGAATAGCTACCTTTGCTCAGTCTTCACGGGGATGGGGGAGAGGGTTCCGAGCTTAAGGGGAAGGGAAGGGAGGACAAAATGGTGGCTCCCAGCCAGTTCAGCATAGACAGGGTTAGGTAGGAACTAGGCAGGTTAAAGGCGGACAAGGCAATGGGCCAGATAGCTTGCACCCAAGGGTACTCCAGAAACTGAGGGAAGAGCTGGCTGCCCCACTGATGAGATGATTTAACATATCTCTGGATATAAGGAGGGTGCCGGAGGACTGGAGGAGGGTGGCTATGGTGCCGCCGCACAAGGGAGGCAGCAAGGAGTTGGTGAAAACTATCACCCAGTCAGCCTCACCTCGGTGGTGGGGAAGGTGATGGAGGCACTAATTAAGGAGAGGATGGTGGACTACCTAGTGGATAGTGGCCTGCAGGATGAAAGGCAACATGGCTTCACGAATGGGAGGTCATGTCAGATGAACCTGACTGAGTTCTTCGATTGGGTGATGCAGGTGATTGACCGGGGAAGGGTGGTGGATGTGGCCTATCTGGACTTCAGTAAGACCTTCGACACCGTCCCTCACAGAAGGCTAGTAAATAAGCTGGAGAGCCTGGGGTGGGCAGGAAAATAACTAGGTGGGTAGAAAACTGGTTGGCGGACAGAAGCCAGAGAGTGGTGCTAAATGGGGTGCACTCCAGGGTGAGGGGTGTGATGAGTGGTGTGCCCCAGGGGTCAGTACTTGGAACCCTCCTTTTTAATATCTACATCAGTGATATTGCAGAAGGGCTGGAGGGAAGGGTGTGCCTATTTGCTGATGATATGAAAATCTGCAATAGGGTGGACACCGGGGGGGGAGGAGGCCATGAGGCAGGTACTGAGGATTCTGGAGGGGTGGTCACAAACTTGGCAGCTGAAATTCAATGCCAAGAAGTGTGCTGTGATGCATTTGGGGCACAAGAACCGACGGTCGGTATACACTCTTGGGGGAGGAAATCAAAAAAACAGAGCAGGAGAGGGATCTGGGGGTTATAATATCAAGCAACCTTAAGATAGGTAACCAATGCAGCAAAGCAGTGGGGAAGGCAAGTGAAATGGTGGCATGCATTGGGAGGGGCATTACTAGCAGGAGGAGTGGGGTACTGATGCCTCTCTACAAAGCCATAGTGAGGCCGCACCTGGAGTGTGGAGTCCAATTCTGGAGATCGTACCTACGTAAGGATATTGATACGATAGAGAGAGTTCAGAGAAGGACAACCAAAGTGGTGCACGGTATGCAGGGGAGGCCATATAAGAAGAGGTGTAAGGAATTGGACCTGTACACATTGGAGTCTAGAAGGGGGAGGGGGGACATGATTGAAACTTTTAAGTATGTAAAAGGGAACAATACAGTTGTAACCCCTAGATGGCGCTATCCCAGGGGCTACTACCCCTGCCTGATTTGCCACTAACAGGTTGAGGGGCCTGGATCCAATGGCGGGTGCCTCCACCCAGAGGTCAGGGTTTGCAATAGTTAAACTTACTTGGTCACAGCCCTCTGGGACACTGCAACCCCCCTTTCTTCCCACTAGTGGCCCACACAATATATCGGAATTTCCTTCACAGTATACACTTACCCCAGGGGTGGTTCAGGCACTGGGACCTCCTGTAAAATAAGATACAGTGCAACAATCACAGTACAATACTTTAACATAGACAAATACCTCAGGTAGTATAACTTTGCTGGAAACAAGCAGCTCGATTTATTTAGGGGGATGTAACAAGGACAGGGGAAATCAGTTAATTAGCTTATCACTTTATTATCTACCTATGGCTCTGTGCATAGGGCCTATCCCTACCAGTTACTGTCCCTGGGTACCCAAGCCCTAGTGGCTAGTCCAAACCGTGGCAGCTGGTAGGGGCCCTTTCACACAGTGAAAAGAAAAATTAGTTTAAACAGTCAGCAGTACAGTGATTCCAGTTGGATTTAATGTGGCAATTCAACAGGGAGCGACCCTGAATTAGTACTCACGACCTCCAAACAAGATAGGGTCCTTCACGTCAGCAGGGCTACTCTTGAGCTCCACGAGACTCTTCACACATTTATATGGTAAAAGAAAGTACTATACCGGTAGGCTGCTTCTCTGTCCCGATCAGATTACTGCACAATACCGGAGAACACACAGCAGATTCAGTTCCTGACAGACATGAGTGCAATTCAACAATTTCTCCAGTCTTCTACAGGGTGAGCCTGGTTTCTACCTTCAGAGATCCTTTGATTCTTTTCACAGGGCGAGTTCAGTCCTAACAAGCAGTTACAAGCTGCAGACCGGAACTCTGGGCCTTACACACGTTTTGACTGAAACTGTGCACTGAAGGAGCACAGGGTTTCTTTCCTTCACTGCCAGATCTAAACTGAAACTCCAACAGACAAAACCGGCACTTCCTTTGAGTTCCTCCAGTTCTTGACTGGATTGGCTGTCACTACAATAGACTGCTGCTGTTGGTCCAAAAGGCACCGAAGTCTAAACTACATCTCCCAGAGTCACTGCCCATACAATCCTCTTGTGGCTGGCTCAGATTATGAGTCCAAGTTCTGATTCGTCCAAGGCACCATTTTAGAGCTAGCTTACCCCACACTGATTGGTCCAGTTCAGCAGTTCAAAACCAGAATGGGGAACTAGGCAGACACAGTTCTGACTGCAAAGAAAGCAGGTTAGACAAACTGTAATTTCATTATTACTATAAATGATTTCTGGCAAACAGTTACATCTTTCAGATAGGTTCCCTTTGCACCTAGTGACTGCAAAATGGAGTGAATTGGCAGCAGCTCGAGTGGTACTCAAACAGAGAAGCACACAGTCCCCCCATACAAACTAATTATGTCTGCAAGCAGACAGCTCTTAAAGAGACAGTACCAGAGGCTCTAAAAACACTCACTGATAAATGGCTTAAACGCCAAACACCATTCAGACTTGGAGCATTCAAGCAAGCTCCTGGAAGTCTTTTGGAAACCCCCATTTGCAGGGGGGTTACACAGTGAAGGAGGGGAGCCTACTTAAAAGGAAGGTGGGGGCTAGAACTAGAGGGCACAGCCTAAGACTGGAGGGAGAAAGATGAAGAAGCAATGTGAGGGGACGTTTCTTCATGGAAAGGGTGGTAGAGGCTAGGAACAGGCTGCCAGAGGAGGTGGTGGGGGCTGAAATGATGGAAGGTTTCAAGAAGACATGGGACAGGCGCATGGGTTTGAGCAAGGCGGGAGGGGTGGGCCAGTGGTAAGGGAGAGGAGTAAGTGGTGGGATGGGGCAGACTCAATGAGCCGTTGGGGTCCTTTTCTGCCATCATGATTCTATGATTCATCCTGTTCCTGTCCTTCCGAAGATGGGGCCTCCAAAACTGCACACAGTACTCAAGGTGCAGCCTCACCAATAAAGTATACTGGGGAAGTATTACCTCTCTCCTTCTGCTAGTGGTACCCCTTCCTATGCATCCCAGCATTTGGTTTGCCTTTCTCACTGCCTTTGCACACTGCTTTGCCACCATAAGGTCATCAGAAATGATGATTCCCAGGTCTCTCTCTTGCCTTGTGACCTCTAGTACCTCTCCCCCAAGTGTGTACTCCGCCCCAGGGTTCCTGTGTCTCAAGTGCATAACCTTGCACTTCTTTGTGTTGAACCGCAGTTGCCACCTTCTTTACCACTCTTCTAACCCTCCTAGATCCTCCCTCATCCTTTCCACTCCGCCATGGTGTCCACCCTGTTGCAGATCTTTGCGTCATCGGCAAACAGGCTTACCCTCCCTCCCAGTCCCTCTGCAATGTCACTAACGTAGATATTGAAGAGTATAGGGCCCAACCCTGACCCCTGTGGTACCCAGCTAGTCACCCTCCCTGGAGTGCTCCCCATTTACCACCACTCTTTGACGCCTGTCTCTAAGCGAGTTTTCAATCCATTTTATGATTTTAGGCCCCACCCCCAGGCTGCTTAGTTTCATTACCAGCCTTTTATGTGGGACAGCATTGAAGGCCTTGCTGAAATCCAGATAGTCCACGTCCACTGACCCGCTCTGGTCCACTACCCTGGTTACTTCATCAAAAACTCGCTATCAGGTTAATCTGATAGGACCTCCCCCCTGTGAACCCATGCTGTCTCTGGTCCTGCAGTCCACTGCCCTCGAGGTATTCTACAATTGTTTCCTTTAGGAGTGATTCTGTCACCTTGCCAACTACTGACGTCAGGCTAACCAGTCTGTAATTTCCTGGGTCCTCCCTACTACCCCCTTTGTGGAGCGGGATGATGTCAGCACTCCTTCAGTCCCCTGGCACCTCTCCAGTTTCCAGAGACTGGTTGAACAGGGCTGCCATGTATTTCACTATTGTCTTCTCTGTTTGCAACCCAATCAGAACGATAGAGTTCAAGTTCTAAAGAAGATTAGAACCCTAGAACTTTTTTCAGAAGTTCTAGACTAGAACCGGAACCCAGAACTTCAGCAGGTTTGACAACCCTGGTTGAATAGATGTTGGAAGGTCTTAAACAATTCTTTGAGCAGCCCATCTAGGCCTGGGGCAGTGCCAGATCACAGGTCTTGTCTAGCCAATTCAATCTCACGTACTCAGATAGGTTCTGTGAGTTGTGTAACCAGTCTCTCAGGAATGGTGGGGATCCCTGGGCTCTGAAAGAGAGTCGCATCCCAGGTTCTTTCCATGGGGTGCTAAAATTTGCTCATACGTGGATATCAATCATCTCCAGAATGTTTTGCTTCTTAGTTAGTTTCTGCTACTGCATGCTTTGCCCTGTTTAGTCAGGCTTGCCATTAACCTTTTATTTACTCGTTCCTGACAGCTTTTAAAGCTGTGTAGTGTTTGGTTACATCCCTGCATCCCATATCTAAGTTCTTGTTGAAAGGAAACTGCTCAGGCATACTGGAATTCTTTCATTTCAGTTATGACTTTTTTTAATTTGATGTGATAAAGCAGCCTCGTCTGTACAAGATTCTGGATATCAGGTTGTGTAGATGTGACCAGAATTATTCCAAATACTGGGTAGTGCCTGACTTTTGGGGTTTCTTTTGAAAAGAAAAAATGTTTTAATATCACTTTTGGAATCTTCCAACCATTTTTCTGGAGTATCATATGTACTTTGCACCATGATTCAGGCTGAAAGCACTTCACATACTTGTTTACAAATGTCTTTCCTTTCTAATATAGCCACATTAAGTCTCCGTATCATGTCATGTGAAGGAGGATGAGGCCCAGTAATACAATGACACAGAACTACTAAATGATCTGAGGGTTCCACCTGTATAGACCTTGCTCCTTTTACAGTAACAGAGTTAGAAACCAACAAATAATATTTCCTTGCTGCCAGCTTCCCTTTAGTGACAGTGGCATTATTCAGGTTGTACACAACTAGGAACCCATCCTCTCACCCTGCTACTGTAATCATGTCATTCAGATATGCAGAGTCACAGCACACTTCAGCTATTCACCCCACTCTGTCTTGCTGGGTAAGTCCACGGTTACAATCCCTTCCCAGCAGCTGGCCTGGTGGCATAGAGGGTTGAGGCACTGTGCACCTTACCTCTCACCACGCTGGTGACCTGGGACGCATGCGTGCCACCTTATGCATGCGCTAACCCAAGTCACACCACAGCTAGGGGTAGGGATGGGGAGGAGAAAACTGGTAGAAAAAAGATTCTGCAAGGTGGGTGTAAATGACGCCCTGCACACTTGATCCCAGCATGGGTACAATCTGTGGGGGTACTCGCCAGATGGGTAAGCCTGGGGAGATAGTTGATGGTGGGGAACAGTGGGACTGGGCAGATGGAAGTCAAGCCTGCCTCTGCCAAGGTGCCTCAAACAGATTATACAAAAAATCCCCTTCTAGCATCACCTTTCTGTTATGTAGGAAGAAATCATAGAAACATAGAATTTGTCAGCAGAAAAGAACTGCTTAACCTACCCAGTCTTCCCAGATGGTCCCTGCCAAGTACGTCTCTGCAGCCAGACTGGCGGTGCACAGGGTTGAGGTGCTGTGCACCGTACCTGTCACCTCATCAATGATTGGAAAGCATGTGCTCCTCTGTACACATACACTAACCCAAGTTACACTGTGGCTAGGGGGAAGGGATAGGTATACAGTATGCGCTCTTGCTTGACAGCTCAGTTGGCGGAGTGCTGTGCCGGTCACCAGCTCTGTTTCAGGGTGAGGGGAGTAGGGTGGTGGGTAATACCTTCTGTAATTGATGAATATATTGGGGGGTGTCCTCTAGACCACCAGGGAATGATTTCATTACTATTGTACTTTATGGACATAATGGGGCGGGGGTCCACTATACCACCAGGGAATGTTTTATTTAATGTTTTATTATGGGAGCATTTCGGGGTTGGGGGGATCCACTATACCACCAGGAAATGTTTCCTTTTAAGATTATAATTTACGAGCATATCAGGGTGGGGGGCTGATGGACCACCAGGGACTGATACTTGGTTATTTCATTATAAGGGCAGATGTGGGGGGGGGGGGCAGGTGCTAGACCACCACACCAGTGACTGGTGCAGGCCGCCCAGTAACTAGCGGCACACCATCCAGATGTGCCACCTGTTTGGCGCATGGCCATGATTGCTGCAAACTGCAGGACTTTGCCGCCGTGACCCTACCCGATAAAGAATCAGGTGCAGGGTCCCTGGTGCACCGGCACTTGGTGAAAGTCACCTTCGGCTCAGCTTGCATCGTGTTTTGAGAATTGGGTCCTATGTTTCTAAGACATGAGAACTGACTGAAACCAAGTGGTCAGCGAAGCCTGGCTATAGGAACGTGCTCAACAGTGTGCACTGTTTAAAAACACATCTCACATACAGAGGTTTGGAGTAAACCCTGCTCCAGCTGGCTTATTTCCTAGTTGCCTAGCTGATGTCATTACATAACTTATATTAACCAGTGACTCTAGTGGGAGTTGGTCTTGGGATGCCCCGTCTGTGTCAGAATTTAGACTGAACGTTTCACAAAAGGGTAGTAAATGTACAGAATAAGTAGCCAGTTAAGAACACTGAAGCAACAATCTGTGCAGTTTCATGACAGCTGGATTTCTGGGTTCTGAAAAAACAGATTTAAGGTATATGGGGAGAGAGGGGGGTACAGTAGGTGGATGATGGAAGTCAGTCTGTATTGGACATGATGGTTGCATCAGTGAGGCATTACCTGCTCCAGTTTGATTTTGTTCATTTTTACTGAATGTTGAAACATGCCTAAAGCCGTTTCAAAGTCACGGCTTCCTTCCCTGAACCATTACTATTTTGCTTACTCCCAGCAGCAGTAGGAAGCTGACAAGATCCACTGTACCACAGCCGCTCCTGTTCATCATACTGCCAACTGACCTTTGAGACAGGCGCTAGGAACGAAAGGGGCGAGGAGGGGGGCATCAGCATGTGGTCTGCAGATGGAACCAAAGCCTTTTTCTTAGTGCACACTAAAATAGGAAATTAAGTTAGAAATGAGCTTTCCTACCGTGATGCCTTTTTTTTTTTTTATTTTTTTTTTTTTAGAAATGATCTGCATACTGATCTGTGTCCCGTGACTACTGTTGCTAAAACCAGGGCAAGTTCTGGTTCTTTTTCAGAACTTACAGTATGTAAAAAGTACTAGGATTTGAATCTTTTGTTTTTAAATTTTTTTTCTTTCTGTGTGTTTCTGATGACCTTCCTCTATTATTCCACCTCTCCAGTGGATCCTCCTGTCTTCTTCCGCCATCATTCATTTCTCTTACTCATCAAGGGCCCATCTTCTGCACACTCTGAATCGACTCTGCATGCAACTGCTACCACAGCAGGGTTTTCACTCAGTGCTGTGTGTTTTGTTTTGATGGGCTCCACGTGAACTTCAAAAGGACAGTGGTACTAGGAGAGAGAGAATTAACACACAAATAAAATGGTAATGGGCCTGAGGTGGAAGAAACTGAAGGAACACAGTAATTCTACCACCTGACATAATGGATGGGAGAAGTTAGATCAAAGTCAGGAGGACCTGTATGAAAAGGTGGCCAGATCAACAGTGGCTTTAGCAGAGATGAGAGAGAAAGAGCATGGGTCAAGGTTATGAAGGTAATGCAGTAGTATGTGACGGGACTAGGGAAGGAGAGTAGAGAGCTGAGGTATGAAGGGTGGGTGTGGGCAGACTGGGTGGGCCAAGCGGTCCTTATCTGCTGTCAAATTCTATGTTTCTATGTAGGGTTTCAAACCAGAATTTAGAGATAAGGGAGGCACAGTGGGAAAGGTGTCTATCTTCTGAGGAAGGGAGGGAAGAATAAAGGGAACAGTGGTCAATGTGGATAGTGCAGTCAAGGGCAAAGTGATAGGGTGGAAGAGGGAGCCCTCTCAAGCTAGGGTAGGTTTTGGAGCAGCAGAATACAGAACATCCCTGTAGTCAAATGCCAGAAGGATAATTGTTTTTTCATTTGGTGTTTATGACACTTGTTGCTGATGTGCCCCCTTCCGCCCTGGTTCCCCAGTCTTGCAACACACATTTTCTAGGACTTACCTCTGCAGATTCCATTCATGGATTACCCACCATGGTGGGGCCCTAGGGGTTGGCCAGTCCCCTACAGACCATAATTCAGTTCCTGAGAAACTACTGAGTGGTGCAAGGCTTGTGGGAGACCTGAGGCGTCATCCTACTGTGGTCAGGGCAAGGGCAGTCCCTCTCCTAAGGGTGCAGATCCCAAGTGTGCCGACATCCAGCCTCCACTGTGTGTCAGGCAAACAACAGGATAAAGAATCCTACCTTCTAGAGGGAGGAATGCTGTCCTTGGGATACGTCCTCCCTTACTGACCAGCCCCTAATTGACCTGAGCCCATTCTGGACCATAGGTCGCAGGCATAGAAAGTGGTAGTTTTACTGCTGAGCTATTGGGCAGACATGGAAGGATTAGGTAACAGCATATGATTAGGGCTTACTGTGTATGGAATTCAGCCAGTTCAGAAAGCTTAGTGTATGGTGAAAGATTGTTGAGGATGCAAATCCATCCCTCGAACAACGTCATTGTGCTGCACTGGCTATGTCAGCTAGTTTGTGGTGCTGTACTAGCTACGTAGCTACTGCAGTACAACAACGTGGAACACCTTTGCGCATGTGCGTTCAGTGATCATCCAATCCACTTGAAATTGCCGAGGCAGTGAGACTGGCCCCAGAAGAGAGCTATGCTTACAAAAAATTAGAGGTAAGGACAAATTCATAATTTTATGGTTGCCTATACTCTATAAAGGACAGTGTATGAGCAATTACACACAACTGGTCTATTTTTTAATCTTGAGGTTTCCATAGTAATGAGACCTCACAAGCTGTGCTCCTGAGGTCTCCTATTACTACGGAAACCTCTCAACTGAAAAATAGACCTGTTGTGTATGATTGTTCATACACTCTCCTCTGTATAGTGTATAGTAGACCCTTGTTGCGCGTGGAAACTGGAGGTTCTCAAAATGTTGTTCTGCTGTAGTTCAAAATGTCATGGAACATGATAATACCCTACTGCAGCAAAACAATATTTTGAAAACCTCTATAGGTTCCATGTGCTCACTACACAGACCGCACATCGCTTACCTTAGCGGCAGAAACGGATGGATCCACACTCCCGTGGCGAAAGTAGAATCAATCGCATTGGAGCCTTACAAGACACAGGATCAACCAGATATGAGAAAATGCAGGATCAACCAGATATTTAGTTCAAGTTCAAGTTCAAGTTTATTGCAGGAAAGACTCCGTTGAGCAAGCTCATTCACGAGGAGATCCTGAGGCACATACACATACAGTTTGCAATTTAGACTTAGAAAAAAATTAAAACAAAACAAATGATCCCCTACTCCACAGCTATCTCGCTTAGCAAACGTTATGGCTGCCATGTTTTTTTTGGTTTTTTTTGTAATTAAATCATCTTTATTGTTTTCAACATTACCTCAATACAAACATGACCTAGTAAACAGAGTTGAAAGTACGAAATGGAACAACATAAAACAACCAAATATTAACTCGCACTTTCAATTGAGAGGTTAAGCCCCCTCCCTCCCCCCCCCTTCCAAGGCTACACACGTAAACAAACCCTAATTTATCAGCCTGAGTACTCTGATCGCTTGACTTCCACGCCATAAGGGCGTTTCTAAAGAACTCCAAAGCGTATATATACTTTCAGTCTACCTTGCATATAAGCAATATGCTTTTCTAGCTGCAACGCCAGGATACACTCTCTGTACCACTCCATCAAGGAGGGGGATTTATCGCTAGCCCAATGCCTTAAAATTATCAGTTTCGCAACAGCTGAAACAAGCGACATTTGGGCCTTTTTAATCTTAGAAGTACCTACTGGGAAAAGGCTCATCAAACATACCTCAGGGGTGAACATATTTGTTAAGCCAAGGATAGGATCTAAGAGATTATTGATGGCCCCCAGAAGGCCTGCATTGAAGGGCATGACCATACCATGGTACAAAGTACCATAAGTCATTCTGCACTTACTGCAAAGGCGTATCCTTTGCCCCATATTTACGTAATCGGGATGGGGTTAGGTACAAATAATGCATTATATTAAAGTGTACCATCCTCAGCCTGTCTTGCTTAATGTATTTATACATTGTAAGCCAAAGCTTCTTCCAGAGACTGGGCACATCAGGTATTCCTAACTCCCTCGTCCAGTAAAAACACACCCCTGAGGGAAGTCTAAAGTCCCATTCCTGAAGTGTTTTGTATATCTTAGAGACTGGACGCGGTTGAGAGGCTATAGATAAAAGTGTGTCAATATCTCTGACCCCATGGTCAACTGGAGTCATCCGAGAAAAGACAAAAATTAGGGCCTTACTGACTTGTAGCCACTTAAACAAGTCCTGACCCGCAACACCAAAAGACCTCACCAACTGATCAAAGGGCAGAGGTCTCCCATTCACCCAAAGGTCCGAGACTCTAAGGTGACTTATCTGGGGCCAAAATGCAGTGGACAATGTCGCACCCCAATCCTGATATGAGGATTTTCAAAAATAGGTTGGTTGGCTGATAGGAACCATTTAATTGCAAGGTAATTTTGTAGCTGGTGAAAGGCCTTAATGACCATCCCATAGGGTTGTTCTTCAGGGGTTTAGGAATAGCCGACGGGGAAACACATAGCAGGGCCCGCAGCGAGCAGTTCACCCTCTTCGTCAAACATCGCTCTATGTCTGCCCATAAGGGTAAGTAAGTCAATTGACTGCTCCCTTCACTCCAATGACCCAACTTGCTTACGTGCTGCGCGGTATAATATAGAAAAAGAGAGGGAGCAGCTAATCCTCCCTTTAATTTCGGAGCTGTCAGTTTAATATAGGATCTGCAAACTCTTTTCCCGTTCCATATAAAGAGGTTAAATGCCCTCTGTAAATTGGAGAACCACCCTTTCGGGAGGTGTACACCCAACATACCCAGGGGATATAATAATCTAGGCAAAATATTCATTTTCATAATATTCAACCTTCCCCAAAGTGACAAAGAGAGCAATCGCCACCTATCCATATCCCCCATTATGGTTTTAACTAGACTACCCAGATTATTTTTGATCATGTGATTCAGTTCTGTGCAGATATTTATTCCTAGGTACGTAAGAGACTTCGCCTCCCAACAGAGGCCAAACGACATCAAATCTGCCTTCGTAACTTTGTTATTTAAGGGGAGAATCTTCGTCTTCGCTCGATTTAACTTGTAGTAAGATATTTTGGAAAAGGAATCGATTTCCGCCAAGATAGCTGGAACCGAGGTCTCAGGGTCTTCGATATGTAGCAATACATCATCTGCATATACCGAGTATATATAGCTGGCCTCCTCCACCTGTATACCCTTAATAAGAGTGTTTCCTGCCAATCTATGCAATAATGGCTCTGAGTATAGATTGAATAGTTGCGGGGACAAGGGGCATCCTTGCCTCGTGCCTCGCTCTAACTTTACTACCGGTGACAGTATCCCGTTGCACTTTACTCTGGCAGAAGGAAAGGAGTATAAGATTTGAACCCATCTCAGGAAAACATCAGGTAAACCAAAGGCGGACAGAGTGGCAAAAGGTAATCCCAGGATACCCTATCGAATGCCTTTTCGGCATCCAATGACATAAGTATTGCTGGGGTATTGGCATCCTTAGCAATGGTAATAAGGTGTAATAATTTCCTCATATGATCTTGGGGCGATCTCCCCATCATAAAGCCCACTTGTTCCCGACTAACTAGCTTATCCATAACTTTGGACAACCTGTTAGCTAAGATTTTAGCTAGGATTTTAATGTCTGTGTTTAGAAGGGAGATAGGGCGGTAACTATCCATACTGAGAGGGTCCTTCCCTTGTTTCAGGATTAGAGAGATCGTCGCTTCTTGGAAGCTAGGATCTGATAACCCGTTATCGAACCAATACTGAAAGACCTCCTTTAAAATTGGGATATTAACGAATGGCATGCCTTGTAAAAATTACTGGGGAACCCGTCTGGACCAGGGGACCTGTCTAAGGGCATTTGTTGAATGGCCTGCTGAATTTCTAGGACCGAGATTGGAGCACTCAAAGAGGCCGTTTCTCACTCAGTTACTTTGGGCAGCACCACTGACCTAAGGAATAGTTAATGTCCTCCACAGAAGGTTTTGTCTCCGGATCTACCGCATATAACGCCTGGAAATATGATCCAAAGGCATTCGCCATTTCCCCTGGGTCCGTACAGACCTGCTCCCCCTGCCCCTTACGAATTCCAGCTATAAAATGGGTTGAGTCTAAGTGACGGATACGCATGGCGAGTAATTTCCCCGCCTTCTCCCCTGTGTCTAGGTATTGGACCCTGGTCCTCAACAGGGCCAGTTCCGCTTTCTGTGACGTTAGACCAAAATATTGGGCCTGCAACTGGTAAAGTCTTGCCCAATTTGCCTCGGTCGAGGCACGGGATAGATTACCTTCAATAATCCTAATAGAAGCTAGCAGGGAGTCTAATTGTACCTTCTGCATACGTTTCTTTTTAGAGGCCATCTTAATCAATTCTCCCCCTCAAGGAGCACTTTAAGGCAGCCCAAATTAGGTCCTTTTTAACCACTGAGCCTTGATTACCTTCCAGGAAACCCTTGATGAAATCTACAATGTGCCTCAGTGAAGATTCCTCTTTCAACATCTGACAATTTAATCTCCATTGCGGAGACCGCCTACTCCCCACGGCTGGCGAAAATCGAATGACGGTAGCATGATCAGATATTACTCTGGCAGATATGTCCGCCTGTGTTACCCGGACATTGCGAATGAACTAACTAAGATATAATCTATTCGTGAATATGTCTTGTGTAACGCGGAGAAAAAAGTGTATTGTCATGCCATAGGGTTAATTACATCAAAACATCAACCAGGGCGCCTTACTAATGAAATCCTTCAGTGTTTTGTGCTGGCTTGAGGCCTCGCTTCTCCTTACATGATCTATCCAGATCATTTTGAAGAACAGATTCCAGTCCCCCTAATACCGTAAGCTTCTCAGGGTTGGACACTACCATATTTAGTAATCTCATAAAAAAGGCTGGGGAATCGCAATTGGGGCGTATATTGAGCCCAATAGTATCGGGTGTGACTCTAGCAGACCATGTATTATAATGTATCGACCTTCCGGGTCCCAAATCTCTTCCATATTTAAAGAAGTGCTCCTTGCTATGAGGATAGCTACCCTCCCTATTCATGGATGTCCCTGCCCCAAAACTTGCCCTACCCATGCCCTTCTAAAGTAATGAATGTCACTTCTTAGATGCGTCTCTTGTAGAAAGACAATTTGTACTCCCAATTGACGAGGTGCCTTAATATAATTTGTCTCTTAACCCTATCCTTGGCTCCTTTGACATTCCAGCTAATAAACTTATATGAATTACTCATGTTGCCCTACCATTAATCTCAGACACAAATGCATAAAAAAAAATATATCAGTAGATTGTACTACCGTTCTCTTTAGGTATTTACAAACCCCCTGACTTAAGAAATCCTTGAAGAATCCTGACGATGTGCAGCCTTGGAACCCCTCACTCACTCCCTGGAGCCCAACTGACTCCTTCTGACCCGCAACCCTTCCACCCCCCAATACCAATATCACCCAACTAAAACCCCCCTGCCCCAATACCACACACATACCCCAGTTCCAAAAAACTGCCCTCCTATATATTCAACACCACGTGATTCACTTCTAAGCGGCCCAAACTACTCAACCCTACCCCGGAGTCCCCCCTCTCCAATAATCCCTGCAAAAGACTACACTATAACAACAGACAAACCTTGTTGAAGGATCTTAACTCTAACTCTGTGGATGCTCTCCCCAATGGGCTTGAGCTGACCATTACCAATAAAGCGTTTTGAATCATCAGCTATCCTCAACTAGTCAGCTTTAATAAGCCAGTGCTAAAATTAATAGCCCCCCCAAGTAACCACTGGTTCCTATATGTATATGAAAAAAAAAAAAAAAAAGGGAAGGAAATCCTTCGTAATTAAGTCCTGTAAACAAGTCCGATGCACATTGCATAACTCGATCCTCAGACTCTATAAAGAGAGACCAGAATAGAGCCCCGCGATTCTCCATTCAGCCACCACAGTCTCAATTAATCAGTTTCCTGGTGCCATCGCTCTTTCGACTGAGGATGCCAGCACACCCAGGATGCAACCTCCCCCAAGGGACAGAGCAACTACAACACGTTGCATCATCATAAACAAGTCCATCCTCAGGAAGCAGGCAGGCCCATGTCATCAAGCGATGCGGATCAAATTTGCCTCCTAGACATAAATCCGAGTGACCCAGGACAAGGGGTCTGATTTAAATCGGAGTGCCAGAGATCGTGCAGACCATTGTCCATGTAGCGATTAACTACTTAAATCAGCTCCAATCCACTCCTAGAACCTCAGTTGCAGACAGCCCTGTCCAACTCTGCATAACCTAAGACCGCCAGCAGGGGTCTATTATCACATGGCGACAAATCACCTCAAAGTGTCAAAGTCAATATTCCTCTGTTACTTCTCACAGATAGGTCTGTCCACGTATCAAAAATTACCTACTGTACCCTCGATTTAGGCTATTATATCACCATTTGCAGTCCCCCTGTCGGAGGATCATCCTTTCACTAATCATTTGTAGAGATCTGGGAAGATGACTTTCAGCTCTTGTGTAGCTTGCGCAGGGGATTCAAATGCCAACCATTTGTCCTCGTGCTTTATCATCAATATGGCGGGATACTTGACCCTGAATGGTTTAGAAGCCGCCACTAATTTAGACACAATCGGGTGCAGCTCTTGTCTTCGAACCCTCACCGAGTGGGGCAAGTCCTGAGTAATACGTATCTTCTTGCCTTCCCATGTCAGCTTGCTTGCTTCCTCGCCTAGAAAGGACATGTTGCTTGTCCAGATAGTTCAAGAATTTCAAAATTATTGGCCTGGGTGGTTGGCCTGTGTGGCGGCATGGCGAGCGCTCGGTGGGCTCTCTCAATAACATACTCCCCCCCCAGGAGGAACGCCAGCTATTTTACCACAAAATTTCTGCAAGAAAGTAATTATGGCACTCCCTTCTTCCTTTTCTGGCAACCCGATAATTATCAAATTGTTCCTTCTACTGCGGCCTTCTAAATCCTCCAGCTTGTCTTCTAGCATCTTCATTCTACGCTTCATATTGGTTAACTCGGTCTCACTCCTTTCTTGTTTCCTCTCCATCGATGTGATCTCAGCCTCCAAATCCCCAACCCTTCTTGACAGTACATCCACTGCGCCTTTAATTTCCTGTAAGTCCTCAGAGATTGACGTGATAGCCGTTTGGAGAGGTTGCATGATCTCCAGAAACCTGGTTTCCGACAAGGCAGCTTCTGGTGTGGGCATCTTGGGAACGCTAGCGGCCTGCTGCTTGGCCCGCTTTGCGGCCTTTTCTTTCTCCGGTGTCCATGAAGGGGAGTGCCTCGGGGGTGCCTTCTTCATATAAACTTCCATTAAACCGCCAGACACTAGTGCCGGAGAGAAATCCACAGATACTCCGCCTAGTTAGGACAGGTTTTTGTGTGCAAATACCGCTGTATAAAGTTAAAATCAGGAGATTGAGAGCGGAGCTCCGGGAGGAGACTGTCTTTGCTCAGGCTGCCATCAATGATCCATGTTTTTTTTTTAAACCCTCACAATGTACCTGCCAGCCAATAGGAAGTCACGCTAGACACATAGCCATGCCTCCTTAGCAACCATTCGGCAACCCTAGAAACCAGCCTTTACCATGGAACAGTGCATTGCACACAAAAAGTAAAAGGCTGCTAAAAAAGACCCTGTAAGTGATTTTCGGGGGCACTATACACTATACAAAATAGGGGGTGGGCATTCTCATGCACAACCAGCCTTTTTGTGCCACCTCAGGGTTCTGATACCATCAGACCTTTCGACCTTTTCTCTCAAGGTCTGACGTCATCAGAGCCCCTCTGTGGCACAATAGGCTGGTTGTGCATGGATTTCCATCCACTATTCTATATGCTGTGCACAGTTAAAACGTTGTTCACATTCTACAGATGTTGTGCATATTCTACGGATCATGTTGTGCACATTCTATAATCAGCGCACCTGATTTTCCCTTTCACGCTTCTCTGCTCCTGCTTTCACTTTCAATGACTTACTCTGCTCCAATCACACATACAATGTTCCAATCACACATACAATGCTACAGTCACACATACCATGCTCCAATCACACATACAATGTTCCAATCACACATACAATGCTACAGTCACACATACAATGCTCCAATCACACATACAATGTTCCAATCACACATACAATGCTCCAATCACACATATAATGATCCAGTCACACATGCAATGCCCCAGTCACACATACAATGCTACAGTCACACATACAGTGCTCCAGTCATACATGCAATGAATGCTCCAATCACACGTACAATGCTCCAATCACACATATAATGCTCCAATCGCACATACAATGCTCCAGTCACACATACAATGCTCCAATCACACATACAATGCTCCAATCACACGTACAATGCTCCAGTCACACATATAATGCTCCACTCGCACATATAATGCTCCAATCACACATACAATGCTCCAATCATTCATACAAAGCTCCAATCAGACATACAAAGCTACAACCACACATACAATGCTCCAGTCACACATACAATGCTACAACCACACATACAATGCTCCAGTCACACATACAGTGCTCCAATCACAAATACAGTGCCCCAGTCACACATACAATGCCCCAGTCACACATACAATGCTCCATTCACACATACAAGGCTCCAGTCACACATACTATGCTTCAGTCACACATGCAATGCTCCAATCATGCATACAAAGCTCCAACCACACATGCAAAGCTCCAATCAGACATACAATGCTCCAATCACGCATACAATGCCCCAGTCACGCATACAATGCTCCATTCACGCATACAATGCTCCAATCACACATACAGTGCTTCAGTCACACATGCAATGCTCCATACATACAAAGCTCCAACCACACATACAATGCTTCAGTCACACATACAATGCTCCAATCATTCATACAAAGCTCCAATCATACATACAATGCTCCAATCATTCATACAAAGCTCCAATCATACATACAATGCTACAACCACACATACAATGCTCCAGTCACACATACAATGCTACAACCACACATACAGTGCTCCAATCACACATACAATGCCCCAGTCACACATACAATGCTCCAGTTACACATACAATGTTCAAATTGCACATACATTGCCCCATTGACACATACAATGCTCCAGTCACACATATAATGCTCCAATCATTCATACAAAGCTCCAATCAGACATACAATGCTACAACCACACATACAATGCTCCAGTCACACATACAATGCTACAACCACACATACAGTGCTCCAGTCACACATACAATGCTCCAGTCACACATACTATGCTTCAGTCACACATAGAATGCTCCAATCATACATACAAAGCTGCAACCACACATACAATGCTACTACCACACATACAATGCTCCAATCACACATACAATGCCCCAGTCACACATACAATGCTCCATTCACACATACAATGCTCAAGTCACACACACAATGTTGCAATCGCACATACAATGCCCCATTCACACATACAATGCTTTATTCACACATACAATGCTCTAGTCACACATACAATGCTCCAGTCACACATACAATGCTCCAATCGCACATATAATGCTCCAGTCACACATGCAATGCTCCAATCACACATACAATGCTCCAGTCACACGTACAATGCTCCAGTCACACATACAGTGCTACAGTCACACATACAATGCTCCAACCACACATACAATGCTTCAGTCACACATACAATGCTTCAGTCACACATACAATGCTCCAATCATTCAAACAAAGCTCCAATCAGACATACAATGCTACAACCACACATACAATGCTCCAGTCACACATGCAGTGCTCCAGTCACACATACAATGCCCCAGTCACAGATACAATGTTCCAATCACACATACAATGCTCCAGTCACACATACAATGCCCCAGTCACAGATACAATGCTCCATTCACACATACAAGGCTCCAGTCACGCATACTATGCTTCAGTCACACATAGAATGCTCCAATCATACATACAAAGCTCCAACCACACATACAATGCTACAACCACACATACAATGCTTCAGTCACACATACAATGCTCCAATCACACATACAATGCCCCAGTCACACATACAATGCTCCATTCACACATACAATGCTCAAGTCACACATACAATGTTGCAATCGCACATACAATGCCCCATTCACACATACAATGCTTTATTCACACATACAATGCTCCAGTCACACATACAATGCTCCAGTCACACATACAATGCTCCAATCGCACATATAATGCTCCAATCACACATGCAATGCTCCAATCACACATACAATGCTACAGTTACACATACAATGCTTCAGTCACACATACAATGCTCCAATCATTCAAACAAAGCTCCAATCAGACATACAATGCTACAACCACACATACAATGCTCCAGTCACACATACAATGCTACAACCACACATACAATGCTCCAGTCACACATACAGTGCTCCGATCACACATCCAATGCTCCAATCACACATACAATGCCCCAGTCACACATACAATGCTCCATTCACACATACAATACTCCAGTCACACATACAATGTTCAGATTGCACATACAATGCCCCATTCACACATACAATGCTCCAGTCACACATACAATGCTCCAATCGCACATATAATGCTCCAGTCACACATGCAATGCTCCAATCACACATACAATGCTACAGTCACACGTACAGTGCTCCATTCACACATACAATGCTCCAGTCACACATACAATTCTCCAATCACACATATAATGCTCCAGTCACACATGCAATGCTCCAATTACACATACAGTGCTACAGTCACGCATACAATGCTAGAGTCACACATACAGTGCTCCAGTTATACATACAATGCTCCAAACACGCATACAATGCTCCATTCACATGTACAATGCTCCAGTCACACATACAATGCTCCAGTCACACATACAATGCTCCAATCAAACATACAATGCTCCAATCACACATACAATACTACAATCACACATTCAATGCTCCAATCACACATACAGTGCTTCAATCACACATACAATGCTCCAGTCACACATACCATGTTCCAGTCACACATACAATGCTCTAGTCACACATTCAATGCCCCAGTCACACATACAATGCTCCAATCACACATTCAATGCTCCAATCTTATAGCTGCAGTAGATCTCTTTAATGAAATGTCAGAAAGAGAGAAATTCATACTGAAACAAGAAAATAAACCATATACAGTACAATCTTGATTATCTGAACTGCTTGTTTTGAAGTTTATAAAACAGGGATTAAAATGCTTAGAGTGTACTCACTTGAGAGACATGCTACCAGTTTGTTAGTAAGGAATGTTCACATAATGGGGTTCATTAGATCGAGATTGTATTGTACTATAAAAAATAAAACATGGGCACCCATTTGCCACTTGCTCTGTGTTTCCATCTCAGGGCTTAGATAACAGCATGAAAACACAAGCTTCTTGTGTATGGTCACCCATATATTATTCCTCATGTGGCAGGCAGGTAGCAGGATACAGACTTTGTTGCTGTATAGTGCACCAAGTTTAAAGCCGAAGTGCAACAAAATTGGCCCCCAAAAATGTTTCAGTATAAAAGATTCCAGACATCTTTCAGGTTTATTTGGTGGCAACATTTTCTAGTTCCACCCACATCTCAGTCTTTCATAAATGTTTTAGGTTAGTTTTTTCTAAAAAAAAAAACCAAAAACAAAGATGGCCACCTTGTTTGGTTTAGAAATAGCATTGTGGACCTGATAAATGTAGTACGGGAGGCACATAGAACAGTAGCTTTGACAGGTACACTGATCATTTTATTAATTGTAGCAAAAACTAGCTTTTTGGGAAAGCATTTTTCATTGTACAGCTGCTTTAAAGTGGAGTTTCTTGTGAATGGCCTCAGTGTGGCTGTAGCAGAAGAAGCCAAGATGATGGTCTAACCAAACATTGAGCTATTTGAAGGAGGTAATTTCTTCCTATTGGGAGTCATCCAGGGTCAAGAATACTTGAGAGACTGGATTTTGATCAGTCATTGCCAGGTGCCAAAAGTCACAGAGACCATTTTCTTAGATTTGATGGTTAGCTGGTTGGCACAGAACCAACGCTGTACATTGATGAAGCTGTGTTGGAGTTGTGCAGCCAAGTCAGAGGCAGAGGGACCACTGGCAAACAGCATGATGTCTCAATATACATGTGGATGCATGAAGAAATACATCCTTTGGTTAGGCAATTCAGGAAGCTCAAGAACAAGATGGGCATGAGGGGAGATGCCTGATTGGGAGTGAAGGGGAGAGGCAATCACAAAGAGGGACAGCCTATGACCTACCCACTATGTAGGAAATAGACCATTAATTGTAATGTTTAATAAGCCATCCCTGGCAAGTTTGTCCAGTAGGATGTGATGGGCAACATTGTTGAAGACTTTTGCCAAGTCCACAGAGATGGCAGAGGTGAGCAGGTCATGGTCCATCCCCTTTAGGGTGAAATCAGTGAGCCTGAGTAGGGAGGACACAGTAGTGTGAGATATCCTAAGCCAGACTGGAACAGGGTAAGGAAGAAGGGAGTGATCTGGGAGAGGACGTGTTGCTCTAGTTTAGCCAAGGCTTGAGTCATGCATCCATTGGACCGACAACAGAACAGAGAACTGTAACAGTTAAAGCAGAAGGAAGCGGGGAAGGTAGTCAGAATAGCAAAGGCACAAACAAAGGAAAAGATAGCCAACTCAGTTAAGAAGGGGATAAGACCTTTTATAGGTACATTAGAGAGCGAAGAAAGACCAAGGGAGGAATAGTGAGGCTTAATAAAGGGGAGGGTACGTGGGCAGAGTGGGACAGTGAAAAAGCAGGGATACTGAATGAATACTTCTACTCAGTATTCACAAAAGAAGAGGAAGGGGCAGTATCTAATCCAATCAATAGAAGCACTCTGGATAGGGGGGTCGGTACCAGTCCATTCACAGAAGAAAGGGTTCTGAAAGAACTCCTAATACTGAAGGTGGACAAAGCAATGGGGCCTCATGGGATTAACCCCAGAATTCCAAAAGAACTAAGGGGAGAACTAGTGACACCACTGACTACCCTTTTTAACAAATCATGGGAGAATGGTGCGGTACCTAATTACTGAAGGAGGGTGGATGTGATTCCCCTTCACAAAAGTGGGAGCAAAGCAGAGGCAGGAAACTACAGACCTGTTAGCTTGACCTCAGTGGTAGGGAAAATGATGGAATCACTTCTAAAAGAAAGAATTGTTGAGTACCTAGAGGCCAGCGGGGCACAGGACCCAAGGCAGCACGGATTCATAGCGGGAAAGTCTTGTCAGATGAATCTGCTATATTTCTTTGACTGGTTGACCAAAGTAGTAGACCAGGAAGGGGCTGTGGACATGGCCTACCTAGACTTTAGCAAGGCATTTGACACAGTCCCACACAAAAGATTACTAAACAAATTAGCCAGCCTGGCAGTGGGTCCCAGGGTGGTAGTCTGGGTAAAAAATTGACTGGAAAACTAGACACAAAGGGTAATAGTAAAGGGAGTCCACTCCAAAGACAGGAAGGTTATTAGTGGGGTACCGCAGGGTTCAGTGCTGGGTCCGGTCAGTTTTAATGTCTTCAAAAGTGACATTGCGGAGGGACTGAAAGGAAAAGAATGCCTCTTTGCAGATGACACAAAGATCTACAACAGGGTTGATACACAAGTGGAAAGGATGAGAAGGGACTTGGCAAGGTTGGATGAATATTCAGAAGTATGGCAGCTTAGATTCAATGCAAAGAAGTGCAAAGTAATGTACCTGGGAAACAAAAACCCAGGGGAAGAGTACACAGTGGGGGAAGGGGGTATTATCAACAACAAAAATGGCAAGGGACCTGGGGTAGTCATATCAGATGACCTAAAGGTAGACAAGCAATGTGAGAAGGCAGTAAGAAGGGCTGGGGATACTGGGATACATAGAGAGAGGCATCACCAGTAGAAAACAGGAAGCTGTTATCCCTCTGTACAGACAATTGGTGAGACCCTATCTGGAGTACTGCGTGCAGTTCTGAAAACACCATCTCCACAAAGACACAGACAGGATGGAGGCAGTCCAGAGGAGGGCAACTAAAATGGTGCAGGGCCTACACCAGAAGCCTTACAAGCAGAGATTAAAGGAGCTTCATGTGTATACCCTCAATGAAAGGAGGTAGAGGTGGAACATGATAGAAACTTTCAAGTACCTCAAGGGAATCAACAAAGTCCAAGAGGGTAGCATCTTTCACAAAAAGAGATGTGCAAGAACAAAGGGGCACAATTTGAAGATAGAGGGGGGACGGCTCAGGGGCAATGTGAGGAAGTATTTTTTCACAGAGAGGGTGGTGGATGCATGGAACGGCATCCTGAGGAGGTCGTGGGGTCAAAAACAGTGGGGGATTTCAAGAATGCATGGGACAGACATAAGGCAGTTCTGGTGGGGGATAGGAATAAGTAGACTGTTGGCTAACTAGGACCTGCAGCTTATCCTCTAGGTAGGGAAGTGGGCAGACTAGGTGGACCAAGTGGTCCTTATCTGCCTTCAAAGTCTATGTGTCTATGTTTCTATATTTCATTGGTTTCCAGGATCTTTAGAACTCTGACTACATGCCACATATTTGCAGCATGTCAGGATAAAAAGGGTTCATGAATAGAGTCCTTGGTCTCCATATGTGCTTTTTCACCGACATCAGGACTTTCTCAATAGTTCAAATATTGTTTTGTGTTATAATGCCCAGAGCTAGTAGAAATACTGCAGGTGATAGAAGGAATAACAGTGAAAAGGGTATTAAAATGGAAAAAGTACATGCTTGCTATTACAGATGACATATCTGAGTATAGAGACATAGGCGGATTTAGAGGGGGGCTAAGGGTGCTATAGCTCCCCCATCATGGAGCTCCTCTATTAGCAACACACTGTGCTGTATTCTTTATCAGTATGCACTAATGCCTCCATGAAAGCTGCCTGAGCCACACGGGTCTCATCTGTCCTCCAGCAGAGCCGGCCTTAGCTAGGTGCAAACTGTGCTCCTGCACCTTGGGGCCCATGCTTTTTTCTTTTGGAAAAAAAACTATTTAAAACATTTAAAAATGCCTAAATGTTGTTAGAGATGAAAATGTCTGCCAGCAAATGAAAGTGGAAGAGAACTGGCTCTGTTACTGTTACAAAAGGTGGGGGCAGCTTTGCTGCAGTGGAAGAGATTAGGTTAAGTAAGTGCTAGTGGTGTTAATGGCCATACATTACACCTCTCAGATTGACTACTTTCACAAACAAAGGGCTATGTTGACAAGAGAACTTGTTTGTAACCTGGACATGTAGGTAAAACAATGAATGATATGACAAAATATGTTTCAAAAGTATGTGAGCACTCAAAATGGTTTAAAAACCTGACCAGCAGAGAGCAAAACCGGATTTCCTGATGGGACCCTGAAAACCTTATCACCAGGTAAAAAAATGACAGGTAGTAACCTTACTGGTGTCCCATGATAATCCTCTCTATTCTCTCTCACTCACACCTCCAGAAAAGTTAAATTGTTCAACCTGTTTGCAAATCAGATTATCAGAGGTATGAGTGCCCGGTCTTGATGTCCCTGTCCTTACAGAAAATAATACATTAGTAGTACCGTGCTTACTTAAAGCAGCAGTGCAATGAAAAAGTTATTCTACAAAGCTGATTTTCTGCTATGGTTAGGAAAAATAGTGGCAGAACTGTTGATTTGGGTTTTTCTGGATTCTTTTTATGTTGTGTACTGTACATTTTCATTTTTGTCTGGATTCTTATTCTCCTCAGTATTATTTCTATACAAAAATGAGGCGACCATCTTTTTTTTTCTTGAGAAATAATTATTTTAAAACTTTCATAAAATTCTTAAATGATAACGAAAACTGAACATTTTACCACCAAAATAAACTGGAAGACATCTAGCATTGATCAGAAAGAAAAAAAGGTGTGGTGAAATGTTAGCTCATTTTCGTTGCACTGCTGCTTTAAGTTCTTGCTCTAGGCTCAGTCAGATTCATTTCCAGTGGTGAAGTCAAATAATTCAGTGCAGTCAGTGGCACAAATTAAAAGATACTGGTTAAACTAGCAGGGGGCAGCTGCTGGGATTGGAAAGGACATTAGTGATCCATTAAACTGGGTGTGTAATAAAAGTAGTACTAGTGTTATTAATTTCTAGTATGGGGAGCTTAAATTCATGACATTAAATTTGTTTAAGGTCACTGCTAGTTTTGTCCTATATGGCACATTGATTTTGGTGTGGATTTGCAGGAGAGGGAGTTGGAAAGTAATGCCCTCCTGTACCATGCTAGGAATGGTACAAAACTCTCAGCGACAGCATGAACCAGGAGAGGCAAAAACTGGTACATGAGACCTTTCAACTGAGGTAAAAATTTCAGCATGTACTGTATGCCTAATCTGTGTTGTCTTTTCAGTCGTGGTTGTACAGTGTGAATGAGCACAGAGGGAATTAATAGACATAGGGACTTTGAAGGTGTTCTGCTGTATATTATGGCATGTGCAGGAGTTTCTGCATGCTTGGAGAGCAAAACTGGCAACAGAAGTCATAAGACCTTGTTTGCCTCATTGACACAGGCAGTTACAAAACTGGAAAAAAAGTGATAGAATCAAATGTTTAGTTTATGTAGTTATATGTGTTGAATGGGGGGGGCAAGTTGTAATTCACCTAAGCAAGTGCTGTTGCTAATAAAAAAAAATGCATTTTTATATTTGTTTAAAAACTGTTTTTCTGTCTGCTTACTGACTTCTTGGGCTTATCATAAAAATGAGATGCCTCATACCATGGGGTTATCCCAGTAAAGGACATTTTAAAACAATAAAAAATACTTAATATTTAAAAATGTATTTTCTTTGGAATAAATTATTCTATAAAATAAAATATGTTTTGCAAAAATAGCAAGCAGACTTGAAATGATATTTTCAGAAACTAGATAGCAAAGTGACTTTCTTCCCATATTTCTATAGTTATTGTATTTATTTTTTTACTGAGATAAGGTTGGGGGATACGTTAATATGTACTGCAGGACAAACTGGGATGGGTTGGCTTTATGGTAATGTCATAATGTGCTTGAGTGAGTGACATTTGTGAACTTGTTTACTTAGATTGTCATTTAATTTGTCTGCAATTTGTCTTTATCACCAAGTCTCTTTCAACTTTTCTCATTTTATGTGTTTCGGATGTGCTGCTGCCCAGCTGCAGTCTTTTGGTATTCGGGCCCAGATATTCAAAAGGGTTGCTCCATGCGCAACAGGGTTGCGCATGAGCAAGTCCTACATTGCGCCATTCTGCGATATTCAGCAGGAGGCAGTTGCACCACTGAAAACAGGCTGAGCAACAGCGCAATGCAAATGAATGCATGCTCAACATGAGGGGAGGAACCATATAAACTGCACAACCCGATATTCAGTCGGGCTGTGCAGAGTTGTGCAGGCGCAACCCCCAACCTGCGCCTGCACAACTTTGAGCCAAAAAAGGATCAGTTGAGGCCACTACAGGTGAGCTGCTGTATTGCAGGGCAACACAGCAGCTGCCACCCGTGGCTGGCCCCAACTCAGTCCCTGTGCCCCCCCCACCAGCCCGATCGCGCGGGCAGTATGTCTACAGACATCCCCCCAAACAGCTCCGATGCCCGATCGCGGGCAGTATGTATCTGAACACCCCCAAACAGCTCCCGATGCCCGATCGCGGGCAGTATGTATCTGAGACACCCCCAAACAACTCCGATGCCCGATCGCGGGCAGTATTATCAGACACCTCCCCAAACGGCTCCGATGCCCGATTGCGGGCAGTATGTATCAAGACAACCCCCAGTGCCCGATCGTGGGCAGAACATGAAACAACCCCCAGTGCCTGATCGCGGGCAGAATGTAAAAAGCCCCCCAGCCGAATATCTCCTGGTGGTCAGTGGACCCGTAATGCCCGATCGCGGGCAGAATGTCAGTGACAACCCCCAAACATCTCCCTGGTGTCTAGTGTCCCCACCCACCCACCCACGAAGCCCCTCCACGCTCCCCCGGCGGCGGGGCGGCAGCATCCACCAGCCTGCCGCCCGCCGCCGCCGACTGACTGTCGGTAGGGCTGCACGCCCAGTGGTGCAGGCTAGAGCCAATGGACGTGCGCATACCGTCATGACAGTCAGATTTGTGAATGATGTTTCACAATCTGGACTGTCATGCTGTATTGTTCATACCGTACATGACAGTCAGATTTGTAGACAATGTTCATTCACAAATCTGGTTATCCTCTCTGGACTACACTTCACCCATTGGCTCTAGCTCTGCACCAAGAGCGTACCGCCACGAACAGTCGGTCGGCGGGCGGGGTAAAGGCGGTGGGATGCCGCCGCGCGGCTGCCGGGGGCAGGTGGAGGGAAGCGATGAGTGGGTGGGGTGGGACACTGAACTTGAAAGATGTTGAGGGTATCTGGACGTCTGCCAGCGATCGGCGTCGTCCCACTGCCAAGGGATCGTCGGTTGAAAACTGGTCTGCCAGCGATCGAGCATGAAGGTTGTCTGATACATACTGCCGCGATCAGACATCGAAGATAACAGGGGGGTATTATCTGCATACTGCCCAGCGATAGCCATCGAATATATGAGAGGGGTTGTTTTCCGCGTGCCCGTTCGAGACTGCAGGGTCGCGTCGATCCCCGGCGGCTGCTGCCTGGCAGAGGCGGCCAGGCGCAGAGTCCTCGGGGATTGCGCACCTACATGCTAATGGCATGCAAATGGAGCCATAATCAGATGCAAAATGGCCCCCCTACGCTTTGCATGAATCATGGCCCCATTTGCATGTCACCTTTTGATCTCGGAAATTTGCGCATGCGCAATGGGTACTTCGCCACCGCAGGTTTAATGCTCAACTCTGACAACTTGCGGTGGCGCAGGTTCCACTGCATCGCATGCACAGTGGCTGTCGGCTGGGGTGATATTCAAAGGGTTGCTCAATGGCGCAACTCCTTTGAATATCGCCTGCCCAGCACCCCTGCGCAACTATTTTGAGCAGCGCATGGGCTTGCGCCTCAGAATGGCGCAGTTTGAATATCCGGGCCCTGTGTTTTTTTTGGGGTGGGGAGGGTATTTTGGGCAACATACTGTCATGTGGACTGTGGGGACTCTGGGATGGTGCTAGGTGCAACTAACAAAGCATGGGAGGGAGGAAATGAGTAGAGAATTGCATTAGAAATACCTCAAAATGCCAGAATGCACAAAATGTTAAAAATTTCTGGGGGCCTAGGCGGCCCACCAGACCCCCAGCCTATTATTTTGTTTTTATCTGACTTGAGCTCCCCCATCTATAGGACTCCTGGATCCGCCCCTGTAGAGATGTGGTTTTTAGAAATGCAACATGGGAAATAAAAGGATTTTAAAAGAAATCCCTCAAATTAGTGTGGCTCACTCTCGAATCTGTCCACATGACTGGGGCTTCAGTTCCCGTACCGGCGAGGGATGTTATCTCATGCCCAACAGCACTGTCATTGCAGTAGTCTGTGTGTGTGTGTGTGTGTGTGTGTGTGTGTGTGTGTGTGTTGGGGGCAAGTGTTGCTGCAGAGATGAGATTTTAAGCTGAAGTTCCTTCTGCTCATCCCTGGTGGTTATCCAGGTTTACGTTCAGTATCCCATGGCATTTTGTAAAAAGGGGACCAGATTGCCCCCTTGCTCTTGCAACATTATCCCAATCCAGTTGAAATTGACCTTGTCTGTGTGGGGGATGTTGTTGAGCATCTAATGGCCATTTCTTTTGTCTGCATATAGCCACTGCGAGGTCTACTTTATGCACAAACACATCGGTAACATGGATTTGTTACTGTACTTTGTGTCTTTGGTTGCGACGCTGTTGAGTATGAGGGTTATAACAAGTGCGTGAGTGTACCACTTTCCCCAGGACCACTGTGAAAATAAGATACTGATCTCATGAGGTTATTGTGCTGAGAAAAATCATAAATAAATATATAGCATCAAAAACAATTGGACCCCATATGGTGCATGGCTATTGTTCTGTATATATTGACACCATCATTGGCTTTTCTGTGTATCTTTGTTAATGGGCAGACTGGGTGGGACAAGCGGTCCTTACCTGCTGTCAAAGTCTGTGTTTCTATGTTTAAGTGTTTATCTTTGAAATGGCTAAAGCAGCTTCAAAGGGAGGGCCGGCATGTTGGTACAATGGCACGGCTGTGATTCACAGTGCTGGTGACCCAGGTGTGTGCCCAGAGCCTGGATCGTCAGAAAGCCAGCAGGGGGGTGGGCATAGAGACAAGGACTGAGCATTCCAGAGAACGCCTTCCTTCTCCAGGGAGGTTGGAAGCCAGTCTCAGCTGCAGCATTGCTACGTGAGTGACCATGGATACATATTAAAGGATAAGTGGAGCTGCAGGAGAGAGTGGATGCCAGGTGCCTCTGCGTTGTGGCACAGAATTGCTTGCACATGCAGGCATTGGGACCCTAGCATCAAGCTGTCCAAAGGGAAGGAATAAGAAGGGAATAGAGAAAAACGAATGACTGAGTCTCCCAGAAAATGCTCTTCTTCTCTGGGGAGGGTGGAAGCCAGTCTCAGCCACAGCACTGTCACCTAGATATCCACAGGTGGAACACAAAGAGGAGCTGGAGGGGAGGGCAGATGGCTAACACAGAGTTGTGTGCACATGCTCACATTGGAGCCGTAGCATGCAGATATCCACAGGTGGAAGTACGAGAGGAGCTGGAGGGGAGTGCAGATGGCAGACAGTTCTGTGTGGTGACACGGAGTTGGGTGCACATGCTCACACTGGAGCACTAGCATGCAGATGTCCACAGGGAGGGACAAAAAGGGAATAAAATTACCTGATCTGCAGCATGACATCCAGTACACCTGGACCATGCCCAGCTCACTGTAACCCTCACTACCCTTAGGTGCCCTGGTGAGGAGGGGGGTGCCTGCCCCAATCTGGCCCTGCCCAGGGCTTGAAAAGTAAGTGCTACAGTTGGGGGGGTGAGTGAGGCATTGTGGTCAACTGGAGCAGAAGAGGAACAGGACCAGGATGGAAAAGTAAAAAAAAAAAAAAAAACTTCATAAAGGCTTGTGTGTTACTGTGAGTGTTACAATATTATAGCATTAGTAAACTGCACGCATGCACTGAGAGGGTTGTCTTTATGTCTCCCAAGCATCCTGCAAGTCCTGTTTAATCCTTTACGTTTTCTGTTCCTTTCTAGTGTTAACGAAGATCACATGGCAGATGGAAGCACAAGACTGATGGAATGCCCTGTTTGTGGAGAGGGCTGCACTGTGGGATGTGAGTGTCACTCTGATTGCTATAGAGGAGAAACAGTGAGTCACAGAAAATATAGGTAGGTGGAAATCTTCGAGGCACCAATTTGTATTCAACTTGTGTGGGTATTCACTCACCCCAAACTACCATTTTTTTCCACGTGTCATAAAGCAATATGATATTTTAATAATGACAATAACTATGATAACCAAAACAATGTGCTGTCTTCCTTGATGAAATAATGCTAGTATCTTCCGATTCAGTGGCAAATATTTTATCAAGCTTTCTGTTATCTCCATGGAGCAATTTGAAACCTGGTTTAACATACATTTGAAAGTGTGCTGACTTATTTTTACCCTACTCTTATTTTAAACTGTGTTAATTCCTTTTAAAGTTCATTGCTGCAGCTTAAAATTTATAGTGCTGTATATACTATAGAGATGAGCTTGAGATTTCTGGACATTCATCTTTATACTTTAAAAAAAATGTTGAGGTCATGTGATGCAGGCAACGTGGTAGCAGCAGAGACTCAGAGCTCCTGTCCTCTTCCTGCCATTACTGCCTACTAAATACTGAATCTATCTCCTTCTAGCTCTAAATAACTAAACTGTTGGGAAGATCCTGCCTTCAGCACTAGATATTGATGAAAATTGCATCGCCATCAGAGTTTTCTTCTCTGTGATGGAAGCTGATATGAGGCAGGCCCAGCTGAAACATACTCCTCCTCCCTCACCGGAGAAAATGGCCAAGAAGCCTAAGGCCCAGAGTGGGCAGGCGGGCAAAAGCGGTACAGCGATCACACAGCCGATCCCCCTAATGGAGGATCGCTTTCTACAGGAGTTACTCGTTCAGAGAGACCCTCTTGGAGATTTCTACAGAAATAAAATCCATACGGGGGAACATGGCCGACCTCACCAGACAGATGGGAGATGAAGAAGTCCGATCATCATCCCTGGAGAAGTGGAAGGATAAAATAGATCCAGAGTTGGTACATCTTCGACAACAAGTGCGAAAAGTTCAGCTGAAAACTGAAGATCTCGAGGGGAGAAGTAGTCAGAACAACATTCTAATCCTGGGGCTACCAGAATCGGAGGAAGGCCCTGATACTGTGGCATTTATCCAGAAGCTACTTCAGTAGATAGGGGGTCCCGTTCCGCTTAGCACTAACTACCATATTGAGAGAGCCCACAGGTCTCTCAGACCTCAACCGCAGCCTGGTTCACCTCCCTGCCCAATAATTCTTAAATTCCTGAGTTATGTTGAAAAGCAGCATGTTATAGCAAAAGTCAGGGAGTTACAGTCCATTACTTGGGAAGGCACCAAGCTCAGAATCACTTAAGATCTGCCATACGAAATTCAACAAGAATGCACGGCTTTCCACGCCACTGTTAGCAAGCTAATAGCAGCTGGCATACCATTTAAGATGCTTTACCCAGCTAAGTTACAGGTCTCTATCTCTGGGAGCTGGATTTCATTTGACTCACCCACACAAGCGGCAGCTGATTTGGCAAGCAAGCTACCAGATCTGTTTAAGAATGGCTGACTACACCTTCCCAAACATCGCGCCTACAGTGTTGGAGGCTGTTCCTCCCATTCTCAAGATTTAAGTTAAAAACTGCCCTTTTTCTCCTTTTTGGTACCTGTTTGGGGTTTCTGTGGCTTGGACTGGGTAGGCCGACTGTGTTCCTTGGTGTGGCAATGTATGGACATGACCGCTGGGGGTAGTTGCGAGTTTCAAGGTCCCTCGATGTATGGAGGAACTTTTACCTTCAGGACGAGTTCCTGAGGTAAGATGTTGTCTCAGACCATTTTTCTGTCCTGGCTACCATTTCTTTCCCCGGTCGTTTCTGTGTTCCAGCAACCAGTCTCAGACTTCCTTGGACTGATCTCCCAAATGTACTGTATAATAATAGCTTACCTCTTGTTGTTATTTGCTCTTAATACTGGCAGTGTGGTTTGTTTTTTGATACTGCTCATTGTCACTGGGCTGAAGTTTTCCTCAGCGTAATGACAGTGGGTAAATCGAGGGGGGGAGAAGCTGATACACATAACCCAAACCGGGTTAGGCTGGGCATTTCATCTGAGCCTACAGCTCCTTCGGGTTAAGGGTTGCCATATCCTGATTAAGGCTCTTCTCGATGGTTTATGAGTCGCTTGGTTGGTTATGGGAATAGTTCTATAATACCTTCCGTATCTCGGACAGTCAGGCCATACTGGCGCTAAGGTCCTATTCTAATCTTGCGCGTTCAAAGCCTGACTGATACCGGATACTTAAAGGCGGTAATGGGGGGCTGGGTCCATGCAAGCTCATAGAAGCTGCATAGTGTTCCAGGTAAAGGGGGATCAGCTCCTTAACGCTTCCTCTGGGTCTTACGTACTGGGTTTTGGCCTATCTGACAAGCCTTAAGGAGGATAATAAGTTAAACCCAGTGGGTTTCCATATTTATCTTTTATCTCCAGGCTTTGTCCCGATCGAGGAGCGGTCAGGAGCTGTAGGGGGTGGGACCCACATGCCTATCTGGAGATCTTAGCTTGAAATAAGGTCCTTTGTACATAGTTGCTGGGGGGAGTGGGAGGAGGGAGGGAGGCTTGGATCCTTCCATTGGACTTTCCTAGGGAAAGGAGTCTTGGGGTCAGAGATTCCAGACTGGGTGGGGAGGCAGGATCCTTATCAGAGGGATGGGATGGGATTGGCTACGTAGTATGGTACTTGGAGGGAGGTTGGTATCTGGACAGGAGGGGGGTGGGTTGGAGTGTGCCCTAAGGTTTCTAGAATCTTGATGGTTAGAGTAGGATGTATATTCATATTAGGTACAACAAATGGCGAATGTAACAGTTAAAATTATAACATGGAATGTTAGGGGAGTCAGAAATCCTGTGAAAAGACTTCAGATTTTAAAACACTGTGCTCTGCTCAACACTGGTATTATTTTGTTACAGGAAACACATTTATTGGTAAATAAAGCCATATGGTTATGTCAGCAAGGGGTTTCACAAGTCTTCACAGCCAGAGATTCGTCTTCAAGTAGGGGGGTAGCAATTTTAATTAAACACAATATTTCCTTTCAAGTAGAATCTTCTATTACGGACCCTAATGGCAGATTTATACTGGTTAAGGGCACTCTAATGGGTAAGGAGGTTATCCTGGGTTCCTTATATGGTTTGGTAGGAGGTGACCCTGCTTTTCTTTTTTTTTAACTTATTGTTTATCTTCCTATGGCCCCCAGACCCTCCTTTCTCTCGGATCCTCCAAATCTGCCACTCTTCCAAGTCCGCGGTGGAGTCTGCCCCTAGAGCGTGCGCCTACCTCAAATTACTCAAGTTACTCCCGGTTTAACCCTCCGGGCAGGGCAAGGAAGGCCCCCTCTTATCTTTCCCTGGACCTCAGGGAAGCGTGCGCACACAGCAGAGTCTGCCCCTTCTGTAAGAAGTAAAAAGCATTGTGTTTTTCTCTATCCCCAAATAAATCAAGCCACGCCAAATGAATGTTTCCATCTGGTTTATTTTCTGTTTGCGAGTTCCATTAACATCAATACAAGTATTCTGGTCAACTTCTCAAATACAGGTATATCTGGCTTTTGTTTGATGCCAACTTATTAAATTTTATACAAGGTTTATATAATGTTTTCTTATCTTAAAAACTACTAACTCCCTAATATAGGCCAATCATATAACAAGATAACCTATTAATCTTAGGGTGTGGTGAATAATAGTCAAAGCATAGAGATAACTATATTACGTATGTAACCCCTAGATGGCGCTATCCCAAGGGCTACTACCCCTGCCTGATTTGCCACTAACAGGTTGAGGGGCCTGGATCCAATGGCGGGTGCCTCCACCCAGAGGTCAGGGTTTGCAATAGTTAAACTAACTTGGTCACAGCCCTCTGGGACACTGCAACCCCCCTTTCTTCCCACTAGTGGCCCACACAATATATCAAATTACCTTCACAGTATACACTTACCCCCAGGTCTAGTTCCCCGCACTGGGACCTCCTGTGAAATGAGATACAGTGCAACAATCACAGTACAGTACTTTAACATAGACAAATACCTCAGGCAGTATAACTTTGCTGAAACAAGCAGCTCTGATTTATTTAGGGGATATAACAAGGACAGGGGAAATCAGGTTAATTAGCTTATCACTCTAATAATCACCTATGGCTCTGTGCACAGGCCTATCCCTATCAGTTACTGTCCCTGGGTACCCAAGCCCTAGTGGCTAGTCCAAACCGTGGCAGCTGGTAGGGGCCCTTTCACACAGAGAAAAGGAGAATTAAACAGTCAGCAGTACAGTAATTCCATTTGGATTTAATGTGGCAATTCAACAGGGAGCGACCCTGAATTAGTACTCACGACCTCCAAATAAGATAGGGTCCTTCAATGTCAGCAGGGCTCACTTGAGGTGCACAAACCTCTTCACACATCCATATAAAAGAAAGCACTATACCAGGCAGGCTGCATCTGTATCCCGATCGCAATTACTGCACAATACCGGAGAACACACAGCAGATTCAGTTCTGACAGACCGAGTGTAATTTTCAGCAATTCCTCCAGTCTTCTACAGGGTGAGCCTGGTTTCTACTCTTCAGAGATCCTTTGATTCTTTTCACAGGGACAGTTCAGTCCTAACAAGTTGCAGACCGGAACTTGGGCCTTACACACGTTTTTTGACTAAAACTGCACACTGAAAGCACAGGGCTCCTTCCTTCTTCACTGCCAAAGCTCAACTGAACTCCAACCCACAAAAACCGGCACTTCCTTTGAGTTACTCCCAGTTCTTGACTGGATTGGCTGTCACTCACAATAGACTGCTGCTGTTGGTCCAAAAGGCACTGAAGTCTAAACTACATCTCCCAGAGTCACTGCCCATACAATCCTCTTGTGGCTGGCTCAGACTATGAGTCCAAGTTCTGATTCGTCCAAGGCACCATTTTAGAGCTACTACCCCACACTGATTGGTCCAGTTCAGCAGTTCAAAACTAGAATGGGAACTAGCAGACACAGTTCTGACTGCAAAGAAAGCAGGTTAGACAAACTGTAATTTCATTATTACTCTAAATAATTTCTGGCAAACAGTTACATCTTTCAGATAGGTTCCTTTGCACTCTAGTGACTGCAAAATGAAGTGAATTGGCAGCAGCTTGAGTGGTACTCAATCAAAGAAACACACAGTCCCCATACAAACTAATTATGTCTGCAAGCAGACAGCTCTTAAAGACAGTACCAGAGGTTCTAAAAACACTCACTGATAAATGGCTTAAATGCCAAACACCATTCAGGCTTGGAGCATTCAAGCAAGCTCCTGGAAGTCTTTTGGGAACCCCATTTGCAGGGGGTTACACCCTTCCTAGCCTAGGAAAGCTTGGCGTCGCGTCAAGCAAGTACCCATAAGTTTCAACTGCAACCATATACATTTGCATTAGGCTCATATGTAATCATCAGTCAATATATCATTTTACCAAGAACACATTTCTGAAACATTGCAGTATCGTCACTCTTTACACAGTATTACATACACATTGTACCATAACTCAAGTTATTACCTATTGTACATGAAACCTGAAGAGGGGCCCTTCCTATCAGTTACCTTGGGGCTGGATGGGGCAAGGCACATACATAGAAGCAACACAAGTAACTTGGAGTTAGCACTGATGCTCAGTTTGGGCAATGAGCTCGGGGACACATACACTCCTTTATGGACAACATTGAGAGGCAAGTCCACAGGCCTCCAAGTGAATCATAACTGAGGTGCACCACAGTTTTACAGCTCGACCAGTCTTTCTAGGGGAACTGTTATAGTCTCTGCACTCTGAGCCTCATTTTCAGCATTGTCCTCACTTGTCAGGGGAGTCTCCATGGGGTAGAGAGGCTGAGAACTTGGGCACTTTCAGCTCCAGGAGTTACAGTTTCTGAGTCCACAACATTTGGCTCGCATGGAGAGCTTTGGACACTGGCAGTGGACTGTCAGGGCACTCAAAATACTCTTCTTGTTCGGGTGTATCACCAGTCTGCCCCAATCTATCATTTTCCTCCCTAGACTCAAACAGTTCAACCATGCACAATGATTCCATTTCATCTGATCTGATGCTTTGCACTTCACTTTCTGGGAGCATTGGCTCCAGGGATGAAGCTGGGGCTTAGACAGTCCAGAAGACCCAGCTTTGTCTCCACTATTGACTAGGGATTGCCCCGAAACAATTGACTCAGTTCGTAAGAAGGATAGTATTCAAAGTCACTCTCACTTTCTTCCCGATATGGACTGACAGTCATGCTCAACTGGGACTTGTGGAGGGGAACACTTTAACTTTGCTTCTGTAGGTGCAGACTTTCTTGATCTTTTCTTAGCAGCAGCTCTAGTCACTGGTCCAGAGGGGCATCTTCTAGGGCTCAGACTCAATTAAGATTTGTCCAATGGGCAGTAAATGATTTCTATGCATTGTTTTACATCTTTGAATTATTCTCAGGCCTTACTTTGTACACTGGCAGATCATCTAGTTTGCCCACTACAATGTGAGGGAGATGGTGCCATCTGTCAGCAATCTTGTGCTGCCATGCAGTCCCAGATTTCTTAGAATACCCGATCTCCCTCCTGGAGTTCCTGTGCTTTCACCTTTTATCATACCTTTCTTTGTTGGCCAGATTTCTTTTGGCAGCCATGGTTTGAGCCAGTTGGTACGCATGAGTTAGCTGGGCCTTTAACTTTTGCACATACTGTAAATAGTTGTCAGCTTGAACCCCATCAGGAGACCCCAAAACACACATCTACTGGTAGTCGAGCTTCTCTTCCAAACATCAGGCGGTAGGGGAGAATCCAGTGGCATCACTTTGGTGCAGTTATAAGCATGTACCAGGGTGCTAATTTGTTGGCTCCATCTAGGCTTGTCCTTTGGGTGCAGGGTGCCTAGCATATCTACAAGTGCGGTTGAAACGTTCAGGCTGTGGGTCCCCTGGGGGTGGTAAGGAGTGGTTCTGGACTTTCGCACTCCCCACAGAGAAAGCATCTCTTTGATCAGACGACTCTCAAAGTCTCTCCTTGATCAGAATGGATTCTTTGTGGAGCCCCATAGTGAACAAAAGTTTTCTACAAGTACTTTGGCCACAGTGGATGCTTTCTGGTCTTTGGTGGGGAAAGCTTGGGCATATCTCGTGAAATGGTCAGTGACCACCAGCACATTACTGATATTTCTTTGATCTGACTCCAAACTCAGAAAATCAATACAGACCAGCTCCATGGGTGCACTGGTGGTGATGTTAACAAGGGGCAGCCCTCTGGGGCAAAGCTTTCCTCTGTAAGCAGCGACTACAAGTTCGAATGTGTTGCTCCACATCAGCCCCATCTTAGGCCAATAGAATCTGGATCTCACCAAGTCAAGTGTTCTGTCTATACCAAGGTGCCCCATGTGGTTGTGCAAGGACCTCAGTACTGAGTCTCGAAAGGCAGTGGGCAGCACTAGTTGTTGTTTGTCACTTGTCCCCCTCTGTCTACTGTTTCTCTGTATAACAGTTTATTGATCAGTTTCAACTTAGGACCTTCTTTGTATAACAGTGCAGTTCTCAAATCAGTGGGCGTAATTTGGACACATCTTTTCCTGCATAGAGGCTTCTAAAGCTGCTTTGATCATGGGATCGCGGGATTAGCCCGCCGAATACTGTCATTGTCCAGCTGAGGCAGTGCACCAATGTCTATTGCAGAAAAGTGGCAATAAGCAGCAGGTATGCAATTCTCAGAGAGCCCCAAGCAATCCACCATGCAGTCCACTGCGTCCGTGGACATTTGTTCCTCCCTGTCAACTTCGCAGAGTGCCAGATGTCAGGTTCTGCCAATCGGACCCAATCATTCTGGGAACAGGCCTCGGGAGAGAGCATCAACATCTATGTGGTTCAGACCTGCTCGGTATTGAGAGCATAGTCATATATGAGATAATGCAGAAAGCCACCTATGGCCAGTGGCATCCAACTTAGCTGAGGTCTGCACATAGGTCAAAGGATTATTGTCAGTTTTTACTAGTATTTTAGCCCCATACAAGTACTCATGAATTGGTCAACAATAGCCCACTTCAAAGCTAGGAACTCTAACTTATGTACAGGATAGTTCTTTCGGATGGGGTCAGGCTTCTACTGGCAAAGGCCACTGGTCTCAGGCCATTCTCGTACTCTTGGTACAACACAGCCCCCAACCCTTGCAACTAGCATCAGTGTGCAGGACGTAAGGTTTTCTTGGATCGCATAGGCCAGCACTGGAGCATGGGTAAGTTGATATATGATCTCATGAAAAGCAGTCTCACAATCAGGAGTCCAGCGGGCCCCAAATACTTCACTCGGATGAAAATACACTCTTTCAGTCTTGAGGGACGCTGACTTTTGGTATTTTGTGGGTTGGGGGATACCCTTGAGTAAGGTTAAGTAAAGGGCGGATCACTCTTGAATAGTCCTTGATGAAGCGCCGATAATAACCACAGAATCCCAGGAATCTTGCAGTTCTTTTAGATTTTGGGCTGTGGCCAGGTGGTCAAGGCCTCAACTTTACTTGGGTCGGTCTCTATTCCTCGGTGGATACTATGTGTCCCACATACTTTACTGATGTTTGAAAGAATTGACACTTATCAATGGACAGTTTAAGGCCAAAGTCCTCCAGTCGGTCCAATACCTTAAATAATCTGCTCTCATGTTCCTCCAGTGAGCTGCCAAACACAATAACATCATCTAGGTATACCAGGCACTCTAGTAAGTTCATGTCCCCACTGCACGCTCCATCAATCGTTGAAAAGTGGCTGGGGCACCTGAAATCCTTGAGGCATCCTCATGAATTCATAGAAGCCAAGCGGACAGATAAAGGCCGTCTTCTCACGGTCCTCTGGGGGCCATCGGGATCTGGTAGTACCCACTGCGAGGAGATCCAGCACAGAGAACCACTTGCTCCCGTTTAGGCAGTCCAAGCATCCTGAATACGGGCATTGTGTACTGATCAGGGATAGTCCACCCGGTTTGAGTCGATAATCCACACACATCCTTACTGTTCCATTCTTTTTCCTCACTACCACAATGGGGAAGCATAAGGCTTCTGGATTCTTGTATTACACCAGCAGCTAACATCTCTTGCAGATGCCGTCTCACATCATCTATGTCAGCAGGTGCCAGGCGCCGAGACTCTCACGCAAATGGTCTTTCGTCATGCAGCCGGATATTGTGCTCAGCTCCTTGCACGATCCTACATCCCATTCCTTTAAAGAAAAACCCTGGTCTCTGGGCAAGCTTCTCACTGATCCTCACTTTCCATTCAGCTGGCAGCGGGGGCAGTAATAAACAAGTCAGGCGTTACTCTGTCATTCTTCCTTGAACTCTTGCTGCTGGGTAGCACTGCAGTGTCTGCACAATGCACATTAGCCAGGATGCAACCTCTGTTTACTCGAATGTCTCTTTCAGACACATTATGAACTTGGACCATTACCCTTCTGGCATAAGCATGGGCTCTAGCGGGAAAATACTAGGCTTGACCAGCAGTCCTCTGGCAATTTTCCATCGCCTGGTGCATCCAACATTAATATTTTATTCTTAACATCCTTTCTGATACGGACCTCTCCTGTAAGGTACATCGGCATTTGGCGCCAGGATCAGAGACTCAGGATCCTTCTTCCATACAATTCCGACCGTCCTCTGGTTCTGTTTTTTTCAGCATCTCTCTGTGCCTCATAGGCCTTCTTAATTAAAGTCGAACTCTTAAAGCTCTACTAGTCTTTGACCCTGTTTTCATAACACAACTGTGCCAGCCTTCCGAACATATGAGCATTTGTTCCAATCAACAAAGGGACACCATCATACAGTCCAGTGGGGGACACACTAAGGCTAGGGTCTCTACTTGTTCGGCCACTCCAGCCACGGAGGTGGGGAAAGACAGCCAAATTGGATATACCCGAATAGGGTAGGCCTTCTCACTTAACCCCATACATGCAGTCCTTCTAATGGTTGTAAGGGTACGTCTGACAAATGCTTCTGATACCAATCCTGGAACATAATTGTCACTTGGGAGCCACTGTCTAATAAAGCTCTTGTAGACACTCCATTCACCTTTACAGTGGTCTCCATGGAGGGACCCACTATTCTGGACCAGTCTGAGAGGCGTAGTGGGGCCTGGGCAACTGACCTGCCACAAAAGGACGTGAATTAGCATTTTGGTGCCCTCACTGGGATCATGTCGCACCTCTTAACCACTGATTTCTTCTCCAAGCTCTCCTTGTAGCCTATATGCAACTTTGTCAGTGTCTTTGGGGACTTGCATTCCCTTTCATGTGCCCATCTTTCCCACAATTATAGCAAAACATACTTTCTGGAGTTTGAGCTGGCCGAGGCGCCACACTGGGAGCCAGGGCGGGGTATTACTAACTGGAAACCTGGGTGCCATCTCTGTCTGCGCGTGATAAGCATTTGGAGACATCTCGTCAGTTTCTCCACTTCCATGTTCAAGGAATTGAGTTTGGAGCTGTTATCAGTAGAGATACATGGGTGGGTACCCCACCCCATAGCAGATGCAGTCGGATATAGGTCAGTCTGCACTTGCAGGCGTGGCCTTCATAAAAGGGACTGTTTTTGAATTCTGATCTCTCTCCAACAGTTCGTCCCATTGTGGCATATCTTTTTCCTTGTCAGAGCACTCATTGACTGTCAACCTCTGCCCCTGAACTTCACTTGATGGGTCACCTCAGTCACTGGTCGTAGCCACAGCTGTTGGTGCAGGTACCTCCGGTCGCTTTCTCAACTCCTCGAATTTCTCTCATTAACTCATCATAGGAGGGTGGGGATTCCAGTCGATTTGCCTAGGCGAATCGAAGCAACAGCAGTTCTGAGAAGGGGCAGACTTAGATTCTGTCCAGTCTGGTTCGGTCCAGTTCAATCGCTGGCAAACTACCCTTTCTGAGGCATTCTTGCAACAATTTTTCCAGCCGAGAGACATACACAGACAACAACTCCCTTGGTACTGTTGTGCATTTCTTACTTCCACCATAGGTCCTCATCAGAATCTGGGCTCCCATACACATTCTCCAAGGCCTCAAGATAGGCCTGTGCAGTCGTTCAGGGTTACTGGCCCGTTTAGCACGGATGGTAGCCAGGGCAGGACCTCGGAGGCTCTCACTAACCCTCTTTCGCCTCCGCCTTCGAGCATTGCCATTCTAGCACTTGGGGGCAACATAGTCTATCCAGGTCTCCCAGTCATCCTCCCTTGGGGTGGGGAGGGTGCCAGAGAAGATCCTCAACCTTCGGTAAGAGTCGTGACTAATGGCAGGTGCAGAAATAGGAGTCTGCATTGGTTCAGCCACCATTACGGGCACTGGAGCAGGAGAGGGTGTTGGGGAGGAACACCCCAGGTGGCAAGAATAGTTTCTTCAAGTCCTCCACAGTTTTCCTCTCCCAGCAACCATTCAGCAAATTTCTCCTCAAAAGTTTCAGATAGTGGTGGGGCTGATTCCCCGGTCTTTACTGTCCTTAGTTATCACTCTCCAAGCAGTGAGGGCTCCTCTGGGTAATGGTCTGTGGCACTTTGGAGCTATCTATGGGATCCTTAAACTCTACTAGGGCCAGGAAAGTGTGGGTGAGCAGATTAGCATGCCGACCCACCACCACAGGGTTTTGTAAACCTTCCACCTTGGAAAGTACTCCTGCACAGTGTCCGTATTGATACCCAGGGGATGTCCAGGATAAGCATAGCATTTTGGGGGTCGATCTCCTCCCAGTACACCACTCCACCAGCCGTGCACAGCCACTTCTGTCGGGTACCCATTTTTTCTTAACAGTGGTTCGTAAATATGGCCACTAGAGGACACACAATCCCAGCGGTGAGCCTCCAAGATGTAACCCCTAGATGGCGCTATCCCAGGGGCTACTACCCTGCCTGATTTGCCACTAACAGGTTGAGGGGCCTGGATCCAATGGCGGGTGCCTCCACCCAGAGGTCAGGGTTTGCAATAGTTAAACTAACTTGGTCACAGCCCTCTGGGACACTGCAACCCCTTTCTTCCCACTAGTGGCCACACAATATATCAGAATTACCTTCACAGTATACACTTACCCCAGGTCTGGTTCCGCACTGGGACCTCCTGTGAAATGAGATACAGTGCAACAATCACAGTACAGTACTTTAACATAGACAAATACCTCAGGCAGTATAACTTTGCTGAAACAAGCAGCTCTGATTTATTTAGGGGATATAACAAGGACAGGGGAAATCAGGTTAATTAGCTTATCACTCTAATAATCTACCTATGGCTCTGTGCACAGGCCTATCCCTATCAGTTACTGTCCCTGGGTACCCAAGCCCTAGTGGCTAGTCCAAACCGTGGCAGCTGGTAGGGCCCTTTCACACAGAGAAAAGGAGAATTAAACAGTCAGCAGTACAGTAATTCCATTTGGATTTAATGTGGAATTCAACAGGGAGCGACCCTGAATTAGTACTCACGACCTCCAAATAAGATAGGGTCCTTCAATGTCAGCAGGGCTCACTTGAGGTGCACAAACCTCTTCACACATCCATATAAAGAAAGCACTATACCAGGCAGGCTGCATCTGTATCCCGATCGCAATTACTGCACAATACCCGGGAGAACACACAGCAGATTCAGTTCCTGACAGACCGAGTGTAATTTCTCAGCAATTCCTCCAGTCTTCTACAGGGTGAGCCTGGTTTCTACTCTTCAGAGATCCTTTGATTCTTTCACAGGACGGATTCAGTCCTAACAAGTTGCAGACCGAACTCTGGGCCTTACACACGTTTTTTGACTAAAACTGCACACTGAAAAAGCACAGGGCTCCTTCCTTCTTCACTGCCAAAGCTCAACTGAACTCCAACCGACAAAAACCGGGCACTTCCTTTGAGTTACTCCCAGTTCTTGACTGGATTGGCTGTCACTCACAATAGACTGCTGCTGTTGGTCCAAAAAGGCACTGAAGTCTAAACTACATCTCCCAGAGTCACTGCCCATACAATCCTCTTGTGGCTGGCTCAGACTATGAGTCCAAGTTCTGATTCGTCCAAGGCACCATTTTAGAGCTAGCTTACCCCACACTGATTGGTCCAGTTCAGCAGTTCAAACTAGAATGGGAACTAGCAGACACAGTTCTGACTGCAAAGAAAGCAGGTTAGACAAACTGTAATTTCATTATTACTCTAAATAATTTCTGGCAAACAGTTACATCTTTCAGATAGGTTCCTTTGCACTCCTAGTGACTGCAAAATGAAGTGAATTGGCAGCAGCTTGAGTGGTACTCAATCAAAGAAACACACAGTCCCCCATACAAACTAATTATGTCTGCAAGCAGACAGCTCTTAAAGAGACAGTACCAGAGGTTCTAAAAACACTCACTGATAAATGGCTTAAATGCCAAACACCATTCAGGCTTGGAGCATTCAAGCAAGCTCCTGGAAGTCTTTTGGGAACCCCCATTTGCAGGGGGGGTTACACGTACAATATCACAAGATGTTTATTACATATTCTTGCACAATATAGAAGGTTAGTTGTGTGCACACCGTTTATAAACAGGTAATGCCATCCTAATATAGTCACACCATCCTGATAAGTGTTACTGTAGATCATTTGGATATTACATATTGTGAAATATATAGGCATCACAAGACCTTTAACTAGGTCTTGTGAGAAGCTGCATCACAAAACAGCTAACTACTTGAGTAAACACATTTGGTTATATAGTCTAAAAATATACACTGAAGCATTCGGTAAAAATCATAGGCTATACTTTAACACTCAGTCTAACTATTATAAAAGGTTATACTGAAATAAATGTTACACTACAAAATGTTACCTTATACCTTTGCATCATGGAAGCGGAGCAGGGGATCGTCGCCTGGATTGTCTGAGAGATTTTTCCTCCATTGATTCAATTCCTTGATGTTGGCATGCAATGAGGACCAACGAGCTGGTGCACGCCGAGACATGCATCTGCTCCTGTCCTCTGCCAGCATCAGCCCTCTATGCTGTCTCGACCGTGCCAGCACCTCTGGGTTCCCCCAGAAGGTGGCGGTAGAGCGGCGAGACAATCTCCCCAGCCCTCCCCAGAGAAGGAAAGGAGCCATTGGTCTCTCAATCCTTCTCTCCCCCAGCCAGCCCCTGATGGCCCAAGTCCACACCCGAACTCTGGTCGCCAAAGTGGAGTGAGGTGTGGCGTCCAGTGCCTCAACCCTCAGTGCCACAAGGCCGGCTGGACCCTGCCTTTCTAATGGGCCTAACTGATAGACTTGCCTCATTTTTACCTATCCCTCTAATTTTTTGGGGGGGGACTGGAATATCCCTCCAAATCAGGACTTGGACAGATCCTACCTGACATTAAACTCCCCCTCGCCATCTCAAAGGGCCTTGAATGATTTCATGGATTTACTTGGACTCTGTGATCCATGGCGTATCCTTAAGCCTACCCACAAGCTTTTTTCCTTCTACTCAACAATACGCCAAACGTGGTCCAGGTTAGATTACATTTTATATAGTCTTCCCCTCTTAAAAGGTCTATGTCAAGCCGGTTTGGAACCAATTGTTTTGTCAGACCATTCAGTAGCTTGTGTGTTACTAGCTCTAGACCCCCATAGCCAGGCAGCTACAATATGGAAATTAAACACCCAATTACTAAAATATAAATCCATCATCTCTAAGGTACAATCCCTTATCCAATCTTTTCTGGAATCTAACAGAGGCTCTGTCCAGAAAGAGGACATGCTATGGTGTGCTCTCAAGTGCTATCTCAGGGGGGAATATATTAAGATAGCCTCATATAGGAAAAAGAGAAGGGAGGCAGAGGCTATTTCCCTCATTGACCAAATTAGGATGGCAGAACTCTCCCTCTCCCTCTCCTCGTCTATGTCTCCTGACACTCTGGAAGGCATTACTATCCCTCAGAAATAAATATGCTGACCTACTGTGGGAAAAGGCAGAATATGCTATATTAAAAACTAAATCTCACTATGCAGATTGGGGGAGAAGGCAGGTAGGCTCCTGGCCTTAAGATTGCGCAAGTTAGAGTGTTCCAGGTTAATTCCCTCTATCATGGCTTAGGGTGGCACAACCAAAACAGCACCCGGGGATATAACTGAAGTTTTTGAAAATTTCTACGGTTCCCTATATGGCAATCGCCTCCCTCCACTGTCTTCTCAAGATATTGAGGCCTATTTAGACTCTCTAGGTTTACCTTCACTTTTAGAACATCTGAGATCCTCCTTATCATCCCCTCTGGCTCTATCAGAAGTGGAGGCAGCAATTAAAGACCTAGTCTTGGATAAGGCACCCGGACCTGATGGCTTCCCCTCCAACTTCTATAAATTATTCTCTAAAGAGCTAGCCCCTCTCTTGCTCAGGCTATACAGATACATGTTATCTGCAGATTCCCTAGACCCATCATTATTAGAAGCCACAATAGTTCTCCTTCTTAAACCAGATAAACCACAGTCACAACCATCTAGTTACCGCCCGATCTCTCTTATGAATTATGATATCAAGATACTAACTAAATTACTCTCCTGGCGCATCAGGTCAGTGTGGACTCGATTACTGAGTCCCAAAGAGGTAGGCTTTGTTACCGTCCGTTCTTCTGCAGACCACCTCAGGAAACTGAGTCACATTTTTCAGGCTGACCAGACCTCCCATTCCTCCATGGCTCTAATCTTATTAGATGCTGAAAAAGCATTCGACAGAGTGGACTTGGAGTTCCTCTGGATGACTTTACGGAAAATGGGCTTCCCTTCTCTTTTTCTCCAGTGGCTCCAATCTATATACTCTTCTCCTTCAGCCAAAATTTATTGTAACAGGGTCTTTTCTGCCCATTTCTCTCTCTCCACAGGCACTAGACAGGGTTGTCCACTTTCACCTTTCCTTTTTAACCTTTACTTGGAACCCCTCCTCCGTAATATTAAATCATCACCCCAGATTCAGGGTATCTCCATACTTAATCACTCTTTAACCTTATCTGTATATGTGGATGATATTCTCCTTTATCAAGACTCTCCTGCATCCTCACTAGAGGAAGCACTCCAAGCAATAGCTCAATTTAGTCTTCTCTCCAATTATAAACTCAATCAGGCTAAAACTGAAATATTTCCCTTAAACCATCTCACCCACAGAGCTGCCTTTAGTCGGTTTGGAATGAAATGGTCCCCACAGACTATTAGATATTTACGTATTCTTTTATTTACAGATTTCTTGAAGGTCAGGAAGCTAAATCTGTATAATTTGATGACTACCATCCATCAGGATCTCTATAGATGGGACTCACTTCTGTTATCCTTATGGGGATGAATCAACATTGTTAAAATGAACATCCTTTCCAGACTTTTCTATCCCTTGAACATGTTGAGCATTTGGCTTCCTCATTCCTTTTTAATTGCATACACTCAATCATCTCAAGCTTTATCTGGTTAAACAAGCACCCTAGACGTTCCTTTTACAAGCTAAGTCTCCCTAAAGAGTTAGGTGGTCTTTGTCTTCCCAGTTTTCTCTTATACTACTGGGTCAGTCACATGTTGAGATCAGGTAGGTGGCTAGCTAAGCAAGATGAGGATTACATCCCAACCTGGCTTCAGATTGAAAATCAACTCCTATGCTTGCATAACTTAGATGCGTCAACCATCTTCTATTCCACATGGAAAGTATTCCCATCCTTGTTTTGTCACTCGGTGATTGGCACTTCATTGAAGGTTTTCCTCCAGTGTTGTTCCTTTTTCAAGATATCCCCACCTCAAGATGTTGCTCAACCAATCATCCTTAACCCCAGTATTAAAATTGGGGGTGCATGACTCACTCCGGGCTGGTTGCCTCAGCTACGGGAAGCCAAAGTAGCAACTCATACTCACAGGATTACCTCCTTTCTTCCACTGATATTCTTCTGAAATACAACATGCCTTGAACACATGTCTTTAAGATCTTTCAGTTGAGACATCTAGTGGGCCACCTCTTTGGAACTACCCTCAGCTACCCAAACTAGACACCATAATAACTCAGATGTGGAATTTATCTTCCAAACCTTATTGCATTTCCCTGTTATATGCTAGTCTCTTAGCTATTAAACACCCAGATCCCCTCCCAGGCTCCAAGGTATGGACCTCCTTGTTACCGGAATTACCCATTAACTGGTGACAAATATGGAAAGACCTGTACCTTTACATTACCCAGGACAGACTTAGACTTACCCAATATCACATATTAAATGACATGTACTACACTCCAGTTAAATTATCTAAAATAGGGCGCCTCCCTAACCCTATCTGTTCCAGGTGTGGCAAATTAGAAAGGAATCTGCTGCATATTTTCTGGCGATGTGAAAAAGTGTCTCCCTTATGGCATTTTATTCAAACTAGATTGGATCCTCTGTTGGGCCTAGAGGGGCTCTTCATGAAAGAAGTCTGCCTTTTGGGTATTTTTAAGGATATAGGAGTTAAGGAACATAGATTCCATATGGCTTTAATTTCCATGGTGGTCAAAAAGCTAGTGCTCAAACATTGGCTAGATCAGTTACTTATATCATATAATGAATGGTTAAATGAGATCTCAGCTTGTCTTAGGACTGAATGTCTGATCACAAGCTCCCGTAACAAACTCCATCTCTTTGACAAAAAAATGGGGCAAGTTATATACTTTGTATCTGCATTAGTTTTGTGTGTTTTTACTAGCTCCCCAGATGGCTCCCTACAGCACCCTACCATCCTACTTTTTCCCTGTATTGGGCACACTGTTGCGGGGGGGAGAGGTGGAGGGGGGGTTAGCTAGGTAGATATATTTTAAGTTATCTGAGACTATTGACTGTATATGGTACTGACAATGGTTTTGTTATGATAAAATCAATAAAGATTTTGAATAAAAAATAATGTTAAAAACTTTGAACAACTTTATTGGTCAACCATTAGGTCATCACATATTAAAAATTAACCAAATATATTATTCATTGTAGACACTCCTTTACAACAGGGCATATCTAGCTTCATAAAAATAATTTGTTTGCAATAACAAAGTTATTACAAATGCACAGCAGATAATACAAATATTCAATGTTTCTCCAAATTTATCGCCTTGATTCATCTTTGTAGAGTTTATGAATTGTGTGTAAAATATCAATGTGTCAATGGTTTGTTTTGTGAAGGTTTTCCTGCAGTGCAACAATTTATGAAGCTTTATATTTAAGGGCCTAATGAATGGGTGAAACACTGAAACATAGAACGGTATGAGCAGGTGAAGACAAGGGGCCAGACTTTCAAAGGAAGACGCAGCACCTAGACAATCCTTGCATCAGTCCCGTGCATCACCACAGCTGCAGCAAATCTGAATGCCACAACTGCACCGATTTTCTAATCTTAGAAGCAATTGTAGCACTTGGGCCTCCTTTACGGCAGCTTGTGGCAAAGATTGGCTGCAAGCTGCTCACAAGAGGCCCAGTATTGACACACACTAGAACACAGAAATGTTGTCTAACGGGCATCCAAGTAATGCACTGGATTGAAAATCCTGCATGGCCCAGTGTGCCATATCTTCGATGCACTCAGGAATTGCGGCAAAAAAAAAAACTTAAAATCCAGCCCGTGGAGTCTTATCTGGAACCCTACATTGAAATGACTGCCTTTCATTCTCCTCTCCATTTCTTCCCCCAGGTGAATTTGTAACTCAATCACGTTTTCTGAAGGCTAGTCATGAGTGATTATTGTTAGTTATACAATGGCAAGAAAATTTCCTGGCCTCTGATTGGTCAGTGTGTGCCTGAGACAGTGATGTTATTACACAATAACACACTGTGCTGATTTTTTGGATGAGCATATGGCTGATATGGCTTATTTTTTTCAGAAAGAAAGATATACTGCCTCACTAAAAATCTACTAAAAACATTTTTATTTTTGTTTTATATAACATCGAAATATTATACATTGTAATAGCAGAGCATTAAAGTAGTTATCAGGTATCATCACTCCTTGGTGAGGGAGCTACTGCCACTGCAGCTCAACCCACCCCAGGAGTGACGTTATTACACGATCACACACACCTTGTCGTGCCTTATTGCTTAATCATCAAATGTTTCCTTACGATCATCGAGGGAGATCATGATCTCAGATAATCATTTAGATCATGATGTTATCCTCAAACATGTAACCTTCAAATCACCAACTGATGATTACTGATTATTTTCATAAGCTTAAATAAGTGTGATAGTTTTTGATGATCTGTGTATGATCAAGTGATGATCGGCGATGATCATTGATTATATTAGTTCTATACTGTAAAACTGTAAGTTATGAGTAATACTTACTTTTTTTGTTACTGATTTGAAAATATGAATGTCAAATATCAGGAAATGCAAAGTACTGTAATTATAATGTAAATAATGTGAAGTCAAGTTTGAAGCCCTTTATGAAAAGTACATTCAGTTTTAGGTATAGTATGTATATTGCATAACTAATTTGCATATTTCAAAAGCACAGTTTATGGACCAAAACAAAAACAATTTCTATTTTTAAATAATTTTGCTTTGACAGTATTAGTTTGCAGACTGTTAGGAAAGGTTTTGAGCACAAACCAGATGCTTGTAGGAACTCACCACAATCTTAACAGGAACCACTGAATGGAGCCATATGAACCAATCTGAACCTTTCTAACATTAGTAAGTAGTGAGGTGTCAGAGTAAATATAATTGTGAATGAGGTGTCTGTATAGACAGACGCCCCAATATTTAGACAAACGCACAAGCCCAGCACAAATGTTTGCACTGTGCTTGTGCCTGCACTCACCCTGGCTGTTGCTATAGTCAATTGAACAGTAAGCAGCAGTATCCGACTGAATATTGAGCCATGTCAGCACAGCCCTAAGTGTAGCTGCGCTACCCTGACACAGACCCAGGCTGTATATAGCCCACAGGGACTAGCACTGCTCAAAACAGGATAGTGCCAAGACTCCTGTGGGCTATATTCAGCCTGAAGATGCAAATTAGTCTATTGGACATGCAAGGTATTAAGGGTCCATTTGCATGCCCATTATGGGCTCATTTGCATGGGGAGCAGTAGCCCCTTGCAGTGTAAACTAAGCCTTGGTGGCATAGTGGTCCCCCCACTGCCTGATTGCTCTTCTGAACAGATTTGAACATACTCTGGTGATCTAGTGTGTCCCCACCCCCCGATCGCTCCTCTGAACTGATTTAAACATAGAGATGCAGTCTGACACCACACAAGAATGTTCATTCACAGACTCATAGTGCTCAAAAGTGTTTTATTGCCACTGTGCTATGACATAATTATAAAGGACTTGCACAACATAAACCAGACACCATAGAAAAGTCATGGGCAGCTCAATTTTGAGTTACCTGGACCAAAGCCCTGGTGGTGAGTCACTCCCTGAGCTACAGCAAGCAGAGTCACTGAGTGTGGGTGTAATTTTGGTGAAGCTGAACTGAATGTACCCTGGTGGTCCAGTGCGACCCCCCCACCTCTTGGTCACCCATTCTTACAGTGTAGCATGAGTCCTTGGCAGTCCAGTGGTCACCCCCACTCCCCCTGAATAGAAACAGCACATCCTGGTGGTCCTGTGGCCCCCCACCCCATCCGATCTGCCCACTAACATCTCACCTCTCCACACCCCCCCTCACCCTGGTGGCCAGCACTCCTCCACGCTCAATATAGTGACCAACACAGCCCTCCTCTCACCTCTGTAGCTGGCTGCCGTGCGAGCTGTCAGTGAGCATGCCTACAGTATACTGTGCCTGTCACAGTATCCAGCTTGGAGGAGCGCTGGCCATCAAGGTGAGGGTGGTGCACGGAGGTGGGATGTCATCAGATGGGTTGGATAAGGGGTTGGGTGGCCACTGGACCACCAGGATGTGCTGCTTCTATTCAGGGGGAACAGGGGGACTACCAGACCACCAGGGACTCCTGTTTCATTGTGATAAAAGGGGCTTGGGGTGAAGGATCACACTAGACCTGTGGGATATGTTCAGTTCAGCTTCACCAAAATTACAGTTGTGGTCAATGAACTCTGGTTGTTGCAGATCAGGGAGTGACTGACCCCCAGGGTTTTCCTCCAGGTAACTCAAAATCAAGCTGCCCATGACTTTTCTATGGTGTCTGGTTTATGCGCTGCAAGTCTTTTACGATTATGTCATGGGACAGTGGCAATAAAACACTTTCGAGCACTGTACTTGAATAAACAAGCATTCTTGTGTAGTGTCAGAGTGCAGCTTTATGTTCAAATCAGCTCAGAGAAACAGTAAGAGGCGGGGGTGGGGGTGAGACACACAAGATCATCAGGGTCTGTTAAAATCAGCTCAGAGGAGCGATTGGGGGGGTGGGGAACCACTAGACCACCAAGGACTGTGTAGTACAGCTCGAACAGGAGAATGGGGGTGGGCAGCTGCAGTACAGCATCCTGCCTTTGAGGATGGAGGCGCAGACTTAGTGCCCAGTCAAGATGTGGTTTGCAGTGTCAGTAAACAGCCCTGCTTGGGGATCTGTTTTCCACTGCCACAAATCTTTGACTATACCACTGTCCCAATATATAGGAAGTGACCCCTTATTTGCATAGATGCAGTAGTATTTTAGCGCTTTGGTGCTGCTGACTTTGTGGGTGCTCCCAGGGCTTCTGTATATGGCCCAGCCAGGAGTGGTTGCACAAACCTGGGTTAACGGGTGTGCTAAACAGGTTAGTGCAGGAGCTAACCTTTGAATGTCCGGTCCGATGTATCATAACTGATGAGTCCAATAAGGATGTCTAAATAGAAAACAAGAGAAACTTTAAAAGTATAGAAAAAAGACAAATTGATTGCTTTTTAATTTATTACAATAATCTTGTTTATTGCAATCATAAACAAACATGATGTTATGAGAGCATCATGAATCATAATCACCATTTCCATAACATCATGGTTTTTGATAGGCTGCCATTTAACAGTCAAATAGGGTTACCACCTGTCCTGATTTTCGCAGGACTGTCCTGATTTGGGCAGCTGTGTCCTGCAAAAAAACATGAAAAATACTACATGTCCTGATTTTATAGTAGAAAAAATATTTTCTAACTTTCCACTAAATGTTGCAGAAAAGTACAATACCTTAACTAAAATACCTTAAAATGATAAAAAACAATAGAAGCAATTATGAAACTGCAATACTTAACCTTAAGTCTGATTATCTAGAGAAAACAAGTCTGTTGCATTAGCCAAGGTTACGTACTGTCCTGCGAAAAATCATGTTTCAGTAAGAAATGTCCCACTTTGGGCTTCTTAAAAGGTGGTATCCCTACAGTCAAACCAGATGGTGTAATGCTTAGTTTTGACGATAACAGTGCATTGCATATATATATATATTATATATATATATATACTGTATATATATATTTATTGCAAAAAACTTTGTTAATGCATCAGTTAGGGTTAAAGCGACAAAAGTGGGGAAATGAGATGTTAGGGTTAAGCCCCTAACCCCTCACCACCACTCCCCATCCTCCACAGACCGACAAATGCCGGGGTGTACCATGGGGTCATCAGGCCCAACTCTCACCCCATTCCATGTGTAAACAGGTTGACATGCTACAGTAAAGGAGAATGGGGTGAGAGAGTTAGGCCTCACAACCCCATGGCACACCTTGGCATCTGTCGGTCTGTGGAGGATGGGGTGGTGGGTAGGGGAAAAGGGCTCAACTCTAACATCTCACGTACCCACTTTTGTTGCTTTAACCCTAACTGATGCATTAACAAAGTTTTTCGCAATGAATTTCCTTACTTTTCGAAAAAGTTGGGCCCCGCATTCCCACCAAGCTGTCCATTTGTGCATAATGATATGCGTCTGTAGGAGCGCCTGCAAATTTTAGTCCACATTGATTCATTAATGGTAGAAGTTTTTGTAGTTTGTAAACGAAGAGAATATCCCCCCTATACCTGCGCTTATCTAGGGGAGAGAGTCCAGTTTCTTTAAGTCAGTTTTCATAAGCAAAAGACTTTAGTCGAGGTGCCATTTTGGTAAACAGTCTCCGGATTTGTTCCAGATGAGTGATGTCATCTTTGAGATAGGGGGTTCCAAAAGGTAGATCCATAGTCAAGTTGAGGTTTAATGTAAGTCCTATACAAAGGTAATAAACATTTCTCATACTTGTTAACAAATGTTCGTCTGATTTGCTTCATTAAAACATTGGATGATCTTATAACCTTATTGTAATGCTGTTTGAGAGATAGTTTATTATCAATAATAATACTCAAATCTCTTTCTTCAGTGCAGGATTTTAACAGGGTGTTATTAAGGTAGTAATTGGTGTTTGGATTTTTGGTACCAAAATGAAGGACCGAGCACTTATCGGCATTAAATGTCATTGAGTTGCTTATTGCCCACGATTCAGTATTTTGAAGATCATTTGTGAGAGATCTAATGGCAGAATGGAATCAATCCTACCACCTAATTTCGTGTCTTCAGGAAATTTTGCTAAATGACATGTTGGAGAAACCGACATGTCACTTATAAAAACATTGAACATCAAGGGGCCCAGCACAGAGCCCTGTGGAACCCCACTCGTGACCTTACCAGTTTGAGAATGGAAATCATTTATTTTTACTTTTTGGGTCCTTTTTTGTAACCAGCTAGCAGTCCAGTTAACAAGATAAGATGAAAAAACAAATTTGAATAGTTTATTAATTAGAATAGAATGGGATAATTTATCAAAAGCCTTGCTGAAGTCTAGCAATATGATATCTGACGGAATTTTGGTATCTAAATATTTACTAATATCATTATAAAAGGAAATTAAATTAGTGGTACACGAATAACGTTGTTTATATCCATGCTGTGAGTTCTCCTTAATACCTAAATTTACCATTTCTGATTCAAACCGAACCTTAATTAGCCTCTCCATAACTTTCCCTAATATAGATGTAAGACTAATTGGCATATAGTTCTGAAGGTTAGATTTATTCCCTTTCTTATAGATCGGGTCAACTATAGCAGAGCGCCAATCGTCTGGAACAGTTTTTGAGTGGAGGGATTTATTAAACAACAGCACTAAGGGGATGGCCAGTGATTTAGCAGTTCCTATTATAAACCTAGGGTGCATATTATCGGGGCCTGGACTTGAAGATTTTTTAAGTGCTAATAATGTTTGTAAAATCTCATCATAACCAAATGGGGAGAATTCAGACTTCGCATTAACCGATATAGGACAGACATCTGGCGGGCTAAAAACTGAACAAAAGTAATTATTAGCAGTAATTCCATTATTTTCCCCACAACCAAAGGTCAGACTGACTGGTCTATAGTGTTCAGCCTCCTCCCTGCTCCCACTTTTGTTTACAGGGACTACAGCTGCTCTTCTCCAGTCCTCTAGAACCACTCCCATTTCCAACGATTCATTGAACAGGGCTGCCAGTGGTGCTGCCAGCACCTCCCGTAGTTCCCTTAATATTCTAGGATGCATCCCATCTGGTCCCATTGCCTTGTCCACTTTCAGTTTTGCATGTTCCTGTAGAACTCTCTCCTCTGTAAATGGGCTGGTATCCACCTCCCTCCCTTATTGCTCCTGTCACTTAATTGTGGTCCCTCATCTTCCCCCTCTTTTGTGAATAATGAACTATAGTATTTGTTCAGGATTGTTGCTTTTTTCAAGTCCCCTTCTGTACACTCCCCTTCTTCCCCCTTAAGCCTTACAATCCCATCCCTTGTCTTTCTCGTTTTACTAACATACCTATAAAAAGTCCTGTACTCTTTCTTTACTGCCTGGGCTATATTTTCCTCTGTTTGTGCCTTTGCGCTCCTGCTTTCCCTGCCTCCCTCTGCTTATCCAGATACACTACCCTGTTCTCCTCCTTCTGTGTTTCCTTGTACTTCCTGAAAGCCAACTTTTTTGCTCTTACCTTTCCGGCCACTTCCTTTGAGAACCATAGTGGTTTTCTTTTTCTCTTGCCATTGTTTATTTGCCTAACGCAAAGGTTTGTTGCTTCCACTATGGCTCCTCTTAGTTGGGCCCACTGTTTCTCAATCCCCCCCCCCCACCACCAGTTCTTCCTCCCTGCTAGGGCGTTCCTGAGACATACTCCCAATTTTGCAAAGTCTGCCCTGCTGAAGTCCAGGACCCTTGCTTTCATGTGGCTTGACTCTGCCACTGTACTCATATTGAACCACACTGTGTGATGATCACTGGACCCCAGGTGTCCACTGGCCATGACATCTGCAATTCTGTCCACGTTGGTAAGTACCAGGTCCAAAATCACACCCTTATGGGTGGGTTCTAGCACTAGCTGCCTGAGGCATGCCCCCTGCAGGGAGACCAGTATGTCCCTGCTCCTCGCTGAGGCAGCAGCTGGTATGCTCCAATCAACATCTGGCAGATTGAAGTCACCTATCAGCAGCACTTCCCCTTTAGTTGCCATCTTATGGATGGGATCCACTAGAACCTTGTCCAACTCTTCCCCTTGTGCTGGAGGTCTGTAGATCACACCTGTGTGAACAGTGATTTGTTTCCTTGTACTTTAGATTACCTGTTTTGGGGCTTGAATTGGTATGCTTTTGGGCTATTTATTATACCTTGTTTTGCCGCCAGTGTGCTAAGCTGATTTTGCAACTATTGTTCACAAGTTTTTTGTTGTTTTTCTTGCTTTCGTTTAACACATGTTACACCAACCCCACTATCCATGCTTATTCGTGGCACATAGACACTCAGATGTCTCAGCAGAGATTCACCTATGCCAGCTATATGGTAACTCCCAACCATGCCCATGTTGCCCCCCCATAACTCTGTGGCACACAGCAAGCTACTCGCACTCACACACTTTAACTCTACAAGCTCTGGAGCACACAGAAGACACAAAAGTTACTTTGGTATCTTTGCCCCCCCCCCATCCAAAATACTGTGGATATCAGCTTCTTTGGCTTGTTGCAAATGCAGGAAAATAAAGCTCCCTCACACACACACACACATACACACATACACACACACTGACCCCTTTGCTTTTTAACCCTGCTATTTGGGTGTGTAGCTGTGGTAAAGTGCTATGCCTTAGTAAGAGTGCAGCAGGGTTAAAAAGCAAAGGGATCAGTGAGTGTGTGTGTGTCGGGGGGTAGGGTGCTTTATGCTGCAGATGACCTGTTTTGGAGCGTGAATTGGTACGCTTTTGTGCTATTAAAGGGCAGTGTTGATTCTATGTGAAAAGCAAGCTCACCCCAACCTAATATGGGTGTAACCCCTAGATGGCGCTATCCCAGGGGCTACTACCCCTGCCTGATTTGCCACTAACAGGTTGAGGGGCTGGATCCAATGGCGGGTGCCCCACCCAGAGGTCAGGGTTTACAATAGTTAAACTAACTTGGTCACAGCCCTCTGGGACACTGCAACCCCCCTTCTTCCCACTAGTGGCCCACACAATACATCAGAATTACCTTTACAGTATACACTTACCCCCAGGACTGGTTCCGCACTGGGACCTCCTGTGAAATAAGATACAGTGCAACAATCACAGTACAGTACTTTAACATAGACAAATACCTCAAGCAGTATAACTTTGCTGAAACAAGCAGCTCTGATTTATTTAGGGGGATATAACAAGGACAGGGGAAAATCAGGTTAATTAGCTTATCACTCTACTCATCTACCTATGGCTCTGTGCACAGGCCTATCCCTATCAGTTACTGTCCCTGGGTACCCAAGCCCTAGTGGCTAGTCCAAACCGTGGCTAGCTGGTAGGCCCTTTCACACAGAGAAAAGGAGAATTAAACAGTCAGCAGTACAGTAATTCCATTTGGATTTAATGTGGCAATTCAACAGGAGCGACCTGAATTAGTACTCACGACCTCCAAATAAGATAGGGTCCTTCAATGTCAGCAGGGCTACTCTTGAGCTCCAAGAGACTCTCACACATTTATATGGTAAACAGTCACAGGCAAAGTCACTTAATGGCAGCAGGATTCACTTGAGGTACACAAACCTCTTCACACATTTATATGGTAAAAAGAAAGCACTATACCAGGCAGGCTGCATCTGTATCCCGACTCTAATTACTGCACAATACCCGAGAACACAGGCAGATTCAGTTCCTGACAGACCGAAAGTGCAATTTTCAGCAATTCCTCCAGTCTTCTACAAGGTGAGCCTGGTTTCTACTCTTCAGATATCCTTTGATTCTCTTCACAGGACAGATTCAGTCCTAACAAGCTGCAGACCGAACTCTGGACCTTACACATGTTTTTGACTAAAACTGTGCACTGAAGGAGCACAGGTTCCTTTCCCTTCACTGCCAAAGCTCAACTGAAACTCCCAACAGACAAAACCGGGCACTTCCTTTGAGTTCCTCCCAGTTCTTGACTGGATTGGCTGTCACTCACAATAGACTGCTGCTGTTGGTCCAAAAGGCGCCAAGTCTAAACTACATCTCCCAGAGTCACTGCCCATACAATCCTCTGTGGCTGGCTCAGATTATGAGTCCAAGTTCTGATTCGTCCAAGGCACCATTTTAGAGGTAGCTTACCCACACTGATTGGTCCAGTTCAGCAGTTCAAAACCAGAATGGGAACTAGGCAGACACAGTTCTGACTGCAAAGAAAGCAGGTTAGACAAACTGTAATTTCATTATTACTGTAAATGATTTCTGGCAAACAGTTACATCTTTCAGATAGGTTCCTTTGCACTCTAGTGACTGCAAAATGGAGTGAATTGGCAGCAGCTCGAGTGGTACTCAAACAGAGAAGCACACAATCCCCCATACAAACTAATTATGTCTGCAAGCAGACAGCTCTTAAAGAGACAGTACCAGAGGTTCTAAAAACACTCACTGATAAATGGCTTAAACGCCAAACACCATTCAGGCTTGGAGCATTCAAAGCAAGCTCCTGGAAGTCTTTTGGGAACCCCTTTGCAGGGGTTACACCCTTCCTGGCCTGGGAAAGCTTGACGTCCAGGCCAAGCAAGTACTCTATAAGTTTCAACTGCAATCCATACATTTGCATTAGGCTCACACATGTAATCATCAGTCAATATATCATTTTACCAAGAACACATTTCTGAAACATTGCAGTATGTCACTCTTTACACAGTATTACACACACATTGTACCATAACTCAAGTTATTACCTCTTGTACATGAAACCTGAAGAGGGGCCTTCCTTATCAGTTACCTTGGGGCTGGACGGGGCAAGGCACCATACTTAGAGGGCAACACAAGTAACTTGAGTTAGCACTGACGCTCAGTTTGGGCAATGAGCCGGGGACACATACACTCCTTTATGGACAACATTGAGAGGCAAATCCACAGGCCTCCCAAGGGAATCATAACTGAGGTGCACCACAGGCTTTACAGCTCGACCAGTCTTTCTAGGGGAACTGTTACAGTCTCTGCACTCTGAGCCTCATTTTCAGCATTGTCCTCACTTGTCAGGGGTCTCCATGGGGGTAGAGGCTAGAACTTGGGGCACTTTCAGCTCCAGGAGTTGCAGTTTCTGAGTCCACAACATTTGGCTCGCATGGAGAGCTTTTGGACACTGGCTGTGGACTGTCAGGGCACTCAAAATACTCTTCTTGTTCTGGTGTATCACCAGTCTGCCCCAATCTATCATTTTCCTCCCCTGAAAGCTCAAACAGTTCAACCATGCACAATGATTCCATTTCATCTGATCTGATGCTTTGCACTTCACTTTCTGGGAGCATTGGCTCCAGGGACGAAGCTGGGGGCTTGGACAGTCCAGAAGGCCCAGCTTCATCTCCAGTATTGACTAGGGGATTGCCTCAAACAATTGACTCAGTTCGTAGAAGGATAGTATTCAAAGTCACTCTCACTTTCTTCCGATATGGACTGACAGTCATGCTCAACTGGGACTTGTGGAGGAACACTTTAACTTTGCTTCTGTAGGTGCAGACTTTCTTGATCTTTTCTTAGCAGCAGCTCTAGTCACTGGTCCAGAGGGGCATCTTCTGGGGCTCAGACTCAATTAAGATTTGTCCAATGGGCGGTAAATGATTTCTATGCATTGTTTTTACATCTTTTGAATTATTCTCAGGCCTTACTTTGTACACTGGCAGATCATCTAGTTTGCCCACTACAATGTGAGGGAGATGGTGCCATCTGTCAGCAATCTTGTGCTTGCCATGCAGTCCCAGATTTCTTAGCAATACCGATCTCCCTCCTGGAGTTCCTGTGCTTTCACCTTTTATCATACCTTTCTTTGTTGGCCAGATTTCTTTTGGCAGCCATGGTTTGAGCCAGTTGGTACGCATGAGTTAGCTGGGCCTTTAACTTTTGCACATACTGTAAATAGTTGTCAGCTTGAACACCATCAGGAGAGACCCAAAACACACATCTACTGGTAGTCGAGCTTCTTCCAAACATCAGGCGGTAGGGGAGAATCCAGTGGCATCACTTTTGGTGCAGTTATAAGCATGTACCAGGGTGCTAATTTGTTGGCTGCATCTAGGCTTGTCCTTTGGGTGCAGGGTGCCTAGCATATCTAGCAAAGTGCGGTTGAAACGTTGACTGTGGGTCCCCTGGGGTGGTAAGGAGTGGTTCTGGACTTCGCGACTCCCACAGAGAAAGCATCTCTTTGATCAGGCGACTCAAAGTCTCTCCCTTGATCAGAATGGATTCTTTGTGAGCCCCATAGTGAACAAAAAGTTTTCTACAAGTACTTTGGCTACAGTGGATGCTTTCTGGTCTTTGGTGGGGAAAGCTTGGGCATATCTCGTGAAATGGTCAGTGACCACCAGCACATTACTGATATTTCTTTGATCTGACTCCAAACTTAGAAAATCAATACAGACCAGCTCCATGGGTGCACTGGTGGTTATGTTAACAAGGGGCAGCCCTCAGGGCAAAGCTTTCCTCTGTAAGCAGCTAATACAAGTTCGAATGTGTTGCTCCACATCAGCCCCCATCTTAGGCCAATAGAATCTGGATCTCACCAGTCAAGTGTTCTGTCTATACCAAGGTGCCCCATGTGGTTGTGCAAGGACCTCAATACTGAGTCTCGAAGGCAGTGGGCAGCACTAGTTGTTGTTTGTCTACTTGTCCCCTCTGTCTACTGTTTCTCTGTATAACAGTTTATTGATCAGTTTCAATTTAGGACCTTCTTTGTATAACAGTGCAGTTCTCAAATCAGTGGAGCGTAATTTGGACACATCTTTTCCTGCATAGAGGGCTGCTAAAGCTGCTTTGATCATGGGATCGCGGGATTGAGCCCACCGAATACTGTCATTGTCCAGCTGAGGCAGTGCACCAATGTCTATTGCAGAAAAGTGGCAATAAGCAGCAGGTATGCAATTCTCAGAGGGTCCCAAGCAATCCACCATGCAGTCCACTGCGTCTGCGGACATTTGTTCCTCCTGTCAAATCGGCAGAGTGCCCGAATGTCAGGTTCTGCCAATCGGACCCAATCATTCTGGGAACAGGCCTCCTGGAGAGAGCATCAGCATCTATGTGGTTCAGACCTGCTCGGTATTCGAGAGCATAGTCGTATGTAGATAATGCAGAAAGCCACCTATGGCCAGTGGCATCCAACTTAGCTGAGGTCTGCACATAGGTTAAAGGATTATTGTCAGTTTTACTAGTATTTTAGCCCCATACAAGTACTCATGGAATTGGTCAATAGCCCACTTCAAAGCTAGAAACTCTAACTTATGTACAGGATAGTTCTTTTCGGATGGGGTCAGACTTCTACTGGCAAAGGCCACTGGTCTCAGGCCATTCTCGTGCTCTTGGTACAACACAGCCCCAACCCTTGCAAGCTAGCATCAGTGTGCAGGACATAAGGTTTTCTTGGATCGGCATAGGCCAGCACTGGAGCATGGGTAAGTTGATAAATGATCTCATGAAAAGCAGTCTCATAATCAGGAGTCCAGCGGCCCCAAATACTTCATCGGATGAAAATACACTTTTCAGTCTTGAGGGACGCTGACTTTGGTATTTTTTGTGGGTTGGGGATACCCTTGAGTAAGGTTAAGTAAAGGGCGGATCACTCTTGAATAGTCCTTGATGAAACGCCGATAATAACCACAGAATCCCAGGAATCTTTGCAGTTCTTTTAGATTTTTGGGCTGTGCGCCAGGTGGTCAAAGCCTCAACTTTACTTGGGTCGGTCTCTATTCCTCGGTGGATACTATGTGTCCCACATACTTTACTGATGTTTGAAAGAATTGACACTTATCAATGGACAGTTTAAGGCCAAAGTCCTCCAGTTGGTCCAATACCTTAAATAATCTGCTCTCATGTTCCTCCAGTGAGCTGCCAAACACAATAACATCATCTAGGTGTAACCCCCCTGCAAATGGGGGTTCCCAAAAGACTTCCAGGAGCTTGCTTGAATGCTCCAAGCCTGAATGGTGTTTGGCATTTAAGCCATTTATCAGTGAGTGTTTTTAGAACCTCTGGTACTGTCTCTTTAAGAGCTGTCTGCTTGCAGACATAATTAGTTTGTATGGGGGACTGTGTGTTTCTTTGATTGAGTACCACTCAAGCTGCTGCCAATTCACTTCATTTTGCAGTCACTAGAGTGCAAAGGGAACCTATCTGAAAGATGTAACTGTTTGCCAGAAATTATTTAGAGTAATAATGAAATTACAGTTTGTCTAACCTGCTTTCTTTGCAGTCAGAACTGTGTCTGCTAGTTCCCCATTCTAGTTTTGAACTGCTGAACTGGACCAATCAGTGTGGGGTAAGCTAGCTCTAAAATGGTGCCTTGACGAATCAGAACTTGGATTCATAGTCTGAGCCAGCCACAAGAGGATTGTATGGGCAGTGACTCTGGGAGATGTAGTTTAGACTTCAGTGCCTTTTTGGACCAACAGCAGCAGTCTATTGTGAGTGACAGCCAATCCAGTCAAGAACTGGGAGTAACTCAAAGGAAGTGCCCGGTTTTGTCAGTTGGAGAGTCAGTTGAGCTTTGGCAGTGAAGAAGGAAGGAGCCCTGTGCTTTTCAGTGTGCAGTTTTAGTCAAAAACGTGTGTAAGGCCCAGAGTTCCGGTCTGAACTTGTTAGGACTGAATCCGTCCTGTGAAAAGAATCAAAGGATCTCTGAAGAGTAGAAACCAGGCTCACCCTGTAGAAGACTGGAGGAATTGCTGAAAATTACATCGGTCTGTCAGGAACTGAATCTGCTGTGTTCTCCCGGTATTGTGCAGTAATTAGCGATCGGGATACAGATGCAGCCTGCCTGGTATAGTGCTTTCTTTATATGGATGTGTGAAGAGGTTTGTACACTCAAGTGAGCCCTGCTGACATTGAAGGACCCTATCTTATTTGGAGGTCGTGAGTACTAATTCAGGGTCGCTCCCTGTTGAATTGCCACATTAAATCCAAATGGAATTACTGTACTGCTGACTGTTTAATTCTCCTTTTCTGTGTGAAAGGGCCCCTACCAGCTGCACGGTTTGGACTAGCCACTGGGCTTGGGTACCCAGGGACAGTAACTGATAGGGATAGGCCTGTGCACAGAGCCATAGGTAGATTATTAGAGTGATAAGCTAATTAACCTGATTTCCCCTGTCCTTGTTATATCCCCTAAATAAATCAGAGCTGCTTGTTTCAGCAAAGTTATACTGCCTGAGGTATTTGTCTATGTTAAAGTACTGTACTGTGATTGTTGCACTGTATCTCATTTCACAGGAGGTCCCAGTGCCGGAACCAGACCTGGGGTGTGTATACTGTGAAGGTAATTCTGATATATTGTGTGGGCCACTAGTGGGAAGAAAGGGGTTGCAGTGTCCCAGAGGGCTGTGACCAAGTTAGTTTAACTATTGCAAACCCTGACCTCTGGGTGGAGGCACCCGCCATTGGATCCAGGCCTCAACCTGTTAGTGGCAAATCAGGCAGGGTAGTAGCCCTGGGATAGCGCCATCTGGGGTTACATCTTGGAGGCTCACCGCTGGGATTGTGTGTCCTCTAGTGGCCATATTTACTAACCACTGTTAAGAAAAAATGGGCACCCGACAGAAGTGGCTGTGCACCGCTGGTGGAGTGGTGTACTGGGGAGGAGATCACCCCAAATGCTATGCTTATCCTGGACATCCCCTGGTATCAATCACGGACACTGTGCAGGGAGTACTTTCCAAGGTGGAAGGTTTACAAAACCCTGTGGTGGTGGTCGGCATGCTAATCTGCTCACCCACACTTTCCTGGCCCTAGTAGAGTTTATGGATCCCATAGATAGCTCCAAAGTGCCACAGACCATTACCCCAGAGGAGCCCTCACTGCTTGAGAGTGATAACTAAGACAGTAAAGACCTGGGGAATCAGCCCCCACCACTATCTGAAACTTTGAGGAGAAATTTGCTGAATGGTTGCTGGGAGAGGAAAACTGTGGAGGACTTGAAGAAACTATTCTTGCCACCTGGGGTGTTCCTCCCAACACCTCTCCTGCTCCAGTGCCCGTAATGGTGGCTGAACCAATGCAGACTCCTATTTCTGCACCTGCCATTAGTCACGACTCTCACTAGGTTGAGGATCTTCTGGCACCCTCCCACCCCCAAGGGAGATGACTGGGAGACCTGGATAGAACTATGTTGCCCCCAGTGCTAGAATGGCAATGCTCGGAAGGCGAAAAGCCGAAGAGGGTTAGTGAGAGCCTCCGAGGTCCCGCCCTGGCTACCATCCGCGCAAACGGGCCAGTAACCCTGAAGCGACTGCACAGGCCTATCTTGAGGCCTTGGAGAATGTGTATGGGAGCCCAGATTCTGATGAGGACCTATGGTGGAGAGTAAGAAATGCACAACAGTACCAAGGGAAGTTGTTGTCTGTGTATGTCTCGGCTGAAAAATTGTTGCAAGAATGCCTCAGAAAGGGTAGTTTGCCAGCGATTGAACTGGACCGAACCAGACTGGACAGAACTCTTAAGTCTGCCCCCTTCTCAGAACTGCTGTTGCTTCAGTTACGCCTGGCAAATCGACTGAATCCCACCCTCCCATGATGAGTTAATGAGAGAAATTGAGGAGTTGAGAAAAGGCGACCTCGGAGGTACCTGCACCAACAGCTGTGGCTACACCAGTGACTGAGGGTGACCCATCAAGTGAAGTTCAGGGCAGAGGTTGACAGTCAATGAGTGCTCTGACAAGGAAAAAGATATGCCACAATGGGGCGAACTGTTGAGAGAGATCCGAATTCAAAACAGTCCTTTATGAAGGCCACGCCAGCACGGGCCCTGACCTATATCCGACTGCATACTCATATGGGGTGGGGTACCACCCATGTATCTCCTGCTGATAACAGCTCCAAACTCAATTCCTTGAACATGGAAGTGGAGAAACTGACGAGATGTCTCCAAATGCTTATCACGCCAGACAGAGATGGCACCAGGTTTCCAGTTAGTACTACCCCGCCTGGCTCCCAGTGTGGCGCCTCGGCCAGCTCAAACTCCAGAAAGTATGTTTTGCTATAATTGTGGGAAAGATGGGCACATGAAAAGGGGAATGCAAGTCCCCAAAAGACACTGACAAAGTTGCATATAGGCTACAAGGAGAGCTCGAGAAGAAATCAGTGGTTAAGAGGTGCACGACATGATCCCAGTGAGGGCACCAAAATGCTAATTCACGCCCTTTGTGGCAAGGTCAGTTGCCCAGGCCCCACTACCGCCTCTCCAGACTGGTCCAGAATAGTGGGTCCCTCCATGGAGACCACTGTAAGGTGAATGGAGTGTCTACAAGAGCTTTATTAGACAGTGGCTCCCAAGTGACAATTATGTTCCAGGATTGGTATCAGAAGCATTTGTCAGACGACTTACAACCATTAGAAGGACTGCATGTATGGGGGTTAAGGAGAAGGCTCACCCTATTCCGGTATATCCAATTTGGTGTCTTTCCCCACCTCCGTGGCTGGAGTGGCCGAACAAGTAGAGACCCTAGCCTTAGTGTGTCCCCACTGGACTGTATGATGGTGTCCCTTTGTTGATTGGAACAAATGCTCATATGTTCGGAAGGCTGGCACAGTTGTGTTATGAAAAACAGGGTCAAAGACTAGTAGAGCTTTTAAGAGTTCCGCTTAATTAAGAAGGCCTATGAGGCACAGAGAGATGCTGAAAAACAGAACCAGAGGAACCGGTCGGAATTGTATGGAAGAAGGATCCTGAGTCTCTGATCCTGGCGCCAAATGCCCAGTGTACCTTACAGGGAGAGGTCCGTATCAGAAAGGATGTTAAGAATAAAATATTAATGTTGGATGCACCAGGCGATGGAAAATTGCCAGAGGGACTGCTGGTCAAGCCTAGTATTTTGCCGCTCAGAGCCCATGCTTATGCCAGAAGGGTAATGGTCCAAGTTCATAATGTGTCTGAAAGAGACATTCGAGTAAACAGAGGTTGCATCCTGGCTAATGTGCATTGTGCAGACACTGCAGTGCTACCCAGCAGCAAGAGTTCAAGGAAGAATGACAGAGTAACGCCTGACTTGTTTGATTTCGCGACTCCCCGCTGCCAGCTGAATGGAAAGTGAGGATCAGTGAGAAGCTTGCCCAGAGAGACCAGGTGTTTTCTTTAAAGGAATGGGATGTAGGATGCGGCAAGGAGCTGAGCACAATATCCGGCTGCATGACGAAGACCATTTCGTGAGAGGTCTCGACGCCTGGCACCTGCTGACATAGATGATGTGAGACGGCATCTGCAAGAGATGTTAGCTGCTGGTGTAATACAAGAATCCAGAAGCCCTTATGCTTCTCCATTGTGGTAGTGAGGAAAAGAATGGAACAGTAAGGATGTGTGTGGATTATCGCACTTTAAACCGGCGGACTATCCCTGATCAGTACACAATGCCCCGCATTCAGGATGCTTTGACTGCCTAAACGGGAGCAAGTGGTCTCTGTGCTGATCTCCGCAGTGGTACTACCAGATCCATGGCCCCAGAGGACCGTGAGAAGACGGCCTTATCTGTCCGCTTGGTTTCTATGAATTCATGAGGATGCCTCAAGGATTTCAGGTGCCCCAGCCACTTTTCAACGATTGATGGAGCGTGCAGTGGGGACATGAACTTACTAGAGTGCCTGGTATACCTAGATGATGTTATTGTGTTTGGCAGCTCACTGGAGGAACATGAGAGCAGATTATTTAAGGTATTGGACCGACTGGAGGACTTTGGCCTTAAACTGTCCATTGATAAGTGTCAATTCTTTCAAACATCAGTAAAGTATGTGGGACATAGTATCCACCGAGGGAATAGAGACCGACCCAAGTAAAGTTGAGGCCTTGACACCTGGCCACAGCCCAAAAATCTAAAAGAACTGCAAAGATTCCTGGGATTCTGTGGTTATTATCGGCGCTCATCAAGGACTATTCAAGAGTGATCCGCCTTTACTTAACCTTACCCAAGGGTATCCCCAACCCACAAAAATACCAAAAGTCAGCGTCCTCAAGACTGAAAGAGTGTATTTCATCCGAGTGAAGTATTTGGGGCCGCTGGACTCCTGATTGTGAGACTGCTTTCATGAGATCATATATCAACTTACCCATGCTCCAGTGCTGGCTATGCCGATCCAAGAAAACCCTTACGTCCTGCACACTGATGCTAGCTTGCAAGGGTTGGGGGCTGTGTTGTACCAAGAGCACGAGAATGGCCTGAGACCAGTGGCCTTTGCCAGTAGAAGCCTGACCCCATCCGAAAAGAACTATCCTGTACATAAGTTAGAGTTCCAGCTTTGAAGTGGGCTATTGTTGACCAATTCCATGAGTACTTGTATGGGGCTAAAATACTAGTAAAACTGACAACAATCCTTGACCCATGTGCAGACCTCAGCTAAGTTGGATGCCACTGGCCATAGGTGGCTTTCTGCATTATCTACATATGACTATGCTCTAATACCGAGCAGGTCTGAACCATAGATGCTGATGCTCTCTCCCGGGCCTGTTCCCCAGAATGATTGGGTCCGATTGGCAGAACCTGACATTCGGGCACTCTGCGAAGTTTGACAGGGAGGAACAATGTCCACGGACGCAGTGGACTGCATGGTGGATTGCTTGGGAGCCTCTGAGAATTGCATACCTGCTTATTGCCACTTTTCTGCAATAGACATTGGTGCACTGCCTCAGCTGGACAATGACAGTATTCGGCGGCTTAATCCTCACGATCCCATGATCAAAGCAGCTTTAGAAGCCCTCATGCAGGAAAAGATGTGTCCAAATTACGCCCACTGATTTGAGAACTGCACTGTTATACAAAGAAGGTCCTAAGTTGAAACTGATCAATAAACTGTTATACAGAGAAACAGTAGACAGAGGGGACAAGTAGACAAACAACAACTAGTGCTGCCCACTGCCTTCGAGACTCAGTACTGAGGTCCTTGCACAACCACATGGGGCACCTTGGTATAGACAGAACACTTGACTTGGTGAGATCCAGATTCTATTGGCCTAAGATGGGGGCTGATGTGGAGCAACACATTCAAACTTGTAGTCGCTGTTACAGAGGAAAGCTTTTATTCAGAGGGCTGCCCCTTGTTAACATCACCACCAGTGCACCCATGGAGCTGGTCTGTATTGATTTTCTGAGTTTGGAGTCAGATCAAAGAAATATCAGTAATGTGCTGGTGGTCACTGACCATTCACGAGATATGCCCAAGCTTTCCCACCAAAGACCAGAAAGCATCCACTGTGGCCAAAGTACTTGTAGAAAACTTTTGTTCACTATGGGGCTCCACAAAGAATCCATTCTGATCAAGGGAGAGACTTTGAGAGTCGTCTGATCAAAGAGATGCTTTCTCTGTGGGGAGTGCGAAAGTCCAGAACCACCCTTACCACCCCCAGGGGACCCACAGCCTGAACGCTTCAACCGCACTTTGCTAGATATGCTAGGCACCCTGCACCCAAAGGACAAGCCTAGATGGAGCCAACAAATTAGCACCCTGGTACATGCTTATAACTGCACCAAAAGTGATGCCACTGGATTCTCCCCACCGCCTGATGTTTGGAAGAGAAGCTCGACTACCAGTAGATGTGTGTTTTGGGGTCTCTCCTGATGGGGTTCAGCTGACAACTATTTACAGTATGTGCAAAAGTTAAAGGCCCAGCTAACTCATGCGTACTAACTGGCTCAAACCATGGCTGCCAAAAGAAATCTGGCCAACAAAGAAAGGTATGATAAAAGGTGAAAGCACAGGAACTCCAGGAGGGAGATCGGTATTGCTAAGAAATCTGGGACTGCATGGCAAGCACAAGATTGCTGACAGATGGCACCATCTCCTCACATTGTAGTGGGCAAACTAGATGATCTGCCAGTGTACAAAGTAAGGCCTGAGAATAATTCAAAAGATGTAAAACAATGCATAGAAATCATTTACTGCCCATTGGACAAATCTTAATTGAGTCTGAGCCCCTAGAAGATGCCCCTCTGGACCAGTGACTAGAGCTGCTGCTAAGAAAAGATCAAGAAAGTCTGCACCTACAGAAGCAAAGTTAAAGTGTTCCTCCACACAAGTCCCAGTTGAGCATGACTGTCAGTCCATATCGGAAGAAAGTGAGAGTGACTTTGAATACTATCCTTCTTACTTAACTGAGTCAATTGTTTGGGCAATCCCTAGTCAATAGTGGAGACAAAGCTGGGTCTTCTGGACTGTCTAAGCCCCCAGCTTCATCCCTGGAGCCAATGCTCCCAGAAAGTGAAGTGCAAAGCATCAGATCAGATGAAATGGAATCATTGTGCATGGTTGAACTGTTTGAGCTTTCAGGGAGGAAAATGATAGATTGGGGCAGACTGGTGATACACCGAACAAGAAGAGTATTTTGAGTGCCCTGACAGTCCACTGCCAGTGTCCGAAAGCTCTCCATGCGAGCCAAATGTTGTGGACTCAGAAACTGTAACTCCTGGAGCTGAAAGTGCCCCAAGTTCTAGCCTCTCTACCCCATGGAGACTCTGACAAGTGAGGACAATGCTGAAAATGAGGCTCAGAGTGCAGAGACTATAACAGTTCCCCTAGAAAGACTGGTCGAGCTGTAAAGCCTGTGGTGCACCTCAGTTATGATTCACTTGGGAGGCCTGTGGACTTGCCTCTCAATGTTGTCCATAAAGGAGTGTATGTGTCCCTCGAGCTCATTGCCCAAACTGAGCATCAGTGCTAACTCCAGTTACTTGTGTTGCTCCTCTAGTATGGTGCCCTTGCCCCATCCAGCCCCAAGGTAACTGATAGGGAAGGGCCCCCTCTCTTCAGGTTTCATGTACAATAGGTAATAACTTGAGTTATGGTACAATGTGTATGTAATACTGTGTAAAGAGTGACGTACTGCAATGTTTCAGAAATGTGTTCTTGGTAAAATGATATATTGACTGATGATTACATGTGCGAGCCTAATGCAAATGTATATGGTTGCAGTTGAAACTTATGGGGGTACTTGCTTGACGCGACGCAAGCTTTCCCAGGCCAGGAAGGGTAACCCCCTGCAAATGGGGGTTCCCAAAGACTTCCAGGAGCTTGCTTGAATGCTCCAAGCCTGAATGGTGTTTGGCATTTAAGCCATTTATCAGTGAGTGTTTTAGAACCTCTGGTACTGTCTCTTTAAGAGCTGTCTGCTTGCAGACATAATTAGTTTGTATGGGGGACTGTGTTTCTTTGATTGAGTACCACTCAAGCTGCTGCCAATTCACTTCATTTTGCAGTCACTAGGAGTGCAAAGGGAACCTATCTGAAAGATGTAACTGTTTGCCAGAAATTATTTAGAGTAATAATGAAATTACAGTTTGTCTAACCTGCTTTCTTTGCAGTCAGAACTGTGTCTGCTAGTTCCCATTCTAGTTTTGAACTGCTGAACTGGACCAATCTGGTGTGGGGTAAGCTAGCTCTAAATGGTGCCTTGGACGAATCAGAACTTGGATTCATAGTCTGAGCCAGCCACAAGAGGATTGTATGGGCAGTGACTCTGGGAGATGTAGTTTAGACTTCAGTGCCTTTTGGACCAACAGCAGCAGTCTATTGTGAGTGACAGCCAATCCAGTCAAGAACTGGGAGTAACTCAAAGGAAGTGCCCGGTTTTGTCAGTTGGAGAGTCAGTTGAGCTTTGGCAGTGAAGAAGGAAGGAGCCTGTGCTTTTTCAGTGTGCAGTTTTAGTCAAAAACGTGTAGGGCCCAGAGTTCCGGTCTGCAACTTGTTAGGACTGAATCCGTCCTGTGAAAAGAATCAAAGGATCTCTGAAGAGTAGAAACCAGGCTCACCCTGTAGAAGACTGGAGGAATTGCTGAAAATTACACTCGGTCTGTCAGGAACTGAATCTGCTGTGTGTTCTCCGGGTATTGTGCAGTAATTGCGATCGGGATACAGATGCAGCCTGCCTGGTATAGTGCTTTCTTTATATGGATGTGGAAGAGGTTTGTGCACCTCAGTGAGCCCCTGACATTGAAGGACCCTATCTTATTTGGAGGTCGTGAGTACTAATTCTGAGGTCGCTCCTGTTGAATTGCCACATTAAATCCAAATGGAATTACTGTACTGCTGACTGTTTAATTCTCCTTTCTCTGTGTGAAAGGCCCCTACCAGCTGCCACGGTTTGGACTAGCCACTAGGGCTTGGGTACCCAGGGACAGTAACTGATAGGGATAGGCCTGTGCACAGAGCCATAGGTGAGATTATTAGAGTGATAAGCTAATTAACCTGATTTCCCTGTCCTTGTTATCCCCCTAAATAAATCAGAGCTGCTTGTTTCAGCAAAGTTATACTGCCTGAGGTATTTGTCTATGTTAAAGTACTGTACTGTGATTGTTGCACTGTATCTCATTTCACAGGAGGTCCCAGTGCCGAACCAGACCTGGGGGTAGTGTATACTGTGAAGGTAATTCTGATATATTGTGTGGGCCACTAGTGGGAAGAAAGGGGGGTTGCAGTGTCCCAGAGGGCTGTGACCAAGTTAGTTTAACTATTGCAAACCCTGACCTCTGGGTGGAGGCACCCGCCATTGGATCCAGGCCCCTCAACCTGTTAGTGGCAAATCAGGCAGGGGTAGTAGCCCCTGGGATAGCGCCATCTAGGGGTTACATAGGTATACCAGGCACTCTAGTAAGTTCATGTCCCCCACTGCACGCTCCATCAATCGTTGAAAAGTGGCTGGGGCACCTGAAATCCCTTGAGGGATCCTCATGAATTCATAGAAGCCAAGCGGACAGATAAAGGCTGTCTTTTCACGGTCCTCTGGGGCCATCGGGATCTGGTAGTACCACTGCAGAGATCCAGCACAGAGAACCACTTGCTCCGTTTAGGCAGTCCAAAGCATCCTGAATGCGGGCATTGTGTACTGATCAGGGATAGTCCGCGGTTTAGGTGCGATAATCCACACATCCTTACTGTTCCATTCTTTTCCTCACTACCACAATGGGGAAGCATAAGGGCTTCTGGATTCTTGTATTACACCAGCAGCTAACATCTCTTGCAGATGCCGTCTCACATCATCTATGTCAGCAGGTGCCAGGTCGAGACCTCTCACGAAATGGTCTTTCGTCATGCAGCCGGATATTGTGCTCAGCTCCTTGCACGCATCCCTCGTCCCATTCCTTTAAAGAAAACACCTGGTCTCTCTGGGCAAGCTTCTCACTGATCCTCACTTTCCATTCAGCTGGCAGCGGGGAGTCGCCGAATCAAACAAGTCAGGCGTTACTCTGTCATTCTTCCTTGAACTCTTGCTGCTGGGTAGCACTGCAGTGTCTGCACAATGCACATTATCCAGGATGCAACCTCTATTTACTCGAATGTCTCTTTCAGACACATTATGAACTTGGACCATTACCCTTCTGGCATAAGCATGGGCTCTAGCGGCAAAATACTAGGCTTGACCAGCAGTCCCTCTGGCAATTTTCCATCGCCTGGTGCATCCAACATTAATATTTTATTCTTAACATCCTTTCTGATACGGACCTCCCTGTAAGGTACACTGGGCATTTGGTGCCAGGATCAGAGACCAGGATCCTTCCTCCATACAATTCCGACCGGTTCCTCTGGTTCCACTTTTTCAGCATCTCTCTGTGCCTCATAGGCCTTCTTAATTAAAGCCGGAACTCTTAAAGCTCTACTAGTCTTTGACCCCTGTTTTTCATAACACAACTGTGCCAGCCTTCCGAACATATGAGCATTTGTTTCAATCAACAAAGGGACACCATCATACAGTCCAGTGGGGGGACACACTAAGCCTAGGGTCTCTACTTGTTCGGCCACTCCAGTCACGAAGGTGGGGAAAGACAGCCAAATCGGATATACCCGAATAGGGGTAGGCCTTCTCACTTAACCCCATACATGCAGTCCTTCTAATGGTTGTAAGGGTACGTCTGACAAATGCTTCTGATACCAATCTTGGAACATAATTGTCACTTGGGAGCCACTGTCTAATACAGCTCTTGTAGACACTCCATTCACCTTTACAGTGGTCTCCATGGAGGGACCCACTATTCTGGACCAGTCTGGAGAGGCGGTAGTGGGGGCCTGGGCAACTGACCTTGCCACAAAAGGACATGAATTAGCATTTTTGGTGCCCTCACTGGGATCATGTCGTGCACCTCTTAACCACTGATTTGTTCTCCGAAGCTCTCCTTGTAGCCTATATGCAACTTTGTCAGTGTCTTTTGGGACTGGCATTCCCTTTTCATGTGCCCATCTTTCCCACAATTATAGCAAAACATACTTTCTGAGTTTGAGCTGGCCGAGGCGCCACACTGGGAGCCAGGGCGGGTATTACTAACTGGAAACCTGGGTGCCATCTTTGTCTGCGCGTGATAAGCATTTGGAGACATCTCGTCAGTTTCTCCACTTCCATGGTCAAGGAATTGAGTTTGGAGCTGTTATCAGCAGGAGATACATGGTGGGTACCCCACCCCATAGCAGATGCAGTCGGATATAGGTCAGGGCCTGCTTGCAGGCGTGGCCTTCATAAAGGGACTGTTTTTGAATTCCGGATCTCTCTCAACAGTTCGCCCCATTGTGGCATATCTTTTCCTTGCCAGAGCACTCATTTACTGCCAACCTCTGCCCTGAACTTCACTTGATGGGTCACCCTCAGTCATCGGGTCGTAGCCGCAGCTATTGGTGCAGGTCCCTCCCGAGGTCGCTCTTTCTCAACTCCCCGAATTTCTCTCATTAACTCATCATAGGAGGGTGGGATTCCAGTCGATCTGCCAGGCGTAACTGAAGCAACAGCAGTTCTGAGAAGGGGCAGACTTAAGGATCCTGTCTAGCCTGGTTCGGTCCAGTTCAATCGCTGGCAAACTACCTTTCTGAGGCATTCTTGCAACAATTTTTCCAGCCGAGATACATACACAGACAACAACTCCCCTTGGTACTGTTGTGCATCTCTTACTCTCCACCATAGGTCCTCATCAGAATCTGGGCTCCCATACACATTCTCCAGGGCCTCAAGATAGGCCTGTGCAGCCACTTCAGGGTTACTTGCCCATTTAACACGAATGGTAGCCAGGGCAGGACCTCGGAGGCTCTCACTAACCCTCTTTCGCTTTTCGGCTTCCGAGCATTGCCATTCTAGCACTTGGGGGGCAACATAGTCTATCCAGGTCTCCCAGTCATCCTCCCCTTGGGGGGTGGGGAAGGTGCCAGAGAAGATCCTCAACCTTCGGTAAGAGTCGTGACTAATGGCAGGTGCAGAAATTGGAGTCTGCATTGGTTCAGCCACCATTACGGGCACTGGAGCGGGAGAAGGTGTTGGGGGAGGAACACCCCCAGGTGGCAAGAATAGTTTCTTCAAGTCCTCCACAGTTTTCCCTTCCCCCAGCAACCATTTAGCAAATTTCTCCTCAAAAGTTTCAGATAGTGGTGGGGCTCATTCCTCCGGTCTTTACTGTCCTTAGTTATCACTCTCCAAGCAGTGAGGGCTCCTCTGGGGTAATGGTCTGTGGCACTTTGGAGCTATCTATGGGATCCTTAAACTCTACTAGGCCAGGAAAGTGTGGGTGAGCAGATTAGCTTGCCGACCCACCACCACAGGGTTTTGTAAACCTTCCACCTTGGAAAGTACTCCCTGCACAGTGTCTGTATTGATACCCAGGGGGATGTCCAGGATAAGCATAGCATTATGGGGGTCGATCTCCTCCCCAGTACTCCACTCCACCAGCCGGTGCACAGCCACTTCTGTCGGGGTACCCATTTTTTTCTTAACAGTGGTTCGTAATATGGCCACTAGAGGACACACAATCCCAGCGGTGAGCCTCCAAGATGTAACCCCAGATGGCGCTATCCCAGGGCTACTACCCCTGCCTGATTTGCCACTAATAGGTTGAGGGGCCTGGATCCAATGGCGGTGCCTCCACCCAGAGGTCAGGGTTTACAATAGTTAAACTAACTTGGTCACAGCCCTCTGGGACACTGCAACCCCTTTCTTCCCACTAGTGGCCCCACAATACATCAGAATTACCTTTACAGTATACACTTACCCCCAGGACTGGTTCCGCACTGGGACCTCCTGTGAAATAAGATACAGTGCAACAATCACAGTACAGTACTTTAACATAGACAAATACCTCAACAGTATAACTTTGCAGAAACAAGCAGCTCTGATTTATTTAGGGGGATATAACAAGGACAGGGGGAAATCAGGTTAATTAGCTTATCACTCTACTCATCTACCTATGGCTCTGTGCACAGGCCTATCCCTATCAGTTACCGTCCCTGGGTACCCAAGCCCTAGTGGCTAGTCCAAACCGTGGCAGCTGGTAGGGGCCCTTTCACACAGAGAAAAGGAGAATTAAACAGTCAGCAGTACAGTAATTCCATTTGGATTTAATGTGGCAATTCAACAGGAGCGACCCTGAATTAGTACTCACGACCTCCAAATAAGATAGGGTCCTTCAATGTCAGCAGGGCTACTCTTGAGCTCCAAGAGACTCTCACACATTTATATGGTAAACAGTCACAGGCAAAAGTCACTTAATGGCAGCAGGATTCACTTGAGGTACACAAACCTCTTCACACATTTATATGGTAAAAGAAAGCACTATACCAGGCAGGCTGCATCTGTATCCCATCGCAATTACTGCACAATACCCGGAGAACACACAGCAGATTCAGTTCCTGACAGACCGAGTGCAATTTTCAGCAATTCCTCCAGTCTTCTACAAGGTGAGCCTGGTTTCTACCTTCAGATATCCTTTGATTCTCTTCACAGGACAGATTCAGTCCTAACAAGCTGCAGACCAGAACTCTGGACCTTACACATGTTTTTGACTAAAACTGTGCACTGAAGGAGCACAGGTTCCTTTCCCTTCACTGCCAAAGCTCAACTGAAACTCCCAACAGACAAAGCGGGCACTTCCTTTGAGTTCCTCCCAGTTCTTGACTGGATTGGCTGTCACTCACAATAGACTGCTGCTGTTGGTCCAAAAGGCGCCAAGTCTAAACTACATCTCCCAGAGTCACTGCCCATACAATCCTCTTGTGGCTGGCCAGATTATGAGTCCAAGTTCTGATTTGTCCAAGGCACCATTTTAGAGGTAGCTTACCCACACTGATTGGTCCAGTTCAGCAGTTCAAAACCAGAATGGGGAACTAGGCAGACACAGTTCTGACTGCAAAGAAAGCAGGTTAGACAAACTGTAATTTCATTATTACTGTAAATGATTTCTGGCAAACAGTTACATCTTTCAGATAGGTTCCCTTTGCACTCTAGTGACTGCAAAAATGGAGTGAATTGGCAGCAGCTCAGTGGTACTCAAACAGAGAAGCACACAGTCCCCTATACAAACTAATTATGTCTGCAAGCAGACAGCTCTTAAAGAGACAGTACCAGGGTTCTAAAAACACTCACTGATAAATGGCTTAAACGCCAAACACCATTCAGGCTTGGAGCATTCAAGCAAGCTCCTGGAAGTCTTTTGGGAACCCCCATTTGCAGGGGGGTTACATGGGGTACACATGAAGCAGCACAGCCCCTTGGACTTCATAGGAGATGGCTTGCACACACTGGCCTTTAGCAATTCCAAGGGGCTGTTTTGTTGATGTGTGTCCCAGAGTAAGTGGGGTGGGGGGCTCATTTTGGGGTGAGAGTTGGCAGTGCTGCATCTCTGAGTATGTCCAAAGGTGCTGTGTTGGTTTTTGTGTGCCAAGAGCTAGTTTGGTGCGGGGTGTCAGTGTTGCACACAGACTCTGTTACATATTTAGATGGTAGTCAGGTGTGGCTAGGCATAGTAGCAGTGGGGATCTGGGGGTGGGGTCCTCCCTGCTTTCACCAGCAGAAAAAAACTTGTACCTGCATACAGTAAACTGTGGAAAACAAGCACTTGTCAATGCCGAATGTTGTTTGCTTGTATGTGCTGTTTAGGTATTTGGAAGTGATAGTTCCATGCCTTTCTCCCAAGACATGCACTGTGTCTTTCCTGGGGACATCATGTCAGACAAATCTGGTTGATTTCTTTGACTGGGTAACAAAGGAAGTGAATCAGGGTGGGGCAGTGGACAATGCTTATCTTGATTTCAGCAAAGCCTTTGACACCATCCCACATAGGAGGCTGATAAAGTAGCTGGGTAGGCTGGGCATGGGGGAAAGGGTGGTAAACTGGGTTAGAAACTGGCTAACAGACAGGAGGCAGAGCGTGGTGGTAAATGGGGTGCAGTCTAGGGAGAGGGGGTGACCAGTGGGGTGCTGCAGGGATCGGTCCTGGGGCCAGTCCTGTTTAATGTCTTCATTAGTAATATTGCAGAACGGCTGAAGGGAATTTTTTCACCAAATTTTCAACATAGCCATTTTAAGACCTCTGCTCATGAACAGTGTCACTGTGATTTTCTTAATCTGTCCCAAACATTGATTGCGCACGCTGACTGCGCCATTGTGCGCTACATGCAGGAAACACATTTGGGGCGACATGTGAAAAATGACAGCTGTACTGCTCATAAGGAGGTGTGGTAAAATGGCAATGTTGAAATCTGAGTGCGAATTTTAAAAATTTGTGAAATTACGAGTAAAAGGAGGAACCATGCAAAGTACACTCAGAAACAGTCATTTTAGAGATTTTTCACAAATTTTCAACGTAGCCATTTTAAGACCTCTGCTCATGGACAGTGTCACTGGATTTTCTTAATGTGTCTCATACATTGAGTTCGCACAACGATTGCGCCATTGTGCTACATACGCAGAAACACATTTTGGGCAAGATGTGAGAAATGACAGCTGTACTGCTCATAAGAAGGTATGGTAAAATGGCAATGTTGAAAATCTGGAGTGAAAATATTGAAAATTCACGAACTTACGAGCGTGCATAGGAACAGCGCAACACATGCTCGTAAAACAGTCATTTTTGGGAATTTTTTCACCAAATTTTTAACATAGCCATTTTAAGACCTCTGCTCATGAACAGTGTCACTGTGATTTTCTTAATCTGTCCCGAACATTGATTTTGCACACCGACTGCGCCATTGTGCGCTACATGCGCGGAAACACATTTTGGGTGAGATTTGAGAAATGACAGCTGTATTAATCATAAGGAGGTGTGGTAAAATGGCAGTGTTGAAAATCTGGAGTGAACATATTGAAAATTCGTGAACTTACGAGCGTGCATAGGAACAGCGCAACACATGCTCGTAAAACAGTCATTTTTGGGAATTTTTCACCAAATTTTCAACACAGGGTTTTTTGGGGGCCTACCTCATGAACTGTGACACTGTTGTTTCGTAAATCAGTCCCGAAAGGTGGTTCTGCGCAGTGACTGCGAAATCCCCTTTCTTAGCCGATTAACGCCATGACAGTGACAGAATTCATGAAGTGGGGTCCCAAAAACCCCATGTTGAAAATTTGGTGAACAAATTCCCCAAAATGCCTGAGATATGCAGTAAAGTTGAAAAAACCCTGTTTATTCCATTATACAGCTTACCGGCATTTCCTCAGTTCACGGTCGGCTTTGAAGAGTGCACATGTGTTCCCGGTCCACCGAAGATCATCGTAGCGGACTCCGGAGGTAAGTATGGGGTGGGTTGAGGTGGGGGTGTGGGGAGGTAGATGCATAGAAGGTGGGCGCGAGTGGGGGAAGGGGTGGTCAGGACAGTCTGCGAGGGAAGGTTTTTTCTTTTTTATACTTAGACAATGCGGGACTGTGATGCTGGACTTGTGCCACGCTGGAGTGGGCTCCCAGCGTGGTAGCTGGAAGGCTGTTTGGGGGTGGGGGCAGTGGAGCCGATGGGGGATTGGGCACCCCCATCGGCCATAGGACCTGTTGCCATGTTGGGGTGGGCTCCCAGCGTGGCACCCGATAGTCTCGGTGGGGGAGGAAACAGTAGAGTCGATGGGGGATTTGGCACCCCCGTTGGCCATACAGACTGCTGCCACGCTGGGGTGGGCTACCAGCGTGGCACCTGGAACTCTGTTGGGGGGGCGCAGCACAGCCGATGGGGGATTGGGCATGCCCGTTGGCTATACAGTGTGTGCGTGGGGGGAAGCACGAGCATGCAGTATGCGTGCGTGTGTGTGTATATGGGGGGAGTGTGCATGAGCTCTCCCTTTCAACTGTACGGCACTTCATTTTCAAGTGCTGTCATAGACAGCTGCAGCATTGATTGGAGAACTGCGGCCATGCCTGCAAACACACTGACTGAATTAGAAGAGGGCTGCCACACCTCCAAAAACTCGGATGATGGCACTATGTTTCTTGCATATGCGTGCAAGCAACATAAAAATCACTGCACCTAGGTTGGTCTTAGAAACGTAGTAGGTAGATGTGGAGGACAGGGTTACAGTGGGGATCCAGAGGGCTTTTGAGTTTTTCCCCAGGAGTAACAAAAAGAACACTTGTGTAAGAACTTACCATAACAGTACATCTTCAAGAGAATTTCTTGCAGCAGGTTACACCTTAGAAACTGCAACTGTCAGGCATCAGGACCACATGGAGACCTTATTGCTAGCAGTCTATCTGGGGCCAAGCATAGCAATGTTGTCATCACATTGATCTTCTCGATATAGCTCTGCGTGGCTCCAGCTGAACTGCTAGCAAAAATGTTTGTGTGGTCCTGGTGTCTCATGGTTGTACTGTAGTTTCTGAGATGTGACCTACTGCAAGAGATTCTCTTAAGATCTTCTGTTACATTAAGTTCTATAAATAACTGTTTTTATTTCTCTTGGGGAAAATCTGGAAATTGTACATTGCTTCTGCCTTCATACCTGAAGAATGGGAGTCATAGACTGCTGTTGGTGTAGTATCTGGAGGATGGGAGTCATAGAATGCTGCTGCCATTGTACCTGGAGGATGGGAGTTGTACACTGCTGCTGCCTTCACACCTGGAGGATGGGAGTCATAGAATGCTGCTGCCATTGTACCTGGAGTATGGGAGTCGTAGATTACTGCTGCCATTGTACCTGGAGGATGGAAGTTGTAGACAGCTGCTGTCATTTCACCTAGTGAATGGTGGTCGCTGGCTGCTACTGCTGTCCCAGGAGGATGGGAGTCATAGACTGCTGCTGCTTTCACACCTGGAGGATGGGAGTCATAAAATACTGCTGCTATTGTACCTGGAGTATGGGAGTCGGAGATTACTGCTGCCATTGTACCTGGAGGATGGAAGTTGTAGACGGCTGCTGCCATCTCACCTAGTGGATGGTGGTCACTGGCTGCTACTGCTGTCCCAGGAGGATGGGAGTTGTAGGCTGCTGCTGCCATCGTACCTGGAGGATGGGAGTTGTAGACAGCTGCTGCCATCTCAGCTAGTGAATGGTGGTCGCTTGCTGCTACTGCTGTCCCTGGAGGATAGGAGTTGTAGGCTGCTGCTGCCATCGTACCCAGAGGATGGGAGTCGTAGAAAGCTGCTGCTATCGTACTTGGAGGATGGGGGCTGTAGGCAGTGGCTGCTGCCATCATAGCCAGAGGATAAAAGTCATGGACTGCCCTATCCAGGGGATCCGAGTCTCCCATTTTGCTACTTGAATGATCTTATCAAGCAGATTAGTGGAACACACTACTAATATTTTTTTTTGGTTGTGATTTCAGTATTCTGACTTTCTGCCTGCACGATGTTTGCCATGCCACTGAATAAGAAAGCCAAGCTCTGCTACACCTCAGCTAAGGAGCGAGTCCTTCAGTTCAAATCTGAAGGCCTCTATGAGGGTGGAGGAAAACTTTTCTGTCCATATTGCAACTATGTCCTGGACCATACTAGAAACGATACAGTAAAAGATCATCTGCTCAGCAAGAAACATGCTAGGAATAAGGAACAAGCTGCTAGCGAAGGAAGACCAGCAAGACAGTTTCAGAGCTGCAGCAGAATCGTCTGTAGCAAGAAATGAGATGGTCATGGACACAGTTAAGGCATGGGGGGCTGCAAATATCCCATTGGAGAAGCTGGATCATCCAGAGCTGAGGGAATGGATGTGCAAGTATGTGAAGGGGAGTGGAGCAGTGCCGAAAGCAAACATCCTGAGGCAGCTCTGTCTACCCAAGTTAAGAGAGCAAATTGATGCAGACCTTAAAACAGCTCTGACTGGAAAATCACTGTCTGTTATATGTGATGAGAGCACAGATGCACAGTCACGGTGCATTCGTAATGTCGTCTTTGTGTTGGAAAGGGGCAAGACATACCTTGGAAATAGCACTGAACTAGACTCCATCAGCCATTCCTCAGTGGCTCAAGCTGTCTTGAACACTCTTCAGAGTTGTAACATTGACTTTATGAATGTAGTTTCATTTGTCAGCGACAGTGCTCGTTATAGGATTAAAAGTTTTTTTTTTCAATAACATTTTTTTGCCCCAACAGTCAGCTGCCGATCATCCGCCGGCCACGGTGCATCCCAGCTTCCACCTCTCCTGTTCCATGCTCTTCCCCTGAGACCCCTGACTTACCCCTCAGAGGGTGGGATCACGGCACTGGCCCTAATGCTGTGAAACTAGTGACTGACCGGGGGAGCCGGCAGGAGAGGCTGATCGAAGCCAGACGCTAGCTTCATGGAGGTGGCTGACAGTGATATTTTCTTTCCCATTTTTTGTGTGAGGGCGGGGACGTGCAATGATGTCCTGCATCTGCCCCGCCCCCGAGAACTGTTGTGCGCCAGTAGCTGTGGTACCCCCAGCCTCCTCCATGGGTCTGTCAAGCACCAGACAAGGTCCCAAACCTTCCCCCAGAGAAGGAGAGTAGTCCTTAGGATGCTCCATCCTTCTCCCCCCGACCGGACTGCCGGTGACCCGAGTCCGTTCCCGAACCCGGGTCGCCGGTGTCGCAAGCAGAAATCCTACTGCTGCACCGACGGGCCGGCCCATGATTAAATGTTTTAATGATGCACTTCATGGGGTTCTTGGGGACCATGTTGTGCATGTGTGTTGCTGGGCAGATGTCTTGTCCCTTGTTGGGGATACATGGCAGCATCATTTCAAAACAGTTAATGAACTGGTTTCATTGGTAAAATATGCCTGTCAGCAATTGGCAAAACACAAAAGAGAATTCATCACATTTTTGGAGGATCTGGAAGCTCCGTGGGAAATGATTGCTTTGCCTCTGGTTCCTGTTTTAACTAGATGGAACACATGGTTTGCAGCTGTGGCATACCACTCAACACACCTGCAATACTTGAGGGACTTTTTCAGGGCGGATTTGAGTGATGCCACCTCAATAAACAATCTACGGGCATTACTGGACGACTGGTACGATGAGCTACAAGCACAACTGGCATTCATTATAGAGAATTCAGGCAACATTATTGTTGCTATAGAACTTTTGCAGTCAAAGGAGAAACCTCTTGCGACTTCCACATATGACGTGCTAATGTCAATTAAGAGCCGCTTTGAGGCTGGCACAACTAAAAATGATGGCTTTGGTGAGAAGACAGAGCTGTGCCTCTTTAAACTGAGGAATAAAGTAAGGGACGAGAACCCAGACTGTTCAAAAATGCTTTCAAGGTCAGTTTGGAGAAACTGACAAAACACCTGCAGTCAAACCCATCTGTACAGTTTCTCATGGCCTGTCGAATTCTCAACCCACTCAGCCTACCCAAACTCAATAAGGACTTCCAGCTGTACTTGCCCTATATCCCAATGTTCACGTTACATAATAAGAATGCACTGTTAAGGGACTGGGAGATCTACATACGGCAGGATGTGTGGGAACTACCAGAGATCAAATCATTTGATCTTCACCAGTACTGTACTGGATCTCAGTGTCCTCACAGGTACCAGCTCTGGCCAAGGCAGTCCTTCAGGCCATCTGGGTCCCTGTTTCTAGTGCAAATGTGGAGCGGTCATTTTCTGCACATGGACAAATCCAGACCGACCAACGGAGAAGCCTGACTGTGGACAATTCAAACGATTTTCAATGCTGCTGTTCAATAAGTGGACCCAGAATCTCCCACCCTCATTTGTTTAATTGCAGTTCTGTTGCACTATTGCAGACAAGTGGTGCTCCCCCTGTGCAATAACTTGTAGACATGCAGTTCTAGTGCAATATTGTAGAAAACAAAGTGGTGCTTCACTGTGCAATCAAGTAGAAGTGCAATTCTGGTGTAGTATTGTAGGGAGAAAATGGTGCTCCACTGTGCAATAAAGTGTAGACGTGCAATATGTAGTATCTCCGCATTATGTAGCTATGGGTTAGATTCTACTGTCCTTCACATAGTATGCTTTAGTTCATGTAGTCTGTGTAGTGTATTTGTGTAGCGTATTTGTCTGGGTAGCGTAATTGTCTGGGTAGTGTATTTGTCGAACCATGTTCAGTAGTCAATACTTGAATTGATTTGTGTTTTTTTGCATATGTTTATCTTTGTAAATCTAATTAAAATAAAACACATTAACTGCATTTTAGCTTGGAGAAGTATTTATTATACATGTCACAGAACACATTGTCAGCATTAAAACGAAGACTAGATTTTGGTGTCTATTTAGTATCGAACAGACATCAAAATTGGTTCCTCCTTGCTAGGAAAAATGTTACTGTTACATGAGGCCATTTAATTTCACCTGCTGCCTTGATCTGAGAAGGGAATATTTTAATAAGTATGCCAGTTTGGCCAATGGAGTTCTGTAGTCACTAGGCCTTGCTAGCTGGTAGATGCAAAACTTGGGTAGCTATATAACATGCAATATGAGATGAAATGTTCTTGTTTTCTGCTGATGTGGCTTAAATCTGCATAAAAACATGCTAAAATACTGTGCTAGACAAATTTATTACTTAAAATGTGTGAATAATATTACGTTTTGGATTACCGGAAAAATCTGGAAATTAGATTGCCAAACACGTAAAATCCCGGAATCCAGGATGGTCAAAATGGAATTTGCTATTTCCAAGCACCGAAAAACAGTGGCCTTGGTCATGATGCTTCTGGTGAAAGTCAAGCCTGTCTTGGTAGCTGACTACCTGGCAGAGATCAAGTCAAGTAAGTCACAAGGATCACAATGGAGCTAAATGAACAGTTGGGGGTGCCTCTTGTAGTAATCTTTCTGGAATCTATCCAGACAGGAATGGTGCCAGAGGACTAGAAAGTGGCTAGTATGGTCCCCATCATCAAGAAAAAGGCAACATCAGACCTGGACAGCTACAAGCCAGTCAGCCTGACATCAGTGGTAGGCAAAGTCCTGAAGACCATTTTCAAGGAGAGAATAATGGGGCACTTGGCTATGCCCAGGGTTCTTGCCCCCTCGCAACATAGCTTTATGAGGGGCAGATTAAGTCAAACCTACAGTACCTGGTCAATTTCTTTGAGAGGGTGACCAGTGAGCTGGACAGAGTGCCATGGATGTAGTCTATCTGAACTTCAGCAAAGGCACTGATACTGTTACATATGATAAGCTTCAGAGCAAAGAACCCCAGTGCGGTACACGTTAGGCATAGACAAGGTTGATTGCTAACTGGGTTAAGGGCAAAAAGCAGAGGGAGATGGTGGACAGACCCTACTCCGAGTGAAGAGGAGTATTCAGTGGCGTTCTTCAGGACTACATACTGGGGTCACTGCTCTTTAACATTTTCTTGAGTGATCCTGAAGCTGGAGCCTCCCGTAGACTGTGTAGGTTTGCTGACAACATTAAGTTGTCAGGTTGGGGGACTCCCTTGAATGATGTAGACAAACTTCAGGGGGACCTGAACAAGCTGGGTGATGGGTCTGAATCCTGGAGTCTCAGATTTAAAAGTTAAAACTAGTAAACCAATGTTGTACAAATTGAATGTACAATGGTCTGACTCAAAAACACACTGTACGTGTGAGGGAGCAGGACTTTCAGAACTCACTCTTGTCCTTACAACTCATAAGTTATGGTCAAGCCCCCTCACTCATGAAGATAAACTGGATATTTTGAGCTAGTCTAGTGCATATCCCATATACAGTATCTCTTTTGTAAAGTAAGGGGAATAGGAGAAATTGTTTAACTAGGAAAGGCACAATAAGCCAGAGTTTGTTTCCATGTGTGACCTGAAAGCACAAGGAAGTTAAGTGACTTGCTCAGGGTCACACAGTATGCAAGTGGGGGCTGTGGGATTCAAACCCAGGTCTCCTGGTTTGCAGCTTAGTGCCCTAAGCCACAGCATGATACTGCCTCCTAAGTACCTTGGGATCTTTAACTCTGACCTGGACAACCAGCAGAGATGGGCAGAAGGGACCTTAGTGTATTGTCTTTTCCTGAGGGTAACACCTCAGACAGTGCAGCACCTGCCAGACTGCACTGGAATGCCACTGTTGGGTATTACCCCAAGTGTCTGGCACAGGCTTTCAGGCTATGGATATCCCATCTTTCTGGTTTAGAGGCAGGAATGCAACCATATCAACCCTTTGCTACCACATAAACCTCTGAGTTGACAGATGTGTCATTTTCAGGTTGATTGTTTATTGCAAGGTGACCTGAGGGATTCTATGAAAGTTTTTTTTAATAAAGTTTTAATGGATTGTTTGAACATAAATCAGCAGAGTATCTGGAACAGAACATCTTTATAATGTTAAATAACATGTAGTAACATCACCTGCACCATTGGCCAGGAACTCAGCGGCGTGAATGTGAATGAAGACTGAGTTATGCAAAGATGGTAAATTCATAAAAGGATCTGCTAAACTGAGCAAAATATCCCCAACATGTAATTCACAGTGCTTCGCAAGAGAACAAGGGCAAATTATTAGAAATGTGGGAAACCAAAAGCCAGAAAGCTTGGGGATACCTGGCAAAAAAACAGTGTGGAACTGACAAGCTGTTCTGCTTACCTGCCTTGAGGTAGTTCTGGGACGTTTCTGGGTCTCTTTCACATGTTTGTAGGACCTACAGAACTGATGGGTTACAGTCGAGCTGTAGGCATTATGTCTTCTTTTTGGCCTGCCATCATAGGGCAGAGAGTCTCCGATGGCTTAGTCCATTGCCTGCCAGGATTTGTTTGCGTTAGGGAGCAAATTTGCTGCTGATACCTACCTGAGCTGATTGTACTATTTCTGCAGTTGAGTTGGTTGCAGTCATCAACTAGAAGTCTTTGCTGAAGCCACAGTGTCGGCACTGAAGGGAGTTCATTATTTTCTGGTTCTGTTTTGTAAGCCACAAGTTACAGTATATTGTCTTGTATCTGTGAATGTTGATCTTTATACAGTATCTGCAGTTTCTTTATATCGTAACATTGTAGCATGCTGTAGCATTGTAATGATGAGATGGATTTACAGTCCGTCTTGTCCACCCCTCCTGCTGCACATTATTGATTATACCCAGTTTAAGTATAACCCATCTGGGGTGGCATTGAACCTCAGCACATCATGCATTAACAAGGCACAGCTGCTCTGTCCATTGGGCAGAGGGAATTTAAACAGAATCTAGTGCTGCCCTACCCCCCACTTTTCTGCTTAAAATGCCCGCAGTTCCTAAAATATGTTATCTATCTTGCTTACTGTGTTCTCAATTCTTGACATTTAGGCCCTGTCCACACTACACCACTTACAGTCTGTAACGGTTCCAAACCGTTACAGACCGGAACCGTTACAGTGTGTCCGCACTGCTGGCAAACAGTCTCGATAACGGTTTGGAACCGTTACAGCCAGTCCACATTTGTGGGTGCCCTGTAACGTTACAGCTGCACCCTATCCCACAGTGCAGTTCGTGTTGCATTGGGGGAATACTGGATCTACATGCTCACGCGTCCACACTATGGATGGTAACGTTACAGGGGCACAACCGTTTTCATAACTGTTGTTCAAATCACCTCATAAGTGGTTTCAACAACGGTTGTGAAAACGCCTTCTGTAACGTTACAGATGTAAACGCAAACCGTTTTGGTAACGGTTTGAGCCCTCTGTAACGTTACAGAGGCATAGTGTGGACAGGGCCTCAGAAGGGTTTCTTTGTTAATTTTTTTTTCAGCTAAAATGCAACTAACCCAGCAACCAAACGCCACGGTGATTCCCTTGGCTGGGTCTTGCAACATCCTGCATCCATACAGGAAGAAGGAAAGAGAGGACACAGAACAGAACACAACAGAAATAAAATATATATTTGGGGGATATCAAATAGCTATCATAAGTAAGCAGTTCATTGAGGAGGGAATCAGACATGATGGGAGTGGTGCAGTGCAGTGATTGTGGAGCGGCGGTCTTCAGGGAGACATTCTGGAGGCTGCGATGCTGCCCTATATGCAGGCACCTCCCTGGGCTGAGGGAGGAGGTTGCCTGTCTCCAAGCAGAGTTGGCCAAGCTAAAGGCGGCACCCACCCAGAGACCACCGGGTTCACAACCTTTACCTCAAAGGATGCCACGGATGAGGAGAAATTGGACTACAGTGGGCTCAGGAAGGGTGAGGGAGGAGGGGTCAAAAGCACATCCCCCAACTGGTCCCACCTACTAACTCCTGCACTGTTTTGGAGGAACAGGAAAGACCCACTCAGGAACCTAAGGCTGCATCCAGGAAGGATGGGAGGATTCTCCAGGATGGAGCCGTAGAGAAGGGAAGCAGGGAAACCTGGAGGATGGAGGGGGGGAAGCTTCTCCTAGTGGGGGACTCTGTTGTCTGGGGAGTGGAGTTAGGGTCATCTAGCAGGGGAGAGAGGGAGGTCAAGTGCCTCCCAGGAAGTGCTGCATGGAGGGATGGGAGGCGGATCCATAGAATCGCTATGGCAATAGCAAGGAGAGAGCAGCTGGATGTCATTGTCCACCTGGGAACCAATGACCTGGCCAGGAGAAGGATGGCGTTAGCCAGAGTCCAGGATGATTTCAGGAAGCTCGGGGGAAACCTGAAACAGATAGCATGTTCAGTCTCATTCTCAGAGGTGCTACCTGTCCAGGGCATGGGGAAGCTACGGCACTCCACTTCCATACATTCAACTCCTGGTTGAAGGATTAGCATGGAAGGGAGGGTTTTGGCTTCATAGAGGACTGGGGCCTGATCTGGGCAGATGCAAGCTTATACAGTATAAGGACGACGGCCTGCATCTGTCCGAGAAGGGGGCCTTGGTCCTTTGAGAGAAGTTTAAATGCTTCAGCTCTGAGCATTTAAACTGGCCCAGGGGTGGGGGGAGCCAGAAGGCTTAGGAACACCCCCCATGAGAACATGCAGGAACATTAGTCGACTATGGTAACAGCAAAAATAGGCAGGGAAGGGAAGGCAGGTGAAGAATGTATAATGAGTAATATAAGGGTGGCAGGAGCACATAGGAAAAGAAACTGAGGTGGGGGGAATGCTGGAGAGGGAGAACAAGAGCAGAGGGAGGGCAGACTGTAAAACATGGAAGGTCATGCTAACAAATGCCTGTAGCCTGGGAAATAAGGTTCCAGACCTGGAGGCCTTGTTGGCAGATGAAGACCTTGACATAGCAACAATAACAGAGACATGGTACTCTGCGAATCATGGCTGGGAAGTAAATATACCAGACTATACATTGTTCAGGAGGAACAGGGAGGGTAAAAAGGGTGGGGAAGTGGCCCTGTACATCAGAGATGGTGTAAAGGCTACAGAAGTTCAGGGAAGACAGGGGGAGGCCGAGGTAATGTGATTCACCCCGGAGCCAGAGAATGGAACAGCAATACACACTGGGGTGATCTACAGACCTCCAGCACAGAGGGAGGAAGTAGACAAGGAACTAGTGGAGAACATACAAGATATGGCAATGAAGGGTGAAATCCTGCTACTGGGGGATTTCAATATGCCGGACATGGATTGGGCCACCCAGATGGCTGTTTCAGCCAGAATCACAGCCATCCTAGAATCCCTGCATGGGTTGGATTCAGGCAGCTGGTGCATGAGCCAACCAGGGACAAGTCAGTTCTGGACCTGGTATGGATCAGTGGTTACAGAGTCAAAGAAATACAGGTGGAAGGGCAGCTGGGGTCCAGTGGCCACCACATGGTGTGGTTCAGCATGGAGACATGGACTCAATTAAGCCATACAAGGGCAAGAGAATTAGATTTCAGGAGGGCAGATTTCACTGAAATGGGTAGATGTATACAAGCAGTCCTGGGGAAGGGAGAGATAGTAGAGGGAGTGGAAAAACAGTGGAAGAAACTGAAAGGAGCCATAGTGGATATAACAAACCAGTGTGTTAGGATCGTGACCAAAGGGAAAAGAAGAAGGAAACCACTATGGTTCTCCAAAGATGTGAGGGACAAAGTCAGGGCTAAAAAGCTGAGTTTCAGGAAATATAAGGGGAGCCAAAGGGAGGAAGACAGGGAGGTGTACCTTGAATGTCTAAGGAAAGCAGGGAAGGCTGTTAGGAGGGCGAAGGCGCAGACAGAAAAGAGTTTAGCACAGTCTGTAAACAAAGGGGATAAGGCATTTTATAGGCACATCAGTGAAAGAAGAAAAAATGGGGGGGATTGTGAGACTCAAAGGGGAGAGTGTAAGGAGGGGGATCTGGACAAGGCAGAAATGCTGAACAAATACTTCTGCTCAGCATTCACTAAGGAGGGGACAGATCAAGGACCACAGCTGGGGTGCAGAAGCAATGAGGGGGGAGAAGTGAATACCAGTCCATTCACAGTGGAGAGAGTTTTGGAAGAACTCACAAAGCTGAAGGTGGATAAGGCCATGGGGCCAGACGGCATCCACCCGAGGATATTAAAGGTGCTGCGAAAGGAACTAGCAGCACCTCAGGCAGCCCTGTTCACAGAGTCACTCAACACGGGTGTCATTCCAGAGGACTAGAGGAGGGCACATGTAGTCCCACTGCACAAAAGTGGCAGTAGGGAGGAGGTGGTGAACTACAGACCAGCCAGCCTCACCTCAGTGGTGGGAAAGATCATGGAGATACTGCTGAAAGAAAGGATAGTGACACATTTGGAATCCAGTGGTGCACAGGATCTGAGGCAACACAGATTCATGGCAGGAAGGTCATGTCAAATGAATCTAATATATTTTTTTTGATTGGGTGACAAGGGAACTTAATCAGGGAGGCGCAGTAGACATCACCTACCTGGATTTCAGCAAAGCCTTCGACATTGTCCCACATAGAAGGCTGATTAACAAGATGAGTAGTCTGGGCATGGGAGACAAGGTGGAGAACAGGGATAGGAACTGGTTAACAGACAGGAGACAGAGGGTGGTGGTAAATGGGGTACAGTCTGGGGAGAGGGGGGTGACCAGTGGGGTACCTCAGGGATCAGTACTAGGACCAGTTCTGTTCAATGTCTTCGTTAGTGACATTGTAGAGGGGCTAGAAGGAAAGGTCTGCCTGTTTACAGATGACACCAAGATCTGCAACAGGGTGGATACTCCAGAAGGGGTGCAGAAAATGAAGAGGGACCTGGAGAAGCTTGAAAGATAGTCAGATATGTGGCAACTGAGGTTTAATGTAAAGAAGTGCAAAATAATGCACCTGGGTAGAGGGAACTCTGGGGAGAGCTACAGGTTGGGGGTGAGGAGGAGCTGACTGTCACCAAGGAAGAAAGGGACCTAGGAGTTATCATCTCTGATGACCTTAAGGTATCAGAGCAGTGTACAAAGGCAGCAGGGAGAGCATAAATAATGTGCAAGCAGGGGAGCTTTTCCACTGTAGAAAAAGTACTAGAACAAGGGGGCACAATATGAAATTGGAGGGGGGTAGATTAAGAGGTAATGTGAGGAGGTTTTTTCTACACAGAAAGGGTAGTCAGCACATGGAATACTCTGCCACAGGAGGTAGTGGGGGCAAGCACAGTGGAGGGGTTTAAGCATGCTTGGGACAGGCACAAGGGAAGCCTGAGAGGGGAGGGAGTAATGACAAGCCATTGATCACATAGGATCAGTGGCCACATACAATGTGTAGGGCCTTCGGGCAGACTTGATGGGCCTAGTGGTCCTTATCTGCCGGCAATTTCTATGTTTCTGTGTTACACTAACCTTTTATTTTTTCTGTACTGTATCTCACTTATCTGAGTTGAAATCTCACTGCTTTTCTCTTTATCTTATGTGAGATGATCCTCAAGCTTCCAGGAGTGTACTCCCCTACAAGCTCACAGGTAGCTAGCGGGGAACTTGCTAGAAAGGGAAGGCCACTGCTCCCCAATCATTAAGTAATAGCAAGAAATGGCAAGTCTTGCTGCCTCCTTGTATTTACTCTGGGCAGAGGGCCCTGGGTTTACAGGTGTACTAGTTGTAGGCTTTTACATTGTACATGGTACCTCCGCCTAAGTTGCTACATTTGAAAGGTTGACCCAGTTGCGGCTTCACTTGAGGTGACTCCTTTCGCGTAGGAATGATCCAGCGGTACCTCCACCTTGGGTGGCTTCTTTCATAAGAATGACCCAGAGGTGCTGCCTCTTCAGAAAATGCACATGTGCTTTAGGGCTTGGAATTGTACCTGTAGGGATGGGGGAGGGCTGTCATAAACTTGGCAGCTACAGTATCATTTACCTGGCTGGCACTTCTTTAAACTCCATTTCCTAATGCTTCTCACTTCATCTTCAGTTCTGTACTGCACCCTTTAGCATCACTAAATCTCTGTTTGTAGCATTAGGCTTATGTAAACAGGGCACGTGGACTTCAAATTGCAATGACTCAAAGAACTGGTTTATGAACAAGTTGCATTCAGTAGTGACCACAGACATCCCTTTGAAGTCTGTGTCTTATGGTGGACATAGAACCCTTTTGGAAAAACTAAGAATCACCGCACCCATTAGAACTACTTTTGCAGCGTCAGTGGCAAAACCAGAGGCCCTTAATGGGAATTAAGTCCTGATACTCGGATTGAGCTATTCTGTACCTGTTTTGCAATTGACTGGCATTTACATTCCTCGCCCCAGTTGGAAGACTAAATTACACAAGACACCTTTTTTAAACTTTGCTCCTTCAGGAATTCAGGGCACCTTTTATTTCGTAACCCAGCTACCTTTACAGTTTTCCTGTATGCCCATATATGTGAGTAACTATTGTGAACCCATCCCCACAGTAGGAGTACCTTTACATGGTACTCTTGGAACCCAGTACCTCCCCATATTCTTGGTTCACACATTCATCCACCCATTGAGTATATGGTTTTTAATGTTTGCCTTCTGATATACATTGGAGAATTTATCCCATGGGCACCTGTATTATCCTCAGGATTCATGTTTGCCATATGGCTACCCTGGCAATCAAGAATGTTATCTGCATCAGTCTTCCTCACACAGAACTTCAATACTGGCTTCACGGCAACTCCTTCCTGGTGTTTGGATTTTGGCAACAGGTAGGACCCACCATAGCTCACTAGGAGGGCAAATCTGAGACAGGGGACTTAAGGTGGCTCTGATAATGATCCACTCACAGACACCCACACAGCAACTCCATAATGTATGCATAACCAGAATCCAGTCTCCTTTGCTTCATACGTGGCCGATCCTGCCAAACCAACCTGGTTGGGTTCTATGACTGGGTAACTAGGCAACTGGACAGGGGACATGCAGTGGATGTCCTGTATCTGGACTTCAGTAAGGCATTCGACTCAGTGCCACATGGAAGGCTGGGAAGGAAGTTAGTAGGCACAGGGGCAGGTGCAATGCCGGTGAGATGGGTAGGAAACTGGCTGCAGGGAAGGCAACAGAGGGCGGTGGTGGGTGGGGAGCTCTCACACCCAAGGGCAGTGACGAGCGGTGTCCTACAGGGCTCGGTGTTGGGACCAATGTTGTTTGGGATATTCATTGCAGACATATCATGGGACATCAAGAGCAAGATTAGTCTGTTTGCTGATGATACCAAGGTTGGCGTGGTGGTGGATGACCTAGGGGATGGCAGGGGTTGCAGGATGATCTGGCAAAGCTTGAAACCTGGTCAGACACCTGGCAACTGGGCTTTAATGCCAAAAAAGTGCAAGGTGATGCATTTTGGGATGAAGAACCCAAGGAGGACTTACCAGCTAGGGAGTGCAGCTAGCCCAGACAGAGGAGGAGAAGGATCTGGGTGTGCTCATCACAGGGTCAATGAACAACTCGGCACAGTGTAGGAAGGCAGCTGCAAAGGCCAACAAAATGCTGGGTTGTATTGCAAGGGTATATCCTCGAGGAGGAGGAGGTGATTCTGCCACTGTATAGGTCATTAGTTAGACCACCTGGAGTACTGTGGCAGTTCTGGTGTCCGTGATCTGAAGAGGGACATTAAGTTACTGGAGGGAGTGCAGCTGGGCCATAAAGATGATCAAGGGTCTGGGGACTTATCATATGAGAGGAGGTTGAAGGAGTTGAACATGTGCTCACTGGAGGAGAGGAGAGACAGGGGGACATGATTGAAACCTTTAAATACATGAAAGGAATAAACAAGACAGGTACAGAGGGGCTGTTCAAAGTAAGGGAAGGGAGGGCCACCAGGGGCCATGATATGAAACTGGAGCGAGGAAGGTTCAGGAGGGAGATGAGGAGACACTTTTTTACAGAGAGGGTGGTGGCTGGGTGGAATGCGTTACCTGCAGAAGTGGTGTGCAGTAGAACAGTGGACTGCTTCAAACGAGGATGGGACAGGACAAGGGGGAGGGTTAATGAAGGGGAAGGGTGGAAGGGAGGGGCAGCTGCAGAATAAGGGGTGCTAGCTGCACATTCGAGCAGACTTGATAGACCTCTAGGCCTTTATCTGCTGGCAAATTTCGTATGTTCGTATGCTGCTAAGTCCCACAAGCTTGGTTGAAACCTTGTACTCCTGCTAGAATGCTGGAAACTGCCAAACCACAGGGTTCAGCCCCAGTTATTAATGACATTGCACTGTTTGTTTACCAGGTAGGAGCACTAAACCAAGGTCCTGAGATTTAACTCGTGCTGGAATAGGATACATAGGAAAACAGAATACAAAATTAAACAAATATTAGGATTAATTAAACACAATTACACATAGATTTCTCTAACAACTCACAGAAATGAAATTAAAAAAAAACTGGGTGTAATTTTCAGCTACTAATAGTTCTCTCCCTCCAAGATCCAGCAGTTAGACCAGATGGAAAATCCTTGCCATATTCCAAACTAATGGTTCCCAGGGCTACACCCTAAGCGTGGCAGGTCCCCTACGTGCAGACAATGCCATGGGCTAATGAACACCATAAGGACCCTATAGGAATGTCTCCTAATTCTCTTGCTCTAAACCACAAACTTTAGTTTCTTCCAGGCTCCCCTATTAAACCCCTCAATGGCTACAGCAACCCTAGCTACGTCTTAGTAACTCATTTCCTAGCAGACCCCTGGTTTTGCAGAACAGGTACAGAAAATCCTAAAATTGACATTCTAAGCCTCTTTTGCATAAAACCTTAACCCCGATTGCATGAAGGGGTTACATAAATGTGGACACACATCCAACTTAGCAGCCAAAATACGACCCCTGCTTGTACTCTGTGCCTCTCGTTACCGTTTTCCTTCAGGAAGCTGTCAAGTCCTGCTTTAAGAAGCTGAACAAGCTTCTACAATTTGTCACTAAATATGTTAAATACCCAGTTTGTGGAGTAATGTTTTCTGCCTTTTTCCCTTATTCTGCCCCCCCCCTTTGGTTGGAGGGCATGCCCTGTAATTCAGCTTACATTCACCAGCTCAAACATCTGTATAATTCACCCTATCTATCCTCTTTGGCATTTAGAAAACTGTGATCCTATCCTCTATCAGCCTTCTCTTATAGGTTGAATGGTTTTGAGTATGTCCAGTCTCTCCCTGTAGCTTCTGCCTCCTCACCCACTAATCCACTTGCTGGACCTGTGCTGTCAGTACTACAGTGACCAGAACAGGGCACAGTACTTCAGGTGTGGTTGAAGAAAGGGCTTGCAGAGGGAAAGGCTCACCTCCCATAACCTGCCCCCAATGCATCCCATTATTTCTTGACTGTCCACAGTCACCACTAGATTCATGTCCCTGGCTGTGCTGTCCACTGTTGCATCATACAGTGTGTATACAGGGGCCCAGATTTCTCACCCAGGGTCATGCCTGAAAAAGATGATTTTTGCACCCCTGCCCTTACCTGGTTAACAATTTTTTTTTATTCTTTGTTAACTGAGTAAAGACCCACTAGGCACAAGTGCCTGTTTTCAGGGGTGACCCGGGAGCTTTGGGATGGTTAAGTGACTTGCTCAGAGTCACACAGTATGCAAGTGGAGGCTATGGGAATCAAACCCAGCTCTGCAGGTGCCAAGCTCATTCACAGCTCATTGCTGTAACCTCTAGGCTATACTGCCAGCCCCAAAATAAAACTAAACTAATCCCCTAAATGTAGTACTTGGACTAGTCCCACATTAAATCTGAACCCCATTTCTCAGCACATACCCCTAATGTGTGCAGGTTCTTCTGTCGTGTTTTCCCTTCTATTCTGTATCTACTCATCTTGCCAGGTTAGTGTCATACTCATCAGTAAATGACAGCAGCCTGGTGCTATCTCCCTCCTCTAGGTCATTACTAATTACGTTAACAGAGCAAAGGACCAAGCACAGACTCTAGAGTACTCTGCTCAGCACAACTTTCTATCTGAATTGTAAGCAGCCACTACCACTCTGTTCTTCCCACAGTACCTGTCTGCCAGTTTGCACTGAAGACCAGTCAGGGCAGCAGCCAATCTGGAGTGCCATCTCTGACCGTATTCTTCTTCTTTTGTGCCTCCCTGGGCCTCTATTTACAGCCAGTGCTGCTGGTAGGGCACACTAACTGAGCAACCATTTTGCTTTATTCCCTCTTCTACTGGGAGCAATCCCAATATTGGCAGCTGTTACTCTCTGCATTTCTGATTGGAGATGGCCCTGGTATGTTCTGCATTGACTGGCGGGACCATCTTTCTGCTGAATGGAGCTGCTCTCCCTGTCAGTCCCAACAGATGCCATTTCATGTTTAAAAACAACTTAGTTCTGTTGTTAGCACCAAAGCCTGGTGTTGCCGCCACTCACCAGTGCTACCCATAACGTCTGATGGGCCCAGGAGTCAATCTGTTGTTACTGCCGTTGGGGGGGCAGGGCCTCTTCCTAAGCTCTACTCATTGGAGCTGCTGCACTGGCAACGTCAGGGGCTGCTGAGGGAGAGGGGAAAGAGCTACTGGACCATAGAACTGGCTGGGTAGGACACATCAAGGAGTCATGGACCCGAGTCAATCACCCTGTCTTGCCACGGCAGGTCCACAGCTCCACGCACCTCTCCCTGCCTCTCTCTTCCTTCTCACAGCGCCCCAACTGGCCCACATTTCAGCTTGTTCCAGGACTCTCACAGTGGCCATGCCAAGCCACACATAAAAACATCCCCCCTCCATGTACTGGGGGAGCACTCCTGATTCTCCACGATGTGGAAGCACTCTTTTCATTTCTGCTGGTTCTGTGCTGATCAAGGGAAAAAGGCTGGGGCGGTGGGGGGGGGGGAATGATGAAAACAAAGTTAGCGCTGTCATTTTGCCTAGGCTACAGTATATTTAGGGAGAGTACTCTGCCCACACATTGTATCCCATATCTGTAGGAACCAGGGGATGTAACAATGAGACACTACAGTTACAGCAAAAGGGGCAGAAACCAAGGTGGGTCATGTGATTTGTTCCCTCTCCACCCCATCCATCCTGACACAGTTAACCTGTGTCTCTGTCCAAATTTGCTTTACTTTAATGTCTCTTAAACAGCGATCCTCCTTGCAAGCTTAAAAAACATTCTCTTCCTGACTTCTGTCATTTTCCTTGACTACTCCATACAAAATCTGGGATTTCTTCTTGATCTGGAAATCATCTTTGCACCCTATATCTGCATGGTCTAAAAATCTGCCTATTATCATCTTTTGTCATATTTCTCAAATGTGTCTGTTCCTGGACCCTTCCTCTGCTGGAGCTGCTCATACATGCCTTCAGCTCCTCTCATCTTGATCATCTGTGGTCTTCCAAAGTCCCTCCTCTCAACTTCAAACTCTTAAATGCAGTTGGTCCGCTGCTCACTCACTTGCTTGTTCATATACCTGCAGACCCAGTAACCAATTGTTAATGTCTGTGACTGGAAGTGGAAGCAGAGCTCATAGACCCTATAATCTATGTATGATGTCTGTGATCGGAAGCAGTTCATATTTATGTAACCCCCCTGCAAATGGGGGTTCCCAAAAGACTTCCAGGAGCTTGCTTGAATGCTCCAAGCCTGAATGGTGTTTGGCGTTTAGGCCATTTATCAGTGAGTGTTTTTAGAGCCTCTGGTACTGTCTCTTTAAGAGCTGTCTGCTTGCAGACATAATTAGTTTGTATGGGGGGACTGTGTGCTTTCTGTTTGAGTACCACTCGAGCTGCTGCCAATTCACTCCATTTTGCAGTCACTAGAGTGCAAAGGAACCTATCTGAAAGATGTAACTGTTTGCCAGAAATAATTTAGAGTAATAATGAAAATACAGTTTGTCTAACCTGCTTTGCAGTCAGAACTGTGTCTGCCTAGTTCCCCATTCTGGTTTTGAACTGCTGAACTGGACCAATCAGTGTGGGGTAAGCTAGCTCTAAAGTGGTGCCTTGGCCGAATCAGAACTTGGACTCATAATCTGAGCCAGCCACAAGAGGATTGTATGGGCAGTGACTCTGGGAGATGTAGTTTAGACTTGAGCGCTTTTGGACCAACAGCAGCAGTCTATTGTGAGTGACAGCCAATCCAGCCAAGAACTGGGAGGAACTCAAAGGAAGTGCCCGGTTTTGTCTTGTTGGAGTTCAGTTTAGATCTGGCAGTGAAGGGAAAGAAACCCTGTGCTCCTTCAGTGCACAGTTTCAGTCAAAAACGTGTGTAAGGCCCAGAGTTCCGTCTGCAAGCTTGTGTAACTGCTTGTTAGGACTGAATCTGTCCTGTGAAAAGAATCAAAGGATCTCTGAAGAGTAGAAACCAGGCTCACCCTGTAGAAGACTGAGAAATTGTTGAATTGCACTCGGTCTGTCAGGAACTGAATCTGCTGTGTGTTCTCCGGGTATTGTGCAGTATTGCGATCGGGATAGAGAAGCAGCCTGCCTGGTATAGTACTTTCTTTTTTACCATATAAATGTGTGAAGAGTCTCGTGGAGCTCAAGAGTAGCCCTGCTGACGTTGAAGGACCCTATCTTGTTTTGAGGTCATGAGTACTAATTCAGGTCGCTTCCCGTTGAATTGCCACATTAAATCCAACTGGAATCACTGTACTGCTGACTGTTTAAACTAATTTTTCTTTTCACTGTGTGAAAGGGCCCCTACCAGCTGCCACGGTTTGACTAGCCACTAGGGCTTGGGTACCAGGGACAGTAATTGGTAGGGATAGGCTGTGCACAGAGCCATAGGTAGATAGTAAAGTGATAAGCTAATTAACCTGATTTCCCCCTGTCCCTGTTATATCCCCCTAAATAAATCAGAGCTGCTTGTTTCAGCAAAGTTATACTTCCTGAGGTATTTGTCTATGTTAAAGTACTGTACTGTGATTGTTGCACTGTATCTTATTTCACAGGAGGTCCCAGTGCCGGAACTAGTCCTGGGTGTAAGTGTATACTGTGAAGGTAATTCTGATATATTGTGTGGGCCACTAGTGGGAAGAAAGGGGGGTTGCAGTGTCCCAGAGGGCTGTGACCAAGTAAGTTTAACTATTGCAAACCCTGACCTCTGGGTGGAGGCACCCACTATTGGATCCAGGGCCTCAACCTGTTAGTGGCAAATCAGGCAGGTAGTAGCCCCTGGGATAGCGCCATCTAGGGGTTACATCTTGGAGGCTCACCGCTGGGATTGTGTGTTCCTCTAGTGGCCATATTTACGTAACCACTGTTAAGAAAAAATGGTACACTCGACAGAAGTGGCTGTGCACCAGCTGGTGGAGTGGTGTACTGGGAGGAGATTGACCCCCAAAATGCTATGCTTATCCTGGACATCCCCCTGGGTATCAATACGGACACTGTACAGGGAGTACTTTCCAAGGTGGAAGGTTTACAAAACCCTGTGGTGGTGGGTCGGCATGCTAATCTGCTCACCCACACTTTCCTGGCCTAGTAGAGTTTAAGGATCCCATAGATAGCTCCAAAGTGCCACAGACCATTACCCCAGAGGAGCCTCACTGCCTGAGAGTGATAACTAAGTACAGTAGAAGACCGTGGGGAATGAGCCCCCACCACTGTCTGAAACTTTTGAGGAGAAATTTGCAAATGGTTGCTGGGGAAGGGAAAACTGTGGAGGACTTGAAGAAACTATTCTTGCCACCTGGGGTGTTCCTCCCCAACACCCTCTCCGCTCCAGTACCGTAATGGTGGCTGAACCAATGCAGACTCCTATTTCTGCACCTGCCATTAGTCACGACTCTTACAGAAGGTTGAGGATCTCTCTGGCACCCTCCCACCCCCCAAGGGAGGATGACTGGGAGACCTGGATAGACTATGTTGCCCCCAAGTGCTAGAATGGCAGTGCTCGGAAGCCGAAAGCGAAGAGGTTAGTGAGAGCCTCCGAGGTCCTGCCCTGGCTACCATCCATGCTAAATGGACCAGTAACCCTGAAGTGACTGCACAGGCCTCATCTTGAGGCCTTGGAGAATGTGTATGGAGCCCAGATTCTGATGAGGATCTATGTAGGAGAGTAAGAAATGTACAACAGTACCAAGGGAGTTGTTGTCTGTGTATGTATCTCGGCTGGAAAAATTGTTGCAAGAATGCCTCAGAAAGGGTAGTTTGCCAGCGATTGAACTGGACCGAACCAGGCTGGACAGGATCCTTAAGTCTGCCCCTTCTCAGAACTGCTGTTGCTTCAGTTACGCCTGCAAATCGACTGGACTCCCCACCCTCTATGATGAGTTAATGAGAGAAATTAGAGAGTTGAGAAAAGGCGACTCGGGAGGACCTGCACCAATAGCTGCAGCTCACGACCCGAGTGACTGAGGGTGGCCCATCAAGTGAAGTTCAGGGGCAGAGGTTGGCAGTCAATGAGTGCTCTGACAAGGAAAAGATATGCCACAATGGGGCGAACTGTTGAGAGAGATCCGGGAATTCAAAAACAGTCCCTTTATGAAGGCCACGCCTGCAAGTGCGGGCCCTGACCTATATCCGACTTGCATCTGCTATGGGGGGTACCACCATGTATTTCCTGCTGATAACAGCTCAAACTCAATTCCTTGACCATGGAAGTGGAGAAACTGACAGATGTCTCAAATGCTTATCACGCCGCAGACAGAGATGGCACCAAGGTTTCAGTTAGTAATACCTTCCTGGCTCCCAGTGTGGCGCCTCGGCCAGCTCAAACCCAGAAAGTATGTTTTGCTATAATTTGGGAAGGATGGCACATGAAAGGGAATGCGGTCCCAAAAGACACTGACAAAGTTGTATATAGGCTACAAGGATTCGGAGAACAAATCAGTGGTTAAGAGGTGCCGAAATGATCCCAGTGAGGGCACCAAAATGCTAACTCACGTCCTTTGTGGCAAGGTCAGTTGCCCAGGCCCCCACTACCGCCTCTCCAGACTGGTCCAGAATAGTGGGTCCCTCCATGGAGACCACTGTAAAGGTGAATGGAGTGTCTACCAGAGCTGTATTAGACAGTGGCTCCCAAGTGACAATTATGTTCCAGGATTGGTATCAGAAGCATTTGTCAGGACGCACTTACAACCATTAGACTGCATGTATGGGGTTAAGTGAGAAGGCCTACCCCTATTCCGGGTATATCCGAATTTGGCTGTCTTTCCCCACCTCCGTGGCTGGAGTGGCCAAACAAGTAGAGACCCTAGCCTTAGTGTGTCCCCCACTGGACTGTATGATGGTGTCCCTTTGTTGATTGGAACAAATGCTCATATGTTCGGAAGGCTGGCACAGTTGTGTTATGAAAACAGGGGTCAAAGACTAGTAGAGCTTTAAGAGTTCGCTTTAATTAAGAAGGCCTATGAGGCACAGAGAGATACTGAAAAATAGAACCAGAGGAACCGGTCGGAATTGTATGGAAGAAGGATCCTGAGTCTCTGATCCTGGCGCCAAATGCCCAATGTACCTTACAGGAGAGGTCCCTATCAGAAAGGATGTTAAGAATAAAATATTAATGTTGGATGCACCAGGCGATGGAAAATTGCCAGAGGGACTGCTGGTCAAGCCTAGTATTTTGCCGCTAGAGCCCATGCTTATGCCAGAAGGGTAATGGTCCAAGTTCATAATGTGTCTGAAAGAGACATTCGAGTAAACAGAGGTTGCATCCTGGCTAATGTGTATTGTGCAGACACTGCAGTGCTACCCAGCAGCAAGAGTTCGAGGAAGAATGACAGAGTAACGCCTGACTTGTTTGATTTCGCGACTCCCTTGCCAGCTGAATGGAAAGTGAGGATCAGTGAGAAGCTTGCCCAGAGAGACCAGGTGTTTTCTTTAAAGGAATGGGATGTAGGATGCAAGGAGCTGAGCACAATATCCGGCTGCATGACGAAGACCATTTCGTGAGAGGTCTCGACGCCTGGCACCTGCTGACATAGATGATGTGAGACGGCATCTGCAAGAGATGTTAGCGCTGGTGTAATACAAGAATCCAGAAGCCCTTATGCTTCCCCCATTGTGGTAGTGAGGAAAAGAATGGGACAGTAAGGATGTGTGTGGATTATCGCACCTTAAACCGCGGACTATCCCTGATCAGTACACAATGCCCGCATTCAGGATGCTCTGGACTGCCTAACGGGAGCAAGTGGTTCTCTGTGTTGGATCTCCAAGTGGGTACTACCAGATCCCGATGGCCCCAGAGGACCGTGAGAAGACAGCCTTTATCTGTTCGCTGGTTCTGTGAATTCATGAGGATGCCTCAAGGATTTCAGGTGCCCCAGCCACTTTTCAACGACTGATGGAGCGGCAGTGGGGACATGAACTTACTAGAGTGCCTGGTATACCTAGATGATGTTATTGTGTTTGGCAGCTTACTGGAGGAACATGAGAGCAGATTATTTAAGGTATTGGACCGACTGGAGGACTTTGGCCTTAAACTGTCCATTGATAAGTGTCAATTCTTTCAAACATCAGTAAAGTATGTGGGACACATAGTATCCACCGAGGAATAGAGACCGACCCAACAAAGTTGAGGCCTTGACCACCTGGCCACAGCCCAAAATCTAAAAGAACTGCAAAGATTCCTGGGATTCTGTGGTTATTATCGCGCTCATCAAGGACTATTCAAGAGTGATCCGCCTTTACTTAACCTTACTCAAGGGTATCCCCAACCCACAAAAATACCAAAAGTCAGCGTCCCTCAAGACTGAAAGAGTGTATTTTCATCCGAGTGAAGTATTTGGGGCCCGCTGGACTCCTGATTGTGAGACTGCTTTTCATGAGATCATATATCAACTTACCCATGCTCCAGTGCTGGCCTATGCCAATCCAAGAAAACCTTACGTCCTGCACACTGATGCTAGCTTGCAAGGGTTGGGGCTGTGTTGTACCAAGAGCACGAGAATGGCCTGAGACCAGTGGCCTTTGCCAGTAGAAGCCTGACCCCATCCGAAAAGAACTATCCTGTACATAAGTTAGAGTTCCTAGCTTTGAAGTGGGCTATTGTTGACCAATTCCATGAGTACTTGTATGGGGCTAAAATACTAGTAAAACTGACAATAATCCTTTGACCTATGTGCAGACCTCAGCTAGTTGGATGCCACTGGCCATAGGTGGCTTTCTGCATTATCTATATGACTATGCTCTCGAATACCGAGCAGGTCTGAACCACATAGATGCTGATGCTCTCTCCCGGAGGCCTGTTCCCCAGAATGATTGGGTCCGATTGGCAGAACCTGACACTTGGGCACTCTGCCGGAAGTTTGACAGGGAGGAACAAATGTCCACGGACGCAGTGGACTGCATGGTGAATTGCTTGGGACCCTCTGAGAATTGCATATCTGCTGCTTATTGCCACTTTTCTGCAATAGACATTGGTGCACTGCCTCAGCTGGACAATGACAGTATTCGGCGGGCTCAATCCCGCGATCCCATGATCAAAGCAGCTTTAGAAGCCCTCTATGCAGGAAAGGATGTGTCCAAATTACGCTCCACTGATTTGAGAACTGCACTGTTATACAAAGAAGGTCCTAAGTTGAAACTGATCAATAAACTGTTATACAGAGAAACAGTAGACAGAGGGGGACAAGTAGATAAACAACAACTAGTGCTGCCCACTGCCTTTCGAGACTCAGTACTGAGGTCCTTGCACAACCACATGGGGCACCTTGGTATAGACAGAACACTTGACTTGGTGAGATCCAGATTCTATTGGCCTACGATGGGGGCTGATGTGGAGCAACACATTCAGACTTGTAGTCGCTGCTTACAGAGGAAAGCTTTGCCCCAGAGGGCTGCCCCCCTTGTTAACATCACCACCAGTGCACCCATGGAGCTGGTATGTAGTGATTTTCTGAGTTTGGAGTCAGATCAAAGAAATATCAGTAATGTGCTGGTGGTCACTGACCATTTCACGAGATATGCCCAAGCTTTCCCCACCAAAGACCAGAAAGCATCCACTGTGGCCAAAGTACTTGTAGAAAACTTTTTTGTTCACTATGGGGCTCCACAAAGAATCCATTCTGATCAAGGGAGAGACTGTGAGAGTCGTCTCATCAAAGAGATGCTTTCTCTGTGTGGAGTGCGAAAGTCCAGAACCACTCCTTACCACCCCCAAGGGGACCCACAGCCTGAACGTTTCAACCGCACTTTGCTAGATATGCTAGGCACCCTGCACCCAAAGGACAAGCCTAGATGGAGCCAACAAATTAGCACCCTGGTACATGCTTATAACTGCACCAAAAGTGATGCCACTGGGTTCTCCCCCTACCGCCTGATGTTTGGAAGAGAAGCTCGACTACCGGTAGATGTGTGTTTTGGGGTCTCTCCTGATGGGGTTCAAGCTGACAACTATTTACAGTATGTGCAGAAGTTAAAGGCCCAGCTAACTCATGCGTACCAACTGGCTCAAACCATGGCTGCCAAAAGAAATCTGGCCAACAAAGAAAGGTATGATAAAAAGGTGAAAGCACAGGAACTCCAGGAGGAGATCGGGTATTGCTAAGAAATCTGGGACTGCATGGCAAACACAAGATTGCTGACAGATGGCACCATCTCCCTCACATTGTAGTGGGCAAACTAGATGATCTGCCAGTGTACAAAGTAAGGCCTGAGAATAATTCAAAGATGTAAAACAATGCATAGAAATCATTTACTGCCCATTGGACAAATCTTGATTGAGTCTGAGCCCCAGAAGATGCCCCTCTGGACCAGTGACTAGAGCTGCTGCTAAGAAAAGATCAAGAAGTCTGCACCTACAGAAGCAGAGTTAAAGTGTTCCTCCACAAGTCCCAGTTGAGCATGACTGTCAGTCCATATCAGAAGAAAGTGAGAGTGACTTTGAATACTATCCTTCTTACGAACTGAGTCAATTGTTTCGGGGCAATCCCCTAGTCAATACTGGAGACAAAGCTGGGCCTTCTGGACTGTCTAAGCCCCCAGCTTCATCCCTGGAGCCAATGCTCCCAGAAAGTGAAGTGCAAAGCATCAGATCAGATGAAATGGAATCATTGTGCATGGTTGAACTGTTTGAGCTTTCAGGGGAGGAAATGATAGATTGGGGCAGACTGGTGATACCCGAACAAGAAGAGTATTTTGAGTGCCCTGACAGTCCACTGCCAGTGTCCGAAAGCTCTCCATGTGAGCCAAATGTTGTGGACTCAGAAACTGTAATCTCTGGAGCTGAAAGTGCCCCAAGTTCTAGCCTCTCTACCCCAGGAGACTCCTGACAAGTGAGAACAATGCTGAAAATGAGGCTCAGAGTGCAGAGACTGTAACAGTTCCCCTAGAAAGACTGGTCGAGCTGTAAAGCCTGTGGTGCACCTCAGTTATGATTCACTTGGGAGGCCTGTGGACTTGCTCTCAATGTTGTCCATAAAGGAGTGTATGTGTCCCTGAGCTCATTGCCCAAACTGAGCATCAGTGCCAACTCCAAGTTACTTGTGTTGCCCTTCTATGATGGTGCCCTTGCCCCTGTCCAGCCCCAAGGTAACTGATAGGAAGGCCCTCTCTTCAGGTTTCATGTACAAGAGGTAATAACTTGAGTTATGGTACAATGTGTGTGTAATACTGTGTAAAGAGTGACGTACTGCAATGTTTCAGAAATGTGTTCTTGGTAAAATGATATATTGACTGATGATTACATGTGTGAGCCTAATGCAAATGTATATGGTTGCAGTTAAAACTTATGGGTACTTGCTTGACGGGACGTCAAGCTTTCCCAAGCTAGGAAGGTGTAACCCCTGCAAATGGGGGTTCCCAAAAGACTTCCAGGAGCTTGCTTGAATGCTCCAAGCCTGAATGGTGTTTGGCGTTTAAGCCATTTATCAGTGAGTGTTTTAGAGCCTCTGGTACTGTCTCTTTAAGAGCTGTCTGCTTGCAGACATAATTAGTTTGTATGGGGGACTGTGTGCTTCTCTGTTTGAGTACCACTGAGCTGCTGCCAATTCACTCCATTTTGCAGTCACTAGGAGTGCAAAGGAACCTATCTGAAAGATGTAACTGTTTGCCAGAAATAATTTAGAGTAATAATGAAAATACAGTTTGTCTAACCTGCTTTCTTTGCAGTCAGAACTGTGTCTGCCTAGTTCCCCATTCTGGTTTTGCACTGCTGAACTGGACCAATCAGTGTGGGGTAAGCTAGCTCTAAAGTGGTGCCTTGGACGAATCAGAACTTGGACTCATAATCTGAGCCAGCCACAAGAGGATTGTATGGGCAGTGACTCTGGGAGATGTAGTTTAGACTTCGGCGCCTTTTTGGACCAACAGCAGCAGTCTATTGTGAGTGACAGCCAATCCAGCCAAGAACTGGGAGGAACTCAAAGGAAGTGCCCGGTTTTGTCTGTTGGAGTTCAGTTTAGATCTGGCAGTGAAGGGGAAAGAAACCCTGTGCTCCTTCAGTGCACAGTTTCAGTCAAAAAACGTGTGTAAGGCCCAGAGTTCCGGTCTGCAGCTTGTGTAACTGCTTGTTAGGACTGAATCCGTCCTGTGAAAAGAATCAAAGGATCTCTGAAGAGTAGAAACCAGGCTCACCCTGTAGAAGACTGGAGAAATTGTTGAATTGCACTCGGTCTGTCAGGAACTGAATCTGCTGTGTGTTCTCCCGGGTATTGTGCAGTAATTGCGATCGGGATAGAGAAGCAGCCTGCCTGGTATAGTACTTTCTTTTTACCATATAAATGTGTGAAGAGTCTCGTGGAGCTCAAGAGTAGCCCTGCTGACGTTGAAGGACCCTATCTTGTTTTGAGGTCGTGAGTACTAATTCAGGGTCGCTCCCTGTTGAATTGCCACATTAAATCCAAATGGAATCACTGTACTGCTGACTGTTTAAACTAATTTTTCTTTTCACTGTGTGAAAGGGCCCTACCAGCTGCCACCGGTTTGGACTAGCCACTAGGGCTTGGGTGCCCAGGGACAGTAACTGGTAGGGATAGGCCTGTGCACAGAGCCATAGGTAGATAGTAAAGTGATAAGCTAATTAACCTGATTTCCCCCTGTCCTTGTTATATCCCCCTAAATAAATCAGAGCTGCTTGTTTCAGCAAAGTTATACTTCCTGAGGTATTTGTCTATGTTAAAGTACTGTACTGTGATTGTTGCACTGTATCTTATTTCACAGGAGGTCCCAGTGCCGGAACTAGTCCTGGGGGTAAGTGTATACTGTGAAGGTAATTCTGATATATTGTGTGGGCCACTAGTGGGAAGAAAGGGGGGTTGCAGTGTCCCAGAGGGCTGTGACCAAGTAAGTTTAACTATTGCAAACCCTGACCTCTGGGTGGAGGCACCCGCCATTGGATCCAGGCCCCTCAACCTGTTAGTGGCAAATTAGGCAGGGGTAGTAGCCTCTGGGATAGCACCATCTAGGGGTTACATTTATTTATTTATATATTGAAAAGTTTAACCAGTAAGTACATATTAAGTTGAAAATAGCTTGTTTCCAGATGAGTCCTGGGGGAGAGTGGAGTAGGAGATAGCTAACAATGAAAAACAAGGTAAATACAATAATGAAATTAAACAAGCAGAATCATAATTATTATTGGCAGAATAATAAATGGAGGCTTCTAGAAAATAGCACACATTCTAATAAAACACAGAAGGGAAAATAGCTGAACAGTAAGAAGAAGGCAAGACCAGAGAATGGAAAAAAGAGGAAAGTTCACAAGCAGTTACAGGTAGGATGACAAAAATCAGAAAGAAGAGACTTTAGGTAGGAAGGAGAAGAGGCAGAACAAATAGGAAGGGGAAGCAAGGACCAAAGTTTTGGTAAGTGGTAAGAAAAAGCAAATTGGTCAGTAATAGATTTTCTAGAAGGAAAAGAGAGAGAGAATGGAAAGTATTGTTGCAGACAGGGTAGGAGGAAGAAGAAGGAGGAGGAGGGATTAGGGAAAGAAGGGATTTGAGATGAGAGGTAAGAGTACCAAACCAGAATTTGGATAAAAAAGAGACACAATGGGAAAGGCGCCTAACATCAAGAGAGGGGAGGAAGGGAAAGAACCGAGTAAAGACAGCAGTGGTGAGTATGAAAGGAACAATCTAAAGCAAAGCGGCAGCAAGAATGAACAAGCATTTGTCAATGCCAAATGTTTGCTTGATGGCATTGGCATTGGTGGGGTGTGCCTTTGGGTTGTCAGGCATAACGGCCACACCATTTCACCACACCCTACCCTGCAGACACCAGCAAGTGTCGGTGTGCCTTGGGTCTTTGGCCCTCATGCTCACCCCATTCCATCAGGAAATACGGTGAGATGGGTGCAGTATAGGAAAATGGGGTGAACTTTGGGGCCGAGGGTCCAAGGCACACCTCGATGCTCTCACTGGCTGCAGGGTGTGGAATGGTATGAGCATTACAGGTGAGAATCCCAAGTCACACCCTGATGCCTGTCATTCTCTACAGGGTGGGGCGTTATGGTCGGAAACCCTAACGCCTCAGGCGTTTGTTGGTATTTTCACTCCAAATTTTCAACGTGTTTTTTTTGTGACCCCCACCTTATGAACAGTGGCAATATCAGTTCGGTAGCCGAAAGCTGATTTTGCACAGTGACTACGGCATTTGGCACCACAGGTGCGAAAACACATTTCAAACAGGATGTGAAAAATGACAGCTGTACTTTTCATAGAGAGGTGTAAAAAATGGCAATGTTGAAAATCTGCAGTGAAAATAGTAAAAAAACTGACGAAGTCACTAGTGTGCGTAGAAAGTGCACAACGCACACCCTTAATGTTATTAGTTTGGGGATTTTTTTATAGCAGATTGTCAACACAGGCATTTTGGGACCTCCGCTCTTCAACGGTGTCATTGTCATTTTCTTAATCTGTCCTGAACAGTGATTTCCCACAGCAACCACGCATTTCTGCGCAGAAAGTGTGAAAACACATTTTGGCCATGTTGTGAAAAATTACAGCTGTACTGTTCATAAGGAAGTGTGGCAAAATGCTACTGGTGAAAATCTGGACTGAAAATATTACAAATTCGTGAACTTACGAGGGTGCGTGCAAACAGTGCAAAGCTCGCTCGTAAAACAGTAATTTTATGGACTTTTGTCGCCAAATTTTCAATATAGCCATTTTAAGACCTCTGCTCATGAACAGTATCACTGTGATTTTCTTACTCTGTCCCAAACATTGATTTTGCATATCCACTGCGTCATTGTGCGCCAGCACAGAAACACATTTTGGGGGAGATGTGAAGAATGACAGCTGTACTGCTCATAAGGAGGTGTGGTAAAATGGCAATGTTGAAAATCTGGAGTGCAAATATTAAAAATTTGTGAACTTACAAGCGTGCGTAGGAAATGCGCAACGCATGCTCGAAAAACAGTCATTTTTGGGAATTGTTTCCCCAAATTTTCAACATAGGGTTTTGGAGGGCCTACCTCATGAACTGTGACACTGTGATTTTCTTAATCTGTCCCACACTTTGATTTCACACACCGACTGCGCCATTGTGCATTATATGTGCGGAAACACATTTTGGGCGAGATGCAAAAAATGACAGCTGTACTGCTCATAAGGAGGTGTGGTAAAATGGCAATGTTGAAAATCTGGAGTGCAAATATTAAAAATTTGCGAACTTACGAGCGTGCATAGGAAATGCGCAACACATGCTCGTAAAACAGTCATTAGCACGGGCGCTACTGTGCATGCCTGAACTCGGAGCTGGAATTTTTTAAAACAAATTTAAGCACCTTACACTGCTCCGATTTCAACGGGAATTGCTTGTAGAGGTACAGCTCAAAGACCTCTACATGGGACATACCTGTAGTTTAGTTTTACTCGGTGTAAATGTGCCTTGCTTGTCATGAACGAGCATTCCGGCAAAGGACAGGATGATCCGGGAGGTAGTAAGGTCACACTCTGTCTTCCGGTGCAGCGGCACCTTAGAAATGGCACATCCAGGACCACATTACAAACAAAATATAACTTTGCAAAGGTTAGCCGCAGTGATTGTAAACTTTACAGGGTATGTCGATTGGGCATTTCTGCAGCCCTGGTGATTGCAGGCACTGTTTTGCTCAGTTTTCCTTTAATGATGTCTGTGATTGGCAGCAACACCAACAGATCCTTCAATCCATCGATGATGTCTAGGACTGGCAGCAGCTCCTGCAGACTCTTCAATCAAGTGATACTTTCTATGATTGGCTACAACAGTCACAGACTGCAGCCATCAGTTTAGCGATAATTTCTGCAATAAATGGCACGCGTCACATTAACTTCTCCAGTCATTAACTTCCAGTATTGGGAAATTATTGTTGAAATAGAAAGCCTACTATGCCCAGCTAATTTTATTTATAAAATGTGCTATAGGAGATAATATTCTTATATGGACTGCACTCAAGATTAGACAGGAGTGTCCGACCAATGATTTAGGGGGCACTGATTGCAATGCCGGTCCCCAGATTCATGTCCTGAGTCTGAATCACCAGTAGGACCTGCAGGAGGAAGAGAAGGAGGAGAATGACACATTCCTGAGGATACTGTTCTCCTTTGGGGTGGGCCAATTGTGGTTCCCACTCTGACACTGCTAACTGACTGACCACTGGTGGCACTATATCTGGGGATCGCAGTGGGAGAGAAGGACATGTGTAGTGTATCAGGAATGCCATCACCAGCCTGTCTGCATCTTCATGGTGGCTTCCATCACAAGAGATAAAAATGGTTGAAACTGGGTGGTTTCCAATTGGAAAAATAATGCTTCATCCTGACATCACTCACGGCTCTTTCCCTCACTCTTGAACACTTCTTGGGTACTTTTGTCCTCACTGAGGGTATCTGTTTAGTTAGATGGTAATGCTGCTGTCTAGCTGTCTAGATTGTAATGCCGCTATCTAACTGAACTGCACACAAGGGGAGGTTTTCATGAGTGGCCACATTGGCGGCGGAGGAGGAATCTGCCCGGGGAGCTTGTGCCATAGTTGGCAGCATTGGGAGCTGGTAGCCACATTTGGGAGCTAGTGCTGTAGTCGGTGGCATTGGAAGCAGGAGCCGGTGGCTGCATTTGGCTTAGAGTGGATCCTTGATTAGCCGCATCAGCGGCTGAGGAAGAAGGCCAGGCCAATCAGGGCAGGAAGTGTCAGAATTTAAACGCGGATAGGCTTTAAGTGCTCGAAAGCCGGCCGTGCTTCCAGGAGCTGAGCTGCACACAAGGGGAGGTTTTTGTCCCACCTCCCCTTCCTCGGCCCCGACCTCTATTAAATGTAGGTGGGAGGAGGAGCCAGCAACAAGGAGGTCACGGGAATGGGACAAGAGGACTTCACAACAGGGCTTTCACTTTTCCACAACTTTTTGGCCCTTTACATTGGTTCTCCAGGGGCGAAGAGGGCTCTGGGATTGGCCAGGAGGGCTGACTTAACTTGAACTTTTGATCGAAATGTTTTCATAACTGAGCTAAATTACTTGAGCTATTGGCCAAAATTTTCTCATAACAGAGCTAATCACTTGCACTTTTGCTGATATTGGCACAACAGGGCAGTTTTACTTGTACTTTTGCTTGGAAGTTTTCACAACAGGGCTGTTTTCACTCAAATGTGTGCCAATACTTGGATCCTTGCATGTGGACAGGGCTCACTGAGGGATTTTGTGCACTGCCACTGCAACTGACTGGGTTTGAACTGCTTTGTTGTGGAGAAGGATCTGGGCTTTCTTGTGGTATTGTTGTGGGGGAGGATCTGGGCTTTTTTGTGGTATTCTTGTGGGGGAGGATCTAGGCTTTGTTGTGGTATTATTATGGGGAAGATCTGGGCTTTGCTGTGGGGAAGGATCTGCACTGTTGTCTTTGAGCTGTGGCTTTTGTTGTGGGAGAGGATCCGAACTAAGTTCAGGGGCTAACTACTGAGCAAGGAAAATTCTTCTAAGCTGCTGTTTTTTTTTGGGAGGGGGGGATTCTAGACTACATTCTGGGCAAACTGTGGACAGGGGAAGATCTCTTTAACTGAGAGGGACAAGCGAACCAGGAACCAAATTCTGGGTACCTTTGCAGGATAAAATTTACTTAATCCGAACAGCTATAGGCACATTAATACTAGCTAAAGCTGATTTATGTGATCAAGCCACTTACAAGTGTCTTGTCTCAGTTACATAGGAGACTAGTTGAAGAGTACCCAGAAGTGCATCTCTTGGGATAAGAGTACTGCTTGCAAGACCAAATGGCTGAAACAAGATGGGGGTACATCAGGAGAAATGGGTATGGGGTCGGGGAAGGAGGTGATGGCAGGTATGGCTAATAGGGGAGGCTCCGGGAGCAGGAGAACTACTGGGCACGGGGGAGGACTGCAGATACAGGCAGGAGGGGAAGTAAACTAGTGGGATGCAGTGACTGTGGAGCTGCGATGGCTGTGAATACACTGTGGAGACTAGGGCACTGTCCTATATGTGCCATGTTAATGAATTTAGAGGCAGAGTTGTGTAGGTTTAGGTATGAGCTGGATAGATGGATGAAGGGCACAGGGGTAGGGGGGTGCATTTATGATGATAGATGGAGGTGGGCTGAAGGGCGGATGCAGGGGGGGTGGAGGGCCAGCTGGAACCATTGAAGGCCAGGTCAGCCCGGGTGGTGGAAGCAGGACTAAGGGGACTGGACCATGAGGAATGCGAATGATGGCAGAGGGTGGGAGCTAGTGGGAGAAGGGCGAGAGGGGCTCCAAGGACCACAGCAAGGGGTCTAACATTGCAGGGAGGGGAAGCTGGTAAGCATGCTCTTGGGAGGATCTCGGTCTCAAACAGGTGCTTACCACTGGCAGAAACCTTGGCGGGCAGGAACTAGGGTGGGGACTCAGAGACATGAGGAAGGAGGAGGATGGAAGTAAGGGGAGGCAGGGGTATGGGTAGCAGAACTAGCAGGGGGTCCAGAGGAAGTGCGGAAGGGGAAGCTTGGGGTTGGGCATGCCGGGGAGAGGATGAAGATGGGATGGCGAGGAAGGATCTCAGGAAAGAAGTGACAGGCAAGCGGCACAAGTGGAAGGCATTATAACAGAAGATGGGGTGTAAAACTAGGGGCACCAGAAGGGCAGGTGGTGGAACAGGGTGACTCTGGACAAAAAGGGAGCAGAAAGGGGGAGCTGGAAAGGGCTGCCGGAGTCTCCGGGCCATGTAGAAGTTCGTAGGCAGGAGTTAGGCAAAAGGAGATAAGTGGGGAGAGAGAGAGAGCGAGGGGCAGAGGAAGAAAACAGGAAAAGGGAGAGGGAGGATACAGAGTTTGAAGAAGAAGAGGATCAGGGCATGGGGAAGAGGGGCAACAAGGGCCAGGAAGGTAGTTCAGACACCGGCACCTCCGGAGAGGAGAACTGCAATGCAGCAAAACCAGAGAGAAAGCGGGGGGCAAGGTGTGCGGATTGGAGATTCTGTCTTATAGAGAATCAAGTGGGGGGATAGGGATGAGCAAAAGTGCGGTTTTCCACCTCTGCGGAACTTCCATGGAAATCAATGAACTTTCGCGGAAGTTTCCGAACTTCTGCTTGTGGCAGGGCAGAAAACTTCCACGAACGTTATGGGCAAATTTTCACCCTTTGCAGAAAACCACATTTCCACGGCCCATCTCCAGCCCTGGTGGCTAGTGGCCCCTCCCCCACCCTCTCCATGAGTACATAGCCTATCCCTGGTGGCTAGTGCCCTGGACGATTGCTCCACTCAGCTGACGAGGGGTTGCTAGAGGTTCCAAAGGTGTGTCTGAAATCTTCTGGGGCCCGGGCATTCATGCACATAGCCCCAACCCTCTGGAATTCTCTACCCTGTCAGTTATGGGAGTGCACGACCGTGGAGGGATTCAAACAAGCTTTAAAAACACACCTGTGGGTTCAAGCTTTCAGTGAAGGACTAATTTTGTAATGGATTATCTGTTTTATATTATTTATGATCTGGATTATTGATGTGTTTTTTAAATTTGTTAGGCGCCTTGATAATTTGAAAGGTGCCTTAAAAATAAACTTATTATTATTATTATAATGGTCCCTTCCCCTTCCAGATCACCCACCAGTGGCTCGACTTTAAAACAAATACCCCATCCCGCTGGGTTGCAATCCCTCCCCCCACCCCATCCCTGCCCAACAACAGATGCCCGTGGCTAGTGGTCCCTCCCCTTCATCTCATCTGCCAAAACTAAAATTGTCCACCGACATTTAACAAGTCAACCCCCCATCCCCAGCTCTGTCTGACTCATACTTTTTTAAAAACATTACCTGGTGGTCTAGTGGTTTCCCACACCCTCCCCATCCCCGATCTCCAGTCCCATTATTTCCCTGGTGGTGTAGTGCCCCCCCCCCAGCAGGTGTCCCACCACCCAGCTCCCACCCCCATCCTGAACCCCAGCGGCCAGACAGGTACAGCCCTTCTCTCTCCACCACGGCTGGCCCACCCACTGAGCTGTCAATGAATGAGTGCATTCTCATAACAAGAATGCTCTCATTCACTGACATTGCTTATCGGTGAAATGTAGAGATACTGCAGTATTGCTCCATTTGGCCAGTGATCAATACTGCATTTTTTTCGTTGCCAAATCATGACAGCACCTGACCATTTACAGACAAGACCCTGCTGCTATTCCAGTTTTAAATATAATACCTTGTAGATTTTTTTCATCACATCAAAGAGTATGAGTTCTGTAAATCTCAGTTTGACTGGCGAGTGTGAAAAGGGTGGTGGGCTGGAATTGAATCAAAGATCAGAACAGAAAAAACTGCACTTGAGTGTGATAATTCACTGAGTCAAGACATTCAGTGATGCACACGATATACGAAGTAAATGGAGCTGATTGTTTCAGAAGTGGAATCCTTTTGAATATGATAGGAGCCTTGCTTACATTCAATAGTCAGCCTACAGAATTTGAATATCATAGCAGTGACAGCTTTTCAAATGCCCTTGTGCTCTCGGTTTGTCAATCGAGTTTGGAGGGAAAGTTGTATGGGATGGGTGTGGGGGGTGTTCAGTGATGAGATTAAATATTTAAAAAAATTACAAAACTGCTCACTAGCATATAAATGCAATTCATCAAGCCCTGCACTGTTGAACACTATATACTGTATAAATGGAACTAAGGATTTCAGAAGTGCATTCCTTTTTTTTTGTTTAAGAAACTGACTCAGATGGGGATGGGGGGGGTTGACTTGTTACTAAAATGCCGGTGGACAATTTTAGTTTTGGCAGGTGAGGTGGAGCGGAGGGACCACTACCAGTGCATTTGCCATTGGGCAGGGATGGGGGGAGGGATCGCAAATCAACTGGACTGGGCTTTTCAGGGGCAAGTTGAGCAACTGGGTTGGGCGGTGACCGAGGGTGGAATTTCTACGGAAGTTCTGAAATCAATTTCTGAACTTCTGCAGAAGCAAAAGTCAGACTTTCACTTGAATTCCACCCACGGAAATTTTTTTGGCACATCCCTGGGGGGGGCAGAAGTAGGGCGGTGTGGATGGAGTGCATACCAGGAATGATGGCACTGGATGTAGGGTCAGCACACTGTGTGGAGATCCTCTTGCTGCAGCAGAGGAGGACAATGACTTGGGGTTTGTAATAGACAAGGGACTGAAGCTTGGTGGGCAGTATGTGACTGCTGTTGAGGGGTTCCGGTAGAATTTTGGGTTACAACAGAAGGGGGTGACCATTGGAGCAGGGGAAGCAATTCTACCTCTTTATAAAGAGGCCCTGGCCAGGCCCCAGCTAGAGTACAGCGTGCAGTTCTGTGCCCCTCAATACAAAAATGACATTGAGGTAGTTAGGGGGTGCACCACAGGGCCAACAAAATTATCTGGATTATGGGGGACAAAAGCTGTGGGGAGAGGCCAGATGCCCTTAGCATGTTTACTCACCTAGAGAAAAGGAGTCTAAGAGAGGCTATGATCTGAGTCCTCTGCATACTCAGGGGTAGCAACAAGACTGAACAGACAGAAATGTTTGGGTTGGTTCCCCCTTCAGGACGTAGGGACATGCCCTTGCATTCAGAGGTGTGAAATGTAGTCTTAACATTGGAGGCTGCTTTTTCTCTCAAAGGATGGTGAACCTGTAACACAGCCTACCGGCAGAGATAGTAGATGGGGAGAAAATGTAGGCCTTTAGGATAAGCCTGGATCAGTTTCTGCTTCCCAAGACAATCAGCAGATACCCTGTTTAGCTAAGTGGGTAGGGAATCCCTATGAATTTGTACTGTACATGTTCGCACAGAATACATTCTTCCATCCCTGATTATGAAACATGGGGGACAGATATGATGGACCTTCCGATCTTAAATTACTGTGCTACTGTTACTATGTATATTAAAGGGAACATAGACTTAAAATGGAATTAAAAAGGGAAAGTTAATTAAGAGAAGGTGTGCAGTGAAGTGGGAGAAACCCAAAAGGTTGACACCCAGAATTGTGACGGGAAAAGGGCGAAACTGAAATGGCCACAAAGGTTTCACCCCTTCCCCAAGGTGCTTACACCTTGGAGTTTGTTATATTAGTAATGGGTGTGCAGGGGGGCAAAGCCCCTGCAAGAAAAAAAGAGTTGCCATTTCAGGTTTCACCCAGCTGGTTTCGTGAGTTCGGGTTTGCTCTTATAATTTTGCCCTTATCACATAAAACCATTAAAGAAACAACACATTGGCTTAGCCTTAGGTCACCCACCAGCTTTGAACTTAAACTTTCTTCGGCTAAACCCAACTGGGGCCGGCAGGCACTTTCCTATTCTGGTCCATATTGATGGTATATGATGCTGCCTGCTTTCAGACCCAGTGTGGGAACTATGGCTACTCTTATTATTTATTTAGCTTTTGTTGACCGGGTAAGTACACTAGACAAGTATTGTGCCTATTTTCAGGAACGACCCGGGAGAGTACAACATAATGATACAGAGTGGTACAGAAAAATTATTGCTAGCTGGTTACAAGCTTTTTATAAATTAAGCAGCACTGCCGTAATACTGTTTCAGGAATTACTAGATTACTTGATTAGTGACTTACTATGCTTGCTATTCATTCCGGAAATGATTACGCCTTGCAGATTGTTGTATTTGCATGTTGCTGTATTTATTGTGCGCATATTGAACTGTGACTATTGTATGTTGAAACTTGAACAAACATTTACAATACCGTGTGGTACCCATTTATAAATAAGCCTACAACTCAAACGGCTTTTCATCCCTTCTGTAATAAAACATTAAACTGAACATAAGCCTACTTTTACCTTTTGGTAATATAATTGGAAATTTGTCCTTCTGTGTAGCCACCTCTACTCCCACCCCAGTGTGCTTTTTAGGTGTTTGCTGAGAAATAATCTTGTTTTTTTTTTCCTTTCTTATTGGGGGGAAGGGGGTATCACTTGTTAGTTGCAGCCTTTTTCTTGCCTGGCATTCATTTTTGCAGTTACTGATTACAGTTCTGGAACCTGGTGACATCAGTTGAGCAGAAGCTCACAGTTCATGGTTCAATGCTGGGCGTTCACTCAACTGATGTCACCAGGTTCCTGGACAGTTCTAACATTTAAGACCAATACGATTCAGTTCATACATGTCAATGTCAGTGGTGCAGGTGGTTGTATGCTTGCTTCTGAGGCTGGAAGATCGTAAGGCCATGGACTCTATTTCCACACAGTAATTTGGGCAAATACCAAATGCAGACCCTGTAGTGCAGCACCAAGGGTGGGGGGCTACACTGTATTGGTGCCATCATTTAGATGAGACATAAACCAAGGTTCCTTCTGCTCATCTCTGGTGGCTACCACTTAACACCTATCATAAGAGTAGAGTTTTTTTATGCTGACTTGCGCAACATTCTCCCCGTCAATAAAAGTAGTCAATGTAACCCACCAGAGGTACTTGGAAATGAGCTACACAGCTAAGTCTGCCTTTCTTGGTTAAAAATTACAAATAAATTAAAAACATATTTACAAACACAGTTCTAGTTGTTTGCTAAATGCAAACCAGTCATTAGCACTCCATTAACAGATCATTAATATGCAAATGCATGCATATAACAAGGTTTAAACCAAAAACTCTTTTTTAACTGTTATGGGGTTTTCATTGGACAAATGGTACTAAATAGAAGGTTTAGCCATGTCAGTGTGACAGGTAGCAGGGCAACCATTATTAGGGTGACAGCACAATGCTGACAGTGATCGCAGCACCAGGCATTGTGCCACCCAGCCCTGAGTGTGCAAAATGCAGCAGGGCACGTCAGTGGTCTTTTCGGAAGGCTGTGCCCCTGCACTCCCCCATGCCGGGGGCTTCATCCCCCTACACCCCCAAAAGTTATAATAATCACCTCCATGGCAGAGGTGTATCTGGGAGGGAGCATAACACCGGTAAGGCGCTCTCACTGCAGGGCACACAAACAACCAGTTTGCCACTGTGACAGGTGAACTGGTTGTGTTGCCCTCATTCTGTCACTCCTTCGATGGGATGCCTAACTAGAACAGGATAGGATTTGCCCAGCCCAGGTTATAACATGGCCAGAACTAAGCAGTCAGCTGGTCAGTAGATAGTGCTGTTGATGGTAGACGTTGCTTACTGTGGAAATGACTCCTTTATGTTCTTTTCCACAGGGTGAGAAGGAAATCAAGCAGTTCAGCATCGCCTCCCCCCAAGAAGAAAAAGAAAAAGAAATCTGGACATCGGAGAAGCCGGTAAGTTGTGACAGTGCTGCTGTAATCAATACCTTTGGATGATCTAAGATGTGAATTTTTTTTTTTTTAGCCCATGGAATTACTGATTTGCAGACATTCCAGGATCTCTCCCCTGTTCCTCTCCACATATGGCTCCCTTTTTACTCTCTGACTCCCTGTTCTTTAACGTGGATGTGGAATTATTTTTAATTGGTAGCTGTTTATAATGTTCCTATTTTCAGAAACGGTATATTCACAATCCTAAATGATCCATATTTAAGTATACCTTAATATAAAGTCATGTCGGCTGCTTTAAATGACACCACTCTGCCTTATCCTATGTTACAGCACTTCTTCTTTAAATGAATGACTATTAAGAAACCTAATTTTATGTGACGCTGCACCGTATCTAAAGTTGTAATAATGTATAATGCTGTGGAGCTGTTTTTAACTGTTATGGGGTTTTCATTTCATTGTACTGTTTTTTTTTTTTTTTTGGCCCATACTATACTGTTATTTATATCATTACTGATCGTCCTACCGAAGTTGCATTGCACCAGTCTCTGTTACTCTTGTTTTTGTTGTCTCCCTGACACTAAATTGTTTGAAAATAAGCTCTGCCTAAACAGTTTTATGTGAAATAAAATTGAAATTGATAACTGTATTTTGCATTGTTTTGATTTTGTGGGCGGCATTCTGTTCTTCTTGGTATCTTGGTATTTGTAGACAGGAGGTGTAAGCCCATCATGTCTGTCTCCCACACCATGTGGATATTTAGAATCCCATGAGTTTATCTAGTTCCCTTTTAAATTTCTGGAAATCAGTGATCTGAACAAGGTATTGGGGGAGTCGGTTCCCAGTCTGGTGCCCCTTATAGTAAACTAATTTCTCCTTCTTGCCATGTTAGCCTTTGGGAATTTCTATCTGCCTGTTATGTCATCTGAGTTCCTTTGGTCTTGGATATGGATTAAGTCCACAAATATTAGATAGTTCCTGGTTATTCACTATTTGGAAGAACTGGAGATAATTCCCTCTTATTCTCCTTTGTTCAGTTGTCATGAGATTTAATCTGGTTAGTCATGTATCAGAAGTTCTGTTTGTTAAGCCTAATATCATTTTTGTTGCCCGTCTCTGGACGGATTCCAATAGATTTATGTCATGTTTTGTATACGGTGCCCATAGTGGTGAGGCATAGTCAATGAGAGGTCTTAATGTACCCCTTATACAGATTCATGATGCTCTGTTCATTCCTTATTATAAATGTTTTTCTAATACTGTTAATGAATTTGTTATCTGTCTGTGTAGCTTTTCTTACATAAGCATGCATAGGTGTCAACTAAGATACCTAGATCCCTTTCATTGTTGACTCCTGGTGATAGGGTCTGCATAAGTGAGTATGATCTCCTGGGATTGTTTCTTCCCATGTGCAATACTGTGCAATTGTCTAAATTCAACTCCATCTTATTATTAATAATCCATTGTTCAATCTTTTTTAGACCTTCCTTTAACATCTCATGTTTTTCATCGGTTTCTACTTTGCTACAGATTTTTGTATCATCCACGAGTTTAGAGACTTTGTTTACAACCCCTGAGTGACAGTCATAAATAAAACAATTGAAAAAGAAGGGACACAGGACCGATTCTTGTGGGACCTCACTTGTTACCTCTCTCGGTTGAAAGCCTTCCAGAGATTCTGACCCTTTGGGTTCTATTTAACAGCAATGAATGGACCCATTTAACTAGTTTGGGGCTAAAACCCATGTTCTGTAGTTTATATAGTAATTCTTTATGTGGCATGGTATCAAATGCCTTTTTGAAGCCTAGATAAATGTCATTGACTGGCTTACCTGCATCTAAACTGGAGCTGACCATTTAATAAAAAGCAGTAAGGTTTGTGGTGCATGATTTCCCCTTTTTGAATCCATGTTGTTTACTATCAGCCAAGCCTAATGTAGAAAATTATTTTTCAGACTGAACTTTAATTAATTTTTCCGTAAGTTTTCCTATAGCTAATGTAAGGCTTACAGGCCTGTAGTTATTAGGTAAGGGTTTACTTTTTTTATAAATAGGAGTCACAATTGCTTCTGTCCGGAAGGTACTAATCCTGACATGAGGGATTTATTTAATAGAATTCTCAGTGGTTTGCAAAGACAGTGCGCTAGATTTTTTAGGAAACATGGTTGGAGACTGTCAGACCCACTGGCTGAATTTGTTTTTAGGGAATGAATAGCGTCCAATACTTCCTCATTTGTAAAGTCTGTTGCCAAGTGTTTGTCATACTTTAATGGCATAGACAAATCCTCTTTGGTATCGTTACGGCTCTCTTTGTAGAACCAGTGGTCTGGAGTTTTGACTATGGCATGGTTTGTGCACAAAACCCAAAGTACTGTTCCGATATGTCGACAGCTACTGCTTAACATTCTGTTCACAAATTGTGACAAAGTGAAAACTCTGTATCACTGATGCCAAGAAGAGAACAGTAAAGAGCATTTTCAAAAGAAATAAAACAATATAAAACACAGTTCATTACATCAGTGTTTGTTTACTCAGGTATTGCTACATATGGATCTTTTGAGGCTTTGAAATTCATTTCTGTAAATAGAAAAATTAATAACTGCTGCCAGTTAGCACAGATTTCCCATCCCGAAGCTTAAACAGTAAAGAGATTTACATCTTACCAATGGCAGTGTTCATCTCACTTAGAATCCCGCAATCCAGAAAACCTTGCCAATACTGTACGTGTGTAACCACCCAGTCCCTGGGATTACTAGAATCCTATCAGTATGATTGTTAGGAAGGCAGCAGGCAGCTGGTAGGGAGCTCATTAGGTGCCCCTTACATTGTTTATTCAGCTAACCTGAGGGAGGAAGGATTAGGTCATTTAGAGCTCTCACAGCAGCATGAACCACACTGTGTGGATAGCTGCTCTGGGGAGCTTAGAATGCTCAGTCTTGAGTGAGTAGAGCTTGAGTGAGGAGGTGAGAGTGGCAGAAGGCCTGCCAGTGGGCTCTGAGAGAGGACCCATGATTCCTCACCCTAGTCGAGTGTCATTTCCAGCTTCCAGTTGAAGTGGTGGAGGCAAGACTACAGCAGGAGTTCCTGATTTCTATTCCCTGGGAAATGGAATGATCTGCTAGTTCTCTGTGGACTCAAGGGGCAATCCCCTGAATGTTCTGTGGTGTATTCAGTTGCCTTGGATAGGACCTGAAATAGACTGTTTGGACCGGCTACCCAGAAGACTGCCTTTCCTGTTCTTTTTTGGTTGTTCCATGCCCAGTGGATGGAACAAGTTTCTGTAGTACTGTAAAGGAGACTAGATCTCCACATGTTCTTAGAGGAGTGGATAGTCTGGGGTGCGTGTGCCCAAAGATAAGGCTGCATCGCACCTGTTAGTGCCCCTAGTCTTACCAGTTGAGTGAAGTAAGTTAAACTGTGGACCCCAGTGAGTGCAGTTTATTTTCTCTGTGTCAACCCAGTGTTGTGACAAGTAAAGTGTGGGACCTCTAGCATTTCAGTGGTGATCGGGGGTTTCAATGGTGTAACCCTGAAGAATGGCAGAGACTGTCGGTTGGGGCCAAGGGTGGGAGGAACGCCATCTAAGCGCTTACAAGGCAGGGCTTCCTGGTTCTTAAATGGCACCAGTATTTTTACCTGAGCAAGTGGCCAAGCTGCAGGTGAAGGTGTGTGGCTGAGTTTCACTTATTGCACCTCTGTCTGAAAAGAGTTCTGAGCGTGTGGCTTAGATTCATTAAATAGCGCTCAAGGGAAGAAAGATGTGCATATGCATGGCCCAGTGTTCACAACTGCACTTTGGGAATTTGGGAAGAAGATGCTTCTGTTTTGTTCATGAACTGTACTGCATGCAAGGAGAGTTCTTGAATCTGTACCTCTCCAGCCTGGACCAACCCTTGGGGGTCCACTTCAGCCTTTACTTGCCATCTGTTGAATAAACCATACTGAACAATCCCAATCACTGTTATTGACATTCCGATTATTGCTTCTGGTTGTGTGGATTTACTTGGGCCCCCTCAGCAGGCTAGATCAAGCATATCCCTAGCAGCATCCACCCAGTACCTAGACTATGTTATTTACACAAGGTTCAAGTTGTTTGTTTCTGTAACCCCACCCCTCTCTTCCTCTAGAAAATGAGCCAGGTATACATCCTAATGCCAAGGGTGGTACCAGCTTTTAGCAAAGTAAATAGTATGCCAATATATGGGCACCAGTATCTCAGATATTTAATTTAAGTGAGCATTACAAATGATGGGGAGGTGTGCACACTAGTTAAAGAAGTAGCCTGGGGGTTACACGTGGCTTTAGCTATCACCCCTATACATTAACACAAATAATTAACCCCTCAGCATTAAGAACAAGCAGGTCCTCAACACTGAGTTAGAGTGATGACATCATCATGATGCATGAGAATGCAGCTCGAGTCCCTCATAATGTTACCACTCTTAATGAGGTGTTGAGAAGTTTTGAGTTCTTAGCACCAAGGGATTTCATTTCATTTTTATTTTTATACTTGTTAGCAAGATGAGCAAAAATGCCCATTTTCACAAGTGACAAGTTTAGAAACATTCAATAGTTAACAAACTATGACATACAAAAGTACACAGAACAATGTAAAAATGTATAAGAAAAGACAATTCAATATCAATAACAAGTACATTCAACAAGAGTACTATACTGTATTATATACAAGATTTGTTATTGTATATAATACAATAGTAAGCATGCTTTACAGCAACTGGAGATTAGTAGTGTTTTTTTAATTATTTTAAATTCAGTGATCGACTCCAAACACCTGATGACAGCACCTGTGTAAAGTTGTCCGTCATGTTCTAGAGTGTTAAGAGCAACTGATTCCGATTGATCCAGTTGTTCTTATTAACACACTAAAGCCTGAAGACCATATTTTGAAAAACAGCAGTAAAACATGCTTACTATGTATTATATGTATTTATATAATTAGTATGTTGCCAAAACTACCAAGCTAAAAATGGTATCGGCTGATGACAAACACGATTCATAAGATGGCAATTATAGCTTATGAATTGGGTTCATCACACCTACTATTTCCACACTCTGGTTCATCATAATCACGGACCAACTTTCACTCGCTCATGACGTACTGTTTCTTCTCAGTCTTTTTGATTTCCATTCCACTATTTACTTAGCCGTTTTGGAAACACGCTCCTGTTATTAACCAGACATGGTATGGGTGAGTGTGTCATATGGTTTTTATCTTCATTTGAGATCTGCGACCTTTTGATCCCTCACTCCTGGCTACACTACTCATGTGGGGTCAAGATAAAAATGTATGACACGTCTACACATACCATATCCCCTATGTCTCATATGTTTCTTGCAGGCATTCTCTGAGTTCCTTGGGTCAATACACTGCAGAGAAGCTGAGTAATGTTGGTTCTTAAAGGTCTTACAAAGACATAACATTCCTAAATACAAATTCATTTCCTCACAAGCCTTAAATTAAAGTAGCAATTCATGTTAAAACTAGATTTGTATGTACCACGCTCCATTTATGCACTCAGCCCCCACTGCTGATGCATGCTGTTCTCATTTGCTTCCAAATCCATGTACATGGTGTTGTCTTTCATTTTGTGTTGACCATGCTAGACCTTTAGGTTTGTAGCCTGGAGTTAGTCCCAGTGCCCCCAGTGTCCCATCGGGTCAGGGTATAGTTTATTTTTCATGCTTGTTCAGCCAAGTCAGAAGACTAGTGTGGCTCAGTTTTCAAAGGTTGATGCAGGGCTTCCATCAAGCCCTGCATCAACCCCGTTCTTTGGCGCAACTGCACCAAACTCCTTCGGTGCAATTTCACCCAGATTCAGTGCATTGGGTGCAGTTGCAACACTTTCCACTCTTTACAGTGGCTTGTGCCAAATATTTGGTGTAAACCCTGTAAAAAAGGTCCATAGCATGTGGCAGGTTAGACTAGGGGGAGCTGGTCTAACTTGCGGTATTTGGCACACAGGAATGAAAATCCCAGTCGGCACTGGGAGAATGCCACAAGCCCTGCATGTCATGTGATTGGCACAGCGGGGTGCTTGTGGCATTCTCATGCTTTTGAAAATTGAGCCTGTGATGTTAAACCATGGGTGGTCAAATGGAATACCGCTGAAAGTAATGATTACATTTTGGGGCAGTCACATTTAATGGCACTGTGACGCTAAAGCAGACTCAAAATGTGGGGAGGACATCTGACGAGGTTAGAGAAAAGGGGCACTCTAGCATGGAATAAAAAGGCAGCGCTACTGGAGAGCCTTGTCACTGCATCATGAACTGTGCTTAAAATGACAAGTGTTTTGTTTTACAAAAACAAAATAAGAGGCTGGCCCAGTGGCACTGAGGGTTGAGGCGCTGGACGCCACACCTCGCGCTATGCCGGTGACCTGAGTTTCGGAATGGACTCGGGTTGTCGAGGGTCGGTGGGGTGAGGGAGGATTGAGCATCCCAATGGATGCTCTTCTCCCTCTGGGGAGGGATACCAGGGGTGCCCTAAGCACCCGATGTCCTGAGAGAGTCAGTGGAAGCATGGGCTCCCAGGGGCTTGGCTGCTCTGTTTGGTGGAGTCAGGGAGAGGGAACGCCGTCAGGTGCTTGGCAGGAGGCATGCGTCAGCATGTCACCTGTCTGGACATACGTCCTCGAGCCGGTGTTCCAGAGGGATGGGAAAAATAAGGGGAAAAACTACAAATACCCTGGTCCCACGAGCAGAATGAAACCTGGGGCAGGGTTGCCTTGGGGATTGCCCTGGCGGATGGAGTAGAAGGAGGTACGAGGCCTCCTCTGAAAGCCATGGGAGCCGGGCAAGTTAAAAAAACAAACAAAAACAAAATAAGAGACATGCCTGTGATGACACATATGGTGTATTCCGGTGGAATGTACCGTAGGAGAGACTCTTGTAGCAAAATACAGTATAGTGTATGCAAAGGTTTAGAAATAAGCAGTCTTTATAGACTAAAAATGATTCAAGGATTTCTAAAATTAGAATTAGCTGTATTCAAGCAGTGCTAGGCATAAAACTTCCTAAACATTTTAAGACAGAATGAAAATGATATCACCAGTGGAAACTATCTCAGAGTTAGTAGACCTATCAACTTTTATTAGTTTTAAAGCAGGGCTTGATAGCTTCTTGATCCCAAAGTCAAGCAGGGAATAATTCACCCGCTAGGAGTGGGAGACAGTCCCGATGGGCTCTCAGCCTACCTTTGTTTTGTATAACCAAGTAAACAGATACAGGATGCAATTAAAACTTCAAATACTTACATAAAATCTCAGTGTTGTATGAATATTGTATCAGTCTGTAGGGATGGGTAAAGTGGCTATGACCCAGCTCCAGCCCTAGCCTCTGGGAATTTGACCCAGACAATGTAGAACAGTTCGAGTCAGCACCGCAAAGTGGTGTGTGCCCAATTGTGTGTCTGCTTCAAGCCACATATTAGTGTATAAGCAGTCTCTCCGTGACCTGGATTCAAATAAGATCCAAAACAACTTGGACCTCTGATAATTTGACCTAGTGGTTTGACCTGATCTGAGACACCATGTTTCGGGTTGGGCAGGTGTATATGACCAACTGGTTAACCCATCTCCAATCATTGCTGTAAGTAGATATGCGCAGTTTCTGGACCTCTGATGCTTATACTGTATGTGTCTTCTGTGAGTTCTTCCGGTAAGAAGATTGCAAAAGGATGCCTGAGTCATAACCATTATTTACTGATTTAATTCTTCACCTGTTTGATAGCTCATGAGCTATAGTTCTACTGCTGGCATCAACTAGCAGGGAGTGCAGTGTGAGCTAGGACTCTCTGTTATACGTGAATGTGATGTCAGACACATGCATAACAGAGAAAGACACAATGATTTCAGTGTACTAGATGTGGAACATAAATGCAAGTTAAAATCAGCAATCCTGCATTTACTTTCCTGAACATGTCAGCAGGTGGTGCAGCTTCCTGTCATTCTGCCCTTCTGGGCATATCACTGACACATGCACTGCCTGGAGTAATTCAAAAATAAAAGCTGGTTCGCTGGTTCTTTTTTACTTGTGGCATCTCAGTAGGCAGTGCTGACCGTCCAACTTAAAGACATTGAAAAATGCATTATACATAACAATGCTTCCCAACCATGATAAACATGGAGTTCGGTCATTTTTTTTTCCTGTGAGTCATTTATAATCCATGACAGTGAAGTGGATGTCACTCGAAGAACTTGAAAAATTATCACCTCAGTCATCATGGTTGGGCAGCTGTTATCAATGTGTAAAACAGGTTAACCAGCAATTATAGATACAGTAACTGTACTTATAAACATGTCACAAATCATGTAAAATTATTTTGTAAAATTAAGGTTTACATTTACGTTCCAGCTCTCTGATCAGCTGTGACTCAGGTGAATAACACATGGTATTCATATGGGTTGAGTGCCCTGTCATTGTTGAAGCCAGGGCACGTGCACAGCAGGAAGTGGAGGGGAGTATTGAACTTAAAAAGCAAGAGTTAGAAACATAGAAGATGATGGCATAAAAATACATGGTCCATCCAGTCTGCCCAAGTTTCCTATCTAACCCTGGGACCTATTGTCCATACAAAGTTCTAGCCCTGCCTGTACACCCCCATGCCCCTCCCTGTTATCAACCTGGGTAACCACTATTCCCTTCACTCTGTTCCAGCCATGCTTGAAACCATTTATGGTTTTGGCACTCACTACCTTGGCTGCTTGACTGTTCCATGGTTCCACCACCCTGTCTGTAAAATAATACTTTTTCATATCCCTCTTGAACCTCCCTCCTATCAGTTTCCACTAGTGCCCTCGTGAGCTCAACCTTTCACTCATGCTAAATTGTTCCCTGCTGTTCACCTTTCAGGATCCTGATGGTCTCTATCATATCTTGCCTATACCATCTGGTCTCCAGCAAGAATATATTCAGTGCCTTGAGGCGATCCTTGAAAGACCTACCTGTTGGTCCTGAATCACCTTAGTCACCCTTCGCTGCGCCATCTCCAGCCTGCCCTTATCTTTCCTGAGGTGAGGACTCCAAAACTGGGCATAATACTCCAGGTGTGGCCTCACCAAAGATCTATATTGGGGTAGTATTACCTCCTTTCTTCTGCTATCAGCACATCTACTGATACATCCCAGCAATCCGTTTGCCTTAACTATAGGCCTGGCTGCACCGGCTTGATTCTTTGAGAAGTCAAGTAGAAACACCTTACTGCAAATTACTATCATGGCAAGGCAACTCCTAGGGAGTTGGTTGCTGACTGGTAATCCCATCCCCATGATCAACCAAACATGCTTGCATTTATGTGGTTTTGTGCCGGGGTGGAATTACCTCACAGTAACCCGCCCCCCCATTTTATTGTGCCCTACTGCCTAATTCAGACACACCCCTGATAAGGAAAATAGAATATTCCAATAGAAGTTTATAATTTTTAAGCTTTATGCTTAAAGCGACCCCCAAAATAGGAGATCCTGGAATGTTTAGAACTAAGGAAATCTAATGGACTATAAAACCTTTCATAATATATGATAGTATATTTCCTCAATGAGGGGAATTACAAAGATATATAGGGCTACAAGAAAAGAGATATTAAAAAGTTAAAATAAAACCTAATGATTAGGGTGGGGATATCACATTTTCTATTTCCTTTGCAACGGGAACATTAAGAAATGTAAAGGGATTAAAATGAGATTATAACTGTTAGTGAGTGTAAGATTCGCAAGACTTTTTTGGGGCTCAGCCACCTATTAGCCACCTATGAGTTATTTAGTCTTCCTTACTTTTGGATACATGTTATAACTTAGTAGCCATATGATGGTCTTTATATCTTGCATTGTATGCTGCTCTGTCTATACTAGCTACTTTTTCAACATGCTCCTTCTTTTTGCAGTTTTCAGTGAACTGCAGAAGCATTACTTGTGAAACCATCATGATTTATCACAGTGTGACAGCATGCTGTGGAGTGTAGTAATGTGCTGTAGAGTATGACATAAATTCTTGTTCAGAAGTCCACATCTGATTGTGAAAACTGAGTATCAAAAATCCAATTTAAAGGCTTGATTTGACATTTTATGCTTAAATTCCAAGCCTAATACACACTGATCTATGTGATATCTTGAATTATAAATCGGGTTAGAAATGTCCTGCTTCCTGATTGGCGAATTAAGTTCCAATGCCCCTTTGTTAATTTAACTGACCCCCATCAGTCAGGTACTACAATGTGAATTTACCATGGGAGGGGGCCAGATAGAGTATATTAGGGTAGATAAAGTGGTAGGACAATTGGCATGAGGTCAGAGGGGCATCCAAAACACACCGACTCAGTAACACAGATATCCACAGGGGAACAGAGTCAAGCAGCAAGGCAGCTTATTGCATCCCGTGGCAGTTCCTCACTGAGGGTATTCAGCTGTGAACAGACTGATCCAGATGACACAATTCATTCACATCTTCCTCTCTCACTCACCCATACACTTATGGTTGGACAGCTCCGTTCAGGAACTAACTGACTATGGGACACTGGCACTATAAAACATCACTGGGCCTTTAAATAAATGACACTAAAGCCAAAACTGGACACTTGGGAATAATGATGGCTCAACAGCAGTTGTTGGGCTCTTTAAATTTGAGCTGGCACTACAGCTGATGCTGGACACAATGTAGCAGATGAGCATTACCACTAAGCAGGGCACGGCACTTAATAGCAATCACTTGTGACTCTTGAAAATCACTAGCAAGCAAGAGCAGCTCAATGGCTACTGCTGGGCACCGTTGCAAATGGGCGTCCTGTTGATTTATTCACTTACACCACCTCCACAAAGAGCCTAGGCCTACCATCTGCAAATACTCTCAGTACCTTGGTTTTAATGCTCATCTCCGAAGATCAGGGCTTCATTGAAAACTGACACCCCTGGTCAGGAGAAGCATTTGAAGAAACTGCCATTGCCATTTGGGCAGAATCTAGCAGCCCTCTATCAAAAAAATCAAACTCCTGTTGTCCTCTACTCAGAGAACACACACTGGATTCAGCTGTGCTGTACTCTCGACTAACTCAGTCAACCAACTCTTGCAGAATGCTCTCTGCACAGAGACAGACCATCTGCCCCCCCTCCCCAGCACACATTTCCCATATTCCAGAACAGTGTGCCCAGAAGGGACCTTCTGATTAACCCTTGTGGCACCACAGCAGCCTCAGGTGATCTATAGCTATGTCTATATCTATATAGATTGATATAGATAGATATAGGGGAACCCGTAAGAGCATCCAGGGGTTACATTAATCCCACGCAACTGCACAGGTGAAAACAGGTTCAGGCAGTGGGATTTTGAATTTGGACAAATAACATACGTTCATGAGCTATTTCACTCATTGCTCCCATCACAAACATGACTGCCACTTGTACTCACTGAAACCCCTCATCTAGGCCCTAAACAGTAAAACTCCCCAACATTTAAAAATAAATAAATAATTAAATGTTCATCCTCTCATGATTCCCTCCTTACACACATAAACAAACTAAAAAACTAAACAAATTAAAAAAATTAAGTATTATTCACAGTTTTCATTTCTGGTGTTTCCTTAATGACCATGAACAAAGTTCCTCCAACCTTTACCAGCTTGTATAATAACCTGTCACAGATAAAATTGAGGCCATGATTCCATATGAGGCCTTCTGTTTATGGAGGGGTTGTGGGATAACAGATGGACCAGATACCAAACTTCAGGTTCAACACACAATCTCTGTATGATGTTTATTCAAAATACAGGAAATAAGCTTCTGCAATGCCATATTCCTTCTTCAGTACATCAGTTTGCAGCAACAGACTATGTATGTCCTTTCTCTGCACTTAGCCAGCATCTACTGACACTAATCTCTGATCTAACTTACTAGTTGAGTTGCAACCTCCACCCCTATGTGGGCCCCATTTGCTGGGGTAGTGGGGCCCAAAAAGAAAAAAAAAAAAACAAGCTATAGACAAAGAACCTCAATGCAGAATCACTGAAAGAAAGGTTACCCCAAAAGGGCATTGGCAACAAATCAAGTTTCAAAGAAATACAACATCATACCTACTTCCATAATGCAAAGCATCATGGGATATATGCAAATCACCATGACATTTAGACTTGTTCAGTTTACAGCAGTTTACATGCATTTTAAATAGCACAACTAACTTAATTTCTGTAATAGTCACCTAGTACTTTTTACCATTATCAAAAACACCTAATGCCATGGTATTTTCAACATTTACAGGTTTCATAAACATAGGGTACATGTATATCAAGGTATTTTATGACATAGTGCTATTACATACTAAATCCAACAACAATAAACACAACCTGTTTTACATACACTTGGAGGTCACCACAATAACCTCCCTGCATGAGGACCTGAGAGGGAAAAGAAAAATTAAAGAGAGCACCATAGCATAGTCAAGAAAGGGAAGGGGGTGCCCGTAGGTGGCCAACTTTATGGACTAGAAGTAAATGACAGATTAGGCTAAGAAATAGAAGAACTGTTGCAACAGATTTAAGGAGAGGTCAGACTTCAAGAGTGGCAGGAGCTCCCTGTCACATATCCCCCACCTTAAGAGGGAAGCGGTTATTGCAGGCTGCTTACCATCTTCCTGTCCCAGGAAGGTATGGAGCTTCCACCCATCCATCTTCAGAAGCTGTGTCTCAGGGTCCCTATTAACGATAAACATTCCCTCATAAACATAGTGGATATCATCATTCTTTACTGTGAGGCATTAACACATTTCTCAACAGAGACTAACGGTACCTTCCCTGAATTACCTCCTTTTAGGGAAAGTCTGTCATATTTTACTGACCGAACATCTGGACAACTGTAAAGTCCAGTACCATAGAAAGACTTTCTCTGGGGTGAGAAATTTACCTGCTCCAACCCCACCAGACATGACAGTTTCAAGCAGGGGCCCAGTCCTTGGTTCAACCTCTCTATATAAACCCACTGTCTCTTGACTCATTTCACTTGTTACAGATACAGACACCTAAGGGTAGACACTCTTTTGGTGTTACCCCAACACAGGTTCCAATCCATTTTCCACCCACTTCTCCTTTGTAGGCTTTCACTCAGAAAAAAATAAAATACACGTACCACCTTAGACTCCTTGTCTGCCCTTGGGTACCTCTTTTTTTGACATCAGGCCCGCCCCCTGATCAAATATGCTACACTTTTGCCTACAGAAAGGGACCATTGCAGAGCCACATCTGGCCTTGCCTGCAACTAACTTGACCCCTCTGTCTTACACAAAGTGTCTGTGGGAATATGGAAGGAGCAATAGTAGTTTCTACTCACCTGTTTCAGCCTTTTATAACCTATGACCCCAAATCCTTGGTCATCTTATCCCCAGGCAGGTCTCTACAGAAACCTACAGGAAACCAAGGAACCTCCCATGCTGAATACCCTGCAATGTTAAACAGCAGGTTCCTAAACCTTTTAACTCTGGGGTGTCTTAGTAAACATCCTTTTAATCACTATGCTATATTCAGCCATCTGTTACCATCTAGTACCTTGTGACCTATGTGAGAGTTTTCCCTTTTTCCAAGGGTGCCATTTTTTTTTAAATGACCTCTACCCTCCTTAACCTTAACATACTGTAACAGTTTGGCAACATTAGCATTTTTAGCATGCAGTATACCCCAGTCAATACTGTTAATAGATTTAGCTGCATCAATACAAGAAAAGGTCCCTTCAGCCTCATAGGCTTCTTCTTCTTGCTTGCTTTGAGTCTTCAACCCCAGCACAATATTACTAGGCACAGTCTTACCTGGGGTCTCACATTCAAGTTCCATACCTGCATCTCCAACCTCCAACAGGTAACATCCTGGGAACACAGGCAACAAAGGAATATCCTGCTCAGTCAGGGGGGTCCTCCTCAAACTGAGCCCATGAAAAATCCTCCTCCGATTCTTTATCCAAACTCTCTGGCAGGGACCTCTCAAGCACCTGGCACCACTGTTCTGCCTCTCTGTGTAGTCGGTCTGCCACCTGCCATTGCCCACTTGTTCAGTGGACCATCCTTATAGGGGTCTCCACCTCCTGGGTGTTGTCTCTCGCACCTCTAGTGTGCATTGACCCCATGGTAGCTCCACATCCTTTTGCATCTCTTTGTCATCTTCAGGCTAGGCCATCCTCCGAGCTCCCAGATCCAGTCCAGGCAGCAGCTTCTCTCCCAGTCTGTTGGCCATTGTTCTGGTCAGAACTCCATGGCCTTTCTTTTCTGGGTTCTCCTCTGGCAACTGATTTGTTGTGGAGTTTCAGCCCCCGCTCAGCAGGGCACATGAGCATACAGTGACTCAATAAATGAGGGACAGGCACTGCTGCGTGTGAGATGGTGGCAGGTAGCCTTTGTAAACAGAAATTTTGGATGCAATAAAAACAATACAAAACACATTTTTTTCAGGTACTTCAAGCAATTACTGCATGGGTTAACACTAATTGAGTGGTAAGCTATTGGTGGGGAGGGCTCATTGTTTTGTGCAGTTTTCCTTTAATGTATTTCTTTCTTTCTCTTTTTTTTTAACATTTAATAAACTTCATTTATTTATTTGCACATTAGTTTACAACCTTTGAGCCAGAGGCTCATTTCCAAAGGTACCTCGTCACATAGAGGACAAATACAAAATGCAAAACATTCTCGGTTGGATATAAAATACAAAGTACAAAACATTCTCAGTTGGGTATGAGATACATGGTTTGTAGGCTCACGTGATAATGAACATGACAAATAATATACACAAGCATTGTGGGTTCCAGGATATGGGTTACATAGATAGCAGGCATATGTGATAAAGACAATTGTACAGATAAGCCAGTATGGTTACTATGGTGTATAGTAGTACGACAGTATGAGGAGGCAACAGTGTAACAGTAGTTTAATCAGAAGGATGCTGCCCAGAGGGCAGTGTCAGGGCACAGAGTGTAGCACCTCAGCTTATAGGCAGGTGCAGCTACGCGTGTTGAGTATCTCGCTTCTGAGTGCAGTTTTGAATTTGGAGATCTTGTTGGCATCTGAGATGGGGAGAGGGAGCGAGTTGTACCAGGATGGGGCTCAATAGTGGAATGACCTCTGTCCATGGGAGGTCCTAGATCTTGGTACCTGAAAAGTGGACTTGCAGGAGGTCCGTGTGCAGACCAAGGGTTGGGCTAGGTGGAGGAAGGCTGTCAGCCTGGGCGAGGATAGCTCTAGAAGAGCTTTTTTTGTTATTAGGCATGTTTGATATCGCAGTCGTTCGTCTAAGGTCAGCAGTGTTGCCATATCATAGAGCTGACATAAGTGTGTGAGCCTAGGAGCCCCAGTGATTAGCCTGCACGCCTTATTTAGGATGAGGCGAATTTTATTGAGGGCAGTTGTGTCGGCAGCGCTGTAGACCGGAAGTCCATAGTCAACCAGGGATAATATTGATGATGTCACTGCAAGCTGGAGGGCAGCGGGGGGAGACAGTTTTTGGAGCGGTATAAGATACCAAGCCGCACATTGGTGGCTGAGGCAAGTGCATCAATGTGGGTGTGGTAGGTGAGGGCAGAGTCAAAGGTGACCCCAAGGTACTTGTAGGAGTGGACTTGCTCTAGTGGCTGTTTGGAGCAGGGTAGGATATGGAGTGGGAGGTTGCTGTCTTTGTTTTGGGGGTGGGCAAAGAGCATGGTTTTTGTTTTTTTTGAGATTTATGACCAGTCTGTGCTCTTTAAACCAGGTTTCTGCATCTTTAAAGGAAAGTTGCAGGGAGTCCTGGAGGGAGGTAGTGTTATGGTGGGTGTCAAAGATGACGGCGTCATCTGCATACAGCAGAATTTTCCCAGAGCATGCACTGGGCAGGGTGTTAAGGTACAGTGAGAAGAGTAAGGGTCCCAGGATGGAGCCTGAGGGACCCCTGAGTGGATGGGACAAGTTTTGGAGAGTGCCCCATTAATTTTGACACGTTGGGAGCGGGCAGATAGGTAGCTGATGCACCAGGTGAGTGGTCCAGTAGCGAAGCCAGTGCGGCAGAACGCATCCAGCAGGAGGGGGTGGGAGACAGTGTCGAAAGCCTTTGAGAGGTTGATGAACACTGCCCTGGCTAGGGCACCAGAGTCCAGAGAGGAGTGTAGGAATGTTGAAAATTCCACTAGTGCAGTGCCGGTACTGTGCCCGGTATGGAAACCGTGCTGTTCAGGGCAGAGGACACTGTGTTTGGTCATGTACTCAGTGATTTGCATGGCAACCAGTTTTTCAAGGGCTTTGGAGAGGGGCGGGAGTATGGAGATAGGCCGGTAGTTCCCGGCTGATGACCTGTCACCCCCTTTGTGAATGGGAGTAACAATGGCAGTTTTCCATGCAGTAGGGAATTGCCCCAGGCAGAGGGATTTGTTGAGAAGGCTGGTGAGTGGGACAAGGACCTGATCCAGGACCAGTCGGAGAATGCTGGGGTCCAGGGAGTCGTTGCCGGGACTATTGCTTTTTAGTGCACAGATGAGGTGGAGTCTAGCTTCTTGGGCAGTTACCCTATGTAGGTGGAAGCTAGGGTGTTGGTGGGTTGGGGCTGGTAGGGAGGGTGGCAGATCAAATAAATTACTGGGGAGGATAGAGCTGAGGTCCATAAAGGATGTGTTGAGGAAGTTTGCTATGTTTGTAGGGTCTGTAATGGTAGTGCCGTCAATGGTGATCTGGGACGGGGGAGGGGAGCATGCGCTCCCGTTCAATTGTTTGACATTATCCAAAAAAGTTCAGGCACACCCCCAGGAGGAGGAGGTGAGGGAGGCCTGATAGTGGTCGGCCTTGGCTTTCCTGATGGCCCAAGTGCACTAGCGCGGCATTGTAGGCCTGCCTATCAGCTGGCCGGCCTGTTTCTGTTGCAAGGTGCCATAGGTTATCCCTAAGCCTGAGCAACTGTAATAGGGCAGGGGTAATCCAAGGCACATTATGTTTTTTTGTTCGGGCTGCCGTGAGGGGTGCAAAGAGGTCACAGGCTTTGTTAAAGGTTTGAGAAAAGAAGGCAAGGGCAGTGTCTATATCAGGAGCGTGGTGAATGGGGAGCCAGTTTGTTTGGGCAAGAAATTGCCTGAGGTTTTTCAGCCCACCTGGTCTGAAACGCCGGAGGAACAGGGCCTTATTGAACTTTATCAGAAAGTAATACACAAAGAGCACAATAAAGGACAAATGGCATATAAAATACCAGTCAGTGATCAGTAAAATGAACAGTGAGCGAAGTATTCATAGACATAAAACTATTGCTCAAGAACAATCTAAGCAGGTGAACTTTCCAATCAAGTTATAAAATGAACAATCCAGTCCCACCCTCCCTCCCTCCCTCCCTCCTCTTCCTCCCTCCTCCCTCCTTCTCCAGAGGCTGAGGTAATTCCAAGTGCAATGAAAACAGTAACATACGAGACATAACGAAAAGGAGCATCTCATTCTTGAAAAAGAAAGAAATGTATCAGGCTTAGATGCAGGTTCAGGCACAACTAATCCCAACCGTCTCCAAGAAAATGGGGTGTATGAGCCATAAGTAACCAACCATCACCCAACAACAAGGGTCAATAAAGTGAAAAGGGGTTCCCATATCCGAGTGTAACTCCTCTTGGAGTCTGACATATCTGCAATAATACGTTCTGCCTGCAAAGCAAAAAGGATTTCCTGGTACCATTCCACATATGTAGGGATGTTCTGATCGCACCAGTGTCGAAGGATAATCTTAGCGCAGGCCGATATTAGAGCAATATGTGGCTTCCGATTACCAATTAAGACCCCAGTGAAGTCCCCCAGTAGACAGATCTCAGGTGTGAAAGCCTGATCCAACCCCAGTAAGGGGTACAAGCGCTGTTTAATCTCCTCCCAAAAAGGCGTGACCTTTTCACAGGTCCAGAAAATATGAAGTAGTGAACCCCACTCCTTCTGACAGCTGGTACATAGATCTGAGGCCAACTCACCCATTCTGTAGAGTTTAATCAGGGTGTAAAACATATTATGTAATGTTTGGAACTGCATAAATCGATATCTGTCCCATTTAATGTTTTTATAAATAGCCGTCCAGCTGCAAGACCAGTCCCAAGAGCCTCCCTGAGAAGGAAGAACCTGATCGCAAGAGTAGAAGAAACTAGGTTCTCTCTCAGCAAGTAGCTCCCGCAACCATGCATAATAAAAGGCTATTGTGTGGGATGTAGGGGTGACCGATGTCAAAGGGAGCAATTTGTCCACATACTCTCTGGACCAGACACCAACACCAAAATGATAAAACAGCATGTGTCTAAGCTGGATAAACTTGAAACACAGAGATGATGGCCAGCTGAATTTCTGTTGAGCCTCTGCAAAGGTGATAAGCTTGCCAGCATGCAGTAGTTGTTGTACCGACAAAGACTCCAAGAAAGGCCAGGCTGTCTGGGTCAGCACTTTCCCGGCAATTTTCAGGTTAGGGTTTCCTAGAATGGGTTGAGAAATGTCTAAGTAGGGGTCCAAATTAAATGTATGACATAATTGTTTATGAGCATGAAGAGAATAACCCACAGGAGAGTCTTTGGGGCAGCCAGGAATCTTCTTGAAAGGAACATGCAACAAGGCACATGGGTTCAGACCTAGTTGAGAGCACGACTGTTCAGTGTCCAGCCATTGGGGGACATAGCCAGAGCCCAGGGCCCCAGAAACTGGACAGGACCAGGAAAGATAACGGGAACAATGTATGGCCAGATAATAAAGGTAGACATTAGAGACCTTTAGTCCCCCAGCCTCCTTCGGCTTCATTAGTTTAGCCAGAGTTCTCCGAGGAGGTGTATTTCTTTATTTTAAAGGCATTTTATAATCACAGTAAGAGTCTTCAGGAAAACGTAATTATGGATCAAAAATCACACTTCCTGGGTTTGTTTAAAGGCACAAGATACAAGAACAACACTCCCAAGGCATTTGATTATTGGTCTATAATTATTACATGCTCTGTTGTGTCTTACTGCTTATATAATGAACTACAGATTGTAGCTGCATTATAACATGGGTGAGAACATTGTAGCCATCCGATTAGTTAAACAGCAAAAGCAAAAGTGTAATTATCTGGCCATATTTACATTCCTGTACTTGTTTAGCCTGTGCACCAGGTTTAGCAACAATATCAATGCACCTCAACTGGAACTATATTGTTGTCTTCTGCTCCTATGTCATACAGAATGTTTTATTTAAAAAATCATAATTTTTCTTTAAAACAGTTTAAGTAGAGCCCGTTGTATGTGCAATAAGACGCTTCAAGGATGTGTAACTATGGTCATTAATCACAAATGGCGAATGCCTAACAACATACTCAAAGTGTATGATTATTGACTTATAATTACACACCCCTCATGTCTTATTGCATACATAACAGAACCAAAGAATGCTGACCAACACCCAGTGCAGTCCTGAGATCAAATTATGTCCATCAGCAAGTGTCACATGCTTGTGGTATTAAAACCAGATTTGCACCAATTCTTACCATGTTCATTTTAAGGAACACACATTGGTGAGGGTCTCTCATTTAACGTCCTCAGCCTCATTACAGCATATTTTCACAGATGCTTGTCAGACAGTATTACATGTCTAAGGCCAATAACCTATGGAAAGGAAGACTTTTCTAAAGGTGATAATCTATACTTTTTGATTGACAGGTGGCACTAATCCATTTCTAAGCATGGATTATCACCTCCTGTCAATCAGCAACAGTGGATTATTGCAAAGGGAAAGAAATCCATACTCGTGCCTCTAAAACAAACAGCAGTAGGAGATTTCCTCACACTGCTGCCATCATGCTTCACCCAGTCTTTGTTTCAGCTGAGCTAAAATGGCATCACGCTTGATTCCTCCAAATATACAGGACAGACAAGCCTTCATAGAGCAGCAAAAAATGTGAATACCACCAAAGCAACATTGTGTGACCTCAGGTTACTCACTGCTTATTTAGAGCACGTAGGAGAAAAATCAGAAGATTCATGAAATTCAGCTGAAAGTGAGAGTGACTGAAGCACGACGGCAGCAGTGTGAGGGAAAACTCCAGCTGCTGTTTGTTCTACTGCAACTTTCTTACTTTAATTGTGGGATTATCCATATAATATAAAAAATAAATGTTAAAGTGTGAGTTATAAGGTGACAATTCAGTCTCAGGGTTTGTGGAACATCGCAATCCACTCAGCCTTAGGCCTCATGGATTATTATGTTCCATAAGCCCCTCAACTGAATTATCACCTTGTAACTCACACTTCCCCATCGTTTATTCTATATGTGCTATATGTGATACGTGAAGCTAAAATTGACCATTACACAACCGGACACAGAATCACGTTTGCCCATTAGGTTATAATCCTCCGAGCTGCCACATCTGTCAGTTGTGATTGGACTCTAGTTTGCTAATGTCTGTTACTCATTTGTTTCAATGCTTTCTGTGTCTCTCATTACCAGCAAAAAGAGGAACCCTGGATCAGAGCGAAGGTAAGTAAGTCAGATTGGGAAATGAGCTCTAAAGAGCATTTTAAGGATATCTCAATGAATTAGTATATGTTTGCACTGCATAGTTATCCATCCCTGCTTATGCTGACCTGCTGGACCTAAAGTCCCTTCAGACCTTACATTAATATGTTTCTGTTTGTTTTATTTTATTGTTTAGTAGAACTACATCAAAAAGCCAATGGAATAATGCAGGTATCTTTCTTAAGTCTGAAACAGAGATGGCAAAAGTTTAAATAATTGCTTTTTGTCTGAGTTCTGCAAAAAATTAGGTTTCCACAGACTGCAGCATTCTGTGCAGAGATCACAATGGGAGGTGCCAGCGGGGGGACAGAATGTACAAGTGATAAAAGAAGAGCACCTTTTGGTTGGGGCACAGTAAGGGTACATACCTGCAAGCCTCTTAGTGCCAATTGGTGGACTTGCCATTAATAGTATGTAAACAGTGAACCTGCCCAGCCAGATCCTGTTGCTTCCTGTCCCCCATAGTCAACGCCACCCACAAACACTGCAGAAAAAGAAAGGTGCCTCATCCATCTGTTTAATTCCTCCCTAATCCATACTTGCTTCTGAAGCACGGAGCTCACTCTTTTTTTCCCTGCGCACTTCCTGAAATCTGTGGGTGGTAAAACTCACAGTAGTATGACGTGCTTTGTATCGCCTAATTCAGTGTCTGCCTTGAGGTGTGGGTGGGCGAAGGCAGGGCTGCTGCAAATGTGTTCTTTCCAGCTGGATGCATTCAAAGCAGCACCACCACTACACACACCAACACACATGATGGAATTTGAGATACACCTTGTATAGTACAGACTGTTACTGTGACTTGCACACAGTCTAACACATAGTCATACCACATAAATACTACAGAATAAATTACTGCCAGGAGCTACGCCACATTTGTGGCTAATGGAATGTGCCTGGGGGCCACTAAGAAGTGAGATCAGTGCCAAAAAAGCAAGGTAGGGTTGGGGAAGGGATGAGCAGATGGGGGAAGATATTAATGCAGAAACATAGACTCTCACAGCAGATAAGGACCACTTGGCCCACCTAGTCTGCCCATTTTTCCCTAGCTACAGTATCACTTCAGACTGTAATTGATCTCTGTCTCTTTCTCTCTACCCCCTCCTTTCCACTAAGATTTCTAGTATCACCCCAGTTCGCTACTACCTACCCTCGCTAAATTTCAGGAACACCTTGTCTCATCTCACCTATTCTCCTTCCTTGACACCTCCTCCTTTTTCACTCCCTTCCAATCTGGATTTTGGTAGAACCACAACAGCGCCACCTCCCTACTTAGGCTCACTGACTCTATCCATTCAGCCATTGGTAATGGTCACATCACACCTGCTATCTTTGTCGACCTTGTAAAGGCTTTTGACTCTGCCTCCCACACCCTCCTCCTTGAGACCCTCCTGTCAGCTGGCCTGTCCCTGCCGGCCTGTAACTGGTTCAAAGCCTACCTAGTGGGTAGAACTCAATCAGTTAAAATAGCTGACTCAATGTCCCCACCACTAACCGTTTCTTCAGGTGTGCCTCAAGGCTCTGTACTTGGCCCACTCTTATTCTCAGTTTTTCTAAATGACCTACCGTCGGTATGCTCCACGTCCTCTATCCATATGTACACTGACAATACTGTCCTGTTCACCTCTGACCATTTCCCCTCTGATGTGACAGCCAGCCTACAGCTCGACTTCAAGTAACTTTCAGCATTGGCTAAGCTCGCACCATCTCTTCCTTAACGCCAAGAAGACCGTCTCCATGACCTTTGGCACTAGGCAGAGACTCTCTAGGCTGCCCTCCCTACCCTCCTTTCACACCTTAGTTGGGACCACATTAGAAGATACCACCTGTTTCAGATACTTGGGTGTCTGGCTTGACCAATACCTTAACTTTTCTGTACATGTCGACGCCATCCTGAAAAAACTGTGCCCCCAAGCTTGGCACTCTTTACAGGAATTGTAGATGCTTACCTCTGTCGGCTAGGCATGACTTTGTTCAGAAAATGATTTTCCCTATTTTTGACTATTGTGACATAGTCTACAGTGCTGCTCCCAAGTCTTCCCTTTCCAGATTGGACTCCTTCTTCAATGCTTTCTGTCGCTTTGCTCTCGACTCCCCCACCCATACCCATCACTGCACCCTATATCACTCTCTAGCTTTCCCCTCTCTGGAGTACAGGCGACTCTCTCACTGTGCAAAATTTACTTCTAAATTCTGGTTTGGGACTCTCCCCCCCTCTTAACTCTCCTCTTCTCTTGCCATCCCACCCTCTTCATCCCACTCTCTCAGATCTACTGACTCACTCACCCTGGCTATTCCTTGTCATTCCACTGCCATAGGCCAGGGCACTGACTCCTTCCGATTCCCAAAACTCTGGCATTCACTACCCCCTCCCATCAGGCACTCCTCATCCCCGTCATCTATTTCCCAGTCCCTGCATAACTTCTGTTCCTCTACCTGCACTTGTCCTTGACCCAGACTGCACTTATTTTGCTGTTGAATATAACTGCACTTGTCATTGTCCGTGATTGATATGCGCATGGTAAGTTATGCTATGTTTATGTATACATTACTGTTTAATGGCTCAGCTTATGGGCCACCCATGAACTTCCCTCCCTGCATAAATGTATATCTTACTTTGAATTGGCCAATACAATCCACCAACCAGTTTAAAAGTGTATCTGCATTGTATGCCTATGTAAGCCTTACCCTGTGTATAATTGTATATCTGTATTGTATTACCTATATAATCCACTACCCTATCCCCCAGGACGCACCGTGAGATGAGCAACTTGTTGTTCAGTGTGTTTTTCTGGTAAAAACGCTTCAATAAATAAATAAATAAAATATGCCTGTCTCATGTATTTTTTTTTTATTCAAATTTTATTAGCAAATTTTCCACATTAAGAGGCAGTTAACATGAAAGTAAGACTAGAATACAGCAACTTATTACGTTAAGACTTCCCCAGCCTCCCCCCTCCCATACAGCAGTTATATATCAGTGTGTCACTTAAGTTCAAAGCTATTATACAAGAGTATACAGGGCTGTTTGCTCTGGAACACTACTAAATCTGAGCAGCTAAAATTAGAGCGTGAAGGGGATCCCATATTTGAGTATAAACAGATAATCTGTTGTGAAGGCTGGCAATCGCCTTTTCAGTACGCAGGTTAGCAAGGATTTCATTCACCCATTCCTGTAAAGTTGGAGTAAACTTGTCTTTCCAATGATGTAAAATAAGCTTCTTGACAGATAGAGCTATCATAGAAATATGAAACCTTCTCACTTTGACTCTAATAGAGGACATGTCCCCGAGGAGACAGACGTCAGGCGTGAAGTGCTCCTGTAAACCCAGTATAGGATCTAGGGAAGCTTTGATAGAGTCCCACAACTGGGAGATTTTGGGACAGGCCCAAAATATGTGAAGGAGTGTTCCTTCCCCCTGAGAACATCTAACACATATGTTTGAGTCCAACAGACCCCATTTCTTTAACTTAACCGGAGTATAATACATATTATGCAGAATATGATATTGCATAAGGCGTAACCTATCTTGGGAGACAAATTTATGGCAGGACCTCCACAAAGCTTGCCAGTTAGGTGAATATTGAGGAAATAAGGAGATCCAGAACCTCGTCAGTCCAAAAGAGTCCCCATATCTTTTGTGAAACAAAACCTGATATAATTTGGATACACTACCTGAAGACCCAAGTAGAGAAGAAAATTCTGGTATCAGGGCCCCAACCGTCTGATTGGGAGGGGTATTACCGATCACTATTGTGAGTAGGTGTCTTATCTATACTGCTTTAAAATGTGAGAATGCCGGGATGCTAAATTTCTGAATAAGGTCACCTACGGATAGCCATTGCCCCTCCTCATCCACAAAAGAAAGTACTATCCCATCACCCAATTGGGGCAACCAAGTGCGGGGAATCTGCTGCTTGTTCATAGTGAAAGATGGGGAATTCCAGATAGATTGAGCCAGATCTAACTGAGGAGTGTAACACAAGAAAAAAGCAAAGTTGCGCATATACCCTTAAAGAAGTGGCAACTATGGGACACTTCTCGGCAACATGCACCTGATACACTTTTACATAGAACAGAGTTAGGGGATCCAGATTCATGGACCGAATTGAGTCCAACTCTATTCTAAGCCATGTCGGCTGCACCTTTTCAAGACCCGGACTTACCCATTTCAGACATTTTGCCAGATGGCTAGCCCAATAATATATGGCCAAATGGGGAATCCGCAGGCCCCCCTCAGATTTTGGAGCAGCCAACTTATAGTAAGCCTGTCGGGGGTATTTGTCAGACCAGATAAACTTGGTAAAAATGCCATGCAATTTCTTAAACCAGGATAACGGAATAAAAGTATTGAGAGATAAAGGGTAGAAAATTCGTGGGAAGATGTTCATCTTGATTATGTTAATCCGGCCCCAAAGCGAGATAGGGAGCTTAGACCATCTGTCGACATCCTGAATTATAAGCTGGGAAAGGGGCTCCAGATTTTCCCTAAACCACACCGAAGGGTTACGAGTCAGTTTAATACCCAGGTATTTCAATGACCTGGGGGACCAACATAAATCTAAGGGGGCGATATCAGTCTTAAATATCTTGTGATTTAAAGGGAAAAAGGAAGATTTGTTAGCATTAAGTTTATAATTGGATAAGGCGCTAAATTTAGCAATTTCACCCAACAAAATCGGGACAGAAGATACCGGGTGGGATAAGTACACAAGGAGATCATCCGCATATGGAGAGATCTTGACCTCATGACGCCCCACCCAGATGCCTTGTATTCCTGCATTATTAAGGATATTTTGAATGAGAGGTTCGAGATACAGGTTAAATAAAAGGGGAGAAAGGGGACAACCCTGTCTAGTACCTGAATGTAATGAAAAGGACTTAGAAAATGCACCATTTCCCAAAATTCTTGCTGTAGGTGTTTTGTATAATGCAACGATCCAGGATATAAAGACAGGAGGAAACTGGAAGGCCTCAAGAACTTGGAACAGAAATTTCCAGTTCACACAATCAAATGCCTTGCGTCCCTGGAGACCGAGAAGACATGAGAGAGGGTAAGCAAGTGGTCTGATGACGAACGTCCCTTCATGAATCCAACCTGTGCCATGCCTATTAAATCAGGAAGAACTACAGATAATCTGTCAGCCAGTATCTTCGAAAGGATTTTAATATCTTGATTTAAAAGAGATATGGGCCTGTAGCTTTGAAGTAACTCAGGATCCTTATCTGGTTTAGGGAGAAGAACAATCAGGGCCTCGAACAGGTAAGGGTCCGCCTCTACCCCAGATAAAATGTACTGAAATAGGCGATAAAGTACTGGCAATAAGAGGTCATGAAAAACTTTGTAGAATAAAGAGGAGAACCCATCCGGTCCTGGGACCTTGTCTGAGGGTAGCCCTCTAATAACCTCGGAGATTTCCTCCTGGGATATAGGAGAAGCCAGAAAACCCTTGTGTTGCTCCGATAGAGAGGGCAGGTGGGAGTCTCTTAAGTACTCCTCAAGAATCCCAGGACAAGGAGGATTCTCCATGTCCCTGTACAATTTTTCATAATATAAAGCAAACTCCTGCACTGTCTCAGTAGGGGATACTCTTAGAGGCCCATCTGCCATTGCCTGAATTGGTGGGATAAATCTTGCGGATTCCTGTTGTTTTAAGCGCAATGCAAGCAGGCGCCCTGCTTTCTCTCCCTGATCCATATAACTGGCTCTGGTTTGGATTATAGCTAGTTCTGCCTTTTCCCTTAGCAGCTCTAGATATCTATCTTTGGCCGCCAGGAGTCTCTTCTAGTCCTCATTAGAGGAACTAACAGAGAGATTCGCTTCAAGGGACTGGATTTGGGATAATAGTGATAGCAGCTCTTCCTCCTGTACCCTTTTCCTTTTAGGCGCTATACTGATAAGAAACCCCCTCATGTATGCTTTAAAGGCCCCCCCATAGAATGTCCAGCTTGGCACTGTCTAATGGGTTAGATGAGAAAAAGAACTCAATTTGCTCTCTTATAAGTTTACAATACTTGGCATCCTTAAGGAGCTGGTCATTGAGCTTCCATCTGGTCTCCCTTTTAGGTGAATTAAGGAATGTCAAGTTACATACCACAAGGGAGTGGTCAGAAATGGGACCAGGTTGGATTGAGGCAGACTTGACCCCGGGCAAGAGACCCTGAGAGATAAATATGTAGCCAATGTGAGACTGTGAGCCGTGCACCATTGAAGTGAAAGTGAACTCCCTGGAATCAGGATGCAACACGCGCCAGACATCACAGATCCTGCACTGATCTACCAGATCTTTAAGTGCCCTCTGCCCCGGGGACATCCCCCTTAGCCCACTACCTGACCTATCCAGGTCAGAGTCTATAACCTGATTGAAGTCACCCCCCATAATAATCCTGATGGGAAGCATTGGAAGCATAATAGTTATCAGCCTCATAAAAAACCCCGGGTCATCAATGTTGGGTCCATATATACTGCCAAGTAGAAGTGGTACTGACCAAAGAGTGCCTTTGACTAAGACAAATCTGCCCCCCCGGATCCTTGATAACCTGCGTGGAAACAAAGGGAATGCTTCTATTAATGATTAGCATGACCCCACAACTTTTGATGGAGCCCTGAGCGTCATAGACCTGACCCACCTGTTGTCTCCTTAATTGTAAAACTTCAGATTCTAGTAAATGGGATTCCTGCAAAAATGTTATCTGAGACCGCAATAAACTTAAATGTTTAAGCACCTGATATTGTTTGGATTTTTTCCTGATCAGTTTAACATTCCAGGTAGCAAAAGTCACATCATTAGCCATCTAACTAAGATTAATGAGCTTAATATCCTCAGCCCTGTATAAGAATATCGAGAAACATTCGACCAGATTCCAATTATTACTGCTGTATGGTCCTCCCTCCCCCACCCCCATCCCTCCACAATTATCCCTTCCCTCCCTGTGTATTAGGACAAAGGACCCTGTACAATAACAACAAAGGGAAATTATCCAGATTCCATTAAATGCTGCTGTGTCCTCCTCGTACTTCCATCCCCAAGCAAACTGTTTCCTCCCCAATCCTCATAATACCCCCAATGATGAACGAAAGTATCCAATCCTTAAGCTCGAACTTCCCACCCCCATCCACCCCAACTGTCACAAACAGCGCCAGCAAAGTACCACGTCCCTTCCTCCCCCCTAGCCTCCCAAAAAAGCCCCTCGGCCCCAAACAAGTACAACAACCCTTCCCCCCTAAACAGCAGACTTGAAGTCGAAACCGAGAAAGCTCTGCTACCTAAACAGTTCTTGGTAGCTTAAAAAGAGAAGCTGGGCTTATAGCATAGGAGCGCAGCGAGTGTGCTGCTATAATTAACTGGATGTCTATGGCCTGCCAAGAGAGAGACCCGACGCACAGAGATCCCAGGTAACTAACATCAAAATAAGGTTCTTGACCTCGGCGTCACGCCAGCGTCAAATCAAATAATACAATAAAGGTAAACATCAGTTGGCCAGACATTAAAGGAGGGAGCCATACAAGTGAAACTTAGCCCCGATTAGCAGGATTCTTATAACCTGCTAAATGAACACAGGTGCCCCGAAATCCTGGGAAAATAATGAGAGAATTAGGGCTCTTTTACCTCGGCATCCTACCATACAAAAACCAACTAGCGTAGTAGTGGGTATGTTTATTACCCCAGACTTCAAGCATGGAGCTTTACTGAAGAAAGTCAGCCCCGGGTTGTCAGCTAACACTGAACTAATAATCCTATGAGCTGAGCTCCCTCTTGTGGCCACAGAGTAAAATTCAAATGCCCAGCACTTCTCCTGGATTAATCTACCCCCAGAACTGAATCGTGAGCCTGAGTGATATTATTTTACCATTCCCTTTATACTGACAATAGCGTTCCTAAAAAGACCAAAACACAGAACACTTTCCCCCAGTTGAGCAAACAATACGTTCAGAACAAATCCAAAATACGAATTGCAGTCCCATGTTTGAGTTCAAAACAAAAGAGTCTCATACTGAGTTAAGACAGCGAGATAACAGCTCTGTTTCCCCCGACAACGAGATCCTTTGGATTCAATCAACGCCTGTTATCCTATTCAGCATTCTACATAAAAGGCAGACCCATCTTGACAACGCAGCTCTCCCCTTCATCATAGACAGAGGGCTCCTCATGGGTCACGAAACAGGTCAGGTAGAGCAAGCTTGAGGCCAGTAAGAGCAGTATCAGGATCTTCATATGCTGACCAAGATCCATTCACTAAAACTTGCAGCTTAGCTGGGTACCCCATCTTAAACTTGAGCCCAGCAGCAATAATCTTGGTCACAATGGGATGAAATGCTGTACGCTTCTGTCAAACAGATCCCGGCAGATCCTGTGCTATTTTTAGCTTTGAGTTTTCCCAACGGACCTCTTGTAGGTCTCTCACTTTAGACAGAAAGTGTTACCTTTCCAAAAAATTGAGAAATCGGCATATAATAGGGCGGGGATCAGCCCCCAAAGGAGGTTTTGGTCGTAGGGATCTATGCGCCCTCTCAATAATATACGCAGAGCCCGAAGGGAGAGGGACCGGCCACTCATTCTACCAACTTCTGTACAAAAATGATAGCATTCTGGCCCTCTTCACCTTCAGGTAGCCCCAGTATTACAACATTATTCCTGTGGCTGCGGCCCTCGAGGTCCTCCAACTTTGTTTCAACTCGAGAGAGCTTCTGCCGTACTGCTGCTAGCCCAGGATCTACCCTTTCCAGATGCTTCTCCAGTGAAACAATGCGAGCTGTATTATCCGAGGTTATTGTAATGACCTTGTCCAGCTTTTTAGACAGGGCTTTGAGCTCAGTTGCCATTTCTTTGACTTCCTCATGGAAGGGCTTGAATTCTTCGAGGAACCTGTTCAGGTTAAAGGCTCTTGATCCGATGCTTGGCTAGGATGGTCAGGCCTGTTTGATCCACTCGAGGCCCTAGGTTTCTTCGGGGCCTTCTCGGGGGTAACTGGCGGAGTGTGTTTTTGTGGGGCTTTTTTCATGTAAGCCTCCATGAATGCTCAAACTCGCGACTCCGAATCCTAAGGTGGTTAGAAGGCAGACTCAGAGGATACCAAGGGGTTTTAGGTGGTTTAGCAGACCGAAAAAGACGGTTTTATAATCGGGAGGCTGGAGCTGTGCGGAGGAGCTTCTATTCAGCACTCTGCATCACGTGGTCTCCCTATCTCATGTATTCTTGAACTCTAACACTATGTTTGCCTCCACCTCCTTCACTGGAAGGCTGTTCTAGGAATCCACCACTCTTTTGTGAAGAAGTACTTCCTCACGTCTGTTTTGAATTTACTCCCTCCAGCTTCATAACATGTCCCCTCGTTCTTGAGCTTCTTTTTTTGTCAGAAATACTTCCTCCTCTACCCTATTTACCAGCATTATGTATTTAAAGATCTCTATCATATCCCCCTTCCTCCTTCGTTCCAGGGTGTATATATTGAGGTCCTTCAGTCTCTCATTGCAGGGCTTTTGGTACAGACCCTGCACCATTTTAGTTGCCCTCCTCTGGACTGTCTCCACTCTATGTCCTTGAGGAGATGTGGTCTCTGGAACTGGACACAGTACTCCAAGTGGAGTCTTACCAGTGATCTATTGAGGGGCTTTCATTGACTGTAAACGAGTCAGGCAAGCAATGGAGGTGTTACAAGAGGGACACTAGCTTCGGCAGGGCCCACCAATGGCACATACTATAGGTTACAGGAAGCCCATTATGTAGTCTGACTGGAAGGGGATAGCATAAAGCTTACAGACAGTTTGGGTGGGCCGCCCTGCAAGGCAGCAGTGCGTGATGCCCTCCTTGGGAGGCTGGGGTTAGAGTGGGTACCCTTGAACCTCACACTGAGCCAGGCTGCAGCTGAGCATGTGGCCCTCTGCTCCAGTTTTAGAGTGGCTCTGACATCAGCTTTGCTAGCAGCTGTGCACTCATGCCCCCTTGCTGTTGGAAGGGTGCAGCCATGGTAGGCTGACCTTTGGGGTGGGAGCAGGGAAAGAATAAGAAATAAAGATGTTTTCTGTGATGGCAGATGGATTTGAGCTGTGAACAGATTCTGGCGGAACTTGAACAGATCACACATTTTCAAGTTTGACTTGATCCCAGTGTTGATGTTTTAGAGGTTCACACAGCCATAGTTCTTACAGCATTTCACTTCTCGAGAGTGGTGTGTGTGTGTGTGTGTAGTTCATTGTTTAATTGTTTGTACTTGTTGCAGTAAGCTGTTGTTTACATATTGTAACCCCTAGGTGGCGCTATCCCAAGGGCTACCCCTGCCTGCTTGGCTAGTAGCAGGTTTAGGGGCCTGAGTTCTGAAACGGGTGACTCCATCCCGGAGGTCAGGTTTGGTAGTGGTCAAACAAACCTGAGCACAGCCCTCCGGGACACTGTAACCCCCCTCTTTCCTTACTAGTGGCCAGAACAATCCACAATAATCACTTTGACAGTACCCCTGATACACCACACAAGTACCCACACTGTTTGCACTTACCACCAGGGCTTTCCTCTGGCCTGGACCTGGGGACCCCCTGTAAAACAAGGTTATACACAGCAAATAACAGCAGTACAGTACTCTTGCACAAACTGGAACCACGTCAGGGTAAATGCAAAAAAGAGTTAGATCTGATTTATTTAAGGGACTTGAACAAGGGAGGGGTGTAATCAGGTTAATTTGCTTAAAGGCTGTATCAATCAAACAGTTATGCATACCCTTCAGGGTCCATAAACAGTCACACACTCTGGGTACCCAGATGGAGAACGGTGGGCTAGCCAGGAGCGTTACAGCTGGTTGGGGCCCTGTGATGGAAGAAACAACATGCACAACACACACTATTTGTAATCCGGAGCCGGAGGGCTCAGTTCGTGAAAAGAAAACAACAAGACAATCAGATGACACACTTTTAGATTAAGCTGTTGTTGCAGGGAGCTACCCTGATGATTACTCACGATACCCAAGACTGGACACAGGCTGGACGAAAATTGAGACTGCAGGTGGTTGATCTGGAGTGCAAGGAGAAGCAGGGCCCACACAAATCGCCGCAGCATCGTTCCTGTTTAAGCGTGGAGCAGGGGGATGATCCCCAGGCAGGTCTCTCGTTGATGGGTTTCTCTGTGCAGTGGGTAGTCTGGCTGGGCCAGTGTGGCAAGGCCCCGGCCAAATGGAGACAAATTTGGATACGGTCCGTTTTGGGCTGGATACAGCTTCCAGCAAGCAGAACACAGTTCACACAGCGGGGACCCAAATCACAACCCACTAACAACTCACAGCACATGTACATGTAAGGAAATTTTACTATACCAGGCAAACCGCTCTCCAGTCACGATCGCAGAGTCTCTGCACAAACTGGGGATTCAAAAGCAGCTGGAAATCCTGACAGGCCAATAGCATTCAGCAAAATCTTCGGTCTTCTTCAGGTATGAGCCTGGTAAAAATCAGTGACTTACTTCATTCTCACAAACTCAGATTTAGTCTGAAATTATTCTCTTTTCTCCCTCTCAGGGGCAGCAAGCAGACATGCAGGCCACAACTCAGGCCTTTCCACAATTCTCCCGTGCAAAACTACTCAGACGGCTGCTTGACTGTCTCAAGCTGTTGTTTCTTCAGCTTCCAACTTAGATCTGACTCAACTGCCAGCAAGCCTGGGACTTTCCCCAGAACCCAAAAGGTTCGGTTGGCTGATCTGTCTGTCAGTCACAATAAAGGCTCCCCCTTCAGGTGCAAAAAGGTGCCAAAAGCCCAAAACTACAATTCCTACAGATTTTGACTCCAGACAGCTCCTGTAGTCTGGCTCCATTTTAGATCCCACCAGTACTGATTGGTCTAATTCGTCAGTCCAGGACCAAGATAGTGGAGATAAACAAAACAGTCCTTGCTGCAAAGAAGGCAGGTTAGACGAATTACATTATTATTGCCACTCTAAATGATTTTCAGCAAATAGTTACATCTTTCAACAGAGCTCCCTCTCAGATTACTTATGACTGCAATCCAGGCAGCTCTTAAAGAGACAGTACCCAGAGGCTATACAGGCACTCTCTGGCAATCACATTTAAACTGCTAAAATGCAGGACACCAGCCTGGCAGTGAGCATTTAGGCAAGCTCAAGGAAGACTATTTGGGAACCCCCATTTGTATGGGGGTTATACCCTTCCCTGCCTGGAGAAAACTTGGCATCCGCGTCAAGTCTGTACCATCATGCATCAGTTAACATAAACTTATTACTTTACTATACATATTCACTACATTTCCCAATACTTTGTTCATTCTGACAATATATTAGGCATATTTCACACAAGTCAGTTGAACATTACTATGCTAAATCAGGTAATAACTTCTTGTGCCTTGAACAATGCAAGAGGGGGCCCTTCCCTGTCAGCTAACTTGGGGCTGGATGGGGCAGGGGCACCATACCTAGAAGACAGAACAGTCAAATTGGAATTGGCACTTAGGCTCAGTTTAGGCAGTGAGCTCTGAGAAACATAAGCCCCTTTGTGGACCCCATTGAGAGGCAAATCCACTGGCCTCCCGGGAGAATCATAACTGAAGCGTACTACTGGCTTGACAGCTCACCCAGTCTTTCTGTGGGTGACAACTACAGTCTCTGTACTCTCAGCACTGGTCTGGGGGCTCTCGTCACTTGTGAGGGGTGCCTCTGCCTGGATGGGAACGTCCAAACTTGGGACACTGTCGGCTCCTTGCTCTGCAGGCTCTGTTTCTACAACATTTGACTCGTTTTGTGAAGGCTCAGGCACAATCAAACTCTGAGGCGCTGAAGGGGGGTTGTCAGCGCTCTCATGGTGTTCTTCGTATTCTGGTATGTCACCAGAAGGACTCATTCCATCAGCCCCTCCGTCAGGAAGATCATACAGTTCCACAATACACAGAGACTCAGCATCTTCAGATGTGATACTTTGCACTTCACTTTCAGGGAGCATTGGCTCCAAGGACAAAGCTGGGGGGTTAGGCAGTCCAGAAGGCCCAGCTTCATCCCCACAATCATGGGGTTACCTCGAAACAGCTGACTCAGTTCATAAGAGGGGTAATAGGCATAGTCACACTCACTTTCATCAGAAGTGGACTGATGGTCACTATCATTCTGGGCTTGCTGCAGAGGAAACCTTAAATCTGTGACCACTGAGGTAGGTTGACTCTGTGTCTTTCTTGCAGCAGCATGAGTCACCGACCCAGGGGGCTCAATTTCTGGGGTTCAGCCTCAATCATGACTTGGCCGATAGGCAGCAAGTGGTTACGGTGCATGGTCTTGACAGCTTTGGAGCTGTTCTCTGGGCACACCTTGTACACAGGTAAATCATCCAACTTTCCAACTACTACATGGGGAAGATGGTGCCACCGATCAGCAATTTTGTGTTTGCCATGCAGTCCCAATTGTGTAACAACACATGGTCTCCAGGTTGAAGCTCTTGAGCCTTTACTTTTTTATCATGCCTCTCTTTGTTGGCTAGATTTCTCTTGGTGGCCATTGTCTGGGCCAGTTGATAGGCATGGTTCAATTGAGCTTTCAGGTTTTGTACATATTGCAAGTAGTTTATGTCTCGGACCCCATCTGGAGAGACCCCAAAACAGACATCAACTGGCAGCCGGGCCTCTCTCCCGAACATGAAGCAGTATGGGGAGAACCCAGTAGTGTCATTTTTTGTGCAATTGTATGCGTGTACCAAGGTGCTAATCTGCTAGCTCCATTTATGCTTATCTTTTGGGTGGAGAGTGCCCAGCATGTCTAGAAGGGTGCGGTTAAAACGTTCTGGTTGAGGGTCTCCCTGCGGGTGATGGGGGTGGTTCTTGACTTTCGCAACCCCCATAGAGAGAGCATTTCTTTGATTAGTCGACTCTCAAAGTTTCTGCCCTGGTCAGAGTGGATCCACTGGGGGGCACCACAGTGGACGAAGAAATTTTCCACTAGCACCTTGGCCACGGTAGATGCCTTTTGAGCTTTGGTGGGAAAAGCTTGTGCATACCGTGTGAAATGATCCGTAACCACTAACACATTACCAGTGTTCTACTGATCGGGTTCTAAACACAAGAAGTCTATGCAGACTAGTTCCACGAGGGTGCTGGTAGTAATATTAACAAGGAGGGGGGGCAGCCCTCTGAGGCAGGGATTTTCTTTGCAGGCAGCGACTACAAGTCTTTACATGGTGCTCAACATCGGCTCCCATTTTGGGCCAGTAGAAGCGAGATCATACCAGGTCAAGGGTTCTATCAATACCGAGGTGTCCCATGTGATTGTGGAGAGACCTCAGTACCAAATCTTTAAAGGCCGTGGGCAGGACCAGTTGTTGCTTGTCTACTTTGCCACTATGATCTACTGTCTATCTATACAACAACTGATTAAGCAACTTCAATCTGGGTCCTTCTTTAAACAGAAAAGCAGTTCGCAAGTCAGTGGAACGTAACTTAGACACATCTTTCCCCGCACGCAGGGCATCAAGTGCTGGCTGAATCATAGGATCTTGGAATTGAGCCCACTGAATGCTGTCATTGTCAAACTGAGGTAGTGCACTAATATCTAGAGTAGAGAAGTGGCAATAAGCAGCTAGTATACATGTGTCAGAAGGGCCCAAGCAATCTACTAAACAGTCCACTGTGTCCGCAGACATCTGTTCATCTCTATCAAACTTTTGGCACAGTGCTCGAATATCAGGTTCAGACAGCCTGACCCAATCACTCTTGGAAGTGAGCTTCATGATAGGGTGTCAGCATCAGTATGGTTCAGGCCTGGTCTGTATTCGACGGCATAATCATAGGTTGATAATGCAGAAAGCCACCAGTGCCCAGTGGCATCTAACTTAGCTGAAGTCTGTACATAGGTCAACGGGTTATTGTCAGTCTTCACCAATATCTTTGCCCCATAGAGGTATTCATGAAACTGGTCAACGATGGCCCATTTTAGAACAAGGAACTCCAGCTTATGCACAGGGTAGTTTCGTTCGGACGAGGTCAAGCTCCTACTGGCGAAAGCTACTGGCCATCCTCATGGTCTTGATACAGCACTACTCCTAGACCCTGCAGACTAGCGTCCGTATGCAGCACGTAGGGTTTGGTGGGGTCAGCATAGGCGAGAATGGGGGCATGGGTGAGCTGGTATATGATCTCATGGAAGGCTGCTTCACAATCGGGCATCCAGCAGGGCCCAAAGAGTTCATCTGGGTGGAAGTATACTTTTTCTGGTTCTTTAACGGACCCTTTTTTGTATTTACGATTGGTAGGAGGGTAACCCTGGGTAAGGTTCAAGAGTGGGCGAATCACCTTGGAATAGTCTTTTATGAACCTGCAGTAGTAGCCACAGAACCCCAGGAAATGTAGTTCTTTCAGATTATGGGGCTGGGGCCAAGTAGTCAGTGCTTCTGCCTTACTGGGATCAGTCTCTATCCCTTTTGTAGATACTGTGTGCCCCACATACTTCACGGAGGTTTGGAAAAACTGGCACTTGTCAATGGACAGCTTGAGGCTGAAGTCTTCCAGTTGGTCTAGGACTTTAAACAGTCAGTTCTCATGCTCTTCTAAGGTGCTCCCAAACACAATGACATCGTCCAAGTACACCAGGCATTCCAGCAAATTCATAACTCCCACTGCACGTTTCATCAGTCACTGAAAGGTGGCCGGGGCACCCGATTTCCCCTGTGGCATCTTCAGAAACTCGTAGGACCCCAATGGACAGATGAAGGCTGTTTTCTCATGGTCTTCTGGGGCCATCGGGATCTGGCAGTATCCGCTGCAAAGATCCAACACCGAGAACCCTTTGCTCCCATTCAAGCAGTCCAGGGCATCTTGTATACGAGGCATAGTGTATTGTGTATTGGTTTGGGATAGTCCGCCGGTTCAGGGTTCGATAATCAACACACATCCTCACAAACCCATTCTTCTTACACACAACCACAATGGGAGAGGCGTATGGGCTCCTGGATTCTTGTATCATGCCAGCAGCGAGCATTTCCTGCAGGTGTCTTCTCACATCATCTGTGTCTGCTGGGGCTAGGCGTTGGGACCTCTCTCGAAATGGCCGTTCATCGTGCAGGCGTATGTGATGCTTCACACCCTGGATACATCCCACATCCCATTTCTTCAATGAAAACACTTGGTCTCTCTGGGCAAGTCTCTTGCTAATTCCAGTCTTCCATTCAACTGGCAACGGGGAGTCACCAAAGTCAAACAAGTCTGGGGTCACTCTCTCCTTCTCACCAGGGTGCTTGTTGCTGGGCAATACTGCAGTGTCTGCACAGTGTGCCATAGCTAGGGTGCACTCTATGTTTATCCAGATCTCCTGATCTGACACATTGTGAATCTGGACCATCACTCGTCGTGCATAGGTATGGACATGAGCAGGCAAGATGCTGGGCTTGACCAGTAATCCTTCTGCTAATTTTCCATTGCCTGGTGCATCCAACATCAGTATTTTGTTCTTGACATTTTTCCGGAGGCGGACCTCCCCTTGAATGGTACACCGGGCGTTAGGGGCCAGTACCATTGAATCGGGATCCTTCTTCCACACGATCCCCACCGGTTCATCCTGGTCTACTTCCTTGAGTTTCTGTTGCAAATCATAGGCCCTCTTGATCAGAGCCAGAATTCTCAGGGTGCTCCTAGTCCACCGTCCTTGTTTCTCGTGACAGAGTTGTGCCAGTCTCACAAAACATATGGGTGTTTATCCCAATTAACAGGGGGACCCCATCATACAGTCCGGTGGGGAGGTGGGGGGGACGCACTAGGTCCAATGTCTCTACTCGCTCCTCTATACCAGTTACAGTTGCAGGTAAAGACAACCAGAGGAGGACATACCCTAGGTAGGGATAAGACTTGTCGCTCAGGCCCCACACATGTAGGCCATCCAGGGATTGCAGAGGCACACCAGATAAGTGTTTGTCAAACCAGTCCTGGAATACAGTGGTCACTTGCGACCCACTGTCAAGCACAGCCCAAGTATGAATACCATTCACAGTCACCGTAGTCTCCATTGAAGGGGCCACTATTTTGGACCAGTCTGGAGAGGCAGTAGCAGAGGCCTGGACAGATGATTTAGCCACAAAGAAATTTGAGTTAGGGTTTCCCGAACCCTCACTGCGGTCATTTTGGGCACCCCTTGGCCATTGATTTGCTTTTCGGAGCGCCCCTTGGAGTCTGTTTACTACTCTTTCTAAGTCATTCTGAGACTGGCATTCTCTTTTCATATGGCCATCCTTTCCACAGTTGTGACAAATTATATACTCCTGGGTCATCCTGGGAGAGAATATCGTATGAGTAACTGAAGCAGTAGTAAGAGATTGGGGTCTAGTATCTGACTGCAGCGGTGAGAGTGGTGCAGTGTGTCCTAACAGTTCCTTTAGAGTGGCAGTCAATCCGATGATCTCAGCCTGGGAGCCACTCTCAGTAGTGGATGCCTGAGGGTGCACCCCCAACCCCATGGTAGTCATGTCCTGAAAGGGACCAGAATCTTGTTCCATGGGGGAAACCCTTGCAGAGGCACCTGTCTTCAACTCTCGGACTTCCTTTGGTAGCTCGTCTTTCCAATGCTGGGCCCAGGGCGGGAAGTCCTTTGCATTCTCAGAGAGCTCGTTAAGTGCTGACTTTTGCCGCTGAGCCTCTCTTGGCTGATCACTCTCGGTCACTTGCACAGCAGTAGCATATATGGGTGCAATTCCCCCATGGGGTCACCTTTGCTCATCCCCCCGAATTTCTTTCATTAGTTTGTCATAGGAGGGGGCGATTCCAGTTGGGTGGCAAGGCGCAACTGAAGCAGTAACAATTCTGAAAACAAAGCAGACTTAAGGATCCAGTCCAGCCTAGTTCGATCTAATTCATTTGACGGCAAACTACCCTTTCTGAGGCACTCTTGTAGCAGCTTTTCAAACCGAGGTACATACACAGACAATGGCTTCCCTGGGTACTGCTGAGCATTTCTTACTCTCCACCACAGATCCTCATTTGAATCCGGGCTCCCATACACATTGTCCTATGCATCAAGATAGTCCTGTGCTGTTGCTCCGGGGTTATTGGCCCCCTTGGCATGGATGGTAGCCAGGGCAGGACCTTGGAGGCTCTCACTCAACCTCTTTCGTTTCTCTGCTTCTGAGCATTGCCATTCAAGTACTAGAGGGGCAATATAGTCTATCCAGTTCTCCCAGTCATCCTCCCCCTGGGGGGGTTGGGAGGGTGCCCGAGAAGATTCTCAGCCTTCGGTAGGAGTCATGACTAATGGCAGGTACAGATATAGGGGCCAGCATTGGCATGGGCACAGAAGGTGGGGCAGTAACGGGTGCTGGAGTGGGAGGGGGTGTTGGGGAAGGAACACCCCTAGTTGGCAGGAATAGTTTCTTAAAGTCCTGTGTGATTTTCCCTTCCTCCAGCAACAACTTAGTAAATTTCTCTTCAGAAGTCTCAGATAATGGTGGGAGCTCATCCTTCCCTGGGTCTTTACTGTCTTTTGTTATCACTGTCCAGGCAGCTGGAACCCCTTCTGGGGCAATAGTCTGTGGCACTTTAGAGCTGTCCACGAGGTCACTACACTCTACCAAGGCTATAAAAGTTTGGGCGATCAAATCAGCCTGTCGACCCATCACCATAGGATTTTTTAAACATTCAACTTTGGAGAGTGCTCCCTCTACAGTGTCTACTGGTATCCAGGGGAATATCCAGTATAAATAGAGCATTTTGGGGGTCAATCTCCTGCCCAGTACACCGGCCCACCAACTGGTGTACAGCTATTTCTATTGGGGTAGCCATTAATCTTTAACAATAATTTGTCATTTTTGGTCACTAGAAGGCACAAAATCCCAGCGGTGAGCCTCCAAAATGTAACCCCTAGGTGGCGCTATCCCAAGGGCTACTACCCCTGCCTGCTTGGCTAGTAGCAGGTTAAGGGGTCTGAGTTCTGAAATGGGTACCTCTACCCAGAGGTCAGGGTTGGCAGTGGTCAAGTTAACCTGGGCATTGCCCTCCAGGGCACTGTAACCCCCCCTTTTCCTTACACAATAATCACTTTCACAATACCCCAATACACCACACAAGTACCCACACTGTTTGCACTTACCACCAGGGCTTTCCTCTGGCCCGGACCTGGGAACCCCCTGTAAAACAAGGTTATAAACAGCAAATAACAGCAACACAGTACTCTTGCACAAACTGGAACCACAGTCAGGGTAAATGCCAAAAAGAGTTAGATCTGATTTATTTAAGGGACTTATCAGGTTAATTTGCTTAAAGGCTGCATCAATCAAACAGTTATGCATGCACTTCAAGGTCCATAAACAGTCACACACTCTGGGTACCCAGATGGAGAATGGTGGGCTAGCCAGGAACGTTGTAGCTGGTTGGGGCCCTGTGATGGAAGAAAACAACATGCACAACACACACTATTTGAAATCTGGAGCCGGAGGGCTCAGTTTGTGAAAAGAAAACAATTGGATGACACACTTTTAGATTAGGCTGTTGCACTGAGCTACCCTGATGATTATTCAGATACCCAAGACTGGACACAGGCTGGATGAAAATTGAGACAGCAGGTGGTTAATCTGGAGTGCCAGGAGAAGCAGGGCCCACATGAATCACAGAGGTATCGTTCCTGTTTAAGCGTGGAGCAGGGGGCTGATCCCCAGGCAGGTCTCTCGTCAATGGCTTTCTTTATGCAGTGGGTAGTCTGGCTGGGCCAGTGTGGCAAGGCCCCGGCCAAATGGAGACAAATTTGGATACAGTCCGTTTTGGGCTGGATACAGCTTCCAGCAAGCAGAAGACAGTTCACACAGTAGGGAACTAAATCACGACCCACTAACAACTCACAGCACATTTACATGTAAGGAAATTCTACTGTACCAGCTAAACTGCACTCCGGTCATGATCACAGAGTCTCTGCACAAACCGGGGATTCAAAAGCAGCTGGAAATCCTGACAGGCTGATCGCATTCAACAAAATCTTCGGTCTTCTTCAGGTATGAGCCTGGTAAAAATCAGTGGCTTACTTCGTTCTCACAAACTCAGATTTAGTTCGAAATGATTCTCTTTTCTTCCTCTCAGGGGCATCAGGCAGACATGCAGGCCACAGCTCAGGCCTTTCCACAGTTTCCCCGCTTAAACTACTCAGACGGCTGCTTGACTGTCTCAAGCCGTTGCTTCTTCAGCTCCCAACTTCAATCTGACTCAACTGTTGGCAAGCCTGGGACTTTCCCCAGAATCCAAAAGGTTCGGTTGGCTGATCTGTCTGTCAGTCACAACAAAGGCTCCCCCTGCAAAAAGGCGCCAAAAGCCCAAAACTACAATTCCTACAGATTTTGACTCCAGAAAGCTCCTTTAGTCCGGCTCCATTTTAGGTCCCATCAGTACTGATTGGTCCAATTCGCCAGTCCAGGACCAAGATAGTGGAGATAAACAAAACAGTCCTTGCTGCAAAGGCGGCAGGTTAGACAAACTACATTATCATTATCACTCTAAATGATTTTCGGCAAATAGTTACATCTTTCAACAGCGCTCGCTCCCTCTCAGATTACTTATGACTGCAATCCAGGCAGCTCTTAAAGAGACAGTCCACAGAGGCTATACAGGCACTCTCTGGCAATCACATTTTAACTGCTAAAATGCAGGGCACCAGCCTGGCAGTGAGCATTTAGACAAGCTCAAGGAAGACTTTTCGGGAACCCCCATTTGTAGGGGGGGGGGGTTACAATATCACATCTGAGACCAGAAATTCCTACAGCTTCAGAAACCTCTTCTTTAGGGGTGAACCCAGATTTCTGTAGCAGAGTTTCCAGATTAGTCCAAACACATTACCCGTGGAAGATGAGAGAGAGAATGCCGACTTTCCCATTAGTCCCTCCCTCTCCAGAGTCTGGATGACATGAGCCCTTGCAAAAGATGTTGCAGTCTAGCTAGGGATGGGCGGACTGGTCTGATGGGAATCAGAACTCCCCCGGATCTTTCAGTGTCCAGCAAACCTGGGTAAATCAGGACCTGTGCTGAAAGTGTACTGGGTCCTTCTCGCTATGCTTTTCACCCTTTTCAAATAGACTTAAATAAAAAAAAAAAAATTCTCTCCGATCCACCAAATCCAGCCCCACTGCCCACAAGGAAACCAACAAATAAAAACAGTGATTTTTTCCCCCCTTTGACTCTCCAAGCTGCCACTGTGTGTTTTCCAATGTAACCGCAACACTAGAAGTGTGCATGCTTGCAGCAGTGCTGTAGCATGAGTGGGACAGAACACAGGCACAGGGAGCTTGATGAGAGACGGCGGTCGCATGTTGCATCAGGTGCATGCATCAGTTTTGTATTTATTTTTGTGTGGTCTGGGCCTTCTCTGGACTCTATCTAAGCTACCTGAGCGTGACCAGTTTGAACAGAGTTAGTGCACGCTACTCGGGGAGTGACAGAACAGGTAGGGACTGCCACAATTAGTTATTTGTGCCTTTGTGGGGTAAACAAATATTTGTGTTGTACGTTATTTCATATGACCGGCCCTCCTGACAATGGTTGGTACTTCTAAAGCTGTTGCTGCCATTAGCTGTTACAGTTTAATCTTTCTATCACCATTAGCAGTTTTAAAAGTATAGTATTTTGCCTTAGATGTTTTTGTGGGGTGTCAATGTGAGAGGTGGATGTTGTTTCCCATTATACGTGGGTGTGGAGTCTTTTTGGTAAAATTGCTGCCATCAGTGAAGACTGGGGGTGACAAGATGGCCATGACCATGTGGTTGGGAGACCTGATGGTGCTAGGAGCTGGTGCACCCATGACTTGGCTCAGTCTAGCTAACTTGCAAGTTTGCTTGTTCATGTTCAGTGGTCTTGTACATTTTACAAAATATTATCAGATGATGTGATTGCCTCATTTAAACTGAAAGCAAATCCAGTACTTTGAATGTTTACTTCCTGTTTCATAAAATTGTTGTTTTTTTTAATACCGGATACTGCCTTTAAAACTTATGAAAAGTTTTTAATTTCTGTAGTTTGCAATGAATTCTGGAGACCCCAGACACATGTACGTTGTCTATGGGCATCTTACTGAACTATCGTGTTACTCATGAACTCTAAATAAGGTGGCGGCTTACAGTCCCGAACATTAAACTGACTTCTGTTCATCTACAGTCAATAGTCATGATTGTAAGAGCCTTTGATTATGATTTCTATATAATATTTTTTTTTATTCTTGGTAACTAGGTAAGGCCCACTGGGCCACATTGCCCATTTACAGGGGCAACACGGGAGCACTGGGGAGGTTACATGACTTGCTTAGAGTCACACAGTATGCAAGTCAAGAAGTTGTGGAACTCAAACCCAGGTCTGCTGGATAAACCAAGCTCATTAACAGCTCATTACTCTAACCTCTAGAGTAAATAATCGTCCTCACTCCATGGGGTATCAAAGGACGATAGAAACATTCCCCTGATGTAAAAAGTACCTATACTATTTATGAAAGCAGAGATGACTTACAGGGGAGGAAGGGTAAGGGTACTTGTATTGGGACTGGGTGGGAAATGGAAGATGGTAGGAGGAGATAAGGGTATTAATATTGGGATGGGGTATCTGCAATTAGGAGGGGTAGGGGTATTAATATTGAGACAGTGTGGATGTAATCTCCTGGGTGGAGGGGGTAGGGTTTTTTTCATTGGGGTATCAGCAGTTAGGGGATAGGGAAGTTAATATTGAGACAGTGTGGGTGTAATTTTCTGGGTGGAGGGGGTAGGGGTATTTGTATTGGAACATGGTGGATGTTAGTAGATGGGAGGAGGGGTGGGGTAGTCATTCTGGGACAGTCTGGTTACAGCAGATGGGAGGAGGGACAGTGGTATTTATTTGAATTGCGAAAGGGTGGGTATCAGCAAGTGAAGTGGGTAGGGGTGTGCATGCCGCGGCAAGGTGTACCTACATACAGTACTAGGGCAGTGTGGGTGTCGCCAGATAGGAGGGGGATCAGAAGTGTGCTGCATACTGGGGTGGGGAGGGTGTTAACAGATAGGAGTGGTTGGCAATATGCATAATTGCTGGGGCAGGATGGGGGAAGGGGCTTGAGATGTGTTTAATCAGAGGTACCCCATCATGTTCCTTTTTGGAAAGGGTAAGGGAAACAAACACAAACACAGATGAGTTATATGTGGCCATCAGGCAAATGCATAGAATGGAGTCAGAAACACAGACTGGCACAAAGGTAAGAAAAAATACTTTATTTTCAATGTTTTGCTGTAATTGTGATTATTTTCATCAATTTCTTGAAGGTTCTGATTTGAATCAGAACCAGTTGGAACTAATCAGGACTCTGACTTGGATCCTGATCCTTATAATAAGGGTCAGGACCTTTTCAGGTCTGCCCATCCCTAAATCTAGCAAACTGTCAAATGAAGATTCCAGAGTTAGAATTCTCTAATGCTACCCCAATCAGATCTTAAGCTGTAACACTTCATTCAGACAGTGCAGTGGTAAAACTGCAAAGTTATGCACCTGGGGTGGGGAAACCTGGGAGCTGTGCATAAGATGGGGGAGATGCTGACAGTCACCCAAGTAAGGAAGGGAACGGTGGGGGAGGGGGTAATCATATCTGATGATCTTAAGGTGCCAGGGCAGTGTGACAGGGCCTTAGGCAAGGCTGGTGGGATGTACTGATGCATAAAGAGGGGGATTTCTATTAGGGAGGGAGGTGGTGTTGACACTGTATTGCTCACTAGTGAAACCCCGCCTAGAGTACTGTACCCAGTTCTGGAGACTGCACCTCTGCAAGGACATTTAACCTTAGTTTTTATTAAAAGATTTTGCAGCAAACAGGGAAGCAGGCATACAGTGTGCAGCAGAGATCAGCCGAGAGACAAATCGGCACAGAATAGGTCAGATATACATGACAATCGACTAGTTTCCATTAAATACCAGAAATCCAGTGTTATGTGCAGGGAACCCCAGGGACCCAGACACATATTCTCTACCCCCATCACCCCCCCAGAAGTTATCTAGCTCACTTCTCAAAATTTAAGGGATATCTGTTCTGCATGCCATAACATGACATAGCCAGAGGCTCAATCTCACTCTCTCTCAAATTTATGTATACTGTTACTGTATATTTTCTCTTGCTGTTTTACTTTGTAATTCTCCTAGGTCATGCCAGAAAATAGGCATATATGTGTGCCTAGTGTATCTTACCTGGTATCAAAACTAATAAATAATATAGTGGGAGGAACTGGTTTGAGCAGTGATTGAGAGATTACTTTCTTGGCCACTGTGAGAATACTCAACGAATAAATATGGGCCTTGTTTTTAACATGAGGGGGTTACAACAACAACAGTGCCATTTGCAGGATAAGGGGTCTCACACTAGAAACCACCGCCTGCATGTCTTTTTCTACCACAAGCCAATAATGCCGAAGGGCCAGTCAAGATCATAAAACGTGGGTATGCATGACTATCTCTGCCCTGCAGCCTCTCCAGCAAGATGAATCTCTATTGGGTAGGTGTTTGGCAATAATTTGGGGTCTGAAGAAAAATCTAATGGCTGTCTTCCAACTAAATTCATGCTATTGATAGGACCCAGTGACTTTGTGCAACAAGCTAAATGGGGCAAGGTCTGCTGTAGACACTACAGCAGACCTTGCCCCATTTAGCTTGTTGCAGTGTTATAGACTCTGCCTCCCGTGTGTCTTGGATGGCCTGCACATTGGCCTGATAACCCCACAACAATGCCTGATAACCTAAATAAATGAAATGGTCAGGTCTTGAGCCCTGTATGGCCAAGAGGACCAGGTCCATCAAAGCTGAGAAGTCAATTTCATCCACCTGTAGTCCAGGCCCTGCAGAACAGTAGTAGCATATCTGCAGGTATCTGTAGTGATCCTGCTGTCCTAGACTGTATTTCCACTAGAGTTGGTCAGATGATTTAAACTGACCTTGTATGGAAAACTGAAAGATGTGTTTGACCTTTCTGAGCCCAAAATTTTAATCTGTGATCCAGACATGCCAGTCCAAACCACAATTCATATGCCAGTATTCCCAGCCATTGTGTAACTACCTTGTAAAACAGCTGGAATAATAGCCAGTGCCAGCTCCACAAAACCCCTGCCATGAGGGAAGGGGGGCAGTCAGTCTGTCCACCTGATCCGTGAAGCTGAAAGGCACCAAGTCCAGTAAAAGATCCAAGGAATGTGTTACCGTCCTCACCCAACAAGGTTTACAGAGGAAGTCTTCCACACGAGGAGATGCTTATCCTGGGATACTATGGCATACATGTCCAAGTTGGGGACAGCCACTCCCCCTTTATCCTTCAGCAGCTGCAATTGGCTGTACGCAATACGAGGATGACTCTCCCCCCCCCAACAAAAATCTTGAAATCCTTTTACTTCACTTCCAAAACTCAAGTGGACTGTGGAGAATGAGTTTAGTTTGAAAATAATAGATATTGGGGAGGATATTCATTTGTATTGCATGGATCCGTTGCAGGAGTGATAATAGTAAGACTGGCCATTTCTGGAGGTCTTCTGTTTTCTCAGTCCAGAGATGAGTAGTTTAGCTGGCACAATGTGCCCAAGGAGGCCACTATAAAGACCCCTAAATATTTCATATGAGGGTGTCCCCACTAAAATGGATAAGTCTGCTGAATCCGCTGCATGAGGTAGAGTGAAATTGAAGTACTTGAGTTTTGTTATTAAGTTTATATGTAACCCCTAGGTGATGCTATCCCAAGGGCTACTACCCCTGCCTGCTTGGCTACTAACAGGTTGAGGGGCCTAGGTCCAATGGCGGGTGCCTCCACCCAGGGGTCAGGGTTGATAGTGGTTAGACTACCTCAGGTACAGCCCTCTGGGACACTGTGACCCCCCGTTTGTTTCCACTAGTGGCCCACACAATACTCTGGAGTTACCTTCCCAATACCCCACAATTGCACACTTCTTACACATACAGTAACATTTACCCTCAGGACTGATGTCTTGCAGCACGTCTCTGAGGACCCCCTGTAAAACAAGGTTAGGCAGTATACACAAACACAATGCAATGCTTTTTTCTACATGTACTGACACCACAGACAGCATATAGTTCAATAACAACAAATCTGATTTATTAGAGGGGTCAGTAACAAGGAGGGGGTAATCAGGTTGATTTGGTTTGGAAATATTCAAATCACAGTACTGTGCATGCATATAGGGTCCAAAATGTCACTCTCTGGGTACCCAGGATGGTGGAGGACTAGCCAGAGTCGGTGCAGCTGGTTGGGGCCCTTTAATGGAAAAACACATGCACACACAAATTATAATCCGGAGCCCTGGGGCTCAGTTCGTGAAGAAATGAAACAGCAATAATCAGATGACACACTTGTAATCGATTAAAGGCTGCAGGGAGATACCAAGATTTGTACTCACAATACCAAAACTGAAAGCTGGATGGAGGATGTTCTAGCTGGATTGCCAGAAAAACAAGGTATAGAGACAGGGTCCTTGTGGCTGGACCCAACTACAGTTGATAGCAAGCGGATTTAGTTCGACTCAAGCTGGGATCTGCTTCCAGCTTTAGCACACAGCTCACAGAAAAGGGGGAAGTAGCATTGCAATCCCCCACAAGCACTACGCACATTTATATGTAAAAGGAAAGTACTATACCAGGCAGCTGCTTCTTGATCCCGATTGCAAACACTTGCAAATTACCCGGGAGCACACACAGCATCAGCAGTCCCCGACAGGCCGATCGCACTTCAGCAAATCTTCGGTCTTCTACGGGCAAGTCTGATTCTACACACTGCTTCCTTCTCTTCAAAACTCGGATTCAGTCCAAACTGGCACTTACCAATGGCTGCAGGCCAACTTCAGGGCCTCCCACAAGCTTCCCGCATGAACTGCACACCACATCAGAAGCAGGGCTCCTTCTCTCTTCACTGTCACTACTGATCTGAGCTTTTCAGTAACAGAGCAGGGCATTTCCTTTGCGTTCCTCCCAGTTTGGTTGGCTGGTTCGGCTGTCACTCACAATAGGGCTCCCTCTGTTGGTGCAATAAGGCGCCAAGGTCCAAACTACATTTCCCAGAGGCACTGGCCATATAGTACATAGGTGGTTGGCTCCACAATGACAGTCCAAGTTCTGATTGCCAGCAGCAGGCTCCATTTTAAAGGTCCCCCCACACTGATTGGTCCAGTTCAGCAGTTCAAAACCAGAATGGAGGGCTAGGCAAAAATAGTTCAGACTGCAAAGAAAAACAGGTTAGACAAACTGTATTTTCATTATTACTCTAAACAATTCCTGGCAGATTGTTACACCTTTTGAAAGAGCTCCCTCTGCGCATTTAGCGACGGCAGAAACGGAGCGAGTTGACAGCAGACCGGGCGGGACTTGGGCATTGAAACACACAATCCCCCTTCTAAATTAATTATGTCTGCAAAGCAGGCAGCTCTTAAAGAGACAGTACATGGAGGCTCAAACAGCACTCACTTGGAACCACATTTAAACAGCTTAGATGCCGAACAACTCCGGGCTTGGAGCATTCCTGCAAGCTCCTGGAAGACGTCTGGGAACCCCCATTTGCAGGGGGCTTATATATATCCTGTTAAACCCTCTACTAGTGCAAAGCACTGCATCAGCACTGGTAATGACTGCTTAAAATGCATAATGTAAAAGAGCAAACCATCTGCATAATAGGCAACTTTGTGGCTCTCATTATGGAGTTGTAACCATGAATGTCCGGGGTTTGTCTGAGGAATTGCACTATAGGCTCTACATACAGGGCAAATAAATAAGATGAAAGGGGGCAATCCTAATGGGTGCCACATGAGGAGGGAACCTGGCAGATAGTGTGCTGTTTGCCTTCACCATGGCCTGGGGGGCAGCATAGATGCCTTAGATCAACCGTAAACGTTTCTAGGGGAAGCTAAAGTAGTCTAAGGTATGGTGTAGAAAAAAAAATGAAACCCGATCGAATGCCTTATGGGCATCTAAACTTAAGATGAGGGTGGGAGAGCCATTATGCCATGCCGCATCTAAAAGGAAAAGAATTAGTTTTATACTATCCGCAGTCTGTCTCGAATGGATAAAGCCGGCTTGGTCTAGGTCAGTAATGAAAGGGAGATGTACAGTGATACTCATTATAAACTAAGTTAAGTAATGAAATGGAACGATAGGAATCACAATTAGTAGAGTCCTTATCCAGTTTAAGAATTGCCGAGATAGTCCCGTACCTCCAAGTGCACAGACAAGAGGATGTTTCCAAACATTCCTGGAAGGGGTGCAGTAATAAGTCATGGAGGGAACTCATTGTGAACTTATAAAATTCTGCACTGTAGCCAGATTCTTTCCATTCATCAGGGATTTAATACTGATACTAGCTCCACTGAAGTGATGGGTCCTGAGAGGGCCTCCTAATGTTCTTCCGTAAGTTGTGGAAGAGTTAGACCTTCTGGGTGGTGTTCTCTGGTGGCTGTGCCAACTAGGAATAGAGAGTTTGGTAGTAAGTGTGAAAGCTGTCCAGTATCTCGGATGTTCTATAAGAGACACAGCCTGAAATAGGATCTCAGAGTTATCCGATAGTGTATGTACTTCTTCATTGGCCTAATCTGTGTGGCACCATTTTGGAGGTGGGGCCCCACCTTCATAATAGTTTTGCTGAAGCCATAGTAGTGCCTGTTCCATTTTATATGTTAAGATGTTCTGTATTTTCTCTTCGGCCAACTTTATTTGAAGCAAGAGTGATGCATCCTCTGCATGTTGCCGAGTTGCAAAGTCTAATTACTCTTGCAAAGCTGTCAGTTGCGCCTCCTGCTCTTTCTTTTTTTGAGCAGCAAAAGCAGTTGTATCTCTGCACAATACTGTTTTAACTGTAAAAAAATAAGGTAGTTGCTGGTAGAGAAGGCCTATCATTGTCTAAGATAATCTGTGGGATATGGTTCCTCAAAAGGGTCTAAAACTCCAGGTCCTGTAGCAGTGAAGGATAGAACAGCCACAACATGTATTTCCTCTCCAAGGGCATAGTGAGTGAGACAGAGATAGGAGCATGGTCTGACAGAAGAATAGGGTGCATCCTGGCCTCCCATTCATTTCCTGACTCATTCTGTGTCCTCCATGGAAATGACAAAATTGTCCAGCATTGAATGGCCATGATGAGAATGGGAACAGAAGGAGTAACAGTGTTCTTGAGGGTGCTGGAGATGCCACACATCCCCAAGGCCAGTCTCTTTAAGAAGACAACCCAGATGCCTGTAGATGAGGGCGGGGGTCTTGGGTTGCTTGAATCAAGTGAGGAACTGGAAAGAAAATTAAAGTCCCCTCCTAACAAGAGTGTCCCTGATTGTTTCTCTAATATAGTGTCCATAGGTGTTTGAACTGATGAGGCATCACTGCCTGAAAGAACAAACACGCTGCCCACAGTTAGAGGTTTACTTCCAATGGAACCCATGGCCAGTGCCAATCTCCCTTCCTTGTCAGCATATGGTAGGTAGACTCTATCTAGAATGGAATTGTTTCAGCTCCAGAATCACCGTCCCCTTTCTATATTTCTATCAATATGCTTGAGAAACGTGGATCTGGGCCTGGTTTTCCTGCTTAAAGTCAACATCATGATACTAGATAAAAACATACTAAGCATGCATAGTATTAAAGCCCTCCTCGTACTGTTCAGCCGCCATCTCAGGACATGAAAGAGAGATCTCCCAGGCTACCTAGTCACTGTAGCACAGAAAAGGGAAAAGTAGTAAGGAACTGGGGAATCATCTGGGCCCCCCCCCATGTGGTAACTTCCATCTCTGGTTTATCCCGAGATCAACCAGAACTTGGGCAATAACATATAGCCAACAGGGCTGAATGTTCCTGGAGTGGGGGTCTCCAGTCCAGGGTCTCGGACTGGCTAAGTCAACTGGTGAAACTCACCCACCACCAAGGCACCAAAATTGTCTTGGTCCATGCTGGTGTCTGCAGGAATGGCCTGCGGCGTGTATGGTCCTGTGGAAAACAATCTACGACTTCCATGGCAAAGGAGGGTAATTGTACTGCTCTATGTGGTGTGCTGGCTGACACACCTAGGAGAATACCAGAAGAAACAAGTCTCTGAGCTCCCATGGGGCCCTGAAGGGTCCCCAAAAGGGATAAAGGGCGGTGAGTAGGACAAGGTAGATTAGAGCCAGTTGAAGATAGGTTGGTACGTGGAGCAAATGGGAGAAATAATTTCCAGAACCTGTGGTCTGCATCAGTAGCAGCTCCCCCCAACTCCTTATATAAGAATGATGAAAAAATAATAACAAGCAGTTCCCACCAGACGGTGTTCAGTAGTATGTGGGGGAAAGACAATATTTCTGGACCCCCCCAGCCAAATGCACTCTTAACTTCTCTGAGTAGTTCAGTTCCCTTCAGCTGAAGGTCTGTTTCTGCCTTATGGCCCAAAAAAACTGAAAAAGAGCCAGCATAATATCTCCCCTTAGAATGCCTAGTTGGCCAAGGTGAGGTGAAACATACAGTAGTATAGCCTACTGGCATGACATTTGTGGTGTGCTGCTGCGGTGGTGATGAGCACCAAGGTTCGAATGAGTAAGGGTACATGAAATTTACCCAACAAGGAGAGGCAGGAGTCATCCAATGAATTTGATGCCCACTGGGCTTTATTCAACACAGGGGTAGGATGACACGGTCGCAGGAGGGGATAATATAGCACTAACAAACAGACAACTTTTCATAAAACACTACTATGCATCTACTGGATTTCTATGAACTCAGGTTACAGAACTAGGTAACTAAATTGTATTTAAAAAAAATGTTCTGAGGTGCACCTCGGCCTAGTGCCACTGTACTCTACTGTATGTTACTCTTAGAATCACCTATGGTATCGTAGTACAATACTCTGTGTCACTCTTAGTACTGCCTATGGTATCGTAGTACAATAATTGCCACTCAGAAGACCTTAAAACCAGTGACTTAGGTTGATTACATCAGTGTACATTCAAAGATGCCACAGAGTCCGATCGTAGCTAAAGTGTCTTTGTGTGCACCGTCGAGTAGAGGTGGTAGCTACAGAAAGATGAGGATAAGAGAGTTTCCTGTGACACCCAGATTATGATCCCAGCACAGACCTAGCTAAGGCCACTGGGGTGGCGAGAGTTTTTTTTAGACAGACCATATGTTTCTTGGCATAAAACCCACTCTCTCTGAGGCTGCCAGCATAAAAGAACAGTGGAACAGGTTCCTGGAATGAGCCCACTAGAGGGCAATCAGAATCAAACTAGGTGAAGAAAGTTCCCTAGCCAAAACCCACTTTGGGTCCATCAAGGATGGGAAGGAACAATGGGGATTCTTGGTGAAGAACCCACTGGAGGATTACCAAGGACTGGACGATGCTGTGGAAATTCCGATACAACCAGGAACCAGAAGAATTCAAGGTGAAGATGAGTGATCCTGAAGTGTCAGCACAGGAGAATGGAACAAAACAATAAAATGGCGGACATGACCCACACTGGTCTTTGACGGACTAGACTTGTGGCGAATGACCAGGGGCCGCAGACAAGGTTCTTCCAGAATGAGCACACTCTTCGGAGGGCAGCCAACTTCAGGACATTCGGATCAGGAACTAATAGATGATAATGGAATGATGGAAGCAATGCACCTGGGCTTTGGCATACTCAACTTTGAACTGAGGAAAACAAGAAATGGCGGGTGCGACTTGCACGGGCTTCGACATACTCGACTTTGGAAGATGACAGGAATGTGGTTGAGGATCTTCTGGATGGACACCTTCTGGGGAAGAAATATGTTGACAGGGCGTCTTCCTCTGGGTAGAGATTGATTCCGTAGAAGTAGGGTGGCAGGCAACACCATAGAGCAGTATCGTGGCAGAAGATTGAGTCTATACACATACTTTGGCAACAATAAAGCTGGTGACCACACTTCCACACTGCACCAAGGGAACTGTTTGTTGCTGGGGCAATTTTCCGGGAATAGGGGCAAATTGCCAGGATCTGATGGAAATGGTTCGACGCAGGGGCAGTTTGCCTGGAACAGGGGCAAATTACCAGAATCTGGGGCAATTGTTCATTGCAGGGACAATTTGCCAGGAACAGGGACAAATTGCCAGGATCCGGGGCAGTTGTTCACTGCAGGGGCATTTCTCCAGGAACAGGGGCAAATTACCAGGATCTGGGGCAGTTGTTCGTTGCAGGGGCAATTCACCAGGAACAGGGACAAATTACCAGGATCCAGGGCAGTTGTTTGTTGCTGGAGCAATTTGCAAGCAACAGGGGCAAATTACCAGAATCCAGAGCATCTGCTCATTGCAGGGGCAGTTTGCCAGGAACAGGGGCACATTACCAGAATCTGGGGCAATTGTTCATTGCAGAGGCAAATAACCAGGGTTCTGGGGGCAGTTGTTTATTGCAGGGGCAAATAACCAGAGTTCCAGGGCAATTGTTCATTGCAGGGGCAAATAACCAGAGTTCTGGGGCAATTGTTTGATGCAGGGGCAAATAACCAAAATTCCAAAAACAACACAGTCTTGGTGCTTTGCAATCAACACAACAGTTCAGAAATCAGCAAACAATGTGCATTTTCATCAAATGACAGTCACTAGATGGCAGTTGTGGGCTGTGCACCCTTTTTGCACTGACCCTTGACCGAAGTACTGTACTTGTGGGTCCCTTCTTGTACCACGACCTGGCTACCCCTGTAAGCCTTGGGATAAATGCCCTTCTTTTCCAATGGACCCCCTTGCCCTCTTTACCACTGGGCCCCTCTATCTACTAGGGGTCTATTGCTGGCTTGAAGTATTGCCCCTTTTTCTATACTTGAGCTCTTTTTTGGCTGTGCCCCTTTAAACATTGTGGGCCTAAGATTGCCCCTTTGGACACTCTGGGCCTGGATGCCCCTTTAAAATAATGGGCCTACCTTGTTGCCCTTATAACTCTTTGGGCCTAACATTGCCCTTTTTATTCAATAGGCCTGCCCAAGGCCTTTCTGTCAGTCAGTTTGAGCCACCCTGCCTTTACTCTGCCCCGGCATGAATATTCAATAATTTCCCCTATGGGCCTTTGGGTCTGGCCCCTTCCCACGTACGGATTATTTAAATTTATATAGCTGGCCCTCCCACCCGGTCTTCCGATGGCGCTTCGAGCACCCAAATGCACAAAAATTTTTTTATTTTAAATATTCTTGGTGATCATCACTCTTCTTTGTGCTGCCACTGACTCACCGCCCCGGCCTGGGGTGAAGCTGATGCTGGGAGGAGGGAGGTCTCTGGCAATGGGAGGGAACTGTGGGATGGCAGCAGGCAAAGCGCAGGATGGCTGGGGCCTCTGGAAGGCTGACAACTCCTCGGGAATGACGCACGGCTCTTCAATGCCGCCGACGAGGGACCGGAACACACGGGCACCAGAAAATAAAAAATGGGGCCAAACAGAGCCCACACCGGAGCACAGGGGACAGGAGTCTTCCTTCGAGAACTGCAGAACTCAACCACAGAGCAGATCGGGGTGCACAGCAGGAGCAGCAGTAGCAGGAGTCTTCACTGGCTGGAGGAGGGGGTACCACCACAGAATCGACGAGACTGCTTCAACCCTCAGGTAAGTGTCCTACCTCCGTCTCACTCTTTAGGTCCCTCTTCCTTAACAGCCCAGCACGATCTGCCACACAGAATGGCTCTCTCCCCTTTCAAAAGGCATTCGGGGTTCTGCTTCTAGAACCCTGAGCCTGTGCCCAAACCAACAGCCAGGATTTTGAAAACGGGCACCATGCGCCAGCCAGGGACATTGGTCCCAGCATGTGGGTGCCCACTCTCATTCTGCCTGCTCTGGGGGAGGGTGATTGGAGTGGAGCAAGCAGGCAGCAGAGAGAGAGAGAGAGAGAGAGAGAGAGAACACTTTTTTTTTTTTAAACCAGTGTCCTGCCTGGCTATTGTAAGGGGGGCACTGTAAGGGGCCCCAGTATCTGTCCCCTCTGAGCTCACAACAACAAAGGGGACCTGGGGTACATTAGTTATATATTTAGCTCCCCATTTCTGTGGTGCTCCCATTCTTTTACCCCCTTACTTTGGGGCACTGCAGATTGTAAGTCCGTAACCAAAATAGTCCTGGAAAATGCTGTACAAACAAAACAGTCTTACAATGAATTGTTGTTTTTGTACCGTGAAAAAAGTGCAGAGTTTCAGTGTTCAGTTGTTCAGGTAAGGAGGCAGGAAAACAAACAGCCAAGGTGGCTGGTCCAAGAGAAACACCCCTGTTCATTCAATGGTTGGCAGTCCCAGTCCATCCTGTAAATGTTCCACCCGAGTGTGAGCATGGGGGCGAGGGCTAAGGGAGGAGGGAAACCCATGAGACAGATCCAGGCCCAGTGGTGGAGAGGGCTGAGGAGTCAGAGGGCTGGTAGTCTAACAGTGACCACTCTAAGCAAATTCTAATCACGGAGTAGAGAATACTGGAAGCTTGCTGCTAGAAGAACACACTTGATCTGAGCTCTGTTGCCTGTGTGCTTGGAATAAAGTTGCGCTGTCAGCTCATGGTCAGGACTTTACCAAAAGACACACAGAACAACTGAGGTATCTTGGCTTGGACCCCACAATATGACAGCAAGGGGCATCAGAATCCCTGAGGTCCCCCTTGCACATTACAGCCCCTCCTCAGCATTCTTCCAAGCATGCAAGGGGGTCACCAGTCAATAGTCTACAGAATTCTAAAAAAATACTGGGGCATCGGATCCATGGACAATCATTTGTTTCATATCCTAGAAGCAACTGCCCCAGCCCCCCCCAAAGGACCCCTCACCAGCACACAAGGTCACCCCATCTCCTTCCCACCCCACTTCCGGTATCTGTCAACCAAGAAAGTGTCCCTCCATACACCTTCTGAGGGTCAGTCAAGTAGCTGAATTTTGCATGGTGTGCAGGTGATTTATTATGACTGCCATTGCAGCTGCCAACTGTCGTTTTTGTTCTGCTGCTGAAATTGAACACTCCCATGAAGCCGCGAAAGTCAGGCAGCCCGGCTCACCTGAGAACCTCAATGGCGCTTCCAGACTCCAGTCCTTCAAATCCTGCCAAGCCTCCATAGCTGAGTTATACTGTGTGTCTTCTGACCTTCTGGATACTGGACAGTTAATTGGGCTGGATAAGGGGTCTTAAAACGTAACTGTGCTATCCTCAAAGTAGGAAACAAAGGGATTTAGGACCTCTGAAGTTGCATGATCTTTGCCAGGTAGTCATTGTCCATGTAGATGTGGAAGTCTTGCACCTGATATATTTCTGCCATGCATTTTGTAAAAGATTTTCTTCGGTGGCACAACTGTGGAATCTGACAATGATTGTCTATGGCCATTGTATAGAGCAGTGTTTGTCAACCTTTTTGGTCTGGGGCCCCCCTGGCCACCTTTCGGCCTTGTCAGGGAACCCCTACCAAAAACACGCATTTGTTGTACTGCAGCACAAGCTACAACAGCAAGCAAATTTGATAAAACAATGTAGTTTTTTAATAATATCTTTACAATTATACAAAAAACATACAAATATACAGTACATCAATATTTATTACCACTTCTGTTCTGCAATTGTCAAAAGCAAAAAAATCCATTAACAGTATTTGAGAATTGTCAAAAAATTAAAAGTTCAATGTGCGGGGGTAAATGTCATCAAACAGTAAATAAAACAAAAATCACTTGGTAGTAATGGCACTTCTTTAACTGCTAGCTGCTGGTGGGGGCTTTAAACTTTAAGCACTGTCCTTATCAGCAATCACCCCTGAAATCACTGCTGTAACACAGACCACGGAATACTAGCACATACACAGTGTACATACCCAGACAACTAACTCAAGCAGTTCTTTTAAAAGCTCTCCAAAAACTTGTAGATGTCTATGCCTTCCATGCCATACACATGTAAATTCTTACACTAGGCATGGGCTTCAGACTCCTCTTGTCATTCCAATATGGTGGCTTACATAGATATAACTTTGACCACTGCTGCTTCCAATTTATCGATGAGATCATCTTGTTCCATGCCACCAGCTCCTCTCCAGCTACCTTCGTTCCTTTTAATTCTTCGATGTCCAAGCAAATAGCTTATAGTTCATGAAGAATAAGCTTGAACTTTTTGCCATTTTTGGGAGCCTGCCTTGATCTTCCTGGAGAGAGCATTTGCACTGCCACCATGATTAAGGTCTGATATAGCTCAGGGTCGGATCTCTCGGCCAGCGGTCTGTCATCATCTTCCACCCCCAGCTTCTCATTCCTCTTGATGATTTCTTCATGTTGTTAGCCATCCTGTATGAAAGGGTTGGAGACCTTTTTTGTTGAAAGTTAACTGTTTTTATAGAGGGGTTGACATAATAGGCTGGAAGCGATCCAAAGGAGGACTACCAGAATGGTGCAGGGGTCACACGAGAAGTCATGTGAGGGGAGGTTGTGGGAACTCAACATATACAAATAAATCTTCTCTGACCATAGATACATAGACATAGATACATAGACAGTGTCGGCAGATAAGGGCCTATGGCCCACCTAGTCTGCCCATTTGAGCTTGTAAGTTCAGTTTGTTTTCCTAGAAGTCTATTTCCCCTTACCCCTGACCTCTAGAATTCCTTTATGTCTATCCCATGCATTCTTAAATCCCGTGATTGTTTCAGCCCCCACCACTTCCAAGTTGGACACTCTCTTTAACTCCTTCTGCCGCTTTGCTATCGACTCCCCTTCTCGCTCCCACCACTGTGAACTCTATCACTCTCTAACCTTCCTTCCACTATCACACAGACGCATCTCTCACTGTGCCAAACCATACCGGGTTCATAATGTTGTATGCTTAACAGCTGATGCGGCATTATCATAAACCAGTTCTAATAAACTCTCCATGTTGGACCCCCAGGAGTTGAATCTTAGAGTGGGGGTGTGGGAGTGGAGCTCCCCACAGATCACAAGATATAAATAAATCATGCAATGTGATTAAGTCGCACAGCATTCTGCTGTGCGACATTTTGACCCCGTGCCGTGCCAAACTAACCTCAAAATTCTGGTTCGGGGGGCTCCCCTCCCCTCCTATCTCTCATCCTCTCTCTACACTCCACCTCCCCCCACCCACTCTCTCAGATCAAATGACACCCGCACCTTGACGGTCCCTCGCCGCTCCACCCTCATCGGTCAGACTGGTTTTGCCCATCGTTTCCCTAAAATCTGGAATTCCCTCCCCCCTGAAATATGTCACTCCTCCTCCAACTACTCCCTTACCTCTGCCCTACACAATTACCTTTCCCTCAGCTGTTCCTGCTTTAACCCACCTTAATACCTGTCTCCAGTTTCTGCCTTCCTACCATGACCCCCCCGGCAGGGTTCTCAACACCCTGAAGGGGGAAATCAGGAAATGGCTACCCCTTCTCCTCATATTCAGTTCTTGCCTCTCCCCCCCCTCCTCCTCCTGCCTGTCTGGGACACCAGTGTGCACAGCCTAACCCCATCCTTTATACTCCAACTTGTATACTACCTGGAGCCTGCTCCTGGTACGCTCATGCACTATAAATGGTTCTATCGCATTAATACTGTTTTGTACGTTCATATGTTCTTTTGTATGATTTTGGACATATATTGTAATTTACCCAATGTTCCACTACTGTTTATTGTACAATACCTTGTGTTCCAGCTGTTGCTCAATCTTACAATGTTGCATTGTTTGTACTACCCACATACTATTGTAACTGATCATCCTTCACAACCCTATGTAACCCCTCCCCCCTGGTCGCACCATGAGACGAGCAACTTGTTGTTCAGTGTGCCCTCCTGGTGAACCATTTCAATAAATAAAAAAATATACCTCCTGGTGGAGATAATAGTGAGTGGGGATATGACTGAGACCTGTAAGTACCTCACAGGTGAACAAGGTGCAGGTGGGGAGTCTCTTTCAGAGGAAGAAAGGCACAAGAACATGGGAGCATGCAACAAAGCTGGGGAGGGGGATGTTTAAGAGGGATGTGAGGAAATACTTCTTGACTGAAAGGGTGGTGCATGCTTGGAACCACCTGCCAGAAGAGATGGTGAGGATGAAAACATTGGTGGCTTCAAGCATGCATGGGATAGGCACACAAGTATAATAGGTAGAGGAAAGGGAGGCAGGAGGGACCTCGGAGACAAAATAGGGAAAATTAGGGCAGAGTGGATGGGCCAAGTGGTCCTTTTCTGCTGACAAATTTTATGTTTCTATGTCCCCCCCAACTGTAGCTATCGCCAGCTGTTCACCTCCCTATCAGTATCAGTGGCTCACTAGGTAGCATGCTTGCCTCTGGGGCCAGAAGATAGAAATGTCATGGGTTCTAGCCTCATACCAGGGACTTAGGTTAATACCCATAATTGAAACGGAAGTGCAGTAAAAATGGTGGGGGCTGCACTGTTGAGGTGCCACCCTTTGGACAAGTTATTTAATGGAGATCCCTTCTGCCCGTCTCTGATCACTGTCCACATGGGAGTTAAAGTTCCCATGACACTTACTGAAGAAGAGTGTGACAGGGTTGAATAAGGCCTTGTCCCATTTGTTATACAGAAAGAGTTTAAATGCAAGAATCTGTTCTGTCCACTCCTTTTCTGTCTCTTGTCTGTCTGGTTGTGCAAACAAACATTCTCATGAGACCTAGGAACTGACAACTCTGACGGTCTCGTGATGCTCCGCCTTTCTCTCTCTCTCTCTCTACCTTTACTTGCTGTTTCTGTCTTTTCTTCCCCCCTTACATATCTGTGGTTATAAAACATATGTGAATCTTTATGTGAAACTGGGATCCCTTGGTTTGAACATGTATATAGTTGTATTGTTAAAATGATTGCAAATAGCTGTTTGGAATTTAGGGGGTTAACCTGAGATGCAGTTTGAGCTCCTCTCAGGCTTGTTTGCAAACTCTTTTGCACCGCTGTCTGCAGGAGGCAAGCTTGGGACACTGTTCTGTTTGCAAGACTGCTCTGCAAAGAAACTGACAAGAACTCTGATACATTTTGCGAGAAACAGGAGGTCTCCTTAATAAACTCAGGATGAAGAAGTAAATTGTCAGGCAAACACTTATCAAAAGAGCAACAATATTTTTGCTAGAGAGACTGAAATTTGGAATTAGAGATACCCTCAGATTAGGGACTTTATTTTCTCTTTTCATACTACCTTTGTAAATAGTTATACTGAACAATTTTTGTTTTACTGTTATTGATAATGATAAAATGCTACTTGCGAATTTTGTAACTGCTCCTGGTTTTCCTATGCTTCCTGACCTGTGCCTCGATGACAAAGAGTAGGAGAGGTTCCGCAGTGTCATGGCCAGTATTCCCCATCAGTAAAACAGCTCCCTATAACTCACCCCCAGGATGCACCTGGAAACAAGCTATCACAGCTTAGTGTGTCTTTCCTGGTCAAAAATCACAAATACATAAAATAAAAAATCTTCTGATGCACAGCTTTCAAGAAAATAACAGACTACGTGCACTGTACTTGGAGTCAACACTATTGCTTTGTAGAACCGCTCCAACTTCCATTGTCCAACCACCCATACCCTAAAGTGCAGATATAATATGTTCCCCCTCCTGACCTTCAGTCCACAATTTGTGGTCCAATAGTAGTTAAAATCCAAGCTAGCCAGTTGTTCCCTCTTCCTAACCCACAGTATATCAGTATCAGTGGCTCAGTAGGTAGCACACTCGCCTCTGAGGCCGGGAGATCAGAGGGCTGTGGGTTCAGTTCTCACATCTGGCACTTGTGTTAATATCCCAGTACTGACACTGTAGTGCAGCATGAGAGGGGCGCTGCACTTCTGAGGTGCCATCTTTCGGATGAGACATTAAACCGAGGTCCCATCTGCCTGGATTGGTGGTAGTTCAGCTGGATGTTAAAGATCCCATGGCACTTATCGAAAAGAGTAGTGGAATTTCCCCAGTGTCCTGGCCAAATTTCCCTCATTCACTAAAAATACCACCAGCAGCTTAATCTGGTTAAGGTCAGGTGGCATGCATCTGTATCCCCCTCCCCCGGCTCGTGCCTGAAAATAGGCAGGATTTGTCTAGTGCACTAAATTAAAAAAATATATATGTATCCTCCACAACTTCATACAATCCTATGACTGTATTAGAATGTGTTGGGCATCACCAGGAGGGAGGAGAGGGGAAGTGGTCTGCATAATTAATAATGCTACGTAATCAGTCTGCTTAGCATCATCAATGAACCAAACTCATCTGTCCTCTCCCTCCTGGCCGAGTGCAGCACAAGCTAATATAGACATGTGACAGTTGTTGGCTCTGGGGAACCACACTGCAGGCTGGGGAGTGGTGACAACAGTATAGCCAGGATTCTTGAGTACTACTGGCCCACCCAAATCAAAGATGATGGATTGGGGGCCCACATACTATAAATAACCCTTTGGGTGGGGTGTGCTAGGAAGGAGGGTTTGTATATAAATGACAGTGTTATTTCCTAGAGCAGTTCCAGGAACCCCATTGTTTTTGTAAAAGCTGTGTGCTGGAAGATGGGTGTGGGTAAGGGAGATAATTGGAGTGGGGAATAAGGAGGCTGTGGGACTAGCCCTGATCACATGGTGAGAACTGGAAGGGTTTTAAAATCGTTTAAGTTTACCCCAATTTTTAGCACCAGATAGTGTCTATGGATGCCAAATACTAATACCCACACTGTACTCATTGAGTATTTGTGAAAAAATACTCACACACCCCTAGATGGGACATCAGCAGAAAGACGGAGATCATTTTTGGAGGCTAGCATGCTCTTTTTTCCTAGGAGGGAGGGTCCTGATTACCCTTTCACTGGAGCACCAGGAAGTCATTCAGTGATTTTGCTCCTTTTGCAAAGAAGAGGGATATTGGTTCAAGACAGACTAGAAAATATTTAGATCAGGAATTTGAGCTTTGGTTTCAGTTTCATAGCAGATACATGGGGTGACATGCTGGGCGCCACATGCTGTATCTCCGATTACATTCAGAAAGCTGCGTGATTAAGTGGCATGTACCATGAAGCAGTCATCACACCACTTCTGTTGCCAAAACTGGCAATTAGTAGCAGCGGCAACTTGTGACTTGGCTATTCAGTTTGTTGGCCCTCAAAAGGTACCATTTGTCACAATTATAAACTTACAGGAATAAGTAAGCAATCAGCCATGACTGGGTGTGCATTAAAGGATTTTAACGTACACCCCAGGGGAGTGAGGCATGCTGCTGCCCTTTCCTGCCTGCCTCCTCTTTCCCCTCCTGCACATCCTGTACTCCCCCATGACCCCTTGTACCAGCCACCCCAGTCCCACCATCCTCCATCTGACCCTCAGTTCTGCTGGCACTTTTCCATCCTTTGCCTTCTTTTTACCCCTCAGCCCGTTCTCTTGCTCACCCTTCCGCACCACCTCCTTCCCCACTTCCCCCGCCTGCTCCCTCTCACCTGTTTCCTGTTGCCCCTCCACCCTGCCATCCCTGAATTCATCTCACTGTCCTTGCCCATCCCTCCAGGTTCCCCCTCCTCTCCTCTGTCCAGTGCGGAGAACCTGTTTTTGTGGTGCTCCCACTGGACACCCTCCCTACCACCTTGCCCTTTTCTCTTACTTTTAACAATCCCCCATCCTGGGCCTTCTTTCCTGCTGGAGGAGACAGATCCTGGGGACTTGTCTACTCCCCCCCCCCTTTGTGGCTCCCCTTTCTGCCTTGGCTCTCCTACTGTTCTCTCCCTCATGCCTACTTCCAGGCTCTGTGGCCCTTCTGCCCCTCCAGTCTGTACTCTGCAGATCCTCTCCCCCACCAGTGCACCAGTCTCCTGCATCAGCTGGCACACTTCCACTCTCAGATGTCCAGTATGCCTGCAAACTAGGCATCCCCCACAGAGCTCTCAGGAACACTGCTGCTTCACACCCTCTGCACCCTACAACTCTATCTGCCTCCCCCTGCCTGCACTGCATTCCCCTTTCTCCACATTTTATTCTAGGCACTCCTTAGTAGTACACTTAGCTATCCCTGTTACCCTTATGGAATTTTACCCCCTCTCTCTCTCTCGAGACCTCAGATAGGTAGTAGCTGCAGTTGCTATCGAACCCCCACCTACTTTCCCCCTTCTTTCCCTGCCTTATCTGCCCTCCTTTGAGCAGTGTGACCTGTGGTCCTCCCTGCGGAAGCTCTATCAATGTCCTCAGATGTCACTTAGGTAGACACGGAACTTCTGTTTCGTGATACTCATGCTTCGGTGTTGCTCAAACTTTCGGGTCGCTTGGAACCTTGAAAGTTTTAAAGAGATTACAGCCACCCTATGGTCACCCTCCAGTGGCGCCAGCTGTCTCTCTCTCATCCCTCCCTCTGTCACTCTCCTCCCTCTTCCCCACTTTGCCATTTCAGCTGACAAACCCACACACTGAGTAGAGTTTCACCAAATAAATAAAAAATGCAGAGAAAAGTTAAAAACAGCATGTGTCTCACACCCATGAAGTTTTTTTTTTCATATGTAGTTTCTGTTTTTTTTTGCGGGTTTTCTCCCATCCCCTACACCCCACCTGCGCCCCTGGCCGTGGCATGCACATGTGGGAGACGCAGCGTGTGCAGTCAGAATGCCCCTCCCTTCCAGTCATGCCATTGACTGCCTGCGCCAGCACCGAACCTCCATTCGGTGATGACGGGACTATGGGCAGCCGACCCCACCCCTTTCCGGGGAGAGGAGAGCCAATGCTCAATCCTCCTCCCACCCCCAACCCCGTGCCGGCATCCCGACAACCCAAGGTTGTTCCCAAACTCAGGTCACCAGTGTAGCATGAGGTGTGGCATCCAGTGCCTCAACCATCAGCGCCACTGGGCCAACTCAAATCCATGAGTTTTTAAATATTAACTTATATATTTAATAATATATTGGTATTGTTAAACCATATCTTTTTCAGCATGAGTATATCTTTTCTCTTGGGATACTCCCCTTGTGGAGGTTGACTTAGTGCTGCCTTTTGTTTACATAACTGCTTATTGTGCTGAGCACCATGCAGACCCCTGCGCTACTTTGCCACGCCTCCTCTGAGGTAATGTCTTATATCCACAGGTCACTTGTAGTGTAGGGGAAACAGCATACTGTAGACTTTCTCATGCCTGGCACTTCTCGAGGGTATTATATCTCCTGTGTGAGACGATTATTTTTAGAGGTGTACGAAGTTGGGAAACTTTGCTTTATGAAACACTTTGCAAAGTTTGCCGACACACGTAGCATGATGGACTACTTCACGTAGGTCTTCATTTAGTGAAATGCCCACTCCACCAGGTGAAGACATCATGTCATGGCTCTTCACTGGTGACGTGTCACTTTACATTGTGCTTTCCCTGATGATCGTTGCATTTCACCAACAAAGTGCCATGACATGACATGACATGACTTTTAAATCTGTCCCCTACATTCTGGTATCATTCTCCTCCCTTCTCCCCATCCTCACCCTCCTCTCCAGGCACCCAGGAAAGGATATATACAGTCCCATGGTGGTCAGCTGGCTCAGATCTCTCTCCAGCTTGGCCAGCCTCCATCTTATGAATGAAACCACACATGTTCCCTACAGTAATCACTCAATCAAAAATGTTTGAATTGGCCTAGTCATCAGTATCAAATTCTTATCAAAAAGTCCTTTTGTCCCAGTAAGCACCTTTCTTTTTCTTCTTGTGTGTGGGAATGCTGTTCTGCAAACTGCAATGTTAAGTAGCTAGATTATCACTTAACGTGAAAGTCTCCCCAGTATGACCCACCTGCTACACACCCAGAGACCTCACATAGGGCCCTATTCATTAAAGGAATTTCAGCCCTGAGCACCCTTTATGCAGCATGTAGGGCTGGAATTTGCATGTCCCGGGTATCCAACAGACACCCATCGATGGACTACCAGTACGCACCTGCTCTGTACCCCTGCCTGGGAACATATGCGGGGGATCCCTTAAAACTACACAGCCAGTCTAGGCAGGGGGAAGGGAGTGGGCAAGCCTGTTTAGGACCAGCAGAGCACTGCTTGATGCCTTATGCATTCCACAGGGCCAGTATCAGGAGAGGCTTACCATCGTGCCAGCCAGAGAGCTGTTGTAGCAGCTGCGCACCCCGCCCAACTACCCTGCACAGGGTGGAATGGCACCCTGCATCTACAGCCCCCAGTCCAACGAATACCACAGAGGGTGAGGTGTTGGTGTCAAGCTGTGGGGTGCTGACTTCAGAACAAGTACATTTTGCTGCGGGTTGTTGGAGACATGGCAGAGCATATGTGGGCTGCCATGTCCCATGATCCTCTGCTGCCAAGGAGCAGGGGAATCCACTGTGGGAGCCAGTCAGGGCTTCCAATTGAAAGCCCCCGGTCCAGCCCACATCTGCTTCCTCTGGCCAGCATGGCCTCCCAGAGGGACATGCATACCAGCCCTCCACATCCTGCAGGGGCTGGATACGCAGTGTGCCCAGTACTTGCCCCTATCAGTGCGTGCTGGATTCTGTGTGCATAGGGCCCAATATGCAGTCAGAAAGATAGCATGTGCAGTAGGAGCTGTTTGTTTGGGCCCTGCCCTCCTAATTAGAAGCTTTTTTTCTTATAAAAAAAAAAGAGGGTGCTACTGTTTACTCTAAAAGGAGAACCTTTATTTTTCCATCCTGTTCAGCAGGATGTGAACCCCTCGCCCACCTCCTGCACTCTACTCACAATTTCTGGGTCTGTGTGATGCTTTTGAGAACACCCTTCTTGAACATCAAGAAGTGTGACACTGCGCAGCATCCAAGCCATCAGCAAGGTTCAGTGACTTATTTCGCTCGGTGACTGTGTGACACAAGTTAATACTGCTGCTGCTGCTTATTCATCTGCCCATCTCATTAAACTGCATTTTGTGTTTCTAGCTGTGACAGTTCCTCGTCTTCCCGAAAAGAGAAGAAAAAGAAGAGTTGAAAGAAACACAAACGAGACAGGTACTGTAACCATCCACCACCGTTATACGATGGCTTCTCTCTATGCTGTTTCAAAAGCTTGACAGTCCAGCAGTACAAAATGACATTTATGTACCGTGGCCAGGAGGCTAGGAGCCAAAACGTCTGTGGTGGTTGCCGTGTCATGTTGTTACGTAAGACAGGCACCAGTAACTACTGGCCTTGTGACCACTTAGCTATACCATTTAGTGGTCCTTGGAGATTTTAAATTAGTCATTGGCCACCTTACTGTTCGATTTTTTTCATGCTGTTATTTGCAGTCCCTGTCCAGACTTTGCAAAACTAAAAATGTTTTTGAGTGAAAATGAGGAAACTACAGCCTTGCAAGCTCATATATGGGAGCTACTGTGAAAAGTCCAAGCTTACCAGATACCCATCAGAGGGTTGTAGTGCAAGCTTCATCAGCAGGAAAACATTTTTTGTAGTCAAGTCAATGTTCAGAAAAATAAATCTCTTACTCTCTGCTTAACAATCTTTATTCGTCTTACACTATCAGGTGCTACCACCTCAAAGTATATCCTACAGTTCGGGGCTTGTAACACCACTCACTCATGGATGGTGGTTCTGCTTTAATGGTGAGCAAGTATTGACTTCCCTGTGCCCTTGCTGTTCAGCCCAGCAATTCCTGGACAACAGTCCATGAAAATGCTTCAGGAAATCTACCAGATGTTATGGTGGGTGCCAGAACTATCACTGGTTTCATACACAGCTGGGACAGAGTGACGGGCTTAGTAGTTGCTCAGCGAGGTCGCGGTAGGGCGGGGAGCGTGGGGAAGGATAGTGTGGGTTAGAACCTGTATGGACAATAGGTCCCTGGTTTGTTAGGGGTTTATGGGCAGACTGGATGGACCAGTGGTCTTTGTCTGCCATTATTATCTATGTTTCTATGAAAGACTACAGTCTGCAAAGACAAGGACTGTATTAAGGTTCTCAAACCACATGGATCTGTGAAGTTGAAGAACAAGTACACAGCACAGCACAGCTGATACCTGCTCATCATTAAAGCAGAACCACCACCTATGAGTAAGTGGCGTAACAAGTCACAAATCAATGGGTGTACTTTGATGTGGCAGCAACTGATAGTGTAAGAAGAACTACAGTCTTTAACCAGAAATCAAGTGATTCCTTCTTCCGAATATACAGTACAGGAGAGCCTATGCTATGCACAGGAAGGGTGAAACAGATTGCCCAGGCTAGAGCAAAGCAGAAACAAAGCAGGGAAAAAGTAAAAACCTTGAGGAGCTTCTTAAAACACAATAAAAGACTTCAAGTTCAGGATGAGAGCATGCAGGCTTAAAAAATGTAAGGGAGAAATAAATTAAATCTTGTCAGAATTTTCCTTGTTCAGAACTAAACAGGCACAGTACATGTTAAGAGGGTAATTGGAAAAAGAAGATTGTAGCCCAACAACTTAAACAAATGGAGAAAAACAGACAGGTGCCACCCTGTGAGGTACCGGACAGGGAGAGAACACATAGTCACAGGATATAGTGGAGACATTTAGAAACTTTTATCAAACCTTGTGTGGTCCAAAGCAAATCCCTGCTAAAGTTTATATTGTGATGTTAATAGAGAAGGTAAAATTTCCACAGGAAGACGCAGAGACATGCATCAATGAAGAGGAGATTGTTAGAGCTTTTCAAGATATGAAATTGGGTAAGGCTCTAGGATTTGATGATTTTCCCATAGAACTGTATGAGGAATGCAGTGTAGATTTGGCACCATCCTGGTAAAGGTTTATCAGGAAGCTAGGGAGACTATAGTAATGCCTCAGTTGATGAGGAAAACTACTACAGGAGTATAAAGGAGAAGCCTCCAATAGACACATGTAGTTACAGGCTCATTTCTGTCATCTGCTGATTATGAAATTTTGTTAATGTCTTGGTAACCTGACTCGAATGTATTGTGCCAATGAATTGCTCCTGATCAGACGGAACTCATTAAAAGGTGCTTGCAACAGATAATGTAGAGCGACTTAGTAACCTGATGCACTGGTCTAAGGACTCCACCAATAGCAGCACTACTGTTGGATGCTGAAAAAGTATTTGACTGGGTAAAGCAGGCCTTGATCATCGTGGGGGTAGATTTGTGAACAGGAAGGGAGGGAAAGAGGGAGTAGAGGTGCTTCTCTGGCGCCTTAGCTCGGAGGGATGGAAAATGGATCATAAGGATTACTAGAGTGGTGGGACAGGAGGGGGTACTGAATGTCACTGTCCACCTGGGGACAAATGGCCTGGCTAAGGAGGGTGCTGGGATGGTACAGGGAGATTTTAGGGAGCTGGAGAGAGGTCTTAGGCAGGTAGTGCACTCAGTGGCTTTCGCTGAGGTGCTGCCTGTCTACAGCAGGGGAGAGAATAGGGATCTCTGCACTTTCAACTTGTGTTTGAAGGAATGGTGTAGAGAGGAGTGGTTCAGCTACATTGGGGACTGTGGACCCACCTGGAGGGATAAGGGCCTATACTGGGATGTGGGCCTGCATCTGTCTAGGAAGGGAATCACAGTCCACAGTGGGCAGTTTAAATGTTACTTTTTCTTTTTCATTAAACTGTTTCTCTCCCTGTCATTGGAGAGCCCCATATGCCAGTCACCCTAGCCCTGTCACCCTGTTGTCCACTGGGACTTACCTGCCAGCCATTCATCCCCCAGAGCTGAGTGCACTTCCGAACCCGGGTGGTCAGTACTACAAGTGGTAGTGCTACTACTGCGCCAGAGGGTGAGCTTAAATGTTACTTTGATGAACATTTCAACTAGCCAAGGGGGTTGGTAGAGGAAATCAGAGAGGCGTAAATTGCCCCCCACCACATACTGAAGCAGAGAGAAGGGAGAATCGAGAGGTGGTAAATCCCCCAGGGTGCAAAATAAACAGCAAAGCAGAGTGGTTGAAGTAAAAGGGGATGGGAACACGAGCTAGAAAAAGAAAGGGGAAAACAGGAAGGGCAAAAGGAAACAGTGGAGTAACAGGCAGAGTGGTAACAAAATGTAGAAGGCCATGGGGTCAATTCTCAAAAGTTGGGCGTAAGCCACACCAAAGGCGACTTGCACCAATTGTCAATGCCCCGTGGACCCTGTGCCTGATTCTCTATCAGGTATGGTCCTAGCGGCTAAGTCCCATGGCTTGCAGCAAACTTGGCCCTGTGCCAAACAGAGCACATCAGGAAGCCATGCCACAAGCTGTGGGTGGACTGTGTGGTAATAGCACCGCGGACAGGTGCCTTACCCCCCAGCTCGATCTCCCATACTATTAATATATATATATTGCCCTGGTGGGCTAGTGCCCCCCCCCAACAGCCCCGATCGCCCATAATATTAATATAAAGTTCCCTGGTGGGCTAGCGGATGGCCCTGATCGCCCGGTACATTTTATTTATTTATTTATTAAATTCTCGGATTACAAATACCTTTGAGCAGAAACTGCTCGTTTACAAAGGTTCCACGTCAAAGGATGAGGGTCAACATACATACAGAGGTAGTAAAAGAATGCACAATAAACAACCAAAACAACTAAAAGAAAAAATAAAGATACTCAGTTATAACATACTTTGAGATAATATTCATAAAACGAGCAGCTTGAGTAGGCAGCTGGCTGCGGTAACAATAAGAGAAAGAGGGCACCATAGGCAGTTAGTATTGCAGGCATGCGACCGGGAGAGGAAGTTGGCAGGCTAATGGGCCACTGTCCGATGGTAGTGGAAAATGTCTTGTACCAGTGGAGATGTGAAGCAGGGAAGGAGTCACAAGGAATGCTCAGTGCCAGAGGGAATGAGATTGGGAAAGGGTGGGCTGTGAGACATGAGTGAGCTGGGAGGTGTTTAGAGAGATCTCTGTTCAACAAAGCAGTCACATTGAGTGGTAGAGGTGAGGTAAAGTTTGAGATTCCTTTTGAAAGGTCCAAGTGTAGTAGAGGAAAGTGATTCTTTATTGAGGGAATTGAACCATTGAGCAGCTCTATAGATAAAGGACCGCTGACCCATGGAGGTACGACATCTGGGAACCTGAAAGGTTAGAGATTGGGCACCACGTGTTTGTTGAGTGCCACTGTAGGTAGTAAAGGGTGAGCTAACACCAGGTGGCATGAGACCAAGGAAGTCTTTTTTGGTAAGTAGCGGGTCTGGTATTGTATTCTGCTGCGTGGGGTAGCCAGCTGGCCTGTGCATAGAGGTCACAGGTGAGTTTGTCGGGCTGCACCCGTCAGTAGTCTACAGGCTTTGTTGAGAGCAACTGAGATCCCGCGGAGGGCACTTGTTGGGGCAGAGCCATAGATGGCAAGGCTGTAGTCAATGATAGAGGTGACAGAGCTGTAGATGGCTAGTTTAAGGGCATCCGCTAGGCATACAGTGCTTGTGTTTGTGTAGTAGTCAATCCATTATATTGGCGTCTTGGCAACAGTGTCAATATGCCGAGTGTAGGAGGGTACTATCCAGGGTAATACCAAGGTACTTGAACCCTTGACATGTTCGAGTGGGTTCCCAGCTGGTTCTTGATGATGAGGGACAGAGAGTTGTGCCTGCTCTGTCGGTTACAGAAGGACATGGCTTTAGTCTTGCTGTGGTTCAGGACAAGTTTATGAGAATTGAACCAGTCTTCGATGTGATTGAAGTCGAGCTGCAGCTGGGATTCAAGGACTGTAATGTCATGGTGGCTGGAAAACAGGAGTGCATCGTCTGCGTATATTAATATTGTTTGGTGGCAGGCACTGGGGAGATTGTTGATGAAGAGGGAGAAGAGTAGAGGGCCCAGAATAGACCCCTGGGGGACTCCAGAGCGGACCGGTTTCTCATCCGAAGAGATCCCTGCAATCCTTACACGTTGGATCCGATTATCAAGGTAGCTGGTGAACCATGGAAGGGCATTGCTGGAGATCCCAATGGAGGACAGTTGCTTGAGCAGTAGGGGGTGGTTAATTGTGTCAAATGCCTTGGTAAGGTCTATAAATACTGCCCCTCCACAATTCCCTTTGTCAAGCATGGCATGGATGAAGGTTGTAAATTCCAGTAATGCAGTGGTGGTGCTGTGCACTTTTCTGAAGCCATGCTGCTCTGGGCACTGTACATTGTACTTATCCAGGAATTCAGCTAGTTGGTCTGACACTATTCACTCCAGCGCTTTGGATAGTGGGGGGAGGAGTGAGATAGGTCTGTAATTGGTGTGCAGTATCCTATCTCCCTTTGTGAACCGGTGTGACAGTGGCTTTCTTCCAGAGAGAAGGGAAATGGCCCAATCTAAGCGAGAGATTAAAGATCTTTGTAAGTGGTTTTAAGATTTCATCGAGGACTTGTGCCAGCAGTTTCAGGTCAAGGGAGTCACCACTGTACCCTTGTTTGCCGATGGCCTTTTGAATGTATTTTCTAGCTACTTGTGGTGGGACCGCCTTAAAAAAAACTTTGGGGTTATACGTTCTAGTTGGGGGGTAACTTGGGAGGAGCTGGAAGGGAGGTTGTCAGAAAAATTTGGTGGAAGGACACTGTCCAGGTTTGTAAATGCATTCTTAAAAGTGCTGGTGATGATACCTAGGTCGAGTGTAGGAGTGCCATGAAGGTTGAGCATAGTGGGTGGTGCTTTAGGATCCTTGCCTGTGAGTTCTTTCATGTTGTTCCAGAATTTGTTTCCCTGGCCCCAAGAGTTGGTCAGAGCCTCTTTGTAATAGCTGTGTTTAGCATTCCGTATTCTTTGAGTGCAATCATTTCTGGCTGCTTTGTATAATTGTATGTTTACTTGCATCGGAGTTGCACGAGCACAATGCCAGAGGTGGTCTCTGTGCTTGAGCAGAGTTAAAAGGTCAGTAGTAACCCAGGGGTTGGTCTGTCCTTTGACCTTCATCTTTTTCACTGGTGCATAGATGTCACAGGCTTCGTTGAAACGTTTGATAAATAGGTCCAGAGCTTTGTTGGTGTCATTGAGGGAGTCAAGCACTGCCCAGTTCAGCCTGGTTAGATGGGATTTTAACAGCTGGAGGTGCCCTTGTTTGATAACCCTGGCATAGATAAGCTTGGGAGGGGGCTTGTGGTATTTGTTTGACCAGGAACAGATGACAGGCGAGTGGTCACTTATTGTATCCGGGAGTACAGAAACATTGGAGATGCGTTCAGGGTGGTTAGATAGAATCCAGTCTAGAAGCATAAGGGAGCCTGTCCTATAGTTACACCTAGTGGGGGCATTGACCAGTTGAGTGAGGTGATGCGCTGTGGCTGCATCCTTATAGGTAGCGGCCTCAGCGGAGAGCCAGTTAATGTTAAAATCGCCCATGATTATGGTTTCAGAATTATGTTGCTGGACCCTTAGATATTCCATGATGCTATGGAAGCCAGCAGCCTGGTCTCTTGGGGGTAGGTAAACCAAGATGACAGTGAGTTCCTTGTTATGTGCATCAAGGAGGATTTTGATTGTGAGGACGAGGAGGAGTTGCTCAGGCTGGGGATGGGATGATGTGACCCATAAGGGTATCCTTAAGATAGATGGCGCAGCCCCCCCGTTAGCAATCCTGTCTTGCCTGAAAATGCAGTAGCCAGGGATAGAGACTGTGGTATCAGGGATTTTAGGGTTTAGCCATGTTCCACAACTGAGAGGACATCAGGGTTGTGCTGTAGGATCCATGTTTGGAGGGAGTCAAGTTTGTTGAGGATGCTGCAGGCATTGATGGATGCCATGGTGAGTGTCCCTGTCCTTCTGCTTGGTGCCACTGCTGGCTGCCCAGGTGGTCCTGGGTTGGGGTGAACATTTCCTGAGAGCAGGCGCAGCATAAGGAGAATTTGTAGGAGAAAGGATTTCAGCATCTTGTAGGTACCTGGTGGTTAAATCACAAGCCAAAAGAAATTATCAACAGCTGAGGTCCAGAGTCACAGAATGTGTTAGAATTCCTGCAGGTGATGAACTGTGCCCTGGTGGTCTTGTGGACCCCCACTCTGCAGTGCCCAACCACCCTGCTTCCCCCAACTCGTAACCCAGCAGGCGACTGTCACAGCCCACATCACCCCACCACAGCCAGCTGCTGACTGAGCAATGAATGGGCATGTACTGTATATAGGACGTGCCCAGTGAGTAACAGCAGCTGTCAGTCACTGAGCACATACTATATACAGTACACGCTCAATTGGCATCTGGCCACGGTGGTGTGCGGTGGACTGTGCCAGTCCTCGGCTGGGTTATGGATTGGGGGAAGTGGGGTGGTTGGGCACTGCGAGGTGGGGGATCCACTAGACCACCAGGATGTTGGAAACCTGTACCGGAGGATTGGGGCCATCTGCTAGCCCACCAGGGATCTTTATATTAAATACTGTGGGTGATCGGGGCTTGGGGGGGTCCACTAGCCCACCAGGGCAATATGAATGTATAGTATGGGAGATCAGGACTTGGGTGGGACCACTAGATCATCAGGTTACTGTACATAATAATTCAAGTGGATTGGGGATCAGGGCTGTTGGGGGGGGCGGCATGTACTACAGGTGATCAGAACCCTGGCAGCACATTGACACAACCCCCAGAGGACACCTAAGTACACTTAGACTAGCCCCTGGTCTAAATGTACATAGACAGTTTTCCTCTGTGGGTGGTTTTAGAATACCATTTTAGGGGATGTGGCAGCTTGCGTCTGCCACAAACCCCCTAGCGCCATGCTGCAGTCCATTATTTTGGGCATGGCTGGCGTAAGCCCCCTTTGCTGCAAGCAGCCTACGTTTGCCACAGGCTACTTTTGAGGATTGCTTGGTGCGCATTTTTTGACACAAGGTGCCACTTGCATCATTTATGTTTGATGCAGGCACCTTGCATCATTCTGAAGGCTTTGAGAATCGGTCCCCATGTGTGCAAATGCAAGAAGTCGAGGAAATAAAAGTTTGAACCTACAGGCCATCATGGTAGAGGCAGACCTGGATATCATGGCCATTACTGAGTCATGATGTACAAGAAACCACAACTGGGACATGGCCATGCCAGGCTATATATATGTAGCACTTTATTTCCTTTACGGAGCACTGGATCAACTCCTGAAGCCACTGCTCCCTTGTCCTGCCCTGCTCTCTTATCTGTCCCTGATTCTCTCTCTCTCTCTCTCTCTCTCTCTCTCGACCTCTGTTAGGCATGTTAGCTTGTGTGAGTTGTATCTTTTGCAACATTTAGCATGTATCTACTGGCAGCTCTTTGTGTAATGACCTTGAATCCTCCGGTTTAGCGAATGTGTTCACCTTGTACTGCTTGATAGTTGCTTTGTACCTTTATTAGCAGAGCTACATTGTATATGTGATGTGGTCATATCTTTGTATTTTCTGTGTTCTCTGTATTTTACTACGTCTGTAGAATGCCTGCTGCCACCTGTGTGGCCCGGCTCGTGACTGAAATTGGTCCTTTGGATCAGCTCACTCACCCGGTTACCAAAGACATAAATAAATAAATTATGGCTGTATTTCGCCTCTAAAGCTGGACTCAACAGAACAACACAGACCAAAGAATCTAAAACTTAGGAATATGGTTAAAATATTTATTGATGTTAAAATCCCAGCAGGGATCATCCTGCCACCACCAACGTTTCACACTTACATGTGCTTTATAAGATGTCATCAAACCAATCACTAATTACTATTTAAATACAATTTTTAAAAGGACACATTTCAATTTCATTGGTTCCTTCCGCTAGTGCTGTTTACATGTATTACTCAGTCTTTAAAATGACTCATTTAAAGGGATAGAGAGGGAAGGAGTATGGTGGGGGGAGGAAAGAACAAGTGAAACATCATAGAAGGGTCTCATACAATTTCTATAAATAAACTCCATGCCATAAAATATGATGGTACATACAAAATATTGCCAGTATATACTTAATTTATTCTCAGTATAATCAATATTTAATCTATCTACTATTCCCAATCACAGTATTCCCTTTTGATCTTTTCAAAAAAATGTTGTAGTGAGAAACATTCATTTATGCCAATCCCCATCCTGGCTCTAACTCTAGTTGTCCACTGTGGGTGGGTTTAGAATACCATTTTAGGGGATGTGGCAGTTTGCGTCTGCCACAAACCCCCTAGTGCCATGCCATAGCCCATTTTATGGGGCAAGGATGGTGCAAGCCCCCTTTGCCACAAGCAGCCTGCATTTGCCGCAGGCAGCTTCTGAGAATTACTTGCACATTTTTTGATACAAGGTGCCACTTGCATCATTTATGTTTGACGCAGGCATCTTGCATCATTCTAAGAGCTTTGAGAATCGGCCCCCATGTGTGCAAATGCAAGATGTCTAGGAAGTAACATTTTGGACCTACAGGCCATCATGGCAGAGGCAGACCTGGATATCATGGCCGTTAGTAAGTCATGATGTACAAGAAACTACACCTGAGACATGGCCATGCCAGGCTACACTAAGTTCAGGAAAGATAAGGTGGGAAAGAAAGAGAGAGGGTGGTGCTGTCGGCAAGGAAGTGTATCAGAATAACAGAGACACAGGAAGTCCAGGGGGGAATGGAGGGGTTGGAGGCATTGTGGGTCACCCTGCAGATGGTAAACTTGGCCACTGTTTGCACTGGTGTGACACACAGACCTCCAACATGCGGAGAATTTAGATGAGGCACTGGTGGAAGCCACTGGCACAATGGCAGGAAAAGGAAAGGTGTTGCTGGTGGAAGACTTCACTCTCCAGGATGTAGACTGGAGCCTCCCAGACACAGCTTCAGCTAGAAGCAGGGACATCCTGAAGTTCCTGCAGTGGGCGTTTCTCAGGTAAATAGTCAGGGAGACCACTCGTTATGGGGCAATTCTGGACCTGGTGCTCACTAACAGGGAAAGTACATCAGATATCACGATGGGAGGAAACCTAGGGACCAGTGATTACTGTACAGTGTGGTTCAACATAAGGATGATGGTGGAAGCGAACCACACAAGGATGAGGGTCTTGTACTTTAGGAGGGTAGATTTAAAAAAAAATGGTGAATACTTCAGGGACGACCTGGCAGGGTAGATGACCTGGCTGGGGTGGAGGAACAGAGGGCTAAGCTAAAGGAAGGCATAGTGAAGGCAACAAACCTCTGCACAAAGGAAGTCAGCAAAAGCAAGAGGAAAAAGAGACTAAATGTTTTCTCAAAGGAAGTGGCTAAAAAGGTAAAGGCTGAAAGGGCAACTTTCTGAAGGTATGAAGCAAGTCACGGGAAGAGGACAGGGAGGTGTGTCAGGAGAAGCAGAGGGAGGCAAGGAGAGTGATGAGGAGCACAACCTGAGGAAAGAATAGCCCAAGGAGTAACAAACAGCAGCAAGATATTTTTTAGGTACATATGTGTACATAGGGAGGGATAGTGGTTAAGAGCATTGAGCTGCAAACCTGGGGAACGGGGTTTGAATCCTAGAGCCACCACTTGCATAGTATGTAGCCATGAACAAGATACTTAACTTCCCTGTGCTCCCAGAATGCACCTGGAAACAAGCCTCAGCTTATTGTGTATTTTCTGGCCAAAAATTGTAAAATAAAAAAAAATTAAAAAGTGAAAAGATGACGACTAGGGGAGGGATTGTGAGGTTAAGAAGGGCAAGTGGGGACTGAGTGGAAGAGGATCAGAAAAAGCAGATACGCTGAACAAATACTTTTGTTCATTCTTCACAGAGGAAGGGGAATGGGATGGGCCACATAAAAGCAACCGGTACACTGAAGAGGGACAGATAGTCACAGAGGATAGAGTCCTGAAGGGACTCGCAAATCTGAATGTGGATAAAGCTATGGAACCAGATAGGGTACTCCTATGGGTGTGACGTGGACAGCCAGTTCTGAGTGCTGTATGATAATTGTTTGTAAATATACAAATGGGTTATGGACTGTCTGTCATGAGAGATGCTGAAACAGCATGTTAAACTGACACATCAAAACCCCCCAGGGATAAGTTCAAATGACAGGAGGTAGCTTAAACTGCAGAAATCTGAGGTATAATTATCTTGTTAGTTTGATTTGAAGGCAGGAACCAAGATATCCATTTTATAATGTCCTCAGGGAAAGCCTTTGATGTACACTAGGTGTCCTGAGAAAAGGGACACAGGCCAGTGTTATGGGTATCCTCCCAAGAAGCCAGCTCATTTAGTCAGAGACCTTTGATGTCTGGGGATACCAGGTCCCAGACTAAATTAAGGAGTCCGATATACATTTGCTTTGAATATACAGTGACTTACATCAAAGAGACTTTTGAGGTCTCAGTGAAGCAGAGCGCAGACCGGTTTGGACCAGTCACAGGAAGAGAGGCGATTCATTTGGTCATCTATTATTTTTTTAAATCTCTTAATAGGACATCCTGTGTTATAAAATATAAATTTTAATACACCAAGGCGGAGTTAGGTGACCTCAGAGAGAAGGCCGGCTCAAGACTGTTTTTAAACCTACTGAGCAAACCTTAGAAGAGACATTCATTTTTCTGACTGAGGAGGAACATCAAAGCGCTAAAAGATTAAGAAAGTAAGACCAGTTTAAGTGTATGGATTGTAGGAATTTGCACTTTTAAACCTGTTTGTTTTAAGGCTGTATGTGTTGGGATATTTTGTTCTGTATTTTACTGTTTTCCTATTTTATCTATTTTAAAGTAAAGATATATATTTTAAAAACAGAAACTGCCTGGTGTGCCTTGAAACTTCTTTTTATATAAGTGGAGCTTAGAATGGTTATAGTTGACACTGTACATGTGCTTATTGTGATACCAATCTGGGAAACAGATAAGAGTTCTCTAAGGTCTTGCATAGAGTTCTAAGGGTTCATTTGAAATACCTGATTAGGTGCCCGTAGGCAAAGATATCTGGCCCCCTGAAGACAGACTTATCTGAGCCTGACAATTGGGTACGCTAACAAGAGGTTATCGGTTTGAAGCCCTCCAGAACTTGAGACTAAGGTGACTCAAACCTACAAAACAGACAAGAGGGTTACCTTGTTCTGTTAAACTGTTCACAATTCTACGCTCAGAGGTTGGCACTTTGGGAGTAGAGGGCTGACCGGCTGAGCGGGTTTGTGACAATGGATACTAAGGGAGCTCAGGGAGGTACTGACTGTACCTCTGACAGTCCTTTTTACCAACTGACTGCAAACAGGAGAGGTTCTAGAGGACTGGAGGACAGCAGATGTATTCCCACTTCACAAAAATGGTAGCATGGAACAGGCTGGGAAATATGGGCCAGTCAGCTTGACATTGGTGGTGGTAAAGTTGATGGAGTCACTGCTAAAGGAAAGGATTGTGGAGTATCTTGAATCCAGCAGGTTACAGGATACTAACCAACATGAATTCATGGGGGGAGGTTACGTCAGACAAATCTGATAGATTTCTATGACTGCATGAACTAGGATGGGGCATGGATGTGGCCTACTTGGATTTCAGTAAGGCTTTCAACACCGTTCCACACAGGAGGCTGATAAGGAAACTGGGCAGCTTAGGGGTGGGTCCAAAGGGGGTAAACTGGGTAACAAATTGGTTAGGGGATAGATGACAGAAGGTGGTGGTAAACAGCATTCACTCCGAGGAACAGAGGGTGACCAGCAGGTGCCACAGGGCGCAGTACTGGGACCAGTCTGCTGTAATGTCTTTATAAGTGACATTGCAGATGAGTGGGAAGGGAAGGTCTGCCTCTTTGTGGATGACACTAAAATCTGCAGTAGGGTGGACACTCCAGAGGGACTGGAAAGAACGTACTGAGACCTGAGAAAACTTGAGGAGTGGTTAAGGGCATGGTAGCTGGATTACAATGCAAACAAGCACAAAATCATGCACTTAGGGCACAGTAACCCAGAGGCAGAATACAAAATGGAAGAAGAGGTATTAATGGCCACCAAACAGGAAAGGGGCCTGGGAGTAATCATATCAGATGACCTCGAGGTTGTGAGTCAGTGTGACATGGCAGCGGATAGGGCCAGTGGAATGTTGGGTTGCACAGAGAAGGGTATCACCAGCAGAAAGAAGGAGGTGGCATTGCCTCTGCATAGATTGCTGGTGAGACCCCACCTGGAGTCTATGTCCAGTTCTGGAGAATACATCTCAGGAAGGACATAGACAGAGTAGAGGCAGTTCAGAGGAGGGCAACTAAAATGGTGCAGGGTCTGCATCAGAAGTCTTATGAGGAGAGACTGAAGGAGGTCTCCTCCTCAGTTCTGTCAGTCATGGAGCTGCCTCCAACACTGCACTTGCATGCATTGCAGTGGCCCTTAACAAGGTGTGTAGTCTAACACTTGGACAGACAACCTTACGCACACATGTTCCCTCTTTGAGCAGACCAATTGGCTTAACCTACCCAACAGAATAAAATACCAAACCTGCCTGTTGGGTAAGAAATCACTACTAGGCAAAGTGGCTCCATTCCTCAGTGGCTTGCTGCCTGCCTGTAGATCTGGGTACCAGACCAGAGGCCACTCCCGGGGCTCTCTAGTGGTCCCCTTCAGAAAAACTACACTGGGTCAGCAGTTGTTTGCATACCGTGCTTCCTTGTGGCTTAACAAAATCCTGGCTCACCTACTGACAAACTCGAGCCTACCTGCCTTTAAGGCTGGGATTAAACAGTACCTCTCTGGAAGCATAGCCTGTTGCTGTAGGCAGTAATTGCATTCCTAGCCCTGCAAGTCTTAAGACGCAATCACCTGGCTAACCGACATGGATCAAGTCACCTCCCACACCCTTTTTAACAAAGTCCTCCTCCTTCCTCTGCAGACATTTCCCACCCTCCTCCTTCCTCTGCAGATGTTTCCGACCCTCCTCCTCCTCCTTTCTCTGTGGACATATCCCACCCTCCTCCTCTTTCCTCAGCAGACATTTCTCACTTTCCTCCTCCTTCCTCTGCAGACATTTCCCACCCTCCTCCTTCCTTGGCATACATTTCCCACCCTCTCCTCCTTCCTTGGCAGACATTTTCCACCCTCCTCGGCAGACATTTCCCACCCTCCTTGTCCTCCTTCCTCTGCAGACATTTTTCACCCTTCTTTCTCTGCAGACATTTCCCACCGTCCTCCTCTTTCCTTGGCAGACATTTCCCACCCTCCTCCTCCTTCCTTTGCAGACATTTCCCACCCTTCTCCTCCTTCCTCTGCAGTCATTTCCCACTCTTCTTCTCCTTTCTCCACAGACATTTCCCATCCTCCTCCTCTGACATTTCTTTTTATTCTTTGGTTACTGGGTTAGGCCCACTAGGCCCATGGCCTGTTTTTAGGGGTGATATGGGAGCACTAGAGAGGCAAAGTAACTTGCTCATGGCTACACAGTATGCAAGTAAAGGTTGTGGGAATCAAACCAGACCAAGACCTGGGTTTGAATCCCACAGCTTCCACTTGCATACTGTGTGACCCTGAGCAAGTCACTTAACCTCCTTGTGCTCCCAGGTCGCTCCTGTCAAAAAGCTTTCAGCTTAGTGTGCTATACCTGGTTAAACAACTAAATAAATAAAATAAAAAAAATAAAAACCCAGGTCTGCTGGATGTACCAAGCTCATTCACAGCTCATTACTCCAAGCTCTAAGCGATACAGCCATAATAAAAAAATAAAAATAAAAACAATAATAATTCTGGCCCTTGACACTGTGCCAGGTATTGACTGAGTTCTTTTCTTTAAAAATCTGACTGAAAGACCGGGGTGGAAGTGGCTGTGTGACTGACTGGCATGAGTGAGGGGTGGTGTAGGGTGCCCTTATTACTATTTGTAGTCTGTTAAACCCCAACAGGACCAGATAAGTCTTTGGCCTAACTGTTGAAGGTGAACCAAAGACAGTAAGTCCAAATCGAAATTGCCCATTTCAACATTTTCTGGCCCTTAACATTTATCAGTTGGGTAAAGATGCTGTTTCTCCAGAACCTCAATTAGGGAGGGGACTATGCATGGATGTCCCTTGGTGCTCTCCTTTTTTGGTGACTTTGGAGCCTTTGGTTTACTTGTTGAGGGTTGATCCAGAGGATTAAGGTGGGAGGCAAACAACTCTAGATGCTGCTGTACTCAGATGATATGCTGTTGCTACCAGTAAATCTGCAGTCCACAGCATGTAAGGTAATTTAGATTATTCCAGAGTTCTCTGAAGTATCCGAGTATAAAATTAACTAGGGGGATTCTATGTGATAATGGCAACCGCCAAAGGGCGCTCGCCATTATGGCCAGAAATCAGAGCACTGAAAATCAGTTTCAACCTCTGACTCTCAGCGCCTAACAAAATAAACGCCGAGGACTTGTATTTTTGCATTTATGCTTCACCCCCCTTCCCGCCATATTAAAGGATTCTCAACTCAGAAGTGCATGTTGGAGGGGGCAAAACATAAAAAAAATACATTCGGCCGGGTTAGCAAAAAATGAACTCACACCCGGACCCAAACCTAGTACCCTAACTACGAGCTGCAGCCAACCCGCTACACCATGGGGCTGGCTCGACAGCTTACTGCAGCACCACCCTTCACATCCCATCCCAACCCTTGCCGTGCGTGCTTGCTCCCACCCACGCCACGTGCATGTACATGTAGTGGCTTCCTGTCGCTGCAGGTCACCCACCCCCCATCCGGTCACGCTCCCTCATCGGTAACCCATGTGAAGGGCACTGCAATTGAGTCACCCTTTCATGGGTCACCCAGTTGTGGTCACCCACATCACAGGCTACTGACTGGGGGAGTCATACATAATAGAAACATAGATTTTGATGGCAGATAAGGACCGCTTGGCCCACCTAGTCTGCCCATTTCCCTACATATTGGATAAGCTGCAGATCCTATTTAACCAACAGCCTACTTCCTCCTACCCCACACAAAAATTGCCTTATGTCTGTCCCCATGCATTCTTGAATTCTCCCATAGTTTTAGACCCCACAACCTCCTCAGGAAGGCTGTTCCATGCGTCCACCACCCTCTCTGTGAAAAAATACTTTCTCACATTGCCCTGAGCCGTCTCCCCTCTATCTTCAAATTGTGTCCCCTTGTTCTTGCACATCTCTTTTTCTGAAAGATGTTACCCTCTTGGACTTTGTTGATTCCACTGAGGTACTTAAATGTTTCTATCATGTCCCCCCCTCCCTCCTTTCCTCAAGGATATACATATTAAGCTCCTTTAGTCTCTCCTCATATGGCTTCTCTTGCAGACCCTGCACCATTTTAGTTGCCCTCCTCTGAACTGCCTACATCCTGTCTATGTCCTTGCGGAGATGGGGTCTCCAGAACTGGACGCAGTACTCCAGATGGGGTCTCACCAACTGTCTGTACAGGGATAACAACTTTCTGTTTTCTGCTGGTGATGCCTCTTCCTATATTCCCAGTATGTCCCCCAGCCCTCCCTACCACCTTCTCACATTGCTTGCCAACCTTAAGGTCATCTGATATGATTACCCCCAGGTCCCTTTCCATTTTTGTTGTTGTTACTACCTCCCCCATTGTGTAATCTTCCCCCGGGTTTTTGTTTCCCAGGTGCATTATTTTGCACTTCTTTGCATTGAATCCAAGCTGCCATACTTCTGACCATTCCTCCAACCTTGCCAAGTCCTTTCTCATCCTTTCCATGCCTCCTTGTGTATCAACCCTGTTGCAAATCTTTGTGTCATCTGCAAAGAGGCATACTTTTCCTTCCAGTCCCTCTGCAATGTCACTTATAAAGACATTAAAAGGACTGGACCAGTACTCTGAACAAGGTACTAATAACCCTCTTTCTTCAGTGGACTCCATTTACAATTACTTTCTGTGTCCTGTTGTCTAGCCAATGTTTTACCCAGGCTACCACCCAGGGACCCACTCCCAGGCTGGTTAATTTGACTATTAATCTTTTGTGTGGGACTGTGTCAAATGCCTTGCTAAAGTCTAGGTAGGCCATGTCCACAGCCTCTCCCTGGTCTACCACTTTGATCACCCAGTCAACGAAATCAGTTAGATTCGTCTGGCATGACCTTCCTGCTGTGAATCCATGCTGCCTTGGGTCCTGCGCTCCACTGGCCTCTAGGTACTCAACAATTCTTTCCTTCAGAAGTGATTCCATCAGATACCTTCAGAAGTAATGCCCATCATGGACTGTTGTCCAGTTGAAGAATTTGCTCTTCTACCCATTAGGATTCTCGGAAAAGGTATTTCATACCTGGGACTTACACTCCATCAATATTTCCATCAATGTGCAACTTGGGGAAAAATGGAGTTATCTGAATAAAAAAATGTTATCAAATTACACAGATTTGGGTGCTATTTCTCAAAAATCTTTCAAATTCAAAAAGAGCAAGTTTGTCCTGTTTTGCTGGTGTAATGAAAACATTTCCCATTACTGATGAAGGAAGGATCTGAATGAGAAATGTGAGGGAAAAGAGCAGAGAGTAGGAGGGGAGGTTATTCTAGAGAAGGGGATGGCAAGAGGAAAAGGCATACTGCCCCACAGGGACTTTACAGGAAGGAACAGAGAAGGAGCGAGACTCAGAGTAGTGAAGGGAGTAGGAGGAAGGGGGGCACAGGGATAGAAGAGGAGAGAGCTGAACAAGAATTTGGCAAGGATAATAGCACAGAGCGGTAGGTACCAGAAGTCAAGGGAGGGGAAGGAGATGAGGGAGCAGTAATGAATCAGGAGAAGACAGTTCAGTGCAAAGTGACAGAAGGAGGGAAAATGGGGGTCCAACCTAGTGAGGGAGGATTTGGAAGATTTGAGGGCGAAACCGTATACTGCACCCACAGTACATAATCAAATATTGACAGGATTATTCTGAGGACAGTCACCCAGCAGACAGGAAGTGGTAGGTAAGATTTATTGTGGCAAACAGCACCTGGGAGGAGTTTTGGTGTATGGTATCAATTTGGCTGGAGAAATCGAAGGAACAGTCAAGCTACACACCATGGTATTGGAAGTGGGGGACTTCTTCAAGGGGAGTCATCCAAACCCAAACCATAGACCATAGATAAGAGATTAATGAATTATTGTTGGGAACCTAAAAAATGGCAAGATTACAGCTCCCACAGGAGAAGGAAGGTTTAACTATTCCCAGGTTGATACTACTGTGTATGCATGGCACAGGGATTCAGAGCCTTCACCTTCATTACACAGACTCCAGAGAAACAGCTGGAGTGGGTAAAGACTGAATGTAAGCCAGAGAGTAGTTCCCACACAAGAAAGAGAGAAAGCAGGGGGGCCTCAGCTCACACTGGCCTGTCAAAAATGTAATGTGCATTACCTGACCCATGGTGGGATCACCTTGTCAGTGGCAGTAAGGCTAATCATGACTTGGCCAAATGATGAGAACAAGAACCCCTTTAAAATGATAAAAAAGACAGAAAGTAAGAACATTGAATTTACAATGAATTTGAGGCTTTCAAGCAGCATTGGAGGGGAGCACTGTAGTATAACTGTTAGACTGAATGTTTAGAGCTCATCATTAGCATATCATGATATGCTGCTTCAGTATGTTATGTGGCTGTTCTCGTCATTGGCTGGCGTGTTCTGTGTTGATATGCCATGAGAAACTACAAGCTCTTTGTGGTTCCACTAATATTTTGAGCTTATGAGGTCTCAGTAGGAAGATTTTCTACCTTAAAACAATTGTTTCCAACCACTGGGATGAAATCATGTCACAAGCCAGTCTGTTCTGCTTAAAATGCCTCATTCGCCAATTAATTCCTATAATGTAAATCACACAAGTGTGTCCTTGCTGGAGGTTTTTCTCATATCAGTGAATATGTACGCTATATCAATGTCGTTTAGAACATTTTTTTTTTGTTACTATTTATTTAACCAGGATACCCAGCTGAGATGCAATATCTCTTTCCAGTAGAGTCTGGAAGTGGAAAGGTGAAAACCGCAGAACAGGTCACTGGCAATAATGGATTTATTACCCTACTGTGACATGTAGAAGAGTCGTGGGTATTTTTTCACAACATAGTTGTGTTATTGGTTCTTTTAGAACATGATTAAGAGAAATCAGCATTTTAATTTAATGACCAACTCTCTGATATACTAAAAAGCTTAAAAATAGTAGATCTACAATAATTATGTTCTGACTTGATTGTTTTCTAATTGTTATTTTCTTCTCCTGCTGTTAGCCTACTAAATATTGTAGAGAATTCAACAATTAATTCTCTGAATCTTTCAGAATGTATCTGGCTCTCCCCTCCTAACCACATAATTGCCATTTGCAACATCACAGTCTGTTGTTGTGGTGAGCACTATGATGTCATAAACCATGGCACTACGAGGTTAACAGGAGAGAGGAAAATGTTTTCAAATGTTTTCTATACAAACTTTTTAGATGGACTATTAAGATGTACTGTAAATCTTGGAAAGGAACATTGAAAAAATGTATTCTCTAGTAAATTGTAAGAGCTGAAACATCTTATGTATAAAAACACATGCTGACGTGCTGAGTTGCTCTTTAACTGAAAAAAAGAATTACCATTCTGTGAATGATAAATAGCATGAGGTGTGAGCCTAGTCTGACATCTAGTCTACAGTGCCATCAAACAGAAGACATTTGTAATCCTCCAAACCCATGCTTTTATGTGTGTGGTGTAGAAGCTTTCCAGTCATTAATCACTGAGAAATTGACTGAAATATGTTTTAATGTTCTCTCTTACATTTGAAAAATGTTCTGCAGACGTAATCTTGGTACCTGGGTCACACACTAATGACATTTAACTGTGAATAAAGTCAGACAGTGACTGTCTGCCTCTATAGGTACAAATGAGGCAGCCACACCGCCATTAGACTGTCATCGCTATGACTGATGAATGTCTTCATGTACTGCATCACATGTTGTTCCCAGGCATGTATCGTTTAATAACATCCAAGACAAGTGACACATTACACTGTGGTTTTATTCATCCTGGTCTCTTATATAAAATGGCTGCCTTGTACAAATAGAAACATAGAAACATAGACTTTGACGGCAGATAAGTACCGCTTGGCCCATCTAGTCTGCCCATTTCCCTACCTACAGAATAGGCCACAGATCCTAGTTAACCAACAGCCTATTTCTTCCTACCCCCCCTCCACAAGAATTGCCTTATGTCTGTCCCATGCATTCTTGAATTCTCCCACAGTTTTGGAAGGCTGTTCCATGCATCCACCACCCTCTCTGTGAAAAAAATACTTCCTCACATTGCCCCTGAACCGTCCCCCCTTTATCTTTAAATAGTGTCCCCTTGTTCTTTCAAGTCTCTTTTTCTGAAAGATGCTACCCTCTTGGACTTTGTTGATTCCATTGAGGTACTTAAACATTTCTATCATGTCACCCCTCTCCCTTATTTCCTTAAGGGTATACATATTAAGCTCCTTTAGTCTCTCCTCGTACGGCCTCTCTTGCAGACCCTGCACCATTTTAGTTGCCTTCCTCTGGACTGCCTCTATCCTGTTTATGTCCTTGCGGAGATGGGGTCTCCAGAACTGGACGCAGTACTCCAGATGGGGTCTCACCAACTGTCTGTACAGAGGGATAACAACTTCCTGTTTTCTGCTGGTGATGCCTTTCCCTATGCATCCCAGTATACCCCCAACCCTCCCTACTACCTTCTCACATTGCTTGCTAACCTTAAGGTCATCTGATATGATTACCCTTAGGTCCCTTTACTTTTTTGTTGTTGTTTCTACCCCCCCCCATTGTGTAATCTTCCCCTGGGTTCTCGTTTCCCAGGTGCATTATTTTGCACTTCTTTGCATTGAATCCTAGCTGCCATACTTCTGACCATTCCTCCAACCTTGCCAAGTCCCTTCTCATCCTTTTCACGCCTCCTTGTGTATCAAACCTGTTGCAGATCTTTGTGGCATCTGCAAAGAGGCATACTTTTCCTTCCAGTCCCTCTGCAATGTCACATATAAAGACATTAAAAAGGACTGGACCCAGTACTGAACCCTGCAGTACCCCACTAGTAACCCCTCTTTCTTCAGAGTGGACTCCATTTACAATTACCTTCTGTGTCCTGTTGTCCAGCCAATGTTTTACTCAGTCTACCACCCTGGGACCCACTCCCAGGCTGGTTAATTTGACTATAAGTAAAAATAAATCCAAGCACCCGCACAGCCAAATTAGAAAACGTTTCAAATGATAAAAATCATATTTATTATAGACCACAACTAAGCACACATAACAGACTGACGTTTCACTTGGCTCCCTGCCAAGCTTCTTCAGAGTAAAAGACATTTACCATATAGTGTACTTAAATGTCCTTTTTGCCAAGCCATGTGATTCCTATTGCACCAATGGTATCCAAGAACAAATTAATGTCTATTAAAGAAACAAAAACCTTAAAGTTACATATCATATAAAAACTTTTTCATATAGACTAGTAAAAAACTGATACAAAAACATCACCCTTTACTAATACGTTTGTCAAGAAAGGGGGACCAAATAGATAAATTCTGCTACCTAATAAATTATATTTATTTATTAAATATGTCTGAAAATATTTGAAAAATATCTGAAAAATATATATTTGCGGAGAGGTCCTCTTGTTATTTTTTTATTTTCTTATGAAGATCCTATATTTTATTTATAAAGATCCCATATTTTATTTATATTTTTTCAAAAATGCTGTCAGCTCAAAATTATCATTCATGCCTTTATTTTCACAAGCTCCCAATGTATATATCCAGAAGCTCTCTCTCTGACCTATTTTCTTATTCAGATCTCCACCCCTCGGTCCCAATGTGACCTGTTCCAAACCCAAAAATTTAAAATTATGATTTATTCGTCCATATTTCAGTACATGTTTAACTAAAGCATATGAATCATCCTTTTTCTCTATAGCTCTAATGTGTTCACCTATTCTCACTTTCAATTTGCGTACTGTACGTCCCACATAAAAAGCCCCACACTCACAAGTTAGTAAATGTACAATATTCATACTGTTGCATGTAACAAAGTCATATAACTCCATGATTTTTCCAGAAATTGGGTGTATAAAGGTTTTACAGCAAGTAATATACTTACAATATATGCAATTTCCGCACCTATATGTTCCTTTAGGTCTCGTTGTAAGCAATGTTTGTCCACTCTTAGAATTTAAGCCTATCATATTGGACACTACATAATCTTTGATACTTTTGTTCCTCCTATACACTATATTAGGACCCTTTTTAACCATCTCTCTTAGTTTTGGCTCCAAGTTTAAAATTGGCCAATTACTCTTTACAATCTGTTCAATATCATTGGCCTGATTAGAGAAACTTGTAACAAAGGGACAGCTCACTTTAGATTTAGAGACCCCCTTGTAATGTATTACCTCGTTTCTATCTAATTTATCCACCTTTCTAACAGCTGCCGCTATACTCCTATTACTATATCCCCTATCTTTAAAGTGCTGTATTTGCTGTCCTTGTTTAATTTTATATTCCATAGGTTCAGAACAATTTCTAAACGTTCTGATAAGCTGACCTTTAGGTATATTGAACTTGGCATGAAAGGGATGGCAACTATCATATCTTAATATGGTATTTCTATCTGTTGGTTTTTGAAATAAAGTGGTATGCACCCCTCATTACCATCTTTATATATCTTCAAATCAAAAATTAATACTAGGTCAGATGTACATCGTATTTATCGTTAACAACTACTTGTTGCTTCCATCCATTGAATAAGTCTACAAATTCATTCTCTGAACCCTTCCATATTATCAAAATGTCGTCAATAAAGCGATGGCATAAATCAATCTTATCTATAAATGGATTAGTGTCCACTTCATATAAGTAGTCAACCTCCCATTTACCAACAAATAGATTGGCATAACTCGGGGCCATTATTGGTGCCCATAGCTGTGCCTCTAATCTGGTGGTATAGTATCGCTCGAACAAAAAATTCATAGTGAGTACTATTTCTGCTGTGTAATAGAAATTCCGTGGGACTTTAACCAGATCTTCTTCACTTCTAAAGTTTAAAAAATATTTTATAGCCTCCAAACCTTCATCATGAGGTATAACCGTATACAGAAAATTGACATCGACAACAGAAATACCATGTTTTATCCACATACAAATCTTCAACCAGTTGTAGTACTTGAGTTGAATCTCTCAAGTAGGATCTCAGATTCTGTACAAGTGGTTGTGAAGAACCATCCAAGTACATAGAAATGGGTTCTGTTAGCCATCCATTACCAGAGACAATGGTCTCCCTGGTGGGTTCCTTGGATCTTTATGTATTTTAGGAAGTGCATAGATGACTGGAATAACTGGATGTGTTACTGTTAAAGTTTTATATTCAAATCTGAAATATAGCCTTTAATAAAGCCCTCATTCAAACATGTATCTATCTTTTGTTTAAATACATCTATAATACGATGGGTTGTTTTAATATAAAATGTTTCATCTTTAATTAGTCTCTTACTTCCCCAACATAATCCACAGTATTAAGAACCACAATTGCCCCTCCTTTATCAGCCGGTTTAATGGTAATTGACTTATTGATCTTTAAACAGTTTAAGGCCTCCATTTCATCCTTAGTGCAATTGTATTTAGGTCCCCCCGTTTTCTCTCTCAGAGACCTCAAATCCAATTCACATTTTTTAATAAAAACGGATACAGTAGAATTCATAGGTGGACAGTACTCTGATCTTGGTTGTAACCTTAATATACCTGCTGTCCTCTCTGAATCTACTTGTTCATGTATACATTTAAGAGTCAAATTTCTCCCAAATTTGTATAAATCTACGAAAGTATTAAAGAAATCAATTCCTTTTTCTGGACAAAAGGATAAACCTTTACCCAGAATCTTTAATTCTAATTGAGATAATGTATAATCAGATAAATTAATTACCGAGACTAATTCACTGTTATTTATACCCCATCTGCTTGATCAGATGCTATTTGCATACATGTGTTAGCATTTAGCAATTCACCACCAGATTTACATTGGTCTTCATCAAAAACAGTAATTTTTTCCAACAATACACCATCTTTTTGACCCTCAGATATTTCGTTTGTATATGAAGCTCCATATCTTTTTTGTTTACCACCAATATCCTTTAAACACTTATCAATTAGTATTTTGTCCTGTTTTTTCTTCCACGCGATTGCCCCCCTCCTCGTCCTCTTGGTTGAAAATGCACAACCTGACTTCGTGTGGTTAACTGTCTTTGACTCCGTCTTGTCCCTTGATATACCAAGTTCAATATACCTAAAGTTCAGCTTATCAGAACGTTTAGAAATTGTTCTGAACCTATGGAATATAAAATTAAACAAGGACAGCAAATACAGCGCTTTAAAGATAGGGGATATAGTAATAGGAGTATAGCGGCAGCTGTTAGAAAGGTGGATAAATTAGATAGAAATGAGGTAATACATTACAAGGGGGTCTCTAAATCTGAAGTGAGCTGTCCCTTTGTTACAAGTTTCTCTAATCAGGCCAATGATATTGAACAGATCGTAAAGAGTAATTGGCCAATTTTAAACTTGGAGCCAAACTAAGAGACATGGTTAAAAGGGTCCTAATATAGTGTATAGGAGGAACAAAAGTATCAAAGATTATGTAGTATCCAATATGATAGGCTTAAATTCTAAGAGTGGACAAACATTGCTTACAACGAGACCTAAAGGAACATATAGGTGCGGAAATTGCATATATTGTAAGTATATTAATTGCTGTAAAACCTTTATACACCCAATTTCTGGAAAAATCATGGAGTTATATGACTTTGTTACATGCAACAGTATGAATATTGTAAATTTACTAACTTGTGAGTGTGGGGCTTTTTATGTGGGACGTACAGTACGCAAATTGAAAGTGAGAATAGGTGAACACATTAGAGCTATAGAGAAAAAGGATGATTCATATGCTATAGTTAAACGTACTGAAATATGGATGAATAAATCATAATTTTAAATTTTTGGGTTTGGAACAGGTTACATTGGGACCGAGGGGTGGAGATCTGAATAAGAAAATAGGTCAGAGAGAGAGCTTCTGGATATATACATTGGGAGCTTGTGAAAATAAAGGCATGAATGATAAATTTGAGCTGACAGCATTTTTGAAAAAATATAAATAAAATATAGGATCTTTATAAATAAAATATAGGATCTTTATAAGAAAATAAAAAAATAACAAGAGGACCTCTCCACAAATATATATTTTTCAGATATTTTTCAAATATTTTCAGACATATTTAATAAATAAATATAATTTATTAGGTAGCAGAATTTATCTATTTGGTCCCCCTTTCTTGACAAACGTATTAGTAAAGGGTGATGTTTTTGTATCAGTTTTTTACTAGTCTATATGAAAAAGTTTTTATATGATATGTAACTTTAAGTTTTGTTTCTTAATAGACATTAATTTGTTCTTGGATACCATTGGTGCAATGGAATCACATGGCCAGCAAAAGGACATTTAAGTACACTATATGGTAAATGTCTTTTACTCTGAAGAAGCTTGGCAGGAGCCAAGTGAAACGTCAGTCTGTTATGTGTGTTAGTTGTGGTCTATAATAAATATGATTTTTATCATTTGAAACGTTTTCTAATTTGGCTGTGCTGGTGCTTGGATTTATTTTTACTTATGTTTTCTGTAGTATCCAATAGCACCGTACTTATCCTGGTGCTCCTTTTTTCCCCTTTTGGGATCACTACTGTTTTTGCTTGAGTTGTGGAGCACAGGTTGGCTATTTAATGATTTAGCCATAAAAGCACGTTAACGTTCAGTTCAAATAACAGCATCAAATTGCTTTTTGACCACACAACCACTATTTCAACGCTTAGTTATGCGAAAGAGATGTGAGAAGATTTGGAAACACATGGTCTTGAAGGCATAACCTAATATTCAGAGAGCGGCACTGTCGGGAGTGGAATACGTTCACAGAGGGATATATTAAGGTGTTACACCATATGCTGTGATGTCACACAACCAGGAAGAGAACCGACGGGTGCAACGGGCCTCTGAAGGCGACGAAAGTGGCGGCACACATGGTATGAATTTTGCCGAGTTGGTATTTCACGCACAAGAAGGGGATAGTCTGCTTTTAATATCTGGAGAAGGTCCTGTCAATGTGACTGGTGAGTCAAACCCGAAAATGTTATTTCGCAAACTAGAGAAACTTGTTTTGAAAGGTAGGCGAATGTTTTGGCATAAAACCACATTAGAAGCTTACTTGCAAGTGAATCGTGTCCCAAGAGGATTATGTATAATACAAAAACCGGCCTATGGAACAGACAACTTGGAGTTCATGATTCAATGGCGTAAAAATATGCACGATGCGTCCATTAAGAATATTGAACTCATTTTGCAGTTTGCCATACCAGTAAGAGAAAGTTTATCTAAAGAAATCTCTGTAGAAGAGTCAACTTAGAAGAATCGGTGGACTCATTAGAATGGGAAGGCTAAATCAAATGTTGTTAAATAAAGTTACACGTTATGATATGACTATTAAAAAACAAAAGCAAAGAAAATTCACGCGCGATGAAAATGATTATGCAAACAATAAGGTTTTTGATTGGAGTGACTACAAAGGACCTGAACTAAAATCAATTTTGAAAAAAAGTACTGGTTTGGGAGCAATGAATAAAACTATTCTAGATTATACTACTGGTCCCTCAGATACGGATGAATCAGACACACATTCTGAAGGACTCATGGGGGAATCCCCTCCTGGACATTCTCCCCCTCAATATCAAGGGACAAGACGGAGTCAAAGACAGTTAACCACTCGAAGTCAGGTTGTGCATTTTCAACCAAGAGGACGAGGAGGGGGGGCATCGCGTGGAAGAAAAAATAGGACAAAATACTAATTGATAAGTGTTTAAAGGATATTGGTGGTAAACAAAAAAGATATGGAGCTTCATATACAAACGAAATATCTGAGGGTCAAAAAGATGGTGTATTGTTGGAAAAAATTACTGTTTTTGATGAAGACCAATGTAAATCTGGTGGTGAATTGCTAAATGCTAACACATGTATGCAAATAGCATCTGATCAAGCAGATAGGGTATAAATAACAGTGAATTGGTCTCGGTAATTAATTTATCTGATTATACATTATCTCAATTAGAATTAAAGATTCTGGGTAAAGGTTAATCCTTTTGTCCAGAAAAGAATTGATTTCTTTAATACTTTCGTAGATTTACACAAATTTGGGAGAAATTTGACTCTTAAATGTATACATGAACAAGTAGATTCAGAGAGACAGCAGGTATATTAAGGTTACAACCAAGATCAGAGTACTGTCCACCTATGAATTCTACTGTATCCGTTTTTATTAAAAAATGTGAATTGGATTTGAGGTCTCTGAGAGAGAAAACCGGGGGACCTAAATACAATTGCACTAAGGATGAAATGGAGGCCTTAAACTGTTTAAAGATCAATAAGTCAATTACCATTAAACCGGCTAATAAAGGAGGGGCAATTGTGGTTCTTAATACTGTGGATTATGTTGGGGAAGTTAAGAGACTAATTAAAGATGAAACATTTTATATTAAAACAACCCATCGTATTATAGATGTATTTAAACAAAAGATAGATACATGTTTGAATGAGGGCTTTATTAAAGGCTATATTTCAGATTTAGAATATAAAACTTTAACAGTAGCACATCCAGTTATTCCAGTCATCTATGCACTTCCTAAAATACATAAAGATCCAAGGAACCCACCAGGAGACCGATTGTCTCTGGTAATGGATGGCTAACAGAACCCATTTCTATGTACTTGGATGGTTTCTTACAACCACTTGTACAGAATCTGAGATCCTACTTGAGAGATTCAACTCAAGTACTACAACTGGTTGAAGATTTGTATGTGGATAAAACATGGTATTTCTCAGTTGTCGATGTCAATTCTCTGTATACGGTTATACCTCATGATGAAGGTTTGGAGGCTATAAAATATTTTTTAAACTTTAGAAGTGAAGAAGATCTGGTTAAAGTCCCCACGGAATTTCTATTATGACTAGCAGAAATAGTACTCACTATGAATGTTTTTTTGTTCGAAGGAGTACTATACCACCAGATTAGAGGCACAGCTATGGGCACCACAATGGCCCCGAGTTATGCCAATCTATTTGTTGGTAAATGGGAGGTTGACTACTTATATGAAGTGGACACTAATCCATTTATAGATAAGATTGATTTATGGCGTTGTTTTATTGACGACATTTTGATAATATGGAAGCTTTCAGAGAATGAATTTGTAGACTTCATTCAATGGATGGAAGCAACAAGTAGTTGCTTAACGTATAAATACGATCTACATCTGACGAGTATTAATTTTTTGGATTTGAAGATAGATAAAGATGGTAATGAGGGGGTGCATACCACTTTATTTCAAAAACCAACAGATAGAAATACCTTATTAAGATATGATAGTTGCCATCCCTTTCATACCAAGTTCAATATACCTAAAGTTCAGCTTATCAGAATGTTTAGAAATTGTTCTGAACCAATGGAATATAAAATTAAACAAGGACAGCAAATACAGCGTTTTAAAGATAGGGGATATAGTAATAGGAGTATAGCGGCAGCTGTTAGAAAGGTGGATAAATTCGATAGAAATGAGGTAATACATTACAAGGGGGGTCTCTAAATCTGAAGTGAGCTGTCCCTTTGTTACAAGTTTCTCTAATCAGGCCAATGATATTGAACAGATCGTAAAGAGTAATTGGCCAATTTTAAACTTGGAGCCAAAACTAAGAGAGATGGTTAAAAAGGGTCCTAATATAGTGTATAGGAGGAACAAAAGTATCAAAGATTATGTAGTATCCAATATGATAGGCTTAAATTCTAAGAGTGGACAAACATTGCTTACAACGAGACCTAAAGGAACATATAGGTGCGGAAATTGCATATATTGTAAGTATATTAATTGCTGTAAAACCTTTATACACCCAATTTCTGGAAAAATCATGGAGTTATATGACTTTATTACATGCAACAGTATGAATATTGTAAATTTACTAACTTGTGAGTGTGGGGCTTTTTATGTGGGACGTACAGTACGCAAATTGAAAGTGAGAATAGGTGAACACATTAGAGCTATAGAGAAAAAGGATGATTCATATGCTATAGTTAAACATGTACTGAAATATGGACGAATAAATCATAATTTTAAATTTTTGGGTTTGGAACAGGTCACATTGGGACCGAGGGGTGGAGATCTGAATAAGAAAATAGGTCAGAGAGAGAGCTTCTGGATATATACATTGGGAGCTTGTGAAAATAAAGGCATGAATGATAAATTTGAGCTGACAGCATTTTTGGAAAAATATAAATAAAATATGGGATCTTTATAAATAAAATATAGGATCTTTATAAGAAAATAAAAAAATAACAAGAGGACCTCTCCACAAATATATATTTTTCAGATATTTTTCAAATATTTTCAGACATATTTAATAAATAAATATAATTAGGTAGCAGAATTTATCTATTTGGTCCCCCTTTCTTGACAAATGTATTAGTAAAGGGTGATGTTTTTGTATCAGTTTTTTACTAGTCTATATGAAAAAGTTTTTATATGATATGTAACTTTAAGGTTTTTGTTTCTTTAATAGACATTAATTTGTTCTTGGATACCATTGGTGCAATAGGAATCACATGGCTTGGCAAAAAGGACATTTAAGTACACTATATGGTAAATGTCTTTTACTCTGAAGAAGCTTGGCAGGGAGCCAAGTGAAACGTCAGTCTGTTATGTGTGCTTAGTTGTGGTCTATAATAAATATGATTTTTATCATTTGAAACGTTTTCTAATTTGGCTGTGTGGTGCTTGGATTTATTTTTACTTATGTTTTCTGTAGTTTCCAATAGCACCACACTTATCCTGGTGCTCCTTTTTTCCCCTTTTGGGATCACTACTGTTTTTAATTTGACTATTAATCTTTTGTGTGGGACTGTGTCAAATGCCTTGCTAAAGTCTAGGTAGGCCAAGTCCACAGCCCCTCCCTGGTCTACTACTTTGGTCACCCAGTCAAAGAAATCTATTAGATTTGTCTGACATGCCTTCCTGCTGTGAACCCATACTGTCTTGGGTTCTGTGCCCCCACTGGCCTCCAAAAGTACGCAACAATTCTTTTCCTTCCAGAAGTGACTCCATCACTTTCCTATCACTGAGGTCAAACTGACAGGTCTGTAGTTTCCTTCCTCTGTCTTGGTCCCACTTTGTAAGGGAATCACATCCGCTTTCTCCAGTCCTCGGGTACCACACCATCCTCTCATGATTTATTAAAAGTGTAGCCAGTGTTTCCACTAGTTCCCCTTTAATTCTTTTGAATTCTGGGGTGAATTCCATCAGGCCCCATTGCTTGTCCACCTTCAGTTTTAGGAGTTCTTGCAGAACACTTTCTTCTGTGAAAGGACTGGGATAGACCCCCCTATCAAGAGTGCTTCTGTTAATTGGATTAGGCACTTCCCCTTCCTCTTTTGTGAATACTGAGCAGAAATATTCGTTCAGTATCCCTGCTTTTTCACTGTTCCCCTCTGCCCACCCACCGTTCATTCTATTCAGCCTCACTATCCCTTCCTTTGTCTTTCTATGCTCTCCGATGTACCTAAAAAAAGGTTTTATCCCCCTTCTTAACTGAGTTGGCTATCTTTTCCTCAGTTTGGGCCTTTGCTGTTCTGACTTCCCTCCCTGCTTCCTTCTGCCTTAACTGGTACAGCTCTCTGTCCTGCTCCTTCTGTGTTTCCTTATACTTCTGGAATGCTATCTTTTTCTCCCTGACTTTCCCAGCCACCTCTTTTGAGAACCATAGAGGATTTTTCCTTCATTTTGATTTGTTTATTTGCTTCACACAAAGGCTTGTTGCCTCTGTGATGGCAGTTTTGATGATTCCCCATTGTTGCTCCACCCTCCTTCTAGCCTGTTTGCTTGTGCTTTTCTGAGGCACTCTCCCATCTTGCCAAAGTCAGCCCTCCTGAAGTCTAGTACCCTCACTTTTGTATGGCTTGACTCTGTAGCTGAGTTTAACATGAACCACACTGTTTGATGGTCATTTGTTCCCAGATGGCAACCCACTTCTAGATCTGAGATCCTCTCACTGCCCCCGTTTGAGAGTACGAGGTCTAAGATTGCTCCCTCACGAGTGGGTTTTGAAACTAGCTGTCTGAGGCCTGCCACCTGTAGGGCATCGAGAATGGCCCTGCTCTTGGATGTGGCTGCAACAAATGTGCTCCAGTTAACATCTGGCATATTCAGGTCTCCCATCAACAGTATCTCCCTTTCTCTGCCATCCAAAAATGCCTTCATCATATCCTTGTCCATTCCTCCCTGACATGGGGTCTGTACACAACCCTGTGCGGATTGTGGTGCCTCTTCAGTCTCCAATGTGACCCACAGTGCCCCTCTCCTCCTGTTTACTCTTTTGTTCAGTTGCTTTTATCCCTTCCTTTACATAGAGAGCTACTCCTCCCCCTCTTCTCCCCTGACTGTCTCTCCTGTAGGTTATGTACCCTGGTATGTTAACATCCCAGTCATGGTTCTCTGTATACCATGTTTCTGTGACTGCTACGATATCCAGGCATCCTTCTTCCATCAAGGCCACCAGCTCAGGGAGCTTGTTGCCCAGACTATGGGCATTGATACTCATTACCCTCCATTTCCTGATGGCCTTACTCCTTTTTGCCCCATCCCTGTCCTTCTTGCCTTTGTCACTTTCCCCATTTACCACTGCCCTTCTCCCTATCGACACCTCTATGTTGGTGTTTACTGCACTTACTACCGTGATTTTTTTGGAGGGCTATGATTTCCCTGCTCCTTTCCAGTGCCTCCCCCCTTGGCTAGTTTAAATGCTTGCCAATGAAGCATTTAAACCTATCACCTAGGATCCTGGTTCCCCTCCTGGACAGATGCAGCCCATCATGCCAGTATAGGTTTGCATCACTCCAGGTGGACCCTCAGTCCCCAATGAAGCCAAATCCCTGAGCTCTGCACCAGTTTTCAACCACTGATTGAATCCCATGGTGCGGAACACCCTAGCCTCTCCTATGCCATAGATGGGCAGCACCTCCGAGAAGGTTACCGTGCGTGCTACTTGTCTAAGTCCCCTTCCCAATTCCACAAACTCTTCCTGCACTTCTCTAATCCCTTTCTTAGCCAGGTCATTTGTCCCTAGGTGGACAATGACATCCAGCTCCCTCCCCTGTGCAGCTGCTCCGGCAATCCTGAGGATTCGCTCCCTGTCCCTCCATGCCATGGTGCCAGGCAGGCACCTTACCTCCCTCTACCCTTCCTCCCCCAGTTCTACCTTTCTAACAATGGAGTCCCCCACCAGGAGTTGTTTCCTTCCTCTGTGGGGTCCCATGCCCTCCTCCTCTGGGTCTCCTCTGTGGAGGTTCCCAGCATCCTCCTTGGTCTCCACTGCGGGTGCCTCCATAGGGAAACCACACTTTGCCAGAATAGCATAGGAATTGTGGAGAGGTACAACTGGAGGGATGCACCTCTGTTCCACCACCCTCACCCTCCCTGAGCCCACTGTGGTCCAACCACTCCTCTTTCTTGGCAACCTCTGAGGCAAAGGCAGTGGCACTGGTGGTCCCTGGATGGAAGAGGAGGTCCCACAAATCCTGGCCAACTCAGCCTGGAGATGAGCAACCTCCTCCCTCAGCCCAGAGAGGTGCCTGCAGATGGGACAACACCGCATCCTCCAGAACGTCTCCCGGAAGACTGCTGCTCCACAGCCACTGCAGTGCACCACTCCCATCATGTCTTATTTCTGGCCCCTTAACTGTTTGAATCCTTACTCTTTCCTCTGTTTTTTCTTCTCTCTCTACTTACTTTCTGCCTGTGTGCCCTTTAAGCTCCTGATTCTCCTGTTCTGAGACAAGAATATCCTATATTTCTCAGTAGACCCCTTACTTGCTCAGAGGCATACCTCCAGCAGCTAGAGGGGGCCGGAGAGCTACTCTTGCCCTTCTAGGATGGTCGGTCTTTGGTGGCTCTGTGATCACTCACTTCCTGCTCCCAAACAGGAAGTTCCTGTTGTCAGTCAAATCCTGTGCCTATAAAAGTAGAACTAGCTTTGGGTGGGAGGGAAGGAGGGCAATATAGTCCCAGTAGAGAAGTCCAGTCACAAAGCAGTCCTTCCTCCTGGTGTCTTCTGCAAAGCTACTAGCAGAATCTTTCTAAGGCAGTCTTTAAATTTAGCTTCCTTCTAGCTAAGCCACTCCCCCTACTTTCTAGATCTTTCTACAAGTAATTTAAACTGCACAGCTATCAAGCCCTTTCAAATCACTTGATATTTACACCTAGATAACTGTTCAGATAACCATTCAGTTCAGTTAACTCAGACAAACACACACTTTTTTTTGTTTTGTTTGTTAGTTTGTTTTTTTGGCCTAAATTAAAGGTCCAAGTACAAGAGTTCTACTTCTTTAGTCCCAGTAGAGAAGTCCAGTCACTCAGCAGTCCTTCCTCCTGGTGTCATATCGAATATACTGATACATACAGTATGCAGAACTCCCTTTCAAGTCAACAAACAAGGGTGGTCTTCTGATTTTGACTACTAAAAATCAGGGGAGATTGTCACGACCCCCAATTTATGTGCTGAACTGAGAATAAAGTGGTAAAAGGGCAAGTCAAAACCATTAAAAGACAAGAAGAGCAGTTTGGCCCCTGATTTAACTAAATGATTTTAGATTTGAAATGGCAGTTGGAAGGGGAGGAATGGACCAAACCAAGAAGGCTGTCTGAATACAGCTAAAAAGGTACGGGTGTGATTCACAATTGTTAAGTGTGGAGCTGCAAACTGGGTGTAAACATCCACCCTGTTCTGACCACATACCCGGCTGCTGTTGAAGACATTTCAAAGTTTTCATTCGCTGGTGAAAAGATGGCAAAATCACAAACTTCACCCTTTGCAACAATCTTGTGACGTGGCCCCACTTCACCAAATTTTGTGGCATAGTGTACTTTGCAAGACTACATGAGATATATTTCTGGTGTAGATAGCTCTACTTTGTGGTGGGTGAATAGCTGGGCTGGTAACATTATGTGGAAAAGGCAAATCACATGGTTACATTTCTGCAGGAGGTACAGGAATGCAATCATATGCACCCCCGTGTGCAGTCCTACACTGAGGAAGGAGAAAGATGTATCTCCAATGTGCTGTGAAGAAACTAAAACAGAAACATTGCTTGATTTAGTGCAGCTGTTTTTAATCGCTTGTGTTTAGAGTCACTGTCATAGCAGTGTCAGTGGCTCAGTAGGTAGCACACTCGCCTCTGAGGCCGGGAGATCAGAGGACTGTGGGTTCAGTTCCCACATCTGGCACTTGGGTTAATATCCCAGTACTGACACTGTAGTGCAGCATGAGAGGGGTGCTGCACTTCTGAGGTGCCGTCTTTCGGATGAGATGTTAAACCGAAGTCCCATCTGCCTGGATTGGTGGTAGTTCAGGTGGACGTTAAAGATCCCATGGCACTTATCGAAAAGAGTAGGGGAATTTTTTATTGAAGAAACAAAACAAAAACAATATGAAACAATGATACTTAATATTTTTAAAAAAATTATATAAAACATAAACATTCTAAATAAGGTTTACACACTTATATGTCCAAAATAGTTAATCTCTAATAAAAATATCCAAAAATCATTAAACAGAAATAAAGCCTAACAAAAAATACTCCAGCAAGCAATTTTTTCACCTATTTCATTTAAGCCAAACAATATGTTTCCAAAGACTCTGAAAAACTTTGTTCTCCAAGGTTCGCTGCTCAAAAATTTTTTGTTTACCTACTGCTAATTCTATACGGTTAAAAATTACACTATTAGGAAGAAGAGTATGTTGTAAAGAAAACTGGCATCTAGCTTGCCACAGGTGATATTTAATACATGCAAAAATTAAATTTAAAGTACTTGGGTGATATCTTCGCAAAAAACCTGAATAATCTCCCAAAACAAGGCTCTGATAGGTAATATGTTTCAAAACACCCCAATCCCACCGAATAGCCAAATCTGACCAGAAAGTAATTACATATGGACAAAGAAGCAGGAAATGTTCTAATGTTTCTATCTGATCTATACAACCAGGTCTAATACACATCCTCTCTATGATCTGTTTATGTTTTAAATTACCACTAACTCCCAACCTCCCATGACAACAGAGCCACTGCACATCCCACATATTTGGGGGTATCCTATGATCCATTAAGAGCCGAAGGGCTTGTGACAGATTAGTAGGGGTACACAAGGGAAAATCCACTTGAACATAGAAAAAATTAACCATAATTTCTGAATAAAATTATTTTCTAGGAATGTCATGTAATTGAGCCTTTCCTAGTTTCCATTCCTGTAATTTCCTTACTGCAGAATCCGTATAGGAAGGGCCATGGCTGCCTTACTTTTTTGAACTCCCTCCTTCCCAGTTAGACATAAAAGGAAAAAATAGCAACTGAGTCCAAGTTCTACCAAGGGTGATCCTGAGGTTTGATCACTTTTGAAAAGCCAGAATCATAAAAAGGAATGAAAACACAATCGGGTTTATCATCCCCAATCCCCCTTGATTTAGCTTCAAATAAGTAAAAGCCCGTTTAATAGGATTTAAACGACTACCCCACTCCATTTGAAAGAAAACACTATACAGTCTTGTTTCTATTGAAAATGGCACTGGAAAAATGGAACACACATGTAAAAAAATGGGTAATAAAAATTTTTTGATAATTAATACCCGCTTCTTTTTAGAGAAACCCCAGGATTTCCATTGTTGAACCTTCCTTTCAGCTATAACCAAAACTTTTCCCAATTTAACAATGCTAAATCCCTTTACAAACAGAAGGCCTAGAATGTTAATGGAATCCATAACTATAATACCCCAACATTCTGAAAACAAGGAGTATCCCAACAGCCAAACATTTACATTTTTCTAAATTTAACTTAGTGCCATTTAAATCTGCAAAACAATTAATCACTTGAATAGCCTCAACACCTGACTGGGCATCCTCTACCAATAGACAAATATCATCTGCATATGCTGAAATCTTCTGGGCCGGTAAAGTACACGATGGAGATAACCCCTGAATTGACCTGTTATACTCAATTTCTCTTAAAAGAGGGTCCAATACAAATGCATATAATAAGGGACTGATAGGACAACCCTGCCTTACCCCACATTTCATCCGGATTTCAGAGCCTACAACATTATTAATACTTGGGCAAGAACTCGCCTTATAATATAAGGTATTAAGATACTGAATAAACACTTTTGGAAACCCATACCTACCTAACACCTGAAAAAGAAAATCATGTGACACTGAATCAAAAGCTCTAGCCTGATCTAACGCCAAAATAAAACCTGACAATTTTTTTCTGTATTCCGAATTCACATACATCCCTTAACAGTTTTAAATTTTGTTGAATTGAACGATGGGGAATAGCACATGTTTGTGCTGGGTGAAGCACCCTTTGCTACTTCTTGCAGTCTTTTACATAAAATAGTAGAAAGAATTTTGTAATCAGTATTCAGGAGACTAATTGGTCTCCAATTACCAAAATCTGTAATATCTCCTGCTTTAAAAATAAACGTTAGAATGGCTAAATTAAATTTCAAATCTCCAAATCCATACTGTAGGATATCATTGAAGACTTCCATCAGTATAACACTCATATCTTCAGAAAAAGTTTTATAGAATTCATTAGTTAACCCATCTATCCCAGGCGACACCCCCACATGCAGAGAACTTATCACTAGTTGGACCTCCTGCAATGTAATAGGCCCTTGTAAAAGCTTAACATCAGCCTGAGAAATAGTAGGAGCTGAGAAGTGTAAAACATCCTCCCAAGCTGAGGAAGGAACAAACACCTCTCCGAACTGAGAAACCACCCTTCCCTCAGCCACCACCAACATTTCTGCTACAGAAGTTTTTAACTTCCCGACAGAATCTCGAAGCCCTGACATGAATCTCTTTTCAATCTTATGTTTACACGCCCTGTAGGGATCCTGAAAAGGTTGTTGCTTTGTACCAAACTTTAAATTTGCATGAAGACTTGCTGCCCTCTGGTATTGATAATTTAACATATTCCTCTTAACCAACTTTATCTGAGATTGAATCTCTATATCTTTACATCTCGGGTGTGACTGTAATTTGTAGTATTGATTTCTAAATTCTAAATACTGTAAATATTCCAATGAACCTTCCCTTTTTCCATAGGCTATAAAAAAATCCTTTAGAGCTATCTTAGTATCTGTCAACCATGAGATCCAGTCTGGAAAAAACATTGCCACTGATTTTCAAAAAAACCAAAATTCCTTCAATTGAGCCAGAAATACAACTTCCGATGATAACAGGGAATTTAACATCCATCTGCTGGCAAACGCCGAAATGTAGCTGGAATCTGATGTAAACTTCACGGAACTAAATAATGCATTATGGTCTGAAAAATCATACGGCACAACCTAACAAACCAAAGGTATTAAATATTTAGAAAGAAAAGATAATCAATTCTTGTTTGAAAAGTGGCCTTTATAAGTAAAGCCAGTAGATGAATGTAATTCTCTAAAGGCATCTTTCAACTTACTCCTCTATTGTCTGAGAAAGGGCATGAGAATCTAATAAGTTTTTGTTGAATCCATTTTTATCCGAATATCTAAACTACAATTCATATCCCCTCCCCAAATTACATGTTTAGACGTAAATAGATATGGTTTTAAAAGATTAAACAAAGCAATCCTCGCTGTTTTAACTTGAGGGGCATAAGTATTAATCAATCTGAAACAAAAACCATATACTAAACAATCCAAAATCAATACTCGCCCAGGCAGGACATCTAACAACCTAGTTACCTGAACTGCGGGGTTAGAAAACAAAATACCTACCCCATCTGCCACATCTTCCCCAAACGACCAAAAGGAATGGCCTTCCCACCACAGTTTCTTTACCTGAGACACCTCCATTAAAGAAGAGAAATGTGTCTCTTGCAAAAAATAATGTCAGCTTTAAAATCTCTACATTGCTGCAGGCCAATTAGGCGTCTCTTATAGCTCTTTAAGCTACAGCAACTTCGTGATATAATTTTCAAACAGGCCATAGAAAATATAATTCATCAATTCAGGGTTTCTCTTGCTTCCGCTTTCTCCCCTTTTTCTTCTTCCCTTCCAATACTTCCATCCCACCCTCCTCTTCAATTTCCATACAAGAATTTTCATCAGTTTTAAACAAATCTGACACCCCTTCCACCTCTAAATCTGACAGAGCTGCAAAAGAATTCTGAGTCGGACAAACCCCTCCAGAACGACTACTTGCCCGTGTGACCCTCCGAGGGGTCTGAAAAGGGATTTCTGTCACAGTTTCCATGGACGAGTCTTCTATAGACGGAAGCCGGACAGAGGATTCTGTAATTAAAATGGGGGGGGGGGGGACCAAAATCTGTTGTGGGGTCAAAAATGTGGTTTAATCTACTACATTTCTTTTTTTACTAAGGTTAACACCTGAAACCTCCGGGACTGATGCCTGCTCTTTTTCCACCCTTGACATATTCCCTTTACTTCTTAAATTTGACTGGGAAGGCAATCCCTTAACCTGGGCCTGAGCAATCAAATCCTCTTTATTTAAACCCCCCTGTCTATTTTGTTCTGCCCAAGGACACTGATGATAGGCATGCCCCAAATCATCACACAGATTGCATTTAAATTTGTTCCTACAAATCTCACTATCATGATCTAATTCACCACATAAGGCACATTTAACTTTGTCACATGCACTACTTAAGTGCCTACGGCTACCACATCTGTAACATGCTTTAGGCTGCCCTGGATAAAAACAAACTCCACGATCTCTACCCAAGAAAAAACTATTCGGAACATGCATAACTTCATTATTCACTACATGCAGTTTGACTTTAAATCTCCATGCTCCAGTCCAAACCAAATTCCCTCTGTGTCCAGAATAGGCTCCGGAGGACCTAGAACCTCACATTTTTGTTCCAACCAGTATAAAATATCCTCCACATTTACCCCTTCATTCCTAAACATAACATTTATAGTTTTAAATAAAGGTTTCATAATTGAATAGCAGAAAAGGTAACCATAATGGCAATAACTTATAACTATCATATTTATGCCAAAACATTTCTAAACTAGCCATTTGTTTAAAACTAATGTCAAAGTATCCTCCCCGAATATTAATTAAAGCATAAATATCAATAGGCAAAAGTTCATTGAGTCCATTAACAACTTCCTTGCCACATATAAACGATCAGGATGTTCAGGTAATCCCCTCTATACGAAGCTGAACTGCATTTCTTCTTGGGGCTTGCTCCAATCTATTTCTTTAAAAAGATCCGAGACGCGGCCCCTCCTCACCTCCTGCTCCTCTACTAACAGTTCAGCTGAGCTATGTGCAGGTGAAACCCCCCCAACCCCCTGCACACTTCCAGCAGAAAAAACATCCTGATTTAAAGTCTGCCCCTTCTCAGTCTGTTTAGCTAAAGTCAGGGACTCACCCTCCTTCACAGTTTTACTAGAGGGATCAGTTTCTTTAGGAGAGAAGGATAACCATTCCAGATCAGGCATCCATTTACCATCTGCTTGCTGAATCCATCCGCCCATGCATAATGCAGCTTCTTCCGACCATTCAGTAATCGGACCCTTCTCCAGGCATGTACCTCCTGTCCCACTCTCTATTCCGGTCGAAGCTCCTTCCTCTGTTCAGACTCGCAACCTCGCGATAACCGGTGACTCACACTGAATACTGTGCCTGTGAAGCCCTCAAGCGCCAACAACGCGATCTTCCTCCAAAAATGACTCCTTCTTGGACCGACTCTCCACCTCAACCTCTCGATCCATAACCACAGCAGCCACCTCCTTCTCCGCACTGCATCCGACCAAACCTCCCTGGGCCCTCATTTCCTCCAAGGACCTCTCACTGGTAAGCTCCGTAACAGGCCTCACCTGCATCTTTGTGTTCAAAAACTCAATCTGCAGTTCTTTTGACTGTGAGTTCACCTCAGCTTCCTCAGTCTCCATTGCTCCGGTCTCTATTTCTCTGTTTGCCACTCCATCTGCACTCACCAGTGCTTCCGCTCGAATGGCCATCACGCAGGTCAGCAGCTCCCCTACTGGCCACAACGCTGCAGCAACGAAGCAGCCTCAGAGTAGGGGAATTTCCCCGGTGTCCTGGCCAAATTTCCCTCATTCACTAAAAATACCACCAACAGCTTAATCTGGTTCAAGGTCAGTTGGCATTCATCTGTATCCACCTCCCCCGGGTCGTGCCTGAAAATAGGCAGGATTTGTCTAGTGCACTTACCTGGTCAACAAAAACTAAATAAATAAATAAAAGAGTGCTACTAGCTGTGATTGAAAGTCAGATGGGACAGATTTTTTTTAAAGCAGGATACTTCACAGTACAAGTGGTGGATTCCTGGAACAGACTTCCAGCAGAGGTGTTGAGGGCAAAAAGAGGGGTGGGGTTCAAGAATGTAGGTGATAGGCATAAGAGAATCTTAAAGAAAGGGAAGGAAGGGTGAAAGTGGTCCTTATCTGCCTGCAAATTCTGTTTCTAGCATTTTACTGCTCAGATATTTGTGCAGGTATGCTGTGCTTCCTCTCTGTGCACTGAGCTGCATATGGAAGTGTGTTGGGTTTCAGAAAGTGTTTTTGCATACATATTTTTTCTGATTGCACTCAGTGCTGGTAACTGTGACCGGACACAAAGGGAGTTGAGGTTGGGCATCATAATTTCGTTGTCTGAATGATGTAGGTACAGACAGGAGCCCAACAATGTATGCCACCAGCATTTCCAAAAATGATTCCTGCCTGACTTGAAGGAGCATGGCATGGTGCTGGCGTTATGAGGAATACAAATAACAGCAGCAGTCCATGGTGTTGGGGAGGTAGGCTATTGATTTTGGTTTCAGGAATTCATGCCTATGTCTGACACATAAGGAGGATGACAGGTTTGGGGTGCCTGAAGCCAGGCACACTGGAGAAAGCCCCTGAGGTGGAAGATGACATTTAGAATAACTGAAGCTAGACACACAGTAATAACTGTGTCTATTATATGATTGATATTTTAAGTAATGTTATTACTGTTTTTATTAAGAAATGTACTGAAGTTATGTAATATTAAAATAAGAAAGGATAAACGTCAGAGTAAATGAAGCTTCATGCACTGAAATAGTCCCCTGAGGAAGAGGTAGAGAAGGAAGAAGTTGGAAATGAATGAAGCTAGGCACACTGCGGTACAGTAACTCTGTCTATTAGGGGTGCATGGATTCTCTGGAATCTGTTCTGTTGGCACCAAGTTGGAACTTCAGAAATTCTGAGTCTGATTCCGTTCCACCTCTGATTTGAATGGAATTGGAGATGGATCAGAAGTTCTGAATCCCACTCCGTCTCTGAACCTGTACTGACTGATAGGTGCCAGGCTGCTAGCAAAAAAAATGTTTCCCTCCCTCCTCTCCTTACCTTATCTTACCTTTATGGACTGTAGTGCTGCTGGGGTGGGCTTGGAACTCCATGGAGAGAGATCAGGAGGCTCAAGCAGACAGGTGGCTATAATGGAGGTGGCAGTTTGGGTCTGTCCAGTTTCTGGTGGCGACTACCAGGTGGCTTCGTTCGCTGTCATTCAGGAAATCTTTCCTATAGTCTTCAGATATTGAAGAACTACTATATGTCCCTGGATTCCAAAGGACAAAAACGATCCTCTCCCATAGTCCTCAACAGCAAGCTCATAGTCCAAGAAAACCCTACCCAAACAGTTGCACCAAATCCCTCAGACTCCTGGCCACCCTAGTCTGACTCTCCCTGCCCCTAAACCCTCCCCACAATCAGTTTAATTTAGCTTGGGTAACACTTGTGTCCTGTCCCACACCCACTGTCCCGTTTTCTAAAAGCGCTTTAACTTAAACACATTACTACTGTGTCCATGATGTATGCTTTCACTTCCGTGACCTGCCACTTGGTTCTGTCAGAGCTACCTGGGAGGTGGACAATCTAAGCCAATCCCTGGCAGCAGTCTCTGCCAGATGTATGTACTGTAGTCAAAGGCAAAGCCACTGCTGTGTTTGATTTGGGCCACAGAGTAATGTCTATACAGTATCTGAGTAAAGTTCTGTTATTTAAGGTATGGATATAAAAATATAATGTCCATTATAACGTGGGGATCAGTAATTTAGAGAATTGATTGGCCAGTCTTAATCACCTGACCGTTGATTAATCCTTCATATTTTAAAACAAACTGGATGTGGTAAAAAGTCGCGGAGGTTATCATGAATGTAGTGGTTGGCCCTCATTTACCAGCACTGTCAGCAAAAATCTCAAGTAGCCATATTGGTTAACAAGTTAACGAGAGAACCTACCTACCCATCCACCCAACCAATAGACAATGTGACTCCTAGTATAAATTTGACAACGTGAAAATTCAGCCTTAGGAAATAAGCATAAAAAAGTATAGAATCACACTTTAGGCACACAGAGAAACCATGAGATATCACGTACAACAGTAGCACCGACTGACCTTACCGAGGCGATCCTCCATGTCCTGTTACTTGCGCCCTGCATCAGACAACATTAAGAAACATTCTGTAAATTACTGATCTCCGTAGTGTTCACAGTAACGTGGTGACCAGGACAAAAAAAGAATGTTATTCATGTAATAGGGAACTGGGAAACGTATTCGGAAAGTGACAAAGAGCGACGTTTTCTGGGGGAGAGTAATGTAGATGCACAGAGGAGGACGGAAAACAAACGGGGACAACACAAAAGGAATCAGGAAGTTACGTGGTATGCAGGGGCTAATGTGTACGGCAAACAGCACAATAACAAAGGTGTTGTTAACAAAATTGTCAGGGAGACAAATTACAAAATGGTACATGATAAACAGTAGTATAGGAGGAATCACAATGGCAAGTTATAGTATAGTGGGCAGCAAAGAAACACGCAGGACAAGGTACAAAGCAATAATACTTCTATCTAATAATGTGAAAACAGAGCACAGTATTAAAAGTGGTATCTAAATGTAATGTAGTAATGAAAGTGTAATTGGTTGCTCCTCAGGCTGTGGTAAAGAAGTCATTCTCTGTGTATCTGTTTGGGGGGGGGGAGGCGGCAGCGAGACGCTCTGTACAGAGCTGTGTATGTGTGTCTTTGTCCTCCTTCCTCTGTAGTGTTATCATATGTGCAATCTATGTAACAAATGAAAAGTAGCAAATGGAGATGAGTGTGCCCCTTGATAGTGCTATGTGAGCCTGTTTACCACAGACGTCTGTAAGAAGCATTATTTTCCTGTTGCAGAATACAGATGGATGTGGTACTGCAGCCAAAATTAGTGTAGGAACGCTAAGTAGTCCCCATGGTTTTTGTCCTGTTAATCCAGAAGTTTTGGTCCATTTCTCTCGATATGTAGCCAATGCCATAAGCACAAAAAACCACTCCAGGGTGTGCATTTATTGGGGATTAATCAACACCCCGGGTGCTGTAAGGATACTTGGCCTGCAGCCTCATGCCTCACAATGCACCGGGGGTGTTGATTAATCCCCAATAAACGCACACCCTGTTGTGGGTTACTGCTTACAGATTAGATGAGACATCTCTTCTACACAGTAATATATTTCACACATAACAAGACATTAAAGGGGAAGGGCAACAAAAAGAGGCAGTGTGTACAAAACTGAAATTCCTGGCTATGCTGCTGATAGCAGTAGGAACAGATAGCACAAATACCCTGCAAAAATTAAAAAAAAGTCACAACTTCTGCTTTTCTACAGTGCACACTTGCAGCCAATGATATGTCTGAAAACTGCTGTCATGTACTGTATGTGTTTGCAGGCGACATTATGCAGCAAGTTAGATTTCAGATGGCCACAATGTGTGCCTATCACCCTCAGCCTCTGCTTCAGCAAGTCACACGATCTCAAGATCTGACTATGGTGACTTCAAGAAATAAACTCTTATTGTCCTGGAAGCTTCTGAGAGATTTTGAAGTCTCACTGAGTAGTTTTCCTGTCATTAAATAGTGACTATCACCCATTATTTGGTCACAAGTAATGCATACCTCAGTATTCATGGTATTCAGGTATTAATATTTGGGGCTTACACACCCCATACATCGTTAAGGATGTCGCATCCTGAATCCTTAGGGCCAGAACTGCCCACCTTTGGTTCAGGATTGTGTCATCATAAGAATGCATATGGAGACATCCTTACAGACATTAGAGACACTCGGTCTCCATTTAAATGTATACCCCTTGTGACTTCTCTGATTGAATGAGTGTGCCTGTTGCAAGCAACCAGTCTCTTTGGATCCATGGTGCTCCAACACGCATATCATTTCTACCTTTACTTGTGCCAAGTTCCCAGATGTGTTCTTGTCTTATCCAGGCAAGCCTGAAAACTGGGCTTTATGACCCTGCCTACCTTCCTGGTAAAACAAAATAAATAAACAGACAAATAAGCAAATGTCATATCTCTGAAAAGAATCTGGTCTGTGGCTCCACGTTTCATTTGTAGTAAAACAGTTAAGCCAATGATCAGGCTTGGCCCATCCCAAGGCAAAGTTGTGCTGGTCCACTTGGTGTTGAGTTAAATTACTCCTTAAAGTTGTTATTATGGAGGGTTTTGGGGTAGTGTCTAACAGGTAAATGCCATCTGCTGTTAAATATCAGTACAAGGATGGGGAGCGATAGGAGTACAGTGAGATCACTGTCTTTCTCAGGAAATTAAAAACTGAAAGGGGCAAATGACTGGGTTTGTTTTTTCAAACAGGCTACACCATATTATATCTTGGCAGGGTGAGTAACTTAAGCTGTGGACCCTGCTATATGAGCAGACTAGAGAGACCAAATGGCCTTATTCTGCTGTCTTCTTCGTATGTTTGTATGTTCATATGTTTGTATGTCTTGCAGCCCCGATTTTGTGGTGGAGGTTTGGTGTGCTGCCATTTGTAGCGTGCCACAAAGCAAGTCAAACTGTCACAAACTGGATCTGTAGAAGAAAACTGCCCCCGCCACTCTTCACAGTTCTGTGAGTGAAAGTGTCTGCAGCTTTTGCCATTGTATCTTCTCTGAAATGCCTTGTATGAAGGTCTGACGCGTACATGACCACATAACAAGAGAAAAAAAATCAGTCCGTCATCACACGTTTTAAAAACTGTGAATCTGTCCCTCACACAATCACAACCTACCCTCAAGTGGAGTTTATTGCATTTCTAGGCACTCTTCTAAATTAGACTGCAATTCCTGAACCAAAACAGCAAAACTTTTAGTAATCGCTGATATAAGTGGCTTCACATTTCACCTGCTGTCCTGTGAGATTCTCGGGGCTCGCACTTGGATGCCTGCTTGTCAGAAAAGCCACATAAAATGGTGCTTTCATTTTATTATTACATAGTGACTTAGTAAACTAAATTATAAGATAGCCCCTTCACTTAAACTCCTTCTAGCAGTCCCCCACTCATATTCCCAAACCATCTACCATCTTTAGCAATAGTGCTAGCGCACAATGATTCAAACAGTGTTGTGTGCCCGTAGAACCTACTCGCTCCACTCCAGTTCAGTATACCTTCTTGTAACCAAAAAAAAACATTCTCCCAACTAAACTGCTTTCTATGGGGGGGCATGACAAGTTGCTCATAGAGATCGGCATTAACTTCACACCACTACAGCACTATTCAGCAGCACCACCTACTGGTCAAAACACTGAAACAGAACTTTTTTTTTAAAGATTGTATACTTACGCCTTAGAAAATGAATGAAAAAGATATTTTAAAGTGCATCTTTCACCATTTCTTCTTTTTAAAAAAAGCCATCATATAATAGTGAAAATGCACTCCAGGGTGTGTGTCATGTGTGAAAAACGTCACTTCTTGAGTTGAATGCGCTCGGCCTGTGGCCTTGTGCTTCAGCCACCCAAGGCGTGACGTTATCCCAGCATGACACACACCCTGTCATACATTATTGCTTAATATCCATGAAGCATTGATGTGTTCGTTTATATATGGTGGCTATAACTGAATTAATAATATTGAATAAATTGACTTGTAATTAGGAGTCAAGTTCTCTGTATTTCTGTTTATCTATCATAGAAATGCTGTGAGAGACTCCTCTGGGTTTATTTTGGCTCTGCCCTAAAGGGGTATTGGCAACCAGGGATCAAAACCTTTCCTTGAGCATAAAAGAGGAATTTAAACATTTTATGACCTTTGAACTGTGCAGAACAACTGTTCAGAATGTGCACAATAACACTTTGGAATGCACTCAGCAGTTTAGAGGGTGCACAACAAGGATTTTGAGCAGGCTGATTTTTATATAGAACAAAGGCTAACCCTATACTATATATCTTGTTCATTGTCAGATGTGATACAGTACATCTCAAAGTCTACACATATCGAAGCTAGAAATTAAAGCATTGCTAGTAAATAACTTCTACATCTAGTAGGGGAAATCATCTTTTACCCCTGTCAGTCACAATGCAAGACAATAACCCACTCTTGTCAAATGCTTCAAAGAATTTTTTAACAGTACACTTTCTAATTTAATGACGTATCACCAGATTATACCAATTATACAACAGTTGTTAGTGGGTGGGTCTTAAATGAGGCCCCAAATCATCAGTTTGGATTTTGTTGAAGTGTTCATTTGCTGAGCTGTCACTGATCCATCCATAAGTAAGACCAAATCCTTTCTTACTTTTAATTGAGTCCAAAGACATAGACAGGATGGAAGCTGTCCAGAGGAGGGCAACTAAAATGATGCAGGGTCTGCACCAGAAGACATATGAAGAGAGACTTAGGGAGCTTAATATGTATAGCCTCAAGGAAAGGAGGGAGAGGGGAGACATGATAGAAACTTTCAAGTACCTCAAGGGAATCAACAAAGTCCAAGAGGGTAGCATCTTTCAGAAAAAGAGATGTGCAAGAACAAGGGGGCACAATTTGAAGATAGAGGGGGAGTGGCTCAGAGGTAATGTAAGGAAGTATTTTTTCACAGAGAGGGTTGTGGATGCATGGAACGGCCTTCCGGAGGAGGTTGTGGAGTCAAAAACAGTGGTGGAATTCAAGCATGCATGGGACAGTCATAAGGCAATTCTAGGGGGTGTGGGTAGGAAAACGTAGGCTGCTGGTTAGCTAGGATCTGCAGCTTATCTATCAGGTAGGGAAATGGGCAGACTGGGTGGGCCAAGTGGTTCTTATCTGCCAGCAAATTCTATATTTCTATCTATCCATCCTTAAGTAAGACCAAATCCTTTCTTACTTTTAATTGAGTGGTTGCATTATATTCTGATATTACAGATGATGAGAAAACATTTATCTTGGGGCAGGTAACTAACATACAGGTTAACGTACGTACACTCGTGGGGCTTCTGGGACAGAGTGCAGATAAACCAGGATTCATTTTAGGAAGGCCATTAGGTGCATAATTTGACCTATGGAGTGACCTGATTTGTATCTGCCATCATTTTGTTGAGATAAAACCAGTTCTGGGAGTGGAACGATTGCTAGCCATTGATCCTCAGGCAACAATCAACCAGCGTCAGCCTCCTGTTTTGTTTTGAAAGTGGTCAGGGATTTTAAGATATTAGCACATAAATATTCATAAACTTTAGCAATTATGTTTAACTTTGGCCCATGTTTAATTGTGAGTGTATTGGCAAAATATGGTGATGGTGTATGTGTGTGTGGGGGTGAAGAAAGGATCCTTAGGTACAGATGTCTTAATTGCAAATCCCTAAAAATGGTGGTATACCAAATGTATTATGTAACTGAGAAAAAGAAAGAAAGGAGTCACCCTTGCAGTCGTCTTGTACTGTGAAGCAGCCAGCAGCTGTCATAATTTAAATGCAGTATCATTAACAGAAGACATGAAGTTGAAATGATAAATAATCATTAACATAGAACAGGAGGTTGTAATTATAAATAATCATTAATGGAGAACAGGAAGTTCTAATTATAAATAATCATTAACGGAGAACTGGAAATTGTAATTATAAATAATCATTAATGGAGAACAGGAAGTTCTAATTATAAATAATCATTAATGGAGAACTGGAAGTTGTAATTATAAACAATCAGAGATGTAGTCGTAATCTTATATTTCCATTTATGGTACTGTGAGTCTTGTCCCAGGCCATGTAGGATGCATGGGTAATGAACTTGATGCAGACCGAGTTTTTGTAACTTGAGGAAAGGATAGAAACGGTTGGAGAATACATGGAAAGAGATTTTCCCTCTTGTGGTTGATCGAGGATAAAGCCTTGGAGGAAAACAATTTTTAATCTGGGTAATATGTGCATCTAAGTAATACCAGTTGCAATTAAGCAGAGCCAGTCAACCATTAGAGGTAGGGATATATATATATATGTATATATATCAGTCTAAAGGAGGAAACTGAAGAGGCAAGTGTGGCAATTTGTTGAATATAGTCAACACCATACTGCATGAAAATGCATGCAGAACATTTAGTAATATGAGGGCCAGAAAATATACAGGAGATGAATTGCAAACTGTCTGACAGGTATGAAACAGAGTTGTGATGCATGGTTACCATCTGAACAGCAGGGATGTATGTAGAAACATAGATGTTATCGGTAGAATGCCAGTCCGGTGACACAGAGGGCTGAGGCACTATGGCGCACCTTACCTTGCACCACGTTGGCGGCCCGAGTTCTGGCGCGAGCTTGGGTTGCCAGGAGCTGGCAGGAGGGGGAAGGGTCTGGGGGTGGTGTCAGCAGGCGAGAGGCTATTCTCCTTTCCTGGGTAGGGTTGGTGCACCTTCCCAGCTCTTGGCTGCCACCAGGTGGAGGCCAGATGGCAGCAACGATGCTATGGGTGGGTTCGATGGATTTCTGGGTGGGTGGATGGAGGCTGTGGCTCCAGAGCGCATGTGCGTCTTCATGTGCATGAGCTTCTGCACTACGCCAATCTCAGGGAGAAAAACAGGAGAGTAAAAAGGAAGGATAACCAAGTTTAATGAAGCCCCGTCCTTCTGCTCTTCTGGTAAGTCGGGGATTGTGGTGAGAGTCACCTGGGGGAGTGTGACCCTCTCCCCCCTAGACCTGGCACAGGGGGAAATCTGTGGGGGAACACCCCCATTCCAGACAGACAGAGGCAGTGGGCTGGCTTGATGGCACCTGGGGACAGGGCTGATAAGCCACCTGGTCAGCCCAAAGGAGTTATAAACACCTGTCAGCAGAAAAGGACCTTTTGGCCCACCCAGTCTGCACAGATGGTCCCTGCCTAGTTTGCCTCCACAGAACCTAACTGGTCTCCAGCCACCCTTCCTCCTCCCTGTCTGATCACTAATATTCACTTATGTCTGTCCAACACAAACTTGAAGCCCCCTACTGTTTTTGCCTCCACCCCTTCTGCTGGCAATCTATTCCAGGTGTCTATCACTCTTCCAGTGCAGTGGTACTTCCTCACATCCCTCTTTAACTTCGCCGTCCAGCTTCATTGCATGCTGTCTGGTCCTAGTCCTCTTCCTCCTTTGAAAGAGACTCCCCAACCACACCCTGTTCACCCCTGTGAGGTACTTGTATGTCTCTATCATGCCCCCTATCACTGTCCTCTCTTACAGAGTGTACATGTTGATATTTCTCAGTCTCTCCTTGTAGGACTTTTGGTGCAACCTCTGTACCATTTTAGTTGCCTCCTCTGAACTACATCTACCATGTCTATGTCCTTTCTAAGGTGTGGCCTCCGGAACTGGACAAAATACTCCAGGCTGCGTCTCACCAGGAAGCAATACAGTGGCAACACCACCTTCCTCCGCCGGCTGGAGATACCTCTCCTGATGCATCCCAGCATTGCACTGGCCCTACTTACTGCTTTGCCACACTACCCTGCCACTTTGAGGTCATCAGACATTATAACCCCAAGATCCTTTCTTACGTAATGACTGACAGTACCTCAGCTGCATCCTTTACTTAGTTCCTGGGTTCCTATGCCCTTGGTGCATAATTTTGCATCTTTTGGTGTTGCACCCCAACTGTCATATTTTGATCACTCTTCAAGTTTCCCAGAAACCCTATGTGTTCTTTCCATCTCCTTCTGATTGTCCACACTAATACAGATTTTGGTATCAGCTACAACAAGGCATACCTTCCCTTCTAGTTCATGTGCAATGCTACTTCTGAAGACATTGAAAAGAACTTGTCCCAGTACCGAGCCCTGTGGCACCCACTCTTCCATCCTTAGAGTGAGGGCCATTACCCACCACCCTCTGTTGCCTATCAGTTAACCAATTTCTAACCCAATTCACCACTTTGGATCTCTAGGCTGCTCAATTTCTTAATCAGTCTCCTGTGTGGCACTGTGTTAAAGACCATGCTAATGTCTAGATGGGCCATGTCCGCTGCCCTCCCCTGATCTATTTCTCTGGTCACCCAGTGAAAGAAATCAACCAGGTTCATCTGGCATGACCTTCCCTCCCATGAATCTGTGCGACCTTTGGTCTTGCACCCCATTTGATTCAAGATACTCTACTAACCTTTTCTTTAACAGTGTTTCCATTAATTCCCCCAATCCTGAGGTGAGGCTCACCAGCTATAGTTTCTAACCTTCCTGCAGCCAATGTTAAGTAAAGGGACTATGTCCTCTCACCTTCAGTCCTCCAGAGCCATGCCCAATTCCAGTGAGCTGCTGAGTAAGGCCATCAGTGGGGCACCTGGCGCTTCCCTCTTTTCTTTTAGTACTCTGGGATGTATCCTGTCCAGTCCCATAGCCTTGTCCATTGTCAGAGCTGCAAGTCCCTTCAGGACTCTTCCCACTGAAAATGGACTCGAGTCCACTCCCCCCCCCCATTCCTGCTACTCCCTGGTGGCCCATTGTCCCTCTATACTGTGAAGACTGAGCAGAAGTTCCTGAAGAATGTCTTATGCCCAGTTACTACCCTTTTGGCTATCCTTTCCACTGTCTGTGCATTTGCCCCCTCACTGTTTTACCTGCTTTCCTCTCTTTTACCTGGCACACCTCCTTGTCTTTCTTCCTCTGCCTTTCCTTATACCTCCTGCATGCCATCTTTTTATGGCTGCATGGGTGGAACCCTGCAGGCATTTTGGGATCACTGGGGGGTGGGGAGAGAGAGAGTGGACTGACAGGATACGACGACTGAGTTCTTCCCCTGAGTGCTTCGCAGTGGGCATACGTCAGTATTTTGGTCCTGGTTATCTCATTTAAAGCTGTGGTCTGTTTGTGTCTGACTTCTCCTTCATTTCCTGTCAGCCTGTCTGCATGACATCTGGACTCTTATTTCATTGTTATCTTTCTGCACTACATCTGGACTCATTTCACTGTGCTCTCTCTTTGCAGCTTGCCAGGCAGAGCTAAACTCATTCATGAACAGGAGTTACTCATTTTTGCATGAATGACAAAATACGTTTTCTCGAAGTGTGGAGTTTGCTGTCTGAAAAGTGAAACTGGCTCTAAACATGCCCCCCCTTAGCAACAGAGCCAATGAGAGAATACGTCTTGTCCTCTCATTTGCACCAATCATTTGTTACAATACTGTGTTATTGCAAATAAATCCTTTTATGCATATATTAACAGCAAAAAGGGTACTAGTAGTGTTATCGGATCTCTCCAGGCAACTGATGGTAGTATGGTAACAGACCAGTCTCAACTAGCCCAACACTATAATCAGTTTTTTTCATCAGTTTTTAATAACAAAACATATTCTAAATTATCCCACCTGGACACTTTGCAAGTTACCCGCCTTCTGATAGAAAAGGATGATGTCCTCACTAGGCTTAAAAACATTAATCAAAATAAATCACAGGGACCGGATGGGTTACACCCAAGATTATTAAAGGAGATGGCTGACATCTTAGCTGACCCTGTAACTGAAATTTTCAAAAAATCATTGGATGATGGACAGGTCCTGGAGACATGGAAGCAGGCAGCAGTAGTACCTATATATAACAAGCATTTGTCAATGCCGAACGTTCGCTTGCAGGTATTTGCAGTGGTGTTTGGCACATATGATGCTGTACCCTAATGCCCTGTGCGATTGCTGGTATTTGCACAATAAATTTTCAGCGTGACCTTTTTGTTACCCCCATTGTGCGCTACATAGTCGGAAACATGTTTTGGGCAGGATGTGAAAAATGACAGCTTGCTGCTCGTAAGGAGGTGTGGTAAAATGGCAATGTTGAAAATCTGGAGTGGAAATATTGAGAATTCATAAAACCTCTGGCGTCTTAGAGACTGTGCAACACGCTCGTAAAACAGTCATTGTTAGGAATTTTTTCAGCGAATATTCAACATTGGCATTTTAAAACCTCTGCTAATGAACAGTGTCACTGTGATTTTCTTACTGTGTCCCATACTGAGTTCGCACACCGACTGCCATTGTGCACTAGGATGGGTGGAAACACGTTTTGGGCAGGATGTGAAAAATGACAGCTGTACTGCTCATAAAGAGGTGTGGTAAAATGGCAATGTTGAAAATCTGGAGTGAAAATATTGAAAATTCGCAAACTTACGAGCGCGTGAGGAACTGCGAACACACGCTCGTAAAACAGTTATTTTTAGGAATTTTTTCACCAAATTTTCAACATAGCCATTTTAAGACCTCTGCTCATGAACAGTGTCACTGTGATTTTCTTAATGTGTCCCATACATTGAGTTCGCACACCGACTGCACCATTGTGCGCTACATGGGCGGAAACACGTTTTGGGCAGGATGTGAAAAATGACAGCTGTACTGCTCATGAGGAGGTGTGGTAAAAATGGCAATGTTGAAAATCTGGGTGAAAAATATTGAAAAGTCGCAAACTTTCTGAGCGTGCATAGAACTCATAATGAACATTAAGTAAAACAGTAATTTTAGGAATTTTTTCCAAATTTTCAACACAGCCATTTTAAGACCTCTGCTCATGAACAGTGTCACTGTGATTTTCTTAATGTGTCCCATACATTGAGTTCGAGACACCAACTGCGCCCATGCGCGCTACATGGGCGGAAACACGTTTTGGGCAGAATGTGAAAAATGACAGCTGTACTGCTCATGAAGAGGTGTGGTAAAATGGCAATGTTGAAAATCTGGAGGGAAAATACTGAAAATTTGCGAACTTACGAGCCTGCGTAGGAACTACGCAACGCAAGCTCGTAAAACAGTCATTTTTAGGAATTTTTGCACCAAATTTTCAACATGGGGTGTTTGGAACCCCTTCTCATGAATGATGTCATTGTCATGGTGTTATTCGGGCCCGAAGGGTGATTTCACGCAGTGACTGCGAACTCACCCGCCCGGGCTGAATGCCGCCATGACAGTAACTCAATCATGGAAAAACCCATGTTGAAAATTGTAAAAATCAAAAATACCTGAGATATGCAAGAAAGTTGAAAACCCTATCTAGCCCATACAGCTTACTGGCATTTCCTCAGTTCGCGTCCGGCTTTGAAGAATGCAGAGCGTGTTCTCGGTCCAACGATGATTGTCGCGCCCGAGCTCCGGAGGGTAAGTATGGGGTGAGGGGTGTGTGGGGAGGTGGGGTGCGTGGTGGGTGATGCGGGTTGGGGAAGGGGGCTGGGAGACTCGTGGGACCGTTTTTGCTTTTCAGGTTGGAAAAAAAAGGACAGGACATTGCCATGCTGGGGTGGGCTCCCAGCGTGGCACCGCTTTGGGGGCGTTTGGGGGGACGTGGAGCCGACGGGATTGGGCACCCCGGCGGCGACGACGTGGGATGTTTGCCACGCTGGGTGGGCTCCCAGCTTGGCACCAAAGCTTTGGGGGGCCTTTGGGGACGTGGAGCCGACGGGAGATTGGGCACCTCGTCAGAAGAGGACCCAGGACGTTTCCCACGCTGGGTGGGCTCTCAGCATGGCACCAAAGCTTTGGGGGGCTGAGGTACTACAGGCAATGTGCGACAGCGGTGGTTTTCGAAGTGAAGACCATCATGTCATACACAGCTCCCACACCCATTGTGCAGGATCGTGCACGCCTGCTCAAGCGGAGCAGTGGATTGAACAGGAGGCACACACTCCAAAGTGTGCTACTCTCAAAATGTTCCTTGCGCATGCGCGCAAGCGAACGTAAAAAGGGGAATAGGCAGGATGTGTCAAATTACAGACCAATTAGCCTTACATCTATTTTGGGTAAAATCCTCAAAGGTATAATTAAGGACTACATGAATTTGTATCTTAAGAACTCTGGTAGGTTGGACTCTGCTCAACATGGATTTGTTGGTGGCAGATCTCGCCAGACAAACCACCTGGAATTCTATGGGAAGGTTAGTATGGCTCTAGATCAAAAGCAGTCAGTGGATGTGATCTACTTGGACTTTTCAAAGGCTTTTGATCGAGTCCCACATGACGAACTCATTGATGCCTTGATTGTACATGGACTCGGGGGGGGGGGGGAATTACCAAATGGATAGATGCATGGCTTGACACTAGGAAACAGTCTGTTAATATAGGTGGAACTTGCTCTACTTGGACAGAGGTGACCAGTGATGTGCCCCAGGGTTCCGTTCTGGGACCCTGTTTATTTAGCATCTATATTGCATCACTAGGCACTGATACTGGTGTATGGGTATCTAAGTTCGCAGATGATACCAGAATAGGTTATGTAGTGGATAATTTGGAGGATCATACACATCTACAGAGAGCACTGTATAACCTGGAAAAGTGGGCTTTAGAAAAACAAGTAACTTTTAATAACACCGAATGTTGTGTTATGCATTTTGGAAGGCACGATTGTCAACTGACTTAGACATTCAGAGGAAGCAACCTCAATGTAGTAGAGCAACAAAGCGACCTGGGCATTATGATTACCAATGATTTTTCCTTTAAACTACATGGCAATAAGGTCATTAAAAAATCTAGCAGCATCCTGCATTGCATTAAAAAGCATATTACAAGTAGGAATAGGGAGGTTTTCTTGCCCTGTATGCATCATTGGTGAGGCCACACCAGGATTACTGTGCCCAGTTTTGGTCACCATATGGGAAAACAGAAATAGCTGCACTCGAAAGAGTCCAGAGGAGGGCTACTCGAAGCATAAGGGAAACACATGGAAAAGACTACAACACTAGATCGAGTATCTTGGGCCTCTATTCCTCAGAACATAGACGCTTAAGGGGTGACATGTGTTTGATATTTAAATCATTAACAGATCCTGGTCTGTGGGATCTCCTGAGATTCAGGGACTCAGTTTACACTACTAGGGCTCACTGCCTACAACTAATGGTAGATTGTCCAAGAACAGTAAAAAGGAAATCCTGGCTTACTTTAAGAATAACAAATATTTGGAATATACTTCCATCTGAGGTAGTTGCTAGCAAAAATATAGGTATCTTTAAGAACAGACTAGATAGCTACCTTATTGAGCATAACATTATGGGTTACCAAGAATGTCCCTTTTAGGTGACCCAGGACACGGCGAGCAAAAGGATTTCTGTCTATATAAGCTCTGTTATTACCTATGAGACCTATGAAATGAATAATTTTAAACTGCTTCTTTCTTTTCAAGTCAGCCAGCTATTATTTCCCTGTCTCAAATATCAGTCTCTGGTTTATTTACCTTAGTGAAGCAGCATTAAAACAGACAAATTAGCTACAGCTTGGTCAATGGATATTCAGACCGGAGACTGAGGTGCTTTCAATTTCACATGCCTGTCTCTCTGAGCATAGCTGTTTAATTACTCACATTTGCACACCCCTACTGCTCTCATGTTTACTGATCTGAGTTTTAACCCTTGATTATACTGGTTTACCTTCAGCCTTCAACGTGGTGGCATAAGTCTGTTATTTAGTGTAAACTATCTTCTCACTTCTTACTGCAAATGTCATATTACTTCACTGCTATAATACAGACAATTAAGATCTGCATTTTGTGAGTTCTGAGCACTTTTTATTATTTTGCTCAGATATTTCATGAGACATTGTTTCTTGGTTGTGATGTCTTTGGTAAAATAAATTGTACCTAAAAAAATGAATTGGAGAGGCATAACCTATTCTGGATTTAGAATGGATTGACATAACATCTTCCGGATTTACAAAGTATTGCTTAAAAAATGTGGGCATTGTCATCATCCCTCTAGACCAAGAGCAAAATAAAGTGTACCTTCTGGAATGATGTTGGGAATCTTTAAAAATATTACAGGTTGTTTCTGTAATCAGGTACCTGGAAGCTAGGAACGTCCAGTGGTGGTGCATGGAGACAAGAGCTGTGGTGTTCAAATTCCACCACAGCCTCTGACAGTCACTTGACTTCCCTGTGTTTTACTCATTCTCCCACATGTAAAACAGGGTTACGGCAGATCCAGCACTGAAACTGAAACCCTTCTCCATTGGGCTGTCTCGACAGGCAGCTTAGCCAGAGCTGTAGCCCCCCCCCAACCCCCACGGTGAATGCCGGTGAATGCAGTGTACTGAAAGATAAATGCTAGAACAAAGAACTTTCCTATAACTAAATCTGCATGAGAATGCCTTGGTGGTTGCAAATGTATCCAAGAAAATTGTTCTTACTTTTATATTTGAGTACACTAGGGCTCTGTTGGAACAATATCACAACTTTTCTACTCAAACCTGATGTAAGCAAGACGTACAGGAATCACAAGCTGTAAAAAGTGTTTTTTTTTTTGTTGTTTGAGGAAAATAAATATTTAAATATGCTAAAACAGCCTTTGGTAAGATGCTAGTACTGTACTAAGGGGATATGGTGTTCAATCCCACCCCAGTCAATGACAGCCACTTGACTTCCTTGTGCTTCACTTACCCCCATCTATAAAACTACTTTGAAGCAGATGCCACATTGAAAATGAGATGCTTCTCGGTTGGGTTTTATTGACAGACAGCTCAGCTGGTGCTGCCGGGTGCCCCCTTGGTGACATACTGTACATGCATGGCAGCACCTCCCCTGTACCATCTCATTCACTCTATGCAGAGGAAGAAGGACACGGGGACCTGTTGATTTGTTCAAATGCTGCATTTCTGCATAAATCACATTTAAACCCACCTGACGACTGCACTAGCACAGCTGGACAAACTTTGGCCTGCTTTCTGGAGTCCAGGGACCGCTGAGATCTTACAGTTATTTTTTTGTCCTTTGCTAACTGGGTAGGACCCACTGGGCACAAGGCCCTTTTACAGGATTGACCAGGAAGCACAGGGAGGTTAAGTGACTTGCTCAGGGTCACGTAGTATGCAGGTGGAGGTTGTGGGTATCAAACTCAGATCTGCCGAATGTTCCAGGCTTGTTCATAACTTGTTACTGGAAGCTCCAGGCTATTCTGCAGATACTGCACTTAAAATTAGATGCTTCTTGGTTGGGCTGTTTACTGTTAAGACAATCAGATATTTCAGATTAATTCAGCAAAGTGAGGGGCCACATGAGAAAGACCTTGAATAGACAACCCTTGAAATAAATTTGATTCCATACTCTGCAGCTCACATGCTGGACCTGACACTAGAAAGGCTGTTTTAAGAGTAAAATGAATACGCAAATGAGATAAAACTTCCTTTGGTAAGGTGCTAGTATTGCATCTAGAAGGTAGGGTATTTGAATCCTACCACAGCCACTGACAGTCGCTTGACTTCCCAAGTGCTCCACTCATCCCCACCTGTAGAACTGGGTCAAAGCAGATCCCACATTGAAAATGAGACACTTCTCAAATGGGCTGTTTTGACAGGCAGCTTAGCCAGTGCTGCTGCAAAGTGCCCCCACCCCCGTGGCAACAGACCCGCGTGTCAGTGTACTGAAAGACAAACGCTTGCATTTTGTCAATAGTTTATTGGATACAGTTTCTATTTCCTGATAACCAAACTTGCACAGAAATGCAGTGATGGCTCCAAATGTGTCAAAGAAACCAGCAATAAACTGCATTGATTTTCCATATACAGGAGATGAATAGCAAACTGTCTTGACAGGTATGAAACAGAGTTGTGATTTCCCTATACTTCACTTACCCACAACTGTAAAACTGGATCAAAGCAGATCCCACACTGAACAGGTTCTGGTCAGAGCCAACACAACTGCATGAGCATTATAAGGGGCAGACACAAAGAGTGGGGCTGTAACTGAGTGATGGGGGGTGGGGATAGGGAGATCTGCCAGAGACTGGAATGGGTGGGTGTAATCACCATATCAGTGACAGGATTTGTTGTTTGTGAAGGAGCCCTCTGGGTGGAAAAACATGGAAAAACTCCAACACTCAATTACATTCACACTCTTTGTTTTGGCCCCTTATAGTGGTATGGCAGCCATGTTGGCTCTGACCAGATTTTGTTTTTCCTTCACCACCATGGCCACTTCCAAGTACCATAACGTTCTCTTTTTCCTTTTGCTTTTACTCACTTTCTTCATGCAGAGGCTAGTTGCTTTATTTTTCCCCACTGTTCCTCTACCCTCTCTTAGCAATCCACCCCTACCAGGCAGTCTCCCACTTTTCTGAAATCCACTCTTCTAAATTTCAGGACCCAACCCCCAACCTCTATACACCAGCAGGTGTTGAGTGTACTGGGGTCATCAGCCCTAACTCTCACCCCCCATTCTGTGTATAGGAAGCTGAGATGATACAATAAAAGGCAGTAGAATTGAGGATAAAGCCAATGACTGCCAAGGCACACCCCAATGCCTGTTGGTGTGTGGAGGGTGGAGGGGTAGGGTGGGGTGGTAGGGTTGGGAACCCTAGGATCACACTTCCATACTTTTGTTGCTATAATAAGAACCCCAACTGATGCATTAATGAAGTCTTTGGCAATTATATAGACATTATAATTAACCTTCATCTCCCTGTGGGAAGGCCCTGTGCTCCCATCACTCCATAATGGTATCCATATGTGGGGGGCCCTGTGCTACTATCTACCCATAAATCTAGGGACAGAGTGCAGGCCTAGAGACATTCCAAGTAACCCTTGTGCTGCAAATGGCAGGGGGAAGGGAGGTGTGCACTAGTCCCTTCACAAAAGAAAGGGTCCTACAAGAGCTCGATAAGCTCAGGGTGGACAAGGCAATGGAACCTGATGGCACACATCCCAGGGTACTGGAGGAGTTAAGGATGGAACTAGCAGAGCCATTATCAGAACTGTTTAGTGAGTCTCTGAGCACAGAGAGGTCCCAAGACTGGAGAAGGCTCATGTTGATCCCGCTTCACAAGAATGGTAGCAGGGAGGAGGCAGGAACTACAGACCAGTCAGTCTTACCTCAGTAGGGGCAAGATTATGGAGGCACTCCTTAAGGAAAGGATAGTGCAACACCTGAATCCATAGGAGCACAGGATCCAAGACAGCATGGGTTTACAAAGGAAGGTCATGTCAAACTAATCTCATAGATTTCTTTGACTGGGTAACCAGAGTGGTGGACCAAGGGGAAGCAGTTGATGTCACCTACCTTGACTTCAGCAAAGCTTTCGATACTGTTCCACATAGAAGATTGATTAATAAGCTGGCTAGGCTCGGGGTGGGTCAGAAGTTGGTCAGCTGGGTGGCAAACTGGTTGACGGGCAGAAATCAGAGAGTGGTGGTAAATGGTATACAGTCAGAAGAGATGCAAGTCACAAGTGGGTTACCCCAGGGATCAGTTCTGGGGCTAGTCCTCTTCACTGTCTTCATCAGTGACATTGCAGATGGACTGGAGGGTACGGTTTGTCTTTTTGCAGATGACACCAAGATCTGCAACAGAGTAGGTGATCCAGGTGGTGTGGGCAGAATGAGAAGAGATCTGGATAAACTAGCAAAATGGTCAGAAGAGTGGTAACTGGGGTATAATGCAAAGAAGTGCAAGATCATGCACATATGGAAGAGAAACCCTGAAGCCACCTATAGACTTGGAGGGGAGTTGCTGGCAGTCACAAGGGAAGAAAGAGACTTGGGCATCATCATCACTGATGATCTGAAATCATCCAAGCAGACCACTAAAGCGGTAGGTAAGGCTAGGGGGACGTTGGGGTGTATTAGTAGGGGTATCACAAGTCAGAAGAGGGAGGTAATAATCCCTCTTTACAAGACACTGGTTAGGCCCCATCGGGAGTACTGTATGCAGTACTGGAGGCCACACCTTCACAAGGACATTAACTGAGTTGAGGCAGTCCAGAGAAGGGCAACCAAAATGGTGCAAGAACTGCATCAGAAAACATATGAGGACAGATTATTGGAGCTCAATATGTATACCCTAGAGCAAAGGAGGGAGAGAGGTGATATGATCAAAACATTAAAGCACCTTAAGGGCATTAACAAGGTGAAAGAGTCTAACATGTTTCAATATAAGAAAAATAGCAGGACAAGAGGACACGGCATGAGATTAGAGGGAGGCCGATTAAGGGGTAATGTGAGGAAGTTCTTTTTCACAGAAAGGGTAGTGGATGCATGGAATGGCCTACCTCAGGAAGTGGTGGATATGAATACAGTGCAGGGCTTCAAACAGGCATGGGATAGGCATAAGGGAGCAATACAGATGAGTATGAATAGATAGGCCATTGACAGAGCAAAGGCCGATGGCACATTTATAAGGTAGAAAAAGAAATGGGCAGACTGGATGGGCCTTGCGGTCCTTATCTGCCGTCAACTTCTATGTTTCTATATCACAGTATGTATGTGGGAGTGTGAGCCCTCTGGGCCCTGTGCTCCCACTTACACGTAGGTATGGAGAAGTACAGCAGCCCCATAGTACTGAAAAAGAACCCTTGTAACACTAATTTGGCACTATCTCAGTAACCATAGCAACTATGAAAAAGATTCCTCTGCAGTTGTAATCATGACATGGAAAACTTCTCGTGTGCTAAATCCACCTACAGGTGGACTAAGCAGCGAGTAGCAAAAGATCTGTATCTCAAACCTTTTTCAAGATACGGACACCGAAAGGTGCTACGGGCACCGCAGTGTCATCCTATGGAAAATTTCGCAACTTCAGAATGCCGTAACTATGGAACTGGTATAAAAGGCACATCTGTGGAACAAGGGCTTGCCACCCTGCAAATTTCAGCCCCAAAGCCCTAACCGTTTTTTTGCTATGAAGTGGCAAAGAAACTGCTTTTTGGGGGCTGTATATCCACGGTACTTTCACAAAAGTTCCGCTATTTTTATGAAAGTCCCATTGGTTAACATGGGGTGGTTGCAAGCAAAATCCCCACACTTTCATGAAAGTTCCCCAGACTTTCACAGGAATTTGCACAAAAGTGTCCGGATCTTTCTTGAAAGAGCCACCCATAAAATGGAGGAAAAATTAAAAAAACATATTTCCAGGCATCATTTAGGAAAACTGATGCCAGGGTTATGTTCCTAGGGCCCTGATTAGGTAAACCCAAGTATTGGTGTTTATCGAGGGGCAGTATTTTTTGAACTACATCGTTTTTTCCACCTTGCTAACTGAAAACAAAATGCAGTAGCATGAAACTAAAAACCTAAAGCTCAAAACATAATGGTGCTGTCGCGAAAGCTGTCGTGGTGCACATATATTTGTTTCCATAGGCTATAATGGGGCATGAAAAAGTTTAATAACTTTTGAACGGATTAATATTTTTTCACCAAACCTTCAAAAGGCACTTCCTTGACCCAGTCCCCATATACTCTGAAGATTTCAGTGCAGCCGGACAAACCAAACCATTCGGGTTGTGGAGACAAGCAAAGAATTCGTAAAAGCTGAGGATTTTACACACTTTCATGCTCTGCAGCTCTGCAACCAAACATCTGACTGGAACAAAACTTTCCAGATCCAGAGATCTATGGTACTATACTGCACATGCAATGTTTCATGCAAATCAGACAAATGGCTGCAAACTTATTAATGTGCAAAATGTTGGGTTTAACATTGAAGTGGTTGCGCAATCGTAACAATACTGGCTCTGCCGAGCCAGCATAATATATATATATATATATATATATATATATATATATATATACACACACACATACATACATACATACATATTCATTGCAAAAAAACCTCAGTTATTGCATCAGTTAGGGTTCCTATTACAGCGACAAAAGTATAGAAATTCAGCATTAGCGTTCCCAACCCTACCACACCAACCCCCACCCTCCACACACCAACAGCCATCAGGGTGTGCCTTGGGATTATCAGCCTTAACTCTCACCCCATTACATGTGTAAACAAGCAGACATGGTACAGCATAGGAGAATGGGGGTGAGAGTTAGGCCCGATGACCTCAAGGCACACCCCGATAGCTGTTGGTATGTGGAGGATTGGGGGTGGGGGGTGGGGTTGGGAACTCTAACTCCGAATTTCCATACTTCTGTCACTGTGATAGGAACCCTAAATGATGCATTAACAGAGTGTTTTGCAATGAATTTCCCTTCTTTCTGAGATAGCATAATAGTATCCTTATTTTACTGTGGGAGCGCAGGGTCCTTTGGACCCTGTGCTCCAGTCCCTCCGTAGATGCGCATATGTATGTAGATGTCGAGGGCCCTGCGCTTCCATGTTTCAAACAACAGTAACCAAATTGTCAGCATAGCCATCTTATTATCCCGCCTCATGTAACCCGGTACAGAGAAATTGTTAAATGCAAGGCAAAATGTAATTATGTGCAACTGCAACGCCATTCTGCGTCACAGGTGCAAAATTGCATTTTGGGCAGGATGTGAAAAATGACAGCTGTACTGTTCATGAGATGATGTGAAAAAAATGACTATGTTGAAAATTTGGCATTAAAAGATCGAAAAGTAGCAAAGATATGTGCATGCGTAGAATACATTCAACGGATGTACATAACTCTGGCATTTTCAGGAATTTTTTCACCAAATTATCAACATGACCTTCTGAGGACCCCACCTCATGAACAGTGGCACTTTCATTTCATTATTCCATCCCAAAAGTTGATTTCACACAGCTACCGTGCCATTCAGTGCCACAGGTGCAAAAACATGTTTTGGGGAGGATGTGAAAAAGGACAGCTATACTGTTTAAGAGTAGATGTGACAAAATGCCAATGCTGAAAATCTGGAGTGAAAATATTAAAAATTGATGTAGTTACAAGCGTGGGTAGAAACTGCGCAATGCACGCTCATAACATGGGCACTTTTCAACATTTTTGCATCAAATTTTCAACATGGCTGTTTTAGAACCTCCCCTCATGAACGCTGGCACTGTCATTGTGTTAATTGGTTCTAAAAGGGGATTCCGCATAGCGACTGCAAAATCACCTTACAGGTCCAATTAATGAGATGCCAGTGACTGTGTTCATGAGATGGGATCCCAAAAAGGCCATGCTGAAAATTTGGTGAAAAAATGTTGAAAAATGCCTGAGATATCAACCTAAGTTCAAAATGCCATAGACTGCCATTATATGGCACTTATCTTGATTCTTCAGTTCACAATTCAGCTTTGAAGAGTGCAGATGCGTCCTAGTCCACAGAAGATGACAGTGCCCGACCTCTGGACGTAAGTATGGGGTAAAGGGGGGGTGCAGGGAGGTGGTGTGCAGAGGGAGGTGGGGATGGGAGGGGACGGGGTGAGGCGATAGGGATCATTTTCTTTTTCACAGGATTAAAAAAGATTTTGAGGGACTGTTTTCTTTGTTGCAGGGCAGAACAAAAACATTTTGTAACACTTGGGGTGAGCTCCCCAGTGTTACTTATTAGTGGTGGCTATGGGGGGTAATATAGCTGGGGACACTGGGAGTGGGCTACCCAGTGTCCCACCTGGGGGGGTCGACTGCCTACACAGGAATTGGGCACCCTGTTTTTGGTAAACATGTGGGGGAGTTTTGTTCTTTTAGGGGACACTGGGAGTGGACTCCCCAGTGTCCCATAATGGTGTGCAGACATCTAGTGCCAACATGGGGATTGGGCACCCTCATGTCGGCATCAACAGTTCAGACCAAAAAAACAAACCATTTGGGCTGTAGGCAAGTTCAAAGAAAACCCCCAGCAAAGTCAATGGGTGAAAACATGTTTTTAACCTCTATGTAACTTGGAGACTGCACATCCGACTGGAACGTAACTTGCCAGATCAAGAGAGCTACCCCACAGGAAGGCATATACCAAATATCGTATAAACCCATTGAACGATTGCAAAGTTATTAAAGTGCAGAATTTTGAGTTTAACATTGAAGTGCCTACTCAACCCTAACTATAGGGGCACGGCTGCACCCCTATAATATATATATATATATATATATAGAGAGAGAGAGAGAGGAGTGAGAGAGAGACAGAGAGAGAGAGAGAGACAGAAGGAGAGAGAGAGAGGGGAAGAGAAAGGGTGAGACAGAAAAATCAGATATTACAGTAGTGGAGCCTTCCAAAAATGTAGTGACTTTGAGGCCTCCCAGAGCTGGGATAGAGGTGCTGTCCATACTGGACCCACTGATTTTTTGTCACAAATTCTATCCATCCTATTGACAAGAAATGTGATGCATACAACAAAAGGCTGATACAAGTCAAGCAACTTGAGGATTCTTTTGAGGATTCTGTATCTGAATACCCCACAGTGGGGAACAAAGTAATGGTGGTCACCTCGGCAAATGTGAGGCAACAGAACGTTTTGTTTGCAAGGGTCGAGCAGCTTGTGAATGCTGTTCAGGCTTGCACTGCATAGGTACTGTGACTCCCGGAGGTGTCTGAAGGCTCTGATGTAATTGCCTTCCTGGAGCGGTGGTTGCCAGAAGCTCTTGGATTAGGTTATGCAATCCCAAGATTAAAAGCCTGTTGTATTAATCCAAGACGAGCTCATAATTTAAGCTTATAAATTAGGAGAAAGTCACACACCATCCTGATGATAAATGCATCTGAGGCAATGAAAGATAAGATTCTGTATGCTGTCAGTTGGTGGAAGTTGATGAGAAGAGAGTGCTTTTCTTCCCTGATCTCTCATATGTGACTAGAATGGAGAGGAAAGGGATTGATCACCTCAAGAAGAAACTGAAAGATTTGACTGTGGAATACCATTTGCTGTTCCCTGCAAAGGGGGGGGGGTCCTTTTCTTACTTCTACTGCTACTCTCTTTAAATGAGGTCTCGCTGTCTATCCCCTGTGACCAGAAGTCAAATGGCACCTCGCCTGGGCTTATTGATTTCTGTTTCTCCAACCTAATTGAAGAACACTGGCCTTTGTCTATATGGAAATTCCTCTTGTACCAAAAAGGCTGCACCTATCAGGCCTACACAACTCACAGAAAGTGGATGCAGAGGTGTGCTCCTTGATTAATTTTCCACTATGGTAGACTTTGGTCCTCGGTATTTTAGCTCTTCTTCTGTCAGGGGACGTAGAACTAAATCTGGGTTCCCTGACCACTTCTCTGCAGCTGACATATCAGGGATCTCAGACAATGGGCTATTCATTGCCCACATGAACATTAGAAATGTAACTTGTCACATTGCTGAACTTGAGGCGTGGGTCAAAGTCTACAACCCAGACATTCTATGCCTTACAGAGACGTGGCTTGACCTAGGATACCTGACTCTCTTTGCTCCCTGGCTAACTACTCCATGACTCGTAGAGACAGGTTATCACCCAAAGGTGGTGGTGAAGTTGCTCTCTTCCATAAAAACCACCTCAATATTATAACTGTCCCGGTCCCTGCCTCTCCTTCTGTTTGTGAATCCTTACATGCAACTCTCATAGCGGGTGCTAAGAAACTCCACATCATCTGCACCTTCAGCAACCCCACGGGGGGCTTAGCTGGACAACAGGGCCTGCTTGACCAAACTTCACAGATCATCAATAGAAATGAGGTTATAATCTTGGGGGACCTCAACCTCAACTGGCTAGGGACAGCTCACAGCTCTCTACTGTCACTGGCTCATAGCTATAAACTTCACCAGCTGATTTCAGAGCCAACTAGAACTCTGACATCACCACAATCAGGTACCCTCATTGACTGGGTACTGGTAAACTGACTAGAACATGTGTCCACCTCAGGCATCTTGGCCGATGCATTAACAGACCATTCTCCAATTTTTTGCATCTGGTCCATGGGTGCACTTCCATGTCCTCCACTGCGTTTCATCATTTTTACCAACTTTGCTAACTTGGATGAAAATGCATTCCTTTACGATGTTTCCAAAATTGACTGGTCTGGTATATATCACTCCGGCAATGTTGAGGATGCCTTACAGATTTTTTCAAGGAATTCCTTGCTGTTCAGTGCAAGCCCGCCCCTAAGGTTACTAGGAGAGTCAGAGGAAAACAAATGCGTTGGCTACACAAAGACCTGCTTGCTAAACTGCATCTTAGGGATAAACTCTGGAAGCACTACAAACACACTGGCCTGCAAATGGGTCTCAGCACCTATAGAGCGCTTAGGAACTCTTGTAAAAAAACTAGTTAGAGCAACTAAGAGCAATAACCACCTGGTATCCAGCTCAGCCGATTACCCCAGGAAATTCTGGGCCCATGTTAAGACTTTTCTTGGGGCCTCTCAATCAGTTACCCCTACAGATATGTTATTAAATGGAGCTCATTGTAATGACTCTAACACCATAGCTAACGCCTTCAACCATATGTTCTCTGATCTGTCCCAATATACTTCTTTCTTCCTACCTACTGCAACACACTCTTAGCTCCTACTTTCAAGCCAGCCAGACACCCCTGCTGCTCTATCTAATGGCCTTTCCTATGCACCACCTTTCCACTTTAAGGCCATATCTAGGCCGGAGGTCCTGAAACTCCTAAAATCCATCTCTGAAAACACTAGCTCTGCGTCTGATTCCCTAGAACCTTGACTTCTTAAGCTTGCTGCTCCTGTCATTTCCTCTCCACTAGCGAAAATCTACACACTATCTCTCTCTTGCAGTGTAGTTCCCGACCTCTGGAAAATTGCTCGTATAACACCTGTATTCAAAAAAGGTGACCCGAAGGAGGTTACTAACTTCAGGCCTATAGCCATTCTCTCAGTACTGAGCAAAATACTGGAGAAACTTGTCGCCACCCAAACAATAGACTACCTCACAAAATTCAGTCTTCTCTCTGAAACCCAGCATGGTTTCAGAAAAAGTCATAGTACGTCAACTGTTCTTCTCAAACTCATGACGGGTATACTTTCTAATGTGGATTTTGGACGACTCACTGGGGCTGTTTTCATTGACCTTACTAAGGCCTTTGATCTTGTCGATCACCCCTTGCTTCTTTCTGCTCATAATAACTTGAGGTTCTCATCTCCAGTCATAAACTGGTTTAGCAGCTATCTGTCAAACAGGACCCAAACTATAAAATTTAACTCCTCCCTATCTGACAGTACCATCATCAATACTGGTGTGCCTCAGGGCTCTATCCTGGGGCCACTTCTTTTCTCACTTTCCATAAATGATGTTGCAGATGCTTTTCAAACCTGTTCATCTCTGCTTTATGCTGATGCTCTTGTTATTTATACTAGCTCCACCAGGATAGACAGCATTAACTCATTTCTTTCCATAGACTTCAAAACGTTCAAAACTGGCTTTGTGCCCATAAGCTGATACTAAATGCTAAGAAGACAAAAGTCATGCTTCCAGGCTCTGTCCCTAAGCTCAGGGCTTGTCCCACATCCCTGATGGTTTATGACTTAGAGGGCACTCAATCAGAGTGTGCCATGTCCTTTAACTATCTTGGTGTCATGCTTGACCAATCCCTGGATTTCAGTCTTCACATACAGTCCACCTGCAAAGCTGTCAATGCTAAACTGGATGTTGCTTACAAGACCAGCTATATGTTAATGCCCTCTGCTAAGCTGGCTATTGCCAGAGGTATCCTGCTCCTTACCCTCACATATTGTATTCCTATTATTGCTGCTTCTCATAAAACCTCCCTTCATAAATGGGACGTTACTTATAATAACATTTGTCAATACGCCTCCTCGTCTCCTCGACGCAGGCACCATTGTCAACTCTACAGGGACTTGGGATGTCTCTCTCCCTCTGCTACCAGGCAATACTATATCGGCTCTCTCACTGATTCTGTTATCAGGCTTCAAACCCCATCCTCACTTGCAGTGTAGTTGGTTCCCGAAACTTTCTCCCATGGCTTGCGATCAGCTGAAAAATCTCTACTCAACTTATCTAGGTGTCGCACATCCAAAGGTACTGGTGCCTTCCAACATGTGGCACCCCAGCTATGGAATGCACTTCCATTTGTCCTAAGGCAGTCCAAATCCCATCTTTGCTTTAAAAGAGAGCTGCGCCATTATCTCTCTCTGGCTGACTCATGCACCTGTTCTGACCCCAGTTGATGGCACTAGGCCCTTTCAGTCTCAGTCCTACTTATGTCACCTTCAAACTTCCCAACCACAAAAAACACATTACTGTACCTCCCCTCTACTCCTAATAACCCTAGTCCTGCTGCCGCTTGGCCCATTTCCCTTCTGTCCCTCAAACTAATGCCCACTTCCTCTCATCCTAGTAAGCTGTTTGCCCTCCTCTGCTTCTTCCTACATTGGCCCCCCTTACACTACTGCATCTTTGAGTCTACCTCTTATTTTATGCTATTTCTACTTACAATCTGTTCTGTTCTACTCTATATGAAGTTATTTCTCCAAACTGTTTCCCATGTTGTATTATTTTTTGATTGCCCGTGTGTTGATCTTTGATACTGTTTTTGACCTACCCTACTCTACGTATTATTTTCCTGCACTTATAAGATGTTCTGTATGTTATACTGTTTTGTACTCTCCCGGGTCGTGCCTAAAAATAGTCATGCTATGGCTAGTGCACTTACCCGGTAAACAGAAGCTAAATAAATAAATAACCATGGGGAACAAAACTTTCATTTTCATAGATCCTAAAGCAGCAGGGCTTTATGTTTCCAAACTAGAGCAGTCACGGATTGTGGCTAGGGGAAAAGAGAGAAAACATCCTCACTGGAGAAGTATAAAGTATTTATACTGTTATTTTTTTTAATTTTACAATTTATTTACCTATAATAGAGCAACTGAGACGCAACATCTGGTTTTCTTCAGTGGGGTTCTGTTTTTACCCTCCTATTCCATTGTTTTCAACAGCTGCTTTGACTGGAGAACTGGGAGGTTAAGTGAGTTGCCCAAAGTCACACGTCGTAGTGAGTATATTAGTTGAGTTCCATTTGAAACTTTGATCTACTCTCCCAGTTCATACTGCCTCATGCCTCTTTATATAAATTAAGCAGGTAATAATAATGTAACCCCTAGGTGGCACTATCCCAAGGGCTACTACCCCTGCCTGCGCTGCTAGTAGCAGGTTAAGGGGCCTGAGTTCTGAAATGGGTGCCTCCACCCTGAGGTCAGGGTTAGTAGTGGTCAAACTAACCTGGGCACAGCCCTCCGGGACACTGTAACCCCCCCCTCTTTCCCTTCTAGTGGCCTGAGCAATATACGATAATCACTTTCACAGTACCCCTTGTACACCATACCAGTACCCACACTGTTTCCACTTACCACCAGGGCTGGTTCCTCTGGCTCGACCCTGGGGACCCCCTGTAAAACAAGCTTATACACAGTAAATAGCAACAGTACAGTACTCTTGGCACAAACTGGAACCACAGTCAGGTTAAATGCAGCAAAAAAGTCAGATCTGATTTATTCAGGGGACTTGAACAAAGAGGGGGGCGTAATCAGGTTAATTGGCTTAAAGGTTATATTAATCAAACAGTTATGCATGCGCTTTAAGTCCCCACATAGTCACACACTCTGGGTACCCAGGTAGGAAAATGGTGGGCTAGCCAGAAACGTTGCAGCTGGTTGGGGCCCTGTGATGGAAGAAAGCAACATGCACAACACACACTACTTGTAATCTGGAGCTGGAGGGCTCAGTTCGTGAAAGAAAAAGCAACCAGACAATGAGATGACAACTCATTAGATTTAGCTGTTGTTGCACGGAGCTACCCTGATGTTTACTCACAATACCCAATACTGGATACAGGCAGGACGAAATCAAGACTGCAGGTTGTTGAGCTGGAGTGCGCAGAGAAGTGGGACCCACATGAATCACCAAGGCGTCATTTCTGTTCAAGTGTTGAGCAGGGGTCTGATCCCCAAGCAGGTCTCTTGTCGATGGCTTTCTCTGTGCAGTGGGTAGTCGGGCTGGGCCAGTGTGGCAAGGCCCAGGCCCAATGAAGATGATTTTGGATTCGGTCTGTGGGGCTGGATGCAGCTTCCAGCAAGCAGAATGCAGTTCAAACCACAGTGGGGAACCAAATCGTGACCCACTAGCAGCACACAGCACATTTACACGTAAGGAAATTATAATGCAGCTTCCAGCAAGCATAATACAATTCAAACCACAGTGGGGAACCAAATCACAACCCACTATAATCACACAACACATTCATGTGTAAGGAAATTCCACTGTACCAGACAAAAGGCTCTCCGGTCGCAATTACAGAGTCTCTGCACAATCCGGGAATTCAGAGGTGACTGTAAGTCCAGACAGGCTGATCGCATTCAGCAAATCTTTGGTCTTCTTCAGGTAGGAGCCTGGTCACAATTCAGTGGTTTACTTCACTCTTCAAGTTCGGATTCAGTCCGAAAAAGGCACAAGTGCCCTCTCAGGGACAACAGGCAGGCATGCAGGCCAAAACTCGGGCCTTTCCACAGTTCTCCCATGCGAATCCACTATGGATTGCTGCTCGAACTACCTCGAGCTGTTACTTCTTCACTTCCCAACTTAGATCTAACTGAAACTGCATGCAGTTTGGGACTTTCCCCAAGATCCAAAAGGTTCGGTTGGCTGATCTGTCTGTCAGTCACAACAAGGGCTCCCCCTCCAGGATACTTTAAGTGCAAAAAGCCCAAAACTACAATCCCTACAAGTTTTGACCCCACCAAACCCCTGTAGGCAGGTTCCATTTTAGAGTCCCAAATGTACTGATTGGCCCATTTCAGCAGTCCAGGACCAAGATGATGGAAACAAACAGAACTGTCCATGCTGCAAAGAAGGCAGGTTAGAACAAACTGCAATACTATTACTACTCTAACAAATGATCAGCAAACAAGCACATCTTCTAATAGAGCTCCCTTTTAGATTAATTATGACTGCAATCGAGGCAGCTCTTAAAGAGACAGTACACAGAGGCTATATAGGCATTCTCTGGCAATCACATTTAAACTGCAAAAACGCAGGACACCAGCCTGGCAGTGAGCATTTAGACAAGCTCAAGGAAGACATTTTGGGAACCCCCATTTGTAGGAGGTTATAATAATAATAATAGTAATAATAATAATGTAAAACCTCTGGCTCCTGAGCTCCAGGCAGCATCAGCTGTTGAGGCCTGTGTCTGACTGCCCAATCTGTTCTCCTCCTCTGTCTTAGAAACATGCGGCCCAATTCCAAGTTGGCCAATGCCGGTGTAAGCTGAGATAAGCCAAACCCCTTGGTGTATCCCGTGACTTGTGCCAGGCATTACGCCTGCCATGATTCTAAGAGGCGCCTTGCGCTCTGTCAGCTGTGGACTACGCCAACCGAGGGTTACACCATACGCTACACCACAGCCTGCAACGACATGGCACAAGGGTGGGTTATGGCAGCATCTGCACCCTAGTCCAAGAGGGCGGCTGCCATAACCTGCTGCTGCAATTCCAGGTGCCGCACTGGCGGAGCAAACTTAGAGCAGCTCGGAGCTGCACTAAGGGGCATCGGATGGTGCCATCCGTTGGATGCCCCCTCCACAGCATTGCAACAATGGCACCAGTATGCTCCATGTGCCCCTACAACCACATCCATGCCCCCCCAACCCCCGAACATTGGGGACCCCCATGGGTCCATTCAGCATTACCCCCCCCGGACACCTGTGCCACCTGTCCTGCACCCCCATGCCCCATGGTGTGTGCCGTGATGTTCCAGGGTGGGGGGGCTCTGGTGGGGGCTGCCAGTAGCGGGCAACGACTTGCGCCATGTGGGGCTATTATGCCATGCCCGTGGCATTAGCCTCCACATGGCGCATCCTGCATGTTGCAAGTGCTGGGACCCTGCCACTCTTGGAATATGGCGCAGGGTCCCTGGTGTAGCAGCGAACGTCACAACTCACATACAATGGCGAGTTGCGACATTCGACTTGGAATCAGGCCCCTAGAAACATAGACATAGAAACATAGAAGTTGATGGCAGAAGGAGATCTCCAGGTCCATCTAGTCTGCCCATTGTCTTTTAGCCTAGCCTTCTAACTGCCCATGGGTTTGAGACTCTCTTGTTTCTGTCCCAAGCGTTCTTGAAACCTACCACTGTGTTTGCCCCCACCACCTCTGCAGGCAGGCTGTTCCATGCATCCACCACACTTTCTGTGAAGAAAAACTTCCTGGTGTTGGTGGAGAACTGCCCTCCCTGCAGCTTTAGATCGTGTCCCCTGGTTCTGCTGCTCTTGTTAAATTGGAAGAGATCATCTATCTGCACCTGGTTTATGCCTTTTATGTACTTGAATGTTTCATTCATGTCACCTGTCTTCAGTTGGTTCCTCAGAAGGACCGCTCATCTTCTCAGTACTTCTGCTGCCAGCACAGTAAGTCTCCAGATGGTCCTCAGTTCTCTGCTCCTGTGCTCCATCCAAATCCATTGTCCTCCTCTCAAGCTCAAGGCAAGCAACTGGAATCACAGCCTTTGTATTCTCAATACTCACCACTCAGTTTCTTGACCTCTCCTCACTGTACTTATTCTTCTACTCCAGGTACTGAGGTGGAGATTCGACAACCCAGGCTCCTTGACCTTCTTTCTTGTGTTTTTTCCACACAGGTTACTTTCCACAACACTTGCTGCCACAGGCCACACAAAGTGTAGGCGGTAGCCACACCCAGCTAGCCACCCCTGCCGTCTGCCTGCAGAGCTACTAATACCCATTGCCTGCAGGGAGAAACTCAAATTGGTCTGCAACCTAACAGCTCCATCTCTGTTAAATATTGTGCATGGTGGGTACTGACATGCAGATGCAGTGGTGGGCTACTGAAAGGGTATGGTATTGTAGCAATGACTGGCGTGACAGTCACACTGGCCACACAATCACAGGATGCCATGCACAGTAGCTACAAGAGGACATGCACGATGCATGATGTGCCTCCTATTTCAAGTGGTAAGGGGCACTAGGCCAGATTAAAAAAAACCATGAGCAATAAATGCATGCAGTCACCATGTCAGACTGCCCTGCACACCATTCCCCCACCAGAAATGCAGACTGCACCAGGTATGAGCCTGACGTGCAAAACAAATTGACAAACAACTGAAACTTGGGCCACTCCTTGGCACGATTGGGACCTAAACCTGATGGGGTACACTGTGTTCAGGAAGGACAGGGCTCTGGACAGGTAGGAGGGGTGGCACTCATCATTAGGAACAGCATTGATATATGCAAGGTGGAGGGGGCAGAGGGAAACGTAGAGGCATAATGGGTTACCTTGAAGGCACCTGTGGGTAAGAGGGTCAGCCAGGGGGTGGTTTATAGGCCACCCATGCAGGCTGAGGAGCTTGAGGATGGCCTGGTGGTGCATCTGAGGGATCACTGTGGTTAGGGGGAGGGTAGAACTGTGGTGCTGGGTGACCTTAACATGCAAGGGGTTGATTGGGGCACATTGGAACCTTCATTGACTAGGGTGCAGTGCTTGCTGGATGTCTTCCAGGATGCATTCCTGTTTGAACTGGTGCCTGAGCCAACAAGAGAGGTCGCATCCTGGATGTGATCCTGTTGGATTGCGATCTAGTTAGGTACCTAGTTGTTGGGGACTCACTAGCTGGGAACGATCATGCCATGGTTTGGATTTCCCTGGACCTGGGGGGAGGGGATCTTCGCACTAAAACAGTGGTGGTTGACTTTAGGGGAGTGGGCTTTAAGGGTATGGAGGGGATCCTCAAGGGGCATTTGGAGAGGATGAGACCGGACATGGACACAGAGAGCAGGTGGGAAATTATTAAAAGAGGGCTCCTGGAAGCTACCAAGGCCTGCACGAAGGTTCAACACAAGTTTGGTAGGGCCAGAAAGCCAAGCTGGTGGACCATGGAGGTCCAGGAGGTGTTGAGGGAGAAAAGAGCTGCTTATAGAAAATATAAGCACCCACGAGGGTATGTGGAGGTGGGGAGTGTGATAGGATATCCAAAAAGGTAACCGGGATGGTGAGACCGGCCAAGGCGAGGATGGAGCAGAGGTTGGCGCAGGGGATCAGAAATGGGGAAAAAGGATTCCTTAGGTATATCAGGAAAAGGAGGAAAGTGAAGGGGCAGATTAGCAGACTGAAGATGGGCAGGGGAAGGGCCAAGGAGGCCAAGGAGCAGGCAGAGGTACTGAATGAATACTTTGCCTGGGTCTTCAGTAGATGGTGGAGAGACAACACCATACGATGGGAGGTGGGCCAGGAATGAGGAAGAGGGGATGCTCTCTGACATTGAAATTCCTGTTGTTAGGGTGAGGGAGGAGTTTAAGTCCCTGAGAACGGATAAGGCACTGGGTCCAGATGGCCTTCATCCCAGGGTGCTGAAAGAGATAGCGGATGTCCTTGCTGCACCTCTGGTGGACCTTTTTAACTCCTCCCTTCAGACGGGTTGAGTGCCTCAGGATTGTAGGATGGCATATGTCGTGCCTATATACAAAAGTGGCTCATGTGAGGAGCTGGGTAACTACAGGCCTATCAGTCTGACATCAGTGGTAGGCAAGATGATGGAGGCCATCTTGAAAGAGAGGCTGGAAGTGTTTCTGCAGGCACAGGGCCATCTGGATGATCACCAACATGGCTTCTTTCAGGGCAGAGTGTGTCAGGCTAACCTTGTGGAGTTCTGTGATTGGGTGACAAAGGCACTGGACCAAGGAAGGCCAGTGGATGTCCTCTTTCTAGACTTCAGCAAGGCATCTGACTTGGTGCCACACCAGGGCTGCTGGACAAGTGGGGGCAGGTATGGTGGGGAAAAGGATGTTGAGGTGGATGAGACCTGCTAACTGGCAGTTTCAGAGGGTGGTGGTCAGAGAAGGTATTATCTCCTAGGGGGGTCATTAGTGGGGTCCAGCAAGGGTCAGTGTGGGCCCACTCCTGTTTAATGCTTACAAATCAGACATCAGGGACGATGTCAGGAGTGAGATGAGCCTCTTTGCTGATGACTCGAAGCTGGAGGCAGTGGTGGACAGGGGGGAAGGTAGAAGATCCCTGCAGGGGAAACTGGAGACTTTGGAGAGGTGGTCATGCACTTGGAAACTGAGGTTTAATACCAAGAAATGCAGTGTTCTCCACTTGGGGATTAGGAACCCTAATCATGAGTACTTTTTGGGTGGGGACAAAGTGCAGATTTCGAGGTAGAAGGATCTTGGGGGTGGTCGTGGACGCCAAAATGAATAACTCTGAGCAGTGTAGGAGGGCTGCAGATAAAGCAAACAAAATGCTCAGGTGCATCGTCAGGGGGATAACCTTGAGGAGATGGGAGGTGCTTCTCCCACCGTATAACTGCCTGGGTAGACCGCACCTAGAGTACTATGTGCAGTTCTGGTGCCCGCACTTGACAAAAGGACATTGCACTTCTGGAGAGGGTCCGGAGGAGGGTGACCAAGATGATACAGGATATGGGGTAAAGATCCTATGAGGAGAGACTTGAGGAGCTGAACTTGTACTCCCTGGAGGAGAGGAGGGACAGAGGGGATATGACTGAGGTCTTTAAATATCTATAAGGAGAGAACAGGGTCAGCCTAAATAGGGTGTTCCAGCTGAAGGAGATGGGGACCACCAGGGGGCATTGCATGAGGCTAGTTGGCGTGAGGCTCAGGGGAAACTAGGAGAAGCTACTTTGCCAAGAGGGTGGGGGACCCATGGAATGCACTGCCTGCAGAACTGGTGGCTGCTGATACAGTGGAGGGATTCAAGAGGGGTTGGGGCAGGTAAAAGGGGAAGGTAAATCTGAGAAATGCCAGATCTGGGGGTGTAAATCTGATGGGGGATGGGGTTGGGGGATTTATGAGGGAGGGCAGCAACGGTGTCCTGACTGGGTGCTGATCTTTGAGCAGACTTGATAGACCTTTAGGCCTACTCTGCTGAGATCTTAGTATGTAAATGATGTCCTGGGGCCACCCAAAGCATGAGGCCCTGTGCAAGTGCACACTTCACACATGTAGTAATCTGGGCCTCACTGTAATTTATTTAGTTATTTTACCAGGAGAGACACAGTAAGCTGAAAGCTTTTACAGATGTGGCCTGGGAACACTAGGAAGTTAAGTGACTTGCACAGGATCACACAATATGCAAGTGGGGGCTGTGGGATTCAAACCCAGGTCTCCAGATTTGCAGCTCAGAGCCTTAAACCACTGCGCTATGCTACCTCCTCCTGTGGAGGCTGTCAGCACTTTCTAAATAGCTAGTAGGTATGTGGCCACAATGGGGTGGCTGTTTTGTGCCCTGTGTTGAGGCCCCATGCCTAGCAGCTGAAAATCAGGTACATAGTGTTGCTTCTGTACCCACCTGCAGCACAACAAACTTCTACCTAACCCTGCTTTATATTGAACGAATGTTTTTGTGATCATATTAAATGAGCAGCTAAGGCATATTCTTGCTACATCAAAACTCCTGAGGCAGAGATTTTATTTATTACATTAAGTCAGCCTTACTGTAAAGGGATTGAACTGTATGGAGCAAGCACCAAGTTATTATTTCCTTAGGTCACTGCTTCAATATATGGCTTCTATTGCTGGTAGAAATGTCAGGCAATAAAAAAACTATGATTTTCTGAGCAACATGTAATATAACAGAAAGGTTCTTTGTGGACTTAAATAAGAAAAGTGGAACCCTTATACTTCGAAGTGTAGCTCTTTTTTTTTTTTTTTTAATTTGACTGCCCTTTAGTCTCAGGAGTGGTAATTCCATAGCTCCAAGCAGCTGAAAGGAAAATATACTCTCATTGTGTGCAGAATGTCAAGAGAGGATGGATAAATGTTCACAACATTAAAAATGACATTTAAATAATGGGATTCAGAATGCCACAGACTGGAAGCCTCTCTCATACAAACACACACACACACACACACACACACACAACTACCTAAGACTTTACAAGAATTAACACAGAAAACTATTCAAAACAGTGTTATTTATTAGCCTATTATATACTTTGAAAGTCATTCACTATGAAAGTATATTGGTTAGCTAGCCAGCACAAAGTGTCAAATATTTGGTGTATCACCTGCTGTAATGTTAGCATTCTTAAATGGGAATGTTTATTGCCCTGAAACCACTGTAATGGGACCCAGAGGTCCCAAATAAAAAAAAAAAAAAAAATGTCATTATTCAATTTTGTTAAATTGTAATCTTTTATCTTGTTAATTCTGCACCCATCCCAGTTGAAGTGCTATCCCAATGTTCTCTGAGGCTGACATCAGTGAGGGTCTCCACCACAAATGACATCAAAGTGCTACTGTGCTTCTAATCACTACCATAGTGCTTATGCTCCCACTCTGCCCCACCACTGGATGCACCCTGAGGTCCAATTGTCTTTGCCACTGCCAGCGCCCGGCCCCTGAGCTAGTAAGGAGTTTGGGGGTCATATAGCCATTTCTGTATGGAACAGGATGGTGCTCCTATGGGGACTATGGCAGTCCTTAGAGAAGTGCCGCATCCCACCAGCCTGTGCTCTTTGTGTACATGAAAGCCACTATGGTGCTGTCTTGGATCTAACGGGATGCCTGGAGTCCAGCATGGCACTTCCACCTGACCTGAGCATGGCACCTCTACACTGCACTCCTGTGCAAGACTTCCGAGAAAGCCCCTTGTGATGAGGATAAACCATCAGGCAACTGCTTTGCTTTGCACAGTTCACTGTACATCTTTTGCCATGTACCTCTCCTACCTTGCTCAACATAAATGGGTCTACTATGCTTGACCCTAAATTCATAGCAAATACCTTCAACACTGCATTCACTGATCTCAGCAGTGTTCTCCCTTCTGACTTTTTCAAGGACTATGACTCTACCCCTCCTCCCCCCAATGCCTCCTCCTCCTCTAGCCACCCGCTTTTTTATTTCAAAGGAGTCAAGATGCATGATGCCCGCAAATACATTACCAAAGTCATCACCAAATCCAGATCCAGCAGTGATACACTTGACCTTAAACTGCTACCCTCACCCTTGATGAGGTGTTACAGCCGCTGACATATATTTTCAACCTCTCACTTAGGCTCAGCCAGTTCCCCTGACAAATGCAAATCCGCCACTGTTACCCCTGTCCATAAAAGTGGTGACAGGGCCACTCATGGAAACTACCATCCGATCTCTATATTGCCACCCCTCTCCAAGGCCCTTGAACGTATTGCAGCAGATCAGCTCACAGATTTCCTGGACAAATACAATATCCTGTGCTCACAACAACATGGCTACAGGAAAGGACATAGCACCTCATCTGCCTTACTGGAATTCTCTGGCATTCTTCACAGCTCACTGGACAATGGTCAGTTAATTGGGTCCGTCTTTTATCGATCTGACTAAGGCGTTCAACACTGTCCATCACCGCCTACTGCTTGTGCAAATTCTGAAAGCTGGGCTCTCTCCCAACTCCACTGCCTGGTTCAAAAGCTACTTGGAGAACTGGTATCAAAGAGTAAAAATTGCAGATGTCCTCTCTGATACCAGGCCTGTTCACTCAGGTGTCCCCCAGGGATCCATTCTGGGCCCCCTACTATTCAGCTTGTTCCTGAACTCCCTTCCACATTCTTGCTCCGAAACAATCATCCTCTATGCAGATGATGCTGTAATTCTTGCCTCCCACAAGGATCCTAAGCCTCTACAAAACAACCTTCAGCTTGGCTTCACATCTGTTGAAAATTGGTTCTCAAATCACAATCTGGTCCTCAGTAATAAGAAAACAAAGTCTATGATACAAAATCACACATGCCCCCACCATGCAAAGCATCATGGGCTGCATATGCAAATCACCACAGAATGTTATGCTGGTCCAACTTTAAGCAGAATTACATGGTGCCGAAAGGCCTCTCACACAGTTTGCAAAGGGTGCTAACAGAAGACATAGACACGTGTTTCATCCTACCAGGACTCATCAGTATGCCTCGTCTGTTTAACACCCCAGTGGAATGGACCAGCTACCCTAAGGCAGTGTGCCTGGGATATATTGTGGTGAACCCATTAAAATAAAACTATTTAAAAGACAAAGAACCTCTGTGCGTAACACTGAGGCAAGGGTTACCCCAAAGGGCATTTGGCTGGGAAGCCAAGTTTCAAGAAAATAAAAATCATACGTGTCTCTACCATGCAAAGCATCATGGGCTGTATATGCAAATCACCACAGAATGTTATGCTGGTCCAACTTTAAGCAGAATTACACGGTGCCGAAAGGCCTCTCACACAGTTTGCAAAGGGTGCTAACAGAAGACATAGACACGTGTTTCATCCTACCAGGACTCATCAATATGCCTCGTCTGTTTAACACCCCAGTGGAATGGACCAGCTACCCCTAAGGCAGTGTGCCTGGGATATATTGTGGTGAACCCATTAAAATAAAAAACTATTTAAAAGACAAAGAATCTCTGTGCGTGAACACTGAGGCAAGGGTTACCCCAAAGGGCATTTGGCTGGGAAGCCAAGTTTCAAGAAAATACAAAATCACACATGCCCCCACCATGCAAAGCATCATGGGCTGCATATGCAAATCACCACAGAATGTTATGCTGGTCCAACTTTAAGCAGAATTACATGGTGCCGAAAGGCCTCTCACACAGTTTGCAAAGGGTGCTAACAGAAGACATAGACACGTGTTTCATCTATGTCTATGATGTTCAGTAGCTCTCATAACAAGTACAAGCTGCACCCCCTAGCCATCAAAACCAGTCATGGAGTCACCCTGGAACAGGTTCAAGCCTTTAAGTACCTTGGGAGCACTCTAGACCAGTGGTTCTTAGACTTTGTCACAGTGAGCCTCCCCAAATCCATGGAAAAGATTTTGAGCCTTCCCTAAAAACTGAAATAATCTTGGGCCTCCCCAAGGAAAAATAACATGCTGTACTTCGTGCAGTACACCATGAAAAAAATGAAACCCCTTTGAGTACTTGGCTCACATTCAGTTCTTTGTCTTATACTGATGTGGAACCTTTGAAAAAGAGCTCTTGTGCTCAAAGGTGTTATCTGAATAACAAATAAATAGAATAAATATTATTATTCAGTTTATTGTAACACCACCCCTCGGCCAGCCTACTTATTCCGCTATTTTCATTCTTGAACCATTGTTACCCCTTGTTGCAGTACCTTCATGGGTCAGACTACTTTCTCTGTTTCCTCTCTATATGAAATAACCTTCCTGCATACTTTGCCTCTCCCCCTCTTTCCCTGCTCCTAAGCAACTTCTCTGGGATTACTTTGCTCCTTCCTGCTGTTGCTCTTAGCACTGCTATGCTCAACCCTTGTATTTGGCCTGTTCTACCATCAGTCTACAAATTGATCAGTTACCAGCACTCATTATTAGTTTATTGTTCATATTTGTTTGCACTATTGTTCATTGTGTATTTCTTGATTGTATTGCAGTTACCTTTTGAAATGTATTCACTCCCTACTCTTCCCTGGGTACACCTGAAATGAGGTTTGGCTCATTCACCTTTCCTTGTCACCTATTAGTAAATAAATATATAAAATTCACCTACTATTATTATCCTCTTTCGGTTTGCTTCATCTCTTCACACAAAATACATAAAACCCAAAATTTAAATACAGTACTTTTTCAGACTTGCTTGAGCCTCCCCTTGAACAGGTTGGAGCCTCCCCAAGGAGGCTGGCTTCACCATTTGAGAACCCCTGCTCTAGACCCTCATCTAGCTTATAGTGCCCACATTGACTGTAGCCAAAGCAGCAAATACTCACCTTGGCCTTCTCTTTCGGCATAGGCAACATCTTACCCCAGAAGCCCTGACTGTCGCCGTTCAGAGCCCTGTTGTCTCCATTATTGACTATGGGCTTATCATCTATGGCTCTGCCCCTGCTACCACTCTTAGATGCATATCCACCTCCCTCAATAAGGCCTGCCGACTTCTCACTGGATCCCACCACCCCGCACATACTGCGACCTCTATGCACAAACTGGATGGCTGCAACTCACCAATCAGATAAAGTACCTAACCTGCACCATAGCAAAGAAAATAACTATGGGCCTTGCACCCCCTGGAGTGTGTGCACTCCTGCACCCTAGCAATAACCCCCGCTCAACCAGGGGATCTGAATCACAGCTCCTGCAGGTTCCGTGTTGTCGTACCTCACAAAGTCAAAGATCTTTTGCCTACAGGGCACTCAGATGGCTAAATGGTCTAAACAGTTACATCTCCTCCACTCCTACCCTTGGTGCATTTAAATCAAGGCTCCACCTCTCTCTCACTGCCTTTAGCTCCTGTGACTCCCACCACTAGCTGACCCCATGAATATTTCCCTAACCTTATGCAGTTCTCTCTCCTATTAATAATAATAATAATAATAGTCTTTATTTTTAATGCGCCTTTCAAGAATCAAGGCGCAGAACAGATTATAAAATCACACGATAGAACATTACAATACAAACCAGTAAAATACATCACATCAAACAGCATAATGAAATAATAAAATCAGACCAGATCAACCTCTTCCCCATAAGCCTTAGTCCATAGAAAGGATTGTAATGCTTGTTTAAAACCCCCCACTGTCGCACACTCTCTAATCCAACGTGGTAGAGAATTTCAAAGGGTCGGAGCCACGAACGCAAAAGCCGGCACCCGATGATTTCAAAATAGGCCTCGAATTTAGCAGCCCTCGCTGGCCGAAATGGAGCGTGTCGCTATGGGAGATAGGGAACCAGGATCTCTTTCAGGTAGTCAGGGCCCAAACCATGCAGGGCTTTGTAAGTCAGCAGACCGACTTTAAAGGTGATCCGCCGCTGAACCGGCAGCCAGTGCAGTTTCCGCAGCACCGGTGTTGCATGGGAAGAACGAGAGGTCCCAGTTAACAACCGGGCTGCAGAGTTCTGCACCAGCTACAAGCGGCAGATATCAACCCCAGGAAGCCCAAAGTAGAGGGAATTAGCCAGGGGTCAACCTTAATCTTTTTTTGGACTAGCCAGCAGGGCTAGTTGATTCAAAATTGCACTAGCCCACAGATGGTTGCACTAGCCCTTAATTATAATGGCGCATTTTGATCACTTATACAGGAAACAATGCAAGCAAAGCCAAGAAATGCACATTTATCCTGCTCCCACATTGCTTCCAGCTCCCCAGCAGAAGAAAAGACTGCAATGCCATCACAGACAGTGAGCAACCCCCATTGTTTTGTACCATAGCCTCCTCTCTTCCTCTTTCTGCCCCCCCCCACATACCAAACAGAGAGAGGATATCACAATCAAGCAGTCCTAGCTCTGCACACAGAATAGCTGACATCATCATGCACCTCACCACACTGTCACCACCACCCACAGGGCAGTGAACAGAGTCAGGCAGAGAAAGACACTCTCGGGTCCCCACCCTATAGTCAACTGGAAACCTGCACTTTTGAAAGTTTTTGCACAGTCTCAAGTGAGCCAGGAGGACATCTAAGATTTCTTTAGGGTGGGGGCTAGACAAATCTAAGGGGCTTGGGAAATAGAAAACTATGACATTTTTTATTTGTAAAAGCATTGATTTTAATAAGCTGTGCCTCAACAATAATAGATTTTTCTTTAACATTGTCCTTTCATCAGCCCAAGGGAAATGGTACACAGGCATAATACTATACCATCTCTATTTCTGTATAGGATGATCTATGCACCCCAGGAATGCCTATTTCAAGGTTTCAAATTATGTATTTTATCGAGGTTTATTTTTGTACCATACATGATCCAAAACTTTGTTTCTAGGCTGAAAGGACATGCTGAGTGGAATAAGGGTTGAATTGTATGGATAGTGATGGCTGGCATGGTCCATTTAGAAGAGCTAAGGACCCCCTACACCTGCCAGTAATGGCAGCCATGGATGGTCACTTCAGAGTCTGGTCTGCAGTGGTGTCCAGGGAAAGAACAGACAGAGTTAAGAGATTTGGAGGGGAGAGAGAAGTTATGGTGAGGCTGGGATAAAACTCACCACCTGCAGGGCCAATCCTGTATATCTGTTTGCATTTTGTTACTGAAATGTTGGATACAAACACTCAAAATGTAGAGAAATGAGGGGCACTGGTCTTAATAATATTGAGGCAAGGGTTACCCTAAAGGGCATTTGGCTGGGAAACCAAGTATCAAAGAAATACAAAATCACACATGACCCCACAATGCAAAGCATCATGGGCTGCATATGCAAATCACCACAGAATATTATGCTGGTTCAACTTTAGCAGAAATGCATGGTGCCGAAAGGCCTCTCACACAGTTTGCAAAGGGTGCCAACAGAAGACATAGACACGTGTTTCATCCTACCAGGACTCATCAGTATGCCTCGTCTGTTTGACACCCCAGTGGAATGAACCAGCTACCCTAAGATAGTCTATCTGGGTTATGTTCTGGTGAACTCAATTAAAACAAAAAACTGTTTAAAAGACAAAGAAACTCTGTGCACAAGCACTGAGGCAAGGGTTACCCTTAAGGGCATTTGGCTGGGAAACCAAGTATCAAAGAAATACAAACTCACACATTACGATGCAAAGCATCATTGGGCTGCATATAAATCACCAGAGAATATTATGCTGGTTCAACTTTAGCGAAATGTAGTTGCCGAAGGCCTCTCACAGTTTGCAAAGGGTGCCAACAGAGACATAGACACGTGTTTCATCCTACCAGGACTCATCAGTATGCCTCGTCTGTCTGACACCCCAGTGGAATGAACCAGCTACCCTAAGATAGTCTATCTGGATTATATTGTGGTGAACCCACTGGAGTGTCATTCCACTGGGGTGTCAGACAGACGAGGCATACTGATGAGTCCTGGTAGGACGAAACACGTGTCTATGTCTTCTGTTGGCACCCTTTGCAAACTGTGTGAGAGGCCTTTCGGCACCATGCATTTCTGCTTAAAGTTGAACCAGCATAATATTCTGTGGTGATTTGCATATGCAGCCCATGATGCTTTGCATTGTGGGGTCATGTGTGATTTTGTATTTCTTTGATACTTGGTTTCGCAGCCAAATGCCCTTTGGGGTAACCCTTGCCTCAGTGCTTGCGTACAGAGGTTCTTTGTCTTTTAAATAGTTTTTTGTTTTAATTGGGTTCACCACAACATAACCCAGATAGACTATCTTAGGGTAGCTGGTTCATTCCACTGGGGTGTCAGACAGACGAGGAGGCATACTGATGAGTCCTGGTAGGATGAAACACGTGTCCATGTCTTTTGTTGGCACCCTTTGCAAACTGTGTGAGAGGCCTTTCCGCACCATGCATTTCTGCTTAAAGTTGAACCAGCATAATATTCTGTGGTGATTTGCATATGGAGCCCATGATGGCTTGCATTGTGGGGTCATGTGTGATTTTGTATTTCTTTAATAATATTGGACAAGTTGTTAGACATAGACACATTCAGAAAACTGGAACCTAGTGACTTAGCAGCACTCTACCCTTGATCACACCTTGGACACTAGCTGAAAGTCTTAACAATGGAGTGATGATGACTCACATTGAGTATTTTGTGGGATCCCTCTCTTGAACTGCCAGATAATTGCAGCTCTTAATGAGCTGTTAATCACACCTGGCCATCTGGAACATTGAGAGAGATTAGCATGAGGACTAGAGAATGCTAAAGTAGAGACTTTTTTAACGTCATTAAAAGCCATGAAAATCTGCAGTAGTCAAGACGAGCTAGTAGAGAGTTAGCTGCACTAGCCCTGGTCAATTTGCACTAGTGTTTGGGCTAGTAAAACAATGTTTAAATCAACCCCTGCTGTTAGCACTTGGTCACCCCTTAGCACACACTTCCCCATGTTATGTCTACGACAATGCCTCTGGCTGCACTCCTCTTCTATAGCTCTCCGCCCCCCCTCTACTCTTCCTCTCTCTTGTCCTCTATCCTCTCTGCACCTCATCCACTATCTCCTTGTAACCTAGCCTCCAAAACTTGTTTTGTTTTTCAGATGCTTTGTAACTCTGTTTAGCTTACACTTTTGTGACCTTGTCCTATGTATTGAATTTGTAATCTGACTTACATGTCTTATGTTTTGAATTGTAACCTGACATGGAACCTTTGTAAAAGAGCCCTGGCTCAAATGTATTGTAATTCTAGACCTAATAAATAAAATAAAATAAAAATGTACTCAACTGCAAGCCCTGTTTTTAATTACCATGAATAAAAAATAATTTTGTATGGGTACTGGGAACTAGTCAGGACTGAGAGGAGGGAGTACTTTTTCATGCAGAGGATGGGGGTGTGGAACAGTTTTCCACTAAACACTGTGGCTAATAAAAATAAAACCAAATTTAAAAAAGGGTGGCTGTCTATACAACATCAAGATTAAGTGTTACATACTACTACTGAAACAGTGGAGGAGGGCAGGGCAGTGTACATGGCCTTTATTGCCTTTACCTGCTCTTGAAACGCTAGTATAAAGTCTGGTATCATGGAAAATCATGGCTGCTACTTTGAAATATTTTATAGTGTTATTTTTATCAGAATTTATTTTTCATTTACCAAATTGAAAATAGATTTATCTATCCTGATTAGTCTCTGTTTATTGTATGTTTTTTTTCTAGGCATTTGTGCATCAGCCGTGTACCATCTTGTCCATGACTCATGGACAAACCATGCATGGAGTTATCATAGAGAAAGATCGGGGACAGAGCAGGGATGGAGTTACCATAGAGAAAGATCGGGGACAGAGCAGGGATGGAGTTATCATAGAGAAAGATCGTGGACAGAGCAGGGATGGAGTTATCATAGAGAAACATCAGGGACAGAGCAGGGATGGAGTTATAGAGAAAGATCGGGGACAGAGCAGGGATGGAGTTATCATAGAGAAAGATCAGGGACAAAGCAGGGATGACCATGTATGTCCTTGGACAACCTTATTTATCCATGAACACATGGACAACTAGAGAGTGGGGGTGGGTTCACAACAGGCATAATTTCCTTATCAGTAAAACGGGTCCATTACACATACTCCCTCCCCCCAAGGACACCCATAGAAACAAGCTATCACAGCTTGTGTGCCTTTCCTGGTCAAAAATGACAAGTAAATAAATAACTGCTGAGTGTTAATAGTGAGGAAAAAGTTGAAAAAACAACAAAAGAAAGGTTAGACTGACAGGATAAATTGAGAAGCAGAGCACAAACACAAAGGGAAAAACTAAGTAGCGGTGGATGATGAATTAGACAACAAGATGACAAAACACTGGTCAGAAAAGGGGAAGGCAGAAAAGAGTCAGGAGAAAAGACCATCAATTAAAGTGTATTTCCTGTTTACACCATAACACTTAATATGTGTTCAGTTACCCCATATTGTTACATGTTAACAGCTGACATAGCACCACTTCTGTTGGTAAAGTGCTGTTTCACATAATGATGTCATGAAAGGTGAAATACTTGCAAAGCAACATTCAGTAACCAGTGCATCCAAATTCCTGCTCACTGTGACAGGAAAGTGTTTCATTGTTTTGATAAAGCAGTGTTGAGTTCAAATAATTCGTTATGTTGATTAAAAGCATTGTGTAGAATGTGGGAATACATCATTTTAGTGACTTTAGCAAGCTGGAACACATATATAAGTAAATGTACTCTCATCTCCCTTTTTATGTTGACTCGCGTGTGCGCGCCAGCTAACTATATTGCATCAGTAGCAGATTTGGAGGTGCGGTCCAGTGACGAATGCAGGGCACGCATCAGTAGGTGCATCCCTCATTCCCTCATAAGGTAGCAGCAGGCGCTGACACCAGGGATACGTCACCTGGCGACGCGATCTAAGAAAAGGTCTGTTGCAATCATTCAGCAGCACAATAACACGCCCTCTCGTGTGCCTGTCCTAGGGAAACCCTTCACTGAACATGGTGGTACTGACTGACACTGCAGTGCCCCAACCCACTTCATTTGCCGAGAGGGGAATCCACTCCCCATCGGCATAATGCCCCCTCCCATTTAAAGTGTATGCCGAGAGGGTGCCCAATCCCCCTCAGCATCATGCGCCTCCCCTCATCAGGTCTTTCTTGACGACGTAAGTCTCCAGTCCCCGTCAGCTTCAGCTTCAGTCCCCTTCCCCATTTATTTTGCTGATGGGGAGCCCACTCCCCATCGGCATAATGCCCACCTTTGTGTGTGCCGAGGGGGATGCCCAATCCCCTTGGCTCGTCCCCCCCCTTCGGTATGTGCCGACGGGGGTGCTCAATTCCCCATCAGCTACAGCACCCCCACAAAACACTCAGGTGGCATGCTGGGAGCCCACCCCAGTGTGCCAAATGCCTCTGAAAAACAAATACCATCCCGCAATGGTTTTTTTTTTTTTTAAACCTGTGAAGGAAAAAAACAGTCCCTCGTGGTCTCCCTGCCCCACCCAACCGCCCCACCCTCTGCGTGCCCTGCCTCCCCACACCCCACACCCCATACTTACCTCCGGAGCCAGCGCGATGATCTTCGGTTGACCGGGAACATGTCTGCACTCTTCAAAGCTGACAGCGAACTGAAGAAATGCCGGTAAGCTGTATAATGGCATAAATAGGGTTTTTTTTCAGCTTTGGTGCATATCTCAGCCACTTTGGAGAATTTTGGCACCACATTTTCAACATGGGGTTATTGGGACCCCTCCTTATGAATTCAGTCACTGTCATGGATTAGATCCCGAAGGAAGATGATTTTGAGGTAAGCTGCAGCGAATCACCTTTTGGGACCGATTAATGAAACGACAGTGCCACTGTTCATGAGGGGCTCTCAAAAAGCCTATGTTGCAAATTTAGTGAAAAAAAATCCCAAAATGGCTGTTTTCTGGCGTGCGTTGCTGAGTTCCACGCCGCTTGTAACTCGTAATTGTAATATTTTTCACTCCAGATTTTCACAATTGGCATTTCCCACCTCCTTATGAACAAGTACAGCTGTCATTTTACATAACCTGGCCAAATATGTTTTCGCACGCCCAACGCAGAATAGCGCAGTGGCTGTGTGAAATCAGTTTTCGGGACAGTTTGAGAAAATGACAGTGACACTGTTCATGAGCGGAGGTCCTAAAATGCCTGTTTTGAAAATTTGGTGATGAACGTTCATAAAATGACTGTGTTACAAGCGTGCGTTGCGCAGTTTCCACACAGCCTTGTAACTTCGCAAATGTGCAATATTTTCATGCCACATTTTCAACACTGGCATTTTTTCACATCCTGTCCAAAATGTGTTTTCGCACCTGTGGCACACAATGGGGTGGTTGCTATGGGAAATGAACTTTTGGGACAAATTAACAAAATCACTGTGCCACTGTTCATGAGGGGAGGTCCCAAAATGCCTATGTTGAAACTGTAGTTAAAAAAATCCTGAAAATAATTGGGTTACGGACGTGTGTTGCGCAGCTTCTATGCATGCTCATGACTTCACCAATTTTTCTTATTTCCACTCCACATTTTCAACGTTACCATTTTTTTACACCTCCTCATGAACAATACAGTTATCATTTTTCACATCCTGCTCAAAATGTGTTTTCGTCCCTGTGTCACCTAATGGTATAGCCACTGTGCAAAACCACCTTTCAGCAAACAAACTGATAGTGCCGCTGTTCATGAGGTGGAGTCACAAAAAGCCTATGTTGAAAATTTGGAGTGAAAAATACCAACAAACGGATACGGCGTTAGGGTTTCTAACCGTAACACCCCACCCTGTAGAGACTGACAGGCGTCAGGGGTGTGACTTGGGATCACTGGCTGTAATGCTCACGGCATTCCACCCCCCCCACCTCCACCCCCACCCTGCCGCCAGTGACAGGCATCGAGGTCTGCCTTGGAGTGTTCGGCTCTAAAGTTCAACCCATCCTGCTATACCGCACCCACCTCAGCGTATTTCCTTATGGAATGGCGTACGTATAAGGCCCAAAGACCCCAAAGCAAACCATGACACTTGTCCGTGTCTACATGGTAGGATGAGGTAGAATGGCATAAGTGTTATAGCTGACGACCCAAAGGCACACCCCAATACCTGTCAGTCTCTGCAGGGTGGGGGTGGGGTTGGCATCAGTTCAATACTTCACTGCCATTCCTATTATGCATCTCTAACTCCTGCACTACCAATGCCAATGCCAGCGAGACAACATTCGGCATTGACAAATGCTTGTTACCTTTATCTTGACCCCATCATGGACTATGTGGACATATTTTAAAGCTTTATTTAGTATTTTATTTTTCTTATATGACTGTGCAGCTTGTATTTTGCTATGGTAAATAAAGCCAGTTACACAGGATAAAAATGCTACATTCTTGTTCTTTTTACTAAGATGAAATGGTGAAGTACATAGAATGTATAGAGGTAGATATCTGTCCTGCCTACATCCCAAACACTGTGCCAGCCATAATTCCTGGAACACTAAGAATAAGAAAAAAAATAATTGCATTCTGAAGTCCGGGGGCGAATGATCTGGTGTAACTAAGTATCTTCCTGAATGGGAACATCCACCATTTGGACCATGGGTTGTGGAGGGGAGGATGAGGGAAGGGTTCTGAGAAGTCCGGGCTGCCCCTCAAGCTTGCTAAGAATGCACCACCTTTGCCTTTTCAGCACGATCCAAAATCTCATGATATTCTGGCTTTTCCTGACTGTGCTTGGCCCAGGTCCATTGATGGTATGAATGTCCCATTTCTTCACAAACATTGCACCTTAGATTGTGTGGGTAGAAATTACTTGCGTGGCCATAATCCAGACACAGCGTGCATCTTATTTTATCTCATGCACTGCTAAGATGCTTGGCTGAACTACACTTAAAGCAGGCCTTGGGCTGCCCAGGTTAAAATCACAGGGCTCTTTCCTCACCCAGATAGAAACAATTAGAGAAATGTTGTAATTCCATTTTAGCATACTTCAGCTGCACCCTAAAATGCCACCCCGAGTCCAGATACGTTCCTCATCCATGATGGCATCTGTATTAACTAACACCTTGTGCTGCTGTGTCAGCCAGTACTTTACACTGAAAACATTCACCCCTCATTCTTTAGCAGTACAGTGACAGTGTGAATTTGCAGATTTTGTCAGGGGGATGGCCTGAAAGGGGTACCCAAGGTCCAACATTTTCAGCAAATAATACTGGTTCCAAAAACACTCTAAAATACCCAGTATCTTAAAGCTGACATCATATGTACTTTCCCCAGAACCATGAATTTTTTTTTTTTTATTTAGTTGTTTAACCAGGTATAGCACACTAAGCTGAAAGCTTTTTTACAGGAGCGACCTGGGAGCACAAGGTGGTTAAGTGACTTGCTCAGCGTCTCACAGTATGCAGGTGGAAGCTGTGGGATTCAAACCCAGGTCTGGTCTGCTGGATGTCACCAAATTTGCAGCTCAGAGCCTTAGACCACTGCGCTATACTGCCTCAATGATGGCATAATTTTCAGTAACATTTCATTGAGTCCTTAAGGAGTCTGTGGGCTACATAGATATGATCTGGGGGTTGCTCGAAACCCCCTCTGTATCATAAACTTGCAGACTTAGCAGTGTTTCTAGAAAATAAGCCAGCCATACAACCTCCCCCCCCCCACACACACACAAAGTGAGGCATATGAGACCTAGAACCTGAAGGACCCTCAGACTCTTGCTGTTCTGAGGTACCTGGCACCCCATCTTGTCCCGGCCTAGTGGGTGCCACAAGGAAAAGCCAACAGTTCCCATGTTTTGGTGGAGCATTATCCTTGGCCAAAGAGTCCGTACTTACAGGTGCAGAGTTATTATTAGAACAGATGCAACTGTAGCAGGAGCAGTCTCTTGGTAAGCCTGAGGCAAAGTTACAGCACCCTGTGGTTTTTAGAGAAAGCTGGTTAACAGTACCTGGTTCTTGCAGTGAACATTTGGGTCAGGACACAGCTCTGTTTCACCCCCCAGAATGTCGGCACTGTCACCCACGGCTTCCACCTTTGATCTACCCAGCTCATCTGTTTCCTGTGCCTTTGATCTGATGCCATCAATCCATTCTGTCATTTGCTGCTTGGAAACATTCTGCAGTCATTTTTTGCCATCCTGGGATGCAACCACCAGCCAACCACCAGTATGACTTTCTCTGAGCTAGTACTATGTCTAGAGGCAGTATCCTTGTGTCCCTCCCTGAGGCCCAATATTTTACCAGCTTCAGTCACACCTGACTCATGGCTGTTGGGACAGTCACCAGTGATTCTCCCACTGTGCAGAATTTGGCAGACAACTGAGAAACTGTAGACAACACCACCTATGGCAGTTCCAGGCTGAGCCCCAACCAACCATCCACAGAACTGCAGCGTTCTGATTTCAGAGAGGCATTCACCTTCTCCAGCATCACCATTAAGTGCAATCTCTTTCCCTGTAGCTTAACAGACTGCTGTATCAGCACTGTCAGGATTCAAAGCCTCCTCCACTTGCACAGAAATTGCATCATTCACATCTTGCTCCAAAACCACACCAGAGGCCTCCTGATTTAGCTGGATGGGGAAGGAAACTGGTTCCTGCATCCAAAGAGCTGCGTCTCCACCACTGTCTGCCTAAGGCTCCTCCATCTTGCTTGTGAGAGCAGCAACGCTCTCTGCAGCAAGAGTAAAGGTATATCCCTAGTGTCCTGGCCAAATCTGCCCCATTCAGTGCTAATATCACTAGCAGCTTAATTTTTAGCTGGCTTGCATCTGTATTCCCATCCCCCCAGATGAGGCTGAAAATACAGTATGCAGTATTGCATAGTCCTCTTTTCCTGGTCATAAAAATTAAATATAAATATAATACATATACATATACAAAGATGCTGGCCAGGATGCGATGTGGTACCTTGCAGTGTTGCTGCCCTTTTGTTATGCAATATTTTTTGTTACTGCAAAATACATGTTGTATCCTGACTGGCTCTGCTGTATGTGTGCATACAGTATTACAGAGGTGTGGTCCGGCCCCTATAGTTAGGGTTGGTACAGCACTTCAATGTTAAATCTCAGTTTTTGCACCCTAATAACTGGCATTTTTTGATGAAATTGCCCAAGATTTGGCATGCGTGGTCATTCTGCCGGTATCACAAGATTTGGAAAGTTTCGTGATGGCATTTTGTATGGTTTTTGAGACATAAAGTGGTGAAAAACAGAAAAAAAATTATTTTTTCCCCCCATAGGTTAACATGGGATCTTTTGCTGTCATCAACAGCCCATATGGAATGAAACATTCTTCTGTAATTTTTTATGGATTATGGGATGTGTGCCAAGAGTGTGCTTTGGATGGTTTGGAGTAAAAATGTACAGTAAAACCTCAATTATCCAAAACTCTCAGTTATCCCAAACTGCGGTATGGCTCCCAGCTTAATAGAATTAATTGTAAAGTTCCCTCACTTATCAGAAACCCCATTTGTCCAAACAACTGTATTGCTCCCCAGCACATTCGGATAAGTGAGGTTATACTGTATTACCATTTTTTAATTATAATGTTTTTTGTGATAGCTGCAAGACAGGCATGTAAATGAAAATAGTTTGAACTGTAAATAACCATTTACTGTTTGAACTTTACTGCTTGAACGCTAAATAACCATTTACACTCATAATGGTTCGAACTGTACTGTTCGAACAGTAAAATTGCCTTTTGCAGTTCTGGTAGTCAAGTGGTCCCTCCCCCCTTCCCTGTTCTTTGATTGCTGTCCCCGGTAATAAACAAATAATGCCCCCTGTCACTCGCTAAGTAATTACTATTTGATTTGTTATTTACTGTTCGAACGTTACTGTTTGAACTGTAATTAACCCTTTAATGTTCAAACTTTTCTGTTCAAATGGTAAATAACCATTTACTGTTCAAACTTTACTTTTTGAATGGCAAATAACCATTTACAAATTGGAGCTTTACTGTTTGAACAGTAAAATTGTTATTTGCAGTTCTGGTAGTCCAGTGGCCCCTCCCCCCTCCCATTTTCCGATCGCCATCCCTGGTAATAAACAAACAAAGCCCTGGCACTCCAGTGGCCCCTTCCCATCCCCATTCTCTGATTGCTGTCCCTGTATTTTATTATGTTTTTTTTTATCCTTGGTAGTCCAGTGGTCCCTCTGCCCTCCCCCATTGTCTGATTGCCATCCCCAATGCAGCCCACTATGTCCCTGGTGTCTAGTGGCACCCTCCAGTCCATTCCTGTAAAAAAGAAAACCATCTCTTGATGTTTTTTTTTTTCGGGGGGGGGGTTAGTGGTCTCTCCCATCGCTGCTGTTTTCTGATCGCTGCCCTTGTATTAGCCCTGGTAGTCTAGTGGTCTTTCTCCTGTTCTCCGATCACCGTCCCTGGTAATAACAAATTCAAACCCTGGTAGTCAAGTGGTTCCTCCCCCTCACCTGCTCTCTGATTGCCATTACCAGTAATCAAAAGGCAAAGCGTGGTCTTTCCCCCTTCCCGTTCTCTGATCTCTGTCCCTGTATTTTATTTTGTTGTTTTTGTTATCATTGGTGGTCCAATGGTCCCTTTGTGCTCCCCATTGTAGGACTGCCCTCCCCAAATTCAGCCCTTTATGTCCCTGGTGTCTAATGGCACCCCCCCAAGTCCGTTCATAGAAACATAGAAACATAGAAGATGACAGCAGATAAGGACCGCAAGGCCCATCTAGTCTGCCCATTTTTTCTACCTTATGAATGTGCCATAAGCATTTACTCTGTCAGTGGCCTGTCTATTCATACTCATCTGTATTGCTCCCTTATGCCAATCCCATGCCTGTTTGAAGCCCTGCACTGTATTCATAGCCACCACTTCCTGAGGTAGGCCGATCCATGCATCCACTACCATTTCTGTAAAAAAAGAACTTCCTCACATTACCTCTTAATTGGCCTCACTCTAATCTCATGCTGTGTCCTCTTGTCCTGCTAGTTTTCTTATATCGAAACATGTTAGACTCGACGGACTTCCAGTGGCGACATGGTGGAGTGAGCCAAACGCTGAATGAGCTCCCCAGCCACAAAACTTCTAAAACAACCCCAAATCACTTTAAAACACAGTTTCAACACTGGCCCCTTGTTAGTTTTCTATCTCTAGGATAGATATCTTTTTTCTTTATTTTCTTTCTAACATGTACCAATGGAGCCCATAAGTTAGAATTTGGCATATTTCGGTCTGGGAGTATATATCCCATATATTTGCATTCCCTAGTACCATTATCAATCCTTGTGATAAAATAAATTAGTGACATATGGCTTGGGCTGGGAGGGTGGGCACCTAGGATGAAAACAGCCAATTCATCAATGGCCCAGTGTGCGATACTACTAATGCGCTGTTCTTAATACTCTGTTCACAATAGGCATACTCTTTTTCTGCTGTGATTTGCCCTTGGCTGTTAACTCTTACCAGTAATACTGAGAGTCCTGTTTTACCTTCCTGTAGCAATATTGCCAACCCCGTGGAGAATCTGCATGAGCGAGTGCAGAAGGGGACCTCCCCCTGCCGTTTTTATGGGTTTACTTGCACTCATGCCTCCACCATTTTTGGAATGGCTAATTTTCATCTTGCCATTTCTTTTGGGGTCTTATATCCCCCTAAGTGGGCTAATACCCAGCAGTTGTGGGTCATACCCCACTTATTTGGGAAGGGATTCATTATTTGGATCTCCTTTCTGGAAACTGGGTTGGAGATTTGTTCATCTCCCCCTTTTGTGGAAGTACTTTTGTATATAGTTCGCTCCACTTGGAGTTCGTATGGTTATATAATGAACTTGGGGTCACAGTTTTGACCCCAAATTCCTTTTCAACCTGTAAGTGTTGTTATTGCTGATATAAATGTTGCTATTATCTTTTATCTGTTAACTCTAATACGTATTACATTGCAGAAAGTGGGACTCAGAGTTTCTACCCCCTTTATTTCAGTACAAAATGACAGAGAAATGACCCAGGTTAAAGTTATCTTTATTTATTTTTTTTGTATGTCTTAGTATGAGAAGTAACAAAGACACATTGGTCCAACAAACCTTTCTGTAGATCTCTCACCTGAAGGAGGGGGATGCCTCGGGGGGGGGGGATAAGCCTGTGTTCCGCTGATGCATTCATGCACCAGGTCAGCTGCATTGGGCCCTTTTGGATGACCTGGGTGCAGGGGGAATTGTCCCAGTGTTTCCAGGGCTCCCTGGTTGCTCCCTACCCTCCTTAGGGGGCTTCCCTGGACCCATTACCTGTCCCTCCCTGACCATCGGGATGGAGACTAATCCAGTTAGAATATATTCGCAGAATGTGAATGGACTACATGCCCCAATCAAACATACTCGCATTATGCAACATTTAGGTAAACAAAGATCTGACCTTTACGTTCTGCAAGAAACACATTTATCTCCAGGAGAGCACCAAAAATCGCATTGGGGTCATCGATATTAAGTTATAGCGTCTTCTCACCCTAGTGATCGCAGGAGGGGCACAACAATTCTCATACCTTCCTCTACCCTTTTAGAAATTCAGGAATCCTACGTAGACCCTCAGGACAGATTTGTAATTATAAGAGGGATTCTTTATTCCCAATTACGCGTACCTTTTTACAAAGAACCATTGGAATGCTCTAGGGCATCCTAATAATGGGGGGAGACTTTAATATAGCTCTCTCCCCACATCTTGATGCATCTAACCCACATACCCATAGACTCTCCAACTCAACAAGATACCTGAAAGACAACTTTGCACACCTAGGTATCGGAGATGTGTGGAGAAAATTGTTTCCTTCTACACCAGGCTACACATTCTTTTCTAGTAGGCATGGGGCATACTCTAGATTTGATTATTTCTTTATTACATGTGAGCATCTCACTCTTGTCCAGGACATTAATATAGAACCTCACATACTATCCGATCCCAATCGCCTGATACTCAAAGTAAACCTGGGTAAACCTAAAAAATTTAAACTTTGGTGTTTTAATATGTCCCTACTACAGGACCCTGAATTTCTGGACTACATCCAAAAAAGAATCCCACAGGCAATACAAGAAAATTTATCTTCAGATATTTCAGACTCTATCCAATGGAATACCATAAAAGCCATAATGCAAGATGAGATTATTGCCTTCGCTTCTCATAAAAAGAGAAGGATGGGGGCCTCCTATAGCTTTCTAGCGAACCAACTCCACTCATGTCAGCTACTCTACAAAGAAGGAGACAAGGAAATACAGAGGAAAATTAGAACTGGAAAACAAGAAATCCAGAAAATACTAGATTATAAAACACTTGAAAATCTAAATTATTTAAAACAAAATAATTATGAAGGGGGGGAGGCTCTAGATTATTAGCCCATAGACTTAGAGCAAATAAACAAGTGTCAACAATCCTAAAAAAAAAGCTCTCAGAACTAAATAAACACACATATAAAGAACAACAGATTAGGGCTGATTTTTCTGCATATTATCAATCCCTATATGTGCCCCCTTCCTCCATGCAAAACCACTCCCAAGTTCGAACAGAATTTTTATCTCGTCTCTCTCTCTTCCCAAACTTTCAGAAAATCAAATAAGGACTCTGGAAGCACCCATCAGGCCCATGAAGATACTCCATCAGATCAAGGCCCTAAAACCATTAAAATGCCCAGGCCCAGATGGCTTTGTAGCAGAGTGGTATAAGAAATTTGTTCCCCAGCTTCTCCCAAGTCTCCTCTCTGTTTACAGGTCGGTGGCAGGTGTTGAAACTCCCCTACCATTTTGGGATTATGCTATAATTTCTCTTCTCCCAAAACCTGAAAAGGACACTACATTACTTACATCTTACCGCCCTATTTCCATACTAAACATGGATTACGAGATCTATGTGGCTATATGGGCAAGGAGACTGGGACCTCTCCTACTCACCTTAATTCATCCTGATCAATCAGGTTTTATTAAGCAATGTAGCACTTCAGATAATATACATAGCCTTATGATCTTACTAGAACATATCCACACTAGACAGATTCCTACAACCCTCTTAAGTCTCGACACCGAGAAGGCATTCGATAGGGTGGCCTGGGATTTCCTGTGGTCCGTCCTAAAGAATTCTCATTCCCAAATTCATTCTTGAAATGGATTAAGAACATCTATGCTCATCCTAAAGCCTATATTCATATAAATGTGGCTCTTTCCTCTCCTATCCAACTGCAACGAGGCACAAGACAAGACTGCCCATTATCTCCCTTGTTATTCGCCCTCTATATAGAGCTTCTAGCAGCAGCTCTAAGAATGAATAACCAAATAGAGGGAATTCTCCAGGGACAAAAAGTATACAAAGTGGCCCTTTTTGCAGATGATATCCTGATAGCCGCTCTTTCTCCAGAATGATCAATTCCAGCTACATGGGTCTCCCTTGGTAAATTTGAAGAAAGAGCAAGCTTCAAACTTAATATATCAAAAAACAGAGTTCTTCCTTTATACTTTACCCCCCCCCCAATCTTTGAAAAAAGAATATCCCTTAAAATGGCACTGTACCAAATTTAAATATTTAGGAAGCCAAATACCTCTAAAATTAAACCATCTTGAACTACTTAACAGTGAACCACTGTCCATCAAGATTCAAGCAGACCTTGTGAAGTGGAAAAAGTTACATCATACCTTCTTTCAGAAGGTGGAAGCTGTTCGTATGAACATCCTCCCACGCCTTCTGTATCTGTTCTAAAACATCCCAACATTTCCCGTCATCCTTTTGCTTTTCATCTTGGGACAAGGCAGTTTCTGAGTTTGTATGGGAGGCAAAAGTCCTAGGGTCAGATTCTCCCTTCTTCAATTACCTAAGGCACAGTGAGGTACAGATCTACCAAATCTCTGGTTTTACGCAATAGCATCTTGCCTTAAAACTGTATTCTTCTGGTTATCCCCCACCGTTACATCCTCCTGGAAAGAAATAGAATTTACTATAAATGATCTGCATGATATTATAAAAATAATTCTTGCTTCTAAGGGACGGAGACCTCCACTTTGAAATTTTACCTCATATACAGCTCAGGTTTTAAAGTTGTGCTATAAAATAAAATAGAAAAAAGTCTTCAGGGAAACAATCTTCTACTTTACAGTAATTTCCGAAGACGAGCAATTTTTCCCCATGACATTTGATTTGACCTTCACCTTATGGAGAAGGGTGGGCTTAAATTTTTATCACCAATTCCTTCCCAGTTCTGGAATAGCTCCCTTTGAACTTCTCTGAGGGAAATACGGGCTCCCAGAGAGAGAGAGAGAGAGAGAGAGGCCTATAGATACTCCCAGGTCAAGAACTACATTCTACCCCAAAGAGACGTAACCGCTTTTCTATCCAGCCCTTTACCAATACTGTGGTGTTTCCTGAGGAACACCCTGGTGGGTGCCTCTTGGGGACACTTGCTAGGTCATCTTTTTAAACTACTTAGAGACCAGCTAGGTGACACTTCCAGGTCCATTTTGGATAGTTGGAATAAGGATCTGGACCTTGAGGTCCCCTTCTCTGCCTGGCAGCAAGCCTCTCCTACAGCCCTGAAAATAACCTAAAAAAGAAGAATTTTGTGGGCTTCTAATATTTTACTTTATAACACCAATTATTTGGTAATTCCTTACAGAGTTGTGTGTGTTGGTGCTCCTTCCAGGGAAAAATCTTAAGAAAAAACATGTCTAGCCAAAGCTTCTACATAACTCGAAGTGCACTCAAAAACCAGCACTACAGCTTTTTGTGACCATATCGTGATTTTTACTTGCTATCAGAAAACACACTGTGAAAATAACCTATTCCAATGTGTGGAGGGAATTCGCTTGGAAGTGCTGAGCGAGGTTCTTCCGGACGCCCTTGATCCTGGTCAGATAACTCCCATCATCTTTTGGCAGGTGCTAGCATAATTGTTCCTGTCATTTGGCGGATCTAAGACATATTTTCTGGCAGTGCCCAAAATTAACACCCTTCTGGTGCCATTTCCAACAGGAGGTATCAGATTGCCTCGGGAACACATCGACCTTACGGCTGAGATAGTGATACTATCAATATATCCCCCTCACAAGCCAACATGGCACCGGACCCTGTTCCCCATACATATTTTGGTGGAAAAAAAATGCCATAACTAGACACTGGATGACCATCAATGCTCTTTCAATTTCAGATTGGAGAAATGTGGTGCAAGAAATATATTTTATGGAGAGTTTAATGGCAAAGTTACACAATAGTTGCACCTCCTTTAGAGAAAAATGGCGGCCATGGATCTTATACATGGCACCTCATGATCTAACCTTTGTGCCTTAAATTTAATACTTGGAGAGGGTAAGGGTAGATTTTATAACTCAAAATCGACCGGGGCGATTTGGTCCATGAACATCTGCCTTTGACCAATCCTTCATCAAACGACCGGCCTAGGCTGCGACAGGCTCACCCCCTCCTCATAACCCTGCCACTAACAGCGTCCCTCTTGGTTAGCTCTGCACTGATATGCCATTTGTGTTGCTCGTTTGCTCTATCTTGACCTAGGTCTCCTCTGCGAGGCCCACAAATGCCTCTGTAACAACTGTTAATGTAACTACCTGGCTATGTACTGCTGTACTGCTGTGTAACCTCTCTTCTCGTATGTAATATTTGAGACGTGGAACCTTTGTAAAGGAGTCTTTGACTCAAAGGTACTTCCAAATCTCCAATAAATAAAAATAAATAAAAAATCTGTGAATAACCAATTATTCAAATACGTGATTTTCTATTTAATAAGCATTTGTCAATCAATCAGATAACTTCCAAGTGTGCTCACAGAGCTCTCCACCTTGCTGATTTCATGTCTTATAGAGGAATTTCTGTTTCTCCAAAATATAAGATAGTCATATATTTATAATGAATATGTATTTAAACTGAATTTTATAGTTATATTCCTGTAATTGGTTGTTGTGGCAAACAGATGTGTCTCATTGCCAAAATAAAAAAAAAAAGAAACATGTTAGACTTGTTAATGTCCTTAAGATGTTTGAATGTTTTGATCATATCACCGCTCTCCCTCCTTTGCTGTACTGGGCTCTGTTAATCTGTCCTCATATGTTTTCTGATGCAGTCCCTGCACCATTTTGGTTGCCCTTCTCTGGACTGCCTCCCTCTTGTTAATGTTCTTGTGCAGGTGCGGCCTCCAGTACTGCATGCAGTACTCCAGATGGAGCCTAACCAGTGCCTTGTAAAGAGGGATTATTACCTCCCTCTTATGACTTGAGATACTCCTACTAATACACCCCAACATCTCTCTAGCCTTACCTACTGTTTTAGTGGTCTGCTTGGATGATTTCAGGTCATCTGTGATGATGATGCCCAAGTCTCTTTCTTCCCTTGTGATTGCCAGCAACTCCCCTCCCAACCTATAGGTGGCTTCAGGGTTTCTCTTCCCTAAGTGCATGATCTTGCACTTCTTTGCGTTAAACCTCAGTTGCCACTCTTCCGACCATTTTGCCAGTTTATCCAGATCTCTTCTAATTCTGCTCACCCCATCTGGATTATCTACTCTGTTGCAGATCTTGGTGTCATCTGCAAACAGACAAACCTTACCCTCCAGTCCATCTGCAATGTCAATGATGAAGATATTGAAGAGGACTGGCCCCAGGACTGATCCCTGAGGTACCCCACTTGTGACTTGCATCTCTTCTGACTGTATACCATTTACCACCACTCTCTGTTTTCTGCCCGCCAACCATTTTGCTACCCAGTTGACCAACTTCTGACCCACCTCCAGCCTGGTATACTGTCACCGCGAAGACCATCACAACGACAGGAATCGGGCAAAACCCGCATGTCGCTATCATGGTCTGTGCAGTGACCAGGACAGCCTCGCTGGGTGTCCCCCCCGGTCCCGCTCCGACTAGGATTAGTAATCCTAGAGACTGGGGGGTGGGGGGGCCAAACCCTCCGATTGTATGTACTGTCATCCCCAAGGCTACAATGCTAACAGTTGGCATGGTAGCTGTCGCTGTAGAGATGTCGGTGCTAGTGCTGTCTATGCGCTATGGTAAAACCTCTGAGCCTACCCAGCTTGGTAATCAATCTTCTATATGGAACAGTATTGAAAACTTTGCTGAAGTCAATGTGAGCAACATCAGCTGCACCCCCATGGTCCACCACTCTGGTTACCCAGTTAAAGAAATCTATGAGATTAGTTTGACAGGACCTTCCTGTTGTAAACCCATGCTGTCTTGGATCCTGCGCTCATGTGGATTCCAGGTGTTGTACTATCCTTTCCTTAAGGAGTGCCTCCATAATCTTGCCCACTACTGAGGTAAGATTGACTGGTCTGAGCTGGCCCGGTGGTGCAGAGGTATGAATGCCGTCTGCGGTGCCAACCCAGGTTCAGGAACGGATCCGGGTGTCGGAGGGCTGGCCAGGGGGAGCAGGATTGAGCATGCATAGGACTGCTCTCCTGCTCCAGGGGGAGGGGACTGTGTGTCCAGCGCAACGTGGACTGCAGCGGAGGCTGGGAGTACCACAGTGCATTCCGGCGCCTGAACGTAAGGGGGGCGGGGTGGACACTGGTCATCATTGCACGTCCCTGCCCCCGGAAAAAAAACAAGAAAAACCTATGCCGGCTCCCTGCTAATTAGCTGGCTCCGGCCCTGACCCCTCTGGCCACGTAATTCCACCTCTGGTGGCCCTATTCGGGGGAGTCAGCCCCGAGCATGTGGGGGTCAGTCGCCGGAGCAGGGCAAACCCCAAATGGGGTTAGAGGAAGCTAAGCAGCAAAAAGAACATAAAAAAAAAAGACTGACTGGTCTGTAGTTCCCTGCCTCCTCCCTGCTACCACTCTTGTGGAGCGGGATCACATAAGCCCTTCTCCAGTCTTCTGGGACCTCTCCTGTGCTCAGAGACTCACTAAACAGTTCTGCTAATGGCTCTCCTAGTTCCACCCTTAGCTCCTTTTGCACCCTGGGATGTATGCCATCAGGTCCCACTGCCTTGCCACCCTGAGCTTAGTGAGCTCTTGTAGGACTCTTTCTTTTGCGAAGGGACTTATGCACACCTCCCTCCCCCCGAGCTGTGGGCCCTGCCCTACCTTCTCCTCAGTAAATACTGAGCAGAAGTATTTATTTAGGATAGATGCTTTCCCTTGGTCCTCCTCCACACACTCCCCCTTATCCCCTTTGAACTTAGCAATGCCCCCTCTGGACTGTCTCCTTTCACTAATGTATTTATAGAATGTCTTGTCCCCTTCTTTTATTGTTCATGCTAGTGTTTCCTCAGTTTGGGCCTTTGCCTGCTTTACTGCTGTCCCTGCTTCCCTTAGGGAAGTTTGGTATACATCCCTATCTTCGTCCCGCTGCATTACCTTATATTTCCTGAAGGCCAGCCTTTTGGCTCTGACCTTTTCTGCTACTGTTTTTGAGAACCAAAGTGGTTTCCTCCTTCTTTTTCTCTTGCTTTCCTCCCTAACACAATGGGATGTTGCTTCAAGTATTGCATCCTTGATGCTTGCCCACTTTGTCTGTACCCCTTCACCTGTATTTCTTCTTGCCAGGGCTAGCTTAACTCTGTTGGCTGTCTTATCAAAGTCTTCTCCTCTGAAGTCCCATATTTTTGCCTTGGAATGGGATGATTTAGTTCTAGTGGACAAATTGAACCACACCATGTAATGGTCACTGGCCCCCAGGTGGCCTTCTATCTGGAGATCTGTGATCCTTTCCCCGTTAGTCAGTACTAGATGTAGGATAGCCCTGTCTCTTGTGGGTTGTTGTACTAGTTGTTTGAGGCCCTCCTCCTGCAGGGAATCCATTATGTGTCTAGTTCTGGTGGATGTTCCTACTGGTATTGACCAATCTGTATCTGACGTGTCCCTGCAAAAAAGGAAACCATCCCTTGATTTTTTTTTGGGGGGGGCTGCAGTGGTCCCGCCCCTCTCCACCATTTTCTGATCTCTGTCCCTGTATTAGCCTGGTAGTCTAGTGGTCCCTCCCCTCCCCTGTTCTCCGATCACCATCCCGGTTATAGTAAATTCAAACCCTCGTAGTCTAGTGGTCCTCCCCTGTCCCCCATTCTCCAATCACTGTCACTGGTAATAAAAAGGCAAAGCGTGGTCCCTCCCCCCATTCTCCGATCTCTGTCCCCATATTTAATTTTATATTTTTTTGTTATCAATGCTGGTCCAGTGGTCCCTTTGCACTCCCGCATTGTAGGATTGCCATCCACAAATTCAATCCTTTATGTCCCTGGTGTTTAGTGGCATCCCCCCAAGTCCATTCCTGTGAAAAAGAAAAGCGTCCCTTGATTTTTTGGGGGGGGCTGCAGTGGTCCCTCCCATTTCCTCCATTTTCGGATTGCCATCTCTGTATTAGCCCTAATAGTCTAGTGGTCCCTTCTCTCTCCCCTGTTCCCCGACCACTGTCCCTTGTAATAACAAATTCAAACCCTCATAGTTTAGTGGTCCCCCCTCCCTCCTCTGTTCTCTGATTGCCGTCACCAGTAATAAAAAGGCAAAGCATGGTCCCTACCCCTTCCCTGTTCTCCAGTCTCTGTCCCCATATTTTCTCATATTTTATTTTATTTTTTTTTTGTTATCATTTCTGGTCCAGTGGTCCCTTTTCACTCCTCCATTGTAGGATTGCCATCTCCAGATTCAGCCCTTTATATCCCTGGTGACTAATGGTACTCCCCAGTCCATTCCTGCAAAACGAAAACCATTCCTTGACGGGCTTTTTTTTTTTTTTTTTTGGTGCTGCAACAAAAAAAAAACAATCCTCACCGATCAGCTCAGAACCCACCATCCCACACCCCCAGTACACCCCCACATACCCTCACTCACCTGGACAGGTCCCAGGTTTAAGATCCACTGTCCCGATCAAAGACATGTCTTGCTGCTGGAACCGACGACTGCAATATGAGAAACTAAGGTAAATGCGATTCAATGTATTTCAGTGTACTTCAACTTTAATGCATAACTCAGCCAATGTTTGACATTTTGACCCCAAATTTTAAACATGCCATTTACCCCACCTCATGACTAATGTGACTGTCACTATGCAAATCCCGTCCGAAAGGTGATTTCACGGTCGGTTGGTGAATTCACATTTTGGGCAGGATTTGTCAAATCTTCCTGACCTTGTTCGTGAGGTGGGGTCATAAAAAGACTGTGTTGAAAATTTTGGTCATAATATGTAAAAATGACAGAGTTATGACAACTCATTGCAGTTTTGCTACACATGTTTGTAACTTCAGAGATATTAAATATTTTGACCCAAATTGTCAACATAGACTTCGTATTATCCCACCTTATGTATGTCACAGCTGTCATTTTTCAGATCATGGTCAAAATGTCTTTTCGCACCTGTGGTGCGGAAAGGTTGTTGCAGTTGCACGGAATTACATTTTGACAAGGATTCGAAAATTTTCAGGATCGGGTATATGAGTTGGGGTAATAAGATGTTTATGCTGACAATTCAGTCACTGTTGTCCTATAATTGGAAGTGCAGGGCCCTTCCACAGCTACATATATACTATAGATATATATATATATATATGGAGGGATGGGAGGGCCCAGCGCTACATCAGACAAATAACAATACTATTACTCTATCTGAAAAACTATACATGGGTGGGAGAGCAGGGTCCAGAGGGCCCTGCACTCCCACAGGCAAATAAGGCTACGATTACACTATCTCAAAAAGTAAGGAAATTTAGTGCAAAAAACTATGTTAATGCATCAGTTAAGGTTGGTATTAAAGTGTCAAAAACTAGGAAATGCGACGTTAGGGTTTACAACCCTTACTCCCCACCCCTGCTTAAGCAGCAGAAGGACAAGACCACACAAGCAACCACAGACAGCCATCATCAGGTAAGACAAAAAACATACAGTGGTTGTCCCTGCAGATAGAAATCCATGATACTGGTCCATGCATGAGCCGGGAAGGTGGATGGCAGCTCCGTCCTACCCTCTGAATAAATCAGCAGAAAAAAACCTTTCCAGTTATATTTTGCTACTATCCAGAATATATATAATTATTGGAGCAATTGATCTAATGAACAACAAAAGGTGAAGCTGATAGTGCTAGGGAAAATCGGTGGAACTTAAGGAAAAAAGATCAGCGTGCCCACCGCTGCGCGCTTGCCTAAAAATGGCCAGAGTGCTAAAGAACAATCAGCCAGGCATGACGCTACCATTGGGTGAACACAAAGAATTAAAGCTTATAATGCAGCAAGTGTTATCTGAAATTAAAACATTTAAAACATCAGTGGCTAAACTAGAGGATAGAGTCCAGGCTCTTCACCACCACTCCCTGGATGTAGACACTTACTTTGCATATATCAATGAGAAAGACACCGGCCATGATTGCCACATCCAGGAGCTCGAAAGAATGGTGCACCTTCTTTGGACCTGGGCTGAAGATGTAGAAAACAGAAGTCGGAGAGACAACCTCCATTTCATGGGCTTCCCGTAGGGGGCTGAAAGGCAAAATGCCGCAAGATTCCTCCAGGCCGAGCTACCCAGGCTGCTGCAGTACGAATGGAGACCTGCCCTGGAAGTTGAACGGGCACATTGCATGTTGGCATCGCTGCCCAAGAAGGGTGGCAGGCTTAGGCCCATAATTGCCAAAATGCTAAGATTCCCCGAAATAGAATACTGACATTGACAAGGGAGTAAGGCCAACTGATATGGCAGGGGCACAGAATCTACATATTTAATGATTATTCTAATGAACTGGCACAAAAGGGAAAATCCTACACAGAGGTCAGGAAAATTCTCCAAGAAGTACAAATACAGTATAGGCTCCTATACCCTGCCAAGCTCCAGATTCTGAGGAATGGGGTTTAACATACATTTGAATCCCCAGAAGAAGTGATGGAGTTTATTACGAGACACTGGCCAAATAATGCCTCCTCACTCAGAATGACAACCTGTGAGGAGCTCCCAACAAGTCAACAGAAACCTGCAGACTGACCTCTGTGAGGGCAAACAAACAGATTTGCAGCCTTGGCTGATGGGGACAATATGGACTGGTAGGCCGCTACCTTTAAAAGGAAACGGGACAAGAATAAGCTGACAGGGCCCCCCCCCCAAGGTGAAGGAGGTAGCAAAAGAAACACGATTAGACCATGCAGCAGAGCTTCTTCATTGACTGGGTCTGAGTCGCTGGGTTAACCCATACCCAGATGACCAGACCAAGTGGGAATCAAACCCCCCGAGCAGCACCAACAGACAGATGAAGCTATAGATGTCCCACAACCAGTGATAGATGAGGCAGTGCTCCAGAAGGAAGTCCTAGAGTCCTGGGCTGATGTGGTCAGCCAAGTTATGCCCGATGATGTGGATCCTGACCCGGGGGCAAAATGGGCACAGCAAGCCATGGAGTTCATCATCTGGCAACAGCCTTGCGACGAGAAGCTATGAGGACACCTGAATTCCGCATTTCAATTTAAGAGACTCCCTTCAATACTGCAACCTGCTTTTTTCGTTGCAGAACTCTCAACTTAAGGTTTCTTCCCGGGTCACTTAATCCTGGTATCTCAGCACCACACAACTGAAATGTAAGTACACGGCACTGGAAACTAACCCCCTGCTCCTCTTTCTCTGCCTTCCCCTTTACCTGTAACCCCCCTCCCCACCTTGACCAGTGCTGGTAACCTGAAATTACCCTACTCTCCTCACCTATCTCTTCAACTACTACGCCTCACTTTCTTCTTGCACTCCACCCATTTTCTATTTCTCCTGAATAAACGTGCATAGAGGGAGAATTGTTTAATGTGAGGCGGGCAAGTAAGGACAGATCTTTATGTGCTCGCTGCTAACACTAAACATAGCATACCTCCCCCCACTATGTCCCCTATTTAGTTTCTTTATATGAGTTTGCTAATTAGTGGGATATAGGGGGTTAGCGAGAAGTATTTTCAACCTACCAGGGGGCTGGATCACCCCACAGTGAAGGCTTCAGTCACCACTTTCCAAGGCATTGGAACGAATTGTAGCTAACCAGTTGTCTGAACACCTCAACAAATATAACTTACTCTGCCTGCAACAACATGGCTTTAGAAAAGCCCATACATAGTACTACCACTGCCCTGCTTGACTTCACCAGCCATATTCATAAGGCGATTGACACTGGCCACCTACTGGGTTCATTGATTTGACCAAGGCCTTTGACACCGTGAACCACCAGCTCCTGCTTCACTCACTCTCCGCCCTTGGACTAGCTAATGATGTAGCCAAATGGTTTAAAAGCTACTTCTGTGCAAGGAGTCAAAAAGTCAAAATCATTGACTCTCTCTCTCAAGTGACCTTCCTGTCTGCTCTGGTGTACCCCAGGGTTCCATCCTTAGCCCTCTACTTTTCAGCCTTTTCATCAATACTCTTTCTGCAGTTTGCAATAATAACTTAATACTCTATGCCAATGATGCAGTCCTCTTTTTCTCCCACACTGACCCCGTTTCACTCTCCAAGGTCCTACAGACAAACTTCAGCCCAGTTGAAACCTGGCTTCTCCAACATAAGCTGTTGATGAATTACAAAAAAAACAAAGTCCATGCTGTTCCACAGCTCTCACAGCAAATACAGATCCATAAACTTCACCAAACATAATGAGCGTCAACAGCTACTTCAGCAAGTGCAGGAGTTTAAATACCTTGGTATTACCCTTGATTAAACAATGTTTTTCAGCTCACATGTTCAACACATCTCAAAATCAGTTAACTCAAGAATTGGGGTCCTCTACCACCACCGTTGCTGTCTTACCAAAGAAGCTATGCACTCAGCCATAACTGCCTCAGTCCTACCCATCGTTGATTATGGGCTTGTTGTCTATGGGGCTGCTGTTGATACCACCCTAAAACGGGTCAGGACGGCCCTTAACAAATGCTGTAGACTTCTCACTGGTGCAGGGAAGCATACACGTACCTGTGATCTCAACAAGTAATCCAGCTGGCTTAATCTAAATAGTAGACTTGCCTACCAGACCTGTCTACTGGCTAAGAAAATCTGTCTTAACCTCACACCCTTTGCAACCATTTGCGTGCCTGCAGTCATACTTGTTGCCTGCAGTCGCACATTTATGTGCAGTTCCCTCAAACCAGTGTTTATTGTCCATTCTGCCTTACTAACCAGGCTCAATGTGCTTTCACACCAGCCCCCCATCACTGCTAAAGAACCTTCCCCTGAAATTGCAGCTGAAAACAAGCTTGGCCCATTCATACGTAAACTCCGCCAGCACCTCACTGACCTTAGCAGTGTCACTGCTCTGCCTAGGCTTGCGGCTTTGTTTCACCTCTCCCTCCCCTTTCCTCCTCCCTTGCTATCCTCCCCACCTCTCTCCGCCCCTCCATCCCCTCCTGCTCCCCATCTCTCTCCCACCCCCACCTACCATTCCACCCCCTCTCACCTCCCACCTACCATTCCACCCCCTCTCCTGCTCCTCCTTTCTCCCCCTCCCTATCACCCTATCTCTTGTTGCTCCACCCCAGACCACCTAGCACTTATTTTTCTGTTCTTACACTTATGACCATGTCAAAGCCTTGACTGCCTACCCCCCTTATCCCACCCCTTCCCTCTTATCCCCCACTCCTTGCTTCACTTATGTCACCCCTAGGATAGTTTTCATTTGTATCTGTGTCTTGCTGTATATATACCCATATTGTTAATTGTGCATTGTTATTTGCCGCTGACTGTTTGCTACTGTACTAGTCTATACACACGTACTGTCTTTTGCTACTAAGTTATCCTCCTGACCTGTATTGTATCTTACCAGTGTTTGCTTCTCTGTTAACCTTCTGACCTTGTATTATATCTTACCACTGTTTTGCTTGCACCTATTGCTGATGCGGAACCTTTGTAAAAGAACCCTTGGTTCAAAGGTATTTGTAATCCTAGTAATTAATAAATACTAATATCTTTCAGCCACTCCTCATTGTCCCATATAGTCTGTTTGTACTTGTACACATCTATTTCCATTTTCCCAGATGTCTCCATCTCTATCTCCTTCCCCCACATTTGTCACCTTTCAGTCTTCTTACTAGGCCTCATTAATTAGTCCCCACCTGGGGACTTCTCTAGCCCATTCACTGCTATTATGCCTTGCCATTCTCATCATCACCTTTTTTTGTTTTCCAGATTCTCTTTTTATCTTGCCATTTATCACGTCTTTGTAAACTTTGTAAACAAGCTAGGCAGCTTGGTGATGGGTCCCAAGGTGGTAAACTGGATTATGAACTGGTTGAGGGAATAGAAAACAGGGGGTGGTGGTAAATGGAGTGCATCCTGAGGAAAGGAGGGTGACCAGCGGGGGGCCACAGTGATCAGTTCTGGGGCCAGTCTTATTCAATGTCTTCATAAGTGACATTGTGGAAGGGCTGGAAGGAAAGGTATGCCTCTTGGCAGATGACACTAAGATTTGCAACAGGGTAAATACTCCAGGAGGGGTGGAAGAAATGAGGAATGATGTGAGAAAGCTAGAGGAATGGTCAAGAGTGTGGCAACTAAGATTCAATGCAAAAAAGTGCAAAATCATGCATTTGAGGCACAGGAACCCAGGGTTGACTTACATGATGAGGGGGGAGATAGTGATGGCAAACAAACAGGAAAGGGATCTGGGAGTAATCATATCAGATGGCCTAAAGGTGACCAAACAATGTGCCAAGGCTGTGAGGAGAGCCAGTGGGGTACTGGAGTGCATAGGGAGAGGTATCACCAGTGGAAGGAAGGAAGGAAGGAAGGAAGGAAGCAGTGATGCCTCTATACAAATCATTATTGAGACCTCTTCTGGGGCACTGTGTCCAGGTTTGGAGGCCACATCTCCATAAGGATATAGACAGGTAGAGGCAGTTCAGAGGAGGGCAACAAAAATGGTACAGGGCCTGCACCACAAGTCATATGAAGAGATATTAGAGGACCTCAATATGTATACCCTGGAGGAGAAGAGGGAGAGCGGGATATGACAGAGACCTTCAGATATCTCAAGGGCTTAAATAAGGTACAGGAGGGTAGCATCTTTTGGAAAAAGGGATGTTCTAGAACAAGGGGTCATGACATGGGGCTGGAAGGGGGTCGACTAAGGAGCAGCATGAGAAAGTCTTTCTTCACAGAAAGGGTTGTGGATGCATGGAATAGCCTCCCAGCAGAGGTGGTGGAGAATCCAAAAATGCATGGGATAGCCATAGGGGAACCCTAGAAATAGGAAAGAGATCAAAGCCAGAGATCACGTAGGATCTGTGGTTTCTGCAGCAGATAGAGGAAATGGTCAGACTGAGTGGCCTGGCAGCCCTTATCTGCCATCAATTTCTGTATTTCTTTGTTTCTAAATAAGGAGAGATGCACAAAGGAAACTGCGGAATGATCCAGCAGGAAGAGGCAGAGTCAGGATCAGATTCCAAGTTTTTTTTTTGTCCAGCAGCCTATCAGAGGATACCTCTAAGACCCAGTTGTGATGATTTGGAGTGCTAAAAAAGGTGTGAGGAATAATTCTGATTTCCTATCCCGGTCCCTCATTTTGTTGCCCAACCCCCATTTCTGTTTCAGGTACCCCTATGCTCCCCCAACAACAGAGCCCTGAGCTTCAGTTCTTTAATGGTGTGTGTTGCTTATTTCTTTTTGAGACACTAACAAGGATTTAGCTAACAAAATAAGTTTTATTTTCCACTTTTTTCAAGCTGCTAAGTGCTATGAAACTGCCATACTGCCTGTCTCATCCATCCTGTCTACATCACGAACACTGTGCAACCTAAATATTAGGGACCTTAAAAATAAAAAAAATTAAAAAATGATGTCTTTTTTTACTTTGTTATTTCACTGGTCAGTGAACTAATTGCATGCAGTCCTGTTGAGTCTCACTGCCTCTCCGATACCACCAACTGCAATGGTGTACCCAGGCTGAGGTTCCTTGCGGTCCAACATTCAATTCAAATGGTACTGAGGTTATGGTGTCACTCCTACATTCTGGTAGGTCACAGCATTTGAAGTATGGTTGTCTGTCCAGAGCTTTTCTCACTTTCTTCACAGGTAACTGCACCCACCATAAAACAAAACAATAACTTACATGGGCGTTGCGCAAACCCAATGAGACACCAAAAAAACAAGACCCTCTCAGACATATATGAACATACAAAAGAGCCAGCCGAAGAAGGTCAAATTGGTTTATCGAGTCTGCTCATTAGTAATGCTGTGTCCCTGGCTTAAGCCATTGACTCTGCCCCTAGTTAACCTTTCCTTCCAAATTCCCCCCACGGTCCCATGGGTTCCTATTATGCCTATCCCAGGCCCTCTTAAAGCCTCCCACCATCTTCACTGAGACCGCCTCTTCTGGCAATGCATTCCATGTGTCCCACCACTCTCTCCATGAAAAAATGTTTCCTAACATTCCTCCTGAACCACCCCACCAACTTCAAAGTGTACCACCTTGTGGATATGTTGTCACTGAGCTTGAAGAGACCTTCCCTATCCACTCTATTTATTCCCTTCAGGTACTTAAAACTCTCTGTAATATCCCTTCTTTCTCTCCCCTCTTCCAGGGTGCTCATTCTCAGGGCTCTCAGCCTCTCGTCATAAGACTTCCTCTGCTGTCTCTTGATCATCTTGGTTGCCCTCCTTTGGACCCTCTCTAACAAGCTGATGTCCTTTAGAGCTGTGCGGAATATCAAATTCAGCCCATGGAATGCCCGCAATGCTGCAGAATTTTGCAACATTTTAAATTTCAGTTATTTTGCCATAGGTTTAAAAGTGCACGTCCAAATAACACCAAATTTGGAACGTGAACAGTACTTTATCGTGTACAAGAGTGTACCAAATGTCATAGTTGTAGATTTAAAGGGGATAGAAGTATGTGTGGCCATTTATTCAAAATAAAATTTTCAGTTATTTTAAGATAATTTTAAAATTTCTTATGCAAATTTCTTCACAATATCAGGATTTAGAGAAGCACCTAGAATGTGTCTATGCACCATGTTTTACGTCTCAAGCTTTAATGGGAGCTGAGTTATAGGTAGCTAAATATTTTGCCAAAATTTGGATTTCTATAATTTAAGTATAATTTTGATAGTATTCATTGAAATGTTACAAAACTTGACAAGTACACAGGTTATCACTACATTTGTATATGCACATAGTTTCAGATTTCTAGCTTTAAATGGGACTGAGTTATAGCCTGCCAAACATGTTGTCAAATTTTTAATTTCAGTCAGTTCCCTGTAATTTTAAAACTACATATCCAAACGTAACCAGAGTTGAAACATTTTAACTACTATACCACATGGTCATTTCTGAAAAAGTTCATATTTTTAGCTTTAAATGGGACTGAATTACAAGTAGTCAAATTTTCACAACATATAAACATTTAATTTTGCAAGAATGTAAACTAATAATTTATAAACCCCAGAAACTTTAAAACTAGAGAATGTAATACCATTAAATCTGGCAGGTTCTTAGATCTTACAGGGAGACTGTGTGTGACAATTTTATTAATTGCTTGCTGTGAGAAATTGCAAAATAACATCTGTACTTAAAGTCAAATCCCATGAGTCTTTGTGAAAATTGTAGAATTTCATTAAAAATTCCATAAAACTGGAATTTTCTAATTTCTCTCAGCCTTAACTGGGGTATTCTGATTAAAGGATAGGGGTATAAGAGGCAGGTAGCCAGGGGGTTCACCAGGTTCTGGAGTTAGATGCACAGTTTCACCAAGAAATGGACAGCGGAGCTGGGTAGCACAACAGTGGTAGACCCCAGGTTGGAACAAGAAAGCACAGAGTATCAACCCCCGGGGCTGAAGATTGCCCTCATCAGTGTATGCAGTCTTCCCTCCAAGTTCCCCAACCTGGAAGCATGGACTGAACTATACTAACCCCATGTCCTGTGACTTTCCGAAACCTGGTTAAAGCCTCACATTGCCAACACCACCTATGACCTAGCTGGGTACTCCTCCCTCCATCTCGATAGGCCAGGCAAGAAAAAAGGTGGCAGTGTTGTACTGTATGTCAGGGAGTTCCTCTCTGCAATCATTGTTCTCTGTTCCAATCCAACCTTGCCCAGTAAATGGCTCCTCTTGGAACTTACCCTGGGAACCAGTAAGAAACTTTACATAGGGTGCTCCTACAGCCAACCCACTGCTGGAACCGAGGGCCTAAACAGCTTCCTCTTGGGCCTGAGCTCCTTATCCCCACATAGAGACACAATTCTTCTCAGGGACTTCAATTTAAACTGGTTGAGTGCCCACCAGTCTCCATGCCTCCCTCCTGAAACAACACAATCTGATCCAAACCATTATGCTCCCCACCAGACAAAACCCTTGCATGGCCACTCAGACCCTTCTGGACTGGATTATCACTAATAGGGATGATCATGTACTGCATGCTGGTACTATGGCAGACTCCATTAGTGACCACTCCCCCACGTATCTTCTCTGGTTGTCTAAACTTAAACTGCCCTCTCCCAAATACCAGTCCTTCTGTAATTTCAGGACCCCCAGTACCTCTAACCTCCTAGCAGTGGCATGGTCACTAAATTGGGCTGCTCTTTTTTCTCTTTCCGATGTGTCCCAGGCAGTAACCTTTTTCACACGGACCCGGTTGACCTTACAGGACCGTCATTTTCCGGTCACCACCAGAAGGGTCAGGGGTGGCTGCTTGCACTGGGTCACAGAAGACCTCCTTACCCTAATGAAGGATAGGGAGCATGCTTGGTCCACCTATAAAGCATGCCCCTCCCTGGCCCTCTGGGATGCCTGCAGGCAGTGGAGGAACCTATGCAACATCTGACAAATTCCCTTAAACAGATACATTTCTGTAATCTCCAACAGGCAGACCATGGTGGCCCAAAGAAATTCTAGACCTCCATTGGCTTTCTTCTAAACCCCAACTCCAGCAAGCCAGCCCTGCAACCAAACTCCACTGATGGTCTTATTACTGACCCGATGGAAGTGGCCAGGGCCCTTAATGACAAATTCTCTGATCTAACCATGTATCTGAGTAAACTCCCGAATGGCCAGCAAAGCAACTTGGTCCTCCACCCCCCCCCCCGCTGACTCCCACCAGGCCTACCACCCAGCCCCAAACTCTCCCTTTTTTCTTCAAAGCTCTCTCGTGTGCTGATACAGCTAAACTCCTTCAGAGCCTCCCTAATCATGGCTTCCCTGGAGCTGATGGCCTATCACCTGTCTTCCTTAGGCCTATCTCCCCAGTCATCATTGCACCACTCACTTAGATCTTTAACCGCGCCCTTTCCACCTCCTCCATGCCCGAACCCTGGAAAACTGCAAAGGTGATTCCCATCTTCAAGGCTGGTGACCCTCTATCCATGGACAACTATCATCTGATCTCCATCCTCCCCCACCTTAGTAAACTACTTGAGAATGCTGTCCATCATCAGCTTGCTGACCACATAGACAAATGCAACCTCCTGCGTAGCCAACAGCATGGCTTTTGCAAGAACCATTCCACCACCACCACCCTCGCACTTCTGACTGATCACATCCTCATAAACATGGACCATGGTAACGCCACTGGAGCAGCCTTCGTTGACCTCTCAATAGCCTTCCATATAGTTAACCATGCCCTCCTCCTCTCCAAACTTCATCACCTTGGCTTTTCACAGAAGGTTACCATCTAGTTCAAGAGCTACTTCACCAACTGCTCCCAATTCATGTGTATTGGCCCTGCCTGCTTCCCCGCCCTTCCCACCTGTACAGGTGTCCCCCAGGGCTCCATCCTTGACCCCCTTCTTTTCTCTTTATTTATTAACCCTTAGGCTGCCAACAGAATTAGAATGTATAGGAATTTTGGACTGATATAGCAGTCCATTGCCCTGCAAGGGTTAATTCCCTTCCATCGGACTCTCTCAGTTGTCACTCACTCCTCTATGCAGACAACCCTGTGCTCTTCTGTAGTGACAATTCTCCTGGCCGCATTTCCTCTCTCTCTCACTAAACTATGCTGGGGCCCATAACTGGTTTGCTGACAACCTCCTCCTAGTCAATACAAAAAAACCCCATAAATCTAAGTTGTGGAATCCAAACCCTTCTTAGCCAAATCCAAAGCTGACTCCTCTCTGAATATTGTATCTCCTGACAGTCAAACCCTTGAAGAAGTGAAGCGTTTCAAATACCTAGGAGTCATGCTGAATCCCTCCCTCTCCTTTTCTCAGCACTTTAGTTCAAAGGTTCCACCAGAAACTAGGTGCTGCCTACAGATTCCGGCATTACTTTGCCCCAGAGGCCTGACTTGCTATCCTCCAGGGAAATCTTCTCCCTATCCTGGACTACTGCTCCCCTATCTATACCAGGACTACCACAACCATCTTGGCCAAGATCTCTTCAGTCTACAACAATGCCTGTTGGTTCATCTTGTTGGCACCTTTCACCACACACGACTGTGCCCTTTATAGCTCTCTAGGGTGGCTTCTGCAGCAAGACTGCTTTGATCTCACCCTGTATTGCATGGTGGATTCTGCCATCTGTCTTGGCCAGGAATCTCCTCTCGCACCCCTCCTCACTGTCCATACCTCACATCGCAGCCTCTGCTGTAACAGTATCCCCTTTCTGAACATTCCCTGGGCATCCACAAATATGGACAGTAGAGACCTGTCAGTGGCAGCCCCCACACTATGGATTAAACTGCCTGCCGAACTTTGCTCCATCGACACACACCGCCAGTTCAAAACCCACCTCAAAGACTGGCTCCTGATGGTGTCCAACTGCCACTGCTTCTTGGAGTAGTCTCTCCGTTCTCGATTGCTCTTTCCACGGGACTTAATAATTATGCCCTTGGTTAAATCCTCCTTTCCCCTACCCCCCAACTTGCTCACCTCTCCCTGGTCCTATTTATTTTACTGTTTGAACTGTGATTTTGCCTAAGACAACTTGCTTGACTTCATTGTATATCTATTTTACTAATTTGGTTATTTATTTTTTTATTTATTGAGAAGTATCGGAATTACAACCTTTGAGTCAAAAGACTCTCTTGCAAAGGCTTCACATCAGAAAACACATACATAGTAAAAAATACAAAAACAGCAGTAACAAAAACACAACAATCACAAAACTACAATTATCAGGTTACAGTTTGGGGTATTAACACAGATCTCAAGTTGTTACAAATTTTGATAAACAAGCATAAGCAAACATGCACAGTAGGGTCAAAAACAATGTTAGAGTTTTAGCCAGTGGTTGACCGTAGGGAGCTAGGATAGAGTGGCACAGTTAGGCGCAGTCACATTTGGAATGGGTAAGGGGTACTGTTCGGAGTGAGGATTTGTAAGATCCTATCCGTAGTTCAGAAGAGATAACTGGGGGTAGTTTATTCATGCAGAGGGGGTCTCTATAGTAAAAGGAGTATTGGCCCAGAGAGGTCCTACAATGGGGAACTGAGAGTGGGGTGGATACAGAGCTCCTGGTGGTCCGTGGGCAGGGGGCAGGCTGGACCATTAGATGGAGGCTCAGTGGAGCAAGGCCAAGGGATAGCTTCCTGGTGATGAGGTAGGTTTGATATCTAAGTCATCCCTCAAAGTTAAGCCAGTTTGAGAGCCTATAGAGCTCGCATACGTGAGTCCACCTGGAACTCCCTGAGACTAGGTGACAGGCTATATTCAGGGAGACCTTGATGTGATGAAGTGCAGTGGGATTCGCTAATCCATAGAATATTATCCCATAGTTGATTAGGGGTAATATCGATGACGTTACAGCAAGTTACAGAGCCTCGGGAAGCAAGCACCCCCTATGCCTGTAAAGGAGTCCTAGTCTAGTGTTGACAGCCGAGCTGAGCTGGTTGATATGCTCATGGTACATCATGGAGGAGTCTAGAGTGACAACCAGGTATTTAAAAGTGGATACTAGTTCAAGTGGGGAGCTCTGGAAGTTGTGGATGGTAAGGGGAAAGTGTCTGAGTGAGTTTTGGCGGTGGGAAAAGAGCATTGCCTAAATTTTTTTTATAGTTGAGGACAAGTCTGTGCTCTGTGAACCAGGATTGTGCTTCTGAGAACATATGCTGTAGGGAGGATTGAAGGGAGTAGGGGTCAGGGTGGCTGGTGAAAATAACCGCATCATTGACGTAGCGGAGTATCCAGACTGAGCAGGCCTTAGGGAGAGCATTTAAGAAAAGGGTGAAGGGGGGGGGTCCCAGAATTGAGCCCTGGGGTACCCCAGAGTGGACCAGTTGACTAGAAGAGAATGTAAAGTTAAATTTGACCATTTGGGATCTGTAGCAGAGGTAGCTTTCGAACCAATTGGTGGCTTCCAGGACAGTTCCATTGTAGGCAGAGTTTGGAGAAGGAGGGTGTGGCTGATAGAGTCAAACACCTTTGTCAGGTCAATATAGGCAGTTCCCACAAGGTGTCCTCTGTCAAGATCTTTGTTTATTAATGTGGTGCATTTAAGGAGGGTGGTGGTAATACTATGCGCTTTCCTGAACCCATGTTGTTCAGGGCAGAGTAGGTTATATTTTGTGAGGTAGTCAGTGAGTAGGTCAGACACTATTTTTTTGAGTGCCTTTGAGATACGGGAAGAACTGAAATGTGGCGGACATTTTCCGGGGAGGTGCATTCTCCACTTTTAAAAATTGGGGTGATGACAGCCGATTTCCAGTGGGTCGGTAATTGTCTGAGGCAGAGAGACCGGTTGAGAATGTAGGTGAGGAGGGGTGATGACAGAGTCAATAGTTAGGATGACGGAGGACGAGTTTTAAGTCCAGGGAGTCATTACTAAGAGGTGTTTTTCCAAGAACTTTGGTTAGGTAACGTTGCGCCTCATGGGGGGAGATTGTTCAAAGCCTGAACATAGGGGTGGATGATGGATGGGGGAAGGTAGGAGCCAAGTCCAGGGCTGGGTCAAACAAGTTGGAGGGAAGGACTCCACTTAGGTTGGAGGAGGCTGCGTTGAGGGCGTCTGCAGCAGTCAGGGGGTCCTGAGAGTGGGAGCCATTTACCTGGAGCTGGGCCGGGGGGGATAGTTTTGCCATTAAGTTCTTTAATATTGTTCCAGAACTTATGCCCCGGTCCCCAGGATGCAGAGAGTGTTTCCTGATAATGGGCAGCTTTGGCTTTTCAAATCTCCCTGGTGCACTTGTTCCTAACTTCCCTATACAATTGTCAATAATGGGGTTTGCCTGATTCTTTAGCTTTAGGCCACAGGTTGTTCTGCTGCTTCATGACATCTAGTAGTGTGTGGGATAGCCAGGGAGTGTTTTTGCCTTTGACTACCTGTTTTGTGACAGGGGCATAGAGATCACAGGCCGAGTTAAACATGGTGTTAAAGTGGTCAAGGGCACGGTCGATGTTTGGTGCAAAGTTGATGGAGGTCCAGTCACAGAGTAGCAAGTGTTTTTTGATCCCTTTTTTAGGCAGCGCAGGAAGGTAAATTTGGGGTGGTGGTTTGGGGTTTTTTGCTGCCCACCGACAGAGGACAGGAGAGTGGTCACTCAGGGCATCTGGTAGCATGGAGGCATCAGATATTTGGGTGGGTCAGTTGGTTAGTATGAGGTCAAGTAGCGTGGATGTTCCAGTTTTGTGGTTGAGTCTTGTAGGGGATGAGACTACTTGGGTGAGGTCCAAGGCAGCTTCTGAGTTCTTATAGGGGGCCGAGGAGGAGGCCAGCCAGTTGACAATGAAGTCTCCAAGGGCAATGATCTCACTGATGTTAGGTAACTGGGAAAGGCAGTCTGGAACCAAATTGAAGGCTTGCTTTTGATTCTGGGGGGGGGATGTACACAGTCACTAAGTGGAGGGCTTTTCCTGGTGTGGCTGACTGCAGCTTTACCATAAGCACTTGAGCCCCGTGGAGGGCTGTGAGAAATGAGGCTTGTGAGTAGTCATAATAGTAGAGAGCACACACCCCCACCCCTTTTGGCTAGCCTGTCTACTCTGAGGATGAAGTACTCAGGTACATAAGATGGCAGAGTCTGGGGTCTCAGACTGAGTCAGGTTTCTGTTACAGTTAGGATGTCAGGGGAGACCTGATTCATCCAGCCTTGAAGTATGTCATGCTCTTTTTGTAGGCTGCAGATGTTAATAGTGGCTATGCAGAGTCCATTCGATAGCCCACTATGTGCGGAGGATATGAGTGGGAGGCCCGGAGTGGGGTGTACATTGCTAGATAGGAGGAGGAGAAAGAGTAGGCACTGGAGGTGAGCAAGTCTGATTAGCTTAGAGTAAACATTTGGGTTTCTGGGTGGGCAGGAAGGTGTACTGGCGATAACAGGTATAGGTAGGGTGGAGCTATTAAGGCCTAGTGAAAGTGCAAGGTGTGAGCGTAGTAGGACATGACATGCCATGAGGGTAGGCCACTAGAGGTGATGTGCCATCTAGTGGTACAGTTTGGGGTGCCTTCAGGGGCAATTTGTGAAGGGGTTGGGGGAGGGGGCGTAATAAGAACATCAAGTATGATTATTGCTAGGAAGGGAGACATTGTTAGACACAATGAGGGAATGCACACTTGGGCGCTAGTCCCTGGGGTGATATTGGTGAAAAGAAGAGATTACACCAGCATTCCCACAGGACACAAGGTTAGCCTGGGAACCATCAATGTAAACATCAGTCCTGATGGAGTAGTGGTAGAATCGTAGCCTCCAGAGCACAGGGTGCATGGTTCGAGGCTGGGTGGAGGAGAGTGTGGGGAGAAGGAAAGCAGGGCTACACAAGGTGATGCTTGGGAGGAAGGAAGAGATAAACGGTGGGGGGAGATGGAGAGGGTAGAGGAGGGTGGTTGAGAAAATGTTAAGAGAAAATTGTGGGGTAGCAGGGAGCTCAGTATTGACCCCTGTTGGTTGGAGGTGATAGCCTGCTAATGAGAAAGTGGGCACTTAGAAAATGGTCACATGAACTTACATATTATAAGGAGGGCTGGCCTTGGGTGGGTGGGAGGGTGTGCGGGTGGGGAGTCGACATAAAGCATTGACGAGTAAACACCCCTCCAAAAAAGCTCCGTAGGGAAGGAGGTGGTGGATACCATTAAGGCCTGCAAGGTCCGTCCACTCCCGGGGCACTGCGTATGCTATGTGGCGTGGGGGTCCTGAAGCTGTAGCCTAATGGAGAGAGGAAAGAGAGTAGTTAATTATCATACTGGGCCTGGTGGAAGGCTAACACAATGGAGGTCCTGCCTGGCCCACTGCGCCATTTGGGAAGAGGAGGGGTGGCTGGAATCCTCGTTGCTGCCAAGGACCAGGTCCACAGTAAGTACCATATACTTTCAGCAAATACAGATTCCTGTCCTCAGAACAATGCCAGACACTGCCTAAAAAATTCCCTAAACACTGTATACAGCTTAGAATACGACTACAACACTCCCACAACAAACTAGCCCCAGAGCAAAAGTGGTACAGCTGAGACCTAAATGCCTTAAAGCACCCAGAGAGTACATAGCACAAACAGCAGTCCTGTGGCAGAAATATGCAGGTCCTCTGATGCAAACACCCCTCCAAGATAGCTCTGTTTTGAAGGAGGTGGTGGTGGTGGTTACCTTTAGGGCCTGCGAGGTCCGTCCACTCCCAGGGTGCTGCATGTGCTATGTGGCTTGGGTGCGGGGGGGCCCTAGAGCTGCGGCCTTTAGGGCCTGCGAGGTCCGTCCACTCCTGGGGCACTGCGTGTGCTGTGTGGCATCCTTAGGATGCACATATTTTCTAAACCCTGTATCAAGTGATTCATCTTCTTCTTTGCCTTTGTGCTTCTGTGTACTATTGTAACCTTCTCATAACTTGTACAGGGTTCTGTGGTGCTGTTCAGTGCCTTGCTGTAGCTACATTAACTCTGTACCATAGTATGTGGCCTGGGTCTTGCCTGAAAAAAGTCCCTGGGATCAGTGCACCCTACTGATTACTATAGCCATAAATAAATAAACAATTCCAACCTGAATGCAGGATATTTAAGGATCACATCCAGTAAATTTATGATCCAGGGAGCCTGGTGTACATGCAAATCTAGGACTCATGGGTACGCAAAAAAATGTAGTGGGAAAGGACAATGTCTTAGGCAGCAGGAAGAAAGAATTCTGGCGATTCCAACAGGGTAGGTCAATAGAAAAAGGAGTAGGTGACTCATGTTTTAAGGGAGTTTGTCACTGTAAAGAACAAAGAGGATATAAGTGGGATCAGTACTATAGTTCTACTGAATCAATCTGGCTGTGCCCAAATAGAAAGGGGGGCGGGTAGTCACCCAGTGAGGAACAGGACTGCAAAAAGCTCGGTCCAGCTTATCAAATGAAGTAGTGATATGTGCATTGTTAATGTTAAATTCCACAAAAAAATTCTGAATGCTTTTTCTACAGTATATGCTATCATAAATATGTGAGAAAATGTTACTAATAATTTTTTTCTTCTGCAAAATTAAAACTGCTAAACCACTTTATCCAGTTGTGTTAGACACCAGGATACACTGACTATGGATATGCATGTCAAATGTTAACTCTATGCATGCAAGAGCAAAGAAGTTACAAGCATCCACATTTTTGACAGTTTTCACAAAGTTTTGCAAATATTTACATAGTAAAGTTTGGAACCCCTGTAACTTAAACATCTCTTATCTAATTCACTCCATATTTAGATCATTCTAGAAGCATTACAACAAGGTTATCCATACTAATTTACACATGTCTAGCTCCAAAGGTACCTGAGTTATACGTAGATGAAACATTTTCATGAAATTTCCTGAAAAAAATAAAATGACAGATGTTGAGCACATATAATTCTGAGAGGACACATCATATTGTCATGAAATCTGGCACATTGCTAGAACACCTATCATCAAGAAATCATGCTAAATTCAAGATCCCTGACCCAATAGATGGTTAAGGTATATGCAGATAAAAATGTTCATGAAATCTCGCACAAACAAATAACATGAGCACCTATAATTTTAAAACCATCCATCCAAATGTTATGATATGCGTCACATTTGTGGCCATTTACCTGAAGAGTGTATATTACAAATTCCAGCTCCCTAGCTTGAATGGCGGCCAAGTTATAACCAAATTACAAAATTTTAAAAATTCCATGACATTCTGAAGAAATTCTGACATTTTGTGGAAGTTTGCGAAATTTCATCAAAATTCCATGGATTCAGACTTTTCCCATTCCACACAGCATTGTCCTTCTTATGATTTGGATTACAGTACCTTACCCTGTATTCTAAATGTGGTCTCACCAGTGACATGTACAAGGGCAGTATGCCCTCACTCTGCCTGCTGCTGAATCCCCTTGCTATACACCCCAATATCCTGTTTGTTGTTGCCTTCTTGCATTGCGAGGAGTGATTCCAGTTACTTGTGATCACTACCCCCACATCTTTTTCTTCCTCCGATGCTGCTACCTGGACCCCCAGGTCTTAAGATTTCTGGCCCAAATGTGCATCACTTTGCATTTCTTGGCATGTGAAGTCAAGTTGCCAGATCCCCGACCATCTTTCAAGCTTCCAGAGGTTGTCTTATAGGTCCTGGATCCCCTCAATTGTGTCCTTCCTCCCACAGAGTCAGGTGTCATCCACAGACAGGCACATCTTGCCCTTTATGCCTTTCCCAATGTTGTTTATGAAGACATTGAACAACATCGGCCACATCATCGATCCCTGCGGGACCCTGTTGGTGACCTCCTTGATACTGGATAACTCTCCCCCTACACTCTTTATTATATCATTTAGTCAGCTTCCTATCCACTTTGTCATTTTTTTCCTGACCCCAAGATCCTTCAGTTTGCTGATTAGCCTCTTAATCCCATCACAGAATCAAAGGCTTTGCTAAAGTTCAGGTAAATGAAATCTACCACTTTGCCACCATCCACTGCCCTGGTGACTCAGTTAAAAAAAGTCAGTCAGGTTCACCTGACAGGATCTCCCTCCCACAAACCCGTGTTGCCTCTCATCCTGGAGACCATTCTCCTCTATGTACCTTACCAACCTCTCATAGAGTATGGTCTCCATGAGTTTACACACAATCTATGTCAGACTGGCCAGTCTATAGTTCCCTGGCTCATCCCTGGGTCCGCTGTTGTGAAGAAGCACCATATGTGCCATTTTGCAATCCTGTGGCACCATGCCCAACCCCAGATATCCATAAAAGAGGTCTGCCAGTGGCTCCTCGAGCACTTCTGCTAGCTCTTTCAATACCCTTTGGTGTATGCCATTCAGTCCTGGGGACTTGGGTGTATGCCATTTGGTCGTAGGGACTTGCCTGCTTTCAGTGCTAGTAGCCCTTCTCTCACTCTAGCCACATCTTTTACCATGTCTGCCCCAGCCCCAGCGGTACCGGTCCATCTTTTTCTCTAGTAAAGACAGAGTAGAAGTACTCTTTCCATACCTCCACCTTGCTCACTTCTTCATCCACCCACCCATCCCTCTTCCTCAGCTTAACTATCCCATCCTTTCTGTCCCTCTTCTCGCTTATGTAGTGAGAGAAAGCCTTCTTCCTAGTCTCAATCCCATCTGTTATTTGTAGTTCTTTCTGTGCCTTTGATTGCTGCACCACCTTTTGGTCTTGGTGGAGAAGCTTTCTCTTTCCATATCCGAACGGAACCACACTGCACTGTGGTCATAACCTCTCAGGGGTTCCTTTACCATTATCTCATGTATGTGCTCTCCATTTGTGAGCACTAGGCCAAGGATTACCCCCTCTCTGGTGGGATCTGTAACTCCCTGGGTCATGAACCCTCCCTGTATCGCATCCAGGATCACTTGACTCTTGACATAGGATGTGGCTGGTGTACCCCAGTACACCTTAAGCAGATTAAAGTCCCCACCACTGCCACCTCCCCTTTTCCTGCTGCTTTTAGCTATTCCATACATATTTCTTTGTCCCTTTCTTCCTCTTGGTTGGGCAGTCTGTAGACCATCCCCAACCTGATCTTCCTCCTCCTCCTGTTGGTCTGGAGCTGTATGCATAACAATTCCACTTTCCCCTGTTCATTCTCCTCCCTAGTGCATACTATCCCCTCCATGATGTATGCCACCACCCCCTACTTTGCCTAACACTCTGTCCTGTCTGTACAGCTTGCACCCCAGGATCGAGAGATCTGAGTTGTGGTGTGCTATAGCCCAGGTCTCGGTAACTGCTGCTACATGTACCTCCCCCTTCACTTAGAAACAGAAACATAGAAATTGACAGCAAATAAGGACCGCTAGGCCCATCTAGTCTGCCCATTTTTCCAGCCTCCTGTAAAGGCCGCAAATCCTACTTGATCTCCAGCTTTACCTCCTCATTTCTATTGCTAGGGTTCCCTTATGCCTGTCCCATGCATGCTTGAATCTCCCCACTGTGTTTGCTCCCACCACCTCAGCTGGGAGTCTATTCCAAGCATCCACCACCCTTTCTGTGAAGAAATACTTCCTCACACCGCCCCTTAGTGTACCCCCTTCCAACCTCATGTCATGCCCCCTTGTTCCTGGACATCTCCTTTTCCGAAAGATGCTACCCTCCAGTACCCTATTTATGCTTTTTAGATATTTATAGGTTTCTGTCCTATCTCCCCTGTATCTTCTCTCCTCCAGGGTATACATATTGAGGTCTCCCAGTCTCACCTCATATGACTTTTGGTGCAGGCCCTGCACCATCTTTGTTGCCCTTCTTTGAACTGCCTCCACCCTGTCTATGTCCTTTTGGAGATGTGGCCTCCAGAACTGGACACCGTATTTCAAATGAGGCCTCACTAATGATCTGTACAGTGGCATCACCACCTCCTTCCTTCTGCTGGTGATACTTCTCCATATGCACCCATAGCCTTGGCACATTGTTTGGCCACCTTTAGATCATCAGATATGATTACCCCCAAATCCCTGTCCTGTTTGGTGACCATCAGTTTCTCCCCCACCAATATGTAAACCTCCTCTGGGTTCTTGCACCCCAACTGCATGATTTTGCACTTTTTTCACATTAAATTTCAGCTACCACACTCTGGACCATTCCTCCAGTTTATCTAGGTCCCTCCTTATTTTTTTCACCCCTCCCAGAGTGTCCACCCTGTTGCAGATCTTAGTGTCATCCAGAAATAGGCACACCTTCACCTCTAGCCCCTCTGCAATGTCACTTATGAAGACATTAAACAGGACTGGGCTCAGAACTGATCCTTGTGGCACTCCGCTGGTCACTGTCCTTTCCTCAGATTGAGCATCATTTACCATGACCCTCTGTCTTCTATCACTCAACCAATTCCTATCCCAGTTTACTACCTTGTGACCCACTCCCAGTCTGCCCAGCTTGTTCACAAGTCTTCTACAGTATGTGGAATGGTATCGAAGGCCTTACTGAAATCCAGGTAGGTGACATCCGCCACTCCCCCCGATCCACGACCTTAGTCACCCAGTCTAAGAAATCAATTAGATTTGTTTGACATGACCTTGCTGTGAATCCGTGCTGTCTCGGATCCTATGCGCTGCTGGCTTCAAGATGTTCCATGATCCTTTGTTTAGCTTATGATTCCATAATCTTCCCCCACTATTTATTTATTTATGTATTTATTTAAGTACGTATGTAAGAGTTTTATCTATTGAGGTGAGGCTGACTGGTCTATAGTTTCCAGCCTCCTCCCTACTGCCACTTTTGTGAAGATGGACTACATCTGCCCTCCTCCAGTCCTCAGGAACCACTCCCATATTGAGTGACTCGTTGAACAGTGCTCCCAGTGGTGGCACCAGCACCTCCCATAGTTCCCTTAATATTCTAGGATGTATCCCATCCAGTCCCATTGCCTTGTTCACTTTCAGTTTTGTGAGATCCTTTAGGACTCTCTCTTCTGTAAATTGGTGGATGTCCATCTCCCTCCCATATTTGTTCATGTTACCTAACTGTGGTCCCTCATCTTCTTTGTCTGTGAATATAGAACAAACATATTTGTTCAGTGTTGATGCTTTTTCCAGGTCCCCTTCCGCACAATCTCCTTCTTCCCTTTTAAGCCTTACTATCCCATCCCTGGTTTTTTCTCCTTTCACTAACGTACCTATAAAAAGTCTTGTCTCCTTTCTTTACCTCCTGTGCTATTTTTCCCTCTATTTGTGCCTTTGCTCTCTTGACTGCTTTCCCCTGCCTCCTTCTGTTTATCCAGATACACTACCCTGTCCTTCTCCCAATGTGTTTCTTTGTATTTCCTGAAAACCATCTTTTTCACCCTTACCTTCCCCGTCACTGCCTTTGAGAACCATACTGGCTTTCTTTTTCTCTTGCTCTTGTTTACTTGCCTAATTCAAAGGTTTGTCACCTCCACTGTGGCACCTTTCAGATGGACTCACTGCTCCTCCACACTCCCCCCCTTTTGTCTCTCCCTGCCAGGCCATGTTTGAGACATATCTCCATCTTTGTAAAGTCTGCCCTCCTGAAATCCAGGACCTCGCCTTTGTGTGGCTTGACTATGCCACTGTACTCATGCTGAACCACACTGTGCGATGATCACTGGATCACAGGTGTTCGCCCACCCTGACTTCCTCAATTCTGTCCCCATTGAGAAGTACCAGGTCCAAAATTGCTCCCTCCCTGGTGGGCTTTAGCACTAGCTGCCTGAGGCCTGCCCCTTGAATGGAGTACAGGATGTCTTCTCCTGGCTGAGGCAGCAGCTGGGATGCTCCAGTCCACATCTGGCAGATTGAAATCACCTACCAGCAGCACCTCCCCCTTTAGCTGCCATTGTGTGGATGGATTCCACTAGACCAGGGGTTCTCAGACTTTGCCAGATTGGGCCTCCCATATGGTGCTGGGGAAAAGCCCAGGCCTCCCCAAGTCTCAAGCACACCTGCAACGGGCCCGCGCCTCCCCACTTGAGAACCACTGCATTAGCATACACTGCAATGGATAATGAATTTCATGTACAATCACAAAACAGATAAATGAACTGATATTTATTTATAAAGTGTTGCACTGTACATCACAGCTATCATGCAAAACTGCAATTAAAAAAACACCACAGCTATTGTGCAAAACTGCAATTAAAAGACATCACAGCTACTGTGCAAAACGGCAATTAAAAGACAGCACCAGAAGTGCTGGATATCAGTCAGGTAAAGGTGGCCTGTGGGCAATTTGTTTGCAGTCAAAAAAGGCAGCACCAAATGTACTGGATATTTTTTTAATAAAGTCAGCACAAGGAAATAATTTTGCAAAATTAAAAGACAGCACCTTTGCAGTCATTAAAAAGCAGCACCAAATGTTGTGTGTATTTTTCAAAATCTGTCAGCTGAAAGGAGCCCATAAGGCTGTTTTTTGCAGTCATCAAAAGGCAGCAGACATACTGCATATTTTTTTTTTCTAAATCAGTCAGTTGAAGGGAGCCTGCTTTTTTGCAGTCAGTTGCTGGATTCGTGGCTGCACGGTTGAGAGGTAGAGGCGCAAGTCGTCTTGAACAACTTTGAGGTGGGACCTATACTTTGTTTTCCTGGCAGCCAGTGCAGAGAATCCAGATTAACATTTTTGTCGATGCAAAAGGCAGGAGGATTTTGAGAGCTCATTGTTTTAATTCAGGAAATTCACATCCCAGTGACAGCCAAAACCTGGCAAGTGGTAACTGTCCAAAAGAGGCCTTCAGTGTTGGGTCTGTAGCCAGGTCAATAAGGCTTTCCTGCTCCCTCAGTGGTAGGTTATCTTCAGACCTTGGTTTAAAAATGAAAGGATTCCTTATCCACTGGTTACGCTGCTCTTGTTGGCATTCTGGGAAATAGTCACAGAGCTTCTCCTGCAGCCCACGAAAGTGTTTTGAAATGACCATCTGGACACTGTCGATGGAAAGCTCATTTTCCTGCAGGAAATCCTCCAGTGTGGGAAATGAGGCAACCAATCCCTGCTACAGTCTTGAAGACCATAGTTGGAGCTTCTGACAAAATGCCTCAGTCCTGTCCCTTACCATGAACACATTGGTGTCCTGACCTTGAAGGGAGGCATTCAGTGTGTTCAGGCGGTCAAAAACATCTGCTAGATATGCCAGCAAGGCAAGCCATTGGGAATCATGGAATTTTTCCACAAGTGCAGAGCCACAGTCAGCAAGGAAAATATGAACTTCGTCACACAACTCAAAGAGACGGGTTAGCACTGTTCCCCTGGACAGCCAATGGACCTCTATGTGCAACAGTAATTGTTTGTGGTTTGCTCCCATCTCCTCACACAGCACAGCAAAAAGTCTTGCATTTACTGGCTGTGCCTTGATAAAGTTCACTGCTTTCACAGCATCTGCCAAGACTTTCTGGAGATCAGCTGGCATCCTCTTGACTGCTAGTGATTCCCTGTGGATCATGCAGTGATTCCTCATAGCATTAGGGGCCACTGCTTGTAGCCTTTTGACCATGCCACTGTGTCGGCCAGTTATTGCCCGTGCCCCATCACTACAAATTCCCACACATCTGCCCCAGTCAAGACCTTCTTCCATGATGAATTAATTCAACATCTGGAACAGTTGTTCCCCAGTTGCTCGTGTGGGCAGTGGTGGGCAAAACAGGATCTCCTCCAGGACATCTGTTTCTGTGGCATAATGGACATAGACCAGGAGCTGCGCAGCATCAGCAATATCTGTGGACTCATCGATCTGTAATGAGTAGTATGGGCTTCGCTGAACAGAGTCCAGTATCTGTTTCTTAACATCAGCAGACATGTCCTCAATACGGCGACAAACTGTGTCATTGGAGAGAGGAATGGCATCTAGCTCCGCTGCTGCTTTCTCTCCCAGGATTATGGAGCACATTTCTTTTGCGACAGGAAGTAGTAATTGCTCGCCAATGTTGTGTGGTTTCCCTGCATTTGCAGTTCTCAATGACACATGGTATGAGGCTTCCACAGCTTTAGTCGGCGCAGTGTCATGCCTTTCTACCAGGTTTTTTTGGCCCCTGAGTACATGCAGCTTTCTTTGAAAAAATTCCAAAGGTTTAGAAAGGAGGCTGGGATGCTTAGTCTCCAAATGCCAGCGAAGCTTGCAGGGTCGCATGCTGTCCTGTGCCAGGACATCTGCACAGATCACACGTTGTGGCCGAGGTGCCTTACTGGTCCCAGTCCAAGGGAATCCCATCTTTAGGCATTCACCGTCATACCTACTGGCCTTGCGCTTTGCTTGAGGAACTGGTACTTCATTGGGTTCAGCAACAGCTATTTCTTCATGAGTGCGTTTTCTACCTGTCACCAGAAAGTGATCCATTATCTACGATTCAACAGTTTTGGAATTATCAAAAAATGCAATCAGAAGCATCCAGGACATGCACATGCATGCATGTCTGACAACACTGGAGCATTCCAAAAACAGAAACAAAATCAGCAAGGAAAATGGAGCACCCCAAAGTGCATGTCAACACCTCAAAAATTACTCTGCTGCCTCTCATCTGCCCCCATGGCAAAGGTTCTGCCCACACACGAAATGCACAGTGCAAAGCCCCAACTAGCAGAACAGAATTGCAGACCCAACTGAAGTCTTGAATCGAGATCTTTAATTCTTCAGAGAGAAGAGAAAGTAGCTCTGGTCCCTGCAATGACACAGCACAACTGGGGAATTTCTGTTTGTGCATGGAATCCTCAGTTGCCCAGCATTCTTGCCAGCAGGTAGGGGGTGCACAATACCCAGTTGATATGATCACCCATTGACAATGTGTAGCACTACAGAAAACTTGCTATTAATTTGAACCCCACATAGCACAGAAGTTATGTAACCTTCATGCCACCATTTCAAGCCCTCCACCACTACCACAAGTGACAGTTCAGTAGATGTAACTGCTTTGAAGTGAAGGGCTGAAGGTGTGAGCACTCATCCAGACCTAGAGAAGGCTCCCCATTACTTCCAATGAACATCATTAGGTCCTTTACTCCAAAGCCCCCACAGTAACAGAGGAGTATCCTCATTCCAACACTCCACAATTAAGAAACGTGTGCCATATTAACCCACACCACAAATATTCCCCTCCCACCATAAAACCAATGTTATTCTTTGCATTTTACTCGTGTTTCATTGAGGAGCAGGGCTACAGGTGGGAGATGGGGGAGGGGGATTTTGGCACATCTACAACAGACAACCCCCCAAGCCACACCATCAGGCCCATAGCTCCCCCCTTCCCGATGCAGGTGCATCATGCAAATACCCCTGACCACAGAAAAAGGGTGCCATTTCAACATTTCTCAACACCAAGCGGCATGTGACCCCCCTCCATGCAGGCCCATCACAGCAAGAGACATCTTGTACAGTTCCCCCACCCCCAACCCCAACCACACAGGCCCATAGTTCCCACAACCACCAGCAATAAAACAAGATTGCACAGCAGCGTGATGTAACATATGACCCCAACCACCACCACCACGGCCATCGTCCCAACAATCACCAGCAATATAAATACAATAGCACAGCAGCATCATGTATGACCCCCCCCCAAAAAAAACAACAACCCATGGCCTTTGTTCCAACAGTCACAATAAAATACAAGTGAACTGCACAGAGAGGTACAATGTGTGGCACCATGTATGACCACCACCTCAACCCCCCCCATCAGGAACTGGGCAGCAAAACAGCAGCTTTGCAACCAGCTGCTGAGAGAGGAATCATGTGCTGGCCCCACCACCATCTCAAACCCCTCCCCATGCTCCCATGATAGCAGCAAAACAACAGCTTTGTAAATTATTAAAAATAGCTGGCTGCTGTATGTTGCTGCCCCCCCCATGCAGGTGCATCATGCAAATACCCCTGACCACAGAAAAAGGGTGCCATTTCAACATTGCACAACACAGAGAGGCATGTATGACTCCCCCCCAACATGCAGGCCCATCACAGCAAGCGACATCTTGTATGGTTCCCACCGTCCCCAACCCCAACCACACAGGCCCAAAATTCCAACAATTACCAGCAATAAAAATACAGTTACACAGCAGCATGATGCATCATGTATGACCCCCCCCAAAAAAAAAACATGGCCTTTGTCCTAACAATCACAATAAAATACAAGTGAACTGCACACAGAGGCACAATGTATGGCACCATGTATGACCACCACTTCAAACACCCTGTCAGGAACTGGGCAGCAAAACAGCAGCTTTGCAACCAGCTGCTGAGAGAGGAATCGTGTGCTGGCCCCACCACCACCTCAAACCCCTCCCCATGCTCACATGATAGCAGCAAAAAAGCAGCTTTGTTGGCTGCTGAGATAGGCCATAACACATGCTGCTGATGAATCCCCCGTGTCCCATACAAGCAGCAAAACAACAACTTTATAAATTATTAAAAATAGCTGGCTGCTGTATGTTGCTGCTTCCCCACCATGTCCCATACAAGCATCAAAACAACAGCTATATAAATTATTAAAAATAGCTGTCTGCTGTATGTTGCTGCTCCCCGTGTCCCATACAAGCAGCAAAACAACAACTTTATAAATTATTAAAAATAGCTGGCTGCTGTGTGTTTCTACTCCCCCAATCCATCTTTGCACCACCGTTAGGCTTCCAGAGCAAAAATATAACAGCAGGATGGTTTTCTGCTTACCAAAGGAGGGCCTGGTCAGCAAGAGGTACCAAACACAGGTTTTCCCAGTCACAGCTTCAGTAGCTCGGCGTTGTGGGGGCAGCAACTGCAGGTAATCAGAAGACCTTTGCTGTCAGAGGGCAGCAGCCTCAGCGATCGGCGACTTCAGTAGGGGAAGGACAGCGACTTTAGCGATCGGCGGCTTCAGCGTTGGAGGGCAGTGACTGTAATGGTCGGCGGCTTCAGCGGTGGAGGACAGCGGGCGATTTCAGCAATTGGAGGCAGGCAGCTTGCAGGGGATCTCGACAACAAAACGAATCCAGTGTCCATTTCTTCACACGCATGGCGTGCTCCTTTATTTCCGGGACCAATGATGCCAACATAGGAGGCAAAGAGCTCATTGGCTTGGAAACTCTGGCACTGATTGGCTGCAGCTACCTCCCCTGCCATTGGTCACAGTTCTCCTACTCCCAGTTGGTCTGCTCAATACCTTTTTTCGCCCTCAGATTGGCTGGCTCAGGATCCCCTAGCTCCAGCATGAGACATGGAGTGAAACATACAGTACATAGGCAGCGTTTTAGCAGTACACTGCAATAAACTTAGGAAACTCACCGCGCCTCCCTAGCAATGGGCCTGCACCTCCCCAGGGAAGTGCGCCTCACCACTTGAGAACCACTGCACTAAACTCTTGTTCAACTCCTCCCCCCCCCATGTGGGAGGTCTGGATATCACGCACATGTGAATAGCAGCGCCATTGCCCATCTCAAGGGTGACCCAAAGTACCTCTGCTCCCTCCTGCACTCCTTGTACCTCAGTCATTCTAATATCCTTCCTGACGTAAAGAGCCACCCCCTCCCCCCATTAGAGGGCCTCATGTCTGTCATCTTGTTACTAAGACTGCGAGCAGTGAGTGACACCATCCTCCACCTTGACTCTGTGCCTCCCTGCCTAGTTTCTGTATCTTTTTTTATCTGCCTATCCCCTATATTCCCCCCTTCACCCCCATCCTTGGATGCCCTCCCTTGCCCCTGTGATCTCCCTCGTGAATTCTGATTCCTGTCTCAAAGCTTCTATGCCCACTGGCCCACCTGTCCCTCTCCCCAGCAGTTTAAACTCATATCCTTTTCCATGTATTCCCTCAGCTTGTCCCTGAGTACTTTTGATCCCTCCCAATTTAGGTGCAGCGTATCCATCGACTATAGCCCCTTGTCCGACCACCTGTCTCTCCAACCTCCAATACACTTGAACCCTTTCACCTTGCACCAGCTCCTTAGCCAATCTTTAAACTCGTTAATCCTCCTTTTTCTGACTGTGCTAGCGCTGGGGACAGGAATTATCTCTGAAAAAGACATAAAGCTCACTGAATTCTTGCAGTTCTTTGCTAAGTCTGTGAACCTGTTCTGTACCACCCTCACTTCTTCCCCCTGCTAAGTCATTGGTTCCCAAGTGGATGGTCAAATGAGGTTTTTCCTCCCACCCCCCTTACAACTTCCCCGATCCTAGGTTCTGCTCTCCTCACCTCCATCCCTGGTATACAAACAACCACTCTTCTATTCCTTGGGTCCCCCTTCCTCCCCCAGTGGATACCTTTAATTATGGAATCCCCAATGATAATCACCCTTCTATCGCCTGTGGGCTTGTTATTTGACCTCCTGTGCATGCCTGGTGAACCAGCCTCTTCCCCCTTTGTCTGATCTCTGTCTGCCTCGGCTGGATTTCTGTTTGTACCATCACAGTTCCCTCCTACTGCTTCTCCAGTCCCCCTTGTTCCCATCCCTTCCTGGCTACCTTTGCTTGCCACCACATTACCCACCCGATTCCCTCCCCTGACTCCAACTCCGCCTCCCTCCATCCTTTACTACACCCTGACTACTTTTCCCTCCTTGCTCCACTCTCACTCCCTTGCCAACATTCTTTGACTCTGTGTTTTCTTTATCCTCTATTCCCCCACCTGCCTCCCATTTCTCGAAACTGCTCAGTTTTACATGCCTGTTCGATGAGGACCTCTGTATCAGAACATTCCTCTGTTCTCCCACCCCCGTTCCCTCCCCTTTCTCCTTGCGCTGATCCTCCTACCTGCCTACCTTTTCCCCTTACCACCTGCCAATCCCCCACTCCGGTTTCACAATGTCCTTGAAGAGGAGATGTCCCTGGATACTTTGACAACCTCCCTGCATCCATCCTGTGTCTTCCATCCCAATGCCCTGGTGAAGCCCTTACCTGCCCCTTCAGCCATTGTTCTCCCTCCCCCCCAGCCTCTCCTCTTTCCAGCTCCCATCTTAGCCATCTTATCTCTGCCCTGAGTGAGTTGCTCAAGGTATCTGTACACTGGACAGCCCCCTGCTCTCCACATTTTTCCCAGAAAGACTGTGGCCCAACATCTGTTGCAGCTAACCACCCTCCCTTCCCCATCCTGTCCCCTGTATCTTCCTGCTTCCCTGCTACTCCTCCACTCCTCCCAGCTGTCCTGCTGTCTGTGCCAGCTCCTAGGTTCCCACACCCTCCCCAGTTAGACTAAACCAGCCCAGCTACTGTATGTTTCTCTGTTGTTCCCGAGTCATATTTCACAAATAGATTGACCCTATATAGGGTTTTGCTGCACTCCCCTGTTCCTGCTGGTTAATGAAATGTTGATTTTACCTTAGGGTTTTGCTCCTTTCCTATTTGTTTATAAACTTTGTTTGATTTTTTTCTTTTGTTTTGCTCCCACCCATATATGTTCCCTCACCTTGATAGTTGGTACTAATGTGCATAGTTTCCAGTTATGTATTCACAAACACTGCTTCCCGTCCCCTGTAGTGTACATACCTTCTGTACCATGACCAGCATGGCTAGTAGCCTGCAGTCCTCCCAGCAGACGCACTTAGTCACAGACACCACACTCCTGCTTTGTGGCACTCATGCTTCGAGGTCGCTCACACAAGGGTCACTTGGCCTTCTGGGAAGAAACAAAAATGCTCTAGTCTGGAACCCTTTACTTTCTATGCACTTTTTGCATCCAGTACAAAAAAGTACATAGAAAGTAGTACAGCACTTTACACGGGAAACATTTTGCTTATGGAATGTTGAAATTTTGCAAATGATGGAAATCAGCAGAATTTTCTAAAATTCTGTTCCATCAGAAATTCAACATTCTGCATGGCCCTGCCTTTTATTCCTCAATCTGCAGATCTGCTTTGTTACTGTCTTCTGCCCCCTCTCAGTGATACTGATGATTTTTATAGTGTGGTGCTGAAAACTGAGGCTGAACCAGTGACCTTATTTACCAGCCAGTCAGCCATATCCTGGCTGGAAGTGTTCCTTTATCAGACAGCAAATAAAGTACTGATACACTATGAAATTAATAACATCAACTGGCCTAGTCTGCTTGAAAACAAATCAGGGGAGGAGTGTTGGCAAATCTTAAAGGAAACAGTATTAGATGTAAATAAATACATTAAACATATAAAAAAATACAACAGCAAAGGAATTAAACCTAAATTATTAAACAGGAAGATCATTCAACTAATCAAACAAAAAAATAGATCATATACAATGTATAAATATGACAACATGGTACAAAATTGGAAAAACTTCAAACAAAAGCAAAAAACATGCAAAAATGCAATTAACAACTCTAAAAGAAGAATTGAGCTACACCTAACTGAAACAGCAACCAGAGGACATTGTAAACAATTTTATGTGCATATTAACTCACTAAAACAATCAGATACTGGTTTAACCTCTATCATTGAAAATGAAGACGTGATTTCTGACTCAAAACTTATGGCTAACTCCTTTAATAAGTATTTTTGTTCAATGTTCTCTGAACCTAGCCATCAGAACACAACATATATCAACACTGAACAGGTTCCAATTTGCACTAAAGATGAAATAAAAAAGAAAATTGATAATTTAAAAAACTATGGAGCACCTGGCCTAGACAATATAACCCCGTAAATATTGACATTAATAAAAGACAACATCTGTTTGCCCTTAGAAATATTATATAATAAACTATTAAATGCTGGGGAAGTACCTATGGACTGGAAAGCTGCAAAGATAGTCCCCATTCATAAAAAGGACCCAAAAACAACATTAGGAATTACAGACCAATCAGCTTAACATCGGTCTCTGGTCAAATGTTTGAGTCAATTATCAAAGACAAACTATACCAACATATTGAATCTACTGACAATGTTGACACAACCCAGTATGGGTTTACAGCAGGTCGTTCATGTCTCACCAATCTCATTTGTTTTTAGGAAACATTTAGTAAACTGTTGCATAGGGGCAACCTGCAGACATTACTTTGCTAGATTTCCTTTGATACTGTACCACACTGGGCAGTACTTTACAAACTGGGTACGTTAAAGGTAAACTCCTATATATTAATATGGAGTGGTAACAGGCTGACTAAAAGAACACAGAGGATGACTATCAATGGATTATTATCAAGAGAGGGAGAGGTGACTAGAAGACACAGGTTTTCAAGGGTTCCGGAATATGGTAAAAGCTGAGGGGGCTGAGAATCAAAAGGACACTTATGAGGGTATAAAGGACACTTTTTCTATACTAGTTTTTGCCATACAAAAATAAAAAATGGAGTGGCTACCGCCCCCTTCGCCCCCCCTGGTTCTGGCACCTATGCATGTTTTGGTCCCTGTGTTATTCCAACTATTCATAGGTGATTTGAGCAAGAATTTGCAAAATAAACTGATCAAGTATGCAGATGACACCAAACTTGGTGGTTCTTGTGAAACACAGAAAGATAGTCAATCAATACAAAATGATTTAGATCAAATAACAAACTGGGCCTGTGAGTGGGGGGTGATTTTCAGCACTGGCAGATGCTGTGTTCTGCATTTGGGAGAAGAACAACAAACAGTTTAGATACATTCTCAGCAACTCAATGCTTAAACAATCAAACAATGACAAAGATCTGGGCGTGTGTATAGACAACAAATTAGACTTCGGCACACAGTGCACAAATGCTATCTCAAAAGCAAACAGGGTGGCAGGATCAATGCGAAGAAACATCAAGAGTAGGAAGGCTAAGGTAATGCTTCCCCTGAATAGATCCTACGTTAGGCCACAGTTGGATTACTGCAGCCAACTGTGGAACCCATTTAAACAAAATCTAGCCAGAGCTGATAGGGCTGTGATGAGCTACCAAATGACGAAAGTTATTTTCTTGTTGGTGTCATATAGTGCTGTTTAGTCACAATCATCAAAAACTGCCATGCTGCTAAAATCAGTCCTCTTGAATTTATTTAGTCAGAGTAAATGCTACGGCTGCTGCATATGTGTGCGTGTGTGTGTTTGTGTGTGTTTGCATGCAACCTGTTCTGCCCTAGGAATGACAGCTAACAGACTGCAGTTGCACTGTCTGTAATCTGACACTGAGCCTGACTTTCCATTTCATGAAAGCCAGACCAAATATTATGAGTTAACCCCTAGGTTGCTGAAAGAAATAGAATTAATCTGTTAGACTGAGCTGGACAGATACTGGAAACAGCAGTTTAAAAAGTTTTTTTTGTTAATATCCTGAGAGGTTATGAGGTACAATACAGTAGCATCCCCCAAATGCCTTTAACATAGAGCAGCAAATAGCAAAAATCAGAGGGAGAGTGCACTACTTTGCAGCTGTGGAGGAATACTTTCAAATGCCCAAAAAGGGAGTTCCATGATCAGCCGTTTTACAGCTGCAATCTGATCGATGACGAAAGGGCTGTAGGCTCCGCCCACAGCTGTAAAAACAGATATAGCAAGGATAGAGAGAACTCAACGTAGTATAACCAGAATCATTACAGAAGTCAATAATTTATCATACAAAGATAGGATAAGTGAACTGGTGCTATACTCCTTAGAAGATAGGAGACTACGAGGAGATGTATTACTTTATTATGACATTATAAAGACTCCAACCCTTATAAATGAACTAGACATTGCATTTAAAAACCCAAATTCTAGTACCGGGGCATCTCTTACAAGTCCAGGGCAGTCATTTCAGAATAAACAAATGGAAGTCCTTTTTCACTGAAAGAATAATTAATATTTGAAGCGGTCTGCCTGAGGATCTAGTTCTAAGTGTCAGTAAAGAGGCTTTTAAAAAAGGTATTGATAAACTGATGTTAGAAGGTGGAAAGATGACTTACTACCGCACCTTATAGGAGTGCACATGAGCCTTTGCCTTTTAAAGCTCCTTTATAATAGTGACACTAGTAACAATATCCTATATTCTGAAACAACTGTAGCTGTGGTTTTCCTTGAGTTTAGTAAAGCATTTGACCTGGTACACCATGCTGGCATTGGGCCAAGAAAAAAAATCTGCTAACATGAATCAATAACTGGCTAAGGTGGCAGGACTCCAGGGTTACACATAAATGGTTACATATCAGCTGAGGGTGAGGTTGTTAGTGGGGTTCTCTAGGGCTTGGTTCTGAGTCTGATCCTGTTCTCAGCTTACATTAACAAGCTAAAATAAGGCATCAAGAACTGGACAGAAATGTTTTTATTTTTTATTTGTTTATTTTAATGATTGGATTTTGTTAACTGGGTAGGCTCACTGAGAGTTGCAACTCTTCTGCAGGAGGGACCTGGGATAAGTTACATACAATAGAAAAGCATTTTGCTTGATACAATGTCTGATACGACATTTGCAACAGATTGACAGTGGTACTAACATACTAACATATTAATTGCCAGCAGATTAGGCCTTATGGTCTATAGAGTGTGCTCGAACCTCAGATCCCTATTTGGCTGCAAGCCCCCCTGTGTTCCAAACCCTGTCATCCATCCCCACCCCCCCCGGGCCAGGCCATCATCAGATACATTCGCTTTCTGTGTCTGTCCCACCCTGTCTTGAGGCTCTGCATTGTGGATCTCTGAACCAGCTCACCAGGCAGCGCATTCCAAGGGTCCACCACCCTCTCAGTGAAAAACCTCCTCCTCCTCTTCCCCCCTTACCCTTCCACCTTCCAACTTCAAACCATGCCCTCTGGTGATACCTCCCTGCTTTAGTCTAAAGATCCCCTCCATGTTTACTCCTATTTATTTTCTTGAGGTACTTGAAGACCTCAATCATGTCCCCTGTCTCTCCTCTCCTCCAATGAAACAGGCAGAGCTCCTCAAGTCTGTCTCATCGTCAAATCCCCTAGTTCTAGTATCATCTTAGTTGCCCTCTTCTGTACCCTCTCCAGGAGCTGTATGTCCCTCTTCAAGTGTGGTCTCCAGTACTGTACACAGTACTCAAGGTGTGGTCTAACCAGTCCATTGTACAGCGGCAGAATCACTTCCCTGCTCCTAGAGGTGATCCCCCTTACGATGCATTCCAACATCCTGTTTGCCTTGCTAGGCGCTCTCCTGCACTGCTCAGAGTTATTCATACATGCATCCACCATGACCCCTAGGTCTTTTTCCCCTGTAGAGGCCTCCTGCGCCTCCCCTCCCAGGGTGTACCTGTGTTTAGGGTTTCCCCGGCCAAGATGTAACACCTTGAACTTGGTGATATTGAAAATTAATTTCCATGTGTGAGCCCAGATTTCCAGGGTGTCCAGGTTTCATCAGCGAAGAGACTCATTTCACACCCTATACCCTCTCTGATGTCTAATATGTATGCGTTAAACAGGATCGGACCCAGGGCTGAGCCCTGCGGTACCTCACTACCGACCTCTTTAGGGTTCGAGAGCTCCCCACCGATCACTACTCTCTGGGTGCCTCCAGCTAGCCAGTTTTCAATCCATCTGACCATCAAAGGGCCTACTCCCAACCCTGTCAGTTTCTCCACCAGACCGTTGTGGGGGACAGAGTCAAACACCTTGCTGAAGTCCAAGAATAATACATCCACAAGCTTTCCCCTGTCCAGTTCTGATGTTACCCATTCGTAGAACTCCACAAGATTGGTTTGACATGATATACCTGGCACAAACCCATGTTGCTGACTATCCCACCTCCTCCAAGTACACCCCCAATCGTTCCTTTAGTATACTCTCCATTAATTTTCCCACCACCGAGGTCAAACTGATGGGTCTATAGTTACCTGGTACTTCCCTCGACCCCCCTTTATGGATTGGCACCACATGTGCCTCTTGCCAATCCGTAGGTACCCTCCCTGTCTCAAGCGACCTGTTGAAGAGCTCCGCCAGGGGTGCAGCCAGTATATCCGCCAATTCCCATAGTACTCTTGGATAAATGCCATACGGCCAAGGAGATTTATCTTTCTTTAGGGCCTTGAGGGCTAACCACACCCTTTCGGTGGAGATAGCATCATCCGACCCCTCCACCTTACTGGCCTTTTTATCCTTATCCTGATGTGACACCCCTGGGGTACCTCTCCCTCCCTCCCTCTTGTTCCATTTCTGTTGCTCCCCTGATCCCACTCACTACTGCTTTTATCCCCATCATGCCTTGCTTTGTAGATATCCCATCCCCCTCCCTAATGAGCACAGAGGCGAAGTACTCGTTTAATACCTCTGCCTGATCCCTCGCCTCTTCCACCCACCTCCTTCTGATCTCAATCTGCCGAGATGGCCCTTAGTTTTTCTCTGCTCCCCAGTGTATCGGAAGAACCCCTTTTCCCCTCCATGTATCCCCTGTGCCAGCCACTGCTCTTTACTGGACTTTGCCCCCGTCACATCCGCGTGACTTTTCTAAATGCAAGATGGTACATTTCCTTTTCCCTATCCCCTCTTGTTGTTTTATATTTTTTGTAGGCTGCCTTCTTTTCTCTGACCACTAACTGAACCTCACTGGACCACCAACATGGTTTATGTGACCTTGCTCCCTTACGTTTCACCTTAGCGCAGGTCCTGACTGCCTCATTAAGTCCCCGGTTTATGACCTCCCATCTCTTTTCCACATTTGTCATTGATGTAATCCCTTCAAGTGATCCTTGAGAATATTTCCCATGCCCACAAAGTCTGCCCCCTGAAGTCCACTGCCAGTGTCCTAGATCTCTCCCCTCCCCCATGCTTATTTGAAACCAGGCAGGTAGTGGTCACTCCCAGTCCGGGGATCCTGTACAACCAGGTCCCTTACCAGATCCCCATCTGCCAGAGCCACGTCCAGGACATGCCCCTCCCTTGTGGGCTCCATCACATGCTGTGTTAAGAACACATCCTGGAAGCCGTCCAGCAGCCTCTGCTCCTTGGCCACTTTAGAGGACATGATTCCCCAGTTTGTACCTGGCATATTAAGGTCCCCCATCAACACCACTCCTTCCCCTTTTGGTCTACACTGGGCAATGATGTTGTCCAGCAAATCATCCTCCAGAACATCACCCATCCAGGGGGCCTATATACTACACCCAGCTTGACCTTACCTCCTGCTGGGGTTCGTAAGGTGATCCATAAGGCCTCCATGTTTCCCTCTGCCTCTTCTACCCTAGCAATTTCTATGTCATCTCTAATGAACATAGCCACTCCACCCCCTCTGCCCTCCTTTCTGTCCTCCTAAGCACAGTGCCCGCATGTTTAGGTCCCAGTCATGGGTTTTGTTGTCCACGCTTGTGACTGACCGCCACATCCACCCCCCCCCAACAGCATGGCCTGAAACTCTGGCAGTTGTTTCCAAGCTCTGGCATTTACTAACACCACCCCCACCCTTATCCCTTATCCCTTTGTCGAACCCCACCCAGGTTCCTTATACTTCCATCCTTCCTCTGCTCCTCCTGAAACCACCTCCCCAGTCTGTTTCCCCTCCCCCTTGGGTTTGAAGGCTACTCCCTCATCTGGAGGAAGGGCTTCGGTCAGCCCCCTTATCCTCCCCTCACAAGTTTAAACCCCACATTTCTTGAATGTAGTTAGTCACCCCTGTTTAAGGACTTTCTTCCCTAACGGGGCAAGATGAAGCCTGTCCTTGGCGTACAGTCCCTTATCCTTCCAAACTCCTTTCCAGATCCCTAACACCCCCAGCCCACTCTCCTCACCTCACTTCCTGAGCCAGTCATTAACCTTTGTGATCTTCATTTTTTTCTCCACTGATGCCTTTGATACTGGCAATATCTCTGAAAAGGAAATGTTGCATCCATTATCCCGACAGTCTCTGGCAAGTTCTTGGAACCTTGCTTGGATTTCCAAAACGCTATTTCCCTCTAGATCGTTAGTTCCCAAATGCACCAGGAAATGCGGTTTTCCTCCACAATCCCTAACCAGTTCGTACACCATGAACTTTGCTCTGTGCACTGTCAGCCCAAAGGTACTCACTACCTTCACCTGGCTATGGCATCCACCCCCCTGTCCCTCCCACTGGATACCCCTAATCATCGAGTCTCCCAATAACAGAACCTTAACACCGCCATCATCCTTATGGTTACCTCCACTATGTGCTCTCAGCCCCCATCCACCCCTTTATTCGTGATCTCAATTCCATGGGAGTCTTTCTGCCTTATTAGAGACCCCCTTGTCACCCTCCCCTTTCTGCCTCCCTTGTTATTTTGCCCACTTAACTCAGACCCCCCTAAATAGGTGTCCCCTTTAACCCTCTCTTATCCGAACCATTTATCCTGGCCCATGGTTTCCCCTTCCACACCACCATCCTCCCCTTGTAATAGTACCCCCTACCTCCAGAGGCCCTCTGTGGGTCCCTTTACCTAGGGCCCCATCCTTGGTACAGACCCCCTGCTGAAGGGCCCTCTCCCCACCTCCTTGTCTCCCAGTTTCTCTCCAATCATGCTCTCCTCCCTCATGTCTGCAATATGTTGCATCTCCCCCATCTGCTTAACATTTATGTTTCCCCTTCTCCCTCTGGGACTATTTCTATCCTTTCCATTGCCAGTCTGTGATTCCCTATGGATATCCGGCTCCCTCATCCCAGCCTCGGTATCAGTTTCCTCATTTCCACCAACCCCTTCCTCCCCCTCTAGGTTGCTTAGTAGCTCAAATTTATTGTAACACTCTATGCCAGCCTCCATCAAGTAACCTGAGTTTCCCCTGACTACCCCTCTAAACTGCCCCTCTTCCTCCCCTCTTGCCCTGGTCTCCTTAGGAGCTCCCTTCCCACAATCTGCTCATTTAGGCTTCCCCACAACAGCCCCTCCTGACTCTTCCCCCTCCACTCTCTTTATATCCCGAATGTTTACCCCGTACGTTTTCCCCTTAGCGTCAACATCCCTATCTAAGGGTCCTCTGTCCCTAATATCCCCACTCCTGCTTGCTGTAACATAACGTCCTGTAATTTCTGAGCGTTGCCCCAGCCTCCCCTCAGCCCCACCCTTCTGCCACCCATATCCACACCCCTTATCCTTGGACACCCCCAACTCCCCAGCTTCATTTAACCAATATACTTCACTCCTGATAAAGATAGCTGTCTACAGAGTGGGCAGCCTCCCTCTCTCCAGGCCCAATTGAGAATTATTGCCATCCCACAGCCTGTGCAGCCTACAACCCTTCCAAAGATGCCTGCCATGGTGGAATGTGGCCACCCTGATGGTCCCTCTCTGTTCATAATGGCACACACCCCTTTTCTCAGTCCCTTCCCCCTGGAATACAGTCTCTCTCTATACTGACTACAGCTATTTATGAACCCAGTTTCATCCCCACCAATAAAGTTCCCAAGTTTCACAAACACATACAGTCCAGCGTGTGTCCAGTCCCACTAACAGTGTGTGTATGTAGACATCAGGTACCGTATGATGTCACAGGCACACCAGTTCCTGTTGCTTCAAATTTCAGTCATAAACAGAAATGCACAGCCCTTCAATCCCAACCCCCAGTGGCTTTTCAGTATTTAACAAAGCCTACAAAACAGGGTGCGTGGGAGGGCTCTAACACCACCAGGCAAACATCACATTTAAATTTCACTCGAATTATCACTGCCAAACAAGTGTTCCCACACCCAGCATACAAGCCCCAATAGTTACAGTATCACAGCCCAAGTAACAGTTCTAACTCAAAGTAGTAATTTTTAACACACAGAACTAATTTCAAGTATAAAACTATTCAAATATTTCAGTTAAAACAGAAGATAAAACCAAACCTCTTTCCTGAACAACCTCCTACTTCTGTTCCCATAACACATAATTCATAATGCAGATCAAAAAGACAAAGTGTGTTCATGCAATACTGCAGCATACAAAACATCACATTACACTCCCAGAAATTCATGGTGAACAAAAGAAGACAAATCACCTTAATAGCATTTGAACAGCAGTATCAGAGCTTGACACAACAGAAACAGTAACTGCTGTGCTTAGGGGGTATCCTTTGAGTTGCCCTTTAGAAAACTGATATATATATTTATATATATGTACAGCTTTCCTGGATAGGGCAAAGAAGCTTGTTCCAGAGAAGTGGGTCTTTGTGTGAGAAGGATCATTGACTGAATGTGGTCAGTGTCCTGGGAACCTCCAGCAGGGTAGTGAGGAGGAGCACAGATGCCTTCTCAAGGGCTTTCAGATCAGTATATGCCTGAGAAAGGAAGGCAGTTCATTAGCATCTTGTAGGGCAGACAGAGAGTGGGTTAGCAAAGATGCTCTTGGGGGGGGGAGTTGAGGGAGGCAGGGACATTGCAGTGATGTTGTCTGTTAACTGCACCAGACAAAAACTTGCCAATTCTATGATATGAAGTTCTGACTTTGTAAACTCAGTGCCTCTCAGAGAGGAGAGGATTGGGACCCTGTATAGTAGTGTAGGATGAAGGCGACTGCAGGCTACAGACAGACAGACTTCATTACTGGGGTAGGATTTGAGCCTATAGAGTAGTCCCAATTTTGGGGAAAGAAGTTGGTGACATTTTCATTGCCAGACTTGAAACAGAGTTCTTGATCAAGCCAGATACCAAGATACTTCATAGTATCTACAACCTCCAATTGGGTACCCAAAGTAGTGGCAATCTTCAGGAGCTCACTTCCATCAAGGCCCAACTTTCTGGATCCAAGCAACATGGCTTTGGTTTTCTCAATACTGAGGGCAAGATGATTAGAGATAAATCAAGTTGTGAGTTTGCTGAAATCCTTGTTAAATATGGTGATGAAACCAAACTTGATGGACTGTCAGAAAAAAACAGATCAGACACATTCAATTCAAAGGGATCTGGAGAGAATAACTAGACTGGCCAATAAGTGGTGGCTGAAATTTACCACCATTACTGTAATGTACCCTGGGCACAAAATCAAGCTGTAGATTACTATATCAATAGACTGTAACTAAATAAAACCGTGGAGGAAGGAGACTCAGGAATTTTAGTTACAAGGGATCGCGGGCAAAATCATCATTTGAACAAGTAATGAATAGGGCATGCCAGGTACTAGAATGTATTAGACATAACTTTGTCAGCAAGTCAAAAGAAGTTTTTTACCCTCTATACAGATCATTCATCTGACCGCTTTTGAATAATTGCTCACAGTTCTGGACCTGTTTCTTGAGGACCGATTTGTTGCAGATAGAGAGGATTCAGCGAAGTATGCCGAAGATGGTGGGAGGGATAGGACATATGACATATGAGGACAGACTGAATAAACTGTACCTGTGCAGTTTGGAAAGGAGGCAAATGAGGGTTGAATTACATTGTTATAGATAATAATCTAAGACAAAGTTCACACATACAGTTCAAATGAGAAATTCGTATAACAAGACACCACTTATAGTTCTGTTGGAGACCTTTTAGAAGAAGCAAAAGATGGAAATATTTCTGCACCCAAATGTTATAGGAATTTGGAATGCATTTCTGCAAGAGAGTGTTGAATGTGAAACCAAAGTACTGTTTAAAACATATCTAAGATGGCATGGGATAAGCATATGGGACCCTTGGGGTTAAGGAAGGGAGAGGGTGAAGCTGGAGATCAAGTAGGGTCTGCAGTGTTACAGTAGGTAGGGAAAATTGGCAGACTAGGTGGGCCAATTGGTCCTTATCTTCTGTCAAACTCTATGGGCCCAATTCAGGAAAGGGATGCATCTGTCCTGAGTCCCTGGTGTGCCGAACATACAGCGCAGGGGGCTTGTGGCAGATTTTTGGCACCGATCACAATTCTGGATTGGGTATGCCAGATGCAGCAAGTTAGATCAGCTCATCCCTGGCCTAACTTTGCATCCAAGGGCGATTCATTTTATGGGGCTTGTACCAAACCTTTGGCACAAGCTGCCATAAGATGTGGAAAATGGTTGCAAATGTGCCAGCCCTTCATGAATTGGTCTGCATTGTGCCAAAGTGCTTTTGGTGCAGCGGCACCAAGCACTGTAGATGACAGAGGGCTTGATGCCAGCCCTGCATCATCCTTCATGAATTGGGCCTAATATATCTGTGTGTCTAGATATTTACATGTTAAGAGGCAATGTTGAAGGTTATCACCACTGAGTCTGGATGGGCATCACAGCTAATCTCTGTCCATCATATCTTAGTAAGAAGGAAATGTCATGGACTCTACTACCTCTGTGTAAAACAGCCACAACACTGCAACATTAAAATATTGTAAAGGGCTGGTATTCCTTATCACTTGGTTCTCTTCTGTCACCATTATGGGCATAACCTGTTTAGGAAATTTAAAATCTTGGCTTGTCTGCTTGCCAGGCTAAGAACTGAGCACAAATATTGCCCCCCCTTCCCCAAGTTAAACATTTTCTCAAACTGGGCTAAGGTGATCGGTGTAGTTAAGCATCCCTCTGAAGATTGGTGGTGGGGGTACTAATCCCCCTCTTAATCAAGATCTGTTGCTTAGCCTTTAATTTAGTTGTCAATAGCAAAGACAATACCCCTTTAATGCTTTTGGAAGTACAATTGTATCTCCCAGAATCAAAGAAACAGAAAATCTGATGGCTGGATGATTGCCTGTTCTAGAGGAAAATGGAATGAACAGTTTTGACTGCTGAGTTGGTAGAAGAACTTGAGGGACCAAAGCTCTAATATCCTGTTACTGTATTGTTTCTTGTATCAGTATCAATTTTACCATCTCAAGCAAAGTTTTACCCAACATTGCTGCCCAGAAATGCTGTATATAGTGCAAACAATTTGTGCATTTCAGTTGCTGCAAATAGAACTGATACATCATGCTAAGTGTCTCCATTAGAGAACATAAACTTGCATTACACAAACAAGCATCTGAAAGGAGATATCTCACTTATTCGTTTCAAGGATCCAGGGTTTCATTTGTGCTGTATTCCATAAAAAACAGGGGTTATAGACTGTTATTTTCCCAGCAAGAACAAAAGGGGACCAAGTTTTTGCAAAGCTCATTCTTCAATACTCTCTTTTTTTGTCCAGGTCTGAATCAGGATCCAGAAAGAAAAAGAGGCACAGGTGAGTTCTGATATTTCATGTTAACTGAAATCCAGTTCCCCTCTCCCATAAATGCAACTTATCTACAGCATTTGTACCATAATGCAGATGAAAAGGTAAAGAACTGTGACGCTCATGTAACTTCCCGCATGGCTTTTGGATTTGTACAGCAGACTCGGTGGGGTTGAGTTACCACTTTCTTCCCCTGCTGTTCCCTGCTTGGCATATAGTGATCACGAAGCCATTTGGAGCTCCGCGCTGATAGTAACGTTCCTGGCCAGGCCATCAGTGTCACTATCCATCAACTAACTCAGATCCATGCAGGTGGTTGCTTTGCTACCTAGTCCATCAATGTCTAAGATCTTGCTGGTGTCCATGCATGTAGTTATCTCCTCCTCCTCCCTAGTCTATTAATGTCCATAAAGTTGATGGGTTTTGTGCAAGGAATAACCTTCTCCTGCCTGGTCCATCAGTATTTAACAATGTGCTTTGCAATTGTGCACGGAGTAACGTTCTCATGTTCTGTCCATTAGTATCTATAAACATACAGGGGTCTGTGTAGGGAGTCGCTATTCCACCCAGTTTGTCACTTACTATAAGCCCACATTGGTTTGTGCTTGCAGCAACCTTCCCCTACTTAGCCCATCAGTATCTATAAACTTAATGGGGTGTGTGTGGGGACTAATCTCCTGCCTAGTCCATAAATGTCTATAAACTTTCTGGGGTAAGAGCTTTGAGTAACCTTTTCCTGCATGATCCATATCTATAAGTGTGCTGGGGCTTTGTGCTTGAAGTAAATTTCCTGTCTGGTCCATTCTGCTCTGATCCTGTTGAAAAGTAAATCCATTCCTTAGCAAATGATTAAAAAGACACAGCAAATCTAATTAGGTTGATGGCTACTGTTTGACAGTAACCATCAGCACACAAAGCACTAAGCAAGTTAAGTATCTTTTTCATAGAGGGAGAGCAAGTGTGACTTTATCAAACAGGTGATCCTTGATGTATTGATGGGATACCTCAAGTAGGTATGGGAAGTGAGGAGGAGGAACAGAAAACAAAGAACCATAGACATTACCAGCAAATAAAGACCAAATGTCCCTCCAGTCTGCCAAGAAAAATGTCCTACCTATCTCCCGAACCTACTACATGGTTCACACAAGAGGCCTACATGGTTTTCTAAGGAGGTTGGGGCAGCAGTAAGTGCAAAAACATCAGCCTTCTTAAGGTACAAGATTGATCAGATGGAAGCAAGGAGGGAGCTCTACCTTGGCAAGATGAGGGAAGCCAGTAAGGCCAATGAAGCATGGAAACATAGAATGTGTGAGCAGAAAAGGTCCATCTCATCTGTCATGATGAGAGCAAAAGTGGCGACTGAGCTTAAAATTGCTGAAGGGGTGGGAGATAATGATATGGCCTTCTTTAGGCATATCAAAGAAAAGAGAAGAATGAGGGAATCCAGTGGGTGAGAAAGGGGGGTGGGTGGAGGAGGAGTATGGGCAAAAAGTTGATATTCTGAATGAATAATTCTGCTTGGTTTTCACACTTGAGAAGGGAGGTTCACTGCTGGAGTGCAGCATCAAAGTCAAGAGGGGAACACAAATGACAATGGTGATTATCACCAAAGAAAGGGTTGCTGACAGGTCTGAGAGACTTAAAGGTGGGTAACTCCATGGACTGAATGGGTTGCACTAGGCAACAGAAAAGGGGCAAGCATTGGATATCCTGGACCTGAACTTCAGCAAGATCTTTGATTTAGTGCTCCACAAAAAGCTAGTGAAGGGAACGAGGGGATCTTAAGTTGGGTACAGAAGTGACTGGGGGGCCCAAAGGGTGGTATTGAATGGTTTGTACTCCCAGTTCAGAGAGTAATTAGGTTCCCAGTCCAGGGACTGGTACTCTTCAGTGTGTTTATTTGTGACACTGTAGAAGGAATCCAGGGCAAGATGTGTATGTGTCTGAATGACACTAAGGTATGTGGCAGGGTGGATAAAGACAAGGAACCTCTGTGCACAAGCACTGAGGCAATGGTTACTCCAAAGGGCATTTGGCTGGGAAGCCAAGTTTCAAAGAAATACAAAATCACACATGCCCCCACAGTGCAAAGCATCATGGGCTACATATGCAAATCACCACAGAATATTATGCTGGTTCAATGTTAAGCAGAAATGCATGGTGCTGAAAGGCCTCTCATACAGTTTGTAAAGAGTGCCAACAGAAGACATAGACACGTGTTTCGTCCTACTAGGACTCATGAGTATGCCTTGTCTGTTTGACATCCCAGTGGAATGAACCAGCTACCCATAGATAGTCTACCTGGGTTATGTTGTGGTGAACCCAATTAAAACAAAAAACAATTTAAAAGACAAAGAACCTCTGTGCGCAAGCACTGAGGCAGTGGTTACCCCAAAGAGTATTTGGCTGGGAAGCCAAGTTTCAAAGAAATACAAAATCACACATGTCCCCACAGTGCAAAGCATCATGGGCTACATATGCAAATCACCACAGAATATTATGCTGGTTCAACTTTAAGCAGAAATGCATGGTTTCCGGAAGGCCTCTCATACAGTTTGCAAAGGGTGCCAACAGAAGACATAGACACGTGTTTCATCCTACCAGGACTCAACAGTATGCCTCGTCTGTGGATAAAGATGAGTGCATAAAGTACTTGAAAAGAGATCTAAATAAATTGGAGAGATGGTCCAAGATTTGATAACAGAATTTTAACACAAAAACAAGATTATATACTTAGGGAAGAGGCATCTGAGAACTGAATATTTGATGTGGGTGGGGGGTGGGTGCTGGAACAGACTACATAAGAGAAGAACCTGGGAGTTATAATAAGCAACAGTCTCAAGAACTCAGCTCAGTGTAACATGCATATGGAAAGGCTAGCAGGGTGCTGGAGTGTACTGACAGAACCTTTTCAAGTAGAAGGAAGAAAGGGATTCTACCCCTTGTCCTTGGGCGAGTCCACATTTGGACTTAGTTCTGGAACCCTTAACTAAGAATAGAGAAAGACCACCTGCAGGCAGCTCAAAGGAGAGTAACCAGAATAATTCACTCTTAGCAGGGGAATAAGACTGGATTTATTCTCTGGAGCCAGGAGAGGGAGAAGGGGGCATAATTTAAACTATCAGGTATCTGAGGGGAAAAGTCAGAGTGGATAACCAGTAACTGCTTAGACTCAGTGAGGATGCCATTACAAGGAGACAGAACTTTAAACTGATGTTGGAGGGGGGATTTAGAAGAAACATGAGAAGGCTCTGCTTCATGGAGAGGGTGGTGGAAAAGTGACCCAGTCTACCAGAGGAGCTGGGACAAGTGTAGACAAGTCCTACTTTTAAAAGAAGATGAGATTGGCATGTGGGACTGGGAAAAATGACTAGGGGAAAGGATGGTACTAATTGGGGTAATGGGATTGGTCATGCAGAACCATGGGATTAGGGCTCTGCATAAGAACCTGCCAGTGCTAGACTGGTGGGGACTTGGATAACAACCAAACAAATTTGATGAACTCTGAGTCCTTTTCTGTTTTTAAACTTCTGTGTTTTGGAGCCAGCCTGTTGGCGCAACAGTAGCGCCTCCTCTTGTGACGCTAGTGACCGGGTTGAGAATGAGCCTGAATTGTTGGGGGCTGGCTGGGGGGGGGGGAGATTGAGCATCCCAGCAGATGCTGCCCTTCTCTGGGAAGGGGGAGGGTTCCATCTGCTGCCACTATACTGTCCTCTGGAAGCAGGAGATGGTAAGGCACAGCAAGACTGGGGTGGGAGGAGCTGCATTGGCTGTGAACCCTTGCACGCATGGCTTCTGAGGGCTGGGGACTGAAACTGGAAAAAGATGCACCCTGTCCTGATGATGAAGGCCTCCTGGTGCACCATAACAGCTTTTTGCCTGGGCTTCCATGATTGCCACCCAATGAAACCAGACTTGTTTGAGGGTGTATCCCTCCCACCTCATCTCCACCTGAGGTAAAAATTACAGCTCTGTGGGTGATGGCACCTTGAATCAGGACAGGTAAGGAGGACTGATGGCTGGCCTTGGGAGCCGCAAGGACTTCGGGAGCAGAGTGAAGGGGGTGAATAAACAGAAATTACAAAAAAAAAAAAAAAGCTTCTGTGTTTCTATGTTTAATGTACTGCTTTTGAGGGTATTGTGTTTTTGTTTTTAAAGTTTAATTAAACCTTAAAGACAGAAACATTTGCTAAGTGATAAACATCTTTGTTACTAATTACTGAACCCGCAATTGTCTTGAAACGCTGCGTTTAAGTCTTGTGCTACTCCGTAGGTCTAAAAGTCCAAAGAACAAAAGGAAAGACAAGAACAAACAAAGAAAAAGGTAAGAAAAATTGGACAAGAAATTATTCTGTTCATGGAAGGCCCTGTTAATTGAAAGGGCCCTTGTTTTTTCTCTTTAGTGAGTCCCAACATGAAAATGTGAACCTTCTCTTTAAAATGCTTCACTTGTAGATAGGAAAATATTGTAGAATGAACAGACAATAAGGTACTGCAAGACTTAAATATGACATTTCATGATTACAATTTTTCAAAATGCTTTACAGATCGTTGACTTTTCAGTTGGTGATTAGGGGTGTTCAGGAGCCACTCTTAAGTATTTGGATTCAAGTTTGGGCCCCACATATTTGCGATATGGGTGTGAGTTTGGTGGTGGAGTGTAGATAGGAGCTATAAAAGCCCCTTCCCTGCCAGACCTCCAAACCAGGGCCTCAGATCTGATCCAGAGGCTCCCTGCCACCGTAGATAAAACGTAAAAAAATAACTGCTACCCAACTGCATCCGACTCTCTCAAGAACCCCTCACCTCTACATACAACCTTCTGTACTGCTCAACAGCATCATTTATTTATTTATTTAAAAATGTGATAACCAGGTAAGAACCCAAGAACAAGCCTTGTCCATTTTCAAGACGGCCCCACATTACAATTGTAGGGAGGCTTGCAAGCAGCAGTTCATATTGTCCATAAAAATATGGGAATGCTGTTTTTGATTCTGCAAGAGAGTGACTAGACTCTTATTGACTCAGGCTACTGTAAACTAAAGCTACTGTAACTATGGTAAAATAGGTTATTTTTATTTTAGTTATTTTCTGAGGATCCCAAAAAAGATGGCCCTGGCCTGACCACCAGCTCTAGACTAGTCATTATAGATGTCGTTTTCAGGCATCTTCCACGATTGATCCTGGGTCAGCGGAAGTGGGCAGAGTCATCTCGTTTTGGATCCACAAAAAAATAACTAGAGCCAAATTAAACTATGTTACCATTGGAATTTTTAGCTTACACAAGCACGATTCAGTGAGTTTGCATAAGTGGCTCCCTTATGGAATTGAAAAATTGCTCTGCTGTCTTCCTACAGACAACATGCTGCTATAAACACTACCTGCAAGACAATGGGCCCCAGCCGTGTGTGTGTGGCTGTGTGTGTGTGTGTGTGTGTGTGTGTGTGTGTGTGAAGGGTGCAACTAGACCCACTCTTGGGACTAGGGCTGGGCAAAATTCGCGAATTCTAATTTTGCTGGATTTTTGCAAAATTTCATGAATTTCACAACAGTTCATAACATTTTGTGAAATTGTGTGAAATTTTTAAATTAATCATAGCTTGATCAGTTTTATACCTAGTGTTGCATGCATACTATCTGGAATATGCCCTACAAGAATGCCAGGGTTCTTGACATTTGGATGAGAGGTGGGGAAGTTCAAGGGGCTCAAAGTCTTTCCATTTATTATTCATGTGGACATTTCTGAAAATATTTATGTTTTTATATGTTTATTTTTTATTTGAAAATTGGTGACCAGGAAAGGCTCATTTCCAGGTGTGACCCTTGGGAAGGGAACAGGGGATGTAAATACAGTATATAACATCGACACAGTTCACAGTTACAATAAAGTGCAATAGAGAACATGATTTAAAACTATGCTTACAACTATGCTTATCTATGCTTGCAACTTAGCCACCTTTGGATTCAGGTAATTGAACATTTATATGTATACTTTCTTGGAAGAGACATAGAAACTGCTAACTAGAGAGGTAGTTGGTTACGTAAATTGTAAGTTACAGTAGTTCAACATTTCATAATTAAATTATTAATTAAATTGTGTGAACGTTTTCAAAATATATGGACGTTTCTAGCTCCACTGCTATTGCAGGTATATACTCAAGATTTGGCACGTGTACCCATTGTAAATATGTCCTGGAATCGAATTAAGCTGGATAAATGTGGCTTATAATGTGGTCAGGGAAAATGGTCAGCTCCCATTTGTCAAGAAGCCATCAGCAGACCGTGGATTAATACTCAATTAATCCACGGTTGCTCCCTGCACAAATCAGATACAGCATCAGTGATTGCAGAATGCCCCTTCGAGCTGACTGTTTAGTTGCAACTGTGCTATTGTGTTTTGTGTCTAAATATTATGTGGCATGTTTACAGTTTCAGAGTGTTGTATTCTCTTTGTGAATGTAGTGCTGCATGCATTTGTTACCCTTCCCGGCTCGAGTTCTGTGATCCCTGACTGCTTGTAGCCCTTCATCGTTACTGTTACCTCCCCGGAGCCACTTCTGTCTCCCCAACTCCTGCTAGCACTCCTTCCTTACTGTTGTTCACTACAGTTCATACTGTTGTTCTGGGCTCCAAAGTGAATGTTAATTCTGGATTCATGTTGTGGCATACAGCTAGTTTGCAGTTTTGTTCTTGTGTAGTAGTAGCAGTGATTGCAGCAGTTCATTCCCTGTACATGTTCTACATTCAGTGCAGTCACTCTCTGCTCCACAGCGTTCTGTTCTACGTTGGTGAATAAAGCTTGTGTTCTCCATTGTAAAACTTGCCTGTCTCTTGCATCTCTGTCCATGAGCATACAGTGCCCATTTTTCCTGGCCATGTTGTAAGTGTATTAACCTACTCCAGAGCATGGGTTACATGGGGAATGAATCCATGCCTGGGTAGTTGTCGGCACTTGGCCTGTGGCCTCGTACTACAACCCCCCATCCTCCAGCATGGATTAATTCCCCAGTAACTCATGATCTGTTGTGGGTTAATACTTACTTAGTAGTTTATTGTGGATACTTTAGAAATGACTAATTGGCCAAATTTGCTCAAAAATTCATGGATGCATAAAAGATAATACCACTAGAATTCCACTTGTAGAACTTAACTTTCATAAAGCACTTATCACCAATGAAACACTGTGGCAGTGTTGAATAATCCCTGTTCCAGTTATTATGTTATGAAGAAAGAGTTAAATGCAAGGATCTGTTCTATCCTCTCCCATTCTGTCTCTTGTCTGTCTGGTTGCGCAACCAGATGTACTTGTGAGACCTAGAAACTGATCACTCTGATGGTCTCGCGAGTCTCTGCCTCTCGCTATCTCTCTATCTGTCTGTGCCCCTTCCGTGCATCCGATTGGATGCCTGGCCATGTCTGCGTCCCTGCCCCCAGCCGCCCTGTGGAGTCCTGTGTGCCGGGGGTTGGGTGGGGCCATGGACAGGTGGCCAGCGACAGTGAATGCCACTGGTGTGCACCTGTCCACAGGTGCACTGCTACATGGGTGGGGTACGTGCGGATTCCATGTACCGCCACCCCATTAGTGAATAAGCGCCTATAGGATTAGGCAAATTAACACTACAGATGCCTCCAGCAGTGCTTTCTGCCATTTTGAAATTAATTTACTGTACTTCTCTCTCAATGCTGGGAATTTGGAAATCAGCAAACCTCAAGGGTCTCTGCCCACTTTAAGGTATGCCTCCAAGGAACCCTTTCGCCAATATAGTCAGTGAGCTCTCAATACAATCCTCTCCATGGCTATAAATGCTTGTTTAATATTCACCGGATCCTTTTTGTTCTTGATAGATTCTGCTGATATATGGTCCATAGCTGCCAACAGTAAAGGGATTTCTTCATTTTGGTCTGAAAATAATGCATCAAAAAAGCAATACTACTACTGATAGATTCACTATTTAAAACATCCACACTGACACTTTCAGCTGCTATATTGACAGCTCACTTTAGCACAGTCCCATTTAAGCAGAGCCACTCCAGAGCTATCTCAAAGACAAAAACGTAGCGAATATCAACAAAAAGAGTTGCTATCGTGGGGATGTCTGTATGTGCCCCGCACAGGTAAACAATATCCAACACAAACAGCTAGGTACCACACTGATACCAATTTACTGCTTCAAATTTGTTTTTCAGAGACTTAGATGCCGTACAAAAAATGTATTTTATTTAAATACATTTTATGTATTTAGTTTTTATTGACCAGATAAGCACACTAGACAATTAAATGCCTATTTTCAGGTATAACCCAGGAGGTTATAATGTCCATTTAAAACACACGGAGTGGATGCGCAAAAAGCCTCGACAGTTTCATGACTTGTGCTTTTTCAAGAGGACCACAAATTCGTGGACAGACTAGAACATTTAAATACATCAACCGAGTCACACAATCAACATTCTTCACCATTAACTCTTGAACATGTCCAAACTCCCCATTACAATTAACCCACTGAATCTATCCCAGAACAAATATTAAAAACATTAAAAACAACTGGCGCTCAGACTAATCAGTAGTCCATTAGCATCATTACTATTTACATTTACATCATCGGACCTCTTTCAATTCTTCGTTTTTCTCTGGTTAATTCAATACTTCACGTGAGGTCATCTCGTGTCATAAATTTATTAGTGGAAAATCAACTTGAGAAAATAAGTTCATTCTTATCATCAGTAACTATCATAGAAGAAAAGGATAGAGGTTACCAAATACATTCTAGTACACATTAATATTTCAGAAAGGGCTCCAAGCTAATTATCCCGTTTATACACAATTCATTAAAACCAACCAACATATAGATCCAGTAATGTTCTTGTTTTAATAACTTATTTTCCAAGTCTTCTCCTCTGAGGCCATTCACCACCTTTTCCAAATCCATAAATTTGAATGCATCGGCTTCCCCTCGCTCCTTTATGCGCATAGCAAGAGCATTTCTTATATCTCCATGTTTAACGCTACTCAGATGTTCACTGATACACTGTTTAAATTTCCTCTTTGTTATCCCAATGTAAAAAACACCACATTCACAGTCAGTCAAATATATAATTCTCTCTTTATTACAATAAATAAAATCCCTAACTATGCATGCTCTCCCCTTTGCATTACTGACAAAACTATTCTGGTTTTTAATTGAATAGTAATGAAGCTAATGGACTTTAGATTTGTCTGAGTGCCAGTTGTTGAATATATATATATATATATATAAATAAAAGGCTTGTTTGTAAGGCATTCTAAGTATTTGAATTTTTTAAAGCAGTGAATTGGTATTAATGTAGTGCCTAGCTGTTTGTGCTGTATTCAAGAAAAATACCCAAATCAGTACACACCTTAGCTGATGGTGCATTGACAATATACAATCAAACAGAGGGACCTTTACATGCGCAGTTATGTACATAGGTACACAGGTATGGATATCAGGTACAGTTAGCTATTAGAACCACATAATGGCCTCCCACCGATTCGTGGTCAAGCTCCCCAATTTTTATCTCCCTTATATTTTATACTCAGGCTCATGGGATATTCCACTGGAATCTATTTTATTAAAAAAGGAATGTTGGTAGAGCTGAACGGCATTGTGGTGTTCCTCTTCCACATAATTCTGAGTTTAACATTTTTGCATATTAATGGTATCTGAGGAATTTGCATAGCCATTAAGTTTTACTTTTGGGGGGGGGTGATTTGCAGAGAAAGAAACCCACAAACCATAAAACCTTTACTTGTCCCATAGATCACACTACAAGAAAATGGATTTGTGAAGTCCTGCATCCTGATTGGGTACTGGCATCCTACTGTCATGTCCTTGTGTCCAAACACCTCTTTGTGAAAAAAGGCCCAATACCAGGCTATCTTGTTACTTTAAAGATCCATGTACAGTTCTAGAATTTTAAATTCCAAATCAGTCACTATTTTGTTTCTCCACTCCGAGCTGGGTGAGAGTGAGGGAGCGAGAAAGAGAAACATAGCAAGTGTGAGTTAGTCATGGAGAACCAGACATTAGCTGGGTATATGACTTTAGACAGAGAGAGAGAGGATGAGAGAGAGAGAGAGAGAGAGGATGTGAGAGGATGTGAGAGAGGATGTGAGAGAGAGGATGAGAGAGAGAGAGAGAGAGAGAGAGAGAGAGAGAGAGAGAGAGATGTGAGAGAGAGAGGATGAGAGAGAGAGAGAGAGAGGATGTGAGAGAGAGAGAGAGAGATGTGAGAGAGAGAGAGAGAGAGAGAGAGAGGATGAGAGAGAGAGAGAGGATGTGAGAGAGAGGATGAGGGAGAGAGGATGAGTGAGAGAGAGAGGATGTGAGAGAGAGAGAGAGAGGGGGTGGGGAGGGGAGGGGAGGGGAGTTAGAGAAAGCACAACCCCAAGTGAGCCGCATTATGGGCGGACTAGACTCAGCAGGGCAATCAATGCACATGAAAGTCGATCAGTTTGCCAGATACCTAGCCAGCCTCGTGCTCACCTGCCCAGCACCACCTACTGAAACAGGTAAACAATCCCAACAGCGAGAAGACTATTTTAAACAATACCTTAATGAAACCTGTTTTTTTATATTTAAAAAACATTATCGCGGGAACTCTCCTGACCATTTGGAGTGCTCCTTCCCTCTGTGCGTGAGACACTATTTTTCTGTGAAGAGTGTCCGACGCGCATCTGTCCTGGAAACAGGCATGCTCAGGGCAGGTTTTTTAAAATCTGTATATTTCATTGATTAATCGCAGTCAATAATTTATTAATACTGCTGCCATGACCACAGTTATGGTTGTAAGAGTGGTCTCACGTTGTTAGGGCATCAGGACTGCTCACCTTTGGTCTGTGGTTCTCATACTCTAGGAATGCATGTGGGACTATGCTTACAAGCATAAGAGTGGTCTCGGTGGCGGTATAGACATATAACATGAAGCTGTCTTTTTCACCATTTCCTAAGCGTAATAAGACACTCCTGGATGGATAGTGTTAGGCTTTATCTACCCTTCCAGGGGCTATAAGGCCCTCCCTCTGCAGCGCTGGCCCGCACTACACCCCTGGGTGTGTGGGCATAGACCAACACTGCCCATCCTGTTGTGTCTTATTGCTTACTTAGAAAATAGGTAGAACATTTCCTGGCCTCTGATCAGTGTTGGGTAAGTTACTTTTTCTATTACTTTCTATTATGTTTGGAAACTTGTTCCAGGAAGCTCTGTGCAGTCACTAGCAAGGATGGAAGGGTACTAGAAAAAGTAATACACCTTACAATTATAGTTACTTATTTCTTTTTATACAAAAACAATACAAGTATAATAAATAACAATAACAGATTACATTTTTTGAAAGTAATAGGTTAGTTACTTTAGAATAAATATAATCAGTTACAGTTACGTATTTCTTTTGTATAAAAAGACATAAGTAATCGTAACTGTAAGGTGTATTACTTTTTCCAGTACTACTCCATTCTTGCTAGTGACTGCACAGGGCTTTCTGGAACAAGTTTCCAAAAGTAATAGAAAGTAATAGAAAAAGTAACTCACCCAACACTGCCTCTGATTGGTTAAATCTCTTGTCAAGAGGTACATTAATCTGCCAATGAGTGCCACTGCAGCATTCCTTTTTACAAACTAAATCCCTGCACCCAAATAGAATTTTTAAACAAAACTGCTGCCATTTTTCCCCAGTTACTGAGAGAGCCCACCCCAACCAACTGTGGTCTCATTCACCTGCAACAAACTGTAATATTTTCTTTATGAATCTCTCGCCACACATAAGCCACTTTTTTATAAGCATATTTGAATGCTACTGGCAGAACAGAGGCATGCTTACTGCCAGTTCACAGCACTGCTCACTCACGACAGGTTCGTATCGGGACTGCTCCCCATTGCTTTATTTCACTTGTCACTGCTTCCCATTGCTCAATATGAAAGAAAACCAAAAACACAAAAGCAACTTTATGCTGCTGCCGGCCATTTCCTCCATTAATAATTACCCCATTACTCCTGATGTCAAGTCACATTCCCAGTCTCTCTGGCCACCCATGCTTACTACCATCCCAGCTGTTTTGGAGGACCACGCCGCCTATGCTTTGCACTGACGGCATTCCAGTATTTGTACCAGGCACATCAAATGATGAAAATTTGAAAACAAACGAAACAAAAAATGAAAGTACAGTTCTCCACACCTCAAGTCTACAGCAAGACTCTCAAAGTAGAAACCAAAGCAACTGGGCATTGGAGTTATCAGTCCATAGCACACAACCAAAACCAAAAAGCCCACAACAACAACAGTACCCTCTACTGGTATTTCTACCAGTAGAAGGACTATTTCACAAGGAAACAGTTTTTAAACTTTTTTAAATTTTATAACTTTTCTTTTTCATTTCAAAGATGGTTTTTAAAAATATTGTTTTAAGTGCAGTAATACCCTCTAGGGATGGATGGTATGGGCTATTCCTGCCCCTCCAGGGGATATAAGGCCCTCTGCCTGCGACCACTACCGCCCACCCTGGCTATATATGTGCTAGCATATACTGCAGAGTATGCATCTCTGAGCATGATATGGGGAAGTTTGTCCTGTAAAAACGGTATAATTTGTGTATGCTCCTTCCCCTCAAATCATTCAGAAGGCCAGCATAACCCAATGGATTGTTTTATGTTACAGAATATGTAAATTCTGTGCAAATTCTAGTAAATGCTAAAATCATAGCTCTGCAGAATTCCACTGAAGCACAGTTTTGCATTGTTGGAAATGTAGGCCAGGATACCAGGATAACTTTGTAGTTCTATGAAAAGTGGCATGCAATGTTTAGCTTTGACTCAGATACACATTGGAGATGGACAGAAAGAAACTTCAGTTAACATTTCATCAAAAGTTTAGCATCTTCCTTTCACAGAGCTTTTTTCATCCCTTGGAGCCAGTCAGCACCCCCTCAGCCCCAGCCCACTCTCAGCATATGGCTGGCCTGCCCAGAACTCACCAGCAGCCCCCATGAATATGAATCCCTCACCCATGGCCACCACCCTCCCCACACAGGGACCATATCCAGAGCTGCAGGGTCCTGGGTGGCAGCATGGGTCAAGGTGCAAGCCAGTCATCAACTTCTGACTCCTTTTCCTATTTTCTCCCACCGGTGCATGTAGAGGCAGTTGTGTGTACATGTGTAGCCGCACATGAACCACACATCCTGCCATCGGCCATTGTCAGTCTGTTCTACCACCATGCCTTCGGTGGTGACAGCACTGGAATGGGGTGACAACCCCCCCTCCCCAGTCAAAGAGAGCAATCCATCAGACATTCAGTCCTCTCCCTCCACCCCTGGCCAATTGCCAACAACGCCAGTTAGCGCCAGAACCCAAGTTGCCAGTGCTGTGAGCAGTGGCACTACTGTCGAACCATGGGGCTGGCTCAAGTATAGCATCTTTCTTCAACAAGACAGTACCCCACCCAGTAGTGCATTACTTGTTGGGTAGGAGCTAACACTTGGCCCCTGGTGTAGGGTCTGAAACCATGACAGCCTGACCACAAGACAGGGGTGATGTCACCAAACTTCACTGATGCTTAATAAACTTTCTTTCAAACTCCATCCTGTGTGCTGCTGGAGAGGGTGCAGAAGTAACGTGCAATTTTGGAAAGAAACAGGATGGTCATAATTCAGTAACAAATATGCCTGTAGCACACCCCCAAAAGTGGGGTAACACAACATGTGAGGGGGGCACTAGGTTTTTCACTGTTTCAAAATTCGGTTCAAAGGCCATTTGGTGGTGGAACAGTAGTGCATTGCACTACAAAGTGAGTGACCCAGCAGTGGGTTGGGATCATTTGCCCCCTGCTGGTCAGGCTGGGGAACTACTGCTGTTGTCAGCATTTCAAAACCCAGGAAGGGGGTGCTGCAGTCTGCCGCAGCAGCATCCTCATGTAGTGAGCCATGGAGCTAAGGCCCTTATAAGGGGACCCACATGTGTCTGAGGCTACCACAAGGCTGTGTTTAGCACCAGTGTGGGGTGGGTAGGAGGGAGGACCCAGGGAGAAAAAACATGGGTAAAAGCATCTGACTACTGACTGAATAACAGCTCCAGGTACTGCCAGACCCAGTGCCATTGTTGCTGTCTAGTGGCTGATGAAGTTTGACAGTCTCCAGTTAGGAGTTTGGAGGAAGGCCTGATGAGGGACCCTGTTGGAGTAAGGTAGTGGTTAATACCTTATTAAAAAGTTCAGTTCAACACTTTGTTAATAAACCCGCAGCACCACTGAAATGTCTGCCCATTGAACCAGCTCACCAGTAAAATGCCGCTTGGAAAGTAACAGAGAAAAAACCACGCTGGGATTAGAACCAGGAGCCTGTCTCATCTCAGCAGTTAAGCTCAGTTGAAAAAAGTCATGACCTGAGTGCCCCCTGCAGGTGTCTTGACTACAGAGCATGGGATCACATCCATACAGCACACTATTAAAGTCCAGTAATGTGGAGTTCACCTCTAACTAAGTGGTAGAGTTAACATAGCTTTTCTCAATAATGTCTAACTGTGCCAACACCGTATACATTTACCCTTTTTGGGGCAGCACCACACCGTCCTCGTGGCCAACATTATGTCCACTACTGACTGAGCGGACTCATCAGGAAATGGTATTATAAACTATTTGACTTTATTTTACCATGAGAAAAGCTTCATTGAGCAGTGCTCATTTACATGGACGTCTTGGTTAAGAGAGATGACATTACAGAAGGTAAAGTGGCAAAACATATAATACAGGAAATTAACAATCAGTTTATAAACACAGGCCAACAGACAGAATCTAACACAAAGATGAGAGACAACATAAGTGTATCTACACAGGGTTTGCAGCAGAGTAGGCACACTCAGGGAGGTACTAACAAATGCAGCCTTCATCATGTAATAAAGCATAATTTACGTAATATTTTCATAGCATACACATTTGTCAACGCAAAACTGACCGCGTAGAGCCTTAAAATAAAAGGGACTGACTGATGAATTCAGTTTAAGCGATTCCTGAAGGGCATTCCAAGATGTGGGGGCAGGCTAGTTAAAGGTTGTCTTAGCCAGCCCGGTGGCACTGAGGATTGAGGCGCTGGATGCCACACCTCGCACCACGCTGGCAACCCGGGTTTGGGAACAAGCCAGGGCCATCGGGGGTCAGCAGGGGTGGGAGAGGATTGAGCATCCAGAGGACTTCTGGGTGGTTTGTATGGGGTTCCCGGCGCTGTAGTAGCCTCTGGTAGGGACCAGGGGCAGCACAAGCACATAGGATGTCAAAGGGGGTGGGACGATGGCAGTCTCCAGCAGCACAGAAGCATGGAAGATACACCGCCCAGGAGTCATTGCATGCCGCATCCCAAGGGGGAAACAATAAGGGGAAAAAAAAACAAACCCTGGACAAGCATGGTGACACCAACAACAGGGGACCTCACCCCACAGCCAAACAAAGCCTACAGCAAGCCAGAGTGGAGGCCCTAGGGTGATGCAGTCTGTCTCCTGGTTCATTGCCCGCCAGGGGGCCCCCTCCATGGTGGGCAAGCAACGGTCCTCCCCGACTCTGCTTCCATGATGGAGACTGGCTGATGGGACGGAGCTGAACTCCAGCACACATGGCAGATGTGGGGGCTAAGTTTGCCCCAGCCATCCAGAGGAGCAGAAAAAAAAAATAGCAAATAAAGGCTATCTTATCAAATCTCGAACAGTGCCCTGGGACATCAAGTAGAACGGTATTAAGTTTTCTTAGTTTGTACAGTCCCGTGGGTCTCTGAAGCAGACTTGATATGTATGGTGGCATTGAATTCCACACTGCTTTGAAGGACCAGAAATGCAGATTCGTGAGCCTTCTGATCATAAGCGAAGTTCAACCCACTGCTATATAAAGGAGACAATGATGTGTTCTAGCCTGCAAGCCAGTGATAACCTGGCATGCTCTATGTTAAAGCAATCTAGTTTAGGTAGGTGAGAAAATGAGGCACTTCTGTATATGATATTGCCATAATCCAGTAGAAGGAAGGTCGCCTGAACAAGTGGGTTTTTTTTAGCCTCAGGGCTTAAACAAAATTTATTCCTATAATAGAATCCAAGTCTCTGGTGTAACTTTTCACAGAAACTTTCAGTATGACCAGTGAAAGATAACTTGCTGTCCAGCCTCATGCTCAGATACTTGAAGGAATCCACCAGTTTCAACCCTTCACCTGTTGGATGAGGACTGGAGATAGGACTAGAATGAGGGACCCTGTATCCCACAAGTTTCAACTCTTCACCTGTTGGATGAGGACTGGAGATAGGACTAGAATGAGGGACCCTGTATTCCACAAGTGAGAGCTAGCTATACCAGTCAGGAAAAGGAAAATATTTATTAGACTATTCTGTGATATTAGTTTCTGTACTTGTATGCATCCCTATGCATTACATTTCCTCGCCACAGAGGGCAGTCAGGAAATGGCATTTCTTCTCCTGCTTTGACTCCCAAACTAAACTTGCCACTTGTCAGTTTTTTTTACCTGATGGTACAGTTTTCAGGGTCCCAATCCGATTATCCAGTTTTGTTCAGAGATAGTCAGATTTTAAGCCATTCTGAGTGCTCACATACTCTTCATATCATTCATTGTTCCAGCTGTATGTTCAGGTTACAAACAAGTCTTGTCATCAATGTAACAGTATTTTAACAAGCCTTTGTCAATGCCGAATGTTTGCTTGCTGGCATTAGCAATGGAATTGCAGGAGTTAGACAGATGCAGTATAGGAATGGCATTGAAGTATTGAACTGATGCCAACTCCACCCCCAACCCACAGAGATGGACAGGCATTGGGTTGTGCCTTTGGATCGTTGCCCATGACGGTCATGACATTTCACCTCACCCTACCCTTCAGACACTGACAAGTGTCGAGGTGTGCCTTGGGGTGTTTGGGCTTGACATTCACCTCATTCCATAAGGAAATACGCTGAAGTTAGCGCAGTATAGGAGAATGGGGTGAACTCTGGGGGCAAAGGGTCCAAGGCACACCTCGATGCCTGTCACTGGCTGCAGGGTGGGGGTGGGGTGGAATGGCATGAACATTACTGTTGACAGTCCCAAGTCACACCCCTGACGCCTGTAAGTTTCTACAGGGTAGGGCTTTATGGTCAAAAACCCTAACGTCCTGGGTGTTTCTTGGTATTTTTACTGCAAGTTTTCCACATGGGCTTTTTGTGACCCTACTGCAAGAGCAGTGACACTATCAGTTATGCGAAAGGTGATTTTGCACAGCGACAGCGCCATTTGGCGCCACAGGTGCGAAAATGCATTTTGAACAGGATGTGAAAAGTGACAGGTATACTGTTCATGAGGAGGTGTAAAACATGGCATTGCTGAAAATCTGGAGTGAAAATATAAAAAAAAAAACTGGTGAAATCACGAGTGTGCGTAGAAACTGCGCAATGTACACCTGTAATGTAATTAGTTTGGGGATTTTTTTACAGCAGATTTTCAACACAGGCATTTTGGGACTTCCACTCATGAACAGTGTCACTGATTTTCTTAATCTGTCCTGAATACTAATTTCCCACAGCAACCGCGCTATTCTGTTCCAGAAGTGCGAAAACACATTTTGGCCAGGGAATTAAAAATGACAGCTATACTGTTCATAAGGAGGTGTGGAAAAATGTCAGTGTTGAAAATCTGGACTGAAAATATTACAAATTCATGAACTTACGAGAGTACGTGGAAATTACGCAATGCACGCTTGTAACACAGTCATTTTATGGACTTTTGTCACCAGATTTTCAACATAGCCATTTTAAGACCTCTGCTCATAAACAGTGTCACTGTGATTTTCTTAATATGTCCTGAACATTGATTTCACACACTGACCCGCGCCAATATGCGCTACATGTGTGAAAACACATTTTGGGCAAGATATGAAAATGACAGCTCTACTGTTCATAAGGAAGTGTGATAAAATGGCAATGTTGAAAATCTGGGCAAAAATATAAAAAATTCTCAAAGTTATGGCGTGCATAGGAAATCGCACACTACACTATAAAGAAGTAATTTTGGGAATTTTTTCACCAAATGTTCAACATAGGCTTTTTGGGGGCCTACCTCATGAAATGTGACACTGTCGTTATGTTAATCAGTCCCGGAAGGTGGTTCCACGCAGTGACTGCAAAATCACCTTTCGGGACTGAATAACAAAATGAGAGTGACTGAGTTCATGAGGTGGGGTCCCATAAAGCCAATGTTGAAAATTTGGTGAAAAAATTTCCAAAAATGGCCGAGATATGCACCAAAGTTTAAAAAAAACATTTATGCCATTATACAGCTTTCCGGCATCTGTTCAGTTCACGGTTGGCTTTGAAGAGTGCAGACATGTTCCCGGTCCACGAAGATCATTGTGCCCGGCCTCGGAGGTAAGTATGGGGTGAGGGGGTGGGAGTGCATGAGGGTGGGCGTGGGTTGGGGAGGGTGGCAAGACAGTCAACTAGGGACCGTTTTTCTTGTAGGTGTAGATTCCAGAACAGGCAGGGTCCCAGCACCTATGCCCTGCGACTTGCGGCAGCTCCAGGGTTGCACCACAGGAAGGGCACACCTGACCTGGATGCTGCAAGCCACAGCGATGCCCACCCACAGGGCGCAAGCCGTGCATGGCACTGCCCCCCACAGCCACTCACCAGGACACCACAGCAATGCCCCACAGTACTGGGGAGGTGGTGGGGTGCCATTAGACAACCCAGGGTGCATGGCAGGCAGGGGACATGTACTGCCCTGTGGGGCACCGCTTGGGGATGGGGCACAGACATGCCAGCTGCCCACAGAGGGCAGCTCTGCCCCCGGAGGGTGTGGTGTGGACCCATGTGGAACCATGGGGGGGTCAGCTGTATGGGCGCCAGGTATGGAGGTGCAACCCTGGTGGAAGTAGGTTATGGTTAGACCAGCTATTAGTTGGTCTAACCATACTTATGCCATTGTCTGCCGGGGTCCCTCGTGGAATAGCGATATGCCATTCCATTGGCCACGGACCTGGAATAGGGCTGTGAGAGTTGCTGGAAACCCCCTTGCACCATGTTGCAGGGGGTTTCAGGCATAGAGTGTGGTGTAGCCAGCCTTTGGCACAGGCAGCCTGCACCATGTCACAGGCCACCTTTTGGAATAGTGGGCAGCGTAATACATGTCACAAGGTGCAACTTGCACCATTGGGTTTCACGCAAGTCACCTTGCGACATGTGTAACCCGTCTTGGAATCGGGCCCATTGTCTTATACTGCTCCATCAAAGTCTTCACTGACATTACAAATGACTTTGGAGGAGGAACAATACACAATCACTCTGAAAAGGGGCGCGCTTAAGGGCAGAGATTAGTGAGTGGTTTAGTATTCATTTTTTGCCTCATCCAAAGGTGGCAACCCTATCTACAGCAGCCATTGCTGCATTACAGTTTCAATAATAAGGGCACAGCAGCTGAATAATGGTGAAGGCTCCTTGAAGGACTACTGAAACTGGTGGCTATGACTTTCGGTTAGAGATTTTCAATTTGGAACATTTGACTCTGCCTTTAGTGCAGTGTATTCAGATTTGCTTTTTTCTGGTGACTCGGGTTTGTGTTCTGGCAAATTCTGCTCCATTTAACAAAATAATACCAAATCGAGCAAAATAGACCCCTGTATCTGCCGCCCCCCCCCCACCTTGACACTAACAAACTCACAAACCCATCTAATTCCCCACCCAGCTGGCAGACCCCCAAACACACAAATTCCTAGTACTGTACTGGTATTCAGTGTGCTTGGGTCCCTTATCTGCCAACACCTCTCTCCCAATGCAGCTCTGCAGATCTGTGAGGAATAGAGGGGATCTGCTGGGCTCTTCTTGTAGTCTGCCAGCTCTCAAGCTCGGCTGCAGCATAGATGTCTTTGTCAGCCACTTCAAAAAAAGATGCACAAACATCGACGTGTTCAGGTGTTTTTGATGCATCCCTACTTTTGGTCTTCAAAGGGGTACTGCAGTAATATCTCCCACAATGCAATTGTAAATATTCTGTGTTGTAACTTCTTCACATTTTTGTGAAATAAAAGTAGATGGGTGCAAACATCTCTCTGCCTCCCCAGTGTCTAAAAAGTACCTTTCTGAATTAGGGGAGATAATACTGTCCCGTTTCTGATGTCTCCCCTTGCCTTGGTCGATTGGTACCAGCATTAGCAGCGTAAACGTTCGCTTCATATCTGTTACTGTTTTTGGGCAACTGTAGTGGCAGATAGGAGTCCTCTGTATCTTAGCCATCAGCTGCATCATCAGAGTGCTGGCTGTGGGGGACTCAGGGACAATAATGGCAGGTGGGGGGGGTCACAGGATCAACCAGATAAAGTTCAAGATTTGAACAGTGCAAGATATTTAAAAAATGTATGGCTGGTGCATTTTGCTAATAGGAACCTACAGCTGCCATGTTTTTGTGTGTACATTGCTGAGAGTTCCCTTTTAAATGTGGAAGTTAAAACGGTTAGCATTACTGACGCACATTGAAGTTGAATGAAAAATCACACAAAACAGTTTAAAAAGATTATGAAAAGTAGTGTGAGAGCAACAGAGTATTAAATGTGTAAAAACAGAATGTGCTAGTTAGAAGTGTATGCATACTACCTTTTTATTACTGAAAGACCCCGCACAGAATGTTGAATACAGTTGTTCATGAATTGGGGGGCTAAATGGCCTGCCATAGCCTCACGACAGAATGCACACCACGGGAGACATTGCTATGGTTCTGTTGCTCACAGTCTGAAGAAGTTTGGTCTAGTGGTTCGTACTCCAGCTTGAGAACTAGCAAATCTCAGAGTTAAACCCTGCTAGAAACAAAGACTCACTGTATGACCTTGAACAAGTTACTCACAGTGTTCCAGTCTACCCAGCTGCAGAAATGGCTAGAAGCAGGAATTCGCTAGAAACAAGCTGTTGCATCTCAGCTGGCCTATCTTGGGTAAAAAAAATGTAAAAAAAGACCAAACTGCATACTTCACAACTGCCCTTAATCTTCAAGGAGGTCCCAGATTTTGCCTTAAAGAATTCCTCATTTCCTCCTGAAATTTGCATACCAATCAATTAAGAATAGGGATTTGAAACGCACAATAATTTCAAACTGTATAGTCACTGTAGTGCGGTATGAGGAGTGGAAAATATAGACCCTAAGTCCTTTCTACTAACACAGTGCTGTGTTACTAGGTTACTATGCTGTATTATAGTTACTAATGGTGCCTCGATGGTGCTTTTGATTTTTCTAATGGGATCTGATGGATAGTCCAGCCATCCATTGCCGGATCCGAGATCATATCTGACCCCATTCGGATTTTGGATCCAGGGTCAGATAGTGGGACCCCTTTGATCCTGGATGGTCACATTGAATAGCTGGCATCCTAATGGATCTTAGGTGACAGGATCCAGTAGTCAAATACCAATGGTATCTGATGCTATTTGGTATCCCAAAAAATCAATGATATCCAATGGTATCCAGTTCCATCGGATGCTATACAAGCAACACTAAAAGTTACTCTCTTGTTCTCCTCCACAAAATGTTTTTACACAGAGCCACTTACTCATACAAACAGCAGCAATAGACATGGTCAGATATTCCCAGATACTTCTACAGAGATTCTCTCTGGTGGCCGTACAGTGGTACTGCAGATGGGTGTGGAAGTTCTCTGCAGACACCACAGAAATTTCTGGAAATATCTGACTATGTCAACTGCTGCAACTGTTAAGCCTTGTTCCTGATCTATGATTGTCAGGCAGGGGTTTGCAAGATATGAGTGTGAATGCTTTCCCTTTTAGTGTAACAAGGTGCAGTATTACTAATATTATTATGTAACAGGAACTCGGGACAAACAGATCTGCCATGGGGCATTGTTTCCTACTAAATGAAGTGCTGTCTGAAATATTTGGGTGTGGGAGGATTTGAATTTAAATTGGGTCATTACTGCTCCGTTTCTCCTCGACAGGTCTCCCAGTGAGTCAACAAGGCGAAGAGTTCACTGTCGGGGGAGTTGCTGCAGCCCTCGCAGTGCCTCACTGTCATCTACGTACAGTTCATCAAAATCTCCCAGTAGGTAAGCTGAAGGCCACTGACTAAAGTGCGAGTGTGATCCCACCAGTCAAAGGGCGAGCTCCTCCTCCGGAAACACAAAGCATTTGATATTTATAATAATACAGCATTGACAATGAAGATCCCTCCAGCTCTACTCAAAAAAGAAAAGATCTTGATGCTGTTTCCATTCTGTTTTGTGTGTGAAGTGATGGGCGAACCACAAAAGATTCTGGAAGCATTTTGAGAAGCCATATAAAAATTTATCTGAGCCTTATCATGGCATTGTTTTATTGATTGAAAATACCAAACCTTGGGCACAATTCACAAAGCGTCTAGGAATGCCGCACGCTCCGTGTGCGCCGAACATTGGGTGCAGGCGACTAGCAACATTCCTGCCAGCGATCAGGATTCTGAATCCCGTGAGCTGAGTGCCATAAGTTAGCTGGTCTGACTTGCGTCAACCTCAGGCATCCTTTTTGCAGAGCTTGCGCCAAGCTGCCATAATCGGGAAAATTGTTGCAGATGTGCCCAAGCTTCCAGAATTGGGCGCAGGTTGCAGCAAAGTATTTGGCACAGCCGCAGCAAAAAATGGGTTTTATTCACAGCATGACGCAAGTCCTGCATTCTCGACTGTGATTCGGACCCTAGTTTAAACTTCTTTTTCCACTCGTAAACATTTGACAGAGAAATGAAATGATGATAAAAACAACTTAAGAGCTGTACTACGTAATGCCACTGTAAGAACAAACTGTATAATGAACCTCAAGGAGGCACCGACTGCCACATCCTGATTGGTTCACTAGCATCTTTGTCCTACAGAAAATGGATTGCTTGAGTAAACTGAACACCAGGAGGGCTTCCCCCTGTGAGAAGCAGCTTTCAGCTTGTCCTGCTGTGCAACTTTTTAAAATTAAAATAGTGCTGTTTTTAGTATTATTTTAATTTAAACAAGCATTTGTCAATGCTGAGTGTTGCTTGCTTGTATGTGCTGTTTAGGTATTTGGAAGTGATAGCTCCATGCCTTCCTCCCAAGACATCCACTGCGTCTTTTCACTCAGTATTCACAGAAGAGTGGGAGGGGCAAGGGCCACAGCAGCACAGCAGTTGCCAAGGGGGTGAAGAGGTGGACAATAGTCCATTCAAAGGCAAAAGAGTCCTGCAGGAGCTCACTAAATTGAAGGTGGACAAAGCAATGGAACCAGATGGCATACGCCCAAGGATATTAAGAGAACTGCAAAGTGAGATAGCAGTACCTCTGGCAGCCATGTTCACTGAGTCATTCAACATTAGTGAATTGGAGGAGGGCACATGTGATCCCTCTACACAAGTCCGGCAGCAGGGAGGAGGCAGGGAACAATAGGCCGTTCAGCCCCACCTCAGTAGTGGGGAAGATCATGGAGACATTGCTTAAAGAAAGGATAGTGGGGCATCTAGAAGCCGTCGGAGTCCAGGACCATAGACAACATGGATTCACAGTGGGGACATCATGTCAGACAAATCTAGTTGATTTCTTTGACTGGGTGACAAAGGAAGTGAATCAGGGTGGGGCAGTGGACAACGCTTACCTTGATTTCAGCAAAGATTTTGACACCATTGCACATAGGAGGCTGATAAACTAGCTGGGTAGGCTGGGCATGGGGGAAAGGGTGGTAAACTGGGTTAGAAACTGGTTAACAGACAGGAGGCAGTGAGTGGTGGTAAATGGTGTGCAGTCTAGGGAGAGGGCATGACCAGTGGGGTGCTGCAGGGATCGGTCCTGGGGCCAGTCCTGTTCAATGTCTTCATTAGAAACATTGCAGAATGTCTGAAGGGAATTTTTTCACCAAATTTTCAACATAGTCATTTTAAGACCTCTGCTCATGAACAGTGTCACTGTGATTTTCTTAATCTGTCCCAAACATTACGCACACCGAATGCGCCATTGTGTGCTACATGCACGGAAACACATTTTGGGTGACATGTGAAAAATGACAGCTGTACTGCTCATAAGGAGGTGTGGTAAAATGGCTATGTTGAAAATCTGGAGTGCAAATATTAAAATTTGCGAACTTCACAGTCTTGTGGGAAGCTTCTGCGCAACACGCTCATAAAACAGTCATTTTAGGAATTTTTCACCAAATTTTCAAAATAGCCATTTAAGACCTCTGCTCATAACCAGTGTCACTGTGATTTTCTTAATGTGTCCCATACATTGATTTCGCACACTGACTGCACCATTGTGTGCTACATGGGTGGAAACATGTTTTGAAGTGAGATGAGAAAATGGCAGCTGTACTGCTCATAAGGAGGTATGGTAAAATGGCAATGTAGAAAATCTGGAGTGAAAATATTGCAAATTTGCAAACTTGCGGCGTGCATAGGAACTGCATAGCGTGCGCTCCTAAAACAGTAATTTTGGGAATTTTTCAGCAAATTTTCAACACAGCCATTTAAGACCTCTGCTCATGAACAGTGTCACTGTGGTTTTCTTAATGTGTCCCAAACATTGATTGTGCACACTGACTCGCCATTATGCGCTACATGCATGGAAACACATTTTGGGTGGCGTGAAAATGACAGCTGTACTGCTCATAAGGAGGTGTGGTAAAATGGCAATGTTGAAAATCTGGAGGAAAATATTACAAATTCCACGAACTTACACAGTGTGTGTCACTGCACAAGCACGCTAAGTAAAACAGTCATTTTAAAATTTTTCACCAAATTTTTAACATAGCCATTTAAGACCTCTGCTCATGAACATTGTCACTGTGATTTTCTTAATGTGTCCCATACATTGATTTTGCACACCGACTGCGCCATTGTGCACTACATGCGCGGAAACACATTTTGGGCGAGATGTGAAAAATGTCAGCTGTACTGCTCATAAGGAGGTGTGGTAAAATGGCAATATTGAAAATCCAGAGTGCAAATATTAAAAATTTGCGAACTTATGAGCGTGCGTAGGAACTGCATAACGCACGCTCGTAAAACAGTTTTAGGAATTTTTTCACCAAATCTGCAACATAGGCTTTTTGAGAGCCCACCTTATGAACACTGGCAGTGACCGCGAAATCACCCTTCAGGCCCGATTAATGCCATGACAGTGACAGAATTCGTGAGGAGGGGTCCCAAAAACCCCATGTTGAAAATTTGGTGCCAAAATTCAAAAAAATGCCTGAGATATGCAGCAAAGTTGAAAAAAACCCTATGTACCCCAATATACAGCTTACCAGCATTTCCTCAGTTCGCAGTCAGCTTTGAAGAGTGCAGACGTGTTCCTGGTCCACCGAAGATCGTCGTGCCAAGGTCTGGAGGTAAATATGGGGTGGGGGTGTGTGGGGAGGCAGGGTGCGCAGTGGGTGGGTGTGGGTTGTGGGGGGTTCAGGGAGAAGCGCCGAGGGACAGTTTTTGTATTTACAGATTTTTTTTTTTTTTTGACAAGACGACGAGGGACGTTTGCCACACTGGGGTGGGCTCCCAGCGTGGCAGCTGGAAGGCTGTTTGTGGGGGGCCTGGAGCCAATGGGGGATTGGGCACCCCCGTCGGCCATAACAATGTTTGCCATGTTGGGGTGGGCTCCCACCATGGCACCTGGAAAGCTTATTTTGGGGAGGATGTGGAGCCGATGGGGGATTGGGCACCCCCGTCGGCCATACAGTATGTGCGTGGGGAGGGGGAGCGCATGAGCATTCAATATGCATGCGTGCGTGCGTGTGGAGGGGGGAGCACTGCTCAGTGAAGCGGAGCACTCCCTTTCAACTGTATAGCACTGCGTTTTCAACTGCTGTCATAGACAGCTGCAGCGTTGATTGGAGAACTGCAACCACGCCTGCAAACACACTGACTGAATTGGAAGACGGCTGCCACACCTCTGAAAACTCGGATGATGGCACTATGTTTCTTGCACATGCGTGCAAGCAAACATAAAAATGGTAAAGGTTCTGGTTCTGGAAGGTTTTGAACTAATCCATACCAGCTCTCCCCATCTCTAGTTCCTTGACATTCAATTTTCACTCAATCATAGTGACCTGTTTAACACAGAAACATAGAAACATAGAATTGATGGCAGATAAGAACCTAATGGCCCACCTAGTCTGCCCATTTTCCCCTACCTGTTGCATATAGCGCAGATCCTAAATGATCTGTGGCTTACCCTCGCTTTCCTATTGCTAGAGTTCCTTTATGTCTATCCCATGCATTTTTGAATTCCCCTACTATTTTTCCCCCATGACCTCCACAGAGAGACTGTTCCATGCATCCACCACCCTTTCCATGAAAGAATGCTTTCTCATGTTACCTGAGTCTACCCCCCTCTATTTCCATTTCATGACCCCTTGTTCTTGAACACCTTTTTTTATGAAAGATGCTACCCTCTTGTACCTTATTTGTACCCTTGAGGTATTTGAAAGTCTCTGTCATATCCCCTCTCGCTCTTCTTTCTTCAAGGGAGTACATATTGAGATCCTCTAGTCACCCCTTATATGGCTTCTGGTTCAGCCCCTGCACTGTTTTTGTTGCCCTTCTCTGAATTGTTTCTGCTCTGTCTATGTCCTTCTGGAGATACAGCCTCCAGAACTGGATGCAGTACTTTAGATGAGGTCTCAACAATGTTCTGTACAATGGGCACTGTCACCTCCTTCCTTCTGCTGGTGATACTTCCTATTCAGCCTAGCATTCCACTGGCTCTCCTCACCGCTTCTCACATTGTTTGGCAACCTTTAGGTCATCAGATATGATTACCCCCAGGTCCCTTTCCTGTTTGGTGGCCGTCAGTACCCCCTCCCACATCATGTACTCCTTCCCTGCATTTCTGTGCCCCAAGTACATGATCCAGAACTTCTTTGCATTGAATCTTAGCTGCCGCATCCTTGATCACTTCTTAAGCTTGCTTAGGTAGGTCCCTTCTCATTTTCTGTACCCCTCCTAAAGTGTCAACCTGTTGCATATCTTCATGTCATCTGCAAAGAGATGTACTTTCTCTTTCAGTTCTTCTGCAATGTTGCTTTTGAAGAGATTAAAGAGGACTGGTCCAAGCGTTGATCCCTGTGGGACCCCACTGGTTACCCGCTGTCTTTGGATTGAACTCCGTTCACCACCACCTTCTGTGTCCAATCACTCAGCCAGTTTTTGACCCACGTTACCACCCTGGGGCCTACTCCTGGGCTGCCCAGCTTGTTTGTAAGCCTTCTATGTGGGACGGTGTCAATGGCCTTGCTTAAATCCAGGTAGGCTACTTCCACCACCCCTCTCTGATCCATGTCACTAGTCACTCATTCAAAGAAATCTATCAGGTTTGTTTGACATGATTCCCACTGTGGATCCATGCTGTCTCAGATCCTGTGCTCCACTAGACTTGAGATGTATCACAAAGCTTTCCCTGTGCCTACTTTTGTGGAGAGGGACTACATTCACCCTCCTCCAGTCCTTTGGTGCCTCGCCTGTTTCCAGTGATCTGTCTAACAAGGCTGTCAGTGACGCTGCCAGCACCTCCCTGAGTTCTCTTAGTACTCTGGGATATATCCTGTCTGGCCCCATTGCCTTGTCCACTTTCAGATTAGTGAGTTCCTTTAGGATGCTCTCCTCCATAAATGAACTAATGTCCACCTCCCTCCCTCCCAGTGGTACTTCTATCCCCTAGCTGTGGTCCCTCCTCTTCCTCCTGTTTTGTGAATACTGAACAAAAATATTCGTTCAGGATTTCTGCTTTTTCTTGGTCCCCTTCTGCACACTCCCCTCCGTCCCTTTTTATTCTCACAATTCCACCCTTGGTCTTTTTTCTTTCATTAATGTGCCTGAACAAGTTCTTGTCCCCTTTTGTTATTGCCTGGGCTGTTTTTTTCTTCCATTTGTGCCTTTGTGCTCCTGACTGCTTTCCCTGCTTCCCTCTGCTTTTCCAGATACAGTTCTTTGTCTCCTTCCCTCTGTGTTGCCTTGTACCTCCTGAATGCCCCCCCTTTGCCCTTACCTTCTCAGCCACTTCCTTAACCGTAGCATTTTATTCTTTCTCTTTGTTTTGCTTACTTGCCTAATGTGATGGCTTGTTACCTCCGCTATGGCTCCCTTAAGATTCTGCCATTGTTCCTCTACCTTCCTTTTCCCTTTCTCTGTCAGTGATTTCCTAAGATATGCCCCCATCTTAGCAAAGTTGGCTTGCCTGAAATCCAGTACCCTTGTTTTCATATAGCTTGACTCTTCCACTGTTCTCACATTGAACCACTCCATACTGTGATCACTTGATTCCAAGTGGCTCCCCCACTTTTACATCAGTACTTCTGTTCCCATTGGTGAGTACCAGGTCCAAAGTGAGTCCCTTTCATGTGGACTCTATCAGTAGCTGTCTGAGGCACGCCCCCTGCAGCGCGTCCAGAATGTCCCTGCTCCTGGCAGTAGCTGCTACCTGTTTGCTCCAGTCCACATCCAGCAGACTGTAGCCTCCCACCAGCAGCACCTCCCCTTTAGCCGACATTCTGTGGATGGCTTCCACAAGTGCCCTGTCCAAATTTTCCCCTTGTGCGGGAGGCCTGTAGTTCATGCTAGTGTGACTGGCACTGCCATTCCCCATCTCTAGGGTGATTACAGTGCCTCCACTTCTCTCTACATTCCCTGTACCTCAGAAGCCCTAATTCCCTCCCTGATGTAGATAGCCACTCCTCCCGTTTTACCGACTCTGTCCCTCCTGGATATAGTGTAACCTGCTATGGCTATATCCCAGTCATGGTTCCCCATGAACCACATCTCAGTAACAGCTGCAGTGTCCAGATCTGCATCAACCATCAGCGCCACTAGGTCTGGGATTTTGTTTCCCAGGCTGTGGGAATTTGTGCACATGGCCTTCCAATTGTTACTGCCTCTTCTCCTAGTAACTCCCCTCCTATCCCCATGTCTTATCTCCAGCCCCCTCTTGTCCTTATTCCCTTTCTTTCTTACTTTGATAACCGGGTAAGTACACTGATCCAGGGACCGTTCTTAGGCATGACCTGGGCCAAGACAATGGCACAGGAGCATTGAAAGCATAGCACATAGAACATGGAAAGCCAGTTTACTCAATGATGTCAAAAGTGATAAAAGAAAATACAGCAATAGTCCGTTACAACAATTAGGTACAGAAACAGAATACATGATAAGTAAACTCAAAGAACAGCACAAATACAAGGTGTCAGTAATCATGGCAGACAAACAAGGGGAGGACCGGGGTAAGTGCTAAGAGTGGGAGGGTAGGCAATGAGAAACAAGGGAAGGGTAACTAGAACAGACTCAAGGAAATGATAGAGCTTGGGGGATGGGGAAACACTACCCAGGGAAGCTCTGGCAGCAAGACTCAGCTAAGAGCCAGTCTTTGAGGCGTGATTTGAACAGGTGGTGGGTGTCCATGGAGTGGAGTTCATCAGGCAACCTAATAATGCCTTATCTCTGCCATTTTACATATTTTGGCTTTAGGTATTTTTGGTGAGTTCTCAACCTTAGGGTCCTCTATACTGACTGCTAGATTCTGGGGTGGGGGTGGGGGCTGTTTGCTTCTCCCTGTTTACATCCGCCATCCTCCTTGGCTAGTTTAAATGTTTGCTGATGAAACATTTAAACCTCTTACTGAGGATCCTGGTTTCCCTGGATAAATGCAGACCATCCTTCCTGTATAGGCCTTTATCACTCCAGGTGGAACCCCAGTCCCCAATTAAGCCAAATCCCTCCACTCTGCACTAGTCCTTCAGCCATGTGTTGAATCTCTTAGTGCAGAATACCCTGTTCTACCCCTTGCCATCAAAAGGCAACACCTCTGAAAAGGTTACAGTGTGTACCACCTGTCTTAGACCCCTCCCCAACTCCCTGAACTGCTTCTGCAATACCCTAACCTCACCACTTGCCACGTCATTTGTTCCCAGGTGGACAATGACATCTAGCTCACCCTCCCATCCTGCAGCCTCAGTGATCCTTAGGATGTGCTGCCTTTCCCTCCAAGCCGTGGTGCCAGGTAGGCCCTTGACCTCCCTCACTCCCTCCCCTCCTGCCCCTAAGTCTTGCACCCTTATGATGGAGTCTCCCACCAGTACTTTCTTCCTCCTCAGTGCTCCTCTGCCTCCCCCTGGGGTCTCCACCATGGAGGACTCCCACATCCTCCTTGGTTACTACTGTGGTTGCCTCTTTGGGTTGGTCCTGCCCTGCTAGAGCAGCATAGGAGTTATGTAGTAGAACCATAGGAGGGATGTGCCTCTGCCTCCCCCTCCCCTGGGGTCTCCACCATGGAGGCCTCCCACATCCTCCTTGGTTACCACTGTGGTTGCCTCTTTGGGTTGGTCCTGCCCTGCTAGAGCAGCATAGGAGTTATGTAGTGGAACCATAGGAGGGATGTGCCTCTGCCTCCCCCTGGGGTCTCCACCATGGAGGACTCCCACATCCTCCTTGGTTACCACTGTGGTTGTGTCTTTGGGTTGGTCCTGCCATGCTAGAGCAGCATAGGAGTTATGTAGTGGAACCATAGGAGGGATGTGCCTCTGCCCTGCTGCCCTCACCTTTCTCAAGCTCACTATTGTCCAGCCACTCCTCTTTCTTGGCAGCCATTGAGGCAGCGGGGGTAGACTTAGTGGTCCCTGGGGGGGGGGGAGGTCTCCTGAGTCTTAGCCAACTCATCCTGGAGATCAGAAATCTCTGCCCATGGAGGTGCCTGCAGATGGGACAGCACCACAGCCTCCAGAAAGTCTCCCTGAAGACTGCTGCCCCACAGCCGCTGCACTGCACCACTCCTGACATATCTGTAAGTGTTCTATCTGCTTTTTTTTCTCTCTCTCTCTCCCTTCTCTACTTTCCTTCCATAGAGAACATCCTTGCTTAGTTCCTTTTGTGCCTTGTAGTTCTGTTTCTAAGTGTTCTGGTGAACCGTCCCTTCATGCCTCCACACACAAAGTATCAATCAGCTGTCAATCACCCTCTAGTGCCTATAAAATAGGAGCTAGCACCAGGCAGAGTGTGTGGAGGGGTGGGAAGAGGCAGTACCATCTGTGTGTTGTTGCTTTTTGTTCTGTTGTTTCCTGCTTGTCCCCTCTGCCCCTCACGTCCTGATTTTGCTTTTTTCTTTCTGTTTGTTGCTTCTGTTTGCCACTTCCCCTGTACCCTGGAAAACAATCAAATAGAGATTAGTCCACTGTGTTTCTCCAGTCCCCATATCACCTTCCCTCGCTGCTTCTTCCCCTGTACCATACAAAAATTTAAATCAACAGAGATTAGCCTTTAGCAGCAGACTGCTGCTGCCATTTTAAAAGTGACCATGGAAGTACTGCGTGCATTTGGACTAGGGAACTCCTAAAATGTCAGAAAAGGATGCTGTGCTAGCCTCAAAAAGTTCCTTAATGTTTTTCTGAGTTAGAGAAAATAAAAGTGAAGGGACAGAATAACTCCTAGTACAGAGCACGAAGTCCACTTGGGAAATAATAATGTGCAAAAAGAGCCTTTATATGTTTTAATCAAGAATGCTGCAAAGATTGACTTTGCCAGCAAAGTTCTGGTGAGGCTGTGAAATCTACTCTCTCAAAACATTTCACGTTGTTCCTCCTTTGTCACTCCATCTCTTTGCTATGAGTTTTCCTGGTAAAGAATCACTTTTTTCAGGCAAAGTCAGGCAACATCATGACTCAGTCAAAAGACACACATCAACAAACTCACACTCAAAAACACATGGTTGCTCATCTGTTATTAGTGCCAGAAATATTTATTCATCCTGAACTGCATTTCTCAGCACATTAAACATCATACCACATCAAAGAGGAAGCTCAAAATGCGATAAACGTGCACATGCCACCCCCAAGGTGAGAAAGGTGCATGTGTACCTTACATAAGATGAGATAGGTACATGTATACCTGCCCTCAGGTGTGGAATGTGTATGTGTACCCTCCCCAAGGTGAGGAAGGCATATGTGTACCTTACCCAAGGTGAGAAAAGTGCATGTGTACCTTACCCACAGTGAGAAAGGTGCATGTGTACCTTACCCAAGGTGAGAAAGGCGTGAGTGTACCTTACCCAAGGTGAGAAAGGTACATGTGTACCTGCCCTCAGGTGAGAAATATGTATGTGTACCTTCCTCGAGGTGAGAGAGGTTCATGTGTACCTTCCCCGTGATGAGAAAGGTGCATGTGCAGCCTACCCACAGTGAGAAAAGTACATTTGTACCACCTTTTCGGCACTCAGAGTGCCGGCATTATGGCACTGGGCAATCAAAGCACCAAATGCGGGATGCACTCCCTTCCTGAGGTCTGCCCACCCCCAGAGTAGGAATAAATCAGTAGGTGGGGTGTGGGGGAGGGCACAGCCCCATGCAAGAAACGTGATCAGCGACATTGATGATTGGCACCCTAATTGCCCGTGCCAGATTGCGGGCATGTTCTGATGGTGGAACCATGTGTACTTTACCCAAAGTAAGAAAGGTGCATGTTGTACCTTAGACAAGGTGAGAAAGGTGCGTGTGTACCCTCCCCAAGGTAAGAAAGGTGCATGTGTACTTTATCCAAGGTGAGAAAGGTGCATGTGTACTTTACTCAAGGTAAGAAAGGTGCATGTGTACCTTCCTCAAGGCAGGAAAGGTACTGTACATATGTACCTACCCTCAGGTGAGAAATGTGTATGTGTACCTTCCCCGAGGTGAGAAAGGAGTATGTGTACCTTACCCAAGGTGAAAATGGTGCATGTGTACCTTACCCAAGGTGAGAAAGGTGCATGTGTACCTTACCCCCAGTGAGAAGGGTGCATGTGTACTCCCCTTACGGTGCTCCGAGCACTGGCATTACGGCACCGGACAATCAGGGTACCAAATGGTGGGATGTGCCCGCCTCCCCCGAGGTCCGCCCACCCCCAGAGTAGAAATAAATCAGTGGGTGGAGTGTGGGGCACAGCCCCCTGCAAGAAACGTGATCCACAACATTGATGATTGGCACCCTAACTGCCTGGCACCAGATCATGGGCACGTCCCGAAGGTGAAACCATGTGTACCTTACCCAAAGTGAGAAAGGTGCATGTGTACCTTAGCCAAGGTGAGAAAGGTGCATGTGTACCCTCCCCAAGGTGAGAAAGGTGCATGTGTACCTTCCTGAAGGTGAGAAAGGTGCATGTGTACCTTACGCAAGGTGAGAAAGGTGAATGTGTACCTTACCCAAGGTGAGAAAGGTACATGTGTACCTTTTCTTCAGTTAGAAAGGTGCATTTGTACCTTACCCAAGGTGAGGAAGGTGCGTGTGTACCTTACCCAGGTGAGAAAGGTGCATGTGCACCTTACTCAAGGTGAGAAAGGTACATGTGTATCTTACCCAAGATGTGAAAGGTGCATGTGTACCTTACTCAAGGTGAGAAAGGTACATGTGCACTTTACCCAGGGTGAGAAAGGTGCATGTGTACCTTGCTCAGGGTGAGAAAGGTGCATGTGTACCTTACTCAAGGTGAGAAAGGTACATGTGTACCTTACCTACAGTGAGAAAGGTGCATGTGTACCTTACCTACAGTGAGAAAGGTGCATGTGTGCCTTACCTACAGTGAGAAAGGTGCATGTGTACCTTACCTACAGTGAGAAAGGTGCATGTGTACCTTGCTCAAGGTGAGAAAGGTGCATGTGTACCTTATCTACAGTGAGAAAGGTGCATGTTTACCTTACCTACAGTGAGAAAGGTGCATGTGTACCTTACCTGCAGTGAGAAAGATGTAGAGCCTAAGAGTACAGCAACAGTTGGTAAAGTGTGTTGAAAACGCTAGGACTAGGAGATATGTTAGCAGTGGTTGTACTGACCGAATTGGGGCCTTTTGTAAACATTTTCATGAGAAGTGGATGCCAGAGCAGCCATATCATGTGTGGGCAGAGAAGGGCAGAGTGCTATGAATGCAAGCAGAAAGGCTGTTGGGCGCCACCTGTTTATATTGGGTTTGTGCAAGGATGCCTCTGTGGCTGTTAGTCGATCAAGTTTGGACATCTGTGGAATAATGGGAGGGAGGTGAGTCTGGTTAGCCCGTGTCGGGTGCCAAATGTCATGGAAACTGTTTTGGTTTTTTTTGGCACTGAGGGACAGTTGGTTAGACCAGAACCAGCACTAAATGTTGTCAAAATCCAGCCGTGACTGGGAATTAAGACTATCAGAAAAGGAGCCAGACTGGATGCAGAGGAACAGGCTGAGGGGAGTTTCTTCAACAATATGGAAAAGAGAATGGTGTCCAGGACAGATCCATGTGGGACACCTAAACAGATGGGAAGTAGCAAGCTATTGAGCTGGACAGCTTGAGCCCTGCCCTCATGGAAGGAACAAAAACCAACTGACGGAAGAGGCAGAGAGGTCTGTTGCTTTAAGCTTGTCCAGAAGGAGGGTGTGTGCCAACCACAGTATGGAAAGCTTTAGCAAGATCAGCAAAGATGGCAGAGGTGATCAGACCCTTATTCATACCTGAAAGGATGGTGTCAGTAAGCCGGAGTAGGGAGGCAGAAGTACTCTTGAGTGGGATTTCTTAACGCTAGGCTGGAAAGGGGTGAGGAAGAAGGAGTCAAAGAAGGAAGAGAGCTTAGAAAGAACAAGCTGTTCCTAGAACAGTGTGGGAAGGAGAGAGATAGGATGGAAGTTACCACTAGAAGAAGGATTGCAACCTTTAGAGACAGGGATAGCAGTAGCCTACTGCCAGGTCTCAGGTACAGGAGCAGAAGAAAAAAAGATTAAGGAGTTGAGTAAAAGGCACAGGAATGGCAGGAGCTAAGAGAAGCAGGGGCTTGGAATGAAGACCATCAGGGCTGCCTCCTTTGTGAGGATTAAAGGCAAGAAGGGCCTTAAGAGAAGCAGAGGGAGAGGAAGGTGAGAAAGAGTGAAGGGGAAGGCAGAGGGAGGGAAGAGGAAGCGAAGAATGAGAAAGGGGTGAGAGAGAGAACACAGGTGGTAAAGTAGGTGTTAAAGGAAGAGGCAACAGAAGAAGGGTCAGAGATGAGAGAGACTGGGTTAGAGGGGAGAAATAGGAATGTATAATCCTCCAGAACCTGCAGAGGTGATTATGTTGTTCTGGAGTGTGGATGCAAAATACTCAGACTTTGAGAGTCTCATGGCTTTGGTATAGGCATTGAGAATGTACTGATAGCTGAGCAAAGCAGCTGGGAAGCCAGTGATCTTGTAAGATTTCCAGGCAAGATCTCTGGTACAGAGGCAAGTTAACAACTCAGCTGATATCCAGGGAAGAGGGAGCCCTATATTCTGTTTTTTCCCTCAGGGGTGCATGATGATCCCATACAGCCATAAATTTAGACTGAAAGTATTGGGGGGCATAATTAATGTTAGTAGCTGCAGACAGGGGGGACCAATCAGATACTCATAAGTCGGCTAGGAGGGGGAACAAGTCCAGTGGCCTAAAGGACCTGAGACAGATAATTTGGGGTGGGGGGGGGCTAGTATGATGTATCTTGCTCACACAGTAGATAATATAATGGTTAAGACTGTCAGGAAGGACATCTGCATCCATTATATGGTGGGGATGAGATGGGAGGACCCAGTCTGAGAATGTGATTTAAAGATTTTAAAGTTTAGATGTGGTGGGTCAGAAATCAGCTGAGCCAATTGGAGGGATTTTACATTTTGGAAGAATTTATTTGCAGAGGGGGAGGGTCAATTTATATCAAAGTCCCCAGGGATGAGCAACTCACGTCTGAAGGAATGGGAAGAGACAGAGGAAAGGAGCTCAGTAACTACAGCAGGGGACACACCAGGGCAGCAGTAAACCCCAGCAAAAAAAGATGGAAACAGAGAAGGAAAGGGAATTTTTGAGGAGGAGGAGAAGCTCATAGGAGGAGGGAGAAGAGCTAGCAAGCACAGTGACAAAGTGGATGCTGGTGGATATTTAAACTGCAACACCACTGCCCCTCTTTGTGCCATCTTGCTTTGATAAGCAGTAACCAGAAATAGCCACAGTGGAATCCTGGACCTAAGTGGAGAGCCAAGATTCAGATATAATGAGTACTTCTGGCTGTAGGTTGAGCATGATAGGTTGTATTTGGCCAATCTTTGGAGGAAGCTGCGGTTGTTTAAATAGGCAACCAGCCTCAGTCCTTTGGGAGCCAATGGGATGGTCTGGAGACGGGGCCAGGATTTAGTGCAATGTCTCCTGCTACCAGAAGCAGCAAAGAAACAAGGAGCATAATGGAACCAGTATGCTGATTGGAGGAATGGGATGCTATCTCAGTTAATCAATTGAATAGAAAAGTGCTCAATCACCCATGCCAGCAACCAACACCCTTCACACAACAACTCTCACCCACTGACACACTCAGACACTGGAGTGCCCAGCTCCCAGTGCTAACTAACAAATGTCCCCTGCAACTACTTTATGTGATGCTGGGGTACCCGACTAACAACACACTGACACCCCCAGTGTCGTAACCTGAAACAAAGAAAACCATATCTTGTCTTTTTCCTTTTAAAACACACAAAAAAAGAAAATGGTCCAGTGATGTCTTCTGGCCCCCAACCTGACCCCCTCTCAGCACCCACCACCACCCAACACTAGGGCTGCACAAATACCTTATTTTGAATTTGTGGCTGCATATTCATATTAAATGCCCTAAAGATTGGCACGGGGTCATAATGTTGCAAGACATTATGCCGCAGCAATATACCGTGCTGCCAATACAGCACGGCGCATATGTTTCTTTTTGGGGGTTTCCACCCCCACTCCCGCTACGGGGACTTTCCCCCCAAACCCCAACTAAAATAACCAACTCTGGGTGGGGGGGTTAACACTTAACTTCACACAAAGTGCGAAAAATTAAAAAATTCCTTGTGTCTGGGACTGGGAATCGAAACCTGGTCCCAAACGCACTGCCTCCCTTCCTTGCTGCCTGTGGCTCATCCCGTCAAGCCATGGCAGCTGCTCACTGACACCATCTCCCAGCACAGGTCTCACCCCCTACCTGGGAAGAAAGAGTGAGAGGGTGCACTACCACATAGACACCCTTTCACGGTTTTGCACCCTCTCGCTGTACCCTACCGTGCTGTTCCTGGTTTGAGGTAAGTGTACAAGATACTGACCCGGTAGGCCAAAGATTTATGTTTGTATTTATCATTCATTATTTGTGTGCCTGTGGAAAAAAAAAAGAAAGAAAGAAAAAGAAACAACCCCCTCCTCCCCAGCTCAGTCCTTTAAAATACATCCCCCATCCTCCACCCTATGTTGCAATACCAATCCCACCCTCCTTGGACCCCCCAGATTTCATGTTTGCACAACCTGCCTGCCTCCACGACTGGGCACAATCTTTAGTGCTTTTCAGTGATCAAAATGCCCCCCCAAGGCAGTACCCAACTTGCTCCCTTCCTTCTTCCCCCACCGGCACCCAATGTTTCTTTGAAGGATCCACCCAAGTGACAGTGAAGGTATCCAGCACAACCTGCCCTCCTCCATGGCCATTCAAAACCTGCTCTCCTCCATGGCCGGTCAAAACCTGCTCTCCTCCATGGCAGGTCAAAACCTGCTCTCCTCCGTGGCCAGTCAAAACCTGCTCTCCTCCATGGCCTGTCAAAACCTTCTCTCCTCCGTGGCCAGTCAAAACCTGCTCTCCTCCATGGCCTGTCAAAACCTTCTCTCCTCCGTGGCCAGTCAAAACCTGCTGTCCTCCATGGCCGGTCAAAACTTGCTCTCGTCCATGGCTGGTCAAAACCTGCTCTCCTCCATGGCTGGTCAAAACCTGCTTTCCTCCATGGCCAGTCAAAACCTGCTTTCCTCCATGGCCAGTCAAAACCTGCTTTCCTCCATGGCCGGTCAAAACCTGCTCTCCTCCATGGCTGGTCAAAACCTGCTTTCCTCCATGGCTGGTCAAAACCTGCTCTCCTCCATGGCCGGTCAAAACCTGCTCTCCTCCATGGCCAGTCAAAACCTGCACTCCTCCATGGCCGGTCAAAACCTACTTTCCTGCATGGCCAGTCACCTTCTATTGAATGAAAGCACTCCCCATGCTTTCTCATATAGTAAAACAGCTGATCACCTGATCAGCTGTTTTACTATGTGAGGATGACCAGTGGTGCTTTCATTCAATAGAAGGTGGCCGGCCATGGAGGTGGGGTTGTGTCAGTCACCTTCTCTTTTAAAAGAAACAATGGGTGCTTGGGGGAGCAGGGTTAGAGTTGTGTGCTGCTGTATGGGGGGGGAATTTTTTTGTTTTGATAATTGAAAATCTCTGAAGATGGCAACTGGCTATGAAGGTGGGTGGGTCACCTTTCTTGGGAGTTTTTTTTATTAACAAACAATGAAATTGTCGGTGCTAGAGTGGAGGAGGGTGGGATTGGGATTGCAGCAGAGGGTGGGGGGATGGGGGTTGTAGTTTAAAGGCTTGGGCCAAGGAGTATAGTAATGGTGCTGTTTCTTCTTTTTCTTTTTTTTGACTTTACAAATAGTATTTCCTGAATAGGAATAGGCATGAATAGTGTCACTATTCGTTATTTGTATCTAAATAACAAATAGTGCATTATTCATGGTATTAGGGAAATAGTATTCATTGCACATACACCTCTACCCAACACTCTCTCCACCCTCACTTACCTCTCTATGGTTCACCAATATAATCCTCTTATGATCAGTGAACTTCCTGCTGAACTGACTGAAAACAAGATAAGTCTGGTAAATAACTTTTCATGCATTTTGTACTTTTACTCATGACTTTGTAATTTTTTTTTTAATTTTGCTCCCATTTTTTAACATAACCTTTTTTACCCAACTTCATGAATAAGGGAAGTGTAGTTTTTCAAATTCCCTCTGAAACATGTTTACACAGTTGCTCTGTGAAATGACCTTTCCGACAGAATTTCAAAAATGACACCTATCTTGATCACAAGGTGGTTTCATAGAAAGTCTGTGTTGAAAATTTGGGGTCAGAATCTCAAATAAAAAAGTTATGAAGAGGCTGTCCCACTGGTATGGAGGGCTGAGGTGTAAAGGCTTCAGGAACAGATGCGGGTCACTTAGGGGATGCCCATGCAGGGGGATCGCGTGTCCAGAGGACAGCTGTCCTCCTTTGGGGAGAAGGGTGGGATCAACATGTTCCTCTGCTATTCTGCCACCTGGAGTTGTCCCGGTAGCAGTGCAGGTTTGGGCATGTAAAGTAGGCAGACCACGTCCAGGTGTTTGAGGATGTCTCCACAGAGGCAGAGCCCAACTATCCCACCATTGCATGGGTGGGTCCAGGGGGAAACAGAAACCAAGGGCGAAAAACCCCTCTAGCCACAGGATGAGGTCTGGGCCCCCTGCAGGTCCCGCACCAGTGACCAGGCACCCCACCACAGTCCAGCAAGCAAGGACATCACCGAGAAGGTAAGTCCTGGAGAAACCAGGTGATGGGACTGGGGGGCCAGAGGAAGGGGGAATGCCAGGTGTGACAGAGAAACAAAAGCCTATATAGAGAAAGAAAGTTATGAAGAAATGTTGACATTTTCCTAATGTTTACTCATAACTTTGCTATTTTTGCAGAATTCGACCCAAAGTATTCCATATAGCCCCTTTTTAAAGCAACCCATGAACAAGACAGGTGTCATTTTCCAAATCCCACCCAAAATGTCTTTTTGCACTGGTGCTACAAAATTACATTTTGGCCAGCGTTTCATAAATGACACCGTCATGTGCATAAGGTGGGGTTATAAAAAGACTATGTTGGAAACACCGGGGTCATTATCACAAAAAAAAAAACAAAGTTATGAACAAACGTTGAAATAATTCAGTATTTACTCATAATGTTGTGCTTTCTTTACATTGTGAACCCACATTTTTAACATAGTAATTTTTTACCCCACATCACGAACATGGCAGGTGTCATTCTCAAATCTGCCTCAATTACCTGTTTTCATGGTGGTTCTGCAAAATCACGTTTCAGGTGGCATTTCACAAATGACATCTGCCGTGATCGTATGCTGGGGTATTACCAAAATACTATCTTGAAAATTCAGGGTCACCATCTAAGAAAACAATATTATGTGTGACCTCTTTATTTCGCAGTCACGACAATTTCACTATTATAACTCTTGTTATAAATTTGTTAATTTTAACTGCAGCACTATCTATGCTCAAAAAACAAATAGAAAACATGCAAGCGGCCATGGCTGGTGTAGGCCAGTGCGTGTTTTGGTTAAGTTTACAGTTTATTTGCCCCCCTACAATAGCCCAGCTAAGCTTCCACATCTCATTGTTGGTGGGCTGTGCTTGTACTCATTTTTACAGCTGGCTGGGATGTGGTACAGGGATATCTAGAGACTTGCTCAGGGTTATACAGTGAGTATTTGGCAGTGACGGGATTCAAACATGGCATCTCCTGGTTCGCAATGCTGCTCTCATAATGACTGAGTTGCAGCACTTTGGCATGCTGAGGCGCTATGAAAGCAGAGTCTCGTTTTCATCTAATAGTGGTCCTATTAATGAGTGAAGATTGTTTGTCACAGTCATACTATATGCCAGGTCATATTAAGACTATTTATTGAGTTGACATGAGCAAATTATTGCCGGTGTCACAAAATTTCTAACCCTGATCTCCAGGTGAAAATGGCAATGGATCATTCACTGCCCCATTTATTCTTCATTAAAGGTGTGCAGAGATTGTTTTTACCCTGCTTCTGCAGAATCTGCATGCCTAGCGTAGAAAAATCTATGGAATTCGAAATTCCACAAAACAAAGGAGTCAGTGGATATTTGCATGAAATCTGGATTTCAGTGTTAATCAGCAGAATTCTGCATTCAAATTTGAAGAAATTTCAGAATTCCACATGAAAAATAGCCACAGCACTACTAATTTATTTGATGGAATTTTGCAGCATAATCCACGTAATGAAAACACAGCAGAATGCTAATCTTGCCATTACATCACCAGCAGAATTTAATTCAGTAGTGGCTCTAGTCTTCAATCCATGATGACCTCAATAAGATTACAGTTTCATCTATATTGTTTGGCCTAAGGAGGCTTGCTGATTAAAATGACATAAACTGTTTCCTACAGACAGAGCCACAGACACAGAGGAGATGGACGTAAGCCATGCTGCACCAGTTCCAGTCCAAGCCTGTCCCCTCTCCATGCCTGCCACAGCCGCTCCACTACACCACGGCAGAATGGGCACAAAGGTGGCACACTAAATGACCGCCACAGCCAGGGACATGACACGTCTGTAGACAAACAGGATGTACGTACTGTTTTTCTATTCTTTCCCCTGCTTTAAGTCCCTTTTATGGCTCTGTTTCATTTTAGAGTTCTGAAGCCTTGATCTCCGCCTTAACTCCTGTGTTGTGCTCTTCATTCTCCACCATTATGTTCTGTTTTTTCATTGACACAACGCAAGGGTAACCTGCGCAGATAATAGTCACAGGGTGGCCTCTCTGCCACTACAGCACTGTAGTTAGTAGCTCAGCCTGAAGGGGGAGTTTGTACTGTAACCCCCTGAGAAATATGTTTTTAATTTCAGGGGGAACACATCGTAAAAGAATGCAATTGCACAGCATTCAGTTTCATTATTAAAAACAGAAAACAATAGAGTCTTATGAAATAGCTTGTGTTAAAGCTAGATTTTGCCATCAGGTCTAATCATGTTAAGCTGGAGTGGGCTGAATAGGCTGAACCATGGCTTTGAGCATGCCCAATATAACTAATGCCTGTTTAATGTATTATTCTATGTTTTTCTCCTATGTTTCTCATTACTTTGATATGTTTACATTGCTGAAATGAAATCTATGAGTTACCACTATGTACAGCAAGACATGCCTAACTCTTCATACAAATATTATTTATTCATTTATGTATTTATTTATTCTTTGCAAAGAACATCACACGTAGCTATTTGGGTTTATCAGCTAACACTCTTTTAAGGACACTATTCTGCATATTCTCCCTGGGTAGGACTCCGACATAATAGTAATGCTGAGCCTTCCCTCACGTGACTCTGTCCAAGCTCACCCTTCTACGACAATGAGCAGCAAGGAGCAGAGCAACCTACCAACAGCATTTAATTTGAATTGACAAGATAAAAAACAGACCAGCTCAAGGCAAACGTTGCCAACACAGATAAGCCAACACTGCAGGGATGGGATTCTTCAGCCCCAAAAATATGACACAGTCTAACAGAAGATGCTCTGTTTCAGGACATTGCCTCATTATATAGAGTTATTTGGGGGGAATTCTTTCATGTGAGCTTATGCTGCACCACAAGTTCAGCAAAACAAAAAGGACTTGGAGCCCAGATCATATCTGCAGATTAAACGTGTCTAATCGGCATTAGTTAGTATGATTTTGGAAGTATTCTTCGCTTAAAACTTGCAAGAAGTGAGCAGGGGAAATTATTTTATATTTATTTTCCAGATTAGAATTCGGAACTGTAGGCTATTTCAGTTTCCTCAGAATTGAAAACCATTACCAGTAACGACTTTTGGAATTATTGTACTTTCCTGCGAAGAAAACATTATGAAGCCATGTGCTTCTTCTGCTTGCCAGCTTAGACATTCCATTTTGTTCAGTTTTAATCGCTTCTGTCCCTTTAAGAGGACAGGAATTTATTTAATTAATTATTGGCAGCTAGTAATTTGTAGTGTTCCTGTTTTCAGAAATGATATCACAATCCCCAAATTGTGCTGTGTAAAGGTTAAATTTCACCAGTGGAATTTGGGTGGAATTCCCTATTTTGTTTATGCGAAATGCCGTGAAATATCAGCAAAATTTTGCCAAAATATGGTTTGCAAATGTCTTACAAATAATTTAAAATCTGCTCCACATAAATTCCCCATATTGGCAGAGTGCAAGGACTTTAATTCCTGCTGGCCAGATTTCAGGTTTCCAGATCTAAGGTAGATTGCGCTATAGGCAATCAAATATTCTGCAAATTTCACAACATCGTGTAAATAAGTAAACTGCGACATTGTGAGGCACTGTAACTGTTGAACAAGTAAACAAAATGTAATGACATTTGGATTATGTTTTGTCCCTACCACGAAGGGTGTGTATGTCAGTAATCAGGTCATAGGCTGGCAACTGGGTGCAACAGTAGGGCTACTGCTCGTAAAGCTGGTGAACCAAATTTAGGAATGAGATCAGGGCACTGGGGGGCTGGACGGGGAAGGGAGGATCAACCATCCCAGGGACAGCTCTCCTGCCGGGGAATGGGGGGTAAGGAGTCTGCATTGTGATGTCAGACTGCCATCTGGTGGAGGAAAGGTGGTAGCCCATGCATGTGTGCCAGAAGGAGATGTGCTGTCATAAAACACTAGCATGCATGCTCACTACTACACCAATGCTTGCATATCATTGCATGTTGGTGCCCCAAATAAAACCAGAGGACAAATGCCCTGGCCCTATCCAGCACCCCCACAGGCACCTCATGACCAATATGTCTGGCCACCCACTGCCATATGTGGTCCTGGGTTAGGGGGCTGCTGCAGGCACTGGGTGTTTGGAGATACAGAAACAAAAATTGGAAAAAAGGTAATCAGGTCATTAACTGTAAGGTAACTGAGTTATAAACCACCAAATATTCAAATAAATGTTCACACAATTTCACAAGAAAGGAAACAGCAGTTTTAAACCCCTGAAGCATAGCTAGATAACACAAAAATGTCACCAAATTAGGCAAGTGCATAGTCACAGGAAAGTTTCTGTGTGTGTCGGTTTGAAAAATTTCTTCATTGGAGGAAGGCTGGGTTATAAGAAGCCAAAATTTCAAATTAACACAAGAATGCAAGGTGGAATTTCTGTGAATGTTTGCAGAAACTATGGCATTTGGCATTAAATTTGCAAAATAAATGCAAAATAAATATTCAGGAATTTTATCCAGCCATACACCAGACTTGCCAGAAAGGAGGGAAAACAAAGGATGGTCAGATTTCCAAGAAGGTGGTATTTATGAAAGACTTCATAGTTAGGACAGTCAGTGAAGTTGAGGGGCATTGTAGGACATGGTTTGCCTGGCAACAGCTTAGGTGGAAGGAATACTACCCATGGTTAACCAGTACAGCTGGGAGAAAGGATCAGGGTGTCATTAACTGTTACTGATCTTACTGACATTGGGGGCATAAGTCCTAAGGAGACGAGGAGGTCATACGCAGACCTCGGGTTGTTTCTAAAGGGAAAGGTGCAGTATGCAGGGTGATTTTTTCTGGGGTTCTCATGGTTCTGGGGGCCTTTAACTCATACAGTCCCACCTACATGTGGCACTAATGGGCTGAGTGGGTTAAGTAATGACAATGGACCTATAGGCAGGTTTACTCTTGCTAAGGGTCTGTTGTAGGAGGTAGTCTTTTTTTTCTGGCCACCATGTGGGCATTGTGGGGCAAGGTATGCCTGTACCCTCAAGATTAACTGCTCTTTCACCAGGAAGGAGTGGAGTACTGGCCAGGGGAATATACAGGCAGTTAGGGAGATAAAGGAGGGGCTGGGCCAGGGGATCACCGAACTCGGGGGTGAGATACAGAGGGCTACAAAGAAAAGGACAGCAGTGCTGGGAAGCACCTAAAGTGGAGATCCACCAAGGGAGCAAGGTAGTGTAAAGAGGTATCTGTTCTTACCTGATTGCAGTCCATATGAGATAGTCAAACCCAGTCTACATTAACTAATGGACTCAAGAGCCTACTGCATGTGGAAGGCCAGAAGTTGGTGGCATTAACAAGTGGGGCTAACAACTTACTAATCGTAAAAACAAAACAAAAAGAACAACAAATTTGCATGGCTAAAAATATAATTCATTTCATCCCAAAGTTAGAAAGATGACAGTACACACACTACCTATACAGATCTTACATTGTGTGCTTGTCACCTGTGCTTTATCAAGGCATGGTTAGTACAGTTAGTACAGTTTTTACAGTGAGTAAGTTGTTAGCTCCACTCCTTCTGGAAAGGGTACACCTTTTTTATGGCAGCTCCAATGGTTGTTATAGCGGTCGCTTTTTTGGGTGTTACTTTGGCATTCACAGAGACTTGGTAGGGAGAAGAAAGTGAGTGGAACATCATAATGGAGGAATTCAGGATAATATGACTCACAGGGAAGGGAGTGGGTGGCTCTCATTTCAAGGGAGGGTGTCGCTGTGGAGAAAAGAAGGATACCAGGAGACAAACTGTGCCGCAGAGTTAAATTGAGTAAGTTACAGGGAGGAGAGGCAAAATAGTCACCCAGACGTCTGCTACAGGACTCCAAACAGCTCAGCAGAGCATCATACCCAGCTGGTTGGGGAAATTAAGAGAGACGTCAAACTGGATTCAGTGGTGATTTGTGCTTTGAAAAAATAATATTCCACCAGTGGAAGTGTGGTGGAATTACCTCTTCTACTTTCATTAAATGTTAGCATTTCAAAAAAAGTTCATGCATTTTTGCCAATAAGTAATCTGTAGTATTTCTCCTGTGACATTAAAAATGTCAGCTGAATTTCTCCAGCTACGTACTGCTTTGGCTCCCACGTGGCACTGGGTATGCATGCCACATGTCAGATCCATACCTCCAAGGGCAGCAGAGTTCTAAGCATCCACATTTTGGAGAAATTATGTTTTCACAACATTTCACAACTAAGTAACCTGTGAAGTTGTGAGCCCCTGCAACTTAAAAACAACATACCCAGTTTTTTTCAGGTTTAGCTGTTCTTGAGAAACATTACAAAGAGATTTTGCATGCTATATTTCAGGTAACTTTTAGCTCAGAAGGTGGCCTAGTAGTAAGTAACAAAATGTTCTGGACACTTTCATGAAATTTCACAATGAAATAAAGAGCTAGATTTGAGCCCCAGTAAATTCAGAACTATTTCTGCAAAGGTCAGGACATTTGTCAGGCTCTCGGCCATGGGTGATCGCGCCAAAGTTGTGGGGCAGGATTTCAGAAGGATTTACCTGTGTTGTGTCTGCCGCTATTTTCAAAGTGGAAATGCATCCAAGCTGTTAGACCATTTATTAGACAGTCTAACGGTGCCAAAATGCAGAAAAGATTATGCAAATCACATTTGCGTAATTTTTTTTACTGCAAATTGTGACTTCTGGGGCAAACAGATGCATCTTTTGTGAACAGCAGTGGGGCTGCTTTGATGTAGTTGGGTGGATACAGACATGCATGCAGCATGCGTTAGTCATAGCTTAAAGGATGGCTACATTAAGCCAGTCTGAAAATATTGGCCAAATTATGCCAACTTTTTTGGGGAGGTTAATCTGCTAGTTTCACCCAGTCCTACTCCACAGTATCATATTAAACTGTAGCTGAATAAAAGTTAATGTGAAAAACAGCATTTTGTATTATTTGCTTTTTATTGGTAACATTCTATACAGTTCTCTTCATGAAACCAGAAATTTTGCATTTTGACTATGTCATGTTTTGGGTACAGAACTCTGAGCACTGTTCTGATAGGTCAACAGCTGATGCTTAGCATTCATTACAGAAGCCATGACATAGCGAAAGCTCCAAATTACTGGTTCTATGAAGAGAACTGTACAGAATGTTGCCCATAAAAAGAAAGTAATGAAAGCATTTTTCGCAGCAGTGTATATTCATGTACAGTTAAATATGGATAATTTGAGGGGGGTTGAATTTCATTTCTGTACCTAGGAACCTTTGAATCACCAAAATGTTGTTCTCAAAACAATGATCTTGCCCTTCCTGAGATTTACGGTAATTACGGATACAGGAAAAGCTGTGGCCATCATCCAGGCTGACAGTTTCATGTCACTGAATTACGGTGGTTATGACCTTTATGCCAAAAATTCTAGAGTATTTAGTCAAAGCTACTGCAACAGCAGCAGAAATTCATATTTTATTTTTCTTTTAAGATGTGGCTTCAAAAATCCACAAACCGCAGCATTTATTTGTCCCAGACCTGGCAGCACTTCTGCCACCAGCTCCATGGCAACAGAAATTCATATGCCAGAGCCAGAAAAACCAATAGCTGTTGCCGGCAAGGCAGGAAAATTAGCAGGGAGGTGCTGAGCAGCCATGTTGGCTAAATCATGGGGCGGTGATAAAGGTCACCTCTTGGGGTAAACTAAATCCCTCTCTAACTAGGCAGTTACTTTTCTGTGCTGTCTTTGCAATTTCGAGAGGATGAACCTCACATATAAAACAAAGCAAGAAAAGGGCCAATATGATTGGTTGAACTACATCATTTGACTGTGTGCTAGGATTTGTCCAACTGAGTGTATATATCAATCAAATCAATCAAATTAGGGGTTGTTTTAAAACATATGTTGTAGGTGGACTTTTTTCTTGCCCATATGTGCCATTTTAAATAAACTTTCTTTTTTTTCCATTAATTTTATGCAGTCAAGAGAGTTATACGACTTGGGGGAAAAAACATAAAAGCTAAAAGAAATATACTTGGGTGCTTAAAAAGGAGAGGGACTAAAACTGCATAAAAAAAGATAATGAAAATATGCCTATAGACAAATTATTTCTTCGTTCAAGTCCATTAGTTTAAACTTACTTCTTATGGTTGCAATTTATTATTAATTATTTTTCTATATTTCTGTTTTTAATTGGCTCTCTTATACTAATGTTAAACCCCATTAGTTTAAATCAAACTTACTGCTCATGATTACACATTATCTTTAACTCAATGTCTATAAATTATATTGTGTTGGCTCCCTTTATAGTAATTTCAAAAAGAGAAACACAGATCATCAATTATATCGTTAACTGAACCAAGCTAGCAAGGCCAATGCTTACAACACGTTTTGTGGTAACTCAAGAATACTCTGACTGAAGGATTCACTGCCTTGGCAAAGTGAGCCAAATCCATTTAATCAAAGTCAAAGACTGTACCTAACATGAAGGATATCTCATCCTATTCAGTTTGTTATGCTCTCAGAAATGTAACAAGTTGCTAATTCTCAACAAAATATAAAATTTACTGTTTTTTTCAATTTTAACTTTTGCTAGACTCAACAAGTTAAGATGTGCCCCCAACTCCAAAATCTCCTAACAGTAAGCTACAAATCTATGTCATTTCTGTTGCATGTGGTAGGAATAATCTGAGTATATACAGTAATACTGAATATTGACAAAGAAGAGCAATCCACTCAAATCGTTTGTCTAAAAAAACAGCTCATGATAAGAGTCAAAAATAAAAATTGCAAGTATTATAGCCTTACCAGATCCTTGTTTCTCTTGTGAAACAGCATGATTGACCAGAGGATTCCACTCTGTGATAGAGGTGAGATACCCTTTAAACACAATAATCTTCTCCTGACTCTGTGGTAAGACAGATCTTACCATCCTTTCCTGGTTGTTAAAGGTACTTGCTTGACTTCAGGCCTCACAGCACATCCAGGGCATATCACAAGATCTGTCTTAGTACATATCTCATTTGGGTTATTGATAGCTTCGCCAACATGTTAGAAATGACATTTTGTGGTTATTTATCAGGCCATTTTTGAATGGTAGACTTTTTGTGCCCAGAATCATAATACCAAGGATTTAGCTTCTGCCTTTAAAAGAGAAAAACAAAAATATCACATTCAGTTGAATAGCATGCTTGTGTTTTTCTGAAAAACAGCATAATTACACATAAAAACCTTGGTAAACTGGTAAGCTACAGTAAGTCATTGTCATGTGTTTCCATGCACATTTATAAAGCTTTTAACATTAATAAAATAGTTCAATACAGACTGGCTCTTAACAGGGATATTTTATATGAGGCATTTTTAGTAGATAAATCTTTATAGGATGGCAGCTAGCACTGGCATCGAAGGGGTAGAACCTCATTTGGTTACTGTCTTCCAGGTGTTGTACCAGTTCCAATATACAGTATGGTAGATATATTACATTATAAGTGGTGGTGTGGGATCCTACAATATACAGAATTGAAATCCAAGTCTCTTTCCTGATGGGCACTGGACTTTAATTTGAGCTATGCAAGCCTTTCGAGGTTGGATACTGAGAACCATTCAGGCAAATCTGGAAAAAGTTTGAGTCCATGGAATACTCTGGTTTGCCATTTGGGTGCAAACATTTCAAAACTCAATGTTCCAGTCTGTCTGGTTCAAAAGGTTCAAGGCAGATGTAAACTTTTTCCAGTTCTCTTGACCCTGAGGTTCATTACTGACTTTTGATAAGAATTGAACCTCTGACATTTGAAGGGTTTGATTTCGGTTTTATTCCTTTTTAAACTCTTTGTTTCAGTTCTTCTTTGAAGCTAGGTTATGTCTTCTTAGGTTCATTTCCCAGCTAGATCACATTATCTTTTTCTCTCTCTCTCACTGCAATCCACGTTAAATGGGTGAATGATGTCATTAACAAGAGGTAGGATCAGCTTGTCCTTTCAAAATGCAACTCATTTATCAGGCCATATCCTCCAGTGATATTAATGCTTATAAACAGAAACTTTCTTCATTATTTCTTCTTTTATAACTGATTCAAACTTGGTACTGTATGTAGAAAAAGTTGAACATTTCAATATTGGAATAAATAAGGTATTGTCTGATGAAGACACCAGAATTTTATCTTTGAATTTCTGTAAATCAGTACCATTATAAGAAAGCTTAAACAATTTTCTGGCTTATGTTAAATTAAAGATGAAAGAAAGAATTATTAATACCTGATATGACATTATAGACTTATACTAGTCAATAGATTAGTAGTCAGTTTTTATTTATTTTATTTTATTGAAATGTTTCACCAGGAAAGGCACACTGAACAACAAGTTGCTAATCTCCCGGTGCGTCCTAGGGGAGAGGGGTACAGGGAGATCATAAATACATACATTCAATCAACCAGACAAAGATAATTAAACACGTCTATAGCCAAAATACTTCTTCGTTCAAGTCCATTAGTTTAAACTTACTTCTTATGGTTGCAATTTATTATTAATTGCAAGACAGTGTACACAGCACAGGTGATTACAGCCGGTAATGTACAATATAAGTACAGTCAAGACAATATATAACATTAACAACTCCGGGAACAGGAAGTGGTAGCATCTAGGGTACAAGATTTTACCAAGCGGAGATACATAACAGTGGACTAGCAGCAGGTGAAACAGAGCAGAGTAAGGGTAACAGAGAAAGTGGAGTTAGCCACAGGTACAGTTTACCAAGAAGGAGTTATGTAGGGCTAAAGAGAGGGAGTGCGGAGAGGATGAGTGGCGAATCTGGTGAGAAAGGACATTCCATAGCTTAGGGAAGCAATGTGAGAAGGCCAGCTGGCCTACCACGGTTGACCGATGAGGAACTACCATTAAACAAGAGTCGTAAGATCTAAGGAAATGGTCCGGAAGGAGGAGGATGGATAGTGAGAAGGTAAGATAAGGGGGGAGCGTGACAAACCAAAATTTCGACACAGATGTGATGCAGTGGAGGTGACGGCAATTTTCTAGTGAGGAAAAAGCCAGAGAGTGGTAGAGATTACAGTGATGGTCGAGAGAGGGGGAGTCAAGAGCGAAGTGACAGAAGGAGTTAAAAAGGGCATCCAGACTAGTTAGGGAAGACTTGGGAGCAGCACTGTAGACTACATCACAGTAGTTGAAAATAGGTAGGATCATCTTCTGGACAAATTCGCGTCTAGCCAGTAGTGGGAGGAAGCTACGGTTCCTGTAAAATGCGTCAAGCTTGGGGCACAGTTTCTTTAGGATGGTGTCCACTTGACCAGAGAAGTTGAGGTGTCAGTCAAGCCAAACCCTCAAGTACCTAAAGGAAGAGCTGTCCTCAAGGATTGTCCCATCAGGGGTATGAAAGGAGGGCAGGGAGGGGAGCCTAGAGAGTCTCTGCCGAGCACCAGAGGTCATTGGGACTGTCTTCTTGGCATTAAGGGAGAGCTGATGGGAGAGAAAACAGTGCTGAACTTATTTTAAAATCATGCTGAAGTCTGGTTTGCACATCAACAGGGGACTGGCCTGAGGTGAAGAGGACCATGTCGTTGATGTACATACGGATTGAGGTAGACTAGCAGGCTGAGGGAAGGTCATTTAGGAATATGGAGAAAAGGATAGGGCCCAGAACAGATCCCTGAGGTACGCCAGTGTTGCTGGGGAGGGGGGGAAGAATGTGGGGTCTGCTATTCTTTTTTTGTTTGTTAATTTCTTTATCTCCTGTTGCAGACCAGCCCCCTTCCTCCAGCACCCCCAGCCCCATCACCCCAACATCCATTGGTACTCACCTCTTGGCTTGCAGTGCCAGCTGGCCGGGTGCGGTGCCTGTGGAGGGCTGGCATCATCCCGCTGGTCCGTGGTGTGTTTCTTTCCCAGGTTTTCTCCCCAACCCCGAGTGCAGAACATAGCATGCAGTGATGCCAGTGGTCAAGCCGGGCACGCTTCCATACATGGCATGCCGGGCATCTGCTTCATCTCTGCCCATGTCTCTGTGGAATTGGTGTGCCAGCCTCCAGCCACCTCTAGGGGCCAGGCATGTGCCGATCTCCAGTTCCACCCCTCTCCGGGGGAGGAGAGCTGTCCTCTGGATGCTCATTCCTCTCCCTCCCCAGCCAACCTCCGGTGACCTGCTTGCACCGTGAACACAGGTCACCGGTGTGGTAGGAGGTAAGGCATGATGCCTCAGCCCTCCAAGCCACTGGGCCAGCTGAAGTCTGCTATTCTGACTGACTGGGTCCTACCTAACAGGTAGGCTCTAAACCAGTTTGTGGCAGAATTGGATAGGCCAGCTGAGGAGAGGGAGTGTAGTAGAAGGATGTGGGATACAGTGTTAAAAGCCTTTGCTAGGTCAACAAAGATAGCTGATGTAATTTGGCCACTGTGCATCCCTGAGAGGATAGAGTTAGTAAGCATAATCAGGGAGGTAGTAGTGGAATGGTGCTTCCCGGAAACCATATTGAAATGGAGTGAAAAAATTAGAATCAGAGAGGTAGGTAGAAAGTTGTGAGAGAACCAGGTGTTCTTGGAGCTTAGCAAGGGTTGGAAGGAGATATATGGGGGCGGTATTACATTTATTACGGTATTACATTTATTTTCATATATTTTAATATAGTAAAGAATGATTGCTTAGTTATCAATAATCATTTCAATCCCACCTTATAAAACTCTTAAGTTATAAGGCTATGTCTGGTCAAAGGTAAAGTGTTACCAGGCATAGCTTGATCCAAAATAATGTCCCAATCAGTACTTATTGATGAACCAGAGTTTTAAAGTCTGAGATCTGGGGCAAAGATAAATTCACCAATGTGTTGGCACTGTTTCATTCTGTGCAAGACTGAAGGTTTATCTAGGGCTTTTGGGTGGCAGGCATCTTGGTCAAGCATTCCATTGATGCTGAGTAATGACTGGGAAGGCCAATTTGCTAAGTCACATTGTTTCACTGGTTAAACACTTGGTTGGTAAGAGAAAAATCATGTAATTAAGTAATACTGTTTGGGATGCTATGTTGGACAGAAAAGGTGGTTACAAATTTGTTTTAATTTATTTAGAATTTCCACACTGGGATAGACTTACTTAATGTAATTGCATCATCTAGTTTAAAAGAGGGACCCTTTTTATTGCCCTTAACCATAACAAAACCCATACTGTATCCTGTATACTGTATTCCTTAGCACCTCTTTCCAGTGAAGCTTGTTGTAATGATCTTCATTATAAGAACACCTTGCTGCCGTCCTGGTGGCACTGAGGGTTGAGGTGCTGGACGCCACACCTCGTACCGTGCCGGCAACCCAGGTTTGGGAATGGACTCGGGCCACCAGGGGCTGGCCGGGGGAAGGAAGGATTGAGCATCCTGTGACTGCTCTCCTTCCTTCGGGGTGGGGGAGGGCCATGCACTGTGCCGCAGTGACACCTAGCATAGGCTAGGTGCACTTGGACGGCAGCATACTCAAGGAGAAGAGCACAGTGGGGCATCTGCATGTCGGTGCGATGCCATTGCATGACCAGCTCCTCAGGGGAACAGAATACTGGTGGAAAATTGGTGGGGTGACCTCGGTAGCTAATGGCCAGCCCTGTGCCCCTGTAGTCGAGAGGTATCTTTGTCAGCTCTGTTGCCACAGGTCCCTAGAGGGTGGGATGCTGCCATAGGCTGGAGTGTGCGATGGTGCATATAAATTTGCATGCCAAGACTGACTCCAGTGGTGCAGGTGCCAGTGGCCGTGGGGTGGTGAGGGACCACTCTGACCAGGACAGAAAAATCATGACGTTAAAAATAAATAAATACATAAGAACACCTTACTGTTACGCATCAAATTTACTCAGTTGCCAAAAACAATTTTCTTTTAGAGATTCATTGCATTACTAACATCAGGACAATAACACAAATGTTGAAGCATTGCTGCTTGCTTTGAGCCACAAATATGAAGTCTCCAACAAGTGCAGTGGCCCCAACAAACATGCACAGGCCGACAGAATATTACTACAGCTTTTCAGAGGACTGTCTGGATGAACATGTCTTGGTAGTTTGTTGGCGAGCAGGCCCCTCACTGTTATTTCAACATGATGCTCAGCTGTATCTGTGAGGTTCCAACCATTGTACATGGAAAATGATTGCCTCAAAAGTCAGTTGTAGTGTAGTCAGATGGCTCCAATACGCAAGGCAGCAGTTGTCATGGTTTGACAAAATTGCCTTATTTTTTTACTTTTTGTTAAGAAGGTTCTCCTGCTACAAGGTCTGTTCATTCACTGAAAATGGTACAACAGCAGTTTACTTCTTTGCATTTATTTATTTTTTGTGGGCCAAACACCTTTTCCCCCAGAATATGTTCCTGGTCCCCACTTCAGTCATCAGGGCTGCAAATTGTTCTCAAGTTTGGAGGTCGAGCAAGCAGCTGACTGGTAGGGATTGGGTTCACAAAAGCCTATAGAACTTACCCTCCCTTCATGGGAGCTGGCCATCCCACCGTCCTATACCTAGACCCTTGTTGGTTCCAGGACAAGAACTGACACAGGAACTTCAGTCTTTAAGGTGGCTGCCCTTGCTCTACTTGATTGTCCAACTTTGTCATACAGATACAGGCAGATGGTGTGAGAAGTCTGAAATTTGAGGTGGCATAGTTTGCAGTAACCTGTCAAGCTCCTTCCACCCTGAGACAGCTGACCACACAGGTTTCTGAAATCTGTCTCTGCACACCAGCATGAAGGTGTAAACTGTGGGCCAAGCCATTTCATGAAGGCTATGTGGCTAAATTGCCTGAAGAAAATGACTCCCATGTGTATGTGTACCAGTGCATAGTTGGGGAAAACAGAACCAGCATTTCAATTTTCACAAAAATAACAATTTATGTTGGTAAGCAGAATATGTATGACTAATTCCAGCAATACCATAACCAGAAATCAATGTGCATTCCTTTAGCCTGAAGGGAGTTCTGTCCATAAAACTTGATGCAACTATACTCTGCCACTCAAACATACATCTGGTTAGAATCAGGTTTGTAGACTCAGTTACTGTACCTGTTGCATTCTCAAAGCATTTCCTGCAGTCAGTTGCCACAGTGTCATAGATCTCTCCTGCATTCTTCCTTGTGTTGGTATGTTAACACTTTTTTGTGGTTTTGTTTTAAAATTCTCTTAGTTTATCCAACCAATCAACAACCAAGTGCACACATTACAAGAGTCGCAGCAAAATGTGTGCGTGTGTGTGTGTGTGTGTGTGTGTTTCAAAGCAGTATCTCTTTATATATGACTCCACTTCATAATGCTGGGCTAACAACACCAACGGTATACTGCTTAATGTGTTTATGAATGTAGGATTGCTCTGTATGCTTAGATGTATGTTGCAGCAACCCTTATATCCTTATACAAATACTGGATAGATAATCTTTGGTTACTGACTTATTATTGCGCTCCCCTTTCCAATTAGATATTAACTATTTAAATGTGCTGTATTCTCAGCTGGCAGGTAAAGTGCGACGTTATTGGTACAGATTTTTATTTTTACAATATACAGAAATGCAAGTTTTTTTGTTTTGTTTTTTATAATTTTCACTCTCTGGAAAAACGACCCACAGATAAAGTGGTATTCTTTATTGCTCGGAGTGTTTAATGTCTTAACAACTATTTAAAAGGGAAATCAACTGTCTTAGTTACAATCTTTTCAAATGCAAGCAGGATGTAACCAAGCATGGTGTTTTTTTTTAAATATATACACCTGAGAGCTCTGCCTGGAAGTCATGTAGTAAGGCTGCTGATCAGGGTCCACAAAGCAGAACCCTGAACAAACACACGTGATGAAGTGGGTGGAAGCGCCTTGTTCTCACCTGTTCGGTCATGATCACAATGCAACACATAATACTGTACCAAACTATAGTATATGGTTAGATCTGATGATTCCTGGAAATTGAGTGGCTCAATTTTCTTGTTATGCTACAGTTCCAACATTGCTATAGTACAGTTCAAATATCAAAATAGTTATACAGTTCAAAGGTCAAAAACAATACTGTTCAATGTTTAAAAAAACAAGTTTTTATAGTACAGTTACACAAAACTCTACAGGGAACTGGGTCTTTAGTCATCACTGCTTTCTCTAATTCAGTTGTGAATATAAAACGGTGTTTCAGTTTAAGGAAAAGCATCACTTTGTTGTCTGTGTGTTCCTTGAATACCTAGAACCACATACCATAAAAAATAAAATATGGGCATCTCTGCCCAACTCAGCATGTGTTTCTATCTTGGGATTCTGAAGACACTTGGAACATCTTGAGTTTCACTCCCAGAGTCTACAGTATCTTCAGAACCCTTCAATGGAAACACAGCCTGGTTGTGCATGGCTTCCCATATATTATTCTATGTAAGCTATGCTGTGTTATGCAGTGCTATGCTATACAATACAATACTATACAGTACATTATACTACATGCAAACCTTCTCATTTAATCGCAAGCAATAGTAAATTACAATTTATTTTAACACATACCAACAAAAAAAAACATTGATTTCAAAAGCAAGTAGCACTGTAACATCATTACAGTCATTTTATTCTCAATAATTTAACTGAGAAGACCTCACCAAAGACATTTTATTCAATTTGACATCATCATCTTACCTGAACATTCAATGTTTGTGTGTGTATGCATAATGTCCATCTTTCTGATGAGATGTTAAACCGCGGTCCCCTCTGCCTGGATTGGTGGTAGTTCAGGTGGATGTTAAAGATCCTGTGGCACTTACTGAAAAGAGTAGGGGTGATTTTATTTACAATAGTACATAAGAGAAACATTTAGAAATCATAAATTAAATAGTACATTAAAATAAAAACAAAGTACTACAGTATCCTTCTGACAGAAAAAACAATCCTAACACAGAGGAGACAAAACATTTCCACATCCTGAGCAGACCAGGTTTTTTTTTTCCTATTTATACTTAATTATGTGAGAAAAACCCTTCCACCATATCTTTACTTTCTCTACATTATAAAGTTGCATGTCTTTAACAATATACTTTTTGTAATTCATTTGATACATATAAACAATACCCCTCAAAAGTAGCTTTCTTTTGATAAATTACCCATTGGCATCACACCTGTCATAGACAGAATCACAAACATGCAAAAAATACAAACAGTGCACCCTAATCAAAACTTTAAGACTTAGAGTTAATATACCAATCACCAATATATCATACGTCAGGTTAGATAACCAATTCAACCTCCATTTTGTGCCGCGTAGGCCCATAACTGTTTTGAGTAAGAACAAAAAAGAAAGAAATGCTCCATTGTTTCTTCCTGGTTTATGCAATCCATATATGGGCAGTTTCTGTCCTCCTTCACCTTATATTTTGCAGTTTCTCTTATATTCAACTGGCCATACATAATAAGCCATTGAACTTCCCACATATGAGAAGGTAGTCTAGGGTTATTTAATTGTTCCAAAATCCTACTATTTAAAGCTGTAGGACAGTTCTTAAAACTAGGAATTATAGGGTAAATATGAGTAATAATAGCACTATAAAGTTTTTGAGAAGAGTTCATGCATATTTGGCTTTTAGTAACTCGCCACTTATATAACTTCTGAGCAGCAGGCTTAAAATAGGTTGGTAAATGGATATGTGGGTTAATTTTGGGTGCACAATGCAGCCAAGCTGTTAAATAATGCCCTAACGCGTTTCTAAACCAAAGCCCCTCATCACTAACTGGCACTGTTAAACTTAGTTTTATTGTATAGGAAAAAAAAAGGGTATGGCAAAATACTACAGAGTTGATCATTCCTAGACCTCCCTTATTTTGGGCTAGATATGTAAAACATCTTTTTACTGGGTTTAGTCTATTACCACATAACATTTGAAAACAACTACTACAGAGTTTAGTTTCATATTGAGATGGTAAGGGAAAGATAAAGGCTAAATACTGTAAGCATGGCAAAATGAATTGTTTAAGAATAAGAATTCCTTTTTCTTCATGAATCTGAACTGTTTCCAACAAATTATTTTAGATTCAACCTTTTTTAATACTCTTTACCAATTATCATCCGGGAAATTTTGGGACCCAAAAAGAATACCTAGAATAGTAATAGGTTCTTCTGATATTTTTATATTATACAAAAAAGGGGAATGGAAATTACTTCCCATCAGCAAACCTCTCGATTTAGAAAGATTTAATTTAGCATTGGAAAGAACCGAGAAAAACTGGAATACTTTAAAAAATTCTCCAATTTGCTCATTGTTTTTTAAAAATAAACAAACATCATCAGCATATGCCTGTACAATCAAGTAATGGTTAGTCAGTGGCACCTTGAAACCTTCCCATTTGGGAGATATGATTAAAGCTCTTATTAGGGGTTTGAAAGAAAAAATACACAGCAGAGGACTTAGTGGGCAACCCTGACATACCTCTGTTTTAATAACAAGCCCTTTAGATATTTTACCCTTTATTACAGGATAGACTTTTGGAGAGTCATATAAAGATTTTACAATCTTAATTACCGAACTAGGAATACCAAAATATTCTAAAGTTGTAAATGAAAACAAGTGATTTACCCTGTCAAAGGCTTTCTCTAGATCTAAAGAAAGCAGACAACCTGCTCTTACCATTTAAAGACAAAGACTCAATTAAGTCTGTTATGGTTGATAAGGCAAACTGAATTTGCCTATTTAGTAGCCCACAATATTGAAAGGGTGAAAAAACATTTTTAGCTATATTTTGTATTCTATTATTTATTAAGGTAGTAAAAATGTTATAGTCTGAATTTAGTATTGTGATTGGTCTACAATTTCTAATGTCTCCTCTTTCCCCTGATTTAAAAATATATATCGGTAGTCCTTCAGAAAAAGAAACTGGGATTGAATCCCCCGCCATAAATTTTTGAAACACCAAATGTAAACAAGCTAGAATATCTGTGCGAAAGGTTTTATAAAAGAGGTTTGATAGGCCATCCAAACCAGGAGAAATAGTATCCTTCAAATTATTGACAACTGATTCTATTTCCTGTAAAGAAAATGGTTCCTTCATATCAGAAATCATTGCAAGGTCAAAGAATGGGGGGCACATAATTCTTAATATCCTGTAAAGAAGGGTAAGACACCGGTTGCAAAGCCTGGAAATGTACTTCAGTAATGAAGCATATAGATTCAACATCATAAACTCTGCTATTATGATGCTCTAAATATTCTATAGAGGAGGAGGAGTATCTAATAGTTTTACATAATTCATAGGGGTCCCCTATAACAGATTTCTTCAAATGATTAGAAATAAGAGCTTGTAGTGTTCTGGCCCTACCATATTGTAGTTCTCTCATCTGTAACTTAATATTGTCAATTTAAGTAGAAAAATTCATTCTGGAAGAATTAGCTACAGTTATTAAATGTTGCAATTGTGATCTTAATTTCAGATATGAAAAAAAAAATGTCTCTGACGCGTCCCATAATGCTTAAACCAATTTTTACAATAATTTTTTGTTTCCACCCATGACACACCAAAATCCAGGTATAAAAATGCCACTGATAATCTGGCTTTTAGGACCAGTGTAATGGAATTTTTTATTATATCATCTTGTAGACTGGAAGTATTCAATTTCCATCTCTTACTCTGAAAACTAATGTTGGGTGTGTTCCCAACAACCACCTGAACAAGCAAGTGGTCCGAGAACTCTACTGGGACAGTTGTAAAAGACTTCACTATAAGGTCTTTAGATGTAAACAGATACTCTATTATAGAACCAGTTTTCCCTTTAAAAAGGTACAACCCGAGCCCATAACATTTAACTGATTACATATAGTTAGGCCTGCTGTTTTAATTATGGAATGGAGACAGTTAGAATCATAGTAAATTTTCTTAGTAGTTAATCCTTTAGAATATAAACTGCAATTAAAATCACCTCCCCAAAAAATATTTAAAGAGGTGACTAAATAAGGTTGTATTCCCTTCATACATTCAATTCTAGCAGCCTTTGTCTGAGGATTATAGATGGTAATGAATCTATAGTTACTAGATTGCCATTTACCATCTATAATTAGGACCCTGCCTGGCACTAAATCAATTAATTTATATAGAACAAATTGAAAAGAATTAAAAAGAATCCGAATACCGTCAGTATTATCTCTACCAAAGGACCAATATGACGGTCCCCAAGGCCAGTCTCTTTTGAAGGAAGATTGTTGCTCCCATGAAAACATCCAGGTTTCTTGTAAGAAATATACTGATATGTTTTTATCATGCAAAAGTTGAAAGACTGCTTGTCTTTTGTTAACATTCAGTATACTATGTGTATTTAAAGATCCCCAGATATTTGCAGACATAAATTTAGTTTATTTAAACAACAACAAAAATGACTCATTTTTTCCTTTTTTTTTGTCTTTTCTTTATAGTCCTCAATAGGGGCCCCTAAGGTATCCTGTGCTGATTTTTGAGAGTTGGAGTCACCAACCTCCATTTCAGAATCACCCCAGGCCGTAAAAAGGGCGGCATAAGAATTCTGTGATTCAGTTGACTCTATCATGGGAATAGAGACTGTTTTTAGGTTCCTACTGGACCTTCTTGGAGGTAAGGGAGACTGAGGGACAAAGTCAACTCCTGCAGCTGTCCTGTCATCTGAGTCTTTATAACAAAGAGGCTCAAACTGTTCTGTATCTTGTTCTATTTTGTCAACTATGATAGGTGTAGTTTGTGGCTTGGGGGGCCAAGGAGGGGGAACAGCGGCAACCACTGATTTGGTTTCAAAATGTTTTGTGGGTGAGGGGGGTCTCCCCATTTCCAAAATACTTGTTTCAGTTTTTCTCTCCAAAGACTCTTGGGCCTGCTGTATTATCAGGTCCGGGCTCACATAAGGCCTTATTTTTTGCAGCCCATGGACACTCCCTAAAAGCATGTCCATACTCCTCACATAGGTCACATTTCATATGGTTAGCACACTGCATAGTCACATGCCCCACTTTCCCACAATGATCACATCTAGGCTGATCGCAAGTACTTGAAAGATGCGTTTTTGAGCCACACTTATAACAAGCCCTGGGCTGACCGCTATAAAAACAGACTCCTCTATCCCTTCCCAATAAGAAAGCATTAGGGATATGCTCAATTCCTGTGTCTTTCTGTCTTAATTTAACCTTATACCTCCACCCACCCGTCCAGAATTGCTATGAATCTAAAATAGGTTCAGGGTCACTTTGAACATCACATTTTTAGACAACCAACAGGTGATATCCTCAACATGGACTCCCTCATTCCTGAACATCACTGTAACATTTTTAATCAATGATTTTGTTAAGGGAATCACTAAAAAAGGGGTCCATGTTGGGGAAAATTTAACTTGACCATATCTTTCCCAAAATAGGTCTAACGTATAAGCAGAATGAAAACTTATCTCATAATTGTCTTCTCCTGAAATGTTAATAAATGCAAAAACATCTCTGGGAGAAAAATGCGAAGAATCTTTTATGAGGTATTTCCCAACATAATGTCTGTCTGGCCTCTCTGCCAGACCTCCTTTGTACTGTATGCGCACAGCGTTACGCTGTGGTGCTGCCTCCCATTTTGCATGCAAAAACAGTTCAGACATCAATGGTTTGCCAGTAGTCTGTTTTCCTTCTAAATTATTTACTGTAGTAACCTCAGAGTCAGTAATGATACGTGAAGAGGGGCACACTGCTGGGCCATGTCCCAGTGTTACTTCTGAGCTGCAGTTAGATAGTGTTGTTAAGATATCTTTTTCCTTTATTCCCTCCGTTGGCACCTCTATAACACAACCCGGTTTCCACTCTGGGGAATTACTCTGTAAGTTGAGCGAGGAATCCCAAAATCTAAGTCGGGAGTCCAAACCCTGTGTACGTTTTCTCCCAACCTGCTGCCAAAAGAGCACTCTGAGGCGACCGGTCTTTATCATGCTCTTGTGAGTCTGGAACTTGAATGTCTAGTATGTTTAGTGCCATAATGTCTTTTGGGGGGATAGACCTGCCTAAAGCCACAGGTGTAGATGTAGGTTTTACTGTATCAATTTGTGGGATTAGTGGCATGTGAAAGCTGAATTCCGTCACTCCTTCTTGTTTGTTAACCTCTGTTTCATATTTTATCTGAGTCGGAAAGTCCGTGACTGCATCCCCCTTAACAGCAGGTTGAAAAACAAACCCTGCTTCCCTCAACAAGTGCACTGATTTCGGTAGACTTTTAACTGGAGTTTTGGGATCAGAGACAGGTTTAGGAGGCATTAGAGGGGAGGCTTTTGCACAGACCAGATGGACCGCAGAATTTAACATCTCAGTTGGCTTTTGGCACTCTCTCGCCTTAGAGATTTCACTGCCCGCCAAAACGGGAACTTTTTAACAAGTAGAAAACGCAGAGTCAGACCTCGACTCACCCGCACTCTAGAGTAGATTTTTAGTCATTGCTTCCGCATTCCTGCTGTCAGGTTGAATGCTCTGCTTATCAGGGGAGTCAGCAGTCAGCTGTGTTACCTCTGTGTAGTTTGATGAACTCTCGATGCATACAGGATCCTCCACTTGCACAGCCTTAAAGGAATTCCCATTGTTTGTCTCCATATTTACTGTGTCTTTTAAACTGGAAAAATTCTCCGTTGTAGATATTGCCTCATGAAATATCTCCTCGATCTCCATATCCTGTATCTCTTGAAATAATACAACATTCTCTGGTAGGAGAGCGACCTTCCCTCCTGCTACACCAACATCCTTCACCTCTAGCGTCTCTCCTACAATGGCCATTTCGCAGCAAGATGGCCCCTCCACCTACAGGAGAGTAGGGGAATTTCCCAGGTGTCCTGGCCAAATTTCCCTCGTTCACTAAAAATACCACCAACAGCTTAATCTGGTTCAAGGTCAGCTGGCATTCATCTGTATCCCCCTCCCCGGGTCGTGCCCGAAAATAGGCAGGATTTGACTAGGGCACTTACCCAGTCAACAAAAAATAAATAAAATAAATGTGGTCCCTTCCTTTGCACATGTAGTGTAATGGTGATAACATGATAGTGTCATTACTATCCTCATTAATAATCTGGTTGTTGAGCAAATTGATCCACTTGACAATTAGATTATTTACTTATTTACATATTCATTGAAAACCTATTTTATCAGGCAAACAAGGAGAGTCCTAACAGGCTGATTTCCAGTTGTGACCTGGGAGGAAGGGGAACAGGGATCATCAATGACAACAAAATATAAACATATTAGGTAGACAATAAACAATTATTATCAAGGCCACTGATTCATGGTGATTGAAACAATGAAATTATGTTTTCAGGACTTGAAATTTCAGGAACTGCACTGGTGATTGTTAGACCAGTTTCCAGATTTTACCTGAATCTACTGTCATTCTTTTAGTATGTGTATAAATAATCCGAATAAAAGAGGGCTTAATATATAGTGCATTAAATAAATCAAATTGAACAGAATACAGGGAGCAATTATAAGAAAAATACAAGTTACGTAGATTTACTGATCTGGCATAAAATGCCAAATTCTGTGAAATTCTTTGTTTTTACTGGTGTGCAGGCAGTCCAGATTCCAAATTTTTCCTAGGTTTTCTGGTAAGAAATGAAAACCTGTGGCCTTGATTATTACATAGACGATCATTTACAGAGCCAAACATACAGTATACAGTGAATACACTGAGTAAATATAGCAAGAAATGACAAAATATGGAATGAAGGGGTCTATTTACAGGGCTCCAGAAGGGCAGACTGATAAAGACTCTACATTGTGGCCATTGCCTTACATAGAAGCAAATTAAAATATACAGCTATGCCAGAGGCAGTATTATTTACCTAGGCAGAAAGCCCATCACTCACTTGCTGGGGCCAGGGCAGGATTAAACCCTAAAACCAGGCTACCACATTAAGAGACCTGGAGGGGGAGACTACAGGCCATTTCAGGTGCTATTGTGACATTTTATATGGGCCTAAGAATGCATCTTGATCAAGGTCTTTGCAGAATGGAAGCTTGAGGAGGTTGCTAGTGAGGATAGAAGGCTAATCCATGTGTTTGCAAGCAGGGGTGTAGCCAGGCATTTCAGATTTGTATACCAACCTGCCACACTGCTACCCCTCCCCCACTGTTGTTCGTGCCTGCCCCCCCAAGACTCGAGTCCAAGGCTTCTGGCTCTAATCAGATGATTCCCACACTAGACCTGCTGTCTGTCTGCACTGCTAGTGTGGTGCTCACTGCCTGCTGGTAAACGACGTAAGACTATGGCAGAAATTTCTTCCGTCTCCCCACAGGTAGACAGATTCACTCCACTTGCCACTCCACACAAACTCTTCATTCTTTTAGCTGGCTCTGAGTCTGTTCTTCTGTCTGCTGCTCCTCAGTTCTTCTACTGCTTCTCTCGCTCCCAGTACAACTCAACTAATAGTATGGCTTCTAACTTTGCTGGGACATTTAAACTCACCAACCCCAGACTTGCCACTTCCCCTACCAGATGCCACAGCCAATCACTATGCAGGCGGACCATGTGGACCTAATTGAGACCTTCAGCTTCAAAGTCCATGGTCCACTCTGCCACACCTCCCCCCAAAACAAAGCTGAAAGAGAAAAGAAAAAAGCCTGTGAAGCCAAACAAAGAAATTTAAATGCAATGGACTAGAGAGGGCAGAGCAGTATTGGCCAGCTTGTTTGCTACCTCCTGCTACTAAACTTGGTACGCCATGGCGTACTTGGAGTATCAGTAGCTACACCCTTGTTTGCAAGTGTATACCAGATTGAGACTTGACCAGCATCGTGCCTGCACCTGGGAATTAGGAGTCTGTTTCCATCTTCTGACCACAAAGAATTGGATGGATTAAAGGAGAAGGTGAATAAATCAGTGAGGTAGCATAGTAATTTACTTAACCACTATTTCGCACCTAACAGGGCACTATGAAAGGAGTGGCTGATGAAGGGAAAGGCCCAATCTATCTCTTTGTATGTTGCAATGTTTTGTTTGGGAAGTTCAGGACAGGGCAAACCTGCAAGTGGCATTGAAAAGGGAGATGAGCTGGTAAGGCAGTACTGGAGGCTCTAGAGAATACCACGTCCACCATAATCCACAGTAGCAGAGGACTGATCATTCATTCTACCACAAATTTCCTGGTACTGATGAGAAACAATTTTTTACTCTGTTAAAAGCCACAAGTTTGGCCAAACACTTTGCCACAATGTAGTTTACAGTATTTCTTTATTTCTAGGGACATGGATATGTTGTTCATCCACACTCATTGGCAGGTATCCTTGCCGCTTTAAATCTTGCCGGAAGGTCTTCAAGCTTGCTCCTTCCACCCACCCGGGTGGTATAACTCTCGGCTCCGCCCCATGACGCCAGATCTTCCTTACCACTTGGAAGCTCAGGTTCCCTCCTTAACGCTCTGCGTTTGAGACTGGTTCCTATTTCTCCGTTTGCGGTTTAAAAATATTTTTGCGAAAAGACTTCAGTCTTGATCCCTCGCGGCTCACGATGGACAAATCGACTCCCGGTTTTGGAGATGCCCTGCGGAGTCAGAAAATGTCTCGGACGAGATCCACTCCCGTGTGTCTACTGTTAGGCCTTGAGCACGACCCGCGGGATTGCGAGCCTGTGCTCATCTTTCTCGGCCTACGTCCTCGAAGACCGTGCTGCCCGATTGCAACTGGGCCGTCCCGAGAAGCGTTTCCCTCCGGTGAAGTCCAAGGAGGCCCGGTCGGCGGTGTCCGCGGCGGCGGGCTCGGCGGATCAGCTCGAGCAGATGGTCGCCCTCGAAGAGGAGGCGGCGCGGGCTGTATCTTCCTCGGCCGCTGCATTTATCCCGCTCTCTCTGGGTTCTTCCTACACGGCTTCTTTTAAGGAGCTTTGTCTGTCCCTCTCCACTAAGGAGAAGGGCTTACGTCTGCTGGACCTTATTCTCGGTCCAAAAGAAGGACAAGGGTAAGTCCCTCCGTCGGCTCTTGGGAGGCGGGAAAGGTCCCTCCCGAGTCGTCGACCGTCGACTTCGGTCGACCACTCGGCTTCGGCCACTGGCCTCACGGTGTCCCCGTCAGGTCAGTTGACCGAGACTGCCGCCGACGTAGTCGAGATTTTTCTCGATCCGTTGGATGGGCTGTCGCCTATAGCAGCCAAGATTCCCCTCTCCCCGGTTCCCCCGGGAGGAGTTGAGGATCCCGTGGGCTTGCCTTTGCCTCCGGTTCTGGAGCCCTCAGATGAACCATCCGAGCCGAAGGGAGTGCCGGTTCCGGCCGACACCTCCCTGCACCGACCTCGGAAAATCCGAGACTCTCAGTCTCGGTCTCGGACCTCTTCATGGTCCAGCCGATCCCACCGTCATAGGCGGTCTCGGTCTCGGCACCGCGGTAAGCGGCATCGCCGCTCGTCCTCGTCCTCCTCCTCGGACGAGGGAGGCTTCGGCGTGGGATTACGTCGACGGTACGAGGACCTTATGTTGCAACAGCTCCTCTTGACCGGGAATAAGCCGACCCCGTCGCCTTCCCCGGCCATTAAGTAGCTGTCACCGGAGCGGCCGACCACAACCCCTCGACTTAACCGAGGGAGCCTGTACCCAGGCGGTTGTTCGGAAACCAGCTGCTCCACCGATTCCGTGGAACCTCCGCCTCCACAGCCACTAATTGGGGCTCCGACCAAGGATTCTCGGTCGGCTAAGGGTCTACCCCATCGGCTGTCAGTTACCCTCACTCCCGACCGACCTCGGCAGGTGAAGGGTAGCTCAGGCCAGAGGCAGCTCTTCGAGGACTCTTCCGAGTCCGAAGATGATTCCTCCTTTTTCTCCAAGCGACTGGACTTGGAGTCTTCAGGAGGTCAGTCAATGGACGATAGCCTGTCATCCTTCCTAGGACTGCTTCGGCTCATCTCGGAGTCCACCGGGATGGAGCTCGAACCCATTTCCAAATGGGCCAGGTATCCCCTCACGGAGATTCTGGACCGAGGGGATTCTCCAACGGAGGCCTTTCCGGTGGCCGAGGCCATAGTGGGTCCAGCACTGGAGCTTTGGCAGCGCCCTGCTTCCTGCCCTGCGCCTTCGGCCAGGATGGCCAGGAAGTATGCGGTCCCTACCGGTTCCCTGTCTGGTTTTTCGGAGCACCCCTCTGCTGAGGGGTTGGTTACCGACAGCGTTTTCCGGCGCGCCGGCAACGCCAGGGATGTGGACAAACCTCCCGACAAGGAATCCAAGAAATTGGATTATGTCGGGCGAAAAGTCTATGCTGCGTCCTCTCTCGGCCTTCGTCAGGCCAGTTCGGCCGTCCTCATGGCACATTTTTCTCATGCCCTGTTGGGCTCCCTGGATGAGGTCATCCCTCATCTTCCCGCCAATCTGCAGACTACGGTCAAGCAGGTGCGGGACCAGGGCAGGGCAGTGGCCAAACAGCAGCTCCAGACTGCTTTGGATATTGGGGACTCATGTGCCAGATCGGTGGCGGCCGCAGTGGCTATGCGTCGGCGGGCTTGGCTGAGGATATCCACCTTTACTTCGGATACCCAGCACAAGTTGGCAGATGTTCCTTTTGGGGACTGACCTCTTGACCCTGGGGTGGAAGGTCACCTGCAGAGGATCGAGAAGTCCAATGCTACCTTGGACTCGGTTCTTCCGCTCAGAAGGAAAAAGGCCGCCAAACCACAGCCTAAGCCTCTTTAAGTCCTTGACGCCCCGGCGCGTCCGGCCAACAACATCAGGGCCAGCAGGCTCAGCCTTGGCATCCCAAACCCAAGCCACCGGCTTCCTCTAACAGGAGGCAGGGAGGAAAAGGCCCAGGAGGTCCCTCGGCCGGTCCCTCCTTCAAGCCTGCCCAGTGACGGGCTGAGGGGTGTCGCCCCCATCCCCGTCACCTTACCCCTGGGTCCCCCCATGGGGGGACGGCTCCGGCACTTCCGTTCCACCTGGTCTGCTGTTTCCATGGACAGGTGGGTTTTGGAGGTGGTGGGAAGAGGCCTGCCTCTGGAATTCGAGCAGGCACCACCCTTCAGAGCCATCGCCCCTCGGGGGGCTTCGGGGTCCCCAGCCTCACTGGCAGCTCGTCGAGCCGGCATCGCTCTCCTCCTCCAGAAGGAGGTGATAAGAGAGGTGGCGGACCCTCCTTCAGACCCAGGGTTTGTGTCCAGGTACTTCCTGGTTCCGAAACGGACGGGGGGCTGGCGCCCCATTCTCGACCTACACGACCTAAACAAGTTCCTAAGGTCTCGAACCTTCAGGATGGTCACTCTGGCTCAGATAATGCCATCCTTGGGCAGCGGTGTATGGTTCTGCTCTGGACTTGCAGGGACCGCGTTTTTCACGTCCCTATCCGTCCGTCTCACCAGAGATTCCTTCGCTTCGGCGGAAGGATCCTTTCGAGTTCAAGCCATGCCCTTCGGCTTGTCTCCAGCTCCCAGGGTCTTCACCAAATGCATGGCAGTGGTGACAGCATTCCTGCGGCGCCGAGGGGTCCGGGTGTATCCTTACCTGGACGACTGGCTGATAGCAGCTCCCTCCAGGAAGGAGGCGGAGTGGTCCAGAGATCTGGCCCTCCAGGTCTGCTCTCAACTGGGCCTCCTTATCAACGAGGCCAAGTCGGAACTCGAGCCGAAGCAGGTGATTCTGTTCATCGGGGCGCAGCTCGACTCTCTTCGAGCCAGAGCGCGGCTCCCGGCGGACAGGGCCGAGGTTCTTTCCTCCTTTGCCCGATCATTTCTGGTTGGGCAATTGCGCCCTGCCCGGGACTTCCTGCGCCTCCTGGGTCTCATGGCGGCCTGCACCAGCGTGGTCCGTTGGGCCCGCTGGAACATGCGTCCCCTTCAATGGGGACTGGCCAGCCAGTGGTCACAACGCTGCGATCCTTTGGACCAGCTTGTGTCGGTGACACAGGGGATGTGGAACGCTCTCCAGTGGTGGACCATTCCAGATCATTTGCAGGAGGGCATCCCGTTCGTCCGCCCCGAGCCGACGGTCTCTCTATCGACCGATGCCTCTCTGATGGGTTGGGGTGCCCATCTGGGGGAACACCGGGCTCATGGCCTCTGGTCCCCGCGGGAGTCCCGATGCCACATCAACCTGCTGGAGCTCCGAGCGGTCCGCCTAGCTCTCCGCGCTTTGCTCCGTTCCTCCGGGGTCAAGTGGTCCGAGTCAGGCGGACAATACCCGACCATGTATTATCTAAACCGCCAGGTGGGGCGCTTTCATGCTTCTATGCAAAAGCTCTCGCATTTGGTCACTGCATGCGCAGCCTGGAGGCGGATCTCCTAGCATTCATGTGGCAGGAGCCTCCAACACCCGGCCGATGTCCTGGGCGGATAGGGGCTGCATCCCATGAGTGGTCTCTCCTGCGGAGGTAGTACAGCATCTGTTCTCCCATTGGGGCACACCTCAGGTGGACCTGTTTGCCTCCAGGAGAGCGAGGCTGAGACTGTTCCATGCCCGCCCCCTCAGCAGGGCTCGCTGCAGGGGGATGCCTTCTCGAGGCAGTGGACCCCGGGCCTCTTTTACGCCTTTCCCCCATTTCCCTTGATCCACAAGGTGCTCCTCAAGGCGAGGAGGGACAAGGCGCAGGTGATTCTGATAACCCCAGACTGGCCTCGGCAGTTCTGGTACCCAGATCTCCTCAGTCTCAGCTCCAGGACTCCGTGGCAGCTTCCAGCTCCGCCGGACCTGCTTTCAGTCAATCAGGGGAAGGTATTCCATCTGGACCTTCAATCCCTGCACCTGACGGCCTGGTTCCTGAGCGGCTAGAGTTCCAGGCCTTGGGTCTTTCCGACGAGGTCCTCAATGTAGTTGAGGCGTCCCGTAAGGAGTCGACCAGGAAATGCTATGCCTTCAAATGGAAAAGGTTTTCCATTTGGTGTCAGGGCAAGGGCTTGGACCCTTCCTCCTGTTCCTTGGCAAGCATCTTGGACTATTTATGGTCCCTTTCTAATCAAGGGCTTAGGTCGACGACCCTAAGGGTGCACCTGGCAGCCATCTCTGCTTACCGGACGCGGGCCGGGAAGCAGTCGGTGGCGCAGGAGAAGGTGGTCTGGCGCTTTTTCAAAGGCCTTGATCACATTTCCCCTCCAGTGCGGGAACCCCCACCTCCGTGGGATCTACTGCTGGTACTGGCAAAGCTCATGGGCAAGCCATTCGAACCTATGCACAGGTGTGTTCTCTCACCTGTCGTGGAAGACAGCCTTCTTGGTGGCTATCACGTCAGCCAGAAGGATGGAGAGCTCCAGGCACTTTCCATCGAGTCTCCTTACCTGGTCTTCCCACAGGGACAAGGTTGTCTCCGCCTCACCAAATTCCTTCCGAAGGTGGTGTCGGAGTTTCACCTTAACCAGGTGTTGACTCTGCCGGTGTTCTACCCCAATCACACCTCGGAGGCCGAATATAGGCTCCATACTTTGGACCCTAGAAGGGCGCTCGCCTATTACAAAGAGCGCACGGCTGAAATTTGGGGAGAGGTTCGCCAGCTGTTTGTCACCTACGCTGAAGCCGCATCTGGCAGACCTGCAGCCAAGCGGACGATAAGCAGGTGGGTCACCTCCTGCATAGATCTCTGCTATAAGTTGGCGGGCATGGAGCCTCCCAGAGGGATAAGAGCTCATTCTACCCGCCATACTGCTGCATCGGTGGCTGCTTCCAGGGACGCCCTATCCAGGAAATCTGCAGGGCTGCTACCTGGAAGTCAGCAAACACCTTCATTACCCATTACCACATCGACCTTGAGTCACGCCGGGATGCTGGTTTTGGGGCCTCGGTTCTCCAGTCTCTCTTTCCCAAGTAAGTATTGGGGGTGTATGTCTTGCCTCCCTCCTCCCGGAGAACTGCTAGGAGTCTGCCAGTGAGTGTGGATGAACAACATATCCATGTCCCTAGAAATACAGGTTACTCACCTGTAACAGGAGTTCTAGGAATGGTATATGTTGTTCATCCACACGACCCACCCGACCTCCCCGGCTTCGACGCACAACCTGAGCTTCCAGCGGGCCAGATCTGGCGTCATGGGGCGGAGCCGAGAGTTATACCACCCGGGTGGGTGGGAGGAGCAAGCTTGAAGACCTTCCGGCAAGATTTAAAGCGGCAAGGATACCTGCCAATGAGTGTGGATGAACAACATATACCATTCCTAGAACTCCTGTTACAGGTGAGTAACCTGTATTTATTACACACAAGATCCTTTAGGGAGAGCCTATTTTCAAAGTGTCTAGGGTCAGATAAAAGAGAAGCATAGATACAGTTAAGTAATACAGCAAAACATGTGGTACATATTTACAATGAAGAGTGACATGGCAGTCTACTGTGTGATGATGCATCAGGATTGACATAAGAACTGACAGCTGAGTAGTTACAGCTTGGATGTTTAGGGTACAGCTTGGCATTAGAACAGTATTTGTGTATTACAGTACACATCAGAGAACTGACAACAATACAGAGCAGTCTAGCCTAAATGAGAAACATCACTTTGCAGGAGTTGAATAAATCAGAGCTAGCAGTTACAGGGGGTGTTGAGGGCTGAGTGAGGTTAGCAGCTGGGACTTAAAAGTGGTAAGAGAGCTAGAGGTTTTGAGACATGAGTGTGGGAGTTCCAAGGTTTAGGGAAGCTAAAGGAGCAACAGGACTGACCAAGGGAAGTTTTCCTTCTAGGAAGCTTCAGGGAGTTGTGCTTCACCCCCCTAGTTGAGTACTTTTTATTTATTAGGTCTAGGATTACAAATACCTTTGAGCCAAGGCTCTTTTACAAAGGTTCCACATCAAGTACAGTACAACACAGAGAAAAAAAAAGAAAAAATATGGAGCTAACATATTACAACTAGGAGAAATACAATGCTGTGGTTAGGATAAGCTGTACTATACTGGGATAACATAGGAGAAGGCAGAGGGGAAGGTGCGAGGAGACACATTGGGGAGGGGGGATACAGTGGGAGGAGGGAGCATCCGGAGGCATTGTCAACATCACATTGGGGGAGTAGAAGGTGTCATATACAGAACAGAATGGGGGGAAGAAAAGATGGGGGAAAGGGAAGTGGGAGATGAGGGGGTAGAGTATATGTGCATGGAGAAGAATAGGGTGATGATAGGTAGGGCTGGTTATATGTAGGAGTCACAGTGGGATAAGTGCATAGTGTGGATTTTATAGAAGATATGTGGGGCTGGTTATATGTTGCAGTGACAGGAGCTGGCAGCAATGAGATGAAGACAAAGCTTTGATTTGAAAGGGCCAAGCTTTGTCGTAGAAGAGATGTCAGGATTGAGACGGTTTAGCCAACTAGGTCTCCTATGGGCAAAGAATCTTTTGCCCTGGGAGGTGCGGCACCAGAGAACCTGGAGGAGTTGAGTTTCGGATCCCCTGGTGTTACAAGTATTCAGGCATGGCTGCAGTAGGGCTTGGACACCGGGAGGTGCGAGGCCCATAGTAACTTTCTTAGCCATTGTACAGGTTAGATACCTAATGCGGTTGGAGAGTTGGAGCCATCCAGTTTGTGCATAAAGGTCACACGTATGAGTCAGATGGTGGGCACCAGAGATGAGCCAACAGGCCTTGTTGAGGGATGTTGATATTCGTCTGAACACAGTGTCTGATGCAGAATCGTAGATGATTAGGCTGTAGTGATGGAGACCACCGAGCTCTGGACAGTGATCATCAAGGCTTCTGGTATAAGATGTTGTCTGTGGCGGTATAGCAAGCCTAGTCGCATATTTGCAGCTTTTGCAACACAATGTGGGAGCCATATGATAGGTTTGGGTCCAGAGATATCCCAAGGTATTTAAATGACTGCACCTGCTCAAGGGTGTTTCCGAGGCTAGTTGTAATGATGAAGGGGTGATGCCTATGCTTGTTGTGAGGGCTGTTGAAAAGCATAACCTTGTTTTTTTTATGGTTTAGGACCAGCTTGTGCCTACTAAACCAGCTTTCAACAGCGGCAAAACCTTGCTGAAGATTGTGTTGAAGAGGTTCAGAGTCCTTGTGAGAGGTGAAAATGACTGCATCGTCAGCATATAGGATGAGTTGCTCAGGACAGGATTGGGGAAGGGTGTTCAGGAAGAGGCAGAATAGTAGGGGGCCCAGTAGACCCTTGGGGGACTCCTGAGCGGACTGGTCTGGCATCAGAGAGAACCCCAGCGATTTTTACTCTTTGTGACCAATTTTCTAGGTAGCTATTGAACCAGGCTGTAGTGTCAGTGGAGAGCCCAGAAGACCGGAGCTGTTCAATCAGCAGACGATGGTGGACAGTGTCAAACATTTTTGTCAGATCGACAAATACAGCCCCTGTTAGATGACCTTTATCCAGTGTGCTGTGTAGCTCTCCAGTGAATTCCAATAAGGCAGATGATGTACTGTGGCCTTTATTAAAGCCATGTTGTTGAGTACATAGGATGTTGTATTTTTCCAGGAAATCCTTAAATTGGTCGGCCACTATGTGTTCCAGTGCCTTCGAGAGAGGAGGGAGTATAGAGATTGGATGATAGTTTCCATGGTTGGCCTTATCCCCGTTTTTGTGGACTGGTGTAACTGTAGCAGCTTTCCATGTGTCTGGGAACTGGCTGAGACTAAGGGAGAGGTTGAAATTCGAGTTAATGGACCTAGGATCTCATCAAGAGTGAGAGATAGTAGTTTGAGGTCCAGCGAGTCCCCACTAGTTCTTGACTTGGATATTGCTTTGGTGATATATTTGTGGGCTTCATGCTTCTTGATAGTTTTGAAATAGAATAGCGGATTATTGAAAGGAGAGAGATAGCTACATGGCAGGTGATTGGAAGGAGTGGGATAGCTACAAGGAGTAGGAAAGTCTGAAGACAGGAAAAAGTCCATGGGGAGAACACTACTTAGGTCAGTGAACGCATCATTGAAAGTGTTAGCAATGATCAGGGGATCAAGAGTGATTGACTTATCACCATATAATATCATTGGTTAGGATTTGGGCTGTTTCCCCGTGACTTCTTTGATGTTCTTCCAAAACTCACTCCTGTCTCCCCAGGCATTAGAGAGAGCTTCTCTGTAGTACATGCTTTTCTTTAGTCTGATGGATTTTGTGCAGCTGTTTCAGGCACGTTTGTAATTCTGAATGCTGGATTGAGTACTGGAGGCCCTAGCCAGAGCCCAGAGGTGATCTCTTGATTTCAGCTGTGCCAGAAGCTCACCAGTTAGCCAGGGGTTGCTTAGTGTCTTCACTTTTTGCTTTTTGCTTTTTGAGTGGGGCGTAGGAGTCGCAGGCAGCATTGAAGGAGGAAACAAAGTAGTTCAGGGCTGAGTCAACATATGTGGCTTTGTAGATGGGGGACCAATTATACTGACTGAGGCAGGATTTAAGATGGTTCATCCGACCACGAGGGAGAACTCTGCTGGTGATGACTTTAGGTGGGGGCTTGCAGAATTTGTTTGAACATTCACAGATAACAGGAGAATGGTCACTAAAAGAGTCAGGGAGCACAGAGGTGTTGGAGATATGGGAAGAATGACTGGTCAGGACCCAGTCCAGCAGGGTACTAGTGCCAGTTTTGTAGTTTTTTCTTGTGGAGGAGAGGACCATTTGTGAAAGGTTTGCTGCCAAGATGGCATCCCTATAAGCACCTGCATCGGAAGCATGCCAGTTTATATTTAAGTCGCCTAGGATGATTGTCTCAGAGCCTATTGGTAGGGTTCTGATAAAATTCAGAGTGGTATTGAGGCTTTTCCCTTGGTCTTTTGGAGGGATGTATACACAGACAATGGTGAGGGCTTTGTTGTGTGCCCCTAGGAGAATTTTAATCAGGTGAATCTGGGCTGTGGAGTCATGGAGGGGGGTAGAGATGGGGCACCCCATGAGATAGTCTTTGATGTAGATAGCACAACCTTGGACACATGATCTAGTCTGTGCACATTGTACCCTGGTAGTTCAATTGCCATGTCTGGAATTTTGGGAGTTAGCCAAGTTTCAACAACTGAAAGGATATCTGGTTTGTGTTGGTTAGCAAAGATTCGAACAGCATCAAGCTTGGGGATCAGGCTGCAGATGTTAATGGTTGCGAGGATCAAGCCCCCAGATGGTTTGGCATGGCAGGCCAGACTAGTGGGGGTAGGGCCTGGATTTAGGTGCACATTTCCCAACATCAGCAGGAGGAGTAGGAGCTTTAAGGTGCACAAACAGAGTTTCTTGTAGGATAAATTATGTAACCTTTGCTTGCCAGGACATAGACAGGGCTGTAGGCATTTGTCCCAGAGTGTTGTCATGTATGATAGAGGGGATAGGTGGGGCCAGTGCCCAAACCTGGAGGAACTCGGGACAGCCAATAAGAAACCAAGGAGGGCTGTGTGTGGGAGCAAGTCTCATAGTGGAGTGTGCCTGGGTGGCGATATGGGTTATTTAGTGGGTATGCGGGGGGGGAGGGGTAGCAGCACCCAGGAAGGTAGGAGAGGTGCAGCAGGGAGGTGAGGATAGAGAGGTGTATGAACACATTGGAGAGGAGTACATTGTCAATCAGTAGGTGAAGGAGACAGTGCCAGGGCACTGGTAGAGTGGTAGCAGAGTGGGTGGTGTGGCAGAAAGGGAGAGTCAGTAGAATATATGGAAAGGGAAAAAGAGAGAAAAAACAAGAAAGAATCTTGGAGGCTAATGGGCTAAGGAGGTATGGAACACCTGGGGACAGTTCACCTAGCAGTTTTTTTTTACTTGTGACAAGGGTAGTTTAATGTATACGGGAGTCAAGGTTAAGCCACCCTACGTTACAGTACAGAGTGCATGTATAAGTGTCCCACTTTTGGTTAAGGGCTAAGCGACAGGCCCTATTCATTAAATCATATGTGTTAAGAGTAGTCAAGGTGTTGGTCTAGTAACATTGCCAAGGTATTTGTGGGAGGTTACAGAGTCAGTAGGGTCACCAGATTATTGAGTGACACTGTATAGCAGCCAGGGAAGATCTCAGCCAGTGAATGGTGCCAAAAAGCATAGAAACAGTTTTCTTGTGATTCCTAGCTAGCTGATTGGTGAGGAACCAGTTTTGTTCATTGTCAAAATTAAGCTGGAGTGATTGCACTGTGGATGAGGATAAAGATCCAGAGGAGAACATTATACTATCATCTGTGTACATGAGATTTGCAAGTGGGTTAACAGCTAGCAAGATCAGTTATGGAGATTTGAAAAAAGAATGGTGTCTCGGACCTGTGCTTGCAGAACTTCTAGTGTGACAGGGAGTGGAGAAGAGATAGATGATCCTAGCTGAACTGACTGGGTCCTGTCTGAAAAGTATATTTGAATCAATGTAGAGAGGGGGCTAAGATACCAGAGGGAGCTAGTCTGGCTAGGAGCAGGGTGTGATTAACTGTGTTGAATGTCTTGGCTAGATCAAGGAAAACTGCCAGGGTTCCCAGGTTGGTATCCATGTGTGAACGAATATGTTCAGTAATTCCTAGTAGGGAGGTAGAGGTGGAGTGCACCAGGCCAAAGTCTGATTCAAAGTGGGTAAGAAAGCCTGATTTTTCATAAAAGGTGGAGAATTGCCTGCTGACCAGTCCTTTAGGTAGTTTGGATAGGGAGGGAATCAGGGAAACGGGGATGTAGTTTGTTGGGGCCACCCTTATGGACTAGGAGTACCAAAACATGTTTATAGCTAGAAGGGAAGGAGCAAGTGCACAAGAATTGATTAAATATGTGTATAATGGGGGAGGCCACGGCTGGAACCCTGAGGACTAAAAATCTGGAAGACACAGTAGGCTATCTGAGCTGCCACTGGAGAAAATGTTCAGAGAAGTCAGTTGTTGTAGGACACCTGACTCTGAAATAGTGGAGAGACTGAAACTATTGCCTCTGTATAGTGATGGCACTACCATATTATCACTTAATTACAAGACTATACAAAGTAATACTATAATACAATACAATACAGTACAGTACAGTACAATACACTACAATACAGTGCAGTACAGTACAATACAATACAAAAATGCAGTACTATACTACTAAGGTTCCTACCCATGTGAACTGCTCCTTACTTCTCAGTGCTTATAGAATTCCATATCATTCTTCATCAGGAATTTATCCAGATTATATTTAAAACTATATACTATTAAGTACAATACTATGTGATGCAATGCAATGCTGTGTAATACAACACACAATATGATACGGTACTATACAGTACACTTTAATACTATACAATGCTATACAATTATACAATTCAATTTAATTTTATTTCATATAGACTGTATCACCAAATACTTTTAATGTTTAGTAAAACCTAAACACAACTGGCAGAATCATGGATGGGAGAACAAGGAAAGGTTCAAAAACAGAAGATGATCATACACAAGATGTAAAAAACTGTAAGCTGGTCTGAGAACCAATATTATCAGAAAACACTGAGCAAACAGTGACTAGGAAGTAGGGAACTAACATAGATTCAGTTTTTGCAACTCCTGTGTCACCAGTCTGAGTCTCTGTGTCTGTAGAAGCTATAGAGTAAATGCAGAGAGTGACAGCAGAGCTTTTTACTGGGCTAAGGCTGAGTAATGAAATAGTGAGGGAATCGGAGATTGTCACAGTCTTAAGATGAGTCCAGCATCAGCAGAATTCATGTTACTGCACACATGGTACACAAGGAGAACATGGCAGTGTTAGTGCTGCTGACTCTTGCCCAGAGAGACATTTGAAACAAAGACAGTCTGTCAACTTACCAAGACTTCTAATTATGTTAGTTCAAGAATTGTCACTGGGTTATCCATTTACTATTGGGTTACACATGCGCACCTATGAGGCATCAATAAGAGCTGTGCAATATCAGGAAACTTTGCCTCACAATAATCTTTGTGAAGATTCCTGATTTCATGTAGTGTGACGTGCCACTTCATGTAGTTGTTCTCTGGGAAAAGTGATGAAGTCTACACATAGTAGCATCTCGCCAGTGAAAAGTGCTGGAAAACTGCCACTATGTGTAGTTTTCATCAGCAAAGAAACACTTCACCAGGACTACTCATCCCACATCGACTACATTTACACTAGGCTTTGCGCCATGTATAGGAACAATGATGCTGTCTCTGTTCCTGTACACCGTAAACTGCTCTTTAAAACCATCTTGCCTATATTTCACTAAGCAGACATCATTTACGGGTCCATCCCTCCTCCTCCCTCTCCAGTCTGAACTCTCTTTTCAATGCCTTTTGCTGCTTTGCCACCAGTGCCCCCCCCCGCACTCACCACTGCACCCTTTACTGCTCTCTCTCTCTCTCGCTCTCCCCTCCCTCTCCTCCTGCTGACACCTTCATGCCCCTTCACTCATTTCCAAATACTGGTTAGGGTCCCTCACCCCTTACCTCTACACTCTCCTTTCCTCTTCCCCCCACTCTTCTTACTCTCCCCATTCCAGGGACTCTCACACCCTTGTCTTTCCTCACCCTCGCTCCAACTCAGGGCAGCTGCTTCCTCTTACCACCTTCCCTGTATCTAGAATCCCCCCCCTTGCTCCAACTATCTCCATCGCTCCACTTCTTTAAATGGTCCTTCTCCCTCTCCCTCCCCCTCCCCTCCTCCTGTACATGCTTACCACCTATCTAGTCTATCTCTCCTGGTGCTGTTTTCTCCTTCCTCTCCATCTCCCCCCCACCTCCTTCCTCTCCCACACCCTCCTCTCACTTCCTGCTCCTTCTACTACACAGTTCCCCTCTCTTGCTCCCTCTCCTCCTGTTATGGATTCAATTCAGTTTCTCTCAGCTCAAGCCCATGATGTATCCTTGTTAATTGCTATAACCTTAACTTGCCAGTGTTAGATGTGGTAATACCTGTGCTATCTTCTCATTGTAACACCTCCACACTGTATTTTGTTATACTCATTTAGAATGCCTCATTGTATATACTTGTACCTACAGTATGTGTATTTTTGAAACCATACATTGTATTTTCCTCCTGACTTATTTAGTTGTTGTTTTACTCCCTTCTTCCCTTTCCCCAAGTCGCACCTGGAAATGAGCCTCGACTCAATGTGCTTCTCTTGGTCACCAAACTTCAAATAAATAAATAAAAATAAATAAATAAATAAATAAAGGACTATGCAATGTTTTGCACAGACATACAATCCCGTTTTTTGTTATATTCCAGATCCATCCCTCCCACTCTACATATACTGTATCACCCACCCACAGTTCAGCTCCCAGATAATTTTTATACATATCTCCACACCCAGCTCTGCAATAGCACCCACCTCCTTCCTCCGCCAAAGTCCTAGTGAAGTAGGTGAATATGTAACATAATATGCAGTTGCCATGTTATACAAAAGCACATCCCCCACCCACTCCAGAAAAACAACCACCACCCTCACTGGTAATTCAACCAACTACCTCCTACCCTGCACCCTCTAGCAGTCAACCTCCAAAAGAAATATGCTCCCTTGTAGAAGTGGTCAGGTTATCTTCACTATTCGATGATGAGTGATGAGGTCCTCCTAAGGAGAAACACCAGAATTTCAGCACTGCATCTAAAGCTGATATTTACTGTATACTTACAACATATTGAGAGCCAGACCTTTGTTTGCCCCATCCTGAAAGAGATCCAAAAACTGGGGCACAAATGCTTTCCTACATTAGATTGAAAACCTACTTATTTGCCCAAATGAGAAAAGAGCAACACACTGTATCATAAACCACTGATATAGAATGCATTCTTGATGACACCAGAACAACAACCACTCTGTCAAAATATCCTTGTATCAGAACCTTCTGCTTCTCCGGATCCAAGCTGCCAGCTGTAGTAGAGCCAGACTGGGATAGTCAGACCTTAATGCAGAAGACTGCACTTCTGAGGGATGTGGAAGGGCTCTTGAACTGCCAGACTGATCAGGTCTAAGAATCATGGTCTTGGCTACTCCAGAGCCACTAGGATGACCCCAACTCTGTACACAACAGACCCTTATGAGTCCCACCAGAAGTAAAGGAAATTACATGAACAGAACAACTTTGCTGAAAATCCATGGTTGGGACAAAGTGGACATCGCTTCCACTAATGGACATCTTTACCAACTATAAAATCTCACCACCAGAGCATTGCTTCAGGAAGCAAAGATATCTGTCTCTGGATTCCCAAATCCATGACAAAGATGTTAAAATATATTTTTGGTGCATCCAAGCCTTCCCACTAGATCGATAATTGACAGGGACTCTAGACTGGTTTCTGCTCAAGGAAGAAGGGAGAATGCTTCTGTTAGTATCATTTCACTTCGTGTGTCACCTTGCTTGCTTATGTAAGTGATGATTATTGCATTGTTGGACTGGACCATTACCAACTTTTGAAGAATTCTGTCCTTGAATTGCCTCAATGCCAATAAGGTAAACCTGGTCCAGCATTGCATCCTAGCCCATCAGGCTGGTGTCTGTGGTCAGAATATGTCATGCTAATGGAGACCCTTTCAACAGGTGTTGAGGGTTCTCACACCATTGTAACAAGAGTTGCACTGACCTCAGAGCCACATTGGGGCTGGGTATTCTTCCAATGCTGGTGATTGATGAGATAGTAGGAAGACCTGAAGAGGTCTTATGAGTAGTCTGGCCCAAGGAACTACCTCTGTGGTAGCCATCATTAAGATAACATCTGAAGACCCCTGTGGGCTGACATGGCCTTGTGCATCCTAACTTGGCAAATCTGTCTGATGAAGTTTATTCAGCTCTGTGAGAGAAACATTCTCTCCAGTTCTGTCCAGATTAAGCATGTGCCCAGGTGCTACAGAGATTGAGAAGGCTGAAGGGAGTTCTTCTTCCAGCATGCTATCAAAACATGCTTCTCCAGGATTTTTAAAGTCCTGCAGACTGAATGGCGAGTTGTCTATTCTGAATATACCTGGATCAGGAGATTAACCAGGTAGGGGTATACAAGGTGTCCCTCCTGCTGAAGCAGATCCACAATGACGATTAGAAATTTAATGAACACTCTTGAGTGGAGGCCAGCCCAAAGGGGAGAGTTGAAGTGTTGATCTAGAATGGGAAACCTGAAAAATTTCTTGTAGAATGGCTGAATCGGAATGTGTGGATAAGCATCCAGTCATCTGGCTGAATTGCCACAATGGTTGACCTCAGAGACTCTATTTTTTTAACTAGGCAGGCCTCATAGTCTTTCAGATTGGAGAGATTCAGGATCAAATGGAATCCTTCTGATTTCTTGGGCATGATAAAGTAAATGGAGTAGCACCCCTTTTTCTTTTTCCTTGAGAGGAACTGGGATCACTTTCCCTATACTGAGAAGATGATCTAATGTCTGGTCTGCTGCTTGATGGTTCATGGGATTTGTAGAGACTGTGGACTGAAACAGGCATCCTCTGGAGGGAACAGAAAAAAACTCTTGTCACTTAGCTCTGCAGAAGTATCTCTAGTACCCAGGGGTATGACATGGTCTGGGCCCATCTTTTCTAAAACCTCTGTAGCCATCTTCCCAGAGCTTTTGAACAAAAATAAGCTCAGAAATCTTCATGCAGAGTAACTAGCTCTGTGGTTGGCTCCCCTGAAACATTCAAAGAAGAAAACGCCTCTGTTCTGCTGGGACTTGAAGCCTCATAATGCACCTCTACCTCGCTGGTTTCCATATCTTCAAAAGGAACTAAGATTCATAGGATTCATAGGAATATACAAGCACAGTTAAGTTACTGGAGCCTTTATAGTGCTCACCATTTCAACAATGGTTGTATCCTTGGATACAATTCACATCCAGGTACTTCTCTAGACTAGCTTTAAAGAGCTGCTGATGCCTCTGGGAAAACACTGAAAATCATAATACTTAGAAACAATTAAGCATGTATGTCATTTACCTTCTATAGATTTACCCTCCCTCATATTTATTACTGAGGAAGTACCCCCAGAAACATGATCTTTATCTGTTAGAGTTCATCTGCCACTTCTGCATACTCCCTGCCTGAAATCATAATGCTCTGTTGTGATATCACAGTTGGTTACCATGGGAATAACTGTGATGTCACAAGCAGAGTATTACGATATCAGTTTGGAAATAAGCAACAGGAACTGATGAACCCTCAAGGAACAAAGATCCTGTTTTTATGCATAAAACCTCAGTAATAGATAATGGCAAGAAGAAATACAGAGCTCATAAGAAATATAAGTTGCTCTGTGTCTAAGTATTATGTTTATTCAGAGTTATTCTGGAGATGTCAGTGGCTCTTTAAAGCTTTTCATATTTTTACTCATAACCACAGAATCAGGCAAGGAGTTCCACATAGAGACCACCCTATGCAAAAACCATTTCCCCCTTCTTGGGGTTTTATATGTGTCTCCTTTTAATTGCCTACTGTTTCTTCTTACTGAAAACTGACTAACCTTCATTTGTAATCCTAAGCCCCTCCACAGATCACTACTTTGGAAAGCTTTAAAAACAAGGCACATATGCCCTTGTAGCCTTCTCTTCTCTAAACTGTACATCTTGAGTCATTGCTGTGGATTTTCAGCCATGCCTAAACTTCCAACCTCTAAAGCTACTATTGGAAGTTTGCTGAGTTTTGGAACATGGCAAGGAGCCTTTTGTTTTTCTAAGATCCTTGAGACTCTCTTCCAACTGCTTACTGAACATCCTACCACCTGTGAAATGCCTACTAAGCAAGGGTGATCTGGATGCATGATCTTCCGAACAGTGTCTCAGCCAAGCTACTCTAAGGGCCAGCACTGTTGCAACACAACTTCTTGTTAAGGTGTGGAAGAGACCCACCATGGAATCCCCTAAAAAGGAAGCTGCCACATGTACTAAAGGAAGATCTCTGTCTTGGGAAACATCGCAAACCTAATCTATTACTGGCATTGACCATTCGCAAAGCTCTCATGCTACAAATGTTGAGGTCAACGCTACTCACAAACCAAAACCTGGTGCAGAGTATGCCCACTTGCAGGCATCTTCTAGACATGTATCATTTTGGGACATTACCTCTAGTGAAAGGATGAGCTTCACCAATAATGGGGTTAATGACTGAACCTCCAAAAGATCTAACACCCTGCAAGTTTTGGTCACTAGATAAGAGATAAACGGTGGATTAAACAAGACTGGGATGGAAGCATACTGTGGGCATCCAAACAGCTCACCTTCCTCAGTGGAAGAGATCTCACCTTCGTCCGACAGCTCTGCAGATTTAGCTGGGATGGAATGCTCCTTATCTCTGAGCTTTTGTTTTTTATTTTTTGGGGGTTAGATTTGGAATTGTCAGGATTTTCAGGGTCTAAACCAGGAAGTGGTCAGCTCTAGATCACCCACTGGCAGAGTCAAGTATGGGAACACAATGTAGATAAAAAGAGAAAACCCGGCTGCACATCAAGAACATTACCTCCAGTGCTAGGAAGATGATAAAATAAACATTGTGACAAGTTAAAAATATAGTAGCACCCCCTTAACGGTCAGTGTTTCATGTCACGCTGATGCTTTTTCCAGGAAAAGCGTCAGTGCAACATGAAACGTCAACCATTGAGGGGGTGCTACAGTATTTTTAACTTGTTACAATAAATGTTTATTTTATCGTCTTCCTAGCACTGGAGGTAATGTTCTTGATGAGCAGATGAGTTTTCAGGGTCTGCTTGCTCTTCAGATAGAGCATCCTTATCATGCCCTGGCATGTCTGCACGTGCCTGTGGAGGGCAACCTTGACCTGAGAGTAAGCCTCTAGTGTCTTTGCAGGTGGAGCCTGCCATTCTTTAGCATGAAAAACATTCATTCGTTTTTAAAAGTGATCTACTCTATGAAACTCAAGTTTGCCACTGCTTTTTAATTTGCCAGATGTAACCTTCCTTATCCCACCAGAGGTCTGGGGCATGAGAGGCAAACAAGTCCTATTCACTTGAGTAGTACAAAAAGGACAACATGAGCCATATAGAAAAAGTTTCAATGTGCTGTTACAGGCCTTGCATTTCTTGTAATTCACTGGCCTGTGAAAAGCCATGGCGCTAAGTGCCAAGCAAGAAAGACTACTCGTCTCATTATTGCCTGTGGTAGCTGTGGACAGCCCAGGCTGTTTTTATAGTCAGAAAAAGGTATGGACCCAGTACCAGTATGTACTGCAACAGCAGCCCATGTTAAGTAAATGCCCCCACGTACCTGTGGCTGGAGGACGGATACTCTCTAATAGATGCTCTTGTGTCCTGCAAGAATGAGAGGAAACAGTGAGAAGCTGTGCAGAAATAAAAGTCAGACGTGCACTTTAAAACTGCTGCTGCAACACAGTGCAGCTCCTGGAAGTGCTGATGAGCGTCTTTTTATGCGAGATTGCATGACGATGTCACACAACTATTGCCAGGGTCACAAAGAGAGTCTGCTTGTCAAGGAAGGGCTGGGGGTGTGCATGCATTAAGAGAAGGCAGAAAGAGAGTGCGTGCATAAAAGCTTACTCTTGGCTGTTGGACAAGAGGTGAAAATGGCTGTTGCTCTGTCATCATCTGGGAGAGCCACAACCATGCACTAAAACAAAATCCTGCCTAAAAATGCAAACTAGTGCCCCATAAACTGAGTACAACACTCCTAACACAGATAAGACACTAGAGAGAAAGAAACCATATAGTCAGTGATATGTGTGTGTGTGTGTGTGTGGGGGGGGGTCCTGACAAGAAAAAAGCTTCACTTACCTCAGGCACCAGGAAACAATAAAAAATCCCTTACGGTGCTCAGAGCGCTGGCATTACGGTGCTGGGCAATCAGGGCTCCAAATGCAGGATTTGCTGCCCCCTTCCTGAGGTCCACCTCCTGGAGTTGGAATCTATAAGTAGGGGGCGTGTGGGTGGCACAGCCGCCCGCAGGAAAAGTGATCGGTGACATTGCCGCTTGGTGCCCTTATTGCCTTGTGCAGTAACACTGGCGTGTTCAGAGAGTGGAACTATAAAAAATAGACCAAGTATCGAAAAAGACAGAAAATCTGATTACATCGTTACACTCCAACAATTACGGCAATGGCTGCACTCACCCAGACCTGCAAGAGTGAATCTGCTGTAAAAGAAGAGTGCTTGCCAATTTCAGTTATTGCTTTAAAAACAGGCACAATATTAATTTCTGGAAGCTGCCTATAGAAACAAAGAGCTGCTACCTACTGAATTACCAAATGAGTCTACAAATCAATGAAATGATGAAAATAATGTTGTGTGGCACGCTCCCCACAGTATTGACCCCCTGTCACACTGGTACAGAAGGCTGAGGGGAAGGAACCTTGGAACACTGAAGACATCATGTTTCCATGCTACCTGGCACAGCTTTTAAAGCTTTAGTTGTACCAGTGGGCCCTGTTTGGGTTGCATTTATGCGCATGTTGTAAGTAACATCCCACTGACAGTGTTGAGTGACACAGAAAGTGTTTTGCCTATGATTTAGAAAATTGCTTCATCTTGTCTACATTATCCCATTCATTATTAACTACGTGTACAAAATGTTCTAATTCTGGAAGGCCCTTAGGAGCACTCCCCTGTGGAGGACAAGACAGGATTAACATTCCGCATAGTGGTATACTGTGCCTCTGGTAGCTGTAGAATCCTACAGGGCTCCTCGACCAGGAAGGAAATATGCTTTGGATCAAATAGTAATGGTATCGAGGAAGACCGAGTTTTCTCTACCCATTCACACTCCTCTTTCTTCCCTACAGAATCCTGAGGGTCGGTAGGATTCGTATCACATTGCGAGCCTTCCAGATCATCTGGCTGAGGGGCTGTGACTTGCCTGGACAAGTCTTGGGATGCGTCCCAGTCTGGAAAAATATCCCTTTCACTCAAGTTCTGTGATGGATGTCCCAGTACATCTGTATCTGCCTGTCCTGACCACCCAGTTGGAGGGGGTCTGCAGTGAATCAGGTGTAAGAGAAGGAACACTTCTGTGGCAAATCACTTGATCTTTGTAGAATACAATCCATTTTGTTTTCACTTTTTATAACAAATAAACGCAAATAACTTTCAAATGGAAAAAAGAGAGACCCACACTTGTACAAATCGAATATGACGTGGGTGGCTATGAGACAGTAGAAAGATCTCCATGAGCTGCCATTGAACATTTGATATCCCTTGAGTGGAGTGGTCTATCATATTTCAGGTGCTCCTGTGCCATTACCTGCACACCTGTCACAATTCTGCACCTTTGTATCGGTGTTTTCACACTGGCATCAAGTTGTGAGCACTTGCATTAACTTTATGCATATTCCCATCAGTATTTTGGCACTTATGTGAATAGTTCTGCCATTCTGCCACTGTTTATGTGCGGTTGTGTCAGTTCTGACCACAAAGATACAATCAAGGCCCAAGACGATACACCACAATAAAAAATACTGCAACTGCTTCAAAACATCGGCAACAATTGGAACGAGAAAATAGCAAAAAAAAAAAAAAAAAACAGTTTAAAGTCCAAAACTTAAGGGTCCCAACAGGGTTACCCAAAAATGACAGGAAAGGAACCCAAACTGAATAATCCTATGCTGAGGAAAACATGACGGGGGTCTGTTCTGAAAGAAACAAACTGAAAAAAAAGGCTTACTGAGGCACCAAGGTAAATACAGACCACGACAGCAATACTATTAGCACATATCTTGCACCCTTTGAAGAACTGTGAGCAGAATTCAGGCAGAATAGCAGAACACATCCAATCTCTAACAGGAATTTAGTGTTAAAGCAGGAGCCAATTAAATAAATGAACAGACACAGCTGAGATTTTAGATTTCTGTCTGTTAAACAAACAGGATATTCTGCTGAGAGTTTTTACAGTGGTAAAAAAATGAAAAAAAAAAACAAAAAGATTTTCACAAACGTCTTCAAGCAGGAAAGCCCCTAGCTATGCTGCCTGCCCCTGTGGCCAACACACCAAGACTGAAGATTCCACGCTATCTGATTCAGAATGGTGTGATAATGTCACAACTTTGGAGAGTGCTGGCTCCTAGTAGGTGAGCGTGTGTAACCCAGCAGTTAATGAATAGCCCAGTGACAATGAGGAATGACACAGAAGCGTGCTTTATATCACAAAGCATGAAATGCGTAGGATTTTATGAGCTAGGAAGTCACGTGACCCTTAGTAAACCTGCCACTTATTCAGTGGCGATACTCATATTTCCTATTTTCCATGTACTGGTCTAATGATTTCTTAAATGAATCCATGGTTTTACTTGTGACTATAGCCTCTAGCAAGGGATTCCAGGCCGCACTCACCCTCTGGCTAAACCATTTATTTCTCTTTGTGAAATGACTAAATAAAGTAAGGAAGTCTTGCTCACAGTTTACAGTAGGTGGACATGGTTGAATTCTTAGTGCAGGACAAATCATGCATACATCTGAAAGTGACCTTTTTAAAATTAAGAATGTAGAACAAGGGTCCATCTGATAGCTTGTGACCTGAGTACGTGAGTGGGTCCTGGTTGTTGGCAATTGGTTGGGTGACTTCAAGAATTTTTGCCCAAGTCAGCACATCCCCATTTGGGGAGGGTTGGCAGCATGTTGTCACCACAGTGACCCCAAGAGTGGATAAGAGAGCTTTCTTTTTTGTTTGGGGGGGGGTATGTGGTGTGTGCAAGAGTCAGTAATGAATCTGAGTGCCACCACTGGGTGAAGAGGGAGTCAAGAGTGACAGGAGGAGTGCAAAGTCAGGAAGCCTCACACTGTGAATTTTTTTGTGAAGTTCTTAGACACCACATAGCATGAAGTGCAACTTTCCATAATTATTTTCCTACCGAACTCGACATATAATGGCAGTTCACTGGTAAAAGTGCTGGAAAAGTTTGACCAGGGGTAATTTTCGTCAGTCAAAGTAGCACTTTGCCCATGATGAACTGTGCAAAGTAATCTTTTTTTGGTTTAATAACATGGGCTATTAAAATGAAAGAATTCCAGCCCTACCCTCTTTGCCATATACACCCCCTCCCACCACGCCAAACTTAAAAGTATATTCTGCACCTGGGAAAGTTTTCTGTCAATAAATTTCCCTTCCTCCTTCCCTTGTCAAAGTCAAGTTTCACCTCACCTCCCCCCACTGTGTCCCACAAAAAGATGTATGAAACCTCTGCCCTTCACCACCCTCTTGCCAATAAACCACAATCCACCCCCAAAGTCACTAAAAAGTACCACCAACAGCTTAATCTGGTTCAAGGTCAGTTGGCATTCATCTGTATGCCCCTCCCCCGGGTCGTGCCTGAAAATAGGCAGGATTTGTCTAGTGCACTTACCCGGTCAACAAAAATGAAATAAAATAAATAAAAGTCCAGTAGACATTGACAAAATTTGAAAAATACCTGTAATAAATAAAATTGACCCCTGGTGGAGCAAGATGTCTTCACTCGTCAGAGTTCACTTCTCTGGGTACATGGTAGGAGGAGGAAGGGGAAGCCTAGAGGGGAGAATGGACAGGGGATATAAACTGTCTTGTGTGGTAAAAGGGGAGTGGGTGTATATGACAGGATGGTGGTGGGAAGCTTTTTTAATAGGGCTGATAAAAAAAATTGCTGGCGAAGCTGGTTGTGATGGAGGGGAACTTCGCAAAGTATGAAGTCACTTTACTTTGAACCAACTTTACAGGTGACGTCTAAATTCCTGACATCTCTAGTGACTGGAGAAAAGGGGAAGAAGCCTCCTTTCAATATCTATGGTGGTTGCTTGCATGTTCAGGCTGTGTGCTGCATGGACCCCAATGGGGCAGCATATTTCGGAGTCATGAGATCACTGGAAGCTAGCATGAGGATTGGGAGGACTGGCAAGGAAGGTGGAAAAGCTATATGGAAAAAAAAACGGAACTCTAGCTGCAGGATTTGATTTAGGCACAATTATCCATGCTAATATGCAGTTTTCAACTGTGGGATAGTTCCACTTGCATTTTGGGATTGTGGGTTACAAGGCAATCTTGTGGTCATTTTGACTGCCAGATTGTCCATTTTTGTTAATTGATATGTTATTCTCAGGTCACCATCACTGTCCCTCTCAGCCAGGCTACCTCCCTCCATCCCTGACTTCTGTGGCATTTACCCTAATCCAGTGGCTAGACCTCATAGTGGAGACCCTCAGGCTGGCAAGGAAGAACCTTCAGGTGTGTTGTCTTTCCATGTGAGAGACTTCAGGCAGGGAGGCCAATCTCCACAGTGAGGCCCAAGAGAACCTTGTGTCATCCTGAGATGCGATGGGGCTTTTCTGTGTTCTGTTCCTTCTGCCCCCTCGTGACACCAGCACTCAAGGGCAGCCAAGTTCACATGCAGACTAAGCATGCTTACGTAGAGATCGTCTGATGTCCTCCCTCCCTACGGTGCCTGCTGCTGCACCACTTCCTGTGGTCACTCAGGTGACAGTTTTATAGCAGAGATTACAACTCTCCCTCCCTGAAGGAGAACATCCTTAAGGACTCTGGCTTCTTTCCCCTACTGACCCTTTAGTGGGCCAGGTGTGTTCCTGAACCTGGGTCACTGGTGCCATGTGCAGTAGCTCTACTGCTATGCTGAGGAGCCAGTCCCCTGTCCTCGTCATTTTACAGCCACATACAGTTTGGGAGGCCTGATTTACCAATGTTTATGCTCAACAACTTGGGATAAATGGCCTTTTTTATGTCTGCAGATACAGTAGTTTGTGATCTTCAAAGTTGCTGTATTAATCATTAAACTCTTTTGACCTTTCCTATCTCTTCCCCAGAAGCCTAGAAGTCTTCCTCCTGTTTTATTTTATTTTTTTAAGAAATACAGTTTTTAGTGATAAAAGGTAATAAAGAAAGCACAGATGCCATCTGAGTTCCAAGTTTTCTAGTTTATTTTGAGATTTAGGACTATTTTGGTTGTCAAGCTACCTATGATATGTGGTCATAAATGTTTGTGTTCTTGGAAACTATGAATAATTTTAAATTTTTAATACCCTCCTTCTCAGAGAACCAGAAGTCCACTACCTTGTCTTCATAAATTAGATAATGATAAAGAACACATGGATACCATCTGAGTTCCTAGTTCTCTTTTTTTCAAGAACTTGTTTATTATCAGTTTCATAGACAAAAGGCAATTCATACACTAATTGTTACAGATAATGCCTATGATTTCCAGGTCAGATAAGGACAGATAGGGTGCGCAAGCCCTCCTAGGTTAGCCCCCGCCTAGAGAGGAGGTACATATGGTTACAACTAGCATTAACATCACTTCAGCCCATTCCTGTCCGCACTATTGAGAGAGTGCCATTTGTCCCCCTGGTCCCCATGATTCTTCCAACCCCCTTTCTAGAAAGGCTTAATGCAGCCAGATCCTTCAGTCCAGAGGCACAGCTGCATGGATCCCCCCACGCACACACACACAAAACTCCTGCCTAATATCATGGATCAGTTAGCACTAGCTCCATCAATTTGGGGGGGGGGAGGAGAAGAGGGCTGCCTGATCCTCTCCTAGTTCCCCCTCCCAGCTGACCCCAGGCGACCTGCGCTTGTTCCCGAACGTGGGTCACCAGCACGGGAGAGGCAAGGCACATTACAGTGCCTAGCCCTTTGTGCCATGGGGCTGGCCCAATTTAGTGACAATTTAGGTGCTTCCTTCCTACAGAATACTGAATTTTTACATGTGTTTGCACCATTATCTGGCAGCCGACGCCTTATGTTTTGTTTTTATTTTGCAGTAGCAACCTAATTTAAGGGTAGTCAGCTGAATGACCCCTTGAAGGAATTTGTTGGCCTGAACCAAACTGAGCAACTCAGTTGGATTCCAAAATTCTTAAATACTGCACATCCTGGTTTCTTTCAAGCAGCAACTTACCACATGCACTAATATGCCTGGTCACCCAATGCACATATTGACTAAATAGGCGAGGGACACTTTGCTGCAAGACCCTTACGTGGTTACATCAGAGATATGATGCCAGCATGCAGTGATCAGCCAATCTTTGTAGAGAGGGGTACATTGTTCACATCACAGCAGGCTGGCTTTTTCTCTGAATTAGAAGTTTAATGCAGATGGAAGAAAGACTAATGTTTGTGAAATGTTACTAGCCTGACAGTGCAGACTCATTCATGAAGTTACTTTTGGTCACCAAACCATTTCTGTGTTATAACAAGGGTGATGATTATCCTGAGGGCTTACTGTAATGGGGAAGCAATGTTCAGCACAGCACTCTTATTGCAATGAGCAGACCTGTAACTATAGGGTGGTGTTAAGGGAGCACACCACCCCACTTTGTATGACAGCCAACCCCAACTGAGAACTGCTCAGCCCAGTCAGAGCCACGCTCTAGCTAATGAAGTACGGTATTCCAAACTGCCACCCTATATTTACTGCCTGACTAGGGCCTGGCAAAGAGTCTTCGACAGAGTTCTTATGATACTTGGGTAGCATCAGGTGCCTGGTACCCACACTGTCAGTTTTATCAGTTCTGCAAAGCAACTCAGGAAGCTGGCAGTGAGGATTGGACTTTGCATCTTGGGTGCTGACAACTGAACCAGGACTCTAAATGCAGAATGGGGCAGGGAGTCTTGTTCGTCTTCTGATTTGAACCTGAGATGGTTCTGAAAAATGTTTGTGCTCAGTAGTAGTAATTTTCATAAATGTGTATAATTGGATGTTATTTGGGCATTCCCTCACTAGGGTTGCTAGATGTACAAGGATTCTTGTATTTTTACAGGAAATCATAAAGCAGTCTAGCAAATACTGTAGTACAGGCCTTAAGGGCAGAGAGCAGCAGTCAGTTCTTTTCCACAACATAAAGAGTAGAAGGCAGAGTTTAAAAGGAGGAATGTCCTTGTCCTCTGGACAGAGCCCTGCTCACAGCAGACATGTCAAAGCTCAAACTCATAGTAGCTCATCACATTCCAACTAAGCATTACACAATTCTTCTGGTTGTCTTTTTGCATGGAATAAAAAATATAAAAGTTGTAAATAAGACTGCATGACAGTACAGAAACCTCACATGCAGCCAAAATAGCACAAGAAAACAACTGGCATATGTCTCTTAAAAAACACAGATTCAATTTTAAGGCTGCAGTACTAGTTAACCCAAAACGTTTCAACACTTCCCAGATTTTTGCATTGCCTAGCAATTATAAAATCCACACTTCTGCTTGGTGATCATTTTACTGTTTCTGATCATTGTATCTTTTGATTTTAATAGATTTACCTATATAATGTGCAGACCCACAGGAAATGTAGCAGTTTGCATACCATGTCTTACCTGTTCAGCCTTTGTTTGCATTGCTTGCACATGTGAACGCTCAGCAGGCAAAGGGAGGGCTGCTACATGCCATTTATATCAGACAAAATAATCAATGGCAGAATGGTATTGCGCTCTTCCCTCTGAGCCAAACATGGTGGGTCTGGCGAGGATTTGTGCAAAACTGTCAGAAAAAAAAAAACGGCAATGAAAGCACAAAACGTTTATAAGAAACGATCAAGGGTTTGTTAGCTGTAGGGTGTGTCTGAGGCAATGACTGCTAAATAGAACATTTCTAAACACTAGTACTGCTGCTTTCAGTTTTATATACATCACAGAAACTCTGAATACTTGTCATACAAATGCTCCAGATTGTTTTCCTCTCTGAAAAAGAACCAAAAGAAGGTTGACTTCCCTTTTAAATGAAAAGTTCAAGTTTTGTTGTCCATTTTCTCATTCTGATGGCTTCCTCTTCTGCTCTGTGTGTCTCTCCTTTCTGCTTCTCTCCATGATGCTCTGTCTCCTCATCTGCTATTTACTGCATGCCTCTGGGGGTTTTATGTTATAACAACAAGCTATATACTTTATTGATAAATCTCATGGCTGCATTGTTTGACCAAAGAAAAAACAAAAGTTATTAGAAGCGGGTCAATACCACATTACTAAAGAGTCATTGTCTTTTTCCCATTCTGCGCTCCAATGTGGAGAATATTGTTTTCTTTTTTTATCGCATTCCTGTCACTGACTGAGAAAAGGTAGGTATTTGTCTGCCTACGCACGTACACATCTGCCGATGAGCCTGTTGAAGCACCCAAGCTTAATTTCAATGTTTCTTTTTTGTTTGGTTTCTTTTTTTTGGTGGCTCTGTACTTTTATTCATATTATTTCTTATTCCAGTTAGCGCCAACTCATGTTCCTTTCCATCTTTCCGTTGTTAGAATGCATTTCTGTGTGTTTTTGAGCCTTTTTTGTTCCCATGAATGATACCAGACATTTTCCGTTATTATTTCAATAGCTGTTTTAACACTTGTCGATGACTCTAGTGGCTGTTTGTTTTTGTAGCTTTAGAAAAGGTCATTCTGAATAAAAAGTTTTTTTCCTTTTTTTTTTATTGCCAGTTCAGTCAGCAGGCTCCCTGCTCTGGTGATGTATTCCGTCCCTGCTCAGGACAGTAGTTGCATGGTTGAATTCTAGAACTAAGACAATTAAATATAAAGAAGATTGAAAGCATTACTCATCACCTTTGACCTTAGTTCTAACAATGTTTTTGTATTGGAGGCTTCACATTTCCATGCAAATAAAATACACTTAAGTGGAACCCCCAAAATGTAACATTACCAGAGTTCACAGTAGCATATTACATTTCTTATAGAGTAGATAAACTCAACATGAAGGCGACCCCTGTCATTCAGAATGCCTACAATTGTGTATAGTGAATCCTAGAGAGAGTTAACAGATGTAGTCATGTTCTATACAGTTTAGAAATGTTTAGTTTTTTTAATAAAAAATTGTTTTTGAAAATAAAGAAAACTATTATAAAAGGAACTGTTAAGTTAAAAACATTACATGCGAAGCTGTCCAAGGTCAAAGCAGGGACTGCTGCAAAGCACTCCTGAAATCCAAGGTTACTGTATATCAAATTTCTTGGTTGCTATCAGTGGTATGGTCTTAGGATGTGATGCTGGGGAAAAAGAAAAATCTTGCTAGAACTGCTAGAAGAAGTGCACTTATATCCCTTAGGAAGGCACTGTGTTGATGCATTGCAATTTTTGTTTGACAGAGCATATTTTTCCGAAGAACCCTGTCTAATTTTCTTTAATCAAGGTTCTTGCTGACTAAAGAGAGTGTGAAGCCCCAAACACTGTGGAGATCAACTAGTTTGTGTTTGTTATTCATATGGCCAAAGTGACCGTTCAGGACAGTCTTCAGGCATGCCAGTTTCTATATTGGGATGGTTGGCTAAAGACACCAGTGACTGCCTAGTAGGAACTTTAGAAAAAAATGACAGTATAAAAAGTATTGTCATATATTGAGCCAGGTCCAACTAGAACCTTTGAGAGTGCAAACAGTACCAGAGGAACAGCTAGAGACATTTTCACAAAATCTCTGTACATTTTTCGTTGATGTTAACGAGGTGATGGGAGAGGGACAGACACTGTAAGGCAGTAAGGTATCTACTACTGACATGCTCCTCATGAAAATTATAGCTGTGCCTGGCTGGAAAACCTTGCAGGGGAAGGTTACTGTACAGGAAAATCAAATTTTCACACAAAGCGATGTTTTTTTACTAATTTCTCTCTGTCACATGTTGCTTAGTTGGGGACGTTCCCTACTAATGTAACTCTACGGGGAGGTCACGATTATCTTCCCATTCACAACTGACATCATCATGAGAAGACTACATGCATTAGAAAAATACAAATGGGCTCATTTTATGATGTCATTGTTGAGGAAACTGGAAGCTAATGGCTGTTCCCTGAAAGCTGTATTTTCTGACAGTTATTTCAGCTAAGCAGTATATCACATAAGAAAAATTGGTATATTTTATATTTGGTATGCCACTGAAAAATTTCAGTAGCATAACCTTTCACTTCAGGGGCCAAAATCGGTAGTGTGGTCCCCATATTTTCCTATTTTTCCTTGAGAGAATCGAGTTTGCAACATACACGTATCATTTTTCCAAATGTTTTGTCTCTAGTTGACGTAATATGTGATGCAGAAACCCAAGGAAAGGCAATCCACTATCTCCCGTAACCACTCTAGGAAAGATTCCATTGGTCTCTGCTACAGTACATGCAGACATACTTACTGAATCACTACTATCGAAGAGGGCTAAAGAGTTGGAATACTCGGGTAAAACCTTTTCCATCTCACTTTTTAAAGCAGCAGTCCATGATGCCCACAATGTTTTTAAGTAAAAATGTCCCCATATGTATAAAAGGATTTCAGTAGCTCTGCAATGCAATTGCACTTTAGTGCTGTTTACTTGACTATATTAAAAACCTACTCAGTGTCTGCAGATATGGGTAGCCCTTTGCCTAGTCCACAGAGAGTAAATAAAAAATAGATCAGAGGGTAACTGGGGGGTGCAGCTAAATGCAAGAGACTAGAATCTCAACATCAAATTGTACTTTTCCACCTATTTTCAAAGGATGCCCTTATGTTTATGTATGTTCTTAGGCAGATGAACACATGCCACACAGTCTATGAAGACATCAACCACATTTGTAACTTCCTTACCACTTGGGGAATATAATTTTAGACTATGCAGTTGCATGTAATGCCCTGAAAAGTCTTCCTTTACCTGCTGGTGCTGGAGGTAGCATTGTGCTGCTATGTTTGAGATCTAGATTCGTGTCTCAGACTCAACTCCCAGTCTCCTCCTCCCCTCACTGGGCCACAGGAGTCTCAGGACCAGTGTGGAGACAGTACTGTCAGATGGGGGAAGGGAGGGCTACAGTCATCCCATAGCACAAACATCTCCATTAATGGGTAACCATATGGTGTCCTGCCCTTCCCTGAAGGCTTCAAAGGTGGACATTTCACTAATGGTGAGGTGTGAGTATGATAAAAGTGCTCATAAATATCGCAGCATGAAGCACTTTCTACCCACACCCAGTGCGTAGCCTTTTATAAACACATCCTTGATCAGACTATGTTCTTTGGAGACCCTTCCTTTGTATTGGCTATTAGGAGAGGTGACCAGGAGGCAGTCTGCTGTGGGGTGCCAGAAGTATAAGGAGATGTCAACTGAAGGCCCCCATTGGACTGCAGTTAATGTTAGGAGGGTGAGAGCTGGCAGCACAGAATCAGAACTAAGTTACATTAATCCCCCCCCCAATTTTTATTATTCCATTCTTCATTTCTAAGGTTATTTACATGAAACTGGAGCTTTGACCCTTACAGTTTATGTACATCTGAAGATTACTTTGGAACCAAAATTATAATCCCTCGAATTGTGACATCCCACCCTGCTGCTGTGGAAACTACTGTCATGTCATAAACAGGGCATTATAACTTCAGCTCTGCTGATAAGTCTCAGCTATATGTAACCCCTAGATGGCGCTATCCCAGGGGCTACTACCCCTGCCTGATTTGCCACTAACAGGTTGAGGGGCCTGGATCCAATGGCGGGTGCCTCCACCCAGAGGTCAGGGTTTGCAATAGTTAAACTAACTTGGTCACAGCCCTCTGGGACACTGCAACCCCCCTTTCTTCCCACTAGTGGCCCACACAATATATCAGAATTACCTTCACAGTATACACTTACCCCAGGTCTGGTTCCGGCACTGGGACCTCCTGTGAAATGAGATACAGTGCAACAATCACAGTACAGTACTTTAACATAGACAAATACCTCAGGCAGTATAACTTTGCTGAAACAAGCAGCTCTGATTTATTTAGGGGATATAACAAGGACGGGGAAATCAGGTTAATTAGCTTATCACTCTAATAATCTACCTATGGCTCTGTGCAGAGCCTATCCCTATCAGTTACTGTCCCTGGGTACCCAAGCCCTAGTGGCTAGTCAAACCGTGGCAGCTGGTAGGGGCCCTTTCACACAGAGAAAAGGAGAATTAAACAGTCAGCAGTACAGTAATTCCATTTGGATTTAATGTGGCAATTCAACAGGGAGCGACCCTGAATTAGTACTCACGACCTCCAAATAAGATAGGGTCCTTCAATGTCAGCAGGGCTCACTTGAGGTACACAAACCTCTTCACACATTTATATAAAGAAAGCACTATACCAGGCAGGCTGCATCTGTATCCGATACGCAATTACTGCACAATACCGGGAGAACACAGCAGATTCAGTTCCTGACAGACCCAATGCAATTTTCAGCAATTCCTCCAGTCTTCTACAGGGTGAGCCTGGTTTCTACTCTTCAGAGATCCTTTGATTCTTTTCATGGGACGATTCAGTCCTAACAAGCTGTTACACAAGCTGCAGACGGAACTCTGGGCCTTACACGTTTTGACTAAAACTGCACACTGAAAAGCACAGGGCTCCTTCCTTCTTCACTGCCAAAGCTCAACTGAAACTCCAACCGACAAAACCGGCACTTCCTTTGAGTTCCTCCCAGTTCTTGACTGGATTGGCTGTCACTCACAATAGACTGCTGCTGTTGGTCAAAAAGGCACTAAAGTCTAAACTTCATCTCCCAGAGTCACTGCCCATACAATCCTCTTGTGGCTGGCTCAGATTATGAGTCCAAGTTCTGATTCGTCAAAGCACCATTTTAGAGCTAGCTACCCCACACTGATTGGTCCAGTTCAGCAGTTCAAAACCAGAATGGGGAACTAGGCAGACACTGTTCTGACTGCAAAGAAAGCAGGTTATACAAACTGCAATTTCATTATTACTGTAAATGATTTCTGGCAAACAGTTACATCTTTCAGATAGGTTCCCTTTGCACTCCTAGTGACTGCAAAATGGAGTGAATTGGCAGCAGTTTGAGTGGTACTCAATCAAAGAAACACACAGTCCCCCATACAAACTAATTATGTCTGCAAGCAGACAGCTCTTAAAGAGACAGTACCAGAGGTTCTAAAAACACTCACTGATAAATGGCTTAAACGCCAAACACCATTCAGGCTTGGAGCATTCAAGCAAGCTCCTGGAAGTCTTTTGGGAACCCCCATTTGCAGGGGGGTTACATATATATAAACTATTAATAGGCTTAGTACTAAGGAGTAGAATGACTTGAAATTCAAATGTAGTGCAACTGAGTTTTGTTGATGCCAACCCTAAGTTTTGTTTTCTGGTGACCAGCCCCTTCTTTTAAAATAGTGTGGAAAGTTCAATTGATTTTCAAAATGTAGCTCCATTAGGGAGTCATCACAGTCAGATAGATAGATAGACAGACTGACAGACTGTGTTGCCACAGTTAGATAGACAGACAGACTGATAAACAAGCAGACAGACAGACACAAAACATATACAGTAGATATATATATATATATATATATTTATAAATTGGGTTAAGATGGTTACCACAAATGCTGCTCTGATTGGATCAACCAGGAGGTCGCGTGTCATGTCTACACAATCTCACAAATGCAAGGCACTGAATTTTCTAAGCCAAACCTTTTAATACTAGGCCATTTTACAGTGGTACCCAGAATCAGGATCCTTGTGTCACTCAGAATCTTGAGTGCAAAATAATCAAGAATAGTCAAGATTGTCACTCTGCACCTGCCTGTTGCTGAAATTTGCCAGATGAGTACTGCAGTCTGCAGGTTAAAGGGCTTATGGAGGCACACACATGCCCAGCACTGTTTCTATGTAGTGCCACCTGCTGGTTGTTTAACAACTGTGCATATAACAATTCATATTTTTAGCATTTAAAAACAATGACTACACATTGCAAGTAGTAGTGATTCAGGACATTGTAACAGCAGTAACTAGAGATCTTTAGTGGTGATGGAACCTGATGTTGGGTACCACTGTGTAAGTGCAATAACACACTCCAGTGTGCTGCATTCATTAGGAAATATAAGCACTCCTCATGTGTGTGTGCTGAGGAGCACTCAGCCGGCGGCCTCATGCCTCAGCATACATAGGAGTGCCTATATCTCCTAAACAATGCATGCCGTGACAAGTGTTGCTGCATATGTATGTGTGTGTGTGTGTACATATGTATAGTTTTATATATATATATACATTTAGAAAAGATAGCCCAGCTTAGATGCAACAACTTGTTTTCGATGGGATTCTGCTTCTACCCCATTTTACATCAGGAGGGTTAGGGGTGGTGAAGCAGATGGTGGCAAAGTGACTTGCTCAAGGTACCACAGTTTGTCAATGACTGTGGTTTAATTCAAACCTGTGATCTTCCATTTCACAGTTAAGTGCTTGAACCACTGGACATGTGGCCTTCCGCAATATTTTTAGGAGCGTGACCTTAATTGTTTCTCCATTAAAAGGAACCACTGCATTCATAAAACCTTTAACTACCAGCACTGTTTACCTCCAGGAAGGGCTTGAAGCATATTTTTTTGCTTTTTATTAAAATAGAGTTCATTGAATTGCTGCTTTAAATAATATTTAAAATCTAGCTTTGACAACCATTGACAACTATGGAGACCTCAGTTAACACTATGTTACCTGACAGCTTTGGTTACCTCTTGATCACATTCAAGGGCTGATCAGTCATTTGCACTATCCACAAAAAAGCTGACTGTATATAATGCTAATTTTTTACTCGCACGTAGAAATGTTCAACCTTCTTTATGGTAACCCAGTCTGAGAATAACACTTGCATGGTTTATATGGAACTACTGTTATGTTGTTCAGCCATTAGCTTAAGAGACCAGAAAAGATGGTACTGGACAATGGGTTTGCATCTTTGCAGTTAAGTTTTCTATACTGCTGTTAGCAAACCTTTAGTATGGTTCTCCTGGCAAACATTGACGATATGGCCATCGAGAGAGTTTAATCATCCCTTCCATTAAAGACTGCAGTTTAATACAAATAATGCAACTGACTGATCACACCACATATTTATAAAAATTAGGCTGAAGTCCAAGCTGTCTGGCATCACTGGGTAGAAACTTCCAAGAATTGTTTTCTCAGAAGACCTTGGTTCCTATTCTTTTGGCCAGCGTAAGACATAGGTGTCCTTCAAAGGTATCAGAGTCCTGCAACCTTGTATCAATGTCCATGTATAGTTGCATATTGAATGTAAAAGTGCCTTCAGACATTGTTAGTTTCTTACATTGTTCATAACTCACTACCCGGAAAGGGCTTTTGTGTCTTTTATTCTCTTGCATTTTGTGACTCTAATGATGCACTTATGTTGCCCCGCTTTTCCCTTTTCTTCATACCTTACCTACTAAAGGAGGGAATGCCACTTAATTGGTAAGTGGATGTTAACCAAAAGGAACACAAAAAAAAAATTGGGTCGCTGATGACAGCTCAGCAGTTCTCTGCAGGGAAAACCACAAAAAAATGACAATTCAAAGACAATTTTATTTCAGTGATAATTATTACATTTGTGGATTTTTTTGTTTTATTTATTTTCCGTTCCATTTATGTGCTGTTAAGTCCAGATGTCTACCCAATAACTGAATCATGATTTGTAAGAATCCTTGTCCTTTTGTTGAACCTGTTTGGTTCCTTTCATTCTGTTCTTTTCATTATTTTTATTTGATCGTTGTTTCACTTTCCTTTTGCTTTCTGGTTTATTCCTTTTTTTCGTTTATGTTCATTTTGCATGCAAATCTTGCATGAGCTGCGCTGTAGAGGACTGTCTAAAAACTGAACCAAAAAACAAAGTTGGTCTAGCGTTTGTGTAGCTAGTATAACGTGAGTTGAGCTGTTCAGGTTTCCACTGGGATAGTCCTTTAAGGCTGCTGTCCTTTTCTACTGTTTTATCCTCAGAGGCTGAAGTCAAGGTCTCCTTCTCCGAGAACACAGTCCAAGACGAGGTCAGTGTCTCCCCGATGTAAAGATGGCAGGACCCAGAAGCATACCCTTCGAAGTTCAAGGTCAGTATCACTGGGTGAGGGGGCAGGATATGAGGAGGGTGATGGAGGTAAGCTGGCTGGAAGTCAGCAGTCTCCGTATCTGTCATCACACGGACAAACAGCCAACAGGCATCAATCACTGTTAGCTCCAGTGGAGTCCTTATGGTCTGTAAGTCATATAGGTTGTACTGTAGTAATGGATGAAACATTTGGGTATGGTCACTCAAGGTACCAAGGTATATCAGCAAAGAATTACAGCAAACTTTTTAAAAAGTAAACAACATACAGTTTTTGTCCAGCTCTGAGTAATACATAATGGGTCAGGGGCCAGATTCACAAAACTTTGCTCTGGCGCAAACTCGATTTTCATGGCACAAACCAGGTTTTGTGCCAGTCTGGTATTCACAAAAGCCTGGTTTGTGTACATAAACTGGGTTTGCGCAAGGGCAAAGTGTGGTGGGGGCCGCAATGCAAATGAGGGGCAGTGAATATTGACGCTGCCTGATTCACAAAGCATTTACTCCATATACTCTCTTGTGAGGTCCCCTTGCATGGAGCAAATACTGCCAACTGAGACCTTGCTTTAATCCCTGCAACCCTAGTGGTTGGCAGAGGTACTCTGTCAGTGCCCCCCCGCTGGTCCAACACCACCAAGAGGGTATTCCTGGCATCTAGTGGTCACCCCGCCATTCAATCTCTGGCTTGAGAAAGCAAAAAAGATATAGGTCCTGGTGCCAGTGGGCTCCACCCTATAAATCGACTGCTGGCCTGACAGGTAAAAAGAACAAAATGTTATTCCTGGGCAGGGTCTCCCCCATTACCGATCGCTGGCCTGAGTAAAATGAATAAGTCTCCCTGGTGTTAGTGGTCCCACCCTCCTGTAATTACTGCTCACCAAGCTGAGTAAAATGAATAAAGTCTCTCTGATGCTAGTGAACTCTCCCCCACCCAATCCCTTGCCCAGCATATCAAAATGGTTTCTCTCCTCTCTAATGGTCCTTCCCCTGACCTGATGACCCACTCGATATATAAAACAAGTGTCCCTGGTGTGCAGTTTAACCCCCTCATCCCGATCCCCTGTGTAGTCAAGTGCAACATTTACTTGGGAGTCTAACTGACCCCCCTCCATATCCCATATCCCCTGTATAGTTAATGTACCCCTCTCCCTGGTGGTCTAACTGACCCCCCTCCATATCCCATATCCCCTGTATAGTTAATGTACCCCTCTCCCTGGTGGTCTAGTGGACCCCCCTCACTATCCCCAGTTCCCTGTATAGTTAATGTACCCCTCTCCCTGGTGGTCTAGTGGACCCCTCACTATCCCCAGTTCCCTGTATAGTTAATGTACCCCTCTCCTGGTGGTCTAGTGGACCCCCTCACTATCCCCAGTCCCTGTATAGTTAATGTACCTCTCCTGGTGGTCTAGTGGACCCCCTCACTATCCCCAGTTCCCTGTATAGTTAATGTACCCTCTCCCTGGTGGTCTAGTGGACCCCTCACTATCCCCAGTTCCCTGTATAGTTAATGTACCCTCTCCCTGGTGGTCTAGTGGACCCCTCACTATCCCCAGTCCCCTGTATAGTTAATGTACCCTCTCCTGGTGGTCTAGTGGACCCCCTCACTATCCCCAGTTCCCTGTATAGTTAATGTACCCCTCTCCCTGGTGGTCTAGTGGACCCCCTCACTATCCCCAGTTCCTGTATAGTTAATGTACCCCTCCCTGGTGGTCTAGGGACCCCCTCACCTATCCCCAGTTCCCTGTATAGTTAATGTACCCTCTCCCTGGTGGTCTAGTGGACCCCCTCACTATCCCAGTTCCCTGTATAGTTAATGTACCCTCTCCTGGTGGTCTAACTGACCCCTCCTATCCCATATCCCCTGTATAGTTAATGTACCCTCTCCCTGGTGGTCTAGTGGACCCCTCACTATCCCCAGTTCCTGTATAGTTAATGTACCCTCCCTGGTGGTCTAGTGGACCCCCTCACTATCCCCAGTTCCCTGTATAGTTAATGTACCTCTCCTGGTGGTCTAGTGGACCCCCTCACTATCCCCAGTTCCCTGTATAGTTAATGTGCCCTCTCCTGGTGGTCTAGTGGACCCCTCACTATCCCCAGTTCCCTGTATAGTTAATGTACCTCTCCCTGGTGGTCTAGCGGACCCCCTCACTATCCCCAGTTCCCTGTATAGTTAATGCTACCTCTCCTGGTGGTCTAGTGGACCCCTCACTATCCCCAGTTCCCTGTATAGTTAATGTACCCCTCTCCTGGTCTAGTGGACCCCCTCACTATCCCCAGTTCCTGTATAGTTAATGCCCTCTCCTGGTGGTCTAGCTGACCCCTCACTATCCCCAGTTCCCTGTATAGTTAATGTACCCTCTCCTGGTGGTCTAGCGGACCCCCTCACTATCCCCAGTTCCCTGTATAGTTAATGTCCCCTCTCCTGGTGGTCTAGTGGACCCCCTCACTATCCCCAGTTCCTGTATAGTTAATGTACCTCTCCCTGGTGGTCTAGTGGACCCCCTCACTATCCCCAGTTCCCTGTATAGTTAATGTACCCTCTCCTGGTGGTCTAGCGGACCCCCTCACTATCCCCAGTTCCCTGTATAGTTAATGTACCCTCTCCCTGGTGGTCTAGTGGACCCCCTCACTATCCCCAGTTCCCTGTATAGTTAATGGCCCTCTCCTGGTGGTCTAGTGACCCCTCACTATCCCCAGTTCCCTGTATAGTTAATGTACCCTCTCCTGGTGGTCTAGTGGACCCCTCACTATCCCCAGTTCCCTGTATAGTTAATGTACCCTCTCCTGGTGGTCTAGTGGACCCCTCACTATCCCCAGTTCGTATAGTTAATGTCCCTCTCCCTGGTGGTCTAGTGGACCCCCTCACTATCCCCAGTTCCCTGTATAGTTAATGTACCCTCTCCTGGTGGTCTAGTGACCCCCTCACTATCCCCAGTTCCCTGTATAGTTAATGTACCCTCTCCCTGGTGGTCTAGTGGACCCCTCACTATCCCCAGTTCCCTGTATAGTTAATGTACCCTCTCCTGGTGGTCTAGTGGACCCCCTCACTATCCCCAGTTCCTGTATAGTTAATGTACCCTCTCCTGGTGGTCTAGTGGACCCCCTCACTATCCCCAGTTCCCTGTATAGTTAATGTACCCTCTCCCTGGTGGTCTAGTGGACCCCCTCACTATCCCCAGTTCCCTGTATAGTTAATGCCCTCTCCCTGGTGGTCTAGTGGACCCCTCACTATCCCCAGTTCCTGTATAGTTAATGTACCCTCTCCTGGTGGTCTAGTGGACCCCCTCACTATCCCCAGTTCCCTGTATAGTTAATGTACCCTCTCCCTGGTGGTCTAGTGGACCCCTCACTATCCCCAGTTCCCTGTATAGTTAATGTACCCCTCTCCTGGTGGTCTAGTGGACCCCCTCACTATCCCAGTTCCTGTATAGTTAATGTACCCTCTCCTGGTGGTCTAGTGGACCCCCTCACTATCCCCAGTTCCCTGTATAGTTAATGTACCCTCTCCTGGTGGTCTAGTGGACCCCCTCACTATCCCCAGTTCCCTGTATAGTTAATGTACCCTCTCCCTGGTGGTCTAGTGGATCCCCACTATCCCCAGTTCCCTGTATAGTTAATGTGCCCCTCTCCTGGTGGTCTAGTGGACCCCCTCACTATCCCCAGTTCCCTGTATAGTTAATGTACCCCTCTCCTGGTGGTCTAGTGGACCCCTCACTATCCCCAGTTCCTGTATAGTTAATGTACCCTCTCCCTGGTGGTCTAGTGGACCCCTCCATATCCCCATATCCTGTATAGTTAATGTACCTCTCCTGGTGGTCTAGTGGACCCCCACTATCCCCAGTTCCCTGTATAGTTAATGTACCCCTCTCCTGGTGGTCTAGTGGACCCCCTCACTATCCCCAGTTCCTGTATAGTTAATGCACCCTCTCCCTGGTGGTCTAGTGGACCCCTCACTATCCCCAGTTCCCTGTATAGTTAATGTACCTCTCCTGGTGGTCTAGTGGACCCCCTCACTATCCCCAGTTCCCTGTATAGTTAATGTACCCCTCTCCTGGTGGTCTAGTGGACCCCCACTATCCCCAGTTCCCTGTATAGTTAATGTACCCCTCTCCTGGTGGTCTAGTGGACCCCTCACTATCCCCAGTTCCCTGTATAGTTAATGTACCCTCCCTGGTGGTCTAGTGGACCCCCTCACTATCCCCAGTTCCCTGTATAGTTAATGTACCCCTCCCTGGTGGTCTAGTGGACCCCCTCCATATCCCATATCCCTGTATAGTTAATGTCCCTCTCCTGGTGGTCTAGTGGACCCCTCACTATCCCCAGTTCCTGTATAGTTAATGTACCCTCTCCTGGTGGTCTAGTGGACCCCTCACTATCCCCAGTTCCCTGTATAGTTAATGTACCCCTCTCCTGGTGGTCTAGTGGACCCCCACACTATCCCCAGTTCCCTGTATAGTTAATGTACCCTCTCCCTGGTGGTCTAGTGGACCCCTCACTATCCCCAGTTCCTGTATAGTTAATGTACCCCTCCCTGGTGGTCTAGTGGACCCCCTCCATATCCCATATCCCTGTATAGTTAATGTACCCTCTCCTGGTGGTCTAGTGGACCCCCTCCATATCCCATATCCCTGTATAGTTAATGTACCTCTCTCCTGGTGGTCTAGTGGACTCCCTCACTATCCCCAGTTCCTGTATAGTTAATGTCCCCTCTCCCTGGTGGTCTAGTGGACCCCCTCCATATCCCATATCCCTGTATAGTTAATGTCCCCTCTCCCTGGTGGTCTAGTGGACCCCTCCATATCCCATATCCCTGTATAGTTAATGTACCCTCTCCCTGGTGGTCTAGTGGACCCCTCACTATCCCCAGTTCCCTGTATAGTTAATGTACCCTCTCCTGGTGGTCTAGTGGACCCCTCACTATCCCCAGTTCCCTGTATAGTTAATGCCCTCTCCCTGGTGGTCAGTGGACCCCCTCACTATCCCCAGTTCCTGTATAGTTAATGTACCCCTCTCCTGGTGGTCTAGTGGACCCCCTCCTATCCCCAGTTCCTGTATAGTTAATGTACCCCTCTCCTGGTGGTCTAGTGGACCCCCTCACTATCCCCAGTTCCTGTATAGTTAATGTACCCTCTCCTGGTGGTCTAGTGGACCCCCTCACTATCCCCAGTTCCTGTATAGTTAATGTACCCTCTCCCTGGTGGTCTAGTGGACCCCTCACTATCCCCAGTTCCTGTATAGTTAATGTACCCTCTCCCTGGTGGTCTAGCGGACCCCTCACTATCCCCAGTTCCCTGTATAGTTAATGTACCCTCTCCTGGTGGTCTAGTGGACCCCCTCACTATCCCCAGTTCCTGTATAGTTAATGTACCCTCTCCTGGTGGTCTAGTGGACCCCTCACTATCCCCAGTTCCTGTATAGTTAATGTACCTCTCCTGGTGGTCTAGTGGACCCCCTCACTATCCCCAGTTCCCTGTATAGTTAATGTACCCCTCTCCTGGTGGTCTAGTGGACCCCCTCACTATCCCCAGTTCCCTGTATAGTTAATGTACCCCTCTCCTGGTGGTCTAGTGGACCCCTCACTATCCCCAGTTCCCTGTATAGTTAATGTCCCCTCTCCTGGTGGTCTAGTGGACCCCCTCACTATCCCCAGTTCCCTGTATAGTTAATGTACCTCTCCTGGTGGTCTAGTGGACCCCCTCACTATCCCCAGTTCCCTGTATAGTTAATGTACCCTCTCCCTGGTGGTCTAGTGGACCCCTCACTATCCCCAGTTCCTGTATAGTTAATGTACCCTCTCCTGGTGGTCTAGTGGACCCCTCACTATCCCAGTTCCCTGTATAGTTAATGTACCTCTCCCTGGTGGTCTAGTGGACCCCCTCACTATCCCCAGTTCCCTGTATAGTTAATGTCCCTCTCCTGGTGGTCTAGTGGACCCCCTCACTATCCCCAGTTCCCTGTATAGTTAATGTGCCCCTCTCCTGGTGGTCTAGTGGACCCCTCACTATCCCAGTTCCCTGTATAGTTAATGTACCCCTCTCCTGGTGGTCTAGTGGACCCCCTCACTATCCCAGTTCCTGTATAGTTAATGTACCCCTCTCCCTGGTGGTCTAGTGGACCCCCCTCACTATCCCCAGTTCCCTGTATAGTTAATGTCCCCTCTCCTGGTGGTCTAGTGGACCCCCTCACTATCCCCAGTTCCCTGTATAGTTAATGTACCTCTCCTGGTGGTCTAGTGGACCCCCTCACTATCCCCAGTTCCCTGTATAGTTAATGTACCCTCTCCTGGTGGTCTAGTGGACCCCTCACTATCCCAGTTCCCTGTATAGTTAATGTACCCTCTCCCTGGTGGTCTAGTGGACCCCCCTCACTATCCCCAGTTCCCTGTATAGTTAATGTACCCCTCTCCCTGGTGGTCTAGTGGACCCCCCTCACTATCCCCAGTTCCCTGTATAGTTAATGTACCCCTCTCCCTGGTGGTCTAGTGGACCCCCCTCACTATCCCCAGTTCCCTGTATAGTTAATGTACCCCTCTCCCTGGTGGTCTAGTGGACCCCCCTCACTATCCCCAGTTCCCTGTATAGTTAATGTACCCCTCTCCCTGGTGGTCTAGCGGACCCCCCTCACTATCCCCAGTTCCCTGTATAGTTAATGTACCCCTCTCCCTGGTGGTCTAGTGGACCCCCCTCACTATCCCAGTTCCCTGTATAGTTAATGCCCCTCTCCCTGGTGGTCTGTGGACCCCCTCACTATCCCCAGTTCCTGTATAGTTAATGTGCCCCTCCTGGTGGTCTAGTGGACTCCCCACTCTGGCAGGTGAGGTCCATCACTACTCCCCTCCGCCCCCAGTCACGACTCGGCACAGTCCTCCTCTCTCCAAAACAGCTGGCCGTTGACTGAGCTGTCACTGAGCTCCGTACTGTACACGATGCGCTCATTGACTGACAGCTCAGAGTGAGCTGTCAATCACTGCGCGGCACTGCATACAGTATGCGGCCGCGACAGCTTATCAAATGTCTAGCCGTGTTGGAGAGAGAGGCTGTGTAAGTGACAAGCTGGGGTCGGATGGTGGGGGAGCGGGATAGTGGGTCACCACCTGCCAGGGTTGTGGGGTCCACTAGACCACCAGGGAGAGGGGTACATTAACTATACAGGGAACTGGGGATAGTGAGGGGGGTCCGCTAGACCACCAGGGAAATGTTGCACTTGACTACATGGGGGATCAGGATGGGGAGGTTACGCTGGACATCAAGGACACTTGTTATATATATTGAGCATGTGGCTAGGTGGAGGGAGAGACCACTAGCCACCAAGGAAAACATTTGGATATGTCAAGCAAGGGATTGGGTGGGGGAGGGACTGCTTACCACCAGGTACATTTGTCTTTACTACAGGCGAGGGATCAGGTTGGGGGGAACTCTAGTAGAAACATAGAAACATAGACTTTGACGGCAGATAAGGACCGCTTGGCCCATCTAGTCTGCCCATTCCCCTACCTACAGGATAGGCCGCAGATCCTAGTTAACCAACAGCCTATATCTTCCTGCCCCCCACAAGAATAGCCTTATGTCTGTCCCATGCATTCTTGAAGTCTCCCACAGTTTTAGACCCCACAACTTCCTCAGGAAGGCTGTTCCATGCATCCACCACCCTCTCTGTGAAATAATACTTCCTCACATTGCCCCTGAACCACCCTCCTTCTATCTTTAAATTGTGTCCCTTGTTCTTGCAAGTCTCTTTTTCTGAAAGATGCTCCCTCTTGGACTTTGTTGATTCCCTTGAGGTACTTGAAAGTTTCTATCATGTCCCCTCTCCCTTCTTTCCTCAAGGGTATACATATTAAGCTCCTTTAGTCTCTCCTCATCGGCTTCTCTTGCAGACCCTGCACCATTTTAGTTGCTCCTCTGGACTGCCTCTATCCTGTCTATGTCCTTGCAGAGATGGGGTCTCCAGAACTGGACACAGTATTCAGATGGGGTCTCACCAACTGTCTGTACAGAGGGATAACAACTCCTGTTTTCTGCTGCTGATGCCTCTCCTATACATCCCAGTATACCGCGCCCTCCCTACTGCCTTCTCACATTGCTTACTAACCTTAAGGTCATCTGATATGATTACCCCAGGTCCCTTTCCTGTTTTGTTGTTGTTACTACCTCCCCACCCATTGTGTATTCTTCCCTGGTTCTTGTTTCCAGGTGCATTATTTTGCACTTTTTTGCATTGAATCCTAGCTGCCATATGCCTGACCATTCCTCCAACCTTGCCAAGTCCCTTTTCATCCTTTCCACGCCTCCTTGTGTATCAACCCTGTTGCAGATCTTTGTGTCATCTGCAAAAAGGCATACTTTTCCTTCCAGTCCCTCTGCAATGTCACTGATGAAGACATTAAAAAGGACTGGACCCAATACTGAACCCTGCGGTACCCCACTAGTAACCGCTCTTTCTTCAGAGTGGACTCCATTTACAATTACCTTCTGTGTCCTGTTGTCCAGCCAATGTTTTACCTAGGCTACCACCCTGGGACCCACTCCCAGGCTGGTTAATTTGACTAATAATCTTTTGTGTGGGACTGTGTCAAATGCCTTGCTAAAGTCTAGGTAGGCCATGTCCACAGCCCCTCCCTGGTCTACTACTTTGGTCACCCAGTCAAAGAAATCTATTAGATTCGCCTGACATGACCTTCCCGCTGTGAACCCATGCTGCCTTGGATCCTGTGCTCCACTGACCTCTAGGTACTCAACTATTCTTTCCTTCAGAAGTGACTCCATCACTTTCCCTACCACAGAGGTCAGACTGACAGGTCTGTAGTTTCCTGCCTCTGTCTTGGTCCCACTTTTGTGAAGGAATCACATCCGCCTTCCTCCAGTCCTCGGGTACCACCATCCTCCCATGATTTATTAAAAGAGTAGCCAGTGGTTTCACTAGTTCCTTCCTTAATTCTTTTAGAATTCTGGAGTGAATTCCATCAGGACCATTGCTTTGTCCACCTTCAGTTTTAGGAGTTCTTGCAGAACCCTTTCTTCTGTGAAAGGACTGGGATTGGACCCCTATCAAGAGTGCTTCTGTTAATTGGATTAGGCACTTCCCTCCTCTTTTGTGAATACTGAGCAGAAATATTCGTTCAGTATTCCTGCTTTTAACTGTCCCCTCTGCCCACCCACGTTCATTCTATTCAGCCTCACTATCCCTCCCTTTGTCTTTCTCATCGCTGTTGTACCTATAAAGGTTTTATCCCTTCTTAACTGAGTTGGCTATCTTTTCCTCAGTTTGGGCCTTTGCTATTCTGACTTCCCTCCTGCTTCTTTCTGCCTTAACTGGTACAGCTCTCTGTCCTGCTCCTTCTGTGTTTCCTTATACTTCGGAATGCTATCTTTTTCTTCCTGACTTTCACAGCCACCTCTCTTGAGAACCATAGTGGCTTTTCTTTCATTTGATTTGTTTATTTGCTTCACACAAAGGCTTGTTGCCTCTGTGATGGCAGTTTTGATAATTCCCCATTGTTGCTCCACACCTCCTTCTAGCCTGTTTGCTAGTGCTTTTCTGAGGCCTCCCATCTTGCCAAAGTCAGCCCTCCTAAAGTCCAGTACCCTCACTTTTGTATGGCTTGACTCTGTAGCTGAGTTTAACGTGAACCACACTATTTGATGGTCACTTGTCCCCAGATGGCAACCCACTTCTAGATCTGAGATCCTCTCACTGCCCCCGTTTGAGAGTACCAGGTCTAAGATTGCTCCCTCATGAGTGGGTTCCGAAACTAGCTGTCTAATGCCTGCCACCTGTAGGGCATCAAGAATGGCCCTGCTCTTGGATGTGGCTGCAGCAAATGTGCTCCAGTTAACATCTGGCATATTCAGGTCTCCCATCAACAGTATCTCCCCTTTCTCTGCCATTCTAAGAATGCCTTCCATCATATCCTTGTCCATTCCTTCCCCTGACATGGGGGTCTGTACACAACCCCTGTGCGATTGTGGTGCCCTTTCCAGTCTCCAAGGTGACCCACAGTGCCTCTCCCTCCCTGTTTACTCTTTTGTTCAGTTGCTTTTAATCCTTCCTTTACATAGAGAGCTACTCCTCCCCCTCTTCTCCCCTGCCTGTCTCTCCTGTAGGTTATGTACCCTGGTATGTTAACATCCCAGTCATGGTTCTCTGTGTACCATGTTTCTGTGACTGCTACGATATCCAGGCATCCCTCTTCCATTAAGGCCACCAGCTCAGGGAGCTTGTTGCCCAGACTACGGGCATTGGTACTCATTACCCTCCATTTCCTGATGGCCTTACCCCTTTTGCCCCATCCCTGTCCTTCTTGCCTTTGTCACTTTCTCCATTTACCCCTGCCCTTCTCCCTATCGACACCTCCATGTTGGTGTTTGCCACACTTACTACCGTGATTGTTTTGGGGGGGCTAGGATTTTCCTGCTCTTTTCCAGTGCCTCCCCCCTTGGCTAGTTTAAAAACTTGCCAATGAAGCATTTAAACCTATCACCTAGGATCCTGGTTCCTCTCCCGGACAGATGCAGCCCATCATGCCAGTATAGGCTTGCATCACTCCAGGTGGACCCCAAGTCCCCAATGAAGCCAAATCCCTGAGCTCCACACCAGTTTTTCAACCACTGATTGAATCCCATGGTACGGAACACCCTAGCCTCTCCTATGCCATAGATGGGTAGCACCTCCGAGAAGGTTACTGTGCGTGCTACTTGACTAAGACCCCTCCCCAATTCCACAAACTCTTCCTGCACTTCTCTAATCCCTTTCTTAGCCAGGTCATTTGTCCCTAGGTGGACAATGACATCCAGCTCCCTCCCCAGTGCAGCTGCACCGGCAATCCTGAGGATTCGCTCCCTGTCCCTCCAAGCCATGGCGCCAGGCAGGCACCTTACCTCCCTCTCCCCTTCCTTGCCCAGTTCTACCTTTCTAACAATGGAGTTCCCCACCAGGAGTTGTTTCCTTCCCCTGCAGGGTTCCCTGCCACCCTCCTGTGGGTCTCCTTTGTGGAGGTTCCCAGCATCCTCCTTGGTCTCCACTGTGGGTGCCTCCATAGAGGAACCACACTTTGCCAGAATAGCATAGGAATTGTGGAGAGGTACAACTGGAGGGATGCGCCTCTGTTCCACCACCCTCACCTCCCCTGAGCCCACTGTGATCCAACCGCTCCTCTTTCTTGGCAACCTCTGAGGCAACGGCAGTGGCACTGGTGGTCCCTGGATGGAAGAGGAGGTCCCACAAATCCTGGCCAACTCAGCCTGGAGATGAGCAACCTCCTCCCTCAGCCCAGAGAGGTGCCTGCAGATGGGACAACACCGCATCCTTCAGAACATCTCCCGGAAGACTGCTGCTCCACAGCCACTGCACTGCACCACTCCAATCATGTCTTATTTCTGGCCCCTTAACTGTTTGCAATCCTTACTCTTTCCTCTGTTTTTTATTTCTCTCTCTCTCTCCTTACTTTCTGCCTGTGTACCCTTTAAGCTCCTGATTGTCCTGTTCTGAGACAAGAATATCCTATATTTCTCAGTAGACCACTTACTTATTCAGAGGCAGACCTCCAGCAGCTAGAGGGGGCCGGAGAGCTATTCTTGCCCTTTTAGGATGGTGGGTCCTTGGTGGTTCTGTGATCACTCACTTCCTGCCCCTAAACAGGAAGTTCCTGTTGTCAGTCAAATCCTGTGCCTATAAAAATAGAACTAGCTTTGGGTGGCGGGGAGGGAAGGAGGGCAATATAGTCCCAGCAGAGAAGTTCAGTCACACAGCAGTCCTTTCTCCTGGTGTCTTCTGCCAAGCTAGGGAAACTTTATTTATTTTACTTGGGATGGCAATTGGTGATCCCAGGAGGGGGCCACTAGCATTAGGAAGACTTTATTCATTTTACACTGGCCGGCAATTGGCAATGGGGGAGGGACCACTAGCACCCGGGAATAAAATTATGTTTTTTCATCTGTTGGGCCGGCAATTGGTGATGGAGGGAACCACTAGCGCCAGGGAATAAAATTATGTTTCTTTACCTGTTGGGCCGGTGATCAGTGATGGGGGGTGTGCCACACTTGCCAAAGCCTATCCAAATTGACCCATAATGGGCATGCAAATGGACACCTAGTGCCTTGCATGTCCAATGGCCTCATTTGGATAGGTGTGTTAGTGAATCAGAAATAGTGCACTGGTGCCGTCTGTTGCGGGGCCACTCCCTTGGCTGCGGATTGTGGTCACACCAGTGGGGTGGTGCTGGTGGTAACAGGGTTGCCACCAATGTAGCCTAGCCCTATTCACAGTCAGATAGCATGGTGTGCCATCCAACTGTAAATAGCAACTTTTTAAGACTGAGTAATCACAAATTGCAGTGCAAACTTTTGCGCTGTGATTTGCAATCTTTTGTGAATCGGGGCCCAGATCTGCAATTCCTTGAACCAGAGAAACGGTCTAAATTACAGAGGCACTTTTACCACAGTTATGCCTTATGTTGGTTAAGGTATTTGGATTATTATTCAGTGACTGCTGGATTTTCATTCTTCCTGCCAGCATACTTGGCAGCCAGTTTTCACTAATGTTAAGATTATAAATTGAGAGAGTGCTCCTGACCATACAGATTGCTCATTTCCCCTGTGCAGTTAACATTTTTATTTGGCAAAGAGTATCTAATGCACAGTTTTCCTGGAAACTGACATGTTGGGGGGTTACATTATAGCATATTGTTTATCGACCTTGATCACTAATATACTACTACAACTGGGGAGACCACTTATGAACTGTTGTAAGAGTGTCTTACTTGAATTCTTGAGATCACAGAATCACTCACCTATTTTGTGTTGTTCTCACACCCTAAGAATGCAAATGATTCAGTCTTCCTGGCCTTTTAACATATATTAAACAAAACATTATTTGTTTATGTGTTTGTAAATTTATCAGAAAATTGGTGACTGGGAAAGGCACACTGAGCCATGGGTCATTTCTAGGTGTGACAGGAGGGGAGCAAAGGATGAAAACGATACATAGCATAAATAAATTCAGTGTTACAAAAAAAGTGCAAACTCAGAGCACACAAAGACATTCTAAAGTGCACAGTGAGCAAACAAGCCATGATCAGGCAGTAAAACATTACAGCAAAATGTATGAGGGACTGTTAAGGGGGAACAGGAGCAAGGGGGGAAGGGAAGGATTCTCAGCTAATATCTGAGGGAGGCAGATGAGGAAGAGAAGTGGGGGGAAGAGGTGTACCATCATAACGGTGACTGAACTTGAGCGACTCAGATATGAGCGACTCAAGTTCAGCACCCATTATGTGAATTACCCTGAAAGTATAGCAGCGGGAGAACAGGAAGGTGACTAGAACTACAGGATGGGAAACGGAAGAGTAAGGAAGGTATGTGGGAGGTAGTGCAGTGAGAGGCTGCTGAGCTGGCTGCGTGGTGTGGTGGTGAGGGTGGCCATCTACAGTGCGGAGGGTGCAGGGTTCAGGGCTGAGGAAGAGCACAATATTTTGTGCTTTTTGCAAGTGGGTGTTAAGTTTTTTTTCAAGATTCTCCCCCTCCCTGACATGCACCCCCCTGGAGTTGGTAATCATTATTAAGGAGGGTGCGAGGGATGCTGCCCCCTGCAATAATAAGATAAACATTTATTTTTCCCCTACTTGCCTCACTGGAAGTGTACATCGCCATTTTGTTTTTTTGGCGATGTACACTCGATGTAATGGCGTTCGCTATTTTGCAATTGCCGTTATCACATGGAACCGAGGGAAGAGGGGGGCAGGTTCCAAAATGAGGGGAAACAATTAGCCAGCCATGACACAGGAATGTGGCAAAGCAAAGGTGCAATGGTCCCAGGAGTAGAAGGAGCAGGAAGCAGAGGGCACAATGGAGAGGAGTGATGAGAGGTAGGAGGGAAGGGACCCAAAACAGAATTTGGTAGAGGAAGAATGGATGGTGATGTGTAAAGCAAGCAGTGATGGGTTTGAGAGGGTTTGTTGTTTGCAGAACAACAGCAGAAGTTACAGAGGGTATCCAGTCTGACCAGGAAGGTTGAGGAGGTGGAACCATAAACCATGTCCGCATAGTCAAAAACTGGGAGTACCATTTTGGTAATAAACTCTCAATGAACCTGAGGAGAAAGACAATCTTTATTTCAATAGAAGGCATCAAGTTTTCAGTGTGGGCAGTGAAGTCAAGCTTGCTGTCAAGCCACACACCAAGGTTCTTGAAGGAAGGAAGGAACCACTTCAAGTGGGGAACCATCCAAGGTGAAGATGGGCAATGGTTGGAGTTTGGCCTGGTTTTGGCTGGTGCCAAAGGTCATGGACACCATTTTTTCAGTGCTGACCCAAAGCTGGTTTGACTGAAACCAATGTAGGACATTGTAGAAATCTTGTTGTATCAGACCATCCACATCTGAAGTGGATGGATCAGAAGTGTAAATGACTGCATCATCTGCATACATATAAATATGCAAGGTGACACAGGCTGAGTGGAGGTCATTCAGGAGGATGGAGACAAGCATGGGGCCCAGGATGAAGCCCTGTGGGACCCCTGTCTGGATTGGAAGAAGAGGTGACAAGGTACTACCAACCTGTACTGACTATAAATGGCCCACCAGGAAAGAATGGAACCAGTTGACAGCAGCAGCTTCTTCAGGAGGGGAAGGTGAGATACCGAGTCAAAGGTCTTAGCCAGATTGATGAAGATGGTTGCTACGATGTGACCCTGAGAGGATATAATCAGTTACATGCAGTGGGGAGGACAAGGTGGAGTGATCCTTCCTGAAACAAGACTGGAACAGGGAGAGGAAATCAGAGGAGGAAAGGAAGTCAGAGGGGAGGAGAGAGATAGGCCGATACTTACCGGGGGAGGAAGGGTCCCCACCTTTGTGAGTGCTATAACTTTGACCAACTTTCAGGACTCTGGGTAGAGATGAGCGAAATTATGAAATTTCATTATGTGAAATATTTTGTGAAATTTGCACATTTCGCAAAATATTTTGAGGGTGTGAAATGTGGAATTTCGTCCATTAAATGCAACATTTCACCCACGGAATGGCAAAATTTCACCCATGAGTGGGCAAAATTTTTCTGTTTTAGGCAAAATTGTGCATTTTGTGGCGCAATTCCACATTCCGTAGGTGAAATTTCACAACTTCACATTTACCAAAAAATTTTGCAGAACGGTGGAATTTTGCGAAATGTTTTGTGCAGCAACATTGCCAATTTCGCAGCAATTTCACCAGTGAAATATAATTTCTCAACATCTCTAACTGTGGGACTGCACTAAAGGAGAAGGAGAGGTTAAAAAGATGAGTTGAAAGAGATGTAATGGCAGGAGCAGTGCTCTGAAGAAGTCTGAGCTCATGAACCGGCCCAGTGGTGCTGAGGGTTGAAGTACTGGACACCACAACCCACGCCACATCAGCTACCTGGGTTTGTGAACGAGCCTGGGTTGTTGGGGGTCGTCGGGGGGAGGGCGTGGAGTGGGATTGAGCTGCTGCGCTGTAGCTCTCCTCTCCTGTGGAGGGATGAGGGGTTTCCCAGGCCCTTGGCTGCCACCTGGTGGAGAATGGATGGCAGTTCAGGCAACAGGGAGCCCAGTGATAGCCAGGGGTGGATCAATGGATCAAGCCAGTACCCAGAGGGTGTGTGTGTACTTCCATGCGCTCGCACTGCCATGTCTGCTGAGGTCCCGGGATCTCCAGGAGAAAACCGGAGGAAAAAACACAAAAGTACTAAAAAAAATAAATAAAGTCTGAGATCAAGTCAGCGAGGACCAGACTTACTAAAATTCAGAAAGTAAATGGCAGTCAGGTTCTCCTGGGTGGTAACAGTGGAGAAATTGAAGCCCTAGAAGAAGGAACATAGCATGATGGAGTTGTAGCATATAGGTGAGAGTGAGGGAGAGCACAAGTGGTGAACAACGAATTAAAGTGGGAAACAACAGATGAGGGGTCGATACCGCTGAACCATTAATCAGGAGAACTGAGAGGCCTAACTGGGTGGGAGGGTCAAAAAGGGATTAAATTACCTTCCAGAACTTCAAAGAGTTGTTAAGGTTATTTGAAAATTGGCCCTGAAGTAATCCAGTTTCATAGTCCTAACAGCCTTTGTGCAGGAGTTTCTGTTAGACCTAAAACTAAGGAGGTCAGGAAAGGAATGAGATAGTATATGGTGTGACCAGACAAGGTCACGGGACTTGCACTGATCAATAATTTCTGGGGTACTCCAGCAGTGATGGTGAGATTTGACCCTGAAGTTTTTTGAATGGGGCGTGCTTGTCCGAGACTGAGTAGAACTTGGAATGGAACAGGGAGAGGGCAGCATCAATTCATTCATTCATTCATTCATGTTTTATTTTATACTGAAAAATCTGTGAGCACAAAGTGCCCGTTTTCACAGACATCCAGTTACAATAACAATACAAAAGACAAATGCAAAATACAGGTTAAACATTAGAAAAACATACATACAAAAATACAGGACTTTTAGATAACATTATCATTACAGATTTTGGGACTCACTCATAGATGGAGATACAATGCAACATCCATGCTGACCATCAATGTTTCCACCTGTCACTAAACCACCCAAGAAGACCCTCTGGGTGGTCAACTATCTGCCTTGCTTACTGGCACTTTCTCACACAGTACAAGGCCTCTTGGACACATTAACCCCCTTAGTCATTCCAGGTGCACCTTACCCTGCTCTGTATCAGATTATGGTTTGCTTTCAAAGTGGTAGTGCTCTCAAAGACAGATAATAGCCAATGAAAAATATTATCTTATTCTTATGAAAACAATGTAGTTACAGATATTAAATATATTTAATATTTACACTCCATCTACAAGTTGTACAGCAAACTAATTGGGAATACAAACATGATAGGAAAATCACACCAAAAATATTTTACACAGAGAAGTGCAAACATGAAAAACACTAATTGGACTGACTTAGATTGTAGGTTCTTACCTAAATCTAAGCCTTAGAAGATCAGTTATCCCTCTCCTGACTCATGGCCTATTGTATCTTGTCTTTGTCAGAATCTTCTCTCTTTTCTGAATGTAAAAGAACCTGCACTCAAATCAAATTTTTGTCTGACCACACAACTACTGAGAACTTGCCCTCCTCCTAATGTACACAAACATCTCACTCTGGAGTCCTGTTTCTCCAGCATGGGGATGAAAAAGAAAATGGTCTTCCTGCTGTCCTCACCCTCAGGTAAAATGTTGAGTGCTTCCATGATGTAGTGGTGTAACCCCCTCCCAAGTCAGGAGCTTACCTGAGCTCCTGCTGCCTCCTGTCAGCTCCTGCAGCTGCTGTTTTCCTCACTGCCTGGCCCGATGCTGGACTGCCAAAGGGCCGGGGAGTGCTGTAACTTTGCTTTGGCGCCTCCTGTGCCTTTTCCAGTGTGGCCGGCAAGCTGCTTGTTGTCTCTCGCAACCCCGGCTCCCCTGAACTGCTAAAAGGGTCAGGGAGCAGAAAAAGCAATTCCTGCACCTCCAGCACCAAAGTAGAAGTGGCCAGTGTGCCACACAGGACAGTTGCTCCCCCACCCTCCGAACTACCATGCAGTGAGGTGGGAAGCACAGGTACAAGGCTGCATTGTTTGCCTAGAGCCACAGATGCTCACAAGAAGTGGCAGAAATGCAGTACTGAGGGGATTCATCTCCCCAGCCCCAACAGACTGCCTAAGGGGCTGGGGGGGACCAGAAAGCAGAAAATGTAAACTTTTAAAGAACTCCCAACCCTGCCAATGCCACCGGTGGGTCGGGGAGTAAGGGAAAAGATGGCGACTGCCAGGGACTACATGTCCCAGAATGCTTAGCAGCTAAGGACGACTGTTTAGAGATGCAGCTCCTTCTGGGGAGCTCACAAAACAGAGCTAGTGACTCGGCTCCTGTCCCTACAATATACCCCCTGGCCTTAGTGACCCTCAGAAGGGACCAGGAGGGTGCTAGCCATGCAGCCAGATGCTGCCAACAATGGACCATAATTATTTTGCAGTTTAGAGAAAGTGACTGAGCTGAGAGAACTGTTCAGTGGTGACCATCTTTGCAGAGGTTGCTGAAGGACAGCGTGGTATCTGATTGGCAGCTGCAGTACCGCCAATCAGGACGAAGAGCTTGTAAGTTGTGAGGACCAATGAGAGACTGAGTTTTAAACCTGAGGATTCTGAAGTTTACAGTTTGCCAGTGTGTTCTTAAGTGTTTCTTGACAGCTTCTGCTGCTGTCAGATAGAAAAGCCTGCATTTTGTGCCTTCTGCACAAGCTAAGAGCCAGAGTGAGACTTGCCAGTGAGAGTTAAATGAGAAGGTATATTTCTATCAGCTCCTGCTGCTGTCAGATAGAAGATCCTGCTGTTGGTGCCTTCTGCACAGGTCGAGAACTGATGACTGTAGATCCTGGTGAACCCCCTAAAACTGAGATTTGCCTCATCTGAACAAACTGGGATATTTGGTGCCACTAATATCCAAAGACTGTTAAAGAATTATTTGTCTGCTGTGGAGAGTGAGGTAACCAAAGTCACTGCCTCATTTCCTTACCCATTCAGAGACTGAGTTTCCTGTCAGGACCTATGCTCTGAGGTCCTGCCTGCTTGCTTGATCTGCTGCTGCCTACCTACCTACTGCTAAAGTGGATGAAGAAAAGTCCCTCTGTGAGGTGAAGATTGCCTACCTACAGTCGAGGTGGGTAAAGACAAGTTTTCTGTGGGGTGAAAATTGCCTATGTACAGTCGAGTTGGGTAAAGACAAGTCCCTCTGTGGGGTGAAGATTGCCTACCTATGGTCGAGGTGGGTGAAGACAAGTCCTTCTGTGGGGCGAAGACTACCTACCTACAGTCAAGGTGGGTGAAGACAAGTCCCTCTGTGGGGTGAAGAGGATCATCGCCTGCATTCCAAGCCTTTCTTGCCTGTTCTTCCCAGTTGCCTGAAAAGGGGAGACGTCCCCCAACAACCTGCATCTGTTCATCACAGGTTGTGAGTACTGGGTTTTACTCAAACAAATACTTTTCTAATTGTTCAGCTAGCTAGCTTGTTAACTTTACATCTGGACTTCCTGCGCGACCTTAGCATGCCCTTAGCAACTAGTACAGCCAGGAATAAAGCTGTTTCACTGCACCCCCTGGTGTGGTTGGTACTTTGCTCTGCAGCACCCCCGTGTGTCACCTGTGCTGCATCCAGCTTTTTCCACATCACAGGCCTGCAGCTGCTCAGTGTGTGCACACCAAAATTGAGAGCTCCCACAGGGACTGTGGGGTTAACTGGTGCACCACTGGGGGGGGAGTAGAACTGGGGTTGGTAATCCTGGAATGCATAGTACTATTTATCAATGCCAATGTTTTGTCCTTTTGCTGATTTGCATAGAGTTTAGAGTCTGATTATCGAATGTTTTTATTCCCCTTTGTTTCCACTGCCCCCTACCTCTTTATCCACCCCAAAATAACCCCCTTCTGTTTATTTTCTGAAATCTGTTGCAGCCATTGCATTATTGTGTAGTGTGATATTTCATGGCTAGAGTTATAAGTGGGGAAGGGATTGTATACTTTACTGTTTATTACCACAGGAGGGGGCTGTATTTCATTTCCTTTGGGGAAGCACCCTGGCAGCACGCTGTTAGAAGGATCCCCATAAGTAGAGGCACCGCGCCACTCGCCCAGCCAATTATAATCACGAACCCAGACACCAACCTACATTCCCTTAGGCAGCACCACTTGCGGTTGGGTGTGCAGGTAGAAGGGAAGGGCTGGTTACAGTAGGCTTTGGCTCACTCCCCTCTTTTCTGTGCAATTGTTATCTGGAAGGTTACCAAATCCTTCTCTCCAGACTCTGGCTGAGACTGATTCAGGTAGAACACTTATTCATATTTACAGTAATGTTCAGGCATAGCATGAAGTCTTGTGCTAGCAATGGCTTCTCAAACTAGGCTGTTCAGTTGCAAGCCTTTATTGCAATTAATGGCTTTTCCTGTAAATACCCAAAAACAGATGACGAACCTCCCATTCTAAGCTGGTCCACATCTTAGAATCAGTTATCTCATCAAAAGGAGTACCTTCCCCCTCAAAACAAACAGGTATGCAGTTAGCCCCAGAGTTTACAAGAAAAATAAATGGGATTCTATAACAAAAAATAATTTTGTATATACAGTTCACGAAAACCTTGCCACACCACTTTACAGGGACATTGTTAACTCTTTTTGCATCATATTATTTTTGGTTGAAAACCCACATTTTATGATTGCCTACCATCTCATAAATTCATTGATGATGCTGGCTGTTTTATCTTCTTCCTTTGTTAGTAGAACTGAGATGCATGCGAACAGTGTAATTACACCCAGCATTGTTTTGTTTCAAATCCTTGAGCTACTCTTATTGCATACTCCCTAAGCATTAGGAACAACAGTGCAGCCACTCATACTGCAGTATCCTCCTCTTATCCCATTGCATCATGAGTGGCTAGATTGCACTGGGTGTGTTCCCAAGTCTAGGAAATAGGTACTGGGAGTCGATGGAGGAAAGGCTGGGGGAGCGCAACATGTTTTCCCTGGAAGATAGAAAGAGGAGAGCGGATATGACTGAAACCTTCTAATACTTAAAGGGCATGAATAGGGTTAGTACTGAGGGCATGTTTAGATTAAGGGAGGGGGAGGGACACAAGAGGACACAGTCTGAAACTGGAGGGTGGAAGATTCAGGAAGGAAAAGAGGAGGCACTACTTCATGGAAAAGGTGGTAGCGAGGTGGAGCACACTGCCAGAGGAGGTGATATCATTGAAATATGTGGGCAGTTTTAAGAGGTGGTGGGACAGGGTCAAAGGTAAGGTCAAAACTGGGGGGAAGTTGGGGAGGGGGGAGTCAGCAGAAGGGGCAATAAATCTGATGGACGGGCAAGGACTGAGGGGCAGCTGCAGTAGATTAGACTGGGAGCTGCTCACTCGAGCAGACGCGATAGACCGTATGACCTGTATCTGCTGGCATTTTCATGTGTTCATATGTTTTGGTGTGGTAACACCAGTATGGTGGGCAGTCTGTTTTTCACTTTTAAAAAGAAAAAAGAATCAGAATCAAGCTGCCAGCTACATAAGCAGTCTCTGCAGAATGTGACCAGTCCTAACATGTAGTTTTTAAACATGAGACACTTTGAGGCCTATTCTGTTAAGCAAAGTTTTAAAACTTTCTGGTCTCCTCCCAGTCCTTTATTCAGGCGACTATAAGGCAAAGTAAAGCCAAATTGTTTTTTAAAGAGCTACCAATGCTGCAAAGAAAACTTTAAAAAACAAAATAATTAGGTACAATTCTGCTTGTATTCCAAATATATATTCTAAATATTTCTCCCCCCATTATTTTTTACTGATGACAGTTGCATGAATACGTGATCTTTAGCCCTTAGAGTTCCTTTAGAGTTCATATGCCTCTGTCATAATCCTCTCTTGTGACATCACAATCTGTTGCCATAGGAGTAACTGTGATGTCACAAGCAGTGCATTATGACCTCAAGTAGGGAGAAAGCAACAGGAATAGGTGAACACTTCTGGAGTAAATATCCTGTTTTCATGCAAATGACCTGAGTAATAAATAGTGGGGAAGAGAAATACAGAACCAATGTGAAATGCAAGCTTGTCTGTGTCTAAATACTATGTTTGGTTAAAGTTCTCCTGAGAGTTTTCAGCTGACCTTTAAATTGAAACTTAATGTGACCATTGTCCTGGCAGCCACATCATTTCCTGAGTTGCCCACAGTTCTAACCCCTCACCACTAAGTTATAGCCACACATGTACCAGCCTCCCCTCAACTGCAGCCAGAAGTGTTTCCTTTAAAATAACTTAGACTCAGAGCCAGTACTTTTGTCTCTATTTCTCTTTAGCTGGTGACACTCTTGGCATTAGCCGAAGGCCTTTTGAAAATGTATCTTGAAATCGTAAATCACTGGGGACATTTTCTCCCCTGTTGCTACAAGCACCTTGCATTTCTGCGGTCATCATTATGTTGCCTTTTACGCACTTTATACTTGGCTACTGACAACACAGCCGTCATCTACTAAACACAAGAGAGAGTATCTGGGAATGTGTTCTGTGTTAATGATAATGAACTGAGAGAACTTTACATCTGAAAATCTGTAATACTGCCATTGATACTATAGGGGGCAGCCAACAAGATAGTATGGATACATTTTTTTATCCATAAGAGTTTTGGTGATGTCAGGTGACCTCATAGGTGACACAGCAAAATGTAGCCATGTGTGAAGTGTCTCTGAGATCTACACAATGAGCATGGATGAAAAATGTGCCCAGACACTGCCCTTGTTGCGTATTCAATAATGCAGTTTAGTTAGTGTTTCATTAATTTTAATAAATATACTATAAATAATTTGAAACAAAATCTGTGGAACTGTTTTGTTAGTTTGTTAGTACTGTGCTACTGTTTACACCAGTTAGTGCACGGAAAGAATGTATGGGCCGGGGAGACTAACTTCTGCTACTCACCCACTTGTGGATACCAGTATGCAGACCCCTCCCATAGTACTTCCTCTGAGTGGAATCCTTTCCTGCTTCTATTTCGTGGACTGCACAGTAAGGGAGTTAGTTATACATTATTCTATTTCCTAGAAGATGCTCAGGTTAATTTTAATATAACATATCCTATCCACCTGAGGAGAATTGCGTCTTTGTTTGGACTGCTTCTGTCCAGGGACTTAGAGTTGAATCCCAGTCCCACACCACCTAACTACAGAATCTGCTTCCTTTCTGATGCATGTTGGTCCAAAATACGAGAGCTAAAATTGGTAGGTATAAACATAAGCAGCCTTAGGCCCCAAATCCAAGAACTTGAAGGCTGGGTTGACCTTTATGACACTGATACAGTAGCTATGTCTGAAATCTGGTTAAAGCCCTCATACTCATTACTGAGCTTAAGATATCTGGATACTCCAGTGTGGCACGTGGACAGCTGGTTCTGATTACACTATGATATTTATTCTGCTATATAAAATATGTAGGGGAGTGTCTGTCAGGAGAAACTACTGTCTTGCTGAAATGACACATCAAACTTCCCTCAGGTATAAGTTCAAAGGATGGGACGTAGGTTAAACTACAGATATCTGGGATGGAATTAGTTTGTCAGTTTGCTTTGAAGCCAGGAACTAAAATATCCATTTATGACGTCCTCAGGGAAATCCTTTGATTTGCACTAGGTGTCATGAAGAAAGAGGCATATGCATGTGTTTGGGGTGTCTTCCAAGGAAGCCAGTTAATTACATCAAAGAGACTTTGATGTCTGTGTGAGGCAGGTCCCAGTCTAAATTGGGAAGTCCAATATGCATTTGTTTGGGGTATCATCAGAGGAAGCCAGTTAATTACATCAAAGAGACTTTGATGTCTGTGTGAAGCAGATCATAGACTGGTTTGGGGAAGTCACATGACGAGAGGAGATTCACTGATATCACCTATTTTTTTTAAATATCTTATCAGGACATCCTGTGTTATAAAATATAAATTTTAATACACCAATGTGGAGTTAGGTGACCTCAGAGAGAAGGCTGGCTCAAGACTGCTTTTAAGTATACTGAGCAGACCTTAGAGTCACAGAGAGACATTCATTTTCTGACTGGGAAAGAGGAACATTAAAGCACTGCAAGATTAAGAAAGTAAGGATACATTAGATAAAACCAGTCTGAGTGTATGGGTTGCAGGAATTTGCACTTTTAAACCTGTTTTGTTTTTAAGATTGTATGTGTTGGGATATCTTGTTCTGTATTTACTGTTTTCCTATTTTTACCTATTTTAAGGTAAAGATATATATTTTAAAAACAGAAACTGCCTGGTGTGCCTTGAAACTTCTTTTTTTATAAGTGAAGCTTAGATGGTTACAGTTGACACTGCATGAGCTTATTGTGGTACCAAACCGGGAAACAGGTAAAAGTTCTCTAAGTCTTGCATAGCGTTCTAAGGGTTAATTTGGTAATACCTGGTTAGGTGCCCATAGGCAAAGATATATGGCCCCCAAGACAGACTTATCTGAGCCTGACAATTGGGTATGCTAACAAGAGGTTATCAGTTTGAATCCCTCCAGAACTTGGGACAAAGGTGACTCGAACCACAAAAACAGACAAGAGGGTTCCCTTGTTCTGTTAACTGTTCACAATACTACGCTCGGAGGTTGGCACTTTGGGAGCAGAGAGCTGACCTGCTAAGTGGGCCCTTTCCTCCAAGCCAGATTAGATCTGAACTGCAGACTTCTTTGCAGACTCTCTAAGTGACCATTCCCCCATACTTTGCATCTGGAAAAATGATACCCCGAACCTTCATCCAAGATATTTATGGCCTGTGACTACTCCAAATTTCATGATAGCTCTTTCCTAGCTACCCCATCAGGCATGCATTGGGCCACAATAAGAGCTCAGTTTTGCCCTACACTTCTTTGTAAACAAAAGCTAAATAAATAAAAATAAAGTGGGGGTTGTGACACCAGTACTCCACCTTCAGATGGGATAGGATACAAAAGAATAGTGAAGGCATCCTTCTCTACATTAGACCTTCCCTCAATGCATCTCAGGTCTCTATCCCAGATCTAAAAAATTATGAAAGTGAAGCTCTAATTGTTAAAATACTCCTCTGAGATCACCAAGCTGCTCACCTGGAAACAAGCCTCGGCTTAGCGTGCCTTTCCTGGTCATCAAAATTTTAAATAAAATAAATAAAAAAATATGTGGGGTGTATATGTAATCCCCCTCAAATGGTGATTTCTGCGCTCAATACCCTTACAAAGGTTCTAGTCAACAAGCCCCTAGGTGAAACCATAGTACTTGGGACATCAATATAAACTGGATTTCTGAGTCACAGGATAGGCCCAATGCAGCCCCGCTAGATGCCCAACTTACCCAAATTATTTCTTAGCCGACAAGAAGAAACAACAACATGGGCGACCACACCCTTTGTGACTGGGCCCTTTTCTCCAAGCCAGATTAGATCTGAACTGCAGACTTCTTTGAAGACTCTCTAAGTGACCATTCCCCCATATTTTGCATCTGGAAAAATGACACCCGAACCTTTATCCAAGATATTTATGGCCTATGACTACTCCAAATTTCATGTTAGCTCTTTCCTAGCTACCCCATCAGGCATGCATTGGGCCACAATAAGAGCTCAGTTTTGCCCTACACTTCTTTGTTAGCAACTTCCTCTCTGCTGCCAACATGCGTGCACCTCTTAAAGTAAGTGTGGAAGTTAAATTGCCTTTTAAATGTCAGTCATGCAGTAATGCAGTGAGTCATTATGTGTGCAAGAAAAGAACAGCATGTCAAAATGACTTACCAGTGCAGAGTTATAGCAAACTTCATGTGTGGATCGCCCTGCAGACAGCAGCATTGTTTACATTCTGAAAGCAATCCCATGATGCAAAACGCAGGCACTGTGATGTTGTACCAGGTAGTCAGCCAACTGCTGTGAAGCAGAGAGAACAGCAGAGGGTCTGGAAAAATGGTAAAAGGACCACAGAAAACCTGCACTGCAGACCAGTCCAGTGCTTGAACAGTAGTTCAAAGCCATCCGCGGACACAGAAATGGGAATGCATCCTGACTGACAAAGATTAGCAGCTGCGGCCCTGAGCAACACAGCCCCGCCCCCAAACAGTGCAGTAGCTCAGAGGGTGTCGTTGTGTGGGAGAGACTGAGCTGCAACAAGAAGACCATGAAGTCCCGGAAAGGAAACTCTCACACTCCAACAGAGTGGAAGCAGAGGTGCACCACAGGCAGAGAAGAGCACTGCAAAGTAGGGACCAGTCCTGAGGCATGACACCCAGCAGTCTCATGTAGCCCACACTGGACAGCACACCAATGGTGGAGCACTGGCAAGTAGCCAAACCCGCCACATGCAACACACTGTGTGGACCAAAGTGGAAACAGCAGACAGTGCCACATGGCAACTGTGTGACAACATAACTGGCCTGCAGATGAGTCTCCCCCCAAGCCCTGACAGAAGGTATATCCCAGTCAGTTACAGAAACGGTACAGCAGTAGTGAACCTGCATCTGTACAACAGAAGGGAGTGTGTGAGGACAGCTGGATGCAACATGCAGTGCTAGGCCCTGGAGAGAACAGCGACAGTGATGCCACAGAGATATCACCATTGGAATAACAAGCAATAGCATACAGTACAGTACAGAAACAACTACATAAAGAGGGCAGTAGAGCAAGTACAGTATACCAGCACCACCCACTGGATTGTGACTGTCAGACACACATCCGCACGGAAGCAGTGCCACTGATGCCCAGCCGAAGCCGGTCAGATACCCAGAGGTGACTGTGTAGTGCAACATAATGCTGATGTATACAGCACGGTGAGAGGTGACTGGCAAGAGGCATACATGGTGGAAAACTGCAATGCAGAATAGTGTGCCACACACTGAGTGCAGGGTCTGAGCAATGACGGACAACACCATCAGCCATTCATGACTTGAAGCAACATCCCATTGTGTTAGAGAGAAAAGGAAGTGCAAAGAAGAAGGAAACCACTTTGGTTCTCAAAAGCAGTAGCAGAAAAGGTCAGAGCCAAAAGGTTGGCCTTCAGGAAATATAAGGGAACACTGCGGGATGAAGATAGGGAGGCATACCAAACTTCCCTAAGGGAAGCAGGGAAGGCAGTAAGGCAGGCAAAGGACCAAACTGAGGAAACACTAGCACAAACAGTAAAAGAAGGTGACAAGACTTTCTATACATACATTACTGAAAGGAGAACGTCCAGAGGTGGTATTGCTAAGATCAAAGGGGTAAAGGGGAGTGTGAGGAGGAGGAGGACTACGTAAAAGCATCTATCCTAAATAGATACTTTTGCTCAGTATTTACTGAAGAGAAGGTAGGGCAGGGCTCACAGCTCAGCACCATGGACACAAGGGGAGGGAGGTGTGCACTAGTCCCTTCACAATAGAAAAGGTCCTACAAGAGCTCGATAAGCTCAAGGTGGACAAAGCAATGGGACCTGATGGCATACATCCTAGGGTACTAAAAGAGCTAAGGGTGGAACTAGCAGAGCCATTATCAGAACTGTTTAGTGAGTCTCTGAGCACAGGAGAGGTCCCAGAAGACTGAGAGGGTTCATGTGATCCCGCTCCACAAGAGTGGTAGCAGGGAGGAGGCAGGGAACTACAGACCAGTCAGTCTTACCTCAGTAGTGGGCAAGATTATGGAGGCACTCCTTAAGGAAAGGATAGTGCAACACCTGGAATCTATAGGAACACAGGATCTAAGACAGCATGGGTTTACAGAAGGAAGGTTCTGTCAAACTAATCTCTTAGATTTCTTTGACTGGGTAACCAGAGTGGCGGACCAGTTGATGTCACCTACTTTGAGCAGTTGATGTCACCTACCTTGACTTCAGCAAAGCTTTCAATACTGTTCCACATAGAAGATTGATTAATAAGCTGGGGAGGTTCAGGGTGGGTCAGAAATTGGTCAACTGGGTGGCAAACTGGTTGACGGGCAGGAAACGGAGAGTGGTGGTAAATGGTATACAGTCAGAAGAGATGCAAGTCACAAATGGGGTACCTCAAGGATTAGTCCTGGGGCCAGTCCCCTTCAGTATCTTCATCAGTGACATTGCATATGGACTGGAGGGTAAGGTTTGTCTGTTTGCAGATGACACCAAGATCTGCAATCGAGCAGATGATCCAGATGGGGTGGGTAGAATGAGAAGTGATCTGGATAAACTAGCAAAATGGGCAAAAGAGTGGCAACTGGGGTTTAATGTAAAGAAGTGCAAGATCATGCACATAGGGAAGAGAAACCCTGAAGCCACCTATAGGCTGGGAGATGAGTTGCTGGCGGTCACAGGGGAAGAAAGAGACTTGGGCATCATCATCACCGATGACCTGAAATCATCCAAGCAGACCACTAAAGCAGTAGGTAAGGCTAGGAGGAAGCTGAGGTGTATTAGTAGGGGTATCACAAGTCGTAAGAGGGAGGTAATAATCCCTCTTTACAAGACACTAGTTAGGCCCCATCTGGAGTACTGCATGCAGTACTGGAGGCCACAGTTTCACAAGGACTTTAACCAAATTGAGGAAGACCAGAGAAGGGCAACCAAAATGGTGCAGGGACTGCAACAGAAAACATATGAGGACAGATTAACGGAGCTCAGTATGTATACCTAGAGCAAAGGAGGGAGAGAGGTGATATGACTGAAACATTCAAATACCTTAAGGGCATTAACAAGGTGAAAGAGTCTAACATGTTTCAATATAAGAAAAATAGCAGGACAAGAGGACACAGCAGGAGATTAGAGGGAGGCCGATTAAGGGGTAACGTGAGGAAGTTCTTTTTCATAGAAAGGGTGGTGGATGTATGGAACAGCCTACCTCAGGAAGTGGTGGATATGAATACAGTGCAGGGCTTCAAACAGGCATGGGATAGGCATAATGGAGTAATACAGATGGGTATGAATAGCTAGGCCATTGACAGAGCCGATGACACATTCATAAGATAGAAAAAGAAATGGGAAGACTGGATAGGCCTTGTAGTCCTTATTTGCTGTCAGCTTCTATGTTTCTATGTTTCTATCAACTGAGGATGAGTGGGTCATGTCACATTTTTGGTGTTCTGCCCTGCTATGCCCTCCACGCATCCACAGAGCGTTACACCTCACAGCATTTCTGTGAGATTCTGGGTTGCCTGTGTGTTGCCAGGTGTGACCATTACACCAATTTTTTTTTGGCAGCGCGTGAGGGCTGTTCATGTTGTCCTGCCCAGCAGTCCCCTTCCATCAGAAAGAAACAGATAGGGAGCTGATGCTAGCCATCCAAAGGATGGCAGACAAGGGTGAGGTAGTACTGGTTGGAGACTTCAATATTCCAGACGTGGACTGGAGCATCCCAGCAGCAGCATCAACTAGGAGCAGATTTATCCTGGACTCCCTTCAGGGTGCCTTCCTCAAGCAACTGGTCATGGAACCAACTCGGCAGAAGGCAATACTGGACCTTGTGCTCACAAACAGGGACAGTGTGATGGGGATAACAGTGGGGGAGCACCTGGGAAACAGTGACCACCAGTCATTGTGGTTTGAAATCACAGAAAGAGCAGAACCAAACCACACAAAAACACGTATCCTGGATTTTAGGGGGGCAGACTTTGTGAAAATGGGGAGATACTTGAAAGAGGCATTAAGGGGAATGGGACAGGAATCAGGGGTTGAGGAACAGTGGGCAGTATTTAAAATGGGGATTACAAGAACAACAGAATTATGTATTAAGCAGGTTAGCAAGAGGAAAAGGAAGAGGAGACCATTATGGTTTTCCAAAGAGGTAGCAAAGAAAGTGAAAGCCAAAAAGATTGCATTCAGGCAATACAAAAAGACACAGGCAGAAGGGGATAGGGAGAAGTACCAGGAGAAGCAAAGGGAGGCAGGGAGGTCAGTAAGGGAAGCCAAAGCTCAGACAGAAGAACACATTGCAAAATCAGTGGGTAGAGCGGACAAAACCTTTTACAGGTACATAAGTGAAAAAAGAAAGACAAAGGGAGGGATAGTGAGACTGAAGGGGGAGGATGGGGGCCGCTTGGAAGATGACAACAGTAAAGCTGACATACTGAACAGGTATTTCTGCTCAGTCTTTACTGAGGAAGAGGAGGGTAATGGGTCTGAAGGGAGTACAAGGGGTGAGAATGGTGCAGAAATGGACACAAGTCCCTTTACACGAGAAAGGGTCCTGAAGGAACTGGAAGTAATAAGAGTTGATAAAGCAATGGGGCCAGATGGGGTGCACCCCAGGGTCCTTAAAGAACTAAGAGAGGTGGTGGCTGAACCTCTGGCTATCCTGTTTAGCCGATCACTGGAAACAGGGAGGTACCCAAAGACTGGAGGACAGCAGATGTAGTCCCCTTATACAAAAGTGGAACAAAGAGAAAGCAGGAACTACAGACCAGTCAGCCTCACCTCGGTAGTGGGAAGATCATGGAAGCACTACTGAAGGAGGTTGGTGGAACATCTGGTTGTCAATGGACTACAGGACCCAAGGCAGCATGGTTTCACCAGGGGAGGTCATGTCAGACCAACCTCATTGAATTTTTGACTGGGTGACTAGGGAGGTGGATCAGGGAGGGCAGTGGACATGGCCTATCTGGACTTCAGCAAGGCCTTGACACTGTGCCACATAGAAGACTATTACACAAACTGGGGAATATGGGTGTGGGCAGGACAGTAGTGTGGTGGGTAGGTAACTGGCTGGGTGGCAGGACACAGAGGGTGGTGGTAATGGCTGTCACTCCACAGGAGGAAAAGTGACCAGTGGGGTACTACAGGGATCAGTGCTGGGACCGGTCCTATTCAACATCTTCATCAGTGACATGGCCAGGACCTAGAAGGCAGAATTTCACTGTTCGCTGATGACACAAAGCTCTGTAACAGAGTAGACACACCAGAGGGTGTAGACAGAATGAGAAGGACCTGCAGAAACTTGAAGAATGGTCAGGGGTTTGGCAGTTGAAATTCAATGCAAAGAAGTGCAAGATAATGCATATGGGGCACAAAACCCTGGCACAATATATCAGTTGGGGGGTGAGGATATAGCATGCACCAAGCAGGAAAGGGATCTTGGGGTTATCATCTCTGATGACCTCAAGGTAGGGAAACAGTGTGACAAGGCAGCAGGTAAAGCAAATAGGATGCTGGGATGTATAGGCAGGGCATCACCAGCAGGAAAGGGAGGTCATAATTCCGCTGTACAAGACACTAGTGAGGCCCCACCTGGAGTACAGTGTACAGTTCTGGAGACCATACCTATGTAAGGACATAGACAGGGTAGAGAAGGTTCAGAGGAGGGCAACAAAGATGGTGCATGGATTGCATCACAAGTCCCTATGAAGACAGGTTGAAGGAACTGAACATGTACTCCCTGGAGGAGAGGGGAGAGAGGGATATGATAGAGACATACAAGTATCTTACAGGGAGGAACAGGGTGCAGGAAAACACTATTTTAAGCGAAAAAGATGTTCCAGGACTAGAGGGCATGGGATGAAGTTGGAGGAGGATGATTCAGAGGAAACGTGAGAAAGAATTTCTTCACAGAACGGGTGGTGGACAAGTGGAATACCCTGCCAGAGGAAGTGGTGGGGGCTAAAACAATCACGGGATTTAAGAATGCATGGGATAGACATAAAGGAATTCTGGAGGTCAGGGGTAAGGTGCAACAGACTTCTAGGAAAACAAACTGAACTTACAAGCTCAAATGGGCAGACTGGGTGGGCCATAGGCCCTTATCTGCCGACACTGTCTATGTATCTATGTATCACCCTTTTCGTACAGTTGTCCAGGCTGTGTGTAGGTGTGGCTGTGTGGGATGGCCGCCAGTCCACATTGGGTCAATTCACTGATGGTCTGGCATTGCTTGTACAGCACTTTGTCATACACTGTGTCTGGGGGGGGGTGCTACATGTCTGCTTATTGTCTGCCCTCTTGCTGTGCGTGACAGTGTGGCACAGGATATGCTGTGGGGCATCCTGTTCCCGTGTGTTGGCTGCTGTTGCTCAGTCAGTCTCTAACACTTGCAGTACTGTGCATTCTGCGTTATTGGGCAATGGGTGGTATCTCAGTCTGATGCGTTTTAGACAGTGTAGCATTCAATGTTATTCTGTGCCTATCACTCGCGGCAGTGTTGCCTGGTATCTAGTATCATCTGGTTCTCTGTCTCTCTCTCTCTCTGTCTCTCTGGTACTCAATGGGTGTTCTTTGGTATCCAGTTTTTCGGGGGGGGGGGATCCGCACAGGGTTCACCTGTGGATGTGCACGGGGGACATGGACACACCCTATCTGTGTGGCCTGGATGCACTAGGACATTACAGTGACTTCAGTTTGTGCCTACATGCTCAGCCATTTCACTGGACTGTGGGAGTGCAGTATTATGTGTACCATTCATGATAACAGCTATGCCAGTTGCATATGCATGCATGTTATGCTGCCGTCCACCACACTGCCACACTGCAGGTTGTTTGGCCATTTCCATTGTATGTGTAGGATGCCCTACTGTGTTTTGCCAGGATGATGTCTATTTGAGCACTGTGCTGTCTGCGGCTATGGGGGGCACAGAGCAGGTTCATTTTCCAGTCCCTTGGCCACACGTTGTTTGGAGTGTGTCCTTGTGTCATTTGTGTCATTTGGGGGTTACAGGATTTGTCTGCAGTGTGATAATGTATCTGCACGGTGGCAAGAGCTACAGTTCAGGTCCAGCGGTGGGCTACTGCATCTTACTGCAATGGCACTATGCGTGTTTTTACCAGCTTTCTGCAGCACAGTTCTATCAGCGCCTGACTAAGGATCCACTGTTTGGGACCTGCACCATTGTGGTTTGGAACCCCTGTCTCTTCTCCAGGGATCATGGTGGGCATTCTTGATGGTGCTGGGGTTCCTGTGTTCTCTACTGGCTCTGTGCTGTTCTGCTTACACAGCCTCCTACATGCAGTGTGTGTGGTACACAGTTCCTGTGTTGACTTCCTTTGTACTCTGTCCTCCTTTTGCGGTGTGCTGGGTTGGCTTGCTGGGGTGCCAGTGGACCTCTGTCAGCATTCCTGTGGCTGCCCATGTCATGCGTGTGTGTGTGTGGGGGGAGCGGATTGTGCTTCATATGCAGGGATGTGCAGGCATGTGTCTGGTGCCTCCACTGTGCTGTGCGGTTGTGGGCTGCTGACTGGTTGCCAGTGATATTGTACATTCCAGTCATACAGTTGTATTGCTGTGCTGTCTCCTTGTTCTGCTATTTTGTGCTGTGCTGTGTGTGTGTGTGGGGGGGTGACTGATTGTCACTGTATGTTCTCTCATGCTTGTCCTGCGTTGTGTTCATGTCTTTTGCATGCTGTCAGACACACATGCAGATGTTCTCAGCTCTGCACTTTGGGGCTTTCCCTTGTTCTGCTACCTGCTCCCTCCACTGTTCTTTTGTATGTTCCACTGCCCTCTACTTCACATTGCTGCTGGTTTCCACTTGTCACCTGTCCATAGTGCTGCACTTGTATTTACATCTGAAACTGTGATTGCTTTTCCCTCTGTCAGGCTACATACATACATTCATTGTGGCAGTTTTTGGACCTTGCTGCGGGCGCTTACCACTGATTACATGCCAGCCATTCTTCTCCCCCCTATGCCTCAGGATCCTCTACTGCACTGCCTTCACTGTTGCCTGACTTAGAGGTGGCAGACTCATCTGTCTCCTAGGGGTCATCCCTGCATGGATCGAGTATTGAGATACCTGCCTCCAGCTCAATGACATTGCCGCTTGTGTCGCTGGACGGGATGTAGTCATCAAAATCTTCTCCTCCATTCCCTCTGGCACCACTTCCACGTGTCATACTTTCGGATGGTTGTCCCTGGTATGACATCACACCTCAGTTCTCGCAAGATTTTGTGATTTGATGCCTGCAGCTTGCACTTCCTGGTTTGTGCTGGTTGTTTTCACATGTTATTTTTCTCACAATTAGCATCTGGATGGCTTGTGCAGTGTTTCAGCATTTTTATGCCATTTGGCTTTTGGTGCTGCAAAGTTGCTGGTAGGTTCCACACTTACTTTAAGCAGCTTAGAGTAAAGGGCAACGGTTTAGGTGGCTTGAGCACGACCTAAGGAGGTTAGTGGAGCTAAGTAATAGAGTCCGGGGTTGTTCTTTATGAAATCCTCTCACATCTGATTGTAATGCCTGCAAAAAAGACCTGAAAGCTTCAAAACAAAAGTTATCTAAGGCACCTGCAAGATGCTAATCTATCTGACCCAAAGAAGTTCTGGGCACAAATTAACTCATTTCTAAAAGGTCACGCCACCTCCTTCAATGTGACATTATGGCTGATGGCAAACCCTACTGAGACCCAGTTGCTACTGCAAATCCCTCAAATCATTTTTTTATTGACCTGGATAGTTTCAGACAGATCCATGATGCTGGTTCAACAACAAGGTTGTCAACTGAGGTTGCAGCAATGGATTTATGTCAGCTGCAGTTTTGGTTGGCATAAATCCATCCGAAAAAACTTTGATTCTTTTGGGGGGCGTTGCCCCCAAACCCCCCATTTTGGGGGCTTTCCACCGCACCTCCATAATTCATATAATCAACTCCAAGTCGGAGTTGATTTTGGGAGGGAGTGCAAGACTCCAAGAAGGCAGTGCCAGGGTCCCACGGTGACAGTACAGAGACCCGTCGTTGTGTTGCTATACTGTCATTTATGGTACTGGTGTCACTGTTCAGTTGGCATACAGTTTCAGACCATCCTTCCCTGATGGTCCTCCTCACTCCCTCAATTAGCCTCCCATACCCATAATTGCACTTTAAAAGAATATTGAAAAAAGAGGACTTGCCCCCCTTTTTTTTTTCATTTTTTTCTATTTTCAGTTGCAGTGTATACAAACAATTCATTGTGTTATAACCATTACTAATGAGATAGCGAAATACAATATTTTAAAAGTATTTTTCTATGGTTCAGCTTTCATTGTGCATAAACAAATTTAAAGGTTTTCAGTTGTGGCTTAGTCAGAATTACCTTTAAGTATGGCAAGCGATGGAATTGCTTATTATTTAGCATGACCAATAAATGATCTATTCCAGAGACCTACGATGCCCGGAAATGTTGGGATATATTGTAAAGTGTGATACAAGTTCAGAGAATTATTGGGGCCTATATGATCAAATCTCAGAGCTAAATTACAGTATTAGAGTTTAGTTTATTGAAAAATGAGTTCCATATTTTATTAAATTCGTTCAGTTGTTTGATTGTGGTGTAGTGAACTCTTTTAAACCTATGAATGGTCATCATAGAGTTCAGCCACATATTATAAATTGGGGGATCTTAATATAATAATAATAATATCTTTATTTTTTAGGTGCCTTTCAAGTGTCAAGGTGCCGTACAAATTAAAATCAAAACAGATCTGGATAAAACGATCATAAAATCACACATCATAAAATGACATTAAACAATTATTCGCCATGTGCCTGATGCCATAAAAAAGTCTTTAGGGCCAACTTAAAACCCTCCACAGCTGTGCACTCCCATAACCGTCTTTCCATTTAATATACAGTATGTTTAAATGCTGTGATTAAGGCTATATTAATTAGGCTTCGCACAGTGTAAGGGAGATTATGTAATGGTCCACCAAACCTTAGTAACATCCAGAAGGGATTCTTATATAACCTCCATCCAGTAACTAATGTTAGTGCAGTGGGTATAGAATTCCACCAGCTATTTAGCTTTGGACATTGTATTACCATGTGTTCCAGTGTAACGTGTGGGTCATTATACCTGGGGCATTGGGCAAATATTGAATCCTTCATCTTATTTAGGTGATAGGGAGTATAATATATGCAATGTAAAATGTTAAATTGTATTTGGTGCCGGTCCGGTGGCACTGAGGGTTGAGGCGCTGGATGCTACACCTTGCGCCATGCCAGCTTCCCAGGTTCAGGAATGGACTTGGGGCACTGGGGGTCAACCAGGGGGAGGAGGAGTGAGCATCCTCTGGACTGCTATCCGGGAGGGAAGGAGGGTGGGGAGTATCGCTAAGGCACTGGCTTCTGGCGGTGGCTGGAGATGGTGCAGGCTTAGTGATCAGCATCTGGGGGTAGTGCGGGCTGGTGTCAGACCTGCTGCATGCAAGAGCACATGCAGCAGCATCCTTGATGCCATTGCATGCATGCGTCATGGGGGACTGAGGGAAAAAGTATTAATCCTCTGGCACGAGTGATGGCTGGCTATCGGCACCGCAGCAGACTTACTCAAGCCAGCTCCCCTTCAGCCCCAGCCTCCAGGTCTCCACAGTACACGGGATGGATCCCCACTGTGATGTGACCTGGGATGGCAGGGCGAAAATGGTATGAGCTCTGACTGGGTCAGGGGCAGCAGCAGAGAAGTCGCCGGAAGAATGAGGGGCACCATAGGACTACCCCCCAGCCGAGGAGATAAAAAGAAATAAAGTAGAAAAAAAAATTAAAAATAAATTGTATTTGGATCATTTTAATGGATTTTAATCTCCATTCATTAATATTCATAATTTTTTCCATAGATTCACAGAGATTGATTCAATTTCTCTTCCCACTTTTTACTGAGAGAGGTACTAAAGTGCTTCTCCTCAGATTGTACAATTTTATATATTTTAGTAATTATTTTATACAGTGAGACAGTAGATAACAATTGTTACAGTTGTGTCTGTATTGTGGCACATAATTTATGTTGATTTTTGCAAATAAAATCTATTATCTGCAAAAAGCAATAGAATTGTTTATTAGGGAGATAGCATTTCTCCCAAATTGTTTCAAAGTCCAATAAATGATCGGACTCAAAGAACTGCCCAGTTTCCCTTAAGCCCCCAAATACCATTTTTTATATGAAATATCAGTCATAGAGGGGTTAAAAAGGGATTCATGAATATGAATGAGTATATGGAGAAACAGTCAGAAGAGGAAGTTTTATTAAGTACCTTATGCCAACAACGGATGGTGGTTCTGGTGCAAAAAGCAAGATTATTTAAGTTTTTCATGTACAAACCAACATAAAGACAGTGCTTAAGTTTAATTAACGGGGATCGAAATGTTTCTATATCCACCAAAGGGTCTAATGTTTATTTGGTGAACCATTTAGAAATAACTGCAATGTTTGCTGCAAAACAATAATTTTTCAAACAAGGCAGAGCTAAATGAGGGGGCATATAATTTATTAATTTTTAATCTAGGTTTTTCCCTTTCCATAGAAATTTCTTTGAGTACTTTAACCTATTAAAAAATTGTTCCATTAAAATAATTGAAACATTTTGAAAGATATACATAAATTTGGGTAGAATAATCATCTTAATAGCGTTTGTTTTTCCTATCAAAGTAAGTATCAAAGTATCATCTTTCTAAAAGGGTTTTGGTCTCTTGTACCAAAGGACCAAAATTAAGAGCCCATAGCATTTGCAATTCATTGTCCACTTTAATACCAAAATATGTAATATTTAAAACTATCTGTATAGTTTAATTATCTGGGGGGGGGTAAAGGGGGTTGTATGAATTTTTGTTTCTAATACCTCTATTTTGGCTCTGTTTACTTAGTAGCAAGATGGCTGGCTGTACTGAGTAATAATTTCTGATATATGTGGAAAAGTATGGTTTAAATTTTTAACATACAGGGATATAAGGATGTCATCTGCGTATAGACTTATTCTGTGTCTCAACTCCATTGCTCTCTGTACCTTGTATTAATGTGGACTTTTGAAATGGCAAGTGCCAAGGGTTTTATTGCCATGGCAAATATAAGGGGAGACAAGGGGCATCCTTGATGGGTGCCTCACTGAAGAGCTTTTAAAGATGAAATGTCTTGATTTGTTTTAACTCTGGCCATCAGGTTGGAGTACAGTATACTAACACATTTATTAAAGTTAGGTCCAAATCCATAGCTGTTAACTATGGTTTTGAGAAAAGGCCATTCCAGGCGATCAAACGCCTTTTCGGCGTTCAACAAAAATAAAGACAAATTTGTATCCCCGTAATAGTCCAAAATATTAAGCAGTCTTCTGGTGTTAGAGGTTATTGAGCTACCTTTAATGAATCCACTTTGATCATAATGTTTTATGGAGGGTAATATTTTTTCCAACCTGGAGGCCAGCATTTTAGCTAGTATCTTAGTATCTGTATTAATAAGAGATAATGGTCTGTAAGAAGAGGGTAATAATGGATCTTTATTTTTTTTGGGGGGGGGTAATAAAATATTAGCTTCTTTAAAAGATCGGACAAGACTATTATTTGGAAAGATGTAATCAAATATATTTTTCAGGTATGGTGCTAATACTGAAGCTAACATTTTATAAAAATCTATGGTTATGCCATCAATGCCAGGGTCCTTGCCCGAAGGTAACTATTTAATTATTTCCAATATTTCATCCATTGAAATGGGTTGCTCCATTCATTGGACTTGATATTGAGAAACAACAGGCAGGTTATAGTCCGTAATTAGTTGTTTAGTAACATTCAGAGGATTACTATATTCAGAGGTATATAAGGCATGATAGTATTGAAAAAATACTTGATTCATTTCTTGTGGTGTAGTGACACAGAGGTAATGTGAGGAAGTATTTTTTTATGGAGAGGGTTGTGGATGCATGGAACAGCCTTCCTGAGGAGGCTGTAGTATCAAAAACAGTGGGGGAATTCAAGAATGCATGGGGCAGACATTAGGCAATTCTAGCAGAGGGTAGGCTGTTGGTTAATTAGGATCTGCAGCTTATCCATTCGGTGGAGAAATGGGCAGACTAGGTGGGCCAAGCGGTCCTTATCTGCCATCAAATTCTGTGTTTCTATGTTTGTGTTTGTCCATTTTGGTCCTGAACATTAATAATCAAGTTTTGCTGAGGATATTTTAATTGCCAGGCCATTAATATATCAGATTTATCAGCCACAATAAAATATTTTGTTTTAGTGTAAAGTGTCTGCCTTTCTGCTTCTTTGGTAATTAAACTATTTAATATTTCTTTCAAAGATAGCAGGCTTTGTAAAGTAGCAGGGTCATTGGTACACACATGTTCTCTTTCTATTTGAGGGATTGCCACTTGTAATTCAGAGCTTTTTTGGGTTTCATTTTATTTCTTTTTATGATATGTGAGGTTACATTGCTCCTAAGGAAGACTTTAAAGGATTCTCATATGACACCAGAGTTAACATCTTTGACTGTATTATGCATACAAATGTTTTTAATATTCTCTGTTAAGGCCTCACATATTTTTTGGTCCTTTAGTATCATTGGGTCTAATCTAAAGTATGGTAAAATAAGTTTGCTTCTGACTTGTATTGCAATTTGGATAGGGGCATGATCAGAGATAATAATGCTGAAATGTCTAATATTCTTCACTTGATAAAGGGAAGACTAGGACAGAAGAAAAAAATCAATTCTGGAGTAGGTCTGGTGGACAGAGAAAAAGTACGAGAATTGATGAGTCTCTGGATTTTGCTCTCACAAGATCTGAGAGAGATTAAGGTCCTTCATAAAATTCTTGACTTCTCCAGCAGCAGAAGAGATACGTTCAGGGCAGGTTCCAGACCAATCTTTCTCAGGATCTAAGACAGTATTATAGTCCCCTCCAATGATGTATGGAGCAGGGAATTTGGAAATTAAAAAAAAATTATTTAAAAAAGTCAGGAGAATTCTCATTTGGTCCATAAAAATTGCAGATAGTATAAGAATTGCCCAACGTATGTATTTTATCATATAATGTAGTGCCCATCAGTGTCTACACTTTGTTTAATAATTTTAATATTTAAGTTTTTTTTTAAAGAAAATAGATACCCCAGAGAATTTTTCCTAAAGGGGGCATTTATACCTATTCCCCATCTGTTTGAAAAGAAACTGGAACTCACTCTGATGTAGATGAGTTTCTTGTAGCAAAGCACAATTAGTGCCAATTTTATCTAAGTAATTAAAGATTTTTTTTAGGTTTAGTACAGTCTAGTAATTCTTTTACATTCCAACTAGTGCATTTAATGTCACATGCCATTGATCTGTTGATAAAGAAAATTGATTGTTTGTCCTCTTCATAAAATTCTGTTCGCAAGTACATTTAATCTTTTAGCCAATCTATAAGCCATACTGCAACAAATTGCGTAAATTAATATAAACCCCATATCTAAATGATAATCACATCATAAACATTTATCACAACACATTATATATGATACTTTTTATAACACACTTCTTGCATGTGCATCAAAATGACCCCCCATCAGTGTCCATACAATGGCATCTATAAATAATCCCTAGTACCCTTATATGGATTGCCCATATTGACCTAAATACCACTATTTTCCCACAGCAAATCATTTTTTAATTAGCTTGCTTTACATCTACTTGATGTATCCAAACTTTCCGAAGAGCAATTAATATTATGCAAACAACAAGCGCCCTAACCCCCTTCCCCACCATGTCCATACTGGCCTTACCCTCACTGCACCTATCCTGATGACTCTTCTGTGTTCTGGCTGTGAAACTGCTCATTCTGCCCCTCTCAATCCTAGAAGGAGCCTTATAGTCTGCTTCTTTTTACCCTGCAGCATTGTCACAATGTATATCCTAACCAATTATTTCCCAGCACAGAAAAGGGAAATCCCACTAAGCATACCCTTTCCAAGGGATCTTTATCACCATATACTTATTATTCCATCCCTCCATCCCACTCATGGTACACAAAATTCATAGGAAAGGAATTGCATTTTAGAAGTTAAGTCCGAAAAGACCTTGGAGAGGTCAGCTAGGGTTTCAGTAATTGTAGCAAAACCCATTTTCATTTAATTTCTAATCTCATTCTCATTCTGAAATTTCTGAAAGTTTACTACATTTATTGTTTCAGGAGTCATTTTGTGCGACTCTTTACCAGCTGTAGCAGCAATATTAAAGTCATTAGTTAAAGGGCCCATATACATCCAAGGCATTGTAAAATTGATTACCTGGTTCATTGCAACTTCAGTTTCTGCCTGTATCTCAGCAGAATCACAAGCATTTACATTCCTCCCTGTTATTGGCATAGTAAGTGTATTATTACTGACCTCTCCATCTTGTAGTTCTTGTGATTCTGCCATAGATATAATTCTGAGGAAGAAGCTTCTTCTTCATCTGTTGTTGTACAGCAGGCTTCCTTAGTTTCTGCCTCAGCTTGAGATTGGCAAGCATGTACACTGGAGTCTTTCTGCCCTGGGACTGGAGAAGCAGAGAGGGGGGACAACAGTCTGCCAGTAAAAACTGTGGGTACCAGAAAAGCGTTCAGCTTCTGTTGTTGTAATTAAGTATGCCCCAACAATTCCGAAGCAGAATTGTTAACAATCTTGCATACTTTAGAGGCAGATGCTACACTGCCCAAGGATACAGAGAGCATTTTCTTCTTTTGGCCCATATCATGTGCAGTGGTCTTTCTTATTTTTGTCTGTGACATGCTCCGAAGGAATGCAGTTTGCAGGAGAGTATAATAGTCTAGAGAGCGGTACAGTAAGTGCATTCACCAACCTTCGTTAGTTGTACACAGTGCAGCAGGGTTGGTAATTTACTGCTTCATTAAGTTTTTTTGCCAGTACAGACAGCAGTTTCATTTTTTAGTTGGTCGTGTGGCTAAAATGAGCACAATACTGTAACAAGGCACCTGAGGGGATCAGGTTCCTCAAGATAGGTGAACAAATTGCAACCACAAAGAGATTGATTCTGGCTTAGGTGAGGGGGAAGTCACTGCCAGAGCGTTCAGAGCCCCCATCTTGGATTAGCCTCCTGCAGAGACTCTGCCTCCTCAGGCCTTGCCCCTTCTAAAACAGTGGGCGAAGGTTCAGCTGGAAATTACTAACTCAAGCCCAGAACTTCTAAAATTAGCTGCCCCTGCCATTGCCCCCTCAATGTCTATGCTGATCAACAAATCACTAGTTAAAGAAAGAATCCCCCAAAAGCTGGAGAGTTGCCCTTGTGGTACCAGTGCATGGGGGGGGGGGGGTCCCAAGGACCCTGTGGAAAATTACCACTCCATCTCTCTACTCAGTTCCTTATCCAAAATACTATAAAGACTAGTGTTCAACCAGATGCAGGACAGTCTGGAACAATATAACTTCCTGATGGACAGGCAACATGGATTTAGAAAGCATCATGGGGCAGACATTGCCCTGGTTAGATTGACTAGTAACATGCTGGGCACTATGGACAAGGGTCTTTTGACAGGTGTGACCTTCATAGATTTAACCAAAGCATTTGATCTGATGAACCACAGTCTTCTGCTGGCCAAATTAGAGTTGATAGGCCTTGATAGCTAGTCCTGTCAGTGGTTCTCACTACCTAGAAAACAGGTCCCAAAGGGTTAAATGGAAAGGTGCTCAAGTCTATGAAGAGACCCATAATAGCTGGCATTACTTAAGGCTTCATTTTAGGTCCCGTGCAGTTTTCACTCTTCATTAATGAAATGCCTAGTTACTGTGGCAGGGCCAACTTACTGCTTTACACAAATGATGCCATGCTAAATAGATGCTCAGCTTATCTTGCCCAAGTCAGCAGTCAGCTTGCATGCAGCTTCGGTAAACTAGAAAAATGGCTCCTTAGCAACAAACTAGACAGCTATCTTGTTTGGTCCAAGGCATTTGTGTACAGATAGACAACATTTGCTTATCTTAGCTTCTTTTGTATGTGCCAGCGTGGATGGTTTTCTAGACTGTAACATTTTGTTAAAGACTGATGTGTGGTATTCATCCCTCAGCAGTCTCCCCTTTCAGGAGCCAGACAGTTACTGTGAGGCTCTGTGGACTAGAATGATGTACCGAGCCCTGTGACAGAATGTCTGCTCTGGTCAGTAGGATCCAATGCCATGGAAATTACTGTGGCACACCAGTGTCTTCTCGGTCAATAAGGTGTTACTAGAACTACTGTGGTTCTGGTTTGTTAAATTTTCCAGAGCAGCTGTGGTATTAACGGGAATGGAGTAAAGGCATAGGCTTTGTTAAATCTGCAAGGCAGAGGTATTGTGTCTATTCTGCATGAGTGACTATCCTTGTACCTGGAAAAAAACCTTGGGTTTGTACATTCTGAGATGTGTCCATGAGGTCTATTTCCAGTGGGTCCCACCTCACGTCTATTCTGTGGGAGATGTGTCTATGTAGCTGCCTGCCACTACCCTGGGTAGATCTGTTGATGGCTTGGCCAGTCCACTGTTGTGTTCAGTTTGCCTGCTAGGTGGATTGTAGTTATATGACTGAGGTTCATTTGAGCTCAGTTTAGAACCTTTATGCTGCTTGTGCCCCCTTGTTTCAAGAGATATGCCACTGTTATCATATCCAACCTGATGAGGATGGCCTTTTTTCTTATTGTATTCTGAAAGTGTATTAGGGTATCGTACTATATACATCGTAATAACATCTCAAGGATGTTTTTGGATAGTTTGCTTTTGGTTCTGGACCATCTTCCTTGGCTGTTCTTTGGCTCATGAACACTCCCCACTGCATTAGACTGGCATCTGTGTCTATGATCAGAGCATGCTCTAGTTTCGGTTGGATGCCCTTTTGGAGGTTGTTGTGCTGGGTCCACCACTGAAGTGAGTCTCTCACTGTTTGAGGTAGAGGTGCATGAGCCATTAGGTTGTTGTCTATCTCTGCAACTCATTATATTGACAATGACTGAAAGGATTGCATTTTCCATCATGCCCATGGTACGAGATCTGTACATGATGCCATCATGCCCATGGTACGAGATCTGTACATGATGCCATCATGCCCATGGTACGAGATCTGTACATGATGCCATTATGCCCATGGTACGAGATCTGTACATGATGCCATCATGCCCATGGTACGAGATCTGTACATGATGCCATCATGCCCAGTAGTTGTTGCATTTGTGTCACTGATGATTTTTCCATTCTGGCTAGTGATCATGTGTGTGTGTTCACATTGTCTTGCCTTTTTATTGAAGGGTGGACTAACCCCACAGATGTATCTATGAGTGCCCCCATGTGCTTGATCTGTTGGCTGGGGGTTAAGGTACTCTTTTCTGAAATGACTACTTATTCGTGTCTCTAAAGTGTCTTCAGGACTATTCTTGCGTTGTGCATTGCCTGTTTCTCTGACCTGGTTCAGATTAGCCAGTTATCCAGGTACAGATCCACATGAATCTATTTTTTGTGCAGTAGTGCTGTCAGTACTATGGAGATTTTTCATGAATTCTTGGGGGGAAGATGCCAAACTGAATTGTAGGGACCAATACTGAAAATGATGTCCCAGTATTGAGATCGTGAGGTGCTTGTAATGGGATGGGTGTATGGCAATGTGTAGATATGCATCTTTCATATTGATTGATGTTAGGTAGACCCCCAGTCAAACTGCTTCTAGAGTGGATTGGATTATCTCCATTTTGAATTTTATTGTTTGCACAAATTTGTTTAAACCTTTTTAAGTCTAATATGGGTGTAAGTCTCCTATTTTCTTGGGGACCATCAAGCAGATCGAATACACTCCCCTTCCTTCTTGTCATGTTGGTACTTGTAAGTTGTCTCTGTTTTCCAACAGCTACCTGAGGGTGTTTTGAATTTAGAGTGGTGTCACCTTTTTCTTTGACACTGGGGATGTTATCAGTCTGTCCTTGTTTGGCTTTTGTTTAAACTCTGTGGTGTGTCCTTTGGAGACTGCTTCCAGGACCCACTTGTCATGGGTTGATGGTCTTCACTGTTTGATGAACAACTGTAGGTGGCCTCCTATTGGTGAGTTGGGCTGATTAGTAGTAGTGCTGTTTGGAATGGAATTTCACAGAATTTTTGAAATTCTGCCAGAATTCTGACGACTTTCCCAGAAACAGAATGGTGGCAGAAAATGGTTACAGATTAATTTTCTGCAGAAACAATGCTGTTTGTCACAGCAGGGGGAATTATGCAGAAGAACCAGTGAAATTCCAATGGAAATTCCGCTGGTGGAATGGTCATTCTGCGCTAATTTTGCCAGTGTAATTCCGCATTCTGCACAGCACTACTTTGCTGCTTTTTTTTCTTTCTCATATACTGCATAAAATTATCTGTTCTTTGTGTTAGTTAAAAAAGTCAGGCTAGGTGAGCTTCATTTGGGTTCAGTTTCTAGTTTTTAAGAAGATTTCACCGACTCATACTCAGCGCTTTGGCAAATCCCCTAAATGTATGTATGTATTTATTTATTCATTTATTTATTTTATAACTGGTTAGGATAGCCCAACTTACCTACAGCATCTCATTATCAGTGACATCCTATGTATGTGCAATGTTTGAGCTTGGTGGGACTGAAGCACATGTAGGTCACGTGGTGTGCTTAATGCAACATGAGTGATAACCAATGACTGTGGTGAGATTGGAATCAGATATCTTCTATTTCATAGTTCGGTGTTCTAATCAGTGTGGATCACACTAGTGACAGAAGAGCCAGCTCAGCTTCAGACCGCGATCCTTTCCTCCTCCACCAAGGGCTAACCAGAATTGGCTTGGATCATCTGAGTCACAATCCTGGAGATGTAGGCCATAATGCAAGTGGGCCACTGAGAGGTTGCTTTTGCCTTAACATTTGCTCTGGCTATGATACATATCCCCTCTCCCCAGCAGGCTGCTTAGGATTGACTTGGATCATCCTCATATTTCTGGATATCCAGGCTAAAATGTGAATGAGGTCACAGCTGCCCTCTCCTCTCTAGATCTTACTGTCTTTCAGCTGTAAGAGCTAAGTTTGAGCTTTAGTTCCCAGGTTCTGCTAAAAACATCACTGACATAGTCCATGAGCGCCATCCCCAGTCCCACCCACCATTCAGAGGATTAAAACAGTTGGGTGGCCTCTAGGGTTGGGTGAAATTAGCAGATTCCAGTTTTGTTGAATTTTTGTGAAATCACTTGAAATTCCAGAAAACTTGAAACATTTCTTGGAAATTTGTGAAATTCTTTAAGAGATTGTAACTCAATGTTCTAGCTAGATATCTGACATTTGGCATGTATATTGTTTCATGGCGGACCTAAACATTTGCCAAGTTTCCTGACATTTGGATGAGGGGCAGGGACATTATAGGGGCTCACAGCTTGGCAATTTATTATTCATATGAATACTTCTGAAAATACTTCTGTGCTTACAACTTACCCACCTTTGGAGCTAGATAATTGAAAATGTACGCACATACTCTCTTGGAAGAGTCCTAGAAGCTGCTAAATAGAGAAGTAATTGGTTGTGCAAATTATAAGTTACAGGAGTTCAAAATTTAACAATTTAATTATTTGTTAAATTTTGTAAAAACATTTTTAAATGTATCCCATGGTTATAGCTCCACTGTTATTGCAGGTACACACACTTAAGACTTGGCATGCATAGAAAAGTAAATATATCCTGGAATCTAATTAAGTGGAATAAATGTGGTTTAGTAGGTTGACATTTATTGTGGATACTTTAGAAATTACTAATTGGCAAAATTTGCTCAAATATTCATGGCTGCATAATTGGTAATGCTACTAGAATTCCACTCCTGGAATTAAATTTTCATAAAGTACTTCTCACCACTGAATCACCTTACCTGCAATAGCAGCATGGCCCTGCAACACCCCTCCAACACTCCTGCAACAGTGATGCCCAGCATCGGGCTCCATCATGAATCACCTTACCTACACCAGCATCATGGCCCTGCAACACCCCTCCAACACTCCTGCGACAGTGATGCCCAGCATCATGCTCCATCATGAATCACCTTACCTACACCAGCATCATGGCCCTGCAATACCCCTCCAACACTCCTGCGACAGGGATGCCCAGCATCATGCTCCATCATGAATCACCTTACCTACACCAGCATCATGGCCCTGCAACACCCCTCCAACACTCCTGCAACGGTGATGCCCAGCATCGGGCTCCATAATGATTAAAGATATCCAGATTTTGTCACAGTGGCCTAAGTCGCAACTAGTTGTAAAGGCTGGCATCCATTGGTGCCACTGTTTTCAAATAGTAAAAATATACACTGTTATCTACAGTGTTGTTAAAGAGTCAGCAGGCAGCATTGTAGAGACACAATGCTGCATTTGATTCCCCAAGTCATCAAGTCGGTGAGCTCTAGTGGTTATCTGGTATATTACAGGAATTCAGGCTAGTGCACAGTAATGTCCATGACTATTCTTCATGGTTCATCACTCAGTTTAGTGATCTGACTCTTGTTACCACTATACTTTTACTATGGAGTCTCCTATGAAGCCTACCTTATTGTCACTTTACCCCGCCTTTACCTGCTTCTGTAATGACAACTCAAGTGTATGACTGGGCAAATCATACAGACATGGCTCTGACAAAAGTACTGTATCACAACATTCCAGTTTCACAAAAGCTCATGAAATTTAACTTTAATTAATGATGTTACTTTGAAATCTTTGGCTGCGTATAACTTGACCAGGATCTGAGCACGAGATTAGAGAGTTGACACACACAGCCTCTTTTTGGGGTTTTTCTCCCAGCTGGCAGCTCCCCTCTCAGGAATATACCCTGTTCACAGGGATATACTCTGATCAGGCTGAACTCAGCTGCAATTTAGTTGGCTACCAAGTTTTCTCCAACATTTTTTTCCTCCCATCTCCCCTGGTGGGGTGGTGCCTCTGTCAGCCTTGCACAGTCACTGCTTCCCCTGCAGCAGAAGTATGCTCCCTGGCTCAGCTACAAGGGTCATTGTGTTGGTGGAACTCACTGCCAACAACCCTCCCTAGCTGAGTTGCACTGTCGAGCGGAAGCTATCTTGGCCATGGCCTGCCTCCCAATGTGACTTTCCCGGCTCACTTCCATACCTGGGTCATCAGTGTGGCAGTACAGTGCTGTGCTGCTGGACCATAGGGGTTGCCTGAAAGCTTAATATTTATGGTCAATGAACCTAACAAAAAGTGGTGATAGTCAGGTCTCTAGTTTTAAAGTCACAGGGACTTAAAATTCTGCAGTTTACAGAACTGCGAAATGTTAACATTTCTGAATGTTTGGAGGCCAATAACTCAGTTATCTTTAAAGAATGAGATCTGCAACTTGGTATACTTCTGTATGGACCTTTGTAAAGGCATCATATCAAATGTAGTACAATTCAGCCAGCCTGTCAGCACAGTGATAGCGCTATCGCTCATGATGCCAGTGATCCAAGTTTGGAAGGAAGCCCAAGTCACGGGGCTGGCTGGGGGGAAGAATATCAAAAATCCCATAGGACACTCTCTTCCTCTGGGGGGGGGGTGGCCAGCTCTGGTGTACAACTGGCACCTGGGTGACTACAGGTGCAGTACACCCAGGTGCAACTCAGTGGGCGTGGAGACACCAGTGTATGACACGCACTCCACTTGCATATGTGCTTGCTCCCTCCCAAAATGCCAGTATCTTGAGGGAGGGGATAAAATGGAAAAATGGCAGGCCAGAGCAGGGTAAAGGACTGCCCCCTTTCAGGCCCCGCACCGTGGCGAAGTGGCAGCCTCACCAAGAACCGGATCCTGGTCTGCAGCAGTTGGTGGTCCTGCCGCACCTCACCATTGGGGCCAAGCCATTGGGCAAATGAGGGAGAAGCCAGTAAGTCCACAGGAAGCCAGGTGATGGGGCTGTGTGGGGTCAGTCCAGGTGGAGACATTGCCTGCCAGAGGGAGAGAAAAAATATGGTGCAATTCTGATAAATATGTTTTAAATTAGATGGATGTAACTGATATCACAATTTCGGCAATATTTAGTGAAATTTTCATGGACATTTCATGGAAGCAAAATTGGAATTTCACCAGGATTTCACTGGTGGAAGATTATCTATCTATCTATCTGTCTATCTATCTATCTATCTATCTATCTATCCATCCATCCATCCATCCATCCATCCATCCATCCATCCATAGATAGAATGGAGAGGGTACAGCGTAGAATAATTAAGATTGTCAAGAACCTGAGGTTTACACCTTACACGGTTAGAATAAAACAACTAAAACTGCATAGCTTGGAGATCAGAAGAATGCGAGGTGATGTTCTGTTTTACTTCGTTATCATGAATGATCCATACTTGATAAATGAATTAAATATTGAATTTTAAGGACATTAGTTCAGTAACAAGGGGGACACCCCTTACAGGTAAAAACAATCCACTTCAAGCCCAACAAAAGGAAGTACTTTTATACGCAGACGGTGGAAAACTTATGGAACAAATTTCTTAAGCATATAATAAGTAAAACTAAAGACATTTTTAAGAAAAATCTAGATAGATACACAGCCAAAGGTGGTAATATGAACTATTATAGTGGAACTTGAGCTACCTATGGGTGTCATCCTTTTCTGCACCTTCCCCTGCATTAGTGACATTAGTGACAAATTGTCCCCACAGTAATCTAAAAACATGTTTATGATTGCTGACTAGGCTGGGGCTAAATTTTATATGGCCACCATGTAGCATTGGTAGGCGTTTACTCTTTATCTGTTAGGTAAAAACTCTTTTAAATGAGGCAGAAAGCTCTTTCCAACCTCTGGAAAGGCTGAAATCTGCAAATCAGGAAGAGCCTACATCTTCATCAGAAGAAATTTATTCAGTGCCTGGTCAAATAGGTAACATTTCTGTTTTGTGGAGTCCTGGACCCAGAGTAGATCAGTGCAGAGGCTAAAGCACAGTAGGTCACTACTTTCTTGGATCTATGTGATAACTATTGTGATCGCTATTCTGCGATCGCCGTTAGGGCAAATGCACATTGCCAAAAAAATATTTTGGTGATGTAGTCAGAGCACAACAAGGGTGCCAGGGACTTACGTTTTAAATGTTGATGTGGGGGCTATGCCCTCGATTCACTCCCTCTGCACCCCTACTGAAGAATTCTCAACCCAGGGGGGTACGTGTCGGGGGGATGCAAAAACAAACATTTCCAGAAACAGACGCAACAAAGGTACCTGCACCTGGCCCCAAACCTGGCACACTGTACTGCGCAGATCTGTACTCACCCACCACACCACAGGAACATCTCGGAAGCTTGCCGCTGCACCACCCCTCACAATCCCTCCTGCCCCTCACTGTGTGTGCTTGCTCCCCCCGTACATATACATGTCACTATAGTTGCACACCCCCCATCTGGTCGCCCTCCCTCCCTACTCGCCACAATGTGAAGTACTGCAATTGAGTCGCCATTTTGGTAGGCGCCCAATTGTGGTCGCCCAACTCATGGGATACCTACTTCCTCTGCGTCTTCCCCGATGACCACAGCATAAGTTAAAATGACACTGACCCAGATTCATCCATAGCCCCTTTAATGTCCACCGAGCCAGGTGTATCTATATGAGAGAGACACTGAGAGTTCTAAAAAAAGAGCTGTCTCTCTCTTAGCTGATATAAAGTGTGGCAGTGAAACTGAGGGAAAATCTGTTTTGGGACCTGAAAGAATCAAAGGAATAAACTAAAGCGATACAAGCAGTAATACGATAATGATAATGAGTACGAGACAGAAGTGCAGTGAAACTAGTCAGGATGCAATGCAGTAACTTGCAATAAGTGACACGTCATAAAATACCACTGACAAAAGGGCTTAATTGCCATTGAATAACACTGTTCCCTGCAGTATACTACATCATTGTGCAGTAATACTGCAAGGTACTGTACTGCATCCTGACCAGGATCACTGTAGCTATCTACCCATCCCTGATCATCCCCAACTTTTCAGTTGCCATTGTAGTTCAGTTTTGTTTTCCTCATATACCTAATTCTTTTTAAACATGTGTATGGAGAATGCTCTTGCCAGTGATTCTGGCAAACTATTCCAAGTGTTTACCATACTCTATGTAAAAAAAAGTGTTGTTTTTTTCTTACTTCACTCTAAAGCCACCCCCTTTACCTAGTTGTCATAATCGAGACACAGCTCAAAGTAGGCATAGTAGAGGCACTGGCAGCAACATATAGTAGATACTGTAAAATACTGCACCATACAGTGTAAGATTCAGTGGGTATATGCAGCTGAGGCGTGGAGTGATGCTTGTACAACATTGTTGATGGAAGGCTAGTTGTATAATTGACTTGTTTGATTGTTATATGCAGATGCTTTGGCCATTCACATTCTCTTTCTCTTGTGGGACTTCTACCCTGTTGGGGTACCATGATGGCAAAGGAACCCTCATGAGGAGGGTTCCGTCCCTAGAGGTGCCATGGAAACAGCATTCCTTTATGATAATGGTACCTTAGGAAGGACGACCCCCAATAAACTGCAAAGCATGAGCTACAAACACACAGACAGAGTGAAGTAATGACATAGGCAGCTGATAGCCGATGATGACTGATGGCAGACAGAGGCATGATTTCCAGAGGGAAAGAGGGAATGACAGGTGTGTAGGATAAAAGCAAGTCAATCCAACCCTATCTCACAGCAGAAACTCAACTGCTAAGTTAAATGTAATAATTAAAGGGGAAATGGAATTTGTGTTAATTAGCAGCTGTTTATAAAGTTCTTATTCTCAGAAATGATGTGCATTCACCTAAAATATCCATATTTAACTGTAACTGAATAAAAAGTTATATAGAAAACTGTACTTTGCATTTTTTTTAGACAGCATTCTGTTAAAATTCTCACCAGAAATTTGGAATTTTGACTATGTCATGGTTTGTGTACAGAATGCTAATTATGAGCTGCTGACCTATCACAACTGTGCTTAGAGGTCTGTGCACAAACCATGATGTAGTTAAAACTCCAAATTAGAGGTTCCATGAAGAGAACTACAGCAGAATGCTGCCCATAAAAACAAAACAATGCATCATACAGTTTTTTGAATCACTTTCTATTCAGGTATAGTTAAATATGGATCATTTAGGGTAATGCATATCATTTCTGAGAATGAGAACTTTATAAACAGCTGCCAATTATAGTATAGCCTAGAGGTTAGTGGAACGAGGTATTAATGAGCTTGATACATCCAGCAGACCAGACCCGAGTTTGATTCTCACAACCTCCACTTGCATACTATGTGACTCTGAGCAAGTCACTTAACCGCCCAGTGCTCCCAGGTCGCCTCTGAAAACAGGCACTTGTGCCTAGTAGGCCTTACCCGGTTACCAAAGACAAAAATAAATAAAATAAAAAATTAGAAATGATTTCCTGTCCTCTTTAAATAGAAAAACTATAGTATGGCCTTTGACACTCAGGAGAGAGAGAAACAAAATCCCTGTGGAGACACTCTCTGGGGATCCATGGCCTTCGCTTCTGTCCCCCCTGGCATGGGTACTTTTAACAGCTTACCTTGCTAATTGGAATTCAGGGGAAATATGTTTGAGGGACTACTTTCACTCTATCCCACTGCCAGGATAATGCTGTGGGGATGCCACAAGTTGACATCTGCCGCTAAACAAAGTTCCTCCACACAGGAGGCCCACTCCCCAAAATGTGGAATGATGAGAGTAGTGACTGCTGAAAACCTAGCACCAAGCCTCAAGACTGAGGAGGCCTAACCTTGACTGGAAACTAAAGGAAGCGGATGCAGAATGAGACATGGTGGACCTTAGGTAGTCACAAGGAGAGCAGCCTCCAGAAGTGCTGCCAGCATAATCTGTATAGCTAGATGGAACCCATGTGGACTCAGGGCTCCACCTTCTTGCAGCTGAAGTCTTAAATACTATACAGTGAGGTGCCACCAACCATGGGCCTGCACAGCTAAAGCTTCCCCAGAAAAGTTGTGATGTACCACCTGATGTGACTGCCAGGAGGTATTGCAGGAGGCAAGCATCCTATAGAGTAGGACCACTGCCCGTGATGAGGGATTCATCCTTGAGATACAGACTTCAAGCTGATTGGATGAGCACATCTACTCACAGGGTAACCCTGAGGGCATGATTCTCGGAATCTGATAATGGCCAGTAAGAATGCATTCCTAGAGCCTGATAGCATAGATGTAGAGGTAGACTGACTAAATAATCACTGCTGAAGGATAGATTGATAGACTGAAATGGATCGAATGAGGGCTGCTAAAAAATCACTGATGTGATTAAACTAGACTGATTAAAGACTTCTGAAAAAAATGACTGATGTGGTTGAGAGTGAACTGAATGACAAGGGACTGAAAATATCAATGCATATCAAAGGCCAAAATTACAGGTAACAATCAGCTATGAGCAGGAAAGGCAGGAAGCTATATTAAAAACATGACTGTGATGATAATCCTGAAACAGACTGACTAATTAAGACTGTCTGAAATGACTGAGTAGGAGTTGTTGCAGCAGTCTGGTTAGAGTCAGGTGACATGAATGAAATTAATGCAGTAGAGCTGAATAGAAAAGTTTTCAAGTGGCTTGGAATGGACAGCAGACTGAGAAAACACAAGAGAAATATAATGGAATGCCATAGGCAGGACACAGAACTGAGTCAGCACACCAATAGCAAAACTGAAAGTAAACATGTGCGGTAGATGAGGACAGGGGAGCAGCATGAGTGGCTGCCAAAGGGTAGGGGTGTGCAAAAAAAATTTTCACCAGCAGAACTGAAATGAAAGTCAGACTTTCACTTCCGTGAAAGTTTGGAAATCCATTTCCAACTTTTGTAGAAATGCCTCCTTCCCTATAATCATTACAAAAATGCTTCCCTGCCCCCGGTAATCCCTAGTGGCTAATGGTCCCTCCCTCACCCGCCCCACAAGTGCCTAAACTATCCCTGGTGGCAAGCGGTCCCTTCCCCCACCAGATCACCCACCCAACTTAAAAAAAAATGTCTCCTAGTTTTAAATAGCGATCCCTCCCCCATCTCCTGCCTGACAGTGCCTACCACAGCCCAACAATGCTCTGATGCCTGGGTGGCTAGTGGTCCCTCCCCTCCACTCGTTCCTCCCCTGAAGTGTACAGTAGGTACCCCCCCCATCTCCATTGGTAGGGTACTGTTTAAAAAAAATCCCTAGTGATCTGGCGGTTTCAAATTCAAATTCAACCCTGGCCCCTCCCCATCCCCGATTCTCAGTCTCCGAATACATTACCCCTGGTGGTCTAGTGCCCCCCCCACCCCAGCAGGTGTCCCACCACCCCACTCCCACCCCCATTGTATACCCCAGTGGGCGGACTGGCATAGCCCTCCTCTCTCTCCCACGACTGGCCCACCCACTGAGCTGTCAATGAATGAGCATGGGACTACTAGCCACCAGGGCATCAGGGCATTTGTCAGGCCGTGGTAGGCACTGTCTGGCAGGGGATGGGGGGAGAGATTGCTATTTAAACAAGGGGACTTTTTTTTTAAGTTGGGAGGGTGATCTGGTGGGGGGAGGGACTGCTAGCCACCAGGGATAGTTTAGATACTTGTGGGGCAGGTGGAAGGAGGGACCACTAGCCACCATCCAGGGCTTATAACTTTCACAGAAGTTTTCCGGTCTGCCACTGTTGAAATTCAGAAACTCCGCGAAAGTTCCCTGAATTCCACGGAACTTCCACGGGGGGGGGGGGATGCACTTTCACCCATCCCTACGTAAGAGATAAGCAGAAAGCACAAAGCTACAGCCAGGGAAGGCTGAGAGACAAAATACTAACCTAAAACCTGCTGAAGATGGAAGATGAAGGCACAAACAAAAAAAGCCAAATCCAACAAGCAGAAGCAGCAGCAAGCACAGACAGAGGGGCAGAGCCCCAGAAAAGCCTCCATCTGCAGCTAAGAAACAAAGCTTCCCAAGGAGGCTGGAGGAAGTGGGTTATGCAGCCAAGGCAGGCTGTGTGTGGCTGGCTGCTCCCACCTGTTGAACCATAGGCCTATCCTTTTTATTAAATAGCTGGAAAACAAATTCCTTGGATCAGGAATTTGAAAACACAAGGGAATTGGTTTAAGATATTTTTTGCACTTAATTTCCCAGCTGAGAGCTTATCCTTTATCACAGAAGCCTACTATGTGCTATTTAAAAAGAGAATAGAACATTTCCCTTTAACTGATGTACTGTAGATGTTGACATGTAAAACATACAGTGCATAGTTATAATAATCAATGGTACCTGGAAGCACTATCCCACTGTCAGCAGAGCCAGTTACTGCTTCCAGGAACCATTAAATATGTGACTGTGCACTATATGCATTTATTTACATATGCACATGGCATATGTTAGCAGTGAAGGCAGGTTAACAGATTATTGTAATCCCTAGGTGGCACTATCCCTGGGGTTACTACCCTTGCCTGCTTGGCTAGTTGCAGGTTTAAGGGGCCTGGGTACTGAAACAGGTGCCTCCACGCGGAGGTCAGGGTTGTTAGTGGTCAAGCTAACCTGGGCACAGCCCTCCGGTACACTGTAACCCCTTCTTTCCCTTCTAATGGCCTGAACAATATACAATAATCACTTTCACAATGACCTTTATACACCATGCAATTACCCACACTGTTTGCACTTACCACCAGGGATGGTTCCTCTAGCTCGACCCTGAAGACCCCCTGTAAAACAAGGTTATGCACAGCAAATAGCAACAGTACAGTACTTTTGGCACAAACTGGAACCACAGTCAGGTTAAATGCAAAAAAAGAGTTAGATCTGATTTATTCAGGGGAATTGAACAAGGGAGGGGCGTAATCATCAATAAAAGATTTGCTTAAAGGCCGTATCAATCAAACAGTCATGCATGCACTTCAGAGTCCCTACACAGTCACACACTCTGGGTACCCAGGTGGGGAAGAGGTGGGCTAGCCAGGAACGTTGCCTGGGGTAGGCCGGCGTCGCAGCTGGTTGGGGTCCTGTGATGGAAGAAAGCAACATGCACAACACACACTATTTGTAATCCGGAGCTGGAGGGCTCAGTTTGTAAAGGAAAATACAACAAGGCAATCAGATGACAACACTTTAGATTTAGCTGTTGTTGCAGGGAGCTACCCTAATGTTTACTCATGATACCTAATGCAGGACACAGGCAGAATGAAATTGAGACTGCAGGTTGAGGAAGCTGTAGTGCCAGGAGAAGCAGGGCCCACATTAATCACTGAGGCGTCATTCCTGTTCAAGGCATGGAGCAGGGGGCTGATCCCCAGGCAGGTCTCTCATCGATGGCTTTCTCTGTGTGGTGGGTAGTCTGGCTGGGCCAGTGTGGCAAGGCCCAGGCCAATTGGAGATGCAAACGGATTTAGTCCGTTGGAGCTGGATGCCACCTTCAGCAAGCAGAACACAGTTCAGCACACAGTGGGGAGCCAAATCACGACCCACTAACAGCACACAGCACAGTGACATTTAAGAAATCCTACTACACCAGGCAGATTGCTATCTGGTCACAATTACAGAGTCTCTGTACAAACCGAGAGTTCAGAGGTGGCTGGAGATCCTGACAGGCCAATTGCATTCAGCAAATCTTCAGTCTTCTTCAGGTTAAAGCCTGGTGACAGTTCAGTGGCTTGAATCATTCTTACAGCTCAGATTCAGTATGAATCAACTCTGTTTTCCCTCTATGGGATGGCAGGCAGAAAGGCAGGCCAAAACTCAGCCCTTTCACAATTCTCCCACGCGAATCCATGCAGGACTGCTCCTCGACTATCTTGAGCTGTTACTTCTTCACTTCCCAACTCAGATCTGAATCAAGCTGCAAGCAGCCTGGGACTTTCCCCAGGACCCAAAAGGTTCGGTTGGCTGATTCTTCTGTCAGTCATAACAAGGGCTCCCCCTCCTGGTTCATTTAGGCACCAAAAGCCCAAAACTACAATTCCAACAGAAATTTTCTCCCATAAAACCCCTGGGGACAGGCTCCATTTTAAAGTCCCCAAAGGTACTGATTGACCCATTTTGGTAGTCCAGGACCAAGCTGGTGGTGATAAACAGAAACTGTCCATGCTGCAAAGAAGGCAAGTTAGAACAAACTGCCATATCATTACTATTAACAAATGGTCAGCAAATCAGTACATCTTCTAACAGAGCTCCCTCTGCACTAATAGCGATGGCAGAATGGAGCGATTACCTGGCAGTCCGGGGTGGGACTCAAGCATAGAAACACTAGTCCCCCTCCCAGATTAATTATAACTGCAATATAGGCAACTCTTAAAGGGACAGTACACAGAGGATTTACAGGTACTGTCTAGCAATACATTTGAACTGCTAAAACGCAGGACACCAGCCTGGCAGCGAGCATTTAGGCCAGTTCAAGGAAGACTTTTTGGGAACCCCCATTTGTAGTGGGGTTACACCATTATTTTTTTGTTTGTTTAGTTTTTGGTAACTGGGTAAGGCCCTCTAGGTACAAGTGCCTGTTTTCAGGGGCAACCTGGGAGTGCTGGGGACATTTAGTGACTTGCTCAGAGTCACACAGTATGCAAGTGGAGGTTGTGGGAATCAAACCCAGATCTGCTGGAAGCACCAAGCCCATTCACAGCTTGTTAGTCTAACCTCTAGGCTATACTGCCAGCCCCGATGAGAGCCACACTAAATGTATTTTTCAATATAGCAGGGGCTGCACTAGCAGGTAGTTGGCTGCACTATCACAACCTAGAGTGGTGCTTCTGCTAGCATGACGTGCTAACCTTTTAACTATCTGGGCGTTATCTGATAGATTTCTTTGACTGGGTGACCAAAGTAGTAGATCAGGGAGGGGCTGTGGACATGGCCTACCTAGACTTTAGCAAGGCATTTGACACAGTCCCACACAAAAGATTAATATACAAGTTAGCCAGCCTGGGAGTGGGTCCCAAGATGACAACCTGGGTAAAGAACTGGCTGGAGAATAGGACACAGAGAGTAATAGTAAATGGAGTCCACTCTGAAGAAAGGGGGGTTACTAGTGGGGTACTGCAGGATTCAGTATTAGGACGGTCCTCTTCAATGTCTTTATGTTTACATTGCAGAGGGACTGGAAGAAAAGTATGTCTCTTTGCAGATGACACGAAGATCTGCAACAGAGTTGATGCACAAGGTGGGTGGAAAGGATGAGAAGGGACTTGGCAAGGTTAGAGGAATGGTCAAATGTATGGCAGCTTAGATTCAATGCTATGAAGTGCAAGGTAATGCACCTGGGAAACAAAATCAGGGAAGAGTACACAATGGGGGGTGAGATACTAGCAACAACAAAAATGGAAAGGGTCCTGGGGGTAGTCATATCAGATGACCTAAAGGTGGGCAAGCAATGTGAGAGGGCAGCAAGGCGGGCTGGGGGGATACTGGGATACATAGGGAGAGGCATCACCAGTAGAAAACAGGAAGTTATTATCCCTCTGTACAGACAGTTGGTGAGACCCCATCTGGAGTACTGCTTGCAGTTCTGGAGACCCAATCTCCGCAAGGACATAGGATGAAGGCTGTCCAGAGGAGGGCAACTAAAATGGTGCAGGGTCTGCACCAGAAGACGTATGAAGAGAGACTTAAGGAGCTGAATATGTATAACCTTGAGGAAAGGAGGGGGAGGGGGGACATGATAGAAACTTTCAAGTATCTCAAGGGAATCAACAAAGTCCAAGAGGGTAGCATCTTTCAAAAAAAGAGGTGTGCAAGAACAAGGGGGCACAATTTAAAGATAGAAGGGGGGCGGCTCAGAGGTAATTTAAGGAAGTATTTTTTCACAGAGAGGGTTGTGGATGCATGGAACGGCCTTCCGGAGGAGGTTGTGGAGTCAAAAACAGTGGTGGAATTCAAGCATGCATGGGACAGTCATAAGGCAATTCTTGGGGGTGGAGGTAGGAAGAAGTAGGCTGCTGGTTAACTAGGATCTGCAGCTTATCCAGTAGGTAGGGAAATGGGCAGACTGGGTGAGCCAAGCGGTCCTTATCTGCCATCAAAATCTATGTTTCTATGTTTCTAATGTTACCTTTAGTAAAATGCTGTTGTGTTATTATTCAGATTTCACACTATAAACACTATAAAATGGGTAGGAAAAATGCTGCAACCTAGCTGGTACACAGGCACACATGGTAAGACTACTACTAACAGCAGAAACAAGTGCTGCCAACTGGGCACTGTGCAGGTGAAATCAATGTGCAAAGAACACTTTAGAATGTTCATGTTTTAAACAGCAACCATTTTTTCCTGCAAACAAGCACACTGACAGTAAATCTGCCAGCTCCCCCCAGTGGCTCTTGATGGCAGAGGAACTATGTTACATGAAATGTAAGCATATTTTTAATTGTTCTAAACCAGAATTTTTTATTTATTTTTTTATTTACAGAGTTACCCATTTTTTAAGTGCAATAAGACACTCCAGAGTGGTGGTGGTTGTGCCACAACTACACTTCCAAAGGCAGAAGATGATCAACCTGCAGCCTTGTACCTTACTAAATCCCTGGGTCATATTGTTGAGGCACAACTACTAAAAAACTCTGCTGTCTTACTGCATACACATTCCTTTAAAATAATTTTTTGACATACATTGAAACTGTTGCCCACTGCAATTCCCTTAATATCAAAATTTAAGAATGGCCGAGCAGACAGTAGTTTTCTTTGTTTCTGACAGTCATATATTCATTCTTGAACAGGAGAACACGTGTCCCAATCAGAAGACTGCCTTCATTCTTTATTATTTAAATGTCAAAAAACCTGCCTTGCTTAAAGGGACACTATCAACCCCCGTAGGCCTCAATGTGTCTCTAGATTGAAAAACACAAGTTATAATTAGTCATGTTCCATACACATTGCTGATGTAGCTGGAAGTTTGATTCTAGTTCCTTTTTTTATTTTTAAAAGTGAAAAACAGACTGCCCACAATACTGGTGTTACCACACACAAAGGTGTTTCTTGACAGCCCTTTATCAATTCCCAAAGCATGTTTCCTAGACTTGGGAACACCACCCAGTACAGTCTAGCCACTCAAGATGCAGTGGGAGGAGAGGAGACTATTGTATCATGAGGATTTCACTGTTTTGTGGTGTTCTTAATGTTCAGAAAGTATTTAACAAGAGTCAATCAAGGATTTGAAACATTGAGGGGGTTGATAACATCATAGACCTCGAAGCTCGAGAAGTCCCTATCATGTCATCCATCTCTGAGATGGAAACACAGCCTTGTCGGTGGACAGTTCACTATCTGATATTGTATATAGTATATTGTCTTGGTATTTAAAAAAAGGGAAGACCATCCCAATGGTGTGGAGGGCTGAGGCATCTGTGCCTTACCTCCTTCCATGCCGATGACCTGTGTTTGTAGTGTGAGTGGGCCGCCAGGGGTCGACCAAGGAGGGAGAGGATTGAGTGTCCAAAGGACTGCTCTTCTCTCCCAGGGGGAAGGACCGGCATTGCCATTGAATGACTGCCCCTGGGTGGAGGTCTGAGGGTAGTGCGGGACTGTTGGGCACCACAAGGGGAGGGTGCTGTGGGACTTCTGCAGGATATGCATGCCTCAACACGCGCACATTGATGAGTGCACCCAGGGAAGGGAAGGGAAGGGAAGGGAAAGGGGAAAACACCCCAGGCTGTGGATGACAACCGACCCTTCACAGGCTTTGCACCCAGTGGCTGAGCACTGCTGCAGCCCTATGGCAGAGGGCGTAGGTGAAGATAAGTCCTGGGGCAGCCGGGGTGATGAGGCTGAAGGGGTCAGTAAGAAAGGGTCAGTCAGGGGCAGCAGGCAATAAAAGTGCATATGGAAAAAAAAGAGAAGAAATGTATGTTTTTGGGCTGTTTTTTTAATTGCTTGGTAACTCTGCCCGCCACTCTCTCCTCCGCTCCACCTATTGTGTGCCCCCTGTTTAGGAACTCACTTTTTTCAGAGACTCACAACAAATCTTTTTTGATAGCTAGCTTGTTATTTGAACAACTTGTGTGTCACTGACAGGCTTAAAAAAATGTCCTTGAATTGAAATGGTTAATGTGCTGTGCTGTACTAAATAGGTTGGCTTCAATGTCTGGGCAACATTACTCGGACGTAGAACGTAAAAGTTGTACTATAATAGTGATGTGGCTGCTGTAGTATATCAACTTTTGTGACTTTTGAACTGTCCTACAACAGCTTTTTGCAGTAGACTGAAATCCATCTACAATAAGGGTTAACCACATACTCTTACAAGATGGTGTATTACTACACCAGTAGCATGTATTTCAGTTCTGCTATGAAAGAAAGCAGAGAAGATAGTCAGCAATAATAAATTAATGTTACAGAAGGCAAGCAATCATAAAATGTGGGTTCTCAGCTCAAAATAATATGACGGAAAAAGGATTGATTGTGTCCCTTTAAGGATGCGTGTCCCCCAGCTGCTTTCCACCTTTTACTACCTAAAAAACCTGATGACTGTCTGGTCTGTGACAATTTTTGTCCCATCTCCTTCATCTCCACAAACATGAAAATTCTGGCCCTAACCTAGGCCCCACACCTAAAAACTGCTCTGATGCATTTAATCCATCACGCACAAGTAGGATTCCAGTAGGGGAAATCTGGCTCAATTTGCGGACCCTCTTCAATCTAAAACTCCACACGATGGTGGTAGATACCCCCATGGCTGCAGTAGCGGTAGACATCCACAGAGACTTTGATTCAATGGAGTAGGAGGAACTCCACAACATTCTGTCACTGCAACGGATCGGACCCTCATAGAGGGGTGGAGCTATACCCTCCTTCCTGACCTCTCGGGTGTGATCCTCACCAACCAGACCACTTTGCCCCTTTCCAAATGCAGAGAGGCACTAGGTAAGGGTGTCTCCTGTCTCCCCTCTTCATACTGGTCCTAGATCCCCTAACCAGGAAAGTGCTATCAACCTCCTTCATTAAAGGAATCACAGTAAAGAAGTCTACTTACCTGGTAAACACTTATCAATCAATCAATCAAAGTCTTTAATCAGGCGATCACTGTTGAGCAAGCTCATTTTTGAGGTGGACCTGGGTTTGTCAGCAAGGAACAAGGGACAATATACATGGGATGCAACACACAAGAAAATAATAATAATACAAATAAAGTGAGATACAATAATACAGTATATACAAAGTATCAGCAGGTAGCATTGACAGTAGTATATGTTTGGAAAAGAAGATACAGCTAGTTTGGGTAGGACACAATTTTTCATATAAGTAAAGAAATAAACATATCAGGTGCACTGAACACAAATAAAACCTAATATAAAAAGATATATAGTGATACGGTATGGAGAATTTAGAACTGGAACCAGGGTTGAAGGAATGTGGAAGGGACAGATATGGGGGGCAGAAAAAAGGGAGAGGGAAGAGTCGATTATAGATGTGATGCTTATGCTAATAACATGCTTCTCACTGTAGCCTAGCCTGCAAAATCGCTCCTCCCCCCAATGCTTTTTCTTCCAGCAGATGCAAGTGAAGACAGGCATCCTGCATTCTAAATGTTGGAGGTACCTGCAGCTATGCGTGCCCGTATATCATTATGACAGGAACAAAAAGACATTAAAGCCATTACAGCAGCAGCTGTACAGCGCATGGAATGACAGCGGTAGGATTTCAATGTCGACAGACTGTCATAACGGTTGAGCAACAGGAGGTGGGCAGGTGGGGAGCTGTGCAGTGGGTGGGATTGTGTTTTGGTGGAGCAGGCATGGGGGCAGACTATCGTGAGGTGTTTTTGTGGAGCGAGCATGGAGCAAACAACCGGGAGGCGGGGGGTGCAGCGGGTGGGAGTGTGTTTTTGTTCAGTGAGCATGGGAGGCAAATGATCCAGAGCTGGGCGGGATGTGGATTGGGTGGAAATGTGTTTTATAGTGTACAGAAGGTGGTATGTGGTTCCCCCAAGTCGGTCTGACAACAGTTCCACGATCGTCCTCAAGTGCCATTGTTGGGTGGTTGTGCGACTGGATGAACTGCCCTTTTCTCCACTGTCTGGTGACATGGAGTTAGTTATCTATAGTTTGGGGTGCAGGGATGCACCCCTTCCCCTACATTGCACCATATATTGTAGTGTTTGTTGGTCGGTGTAATTGTCTGTTGTTTTGTTTTCATGCCTCTGTGGGGTTTGTTGTTGTAGAGGTGTCGATGTAATGGATGTTGGTGTATTTTTTGTTGATGCGGCTTGGTGGAAGCATGGGCGCCAGGCTGAACCTGGAAACTGCCACATTCACCATGGCAGTGGTTGCTAAAGCTGGACATAGCCACTTCTCCAAAAAGGTTGGTGGGGAAAGCATATGCCACAATTAGAGATACATGGAAATCAGTCTTGGAGGCAAGCAGAGTGAAATGGGAACAAGAGGTGAGCTGTCCCGTCACACTAGGTCAGTGGGAATCCTACATCTCCATAGCACACCAGGCTCATCCAAACCAAGATACTGCACAGATGGTACAGGACCCTGGCTTCCTTGCAATCTATGGGATTACTGTACCGCACTTTGAATGTTGGAGATGCTCGAGACCTAATGCAGGCCTGCTGCTTAGCCTGTGGCAAGGGATCCTAGATGATTGTGCTGAAGTGCTGTGCATGCCTATCCCGCATTCTCCAATTCAGGTGGTTCTGGGTATTATTTCCCAAATGTCAGCCCTCCGCAGGCCTCAGCAGTTCATTATCATTCCAGTTAGCTAATTCATGGCATTAAAGTGTAGTTTCAGGCAGACAGGCAGGCTAGCAAATCGTGCTGCACAGGAGAAGAGAGAGTGCACAATTGGAGCCTGCTCCGACAACTGTAGACCCTGCAGCAGGAGCAGGCAGAGTAAATGTAGCAGACTGGAAAAGGTGTGTGGGGGGGGGGGAGGAGTTGTGAAAGATTTATTTGAGACATTTTATTTACTGACTGCTGGTGGTGTTGAGGGCATAGAAATCCATACTTGTTTTAGTTGTTTCGCCTCCTGCAGCAGAAGCAAGTCAGTGTAAATGTTGTAGACTGGGTAAGGTGCAGGGTGGGGGGAAGTTTAAAGGATTTATTTAACAAAAAATTTGCTAGTGGTGTGAGCATCAAATTCCGCATTTATTATTATTTTCTTGCCTGTAGGTGAAAAGTGAGAGGCTGCTGTAGGTCTCTCTGTGAGGGTGAGGAGGACTTGAGAGGACGTCAGTGGGTGATAATGATGGGTATGTGTGTGGTTATCTGCTGTCATGTGGTGGAGAAACTCTAAGGAACAGAACTGGAGGAGAAAGGGATGTAGGGGTGAGGAAAGCAGTAGGGTGGGTTTCAACCATGCCAGTTCCACCAAGTATCAGTTCTGTGATTGGTGGTGGAGAAGGAGCTGGGATGGACTGGGAGTCATAGTGGTGTGGCAGGGACTACATCTGCGAGAAGAACCAGGGCTGAGCATGTGACATTCCACCCAAAGAAACCAACGTTCGATAGTCCCCAGAAGTCAACTTGTTCCATGCCCACTGCAAGCAGCTGCTTTTCCAGCCAGTTCCAGTTGTCCAGTGTGTCTTGCAATGAAAGCACCATGAGCAAACCAGCACATATGTCTCCCATTGTTCACCTGTTGTGCACTTTGAGGACCAATATTTGTGGGGATATGCAGAATCAATCCCAATATAAAGTAATACCCATTCAGAGTCAGAAGGGGGAGAATACTGACCCATATAGAGTATGTCCCCAAAGGGAAATTTTGAATACCTTTTGATAACTGCCTGCAGCACTTTGCACCCAAATGCTGTTATCGGCTGAACTTTGTAGGTCAAGCCTGTTGTGTTCGGTGAAGGTATACAGGAAAGACCATGTGTCTGCCCTGCACAGTTCTGATGCAGATGCTTCTGCTTTCTTAGCCCAGGAGGCTTCCATAGCCCTGGTGGAATGTGTTCTGATCAATGCTGGCAGCTTTCATTTTGCCACTACATAAACCTTTGCTATGCAAAATATAACCTACCTCACTAAGGTAGTCTTGGGTGCTTTTTGACCCTTTTTACTGTTCCAAAAATCATGAGAAGATTGTCTGAGTGACAGAATTCCACAGAGCTCTTTAGATGAGTTCTGACCACTCTACAAAAACCATGCCTGTGTAACTCCTTTTATTTTGGATTAGCCAGCTGTAGACAAAATAAGGAAGGACTACCTATTGGTTCATATGGAAAGTAATGGGAACATTCAGAAGAAATGAAGAAACTGTCTGGAAAATTACCTTGTCCTTATGTATAATGAGACATGGCTCCTTATAAAAGAGGGCCTGAAGCTCACCAATGTGTCCAACAGAGAATGTAGCTTTCAAGAAGCAAACTTTGTAGGATAGGCAGAAGCGTTCAAGGTCATATTGCATGCTGAGGAAGTAGAACTTCTTCTGGTTGATGCATGACTGTCCGCGACCTTGGCTGAAAATCCTTGTTTCAGAAGCCTTCTCATCTCAGAAGCCAGGCTACCAACAGTAACAATTCTGGGTTCAGATGCAGAAGAGGTCCCTGACCTACTAGATCCCTGTGGCAAAGAAACCAAAATGGTTCTTGAATTACAAGATTTCTCATATCTGAGAACTATGGTTTTCTTGACCACTCAGGAGCTATCTGAAGGAAGTTTTCTCTTGACTGCTGACTCTTTCAATTGAATCCTTTGGATCAGAGGAGTTGGAGGAAAAAGATATGCTCTTTTGAAGTCCCACCATTGGAAAAGAGCAGCCACTGCTTCTGCTAGTGGACATCGAAGCTGATTGAAGAATCTGGGAACCCGTTCATTCTTCCTGGATGCAAAGACATTGATCTGAGGGGTCCTAAATCAGCTGTACAGCAGATGGAGCACCTTTGTATTTAGACACCACTCCTCTGTAAGGACAGTCTGGTGGCTGAGCCAGTCCACATGATTGTTTAGATCTTCTGCTAGATGAAAGGTTGACAGAGACAAAAGATTCTCTTCAGCCCACTGAAGTTTTTTTGAGTTTCCAGAAGCGTGCTTTGACTTTTAATGGCTCATTGATTGTTTATGTATGTGTCCATCACTGAGTTGTCTGAATGAACCTTTCCAGCTTGGTATAATAGCTTCGACAAACTGGAAGGTGAGAAACACTGCCCACATCTATAAGACATTTATCTGATGGTTTTGATCCTTGGGACGCCAAACAGCTTGGGCAAGAATCTGTTCCAGAATAGAACTCAACTCAGAAGGCTGATATCCATTGTAAGAATATGCTCCAGATGGGATATTAATGGAGATCCCTTCATTAAGATCCTTGACTCTCTTCTCACCAGGCAAGATACTAAGGAACATAGATGGGGAATCCAAAAGGAAGTCTAATATTGCTACGATGCAAGAAACCAAGACAATAGAAGTTAGAATTCGAGAGGCCTCACCAGGAGGTGAGCCCATGGGACTAGTTCTGTAGTGGCGGCCATCAGATCCAGGGTTTGAAGGCAGTGGTGATCAGAAATCACCTTCCATGCTCTGTGGTACTGAATGTTTTGCTGAAGAGTTTCTGCTCTGGCCAAGGAGAGGAAGACCCACTGCAGATCAGTTTGAAAATAGGCTCCCAGGTGCTCCAGTCTTTGATATGGAGTAAGGGAGCTCTTCTCTTTGTTGGCTATCCAACCATGTTGTTCCAGGACCTGTAATGTCCTGGCTACAGAGGATCTTGCTGACTGGTTTGATGGAGCTCACGATCAGGAGATCGTCCAGGTAAGGGTTAATGTAGAAACATAGAATTTGTCGGCAGAAAAGGACCAGTAGGCCCATGTAGTATGCCCTATTTACCCTGCCTACTGTATTTCAATACACTGGACCTTATATGGTCACAGGTGTCCCCACCACCTCTTCCCTTCCCTCTATCTCTTATGCCCATGTGCCTATCTCACACATGCTTGATGCCCCCCACCACCTCTTCTGGTTGGCTCTTCCAGGCATCTACCACCTTTACTGTGAAGAAGTATTTCCTCATGTCCCTCTTAAACATCCACCGCTCAAGCTGCATTGCATGCCCCTGTGTTGTGGTGCTCCTCGTGCACTGAAAGAGACTTACCTCTTACATGTTGTTCACTATGTGAGGTACTTATAGGTCTCAGTCATGTTCCCTCTCACTTGCCTCTCCACCAGGGAGTATGTGCTGAGTCCCTCTGCCAAAAGCATGGGACCTCACCACCATGGCTAACTACCGCCCCATCTCCTCCCTGCCCTCACAAAACTCCAGGAGTGCCACGTGCTCTCTTAAATCTCCAACTTCCTCTCTGATTCCAACTTCTTCACTCCCTACGAGTCTGTATTTAGGAAGAACCACTGTACCGTCACTTCACTCCTAAGACTCTCTGACTCCATCCTCTTGGGGATGGACAAAGGTCTATTCACATCAGCCATCTTTGTCAACCTGGCAAAGCTTTCGACACTGTCTCCCACCCTCTGTTGATAGCCTGCCTCTTTGCTGATGGTCTATCCAAATTTGCCACAAACTGGTTCAGATCATACCTGCAAGGCAGAACTCGATCTGTATGTGTTGCTGAATCCACCTTCCCTCCGCTCTAACTAGATACTAGTGTGCCTCAGGGCTCAGTACTCAGCCCTGTTCTCTTTTCCATCCTGCTAAACGACCTGACACAAACCTGATCATCTTCCTCCATTCATATGTATGCAGATGACATAGTCCTATTTACCTCTTGCCGGACCCCTGTTAAGGTTGCTACCAGCCTACAAGCTGATTTCAATAAAGTGCAACTTTGGTTTAGTTCCCACTAACTTCCCCTCAATGCTAAAAAGACAGTCTCCATGACCTTTGGCACTAGGCAGAGACTATCCAGGCTCACCACTCTCCCAAACTTCCACACCCTTGACGGGACAGTCCTTGAGGACATGACAACTTTTAGGTACCTAGGTATCTGGCTTGACAGACGCCTATCCTTATCTGCCCTGAAAAAACTGTGCCCCAAGCTCGGCACCCTCTATAGGAATTGCAGCAGCCTCCCGCTACCTGTGAGATATGAAATTGTGCAGAAAATGATCTTGCCTATCTTCGACTACTGTGGTGTAGTCTACAGTGCTGCTCCCAAGTCAACCCTATCCAGGCTGGACCCCTTCTTCAATGCTTTCTATCACTTTGCCCTTGATGCCCCCCTCGCACCCATCACTGTGAGCTGTACCATTTGCTGACCTTCCCCTCCCTTGACAGCCGGCGCCTACTACGTAGTGCTAAATTTGTTTCAAAATTCTGGCTTGGGTCCCTTCCTCTCTACCTCACCTCCTCTCTATCATTTCCACCAACCCCCACCCATGCCCTTAGGTCCACTGACTCCCGACTGCTGGTAATCCCTCACCATCGGACCACTGCAGGCCAATCAGCCTTCTCCTACCATCTGCCTAAACTCTGGAATGACCTACCGGTCCAAATCCACCACTCCTCCTCTAGGCATTCTCTATCCTCTGCCCTGACAAACTACTGTGCGGTAAATTGTTTGTGTACCTGACTCCTCCACCCCCCTCCACTTGGCCAACCCCTCCTTCTCCCCTCTTCCCCCATCTCCCTTCCCACGACTTACCCCCACCAACCCCTACTGATCCTATGAGGCCTGACCAGCGGCTTTGGCTATGGCTATGAATGTTGGCATATATCCATCACCCTCTGCACTTACCTCCTATTGCACTTCTAGCCTAGTCTCTCTGTCTAATGTGCTATCCCTAGAATATTGGTTGTCAACAGTGTATTGTGTAAACCTAATCCAGGATGTATCCAATCCATGTTGTAACAAGGCTGTCAACATAGTATTGTGAAAACCTAATCCATGTTGTACCATTTTGATGAAGTTACCCCATTTACATAACCTAACTTACTCCATGCCATTGTAAATCCTTGTACAATGTAACCCATATCCCATGTAGTAATGTGTATCTCAAATTCCATGTATCAATGTATGCAACTGCTCTCCTCTGTAACCCCCAAGATCGCACTGTGAGACGAGCATCTTTTTGCTCAATGTGCCTTTTCTGGTGAAACATTTCAATAAATAAATACATAAATACTCACAGCCTCTTCTCGTACGGTTTCTCATGCAACCGCTGCACCATTTTGGCAGCCCTCCTCTGGACTGCTTCCACTCTGTCAGTGTCTTTGCAGAGGTGCAGCCTCCAGAACCGGATACAGTACAGTAGGTGTGGTCTCACCAGAGAGTGATATAGTGGCAACACTACCTCTCTTCTCCTACTGGAAATCCCCCTACCTATGTAACCCAGCATCTGGCTAACCATGTCATACTGCCCTGCCGCCTTGAGATCAGATATAATTACCCAAAGATCCCTGTCTCCCGGGCCTATCCGTTCACAAGGCCAAATTCCAGCTATACTCATTAGCATTGGAATGCAGGAGATCCCCAGATTTCCTAGTACATCTGGGCACAAACAATTTGGAGGGGAACAGCGATCTGGAAATCCAGGCAAGGTTTAGAGAACTGTCCAGGGTCTGCCACCTATGGGAAGTTCAGTCTCCTTCTTGGAAATTCTACCAGTACCTAGGGCATCCGGGGAGACCAATCATAAACTCAGAGAGGTGAACCAGTGGCTCAGGGACTGGTGCAGGGCAGAAAGGTATGGGTTGGTGGGGGACTTGGGGGACACATGGGAGGACAAGGGGTTATATGCCAGGGATAGGATACACCTCAGCTTAGAGGGGAAGGAGATCTTGAAACTAAAACTCGCTGGATTCATAGTTGAGAAGTGGGGTTTAAACTTGTAAAGGGGGAGGGATAAGTGAAGAAATAAAATCAGGAGGGCTGCACAAAGAAACAAAATCAGGAGGGCTGCTCGAGGTTCCAGGCCTAGGGTGCAAAAAGAGGGCAGGTGACTGCAATGTAAATAAAGCCAGAGCTGTGCAGGAAAGGGCAAAGAGGTTTTGTGCAGGGCCGAGACAATGGGGTAGGGGAGGGGGGATGGGTGGAGGATGGTCCTGATCAATGCCAGGAGCATGAGCGACAAAATGCCCGAGCTCCAGGCGATGTTGGCTGAGGGCTCAGCGGATGTGGTGGCAATTATGGAGACATGGGTCACCTAGAAGAATGATTGGGGCCTAAACTTGGAGGGCTACACAATATTCAGGAGGAATAGAGAAGAGGGTAGAGGAGGGGTGTAGCACTGATAGTCAAGAATGGCATAGTGGTTAGTGGAGTGGAGGAGGCTGATGGGGGAGTGGAAGTGATTTGGGTAACCCTGCAAATGAGGGGAGGCAAAAGATTGAAAATAGGGGTGGTATACAGACCCCCCGCAATGGATGAGGCCCTGGAGGAAAAATTAATTGAGAACATCAAGGGGCACTGTGACCATGGAAAGGGTAGGGTGGTGGTCATGAGGGACCTAAATATGCCGGGGGCAGACTGGGACACTATGACATCAGCGGTGGCCAGGGAGCAGAGACTTATGGATGTGTTTCAGGATGCCTTCCTGGTCCAACAGGTGGGGGAACCTACTAGGGAGTGGAGGATACTGGACGTTGTCCTTGCAGACAGTGACCAGATAAGGGGTCTAGAGGTGTGTGGCCCACTGGCAGGTGGAGACCATGCCACGGTCTGGTTTCTGCTGTGTCTAAGGGGGAGGATAACCGCTCAAATACAGTAGTAATGGACTTCAGGGGGCGGACTTCATGGGCATGGGCAGGATTCTAAGGGAGAGCTTGAACAAGATTAGGCCAGACATGGATATTGGTAGCTTGTGGGAGACCATTAAGAAAGGGGTGCAGGAGGCTACTAGTTCCTGTACAAGGGTAAGGCGTAAAAATGGTAGAACCAACAAGCCATGCTGGTGGACCAGGGAGCTGCAATAAGCAGTGAGGGATAAAAAGGTTGCCTATGCATGTTTTAAGTGCTCCAGGGGGACAAGGGAGAGAGGAGACTATGAGATGACAGCAAAGAGAGTCACCAGAGTGGTGAGGGGTGCCAATGTGAGGATGGAGCAAAACCTGGCTAGGGATATCCAGAGGGGTGGAAAGGGATGTTATAGATACATAGGGGAGAAGAGAAAAGGGAGAGCACAGATCTCCAGAATTAGGACTGGGGAGGGATGGGCTTAGGAGGTGGGGGAGCAGGCAGAGGTACTAAATGAGTACTTTGCCTCAATATTTATGGAAAGATTCAGGGAATCTGTTCAGCCGGAAGGGAGGGAGGGAGAGACCGCTGAGTGGAGAGGTCAGATGGAGTTGAGAGGACTGGAAGGGGCTGGAGTACTGGGTGGGCTAGGCCTAGAAGGGGGAAGGGGGTTTAGTTGAGGGGGGGTTTGGGAAGGAGAAATCACAGAGGACAGGGTGAGGTAGACCCTTCGGGCACTGAAAACTGATAAGGCACTGGGACCGGATGGGCTGCATGCGAGGGTTCTGAAAGAACTGGTGGACAAACTAGCAGCTCTGCTAGCTGCACTCTTCAACGCCTCTCTGCAGACAGGAGGAGTGCCTCAAGACTGGAGGGTGGCTCATGTGGTGCCTATCCACAAAGGGGGGGTCTGGGGAGGAGATGAGAAATTACAGGCCTGTCAGCCTAATGTCTGTGGTAGGCAAACTAATGGAGGAGAAGCTTTGGAGGCAACTGGAAAGGTTGGGGCACATGGATGACAAATGGTATAGTTTTGTCCCGGGGAGATCATGTCAGACCTACCTTATAGAATTTTACGACTGGGTGATGGGGACCCTGGACCGACAAAGACCAGTGAACGTCCTATATCTGTACTTCAGTAAGGCATTTGACTCTGTACCCCCCATGGGTTGTTGACAAAGTTGGGGGGGGATGGAGGGGAGGACAGTTGCTTAGATGGGTGGAAAATTGGCTAATGGAAAGAACTCAGAGTGTAGTGGTTGGTGGGATAGTCTTCTCCCCTAGGAAGGTCTTCAGTGGGGTTCCACTAGGTTCGGTACTGGTGCCACTCCTGTTCAATGCCTATGTCTCTGATATAGAGGTGGGGGTTAGGAGTCAGATAAGCCTCTTTGCAGATGACTCAAAACTGGGAGTTTGGCAGATGGGAAGGAAGTGACAGAGACAGTCCAGAGGGATCTGGATACCCTGGAGGGTTGGTCAAGAAGGTGGGGACTGAGGTTTAATCCAGGGAAATGTAGGGTGCTGCATCTGGGGGTCAGAAACCCAGGTCGTGTATACACCCTGGGAGGGGTCACACTGCAAGCCTCAATGAGTGAAAGGGACCTGGAGGTGGTGGTAGACACCAAAATGAATAATATTGAAAACTGCAGAAGATCTGTGACAAAGGCAAACAGGATTCTGGGCTGCATTGCCCGGGGAATTATGTCCAGGGGGTGGGAGGTGATCTTCCCTCTATATAATGCCTTAGTCAGGCTGCATCTTGAGTACTGTGTGCAGTTCTGGAGACCTCACCTTAGGAAGGACATAGCATTGCTGGAGAGGGTTCAGAGGAGGGCAACCAGGCTGATTCAGGGCATGAATGAAAGGACCTATGAGGAAAGGCTGGAAGTCCTTGGGCTGTACTCACTGGAGGAGAGAAGAGACAGGAGGATGTGATAAGAGGTCTTCAAACATGTGAAAGGGATTAACAGTGGCAGCACCAAAAAAATTGTTCAGACTAAAGAAAGGGGGCACAACCAGGGGACATGAGTGGAAGCTGGAAGGGGGAAATTACAGGGGAGAACATAGAAGGCATTACTTCACTGACAGGGTGGTGGGGCCATGGAATGCACTGCCCAGGAGTCTAGTGGAGAAAGGCACAGTGGAGGGCTTTAAGAGGAGGTGGGATAGGTGCATGGGTATACTGATGCCGAAGATGACCCTCTCGGGGGCTGGGGGGGTGGAGGAGCGAGCACCCGATAGGGGCTGGCTACTGAGCAGACATGAAAGACCATTAGGCCTATCCTGCTGGCTTTTAGTATGTTAGTATGTCTTACTTGGTGATTGTAAATATCGCCCCCTCATCTTATACACAGCCCCTGGGTCTCCCCAGTGCAGGACTTTGCACTTTTCGCCATTGAAACCCAGTTGCCACTCCCTAAACCACTCCTCAGGTTTCCCCAGATCCCACTGCATTTTCTCCACCCCTTCCTGGGTGTCCACCCTGTTGCAAATTTCTGTATCATACTAAGGTTCATACTAAGGTGACGAAGGAGCCAGGAAGCTTGTAGGGCCATGATTGGTCCTATTGAATTAATAATAATTAATTTTTTGACCAGAAAGAATTAACTTATCTAGGCATCGCTTAAATTCAAGTTTGGTTTTGCTGGTAATAACTTCCAGGGGGAGTTTATTCCAGGGGTTCACAATTCATAATGTGAAGAAATATTTACAACCAAGGTGAGACACAACTTCCCCCTAGTTCCTCAGCAGTGTCACCTCCGAAGACATTGAAGAGGACAGGACCCAGTTCTGTCCCCTGTGGTACTCCACTAGTTACTCTCCTTCCCTGTAGACTGCCATTTACCACCACCCTCTGCCTCTTATCCTTCAACCACTTTAATATCCAGTTTAGCACCTTCTCTCCAACCCCCAGCTTGCTTAGTTTCTTAAATAGCCTCCTGTGTGGCACCATGTCAAAGGCCTTACTGAAGTCCAGATGGGTCACATCCGCTGCCTTTCCCTGATCCACTTCTTTAGTCTCCCACCAAGGAAATCTGTGAGCTTTGTTTGACTTGTACCCGTGAAACCATGCTGAAAGTGGTCTTGTTGCCCATTTGCCTCCAGGTACCTCATCAGTTTCTCCTTCAGCAGAGTTTCAATTAACTTCCCAGCCACTGATGTGAAACCGACTGACCTATAATTGCTAGCCTCCTCCTTACTGCCACTCTTGTGCAAAGGGACCACACTGGCCCTCCTCCAGTCCTCTGGAACTACCCTGTCTCCACTGAGTTGCTGAACAGTGTTGCCAGAGGGGTGGCTAGCACCATGCGTAGTATTCATAAAATCATAGAAGTTTGTCATCAGAAAAGGACCTCATTGGCCCTAGTCTACCTTTGTTCCCTCCCCATAGGTAGCCCTGACTGCACCACCCTACACCCTATTTTCGAGACCCCCCGTCACTATAGGTTCTCTGCCCATTTTTATTTCAATGTTTCTGTCCCTGCCTCTCTTGTTTAAACCCATGCATTTATCCCATGCTCTCTTGAATCCCACAACTGTTGATGACTCAACAACCACCCACTCTGGTAGCATATTCCAGGAGACCACCACCCTCTCAGTAAAATATTTCCTCCTCTTATTACCTCTGAATTGACCTTCCTACAGCTTCAAGCTGTGCCCCCTAGTTCTTGGAGTGTCCTTCATCTAGAAAATACTCCCTTTCCTCACTTTTTTAATTTCCTTCAGGTATTTAAATGTTTTGATGATATCCCCCCCCCCTTGTTTCCAGTGGATACAGGTTACGCTCATGCATCCTCTCATCATATGTCCTCTGATGCATACCATGTACCATTTTGGTTGCCCTCCTCTGGATTCTCTCCAACCTATCAGTATCCTTCTGTATGTCAGGTCTCCAGAACCTCACCCTAACCTCGAGGTGGGTATGGACCATTGACTTGCATAGGGGCACAATCACCTCCCTTCTTCTACTTGTGATACCGCTTCCTATGCATGCTAACATACTGCTGGCCTTCCCCACCACTTTGTTGCACTGGTTTACCACCTTAAGGTTGTTCGAAATAAATAGTTTTTATTAATTTATTTATATGTTGGTATATTCAGGGTAATACCTTTGAGCAGAGCTCATTTTCAAAGGTCCCACGTCATAGATAACAGTGGTAAAGTTACAGTACAGTGAAGAAACATTAGAGTAAGGATCATGCAAGATCCGAGATACATTTACAACATTTACAGTATACAAATGATCAAATAATAAACAAGTTCTTTTAGTACCCTTGGGTGGATCCTATCTGGCCCAATGGCCTTATTTTCCTTTAGGGCTTCTAATCCCCTTCAAATTCTCTCCTCTGAAAATGGACTTGTGTCCACCCCCCGCCATGCCTTCTGATACATGTTGGCCCGTCAACTACCTCCCTCCACTGTGAAGACCAAGCAGAAGTATTCATTTAAAACTTTAGCTTTTTCTTAGTCTTCCTCTCCACAGTTCCCTTTTCTCCTGATCCTTGCTATCCCACCCTTGTCTCTCTCTTTTCACTCATGAACCTGAAGAAAGTCGTATCTCCTTTTCTGACCTCCTTGGCTATCTGCTCTTCTTTTTGTGCCTTAGCTGCCCTCATCTGCCTGCCTGCCTCTATTTGTTTTTCTAGATATAACTCCCTGTCCCTCTACATCTGAATCTTCTTGTACTTCCTAAAAGCTGTTTTTTTTTTATCCCGGACTGCCTTAGCCACATCCTTTGAGGGCCACACTGGTCTCTTCCTTCTCTACCCTTGATTATTTCCTTTAAACAACTTACCGTTGGGGCAGCAGAGAGCCATCTTTCAGGTTGGAAGCACTTCAGATGAGCTCCTTCCCTCGAGATAACTAACTGACTAAAAACAGAAAAATAACGTCTTCATAAGTGACATTGCAGAGGGACTGGAAGGAAAAGTGTGCCTCTTTGCAGATGACACAAAGATCTGCAATAGGGTTGATACACAAGGAGGCATGGAAAGGATGAGAAGCGACTTGACAAGGTTGGCGGAATAGTCAGAAGTATGGCAGCTAGGATTCAATGCAAAGAAGTGCAAAATAATGCACCTGGGAAACAAGAACCCATGGGAAGAATACACAATGGGGGAAGGTAGTAACAACAACAAAAAAGGAAAGGGACCGGGGGGTAATCATATCAGATTACCTTAAGGTTAGCAAGCAATGTGAGAAGGCAGTAGGGAGGTCTGGGGGTATACTGGGATGCATAGGGAGAGGCATCAGCAGCAGAAAACAGGCAGTTGTTATCCCTCTGTACAGACAGTTGGTGAGACCCCATCTGGAGTACTATGTCCAGTTCTGGAGACCCCATCTCTGCAAGGACATAGACAGGATAGAGGCAGTCCAGAGGAGGGCAACTAAAATGGTGCAGGGTCCGCAAGAGAAGTTGTATGAGGAGAGACTAAAGGAGCTTAATATGTATACCCTTGAGAAAAGAAGGGAGAGGGAGAGGGGGGACATGATAGAAACTTTTACATACCTCAGTGGAATCAACAAAGTCCAAGAGGGTAGCATCTTTCAGAAAAAGAGACGTGCAAGAACAAGGGGACACAATTTAAAGATGGGGGGGCAGTTCAGGGGCAATGTGAGGAAGTATTATTTCACAGAGAGAATAGTGGATGCACGGAACAGCCTTCCTGAGGAGGTTGTGGGTCTAATACTGTGGGAGAATTCAAGAATGCATGGGACAGACATAAGGCAATTCTTGAGGGGGGTAGGAAGAAATAGGCTGTTGGTTAACTAGGATTTGAGGCCTATCCTGTAGGAGGGAAATGGGCAGACAAGATGGGCCAAGCAGTCCTTATCTGCCGTCAAAGTCTATGTTTCTATATCAAATATATGTTTAAAACGGCATGTGATCTATATTCCTGAAGGCATTTGGAACTGAACGATATAACTTTCAAGATGGTTCACAGAAAGCACAGCACCAGGGACCCAGCAGCCAAACATGAGCAAGGCCGATGGAGTGGCGAGGAGTGGGGAAGCAGGCAATGTGGCCTCATTGGAACCCCCATGGAAAGCCATGCTTGAGTCAATGAAAGCAATGGACTCAAAAATTGAGAGAATACTGCTAAAGTTGGAATCTCATGATACTGTAATCCAGGCATTGACAGGATCGGTGGCGGAGATTGAAAAACATTCGGTCTCTACAATGGCAATAGTGGCTACACTAACCCAGGAAAACACACAACTTCGATCCCGTATGGAGGCCATCAAAAACAAAATTCACTCTGGGAACGTGTGACTGGTTGGGGTCCTTGAGGGAGTTGAGGGGACTAACCTCTTATGGTTCTTGGTAGACTGGCTTCAAGAGCAACTAAACTTACCAATAGAGTTTGAATGATCATCTTTTCGGAAGGCATACCGAGTCAATCCTAGAGTGCATCTGGCTGGAACTAGTCAACCTTGTACAATACCTTTAAGATCTATAGGCTCAGATGTCTGGGATATTATTATATTGGCCACAAGAGCAACATATCCCCTGGAGATCAACGGATCTGATGTCAAGTTGTATCCGGACCTATCTTTCCAGAAGGGGGCCAGACAGAAGAGCTTTGATGCTGTCAGACAGAGGCTAGGAACTTTTAGTATTCCTTTTTGCTGCTAGCCCGGTTACAGATTGTATATAGAGGTAAGACCTGGCACTTCAACAATCCTCAAGATGCAGACCGATGGTTAGAGAGGGTGGAGGCCGAGCTTGCGAGGCGTAGAGAAGCTTCGGAGCATCAGCATTCAGACTCAGATACTGATGACTGAATTATGGTAACTGCTTCAGTTGAAGGCAGTACGTCGGGACTTAAATGAAGCATTCTGTCAGGACTCCTTGCTCCTCTGGGGAATATCTGAGAGAATAACTCTGCCTGGTGATTAAAATGTTTGAATGCGGGGGATTGGAAGGGGAATGGGACTTGATTTTTCTTTTTATGCCACATATGCACTATATGTCTGTAACCAGGGCTCTTAATTAATAGTGAGTGCGGGAAGAGTCCCCATTCATTTAGCTCCATACACCCACTCAGCAGTTGCTGCATTTGATTTACCTTTTATACTCCCAATGTCTTAATAACTATTGTTAAGTATAAGTTCATCTAGTTCATGTCCCTAGATTTGGTACAGTTTGTTAAAATAGCTAATTAAGAGTGCATTTGGTTAGTTAGATGCGGTTCTCTTGACACTCACATTTGGATTTGAATATCTCGAGGATGGAAGGGGCTCTAATGGGGTCTACTATTTGTTATTTTCTACCTATGACCAGGTTTTAATTAGCAATATGTTGATTGTGTATACTCCCTATATTTTTGTACTACCTACAGGATATACCTTTTACCTTTGAAGAGGTTGGCAACAGATTGGGCATATGGGGTTCTGTATAACAGAACTTTAATGGACTACCCCATTTCCTACTGTACAAGTTTATGGGGCTAATATATATGATTTTCAAAACTTGTTTTTTATTATACACTGTACCTAAACCCTGTGTGCACGTGGAGGTGTCCAATAAAGTCCAGAAAGCAGTCAGGATCCAATACTTCCAAATTTATTAGAAGCAGAAAAAAATAAAATGAACTTAAAGCGGAACTTGTACATAACTTTCAAAAAAACATAAGGCACAGGAAATCATATCTTTAACAAGAAATAAAAATTCCTGCCAAAAAGACACCTAGAATCTGGCTAGGCATCTGGTAGATTTGCCTTCCTACCACACACTGACTCAACACTTCACATTCACTCTGCTTTTATACAAGTGGAGAAGCACATGACTTGGTTAATCCCTCCCTCAACTTGCATCATAAAAGTGGATCAACAAGGGCCGCCCAGTCCTATAAGGAGTTTGGACTGAGAGGAGGCTGGAAGCACTTTACAAGTAAGTTGTTAGTCTATGTTTTTATTGTACCACATTAGGAGACTTTGGTCCTTTTAAGTTAAACATTTTTTTTATCTATCTCCTTTTAAATGTGGCATGCATTGCCTTCTCCCTTTTAAAAGTACTAGTTTAACCTTTTAGTGTAAGGAACAAACAAACACCACTTTTCAAATGATTCTCAGTTAACACTCTGAGATATACCATAAATCTGAGCTTCTCATACTAAAAACTAGCAAAAAGGCTGTTAACTTCTTCATAATTTCACCAGATAATGCAAAACGCCATAACAAATTCCTTTTTCGGCGTCAAGACATTCGCAGATCGCACAGTCGCACTGCGCGAACGTGCACACATTCGAGAAGGAAATATTAATCTATACGGCTTGTACTGCAAGCACAGAACGTTTTTGAACACTGGGGCTTTAAATATTTAATGAAAATGAGCTGGAATTAAGGAAAGGGACAGAAAGACTACTCAAAGGTGGCCAAGCTTGAGTAGGGGAATGACAGAGAAGGAGCGATAGTAAAAAGAAGAAATTAGAAGAGCAGGAGACTGTTGCAACAGATTTTTTTTAATATTTTAGCCCACAATGTTCTCAAACTACCTCCAATACACAGGCAGGTAATTACATATGCTCTGTAACCATATGAGCATATCAATGTTTTTTGGGGGGGGTCACTGACCCTACCACACCCTGTATGAGCTATGTGACTTATTTGTTTATTAAGACAGAAAATTAATAAACATAAAGTTTAAAAAACAAAAACTTACCATTGCTTTCGTTATTCCCTCCTTATCCTTTTCCACTGTTCCTCCACTCCCCTTAACCATCTTCCCTTCAAGTTATTTACTAAGGCATTCTATCATTTCTTGAAAATCTACCATCAGAATGATGGAAGCCAGGTTGTCCACTGCTGCACTGACCAAAAGAATTCCATGATGAACTTGGTTGCCTCACAAACTTGTTCAGACTCTGTAGATCCATAAGCAGATGACATTCCCCTGACTTCTGTGGAATTACAGACTAAATTGAGTAGAACCTCTACCCCCTCTTGAATGAGGGTACCAGAGCAATTGGAGCAGGTGGTCCAGGGACTCATCCACTGCTTTACTTTCCACTGGGTTCTTGGATACCAGGACTAAAATAACCAGCCTCTTGAGGGCACAGTAGATACTTAAATTGCATAACGGAGAAATAGTCTCCAGCAGCCACGAGTCTGCTGTAGTTTGGGACCATCTTTTGACTAAATTCTAAAGAACCCATAGAGGACCTCAGGGACAGATGGGCCCACAAATCTTCATGCAAAGAATCCATCCTTCCTGCCAGCTCCTCTGGAGCATCTGCAAGAGAAGGAGCCTCTCTTCTTAGGGAATTTAAAGCCCATAAAGGAACTTCCACCTCACTGATTTCCAGAACCTTAAAAGCTGTGAAAACCACTTGTTACATTGAGCATGTCCCAAACTTCTTCCCCTGGATGGATTGCTGGAGTTCTGCTTCCCTCTGGAACTTGGCCACTGACTTTTCTTGTCTTTAATATCCTTCAGAATCTTGTCCAACTTATGACTGAACAGTATAGCCCCTGAAATGGGAACATCATACAAATTTAAACATATTTAGCTGAAACTATATTGTAGGACATCTTTTGCTGATGGTTGCACATCTCATGGTTTTAGCCTCCACAGCACGTCTGTTTTCACTTGTTTCTAATAAAGAATGCTGAACTTTGGGCACTGTGGAGTACCCAATATGGCGGCAGCTTAATTTTGCTCTTCTGATGAGGCCTTCTCTTATTATTAATTTCCAGCGCTAGTTTGGACAAGAGTGATACCTCAAATATTGTGGTCTGTATCGGAGACTCCGGAGATTGCAATATGAGCCCAAAAAAGGACAATAAGCACACTGCACAGATGTTAGATGCCTATCTTACCTCACCGCATGGTGCAAGAGATATTGGAACCAGGCCACCCTCCTCTACGGACAAGGCAAGTGAATCCCTGAATCCCCAGATTATGGCTCTGATACAGAAAAATTCAAGTGATTGGGGAAGAGACTAACCACCGTATGGCCATGATAGAAGCACGCTTTGCCGAATTAGACAACAAGGTCCAGTCAAATAAATCACACATATATGCGCTACTGGTGGAAGGGGAGCGTCAACGGGAGAGAAATGCAGCGTTTGCGAAGGACCTTAGCTTCCTACGAGCAAAAGTGGAGGCCTTGGAGAATGGACAAAGACAGCCTAATGTTCGAATCGTGGGTCCCCCCCTCCCAGATTTGCCAGCAGCACGGAGATCCTTGCAGTGATCACTAGAATTATTTTTACAGATCTATCACTACTGCCTACCAATGCTGGTTTGTCAGTAATTAGGCTTTTGCCATTCCTATGAGATCCCAATTGAGAAACCCTGAAAATGCCTGACCGCTGATGGCTATTGCAACTCTATCTAGCTCTAATGCACATATCCCTTTACTTCGAGCAGCAAGGCAACATGGAGACATCATATGGGAGGGTAGCAAAGTTGCCTTTTTTGCCGACATTTCTTCCCAATCTCAGAGTTGGAAAAAGGCTCTCCAGGTAACAAAGAAATCCTTCCTTGAAAATGGAATAACGTCTCAGTTGCTGTTCCCAGCATGGCTTCAGGTTCACCACGCTGGGAAGACTTACATTTTGTCGGACCCTGGAGCTGCAGCAGCTTTTGCTTCTAAGCTAATAGCAACCCAGAAGATGTTGTCTCAGCAAGAAGTGGTCTCTGATACTAATGACAGAATTAATGTGGCTCTCTTTTGGATATAGCTCTTTATTCCAATTGAAGTGCCTCTAAAGAGGATTCTGAACTTTCTCTGGGTGACGTTATACTGAGAACCTTGACCCGTACCACTCTGTATCTTAAATTTTTCCCATTTAATGCCATGTTGATTGCAACATTTTAAATTTTCCTGTTGTTTAATATCCTGCTTATAAGGGGATTAGCTACTGATAGGGGAATATACCCCACTCAGTTTGTGAACTTTTATATTTACTCCTAGGAGATATCCTGTCTCCCTACCAGTCAGCAGGTCTGACTCTAGAGGTTGGGGTACACGGCAAGGTAATTGAGTCAAAGACATCTGAGGTGTACTATATTATTATTTTTCCTCTTGTTAAGGTTTATCAGCCCTCCACATATATATAATTGTATCCTCCGGGGGCAGAAATATTGGCAAATATCCTTTAGGGAGATGTTTAGGTGAGAGTGTTCTCTCCTACAATATTATTCAGCCATAATATTTGCATCCTTGGAATTTAGGATTGGCTAGCTTTAGTTGTAGGACCATTCTTTGTATTTTATGTGCAAATTGTTCCAAGTGTCTTGTACTATGCAAAGCTATATAGCCCACCTGCACTGCTGTATTATTGGACTGTAATATGGTGGATATGTTGTCCTTGTATTATTATGAAAATTAAGAAACAGAAATTTCAACAAAAAAAAAAAGAATGCTGAACTTGAGGTCTGTAAATGGTTCACGAGTGATTTCTTTGGTTCCACCCTTGGAACGCACCAGGAAAAACACCGCCAGCAATCAGAGCGCCAGCATCCAGTTGACCAGTAGCAGTGCACTGCAACATCAGCACACAACAGGGCGAGTGACCATTGATGGCAGTGCCAGTGAGGTGTGCACCCCAGCAAACCCTGCACAGCTTCCTGCTGAGCACCAGCAGGGCAACCGGAGGGGTGGCAACAATGGGAGGCAGTGGGGACAATAGGGTGCCCACCATGGAGCCCCAGGGAGCCATGCAGCATGGGAGGGATGGTGCAAACAAAAGGTGGCCATGATCCCCCCCCACATGACAACCCCTCCAGAGCCGTCGACCTCAGTGGCTGCCCACTGACACATGGCCTTTGGCACCCCCCTCACTTGGTCACCAGAACAGTCATGGATACCTGCTGGGAGAACAGCGCGAAAGGACCCCCCCAGCAGAAGTCACCCGCCGCCACCTGCGGTCCCCCCAGTTGTGAATGTGTTGGGCCACCGGCACAGCCCACCACACCCATCCACATCCAGTGGCTCACTGACCCGACAGTGACTGTGCACGTGGACACTCAGCGTGCTGGTAAAATTATTTCTTTTATAGTGAAACATTTATTGACTGTCAGATAGTAACAGGTAAGTGCAAGCAATGCGTTGCAGTACACGTAACCGGGGCATAAGCCCTTGCACATACAACTCTATAGACAAATGCCTAATACATACATTTTATTATACATACCCTGTACAACTGCACTGAAAGACAAACTCATGGGGGTACTATTCTTTATAGTAAAACTAGCATGGAACAGTAATTTGATAAACCAAGGTTTACTTATATGATCTGAGGGAGACCTTGCATTGTTTTCTACTGCTACTATAATTCCATTGTTAATTGTATTTGAAAAAAAAAACACTTTTCTATGTATTTGACTTGATGTATTGCTTTTTTCCCTTTCTTGTGATACTGTTCTGTTTTATGCCCAGGCTCACCTTGCAAATGAGTTTACCTCAGTGGTGTTTCACCTAGTTAAATAAAGACTGATTGATTTATAAAGTAATGGAGGGTATTCACTCATTTATTGCATTTAAGAATTATTAAAATAAATATTACATTATTTCCTCCTATCCATTGCTTCCGAGGCCTGTCTCCACCAACAGTTATGAACTGTAATGTGTGTGATGACAGAGTTTATGAAGGGTGGCCCTGCCTGAGCTTGGGGACTGGCCATGTTGCCCTTGGTGCCTGTGGGGTTTGAGGGGAAGTATCTGTGTGTGCAGCGGCACACAGCAAGTCTCCCGCCAATTGCCCTGTTGGCATGGCACTGCCGCTATGTGGCGCTCTGTAGAATTTCCTACTTAGCCAGTGCTGTATCGCTGGCAGCAAAATGCCGGTGCTCTGATTACCTGGAACCAATTTATTTGGCCACAGGGGAGAGGAGACAAGAGTACTATTCTCGTTATTGTTTACCTAAGTTGATGTTTTTGGAGGGAGGTACCACTGTGACATAGAGGGGGAAACCCATAGTGTGTGGCGGAGAAGCAGCTGGCAGAAAGTTAAAGGTTGTCAGGAACAGCATCTAATAAAAAGGAAGATGCTAAGGTAATGAGCAGAAAAAGGTTGGACAATGGATGATCTTCTGGTGAACTATCTTGAAGAACAGAGACCCAGTCACAGAAAGCCCTGGAGATCAGGAAAGAGGCAAACATGACTCTAAAGTTAGATCCAAAAGCTCACCTACAAGCTACATCTACCTTCTTATTTCTGACAGTCACGGCAGCCTTTTCTTCAGTAGGAACAGTGGTATGCTTAAGCAATAAGGCACGACAGGGTGTGTGTTATTGTGTAATAACTTCACTCCTGGGGTGGGTTGAAGCACTTTCGCCTCGTGCTTCAACCCACCCCAGGAGTGACGTTATTACACAATAACACACATTCCTGGAGTGCCTTATTGCTATTATACAATGGCTCATTTGTTAATTAAAAAAAAAAAGATAAAATGCTTTTTTATCAATTTTTTTATTATTTCTGTGGGTGTAGGTATACGTTTTAAGAAAAAAGTCCAGAATATGTCTTCCAACACACGGTGGTGCTGCTGCCACATTGATCTTGTCTACTGAGTCTTAAATGCCTTTTCTTGTTTATGTATTGCTCTGTGACATCGGTCTCCCCTCTGCCCGTTCAGGTTATTTGCTTAAAGTTAGAACAGACAGTGCATGAAGGGGAGGGTATTTGTGTTTTTTTTTTAGCTATTTTAAATTTACTTTATTTCTTTCATAGCTGTCAAGCCTTTCAGGAACAGTGCAGTGTGAGTCTGGACTGCACATGCGCTGACATCAACTCGTCAATGAGGGGGAGAAGTAAAAGCCATTACTGATGGCTTTTTTAATTGTTTTTACTTGGAATGGGTGTTTTTTGGGGAGCAGATGGCTGAGCACTATTGTCCAAAGTGTGCGTTGTCAACAACAGAGCGGCAGCTGGAGGTGCGAACTACAAAGCTGCAAGCAAGTGACTTTTTTGAAGAACTTATGGTCTGTTTAGGAAGAATGTCTATGCTCATGAAAAGAAAGTGACATTTGGGGATGGGATGGTGATTTCAATGTGAACTGTTAGGCAGGAAGCTGGATGCTTGAACGTGCAGAGACAAGCCGTGACAGCTACGGGATAGTTAGAGGGAGGGATCCTTTTCTGCAATGCGGTTACCTTTGTGCCTGATCTAGATACAATGATATTATACTGTAATATCATCACTGTGTCTGGGTCCGATTAACCAGTCAGCATGCTAAATTATTTCTTGCCATTGTATAATTAACCATATTAGCCACCACAGCACCGGTGATCAGTGGGACTTCCCTTTTTTTTAGCATAGCCTCCTGAAAAAGTATTTCTCTGGGGATTTTGAAGACTGCTTCTTCTTATCAACATCTTACCACTTCTGGCTGATCTCCCAGTCACAATGCTAAAAACTTGGGAAACACTTTGGAGTGTTCCCATGAACTGAAACTTATTGGGTTCATCAGTAGTGGGGCCATCAACTTAACCTCCAAGAGTTTTAGCTTAGAAAGTAGGAAACTTGTGAACTGGGAATCAAACACAAGTAGAATGGAGGATATTTGAGGGCCCTCATACCACTCACTTTCCGTTACCTCAGAGGAGTACTAATTGTCTGACAGCTCAGAAGGAATTGCTGAGATGGGACCACTGGACTCCCAGGGTATTTGGACAGTATCACTGTATGCTTCAGACAGGAATTAGGGGCAGGGATCCACCTAACTTACAGTGATTGACAGCTCTTTATCTTAGTCTGCCATCCAGCTCTTGGCCAGAGGTGGGAGTTGGGTGATCTCGCACCACTGTGCATGATGATAAGAGTACTATTTGGGACATATTTAATAATGCTGTCACAGCCTTTTAGCACTTCCAAAATCTCTGATATACCACTGCACCCTGTATGCCAGAGGGACTCCCTCATCTGCATGAGTGAAACGGTATATCCTGACCATATGCACGGCCCACTGATGCCACACACCAGGATGTACTTACTATATGACCCTGCCCCATCCAATCATGCAAAGCCCAGTTAGTGTGTCACTAACATGTTTAGCAGTGCACTAACCTTCTAAATATAGAGGCCACAAATATGTAGCTAAAAATGAATTACTGAAAACTGCAGTTAAGGGGTGCTTGATTCAGCCCCCACACAGAGAAAATACTTAAAATGTTTGATTGTACTGTTTGATTATTCAGCCTAAGTTTATCACTCCTGTCCACCTGAGGAAATGGACACCTGCCCCTTGAAATGGTGAGTCTGACAGAGCTATGGCTTTTTTTTTTTTACTTTGTGCAATAACCAGAAGATAAATATCTTTACGGTGAGTGGGTCATGCTTCCAACCTTTTGCATGGTGACTTTCAGGCCATGTTAAAGTAGGTACTTCCTAACTTCCTAACCTTTCTTCAGGAGTACACTGAAATCATACCATTATATGATATATTTGAAATGTGCTTAAGTGAATACCTATCTATATGTGATCTCCAATTTATTTTAATAATAATTTCTGCTGGTCTGTCAGATGTTGCTGCTGTTTACAACCACATCAAAAAATGTCTTGGGCTTTTGGCTCAGGTTTTTTAAAATAGTTGCATGTTTATCATAATTCCCCCCCCCCCAGCCATATTGTGCAAACAGTGCAATATAGCAAGGTGCTACTTTTTACAGCAGCATGGGCAGAGCCATGCTGATGTATTGCCATGATGTAGGAGGGAAAGATTACTGTGACAAGAATGTGAGGCAGTTTTCCTCCGCTAAGGGTTTTGACTGGTGCTGTGGCACAAATCTCTGTCTCCTGTTTAAAACAGCAGTACTACATACAAAAGTCAGCACCACATAGATGTGTTCCTTCTGATCTGTTGAGAACATAGCTGTTTACAATTCTGTTGTGCAGTGCAACATTTGGCTAAAAGCGCCTAGTTTCTTCTTTGTTTTTGTTTACATTTATATGCCTGCTGTGTTGTTCCCCCGACCTGTGCTGCCAGCTACACACACACACACACACACACACTTGGACATTCTGCTTTGTTTACAACTAGACCGGTTAGGCTTCCTGTGTGGTGCATGCATCCCTCCAAGAATGTACTAAAGTTAGTGGTGAATGGATTCATTTACAAAGGAATGTGACTAACAGTGGGGGTGTAACTCAGCACATCTGATGCTATACAGATGGGGAAAGTGAAACACCAGGCTGAAATACTAGTTTCATACATGCACTGTGATAGGACTGAGAGACACAGCGTGTGTGTGTGTGTTTGCACATAAGTATTGAAGGGGGGAGCGAAGAGTGCTGTAGTACCCCCAGCTTGACATAATAAACTGCCCTTCTAAAACTGCTGTCTTTACAGCACCAGCTGCTCTTTTAACCCCCTCTCACTAGAATTAAATAGAAGTCAATTGAAAAAGAGCCACATATGTGTCTCTCAGGTGTGAAGGGGTTAAAGCTGCCTGAGTCAGCGACAGAACCCAACCAGAGAGAAAGAACTACATCGGACTACACTCAAGTAGGCAAGCTGATTTAATGATAAAATGCAATGTTGTTTTGACAGTCAATCAGCACTGCACAGCATGGCTGTATGGTTTCAAACGTGTTTCTTTTCGGTCTCACTTGAAGTTATGCACTATGCTGTACATAGTTATTCAGGGAGGCTGCCAGCTGGTTTAGTGTTTGTTTCTAATGGCAAGCAAGTACTACTACTAGTACTTTTTGATTGTATCCTTATTCTGTACTTAGTTTTTGTAGGCAGTGAGGCTGGCTGGACACTGTTATCTGATTTGCATATAGCCTGTTGTAAAAAAAAATACAGTGCATTTTTGTGAATGGTTTCCATAGGATAGGCTTTGTATGTACTGCAGACCAGACAGTTGTAAAGTGCAAACAAGCTATATATATGGTGTATCTGTTTTTCATGCTTCTCTTAATGCAACCCTGCCCCCTCCCCCAATTCTCAGTAGAACTGCTAGCATGTCTGTCTATACAGTACAGTACAGGGTTTAGCTTTGCGTCACTTTGTCATGAAGTTTTAGTTATGGAAGGTACTATAATATATTTTTGGTATGCTGCTTTATTAATTTAAAGTTGTTAAAAGTTGTAGCAGACAGGGAAACACATGGTACTCAGAGTCCAAACTGTTTTTACCTTCTCTTTTCCTTAGGGGCATATTTGGTATTTAAGGAGGTTGCCAGTTGCCACTACTGCTGTTAGGCACTGGTAATCTAAAGTATGGATAATTCATCAGAAGTGTGCAAATAAAACGTTTTATTCCATTAATTTCGCACAATTATTTACATACTGTGTATGATTAATGCCCTAAAAGCATGTTCTATTTACTATCAGAAACATATGCAAGCAGTAAGCACCATACACAGTATGATTATGTTATGTATAGTAAAAAAGTAACCTCCAGGGAAGAGATGTTTAAAAAAAATGATGGTGGCAGGGATATTTATTGATGTGACTAATCAATTTCACAACTAGCAATAAAAGTTCTTTTAAAAATCTCTGAGCTGATGAGAAATACACTGATGATGTCAGAAATGCACTAGAGTGTTAACAACTGACGGGATGGATGGCAAGACAGAGGAGAACTCCATCAGCCCCCCATAACTGATTTACATAATTCAGATATCAAAAACTATTACTTTTCTGGGCTGAAATATAACAGGGGTTTAAATGAATGAACAGTCTAATGCCCAATAATTTAAGTGACACATTGATACAGTACTGGTATTTGTGGCAGATGTACTGTTAGTTACCATTCAAATAACAGAAAGTGATATGTGTGAGTGTGTGTGTGTGTGTGTGTGTGCAAGAGAGCTACTCCAAGGACCCCACTGTCACCCCACATAGATACAGTGTAAAACCATGTCATGGTTCACCCGGTACAACTTTAAAGAACCTGTTTCTCATACAGGCTGTTGTCCTGTATTATCTTCCGGCAGGCTTCAGAGAAATCCAGCTGCTCGGTCTGGACTGCAGTCAGGATGTGCGCGACATTGTGTGTAGCTGACCGCTCGGCCTGGACTGCAGCCAGGAGGTGCGCGACGTTGTGTGTAGCTGAGCGCTCGGCCTGGACTGCAGCCAGGAGTGCGGCGTTGTGTGTAGCTGGCGCTCGGCCTGGACTGCAGCCAGGAGGTGTGCGACGTTGTGTGCAGTGGGCCGCTCGGCCTGGACTGCAGCCAGGAGGTGCGCGCGGCGGTGTGCAGTGGGCCGCTCGGCCTGGACTGCAGCCAGGAGGTGCGCGACGTTGTGTGCAGTGGGCCGCTCGGCCTGGACTGCAGCCAGGAGGTGCGCGACGTTGTGTGTAGTGGGCCGCTCGGCCTGGACTGCAGCCAGGAGGTGCGCGACATTGTGTGTAGTGGGCCGCTCGGCCTGGGCTGCAGCCAAGAGGTGCGCGACGTTGTGTGTAGTGGGCCGCTCGGCCTGGGCTGCAGCCAGGAGGTGCGCAACGTTGTGTGTAGTTGGCCGCTCGGCCTGGACTGCAGCCAGGAGGTGCGCGACGTTGTGTGTAGTTGGCCGCTCGGCCTGGGCTGCAGCCAGGAGGTGCGCGACGTTGTTTGTAGCTGGCCGCTCGGCCTGGACTGCAGCCAGGAGGTGCGTGACATTGTGTGTAGTTGGCCGCTCAGACTGGACTGCAGCCAAGATGTGCGCAGCGTTGTGTGTAGTTGACTGCTCAGTCTGGACTGCAGTCAGGAGGTGCACGACATTGTTTGTAGTTGACCACTCAGCCTGGACTGCAGCCAAAATGTGCGTGACATTGTGTGTAGTTGACTGCTAAGTCTGGACTGCAGCCAGGAGGTGCGTGACATTGTGTGTAGTTGACCGCTCAGTCTGGACTGCAGTCAGGAGGTGCATGACATTGTGTGTAGTTGACCACTCAGTCTGGACTGCAGCTAGGAGGTGCGTAACATTGTGTGTAGTTGACCGCTCAGTCTGGACTGCAGTCAGGAGGTGCGTGACATTGTGTGTAGTTGACTGCTAAGTCTGGACTGCAGCCAGGAGGTGTGTGACATTGTGTGTAGTTGACTGCTCAGTCTGGACTGCAGCCAAGAGGTGCGTAACATTGTATGTAGTTGACCACTCAGTCTGGACTGCAGTCAGGAGGTGCGTGGCATTGTGTGTAGTTGACCGCTCAGTCTGGACTGCAGTCAGGAGGTGCGTGACATTGTGTGTAGTTGACCGCTCAGTCTGGACTGCAGCCAACATGTGCGTGACATTGTGTGTAGTTGACTGCTCAGTCTGGACTGCAGTCAGGATGTGTAAGACATTGTGTGTAGTTGCTTAAACAGAACAGAAGACACAAATCTGACTAAATGAAATGCTATGGAAAACCTGTCTGCTGTTTGAATGCATGCAGTTATCCCACTGTCATCCTTTTAAAGCACTCATGACATCACATGGGAACATTGAAAAAAGTATAAGTGTATACGCACACTTTGTTTTGCTATTTATTGACACAGGATAACCCAGCTTGACACTTAGCAGAGTAGTCTGGCTTTTCCCAATTTTTTGCAGATGAGCAGAATAAGCCAAGGAGAAGCTGAGTGTTAATTGACTCACTCAGCCTCATACAGCCTACTATGGGATTTGAACTTGGATCTCCAGGTCTCAAGCCTATCGCACATATACGCATAGTTTTGTTTTACTGTAACTGCTGTACTTTTAGCAGTTTGTAGATTTTAGACTGGGCAGCTATTTGGCATCAGCTTAAGCAATGGATGGTTCTGACTTCATATGGAGCTGCTGGAGGTTATGGGTTTAACAGCTGAGGACTTAATATTCAATATTAAATATTTGCAGATGCTGTAAATGTACTCTTAACATTATTACTGTCATAAAAGTGTATTTATTGTATTTCTGTATATCAATAACTGGTTCAGAAAAAGTGCCCTTTATACTGCAACAAGCGCCCTTCCGTCCTTCAGCATCCCCAACTTTTACAATCTTCTGGCACCCCCGTGTGTGTGTGTGCATGTGTGCATGCATGTGCGTGCGTGTGTGTGTGTGTGTCTCTATAGGCACGTTTACATGCAGACCATGTGAGTGTTGCGGTTTTAATCCACTCGCTCCACTCAGTCTGCACCGCTTACATTTACCAATACACCATTTGCTGTGCATCGGTCTCGGGGCCAGAGGAGAGCCCGAGACTTGCAACTGAGGATGTGCATTAGTCTTGAGGAAACCCACAGGCTTGTGTACGGCTCCCAAATTTGAGCTGAAGCTGTAAGCATTCTGTTGTCGCTCGGGTAATGCTGCCATTTTTCATCTATGCAGCAATGAAAACCGAGGGCTAAAAATTACAAAAAAACTGTCAGAAAAGCCGATCGTGATACTGGGCATGTGATTACATGTACTGCATATCCTTATGCATATGTACAGTATAATCGCATGCCCAGTATCACGGATCGGCTTTTCTGACAGGTTTTTTGTAATTTTTAGCCCTCAGTTTTCATTGCTGTACGGATGAAAAAGGGCAGCATTACCCGAGCAATAACATAATGCTTATAGCTTCACTCAGCTTGAGTTCGGGCACCGTACAGGAACCTCAGGGCACTTCAGCCCAAGTTCCATATGTGAAAGGATGTGGTATTCACTTGGGGATCCTGGAGGGTCTTGCAAGACTTTCTCCTGGAGCGCTGTGAGCACTCCTATGTATTTACACAGGCACCCGATCCGGTGCACAATGATGCGTGGAAATGGCAAACCCAGGAAAACAGGAAATGCCGTTTCAGCGAGTGCACATTTTGGCAGAGGATCGGGTTGCCTATACATGCAAAAAAGGCAACGCTGCAGTTGCTCTGCACTGATCCATGCGGTGCAGAGCCCTGCATGTAAAAGAGCCTTATGCTTAGTGTACCTGATTCTCAACAAGTGGGCATTTTATTAGTCTAGATGCTTTATCTGACCTTTGTTGCATGGGAGGCTGCAGTTTAGATACAGACACTTATAGGAAAGAGAACAGCAGCAAACAGTTACGCAGGATGCAGCTCTGTGTCAATTCCAAAATATAAAAAGTCCTCTCCACTGATGTATTGTAATGCATTATATTATTCCCTGTGAGGAGGAGGACTTCACATCCAAGTTGAAGCTGTTATGTACTGTATTTGTAGTTACCTAAGTGAAGGTGACTACTATTGTATGTACTGTAGTTTAGAAGACTAGATCCAACATCACATGCGTTCCCATTTGTTAATCAGAATTATTTGGTTTCAATACATAAAAGAAAGCAATTGAACATATTAATGAGCTTCTGTGACTTCATCGCATGTATGAGAGTTATCTGTAATTGCTTGAACCAGTAATGCATGTTAATATGTACAGTTATGCCACTACTGGCAAAAGTGGTATTTTTTTATTCTTGTCTACCTCAGCGCCATCAGGGGCCACTAAGAAGCAAGATACAGTACCTGAAGTGATTCACAGCAATCTTCATTTGGCAATTTTTTGTTTGACTTTTGGAGGTGTGTGAAGTGGGGTCTCTCTTTCCATAGTAACCATACAGTGTGAGTCATGGCTAGGATGCTAAGGACTTAAATCAAGCCTTTGATACCCACCTAATTGCTAGCTGTACAGTGAGGATGGACTAGGAATACATTTGTGAGTGCTCCAGTGTCGTGTGTGTGTGTGTGTGTGTGTGTGTGTGTGTGTTGCATGTACATGTGTGCACATGTGTGTGTGTGTGGCATTAGTGGTGGTTATCCAGTGGCACTGGTGTTGGCACTATTCCCTGGTAGAGCCATGCCCCCACCAAACTTTTAGCCATGGTTGCTCCCATGTGTGTGTGTGTGCGCGCACGTGCGCATGTGTGTGTAGACACACACCCACAAGAGGTCTTACAATTATGCTTAAAGTGTGCAACTTTATTGGTGGTGATATAATTTATTTTATTTATTGAAAGTGAGGTACACTGCTTGGACATTAGGTCAGACTTTTTTTGGGGGGGGTCTAACAGTATCATACTGCAATCTATAACATGTCAGGAAAAAATGTCTGATATGAAATCGGTATGTAAGGGAATACCAATTAGATATTGTTATGAGGTATTGTGTTAGGCATCGGGTCATAATGTCGCAAGATATTATGCCGCATGGAAAAATCGCGCTGCCAATACAGCGTGAATTCTTCCATGCGGCATGTATTTATTTGCAGGAGCCTCAGCCCCTGCATCCCTGTTACGGGGGCGGCGCCCTAACCCCCAGTAAGGATTCTCAACTCCGGGGAGCTTCAACATGAACTTGCCAAAAGTAGGAAAAAATAAAGTTTCTGGGACCAGCAATCAAACCCGGTCCTAGAAGCAGAGCCTGGGTTCCTTGCTGCAGTGGCTCAGTCCATTGAGCCATGGCAGCTGCTCAGCAAAACCCCGTCTCAGCAGAGGTCTTATCCTCTGCCTGGGATAGTGCGAGTGGTGCAATACCACGTGCAGTGGTATAAGTGGTATTGCACCATTCACTTTCTACTACGGCGCTGTTCTGGGTTAGCTCTAATGTCGTACGCTATTAAGTGTATGACATTATGACCCAGTAGGCCATGATAGAGCATAAAATAATCTATGGAATCTAAATATTCATAGCCGGGAGTTCTATTTTAGGTTACTGTGCCAAGCGGATGTGACAAAAGTGACTCATTGTCAGGGACCCTATATTCAAGTGCATTCTTCATCACATTTGCAATGCTGTGCACCACTTCCTCCTTGCGTAATGCTTGCAGCATCATGTAACAAGTGAGCTAGCACCATTGCAGAGCTGCTGTACCTTCACCATGGGCTCTTTTGTACAAAGTTGGGAGCAGGCAGGAGGCTGGCATCAGGCAGTAAGCTGGCAACTACAGGCCCATCCACCTGAATTTAGTGGAGGTGAAAGTAATGGAGACACTGCTGAAGGAAAGGACCGTGGAATAGTTTGAATCCTGTGGCTTACAGTATCTGTGGCAGCAAGGATTCACTTGGGGGAGCGGTGGGGGGGCTGATGTCAAAGTAACCTATTAGTTTTCTTTTGAGGGGTGATGAGGAATATTAATCAGGGTGGAATGGTGAATGTGGCTTACCTGGATTTTAGTAAGGCCTGTGATACCATTCCACATAGCAGAAGAGTAAAGAAACTGGGCAGACTGGGAGTGTGTACTAAAATGTGTAACTGGGTCGAGGATTTGTTGGGAAGTTGGCATCAGTGGATGGCTGGACACGCTGTTCACCTGGTGTTGGGGGAGTGACCTGTGGTGTGCCACACGGATCAGTACTTTGGCCTGTACTCTTTATTGACATCGCTGGTGATAATAAAGAGGGGTTAGAAGGTAAGATATGCTTTTTTTACAGTTGAGACGAAGATCTAGCACAGAGTAGACACAACTGGGTGGGGGGGTGGAAAACTGAACAGAGCAATGAAGACAGAACTGCATAAGCTTCAGGAGTGGTCCAGTGTGTGTCATTAAAGAGAGAATACTGGTTGGGCAGCTGTGCACAACCAGTGTGTTCTGCCACTGAGGGGTTCTCATTCCCTCTAACCTCGAAAGTGAAGTTTGAGGCGTCAGTGGGAATCAGAACCCCCCTGATTCCCTCTGACCTCGAAAGTGAAGTTTGAGGCATCAGTGGGAATCAGAACCCCCCGAGTTTGCAGAGCACACTGGTTGTGAATAAAGTTGCTCATCCTGTATTTTATTTATTGTATATAGTACTGCTTTAAATGTGCATGCAGCTGTTATGTTGCTTTCAGAATGAAACTGAGGTGTGCAGTCTCTAGGTTTCAGAATGATGTAAAACAAAAGGGTTTAATCACATTCCATGACCTTTGAACTGTGGTACAACAGCGTATTAAAAAGCATGGACTTGTATACAGAACAACAATCTACAATACACTATATATTCATTGTGAATAAATGAGAAATCAAGTGCTTGGTGCATAGAAACCAAGGGGTGGAATACATGTAGGGGGTACTGCAATGGTGAGCCCAAAAGGTAAAAGTGAACTGGGACTGTCATTTCTGATGACCTAAAAGAAGCCAACCAGTGTGACAGAGCAGTTGGGAGTGCCTGTGGGATGTTGCTGTGCACAGGTATCACAACAAGAAGTATGAGGTGTTTACACCACTGTAAAATTAAGTAATTGATGAATCGCAACTAGTGTAGTGTGTCCAGTTCTGGAGGCCACATCTCTGAATGGACATGCACAGGTTACAGGTGGTCTAGAGGGGGGCAACTACAATGGTGCAGTGACATGCAGTTGCCACTAAACTTGCCCTGCATGAGGGAATGCCTACAGGGCATGCGAGTGGTATGTGCACCCCAAGGTTTTACATACAGTACTTGGGGATAAACATCACCACACTATGGAAGAACTTTGTCGAGGCGAACTGCACACCCATCACAGCCTCCATCAGAATGGAAACAGAGATGGACTAAGCCACACCTGTCCCTGAAAGGCAGGGTAGATAATAAGTAATAATAATAATAATAATAACGCTGGTAAGACTGAGGTTTTGGTCGTGGGCCCGGGTCATGGGTCAGGGGGTTGGGGTCCGGTCAGCCCTCTGGCATATTGCTGGGAGGGGATCTGATCCCTACCTCTGAACGGGTGCGTAAGCTTGGAGTGGTACTTGATGACGGGCTGACTCTTTGTCATCAGGTGTCAGCAGTCGTTAAGTCCGCATTTTATCATCTTAGGAACATCGCCAGGGTGAAACACCTTGTTCTGTCCAGCGATTTACCCGTGTTGGTCTATGCCTTCGTGACATCTCGCCTTGACTATTGCAACTCCCTTTACTTGGGGCTTCCTGGGGTTGATATCCGCTGCTTGCAGCTAGTGCAGAACGCTACAGCAAGATTAATGACAGAGGTGACTAGAAGGACACATATTACCCCTGTGCTGCGCGATCTGCACTGGCTGCCTATACAGTGGCAGATTACCTTTAAAGTAGGTCTTTTGACCTTCAAAGCCCTGCACGGACTCGATCCTGACTACTTGAAAGAGCTTCTGATCCCTTACCACCCCGTGCGACAGCTCCGTTCAGCCGACGAGGGGTTGCTAGAGGTTCCGAGGGTTATATTGAAGTCTTCTGAGGCTAGGGCCTTTGGATTTGCGGCCCCAACCCTCTGGAACTCTCTGCCTCGCCGGCTTAGAGAATGCACGACCGTGGAGGCCTTTAAGCGGGATTTTAAGACTCTGTTATGGAACAAGGCTTTTGTGGATTGATGTTGCCATCAACTGTTGTTTTTATATGTATATTTTGATTTTGATTCATTTGTACAGCGCCTTGGCATTTGAAAGGCGCTAAATAAATAAAATGTTATTATTTTTTTATTATTATTTATTTACAAGCACACTGGTTTAGGGGGGAAATGGGTCTCACCTGGCTGCAGGGATACTTACTAGCATATAGCGCTGTGCAAGCAATCAGATGGTTTCTCCCTAAAACCCTCAATACCTCCATGTGGATGAATCTGGAAACAGACCTTTCAGATTCCAAATGGCTGGGGAACCTGCTGAGGAAAGGGGAGACCCAGAGGGCCACCTTCCTCCTGTTATCTGAGAGACAGGCGATGCTTGGCACAGGTGGAAACATCTTGTTCAATGTCCAGCCCCCTTGTGGGAACCACCTGCACAGTACAGCCCCTTATGGGGCAACCTAGATGTGCTAGTGGGGGGACAGACTGTCAGCTGGCACTTTTGGTAGTAGGTGGGCATCTGTACAATAGCAGATCTTTATGCACCGGACTCTGAAGTCATGATGTCCTTCCTGCAAATGCAGGCACAGTATCTACTACCCAAAATAGACTTCTGGAGATTTCTGCAGATCTGGGATGCGGTCAAGACCCTCAGAGCCACAGCATCCATGGGAGATGGGTGGACATGGCTGACCACCCTGCATTAACAAGTCAAAATAAAGGGTGCTGCAGGCAAGGTCGATGGTATGCTTGGGGACTTCCTACCCAATATCACAATTAAGTGTAATGCGCAATGGGAGTAGAACCTACAAACAAACATAACAGACACTGAAGGGTTGCAATAGCTCAAGGATGACCATCTGGTCTACAGGGACTCTAGGAGCCAGCTTATACACCTTAAGGTGCTGCTGAGATGGTACTGTACCCCGGACATACTCCAAAAGATGGGACTAATCCCCCATTCCACATGCTGGAGGTGCCAGGCCCCACAAGCCAACCTGCTGCACATACTATGGCAGTGCCCCATAATGGTGCCCTTCTGGACAAGAGTAATTCAGGACTTCTCCAAGATTCTGCAAACACAGGTCCCTGCTACTCTGACCATTCACCTCTTGGGTAATACCTTGAAGGTGCCAAACTGTTCCAACCAATCCAAAAATGGCTCCTCATGGTACTACTCAAAGCCAAAAGGATTATCCTAATGAGGTGGTACCAAAATCTACCTCACTCACTTCTTCCATGTCATACGGCAGTGGCTAAGTTAGCACTTTTCAAATGGTTGACATACACCACCGCCAACTGCACACAGTATTACAACAAGAAATGGGGACTTTATCTCAGATCACACCTACGTTCTACCCCCACCCCACCACCTGGCAACCCACCCTTCTGACCCAGATGACACTCTTCCTCCACTTTAAGCTTCCAGCTCTTAACTGCTTCACTTCAGTCCTTATAGGCTGAAAGGTCCTATACAGTTTCAGCCCCCCCGGACAGGTCAGCAATGGCTGGTAATATTCAGGAGTTTGCTCAGTTCCCTTCTGTAGAGGTTCAATAAGTAATTGGCCCACGCTGCTTTCAGGCTGATGTATACCTAGGCTGCATACTCCTGTATCAGTTCAGGGCTAGAGGGCATGGATCACCACACCATGGTTAATGCTCTTACTCATTATGGTTTAATATAGGAAGGGGCTAATTATCCCAACGTAGAGTTCTAGTTAGTGTTAAATTCCTTCAGTGCATGCCTGTATTTGCAAACAGTGTATCCTGCAAGCAAAAGTGAAGCATACAACTGTTATCTAACGCATTTGATGCAAAGTAATCTCTGCTTCATGTATGTTCCATTGTTGAAAAATCACAATATAATCTTCTGTGATAAAAAACGGTGCAATGACTGCAACATATAGAATAATGGATGGGGAAGTGTGTGTGTGTTACAAGAACTTAATGGTCGCCCGAGGTGTGGGATACTACATAAACCCCAAGGGGGAAACCCGAGGGGTTTATTAAAGCATCACACACCGAGGGCAACCATTACATTCGAGTAGGACACTTCCCCATCTTTTATTTTCTATAATTGCTGGTCAGCAATTTATTTTGCCACAGTCCATTTGGTATTGCTGTGTCTCACTCATGTGTCAATCACACACACACACTATCTTTGTCTCTTTTTTTTTGGTTTTAAAGCTTTTTTATTTAATCTGGCATTTACCTTTTCACTTGCAGACTTGTAGAGCTGGACATTTGGATTGCAATAGTGATCAGGCTCACCTCAGCCACCTCAGCCTTGGAGTCGTTCTTGGTTCCCGTTGGTAGTAGTTGTCTGCTGCGGGTTCCGAATGGGGTTTGGTATGACTGACCGACTGTTGTCTTCCCAACAAGTAACCTCCTGACTGTATGTTCCCGAAAACTGAGTGCCTGTTTGGTATAATTTGCTGACAGAATCATTTGCCCGACCAGTATTAAACACACTGACAAGACACTGCTAGTGATGCTAGCGATTCGGAAATATAGTTTCCGTGACGGAAAACAAGGATTCATTTCTGCAGCACACCGGACAGTACTTTCCATAATGCACACATAATGAACTGCAACATTACATACTTGTGCAGCATATCTTTACTGTTGCAGCGTACTGAACAGTAGTACTCAAAATTTCATTCAGATACTGGGACACTCATATTGCCTTCCCCTTAATAATTATAGTAAGCTTGCTAGGTTAGTGGCGAGATAGGGATTAGTGAGGGCCGGGCTTTATATATATATATATTTTTTTTAAGACTATCTGGGCTTTCTGTTGAGGAGCACGCTTTTTCTTGTGGCCATTGATAGTGGTATTTGCACTGAAGAAGGCATTTGGTCCCGGACTAGAACAGAGCAAGAACCGTAAGAGCACTTGGAGCCACAGCAGAAAGCTGAGATCTTACAGGCAGTCAGAGTGAGGGAAGTAGCTGCTGTTTCACTGGAGAGCTCCAATTGACTTAGGAACTTGAAGCTGGGAGCCTTGGAAACTTTAGTACTGGGAGCTGGGTCACCTAGCTTCCCATTTTAAACTGTGATTTGGAATATATGCTTGTGAGCACAGGATGGTTTTCTATAATGCAGGAAGATCTGATTTATTCAATAAATAAATAAAAAATAAGATCTACAACGGTGGGAGAGGGTGGTGAGAGCCCCTTGCTGTGTGTATGGGTGTGAGCACTAATGCTTGGATTGCTGCTTGCTATTTCGTTGACCAGTAGAGGAACTCTCGTCTTTCTGTTTTACCTGGATGTGAAGTGGTGAGGGCATTTTTGTCGGCGAACTAACCTAGTCGGGAACTCAATGTCGGGAAATAGTTTGTTGGCGAGTTACATGTCGGGCAGCGGTACGTTTCCCTCCAAATGGCATAATCAACCAGATAGATTTTTTGTAGATGGTGAGCAGGTTGAAAGAATAAAAAATAATGATGACTCTCAGTCTGGCGGCTCCTCAGTACTTGGGAACTGTTTACCCTGCCCAGTAATACAGCAACAGCCAATCAGGGAGCAGCTATTTTTTGAGTGACTCAGCGCATGCTCACCATTGTAACCCATGGGTTATAATGCCAAAATATAACTCAGTCATATATAAAAAATTGCTGATCAGTTTTCATAAAATAATTAAGACCAGATATTAAAGTATCTCATTATATATACTCTGGAGGTAACTAGGGATATGGCATGATATGATAGGGACTTTCAGATACCTCACAGGTATAAATAAGGTTCAAGAGGGAATCATACTCAGATGAAAAGGTGTCCAAAAACAAGGAATAATGATATGAAACTGGGGGAGGGAAGACCTAGGCGAAATGTGTGAAAGTCCTTCTCTAGGGCAGTGAATGCACTGGACATCCTCAAAGCAGAGGTGGTAGGGTCTGAAATGTCACTGGCATTCATGAATGCATAAGATATGCATAATGGAATGTTGGTGCGTGGAAGAGGTGATAAAGCTGGCAAACAGGTAGGGTCTGCTGCATTAGAGTAGGTAGGGCAAACAGGTAGGGTCTGCTGCATTAGAGTAGGTAGGGCAAACAGGTAGGGTCTGCTGCATTAGAGTAGGTAGGGAAAACAGGTAGGGTCTGCTGCATTAGAGTAGGTAGGGCAAACAGGTAGGGTCTGCTGCATTAGAGTAGGTAGGGCAAACAGGTAGGGTCTGCTGCATTAGAGTAGGTAGGGCAAACAGGCTGTCTAGGTGGGGAAAGACGTCCTTATCTGCCAAGAACTGATATACAGTGTATAGTAGAGCATTGCTCTGCATAGAATTCCATCCCTTTCAAAATGTTGTTGTACCACACTTCAAAGGTCATGGAATGTAATTGTACCCTTCTATGGTACAACAGCATTCTGGAACCTCTAGAGACTGCACACGACAGTGTCATTCTGAAAGCCAAAGAACTACAATGTGCACATTTCACATAACTGTAACATGACCTATTGTTACAGGACATTGATCCCTTGCTTGTATTTATGTATTTATATATCTTGTATAATGCCCGTCTTGTTTGTTGTATCTTGCACTGTGTGCTTGTATTATTATTTGTCCACTCCTGTATGTTGCCTGATTGTACTGGATTCTGTACTTGCTTATGTATGATTCACTGCTGTTGTTCACTGTATTTTACCATTGATTGTGCCAGTCTCTGCCCGGGCCATGTCTGAAAAAAGGTCCTTGGGCCAGTGCACCAACCCAGTTAACAAATGAACAAATGAATAAATACTATACACTATAAAAATTCAGGATAAACAACTTTATTGGCAGCCACTGTATTATGCCACCTTATGATTCTGATTGCCATGGATCTCTCGAGTCAGTGCGGATGCGCAGACTCTTGTTGCCATCTTGGACATGGCACACTTTTCCGCCGTGAGCTCCGTCTTCTTGCAGAACTTCCTCACAGGAACTGGGTTAGTAACTGGCTGGGGGATAGAAAGCAGAGGATGGTGTTTAATGATATCCAATCCGAGAAAAGGGAAGTGACTAGTGGGGTACCTCAGTGATCAGTCCTGGGACTGGTCCTTTTCAGTGTCTTCATTAGTGACGTTGCAGAAGGGCTGGAAGGATGACACCAAGATCTGCAATAGGGTAAACACTCCAGAAGGGGTGGAGAAAATGAGGATGTACCTATAAAAGCTGGAAAAATAGTCCAAAGTGTGACAACTGAGATTCAGTGTGAAGAAGTGCAAGATCATGCACCTTGGGTGCAGAATCCCTGCAGAGAGCTACAGGATTAGACTTGGAGATTATCTTCTTGAATTACCTAACAGTGGCTAAACTATGTACAAAGGCTATAGGGAGAGAGTCAGGGGCATGCTGGGGTGTACTGAGGGGTATCATAAGCAGAAGAAGGGAGGTGGTGATACTACTGTGCAGAATGCTGGTGAGGTCTCATCTGGAATACTGTGTGCAGTTCTGGAGCCGGATCTTCGTAAAGATGTAGACAGGGTGGATGCAGTTCAGAGAAGGACAACTATGATGGTACAGGGCTTGCACCACAAGACATGAGAAAATATTGAGGAACCTCAATATGTATTCGCTGGAGGAGTAAAGACAAAGTGGAGATATGATAGAGACCTTCAAGTATCTTACAAGCATAAATAAGGTGCAAGTGGGTGACATCTTTCAGAACAGGTACAAGAACAAGGGGGGCACAATATGAGATTGGAGGGGGGCAGGATATGGGGAAACATGAGGAGGTTCTTCTCTGAAAGGGTGTTGGATACATAAAATGGCCTGCCCCAAGAGATGGTGAGAGCAAACACAGTAGAGGGATTTAAGCATGCTTGGGATAGACATTAAGGAACCCTAGAGGTGGGAAGGAGAAGGCTGAGATAACACCCTAAATGGGGTCACCAGCCACTGTTACAAGTAAGGAAAAAGAGCAGACTAGATGAGGCTAGTGGTCCTTATCTGCCATCAATTTTCTATGTTTCTAACTTTCCCCCATGAGCTTCTTGCTCTGCGTGAACAGTGTGAATAGCTTTATGCTGCCATGTTGGCTCTGACCAGAGTTTGTTTCTTTTTGGAACAGCCACTATGTTCTTGCTCTGTTCCTTTCAGGAAATCTAGAATTGCATGGGGGGGGGGGGCTATTGAAATTAGAGTGGAATATGCTACTTTTGTGCTTAAGTGCAGTTTGATTTTCTTAACATTTCTGAACTGACAGATCTTTGGTGTCTCATCTGACTTGTCATGTCTCAACTCAGTTCCTAGTGCGCATGCATATCTCACAGATACCACCATCACAACTGGTACTAATTTGCCTCACAGGTCTGTGAACACTGAGTTGTATGTCTGAATTGCACTACTGCCAGTTTCTCGTTGAGAAACCTTGAGCAAGTCACTTAACATACCTGCCTCCTTCCTTCCTTGCTTCCTTCCTTCCTTGCCTCCCTCCCTCCCTCCCAGCATTCCTTCTGCTTGCTGCCAACTATTCATGGATTGTAAAGTACTGTAGGATACAGCGTGTATGAAAAGTGCTATATAAAACTAAACTCAATTCTTTTTCTTCTAAAGGGTGCAGAACAGGAAGTCCCAGGATGGGCATCACCGAGGTAGGGTGGAGAGCTGGAACAAGAATGGCTCTCAGTCCCCAGTTAAACACGAAAAGCACAGCAGACACACTTCTGACAGGAGGAAGAGTACATCCCACAGCTCGCAGCAAGGGAGCAGCTCCCGGAGTTCCAGCAGGTCACCATCATGCTCCCATTCCAGCTCCTATGACAGAAGAGCCATGCGAAGCAAAACTCATTCACCATCCCCAAGGAGAACCATCAGCAGGTAAAGAATTGATAGGCTTCCCCCAGACAGGCTGCACCCTTCCTAGACAGGCCAACTCTACTCTGTTTGCTAGCAAGGTTCACCTGTGCCCATTCTTCAGTCACAAGAATGGGCAGACTCAATAGTGCCATCACCAGTGTTGGAAAGGCATTGCAGTTCTCAGGTTCCAATCCCACTATAGCCAGTGGCTTATTGTATTGTATGAGATGGTGCTTCTCAGGTGGCATATGCAATGTGTGAAAAAAACAGTGCTCCACCCATGAGGTGCAGTCAGCATCTCTCCCCACAAGAGGCTAAGCACATGCCCTCTATGTTATACTGAGCTGCCACTTCTCCCAGTGTCATGCCTCAGAAGCATTGTTACTGCAGATGTTTCTAATGGTCCAATGTAACTTAGTCCCATGTGGCAGATGTGTCCAAACTTGGATGCATGCTGCTGGAAACCACGTCCGATTGTTGCAGTCCCAGGGCGGTTTTGAAAGTGGCTTCTGCGGCATCACGCTGGATGGTGGATGCAGCAGGGACTGCAGACATCTGAATGTCCCTGTATTCAGGACTTTGAAAATCTGGAACCTGAAGTCCAAGAGTTTAGGTATGTTGACACCAAGCTAAAGCACAGAGGCAGCCTGGATCAGTCCTCTGCATCTACAGCCACAGTAAAGATAATGACTGGATCCAAGTAATAGGAGGAACACACACCATCAAATAAAGGAAACCCAAGGTCTAATAATATCATAGTTAGGGAACTAAATCTACTCCTAAACCTTCTTCATTATTTGCTTCCTCATCTTCCTCATGATCCAGATTTTAATTATCTGTACTGCTCCACTTTTGGAGAAGACTTCAGATTACCAAGAAGGTAATACTGATTCATTGTAGACTTAAGGTGCAGTAGAACTGTTAAAGTAGTTTTCAGGACTTCAGTGTAGTTGTGGACATGATGCAGGAGGAGACGTGCAGAGAGTATTGCTAGTGTCAAAGTAGTCAGTCAGAATGGTGCTAGCTGCAGCCACTGACCCTGTGCAGGTTGTAGTCCCAGAAGATGCTGCATGGAGTTGTTTGGAATGGAAAGGTACATCTTACAGATTGGATGGGTTCAGCATGGGCTTCCTTCCTTCCGAGTATCATGCCCGTTTCCTTCAACACTGGGACACATACTGCTTCTGTGAATACTTGTCTAGTGTTACACATATAATGTGTACACAATGGCAACTGAGTACAAGAATAAGGTGGTACCTTGAGGGAAAACGTTAGGCAGCACTTCTACTACCAGAAGGTGGTGAGCTTCTGGAACAGTCTATTAAGAGAGACAGTGGTTATGAAGACAGGCCTTCAAGGTAAGCCTGGATACATTTCTGATTACAAAGGGAACAGGGCCCCATGTTTACTGCAATTTTGCGATTGCAACCACTGCAACAGATCCTGCTGCAGTAACGAGCTTCTGTCACAGTAACAGCATGTTTGGTACAGTAAAAAGGGCCCTCATTACCAGAAACTCAAACTAAACTGCTAAAGTGACTGTAGGCAAGGCTAAAATGTCATTAATGTGAGTTTGCTGGTAGTTCCTTTACATACTGTATCTCGCCCATGAGGCCGGGTCGCATTGCAGAGGTCAGTATCCCTTTACATACTGTATCTCCCCCGTGAGGCCGGGTCGCGTTGTAGTGGTCAGTATCCTTTTACATACTGTATCTCCCCCGTGAGGCCGGCTCGCATTGCAGTGGTCAGTATCCCTTTACATACTGTATCTCCCCCGTGAGGCCGGCTCGCATTGCAGTGGTCAGTATCCCTTTACATACTGTATCTCGCCCGTGAGGCTGGCTCGCATTGCAGTGGTCAGTATCCCTTTATATACTGTATCTCGCCCGTGAGGCTGGGTCGCATTGCAGTGGTCAGTATCCCTTTACATACTGTATCTCCCCCGTGAGGCTGGGTCGCATTGCAGTGGTCAGTATCCTTTACATACTGTATCTCCCTGTGAGGCTGGGTCGCATTGCAGTGGTCAGTATCCTTTACATACTGTATCTCCCGTGAGGCTGGGTCGCATTGCAGTGGTCAGTATCCCTTTACATACTGTATCTCCCCCGTGAGGCCGGGTCGCATTGCAGTGGTCAGTATCCCTTTGCATACTGTATCTCCCCCGTGAGGCCGGGCCGCATTGCAGTGGTCAGTATCCCTTTGCATACTGTATCTCCCCCGTGAGGCCGGGTCGCATTGCAGTGGTCAGTATCCCTTTACATACTGTATCTCCCCCGTGAGGCCGGGTCGCATTGCAGTGGTCAGTATCCCTTTACATACTGTATCTCCCGTGAGGCCGGGTCGCATTGCAGTGGTCAGTATCCTTTACATACTGTATCTCCCCCGTGAGGCCGGGCCGCATTGCAGTGGTCAGTATCCCTTTACATACTGTATCTCCCCCGTGAGGCCGGGTCGCATTGCAGTGGTCAGTATCCCTTTACATACTGTATCTCCCCCGTGAGGCTGGGTCGCATTGCAGTGGTCAGTATCCCTTTACATACTGTATCTCCCCCGTGAGGCTGGGCCGCATTGCAGTGGTCAGTATCCCTTTACATACTGTATCTCCGCGGAGGCTGGGCGCATTGCAGTGGTCAGTATCCCTTTACATACTGTATCCCCGTGAGGCTGGGCGCATTGCAGTGGTCAGTATCCCTTTATATACTGTATCTCCCCTGAGGCTGGGCGCATTGCAGTGGTCAGTATCCCTTACATACTGTATCTCCCGTGAGGCTGGGTCGCATTGCAGTGGTCAGTATCCCTTACATACTGTATCTCCGTGAGGCTGGGCCGCATTGCAGTGGTCAGTATCCCTTACATACTGTATCTCCCGTGAGGCTGGGCGCATTGCAGTGGTCAGTATCCCTTTACATACTATATCTCCCGTGAGGCTGGGTCGCATTGCAGTGGTCAGTATCCCTTACATACTGTATCTCCCCGTGAGGCTGGGTTGCATTGCAGTGGTCAGTATCCCTTTACATACTGTATCTCCCGTGAGGCTGGGTCGCATTGCAGTGGTCAGTATCCCTTACATACTGTATCTCCCGTGAGGCCGGGTCGCATTGCAGTGGTCAGTATCCCTTACATACTGTATCTCCCGTGAGGCCGGGTCGCATTGCAGTGGTCAGTATCCCTTTACATACTATATCTCCCCCGTGAGGCTGGGTCGCATTGCAGTGGTCAGTATCCCTTTACATACTGTATCTCCCCCGTGAGGCTGGGCCGCATTGCAGTGGTCAGTATCCCTTTACATACTGTATCTCCCCCGTGAGGCTGGGTCGCATTGCAGTGGTCAGTATCCCTTTACATACTATATCTCCCCCGTGAGGCTGGGTCGCATTGCAGTGGTCAGTATCCCTTTACATACTGTATCTCCCCCGTGAGGCCGGGTCGCATTGCAGTGGTCAGTATCCCTTTACATACTGTATCTCCCCCGTGAGGCTGGGTCGCATTGCAGTGGTCAGTATCCCTTACATACTATATCTCCCCCGTGAGGCTGGGCGCATTGCAGTGTTCAGTATCCCTTTACATACTGTATCTCCCCCGTGAGGCTGGGTCGCATTGCAGTGTTCAGTATCCCTTTACATACTGTATCTCCCCCGTGAGGCTGGGCCGCATTGCAGTGGTCAGTATCCCTTTACATACTGTATCTCCCCCGTGAGGCCGGGTCGCATTGCAGTGGTCAGTATCCCTTTACATACTATATCTCCCCCGTGAGGCGTGGTCGCATTGCAGTGGTCAGTATCCCTTTACATACTGTATCTCCCCGTGAGGCTGGGTCGCATTGCAGTGTTCAGTATCCCTTACATACTGTATCTCCCCGTGAGGCTCGGTCGCATTGCAGTGGTCAGTATCCCTTGCATACTGTATCTCCCTCGTGAGGCTGGGTCGCATTGCAGTGGTCAGTATCCTTTACATACTGTATCTCCCCGTGAGGCCGGGTCGCATTGCAGTGGTCAGTATCCCTTTACATACTATATCTCCCCGTGAGGCCGGGTCGCATTGCAGTGGCGCATCCCTTTACATACTGTATCTCCCCGTGAGGCTGGGTCGCATTGCAGTGGTCAGTATCCTTTACATACTGTATCTCCCCGTGAGGCTGGGCCACATTGCAGTGGTCAGTATCCCTTACATACTGTATCTCCCCGTGAGGCTGGGTCGCATTGCAGTGTTCAGTATCCCTTTACATACTGTATCTCCCCCGTGAGGCTGGGTCACATTGCAGTGGTCAGTATCCCTTTACATACTGTATCTCCCCCGTGAGGCCGGGTCGCATTGCAGTGGTCAGTATCCCTTTACATACTGTATCTCCCCCATGAGGCTGGGTCACATTGCAGTGGTCAGTAGGGCAACCCCTTTCCGAACCACTGGCACTCAGCTCTAAACAGCTGCTCATCGTGGCCCTCTACAGAGACTGAGGAATCCTGAGGAAGTCTGTTCATGAAAAAGAATGCATGGGATAGGCATAAGGGAATCTTGGGGAATGGGAAGGGGGGGATGGGCTGGAGATCATATAGGACCTGTAGGTTCCACCCTCAGAATGCGCCAGCATTAGGGCGCAAAGTCACTATGACTCCAAACGACAACTTTGCCGTCCACTCTTTTTGCGGGGGGCTGTGCCCCCACCACCCTCTTAACTCTAGAGCGCCTAACTCTGGGGGCGGGGCAGACCTCGGGGAGGGTGGCAAAGTCGGTTTTGGCGCCAGTGACCTCGGCACTCAAGCAATGCAGTGTGATCGGTTGGATACTACAGGCAGGGAAAAATGGGCAGACTGGGTGGGCCAGGCACCTTATCTACTGGCAAGTTCTATGTTTATGTGTTTCCCAAAAAAAATAATTAAAAACGTGGTTCTATTTGTAAATTGCCCAACTGTAGAATGAAATAGTATTAGTAATTATTGCAAAAACACAAAATGGGAGGCTTTGTGGACCTGTGTCTAATGTAAAATGGCCCAGCTGTTCTCTAGCCTCACAGTAAATCCTTACAGGATGGGAGAGAAAAAGTTGCTGAAGCGGCAGTGATGTAAATTTCACCACGACTCGCAGGAGGGAGCCACTGGAAAGGCATTACAGCACAAACCTGTACCACCAGGCTTCAAACAAGTGGGAGGGAGCCATTGGAATAACACTGCTTCACCATTGGGCACTTGTGGTCACCAAGCAAGTGAACAATGGGGGGGAGGCATCTGCAGGAGTGTCTCTACAGTAAACCAGCAACTGGCAGGCTGGAGGGAGCCTTGGGAGTCTAAAACAGATTGCAGTGAAAAATAACCCTTCAAGTCCCCCGCGCCATACCTCAAATCCAAACAACGGTGCATAGCCGCTTTGCATTGCCTTCCTGCACACCTGCCAAACTGCCCTGGGCTGCCTTTTCTGTACAGTCTTTCAAGACAACTAGATTTCATTCTGGGGCTAATTTGAGGTACCTCAGACTGTAGAGCCTATCACAGAGTTGCCACTGAATCGCTGCATAACTGCTCCTAGTCTGGTTGTGGCAAGCATGGGATCCCTGCTGTGGAATGTATAGGTCAACACTGCCACAGTGTATTCAGGGCCTTGCAGAGGAATCTCGGGAAGCCTTGGGGAGATGAATGAGAATCCCTATCAATTAGTACATTCTTTGCACAATGGTACTTATCTGCTTTAGAAGCAGGGTGTGGGGGTGAACCTAATTTTCCTAGCGTCACTTATAGTCCTGTTATATCACTTTGCACACAAGCAAGTTACTTCTATAACAAAGCAGATAAAGGGCACATCTGATGAGATGGTGCAGTGGTGATGGTGGTGGGGGGGTGGAACTACTGTAGATGGACCACTTGCTTTTTTTCTGTCTCTGATCCTGTATTCCTACTGTATGTTATTGTATATACTGATGTAACTTAGTACAGTGCTCCCTTGCTATAATGAACAGAATGGGAGCCATGTCATGTGTTCATTATATCTCCTTGTTTGTTACATAAAAGGGACACCTGTATACAGCACTATCAACCAGTGCACATATCGCACTTACACTTCAGACACATTATATATGTGGTAATGTATAGCATGTGATATAATTAATGTCATATTAATGTATCATATTAACATAAAAACATAGACAATGACAGCAGAAAAAGACCAGTGGTCCATCTGGTCTGCCTGAATTCCCTATTTAGTCCTGGCACTTACTGTCCCTCCAAGATCCTAGCCCCCCCCATCCAACCCCCTTCTCTGCCCCGTGTCTGCTGCCTCGAGCCCTCACTATACTTTTCATTCTGTCCCAACTGTGCTTGAAACCACCAATGGTTTTAACACCCATCACTTCAGCTGGAAGACTGTTCCATGGCTTCACCACCCATTCTGTAAAATAATACTTCCTCATGTCTCTTCTGAACCTTTTTCCTGTCAGTTTCCACTCATGCCCACGTGACCGCAAACTGGTATTCGAGCTAAATAGTTCCTCAAAGTTCAATATGTTAATTCCCTTCAGGAACGTGACGGTTTCTATCATAACTCCCCTCTTCTCCAGCAGGTTCTGGTTTCCAGCAAGTACATGTTCAGTGCCTTGAGGCGCTTTTTGTTACCCTGCCCTACACTTTCTCCAGACCATCCCTATCCTTCCTGAGGTGAGGGCTTCAGAGCTGGGCACAGTACTGCAGGTGTGTTCTCACCAAGGATCTATATAGAGAAAGTATTACCTCTTCCCTCCTGCTATCAATACCCCTCCCAATACATCCTAGCATCCTACTCACTTTGCTATATGCCTCACCGCACTGACTTGATTGTTTGAGAGAATCACTGATGATAACTCCAAGGTTCGTTCCTCAGCCGTTGTGTTAAATTTCACTCCACCCATCCAGTACTCTGTCCTGGGTTCTTATTCCCTAGGTGCATTACCTTGCACTTTTTGGCATAGAATTTCAACTGCTAAATCGTAGACCATCCCTCTAGCCTTTTGCAAGTCACTTTGCGTTTTCTCAATTCCCTCATTGCTATCCCGCGGAGCTTAGTGTCATCTGTGAAGAGACGTAGCCTGCCCCAGATCCCCTCACCAATATCGCTGATGAACATATTGAAGAGGACAGGGCCAAGCACAGATCCCGGTTGTCCCACTTGTGACTTCCCTCTCTTCAGATTTAACCCCACCAACCACAATCCTCTGCTGCCTCCCCTTTAGCCAGTTATATACCCAGTTTACTATAACCTTAGCTGCACCCAGGTCCTCCATCTTCTTCAGCAAGCATCTGTGAGGCACTGAGTCAAAAGCATTGCTGAAGCCAAAGTACAGCAAATCCAGACCACATCATGGCCCCTATCCAATTCCCTCATCACCCAGTCAAAGAAAACTATCAGGTTAATGTGACAGGACCTCCCTGTCATGAATCCATGCTGATTCCTATCCTGGAGACCATTGCTATCCAAGTAGTCCACAAGGTTCTCTTTGACCAGTGACTCCATCATCTTCCCTACAATAGAGGTAAGACTGACAGGCCTGTAGTTTCCTGCTTGTTCCTTGTCCTCCCTTATGGAGTGGAACTACGTCTGTCACCCTCCAGTCCTTCGGAACTATCCCTCCCCATACTTAGTGAGCTGTTGAATATACCCACCAGAGGGTCAGCCTGTACCACTGCCAGCTCCCTGAGTAACTTCAGAGGCAACCCATCTGGTCCCAGGGCCTTATCTTTCTATAGGGCTGCAAGTCCCTTCTGGACCCTTTCACTGGTAAATATTGGCTGCCTTATCTCCGGGATCACCTTAGTGGTCACTTTGATGCCACTCTCTGGTAAGGGACCACCATCCTCCCTAGTGAAAACTGAACAAATGTAATCATTAAGGATGGTGTCCTTTTGCCTGTCCTCCTCTGTCAGCTTACTCCCTCAGTTAGTCTTATGATAATCCCCCTCCTTTCTTCCTTTTTTCCCCTATCAGAAGAACTGTTTTTACTCCATTCCTGACCCCTCCACAATATTCAGCACTGTGTCTGCTTTTGCCTCCCTAACCTCTCTCTTTGTCTCCCTATTTTTCAGTATGCATTCTCACCATTCTTCTTCCCTCTGCTTTTCTTTATGCTTGTAGAAAGACATTTCCCTTACTGCTTCCTTGACTCTTGCTGAGAACCATAACAGTCTCTTAAACCTGTTCTTTTTGGTTGCCTTTCTTATCCATAACTTAAATGCCACAAGAACAGCTCCCTTAATTGCCCCCATCTCTTTTCCACCCCCCATGTTGTCTACCCCAACTCATTTTTCTCTGACCAGCTCGCTCAGCCTGTTGAAGTTTGGCATTCTAAAATTAAAGACTTCAGCTCTTGACTGGGGTTTGCTGGACCCAACAGCTAGTTCAAATCAAATGGAATTATGGTCGCTGTTCCCCAGTGGCTCCCCTATTCTCACAACTTCATCAGTCTCCGAGTTGGTGAGCACCACATCAAGGATTGCAGTCTGTCTGGTGGGTTCCTTAACTAGCTGCATCACTAGACAGTCCTGAAAGGCATCCAGCAAGGCCTGACTTCTGGTGCTCCTAGTGATTGGAATTAACATAGTAACAACTTAAAAAACTTAAAGGGGCTTGTTCTCCATATGTGTTTCTATCCCATACTTCTTGACTGACTAACCTTTCTGAAATGGGCTGATTTCTGCATGTGGTCCTTAGCTGTTTTCTCTCACTATTTTCTTTAACCTTCCCACTCAGCTGATCAGAAACTGATCATCCACTGTTTTAAAAATCACAGTTTAAAAATAAAATAAAGACTTGCTTGGCTCACTCTTACTCATATGTGAGATCGGGTCTCAACTGGTTTGTCCCCTGCTGCTGATTGAATTTAAGAATTATTTCACCCGCTGTTAAGAAACAAACTCTAGTTAGAGCCAATACAGCTGCAATGTGATTGGTAGTGATGTAGCTGAAAAAAAGTGAGAGGCTGCTTTACCCCACCTCATGAACCCCATAGGTGAAAGTCTTCAAATCCCTACCAAAATGTGATTCCACACCACCTAAACGTCATTCTGTGCAAAAGGTGGGGAAACACATTATGGCTAAGATTTGAAAAACGACAGCTGTCTTGTTCATGAGGTGTTGTGAAACATGGCTATGTTGAAAATTTGGGTCAAAATATTGAAAACTACTGAAGTTATGAGCGAGCATAGAAAAATTTCAATGTGCACTGGTAACTTTGTCATCTTTACATATTCTGACACCAAATTTTCAACGTAGCCTTTTTATGACCTTAGCTAATAAACAAGGGCAGTGAAAATGTTCTAATTCCATCCAAAAGGTGATTTTATAATGCAAGCATGAAATCACATTTTGGGCCTGATCTGCATATTTCCAGCACCATTGGCCATGAGGTGGGATCCCAAAAAGGCCATGTTGAAAATGTGGGGCCAAAATATTCAAAACGAACAAAGTTATGCATCAAAGTTCAGAACCCCACTGAAATACATTGAACTGCACTTACCTTAGTTTCTCGCATTGCAGTCGGCAGTTCCAGCAGCAAGACGTGTCTTTGGAGAGTGGATTTTTGCCATGGGACCTGTTCAGGTGAGTGAGGGTGTGTGGGGGGTGTCAGGTGGTGACTGCTGAGTGAGAGGTCGGGGTGGGGTGGGGTCAGATTGGTGAGGAACCATTTTCTTATTTACAGGTTAAAAGAATCATCGGGAACTTTTTTTTTACGGGTGACATTGGCACAATACTAGGATGGCAACCGGATGGTGGTGGGGGCCACTAGACAAAAGGGAAGCAGCAGAACAATAGGTGGATGGGATATCCCTTGAGAAGGGTAATAGCTGTTGAGTGCCTACAAAAAGGGCGACACAGTAGCATCGCCTGTTCTGAGGGCTAGTGGATGGGGGGGTGAATGTGGGTTATAGTGACATCCTGTCGCTATATGTATACGCACGCGGGGGGAGCGAGCATGCTGTGTGATGGGCGGAAGGGGAGAGAGGTTTTCTGGGGTGTAGCGTGATGGTGGGTTGCCAAGCAGGCCGTGTGGCGTGGGGGGTTCATGGGAAGCTATGGTTGGGAGGGTGCTGGGTTCGGGGCTGGGCATTGGGATTTTTGCGCCAGTCCAATTTTTTTATTTTTATTTTTTTTTTCACTACCCCCGACACTTGTACCCCCTGGAGTTGAGAATCTTTAGTAGAAGGTTCAGGTGGTAAACCCCAGTGAGAGGGTGTAAGTCACAGCCCCATAAACAAAAAAAATTGAAATTCAGCACCCTTGTTCCATGTACGGAGTGTACATTGGTGAAATTAATTTTGCTGATGTACATTTACCCTAACGGCGATCACCTTTCTGCAGTCGCTGTTATCACATCAATCCGGTGGACGGCAATCAGAGGGTGGTGGGGCCACTAGACACCAGAGAAACAACAGAACATTATGGGAACAGTGATCAGAGGGTGGGGGGTGCCACTAGACACCAGGGAAACAATTCATCATTACCGGGATGGCAATCAGAGGGTGGGGGGTGCCACCAGATACAAGGGAAACAGTACAACAATACGGGGATGGCAGTCATAAGGCGGGGTAGCCACTAGACACCAGGGAACAGTACTTAATGGGGACGTGTTTGGAGGGTGGAGGGTACAAGTAGACACCAGGGAAACAATAGAACATTACAGGGACAGGGATCAGAAGGTGGGGGAGGGCACCACCAGACACCAGAGAAACAGTACAACAATAGGGAGATGGTTATCAGAGGGTGAGAGTGACACTAGACACCAGGGAAACAGTACAACAATATGGGGATGGTAATCAGAGGGTGGGAGGCACCACTAGACACCAGGGAAACAGTACGACAATATGGGGATGGAGATCAGAGGGTGAGAGTGACACTAGACACCAGGGAAACAGTACAACAATACAGGGATGGCAGTTGGAGGGTTGGAGGTGCTACTAGACACCAGGGAAACAGTATGACAATATGGGGATGGTGATCAGAGAGTGGGGGGCACCACTAGACAGCAGGGAAACAGTACAACAGTATGGGGATGGTGATCAAGGGGTGAGAGTGACACTAGACACCAGGGAAAAAGTACAACAATACAGGGATGGCAATTGGCGGGTGGGAGGTACCACTAGACACCAGGGAAACAGTACGACAATATGGGGATGGTGATCAGAGGGTGGGGGCTACTAGACAGCAAGGAAACAATACCTAATGAGGACGGTGATTGGGGGGGGCACCACCAGACACCAGGGAAACAATAGAACATTATGGGGTCTGTGATCAGAGAGTGGAGAGCACCACTAGACTCCGAGGAAACAATATGACAATACAGGGATAGTGATTTGAGAGCATAGGGTCACTAGACACCAGGGAAGCAATACCTAACAGGGACAGCGATCGGAGGGTGGGAGCACCACTAGACACCAGGGAAAAATAGAACATTATGGGGACAGTGATCAGAGGTGGGGGGGTGCCACTAGACACCAGGGAAACAGTACAACAATACGGGGATGGCAATCAGAGGGTGTGAGGTGCCACTAGACACCAGGAAAACAGTACAACAATATGGGGATGGTGATCACTGGGTAGCAGCACCACTAGACACCAGGGAAACAGTACAACAATATGGGGATGGTGATCACTGGGTAGCAGCACCACTAGACACCAGGGAAACAGTACAACAATGTGGGGATGGTGATCACTGGGTAGCAGCACCACAAGACACCAGGAAAACAGTACAACAATGTGGGGATGGTGATCAGTGGGTAGTGGCACCACTACACACTAGGGAAACAGTACAACAATATGGGGATGGTGATCACTGGGTAGCAGCACCACTGGACACCAGGGAAACAGTACAACAATGTGGGGATGGTGATCACTGGGTAGCAGCACCACTGGACACCAGGGAAACAGTACAACAATGTGGGGATGGTGATCACTGGGTAGCAGCACCACTGGACACCAGGGAAACAGTACAACAATGTGGGGATGGTGATCACTGGGTAGCAGCACCACTAGACACCAGGGAAACAGTACAACAATGTGGGGATGGTGATCAGTGGGTAGCAGCACCACTAGACACCAGGGAAACAGTACAATATGGGGATGGTGATCACTGGGTAGCAGCACCACTAGACACCAGGGAAACAGTACAACAATATGGGGATGGTGATCACTGGGTAGTGGCACCACTACACACTAGGGAAACAGTACAACAATATGGGGATGGTGATCACTGGGTAGCAGCACCACTAGACACCAGGGAAACAGTACAACAATGTGGGGATGGTGATCAGTGGGAGCACCACTAGACACCAGGGAAACAGTACAACAATGTGGGGATGGTGATCAGTGGGTAGCAGCACCACTAGACACCAGGGAAACGGTACAATATGGGGATGGTGATCACTGGGTAGCAGCACCACTAGACACCAGGGAAACAGTACAACAATATGGGGATGGTGATCAGTGGGTGGCGGCACCACTACACACTAGGGAAACAGTACAACAATATGGGGACAGTGATCGGAGGGTGGCGATGCCACTAGACGCTAGGAAAAGAGTAGAATATTAGGATGGTGAACAGAGGGTGGCGGCCACCTCTGGACACCAGGGGAACAGTACAACAATAGGGAGATGGTGATCAGAGGGTGCGAGGCACCACTAGACACAAGGGAAATGGTACACAATACAGGGATGACAGTTGGCGGGCATAGGGCCACTAGACACCAGAGAAACAGTATGACAATATGGGGACGGTGATCAGAGGGTGGGGGGCTACTAGACACCAGGGAAACAATACCCTAATGGGGACAGCGGTTCAAGGGTAGGGGGGCACCACTAGACACCAAGGAAACAGTACAACAATATGTGAATGGCCATCAGAGGGTGGGGGGCTACTAGACACCAGGGAAACAATACCCTAATGGGGACAGCGGTTCAAGGGTAGGGGGGCACCACTAGACACCAAGGAAACAGTACAACAATATGTGAATGGCCATCAGAGGGTGGGGGGCTACTAGACACCAGGGAAACAATACCTAATGGGACAGCGGTTCAAGGGTAGGGGGCACCACTAGACACCAAGGAAACAGTACAACAATATGTGAATGGCCATCAGAGGGTGGGGGGCTACTAGACACCAGGGAAACAATACCTAATGAGGACAGCAGTTGAAGGGTGGGGGGCACCACTTGACACCAGGGAAACAGTACAACAATAATGGGACAGCAATCGGAGGGCGAAGGTGTGACACAAGACACCAGGAAAAGAGTACTAGAGAGTGGGGATGGTAATCAGAGGGTGGGGGATGGCACTAGACACCAGGGAAGCAATACAACAATAAGGGGATGATAATTGGAGGGTGAGAGTGTGCCACTAGACACCAGGGAAACAGTACTAGAGAGCGGGGACAGCAATTGGAGGGTGGGTGTGCCACTAGACACAAGGAAAACATTATTACATGTATAAGGGGAGGAAAAGTGCTCGCTCTGAACCCAGAAGTGAACCAGAAGTGAGCTCAGTACAGGAAAATAGGTCAGGAGGAGGGAAAAACAGCACTGTACTAAATGGAGAGAACTGCATGTGCTTTAACGCCACTGTGGAAGGACGCAGTCAAGGTATCCAGTCATGGGCTTATAGAGTCCCTGCTATCTCTTCTACCTCACAGTAACAAGTCAGCATAGCTCTGCTCTGCAGCCATAAAAATAAATCAACACCTTGCTCTTAATGCTCATGTTCACGCCGACTCTTATCTTAACCTGCAGTTGGCATTTGCAGTGCTGGGAAAATACAGGGAGGGGAATATCAGAGACACATATACCCGCAATGATGGGCACGCTGCCCTGATTGCCGTGTAGGCGTTTCTGGCTGTAATTATGTATTTGCAAAAGGATTGTTGCATAAGGTGTTGACAACAGTGCTCCCTTGCCATTCTCTCACTGCCATAACAAACAACAGCTGATACATTGCTAAGCTCTCATGAAGCTACCCCTTCCATTCGGTATAACCAAGGTTTACAGTAGTGGGGCTTGCTATAGCTAGGGAGCACTGTATTGTGTTGACGGAAAGGACTTAGGATCTACAGTATCCTTCTGCCCCCTACTGATGCATGGCAGTGGCTATACCCACTTTGAGTAAAGGCAAATACCCAAGCTTGATAGTCATAATGTTACCTCTACCCATGCTGTGTAACCCTCAATGCTAGTTTTGATCAGGAATCTTTCAAATCCTGATATGAAAGCCCAGACAGTGCTACATTCCACATGCTGTGGACATGATGTTGCTTCTTCTATATCTTGGACCACAAAAAGAATAACCGCATCTCTTCTAGTAACTCTGAGTTTTGAGACGATATAAAGCATATTTTAAATGGATGCCTCACTGATAATTCCCCAGCTGTGTGGTTTATCCATCAGAGCAGATAATATACCATCTGTACACTCCTAGCATATTGTGGCTAGCTAGTAAGTTCTCCAGTGTCGTACATTTCAAGTGTGTTGAAAGCTCAGCCACAGCTCACTGGAAACGTTGAGCACTGCATTCACATATCATTTTCTCTGAACCAATAGCCAGTCACACCACACCTGTATTTCTTTAATTATAATAAATTATTTGTAAAAAGAATAGATTAAAATGCATTTTTTACCAGGAGAGGTAAATGTGTATTAAATTATAAATTAATAGATGCTAACCCATGTGTGTTGGGGCCAGAATTCTAAGGAACCCCATATGCTGACTTCATCACCCTAGGGGCAGGATAGCGCAAACAATTACCTCTTATACTCCTAGGCTCAGTTTGCAGTCATGGGAATGATTTATACAGCATGACAGTTTTGTTGTATTTAATTAAATGTGCTTTGGCCAGGGAAGGAAGTTCTTGTCTCATAACTCATAGCGACCATCTAACGCTGAAAATGTCAAAGTTGTTTTAAACTTTCTTGGTGTCCAGTAGGACAGTCATCTTAACATGTCTGTCACATTGATACCCTTCACAAGATGCTCCTTACAGAAGTAGGAGCGCTCTGCAGCAACAAAATCTGCATGCTCCCTCTTCGCCTGCCATGAGACTGCCATGAAGAGGATCATTCTGGAGTTTGACTATAGTATTGCCTCCAAATGTACCTTAAGCAGACGGGACTTTTCCTTCCATACCTTCTGTCATTTTGCCCTTGGCTGTTTTCCCTGCACTCATCACCAGTCACTCTACTACTTGCTCTCACTCCTTCAATTGATGGTAGACACCCCTCTCACTGCATCTCACTCATGTCCAAACTGCTTCGGGTCCCTCCCCTGCTACTTCCACTCTTGTGTGACCTGCCCGCCTCCTGCCAGCTCAAAAACATTAATCCCCACTTTTTCTCTCTACCCCACACTAAGCCCTCTGCAAGGCAGATTGGCTGCTCTTGCAGACTACCCAGGTCAGGTGCAATCTCCCCCCAACTGCTGTTCCTTTGTTACACTGCCCTAAAATACATTCTCCATGACCATACTTCCTGTGTCCATCCCTGCACCTGGCTTTCTTCAGACTTCATTCTCTCTCTCTCTCTCTCTCTCTCTCCCTCTCTGCACCTCCTCTTGTAACTTTTTGTAAGGTCTTATTTACTGCCTCTCCCATATGACTGTTGCAACCTCCTCCTCCCATTTTAAAATTCTTAATTATTACTCCAGGTCAGCTTCTTCTACCACCATTTAGTGTGTAGCCACAATCTAGGGCCCTGGGGGTGTTATATGAGTGGACTTGCCTTGGTTTGTTAGTCTTTTTCTTTTTAAGGATTTTAGGGGTATCTTGGGGGGCCCCCAGCTGTAAGGTCATCTTTTAAAGAACAGGAATGTCTACACAGAGTTGTCTGAGTCAAACAGTGATGTAATTTATTTTGCGTCCATCTTTATATCTTTCTCATGCATATCATTTCTATAAGGTGCAGCATAATTTACAAACCTGGTTTAATTCATAAAGTCTATAACACACCCTTTCTGAGTCTCCCATATCCCAGACTCCCTAATCTCAAATACACACATGCTCAGAGAACTGAAAGGACTTTTCTGCCCTTTGGGCAGGAGGAAACCCAGTCCTGGGTCTCCACAGAATTACTATCCCACTGCCTCTTTGCACGAAAGGGCTCCTGTGCTCCACCGACAAGGGGGAACTATTATTATGTCCCACAAAGGTATGTAACCCTTTGTGCCTTTCTGTACTTCCTATTCCTTTCACACACAGCTTTGTGCACTTCAGTCCCACATTTGTTCAGACCCTATGAAAATTGCCGACCCCATTTTGGTGCAGCATCCCAGGACCATGTGCACTCCAAAGCTAGCACATCCATCCAAATTTGTCATATCTGTGAAGGGCTTACCTTCCCACTCACCTCCATTTGCCAGTGCCAATCCTTATGGGCCAGCTGCTGTAATACTGCACAGTCTGAAAGTCTGGACAGGACCTGACAATGCACATATTCTTCAAGAGCTCCTTCAAGAGCCATTTTAGGAGCCATGGGCAGGCCTCATGGTCATCAAACAAACCCCTGTAGGGGGACCCTTTGGCTGTATTCTCTTCAGTTCTCATTTCATAGGTTCACAGGTCTATAGGAATGTACAAGTCTAGAGCCAACGGCCTTTTGGACTTGACCACTCAGAATAGTAAAACTTACTATCCCCATATATCAATCCAAGGATGACCTGAAGGTATCAAGTGAAGTACTTGACATCACCTCATTTGGTAGCTTGTTCCACACATCCACCACTTTCTGATTCAACCAATGGCCCAGAATGTTAGCCTTATAAAATTCACCTTTTAATTTAAATTGATGGAATCTATTACTCCTTATTGTTTCACTTCTTGTCAAACCTATACATTCCCATAAGTCTCCATCACTTAGGGCTTTATGTGTCAGACACAGATCCCCCCTAAGTCTCCTGTATTCCAAAGAGTACAGGCCCAGCTCTTTTAATCCTCCACCATAAGGAATGTGCTCTATTTGTCTGATTTTCTTGGTGGCCCATCTCTGTACCCTATTTTGATGATTCTTTGCCACACTCTCCCATTCAGTCTCATCTCTCTCTCTCTCTTTGCTCTGACTTGCTTCTCCAACATAAGGTTTCTCCCTGGGTTAAAGGCCTCTGCCACTTCACTTGTAGATTTTTTTTCCCTTCCTTCCTCAGGGAACAGCTGACCGCTGAGCAATAGGACATGCTGCTGTCTCTTCCCCTCTCTGCAGAGGAAATCTGTCCTACTGCTTGTAACTACCTCAATTCCTCTTCTTTTACCCTGTCTAAATTCCTCTCTCCAAATTCCTTATCCCTATAGTGACCAGCTGGGCCACTTCTTGTAAAATGTTTAATTCTGCTTGGAAACACATGTTAAGGAACTAGAAAGATACGCAGCATCTTTCCCTTGACTACTGCAACATAGCTTTTGCTGCATCTAGTTGTATTTATTTTATTTTGTATAATATACAACACTGTATACTTTTCCACTGTCTCCTTTGAATGCACGTATACATTCTACAGTTTATCACTGAACATAGTTTCACTCCGCCTCCATTGCACATGTAATACTTGATGTTATATTCTCTCACGCAGTCTCCATTGCACATGTAATACCTGATGGTATATTCTCTCACACAGCCCCATTGCACATGTAATACCTGATGTTATATTCTCTCACACAGCCCCCATTGCACATGTAATACTTGATGTTATATCCTCTCATGCAGTCTCCATTGCACGTAATACTTGATGTTATATTCTCTCACGCAGTCTCCATTGCACATGTAATACCTGATGTTATATTCTCTCACGTAGTCTCCATTGCACATGTAATACCTGATGTTATATTCTCTCACTCAGTCTCCATTGCACATGTAATACCTGATGTTATATTCTCTCACGCAGTCTCCATTGCACATGTAATACCTGATGTTATATTCTCTCACGCAGCCCCCATTGCACATGTAATACCTGATGTTATATTCTCTCACGCAGCCTCCATTGCACATGTAATACCTGATGTTATAGTCTCTCACGCAGCCTCCATTGCACATGTAATACCTGATGTTAGATTCTCTCACGCAGTCTCCATTGCACATGTAATACCTGATGTTAGATTCTCTCACGCAGCCCCATTGCACATGTAATACCTGATGTTATATTCTCTCACGCGGCCCCCATTGCACATGTAATACCTGATGTTATATTCTCTCACACGGCCTCCATTGCACATGTAATACTTGATGTTATATTCTCTCACACAGCCCCCATTGCACATGTAATTCCTGATGTTATATTCTCTCACGCAGCCCCATTGCACATGTAATACCTGATGTTATATTCTCTCACGTAGCCCCATTGCACATGTAATACCTGATGTTATATTCTCTCCACAGCCCCATTGCACATGTAATACCTGATGTTATATTCTCTCACGCGGCCCCCATTGCACATGTAATACCTGATGTTATATTCTCTCACGCAGCCTCCATTGCACATGTAATACCTGATGTTATATTCTCTCACGCAGCCCCCATTGCACATGTAATACTTGATGTTATATTCTCTCACACAGAATCCATTGCACATGTAATACCTGATGTTAAATTCTCTCACGCAGCCCCCATTGCACATGTAATACCTGATGTTATATTCTCTCACGCAGCCCCCATTGCACATGTAATACCTGATGTTATATTCTCTCACGAGCCTCCATTGCACATGTAATACCTGATGTTATATTCTCTCACGCAGCCCATTGCACATGTAATACCTGATGTTATATTCTCTCACGCAGCCCCCATTGCACATGTAATACCTGATGTTATATTCTCTCACGCAGCCCCCATTGCACATGTAATACTTGATGTTATATTCTCTCACGCAGCCTCCATTGCACATGTAATACCTGATGTTATATTCTCTCACGCAGCCCCCATTGCACATGTAATACCTGATGTTATATTCTCTCACGCAGCCCCCATTGCACATGTAATACCTGATGTTATATTCTCCCATGCAGCCTCCATTGCACATGTAATACCTGATGTTATATTCTCTCACGCAGCCTCCATTGCACATGTAATACCTGATGTTATATTCTCTCACGCAGCCTCCATTGCACATGTAATACCTGATGTTATATTCTCTCACGCAGCCTCCATTGCACATGTAATACCTGATGTTATATTCTCTCACGCAGCCCCCATTGTACATGTAATACCTGATGTTATATTCTCTCACGCAGCCCCATTGCACATGTAATACCTGATGTTATATTCTCTCACGCAGCCCCATTGCACATGTAATACCTGATGTTATATTCTCTCACGCAGCCCCCATTGCACATGTAATACCTGATGTTATATTCTCTCACGCAGCCTCCATTGCACATGTAATACCTGATGTTATATTCTCTCACGCAGCCCCCATTGCACATGTAATACCTGATGTTATATTCTCCACGCAGCCTCCATTGCACATGTAATACCTGATGTTATATTCTCTCACGCAGCCCCATTGCACATGTAATACCTGATGTTATATTCTCTCACGCAGCCTCCATTGCACATGTAATACCTGATGTTATATTCTCTCACGCAGCCTCCATTGCACATGTAATACCTGATGTTATATTCTCTCACGCAGCCCCCATTGCACATGTAATACCTGATGTTATATTCTCTCACGCAGCCCCCATTGCACATGTAATACCTGATGGTATATTCACCCAAGATTTGCATAGTTCTCTTACGACCACACACCCTGCTGTGTGTTAGCCCTCATTCAACTAATACAGTCACACTAATCTAAACCTTTATTTACTCAAGATAGTTCTGCTGTGATATAATATTTCACTTACTGTATGACTTGCTCCTTCTGCCTGATTTTATAGCTGGCAGTTTAAGGGGCTTGCTCAAAGTCTTACATGAGTAAGTGGCTTTTGGTGGAGTGGAACCTGGAATTTTGCTTCTGTGCTCTAACCACTAGGTTAAACTGCCACTTTTTGGTCAAGTATCGGAGTTGCAGAACTTATGTTGAAATTTTCATGCATACATTTACTGATGAGGAGAATGCCGCACCAAAGCAGTTCAAGCAAGTGCATGTCATGATGTCTGCATGCAGTCCAGGTTTCAGGAACCTCACAGAACACTTCAAAATCTAATTTCCAAGTCTGCATCCAAGAACTGGTTCAGGTGCATGTCATGTTTTTGCTGCACAGAATCCTCGTCTCACCAGGGGCTCTGAATCTCAATTACTGCATATCCCGAGATGCCGGACCTCGCAGAGACAAAGATCCTTTGCCTACAGAGCTCCCAGCTGGCTAAATGGTCTCACCAGGGACATTTCCTACCTACCTAAGCTAGGCCCATTCAAATCTAACCTCCACCTATTCCTCTCTGCTTGTAGCATATTCGACTGTCTTCTTTAACCTGCTGTTCCCTTTTGGCATTTGTCCCCTCTCATTCACCCACCAACTATCCCTCCTCTACCTACCTCCCACCTCCTCCTCTTACTTGCACTTTCCACTTGCTCTTCCTGTGTGTTTGACAATTGCCTCTGGCAGTATCTTCTACATGTGTCTCACCAAGTCCTCCTTATCAATGTTATCCTTGTCTTGTGCATGTCCCTAGTACCACCTAACTGTATGTACTCATGTGATGATAAACAACTGTAACCTGTTATCCTGTAATAATTAATGTCCTGCGTGTTTGTACTCATCCCGATGTGGAACCTTTGTAAAAAGAGCCTTGGCTCAAAGGTAACTGTAATCCTAGACTCTAATAAATACAATAATAAAATAGAACAGGTCATTTGGAAGCAAACTTCATTTAATCTGGTTTCAAATAGCAGTCCCTCCATGTTTTGCTGACGGGATAAGAAAAGTTGTATTATTCAGCAGAAAAGGCAGAAAATAATCACGAGTCATTTGTTACTTACTTTGCAGCAGAGAGAAAGAAAATGATGCCAAGACGCGGCATAATTATTCTGAAAATGCAAGACCCAGGCGACGTTCAAGAAGTTATTCACCTATCAGAAAGAGGAGGCGGGACTCCCCAAGCTTTATGGAGCCCAGAAGGATTACAAGGTAAAGACATAACATTAGCTGCCTAGGTGGGGTTACATGCACTCATGTCATAGAAACAGGGCCTACTCTTCAAAACAGTGATGGCATATAAGGTCACTTGTGCAGTAGATGGCATGTCATCCCATGAACAGTTTTGAAAACAAAGAGTATTGTGAGCATGTGGTCAGTGAAGGGCACACACAAAGGGAAAAAAACACTACAACAGGGAATGTAAGACAATAGTTTTGAAATGGGAAGTCATCACCCCTGCCAGTCTGGATCCCTTGATTAGCAGATGCACTGCCTACTCTGTGTTATGATGTGAACACTCCTGAGCATTGTACACAAATCACATAAAACACTGAAAAAGTTCAACGTGCTTCTGAAAAGAAATAATTTAAAAGTACAGGACATTAAATAGTTTCATATCAGGCTACAAAGTGCCAAATCATGATTATCAGATCAGTAAGTTGAAAAACCTGTCTAAATAAATATACCTTGAACTTAGCATGAAAAATAGACAGGGGTAGGCAGGAATTACGTCAGGTCCTGGATCAGGTCCTCTCACCTATTACGTGCATTTTCAACAAATCACTCTGTCTTGGACAGTTCCCCTCTGCCTGGAAGATTGCCACAGTTACCCCTGTCCATAAAGGTGGTGACAGGACTCTTCTAGGTAACTACCGACCCATCTCAATCCTCTCCCCCCTCTCTAAGGCGTTAGAGAAAATTGTGACGTCCCAAGTCTCTGACTACCTCTCTGTACAATGTTCTCTGCCCTGAACAACACGGGTTCAGAGCAGGTCATAGTACCAATACAGCACTCCTGGAATTTTCCAACTTCCTCCATGCCTCCTTGGACTCTGGTGCCCTGGCTGGTGCTATATTCATTGACCTGTCTAAAGCATTTGATACTGTTTCGCATCCTCTTTTGCTCTCCAACCTCGACCTAATAGGCTTTGCCTCAGGACCTGTTTCCTGGTGCACCAGCTATCTCTCCGCCCGCTCCCAATGTGTGAAAGTCAACGGTACTCTCTCTGAAACATGCCCCATTCGCTCTGGGGTGCGTGGGGCTCAATTCTTGGACCCCTACTATTCTCACTCTTTCTTAACTCCCTACCCAGCAGTTGTCAGGTGGAAGATGCTTCTCTATGCTGATGATGCTGTTCTCGTTGCCTCCCACAATGACCCCATGCTGCTACAGAACTCCCTCCAACTAGTCTTTGACTCTGCAGCTACCTGGTTCACTGAGCACCGACTTGTTATCAACCTTAAGAAAACAAAAATGATGCTCTTCTCCCACCCCCAAAATAAGTACAGCAAGTTTCCCTTAGCTGTCCACTCCACACCCATTCTCGTCATTGACCAGGTGCAGTCCTATAAATATCTTGGTATAACCTTTGACCCTGCACTTTCATTCCATGGACATATATCTGCCCTAAATTCTGTCGCCAACTCACGGCTAGGCATTCTTTACCGGCACAAGAAATGCCTCCCTCCTGATGCCCTCTGCCTGGCTGTCACCTCCTCTGTCATGTCTCTCATTGACTATGGCCTTCCGGTCTATGGCTCAGCAGATCAGACTGCCCTCAACAAGGTTCGCCTCACAGTTAATAAGGCCTGCAGACTTATCACTGGTGCTCCCAGACTCACTCACACATGTGAGCTGTACACCCTGGCTACCCTACTCAACCTGGAAGAGTGACTCATGTATCAGACATGCCATCTCACCTTAAAGCCCTCAACAGCCTATCCCCATAGGCCTATCAACTCCATTCGCCATACTGCACCAGCCTGATCACACGCAGCTCTGCCAAGAGCTACCCTAGTTATTCTCGAGAGCCAGGACCTCTCAAGGTCAGAGGTCATTCCCCTACCGTCGCCCACTGGTATAACTCCTCCCTGCCAGTGTCTCTAAACTCACTAACCTTAGCTTGCTTTAAGCCCAGGCTCAGAAACTTCCCAGTAGCTCTCAGAAATGCAGCTGCCGCTAGCCTAGTGTAAAAAAAAATATATATATATACTCTGTTTGACAATGCTCACTGAGCTCCCCCCCTTCCTTTCCCTACTAATTCCTCCTCCCTATCTCCCACCCTTCTACTCCCCACCAGCTCTCCCCACCATAAGTTTTGCACCTTTTGTTATCTTTTGCTTCGTTGGAGATTGTATTCTATTGTAACAAAATTGTAATTGAACTGTAACTTTTTTGTTTGTAAGTACTGTGTCCCTTGTACTACTGTTCTGATGTCCTCTTTGTGACAAGGTACCTTTGTAAATGAGCCTCTGGCTCAAAGGTTTCTAAACTGATGTTTAACTAAATAAATAAATAAATAAATAACAGTCCCAAAGAGTCGGAGATTTTGTTTCTGAAAGCAAGTTCAGCACAAAAGTAAGTGCTCTGCAGGTGAGCAGTCACGGGGCAGGATTTGCAAAACCCTTGATGCCAACACAGTTCTGAATTTTGCACTGTGCCTGCACCTGAAGAACTGAGTCCGTATGTTTGATTGCTATTTTCAAACATTTTGATGCATTTTTGTGACAGTCTACTGGTTTATGGTAAAAAAAAAAAAGTACACGTCATTTATTTGAGGCGTGCACCATTTTGTATGCGCAACTTGCTGCAAAATGTTAGACCACGTTTCAGATGGTCACTGATTTTATTCTTATTTATTGTCTAACTGTGTATTTTGTGTATTTGTGAAGCGCCTTGATGACTTGAAAGGTGCCATATTAAATAAAATGATTATTATTATTATAAATAGTGCAATTTCTCGAAAACCGTGGCCCTTCAAAAACTCTTCCCATGATGTTTTAAGTTAGACTGTTTTGTGCATTTTAGGTAGGACACATATTGGTCTGCTTGCTCCACGGCAGGAGTACTGTATAAACCCCAAGAAGGCTGTCTTTTGCTGTTTGGGACTCCTTGACAACGGGTGTAGTGTTTTGTAACACACTGTCACACCACGATTTGATTTCTGCTGCTCCCGCACTGGCTGTGTTGGGGTAGTGCTGGAGTTTACACACAGCACTGGAGATCACCAGTGTCACGTGCAGACTACACCTAACCTGGAAAAAATGGGATCAGTCCTTTGGTTTAGCCAAATTAGGGCTGCATCTGGTTTTGAGACCATTAACAGTTTTAAATGTGTAACCCCTAGGTGGCGCTATCCCAAGGGCTACTACCCCTGCCTGTTTGGCTAGTAGCAGGTTAAGGGGCCTGAGTTCTGAAACCGGGGCCTCCACCCGGAGGTCAGGGTTGGTAATGGTCAAGCTAACCTGGGCACAGCCCTCCGGGACACTGTAACCCCCTCTTTCCCCTCTAGTGGCCTGAACACTGGACAATAATCACTTTCACAATACCCCTGGTACACCACACAAGTACCCACACTGCTTGCACTTACCACCAGGGCCGGTTCCTCTGGCTCGACCCTATGGACCCCCTGTAAAACAAGGTTATGCACAGCAAATAGCAACAGTACAGTACTTTGAGCACAAACTGTAACCACAGTCAGATTACATACAGAAAAAGTTAGATCTGATTTATTCAGGGGACTTGAACAAGGGAGGGGCAAAATCAGGCTAATTAGCTTAAAGGTTATATCAATCAAGCAGTTATGCATGTGCTTTGAGTCCCCCCACACAGTCCACCTCTGGGTACCCAGGTGGAGAAGAGATGGGCTAGCCAGGACCATTGCCCAGGGTTGCAGCTGGTTGGGGCCCTGTGATGGAAAACACAACATGCACAGTACACAATATTTGTAATCCAGAGCCAGAGGGCTCAGTTCGTAAAGGAAATGAAACAACAAGACAATCAGATGACACACTCAGATTAAGCTGTTGTTGCAGGGAGCTACCCTGGTACATTATTTACTCATGATACCCAAGACTGGACACAGGCTGGACGAAAATTGAGACTGCAGGTGGTTGATCTGGAATGCCAGGAGAAGCAGGGCCCACACAAGTCGCAGAGGCATCGTTCCTGTTCAAGCGTGGAGCAGGGGGCTGATCCCCAGGCAGATCTCTCGTCGATGGCTTCTCTGTGCAGTGGGTAGTCTGGCTGGGCCAGTCTGGCAAGGCCCAGACCGCATGGAGACAAATTCGGGTGCAGTCTGTTTTGGGCTGAATACAGTTTCCAGCAAGCAGAACACAGTTCACACAGTGGGGAACTAACTCACAACCCACTACCAGCTCATAGCGCATTTACATGTATTGGAATTCTACTGTACCAGGCAAAGTGTTCCCTGGTCACAATCGCAACGTCTCTGCACACACCGGGAGCTTAGGGGTAGCTGTAACTCCTGACAGGCTGATCGCATTCAGCAAAATCTTCGGTCTTCTTCCTGGCCCACTTCAGTAGCTTACTTTAGTCACACAAACTTGGATTTAGTCCAAAATAATTATCTTCTCTCCCACTCAGGAGCAGCAGGCAGACCTACAGGCCAAACACTCAGCCTTTTCCCAGTTCTCCCATGTGAATCCACTCAGGATTGCTGCTCAGAATCACTTCAGCTCCTTCCTCTTGAGCTTCCAGCTCAGAACTCACTGAAAAACTGCAAGACACCCGGGACTTCCCCAAGAGCCAAAAGGTTTGGTTGGCTGATTTGGCTGTCAGTCAAGGCAAGAGCTCCCCCTTCAGTTGCAAAAAAGGTGCAAAAAGTTCAAAACTACAATTCCTACAGATTTTGAATTTAGACAGCTCCTGTAGTCCGGCTACATTTTAGGTCCCACCAGTACTGTTTAGTCCAATTTGCAGTCCAGGACCAAGATAGTGGAGACAAACAAAACAGTCCTTGCTACAAAGAAAGCAGGTTAGACAAACTACATTATCATTATCACTCTAAATGATTTTCAGTAAATAGTTACATCTTTCAACAGAGCTCCCTCTCAGATTGCTTAAGCTGCAATAGGCAGCTCTTAAAGAGACAGTACACAGAGGCTATACAGGCTCTGGTAATCACATTTAAACTGCTAAAACGCAGGACACCAGCCTGGCAGTGAGCATTTAGGCAAGCTCAAGGAAGACTTTTTGGGAACCCACATTTGTAGGGGGGGTTACAAATGTTTATGTTAATGCATCTTTTTTTATTTATTTATTGAATTGAATCGGAATTACAATCCTTGCAGCTTATTTGGCTCTAAATCTAAATAAAATGTCCTGGTGTAGAGTTCTCAGTCAATTTATTTTCTGGTAAAGAGTCGTGCAAAACATGAAGCAGGTTTTTTTTATGAAAATTTCTTCTGTTTCAGGCTAGTATAGAGCTGTGTTAAAATTCAGCGAATCAAAATGTAGGTCAGACTTTTTTTAGACTCTGAGTCAGGACTGCTTCAAGCATCAGTTTAGATACAACATGGAAATTAAAAACTGCAGGTACAGAAAAGGAACGTAATCCTTATAGTTCTGTTAAATTCCATGGAACCTTAACATTCAGAATCATGTAAAAAGGAAAAATCTGTGTTTAACCTTCTCACTTTTTTACTGGGGTGTTAAAGTAACATGTGCTTGACATGCTCTGCATTTGCACGATGGAATTCAAGAAGAGGGAAATTCAACATGTCATTCCAAAGTCTCTTTCATTAGAGTGATAAGTACTTCTCAGCCATTTGTCTCAGTCATCTTGGTTACCTACTTTTTCAGTCAAAAATTTTGTGTGCCAAACAAGGTACATGGTCAAGTGATGGCACTGAGTGGCAGTGTGTGAAAACTTATTCTTCATGTTTTCTGAACAGGCAGCCACTAGGCTAAAATGTTTGCTAGCAGTGTTCATGTAATGGTAGACACGACATGTAATTATTCATGATGGTTTCATTTATTTATTCACTGACAATTTTTGACCTGGAAAGGAACACTGAGCTGTGCCAGCTCATTGCTAGATGTGCCCCGGGGGGGGTGTCACATGGATATATTTTACTAATGGGGGAATATTTGTCAGGACACCAGAGAATCTCTCGTATTCTTCTTCAACGAGTGTCATGAGATCTTTAACTTCCACCCAACCAGTGATGAGAGATGGGAGAAGGGACCTTGGTATAACATCACATCCACAAGTCAGCACCTTAGCCATGTAGCACCCACCTTGTGCTGCACTACGGTGTCATTTATGGGTATTACTCCAAGCACCTGGTGTAAGGCTAGAGCCCATGATCCTCTCATCTAGTCAGAGAGGAAAGAATGCTACTTACTGGGCCACTGACACTAATACAAACGTATAAACATATGAAAAATGCCAGCAAAAACAGGCCACAGTGGTCTATCAAGTCTGCTCGAGTGCGCAGCTCACAGTCTAATTTTACTGGAGCTGCCCCCCTCCCCTTTGCCCCAGAGTTATCCACCCCCACCCTCTGTACCCCTTTCCCATACTCCCACCAGTTATGACACTCTCATTTACCCTGTCACACCCCTTTTAAAACCGCCCACCATTTTCAATGAGACCACCTCTTCCAGCAGTTCATTCCATGTTGACACCACCCTTTCTGTGAAAAAGTGCCTCTTCATTTCCTTTTTGAAGCTTCCCTGACTAACTTCAGACTGTGCCCTGTAGTGACCCCTTCCCATTTGTAATTGAATATGCCCTCTGTTTTGACCTGTTCATACCTTTTGGGTATCTGAAGGTTTCTATCATATTCCCTCTCCCCCTCCTGTCCTCCAGGGAGTACATATTGAGCTCCTACAGCCTCTCCTCAAAGGCTTTTCCCCCAGACCCTAGATCATCCTGGTTGCCCTAGGCTGTACCCCTCCAGTAATTTGATGTCTTTTTTCAAATAAGGGCACCAGAACTGCACATACTACTCCAAGTGTGGTCTCACCAGTGATCTGTACAAGGGCAGGATGACTTCCGCTTTCCTAGAGGGGATTCTTCTGGCGATGCATCCCAGCATTTTTTTAGCTTTGGCTGCTGCTCTATGACACCGCACAGAACATCTCATGTCCCCATTGACTATTACCCCTAGATCCTTTTCTTCCTCTGAACTGGATAACCCCACACCCCAGCCAGTAGCTGGCCCTAGTGTTTCCAGCTCCCAGGTGCATGACCTTGCACTTCTTGGCATTGAACCCTAGCTGCCAGATGCCTGATCAACTATTGAGTCTAGCCAGATCTTCCCTGAGCTCCTTTCTCCCCTCCTTGATGTCCACTCTCCCACATAGTTTAGTGTCATCAGCGAATAGGCAGATTTTACTTTTAATTCCATCTGCTGTGTCACCAATAAATTATTTAAATCCTAGTGACCCATATGGGTGTCCACTTTAACATGATTTAGTTGGTACAGGTAATTTTTCATTGGCCACTGGCTGCTGTGTTTTGTAACCAATCTTCTGCTAAGTGGCCTCAGTGTGTTATTGCTGGCTGCTGAGATACTGTAGGGCCAGGGTACACAGTAACACCAAATGCCTATACCAGAAACTGGAAGGAATGACATGGTGATCTGGTGCCAGGACTGATTGCCTTTCATGTTGGTTCCTGCAATATCACTGAGTATTTCAGCTACAAGGAGTGTTATGGTAACTATCAGTTTATGAGTTTCAGTACAATAAGAATGCCTGACTTCTTCTCAATGTTCTGCACACAAGCTGAAGGGGATTTTTGTTTTTCATATTTCTCTTTTTATGTCATACTTTCCTTTTCCATTCCATGTGAAGACTCCCTTGAAGATCATCCAGAGGAGGCTGTAGCTGCAAGCATGGTTACCATGGTAACCATTTCTTTGCATCAGGACCCTGCTGTTTCTCCTTGTACCTGCTATGTGAGACCTTTAGAGCAGAGTTTTGCTTTTGCATACAGTCACTGTTACTCAATCACACTTACTACTAAATTAACACATCCACCCCCAAGACAAAGACAAATGTCTTTTTGGTGATGGTTCTTGGATCAGATCTTTGCTATACCATTAAACTCTGCATGTGCAATCATGATTCAGATGTTAGCATGGAATTGTTTTCTAAAATGGAAGCATTTGACAGCTCATGTGGTTCCCATTCACCCATTAAAGAGTCTTTAATATTGACAATACACATACACTTACGGATGCAGAGTGTGAGTCGTACCAGCTGAGAAATTGTCAAATCAGAACAAACTGAGCACTCAGAGAATCAGACTTGTGCAACTCCTGATGAGGGAGCAGGAGTTAGAGTATATGGTAGTGGAAGAGCTAAACCCTTTTGGAGGAGGGGGTGGCTAATGCACCAAAATCTGCTAATTGGCCCCAACTGTCTGCCTAAACTGTAATTTACTCTGCCACTTTCTATGTGCCTAGAAAACTGAGACATGCAGCTTTCCAACAATGTATAAACTATGTTCCCCATATAAACTGTTGTGGAGCTGCAGTATCAGTACAGAAAGAATTGGAACTGTTTCACAAAAAAAAGTGTCAGTGATTAAATGGAGGACGATCTTCCGCCTGCCCCTTCTATATCCACTCCATCACTGAATTTTGCTAACAGCCAGTCACTACATGATAGCTATCAGGTCCAATGCAGCTTAAGAAAACAGGTAGGGTAAGGCATATGATAGGGCATAAGGGTATAGGTGGGGTGATAGTCCAAAGGTGCTGTCACTATAATGCTCATTGCACTGTACGTAGAAAACACAAAAAACAGTGGAGCAGACACTGATGGAGTACTATGAGCTTTTATTTTGGATACAAAACGCAGTACTAACACCCCCCGATGAATCTCCTTTAGCAGGATGCCATGCTGGGGTGTTAGCACCGCATTTGGTATTTGCAGTAAACAGTCATAGTACTCCATCTGTGTATGCTCCACTCTCTTTTTTTCTGTTCTGGTTTACCACTATGGATGCTGTTTAGCCAAGTAGTTGGAGTGCAGAGCTGTCAACCTAATGGCCTAGGAATCCCACAGACACCACATACTCACGGTGTGACCCGAAGTCCGCTAACCTCCCTGCGCTTAATGGGGAAAACTTATGAGGCATGCCTGTCCTAGTTTGAAAGCCCATGAAAATATCTTTTAAATAAGGTGTTGAGCTGACCTTTAGCTGGCAACAGTCCAGAGATATCACTGATAAAATCTACTCAATATTGATATTACTTTGTTACCATTTTAGAACCATGTGATGTCACTGACTATGCTGTGGCTAATGACATTGTAGTCAAGATGCCAGTGACAACACATAGTTCTAAAAGTGGTGGCAATGTATTTATTTTTTTAATCTTTTTCCCTCCGGTCACGGTCTGCGGGGCTTCTCTCAGGCGTCTTGCCTGTTCGTGCCCTGCCTGAAGTTCTCCTACCTGTGCCTCCTCTCTCCTCCTTCCTCTTTCCACAATTGGTACCCCCCGCTTAACCCCTCCGGAGTGTGGCCACCCCTCTTCTTTGGGCACTCTCAACAGACAGACTCCAATGTGGTAGAGGACCCGGGTGGAGGAACCTGGAGGGCCAGGCAGGATGGACCCGGCTGTGGGCATGGGGGCAGGTGCCATCGCCTATCCCGCAGACCGGGTTTTCCCTTGTTCTGGTGAGCGCTTCTCCCCCCTCCCATGCATGTGCACGTCCCGAAGCACAGTGCACGGCAACCCCTGCCTGTGTCAGGTCACGCCAACTACATGCTGCTCAGCGAGCTACAGCACTCCCGGTCTCCACCGGGAGCCGCTGACGCGTCGAACAATCCCCAGCCTCCCCCCCAGGGAAGGAGAGCAGCCCTGCAGGCACTCAATCCTCCCCCACCCCTTCCGTCCCCCAGTGCCCTGAGATCGCTGCAGAACTTGGGTCACCAGCGTGGCGCGAAGTGCAGCGTCCAACGCCTCAACCCTCAGCACCACCGGGCAATTTTGTAGCAGCATGAGGTGGACATAATCATCAATCTCTCTAGACCACTGCCCGCTACAGAGGAGACCAACTTTTTGTGGACCTTTATCTCTGAACGGTATAAACAAGGTCCTTCAACCTTTCTGTAATAATCTCTAATATGCAGTATCTCTGTGCTGTTTAAATTGCACTCTCTGTATAATGGCACAAACAGTCTGCCAATATTCATACCCCTTCCTCTGCTGGATTGTTAATGGGGAAAAACACATTGCTGGTGTAACTCATATTGTGAAAACCATTGACAAGATATTTCAGAAACAAAGTACTGGGCTTACCTGTAAGTGTTAGGAGCCCTGAGATATAAATATCAAAATAATCTGTTGAAAAGTAAGGCAGCTGCCATGTCATGGACTCTTGAAGTAGAAAGTGATGTCACTGAGGGGTAAGTTGGGTGTTGTTAATTATAGACTGGCCCCCAGTGACATCACTTTTTGTTTTAAAATTCCATGAAATACCTGTTCCTATGCTTTAATTGGTAAATACTTTAGATATTTACATCTGAGGACACCAACAGTTACAGGTAAGCTCAATACCTCCTTTGAAAACTCTTTTCATGATCTTGTACAAATTGAGTCACCCCCAGCAATATTCCCTTGCCTGTTAAGTGCCTTGGGAAATGGTTTGTGTGAAAGGTGGCAGGTAAAACCAAATGCATTTCCTTTCCTTATATTCAGGAGTGGGGGGGGATTCTTTGAGCTGAGGGGGCGATTCATTGAGCTGAGGGGCAGAGGGTGTGAAGTTAACAAAATTCACTCTGCGAAAAAATTTTCAAATTTCTGCAAATTCGCATTGCTGTTGACCACAATTCAGGTAGTTATTCGCCCGATAAATTAGTTAAATTTATGTGGTAAATTTTCATGAAGTGCAAATTTGTGGGTGAATTGGGTTATTTATGTAGATTCGCTGTAGGACAAGTAATTGCCCGGTGAAAAACTATGCTGGTGTGGGCGATTCTCATGAGTTGCGCATGTCACAAGGCGACTTGTGCCAAACCCAGTGGCGCAAGTTGCACCTTGCAACATCCGTTATGCCATTTGTGATTCTGAGAGGTGGCCTGTGCATTGGCACAGGTGGCCTATATCCTAGGGGCCTTCCACCAGCCACAGTCCCTATAGCACGGTTGACGTGGGGGGTTACTGCAGCAATTGCGTCTTATTCTGAAAGGGTGGTTACCATAACCCACTTACGTGATTCCGAGACACACTATGGCACTGCGGGGTTAGACCAGCAGTTAGCTGGTCTAAAGGGCAGTCATCCATGCCAGTCAGTGGTTGCTCCCTCACCGTGCCGCAACACACACACAGACATGCCCAGCGTACCCCCCCATCATATTGATGCCACCCCCCGCAATTCCGGGGTGCCACCCACCAGCACCCAGGTCTGTTTTCTCTGGCGCCACCCTTGTGCCCTTGCCACACTGCTGTCCCCCCCCATGGCCTATGGGAGCTCACTGGCTTTTTCCATGGCTGGAGGAGGTTTGGGGGGCTGTTCATTGTGGTTGGTGGTTTGCGGCACCCAGGTCCATTGCGCCATTCCCGTGGTGCAACCCTACAGCTGCCACAAGTCACAGGACATACGTGCCAGGGACCCTGCCTGCCTGTCTTGGAAGGGCACAGGGTCCCTGGCGTAGTGACGCATGTCGCAACTCGCATACACCTGTGAGTTGCGACATGCATCTTAGAATTGGGCCCCGTGTCTCTAACTGTAATAAAAAACCTCCCCCAACCGCTGTGCTGCAACCAACCCTCCCACCCCAAAAAACATTTTAGTCATAAATATTCCCTTCTCACCCCCTGCTTTCTCCCCTCCTCCCTCCTGCAATAGTGAATTTCAACTAAAAGTAGTACAAACAAAGCACATGGCATAAGTTCAATATACCCTTCCTCCACCCACATGTCAAACACATTCCCCTCTGTCTCCCCCCACCTGAGTCCCACAACCAGGTTTGTTAGTTATAACAGCCCCAACCCAACCCTTCTCAGGCTCACACCACCCTCCTCCCCCATCAGCACCTAGATAAAAATGCAAATTGTAATAAAAGAAAACCGACCCCTAGTACAGAGCATCTGTTTTCCTCAATGCCCAAATTGGTAATGGACGCCAAATGAATGAATGGTGATGTAGTTTGTGCCTAGTAAAACCTGATTGGCTAAAAATTCAGGCAATCAGGTTTTACTGGGAGCCAAGACATCACCCTTCATTCATACCCTAGCACCATTATTGAGACGGACACTGAACAAAGCAGACACTCTACACTAGGGAAACCATTTTCTTTTTTGCAGGTCCAATTGTATTGGGTGCTGGTGGGGGAAGGATGGTGCTGGGGGCTGGAGTGGTGTTATGGCTAATGGACCTGGTGGTTGGATTCAGGTGGAGGAGTCAGGGGAACGTGTTTAGCATGCAGGTGAACAGAAGAGTATATTGAACTTATGTCATATGCTTTGCTTGTATTACTTTTGGTTGGAATTTGCCATGGGGGAGGGAGGGAGGCAAATGCTAGCAGGGGATGGGAGAAGGTATTTATCACTACAGAGTTTTGAGAAGTGGGAGGGGGTGGTATTACAGCACAGTGGGTGTCAGAAGTTTTTCTTTATTATTTTTATGCTTGTATTTTTGGGCCTTCAGTCGTTGCCAGGGGGAAACCCTCCATATCAGCAAGATCCTGGCACTAGCTGTGATCCTGTTTTTTTCCCCTTGTGCCAACTGTCCATGGCAGGGCCAGTCGTGCAATGATCTCAGTGCATAGTTAGGCATGTTGCCACCCCTGACATGCAGAGGTCTGCCATTCCCCGCCACTTCCGGCTCTCAGTGCAGTCCTGAGCCGCCATACCCTCAACCAATGCATGGGATCAGTAAGCACTGGGAGCCAAGTCTCTCTCTCCCTCCCTCCCCAGAGAAGGTGACTGTTCCTTATGATGCTCAGCCTTCCCCCCCCCCGGCCAGCCCTCCTAAATCCAAGGTCCACTTCCGAACCACGGTCATTGGTGACATAGGTGGAAGCAATTCTACTGCACTGGTGAGCAAGCCATGGAAGTTTGTTTTTTTAATTATATTTGTGCTTTTTTTTAAGTAATTCCTGCAGCAAAGTTTGGTGCAGCTGCTGGAAAATTCACAGAATTCGTGAAGTACAAATTTCCTCAAATTCACACCATCTTTGATGGTGAATTAAGATGTTGTTGCATCTCTGCTGATGGAATATGGAAGGTACATTTGCCATCAAGTAGTGTTGGCTTTGATTAGGAACTGGGGGCAGTGTTTAATTTTGCTGTCTTTACAGGGTAGGCTTGGTGAGATAATGTTCCCTTTGCAGGAACAACCTGGACAGAGACTTATAATAAAAAAAGGCAGATCAAAGATGCACAACTTACAGTACATAGAGCACACTTAAGTTATAAAGTTTATTTAAAAGGAATCACATACAGATGCAAGCAAGTATTCTTTAAGTTTGGCCTTGAAACCCATATGAGTTTTTAATATGGGCTCACGTCTGGGGATCTTGGGAAGTGGAATTTTCATTTCACTTTGGGGTTTGAGTCAAGGTAGGATTAATCATGAAAGACTTGGGGGTATACTATGTGAAACTAAAATTTTTCATTCCTTGTGGGGAAGGGGAGTTGAGTGCTGGGGGCAGCGCTGAGGGCCAGAAAGGTGAAGCTCATAGCTTATGACTCGACAGGAAAGTACAGATCTAGTAGATATGTGGTGATAATAGGTCTGACTAATATCCAGTAGTTTGAGATGAAATCTGGCCCGAGGCATGAGTGCTGGGGTAGGGGTGTAAATTCTCAGAGGGAGTGACAGGGGGGTTAGCCCTGGGTTAATTGCCCTGATGTATATATGGTGACACTGTGGTAATTATTAAATAAAGCATGCATTTGTTTCTTTAATTCATGTTGGCCCAAGGCTGTTGGGACAGCTCCCTGCCCAAAACCAAATGCCTAGCTTTTCCTCTGGTTTATAGGGGCTTATTGCAACTCCCCATGTAACTCACATGGACTAATTTAACTTTGCTAGTTTGGTCACCCCAAAAGTGAGGGTGTGGAGAAACAGCATGTTGGAGAGGATGCTGAGGGGAAAAAAAAGAGAGCAGAGCAAATAGTGATGTTCTCAAACTCTAATTTACTGATGCCCACGGACCAACAGAAATAAAATAGTTATTGCTCAACACTGTTCTGTACATGGGAGAATTTAAAACACATGCAGTTTAAGTTCTCTTATTGTATTTTCAGTTCTGTTTTGAAAAAACGGCTACGTTATAAGGCAGACATTGTTCTTCATAAATTCCATGAGCTTTCAAATTGTCCACAGTGGAATTTTAACATACTTTGTCTGAATCATGTTGCACTCTTAGTTTGATTTCACTGGATTTCTGTTCTGTATCAGATTTTCACAGACAACTAACAATGGAGCTTCTTCATCTTTAAGTACTTTAACAATCTGTCCGCAGTCAAGGTAAAGGGTCTATTTCATGGTGGAATTAGCAGAGCAAAGGCCCACTCACTGTAAGTGTTCTTAATTAGACATACATTTTATTTGAAAACTCAGTGGGCCGCCATATTTTAATGGGATCGCTTTTAAGAACCCTATTCATATATAGTAGCAGGTATACAGTATGTATGAGTCATGCATTCCTGGCCAATGTGGCACCACATCTCCAAGGGCTTGTAGATGGATGGTCTTCATGATTGATGACCAGCTGCTTGCAAAGGCATGGAGCAGCCAGGGAGGGACCGAGCCTAGACAGGCTGTAGGCTGAATGGGCAGATTGGATGGGCCAAGTGGTCGTTATCTGCCATCAAATTCTATGTTTCTTTGTAGGCTTTAAGTTGGGGACCAGTGTTGGGCAACTTCCGCCTCCCCTACTCCACATAAGCAAGGTATTGTGATAGTTTTTTCACTTGTTTAACCTCCAACCAGGAAACTCAGCTAAGATGCATCTTCCCACTTGAAGTGTGGGTCCTGATGATGTTCACACAGAGACATTTCCCACCACAACATACGTATTGATAAAACTGCTTACACCATGTAATAGACCCTTTTTGGTGGGGGGGGGACCTAACAAGTCTACTAACGATACTCTGTTTTTCAACCTTGCAACTTTTGCTAGTTTGAACAGAACTAATTCTTGATAACAGTAAATGAAGATTACTAATGGCTGAATTATATTCTGTCCCTTTGAGTACTGAGGGACCTGTTGTAATTCTAATGCTATCATGAGATGAGGTTGCTTACAGTGAGCTCTTACGTAACAGGCCTAAGACATGAGTACTGAATACACCAGAGGAGTAGTGTAAGCTCACTCCTTATAAAAATAAATGCTTGCAGACTAAGCAGCAGCTCAAACAGCACATAGCCATAAGAAGAAAGATGGAATTAATTTTGCTATCAAACATTTAAAGTAACAGTGCAAGGAAGGGGCCCAGACAGTGTTTTAAGTGGCAGGCTCCTTTCATCCTCTTATTTAAGTTTGTAGAGTTTGTCAACGGTATTTACCAGTATTTAATATTTATTTTCTATTAGTAAACAAAAAAAATGGCTTTTGCTGCCCTTTAACACAGTAAACTGCATTTCCTTATTTCTTTATAAACTGTGGCAAAGAAAGGCACACTGAATTGTGACTGCTCTTTTCCAGGTGTGTCCAGTAGTGGGCTACCTGGACCTGTAATATTAACAAGGGGAATGTAAACCAAGACAGTGGTGATGGGGACTTTAACCATACATGCCAATAGCTCTTTAACGTCTACCTGGACAGGCACCAGAGATGGACAGAAGGAACATTGGTTTAATGCCATCTGAATGATAGCACCTCAACAGTGCTGCACTCTCTTGGTACTGCACAGTCTCAGTACTAGGTATTAGCCCATGTTCCTGGTGTGGGACTAGAACCCACTACCTTTTGATCTTCCAGCCCCTAAGGCAAGCATGAAACCTATTGAGCCACTTACACTGCCATTTGTAATCCTCTGCACATTCCCGCACCTTCTAATAAGTGTGGCACAATAGCAATTGATGCAGCCAGTCTACAGCACAGTTGCCATGGTAATGAGGCTAAGGCCGCCATCTCTGGGCTGCCTCCGCCCTTGTCTGGCAGTCAGCTTACCCTACACTTAAATACATGTAAATTCAAGCAGCAGTGAAGTAAAGGGACCGATTGGTATCATACTGTATTTTTTTCTTTAGTTAGTGTATACCTTTATTTCTTAATTCATGCAAATGGGTGATTAAATGAGTTTATTAAGGGAAAAGATGCTGGCCGTACTGTGTTAAAAGGACAGGCTGCTCAGGGAAGGAGAGCCACCAGATATGATCGTAGAAGCTGAGTGCCCAGAAGGGTTGTGTCCAGTCTAGTGTTGATGTAAAGGCATGCAAATTAGGAGGTAAAAACTCCAAAACCAAGGACCTGTTAGACCTTTTTGGACACTAACTAGAACAGGAACAAGTTCTCCCAACCCATCATATTGTGAGGGGTCTTACAGGTGACTACATACACAAAGAGAACATCAAACAATCCTACTTTTAAATCGCAGTGTATAATACATTACACTGCACCCTCTAAAAATCTGCCTCTACCTGAGCTCTATGTTAAGCTTGTTTTGAGGTAGCTATTTTGACCATCAATCAAAAAATTCTAACTGGACAAAAAAAATTTAGGTTGCAGAAATATGCATTTTTTTTTATTGTTTATACTCCTGCTCCATCGGCCCTCGCATTCTGGGGGAGACCCAGCCCCGTTACCCTAGCATCCACCATCTGGCAATATGCCCCCAGGGTTTACCCCTCTGGTGGGGTCAGTAGAGGGGGCCCTACCCTACTGAGACAGGATCCAGTGTTTGCGCCATGGCTGGCCAAGTACAGGGCCTGCGAGCCCCCCAGTCATCCACCGGGAGCTTTTCCATCTTCCTGTGCTCCCATACAGGTGCGCAGCGTGAAATGACACCTGTGACAGGGTCATGCATGCTCCAGTGCATGTCCACATCAAGCGTCTGCCGCACTCCTGCCCCACATTGGTGTGGCTCCATGTCGCTGAGCCCCAGCCTCTGCTAGGGGTTAGGTGTGCACTGGCCGCTGATCTCCCCCCTCCCCAGAGATGAAGAGCTGTCCATTGGATGCTCGATCCATCTCCTCCTCTGCCAACCCATGGTGGCCTGTGCTCATTCCTGAACATGGGTCGCTGGCATGGTGCGAGGTGTGGTTTCCAGCGCCTCAACCCTCAACGCCACTAGGCCTGCGAGCCGAAATATGCATTTTTGTTTTAAAAATATAATTTGTGTGCTTTTAGTTTTAGTTTAGCAACTTGTTTTTCAGATACCCAACAGAACATGAAGTAAGGATTAAAGTGGCTAAATAGAGATTTAGCTTTTGGTCACCAGTTGCATTAGACGTTATACTTAAGTCCATGGGGTAGTTTCGTAAGGAATTTCTTGTTATCAGCAACCTCTTCTCCTAAGAACTTTACTACTAGCAGAAATAACCCAGTAATAGCTCCTAATGTACTCATGTATGTGATTGTACCTTTTATGCTTAATGTGTAAAAGCAAGTAAAAGTGCGTTAAAGTAAGGTTGTGCTTTCTCCGCAGTGCTCGTAAGCGACCGATCCCTTACTACAGGCCCAGCCCTTCATCTCCCAGTTCCTACAGCAGCTATTCCTCCTACAGCAGGAGCCGCAGCCGAAGCCACAGCTATGACAGTTATAGCAGCTACAGCCGGAGCCGGAGCAGGAGTCGGAGTCGGAGCAGGTCACGAAGCCGGAGCCACAGCAGGGCTCACAGTTACAGTAGCAAAAGTAGAAGCAGTTCGGAGAGTTTAACCTTCTGAAGCTACTTACAAACCAACACAAAACAGCATGAGTGGCAGAACTCAGACTTTTTTTTAAGAGCCACAGATATTAACAAGTCAATCCATAGTGGTATCACTGGTTAAAGACTGAATATATATATATATATTTTTTTCCCCCAAGGCTTTTAGTGAGATGCTGCTATTTTGCAGCTGATCGGACCCCTACTTTGGCAGCAACCATTGGAACAAGGGTTTATCCAAGGAATGAGCACCTTTTTGTCAGATATACAAGAACACAAATGTATAGTTTAAGCCTTTGCAAGGGAATACAAGGAGGTCTGTATAGTAGAGCCAGTCTGTTCAACATGGAAAGAGCCCAATGAACAAAATGCTAGTGTCTTAATAGTTACTCATTTGAACCTTAGTGTGATATTTATATAATAAAGGATAGGCAGCTGTGGTGTACAAGGAACTATACTATCAAGGAAAGATCATGAGATAATTAGATACAAAGCCAAATGGCGAATGGTAATAATTATCTTATGTGCACCCCTCAGTGGTCTATTTCCTTGTAAATCATATTTGTCTGTCACTACAGTACCGTTAGTTTTGATCATAATCGTATACACATCAAAATAACTGCTAACCACTTCCATGGAGAAAAAAATTCCAGTACATGGATATCTTTGTGTGTGTACACACAAATATATAACATATAATATATAATATATAAAATATAATATATAATATGTAATATATCATGGCCTTACCCAAAATGTGCAAGTTATCTGCAGTGGGTGGAAGCAGGACTATAACTCATGAGTGGCAGAGCTAGGAGTGAGTCGTGGAAATCCTGTTCTCTCACAAGTGATGATAATCTGCACATTTTGAGTCAGACCACTGCATATTTGATTTAGACAAAATGAGTTAATTGGTTATGACTTTGAACTCTGTTTGAATATTTTACTGTTTCTCTTTGATTTCAGCTGATGGCTTCAGTGCTACACTAGGCAATACTGACATTAGCATTATGAAAGCTGCTTTCTGATTGGCACAGTATTTGATTGTGATGATACTGATCTTTAAGATATCAATTGTGACAACATGTTTTTGACATCTCGCTGTTGTCATCAGCCAAGATATTATTTTTATCTGTTATTTTTAACCTATGCTCATTTTGCACACATATACTAAATGTAGTTTCTTCAGTCCTTATAAAAGATGCCGACCAACCATGATCCAGTCGGGGTGAAAAGAGTGGATCTAAAACGTATTTCTTCAATTATTGGTTTTCTGTACAAACTATTGTTTTTGCTTCCTTTTTGTAAGATATTTAGTGACATTAAGCTGATAAAACAGACTAGGAGGCTGGCCCAGTGGTGCTGGGGGTTGATGCACTGGACGCCACACCTCGCGCCACACTGGTGACCTGGGATCGGGAATGAGCCTGAGCTGTTGGGGGTCAGCAGGGGGGAGAGAGAGGATTGAGCATCTGGAGGACAGCTCTCCTCTCTCAGGGAGAGATACAGGGGTGGCTCGGCACTGCAGTGGCCTCTGGCGGAAGCAGGAAGCACTGCCATGCTTCAGAGCTCAGAAGGCGGGGGGCAGGTCTCACAGAGCCCTGGCTGACATCGCTAGGATGTCATTCCATGTCCAAGCTTTGAAGGGAGGGTGGGTGAAGGATGAAACATCATGCAAAAAAAAAAACATCTTCCCATCGATAGGTGAAGGCACCTCCCAACCTCAGTGCACACTCCCAACGTCGGGCTTGCCCCCTCTGGTGTGCCTGCCCCTCCAGCAAAGCTCAACACTGTAGATAGAGCACCCTGGGCAGATAGGGCATTTCTTCCTCAGCAGGATCAGACCTGAGGGATGTGCTGGGCTGGGGGGTACAGAGTAGGTACAAGTCACGACAGGAGGTAGAGACAGGGGAAACCAGGAGGACGCCGGAGAGAGTTCGATGGGGACAGGAGCAGATAAAAGTAGTTAAAAAAAAAAACAGGCTAGACTTTCAAAGATTCAGTTCTGGAGCAGATCTAATTGACTTTGCTTAGTACAAACATATATACTTTTTTAGAGATATTTGAGTTTCAGAAGGTAGAATTGCTTCGCTAAGCTCTACCATCTGCATCAGTATTTGTCCATGTGCTGGACAATCTCACAGGTTACTGGAATAACACACAAGTATGTGACCTAGCATATCACATTTCATGGTTTATCTTACTTATTTCATAACTGTTTTAAGTGTTCTCCACTCTAGTACAGTATTTGGCCATGTACTGTGTTGGAGTTAGAACTAGAGCTTGGAAAATCAGAAAAACTTAATTTCATACACTTATCATGGAATGTGTGCAGTTTTACCTTAGTGTGTAATTTGCATTCCTAAAATGCAGAATTTTACAAATAACCTTTATATATGAAAATACACACTTATGCATATTTTGCACATAACAGCTCAAAGCTTCATTTTTTTAAACTCATGTTTTTTAAAAAAGAAAACATGCAATTTGTGAAAAAAGGAGCATGTTCATATATTTTACACCTAAAAGTTCCAAACTGCAATTTTTTTTAAGAACAATGGTGAATGTGGACTCAAAGGGCATTTTTACATATTTTGCACATGTATATTTCCAAACTGTTAAGCAAATCTGGAAAAAAAAGTGGCACAATTTCATGTATAGTATTTGGTACGAAAAGGGACCAAATTGCTCATCTTTTACAAACTGGGTTAAACAAAATGCACAATTTGGACTTGATGCACTGTTGCAACATTTGCATAATATTTGTGCAATTATGCACAAATTAGGGCATGCAGAATCAGCAGTTTTGCACTATTTCGCAGGTGTAATATAGATTTTGCTAATCACTTGTCAGAACCTCTACAAGTGCGGGGTTCCTTACAAATAAACCACTCGCATATGTGAAAACAGCTGCACAACTATTTTTCTGCTTAAATCCAGGATTCACAGCAGTATTGAGGTCCTTTGAAAGTACAGCTGCAAGCAGCACCTGACTGTTTCATGTAGCTTTTCCACACAGTAAAAATGCAAAGACCTCCACTGTCCTTTTAGTTAGAATGTCAAAGTAGAGCCAGGGGAATAACACCCCCTTATTTGTGTTGCATTTACAATAGTTTTTAAAAAGGAAAATATATGTTCTGAGTTTTTTATACGAAAAAGAACAAAAGAATAGACTGTCCCTTATTTCTTCTATAGTGCCAGAAATTGGAATGGCAGAAGTGGACAGCCCCCTAAGTTTTTTTTATTTAACAGAGAGAAATAAATTTACTAACTATGAAGATGAATGCTAATCTAAGCAGAAAGGATGTCATATGCTGTAGGCACTACAAAGCTTTTGACAAGCAAAAAAGGTCACATACAGAACTCTTTCTGTTCACACTGATTTGCATATTTCATTTATTTTGAATAGATATTTATAAAATCACCCTTAATAATGCTTTACATTACAGCATTACGTTTTCAGATTATCAGAAACATTTCAATGTTAAAAGTGAAATCATGACCTATTTTAAAGATTTATAAGAAGTCAGACAAGGAAAGCTGCTTATTTAAATATTAATATATTTTATATTTATCTTAGAGAATCACATGGCAGGGTTTCCACCCATCAGAGGCTTTACAGAATAAAAAAGATCAGCTCAGACTAAATCAAGCGGCAAATACTTTAACTTTGTTTGCACAGCATATTCACTATCTAGAAACTAAGGACAGATAAATCTTTTTCTGTTTGGATTCAAACCTGAACAGGATCTTGGCTCATATCATGGTGATTTGCATGTGTTTGCATATTAATGATATACTAATTATCATTTTTTTCTATTTAGAGGCACTCAATGCTGTTTTTGAAGAGAAGATCCTTTCTGGGTCTGAATTTTAGAGCCTACTATCTGTAATGCAAGAATCTGACTTACTTTAAATGGGAGGCTCAGAACATCTTATAGAAATGCTTATTCGGTCCAACCAGGATGCAAAAATGGCTTGTGAGGTACCACATGCAAATTTTATAACTTCACAGTGGTTTCCAGATCAGCCAAAACATTTTTTTTCTTTTGCTATGTACGTTTTTGGCCAGGTTTTCCAGGAGCTGGCAGGCAGAGCTTTGCCCCCCTCAGGGGAGGTCACATTCATCCCTGGCTGGTGTCCCCATCACTGGGAACACCACTGGGACATCATAGAGCCCACCAGCTCCATTTTTCTTCCCCACCTGTGCCATGGCCACATGTGGAGGCACGCTCATGCCGTAAGACCGTAGCACCCTCCCTATTCATGCTGCCACCCATCTACACTACTCTCAGGCCTCCACTGGGGGCAGAGGTACTACAGAGATGATAGTATCCCTGCCTGGGAGAGGTGAGCTGCCTTTCAGCTGCTCAATCCTGCTCCCCCCCCAGCTGACCCCTGACAACCCAGGCCCGTTCCCAAACCCGGGTCACCGACATAGCATGAGATGTGGCATCCAGCAACTCAACTCTCAGTGCCACTGGGCTGGCTCAGCCAAAACATTATGAGGCAGAATGTGTTGCCTTTCAATAATGATTAGAGAGTATAATACACAGATGTGCTTCAAATACTAATGTCTTCTTATATTATTATACTTACAGTAACATCCAACACAGTTCCACTCAGATTCATTCATAAGTCAGTACTCTGCATATGTATATAGTGGATATGAAATGGCCTGACTCAAAATATGCACATTTTGCATAGCCAGTAGTGAGTTGTTGAAGTCCTGCCCCCTCACAAGGGTTGATAAACTGCATTTGGAGTCAAGCCATTGCATATCTACTTTGTAAAACATCAGTTTAATAGTTATAACATTTAAATTAGCTGTTTGTGTGAACATTCAAGTGCTTCTCTTTGACTCAGCTCCTAACATCAGTGCTGCCAAAGCCTATTGTGAAATCAATATTGCAAAAGCTACTTTCTGGTTACTTCAGTTGTATATTGTGATGTACCCAACCTTCAAGGTAGTGACTGTGAAATACTAACTTGCAAGATAACATGTTATCTTGCTAGTCAGGTGCTAAGGTAGTATGTTTATTTTACACACTTTATTTTGGTATCAGAAGAGTGTGAAATGAGTAAGAAAAATCATATTCTACTTTTGGTGCAAACACATGTCATGGCTGTGCATTATTCCTGAAGGACTGCACACCTGCACCATTTTCTTGTGTTTTTCCCATCATATTAATTTTGTGGCCATTTTCATAAGTGGGATAAGTCACTCAGCTTATCCTTTATGCCTCTTGATGCGACCAAAGCATGCATATATCAGAGCATGACCACACAACCTGTCGTGTTATCACTCATACAGTATGTTATAGTCACACAGTAGTGCCACAATAGCTAGATTTGAGCAGGGGTGGCTGTGTTAAACCACAAACATTGCAATTTAATAGCTTCATAACTGTTCAAATGATTTTTATGAAATGTTGCATGTGTGGTCTGGGGGGTAGATCTTTTGACCTACCAAGGTTTGTTCTAGTCAGATGTGTTGATTTCAAGATCTGGACAGTGAAAAATGTGAAAAAAAAAATATTTTTTTTAACATCTAGCACCCAGATGGTTTGGAAGTTTGGTCTGAAATTTTGAGGGTAGAATGGGCTTGGGCCACAGTGATGCCTTTCACCGATTTGGTGAAAAAAATATTAATCCCTTCCAAAATTATTACATTTTGAAATTTTGGTTCTGAGCATGCTCAGTACAGTCTTTTGGATAGCAGCTTGGAATGAAAAAAGAATTTGGTCCATATGAAGAAGGATCCTTTTTCATACGAGGAAAAAATCTTTTTTCATATGGCTGCCATCCTGTTTCTGTTTAAAAAAAAATTAAACCCATAAAATTGACCTTCTGTGCACACACCAACACATGTATCTTACTAATCGGGACCACATTAGGTGGATTTTGCACTTAGTTTGTGAAAAAATGACCCAGAAATGTTGCTGATACATTTAAAAATCCTTTTTCATGAGCCAATTTTCTGTTTTCATATGGCCATACAAAAAATGAATTGGCCCATACGAAAAAGGATGCCTTCATACAAAAAAAAAAAAAAAAATTGGACTTAGTTTTTTCAATTCTTTTTTCATATGAATGAAAAAAAAAATATGAAAAAGGATCCCTTCATATGAAAAAGAATCAGAAAAAAAACTGAGTCCAAATCATTTTTTCTTATGATGGGATCCTTTTCTGTATGCTTGTTTTTGCTCATATGAAAAAGAATGCCCTTATATGAGAAACAATTTTGTACTTAGTTTTCTTCTGATTCTTTTTTCATATGATGGGGTCCTTTTATATATGGATCTTTTGTTTGATATGAAAAAGGATTCCTTCATACTGTATGAAAAAAGATTTTAGAATAAGGTATTTTCTCCACATTTGAACTTCAGCAAGCCATAACACCCTCAATATTTGGACTTAATGGAAATCTATACATCAAAATAAAAGTCTTAATGAGTACTACAAGAACAACACATGATTCCCCTCCCCCCCAAAAAAAAATTAGGGGCCATATAAAAAAAAAAATTCCATAGGATTACAGTGGAACTTTACAATTAAGTGTATAAATTGCTGCTTTGGCAGAAATGGAAGTGCAGGGCCCATTGGGGTGTACCTTGGGTAGTCAACTCTAACACCCCATTCTCATATATTCTTCACATTTCAACTTATTTACTGATGGAATGGGGTAAACATTAGGGTTGACAACCCTACAGTAAACCCCATCCCTGATCTGTGAAGACACAGTACAGGTGAAACCATAATAGTTTTTTTCCTGTTTCTGCCTGCAGGGTGGATGGGGGTGTTAGAGTTTGGAACCCTAACACCACACTTCCCTACTTTTGTCACTTTAACCTAACTGCTTCATTAACAAAGTTTTTTGCAATGAGTATATGTATGTAGAAAGAGAGAGAAACTGCAAAACATATGGTCATGTATCTATTACATGAAGCTGTGTGGAGTTTTGAAATTCTGTTTCCATCAGAATCCCATGGAAGGTTGAAAAATTGGAAGTGGAATTCCAAAATTCTAAAATGTGGTACTTTTAAAACTGTTAATCAGTAATCCTCAGCTGACATAGCAATTCTTTTCAGAGTTCTGTGGCATTAAAAAATAAACTCTGAAAAGCATTTCAGAAGTTGAGTTTCCAGTCTGCACAGATTCCACCAGTGGAATTCCTTATTATGGACAGCTGTACTATTAAGGTTGAAGCACAAACTGCTCAAAGTAACAAAAGAAAAAATTAGGGTGCAGAGTCCCTGGAACATTGGTGAAGCTGTGGTGTGGTGTTCCTTGGGGTTTGAAAGATCATGCAATGCAGCGTTGGCATTACACTAATATCTGCACCCTCTATAAAAGCCTTGCTGTCTCCCTATTTTACTTTTTCTGTCAAGACAGTGCTGATATTAGGGTAACACCAGTACTGTGCTGCAGGATCATTACACCCTAAGGAACACCATGCCCCAGATGCACCATGGTTCCAGGGACTCTATAGCCTAGTTTTTAATTTCCTTAATGTGTACACTTTGTGCTTCAGTCCTAATAAATACATTAACGTAGTTTAGTGCCATTTATTTCCTTACTTTCTTAAACATTATGGGTGGGATATTCAAAAGGGTTGCGCCATGCGCAATAGGGTTGCGCATGCGCAAGTCCAAAATTGCGCCATTCTGTGATATTCAGCAGGAGGCAGTTGCGCCACTGAAAACAGGCTGAGCAACAGCGCAATGCAAATGAATGCATGCTCAACTGGAAGGGGAGGAACCATGCATAAACTGCACAGCCCGATATTCAGCCGGGCTGTGCAGAGTTGTGCAGGCGCAACCCCCAACCTGTGCCTGCAGGACTTTGAGCCAAAAAAAAAAGGCTTAAGTCGAGGGCCACCCACAGGTGAGCTGCTGTATTGCAGGGCACAACACAGCAGCTGCCACCTGTGGCTGGCCCCCAACGTGGTCCCTGTGCCCCCTGCAGCCCGATGCAGGCAGCCGACGTAAATCCCCCACCACCCCCACTGGCACGATCGTGGGCATAGTGTACCCCCACCAGCCCGATTGCGGGCAGCAATGTAGCTCCCCCTCCTCGAGACGTATCCCTGGTGGTCCAGTGGACCGAAATGCCCGATCGCGGGCGGTATGTGTAATAAAACCCACCCTCCTCCCGCACATATCCCTGGTGGTCCAGTGGACTGAAATGCCCGATCGTGGCGGTATGTGTAATAAAACCACCCCCGAACATAGCCCTGGTGGCTAGTGTCCCCCACCCACCCACCCACAAAGCCCCACCACCCGCTCCCCAGCAGCCGGGCGGGCGGCAGCATCCCACTCCGCCTACTGCCGCTTCTGCCGATTGACTGTGCCAGTAGGGCTGCACGCCCATTGGTGCAGAGCAAGAGCCAATGGGCGCAGCCCATACCGCGACATGACAGTCCAGATTTGTGAATGAATCATCCAGGCGCAAGTCCTCGAGGATCGACGCACCTACATGCTAATGGCATGCAAATGGGGACATAATCACATGCAAATGACCCCCCCATGCCTTGCATGAATTATAGCCCCAATTGCATGCCACCTTTTGAATATCGTGATTTTGCGCATGGCGCAATGGTACTTGCGCCACCGCAAGTTGAATGCTCCACTCTGTCAACTTGCGGTGGCACAAGTTCCACTGCGCCATGCACAGTGGTTGTGGCTGGGGGGTGATATTCAAAGGAGTTGCTCAAAAGTGCAACTCCTTTGAATATCGCCCCGGACACACCCCTGCGCAACTATTTTGCGCAGCTCAAGGGCTTGTGCCTATGAATGGTGCAGTTTGAATATCCCACCCTATATATATATATATATAGCAGCCACCTTTAGCTTTTACCATTTTTAATATCCCATGAGGAACATTGCATTGTGATGCTTACTGAACCAAACTTGTATCCTGCATTTCAGGGTCACTTATGAAGCAGCTGTGTAGTTACACACACTGTGCCACACCTGTATCTTGCTTCACACATGATCCTGGGGGCCAGTCATGAAGCAGCTGTTTAGTGATGGGCATGGCACCAGACCTATAGTTTGCTTTGTGAGTGACTCAAGAAGCAACTGCCTATGTAGCAGACTTCAGATGCATGTTCACAGACATAGTCCTACAAAGCCATGGAAAGTTTTCCACATTTAGAGATTAAGGACACCATATTCGCACACTTGGCATCCACGCTCATAGTGTTAGCCAACTGTGATTTACACTCTGAAAACACTTGGAAGTTACAGTTGTTGCAGCTGTAAGCTGTTATTGCATGAACACAGAAGTATGCCCAGCACATATGCAAAGCACAATATTGTGCCTTGTATACGGGTGGCCTGGCATATTCAATGGTTTGTATAGGCGCTAACCAGCTGTTTGTGCCATTCTAGCTAATGCCTTCACAAGCGTAGGTTTACACAGACACACACACACACACACACACACACACACACACACACTGACATGCTAAGCCCCCTAACAGTAGCACTGGTGTTGTCAAGAAACTAACCCCACACCATATAACTCCCCAGTCCCCAAGCCCAGTATAAAGATATTCTTCCTGGTGGTCTAGAGCCCTCCCCCATCATGGCTTTGAGATGGTGCTTGCCCTTTACTAACCTCCAAAGCTGGCCACTATCTGCTGCAACCAGGTGCTAAAAAAAATGTCTGAGAACAGTCATATTGCACATGGGCATGGTTTATTTTTCAGTACCTGTTTTGCTGTAGTGTTAGCTTTTTGATTTTACAGAGTAATTGCACCAAACGTGGGGGTGGGGTGTCTTAGCTACCACCTCCCCCTTATGACATCATAAGTAGGTACTTGTAACTGTCACCTGAAATGTATTTTTAGGTGGCAACCAAGTCCAGCTTATATTTCTACAAGGAATGTGTGAGATAAAATGTTTCAATCTGTTATTTATTATGAAGAAGTATCTGTTTTGGTTGATTTCAAGGATCTTCTTTAGTGCCACTGAGGCCAATGTGAAGTAATCATGCATTGTGCACGTAGCTCTCCATGTGGTTGTGTTTATTTGTGACCTATGCAGAATGAAAGTAACATTCTATAGTAAAGACCCACCAAAAGTGGGCTTTTTGGGAGGGGGGAATGGCAGTGTAGACTAAAGGTTAGAGTAATGAGCTGTAAATGAACTTGGTGCATGTGGGAGACTGGGTTTGATTCCTTCAAACTCCACTTGCATACTGTGTGACCCTGAGCAACTTGTTTAACCTCCCAAGTGCTCCTGGGCTACCTCTGTAAACATGTACTGTATTGTGCCTAATGGGCCTTACCCATTACCAAAGAATGATAGATAGATAGATAGATAGATAGATAGATAGATAGATAGATATGCAATACGAGTGGGCACCAAAGCAGGTAAATAAATGCATTTATTCTCACTGGTGTTGAATAAATCATGGAACTACCATTTATTCAACACCTTAACATCCATCAACCATGATTTATTCAACACCCAAACATCAGTCACAGTGCCCAGCTCCACCCCCTTCCACCAGCCAGTCGACACTACTTGGTTACTAATACTTTCCTGCCACAAAGAGCACTCTCCCCTTCCCCCTGCAAACAGCCAGCCAAGTTTCAGTTAAAGAACAGCACCATCCTGCTCTCTCAAAGCACCCACAATGTAATGTACCTGCTCTTGCATTTTTTTAATTTACCTCTGTTTTCTTCGCTCTCCTCTGCACTCCCCTCACCAGAGCACTCTGCAATATGATCCCAAGTACGATCCACCAGGCTAATAGTCTCTGACTTCATGGATTTGTCCTCAGTCTCTCACCCAACACCTTCATGTTCCCTGACTCATTCACTCACAACAAAACAGACTGTAACATGCAGCATCAGCCAGATAAGTGGGCAAGAACAGCCAGATAAAAATTCATGGCACAAACAGCCATGCGAAAGATGAACCCACCATGTTTTTCAAAACCTCTGGCCCTCCCACAAAGAACTGAAAGCCAATAATAAGATGAGATCTTCACGTAGGGGTGTGGACTCCCTAGCAACCATGCATCCATTCTGAGCAACCTCTCCTGAAATGTGCATTAACACACTGGAGACCAGAACATAATCCTTGCTATTTCATTAAAAAAAAGCCACAGATAGGAAAAAATAAATAACTACACACAAAAAGCATCCCTATTGCATAAATGAAATATACAATGGGGACAATATGGAATGCATTATTTATCTGCACTTGAGCAGTTTGACCTCAGACACCTCACTCATGGCGTATGCCACTTGTGAGGTTACCCGAGATCAAACTACTCTTGTGCAGATAACTCATGTATTCCACTCGTCCCCATTGCATATCATATATGTATATATATTGTGTGTGTTATTTTTTCTTGTGACATCACCACAATCAAAGCATGCTAGTTCCACATTTGATGACTAGGTAGCTAACATCTTTTGTAAATTTGCAAAGCAAAAGATTTCAACTCCAGTCTAAATCCAAAACCTACACCATTTCCAGTGATCCTAATGTATTATATAGGAAACATGCTAGCATGGTTTTAAAATGAGCACTTTAAGTTTACTTTTAACTTTAATACAGTAGATTATGTGGGTGAGTAAAGTAATGAGGGACCCAGGGCAGCTGAACTGTGAAATGCAAAGCTCCAGTAAAAGAAAACACAGCCTTATTTGGGAGAGTGTAGTGAAGGAGTCCCTGTCCACAGTCAGATTTTCATGCAGCTGCGTGGTTCTTTTCCCCAGATCTCTTGTGCTGCAACTGCTAGGTTACGTTAGTCAGTAAAGGAGCATCCCCTGGTGGCAATACAGTACAACACTGATTTTCCTATCCCCATTCATTAGATAGAGAAAAACCCAGGAGACAAGTTTCTAGTTTGTTAGATAGGGATTTCTGGATGATCGGGGTTCAGATAATCTGTATAGATGTATATAGTATATCCTTCAGTACATCATATCAGTGGAAGAAAGATAACACGTGATATATTTGTTGATGATATGATTTCTTTGCTGTTTGGTCCTACAGCTCATGATCAATACCTTGATGTTATGTACAGCATGGTGGGCTACTGGGCCAATCAGAGTGCTGCTTCATAGTGCTGATGACAACAGGATACCCTTTGCAGCATTGTGGTCAGCAGTAAAAAAAAGAGGGAAAGTTAAATCTTCACACAGATAGCAGATTTAAAAGTTGTAACTTGTAAATTGATGCTGTATGATTTGAACATGAAATGGCCTGATTTAAAATATGTAGTTTATAATCCAGGGGTGTCTAAGCTTTTCGGGGTCGTGAGCCACATTTAAATTTCTGAGTAAGACATGGGCCACAACAACATGCCTATACCATACCTAATTATTCAGAGCAGCTCTGGAGCATTAAATGTTCTTGCAGGCTTAGTAAAAGTAGCTTGTTGAGCACTAAGGGCACTTTTCAGTTCCTGTACTTTGACTTTTCTCAAATTTAGAAGACTGTGACATGTACTTGACATATAATTGACAAACCCCTTGAGAGCCACATCAGACTGCTTCAAGAGCAAAATGTGGCTCTCGAGCTACAGGTTGGCCACCCCGTAATCACTTGTGAGCAGTTTATCATCTTGCTGACTCACACTTGAAGATAAATTGCATATTTTAAGACAGGCCATTGTATGTCCATAAAAATCAATGTGAACGTCTGGCTATGTACTGTATGTCGTCAGTGATTTAGCCAAGCAAGAGTATATGTTTATTTATATTAACAACACGTTTGTGTTGTATAAACCAGTTATTATATTTGTCTTTGTTGCATAATCTAATTTTTACGTATACCTCCAAGCCTAATTACACGTGTGGTGAGTAAACTTCACTTGTAAGTAAAGGGGCTTGTAGATACTCATGAACATAAATCTGGTTATGCAATTAAGGCAAGTGTAATATTCCATATACAGTATATGGAATATGCCATTGGCTGTTAATAAAAATCACATTTATTTTTATCTGCAGGTTCTGGTCACTATACCCTTACAAACTGTGGATATGTTAAGTCTATATTGGCCAAAGTCTGCAGATTAGAATACATGTGATATACTGTAAATGTGACATTTTTAGCGAGCCATTGGTATGCTATTATTAAAAAAATTACAGTGCCTCTATAGCAGGATGGGTCCTAATACTTACATCCTAGCATTTTTTTTAACTGTTATATCTTTGATTCTGAAATATATTGTTTCCCTCTCACAATGGATCAATCTGTTGTTGCCATACACATTCCAATGAGCACAATCAGATTCAAACAAAGTATCCCAAACATCCTAATAGGTCCCAACTTACATCACATGGCATACATCATTTCAGAATTCTGACAGGTGTTCAGGACTCTGATAATGCTCCTAGAGTGGAAGGATCCATTGTGAAGTTCCTGGACATTAAATAGATGACTTATTTTCACTTCAGGAGTAGTATCAATGAAAATAAATGCATTCATCGATCCATTTGTGGTCTCACTGTCGATATATATTTATAATGCATCATTGTGCATTAGTGAGCACATATTGGCCTGGTAGTGGCCTAGCAGGTGACCTTGTTCATCTAATCAAAGAGCAGTATTTGCAGCAACCATGTTGACTCATTTCATAAATATATATCCCCCCCAACAAAAATACAGAAATACAATCTCTTAGCATAACCAGTTGAAAATCAAATGTTTTCCTTCCTTCAGTCTTTTTCCAGGACAGTATTAGACACAGTTATAAATGTCTGCACTAGTATTTCTTTGATGAAACAATGGGCTGTGAAAATCTTTTCAATTGCATTGGTATATTTAGGTATACAGACCAATCTCTCCATGAGGCTGTTCAGTGGAGTAAAGAATTGTATGTGTCGTGGAGAGGATGCACTATAGTGTGAGAAAGTAACTGACATGTTGCTTTGTCAGTGCTTTATCGTCTCAGCATCACGGTACAACCTAAACATGCATTACTAAACTATCTCTACTGCTTGCTTAGCAGTGTTAACTCTTGTTTACAGAGAACTACTGCAGTGGGATTTTTGGTTGTCATCTGGGCTTGTTCACAGCATAAAGTCCCCCAAATGGTGGAACATTTTCTGTTCAACATGACTTCCAAAAAACCACTAATTGACTAAGTTGCCAACAGAGTTTTAAAAAACAACAACTAAATAATGCCCATTCAGTCCTCCACCAAAAATGAATGGCAAATGATTTAGCAAAACTGCAGTGTAAAATAATAGATACATGTAAGTATATTCAAACTGAAGAAAGATGAGGCTCCCTCCAAAGAACATTCTTATTTTACAACATGAAGCAAGAAACAATGTTATGCAAGAAACCTGGTTATTATTGGAGTCCGCAGTTTTATGTACTTGTTTGGCATCATTTGTCTGAATGCCGACAACTTAGTTTGAACAAACTTCTGTTCACAAGACAATCATTTTCTTGATTGTTATTGATTCAGAAGTTATGTCAGGGCAGTCTTGTGGCATCATGGTACAACCCCCTGGAAGACCTGGGCTTGTGTGCAAGGCACAGAATGCCATCCTGGAGCTGAGCACTTTATGGAGGAGTGTGGCTGGGCCACCTGGCATTTGTGCAACCCCATAATGGCCAATAATGAAGTGCCCTTGGTGTCAGTTGTGAATGTGGCCACTCCCCTGGCCTCCCAGCTGGAGAGGAAGGGTGAAACTGCAGATGCCGAGATGGGAGGGATGGGAAGTAGGGAAAGTAGGGAAAAGGGGAAAACAAAATAAGAAAAAATATGTATTTGACAGAAGTGTTTGGTAGTGCTTTAGTTGGACCAGCCCGAATTCCAGTTCTGTAGAATTTCAAAAGTAGCCTGATATATCACTGCAAATTATTGTCAATGCAGAATCAAGCTGCTCAAAGTCAACCATATTTAAATTGTTGATGTCTATTTATTAATTATTATATATTTATTTATTTACAATTATTTATACCAGCAGCATCCTTGTTAGTGACCTGAAACAAGTAGTATAATAGAAATTAACATATGTTCATTATTTTACCAGTTCAAAAAGATTTAAGATTGTATGTTTAAGCATAAAAATCAGCCAGGAAATATTTAGAAGACATTTATGAAGCAACTCCCCTCCAAAGAATTCTGCTGTAGTAAGACCCACTAAACACAAACCACGTAAATTGGTAGACATTTCACAAAACCACCATATGGTAGCTCGCAATGTGATGTCAATGTTATCCTAATTGAGCATGTTATGGGATTTTTGTGTGCACAAGTACAAACTGTATGTTACCATTAACATTTGAGTACTTTTTTCTGTAGAACAGAAAACACAGTAAAGGGGAACATTGTCAACTTCTATGGACCTATCAAGGATGGTTCTATGTCATAATAGTGAACATGGAATGGCGATCGCTATTATGGCGAGTGTATATTGCCGAAAAGCAAATCGTCAGTATACACTTACCGACTAACAGACACCCAGCAACCTACAGTGTTTCTTGGCTGCAAAAAAAAGTCCAGGAGCCGGAGGCAGCGGCAAAATTCAGACCCTCCCATCCCCAGCCCCAAAACCTGCTATGCCAGAGCCAGCCTCCCTCATGACCACACCACACGGCTGGCTCGGTGGCAGCAGGCACAGTTTCTCCAGATAACCCTCTTCCCTATCCCTTCCCCTCACCATTCCCTCTTTCCAGTCACCTTCCCTTACCCTCATGGTAGCAGTAGTTGCTACCCTTGCAGATCACTTATCCCAATAATGCCAAATATGGAGTCACCATTTTGACAATCACCCATATTCGGTCACTATTATCACTGGATACCATCAAGGATGGGCTTAGGTCCTAAAGCACCCTAGGCAAACTTAAAATCAGCAAGTGCTCCACCCAGGTCCTCCTCTAGTGGTGCAGCTTGACAGCCAAGCAAAGCAAGGAGTTATTGTTTCATGCCCCCTCACTGTGGATGCTCCATGTGGCTGCCTTGTATGTCTATCCTTAAACGCCGACCATGGGACCGAGTTTGGCTGTTTAAAATAACACGGAGAAAGGGGGGGGCCAAGTTCAAATTATGATACAAATCTCTGTTTACTTTATTAAAAAGTCTTAGTTTACAGAAAACACATTTAACATAAATGCTTATAACATGGTTCCAGCATTGTTTACACTCTGGAAAAGTGCTCAGTAGTAACAGGATGCTGCCATAACAACATAGTGCCTACACTAAAACTAAAACTTGCTTAAATAACTACAGACTTGCATTCTGTGACTCAACTATTGTCAACCACCCATTTGAGATTAAACTGATTTTCCAGTATCCAGGAAAACATTTTACAGTATTATAATTAGACACATTTCAGTTTATATTTTGTTCCATTTCTTGTTTTTAGTATTTACTGTTTATGCCACCTTGGCTTAAGCCCTCTCGCTGAGCCCTTGGCCACCTCTGAACCCTGTCAGCCACCCTTGCCCCATGGATCTTGTTTCTTATTATTTACACCAATTCTCCCCTGGCAAGGTCACTGCACCTCCTCAAGGACCTCTGGTTTCTGGATCCAGGGCTCCTTTCCTGGGTAGGTGGTGGCAGTGTAGAGACCCGGAGTACTGCTAGCATCATTTGTGGGTCTACTCATTTTTACATCCTCTCCTCTGGGATGTTGGCAGCAAGTTTTCACAGCATGCATATATACAAAGAGCCCCCAGCATCCTCCCTTCCGAGCTGTCACCAGCCACTATTCCAGCTTTGTTTTTTTGCATTATTGTATGCATATACAGTATAATTATGCCTGTAGTTACCCACTTAGTGCTTACACAGCGGAAAGGGCCACCCTCCCTCCCTTCCTGGTGGAGGATAGTATGTTCTGAGATGCTTGAGCCCCCCAGGAAAAACTAGAATAAAATGCACCATGTCTGCCATATCCAAACAGATGAGCTGAGGACAAAAACTCATATCAGATAATGTATTGTGAAAATATATATATATACATACCATACGGGGGAATCCCTGATGATGCTCTAACAGGTGAAACTGGTCAGAGTTAGCAGGTGCCATGCTGGCATCTCCATGAGGGGTGACCTCCTTATGGGCAGTATGGTATGTTCATATATATTTTCACAATAAATTATATTTGATATGATTTTGTTTTGTCCTGAGCCTATTTTTTTTTTTTAATGTGACAGAGGTGGTGCTTTTTAGTCTCACTTTTCCTGGCCATCTTTTTATTATGCACACCTAGTAGTGGGGTGGTCTTTCCTGTTGCTATGCTTGAGCCCCTGCCTTCCCACCCTTCAGCCCTCCACCTTCCTAGACACATTCTCAAACCTAGGTCACTGGCATTTTCAAGTGGCAACTGCCTATGTGCCAATACACTGATCAGTTTTTACCATTTTATGTAATTATCTCCCATCACCTCCCATCATTCTTCATTACTGAGAACACGTGTCTGACCCTATGATAGTTCCTCCTGCTTTACACACACACACACACACACAGTAAGGACTGTGACTTCATCAAAGTTAAAACAGAAGGGCCAGGGCACTAAGACTCTGGACCAGATCCATGGTCTGTATGATGCTACAGCATCAACATCTTCCCGACATGACCTTACAGTGATGAATTTATGTCAACCGCAATTTGCAGTTGACATAAATCCATCAGAGAAACTGTTTCTGTTTATCGGGGGGCAAAGCCCCCCGACTCCCCCCATGCAGGGGCTCTGCCCCACATGCCTCGTGGACTTAGGTATTATCAACTTTGAGTCAGAGTTGATTCAGGGAGGGGGTGGTGGACTGAGGGAAAAAGTGCCATGGTCCCTGGTGGACTTTACAGCAGACTGTCGATGTCGTTGGCATCGACATGTTCACTGTAGAGGTTCAGCTGTGGGATCAGTAACCGAGGCTCATGAAGGCTTGCATCAAACCCTGCTTCAAACCTAGCAGTTGGTGCAGCTGCACTGAAAAGTTTGCTGCAGAATGCACCCTATTCAGAAAGATCAGGTGCATTTACAACAATTTTCCTGCTTTACAGCAGGTTGTGCCAAATATTTGGAGCAAGCCCTGTAAAACGGATACTGGAGATTGCTTCAAGTTAGACTAGAAAAGGCTGGTCTAACTTGCAGCAATCAGCACATGGGATCAAGAATCCTGATCAAAGGTCGGGAAATGCCAGAAGCCCTGTGCGCAGTATGCTGATCAAACAGCGACACCTTTACAGCAAATGACAGTACAGTGACACAGTGATGGGTCGCTGTACTGTCACTGCGGGACCCCAGCACTGATTCCTTGAGGTCTTGCACCCCCACCCTGAATCAACTCTGACTTGGAATTGATTATATTAAGTCTAGTAGGTGCGGGAGGGGGCAAAGCCCCCTGAAGAAAATGAAGTGTTCTTGGATGGATTTATGCCAACCACAATTGTGGTTGACATAAATTCTTTGCTGTAACATCAGTCGACAAAATATTTGTTGAACCGGCGTCGTAGAGCCCCTGTGCACCATACGTTTGGCACACCTGGAGCTTGAAGCATTCTCGAGACCTTTAAGGAAACAGCCCCCGTTTTCACAATAAAAATGAACTGAATTGTGTCTGAGTATCATATTGCAAAAAGGTTTCCTGGGAAACTGCTTTAAGACAGGACAGACAAAGTTTGAACAGTCCCCCCCCCCCAACCAAATGAGTCAGAACATTTATTCTGACAGGCTAGAGAAGATGAGGCACTCTGTTAGGGATTTTCCCCCTAGCACTTTCATAACATGGAAATAACGAGCAAAACAATTCTACAGGTATAAAAGAACGCAACACAAGGAACACCGCTTAGCTAGCAAAGTTTTGGCCTGGCTAAACGTCAATAGACAAAGGCTCAAAAAAGTCTACTGTAAGTCATGGCACCCTGTTTCAAGTGTAGATTATCCTGTTAGATTTTGAGTCTGGCTAGTAATTCCTAATAGTTGCTATTCAGTTGCATTTTTTTGCCTTGAGCCCTACAGATCTGATCATACATTTGAAGTATGGCAACCGAGGCACTTCAGGGGTGGGAGATGACGACTGAGCATGGCTACCAGTGGTGATCTTTTTTGGTGATTTGTAGGAAAACTGTGTTTTCACAAGGGATTGTAAAGCAGGAAAACTGGTGGTGTCAGTTGTCAGGTGACACTGTGCCTTCACGGGTGCCACCTGGGCCCAAGCGTGGAAATGTATTTGCCCATTTTCAATGTTGCTCTATTACAGTTTTATTTTTAAAACATTTGATCCAAGGGGTTCAAATACATGCAAACATTTGACAAAAAACCCTAAGTGGAAGGCCAGAGATGTGCAGAAAATGAAAGGTAGCAGTTTCCATGAATGGTCTAAAGTGAGTGTTTAATCAGACTAAATGGATCAAGGCAGTATCTGTACAGACTAACTACATTAAAAGCACACATTCTGCAACTGAAGGCAGAGGGAAATAACATGGGATTAATCAGCAAGTGCACTACTTCTTAATCATTTTTTGAATTTAAGCATGTTTTTCTTATCGTGTGATCTGCATCCCATGCATCTGAATGCAGCAAATTCCCAATATTAAAGCAAACTGAGCATGAGAGAACAGAACTTAGTCCAGTGTTCTCAGCCCTTCTTCCCTTGTAGCAAAGGCATGCTTCTTAAGCCATTAGAACACAATCACAATGAACTGAATTGCAGTAAGAATAAGTAAATGCACATTGCTTTAAATTGCAGTAACACAAAATGTTTATATTGGGCAGGAAAAATGTGGTCAAACTGTTATCTAAACAAAAACTGCACAGGTGATGAAAGCACTGTACGTTTAACTTGCCATGGACAGTAATTATGGACTCGTAATCTTCATGCAGGTTTATTCTTTACAAGTTTGTCATTATAGCAGCTTAACAGTCTGTACGATATTCAAAAGAGAACTGCACCTCTATAGACAATTCATATTTTTAACTACTTACCAAAACTAAAAACTACAATGCCAATTTCTGTAGGTGTAGAGACAGCCTTCTTATGCCACGCTAATTCAGGAGTGTAATTAGCTACATCAGAAGAGTAAGCCTGTCTGCATCCTTCCACTGCATGTTGTCTCATCATGATGATGTCATTGCAGGGGCAACTGGAAGCTAATAGCAGCCGTGTGGCTTGGTAGCTTCAAATGATAGTCTCCACAAATGAGAACATCAGTAACAAAATAAAACAAAAAACAAACAGGAAAAGGCTGTTTGAAAAGGCCATGTTTTGCTAGTTACATTTTCCCCATGAAAAAGTGCAAGTTTGTCCAGTTATTCTGTTGATACTATCCTGTTCCATTATTGTGGATGTATACTTTAATGGAAAATACCCTCTCACTCCCCCTCCCCCCAAATGACACCAGTCACAAATTCCATATTAAGGATGGGCAGCAACAGATGCTGGGATTATGCTGGACACTAGTTAATACCACAGTTAACAAAAACGTTGCCAATTCCTGTCTAAATTGCTATTGTAAGTATCCCAGAGGTTTTGAAAAAAGGAGAAAAAAAAAATATTCCTATCTAAGAACAGTTTAGGTGGCAGACTACCCCAGCAACTATAGTGCCTGCAGGTTGCTTCCTAAATATTGACTCTACACCCCAGAAGGTCCACGCCCGTCAGGATATGTTATTTTTTTTTTTTTTGACTATTAGTAACACTGAGTGTTCTGAAATGTATCAGCACTGGTCCCAACTGCTTTGTCAAGCAATTGCAGTAGTGAACTTTTTCTTATTTGTGGTTCTCCGTGAAGTACAGGAGCAAAGGTGTTTGCAAAGGAAATATTTCCGGTCACTTGTTTTTTTACTTTGTAAAAGTTTGAATGCTGGTGGTGTTTCAGGGAATTTTCAGTCTTCCTAGAGTTCATTTAAATGTACGTCTCCTGCTCCATGTTTCATATAACAATTTTAACAGGTAGCATTAAAGGACAAATGTTCTGTAGACAGACCTTTTTTTTGTTTTTCAATTGTAAGTAAAAGAGTAGATTTGGTGAGCTGGTTAATATATAATAAAGCATACTATGATGTACTCTGCTGTTCTGTGATAGTCTTCATTATTTATCACCTTTCTCCTGTGCATCTTCATCAAAGTGATAGCCTAGTATATCTGTGATTCTTCATTAACCATACAAAGTTAGCCCATCCTGGTGGTGCCATGCACTACCATATGAAAGTCCCATGTTCTTACTGTATCCCTCCACTCCCAGCCCTGGAATATTGGTGCATGCACTACCATACGAAAGTCCCTGGTTCTTACTGTATCCCTCCACTCCCAGCCCTGGAATATTGGTGCATGCACTACCATAGGAGAGTCCCAGGTTCTTACTGTATCCCTCCACTCCCTGCCCTGGAATATCGGTGCATGCACTACCATACGAGAGTCCCAGGTTCTTACTGTATCCCTCCACTCCCTGCCCTGGAATATCGGTGCATGCACTACCATACGAGAGTCCCAGGTTCTTACTGTATCACCCTCTGGTCCTGTGATAACGGTGTGATGCACTGCCATATGAGAAACTGTGGTTTGTATTGCAACTCTAACTCTTAGCCCTGGGATATTGGTACAGTGAAATGACATGTGAGAAACTAAGATTCATACTGCATTCCACCCCCAGCCTTTGCATTTTGGTGCAATGAAATGACATATGAGAGACTAAGGTTCATACTGCATTCCCACCCTCAGCCTTTGGATATTGGTGCAATGAAATGACATATGAGAGACTAAGGTTCATACTGCATTCCCCACCCCCAGCTCTGGGATATTAGTGCAATGAAATGAAAAGTGAGAAACTAAGGTTCATACTGCATTCCTCACTCCCAAATATGGGATATTGGTGCAATGAAATGACATGTAGGAGACTAAGGTTCATTTTGCATTCCTCACCCCAACTCCGGGATATTGGTGCATTGAAATGACATGTAGGAGACCAAGGTTCATTTTGCATTCCTCACCCCAACTCTGGGATATTGGTGCATTGAAATGACATGTAAGAGACTAAGGTTCATACTGCATTCCTCAACCCCAGCTTTAGGATATTGGTGCAATGAAATGATGTATGAGAAACTTAAGGTTCATACTGCATTCCCCATCCCCCAGCCCTGGATACTGGTGCAATGAAATGACGTGTGAGAAACTAATGTTCATATTGCATTCCCCACTCTCCAGCCCTGGATATTGCTGCAATGAAATGACATGTACGAGACTAAGGTTCATATTGCATTCCTCACCCCCAACCTTAGGATACTGATGCAATAAAATATGTGAGAGACCAAGGATCATATCGCATTCCCCACTCTCTGCCCTGGGATATTGATGCACTGAAATGACATACATAGGAACATACATACGAACATACGAAGAAGCCAGCAGAAGAAGGCCATTTGGTCTATCAAGTCTGCTCATATTGCAGGGTCCACAGCTTGAGCTAATGTCCCTGCCCTCCTTCCCCACTCCTCCCATTTTCCCTACCCATGATTCTTACCTTCCCCCTATGCCTATCCCATCCTCTCTTAAAGCTGCCCACTATCTTCAATGAGATGACCACTTCCGGCAGTACATTCCAAGTGTCCACCACCCTGTCTGTGAAGAAGCGCTTCCTGACCTCCCTCCTAAACCTCCCACCCTCCAGCTTAAGACTGTGTCCCCTTGTGATATGGTTGCCATTCAGCTTAAAGAGACTCTCCTTATCAACCTTATTTATCTCTTTCAAGTACTTGAATGTCCTAATCATGTCTCCTCTCTCTCTCCTGTCTTCCAGGGAGTACATGTTCAGTGCCCTCAACCTCTCCTCATATGCCTTGCCCTGCTGACCAGCTATCATCTTTGTAGCCCTCCTCTGTACCTTCTTCAGCAGGTTAATGTCCTTTTTGAGGTGTGGGCACCAGTACTGAATTCCATACTCAAGATGCGGCCTTACCAGTGACCTGTACAAAGGCAGTATAAATTCCTCTCTCCTACTACTAATCCCCCTAGCTATGCATCCCAGCAGCTTGTTTGCCTTTGCTGCTGCTTTCTTGCACTGTGTGCAATACTGCAAGACATGCAAGAGACCAAAGTTCATATCGCATTCCCCACCTACAGCACTGGGATATTGGTGCAATGAAATGACAGGTTCATACTGCATTCCCCACCCCCAGCCCTGCGATACTGGTGCAATGAAATGACATGTGAGAGACTAAGGTTCATACTGCATCCCCCACTCCTAACCCTGGGAAATTGGTTTAATGAAAAGACATGTGAGAGACCAAGATTATATTACATCCCCTACTCTTAGACCTGGGATATTGGAGTGATGCCATTCAACATGAAAGAGCAAGGTTCATATTGCATTCCCCATTCCCAGCCCTGGGATACTGCTACAGAGACAGGGCTCTGGAAGGAGGACAGAGGAGCCCACTCCAGGTACAATAGAACTCAAGGCAAAGAAACCATCACAAAGAAAGAAATAGCCTGGTACCTGACTCCTTAGTGGGGAAAACACTACAAGGCACAACTTAAAGTGCAGAGAGTCCTTCTTTTTGGTGTTCACTGTACAGAATCACCACCGTATGCAGGGCCTAGCTGCACTTCCTACCATTTCAGGTCAGAACAACACTTTTTCAAAAGAACGACCTATCTGTATGGTCACTGCTTTTGAATACCCTCTCTTTTAAGAACAGGACCAATATAAATCTATATATAGTGCAAATGTGTGTGCTAGTGCAAATATGCAATTAATATTTACAAGATATATGTAATATAATATATACAAATATGCTAGTGTGAATACTGAATAAATATTTACAAGATATATTTAATATTCATTGCAAAAAAACAGTAATGCACTAGAAAGGAATAAAGCGACAAAAGTAGGGATATATGGTGTTAGGGTCTCCAATCCTAATACCCCCCCCCACACACACACACACACTGCAGCCAGCAACAGGCGTGTGTTGTGCCTTGGGGTTGTCAGTCCTAACGCTCACCCCATTCCATGAGTAAGTAAGCTGAAATGGATACAGTATATGAGAATGGGGTGAGCGTTAAGATTGACAACCCCAAGGCACACCCCACACCTGTTGCTGCCTGCAGCATGGGGGTTGGGTGTTAGATTTGGAAACCCTAATGCGACATATCCCTACTTTTGTCAGTTTAGCACTAAGTAGTGCATTAATGAATTTTTTTTTGTAATAAATTTCCTTACTTTTTTGAGATAGAACTTTTTCTGTAATTAGTTTTTATAAACACATGAGTGTTTTTCTATAGTTTTTATAAAAGCATGAGTTACTATAAAAAAAAAACAGCTCTTGACCATATTCATTGGGGCTGAGGGATTCAAAGCCAGGTCTCCAGAATCATAGCCTAGAGTCTTAGCCACTACACTACATTGTCTCCTTTGATTTTATATTGTTTCCTTTGATTTTACTGTGTCAATGTTTTCTTATCCTAAGTCAAGACAGATCCAAACTAAAACCGCCAATAATGCTTTCCTGTTTCTCTGTATTGCCAAATGTCTTTTTTTTAAAGTTTGCATATTGCTAAGCTGTTGAACTGACTGAAACTTTTTCAGTTCACATGAACACAAAATCAATAAGATAATGACTGTTTTAACACAAGTTAAAAAAAGACTACTTTCCATCTATAACCCTAACATTTAACATACTGATTTGTACCCCATGTTTCAAAACAATTCACACTTCCCAAAGAGGGATAGCTTGTAGTTTTCACCCGATTTTTCCATTTTTTCTGTTTTCTTTTAAAAAACAGGTATGCAAATAAGCTCATGATTATTCATGAACTGCAGTTACAGTGACATTTTTGAAAATGTGGGGCACATAAGGAACTGTTCTTGAAATGTGAACAGGTGAAACCAAAAAAGAAATTGCTGTAAACAATGATTTTGAACAGACCAAGCTTCCCGAAGAGGGATACCTTGTACTTTTCACCTGATTTTTCTAAGTCCCTCAATTTTAAAAAACAGATATCCAAATAAGCTCATGATCATTCACAAACCATGAGGGGACTCAAGTCATCCAAGCCACATCCTTTTATACATCTATTTTGAAGTGCTTACTGAGCATGATCAGAACCTAAAATTTTAAAATGTAATAACTTTGGAACGGATTAATACTTTTTCGCCAAACCAATGAAAGGCACCCCCATGTGAGCCAAGTCCTTTCTACTCTGAAATGTTCAGACAAACATTCCAAACTGTCTAGGCACAAGGCCATGACAAAAAACAGCAAAAAAGGCAGTAATTTTTCACATTTTTTCACTATTCATGTCTCAGAATCCTCACATCCAACCAGAACAAAATTTGGCATATCAAGATATCTACCCCTCAAGACCTTGCTCGCAAAAGTTCGTGGAAATCCATTGAATGGTTGCAAAGATATTAAAGTACAAGTGTAATGCTCACTACTGCCCCCATAGGGCAATCACTGAGTTACACATTTTTTCATAGGATTCATAGGATGTACGAGCTACACAGACTTGCATCCTTAATGCTGCCACTATTTGTTATTCCTTTTTTTTATTTATTTTTTGTTTCTATCATTATTTTTCCTAAACCATTGTTGTTTTAGTATGGTAATATTTATCCAGCCCATGCTTGAAACACTCCATTGACTCACTCATTACTAATTGTTCTCATAAAGCATTCCACAACTTAATACCCCTCTGGCTAAACCAATTTTTTCTCCTTAGTGTCCTCCATTTGTCTTGTTTTAGTTGTAATTGGTGTCCTCTTGTTTCATACAAAGTTTTTTTTCCTAATTATTAGTCCTAGGTCTTGCCTTAAGTGCTCATCCTTGATTGCTCTATAAATCATGCACATGTCGCCCCTAATTCTGTGATACTTTAATGAAAAAAGATTTAGATTTATTAATCTTTCATGATATGACACATGTTCTTGACCTAAGATTTTCTTTGTGGCCCTTCATTGAACACCCTCCAATCTCCTAATATCTACCTGCCTAGATGGTGACCAAACCTGTGCACAGTACTCCAGATGGGGCCTCACCAATGCACTATACAAGGGCACCAACACCTTCATATCTCTGCTACCAATGTGATGTAATATACAGTTTAATACTCGAGTTCCATTACAAATTACACGCTTACCTTGACTAGACCTGATCCCACCTGCCAGCTGTAGGTTAGTCACTAAATTACACGAGTTCCATTATAAATGATACATTTACCTGGCTAGAACTGATCCCTCCTGCCATCTGTAGGGTAGTCACTAAATTAAACGAGTTCCATTATAAATGATACATTTACCTGGCTAGAACTGATCCCACCTGCCACCTGTAGGGCAGTCACTAAATTACACGAGTTCCATTATAAATGATACATTTACCTGGCTAGAACTGATCCCACCTGCCAGCTGTAGGGCAGTCACTAAATTACACAAGTTCCATTATAAATGATACATTTACCTGGCTAGAACTGATCCCACCTGCCATCTGTAGGGTAGTCACTAAATTACACGAGTTCCATTATAAATTATACATTTACCTGGCTAGAACTGATCCCTCCTGCCATCTGTAGGGTAGTCACTAAATTACACGAGTTCCTTTATAAATGATACATTTACCTGGCTAGAACTGATCCCTCCTGCCATCTGTAGGGCAGTTGCTAAATTACACATGGGTTCTGTTTAAGCAAAAATGTATGACAGGGTGTGCTATTGTGAGATTTACACATGCCTGATAATAACTTTGGAATGGATTAATATTTTTCACCAAACCAATGAAATGCACATCTGTGGGCCAAGCTCTTTCTACTCCAAAAAATTTCAGATCAAAATTTCAAATCGTCTGGGTGCAATGACAAAAAAGCATTACAAAGCCGTGATTTTTTTTATGTTTTATTTCACTATCCGCATCTCAGAATCTACATATCTGACTGAAGCAAAACTTGGCACATCAAGAGATCTACCAATGGGACCACGCATGCAAAATTTCATGCAAATCTGTTGAGTATATGAACATATGAAATTGCCGGCAGAAAAAGGCCAACAGGTCTATCAAGTCTGCCCAACTGTGCAGCTCTTAGTTTCATATTACTACAGCTGCCCCAGCCCCACCCAAACCCCTCCCTTCCTCCCCTTTCCTGGTCTTCCCCCTTTGTGTTCTTGTCTATACTGTACTAATCCTGCCCTTGACTCTATCCCAACCCTGCTTAAAGCTATCCACTGTCCTCAGTCCAATTAACTCCTCTGGCAGTGCGTTCCATCTCACCACCACTTTCTCTGTAAAGTAGTGCCTCCTCATCTCCCTCCTGAACCTTCCCCTTCTAACTTCAGACTGTGCCCCCAGTAACCCTTCTCCCTTTTAAGCAGAACAATCTTCCCTCTCTGACTTTGTTTATGCCTTTCAAGAACTTAAAGGATTCTATCATGTCCCCTCTTTCCCTTCTCTCTTCCAGCGAATCCATGTTGAGCTCCCTCAATCTTTGGTAACTCCCCCAGTCCCATGATCATTTTTATGTTGGCTCGCACTTGTGCACCAGCCAACATATTGCAGTAGTAGCAGATTTGGAGGTGCGGTCACTGTGGGTGAATGCAGGGCATGCATCAGTAAGTGCGTCCCTCATTCCCCAATAAGGCAGCATGCAGGTGCCACACCAGCAACACGTAATGTGGTGAGCACATCTAAGAAAAGGTCCACTGCAATGAGAGCTAAGTTCCTCATGCAGCGGCACCTCCTGACATGTCTTTCCTGGTGAAGCATTCTAGTAAACATGGCAGCAGTGACTGCTGCCACCGCCTGACACAATGCCGACTTCAGGGGTGCCCAATCCCCCTGTCAGCATGCCCTGACCCAGTTCATGTGCCAACAGGGAGCCCACTTCCCATCGGCATAATGCACCCCACATTTGTTGTGTGTGTGCGAGGGCTTAATCCTTCGACTCTAGCCCCCTTCAGTATGTGCGATGAGGGTGCCCAATCCCCATCCGCTAGCCCCCAAACACTCAGGTGACATGCTGGGAGCCCACCCCAATGTGCCAATGCTCTGTAAAAAAACTTCCAGCGATGTTTTTTTTAACCTGTAAAAGAAGAAAATGGTCCCTCACAGTCTGTTCTGCTCCCTCCCCCAACCTGTGCCCACCCTCTGAGCACCCTGCCTCCCCCTGCTCACCCCATACTTACCTCTGGAGTCTGGCACGATGATCTTCGGTGGACCGGGAATACGTCTGCACTCTTCAAAGCCGACCACAAACTGAAGAAATGCCGGTAAGCTGTATAATGGCATAAATAGGGTTTTTTCAACTTTGGTGCATATCTCGGGCATTATTTGGAATTTTAGCACCAAATTTTCAACATGGGGTTATTGGGGCCCCTCCTCATGAATTCAGTCACTGTCATGGCGTAGTTCGGTCCCGAAAAGTGATTTTGTGGTCACTACACGGAATCACCTTTTGGGACCGAGTAACAAAATGACAGTGTGACTGTTCATGAGGGGGACTCTCAAAAAGCCTATGTTGCAAATTTGGTGAAAAAATCCAAAATATGACCGCTTTACTAGCGTATGCTGTGTAGTTTCCATGCACACTGTAACTTGAATTTGTAATATTTTTTACCAGATTTTCAACATTGTCATTTTTCCACACCTCCTTATGAAAAGTGCAGCTGTCATTTTACATATCCTGGCTGAAATGTGTTTTTGCACTTCCAGCTCAGAATAGCACGGTCACTGTGCGAAATCAGTTTTTGTGACAGTTTGAGAAAATGACAGTGACACTGTTCATGAGCAGAGGTCCTAAAATGCATATGTTGAAAATCTGGTGATGAAAGTCCTTAAAATAACTGTGTTACAAGCATGCGATGCGCAGTTTCCACGCACCCTTGTAACTTCGCAAATTTGCAATATTTTCATGCCAGTTTTCAACAATGGCATTTTTCACACCTCCTTATGAACAGTACAGCTGTCATTTTCACATCCTGCCCAAAATGTGTTTTCGCACCTGTGGTGCAGAATGGCGTGATCACTGTCAGAAATAAACTTTTGGGACAGATTAACAAAATCACAGTGCTACTGTTCATGAGGGGAGGTCCCAAAATGCCTATGTTGAAAATGTTTCTCTTCAGGGTGGGGGTGAGGTTGGCATCAGTTCAATATTTAATTGCCACTCCTATTATGCATCTCTGATTCCTGCACTACCAATGCCAATGCCAGTGAGACAACATTCGGCATTGACAAATGCTTGTTGTAGCCCTGCACTGCACCTAGGGGTGTGCAAAAAAAAAACTTCTGCTGGTAGAATTTTGGCAAAAGTCAGATTTCCACTTCTGCGACAGTTCAGAAATCACTTTGCCAACTTTCACTGAAATTCCACTGTAAACTGTGGAATAAATGTAAGAAATGAGGGTTAATGTGTTAAGTTCTGTGGTTTATGTATTAAACTGAGGGGGAAAAACCCAGCTGAAGTAATGCAAGACACATTTTTTCTGCACGTCATGTAAAAAGTCTGCAGTTCATAATTAAGTGCCATAGTACTAGGCAGAAATCTGCAGTTATTTGGTGAAAGTTTAGAATTCTGCCACAAAAGTTTTGAAATTTTGCAGAACTTCCGTGACGGTGGAAATTTGCACTTTTGCCCACTCCTAGCTGCACCCCCTCCAGTAATCTCACATCCTTTTTGAGGAATGGGCACTAGTACTGCACACAGTACTCCAAGTGTGGCCTCACCAGTGATTTATACAAGGGCAGGATGTCTTCCTCCTTTTTAGAGGTGATCCCTCTGGCAGTGCACCTCAGTGTCCTATATGCCCTTGCTGCTTCCCTCCTGGTATCAGATACTACAACTCGTCATTGCTGGGAGGTCGGGATTGGGAGGAGATGTTTGGGTGGGAGCTGGCAGGGCGCCCTGTGCATGATTGAGGGGAGCAGGATAGAGGTGGTTGGGTGCAGAAGGCACCCGGGGATTCAACAGGGCTTGGAGAGATGCCAGACATGTTTAGTTCCCATCCCAGGGTACCCATGAGATCAAATGGGCAGGCAGCTAAAAGGGCTGCACTGTCCACCAATCTCCTGACGGTGGTGCTGTGCAATGCCAGGTCGATCAGTAATAAAACTGCAATTATTGTGGATCTGATTTCCTTGGTTGATCTGGCCTGCATCACAGAGGCCTGGTTAGGGGATGAATCTGGCCCAGTGTTAGAGGCCACTGTCCCACCCAGGTACTCCATCGTGCACTGCCCAGAGTGGAATGCAGGGGAGGGGGAGTGGCTGTTTTAGAGCTGAGCTAGGCTTCAATGTGCACCCAGTAAGAACACTGGGTTCTTTTGAATGTGTCTTCATCCATGGGGGTCTTGGCACAGGCTGCAGGATTCTCCTGATTTACCATCCACTGGGGACAAAAGGAGAGTTCCTCCAGGAAGTAGGTGACTTTGTCGCTGGTGAAACATTGGAGTCCTCCAGGTGCTTGGTCCTGGGGGACTTCAATGCTTGGGTTGATGATGAATCATCTAGGTTGGGTTATCACTTTCTCCAGATGATGACATCTCTGGGCCTGTCACAAGTAGTTACTCCCGTGACCCATCAGAGCGGCCACATGTTGGACCTGGTCTTCTCATTGGGGCTCGAGATCAAAAATCTCAAGACTGATCGGGTCATTTGGTCTGATCATTGCACGGTGGAGTTCTCACCCAGGGTCCCCCCAAGATCCCTCCCCTTGCAGAGGTGGTCAGCTACCACCCTTTAAGAGGTTTGACCCCAGAGGGCTTTCTGGCAGTAGTAGACCTATCTAGTGTGGACAGTGCATGCAGGGGAAGTGTGGGAAAAGCAGTTGCCACCAATAATAGGTCAATGACTGAGGCACTGGACTCCCTTGCACTGGTCCGTGTATGACCCAACTCTTCTCACCTGAGGTCCCCATGGTTTGATGGGGAGCTCAAGGCATTGAAGATCAAGGGTTGGAGCTTGGAGTGCTGCTGGTGGAGGACCATGCTGGAGGCAGACAAACTGGCCTTGTGTACACACTATAGTGTGTACCAGGGGGCAATCAACCATAAAAAGGCAGCGTTTCTGTCCAGGGAGATTGCTACTGGGAAGAACTGACCAGCAATGCTTTTTCAGACGGTGGACAGGCTTTTACATCCGGCCTGTCTATAGCTGAAAGGAGTAGTTTCTGAGATTTTGTGTAATGAGTTTGCTCGGTTCTTCTCGGACCGGGTGTCTGCCATCAGGCAAGAAATTCCACCAGTGAGCCATGTTATGGATGACAGTGGTCACCTGGATTGTCAATGAGGCAATCCACCTGGTTGGGGGGGGAGTTTAAACCAGTGGAGGTGGCCAATGTCATTGAGGTGGCCTCGAAGCTGAAGCACACATATTGCGAGCTGGACACAGTGCCAACTTGTTTCTTAATGGGATGTGTCGACACTGTTGGTCCAGTGTTCACCTTGATTGTCTGGTTTTCCTTGTCAGAGGGGTCTTCCCGGATGCCTTGAAGGAGGTGCTGGTGAGACCCCCTTCTGAAGAAGCCATCATTGGACCCTGACATCAAGGTGAATTATCGACCGGTCTCCAACCTGCCATTTTTAGGAAAGGTTGTGGAGAAAATTGTGGTGCTTGCTGGGAGAACACCTTGTGGCATTTGAGATCTATGAGCTGCTCCAGTTGGGTTTTCATGCAGGATGCTCTACAGAAACCGCATTAGTTCAGGTGCAGAATGATCTCAGGGTAAGGGATCAAGGAGAGTGGACAATTCTTGTTCTCCTCGATCTCTCCTCAGCTTTTGACACGGTGGACCACCTGAGGGACTTTTGTGGACTCACCAGCACTGTCATCAGCTGGTTTGAGTCCTTTTTCAATCAATCAATCAAAATCTTTATTTAATCAGGTGATCACCGTTGAGCAAGTTAATTTTCAAGGTGGACCTGGGTGCAACAGATCCAAGATAACAAGAAGGTTCACAGTGGTTACAATTCACTGGCAAATCAACAACAGGCAACAACAAAAGTAAAGAAGTACAGTTTAAATATATCAAAAAATACAGAGTGAAAAGGTATGAACAGCAATAGTGCAGATGAGTTCAACAAATCTTAGTGGGATTAAGGGACAAATAAAAAGATGAACTAACTGGAACCCTGGGAGAACAAAATGGGGGATTTGACTTGGGGCAGAGGGAAAAGGGAGGATGAGGAGGGGAGGTAGGACATATATTAGAAAGAGCAGCAGATAGGGGATAAGGATCTGCAAAAACAACTCGTAAGATATGATACGATTAGAGGGGAACTAGACAGTGGGGGCAGTGCATAGGGGAATGTAGGTGCAATACTAGGAAAAGGACAGGTGGTAAAAGAAAGGAAACACGAAGGGGGGAAGGGGAGAGAGAGGGACAGGCAGTAGCTGGGAGCAGTAACCAAAGGAGGAGGCCAAGGCAAGAGTAGATATTTTTGACAGAAGGCAAAGGGTGGTGATGGGGTAATTCTCCTCCTCCCCTAGCCTTCTGTCTTCTGGAGTTCCCCAGGGTTCAGTCTTGTCACCGATGTTGTTTGCCGTGTATATGCTACCCCTGGGTGAGATTATTAGGAAGTACAGCTTGGGGTTTCATTGTTATGCCGATGATACACAGCTGTACTTATCCTTTGCCCCGGGACATCCAATGCAGTGGAAGTATTAAACAACTGTCTTGCCGAGATCAATGGCTGAATGGCCTCTAGCTGGTTGCGACTGAACCCCGATAAGATGGAGGTACTGGTGGTGGAGTCAAACAGGAAGCATGATAGGATGGCCTCTGGGGCAGATACTGGACTAGTTCTAGGCTCTATCCCATTGACGGCCTCCTCCAAGGTGCGCAATCTTGGCATGGTTCTGGACAGCAGTCTGACAATGGAACATCAAGTGTCATCTGTTGTCAGGACTATTTTTTTCTATCTAAGAAACATTGCCAGGATCAAACACCTGGTTCCACCCCTGGCTCTAGGCTTGACTACTGTAATGTGCTCTACCTCGGGGTCTCTGGAGGCACCCTCCATCTCCTGTGGCTGGTACAGAATGCAGCTGCCAGGTTGTTGATTGGACAGTCGAAATACTGTCATGTCACCCTGGTGCTACGTGAACTGCACTGGCTGGCAGTTAGATGGAGGGGGCTCTTCAAGGTGGGTTTGCTCATGTTTAAGGCCCTACATGGACTGAGCCCTTGCTACCTGGTGAACCTTCTTACACCCGCTGCCATGGTCCGCTCCCTCTGTTCCTCCATGAGAGGCCTCCTAGCAATTCCCAGGATGAGGTTGAAAACTGCCAGTGACAGAGCTTTTAGTGTCACCAGCCCCATCCTGTGGAATTCGCTTCCATTACTGGTAAGGGAGGCCCCATCTGTGGAGGTATTTAAAGCCCGCCTAAAATGCCATCTGTTCAGCCAGGCATTCCCTGACACTGGTTGAAAACTCAGATTACCAGCCCTTTTTAAGTAAATATGTTGATTATGTATTTGCTGAAGATTGCCTGTATGGATTTATAATTATTTATTATATTGTTAGTTGATGTTTTAAATTATTGTGTTTGTTTGTACGGTGCCCAGAGCCTCTGGGATTGGGCACCATAAAAATAACATTTGCCTTGCCTTGGCTTCTACACTGTGCTGATACCTTCATGTCCCTGTGACTATTACCCTGAGGTTCCTTTCCTCCTCCGAAGCTGTTACCTGCACTCTCTCTAGCCAGTAGCTGGTCTTGGGATTCCTTGCTCTGAGGTGCGTGACCTTGCACTTCTTAGCATTAAATCCCAACTGCCATTCCCTAGACCAGTGTTCGAGTTTAGCTAGATCCTCCCTGAGTGCCTGCCTCCCTTCCTCATTGTCCACTTTTGCACAAATCTTAGTGTCATCTGAGAACAGGCTGATCTTACTCTTGACTCCCTCTGCAATGTCTCCAATGAACACATTGAACAAAACAGGGCCCAGCACTGACCCCTGCAGTACCCCACTTGTTACTGGCCTTGGCTTGGATGTCTCCCCCCTTACAACTACCCTCTGTTGTCTGCCCTGCAACCAGCTCTCAACCCACCCCACCAGTTTCTCCCCCACCCCATGTCCCTCAGCTTACTCATTAACCTCCCATGGGGTACCAAGTTGAAAGCCTTGCTGAAGTCCAGGTACAGGACATCCACAGCGTGGCCTTCATCAACAGTCTTAGTGACCCAGTCAAAGAAGTTGATCAGGTTAGTTAGGCATGATCTTCCCAATTAAAACTCATGCTGTCTCTCATTCTGTAGACCATTACTATCAAGAAAGGTTATCACCTCTCTTTCAGAATGGTCTCCATCAACTTCCCCACTATGGAACTCAAGCTTACTGGTCTGTAGTTGCCTGGTTGGTCCTTGAGTCCACTCTTGTGAAGGGGCACCATGTGAGCCATCCTCCAGTCCCTGGGTACCTTCCCCATCTCCAAGGAGGTGTTGAAGAGGCCCATCAAAGGGCCTGCCAACACTTCTGCCAGTTCCTTCAGGATCCTTGGGTATACACTGGTCCTGGTGCCTTGTCCACCCGCAAGGCTTTAAGGCCCTTCAGAACTCTATCCTCTTGGATGACCCCATCTGTTATCTCTGTCCCCCCTTCACCCTTGCCCCCTTTCCCCTGCGGTATTGGGCCATCCTTTCGTTAGAGGACCGAGCAGAAGCACTCATTGAGTGCCTCTGTCTGTTCTTCCCCTTGTTCCTCCTATCCCCCATCCCTCTTGATTCTAACAAAGTCATCTCTACAACTCCTCTTCTCCCTTATGCATTTAAAGAACCCCATTCCCCCTCTCTCATCCCCTGAGCCAACTTCAGCTCCTTTGCTGCCTTGGCTGCCCTGACTGATCTGGTCACCTCCCTAGATGCCTTTGTGAACACCTCTCTATCCTCCTCACACCCCGATTTTTTGAACTTAATGAAGGCCAGTCTTTTTTCTCTCACCTTCCACTCCACTTCCTTGCTGAGCCAGCTAGGTTTTTAGGACCTGGACTGTTTACTCTGAGATTTGGCACACATGTTCGTGGCCTCATTCAGCCCCTTCCTAATGATTGCCCACTTCTGTTCAGCATCCCTCACTGGATTAATTTTAGCTAAATACCCCTCTAGGATGCTGCCCATTCTGGAAAAATCTGCTTTTCTGAAGTTCAACAGTCTTGTCCTGGCCTTAGCCAACTCCCTCCCTGTGTTGAGGAAGAACCACACTGAGCGGTGGTCGCCTCCTGCTAGAGGGTCCTGTACTTACCACATCCTGGACTTGATCACCATTTGTTACCACCAAATCCAGTATGTTCCCTTCTCTAGTAGGCTCCATCACTCCTTGCACTAGGTAGCTGTCTTGGATAGCCTTCAGCAGCACTTGTTCCCTGGTGTGTGCTGTAGTTACAGTCTGCCAGTCAATCCCAGGTAGGTTGAAGTCTCCCACTATAACTGTATTTCCCTTGCCACTGACCTTCCTGATTTGCTCCCCCAGCTCCCTATCCACCTCCTCGCTCTGTGACGGTGGCCTGTACACCACCCCCATCCTGAGCTTCTTACCTTTAGCGCTTTGGAGCAATACCCATATGGCTTCTGGCCTTCCCTCCTCCCCCTCCTCCCTGGTACACAATGTCCCTCCCTGACATAAATAGCCACCCCTCCCCGCCTCCTGTTCCTCATGAACAACTTAAACCCGGGATCGAAGATCCCAGTCATGGTATTGGGTGGCCCTGGTCTCTGAGATGGGGTGGCACATCTACCTCTCCTTCTACCATCATTGTCTGGAACTCTGCCACCTTGTTTGCTAAGCTCCTTGTATTCAAGGATACTACAGTCCACCTTGTGCCCCGCCTCTCCTCTTCCTGTCTCTCCTCCTTCCACTTTTGTCTTGGTAACTTCCCCTCTTTCTCCTCCTCCTCCCTCTCTGGGGGGGGAGAGGCCTTCCAGTCTCCCCTGGAAGGTGCCTCCTCTCTGCTATCTGACTCAGCCCTCCCCCCTCCTCAATTTAAATCTATGTTGTTTTTAATGTACTTCTCCAGCTCCTGTCCCGATGCTCCTGTACCCTCGATGCTGAGATGCAACCTATCCTTGGCATACAGCCCCTTATTCTTCCACATCTTGCCCCACTCCCCTAATACCCTGTGCCCCATTTCTGCACACCACCTCTTCAGCCACACATTAAATGCCTATATTCTTAGCTTCCTCACCGTGCTTGCCCTAGGTACTGGGAGTACTCCTAGGTGCACAATGATATGAGGCTTCCCTCCCACCTTCTTCACACATTTCTGAATGCACTGCCCTACTCTCCCCACTGTCATACCTAGGTACTGGGAGTACTCGGAGAATGTCACTGAGCTTCCCACCCAACTGCAGATACCCCCCCAATCTGAACCTCTCCTGTACTTATTCCACTCTACTGCAGTCTAGATCACTTGTTCTTAGGTGCACAATACCTGGCATACACTCCACCCAGGTTCGGCTCTTCCTTGCTCCCTTACTTCCCCATCTCACCCCCTGAGCACAGAATCCCCTAATACAAGTACTTGCTCCCCCATCCCTTGCATGTTTCCAATGGTTTGCCCTTCTACGAGCCACTTTTCCTCAGTGTCCTCTCATTCAACACACTGCCCTTCCCCCTCCTTTCACCTTCCATTGCATCTCCACCTGCTCTCCTCCTCCATCCCTTCTGTGCTCACTCCCTTCCACAACCCCTTCCCTTCCACTACATGTACGTCCTTCCACTGCCCCCTGCATTGTGACTCCCTCGCCCCCTCCCAACAAGTTTTAGCCTTCTTCCCCCTTTACTTAGTGTATTCATGCCAACTCAACCCCTACTTCCCTGCCACTCCCCACAGTCTTCCCTCTCACCTTGTACCCTGTATTTTCCCCTTCCCTCCTGGTCCCCTGACTCTTATTCTGTGATGCCTTCCCCAACCTCCTGCTCTGTTTCATCAACCAGTACTGCGTACCTGTTTGTTGTCTCTAACCTCCTGCCCCAGCCCTCCCTTGTAATCCTTCCCTGCCTCTGCTTATCATGAACCTCTTTTCTGTCTGTCCATATTCCCTACCATCTGCCAACACTTCCTTTCAGAGCTCCCAGAGCCCTGTGGACTTGGTCTCCCTGGCCAAGCGCCCCCTTCTGGCCCTTGGCAGCCTGGTCTATCCTGCAATGGAGCCCTCCCTGCCCCTCTGCCCCATCTCCTCCTCACCCTCTCATTCCTGTCTCCTCCCCCAGTTCCCATCTCAAACTCTCTATCTCCAGTGTAAGATGTCTGAACAGCCTACACACTGGACACCCCCACAACCCAGAAAGAGTGCTCCCCCACACCTATTGCAGCTCACAACTCTCCCGGCCTTCCAGTGCCTCCAGCCCCAGTCATATCTACCCCTCCACTCTTCCCTGCCATTCATCCAGCTGCCTCCTTGTCCTGTCCTCCACATCTTCCCTGTATGCCCTAGGCTCTAAATATTTCACAGATCTTTACAAATGCATCTGTATTACTTAGGAACTGTAAATCTGCATTTCTGTCAAAACATTGTTCCCAGAATAGCCGCTACATCAAAAAGAAAATGCACAACCATTACATTTGCATCAGTATTTCTTTAAGACTTGAAACCAGATTTCACCCCCTTTGAATTACTCTTCCTCCTGCCATTTCCTAATAGGTGAAACCACTACTGGGAGTGGCCCACTTGCCTATTTATTTGTAGTGGCAGTGAGGGGTGGGGTGGGAGAAAGCAGGGCACAAGTCCTCCGCCCAGCACAAACTAACTAGACCAAACTACATGCTAACCAAACTACAAGAATAAATACTTCCCTTTAGTCCCCAGGAACACACACTGTAACTCCTGCTTCTTCCAGCTCCAAATGCAAAAGTGCAAAGATATTAAAGTGCAAAATTTAGCACTCACTCCTGCCATCTGTAGGACAGTCGCTGAATTACACATGAGTTCCATTATGAGTTCTGGCTAGAACTGATCCTTCCTGCCATCTGTAGGACAGTTGCTAAATTGCATGAGTTTTCATTATAAATTATACACTTACCCAGCTAGAACTGATCCTTCCTGCCATCTGTAGCGCAGTCTCTAAATTACATGAGTCCTGTTAAAAATTATACACTTTCCTGGCTTGAACTGAATCCTCCTGCAATCTGTAGGGCAGTCACTTAATTACACATGAGTTCCCTTTAAATAATAATGCATGATGGGGTATATTATTGTGAGATTTACACACATCTAATAATAACTTTGAAACAGATTAATATTTTTCACCAAACCATCAAAAGACACATCTGTGGGCCAAGTCCTTTCTGCCCTGAAAATTTCAGACCAAAATTCCAAACCTTCTAGGCACAAGGTGATGACAAAAAAAAAAACAGCGATTTGTTGAGTTGTTTCGTTATCCACATCTCAGAATCTGCACATCCAATGAACCAAAACTTGGCGCATCAAGGGATCTACCCCACAAGACCATGCAAGCAAAATTTTGTGCAAATCTGTTGAATGGCTACAAAGATATTAAAGTGCAGATATTTACACTCACTACTGCCATCTGTAGGGCAGTCCCTGAATTACACATGAGTTCCATTACAAGTTACACACTTACCTGGCTAGAACTGAACTGTCTGCAGTCTCTTGGGCAGTCACCGAGTTATACATGAGTTCCATTTAAGCAATAATGCACGACAAGAGGGGTGTTGTGAGATTTACACATGCCTGATAATAACTTCGGAATGGATTAATATTTTTCATCAAGCCATCAAAAGACACATCTGTGGGCCAAGCCCTTTCTACTCTGAAAATATCAGACCAAAATTCTGAACCGTCTGGGCACAAGGTGATGACAAAAAAAAAACACAGCAAAAAAGTGTTTTGTTATGTTTTTTCACTATTGGCATCTTGGAATCCACACATCTGACTCAACCAAAACTTGGCATATTAAGGGATCTACCCCATGAGACCACACAAGCAAAGTTTGTGCAAATCTGTTAAATGGTTACAAAGATATTAAAGTGTAGAAGGTAGATTATTGTGATTGTAGTTACCATTTGATGGTAAGGGTAAAGAGCTGAGATAGAAATGTATGTATTTTTGAATGTTATAGAGGCTAGAAGGGGAAGGAAGCATATTCAATTCAATGCTTTACAGTAACTGGTAATTGCTATTTTTCTTTTAAACTTAGATTGTGGGCTTTTAGTGACACTGTACTTTCTTTGTTGTCTTTACTTAGAATTGTTTTTGGGCTGTTGAAAATTTAAAACGTAGTGGTGGTGGTGTATTTCTTTGCTGTCTTTAATTGCTGCAAATTTTCGCCCCCTCCCTCCCTTCCCCAACTCTTAATTATATGCCCTGTTAAATCTGATTGACAGGAGCTAAAACACAGGGTATAGTAAGGGGTGGAGTAGGAGGGCATAGGTAAGAAGAGCCCACCCTCAGCACTACAAGTGTTTTGATTCATTTATTTATTTCTTGGTTTATTTTTTTTTAAAAGAAAAGTATCTGAGGATCAGTGGCAGGATTTTAGGACAGTAAATTAATAAAAAGGGAACTAGGAGAGCTTCAGTGGCAGACAAGTAGTGGAATAGCAGTATAATTGCAGTATAATGTGGGGAGTGGTGCAATGCAGTGGCTGTGGGGCAACCATATTCAGGCAGACCTTCTGGACACTGAGGTGCTGCACTATCTGCATGCATCTCTCTGGACTGTGGGATGAGGTAGCCAGACTCAGAGCGGAAGTAAACTGGGTCAGGAGTACTATCACCCCTATCCAGAGACCACCCAGCCCAATGCAACTGCCTCAAAGGATGCCGAGAATGAGGAGCACTTGGATGACAGTGGGCTCAGGGAGGGTTAGAGTGGTCAGGCAGAGGCACATCCCAGATCCTATTCCACTCAAGAACTCATATGCCACACTGGCAAATGGGGACAACCAAATAGAGGTACCCAGAGAAGTGGAAGGAAAGGATGTGGAGCTTAGCCAAGGAGGTGACCTCAGCAGGGAAAGCAGTGGACCCCAGAGGAGGAGGAAGCAAATCCTGGTGGGGGACTCCCTCATAAGAGGGATCCAGCTAGGAACACAGGAGGGGGAGGACAGGGAGGTGACGTGCCTACCAGGTGCCACGGCATGGAGGGATGGAAGGAAGATCCTGGGGATCACTGGGAAGACAAGACAGGAGGGTGAGCTGGATGTCATTATCCACCTAGGTACTAATGACCTGGCAAATGGGGAGCCAAAGGAAGTTCAGGAAGAGTTTAGGAAATTGGAGAGGGGTCTCAAGCAAGTAGCTACTTCTGTCACATTCTCAGAAGTACTACCTGTGAGAGGCAAGGGAGAGCATAGGGGTGCATGCACCAGGTACTTTAACTCATGGTTGAAGAACTGGTGCTGAGAGGAAGGGTTTGGATTCATTGGTGACTGGGGACCCACCTGGAAGGATGGAGGTTTGTTCAAGCCTGACGGTCTGCATCCATCCTGGAGGGGAATCCAAGCACTCAATAAGTTTAAATGCTACATTGACAAGTATTTAAACTAGCAAAGGGGGTGGCAGGCCAGCAAGGAGGGTACCTACTTGCTCACCCCACAGCTAGCAGTGAAACCAGTGAACCAGGAGGTTGCTGTCTCTACAAAGCAGTGTGCAAAGAGGTGGAGATTAGCGCCCAGGTGGTATAGGCAGAAAGGGCAAACTTCAGCAGAAGGGCAGACAGCAAGGAGAACCAGGGATAAAGAACAACCAAGGAAGGGTCTGGAGTAGAACAGCAAAACAATCTAGGGAGGTCAAATCATGGAAAGCCATGCGTGCAAATACCAGGAGCCTTAGCAACAAGATGGAAGATCTGGAGGCTGTCATGGTGCAGTCAGACCTGGACATTGTGGCCATCACTGAAACCTGGTGTAATGATAACCACGACTGGGAGATGGCCATACCTGGCTACAACATATTCAGAAGAGACAGGGCAGGCAGAAAGGGAGGAGGAGTGGCACTGTATGTGAAAAATGACTTAAGGGCCACAGAGATCCAGGAGGAACAAAATGGGGGAGAGATACTGTGGGTTAAGCTGGAAAGGAAAATGGGGCCAGCCATCTGCACAGGTGTGGTCTATAGACCACCAACCCAGGAGGAAGAAACAGATAGGAGCTGATGCTAGCCGTCCAAAGGATGGCAGACAAAGGTGAGGTAGTACTGGTTGGAGACTTCAATATTCCAGATGTGGACTGGAGCATCCCAGCAGCAGCATCAACTAGGAGCAGATTTATCCTGGACTCCTTCAGGTGCCTTCCTCAAGCAACTGGTCATGGAACCGACTCGGCAGAAGGCAATACTGGACCTTGTGCTCACAAACAGGGACAGTGTGTTGGGGTAACAGTGTGGGAGCACCTGAAGAACAGTGACCACCAGTCACTGTGGTTTGAAATCACAGAAAGAGCAGAACAAACCACACAAAACACGTATTCTGGATTTTAGGGGCAGACTTTGGGAAAATGGGGAGATACTTGAAAGAGGCATTAAGGGAATGGGCGGAATCAGGGGTTGAGGAACAGTGGGCAGTATTTAAAATGGGGATTACAAGAGCAACAGAATTATGTATTAAGCAGGTTAGCAAGAGGAAAAGGAAGAGGAGACCATTATAGTTTCCAAAGAGGTAGCAAAGAAAGTGAAAGCCAAAAGATTGCATTCAGGCAATACAAAAGACACAGGCAGAAGGGGATAGGAGAAGTACCAGGAGAGCAAAGGAGGCAGGGAGGTCAGTAAGGAAGCCAAAGCTCAGACAAAAGAACACATTGCAAAATCAGTGGGTAGAGGGGACAAAACCTTTTACAGGTACATAGGTGAAAAAAGAAAGGCAAAGGGAGGGAGGGATAGTGAGACTGAAGGCGGAGGATGGGGACTGTGTGGAGGATGACAAAGGTAAAGCTGATATATTGAAAAGGTATTTCTGCTCAGTCTTTACTGAGGAAGAGGAGAGTAATGGGTCTGAAGGGAGTACAAGGGGTGAGAATGGTGCAGAAATGGACACAAGTCCCTTTACACGAGAAAGGGTCCTGAAGGAACTGGAAGTAATAAGAGTTGGTAAAGCAATGGGGCCAGATGGGGTGCACTCCAGGGTCCTTAAAGAACTAAGAGAGGTGGTGGCTGAACCTCTGGCTATCCTGTTTAGCCAATCACTGGAAACAGGGAGGTACCCAAAGACTGGAGGATAGCAGATGTAGTCCCTCTATACAAAAGTGGGAACAAAGAGGAAGGGGAACTACAGACCAGTCAGCCTCACCTCGGTAGTGGGAAGATCATGGAAACACTACTGAAGGAGAGATTGGTGGAACATCTGGTTGTCAATGGACTACAGGACCCAAGGCAGCATGGTTTCACCAGAGGGAGGTCATGTCAGACCAACCTCATTGAATTTTTGACTGGGTGAGCTGGGAGGGTGGATCAGGGGAGGGCAGTGGACATGGCCTATCTGGACTTCAAGCAAGGCCTTTGACACTGTGCCACATAGAAGACTATTGCACAAACTGGGGAATATGGGTGTGGGCAGGACAGTAGTGTGGTGGGTAGGTAACTGGCTGGGCGGCAGGACACAAAGGGTGGTGGTAAATGGCTGTCACTCCACAGAGGGAAGAGTGACCAGTGGGGTACCACAGGGATCAGTGCTGGGACCAGTCCTATTCAATATCTTCATCAGTGACATTGCACAGGACCTAGAAGGCAGAATTTCACTGTTCGTTGATGACACAAAGCTCTGTAACAGAGTAGACACACCAGAGGGTGTAGACAGAATGAGAAGGGACCTGCAGAAACTTGAAGAATGGTCAGGGGTTTGGCAGATGAAATTCAATGCAAGGACATGCAAGATAATGCATATGGGGCACAAAAACCCTGGCACAATATATCAGTTGGGGGTGAGGATATAGCTTGCACCAAGCAGGAAAGGGATCTTGAGGTTATCTGATGACCGCAAGGCAGGGAAACAGTGTGACAAGGCAGCCAGTAAAGCAAATAGGATGCTGGGATGCATAGGCAGGGGCATCACCAGCAGGAAAAGGGAGGTCATAATTCCACTATACAAGACACTAGTGGGGCCCCACCTGGAGTACACTGTACAGTTCTGGAGACCTTACCTACATAAGGACATAGACAGGGTAGAGAAGGTTCAGAGGAGGGCAACAAAGATGGTGCATGGATTGCATCACAAGTCCTATGAGGACAGGTTGAAGGAACTGAACATGTACTCCCTGGAGGAGAGGAGGGAGAGAGGGATATGATAGAGACATACAAGTATCTTACAGGGAGGAACAGGGTGCAGGAATACACTATTTTTAAGTGAAAAGATGTTCCAGGACTAGAGGCATGGGCTGAAGTTGGAGGAGGACAATTCAGAGGAAACGTGAGGAAGAATTTCTTCACAGAATGGGTGGTGGACAAGTGGAACACCCTGCCAAAGGAAGTGGTGGGGGCTGAAACAATCACAGGATTTAAGAATGCATGGGATAGACATAAAGAAATTCTGGAGGTCAGGGGTAAGGGGCAACAGACTTCTTGGAAAACATAAACTGAACTTACAAGCTCGAATGGGCAGACTGGGTGGGCCATAGGCCCTTATCTGCCGACACTGTCTGTGTATCTATGTATGCAGATGTTTACACTCACTACTGCCATCTGTAGGGCAGTCCCTGAACTACACATGAGTTCCATTACAAGTTACACGCTTACCTGTCTAGAACTGAACTGTCCTGCAGTCTCTTGGGCAGTCACTGAATTACACATGAGTTCCATTTAAGCAATAATGCATGACAGGGGGTGTGTTGTGAGATTTACACATGCCTAATAATAACTTTGGAATGGATTAATATTTTTCATCAAGCCAACCAAAACTTGGCACATTAAAGGATCTATCCCATGAGACCACACAAGCTAAATTCTGTGCAAATCTGTTGAGTGGTTGCAAAGATATTAAAGTGCTAAATGTTATGTTCACTGCTGTCATCTGTAGGGCAGTAGCTGAATTACACAAGAGTTTCTTTACAAATTATACACTTACCCAGCTAGAACTGATCCATCCTGCTATTTGTAGAGCAGTAACAGAATTACACATGAGTTCCATTTAAGCAATAATGTACAACAGGGTGTTTGTTGTGAGATTTACACATGCCTAATAATAACTTTGAAACAAATTTAATATTTCCACCGAACCAGGGAAAGATTCATTTGTGGGCCAAACCTTTTCTACCCTGAAAATTTTGGTCCAAAATTCCAAACCTTCTGGGGGCACAAGTCGACCAAAAAAAGGAAAAAAAACAGCATTTTTTAATGCTTTTTCAGTACCTGCATCTTGGAATCTGCACATTTGACCAGAACAAAACATGGCAACATCAAGAGATCAACCCAATGAGAGCAAGGATGCAAACCTTCATGCAAATCCATTGAATGGTTGCAAAGATATTACAGTGCAACATTTAATGCTCACTACTGATCATAGGAGACTCCATGATTCGAGGAGTTGATACCCATCTCCAGCCAGGGGTAATGGTCAGATGTCTCCCGGGTACATCAGTGTGGAGAGACACTGATCGCATTGCTAAAATTGTCCACAAAGCAGGAGAAAACGTTGACGTCCTGGTACACATAGGGACAAATGATCTCGCCAGCTGGTCAGTTGTGGAGACCAAGGAACACCTGACCAGGCTGGGTGACAAACTATCATCCATTTTGTCTGGCATCTCCTTCTCTGAGATTCTGCCAGTCTGGGAGAGGGGGGCAGATGGGCGGAAGGTCAGAGAAGGGAGATAGGGAGCTAAACATGTGGCTCAAGGGCTGGTGCCAGGAAAAAGGACACAGATTTGTAGGGAACTGGCAACAGTTCTGGGAGTGAAAGTTCTTTAAATTTGATGGACTGCATCTGACTAAGGAGGAGTCAGTGCATTGGGGCAGAAGTTTGATGTCTTTGCAGAATATTTAAACTAGCAAATGGGGAGAGGGGTGCAGCACCCCATACGTCGAATGGGAAGAACACCCCTTCCCCCTCAGCTAGTGGTCAAACAGGGATTCAGCATGTTTGCAGTTCATTTTCATCACCAGGTAAGAAAAAAAGGTCCATCTCCCCATACGACACACAGGGGAAATGCCAAACCACACCCAACATCTAACACACCAAAATCTGGCCAATGGAAAATCATGTACGCAAATGCTCACAACCTCCGAAATAATATCCCAGACCTTCAGGCAATAATGTCAGAGGCTAAACTGGACATAGTAGCAATTAGTGAGACGTGGTTTACCAGTAACCACACTTGGGAGACTTTAGTACCTGGCTATGTATTGTTCAGAAAAGACCGAGGTGCAAAAAAGGGGGTGGAGGGCTCTCTATGTCAACAATGAAAATATCAAAGCTACAGAAATTCAGAATACACATGAGGAGCCAGAAGAACTGTGGGTCACCCTGGAAACAGGAAATGGGACAGCCATAAGAACTGGGGTTGTCTACAGGCCCCCAGACCAGGGGAGGACATAGATACATTACTGTTAGAAGATATACAAAACATGACAGCTAAAGGGGAGGTTCTGATAATGGGAGACTTCAACATGCCGGATACAGATTGGTCAATACCAGCAGGAACATCTGCCAGAACTAGACACATGGTGGATTCCCTGCAGGGGGAGGGCCTCAACAACTGGTACAACAACCCACAAGAGACAGGGCTATCCTAGATCTAGTACTGACTAACAGGGAAGGGATTACAGATCTCCAGGTAGAAGGTCACCTGGGGGCCAGTGACCATCACATGGTATGGTTCAATTTGGCCACTACATCTAAATCATCCCATTCCAAGGCAAAAATATGGGACTTCAGAGGAGCTGACTTTGATAAGATGGCCAACAGAGTTAAGCTAGCCCTGGCAAAAAGAAACACAGGTGAGGAGGTACAGGCAAAGTGGGCAAACATTAAGGATGCAATACTTGAAGCAACATCCCATTGTGTTAGACAGAAAGGGAAGTGCAAAAGAAGAAGGAAACCACTTTGGTTCTCAAATACAGTAGCAGAAAAGGTCAGAGCCAAAAGGCTGGCCTTCAGGAAACATAAGGGAACACAGCGGGATGAAGATAGGGAGGCAAGGAAGGCAGTAAGGCAGTAAGGCAGGCAAAGTCCCAAACTGAGGAAACACTAGCACGAACAGTAAAAGAAAGTGACAAGACTTTCTATAGACACATTAGTGAAAGGAGAAAGTCTAGAGGGGGTATTGCTAAGCTCAATGAAGAAAAGGGGGCATGTGAGAAGGAGGACCCTGTAAAAGCATCTATCCTAAATACATACTTTTGCTCAGTATTTACTGAAGAGAAGGTAGGGCAGGGCCGACAGCTCAGCACCATGGACACAGGGGGGAAGGAGGTGAGCACTACTCCCTTCACAAAAGAAAGGGTCCTACAAGAGCTCGCTAAGCTCAGGGTGGATAAGGCAATGGGACCTAATGGCATACATCCCAGGGTACTTAAGGAGCTAAGGGTGGAACTAGGACAGCCATTAGCAGAACTGTTTAGTAAGTCTCTGAGCACAGGAGAGGTCCCAGAAGACTGGAGAAGGGCTCATGTGATCCCGCTCCACAAGAGTGGTAGCAGGGAGGAGGCAGGGAACTACAGACTAGTCAGTCTTACCTCAGTAGTGGGCAAGATTATGGAGGCACTCCTTAAGGAAAGGATAGTGCAACACCAGGAATCCATAGGGGCACAGGATCCAAGACAGCATGGGTTTACAAAAGGAATGTCCTGTCAAACTAATCTCATAGATTTCTTTGACTGGGTAACCAGAGTGGTGGACCAAGGGGAGCAGTTGATGTGCCACCTTGACTTCAGCAAAGCTTTGACACTGTTCCACATAGAAGATTGATAAACAAGCTGGGTAGACTCAGGTAGGAAGTTGGTCAACTGGGTGGCAAACTGGTTGACGGGCAGAAACAGAGAGTGGTGGTAAATGGTATACAGTCAGAAGAGATGCAAGTCACAAGTGGGGTACCTGTGGGATCAGTCCTGGGGCCAGTCCTCTTCAATATCTTCATTAGTGACCTTGCAGATGGACTAGAGGGTAAGGCTTGTCTGTTTGCAGATGACACCAAGATCTGCAACAGAATAGATGATCCAGATGGAGTGGGCAGAATGAGAAGAGATCTGGATAAACTAGCAAAATGGTTGGAAGAGTGGCAACTGGGATTTAATGCAAAGAAGTGCAAGATCATGCACATAGGGAAGAAAAACTTTGAAGCCACCTATAGGCTGGGAGGGGAGTTGCTGGCAGTCACAAAGGAAGAAAGAGACTTGGGCATCATCATCACTGATGACCTGAAATCATCCAAGCAGACCTCTAAAGCAGTAGGTAAGGCTAGGGGGATGTTAGAGTGTATTAGTAGGGGTATCACAAGTTGTAAGAAGGAGGTAATAATCCCTCTTTACAAGACACTGGTTAGGCCCCATCTAGAGTACTGCGTGCAGTACTGGAGGCCACACCTTCACAAGGACATTATCCAAATTGAGGCAGTCCAGAGAAGGGCAACCAAAATGGTGCAGGGACTGCATCAGAAGACATATGTGGACATATTAACGGAGCTCAATATGTATACCCTTGAGCAAAGGGGGGAGAGAGGTGATATGATCGAGACATTCAAACACCTTAAGGGCATTAACAAGGTGAAAGAGTCTAACATGTTTAAATATTAAGAAAAATAGCAGGACAAGAGGACACAGCATGAGAATAGAGGGAGGCAGATTAAGGGGGAATGTGAGGAAATTCTTTTTCACAGAAAGGGTGGTGGATGCATGGAACGGCCTACCTCAGGATGTGGTGGCTATGAATATAGTGGAGGGCTTCAAACAGGCATGGGATAGGCATAAGGGAGCAATACAGATGAGTATGAATAGATAGGCCAATGACAGAGCAAAGGCCAATGACACATTTATAAGGTAGAAAAAGGAATGAGCAGACTGGATGGGCCTTACGGTCCTTATCTGCCATCAACTTCTATGTTTCTATGTTTCTACTGCCATCTGTAGGGCAGTCATCAAATTACATGAGTTCCATTATAAATTATACACTTAACCTAGCTAGAACTGATCCCTCCTGCCATCTGGATGTGAATGATGTCACTATCTCTGCCCCCCTCTCAGTAGCTAATGAGTTTAACACCTTCTTCACCTCCTGTGCTTCCACTTTTTCTCCTCCCTCCCCCTGGCATCTCCACTGTCTCCTTCATCTTAACCCCCTCACAGACCTCTCCTTTCTCCTTCTCTCCTATCTCACCTGCTGTTGCCCTCAAGGCTCTTCTTGCCCTCAGTCCCCACAAGGGTAAAAGCCCTGATGGCCTCGACCCTAAACTCCTCCATTTCTCTTCCCCCACAATTGCTGTCCCTATCTCCTCCCTCCTCAACCTCTTCTTCTCCCTCAGCTCTGTCCCTGCAGCCTGGAAACACACCACCATCATTATACCTCTCCCTAAAGGTGGTGACACCTCTAACCTCTATATCCCTCCTCCCCTTCCTGGCCAAACTCCAGTTGCACCTGGCATTATCTCAACTCTACCCCTTGCTGGACTCCACCTCATTCTTCACCCCTTACCAGTCTGGGTTCCATAAATCCCACTCCACCTCCACCTCCCTCCAGCTTACTGACTCCATGTATTCTGGTACGCATCAGGGACATATTACCACAGCCATCTTTGTTGTCCTGGCCAAAGCCTTCGACACTGTTGCCCACCACCTGCTCCTCGCCAAGCCCACAGCAGCAGGGCTCTCCATTCCTGCCACTAACTGGTTCTGCTCCTATGTTGAGGATAGGACCCAGTCAGTTAGATTTGGTAATTCCACTCCCCCCTCCCAATCAGTACCAGTGTCCCCCAAGGCTCTGTCCTCGGTCCAGTACTCTTTTCTGTTTTCTTAAATAACCTCTATGCTGCCTGAACCTCAGCATCCATTCAAATGTATGCCGACAACAGTTCTATTTGTCTCTCACCCCTTCCCCTCTGATTTGATGCCCAGACAACAGCTGGACTTCAGTAACATTCAGCACTGGTTCCACACAAATCATCTGGCTCTATACACCAAGAAAATAGTCTCAGTGACTTTGGCTCAAGGAAAAAACTTCCTAGGATTGCTGTTCCTCCCTCCCTCCTTCCATACCCTGGATAGGTCCACCATTGAAGTAGTTCCATCTTTCAAATACCTCGGGATCTGGCTTGTCAGGATGGTATAGGGCCTGACCCCTCAGATTCTTGTAACCAGAGGCAAATAAGGAATGAGAGATGAGTGGCATGAGGCAATTAGTAACAGGGTTTATTACTAACCACCATAACAGACATATACAGCTTACCTAAGGCCGTGGAGCTCAAAGACCTCTAGATCTACCCAGGCTGAAGAATAGAACTCAGTGAGCAAAATAACATTCTTTTCTTATATACTATGATTATTGCTATGGTAACTTTTTGCCTAGTGCATAGTTTGGTGTTACAAACAAATTCTTATTGGTTCCTACAGTAGGCAGCTCCTGGCTATCAGTGATATACAAACAAGCATTTGTCAATGCTGAATGTTTGCTTGCTGGCATTGGCATTGGTAGTGTAGGAGTTACAGAGCTGGATACTAGGAATGGCAGTGAAGTATTGAACTGAAGCCAAGCCCATCACCACCCTGCAGATAGTGACAGGCATTGGGGTGTGACTTTGGGTCGTCAGGCATAATGGCTACGTCAATTCACCACACCCTACCTTGCAGACACCGACAAGTGTCACGGGTGTGGCTTGGGGTCTTTGGCCCTTATGCGCACCCCATTCCATCAGGAAATATGGTGAGATGGGTGCAGTATAGGAGAATGGGGTGAACTTTGTGGCTGAAGAGTCCAAGGCACACCTCGATGCCTCTCACTGGCTGCAGGGTGTGGGTGGGGGTGGAATGGTATGAGCATTGCAGGCAACAATCCCAAGTCACACCCCTGATGCCTGTCATTCTGTACAGGGTGGGGCATTATGGTCGGAAACCCTAACGCCTCAGGCATTCGTTGGTATTTTCACTCCAAATTTTCAGCATGGCTTTTTTGTGACCCCCACATCATGAACAATGGCAACATCAGTTTGTTAGGCGAAAGCTGCTTTTGCACAGCGACTATGGCATTTGGCACCACAGGTGCAAAAACACATTCTGAACAGGATGTGAAAAATGACAGCGGTACTGTTCATGGGGAGGTGTAAAAAATGGCAATGTTGAAAATCTGCTGTGAAAATATTAAAAAACTGGTGAAGTCACGGCGTGCTTAAAACTGTGCAATGCACACCTGTAATGTAACTAGTTTGGGGATTTTTACAGCAGATTGTTAACACAGGCATTTTGGGACCTCAATCATGAACAGTGTCACTGTAATTTTCTTTATCTGTCCCAAACAATGATTTCCCACAGCGACCACGATTTCTGTGCTGAAAGTGTGAAAACACATTTGAAATGAAAAATGACAGCTGTACTGTTCATAAGGAAGTGTGAAAAATGCCACTGGTGAAAATCTGGACTGAAAATATTACAAATTCATGAACTTACGAGTGCGTGGAAACTGCACAATGCTCACTCGTAACACAGTCATTTATGGAGTTTTGTCACCAAATTTTCAACATAGCCATTTTAAGACCTCTGCTCACGACCAGTGTCACTGTGATTTTCTTAATCTGTCCCAAACATTGTTTTTGCACTATTGTGCGCTACATGTGCGGAAACACATTTTGGGTGAGATGTGAAAAATGGCAGCTGTGCTGCTCATAAGTAAGTGTGGTAAAATGGCAATGTTGAAAATCTGGCATGCAACATTACAAATTTCCAACTTGCCAGCATGCATAGGAACTGCCCAACGTGTGCTCCTAAAACAGTCATTTTTGGGAATTTTTTCACCAAATTTTCAACATAGCCATTTTAACACATCTGCTCATGACCAGTGCCACTGTGATTTTCTTAATCTGTCCCAAACATTGATTGCGCACACCGACTCCGCCATTGTGCGCTACATGCACAGAAACACATTTTGGGGGACATGTGAAAAATGACAGCTGTACTGCTCATAAGGAGGTGTGGTAAAATGGCAATGTAGAAAATCTGGAGTACAAATATTAACCATTCGTGAACTTAAGAGTGTGCGTAGGAAGTGCGCAACACACGCTCGTAAAACAGTTATTTTTAGAAATGTCTTCACCAAATTTTCAAACCTAGCCATTTTAAGACCTCTGCTCATGAACACTGTCACTGTGATTTTCTTAATATGTCCCATACATTGATTTGGCACACCGACTGCAGCCATTAATAAGCTACATGCTGTGAAACACATTTTAGTCGAGATGTGAAAATGACAGCTGATACTGTTCATAAGGAGATGTGTTAAAATGGTAATGTTGAAAACCAGAGTGCGAATATTAAAATTATGAATTTACGAGGAGCTTCGCACAACGTGACGTCAGAACAGTCATTTTTAGATTGACCAATTTTCAACATAGGCTTTTGACAGCCCACCATGAATACTGGCACTGTCATTTCATTAATCAGTCCTGAAAGGTGATTCCACACAGTGACTGCGAAATCACCCTTTGGGCCAGATTAACACCATGACAGTGACAGAATTCATGAGGAGGGGTCCCAAAAACCCTATGTTGAAAATTTGGTGCAAAAATTCCAAAAAATGCCTGAGATAAGCATCAAAGTTGAAAAAACCCTATCTATTACATTATACAGCTTACTGACATTTTCTCAGTTCACGGTCGGCTTTGAAGAGTGCAGACGTGTTCCCAGTCCACCGAAGATCATCGCGCTGGAGTTCGGAGGTAAGTATGGGTGAGGGGTTGTGGGAGGCAGGGTGCACAGTGGGTGGGCATGGGTGGGAGGGGCCAATGAGACCACGAAGGACCTTTTTCTTTCAGGGACTTTTTTTTTAAGGAGGACTGACGCTGGGACATTTGCCATGCGCATCAGGAAGGCTGCTTGAGGGGAACTGGAGCCGATTAAGGATTAGGACACCGTCGGCCATAACATTTTCTGCAGCTGAGGCGGCTCCCAGCGTGGCACCTGAAATGTTTTGGGGGGCCTGGAGATGTGGAGCCGATGGGGACGGCACCCCGTCAGCTATTACATTGTTTGCCACGCTGGGGTGGGCCCCAGCATGGCACCGGAAGCTTGTTTTTGGGGGCTGGAGCCAATGTGGATTGGCACCCATTGGCCATACAGTGTGTGCGTTGGGGGGAGTGCGCACGAGCATGCAAAATGCAGTGCTTGCGTACCTGCGTGCATGGGGGAGAGCTCTGCTCACTGAAGTGGAGCTCTCCCTTTCAACTGTATGCCACTGCATCTGGAATCTCAAATGATGGCACTATGTTTCTTGCACATGCATGCAAGCAAACATAATAATGCTAAGCTCAGTGGTTTGCAAATCACAATAATACAATGCAGTTTGTGCTGCACTCCACAAGATGGTGCTGCAGACCATAATTATTACAGTTACAGTTTCTATTAAATGGCCTTGGTGAGAGGGGTCAGCTTCATGGAGCAGCACTGAGCCAAGAGCTGGTGAGCAGCAGAAGGTGCCACCCTTTAGGGGGAGTTACATTACACAAATGAGGGGCAGGAAGGAAGGAGCTGATCAGCACTACTTGGACTTCCTGGACTCAGACCGGGTGCAGATGGTGAGTCTGTTTGGCATTATTATCTAAAGGGGGTGGGAGCAAGGCTGTAGCATCTCAAGCTGTATTTTGGTAGATGATACTCTATTTTTTTAAGACTGGTTAAAAAACTTATAGATAGAGCTATATTCTTTTTTTTAGTACTACTTAAACATGGGTAGAATGGGTTGTAATGGATGTGGGACAGTGGTTTGGACGAACATATTGTGGAGCTAGGGAGATGTCCAATCTGTCACAGGCTGAGAAAGAAGTGCTGTGGCCTGGTAGAGAGTGGATGGGGGATGCTATGGCAGGAAGGCCTCCCCAGGGAATAACATGAGGACACCTCATGGGAGGAACATCAGTTCACTGGAGGGGATGGGGGGTGCGGGAGCAAAATGAACAAGAGACCTAGCACTGAAGGGAAGGCTAATGTCAGGAGGAAGGGCCAATGCATCGCAATGCAGAGTGGCAGGTAATTGGTTTGAGGTGCTGGCAGCACTGATGAAGGAGGAGGAGGGGGGGTGAACAATCTCCAGGAGGGGGCAGGGGTGGGAAGAGGAGAGGAATGCACAAAGGACAGTAGTCAGTCAGAGGAGGGTAGCAAGGGTAAAGAGGGGAAGGATACTGCTGGAGGGGTGGTCATAGAAAGCAGGAGTAAAGGGGAAGGGAACAAAGCTGGTAAGATGGATGAAAAAGGCAGAGTAGAGGGGGCCCAGGGAGGATGGGAGGGAGGTGGAGGATAGTGAGAGAACATTGGGGGGGACAGGTCGGGGGGAGCCATAGGGGAAATGTAGAGCTACAAATGGGGAGGACTCTAGAGATAGGAACCTCGAGAATAGGGAGGGGTTGAAGAATAGTGAGGGGAGTGTACTTGTGCTGGGAGATTCCATACTAAAAGGGATCAGATGGGGCAGTAAGAGGGAAAGGCATAGTTGCATTTGGGTAGAGTCCATATCTGGGTTAACGGCGGGCAGGGTGGGGCAGGCAATTCTTATGTGTGCAAGGAGGGGTAGGAAGAAATCGTATCTTGTGGTGCATGTAGGTACGAATGACCTGGAGGAGGGAGACGGTGGAAGTAGTGAGCGAGAGGTTTGTGGAACTAGGAAGGCTTTGTGAGGAGAGAAGTGAATCGGTGGCCTTCTCAGAGGTGCTCCCAGTGTCCTGTGTGAGTACGGTAAGGAAAGGGAGGATTAGGGAGTTCAACACTTGGCTGGGGGAATAGTGTCGATCCACGGGGTATGGGCTAGTGGGTGGCTGAGGCAGAACCTGGGACATTAACGATCTATAAACAGGGGACAGGCTACACTTGAGTGCGGAGGGGAAGGGAGTATTAAAGCAGACGATGGAGGTACATTGTAATAAAGGTGGATTTAAACTAGGTAGGGGAGTGGCAAGTTGACAGCTGGTAGGCTGGGATCCCAGAGAGAGGAACCAAATGAGTTTACCCCCATGCTATCAGGGAAGGAGTCAGGGTAGTGGCACAGGGGAGGGTTGGGGGGACCAGGGAGGGGAAGGGAAGGAAAAGTAAAGGGGTGGAGGGTGGTCACACTGAATGTGAGAAGCCTAGGTAACAAGTCAGCTGAGTTACAGGCTCTGTTGGCAGTAGGGAGGGTGGACATTGCAGATTTCATGGAAACGTGGCCACCCAGTACCAGGATTGGGATATGATGATCTCAGGGTATATGATATTTAGGAAGGATAGGGCTAAGGGGAAGGGGGGCATGGCAATCTATGTACAGGAAGGGATAAGGTGTATAAGGGAGGAGGGGGGGAGGAGGGCAGGACAGAGGCCCTGTGGATGCAGTTTCAGGACTCGAAAGGTAGGACAATGAGGATGGGAGTAGTATACAGACCTCCAGCTCAAGGGGATGACCTGGATAGAGAGTTAGCTGAGCAAATCAGAAGGGTCTGTATGAAGGGGAACACAGTGGTGGTGGGGGACTTCAATTTACCTGGGGTGGATTAGAGCACCCCAACCACCATGAGTGCAAAGGAGCAGGTCATACTAGAAGCATGTGCTTGCTGGAACCTGTGCAGCCCGACATGCATTAACCTGGTCAGCTTTCCCCGAATGCGGCGGTAGCCCTATGCTACTATGCCTGACGCTAGTGCTCCCAACGGGGTAAGGAAGTGGAAGTGACGGTCCCCATCAGAGCTTCAGGAAAGGACAGCTGGATGGGGTTGCTGGCCGAGCTGCCCCGGTGGTGTGGAGGGGAACACCACCGGGTGCTCGGCCGGCATACTGAGTGTGACCCGGGTTCTAGTCCGGGTCATGCCATTTTACATGTTGCACCCCATAACTATTATAATTTTCACTCTGAGTCCGCTCCCCTCAGAGTTGGATATTTTAATTATGGGGGTGTAGAGTAGAACCCCACATGAGTGATGCAGGGGCAAACCTCCTGCATTTTACAGTTAATATCACTGAAATGCCCATAATTTGTGCGTCCGGGAATTTCAGTGATTCGGGACAGTGTCTTCTGGGCCATTTTACTCGGTATGCCGAGCGTCAGGATATTGAGTTTCATGTTTACATAGTACATCCAAGCATTTCAGGACAGCTTCCTGATGCAGTTGGTATATGAGCAGATTAGATTGGAGAGGACCCTGGACCTGGTACTATTAAATGGGGAGGCTGTAAGGGATCTGGGGTGGGAGACCCTCTGGCTGGGAGTGACCACAACTCTGTGTGGTTCACACTCAAAATGGGTAGTGAAAGAGGGGGTACGGGAACCAGGGTGATTGATTTTAAGGTGTTTGATTTTAAAAGGATGGGGGAAATTTTAGGTAGGCATCTGGCAGGATTTCAACCGAGCATGAATGCTAGTCAAAAATGGGATATTATTAAAAAAAGGGCTGGCAGAGGCTAATGGGACATGTACAAAGACAGTAAGAAAGGAAGGGCCAAGAAGCCCAGCTGATTGACTCAGGAGGTCATGGAAGGGGTGAGGACAAAGAGAAAAGCATTTCAGCGACACAAGAAATTGGGAGGGGGATGACAAGGAAGAGTATACAAACAAGTCAAGGGAGGTTACTAGGCTAGTCAGAGCTACCAAGGCTTCAAGAGAGCTGAGACTGGCACAGGGTATTAAGGAAAGAGAAACGGACTTCTTCAGATGTATTAGTGAGAGAAGGAAAAACAAAGACCAGATTGTGAGGATTAGGAAGGATGGAGGGTGGGTGGAGAAGGGGGAGGATCAGGTAAAGGCATTAAATGAATACTTCTGTTCTGTGTTCACGAAAGAAAAAGGGGGGCAGGTACCTCATGGGATGGGTGGAATGGGGAGGGGTGACTGATATTGGGATTACAGAAGACAGGGTTCTGTAAGGTTTAATGGCACTGAGGGTGACACGGCACTGGGACCAGACAGCATTCACCCCAGGATACTCAAGAAACTAGTGGTGATCCTGGCAGGACCACTGGCTGACCTGATCAATACCTCCCTGGACACAGGATGCTTACCATAGGACTAGAGGATGGCTTATGTGGTGCCCATTCACAAAAGTGGACCTAAGGATGAACCAGGCAACTACAGACCAGTGAGCCTCACTTCAATTATGGGTAAGCTTATGGAGACAATCCTAAAACAGAGGCTGATGACCTTTTTGGAGGACAGTGGTCTCCAGGACAGTCAACCACATGGGTTTGTCTCGACAATCCTAATTGAGTACTATGACTGGGTGACCAGGGAACTGGACAAGGGCCACGTGGTGGATGTCCTGTATTTAGACTTCAGCAAGGCCTTTGATTCTGTGCCATGTGTGAGACTGGGGAGGGAGCTGGAATATATAGGGGTGGGAACAAAGTTGGTCAAATGGATAATCTACTGGCTGAATGGAAGGCAGCAAAGGGTGGTAGTGGGGGGCAACTGTCATCACTGGGGGAGGTGACGAGCAGGGTGCCACAGGGATCAGTACTGGGACTGGTGCTGTTTGGGATATTCATAGCTGATATCTCACATGGGATCCAGAATAGGATCAGTCTGTTTGCAGATGATACGAAGATGGGAGCTGTAGTAGATGACATCGAAGGGTGGAAGGGGCTGCAGGAAGATCTGACCAAACTACAGGAGTGGTCAGAAACATGGCAGTTGGAGTTCAACACCAAGAAGTGCAAGGCATTGCACTTTAGAGCTAGGACTCAGGGGAGAAGCTATCAGCTGGGAGAGGTACAGCTGGAAAACACAGAGGAGGAAAAGGATCTGGGGGTGCTCATAATGAGCAAAATGAACAACGCAGCTCAGTGCAGGAAGGCTACAGCAAAAGCCAACAGGATGCTAGGATGTATAGTGAGGGGAATTTCCTCCAGAAATAGGGAGGTGATCCTTTCCCTGTACAGGTTTCTGGTCAGGCTGCACCTGGAGTACTGTGTGCAGTACTGGCACCCATTCCTGAAGAAGGACATCAAATTGTTGGAGGGGGTACAACTGAGGGAAACAAAGATGATCCAGGGATTGGAGGGAAAGTCCTACATGGATAGGCTGGGTAACCTGAACATCTACTCCCTGGATGAGATGAGGGAGGGATGGGGGGATATCACTGAAACTTTTAAATACCTAAAGGGGTAAACAAGACTAATGCAGAAGGAATTTTCCAGATTAGAAGAGGTAGGGATACAAGAGGGCATCAATTGAGATTAGAAGGGGGAAGATTCAGGAGGGAAATCGGGAGACATTTTTTCACAGAATGGGTGGTAGACAGGTGGAATACGCTGCCTGAGGAGGTGGTATCCTGTAGAACGGTGGGCAGTTTTAAGAGGGGTTGGGATAGAGTGGGGGAATGATGAAGAGGGGAGAGGAGGGTGGGGTAGCTGCAAGTTGAGGGGCTAGATGCAAAATCGAGCAGATGTGATAGACCTTGAGGCCTGTTTCTGCTGGCATTTTCATATGTTTGTATGTTTGCATTGCTAATACTGTATTTGGTGAAACATTTGCAGTTAGTTATAGAACATCATAGAACATAAATCATATTGTCATAGTCACACATAAATCACATATATGCCCTAATCCTGTGATTCTCCTGTGGAAGCTGGTGCCCTAAGGTATTTAGTAGTCATTATGTCTCTCATTTTGGAGCTTTTAGTAAACATAATACTCTTATCCTTAGTTACGATATCATGGCTGTTATGTGGGGTATCAGAAGGGGTTAGGGCAAGCCAACATAATCCCCCCCTTGTTTCCTGGATAAGGAGGCAACAACTAATAGGATAAGTGCTAGGGTAATAGTTGCATTACAAAGGAGCTGCATGAGCTGTATAAAGGTATTTTAATTGCACATGGTGTTATTTAAAAATGCATTTTATACAGCAAAGGGTTAATATGAAAATAAAGAAAAACTTGTATAATTAATAAAACCTTGAAATGTGAACATTATCCATGTGATGTCATTAAGGGAAGCACTTTGCTTTAGCAATGATATTTGATGACCTACAGTAGATTGACACCCCGACAGTGAAGCTCAAAAAAGGACCATTTCAGTGACAATCGCTGTAATGGTCCAGGTTTCACCGATGCGGTTTCTCCCAGTGTTCTACTCCCTTCCTGAAACAACTCCAACCTGAAGTTGATTAGGTGTGGGGGAGGGCCCTGCAGCCCCCCCCAAAAAACACTTGAAACATTGTCGGCCCCATGCCGAGTGTCGACATTGTGCCGTCGTTGTGAGGGATGTCGACGGAATGTCTGTCGACATTCTGTGGTGATTCCAATAATATTACTGGTAAGATGAATATCTCTTCAGTGCACATTAAAACCAGGGAAAACCTGGTTAATACTGATGTATGGCATACAGATAGTCAGGGTAACTGTGAAAGTAGTCCTATTGAAGAGTTGGTACAGGGTAATCACAGATGGGCCAAGAATGGAATGGTTTGTTCGTAAAGCACAAAGCAGAAACTAGGTATGTCAACACCACAATCGATATGTGTATAAGAAAGGTTATTGATGTTTGTAACCACACAACAATGTAAAAACAGTATTGAATGCATTGTACAACATAAAATAACATGACATAACATAGTCCATTGATAATAAAGAGTCCATTTTGAGACTGGATGAGGCAGGTGACAGCGGCGTACGTTTTTGTTGACTAAAGAATCTGCTGACAATATCTTTAGATAAAGTTAACCAGTCCATAAAGTTCAAGTGGGTAACCACAAAGCAATGTAGTTACGTGTGAAATGTCAGTTGTAGGAAGGTTGTAACTCCACATAGCACATGTGGCTATGAAGATATTTAGTTGAAGATGAAACACCAGCATGGTAAGAAAGTTAATATTCATGTTGCTGGCTGCTGGATGGCTGGATTTGCAGAGGCCTTGGCAGGAGGTGTATTGTTCATTGAGTCCTTCAATGGAATAGTCACACACACTGGCGTAGTGTTTTGTTTTGGGAAATGATCACACCCCTGTACAAATATTGACAGTCCATAATAGAACAATCAGTTTGTATGAGGTGCCCGCCATGCTTGGAAAATACCGGCAATGAAGAAAAGTTGATGTGTTGCTTGAAGATCTTGCACATGCCACTCTGTTGAAACCTGTAAACTTGTAAAACTCTGTTAGAAACACAGTTTACGAAACGCACATAGCTGTTTTGGATGGAAAAATAACAAGGTAATTAAATCCGGTATTCTCTTGCTTCTTTAAATATGTCACTGCTCCCCTCCTATTCCCTTAAATCTGCCCTCCACAACTTCCTCTCTCCCAGCTTTACCTGTTCTAACCTGTTCAAAAGCTATAACCCTCCTTAACTTCCCCATTCCTCACTCCAACCTTCCAATCCTTCCCCCTTGCAGGGCTCTCAATGTCCTGAAGAGGCACCTGGATTGGCTGTCTCTCCCCTCCAGCACCCAGCTCTCCCCCGCCTTTCCTCCTAGACGCACAGCACTTAGATACAATTCCTCCTCATTCAGCACTTGCTTTACCTTGAGTTTACTCCTGGTATGCCACTGCACTAAAGTTTTGTACTGTCTCATTATTTGGTTTTGTATGTTATTTTGCTCTTCACTCCGTTGATTCCTTGTATATTGCCCACTAAGTGTACTTTGCCTGTACTGAGCCTCACCACTGTACTATTCTGTCTTCCTGCTCACACTCAATTTTTTTTTTGTAATCTGCTCTTGTGTTCATCCCTATGTAACCCTCCCTCCAGGTCACACCTTGAGATGAGCAATTTTTGTTCAGTGTGCCTTTCTGGTGAAACATTTTAATAAATAAATAAATGTCTTTGATTATGGTGTAGTGGGACATAGAAAAGTGATGGCATTGGCCATGTACTCAGAGGTGCAGGCCGAGGTCCAATAATGAGAGGGTAATACCATTTGGCCATCTGTGAATACACTCTGCTTCCAGGTCTCAGAAGAGGTTGTGACAGTGATTAAAATATAGTTTCCCTGCCTATGTGTTGCTGTCTGAAACTTCAAAGTTTGGCTCTTGATTGCAGTCAAATCTGCTTGGTTTTAAATGGACATATCAGTTTCAAAACAAACCAGTGAGAGCACTGCCTGTGACATTTGAAAGGCCCCTCTTAGGTTTCCTTTCCTTTTGCTTTCTAGGGTGAAATACTCTAAAGTACTCAGTAGTGTGGGGACCTGCTACTGGATCTTGTGTATGTACTGGTATGCTGCAAGTAAGTCCAGTAACATGGCACTATGGAACTTTGAGGTATTGGTTCTGGAGCAGAATCAAAATGTTGCCATATTTTAGTTGGGTAGATTTAATACTACAGGGATGTGTGTGAATTGCACATAATTTACAAGGGTACCTGGGAGTGATGATGCAACCAGACCACTAGTTGGTCCGGGTTCCTGCACTGGGCATGAAGTAAGTTCTTCTTTAGAAGGGAGAACATCAGTTAAAACATGGCAGTGCTAGCAATGGAATAGTCTGTACAATACTGTTTTTTTTAATTTTGTTTCATGTGGGAATTTGGCACAAACCTTGGGATTCATGAGTGCTTTAAGCTTGTACAGACCTGTGTGTTAGGATTGGACCTGGCGGCTAGACAGGGTGCCATTGGGTTAAATTTTGGTATTGGGCCAACTTTGGAATGTGCATTTGGCTGGGCAAGCCACAGGGATTTGTTTTTCATTGCTATTAGTCTGCCAATCAAATTTGTAAGGGAGATTGGTCAGGGGCCACCATCATGGTGTTCAGATAGGCATCTTTTATCAGTCTGGATGGGACAGCAATGCTGACCCCTGTGTTTGGGCTTGGTGGTGGCACATAACCTAGAGGAAAGAAGCAGTCATCCATGAGGTGCAGAGCATGGAGAAGCCTCTTTAGATTTGGATTATTGTTGGGAGGCTTTAGAACATTTTTAGCTTGTGAAACAACTAATTTGTTTTCCATGTTGTTGTGTATCCCCTTCCCATGTCAAATTGACAGATTTAACCCAAATAGGGCTAATACACTCCCCACCAGGCCAGTTACACCCAAATCCCACTGAGGGCATGTAAAGTGAAACATCACAGGATGTAGAGCGGTTTCCTGAGCTTATATTTGATAAACTACAACTACAAGTAAAAACATAACAACATGAAATCCCGAACATATTTGTAATGACACAATGACCATATTGGGCATAGTGCACCACAATATATTACAATGTACAGAGACACAAATAAAATGAACATTTGAATTTCAGAGTTTTAAGAATGTAAATTGCAGTCAGGCCCCTATGTCAGCCTGATTTTAAGGTAGGCCTTGTGAAGGCAGTGGCTGAAGAGTGTGTGCATGCAGTCTGCTGGGCACCTGGTGGGATGAGTTGCAGAGGGTGGGTATACAATTAGATTTGTGGAACCACATGGTGTTACATGTCTGTTTTGTTGTTTTTTTTATTAAAGGAGAATTATTTTGGTATCCCACTTTTCTGTGTTTGTGGATTTGAAAAAAAGGGGCCTGGCTCGTTGTGTTACAAGACATTATGGTTAGGATTGACATGGCCTTTTCAGGATACACCATCTGGAACCATGGATAAATTAGGTGGAGCACTTCTATATCCGGAAAGATGGATATTTATTGTTGTCCAGTTGAAGTATTTTGTATTGTCCTGTGACGACAGAATGATGGTGAAGGTACACCCCCTTCCCCAGCTCAGCTGATTACTTATTAAGGGCTTATGGCCCTTGCACCAGGTCAGTGCTGGTTGGTATGAAGCCACCTGTTAATAGGTTTTGTGCAGTTTAGTCACTGCATTTGACAAACAGAGGGACTGAGCTGATTTACAATGCTAAAGTACATGGGGCCATTTTAAACTTTGAGCAACAAATGGATTATTTGCAGACACCTTTTTTCATTCCTGTAACTTTGGAGAGATATTGGTATACTTCTTTCATTTCTGGATCTGCTGGGTGTAACTTAGTCAGATCCAAGGGGACTTCTTTGTTTCCTCTGTTGCAGCCAAGATAGGTGTTGCACTGGAAGGAGGTATGGTTTATATCCCCCCAGCTCCTTCTTTGGTGAAAGAGTCAGCTTGGTTATTGTAGTAATAGAAGGGTTCTGCTTGGGTTGGCCATTGCTGGAGCAGAGGCCAGGCAACAAATTAGTAAGTTTCCATGAAATTTACCTGTAACAGTTTTGCAAAGATGTCAGAGGACACTCTATTGACAGTTGGGGTGTAGGCATTTAACCACAAATATTTTGACATTCTTATTTGCCAACCATCACCTTAACCATCTTATTTGCCAGCCATCACCTTAAAAGGTGTATGCTGAATAGATACTGATGGGGTGACCCTTTGAAACTGGCCTACTGTAATTAGTTTCATACATTACCAGGGAATTAATGATGGTAGGTAGGCCCTTCCTGGTTGCTGCCCCCCCTTTTCTGGAGGGGTGGGATTTTTCACTTTTGGTGATTCAACCCCTGATCATAGGGATCCTCTTCTTCCTGAGAGAGAATGAAAAACAAAACAACACACAGATTTCTCTGTGATAGGTTAGCATTGCTTTTAAAAATGCTACTGCATTATTTTATACAGATGTGTGCTTCTGGCTACCCAGGCAGGGTAAATGGTCCTGTGGCTGCTAGCCACACACTACTCGATTCCTGAAAATCAAATAGAATTAAAATAAAAACCACAGGAAAGATGACCCTTTCCTCCTGTTTTCAAGATTACTAAACAACTTCATCTGAGTTATACAAAATCTGGATTAATGCCAATAGTTGTATTTCATGGCATTGTGTACATATACTTTTATTTTACATGTAAAGTTGGTAACATTCAGGCCTGTAACAAAAAGGTTAAAACAAGTAAATATGATTGGGAAAATCTCCCCATGGATTTGGGATAGCATTCCCAGTTGATCTGCCCCCTGGTGGTACCCCAGGGGCACAATAGATATGGCAGAAATTAATTTTTTTTAAAACACAGTGTAATAATTCTCTTTAGCAGTTAAAATTGCATAGCAAGTGACCTTGCTTTGTTTTTCCTGTGAGCTGTTAAATTAAAAGGCTTTTTATAGATGTTGGAGGTGTTGGAAGATCCGAGTCCCCCTCTCCTGATTGCCTTACTTGGCATAGGGATCACATGGTATGTTACTGAATAAAAAGAAGCTATTGTGAGAATGAATCTGTGTGTAGAACAGTATGTGTAGGGTTGGGCATTGCTAAAAGATAAGCCAGAGAGTACTGGCAGCAAGCCCAGGAGAAAATGGCTCCCATTCCTCTTTGGATATAGTACAAGCACAAAGCGTAAGCTTCTATAAAAAAAAAGTAAAAGTTTAGGATTTACCAGTTGATGTATGTTCTGAAAAAACCTGCATACAGGGGAAAAAGAGTTGTTTAATTAAGAGGAACACGAAGCCTGAACTTTTGGGGTGTGTGGTTTCCCTTCTGGCATTCATAGCATCAGCATTATGGCACCAGGCAATCAGGGTGCCAAATGCAGGATGCGCCTCTCCTCCCTAAGTCTGCCCACCCCAGAGTTAGAATATATGTGGGGGATGGGGTGCAGGGCACAGCCTCGCAAAAAACATGATCAGCAATATTTGCAATTGACGCCTTAATTGCCTGGTGCCAGATCGCTGGCATTCCGGTGGTGGAACCATTTGGTTTGGGAGTACAAGGATGTCAAGTGACATGCCAAAGGTCACTCAGTATGCAAGTGATGGCTGGTGGGATTTAACCCAGCTATATCAAGGGTTTACAGAAGATTTATGCCTCCTTTACTGGTAAAAGAAGTAGAAATAAAAACCTGCCATGTGAGGCAGCTGAGAGTAGCTTATCACAAAATGTATAATTACACTGCCATGTCATGTGAGTCAGGGAGTGCTGACGTAGTGCCCATTTGAGTTAGACATGCAGTCTTTTAAAGATGTGCTGCATGCTTCCTGCCTTTTAAAACCAAAAACCTAGAATTATGCTCATTAATGAATCCTTCCCAAATCCTGCTAGAATGTACACATCCTTCCACTTTTGAAACACTTGCTAAATTAAAAAACCAAAATCATCATATCCGTTCCTTTCAGACTAACGTCTGATCTGTAATGCTTTTAGAAAGTACATCTGTAACAGAGGAGTTAACTGACATTGCCCTTTTGGCTGAAAGATATATTAGATAACACCCTTGGGCTGAATGCCAAAATCTGAGATTGGCCATTTTAAAACTTTTGTTCTGTTACAAACATACTTTTTGAAAATATTTTCTTGTTTAATTAAAACCATATTAAAAGCATTTTGAGCTGTTATTCAACTAACTTTTAAAATCACCAGTTCTTTGCACACTTCTTTGAACAGAAATTTAGACCATAAATTCTTTTACACGTTAACCTGTTACATCATATTTCTTGTCTCTCACTTTCTTCTACCCTCTGCAACATGCTTCCATGAATGCCTTCATAGTAAAATGTTTTAAATGCCAAACCTTTTCAAGCAAGCACAACTCTTTTTGAAAAGCCAATTTACTCTAGTGACTAAATGAAGCTACATAAATTAAACATTGTTTGAAAGCAGACTAAGCTCCTGCTTTCAGAACGCTAATAACAACACATTTTTCTCCTGTTATCAATGACTTTGATGCTCTTAGAATCACACAAGCCCTCAAGGTAGGCTAATTCAGTTCAAGATATTGCATGTTTTTTACTATTCCCCAGTTAAACTATATAATAGAGGTCTAGTGCTGAATGCTAATTGTTGGCACTGTAATCAACCAAAGGCTGGTCTCTTTCATTTACTTTGGGATTGCACAGTTATTCAAGATGTTTGGAAAAAGGTACATAAGGTATGCTGTGACCTAACAAGTGCATTATTTAACTTGTCACCCAAAATGTATTTATTAGGATGTTTCCCTGATCATTGTGAACTAGATACTCTGGAAAGTAATTGGGTGTGTATGGTGTCATTGACTCTAAAAAGAATGCTATTAGGAAATTGGAAATCCCTAAAAATCCCACTGTTAAAAGGTTGGTATGACAATATGGCCATTTTAGCTAACAATGACCATATAAGTTACAATATCCTTAACAAACGAGACTTGTTCTATAAAACATGGGAACCCTTTTTAGATAAATTGAGTTAGGGACTTATTTTATAAAACAGTTATTTAATATATTAAACTAATCTATTTAAAGAGCATAAGAATTCATTGTTTTGGTTTCATTTATATTGTGTTATTTATAATGGTTTTAGATGGTAGGCATACTTTCTTTTAAATATGTCTGAACTGCATTATATTTGCTATCCTACATCATCTCATCTATGTAAACTTGCATAGCTCTGTAAGATGTTGGATGTTGACTTACTTTTGTTCTTTTGAAAACAATACAGTTTATAATGGGGAGAATCACACAAGCCCCTTCATTTTTCAGTTTAACCAGGGAAAAGAAAAATGTTAAAGAAACATAGAAACATAGAAGTTGATGGCAGATAAGGACTGCAAGGCCCATCCAGTCTGCCCATTTCTTTTTCTACCTTATGAATGTACCATCGGCCTTTGCTCTGTCAATGACCTAGCTATTCATACTCATCTGTATTGCTCCCTTATGCCTATCCCATACCTGTTTGAAGCCCTGCATTGTATTCATATCCACCACTTCCTGAGGGAGACCGTTCCATGCATCCACCACCCCTTCTGTGAAACTAAAATTCCTCACATTACCCCTTTACCCCATTAATCTGCCTCTCTCTAATCTCTTGCTGTGTCCTCTTGTCCTGCTATTTTTCTTATATTGAAACATGTTAGACTCTTTCACCTTGTTAATGCCCTTAAGGTGTTTGAATGTTTTATCATATCACCTCTCTCCCGCCTTTGCTCTAGGGTATACATATTGAGCTCTGTTAATCTGTCCTCATATGTTTTCTGATGCAGTCCCTGCACCATTTTGGTTGCCCTTCTCTGGACTGCCTCAATTTGGTTAATGTCCTTGTGAAGGTGTGGCCTCCAATCCTGCACGCAGTACTCCAGATGGGGCCTAACCAGTGTCTTGTAAAGAGGGATTATTACCTCCCTCTTCTGATTTGTGACACCCCTACTAATACACCATAACATCCCCCTAGCCTTACCTACTGCTTTAGTGGTCTGCTTGGATGATTTCAGGTCATCGGTGATGATGATGATGTCCAAGTCTCTTTCTTCCATTGTGACTGCCAGCACCTCCCCTCCCAGCCTAAAGGTGGTGTCAGGGTTTCTCTTCCCTATGTGCATGATCTTGCACTTCTTTGCATTAAACCCCAGTTGCCACTCTTTCTACCATTTTGCTAGTTTATCCAGATCTCTTCTCATTCTGCCCACCCCATCTGGATCATCTACTCTGTTGCAGATCTTGGTGTCATCCACAAACAGACAAACCTTACCCTCCAGTCCATCTGCAATGTCACTGATGAAGATATCAAAGAGGACTGACCCCAGGACTGATCCCTGAGGTGCCCCACTTGTGACTTGCATCTCTTCTGACTGTATACCATTTGCCACTACTCTCTGTTTTCTGCCCGTCAACCAGTTTGCCACCCAGTTGACTAACTTCTAACCCACCCCAAGCCTAGCCAGCTTATTAATCAATCTCCTATGTGGAACAGTATCAAAAGCTTTGCTGAAGTCAAGGTAGGCGACACCAACTGCTCCCCCTTGGTCCACCACTCTAGTTACCCAGTCAAAGGAATCTATGAGATTAGTTTGACAGGACCTTCCTTTTGTAAACCCATGCTGTCTTGTTTCCTGTGCTCCTATGGATTCCAGGTGTTGCACTATCCTTTCCTTAAGGAGTGCCTCCATAATCTTGCCCACTACTGAGGTAAGACTGACTGGTCTGTAGTTTCCTGCCTCCTCCCTGCTACCACTCTTTTGGAGCAGGATCACATGAGCCCTTCTCCAGTCTTCTGGGACCTCTCCTGTGCTCTGCTAGTTCCACCCTTAGTTCCTTTAGTACCCTGGGATGTATGCCATCAGGTCCCATTGCCTTGTCCACCCTGAGCTTATCGAGCTCTTGTAGGACCCCTTCTCTTGTGAAGGGACTAGTGCACACCTCCCTTCCCCTTGTAGATTCCCCCACCATGTAGATCTGAACACTGTTCAGATCTACATCACAATTTACAAAACTGTAAAAGATCACAGCTTGTATTTTTTTTTCAGTGCACACTAAAGCAAGCAAGAAATCTTTGGATAATGGGGAGGTGATTGAGGTTTGGCGAAAGGTAAATGTGATCCCTATTTATAAAAAGGGATCTAGACAGGAGGTGGGCAACTATAGGCCTGTCAGCTTGACTAACGTACTGGGGAAAATGTTGGAATCTATTGTAAAGGATCAAATGGTGGAGTTTCAGGATTCAGTAGGGGATTGTGACAATGCTCAGCATGGTTTTAAAAAGGGGTTATCATGCCAAACTAATCTCTTGGATTTTTATGAGCATGTGAGCAGAGCATTGGACGAGGGTGTCTCTGTGGATGTGGTGTTCTTGGATTTCTCGAAGGTGTTTGACAAGGTCTCACATGGTGAATTGATTGATGCTCTGATTGAACATAAAATACCGGGGTATATTACAACTTGGGTTAAGGCATGGCTGAGTGAGAGAAAACAGAGGGTATGTTTAAAGGGAGTTTACTCTGATTGGTTGGCAGTGGAGAGTGGAGTTCCCCAGGGATCTGTGCTGGGGCCCTGCTTATTTAATATCTATATACACTCATTATCTGGAGGAGAGGATGTCTGGGAAACCAAATTTGCAGACGACACTAGAATTGGCATTACTATCAGAAATGGTGAGGATGTGACAAAGTTGCAAAAGCCTTACTCAAAATGGAAAGCTGGGCAAGGGATAAGAAGTTATCCTTTAACACCGACAAATGTGTGGTGATGCACTTTGGGAATAAAAATAATCAAGCTGACTACTTCTTAAATGGACAGAAATTGGGCAAAGTAGTGGAGGAAAAAGATTTGGGGTTAAAGTGACAAGTGATTTCAAGTTCCACCAGCATTGCAGTCAGGTTATAAAATCTGCTAATGGTACTCTTATAAATATCAAGAAACATATTAAGAGTAGGAAGAGGGAAGTGATTGTGCCTCTCTTTGGTGCACTGGTGAGGCCGCAGCTGGAGTATTGTGCACAGTTCTGGTCACCTGGTTACAGGTTGGACATAGGAAGATTGGAGAGGGTTCAGAGGAGGGCTTCCAGGTTAGTAGCGGATGTTAGGGACCAGGACTATGGGGATCGATTGGAGGACTTGGGGATGTTCACGTTGAGTATAGGCGCCTGAGAGGATATGTGTATGGTGTATAATGCACTTAAAGATGCAAAGCTAAGGGTCAAATTGGGACTTACCCTGAGGAACAGCGATATGACACTAGGTCACATTCATGGCAACAAGGGCATAATTTTAAGACCACGAAAAGAAGGCACTGGTTTAGTATTAGAGTTATTCCAGTATGGAATAATCTACCTGAGGAGGTAGTCACAAGTAAGACGACAGTTGAATTCAAGAAGAAACTGGATAAGTATTGCAAAGCAAATAAAATGGGGGGGGGGTTCAAAATTAGAATTAACAAGCGAGCACAATGGACGTAAGTCTCCTTTGCTCTGAAATCACCTATGATACCTATGAAATAACAATTGTTTGTGGATAGGTGTGTTTGTGAAAACACCTTGGACTGATCAAGTCCTCAGTTTTGACAGTTATTTAGACAAAAACTGACAGTAGCCAGCCAACATTCAACATAAAAGACAGAACAAAATTTGTTTACTTACTAAAACTTTGTGAACTCTACTGCTGAAATGAAACTGTGTTTCTCTTGGGTCAAACGAGTTCATTTTTCATTCCAAAAACTCCTGTGGTTTAGGGTCTAACCCAGACTGCCATGTCTCTGATGAGGCATGGGGGCTTGCAGCCATTAATCCTTTCAGGTCAGGTTGCTTCTTAGCTGTAGTTATAGATTCTTGGTACAGTATGTAAACATCCTGTATCGGGTGCTTCTTGAAGCCTCCATTGAAGGCAAGAAAGTTTGAGACCTCTGGTCTCAATTTTGTATGGGTGGCCAAATGTTTTGGAGGTCTCCCTATTGTTTCTGCACTATAGTGAGCACAGATTCATTTGTACTCAACAAATAGGCAAGACTGTTTATGGGTTCTCTGGAGTCCCACAGGGCAATCTCACTTTGAGATGGGGGGAGATGGTATCCTTGTCCCATCTGGTATGTAGGAGGACCTGGGAGATGCTCTGGAGTGGTTTGAACGGATGGGTGGAGGTTCAAGTCCCTGCTTACTCCAGAGCTGTTCTCTGAGTACCAACTTGCCTGTTGCCCAGTCCCTTCAAAGTCCACTGGTGCTGCCCACAGTCATCAAAATGTCAGGATGGTATAGGGCCTGACTCCTCAGATTCTTGTGACCAGAGACAAATAAGGAACCAGAGACAAGTGGCATCAGATAATTAGTAACAGGGTTTATTACTAGCCCCCATAACAGACATACACAGCTCACCCAAGGCAATGGAGCTTGAAGACCTCTAGATCTACCCAGGCTGAAGAATAGAACTCGGTGAGCAAAAAAATATTCTTTTCTTATATACTATGATAATTGCTATAGTAACTTTTGCTTTGCGCATAATTTGGTGTTATAAACAAGTTCTTATTGGTTCCTACAGTAGGCAGCTCCCGGCTATCTGTGATATATAAATAATGCTAAGCTCAGTGGTTTGCAAATCACAATAATACAATGTAGTTTGTGCGGCAATCCACAAGGTGGTGCTGCAAACCATAATTATTACAATTACAGTTTCATTGCTAATACTGTATTTGGTGAAACATTTGCAGTTAGTTATAGAACATCATAAAACATAAATCATATTGTTATAGTCACACATAAATCACATATATGCCCTAATCATATGATTCTCCTGTGGGAGCTGGTGCCCTAAGGTATTTAGTAGTCATTATGTCTCTCATTTGGAGCTGTTAGTAAACATAATACTCTTATCCTTAGTTATGATATCATGGCTGTCACGTGGGGTACCAGAAGGGTTGGACAAGCCAACAGTCTTGACAGTCACATTGACTTTTCTGAACATGTGGATGCCATTCGCAAAAAATGACATCCCAAACTTGGAGTGCTGTACCGCAACTGCAGCTGCATCCCGCTGCAGGCCTGCAGAGTTGTTCAGAAAATGATCCTGCTTTTATTTGGCTATGGTGACATAGTCTACAGCACTGCTCCCAAATTCACCCTGTCTAGACTGGACTCACTTTTCCATTCCTTCTGCTGCTTTGCTCTTGACTGTCTGACTCGTACTCACCACTGCACTCTCTGTACCTCCCTCTCCTTCCCTTCACTTGAAGTCAGGCCCCTAGCCCATTGCACCCCTTGCATAGCCAAATATAACTGGGCTCACTCACTCCCTCCCTCCCTTTTCTCTATCCTCTCCCAGCCCCCATCCACCTCCTATGCCCTTTGCAGCTCCATCTTTCACTCCCTTGCTCTCCCACCCAGGTCCTCCTCAGCAGGCAAAGCTGCCTTCTCTTTCTGCTTCCAAAAACTCTGGATCTCACTCCCTTTACACATCCGGTCTTCCCCCTCATCCTACTCTCTTGCATCCCTCCTGTCTGATATCACCTCAACATCCTTTAACTGCTACTGATCCCCTTTTTCATCTCCTCTGCGTTCCTTCACATTCTTGCTATGTTTTACTCCACCCCCTCTTTGCTGCCTCTTCCTCCTCTCACTTTTATATTCCTCCCAACAAACTAACACCCCACCCCTCCAGTAACTACTACTACCTCCTCCCCACCGCCCCTCCACACCTACCTTTCTCACACCCCACTTCTCATCTAAACTTTCCTCACAGGCCAGGCAATCAGTAAACGGCATGGGCCCTTTGGGGTTTGCACTACTGAGGGATGAGAGGCCTGCCTTTCCATTTTCTACCCTAACTTCTTTGTTTGGCTGTCCTAATAACCTAGATGTGGACTGGGTGTGCCTCGAGCCACATCTATCCCTTGTGGGGTTTGCATCCCAGAGGGATGGACATCAGCTTCACCATTTCTACCCACCGCTCAACCACTCTTTACTTTTCTCCTCCCTCTCCTTACCCTTCTGCTAACTACTTCTTATCAAACAACTCTGTCCCCCAGCAATTCTGTCACATCTGTCTGCATGACCTCTCAACTCTATTTTACTCTCCACTCAATGCCTTCAGCTGCTCCACAATTTCTTTGGTTCTTCATTGCTCCTCTGAGAATTGTGGGCTTACCTGTTTTATGAATAAGTGTACATATGTGTGATAACATGTACAGTAAATTGCTATAGCATTATTTTTATATTTACTGTATTCTATGTTTTATTCTTGCTGTATTCCCCCTCAGATCCATCTGGAAACATGCTATTTCAGCTCAGTATGCCTTTCCTGGTGAAACTCTTCAAATAAATAAATCTGTAGGGCAGTCACTACCTTACACATGAGTTCCATTATAAATTATAACGTGTAGAAAAATTGTTAAAGCTGTAAAAAAATCATAAAACTGCTTTCAAAAACATCATTTATTATTGTAACTGCATTTGGACATAAAGTAATCCCTTTTTGTTAAATCAGGTAACCCTTATTTTGGTAATGGTTGCAGCAGCAGTGTAACAGCTAATTGGTAGTGCTGTGTAGAATTTTCAAATTTCAGCAGAACGAAAATCTGCAAAATTTTTGAAATTCCACCCAAATTCTGTCAGAAATGGAATGGTGGAATTCCACTGCAGAAAATTGTTGCAGAATAATTTTCCATGGAAAAATACTGCTCCATGGAATAATATTCTGTGGATCTTAATATTTTCACAACAGGTGGAATTCCGCAGAAGAAACAATGAAATTCTGGTGGAAATTCCGCTGGTGGAATGGTCATTCTGCGCTGTTACCAGCAGAGTTCTGCATTCTGTACAGCACTACTGATTGGCTCATTTACATGCAGCAATGAGGAATTTTATTTATTTATTTAGTTTTTGTTAACCAGGTGGGTGCACTAACCATAGAGATGACTATTTTCAGGCAGGACAAGGGAGGTTACAGGGTAAGAAAATGTTAACAGGTATAATAAACAGCAGGCAACATCAGGATACATTACTAAGGTTATTCTAAAAACATTGCAGGAGTTACAAAATGTCAGACAGTATAACAAACAGCAGGTAATATCAGGCTACACTAATAGAATGATATTAAAAATATTGCTGGAGTAACAAAATTTCTGACAGTATCAAGATACAAAACAAGGTTGGATACATGGTTGTGTGGAAGTGGAGAAACACAGGGGCCTAGATATTCAGAGCAGTTCCATATGGCGCAACTGAGTTGCACCGGCACAACTCCGGACGTGCGCCGCTGAGTGGTAGTCAAAGAAAGTGGCTGTGCAGCACAAGTACCATTATGCCATGGCACAATATAATGTATGTAGCGCAAGTGTAGGGGGCATTCCCACGAATATTTGGTGCAACAGGATATTGAACAGCGAAACCATGGCACAAGTCCAGAGCAAACCCAAGATGCTCCGGCCAGACTTGTTCTTAAAAACATGGCTCAAACACACAGACAGCAGATGCCCAACCCCGTGCCCAGAGACAGTGGGAGAGAGGGAGGGAGAGAGACAGAGTGAGATAGAGAGAGAGAGAGAGAGAGAGAGAGAGGGAGACAGAGAGACACAAACAGTGAAACAGAGAGACATAGGGGCTGACAGACAGACAGACAGACAGACACCCAGCCACCCAAGGGGACAAACACACAGAGGGATGGAGAGTGCCCCATTCCTAATGGAGGCAGTCTTGAGGGGTGTGAGGAGGCAGGAGGAACACCAACGTGGCCGAAGAAGGACCCGGCGGTGATATGCCTGATACAAGTGGTACCGTGCCAGCATCACATTTCAGAACTATAGTGACACCGAGATCATGGGCTGGTACCACCGGAACAGGGCCATTCTGAGGCAGCTCTGCAAGCTGTGCAGTGAGGAGATGCAGGCACCCACTAGATGTAGTCATGCCATGTCTGTGGAGACTAAGGTGACCGCTGTCATGTGCTTGCTCACCATGGGCACCTTCCAATGACCAATAGGGGACACCATGGGTATCACCCAGTTGGCCACATCCTGCCTCCTCTACCAGTTCCTCAACACCCTGCTGCCACGTGCTTCGGAGTTCCCCAGCACACAGGCGGAGTGTACAGCAAACATGCAGGACTTCCACAGGGTTGCACACATGCCTGGCATGATTGGGGCCATTGACTGCACCCACATGGGCATCTGCATGCCACCTGGCCCCAAGGGCAATGTGTATATCAACAGGAAGGGGAACCCACCCATCAACTGCCAGGTGGTGTGCAATGCCACGGGGTGCATCAGCAATGTCTGTGCCACACACCCTGGAAGTACACATGATGCGTTCATCTGGCACAGCTCTGCGTTATGCCACTGGTTCAAACATGGGGACATCCCCATGGGCCACCTAGTGGGGGAGTATGGCACAGGCCAGTGGTCATAGGCGTGGCAGCCCTGAGGGTGGGGCAGACAGGGTGGGTGTGGTGGCGTGGGCATTGGGGACAGGCAAAGGGTGTGGAACAGCATAACACAGGGCTAACCATGGCAATCTCCACACAGGTGACAGCGCATATCCAATGAGGCCCTGGCTGCTCACCCCCTACCGGCAACCATCGTCCCCAACAGAGGAGATACAAAATGAGGCACACGCCAGCATGTGCAATATCACTGAGCATGTCTTTGGCATGCTGAAGGTGTGATTCCATTGCCTAGACAAGTCAGGCGGTTCCCTACAATACAGCCTCTCCAAAGCCTGTGGCCTATTCCTGGCCTGCTGCATACTGCACAACATGGCCATTGACCGTGGGATAGCTGTCGAGGCTGACGAGGGTGACAGTAGCGGGGATGACAGTAACAGTGGGCTGGAGGGAGGTGGGTATCCACCCCCTGGGTGGAGGGACCCCCTCCTGGTGCAGTTCGCACGTCACCACTGTGATACGATCACCCAGTAACACTTTGGTGAATGCAGGTAAGTGCAGTGACACACATGCATGGGGCACACAGACCACCACACCACACACAGGCAGGGACGTGCACGGTGGCATGCATGCAAGGAATGGGGTGCACTGCAGGGATGGTGGAGGCACTGGCACATGGCTGCACACACACACATGCAGCACAGGCATGAGCAGACACACACACACACACACACACACACACACACACAGGCAGTGGAACAAGGCATGGATCAGAAGCATGACACTGGTGCACAGGCACAACCAGTGCAGGCCTGCCCTCATCGCACCCATGCCACACATCCCAGCAGCCCGGCAAGCACACATGGGAGGCATGCGGCACAACACGCATGCGCACCACCACATGCATGCCACACCAACACCGCACAGGTGCACACAGGGCAACAGCAGTGGACAGTGGATCAGGGCAGCACACACCTCAGGCCAACCGTGCAGTACCTCAGCTGCCACAACCACATGGGCAGCCACGCCGGTGTCAATCGGCAGATGTAAGCTGCACATCAGCCATGGCAGGTGTCTCAGACCTTGACTGTGTCCTCACAGTGGTATGTAGACAGCCAAACAGACTAGCCTCGGGTGTGCCTGGGATGCTAATGTCAGAGTCCGGCGTCCACTGTGATGGGGTCACAAGTCACCGAGACTGTGGGGTGGACTGCGCACTGTGGGGGGTCCTCTGTGCACAGCCGAGCTCAGTGGCAGCCAGCAATGCAAAGCCATCTGCAATGGCCATGAAGTCCATGTGGTCCATAGCTGCAGTTGTGGCCTCCTGCATGCAGCGCAGCCCATCCAGGATCTGTGCAGTGCCCTGTCCTGCTGCTCTGCCAGCTGGCGCACCTCCGACTGCAGTGCCCGCACCCCAGTGGCTAGCAGCACCTGTTGCTCAGTAGATGCACACAGCAACCGGGTGTGCTCGGGCAGCTGCTCAGCATCCTGTGTCTCCTGGCTGGAATGCCGATCAGCTGTGGGTGACCTGCCATGCTGCCCAGCCTCCCTCTTTGGTGGACGCTGCACAGTGGGCTGTACGGGGGTAAGGGTACAGCAGGCACATCGGTGAAGGGACCTGTGTCCTGCTTTCCCCTGACACCCACATCCTGCCGCTGCTGCCCGTCCATCTGCTGGGTGGTGCTCTGCACCAGTGCAGCTGCAACAGCACCACCACCCATGCAGGAAACAGTGGTGGCAGAACACACCGCTGCACCTGCAGGGATTGGAGGAGGCTCTACAGCTGCGGGCACAGTGCTGGGCCCTGATGACACCTGTGAGGCAGGTAGGGGTGACTCCTCCACAATGTCCCCTAGGCTGTCCAGGATCAGGGTGATGTCATCATCAGAGCCGGACCCTGCCCCGAGGCGAGTCTCTGCTCACAGCACTTCCAGGCTGGCATCCTGCAGGAACTCATCCAGGGCCCTGTCCGACCACAGGCCAAGGATGTCCACCGTCACCGTGGTGCTCAATTATGGCCTGTCCGGGCCATGGATGCTGGTGGATGTTGAGGATCTGTCCACAGTGGATGTGGATGCGGCCGCTGCTCCATACTCTGCATGGAGGCATGATGGTGCTGCAAGAGAAGATGAGATGGTCAGTGGTGCATTAGTCCCCATGTGCCCCCCCCCGAGTGCATGCCACTGGTATTGTTGGCCAGCAGTGTGCCATGTACAGCGGTGAGCACACACGCATGTGGCAAGTGGAACAGCGGCATGCACACCGGCATGCCCTGGCACACACCTGCCAGGACACTGTGTGTGTGTGTGAGTAACATACATACCATGCAGTGATGGGTTGCCACCCATCTGGAATCCCCCTCCGGGCACACCCTCCACTGCAGTGCAGCCGATGGTGGCCACAACTAACTCCTCCTTGGCTGTCAGTGTGGGTGCAGTTGACGGCCCTCTGCCAGTGGCACTGTGGGATCTTCATTTGGCTGCCACCTTTTCCTTAATATGCCATTTGTCCATCCCAATCTTCTTGCAGCACTCCTGTGCAGAATGCTGGTGTCTGCCATGCTGGTTCACGTAGGCCGGCACCTTGTCCCATCCAACTGACCTATCATGCGGTGTGCCCATGGCTCCGCTCAACAGGGGCTCCCTGTCAAGGTAGGCCTCGAACAGGGCATCTGTTTCTCCCTCAGTGAAGTTTGGCCTGTGCTTACATGCTCCTCACCCTCCTCATGTCCTGACATATTGCCACCTGTGAACAGTGATGGCACAGTGTGTTAGTGCCAGCATGGCCTGAGGCAATCCCCCATTGCAGTGCTGATGCATGGTTGTGTGTCCCTGCACCAGCATCCACTTACCTAGAAAGGTTGCAATACCGGTCCGTGGCCTGTGCTGTTTGCCAGCGCTTATAAGGTGCATCACATGCAAATGGGCTTGTGCGCAACGGTAATGCTAAGCCAGTGCACTCTATAGTGCCGTGCATTGGCTGATGAGGTCATTTGCATATGGTGGCTGACTTTCATGATCTTGTGCTGTGCTCAACTGTGTTGCACCAGAGCAACCCCATGGTGCATGTCCCGTGCAGTGCACATGTGCGCACTCCGTCGCATATGCCTATTGCATGCCTGACATGACATGCATGATACAGCACTATTGTGCATGCATCACTGGGGTTGCATCGTGCATGTCCACATGAACTGTCACTGGCTCCAATCACGCACATGCGTGAAGCGGCATGTGGTGCATTTCTGGCACGTGAGTGACAATGCGCAGGGTCATGACATGTCACCCCCTGCTTGGGGTTGTGACACCACGCAGCATGGGTCATGGCATGGTGCACATGCCCGGTAACCCACTGTGCAACTGCATTGCATATCCACATCACGCACATCTGAGTTGTGCAATTGCGGCATGTTGCCCCCTATCACGCATTGCACATGTGCTGCCCCCACGTGCGATTTCCACTGCAAATGTCCAGAACTGCACAGCGTGTGGAAATGGCGTGCAGACAAGACCGTCGGGCATGCAATTGGATGGATGTAGAGCTGGTAAATCTGGTGACAGTGGTTCAGCCATATGTAGCCCAGCTCTATGGGCAGGTGCCACTCCAGCAGGTATGGGGTCAGGTGTGACACAGTGTGTCAAGGGCCCTGAAGAGGTGCACGGGTGTGGTCAGGTCTGCAGAGCAGTGCCGCCACAGATATGGTGACCTGCGGAGATGGAATCCAGATGTCCTGCATCAGATGCAGGTGCGGGTGCAGTGTGGGCTGTGCCACAGCCAGATAGGTGTGTGCAGGTGGTGCGCATGCCCATGTGTCCAACCGTAGTGTGTAACATTTGCATGGCATGGTCCACTGCTGGGGGGGCCTATCCTCATGAATACAGGCATCATGCATGTCCACAGCACGTGTTGCAAGCATGCTGGCATGTGGGTTGGTGGACTGCGGTGTCAGCCAGTGCACAGCAGGCTGTGGGGTGGTGGTGGGGTCATCTATACATGTGTACTCATGTTCTCTTTTCTACATGTCACCCACAGGGCCGGAGGACCACAGGTGGGCCAGGGAGGCCGTGGATGACCGGAGAGACTAGGGTAGCCCACAGGGTGCAGCGTGCAGGGGTCAGCAAGGTGCAGGTAAGTGTGGTTACATTGGTGGTAACTGTCAGTGTGGCTTGGCAGTGGGTGCAGGGTATGGGCATGGGCACCCCAGTCATGTGTCAGGTTGGCTGTGTGTGGCGCATGGTCCGTCTGGAGTTCTGCTGTGGCACATCCATTGGCAGCATGTGGCAGGCCATGGGGTGGGCTGTGCACATGGCCACCACCCTGTGTGCAGCGACAGTGCTGCCACCCTGTGCCATGTGCCCGTGCCCATGTGCACATGGGCACAGTGAGACACACTGTCTGCCTGTGCGCTATTGTGGTGTGCTGTTTGGATAGGTGGGGTGGCCCACATGGCATGGGTCCATTGTGGTCCCCCTGTGATGTGTTCCCCCACTGTCCACTGCTTGCTGTGGGTGTGCAGTGGTTATTTGTGCAGTGCAGTGATTGCCTTTCGTGTCCCTTCCCCTAGGTGCACATCATTCAGTGGCCAGGAGGGGTGTCGTGTGGAGATTGCAGGTCCTGGGACTGGTGGTGGCCCTCCAGAAGAGGATCTTGCGGGTAACGGTGGGCATCAGGAGCACCCTGTGGGGCCTAGAGTGGTCCCTGTATCACGGTTAACAGAGCCCAGTGTGTATAGCCCCCTTCCCTTCCATTCCTGTTCCATGCAGACACACCTCCAATTGTACAGACCCCTCCCATGTCTCCATCCCCCTCTCACTCACCCCCTCACATGATCTGTTTTGCTGTTGTTATTGTTCAACCACTTGTTGATAAAACTAATATTTTGATACATACATGTGTCTGTGTCTGATTTGCAGGTGGTGTGTGGAGCCATGCTGCAGCTGTTGTTTCCTTGTTAATGGGGTCACCAGCACTGCCCACATGGGGACTGTGGAGTCTGTGTTGGGTGTCCCGCTGTGTCCCATGGTCTTGGTGTGTGTACCTGGGTGCACATGGGTTAGGTGTGTCAGTGTCTGGACACGGTGGGATGCTGCACCGTTGTGTGCGGCCATGGGGGTGGGGATGACATGCACGGGGTCCAGGTCCCCTTGGTGACATGGCCCCCCGGGGTCATTTGGCTCACACCATCAACGGGTGCACTGTCCTGCACATGGGGGGGGTTGCCTGCTTGTGGCATACTGCAGTGGTGTATCGACAATGGTCATGAGGGGTGGGGACCAGGACCTGGTTGTCATTGTGCCAGGAACCTGTGGGTTGCTGCACCTTTGAGTGGACAGTGTCCATGGCCTGCATGCTGCAGGGCTGTGTGGGGTGTGGTGTCCATTGCAGGTGGGTTGGGAAAATCATCCCTTGTTCTCCACTGCCAGCCCAGCCATGTTCATCTGTGGCATTGGGGTCTGGGGAACTCTTCTGTCCAAGGGCATGTGTGGGCTGGCGGGGTGCATGGTGAGGTGCCTGGGCAGGTAACCAGACTCCGTTGCTCACATGCAGGTGTTGATTGGGTGGGCATGGTCCATGGCCAGTGGTCCGCGCCAGGCTCTGGGGCTTGTGTCCCGGGCATGTCACGATCCAGTATGGTTGGGCATAGTTACATGGGCCAGCCGGATGTGGCCACAGGGGCGCAGGTTGTCCAGGGTCCTGTGCTATTGGTCATGCTGACTGGTTGTGGTGCTCCCATTGTGTGTGTCCCTGCACCACCAGGGTAGTGGGTGGCTGGTTAGGTATCGCACGGTGTTGTTGGGGGGGTCACGTACATTGCCTTGTGGGTGCATCTGTCGGTCATATGCGGATGGGATCGGGTGGTGCTGTGGGTTTCCATGGGTCCAATGGGTTGTTCCATGTGTGCAGCCCTTCAGCTGGCCACCCTGGGTGGCTCTGCTGTGCCTGGTGGGCCCTGCCAGCCAACATGTCTGTGGTGCCATCTGTTTGTATTGCTGCTCCTGTTCTGCTGGGCATAGCCCTTGTCCTGGCTTTCCTCCCACAGTCACATGAGCCACTGACCCTGTGGTCACTGGGCATGTGCACTGTGCCCCTGCCCTGTGTGTGTCCCACTGCAGCCTGTGTCCCGGTGCAGCCTGTGGTGGCACATGTGCATCACACTCCTGTCTGCCAGGGCTGCCATCTGCTAGTGATGCTGCTCATGTCCATCATGGCCAGCGCTGTGGTGCCTCTCACCAGTACTTCAGATGACCTGTGTGGTGCATGGTTCATCTGCTACCGAGGTTTGTCCTCCTTGTGTTTGGCCCATCCACTGGCACCATGCCCTATGCGCAGTGTGTGCCTGCCCAATAGGTGTCTGTAGCTTGACACTGCTGTTGGCATAACTGTCATGTCACGGTTGTGGACCGGTGCCTGTCCCATGCTTGGTGGGCTGGGGTTGTCTGTGCACCATCCCTCGATGCACTTTGCTCCCTGTGGGTCACTGCATCTGTGTCTAAGGTGTGCTCTGGGTTGGGGTCCTGTGCCCCTTGTCCTGTGCTGCCTTGGTTATGTGTCCCTTCTGCCTGTTGCTCCTACCCTGCTCACAGTGTTTGTGCTCAGGTCTGCTCTGCGCATCTTTGGTTGTGCTGGAGCATCCCTGGTTGTGCCATGGTGCATCTTTGCCATATTCAGATGCATTGCACTGCAGCTTTTTGAGTGGCGCATCTTCTGAATATGGTTCCAGGTGTGCCATGGTGCACTTGACATGCGCTGTGCCAGTCTTGCACCAGGGACTGGCGCATTTCTGAATATCCAGCCCAGGGTGTTCAGAACAGGGACATAAGAGTATTTGCAATTTCAGCATCTAGACAGAGCATTATGGTTAGCAAGTGGAACAGTGAATAATCAATCAGCTTGCTTGGAGGCACACTAGAAACATTAAGCCAAGAAGTTCGGAAAACAAAAATACAACACATGAAGCCCTGTCAGGACAATGTAGGCAGGAAATAGGGACAATAACTGGTATGTGCAGGAGGGAATGGATGCTGGGGATAAGAAGGAGAGGACAGCAAGGGTGGGGAGGGATAGGTTCACAGACTAGGCCAGGAATGGGGATTAGAGCTGGCACTGGGAGAGATGGAATAGATCTGAGTGGCATGTGGCAAGAGCATGGCAGGGAGTGGTTATAATGCTAGAGTTTGTCGGCAAACTCCAGCTGAGTAGTTGGACACAGGCAGGAGAACCAGGTACTAAGGAGTTTTAAAGCAGGTGTGTTAGCTGGAAGAGCTAAGGTGCAGGCGGAGTGCTTTTTTAAAGTCCATGTATGTGGGTGCTAAGCAGACATCTAGCAGGTGTAGGTTCCATTGCTGAGGAGCGTAGTGGATGAAAGCTGTACAGCCTTTTGTGGTGTTGCATTTTGGGATGCATAGAAAGGATCTGTCAGCAGAGCGTAGACCATAGCTGGAGGACTGGTAAGTGAGAAGCTCAGCCAGAGTTGAGGGTGTATGAGACCTCAGAATGCTATTGACAGCAGAGCCGAGGGAGTATAGCCTGGTTCCATCGGGGGATAACCACTTCAGATCAGAGTAGAGGAGACAATGGCATTTCAGCCTGTGGGAGGATGAGGCAAATTGGTAAATGTTGTTATAGGTGATGTCCCACCTGTGGAGATTTGATTTTGGTAGGGCAGCATACATAGCCACACTACAGGTCAGGGTAGGCAGGAGTGTGCCCCCGGCTATGGCCACCCTTGCTGTTGGGGTGAGTGCATAGCTGGTCCGGTATGCTAAGCCTAGTTTGAAGCTGACTGATTTGTATGCATTTTGTATATGAAGCTCAAAGTTTAAGGATTTGTCTAGGATAACCCCTAGGTATTTAAACACAGTTACTGAGGTTAATTGTGAGCCATCTAAGCCAGAGACCTTAAAATTGTCTTGGCATGCTTTAAGTTTGAGGAGGTTTCCAAAAATCATAGACTGTGTTTTTTCCCTCATTAAGTACCAGCTTGTGGTCATGAAGCCAGACTTGTGTGCGCTGGAAGTTGGAGGAGAGCCTTAGGCTGGTATCAGATATTTTTTTCGCACTTGCGTATAGAACTATGTCATCAGCATAGAGTAGAGAGGAGATATCAGGGAGATTAGAGGTAAAGCTATTGATAAAAATAGAGAAGAGAAGTGGCCCAAGGATGGAGCCTTGTAGAATGCCTACATTCACCAACTCATGATCGAATAAGGAAGAATTGAACTTGACGATTTCGACCCTGTTTGACAAGTAACTGTTGAACCATCTGACTATGTTTGGTGCAAAACCCATAGAGTGGAAGGTGTGAAGGAGTAGTGAGTGGTTTACCATGTCAAAAGCTTTTGTCATATCAATGAAGACTGCACCCATCAGAAGACCTGAGTCCATAGCAGTGAGGGTGTCTGTAGTAAATTTCAGGGAGGTGAAACTTGGTTAGCAATTTATTCTTCTTTATAGTGCACACCTGTTATGAGTGGTATATAAGGGATGTGTAGTGTACTTGTAGCCACACCCCCGATGAAGAGGTTTGTTTGACCTCAAAGCGCTGGGGTACAGCTGGTTTGGGAAACTAGTCTCTTGGATGATCACAATCAGTGGTTAAATGCACTATTGTTTAACATGTGGAATAAATCCTATGACAATTTTAATGATGCAGTGGAGTGCTTGCTTTCCTGTTTACACCAGTAGAGGTGCTATGACCTTTGTGAAAGCCATGCTGAGAGGTTGTTAGGGGGTTGTACTTTAGGAGTAATTCAATGATTTGCATGGCAACTAGTTTCTCTAATAATTTGCTTAGTACTGACAGGATGGCTATGGGCTTATAGTTGGAGGGGTCTTTGGGGTCACCTTTTTTAAAGATGGAGATGACTTGCGCTGTTTTGCATATAACAGGGACCTTGCTTTGACCCAGGGAGAGAGGAAAGATTCTAGCAAGAGGAGCGGTAATGAAAGGGGCAGCAATTTTTAACAGCCTGGGTTCAATGCCATCGGTGACAGTGCTCTCCGAGATTGATCTGAGAAGTTTTAAGACCTCCTTTTCAGTGATGGCCTTAAAGCAAAAGGGGGGGAAGGGACAAATGATTCATGGCCAAGAGATGCTGAAGGGCCCTTTGGATGAGAGGCAGGGAAGGAGGATGTATATCTGGTCAGATCATTAAATTGATTATTAAAGAAGTTGGTGATGGTCTGAGGGTTGTTGCAATGGGATCCATTAAGTACCATGTTATTAGGGGGTAGGGGAGTAGGAGGATCCCAGGAATGATTTTATGTGGGACCAGAATTTTGGGTCTCCTGATGCATTGGCGGGTAGATTTTACAATAGGAGCTTTTGCATCCCTTATGTATTTTTTTGCAAGTATTCCTTTTCATTCTATAGGTATTGTAGTCCTCCTGCAGACCAGAGGGCTTGAAACAACTCCAACTTTTGTCTCACTCTTTAATTTAGTCAGTAGCTCTTTTTTTAGCCATCTGGTAGGAGTCCCTTCAACTTGGCATGTTATCCAAGGGGAGTGGAGATCTTGTAGTGCTGGAAAATTTGCAATGAAGATATCTAGAGCAGATTTCATGTCCAAAGCATCATAAAGACTGGACCAGTCAATACTGGCCACGTCATGAAGAAAGTATTCAGGATTCAGATTGGCAAAGTTGCGAAAGATGATGAAGCGAGGTTTTTTGGAGGGAGAGGAGCCAAACTCCAGGTGCAAAAGATTGGGTGGTGGTCAGTAATAGCATCAGGAATAGTGTTGGTGGATAGGATATGTTCTGTGTGGTTTGTTTGCACCCAATCAATAATGGTGCTGGAGTTAGAAAGAGACGCAAACCTTGTGGGTTCAGTAATCATTTAATGCATGTTATAACTCTGAATTTTAGAGAGTGAGGTGGTCTGGCATTGCCCTAGCCAGTTTATGTTTACATCACCAAGTATGAGCACTTCATTTTTGCCTGAGAGCAAGGACATGTGGAATAGTAGTTCATCTAGGTCAGCAAGGTCACTGTTTGGGGGGTTGTATGCACATATGATATGCAACTTTTTTCTCCAAGGGTAAGGAGGGTATCAAGTGACTTGCATTGCATAGAGGCATCAGCTTCCAGGAGAAAGAGGTACAGGTGATTCTTGGAATAGATAGCAAAGCTGCCTCCTCTATTAGTGGAAGTTCTGTCCCTATGGAGGAGGTTGTAGGAGGGTATAGAGTGGCGCGCATTGGGGATAGTGGATTTTAGCCATGTTTTGGACAGGTACAATATATCAGGCTTGTAGAGGGAGACCCAGGTCTGCAGTTTGGCAAAGTTGTGCTCAAGACTTCTAATGTTGTGGTGGGTGATAAAGAGACCTTTAAAGAGACCTGGCGTTATTTTGCTGCACATTCGAGTGGGAGAGATGGGGAGTAGGGCCGAGATTAGTTTCAGTGTTGCCGGATAGCAAGATAGCCAATAGCAGGAAGTACCAGAGTTTCCGGTGGACAAAAGTGGAGAGAGCTACACAGCAGAGGAAAAATATCCTGTGAACATGCATAACATGGTAAATTATGCCCTTGATTATTAGAACAGCTGTCGGGTTGTGCGCTAGTTCATGGAGGAGTAGGAGATTAGAGAAGTGAAAGTCATCCAAAGATGGCAGGGTGGCGGGGCGCATCAAGTCATCATTGCATAGTCTATTTTCAGCTAAGTAGAGAAGCAGTGGCAAGATAGCCAAGATGATAAGGTGTTTAATATGATCCATAAGAAGATTGGTTGAACCTCCTGTCTTATTGGAGCCCAGGTCAGGAGTCAGCATAGGTGATCAGGCCAGAATATTGTGGTCTTGACTTTAGTTGTCAATAAGAAACAACTCCAATTAGTGTGTGGCAGAGATATTTCTGAGCTCCAACTAGTGTCTAGTAGAGAGATTTCTGAGCAGATCGTGTCTGCAAGGAGCGAGCGTCCCTAGTGGTATAAGAATATAAGGGACCAATGGGAAAAAGGGCACTTTGTCATGTGACCTAATAGCGGCTATAAAAGGAAAGGTCCACCCAGGGTGGGGAGCCGGTGTGAAGTGCCGGTGGGAAGTATGCTGTACAGTTGTTAATGGCCTCAAGTGACCACTCAGCAAGAGGACCACTGGCTCTCCTGTGCAGAAATAATTATACACTACACAGTGAAAGCCAGCAGATTAGCCATGAAAATCAGAAAAAACAATACAAACTGGAAGCTGAGTGCAGTTAGAGACAGAAAGACAGCCTAAGGAGCCACCAGAGCTTCAGTCCAGAGCGTGCCAGCAAGAAAAAGGTTCAAAGAAGAATACAGCCAATCAGGAGGGTGCAGGAGAAAAGTGCTGAATTCTGATTTGTTGTTATAGCACCATACCTTACAGTGGTGGGTCTTCGGCAGTTGGGAGCATGAGCAGTGGCTTGGTCGGAGCCACCCATCGGCCTGGAAGAGCATCTGGGTCTTGAGGTGAGGAGGGAGCACCCGAGGCCAGGGCTCCATTTACAGCAATGGGTCTTCGGCTGGTGGGAGCGTGAGAAGTGCCTTGGTCAGAGCCACCTGTTGGCCTGGAAGAGCGTCTGGGTCCTGAGGTGAGGAGACAGCTCCCCGAGGTTGGGGATATACTTACAGTGGTGGGTCTTTGGCTGGTGGGAGCATGAGCGGTGGCTTGGTCGGAGCTGCCCCTTAGGTCTGGAAGAGCATCTGGGTCCTGAGGCGAGAAGGGAGTGCCCGAGGTCGGGGCGTCACTTACAGTGGTGGGTCTTTTGCTGGTGGAAGCATGAGTGGTGGCTTGGTCATAGCCACCTGTCAGCCTGGAAGAGCATCTGGGTCCTGAGGCGAGGAGGGAGCACCTGAGGTTGGGGCACCCCTTACAGAGGTGGGTCTTCGGCTGGTGGGAGCATGAGCAGCAGCTTGGTCAGAGGTGCCTGTCAGCCTGGAAGAGCATCTGGGTCCTGAGATGATGAGGGAGCACCTGAGGTCAGGGCTCCACTTACAGTGGTGGGGTCTTCAGCTGGTGGCAGCGTGAGCAGTGCCTTTGTCAGAGCCGTCCATCGGCCTGGAAGAGCGACTGGGTTCTGAGGTGAGTAGGGAGTGCCCGAGGTCAGGGATCTGCTTAGAGTGGTGGGTCTTTCAACTGGTGGGTCTTTCAGCTGGTGGAAGTGTGAGTGGCAACTTGGTTGGAGCTGCCTCTTTGGCCTAGAAGAGCATCTGGGTCCTGAGGTGAGGAGGAAGTGCCTGAGGTTGGGGCTTTGCTTGTAGTGGTGGGTCTTCAGCTGGTGGGAATGTGAGTGGCAGCTTGGTCGGAGTTGCCCGTCAGCCTGGAAGAGCGTCTGGGTCCTGAGACGAGGAGGGAGCACCCGAGGTCGGGGCTCCGTTTACAGCGGTGGGTCTTCAGCTGGTGGAAGTGTGAGCGGCAGCTTGGTCAGAGCTGCCCATCAGCCTGGAAGAGCATCTGGGTACTGAGATGAGGAGGGAGCACCCGAGGTTTGGGTTCTGCTAACAGTGGTGGGTCTTCGGCTGGTGGGAGCATGAGTGACGGCTTGGTTGGAACTGCCCATCGGTCTGGAGGAGCATCTGTGTCCTGAGGCAAGGAGGGAGTACCCGAGGTCGGGGCTCTGTTTACAGCAGTGGGTCTTTGGCTGGTGGGAGCATGAGCAGCGGCTTGGTCGGAGCCGCCTGCAGGCCTGGAAGAGTGCCTGGGTCCTGAGGTAAGGTGGAAGCACCTGAGGTCGGGGCTCTGCTTACAGTGGTGGGTCTTTGGCTAGTGGGAGCATGAGCAATGGCTTGGTCGGAGCCGCCTGCAGGCCTGGAAGAGCATCTGGGTCCTGAGACGAGGAGTGAGCACCCGAGGTCGGGGCTTCACTTACGGCAGTGGGTCTTTGACTGGTGGGAGCATGAGCGGAGGCTTGGTCGGAGTTGCCCATCAGCCTGGAAGAGAATCTGAGTCCTGATGTGAGGAGGAACGCCCGAATTCTTGGTAGATAATAAAGTTTACATAAATTTTTCTTTTTTTTATAATTCAATATGCTTTTATTAACATACATAATAAGTTTTCAATACAAACTTGGGTAACAGTTAGGCAAACAGGAGAATTACCCCCCAAATAATGTACATAAGAATCTTAAATTCTAACAGTTTGAACTAATATACTTTCCCAACACCCAGCCCTCCCATCCTCCCTCCACAATCTGTAAAACACCCCCCAACCCACCCTCCATCAAGTATGTACATGCTCAGTCATCAAAATATGTTAATAGAAAAAATTTTTTAGACCATAAATTATCATGGCTTCCATACAGTAAGTAAGGCATCTAGAAGACCCCATCTAGTCTGATAGACCTGTGAATGGTTATTCATGGTTAGAATGTGTTTCTCTAACCGGAGGGCAAATAACATTTCTTTATGCCATTCTATAATTGACAGGACTGAGTCATCCATTCAATGTCTCATGATAATTAACGTGGCTATTGCTGAGATAAAAGCCAAATGTGCTTTTGTAAGATTGGGAGTACCCTCTGGAAATAAATATAATAAACAAATCCCTGGAGTAATATAGGAATCCAGGCCCAACAAGGGGTTAAGCGTTCTTCTAATGGCTTGCCAAAACTTCTGGACCGACGGGCAGGTCCACAGCATGTGGTATAGTGTCCCAGTATGGTTTGTACATCTAGGACAATCAGGGGAAGGCCTACTTCCCAGTCTACAAAGTTTGAATGGCGTAAAATATAAATTATGCATGATATTGAAGTGTATCAAACGCAATCTATCTTGCTTGATAAATTTATACAAAATCTGCCATAGCTTAGTCCAGAGGTTTTGTTCAGCACTAACAGAAAATACCTGTAACCAATAAAAGCAAACTCCTTGAGGCAGTCCAGAGTCAACCGACTAGATTACTTTATATGTTGCGGAGACTGCATGGGGTTCTCCAGCTGCCTGCAGGAGATTATTAAAAACATCAGCAGACCCCTGATTCATCCCCCCTCGGCCCAAATGAGCAACAATAACCTTCTTGAGCTATTCATACTTAAAAAAGGCTGTTACAGGCACCTTAAGCCGATGTCTGAAAAGGGTAAAAGGAATTATTCTACCTTCCGCATATATGTCCATGACTCTTATGCTGCCAAGAAGAGGCCAAAAGGCCAGGGAAATGGGTTTGTGTCCAATTTGAAAATGGGGATTTCCCACAACAGGCTGTTCCAACAGAAAATGCCAATTATGGGATAAGTGAATTTGCAGCTGATGTAAGGCCCTAATGGACCAACCTAGTGGGATATTCCGAAGAGGGTTTTGGAATTGCTTTGGGACTAGTGTATAACAGAGCAGGTAGGGAACAATGATATTGAGCTGCTAAAAATTGTTCAATATCTAACCACAAGGGTATATATGTTTGTCGCTCTTCCCTTGATATCTCCCTTGACCAGTATGACAGCCTACTAAGGTGATGGGCACAATAGTATGAGAAAAAGGAAGGGACTGCTAGTCCACCCTGCTTTTTAGACACAGAGAGCTTCAAGTAAAAGCGTCTAACACTCTTACCCTTCCAAAGGAAGGCGGTTAACATTTGGTGGAGTTTACAAAACCACTTTTTAGGAAGAAACAGGTGTAACATCCCCAAGGGATATAATACTCGGGGCAAAACTTTCATCTTGACAATATTTATTCTTCCCCATAAAGAAAGAGGAAGGTCTCCCCATCTGTTTAAATCTAATTTAATTGTACTCAACAAATCCATAAGGTTTAATTTAAACATGGTTGGAATCTCTCTGGCAACCTTAATCCCAAGATATGTAAGGTACTTGGACTCCCATATAAGATTAGTGTTTTCAAGCACTGACCGGGAGGTATTATTATTTAGGGGAAAAACTTTTGTCTTAGATTCATTGAGCTTGTAGTGGAAAATGACAGAAAATCACTCTATCTCAGCCGAAAGCTCTGGAATACCTGTTACAGAGTGTTGGAGCTGTAAAAGAAGGTCATCTGCATATGCAGAGAGATAATACCTTTGTGCTCCTATTTTAATTCCCTGGAGTTTTGAGGAGGTTAACAGCCTCCTGATCAGGGGTTCTAAGTAGAGATTAAATAGTAATGGGAAGAGGGGGCAACCCTGTCTGGTCCCTCTCTGGAATAGAAAGGGAGCAGACAGTATCCCGTTGAACCAAATCCGGGCTGACGGGAATGTGTATAACAGTGTAACCCATCGAAGAAAACTCGAGGGGAGACCCAGATGGGCCAAGGTTACAAAAAGAAAATCCCAAGAAACTCTATCAAAAGCCTTCTTGGCATCCAGGGAGATCAGGACAGAAGGAACATCTGAGTCCCTGGATGCCGAAAGGATATACAATAACTTACACATGTGATCCACAGAAGACCTACCTTTCATGAAGCCTATTTGCTCTCTACTTATGAGTGTGGGAAGAAGTGGCCCCAATCTCATAGACAGGGTCTTAGCTAAAACTTTGACATCAGTATTAATTAAAGAAATAGGCCTATAACTTTCCGGGTATATGGGGTCTTTTCCAGACTTGGGAATAAGGGTTATTAAAACATTAAGGAAGTTTGATTCCGACATTCCTTCAACAAACCAGTAGTTATAGACTTCAGCCAGAAAGGGAGCAAGCTCTTGTGAACAGCTCTTATACAGGTTATTAGAAATGCCATCTGGGCCAGGGGACTTATCAAGTGAAAGCTGCACAATTGCTGTTACAACTTCCTGTATTGTAATCAGATTTCCAAGACAATCACCTTGAGAGGCCTCTAGTTTAGGAAGATCAGTAGCATTAAGGTATTCAGCCATATCAAAAGCTGCAGGTCTATCCTCCTGAGCCTCAGAATAAAGCTTTTGGTAATAAGAGCATAGAACCTGAGACACTTCTCTGGGGGATGTAACCAGGTTGCCATCAGCAACTGATCTGATGCATGGAATGGCTCAAGAGGCTGTATTTTGCCTGAGTCAGATAGCTAGTAGTTTACCAGCCTTCTCACCCACATCAAGGTATTTCATTTTTGTACATTTCAATGCGAGCTCTGCCTTTTGGTACATAAGATCAGATTATTGACTTTGCAATTGGTGCAAAGTTGTCCACTCAGCGTCTGGGGAGTGCCGAGTGAGGGTACGCTCTATGGACCGTGTCTCCTGGAGCAAGGCAGTTTGCTTGGCATGAAACTGACAACATCTCATTGCCGATAACTTAAGGCACTCACCCCTGAGAGAACATTTTAGGGCTGCCCAAATCATGTCTGTTCTGGCAACCGTTTCCCTATTATCTAGTAAAAATCTAGAGAGAAAATTTTTAATGTGTTGAAGAGAATCCGGTTTTTGGAGCAACTGATTGTTCAACCTCCAGAGAGCATCCCTTTGGATGCTTGGCCCAAGGAAATATGCAAGGGAAATTGGAGCATGATCTGATATAACTGTCATGTGTATCTCTGCATATATTACCCCAGACAATGCAAAGGAGCTCAAAAGAAAAAAATCAATACGGGAAGAAGATTTATGCAGGGACAAAAAAAAGGTATATTGGTGTTCTCCATGATGAAGAACTCGCCATACATCCAGGAGATCAGCACCTGTCATAAGGTCATGTAGTGCCCTTTGTGAGGGGGATAAACCCCTCTTTCGGGAATCAGATCTGTCTATATGCGTGTAGGGCACAACCTTCCAATCTCCTCCCAATATGGTTAAATTGGGTGGATCAGCAACAAGTAGCTCAATAAATGGGTAATAAAGTGAGGAGACTCAGAGTTTGGCCCATATATGGCTCCTAAAATAATTTGTCGCATTTCCAAGGATCCGTGTAATATTATGTATCTGCCTTCGGGATCCCAGATTTCTTTATCAAGTTTGAAAGGAATTTTTTTATCTATCAATATTGCAACTCCCCCACTAGACGTAGACTTCCCTGCTCCATATGCCTGTCCCACCCATGTCTTAAGGAATAGGCTAACATCTTGTCTTCGAAGATGCGTCTCTTGGAGACAAGCAATCCCAGCTTGTAACTGGCGAAGGTGTCTAAGAATAACCTGCCTCTTACATTTGTCCTGTGCACCTTTAATATTTCAGTTTACAATCTTATAATGATTAGCCATCATTTGGCTTTATGAACAATACCATGGATAGAATGACCAGTCCTGATATACATAAGATCCAATGCTTATCTGACTGAGCACAAATAGAAATTTAACCCTAAAAAAAAAAATTGACACACTTGATTTACTACCCCATATTCTCCTAATAACAATAAAAAAGGAAACTTATCTATCACCATTATCCCTTAGTCCTAATCCCCCACTAGCTAAAACAAAACTCTAATGATGATCTATATAGTATCTTACCCCAGTTCCAATCAACTTCATCACAATCCAGTCTCAGGCGAGTGATGTCTTAGTGCAGATAATGAGTTGCACCAGACCCCCCCACCTCTCTTACGCCTCCACCCTGCCCCCACTACTTATCTAGTGAGTATAGCATCAATATGGACAACTCTAAAAAATCAAACTTACAGAACACCATACATATAATAGCTCTCTAAAAAGGCTTATTTACCTTGGTGGATTGTGAAAGCATAACAATAACCCTTAACTATAACATGAGGTGAGTAATACACACATGGTGCCTTAAAGTATTAGGAACACCCTCTAACCCTTTCTAGATGTAGACCATATCCAGAATCCTTTTAAATACCCAAAATCAGAGCATCCGGGTATGAAAAACATTAGGGATCTATTAACAGTTACTCTCCATCCCAGGCTTTTTTTTTTTAAAACAAAAGAGGAAAAATAAAAAGTAACAAGCCCCTAGTATTTTGAATTCAAATAAACAAATGTAAATAGCTTGAGGAGCAGATAATCTATGCCTTTGCCGATAACAAATCCAGCAAGCAGATAGTCTGTGTCTTCACCCAAAATCAACAGCATACTAACGCCTGGGTCGAGTGTCTTTTCTGATTTCCTCCGTGAAACCTCCCCAAGCTTCTACGATGCCCCTAAGGAAAAATAAATAAATACTGCACCAGGAATGCGTCATTGTAAAATGTTACCAGATGATTCAGGATATGTCCAGCCCAAAATCAGCGAAGGCATCCATCCTGTAAGAACCAGGCAGCTCCTTTACATATCAGAGCAGACCGATAACAGATAACAGGCATTTGCGCACAACCTTCTCATCCCTTTCACTTGAAAAGGTCCAGGAAAAGACTTTTAAGCTCTTGATGCACCTGTTCTTGCGATACAAAAGAAAACCATTTATGGACTGCTTTCACCTGAAGGACCGCTGGATACTTCATATGAAACGGGGTTCCTGGAGCGATAAGCTTCATCACAATTGGATGCAATCCTTGTCGCTTCACCCGCACTGACTGTGGAAGATCCTGTGTGATCTGAATTCTATTTCCTTCCCACAGAACCGCCTGCAAATCACGCATTTTTGCAAGCACATGCTGCTTATCTGAAAAATTAAGCATTTTGAAAATAAGAGGTCTAGGTGGGGAATCGGGCGGTGAAGGAGGTCAAAGAGCATGATGAGCCCTTTCGATAATGTAAGATGCTCCATTCAGTGAGGGGCCAGTGATTTGTTCACATAGTTTCTGGAAAAAAAGAATAGGCATTGCTCCTTCTTCCTTTTCAGGAATTCCAATCACCAGGAGATTATTTCTCCTACTCCTCGCTTCTAAGTCTTCCAGCTTCTTCTCGAGTTTTTTAATTCTCTGTCCGTAGATCATCATGGCCAGTTCACTTTTATCCTGCTTCTTTTCCAAAGACACCAGTTTGGCCTCAGAATCGGTTACACGAGTGGTTAGAGAGTGAACAGAGGATTTGACCTGCTGCAGATTGTCATAAATCTCAGAGATTTTGTCCTGCAACGGTTGCATTACTTCTAAAAAACGTTCCTCTGAGAGTGCGCCTGTTGCGGTGCTAGATTTACTGGAGCCTGCTGTCTGATGCTTCAGGCACTTTGCAGCCTTGTCCTTCTCCGGGCTGGGCAGTGGTGAATGCCTCGGCGGCGCCCTTCTCATGTACACCTCCATTTCTTGAGTTAGGATACTGCAGCCTCAGGTGTTCAACAATTTAAATACTGTAGTCTTAATTTACTCACTAGCAGAAAAACAGTACCGGAGAACTAAATTAAGTAGCGGAGGCACGGAGCAATGGAGGGCTGCAGCTGCTTCTCAAACTGCCATCACGTGTCTATAAATTTTTCTTATTCTGAGGTGCAGTCTCTTATTTTAGTAGTGGTGACTTTTTATTTATTTATTAAGATCTCAAATTGCAATACCTTTGAGCTGGAAGCTCTTTTACAAAAGTTTCTTGTCTGAGTTACACAGTGGACATACACTGAGGACTTAATAAGACATAGTGAAATTAAGCATTGAAACAGGCAATTTGATGTTAGTCAGTGATATGCTTAACAGTAGATATACAATTTCAAAGCAAGCAACAAGACAGATAAGTACAATTAATGTTCATTAAAAATCAGCCATAAATGGTGTTGTCAAAAATTGGGGGTGGGTGGAAGGGGAGGCAGGAAGGGGGAGGGGTGTGGAGAAGGTGGAGTGGGAGGGAGAGGGTAGTGAGTGGGGTAGGGAGGCTGGGGGGGATTTAATATTGAATATAGGCAGACAATGCTGCTAAGTGCAAAGATGGGTTGGAGGGGTTTGTGTAGGGATTCCTGCTAGGGAGGGCAGTCACAGCCACATAATGCTGTGAGGTGTTGTTGCAGCTTATGTTTGTAAGGGCCAAGCTTAGATTCAGCCAGGATGTCCAAGGGGATGTCATTTAGTTAATTGGTGGCACGGTAAGCAAATTACCTTTGTCCTTGTGAGGTATGGCAGAAAGGGACCTGGTAGGACTGTCTTGCCATTCCTTGGGTCCGGTGGGGGTGGCTTGTTGGGTTGAGTATGTTCTGGATGGCTGGGGGGGTAAGGCCTAGACCATTTTTTTTTTAGCTGGTGGATAGGTATGGTATTTTACTCTGCCTTTGAGGTGCAGTCAATTAGTGTGTGCATGTAAGTAACATGTATGTGTGAGTCAGTGGGCTCCTGTAACTAGCCTGCAGGCTTTGTTTAGTGCTGTGCTGACCCTTTTAAGGGTAGTGTCTGATGCAGCACTGAATATAGCCAGGCCATAGTCTATTATTGAGGTACTAGAGCTGGTTGCTGCAATCCAGAATGCCTCAGTGGTCATGTTTGTGTCTATGCAGTTGACCTAATCTAGTATTGACTGCCTTGGCAACGTGGTCTATATGGGTGGTGAAGAATAGGGAGCTGTCTAGGGTAACCCCCAGGTATTTAAAGGTGTGGACCAATTCAAGTGTGGCATTGAGGCTGTTTTGGATTGTTAGTCGATATGATTTATGTTTTTGGTGCGGGTTAGCGAACATCACGACCTTTGTCTTTTTATAGTTTATGAGGAGTTTATGCTTCTTGAACTAGGATTCAATCGTAGTGAAGTTATGCTGGAGTTGCTTCTCCAGAATGAGAGGGTCAGGACTGCTGGTAAAAATCCTGGCATCATCTGCATATAGGAGAATTCTATCAGAGCAGACAAGGGGGGAGCCAATTTAGGAAGAGATTGAACAGCAAGGGGCCTACTATCTATCCTTGAGCGACACCTGTACGCACTTGGAGGCGGTCTGAAAGGACTCCATTTATTTTGATCTGCTGGGTCCTGCTCCCTAGATAGCTTTTGAACCCATCCACGGAATCAACTGAGAGCCCGGTATTGGAGAGTTGTTCAACCAGTATTTTGTGGCTGACCATGTCAAAGGCTTTGGTGAGGTCGATGTAGGTTGCCCCCACCAGTTGTCCATGGTCAGGAACATTTTAAATGAATCCTGTGTGTGTTAAAATCACTGGCCTGCTCTCTGGGAGGGGATATGAATTGTTGCAGTGGTAAGTGATTTACTGTGGGCTCCCAGTAGTACTCTGGCTGCTAGCACCTGTACATTTTCACCTGTGCCTGTTTTGGGTAAGGCACGTGCCTGGAGGTTATCCTTAAGATAGATTGCACAACCTCCACTCTTTTGCTAATCCTGTACTGTCAAAACAGAGTGTACCCATTCCACTATGGAGAGCACGTCAGGCCTGTGTTGGATAACCCATACTTGGAGGGCATCAAATTTGGATAGTAGGCTGCAGATATTAATAGATGCCAGTGTGAGGGTACTGTGCTTATTTCTGCCAATCGGTGTTTGTTGCATGGGGCCAGGGTAGGGTGAATGTTGCCTGACAGTAAGAGTAGGAGCAGGGGGAGTCACAGTAATTGGTACTTTAATTCTTTGAAATCTGCCGTGTGTTTTTGTTTGTTTACTGTACCCCTCATAAGTTTGTACTCTAATATGGTCAGTCTGGGGAGGAGAAGTAAGGATAATATGTTAATTCTGAAGGTCGGACTACACATTCCAGGGGGTTGGTTGATTTGTGAGCCATGTCAATGAGGTAGCTGATAGTGCCGTGAGCATATGGCACATCAGTTACTAGGGTGTAGCGATCGTCATTGTTCCTGTGATTTTTTTCCAGTGCTTGTAGTGGATACTGTGATTAGCAGGAGGGTTAGGCTCCCATAGTTTATTGGGAGTAAGATTATTATGACAGTATAGTAGAAGAGAGTTTTTTTTTTTTTTGCATTATTTCTTTATTCGCCCCACATTCTCGGGATCCACCACTCCTTTGGGCAGCCATGGTCTCTCGATCCCCTCCTACTAGTCCCCCCTCAGACCCCCACCTCACCTCACATCATAGCCAGACCCCCGGGGTAGTCCGGCGTAACCCTTCGCCGGCTGGGTCACCCTCCTCCAAGGGGGAAGACACCAGTGGGGGAAACCCAGCACACTCTTCACTTTGGTCGGCCCCAGGGCGCTGCTGAGATGGGCAGAACATCCAGGAGAAGCCCTTCGGAGGTGCCTATAGGCCGGCTGCCGTCATCTGGCCAGTCATGGGCTTTTTCTGTTTTTCTTGGTTCCTCCCTCTATGACAATGCTCCTGCAGTGCTCCTGGTCTTCACCGGGGGCTGCTGCAGAGTGAAGTAAACCTGCTACCCACCCCAGGAGAGGAGAGTAGTCCCACGGATGCGCAATTCTCTCCTCCCCTGCCGACCCCAGTCCGTTCCCAAACCCAGGTCACCAGCATGGGTCAAGGTAAGGCATCAGCGCCTCAGCCCTCTGCGCCACCAGGAGTTTTTTGGGTTTTTTTTACCAGGAGAGACACACTAAGCTGAAAGCTTGTTTACAGGTGCAACCTGGGAGCACAAGGAAGTTAAGTGACTTGCTCAGGGTCACACAGTATGCAAGTGGGGACTATGGGATTCAAACCCAGGGCTCCAGGTTTGCTGCTCAGAGCCTTAAACCACTGTTTTATACTTTCTCCCAGGTAGAGGTAGAAGTATAGTCATTAGAGTTAGTAGGCATGGGGTGGGGGGGGGCAGGTGACCTGGAAATTTAATGGGTCTTAGTGGCAAGGTCAGAATTGTAACTGCTAGGATGGCTGAGTGGTTAGGGTGACTGACTTCCATGTGAAATAGGTCTGGATGGAGGAGCCATGGCTTTGAATCCCATTGCATGCCAGGACTGGAGGAGTGGGAATTAGGTAAACCGAGGCTGATTAGAGAGGGACTAGTATGGTCCGGAACATAATTTGAATCAACAGGCCAATTTATATTAGGGGTGAGTAGTGCAGCAGTGACCCCCTAGTGGCCAGCTTATACTAGCTGCTGTGGGAGATTTGGGATGATAGTACCAGCTGCATGTGATTAGTCACATAACACCATGAACCAGTATAGGTAAAGCCCACCATCGGGGGGGGGGGGTGTGCCCACTGCATGGTAGCACTGGCTGGCTAACACAGCTCACAAAAGTACCTGTGTTGGAAGGGGGGGACAAGCAGGTGGATGTACCTCTTGGCTCCTCTGCTGCTTGTAGTCCATGTCCTGTAAGAGAAGGAATGGGAGGATAAGTTGCAACAGGGGATTAAGGGGTCTCCCTGCTAGACAAAGGAGATATGTAGGGGTCAGGGCAGGAATTGGGATAGATGGGGGATGGGGGATGGGACTCTTGGCAAGGAGACAATGGTGACTGATACAGCACACCAGGTATGTCTATCTTAAGGCACTGAATTAATGCAGCAAAAGTAGCTACTCAGGTAGTTCACAGTGCAAATCCACTTAAAGTTCCCCTGCAATCCTGCATTCACCCCCAGACATTGATCCCATGCCGTAAGGCAACAGTTGCTAACACAATATAAAAGGCAAAACAGGTTTAAATCAATGACTGTACAAAACAATCTTCTCTTGTCCACTGACAAACACGCAAAAGTACCTGCGTTTGGGGGCAGGCTGGCAGCCGATCCAGTGGGGGAGAGGAGCGCTGCCTTTTGGCTCCTCTGCTGCTTGCAGTCCATGTCCTGCAGTTTAGCACCTAATATGTAGATGTCCATAACAAGGCATTGTGGGTACAATATGAATTTATCTTCTGTTTTTCTTACTGGGAGGTGCAGTCTCCTATTTTTCTAGTGGCTACAACAATACAAGATCTCAGACACTTATTTTCAAAATGAGGCATTGTGCATACTGTATATACTGTAGCTGACATGATTTCTTTACTAAGAGATGTAGTCTCCTATAGTGAGTACAGAAGTATCTAGCCAGTTTTTCTAATTCCATCAATTAAAAACAGGTATGCAAATAAGCTCATGATTATTCATGAGTATGGCTGTAATAAATTCACGGAACCCATGGAATTCACGATTGCTGTGAAAATGGGATGTTGCCATGAATTTTGCAGAAATGGAGAGAAGTCAGTGAATTTGCCATTTTGCTTTTGTTTTTATGAAAATGCACAATGTAAATTAAACTCTTCACAACCAGCATATTGTTTCTTATCATCCTACTGCTGATATTGACAGTCAAACTGCAAACACTTTACCTAACAATGACATGGAGCTGTTTATTCTGACTGGAACACATGACGGCGGAGCAGGGGCTGAAAAAAACCGCAGTTCTGAGAATGACTGAAATGAAGGCTGCAGTACCCACCCATGCAAACAATACTAACTATTCTGAACATTCTTCCCCCTTCCAATACAAATACTACTGATGAACAGATGCCTGCTATAAAGAACTTGCTTCAGGGGCAGGGCAGACTGATACACTGAAAGCAGCACTGGGGTCCTTGACGCTGAAATTAACAGAGCTATAGCATGGACCACGCTGCACCTCGCTGTCCTGCTCAGTAGGTTTGTCTCCTTGTCTGCAATCACTGTCTGTACTGCACTGAGATACACCGGTGTGCAGTGTGAAGTGAAGCACAGTGCCATTTTGTTTGAACGGGGAGGGGGGTGGCGGAGAGGGCAGCGGCATAGTCTGCCTCTAAATTATTTGCTGTAGTCTGCTTTTTAATCCAACCTGGCTTACAACTATTGCAACAGCATTCAGATATTTATTCTGATATTTACGCACCATGCAGACACTGTGAAAAATGGCATTTTTTACCATGAATTTATTACAGCCTTATTCATGAGTTAGGGTTACACTGACATTTTTGAAAATGTGGGCCACATATGGAACTGTTCTTCTTGCAATGTGAACATATGAAACCAAAAAGAAATTGTAAACTGTGGCCCAGATATTCAAAGAGTTGTGCCATGCTTAATAAAGGGTTAGCCAGCGCAGAAGTCAGTCGCCATTCTCGCGATATTCAGCGGGAGGCAGTTGCACCCCAAATCACACTGAGCAACAGCGCAATGATAATGAATGTATGCGCAACTGAAGGGGGAGGAACCATGCATAAATGGCACAGTGCGATATTCAACAACATGCGCCATGCGCAATAGGGGAGCAAGCGGAGGTTGCGCCATAGCGGAAATAAGCTAAAATAAAAAGGAACAAGGGAGATGCACAAGAACGCTACAGGGAAGGTGCATGAGGCTGAACTATAGCAACTCAAACTGAGCTGGAGGGACACACAGGGCAGGCCAGGGAAAGGGCACCTGGAACCCACAGGCTCAGGGGAAGGTGTGGGGAGCCACAGTGCAGAAGGGGGAAGTACTTGCCACACAGCAGTGAGGCCAGCACAGTCAGGTGTTCCCGGTGCAGGGGAAGTAGCAGCCAGGACAGTGGGGGGAACACAGAAACAGCTGCCGGGGGGGTGAACACAAGCCAGGGACATGGCCAGTGCCACCATCCAGATGGAGGCAGTAATGAGGGGGGTGAGAAGGCGGGCAACAGGGGGCGTGGCCGTGGAAGGGCATGGGATCATGGGCCGATACCACCTGAATCGAGCAATTCTGAGGTGGCTCTGTGAGCTGTGCAGTGATGAGATACAGGCACCCACACGACGGAGCCATGCTCTGTCAGTGGAGATGAAAGTGACAGCTTGCATGTGCTTGCTCACCATGGGCGCCTTCCAGAGACCAACTGGGGACACCACAGGCATAACCCAGTCGGCCGCGTCACGCCATCTCACCCAATTCCTCAGCGCACTGCTGCCACATGCTGCAGAGCACATCCATTTCTCCAGCACACCGGCGGAGTGCACAGCAAACATACAGGAGTTCCACAGGGTAGCACGTATGCCTGGCATGCTAGGGGCAATAGACTGCACCCATGTGGCCATCCGCACACCACCTGTTCCTGAAGGGGCCACATATATAAATTGCAAGGGCTATGCTAGCATCAACTGCCAGGTGGTGTGCGATGCCAGGGGGCGCATAATCAATGTCTATGCCACGCACCCTGGGGGAGCACACGATGCCTTCATCTGGCACCAGTCAGCACTGTGCCACAGATTCGAGAGTGGGGATATCCCCACTGGCCACCTAGTGGCTGAGTATGCAAACCACATGGACAATCATAGGGCCTGGGGGGGCATGGTCAGAGGTGACATGGGTAGTGGCCTACATGGCCTGGGGCAGGGCGATGCTGATCACCAAACTAACCTCCACCCTCTACACACAGGTGACAGTGGATACCCACTCTGTCTCTGGCTGCTCACACCATACCGGCGGCCCTCGACCCCATCACAGCAGCGCTACAATGAGGCACACGCCACCACACGTAATGTCATCGAGCGGGTGTTCAGGATGCTGAAGGCACATTTCTGTTGCCTGGACACCTCCGGTGATGCCCTACAGTACAGCCCCTCAAAGGCCTGTGGGCTATTCCTGGCCTGTTGCATCCTGCACAACATGGCCAACGAATGTGGGATAGCCGTACAGGTCAAGAGGAGACAGCAATGAGGGACGATGAGGGCCCGGCCGGTGACAATGGTGATGGGCAGCCCCCTTGGGTGACGGGACCCCCGACTGCTCCGGCTGGCACAGCTGCACCGGGACACCATCACGGAGGAGCACTTCAGCCAACCCAGGTAAGTCATGGGGCCATGTGCAACCACCAGTGGCTATGGCACAACCCACAAACATGCATGGACACACACCAGGAGTGCATGCCATCAAGGAAACTGGCCAGGCATGGAACCACACACACCACCAGGGATGGGTGAGGTGTAACATGGCACGTGGACAGACACACACACACACACACACACACACCGCACCAGACATGCATAAAGGGTAGGAGGCACACCGACCCAGAACGCCACCCCTAGCCACACACATGTCCACAGACCACCAAGCCCACTGCCTGTCATTGTGCATGTGTCAGATGCTGAGCACCATTGCACATTGGTGTACAGCACAATGCAGGCATCATCATGCACACACAACTGCGGACAGCAGCCAGGAGGGTGTGCAGATGGACTGTGTGTCTGCGTGCAGGGCCGGGTACCCACACGTGCATTGCCCGCTGAATGACACAATGCACATAGGGCAGCATCAGACAGTAGCTGCATTGGAAGACAGGTCAGTCACGCATCACAGGGCCCCGGCTGCCATGGATGCATGGGCGGCCCCTTCAAGACCCGCCAGCACTGACAGGCTGACCACTGGCCTCATGGGGTGGCACCGATGGCCACCCAGGGGTTCCACTGTGTGAATGCAACTGTGCTCGCACAGGGGTCTGCAGCACACCGAACATGCCTGCGCCAGGTGTGCTCAGGATGCCCATAGCTGAACCTGGTGTCAACAAGGATGGTGTCACACTACGCTGGAAACGGGGGGTGGACAGTGCACTGCATGGTGTCTGCGACGCATGGGCAAATAACTGTGTGCCCATTGTGGCCATGACAGCAGTGAATGCCTGTGTCTGCCTGTCAATGGCAGCAGTCACATCCTCCACAATCGGTCCATCCTGCCAGGAGCAAGGTGTCTCTGCTGTGGCGCTCCTCTGCCCGCTCCAGAGCCACACGCAGTGCATCCACCGACGTCACAAGCCGCATCTGCTGGTTGACTGATGCTTGCAGTATGCGGGTGTGCTCATCCAAGAGGTCATCTGCCTGCTCGGCATCCTGTCCCTCAGGGTGTGCATGACCCTGATGCTCAGCACCCCTTGAGGGTGGGCGCTGCACACCAGGACCAGGCCTGGGCATGTCCACAGGCGGTGCACTGACGCCGGCCCCTGACACTGTACCCCCAAGCCCATTGGCCGACTGCTGATGCTGACCCTCCAGCTGCCGCTCCCCAGGGCTCACTGGTGCCGCCGCAGTGGCCGCAACAGTCCCACTGTCCTGTACACACACCAGTGCTGCCCCAACGGTGCTGACAGGCATAGGCTGGGACTGTGATGACACGCAGGCCTCCACGGCAGCACCACCCACAGCCATGGCCGCGATGTTACCTGCTGTGTGGCCATCCTGTGGCACACACGTGTCACTGCCCATGACGTAAGTGACATCATCATCGGTGATGGACCTGGCACCAGCCCGAGTCACAGCATGCTGGCATCCATGGACACTGGCACGCTGGGACACAGGCAGAGCCTTCTCCACACCTGTTCCAACAACATCAGTCTGGACACCCAGGCGGGTCCTCTGTCACACTGAGCCACGTATTCCTATGGAGCTGGATGGGCTCTCCTCCATCTCCATCTGACTGGCCTCAGTGGAGAGGCCCACCACCACTGATCCATGCAGATGCTCAGGATCTGTAAGGGAAAACAAAGTCGCGTTACTGCATGTGACCTACCCTGCCCCCCCCAGTAGACAGACCATGACCTACCATGCAGCGATGGGCTACCACCCGTCTGGAAGCCACCACCTGGAACACCCTCAATGGCACAACGCTGCATGCTGCCAGCAACCCTCTCCTCCTGTGGGGTCAGGCGTAGCACCTCCGGCTGTCCCCACCTGTATGATCGTGCTGCCCTGATGGCAGCCACCTTCTCATAATCCTCCTCCTGTCTGTGCCCATCTTCTTCTTGTACTCCTGCGCGGAGCGCTGGTGGCTGCCATGCAGGTTCACAGCATTGCCACCTCCTCCCATGCAGCAGCATGGGCCTGTGGTGTTCCCTGGCGTCCGCTGAGAGCGGCCTCCTGGTCCAGGTAGGCCTCAAACAGGGCATCCGTCTCGCCTTGGTGAAATGGGCCTCCTCCTCCCACAACTCTGTTCCTCTTCTCCCACAACTCACTCGGTCATGATTCAGCCTGTGAGTATGAAAGATGTTACCTGTGACTGTGCAGTCCCATGCATGTCCCAAAATCCACAGTCCACACTCCCAAACAGCATACAACTCACCAATAGAATGCAGTACCGACTATGGCCAATGCAGCCCAATGTCGCACTTTTATAGCGCAACCCATGTGCAGTACACACCTAACTGCGCATGCCCGGGTTGATGACGCAGGTGCCTGTTGTGCTGCTGACGTGCTGTGCATAGGAGACAATGCAGGGCACGGCCACCATTGTGCCAGTGGCGCTACAGTGATGTTCACCTATATGGTGCTGTGGCACTGGGGCATCATAGGTGCAGTGGGGCAACAGTGCGGTAGGCCACTACTGGAGGTAGCACACAGGCACCCAATCGCGCTACACGCATTGGGTTCCAATCATGCTGTGGCTGTCCGTGCGCCAGAGACCCTTGACCCAGTGCCCAACCTTTTCCCCCTAGGTGCCACGCGTCAGGCATGGGAGCACCACTGTCACGCTGTTCGGTGACAGCGCGATAGGGAATGGCAGCACTTACTGCGCAGCATCTGCACGTGGCAGAACCACGCTGCAGAGTGCCATTTTGACCCTACTGAGCAAGAGAGATGACACAGAGGAGAGCTGCCCAGTGGAGCCAGATTGAATTGGCAAACCTGGTTGCCATTGTTGAGCCACTTGTTGGCCCACTGTTTGGGGAGGCACCCCTGGATAGGTTCAGGAGCCAGGTGTAGCAGGAGGTGGCCGACACCCTGGAGGAGGCCACAGGAATGGGGTGGACGGTGGAGCAGTGCCGCCACAGGTACGGAGACCTGAGGTGGAGGGACCCGGACCTGCTTGCGTGCGTGTGGGCATGTGCCAGGAGGGGCATGGTGCCACAGCCAGGTAGGTGTAACGTCCATACACTTTTATCTTCCATATGGGTATCACGGTTGCATGTGTCCGGAACATGGGGGGGACCGTCCGGTGTTGGCTGTGGTGGTGTTATCAGGGTGTGGGGTGGGTGGGTCTGGCTGTGTGGGATTGCACACACATGGGGGCAGGGGACTTTGCTACAGGATTGTACTGATGTTCCTCTCTCCATGTTTGCACCTTAGGCCCAGAAGAGAGACGGCTGGTGAGGGAGCGGAGGCGCCAGCTTGAGGACCGGAACACTAGGAGGAGCAAAGGTCCACAGCGGCAGAGGGACCAGCCTGATGATGGTGAGTGCCTTACCTCCATGATTACTATTGCATGCTGTGTAACAGGACGGGCAGCGAGGCATGGCCACCATCCATTGACACCACTGCCATGCACACAACTTGTTATAGTCAGCACTGTCCAGTGGCACTGCATGTCTGGGAGTGCGTCAATGGTGGTCCATGCGTGCACCGGGTACATGGCTATGCCACTGCCTTTGCACCACATAGCCATGTCACTAAACAGCCATGGTGGTGCTGTGCAGGACTTGGCCAGTGGGTGTATGTGCAGCAGTCCACATGGCTGTATGCACCTAGATGGGCAGGTCTTGTGGACACGATCACTGTGGGTGATCACACACCATCACAGAGGCATGTCCCACGGCCGTATGCCATGCACAGTGAGTGGGCTGTATGGGGCTGTGCATTCACACCTATTGACTCTGCTCTCTTTTCCTAGGTGTCCGGCAGCTGCGCATGATACAGGAGGTGCTGCAGGAAATCCTTACTGTTGCCAGGGCGTCACTGGACATCCTGCAGAAGATTGAGAGGCTGGGGGGTTCAGGCGGTGGCATGGAAGGAGGAGCAACCAGAGCAGGGAGCGGGGCTCCCACTGATCATCACACTGCCCCTAATTTCCCCTACCTCCCTGGACCCACCCTCACACCCCTCCTTTCCTGTACCATTTGTTCACCCCTGCCCCTTACCCACCCCCACCTTGTTTGTGGCCCTTCCCCCACACATTTGTAAATAATTGTACATAGTTTTGTTGGATGTTTTTGAATACAATTCTTTTGATATGACTACTGTGGTGGTCTCTGATTTGCAGTGGGCTATAGGTGCTCAGCTGCAGTGGTGTGCATGGCGTCAGGGGTGGTGCAGTCATGGGTATGTGTGTGTGTCCATGGGGAAGTGAATATGGTGTGGGAATAGCTATCAGTCACTGTCTGTGGTGTGTGTGTTGTTCCCTGTGCACTGGATGACTGTGTGCAATGGTCCATGGTGCATGTTCTGTGTCCATGGCACACCTGTCAGCCCATCCATGGCCTGTGCAGCTGACACCCTTGCATGTCTGTGACCTGCACAGTCTGCTGGCATGTCTGGTGGCTGTCCATGCAGGGCAGCCACTGTACCGGTCACAATGCTGTGTTGCCTCCTGTCACTGGTGTGGTGCATGTCTGCCTCGGGTGACACTGTGGCCTCCACTGTTGTTGTCCCACCTCCATGCTGTGGCTTGTGTGTGTTGCAGGATGTGCACCACTGTCTGTGACTTGTGCTCTGGGCAAATGCTGGTGGTGTACAGGTCCACAGTGCCTGCGCATGGGTGGCTGGCACTCCTGTGCCATGGAGGACTGCTGGCCATGTGCACAGTTTCCATGGCCCCACGCTGGGGGGCTTAGTTGCCCGCTTCTGCGTCCCAGTGTTGGTGCCAGGTATGGGTGGGTGTTTGTTCATGTGCTGTGTTGCATCGATTGTGGTGCATGTTTCCATGCACCACTGTGAATATCTCTGCGCTGGCTGTTGTGGCAGTGCTGGGTCGAGTGTGTCCTTGGGAGGGTGTGCAGGTGCAGTACCACTGGTGGTGGGGTCCAGGGCATGCCCTGTCACGTGTGGGGTACCTCATGTGCCGACGCATGGTCGGTCTCTCAGCTGTACCTCAGGGGTGCGGGTGGCACTGTAGTTCTGCCATCTTGCATCGCTGTGTGCTGCCACCCGCTGATGGGTGCTTGTGGTGGGGCTGCCTTGCATGGTTCTGTGGTGCACAGGGTTGCATTGTCACAGTGGGGGTGGTGGCATGCATGGGGTATCCTGCACTGGTGGACGCTGCTTCTGGGCAGGGTGTCTGGGGGTCACGGTGCAGGGTGTGCTCTGCATTGGTGGGATGGTGTGGCATGGGGTGGTCAGCCCTCCTTGTGTGCCGGTCACAGCTTGCCAGGGGGTGTGATGGTGCACCATGGCCCAGCTGTGGGTTGGTTGCTTGTCTCCATGGGCCAATGGTTATTCCAGACCTCTCCCAGTTGTGCAGTGCATGGGGTGTGGGGGGACAATGTCTGTTTTGCTGTGTGTTCCTCTGCCCATCTGTGGCATGGGTGGTAGGCCCCTGCATCCCTGGTTGTGCTGTTGCAATGCTACCCTGCTGCTGGGGGGTGTCCCTTGTTGCGCTATGGCGCATCAGATATGCTCAGCTTTCCCTCCCTAGTTGTGCTATGATGCAGGTGGTGCGATAGTCAGTCGTCGGCTGTTGGCACATCTTGGCCAGTGCAGTTTTTGAATATTGCGCCGCTTGTGCATGGGCGCAATGGACTTGCACTTGCTCCTGCTGTTGAGCACTTTTGGGGCGCAGTTTGAATATCTGGGCCTGTGAGTTTAAACAAGGAGGGTTAACTTGTAGTTTTCACCAATTCTTCTAGCTCCCTCAATTTTGAAAAAGGTATGCAAATAAGCTAATTATTATTCATGAGCCATGCTGTGACTCTAGGTGTCCTGACTTGTTCACCTCATAGCTCATGAATAATCATTTTTACAGCTATTTTGAAATGTTGATGGAGCATACTCAGAATCCAAACTTTAAAAATTGAATACATTTGGAATGGATTAATATTTTTTTCATCAAACCACCAAAGGAAATCTTTCTGAGGCAAGTCCTGTCTACCCCAAAAATTTCAGACCAAAATTCCTAGCCATCTGGGTGCTACAGGATGGCAAAAGAACAGCATAAAAACAGCATTTTTTTAACATTTTTTCGCCATCTGCATGTCGGAATCTGCACATCTGACTGGAATGAAACTTAACACGTCAAGAGATCGTCCCCATGAGACCATGCTTGCAAAATTTTGTGTACATCTGGTGAACAGTTGCGAAGATATTAAAGTGCAAAACTTGGGGTTTAACATTAACCTGCCTACTCAACCCTAACTATGGTGACGCTACCATGCCACTATAATGATGCAAGCAAACACATGTTAGTGTAAATACACAGATAGAGGATCTTGAATGGCCATTTAACAATAACCACGCTGTAATCACTTCGAGAGGTTTCCATGACAACATGGTAAACCTCGAGAGCACAGCTCAAGAGGGTTACCATTGTCTCAGAAACCTTGAGAAGCAATTGCGGTGAGGTCTTTGCCTGATGGCCATCCATTAGCTTTTGTAGTGTCTGGGCTCCATACGCTATAAATGCTAATGGGGCTTTCTTTTTGTTGCTGACTGTTGATCCCAGAAGTATATGGGGAGGGTGGTGGTGACAGAACAGCACATTTCTGCCCCAAACGGACATGATGCCCCCCCCAGTGCTGTAGGAGTAAAGATTTACAGTACCCGAGTGGTTTGCTCAACTTGCTGGTGGGTCCTTTTTTCTTTTAAGTCATGGCTCTGCTCTCTGTAGGGGCCAGCACTGACCACCAAAGCCTGTCATTGTGAGCCGCTACTTGACATGCGTGCATGCGCAGATCAGCTCCAGTTATAGTACCATCATTATGACGTACTCAAGAGGGGTTAACAACACCCGGATGTTATAGTGATGGGATTATAAGAAAATAATATTGCTGCTTTTAAGTAGTAATAAGGTGATCCCATACATTATTATAGGATAATGTATGGGCAGCCATACACAACAAGGCTGTGTCTGCATCGAGAGGTTTTTATGGCAACCAGGAACCCTTCACTTGAGAGGTTCTCTGGTTGCCATAGAAAACTCCATCATCAAAAGACATCATTTTCATGGTTTGTTTATTTGTTTATTTGTAAAATCAGTTTACAACCTTTGAGCCAGCTGCTCGTTTCCAAAGGTACTTCGTCACATAAAGACATACATTGTGTTTTTGGTTACGTAACGTAGGTTTGCAAAACAATAGGCGTTCAACAGAGGTGCCACGTCACACTGTGGTCAGACAAATACATTTGGATTACAGGGTACATGTAAGTTGAGAACAGGTGTTACACAAGTTGGTATCAATAGTGAGCAATCTAGTAGGTAAACACTGAAACAGCTGGTACTGGCCAAGTTAAACATAGGCACGGTGTACAGGGAAGTGGTGGTGGGATTAGCTGGGTGGAGAGCCACCGAGGCGTTGTAAAAGAAGTAGAGGTGGAGGCTACTTTCAGAGACAGGAGCAGTTACGAGTGTTGATGTGGTTTTGAAGGGTGGTTTTGAACTTAGAGATGGTGGTGGCATTGGAGATGGGGCAGGAGAGATTTAAACCAGGTTGGGGCTCTATGTAGAAGGACCTCTGGCCACGGCTGGTTCTTGATCTGGGGACCATTAGAGTGGTCTTGTTGGAAGACACGTGTTGCAATAGTGGGAGGGCTCTGGTGGATGGATACCCGTTGCAGAGGAGAGCCAGTAGGGTTTTTGTGAGGAGACAGGTTTGGTGTGGAGCCATTCATCCAGGGTAAGGAAATTAGCCTCAACATACAGCTGACAGGTGTGAGTGAGCCTGAGGGCACCAGTAATCAATCTGCAGGCTTTGTTCAGGGTTAAGTGAATTTTTGAGTGCAGTGGTGTCGGCAGCACCATAGACTAGTAGGCCATAGTCTACAAGGGACAGACGGATGATGTAACAGCGAGCAGGAGAGCATTTGGGGAAGGCAGGTTCTATGGTGGAAGAAGATACCAGCTGTGTTAGTGGCAGATGTTAGGGCATCGATGTGGTTGTGAAATGTGAGAGCTGGTGAAGGTAACCCCAAGGTATTTGTAGGAGCAGACTTGTTCAGTGGCTGATTGGTACTTGGAAGGATATAGAGTGGGTGGTTGCTAGCTTTGTTTGGGGGTAGGAAAAGAGCATAACTTTGGTCTTTTTAAGATTGATGATGAGTCTAGCTCCTTAAACCAGGCTTGGCACTGTTGAAAGACTGCTGTAGGGTGTCCTGGAGGAGAGGGATTGCGGTGGGTGGCAAAAGGACAGCGTCATCTGCATACAGTAGAATTTTGCCAGGGCATGCACTGGGCAGGGTGTTCAGATAGGCGAGAAGAAGGGGGCCGGATGGGCCGAGGGGACCCCAGAGTGAATGGGGCGGGTATCGGAGACTGTGCTATTGGTTTTACCTCACGATCGGCGTCAAGATAGCTTGTGCACCATGCTAAGGGGCCAACCAGAGACCAGTGTGGCAGAGTGCATTCAGCAGAAGTGGATGGGAGATGGTGTTGAAGGCCTTTGAGAGGTCAATGAACACTGCACCAGCTGGGAGCTGGTATCCAGGAGGAGTGCAGGAAGTTGGAGAATTCATTAGGGGCAGTGCTGGTACTGTGACCAGCACGGAAGCCATGTTACTCTGGGCATGAATGTTATGCTTAGCCAGATAATCAGTGATTTGAATGGCCACCACTTTCTCAGGGCTTTAGAGAGGAGGAGGATGGAATTGGCGGTAGTTGTTGGCCGATGACCTATCGCCCCTTTGAAGTTAGTGGTGTGATAATGGCTGTTTTCCACGCTGTGGGAAATTGTCCCAGAGCAGAGTGACTGGTTAATTAGGCTGGTGAGTGGGGCAGGACTTCATCTAGCACCAGCCTGAGGATACTGGGGTCCAGTGAGTCACTGCCGGGATTGTTGCCATTGAGAGCTTTGACTAGGATGGGTCTGGCTTCCCGGGTGGAAATCTTGTGCAGGTGGAAGCTGGGGCGCTGGAGGACAGGGGGAGGTTGGTTGGGGGGAGCGTCAAAGAAATTACTAGGGAGGACTGAGCTAAGGTCAGTGAAAGTGGTGTTGAACCAGTTAGCTATGGTGGCAGGCTCGGTGGTCGTAGTGCCATTTCTAGTGAGCTGGGATGGGGCAGGGGAGCGAGCTTTTCCGTTAAGTTGCTTAATATTATCCCAGAAAGTCCGGGCTGAGCCCCAGGAGGGTAAGGGAGGCCTGGTAATGGTCACGGTCTTAGCTTTCCTGATGGCCCAGGCACTTATTCCGGGCTGCATTGTAAGCCTGCCTATCAGACAGACGACCCGTTTCAGTGGCAAGGTGCCAGAGGTTATCCCGATTCCTTAGTAATTGTAGAAGGGCCGGGCTAACCCAAGGTACATTCTGTTTTTTGGACCGGATTTTGGTGAGGGGCACAAAGAGATCACAGGCCATGTTGAAGGTGTGAGTGAAGAAGGCGAGGGCAGTGTCAATGTCAGTAGCATGATGAATGGGGGACCAGTTTATCTGGGTGAGGAATACATACTAACATACTAACATACTATTTGCCAGCAGATTAGGCCTTATGGTCTATCGAGTCTGCTCAAACCTAGATCCTTAGTTGGGTGCCAAGACCCTCCCATCCCTTGTGCTCCAGAAACCCCTATCATCCATCCCCACCCCCCCCGGGACAGGCCATCATCTGATACATCCACTTTCTGTGTCTGTCCCACCCTCTCTTAAAGCCCTCCACTGTGGATCTCTGAACCAGCTCACCAGGCAGAGCATTCCAGGGTCCACCACCCTCTCAGTGAAAACCTCCTCTTTTCCCTCACCTTCCACCTTCCAACTCTAAAGATCCCTCCATGTTTACTCCTATTTATTCCCTTGAGGTACTTGAAGACCCCTAATCATGTCCCCTGTCTCTCCTCCTCCTCCAATGAAAACAGGCAGAGCTCCTCAAGTCTGTCCTCGTAAGTCAAATCCTAGCCCTCGTATCATCTTTGTTGCCCTCCTCTGTACCCTCTCCAGGGCTGTATGTCCCTCTTCAAGTGTGGTCTCCAGTACTGTACACAGTACTCAAGGTGTAGTCTAACCAGTCCATTGTACAGTGGCAGAATCACTTCCTTGCTCCTAGGGTGATCCCCCTTACGATGCATCCCAACATCCTGTTTGCCTTGCTAGCTGCTCTCCTGCACTGCTCAGAGTTATTCATACATGTATCCACCATGACCCCTAGGTCTTTTCCCCTGTTGAGGGCTTCCAGCGCCTCCCTCCCAGGGTGTACCTGTGTTTAGGTTTCCCGACCAGATGCAACACCTTGCATGGTGATATTAATTAATTTCCATTGTGAGCCCAGCTTTCCAGGGTGTCCAGGTCCCTTGCAGGCCAGCCTCCCCTCTTCTTCCTCAACTACTGCTCCCATCTTGGAGTCATCCTTGAAGAGTTTCATTTCACACCCTATACCATCCCTGATGTCCGAATGTATGCATTAAACAGGATTGGACCCAGGACCGAGCCCTATGGTACCTCCTACCAACCTCTGTAGGGTTCAGAAACTCCCACAGACCACTACTCTCTGAGTGCATCCAGCTATCCAGTTTCAATCCATCTGACCATCAAGGCCTACTCCCTAACCCCCATCAGTTTCTCCACCAGACCATTGTGGGACAGGGTCAAACGCCTTGCTGAAGTCCAAGAATAATACATCCACAGGCTTACCCTGTCCAGTTCTGATGTTACCCATTCATAGAACTCCACAAGGTTGGTTTGACATGATCTACCTAGCACAAACCCATGCTGCCGATATCAGACCTCCACACTCCTCCATTAAACCCCAATCATTCCTTTAAATATACTCTCCATTAATTTTCCACACAAAGGTTAAACTGATGGGTCTATAGTTACCTGAGTACGTCCTCGACCCCCCCTTTATGGATTGGTACCACATGTGCCTCTCGCCAATCCCTAGGTACCGTCCCTGTCTCAAGTGACCTGCTGAAAAGCTCCGCCAGGGGTGCAGCCAGAATACTTTAAGTTTTTTCAGCCCACCAGGGCGGAGGTGCCTGCGGAGGGTGGTCTGGGCTTTGGGTTTGGGATTGGAGACTGCTCAATGAAATAGGATAGGAGAGTGGTCACTTAGGGAGTCTGGGAGGACCTGGATGTTTTGGATTTTATGGGGTCGGTTAGTTATAATAACATCCAGAAGGGTGCTGGTACCTCTCTTGAGGTTTATTCTTGTGGGCTGGGTGACGAGTTGCGTCAGGTCTTGGGCGGCAAATGAGTCTCTGATCGCAGATGAAGAGGTGCTGAGCCAATTTACATTAAGGTCCCAACTAGGATTTGCTCCACCTTATGGTGGAGGTTGCCAGATAGTCTGTTAAAGATACAGGGCCGGGTGCTGGTTCTTTGGAGGAGCGGAAGCTGTGGTGAGATAGAGAGGGCTCTAGAGGGTTCGGGGTGAGTTTGAGGGTAGAGCCTGGGCTTCATTACAAGGGCAGGGGTGAGGAGTGCGTGTCAAGTATTGTGTCCCTAGTGTAGATTGCACAGCCACCCCTCGTTTGCCTCTCGGTCCTCCGGTATAAAGAGTATAGCCTGGGAGAAACAAATGAGTCAGGGGTGGATTTGACAGCTGTTTCAACCAGGGCTATGATGTCTGGTTGATGAGCCAAGGCCCACTGTAGGGTGTCAAATTTCTTCAGCAGGCTGCATATGTTCATGGAGGCTACTTGAAGACCAATGGGCTGGGTGGGTGGGTGGGGGGAGGGGCAGGGCCTGGATTGGGATGTATGTTCCTGTTAGGGGTAGAAGGAGGAGAAGTGCTCTGGTCAGAGGGTGCCAGATGGAGAGTTTACGCCTGGGAGTGATAGGGATGAGAAAGGGGGTTTAGTAGAACAGGGGTGGGTAGGGCAGCACAGGCAGAGAAGGCTTGTGTGATCAAGTGCAAGGGAGCTGGGGGAGGAAGGTAATGTCTGGATGGGGGGTGAGGTGGAGAGGAGCATATGGGGTGTGTGGAGGAGGAGGGAGGGGGAGGAGCAGTGGTAAAGGAGGAGGGGAAGACAGGAGGGTAGGTAGGAACACTGGAGTAGTGAGGCCGAGGGTTAATAGTGATGGTAGGGTTGGTGGAAGGCAAAGGGAGGAGGAGGAGAAGAGAGAGACTGGCGAGCAGGGGGTGCACATGCATAGCTGGTAAGGGTGGGGGAGCTGAAGTGAAGAAAGAATGGGGTACTAGGATGATAGGGGGGAGATAGTAGTGAAAGGTCACTTCTAAGCCTAGTTGCTGCTATGGTGTAGTGGCAGGGCTGGTGCCTGAAGTGCACAGGATACTAGGTTCAAGCCTTGACCAGGGTAGTAGGAAGGAGCCCAGCCAGTGGCTGTAGCAGCACTCAGATAACACTTTAGCAGTGTCTGAGGGTTAGAGCGTTTTTAGAGTTTTGAAATGCTGCAGTAATAATAGATAGGTGTGCTAGCTGAGTGGTGGGACTGCTGACTTTGAAAGTGAGGGCGCAGGGTTCAAAGGCAGCAAGAGAGAAGTGGTAAACTTATATTTTGGCAGGTGGGGGGAAGAGACTAAAAGGCTTAGAAAGTAGGAATAAAATAGGTAGGCAATGTGGTCCAGAGGTAGAGCTGCTGACCCTGACTACAAAGATAGTGGGTTTGAGCACAGCTCGGGGACAGAGTGTAGAAAGTTTTTTTTAATTCAGAGAAGGAGGGAGGAAGGGTTAAGAGTTTGAAAGTAGAGGAGGATGTTGGTCTGGTTCATTGGCTTAGTGGTTAGTCAGTAGACTTTGGACAAAAGTGTACCAGGATTGATGCTTGGCAAGTGCTTAGTGGTAAGCTGATTCAAAGGGAATTGCAGTGACCTCTAGTGGGTCAGCTTTCAAGCAGTGGCTAGGAGGGGTAGAGAGTTGAAAGAGGAGCTAGAGTGGAGGGTGCAGTGACCCCTAGTGGTTGGTGTCTATAAGCTGAAAATGGGAAAGTGGACACTTTCTATGCAACCCCACAAAGATAATGATAGGGCTTGTAGCAGTTAAAATTTAATGCCAAAAACTACAAGGTGATACACATAGGGGCAAAACATCCTAGCACTATGTATAGGATAGGGGAAGTAGTAGTGGACAGCACTATGGATTTGGAAGCATATCCTGTCAAAATCATGCAAAGACAGCATGGTCAAATCCACTCCATCATAATTGCACCAGATAAAAAAGTGAATAGAAAAAACTACAAGCTTGTAGAACATGCCATTGAGCATGTGTTTTAGCACACCCATTTTTTGGCCTCAGATGTTTTTCTTTGACAGGGTTGTAATCCTGTTTATGTGCTTCTTTCTTTGGCGTTATTTACAGTGCAGTGGATTAACTGCGCTGTCTTTGTGCCACTTTGACATGGAACCACTTGGAAGTGCTACCATACAGCCTGAAGGCATCAGCACAATACATTAAGGTGGTGGGCATACTGGGTATGGTGGGTTGCATCTGGAGAGGGGCTGACAGAAGAAGAAGGGACATGTTGCAGGGACTGTATAGGTCAATGGTTCAGCCTCACCTGGAGTACTGTGAGCAATGTATTGAATCTGCATCTACAAGAGACAGGGTGGAGGAAATGCAGAAGAGGCTAACCAACAGGATACAGGGACTGCAGGAAAGGAGGGTATGAACATCTACACACACGAAGCGAGAAGGAAAAGAAGACTATAACTACAACATGCAAATACCTTCACGAAGCTAAATAAAGTGGATTTTGGTGAATTGTTCAGACTGAGTGAAAACACAGACATCAGGGGTGACTCCATGAGGCTAGAAGGAGGCAAGTTGAAGACAGAGATATCAGGAAGCACTCTATCACAGACAGGGTGGTGGAAGGGTGAAGTAGGCTGCTAGAGGAAGTGCTTGGTAAAGACCACACCAGAAAGGAAGAGGGAGGAGCCTCTAGAGCTGTCTCTCATTCAGCATTAGTTAGGTAGGAGTCACACATAGAATCAATTGTCCCGGATTCCCACCCTTTTCCCTCACAAAAGACTGAGACCATTGTTTGTTGTGCTCAGATTGGCAATTAATTTATTTATATTCATAATCCAATATTGCATTTCCATTTCTTTATTATCATATTTCCAGAAATTTCATTTATTTCCATCCACATATCAATCTCTGATTATCCCTCCCCCAGGTGAAAACCTGGGTGCCTTCTGTTTCTCCTTTTCCGCTAGGTAACGGTGAAAACCGAAACCACTTTCTTCTTCCTCTTCTTCCTCTTCTTGTGTTATTCCTTTTTTCTTCCCCCCCTTTTTTGCCTACTAGCCAGTCTCCAGCTTGTGTTGGATGGTTGGCTTCCCCCATAGTTAGGGTATTACGCTCCCTTACCTCAGGGACGATCCTTTCTTCCTTTTTTTTTTTTTTATATACCAGTTTGTGCCTGTTTTCTCCATGCCTCTATGAAACCCATTGTTTCTGTATTGAACATGTCTATGGGTAGATCCGACAGGTGCACACCATCTGACCTGTAGAAGTCCTCCACCCATTCTTCTACCCCCCACAGTATCACCCTGTCCCCATCTGCCCCTTATCAATGTCCCACCCTTCTATCATCTTTCTCCTGGCCCTCTCCACCATCCTGTGGCTGTGCTCCTGTTTCCATACCCTTTCAGTATCATATCTGACCAGGCGAGGCACCTAGAGCCACCACTGTCCGTATTGCCACTGGGGTCCCTTTTTATCTAGCAGAAAGTATGTGTGTACCCATGGTCTGCCACCAGGTCGTTGCCCTCTAGATGTATAAGTAATTAGGTCTGGACTGAAGACATCCCTTGGAGTTCCTTCAATGCAGGAAGCAGCTGTGCCCATCTTATCCAACTATGCGTGCCATACCAACCTACACTGTCTATATCCTGGTGCATGCTTTCCCCAGCTTTCTCTCTCTGCTCTCTTCCAGTCCAATAAATATAGGAATGGCTGCAGATCCAGATTTCCGTGCTCCTTCCTCTCATCATGGGGTTCAAGGAAAATTAATTATTTTACACATACTCTTGGGGTGCCATCACCGTATTATCCCCCACCTCTTTCCATTCTTTGTCCCCCAATCTTTCCTCCCCCCTTTACCACAGCAGAAGATTCCCCTGAGGAGCACTACCTTCAATACCACACTTTTTTTTTTTGGCAAAACCTACAAACCATCCGTTCCAGGTCTTTCTCTTAGTAACTTGCATCCTCCTTTTTTCCCAAAAGCACTATTGCCGCTGCCATTTAGCTCTTACCTATGTGCTCAGTTTCTTGACACTTTTGCTTGCGCTTCCGGCTCACCACGAATATATCCACATACTCCCTTTCACTTATTTTTTTCTCTTTCATGGCCAGTAGAGATGATGCTCTCCTATCCTCATCCTGGGTGCCCCTATCTCCTTGTACCTTTTCCTTCTTTTTCTGCACTCTCCTCCATTACTTTTTGGCCTTTCCCCCCAATCTCTGCCAGGGCCAGTTCCATCTGCCCTAAAACCTCCTGTCCCCAGCCTTGCTTCACATTTGACCTATGTGATTTTTTATATACTCTACACTCTGCGCTTCAGGTGCATTCCCTGTAACCTTGTCTGGGCCGTGCGGCCTGGCCTCTTCCCTCTTTCCCCTTTCTCTCCTTGTGGCTGAGGAGGAGGGGTGAACTCCTATGGTTTACTTGAAGAAAAACACGTTCTGGGGGTCTGGCCGGGTTCTCCAGGAAGATCCATACTTGTGATCGGGGAGAGGTACTGGCGTTCCAAGATCTATGGGCTGCAGAGGTACTGGATCGCCTTTGGGGATTCCACATGTCGGTGGTACCCTATTGGGGCCCTGGTGACCCTTGACTGGTCTTTTCCCTCTGCCCCTTCTCCAGGCCCGCTTTCCTTTTCTCACGAGGTCTCCACAGTTCCTCCCCCTCACAGCTTCCCACATTCAGGTTGGCCTTCTCCATGCCTCGAATTATGGCCCTGTAGGCGTCTTCCTTTGATGGCTTGCTTTTCTTTGGTGACATTTCCTTCACTTTTTTCCCTGTGAAGACAACAATAGGAAGAGAATAAAAGTCATTCTATGCCTGCATTACCATATATATATATATATATAATTTATTTTTTTTTTTTTTCACCCTCGTGCCCATTTGGCTTCTCTTTCTTCCTGTCTGTCTTCTTTCTTTTGTATTCCTATCGCCCCCAACATCTCTTCCCCCTTTTTTGGGGGGGGGTCGTCACGTTGCATGTGACCTCACGCGGGGAGGTCACTATCCTGCTTAACTCCTCCCTGCATTGGGCCACCTTCTATTGGCCCTGCTTTCTGCTTTTTGGAAACCTTCAAACTACGCCCTTGTGTCTGCAACCCCGCCTCTATGCCCCCCCCAAGCACTTCCTCTCGGCCTCTACACCCCTTTTTTTTTTTTTTTTTTTTGCCTGCTGCTACCTGCTCCATTTTCATTTCTGGGTCCCTCAGGCATTTTCACCTTCTGTTGCCCCCCCCTCCACGAGGCCCCATGCCACCAATTACCATGCTTGCTGTTGCCGTCACCTTCGAGTCGCTATGACAAAACTTTTTTTTGTTTGTCCTTGTAATTGGTCTCTCCCTGTTCTGCCCTTTCATGAAAAGCTCCCCAAAAAACCTCGTGTCTACAGGGGCCTCGGTCCTAATCCCCCCCACAAGCATTTTCCTCATGGCTACCCATGGCGTGCTCCTTGGCGCCATGTGTACGTCTTTGTAAGTCCCCAAAGAAACCCCCCATATTTTGGCCTCTTCCCATCCTGGACTTCCCCCTTCCCCCATGGTTTGTAACCGCATTTGTTAGTCCCCAATATCCCATTATCCCAGCGCCGGCCACAGCTCTCTCCAGCCAGGTGCTGCTCCCTGTTCCCCTCACTTCTGGCGAATTGCAGGCCTCCTCTCTTTTGGGCGTTTTCCCCCCACCTCTCTCACGAGGCCCCTTACCATCAAACCCCGCAGCTTGTTGTCCCCCAGGCATTCCAGCCCTGTGTTTCTGCTCCCTTCTCCCCAATGGCTTCTTAGCCTCCCATCCCGGTCTCATGCAGGGCCCATGCCAGCGATAGACCCCATGCCATGCTGCCCCACGCGTTCGGTGTGCTATCCCCGCACCATTCCAGCTTTTAAAGCCCTGTCCTCCAGCCTCAGTCCTCCCCTTTCTCTCAAGGCCCTCGCCAGCCACCCTACCCTCGTTGTCCCTTGAATCAGCCTTGCGCTACACCACCACGCTCATTCTCGTGGAATTAGCCCTTCCCTGTGATCCTTTCTTTTCCACTCAGTGCTTGCTGCTCCCCACTTGTTACCGCTGAAGGCCCCTCACCGATACCGCCAGCCATGTGCTGGAACCAAAACGCTTGTTTTTCTCTTGACAAAACTGCTCTCCCCTGATTGCTTCTCGACACTGCTCCCTACAAAACACTTGATTTCTCTTAAACTGCACTCCACAGGCTTACCGACAATGTTCCCAACCATGTGCTGCAACACGCTGTTTTTTTTTTTTTGATTCCCTCTGGCAACATCTGCTAACACAAGATTGCTACCTGCCCCTACTCTCAGCCATGTGCCACAACAAACAGCGCTCATTCATTTTCTTTTCCAAACCAAACTTGCTCTCCCCAGGAACGCTACTTCCAGGTCCTTTTTTTTTTTTTTAAAAACATCCCTCGCCTAGCCTGCCCCGACAAGCTGAGGCACTGCTTGCACCACTCGCTCTGCTCCTGGCCCTGCAATCTAAACAATACCTTGCCAAGCCATGCAACTCAAACATAAAAAAAACACCTATGCAGATAAATTATTTCTTTTTCTTTAAACAACTAGCAACCATTGTAAAACTTCTTCTTCTCTTTCCAGCATTGTATGAAAATATTTTTTTTTTAAAAAACACATCCAACTCATTATTCTCTCCTTTAAATTTTACCTGTTTTCCTGGTTCACAAACCTCCAATAGTTCTGCCAATCTGACATGCTGCAGCTTCTGTAAATCAAAAAACTCCAGCAAAAAGTGGCTGAGGCCCCCTTGTGCTGTCCCTTATGTACCTCCCTTCACCCCTCCCTTTCCTGTTACCTGTCCATTGTTCTGGCCCTTAGCCCTTCCCCTTCCTTCCCCCCCTCTCCTCCTGAGCACAACCATTCCATGACAGAGGGAAGGGGTGCACCAGGACAACCTGGTCTGCCCCTTAAAGGGCAAACTCCATTAGTTGCTGTATTGGTCCTTGTAAGAACAGATCCAGAAACAAATGATTTGATACCTTTTATTGGACCAACATAGATGTAACTAAAGAAGCTTCTGAGGAAGGACTTGGTTTGTACAAAAGCTTAAGCACTGTTTTTTTTGTTACATGTATGTTGTTCAAATAAAAGGTATCTCAAACCATTTGTTTCTGGATCTGCTAGGTAGGAATAGGCAGACATAATGGAGTAGTGGGTCTTTTGTGCTGACATATTCTGTTCATCTTTCTCTGTTTTTATGTTACTATTTCAGTGACACAGAGCTATACTCAGATAGTCATCCAGGTCAACTCCTGTTGAGGGCCATAGAGAAAAAGAAAGGGAGCAGCTCCAGAAAATGATTAAATATCACCATTCTGAACTACTGATACTGATACCTTTCTTTAGATGTTAACAGTTCGTTATGCTGCAATTGGGGCAGAGAAATTAAAGCAGTGGGCAATTACAAATAAAGTCTATTATAGCAGAAATGTGGCCAATTCAAATGCCTATTAGGGCCAGGCAAGCTTCTAGCTCCCAAGTTGTAAATCCAAAATATTTAATATTTCAGAATTTCATTACTGAAGTTACCACCTGTTCTATATGGCCAACCTTTTTCAATCCCAACACATTTAAATCTGTGGTCCCCTTCTTCTCTACACTTTAATGACATGGACAGCTGCCTCATAACTTTCATCACATTTATCTACAGCCCTGGCATGTTACCCACCCTGATATTAAAATCCCTACCTTTGAAGCACTGGGGAGGGCTGTGTATGTGAAGTATTCTATAAGGGTGGTGGAAGGCAAGACCATGAAAAAGGGATGGGAAGTAGAATCTTCTGTCCATGGCTTCAAGTTACAGAGGTAGGGAGAACCTAGGAATGGGAGTAGTGTATGAAGCATCTAACTAATCCTCGGAGGTGGATCAGCTACTAGAGGGAGAAATCAGGAAGGCAAAGAATCTGGGTAGTGAGTTTAAATGAAACATTTTAAGCTCTATTTTCTACTAAAGTTACAGTTGGGGGGGTCCTGTTTTAGAATCTACACAGACATTGCATTCTCATAAACTTGCCACAGTCATTTAGTTGAAATAGATAAATACATTTCATTGACACTGTGCTCTTTCCTACCATCCGTTAATGGAACATGTGAAAGTTCCTTTGCCTTAGCCCGCAGTTCTGCCTCCTTACAAGGTGTAATTTCAAGACTTTCCACCTGAGTTGAATCCGACCTTAAACAGGGAGTTTTAGAATCAAGATTATGTTTGTTGCTCGCTGTGGTAATCCCAAAATTTTTCTCTCTACTTGGAGGTTCCTCTATTTGTTCTAACCTGCCAGTGTTGATGGTGTTTATTTCTGTATTAGCAGATGAAGAGGTAACATTGGCAGCAGCAAAAATACATTGACCTCTAATGAGCTTCTTGTCATCAATTCAATCTTTTGTTAGAGTCTCTTGACATTTTAATTGGGAAAGCCGTGTCTCGGGATGTTTTTGAATGTTTTTTGGTTCAAGTTTTTTCTTTGATAACATACACGCTTCCCCCTCTAATTTGGCAAGTTCTTATGATAGCCCTTCTCCCGTATTGCTTTGTTCCACTATTATTTTTGAATGTTCCCCTTTTAGCAGAGATGTTGCACCCTGCGTTATCATACCTTCCTTCACCAAAACTTGTTCAGGATATTTTTTTGAGCTCAAAGCAGGATATTTCGGGGCTTGAATATTTTTTACCAAATAGTTATCAAGGTTTTTTTGTGGTAAGCCACACATTTTCACAGTTTTTGTGCTTACCTTTTTGTCATTTGTTTTCTTGGATTCTCACTTAGTGGTAGTCACCATTCCAAATTTGGAAAAAACTTCTGCACTTTTTTCCCTTAGCTTTAGGACACCAGTTCCAGAGGAACATAAGTAAAATTTTACATACTCCTTGCACTACAGTCTGTAACAAATGAGGCTTCATTAAGCCATTGAGCTCCTCTCCACAAGAACACAGCATCTGAACACCACTAGTGCTGAGGTCAAACTGAGGAATGCTCTCTCACTTGCAAGCTCCTCCCATCCTCTCTGAGCCCAAATTGAGCTGAAAATGTTTCATTTAAACTCACTATTTAATTAAAGGGTCAAGAGGTCATTAATGGCTCAAGTCAAATAAAATCAAAAGTGCTACCTCCATTACAGAATGACCCTTCTTTGCCTGGTAATAGTAAAATGGGGAGCAGTAATGAGACTCAGAGAAAGAGGATGACTATGATGGAAAATGGAGTTTCCCTTGAGAATGACAGCTCAAGCGTTATACAAATTAGTAAACTTTTTTTATGGAGACGCATTGCAACCAGGTGGAAAGAGTGAACAGCTTGGAGCAGGAGCTCATTCTTGGGCAATATATTGATTATGCGACAAAGGGGGATGCTAATATAAATACCTCATCATCAAATGTGAAGACAGAATTGGATTTATCTGAATCTGAAACATCAGAAAGGGAAGAGGACACTAGCGACTCTGCGCCAGAAGACATGCCTTCATGGTCCTGTTTACTGTTCGGAAAAATGCAGAAAATGGATGCGAAACTAACTAAACTGATAACACTGGAGCAATGAGTTAATAATATGCAACAAACAATTAACCTGTTAGTAGCCGAAAATCAATCATTAAAACATGAAACAGAATCTATACAGAAACAAATAACTGCCTTAGACGAGCAACACACTCCCTTACTTTGGCAAATCAAAGCTGTGAACAACTTACAGAAGGATTTTCAAGAGAAATTACAAGATTTTGAACTTCACACTTGAAAGAAAAATATCGGTATTATTGGAGTACCAGAATCTTGGGACTCAAACCACATCTTGCAGGACACCTTCAAAAAATAGCAGCTGCATATTTAGAGACAGACCCTATAGAAATTCATATGGAAGTGAATAGGGTCCATAGATCCTTACAGCAAAAACCTGCAGAGGATGGCCCATAGAGGCCAATAATAGTGCAATTAATGAGATCACAGAATAAAGACATGTTAATGAACCAAGTTTACAAAAAAAAGATTCAACATAATGGGAGCTTCAATATCTATATATCATGACTTGCCCACTGAAACTTTAGCAGATCTGAGAACATTTAACTGGCTGCACTCTAAACTTTGGGAGAAAGGATTTAAATCATCTTTCTTATTTTAAGTAAAACTTCATGTGATTTGGACGGCCACAGATATATGTTTTTACTACATCAGAAGAAGCTTTGAAGATCATAGACTTATTGAATTAATATAAGTAAAAATACATCAGTAACTATATAAGTTGATGTGATATAAGGAAAAGGTGTGTTTTTTTCTCATTTTTTCCCTTTTTTCTATTTTTTATAAAATGTATCTTATTAAAATAAGGGTGTACAGGAGCATTTATGAGTTTTTTTTCCTTTTCTTGCTATTGACTTGGTTTTGATATTATGTCAACCTCTCTGCCAAAAGCCATATTCAAATAATACTTTACAACATCTGAAGAGGTTAATATGAGATGCACAATATAGATTTCGCAACATATTGTTGCCGAGGGGAAAGAAGCTGACATTTTTGTTTACTTTAAGGGAATGCATGGGTGAAAGGGGGCATCTTTGTGTCAACAAGGATGAATTTTATCAAGGAGTCGCCATAATGTATAGACTTTGTAGTTGTGATGATGTTTAGTAGAGACATTAAATATGCCACTTTAAATATTTATTTATTTGAATTTTGATGACTGTGTAGGCCCACTGAGACTAAGTTGTCCCTTTTCAGGGGTGACCGGGGGAATAAAAGCATTCCATACATAATCAATACATACACATTGATTTACAGTGGTAGACCTATTTACACTTGCAATTGTACAGAACTAAGGTCTAAATTATAATTAAGTAATGATTGCATTACTATAGGTACAGAGATATCACTTACAAATACACATTACTGGTGAGGACATGGGTTATAGAACAATGAAACATACACATATTTCTTAAACTTTGGTACCTGGTAGGTATAATGCCATACTGGATGAGTGGTACATACAAGAACATTCTTTGGTTGTTGTGCTACCTATAGATATTTAGGAAAGGGAAATGATAAGAGGTGAGGCATTAGAGATGGGCAAGGATTGGGAACTGGTTAGGTTAGAAAAAGGGAGATAAAGGAGGAGAGAAAAAGGGAGATGAAGTGAGAGAGAAGACATGAGGATGGTAGGAGACGTCAATAACAGTTACAGATGGGAGAGGGAAAGAAAATTTATTTGAAATGTTGTTTTAAACTATGGAAGAGACATGCAGGAAAGTAAGCCAGGTGGGAGACTATTCAATTTTTGAGTGGCCCCAAAAGAAAAAGATCTTTCAGCAATAGCTGTGTGAGTCTTCGGTATACTTAACATTGGATGGTGGGAGGACTGAAGGAACCTGGTGAAGGGTTTCAGTGTGATTATGTCTGAGAGGGAAAGGAAGATGAATGAGTTTAAATGTGGTGCAGAGTAAAGGGAATTCCAATTTGGCTTCAAAGGAAGGCCAACCTAATGTGTTAAGCATATCACAGTGGTGGGCTTGTGCTTGGGCAAATGCTGCAAATTGGGCTACTCCGTGATATGCTTGTCTTAGTCTGTTTAGGATTGGGGTCTTTCCAGATTGAATTAGTGGAGTTCCATAAAGGAGGCCCAAGAGTAGAGTAGCATGAGATAATTGTTCTCCTGGACTGTGGTACAAGGTAGAGGGCTGTATGGTATTGTAGGCCAAGCGTCTGGTGAGTGGATTTTATAACTTTGTCTGCATTTCAAAGGATAGGTGTTCATTGAGTGTTACGCCTTGACATTTGAAGGAGTTTGCTCCTTCTAGTACTTCACCGGTTGAGGTATTAACTACCAGTGGAGGTTGGGTGGACAGCTCAAAAGAGGTGCAGTGGAATAACATAGATTTTTTTTTATGCTAAGCACCAGTAAGTTGTCTTTGAACCAAGCCTCCAACAACTATAAGTCCTTTTTCTGGCTGAGATTAATGAAAGAGATATCTTTGGTTGATCTGTAGAGTGTAGAGTATGGTGTTATCAGTTTGGAGCTGTACTGATGCCCCTCCACAGTTCGAAGGCAGTTCATTTTTAAAAACTGAAAATAAAAGAGGACCCAATATAGATCCCTGGGAGACCCCATCTGTGATGTGAGATAGGGAGGATGTAGAACCAGACCGTTTGACACATTGTAGCCTGTTGGTCAGGTAATTGGCTAACCACGAGTGGGAGAGGTTGTCAAACCCTAAGTTGTGGAGTTTTCCTAGGAGAAGTTGATGATTGACGAGGTCAAATGCTTTCATTAGGTCCATGAAAGTTGCCCCCGTTGTATAACCCTGATCCATGGTTTGAAAGATATCAGTTGTGACTCACAGTAAAGCATATTCTGTGCCAAATAATTTGCAGAAACCATGTTGATGGATGGTTAGGGCATTGGTCTGTTCTAGGAATGAACAAAGCTGGTTGCAAAGGATTCTTTCTTATATTTTTGCTAGGGGACATAATATGGAGATTGGACTATAGTTTTAACTAGGTTTGTAGGGCCACTTTTGTGCACAGGGACTACCATCGCTGTCTTCCATTTGTCTGGCATAGTCTGTGAGAGGAAGGATTTGTTGATTAATAGTGCAACCAGATGGGCTATGGCAGGGGCATCTATTTTGAGGAATTTAGGTTGAAGGGAATCAAATCCAGGAGAGCTGTCTGGGTTGAGACCATACAATAATTCAAGAACCTCAGACTGCAAGGTGAGTTTTAGATGGAAGGGGGATGAGAAATTTCTGGGTTAGAGAGCTGAGAGTGACAGGGTGTGGCAGGCAAGTCAGATTTGTATTTGTCCAGATTAGTGAAGAAGTGATTTATACCAGCAACTATCTCTGAGGGGTTTGATAGTGTGGTGCCTTTTACGATCATAGTTTGTGGAATGGTATGTTTCTTTCCCTTGAGTAGGGATTTGATTTGGGACCAGAAGTTTTTAGGGCTATCAACATGTTTTAACTGAACAGATTGGAAATAATCCCTGATAGCTTTGTTTGATTTTGTTTTACAGGTGTTTTGCAGTTGTCAATAGGATTGCCAGTCATGTACTAGTCCTGAGTTTTTGTAAGTTTTCCAGGCTCTAGCTCAAGAGTGCATTTGTTTTCTTAAGTCCTGTGATAGCCATGGGAAGTGGTTTCCTTTGGCTCACCTTACTTTGAAAGGGGCATATGAGTTGAGGATGGAGGAGAAAGTGCTGATGGAATAATCTAACACCTTATTTATGTGAGGGAGGGATGTGATGGGGGTTCAGTTGACAGAAATGAGACTGAATAAAAGCAGTGGAATTGAAATTAGTCAGGTCCCATGCTTTAATGGTCTTGGTGGTGGTGGGTTGGAAGTTATTCCTCCATATACAGGAAGGAGGGGAGTGATTACTTAGAGCATCGGGGAAGACTCCAGCGGCCTTGATATTATATTTGTTAAGAGTCATCATCCAATCCAGTAGGCTATGGTTGCCTGTTTTTAGATTAAGTTGGGTAGGCTGATCAATCAATTGCTCTAATTTTACATCCAATAGTATGGCTTGGTAACTGGTTTTGTTAGGACCAGACTAATCAAGACTGAAGTCTCCACAGAGTATTATATCTCTGTGAGGTATAGAGTCTAAGTTCATGAAGAGTACTGGGTAGAAGGTGGAAGCAAGGCTGTGGGGTAGGTAGACATATCCTATACTTATTTGTTTGATTTGACCTAGGGTGATTGAGGTAAATAGGTGTTCAAATGGCAAGTTAATGATTATACCTGGTATTACACAGGTTCCCAACTCAGCCCTGGTGTAGATCATCACCCCTCTCCTTGGAAAGTCAGTCACTCCTGTATGAGGTGAAGCCAGGTAGAGTGATTTCATGGAAGAGAATGGAGGGTTTTGGCCAGGTTTCAGTTATGCATACGACATCTGGTTTGCGTACCTGACCCAACTTTTGAGTACAGACATTTTTGACCTGATACTTTAGATATTCATTTGGTCTACTTTAAGCCCCTTTATGTTAGACCAATATGGACAAGAGGAGAGGGTGTTTGACTTAACCCCTCTATTGGGACTAGGGTTCACTTCAATGTCACCAGATAACAGGAGGCAGGTATTGGATAGGCTAATGGTGGAGGCAGAAATGGTGCCTTGTGAAAGGTCCTAGTCTGAAGTGTCCTACCTGTAGTTTTATAGTGCTGGGCTATTGCCAATAATCCCAGGGATGAGGGGAATGCAAGTGGAGTACATAGCGCATGGAAATATGGACTCAGTGGTGTAGGTCCATGGGAGAGAGATGGATTTATTGTCCACCAATGCTTTACCACATCATGGTGAAGATACACAAGGAAGGTGCAGGATAAGAGTAGCCCCTTTCCAAGGAGGATGTTCATTTTTGCTGGGTAGAACAACTGAGTATGTGGGGAGGAGGATGTAAGTAAGAGGAGATGTAAAATAAGAAAAGTAACCAAGATGTATAATGTGTATACTGCAGAGGGAATGAGTTGTTACCTGCAAGTGTGATTTCTTTTCTAATTTTTCTCTATTAGAGAGTTAGAAGTTTTACAGCTAGCGTAACTTAAAATAACTTGTACTGTCACTGCCCTGTAGTGGTTGTCATGTATAATCTGCAGGTGGTGAAGTGGGGAGATTACTTTTTCCACAGAAATGTTAATGTATCGAATGCCCCAATCAAAAGAGCAAGGATCTTGACATATTTGAAAAAGTAAAGGCTGATATCATAGCTTTACAGGAACCCCATTTAACGGTTTTGGAATGGAAAAAACTTAGAAGAAATTGGATTCAACATACCTTATCATCCCCTGGAACAAATACAAGTGCTGGAATTTCCCTAATGTTTAGAAAACATTTGAATAATAAAATGGGAGAGAAATGGATAGACAAAAAATGAGGATACTATTAGTCAATGTAACTATAGAACTATATACCTATTACAATAGGATCAATACATGCCCCGTTTCAAGAATACCATCTATTTATGGCACAAATCACAGAGGGATTAGTTTCTCTATAAGCACAACATATTATATTAATGGGCAATTTCAATGACTTTATGCATCCTAAAGTGGACAAAACATTATCTATTATGCCTTACAATAATAATAATAAAAAACTCTAGTCTCCAAAACCATTTTCATTAAAATCTTGACTTGATTGATATTTGATGACTTAACCACCCTGTAGATAAAGAATATACTTATTATGATAAAAAAAGATACAGTTTCCAGAATTGACTATATTTATTTTATCTAAATCTGTAATCCCAATTTTTTAAAGAAGTTCTATCAGATCTATATTAATTTCTGATCCTGCTTTGGTGGAGGTTATGATTAGTTTAGGGGGTAGGATACAGGGAAAACACAACCAATGGACATTCAATGATATTTTACTCAGGGAAGACAATCTAAAAGAAAAAATTAGTCAAGCCATTAAAGAATTTTTTTCTTCAACTACTCAGGTCAATGCTCAGTTGCAAAACTATGGGATCCTCTAAAGGCCATGCTTAGAGGCATTTGTATATCATATCAAGCTTGGAGACTTAAAATGCATAAACAAAAAGAGAATCAACTTTATAAATGATTAAAAGAATTAGATTGCTTGGTTATAAAAGATCAGAAAAAAATATCAACTAGCATGGATGATGGTTAGGAACTTAATTCACCAACTTATATACAGTATCAAGAAACAGAAAAAAATATCAAAAAAGTAAAACGTGCAAGATATCTTCAGGGAGCTAAAACAAGGATACATCTAGCAAATTTGCTCAAAAAAACAAAAATA